>CM072775.1:37510000-40010000 GCA_036936925.1 Cenchrus fungigraminus
ACAGGAAAATATTGGAGGCAGTATACTACAGGTAACAAACAACTTGAGGAATGGCATCAGATAAAAAAATTACATGACATGATAAGGGGATTTACATCTGCTATGGCACTATGAATAGCATACCTATGAACTGTAAATCCTTCTCTGTGGCTGCTTAAGGTTTATAACTTGTAACAGATGATGATCCTGGAAAAAGACTACCTTTATGTACTGGAAAACAAATATAATCCTGTTATGAAAACAAAGATTCATGAATAATATCATATTTGTGGAATGACACAGGCTGAACTAATGCAACACAGTTACAAAAAAGATTGAAAGAAACAGTTCCATAATAACTAAGAAATTATTATATGTTGATTTGATTGCTAAATATTATGACATTGTTACTTCTACATCTACACACAAGGGATCTAACATCTTGAAAAAAATACATGCCATGATACTAGAATTTACACCTATAGGTCACTGTAAATTATATATGGATAAGGTATAAATAACAAAAACATAGATAGGTTAGAACAAATTAGTTGAAAGTTGTATGCATTTATTCATATTTGCTAACCTTTAAGATTATGAATATCACACATATTTGAACTATGAATTCAGGAGCGACAAAAACAGGTAAAGATGACAGATCTAACCATGCAAGAAGAAGCAACACATGATCAACAACGATAAATCCATGAAGCAGGAATTCTCCAGGTAAATAATCAACATAAAAAGGACAGAGTGAAGTAGTAGTTAGCTAGTGATACTAAAAATACTGACTCCTTATATGATTGAACAGATAATGACTGAGGATGCAAGCAGAATTGATGATATACATTATAACCCTGACAATCTGAACACATTGCTCCAAATTGATCAGGTAATGTTATGCTATTAAGATGTACATTTATGGAAGTTCATACAAGTACAAGAAAAAATATTAACAAAAGGAAGTTCTAACACCTAACTTTTTCACATTTGTGGATGTAGGGATCATTCACTAGATTACTAATGGAACATATTAGGAATTCACAGAAGGGAAAGCATATGATGAATTGCAGAACCAATATGCACAAATGGTAATGATCTTATTATCTAAACCATTCAGTGTTATGAAACAAAAAAATTATAAATGAATTAAAATTCTAATAGGAACAAGGCTTATCATACATGGATTTGTTGACTGGAACCTGCACTTTTGAGGTATGGACATACCAATGTATATAAATAAAATTGCAACAAAAAGTGAGATAATTTTCATACCAATATTTTTGTTTTGGTGCTCTATCATGAACAGGAAACAGACATCTGATTCCCACGTGAATTTTATGAAGGACAGTTTGAAGGTGAAAACAACCAAGATATGGTAAGTGAGAAAAGGCACAAAAATAAAATTTTAAATTAATGAGAATCTACTTATATGAGTACTCACAATTTTTCATATCTGGAACGCAGATGACAAAGGTCAGCTTGGCCACAAGTGAGGATGTTACAGTAGAAGAAGAACATGGTAAAGAAAAGAATTTAGAATTGACCAATTCAATTGAGGCGACAAGGGTAGAAGCATACACTGAATCATCAGATTTGATGGGATCTAAAAATAATGTAAGATTTAATTTTTTGCAAAAATAATTGTCTAGATAATTACAGCAAGACATTATTAAATCAAAACTATCCAGGATAACTGAATATCCTATTCTGATGCATTTTGCAGAATACAATCTTGGCCAATGTAAATGAGGAAGAATCATCAGCAAATGAGAAAACAAACTGGAGGGATGATTTCTTTGTGAACATGGAGCTAGAACAGGTGACAAAACACATTTGAAATTGTTTTTCTAGTTGCACATGTAAAAATTTAGTAAAAATACAAAAAAAGGTTGAGTACAACAAGTTAACAGGGCGTCAAATTTCACAGGAGCGGGAATTGCAAAATGTAGGAGACCAAATTAGTTCAGGAACACTAGGGGGTCTGAGATTGTTGAAGCAGAACCTAATGGGAGTTAGGAGCTAACAGAAGAAGAGATTGAGGAATTACTTCAAAATGAGCAAGTAGCAGCATCAGAAGGAAACAATGCGGATACTAATAGCAGATATACACCACAAAATTGGTTAGGAGTTCAAAGACAGGGATGAAGCTCATCATTTCTTCTGCTTCTATGGATTCCTTGCTGGATTTGAAGTAGCCACAACACATATCTACAGAACAACTAGCAAGAAAAGAAACAATGAAGTTTACAAGGTTGAGATGAGGTGTCAAAGCCATGGAAAAGAATCAGATAAGAAACGGATAGCAGAAGAAGAACAACAACAATCAATGTAGGTTGTGGAAGCAAACTATGACAGCAATGGAGAAGAAAAAGAGAAGAGAAACACCAATGTGCAAATTAGAACTAACTGTCCAGTTGTGATGGTTGTCAGAGAAAAGAATGGAATTTGGGAAATCATACAGCTTGACCTTGATCACAATCATGAGTTAAGTCCAGCAAATAGAAATCAAATGTTTAGTAGGAGGAAGTAGATGTTTGATATGGAGAAAGACATGATCAGAACATTAAATGCCAATAACATACCGACCAGGAGAATGATATCTATACTATCCTATCTCAGAGGTGGGGTGATGGCTCTACCATACAAGAAAAAGGATGTGGCTAACTTTAGGACAAAAATCAATCATGAATTATCGGGTAATGATATGACAAAGGCTCTAGATTACTTCAGACAAAGGAAGTCAGAAGACCCAAACTTCTTTTATGATTTCAGTACTGACAAGGAAAAAAAAGTTAGGATTATGTATTGGAGGGAAGGATGTTCACTCAAGTATTATGCAGAGTATGGGGATTGCATTAGCTTCAATGTAACATACATGACAAACAAGTATAATCTACCTTTTGCTCCTTTTGTCGGTGTGACAGGCCATGGCCATACTTATTTTTGGCTGCGCTTTCATATCAGATGAATCAACAGCTTCCTTCGCTTGGATCTTTGAAACTTTCCTGAAATCAATGGGAGGCAAACACCCAAAACAATAATCACTGATCAAGATAAAGCAATGAGGGCTGCAATCAAGTTGGTGTTTACTAACACAATCCATAGGAACTGCTTTTACCACATAAAGTACAAGTGCTATAACAGAAATGGTGTGCTCTTTGCAAAAAAGAATGGGCTTATGGAAGAGTTTGAGGACATTGTGAACAATTAACTGACAAAAAAAGAATTTGAGCATTTATGGATGAAGATGATAAAAGATAATGGATTGGAAAACAACAAGTACTTCAACAAGATGTGGGCGAACAGAGAGAATTTCATACCTGTGTGGTTCAAAGATAACTTCTACCCATTCCTACAAAGCACAGGGAGAAGTGAGGCAACGAATGCAAGGTTGAAGGAAAATGTAGGTCCAACTTACAACATAATGAGTTTCTTGAAGGAAATACAGAGATTTGTGGATGCAACAAACATTAGGGAACAAGAAGAAGACAAGCATAACAAGGAGAAGAGGCCTAAAGAGCTAATGTATGGATACAATGTAGAAAAACAGGCTAGTGAGCTATACAATAGAAATATATTCAAGAAGTTCCAGCACCAACTTCAGATAACAGAGAGGTTAAAGTACAAAGAAGTACAAGAGGGCAAGATGTTTGTGGTTTGGCCAAAATCAAATCAAATTTTCAAACCACACAGAATTAGAAAGTACATTGTGTTGACTGACCTGACACCAGAAAAAGAAGAATTCAGTTGTATATGTGGGAAATTCAATAAGGACGGGATTTTGTGTGCACACATCCTAAAGGTGGTACTGGAAGAAGAAATTGATCGGCTACCTGAAAAATATATAATAGACAGATGGAGGAAAAAGGAAAGGAAAATGAACTTGCAAGTACTAGATGTTGGTCCTAAAACAAATGAGCTGCTAAGATTCAATATACTATCAAGAAAAACATCAGAAATTAATTCAAAGGCATCAAAGAGTGAAGAGGCTATGCAGTACCTATGTGATGAACTGAACAGGATAAGCACCAATGTTGACTTGATTCTATCAGGTTCAATGACAGTAGCAATGTCTTGTAGCTCAGTTGAACGGTCGGGCAATGGTGAGGGTCAAAGCAGTGCAAGAAACTTGGATGGAATAACAAAATTGGATGATCCAAAAAAGTAAAGCAAAAAGGAAGACCTGCTCTACCTAAAAGACTAAAGCCACTAATAAAAGAGATCAAGCAAAAGGTTTTAAGGCAAGAGAGGAAAAAAATTGCTAAAGCAACCAAAAGTGCTGGTAAGAACCTAAAATAGAAGAACATCTAATTTATGAAAAAGTAGTAATTTATTTGCAAACAAGTTATATACTTTTGTCATTTATGAACAGGCGGAACAGTCAATGCCAGGAAGAAAACAAATAAGGAATGCAAGCTGCAGCACACAAAAGTGGTTGAATATTATTGGAAATCAAGAGACTAAATTTAGGACATCAGTAATATATGGAAAAATGTAAGCTCATGAGTATAAATGTAATGCTATATTGGAGATGAATTGTTCGGAAACATGTATTTTTGCTATCCTATTACATCAAAAACTATTTTGCGAATGCACATCCCACTGAACTATCTTCGACACAAAAAAAATAGCATGATGTATATCCGCGTATTCCATGTAGATGACTGAAAAGAATATGAACTGTTTGCTGGAAAACCTTCCTGCATTTGAATATAGCAAAAACTATATAGAACAGAAAAAATACAGAAAACGAAACTTATTGAGAACCAAAGAAGTAAAGTCACCTCAGTCATCAAACTCAATCACGCGAGACTTCAAACCAGTATTGCCAGGTAGAAACATCAGATCATTTGCAATCTTGACTCCGATATTTGGGATGTCTGAAGAATCAAATAGTTTCCGGAGAACAGTTCGAGGTCATTTCCAGTGCTCCATGAACATCATAGCGTAGATTCCAGAATCCTCTCTAAAAATTATCAAAATAGCAAACACAAAAGCTGATTAAAAATAATTGATAACAGCTTCAAATTTACAACTAAAAACAAGAAAAGAATTACAAACATATCATATTAAAATTACAACTAGAAATTTTTTTACTATAGTATGTCAAATAAGAAAATGTTTGGTGCTACTGGAAACCCCTCAAATATAGAATCAGAAATACAGATAGGAAAAATAATCCATAAACAAAAACACTACTACAAATAGCAAGTAAGCAATTTTTTACTATAGTGTGTGAAAAAATAAAACAAATGTTTGGTGCTAGTGGAAATTCCTAAAATCCAAATAAAGAAAGTCAAATAGAAGAAAAAACTAGCAACCACTGTTATTTACATGTCAAGCAAATGGGATTTACAGTCATTAAAGTAGTGTAAATCTAATGTTCTAATATTGTAAAATTTAGGTGATTACCATTGCCATAGAAAATAATTAGTAACTCAAATGAACTATGTGCATAAATGCCAAGTAAATGTATAATGGAAAAGAAACTTTCAGTACCAATGAAACTTTTAAAAGTCAAATTCTAAAAATTCAGATATGATAAAAAAACTATTATTATTTTTACATGTGAAACTGAAGTGATTTAAAGTAATAGTTCTGATGTAAATTGAAGAATGCATGACTATAAATACTAGGTTTAACAGATTGGCCAAAAAGGATATTAGGATTCCATTCTCAAATAAAGTGCAGTTAATAATAGGGAAAATAGTATGTTAAATTGAAAAAATCATTGGGACATTGCAAAAAAAAATATTCACATGCAAATTCACATGTCGAAAAACATGGATAAAACCCAAGTACTAAAAATATTTACAGTGATCAATTATGTAATTAACAGTTAACATGGTGCTGTAAATACAACCTTATAAGCATGTAACTATTAATTTTTACACAATTGAACAGGAAAAAACAGAATAAAAAGTGGTAACAAATAATAGTTGATAACACTGCACATACTTCTTATCAAATGGTTGTTTTGGGACATCAGGAAAAGCAACCTCAAATTTATCAAATTTCATATCAACTTTAACATACCGATCCCAATTCACTTGAAAGGAAGGATGGAACATCCCATAATTTTTACGAGATGTTCTATTAATGAAAATGATGATTTAAAAAAAAATTGGTGAATTATTGAGTGCTTGATTAAATTTGTTAAGGATGTCTGCTCCTCTTTCCCAATATCCCTAGATTTATTTTGAGCCAAATAATAATTCTAGGAATTATAAAATGCTAGTGTGATAATTTTGGAGTTCATTGGCTTTTAGTTGGATTTTATTTATGTGGGATTAAAATTTGAATTCTAATTCAAATTTGAATCATTTGTTTATAGGAGAAAGGTAAATAGGTAAATAGGAAAAACCTTAACCCTGTTATGGGCCTTAACCTCGCCGGAGAAGACTGCTTTAGGTCCTTGAACTCACCGTTGAGTGCGCCAGCCCTCCCTGAGTTTTCGCCAGCCCAGCTAGGCCTACCGGCCTTTCCTCTCGCCCGAGTCGCCAACAAGTGGGGCCGCCTTGTCATGCGCCACCTCCCTCTCTTCTTTTTCCCCTTTCTCCCTTTCCACCGTGCCGTGGCTACCCCGGGCACGCCACCTCGGCGGAGCTCGCCGTACCGCCCGTGGCCAACGCCGTGGATGTGCGACACCTCAGCCCACGGCCATCCTGCCATCCGCACCTCTCACCCTCGCTTATAAGAAGCACCGCCGCTGCCTTCACTAACCCTAGCCACCTCTGGGGTTTTCCCCCCAATTCCACTGTCGCCTGTGAAGGAGAAGGAGAAGAGGAGAAGGAGGCGGGGAGGCCGTCCGGGGGAGCTCGCCGTGAAGCCGGAGGCCGTCCGTGGGAGCACCTGTTCGCCGCGAAGCCGGAGCTGGACCTACTGAAGCCGCGCCCACTCTGCTTTCTCTGCCCCGAGCCACACACGCGGCCCAGTCAGCCGCCACTTGTGCAGCAGCTGGCTATAAGCCAACCACGTGGCCGCCACCTCACTAGCTAGAGCGAGCCTGCAGTCAGCCTTTAGCAAGTTTAGAGATAGCTAGAGCTAGCTTGTAGCTAGCATAAAATCAGTGTTATTGTGTATGCGTATTTTATTTTCAGAAATGTATTTTCCCTTTGGAAATTCATAGTAAATCTGTTTTAACTCTGAAAAATAAAAAACCTTTTCCTAAATCCTTCTAAAATCTCAAACTCTGCTCTAGCCTAGAGTTTGCCTCCTTTTTGGGTCTTATTTGATTTTCTTCGGGAGTTATTGCTATAGAAGCCGTGTTTATTTATGTTATTGCGGATTTAGGTGCTACCGGACCTAGAGTGCTGACTTGGGACTTCGACGACGACTCTGCCTTCGACGACTACCCGCTCGTAGGTTCACACCCAACCGACTCTGAATACCCATTAGGCATTGCTTATAGAACTGCTAGCGCTTTACTTTATGCATGATGATGGATATGATAAAGCTTGCACTGCCTTCTTTATTTACCTTGTCCATGATTGCCCTATTATTTCTACTATACCTATATGCGTGTATATATGCTGAGCTTCGCTATGCAAGTGTATGGGATATGTGGTTAGATTCTTGGCGTGTGTCGGGAAAAACTGGCAGGAGAAGGCGTTTTTGGGTGACTTGGCGGGGGTGAGCTCAAGACAACCCGATCTGGGATCGGGGCCGGGGGTTCGTCTTCTTGGGCGTTCCCCATTTCGTGCCTATGGCGGGTACAACACTTTCGGAGCACAGGTGTTGGGGTTTGTGACTACTTTGGAGGATAGGAGCTCGCCCCGGTCTGAAACCGAGTGGGTCGCTTTGTTTCACGGGACTTTCGTACACCACCTCACCGAGAGTGGGGATAGGGCTGGGTCAACCCTAGGAAGTGCGATACCATACTTGCTGTAGGATAGGAGTATCAGTGTAGGGGAGAGTGGGCTTGAACCCTTCGGCTCCCCGAGCGGTGCGTTCCCGTGTGGCCACACAGGGACTAGTTCACAGTTCTAGGGCGGTCTTCTGTGGGGGACTGCGTCGAGACCCAGATGCAGGGTGGAATCGTAACTCCTAGGTGTTCGTTTGGTAGGATGGGCTCAGTCGGCCGTACACTGTCTGGGTGCCATTCCGAACTGGGTACAGGTGTACACACTCTGCAGAGTTAGATCTATACGTATAGCCGCGTCCTCGAATATGGACATGCCTGATGTTTACTCCGACTCTCATGTTTTGGGATTTCTACCTCCCCTTATAGGATTCGAGTGTGTGGTGAGCCTTGGTTGCATTCGGGGAGACGAGAGTTGCTCCCTCTGCCTCGCGGATCCGGGTGCAATCATTGAGGTGCGAGGAGTGGGAGTTCTCACACCGACCCTAGATGGAGAAAGGGCTTGGTGATGGTGATCTGGGTGACCAGGTGTAACCGATTGTGGATGAGAGACTTGGGAATTGGTGGGATTTGGAGATTATATTCTTTATATGTTGCTGCTGCTGCTTAGGAAAACCCAACCTTTACCTTATTCCTTTTATACCTTTAGAAGTAGGCCACATAAAGCTTGCATACGGTTGGTGACGTGGACCTATCCCAACCCTTGGGGATCACCCCTGAGCTTGCAGGGTACGAGTCAGACTTCGACAACAATGCCGATGGATGGTACAACTGAAGGGCGCGGCGCTTCGCTCAAGTATGCCTGTGGGAGAGAAGAATAATGCTGGAGACATCTTCTGGAAGATAGCTACTGTTGCGTAGGCTCTTAATCATGTTATTCAGCCAAGATCCTTGTATTGATGTACTCCTTTGATGGACATGTAATAAATTTAATACTTTTGATGCTTATTTCCGCTGTATGGTTGTGATATTCTTCTGTGATGGAAACTGTACATGATAGCGTCTGATCCAGGGACTATCACTAAGGTACAGGATGACGGGTTTTCCCCTTCGAAAACCTGGTCGTTACAAATGGTATCAGATCCATACTTGACCATAGCACGTGCCCTTAGAAATGGTCGATGGAAAATAGGACTCTAAACTCTCTCTTTTGTTATATACAAATTCTTGGCATATGTTGCGAAACCTTATCCTTCTTTGAAAAGTTCTATCTCACCTGTGCTAACTAGAACTTTCTTTCGTGTCACAGGAAATGAGTCGTCAGGAAGAGGAGATCTTCCTGATGCACCTGGAGGGTCTTGCTCGTTGGGTGGACATGGTCGTCCTCAAGCTTGGGGTTCCCCTGACTCACGTGACCTACCGCGCTGAGGACGTACCTACGCCGATAGGCCCGCTGGTGCTTTGCACGGTGGCCATCCTACCTCACCTGGCGCTTCCAGACTTCTCAGGGATGGTGGAGCACAACACTGCACTGACAGTGAGGACTGCTGTTGACACCGCCTACAGCCGCATATTGAGCCACCTGTTGGCTAAGTACCGTGACGTGTTCTGGACAGGGGATCTGCGGCTGATCCCCCAGTACTACTACCGAGTGGCTCCGCTCGTGGGAGGAGTGCCCGACCCTTCGGTACTTTTCGAGTAAGAGGTTCGCCAGACTCCACTACGAGAGTCCGACGAGGCACTCGTCGTGACAGCCAGCTACCTCGTGGACCTGGACGAGCACGCCCGCCGACTGGGGTACCAGACCAACAACCTCTGCGGACGACTCGAGCAGGCTACGATGGGTGTTCGTCAGCTTCTACCCCGTTGCCAGAGACTGGAGGTCGAGAACCGCGCCCTACGCCAGTGAGTCTAGTAGCTTGAGCGTGGGTTACGCCACTCCAACTCTTTGGTGCTACAAGTAGAGGGAGAGAGGGTCACAACACGTGAAGAGATGCTCTACGCCAAAGAAGACCTGCACAAGCAAGAAGCCAAGTTCAGCCGCCTCTGCGACAAGCTCGATCGGAAGGATGAGCTGCTCACAGTGCAGGGGCACCTTCTTGGTCGTGAGAGAATCAAGGTTGCCGAACTCTCCAAGAACAAGGACGCCAACATCGCCAACCTTGCAACACTTACCCAGACTGTGATGTACCTTCTGGACAAGAGGAAGCAGATCCTGAAGACTTGGGAGGACGCCAACTCCCTACGTGTGGACGAGCTTCACGAGCTCAACAGTCAGCTACCGCCAGAGTACCAGCGAGAGATCCGCTCAGAGACCTTCAAGCTCCACCCGTCTGCTCTCAAGCTACACCTGTGTCCTATGGAAGGCATGCCTACCCCGGTTGAGACCGAGGAGGTTTAAGACGCCCATGCCATGCTGACCAGGATGTTTCTGAGGGACTACCCCACCGAGGACTGTTGCCCAATGTCGTACAAGAGGGCTCGCACCGAGTAGGGTGCTATAGCAAATTCCATGTTAACGAATAAAGTAGAGTTTTATGATAGGTAGCTTCCATGAGTTGTTCCATGCAGCTGAGAGCCTGTTCCGGTGCATGAAGAGTTATGTGTCTTGTCACACCTTAGATGGCACACCTTTTGAGACCAAGTAACGCTATATTAGATCGCTACTGTGTTGTGACCTCCAAGGCCTGAGTCAGCCTCGAGGAAACTTATGTACCCTTAATGGATGCTGATTGTTTGGATCTTAATGGAGTGAATCGTTCTTATTGCTTTTTCACATTGATTGTTGGAATATATTTGTAGTAATATTTTCATGGTTGTGTATTGGACTGAATTTGTTGGTGAGTGACGTATCTAAAGTTTTTCTTGTCCCTGGTCATGTTTTCAGTAAGATGTTAGTCAAGAGGTCTCGACGTCTATTGGCATGCCTCGAGGAGGTAGAAGCAGAAGAAGCCCCGCCAGCCCGTGGCCGTGGACGTGGCCGAGCTCCCGCACGTGGGCATGGACGCGCTCCCGCTCGTGGTCGCGGACACGCTCCTGTCCGGGGAGGAGATCGAGGCCAAGGCACTGAGGCACCACCACCACCGCCTCCGCCTATCGGTCAAGGCGATGCTGAAGAAGCTGAGGCTGAGCCTGAACCTGAGCCCGTACCGCCACCCCAGGGGTGTGGTCGTGGTCATGGCCGTCAAGATGCACTGCCACCACCACCACCTAACCTGGTTGAGGTGATGGCTACTCAGACTTAGTTGCTACAGAGAATGGCTGAAGCCGTCGAGCACTAAGGCAAAGCAAATGTTGTGGCTGATGTTTTGAGCCGAAGAAGTTATTGCAACAACCTGATGGTGCAAAAGGAACAACCTGAGTTATACAGGGAGCTAGAGAGATTGAAGCTCGACATAGTAGAGAAGCGGAAACTCAATGAGATGACGGTGAAGTACGGCTTGGAAGACCAAATTCGGCAAGCTCAGACGGGGTGCCTAGAGATTGAAGAAGTGAAAGATCTTCTGACAAGAGGTAAGGCCCCTGACTACCACATTGATGAGCAAGGCACATTGTGGTTGAAAGATCGCATATGTGTGCCTAGTGTTGAGGAGATTCGGAAAGCAATTCTGAAGGAAGCTCTCGAATCTCGGTACTCTATTCACCCTGGGTGCACCAAGATGTACCAAGACTTGAAGAGTCGATTCTGGTGGGAGAATATGAGGAAAGACATCGCTGAGTATGTTGCTCGATGTGACATCTGTCAGAGGGTGAAGGCGGAACATCAAAGACCCACCGGGTTGCTACAGCCACTTGAGATACCAGTCTGGAAATGGGATGATATTAGCATGGACTTCGTGGTAGGCCTACCTCGCACTCAGAAAGGAAGTGACTCAATTTGGGTAATTGTGGACCGTTTAACCAAGGTAGCACACTTCATACCGGTGAAGAACAGGTTCAGTGTAAGCCAGTTGGCCAATCTTTACGTGGAACAAATCTTGAGACTACACGGAGCACCACGTAGCATTGTGTCCGACCGTGGCCCTCAGTTCACTGCTCAGTTCTGGAAGAGTTTGCATGATTCAATGGGCACATACTTGGACTATAGTACAGCTTTTCATCCTCACACTGATGGACAGACTGAACGAGTGAATCAGGTTCTCAAAGATCTTCTGAGGGCTTGTGTGCTAACATATAGCACTGATTGGGAGAAAAGCTTGCCCTACTCTGAATTCTCTTACAACAACAGCTTTCAAGCAAGTCTGCAAATGGCACCCTTTGAAGCTCTATATGGCAGGAAATGTAGAACTCCGTTGATGTGGTCTGAGGTGGGGGAGAGGACTTTCTTTGGTCCTGCTTCTATTGTTGAAGCTGAGGAAAATGTTGCAAAGGTGAGAGAAAACCAGAAGATAGCTCAGAGTAGGCAGAAGAGCTACGCTGATCCAAAACGTAGGGACATCTCCTTTGAAGTAGGTGACTACGTCCTTTTAAGGGTGTCACCGCTTAGAGGCACAAAAAGGTTCCATGTGAAGGGGAAGCTAGCCCCAAGATACCACGGGATAAATTGCGTGTCAAGAGTTTTCTTCCTCTCATCCCCCTTTACGTTTCCGCATTACATTCTTGCAATCCTTGCTTGCCTTTACTTTCCTAGAGTAGTATCTTGCTAGGATTGGCTATAGGTTGCAAAACTTATTTTGGGATAGGAGTTTCACACTAGAACAACCCTAGTTGCACATCTAGATAGTATGTTCTAGTTTATCTTTGATGCAAATAGTGATAAGCCATAGGATAAGTTTTTAAGTTGCCTAATTCACCCCCTCCCCCTCTTAGGCTACGAGCATCCGATTCCTTACACCAAGAGAGAGAGAGATGCCATCCACCTCTCCGCTATTTATACGGAGTCCATCAGAGGGAGGTAAATGACCACGCTACCCCTACAACTTGAAATGAAGATACAACCCCTCAGGGGCATTTTGGTCAAGTCTTCATCGAGCGGACACGCTTCCACCGCGGCCTTGCTTAGCATCGACGGAAGCCCCGCGATCACACCACGTGCCCCCCGCCTCGAAGCTTCCCGAAGCTCCCGGATCACCGTCTCCGTCACCTCAGGCCTCCGGACTTGGTTTTGAGGCCCAAACCAAGAAACCGTCCACCGATGGTTTTGTGGGCAAACCAACAAACCCCACGTGCAAGCTTCGGGCTCCATCCGCTACCTTGCACCGGCCCATGTTCACGACTTCAGCCCGCCAGTCCTACACCGCACGGCTCGCACTTGACCCCATCGGCCACCGGGTCCATCGAACCAAGCCTACTTACCACTCCATCACCCGGCTCGCTTGTTCTTCACCTGCACCGACACGAGTCAAGCCGCAACCTGTACCTGCACACTTAGCCAAGGATCAGTCCACACAACGTTGTCAATCACTCATCACTAAGGAGCGACCCTCCACTGGTCCTCGGACACACCTGGTCCTCAGCAACTTGCCGATTGACAGAAAAAGCAAGAGAAAATAAGAAAAGATAAAACTTGCCTTCCAAGAAGCTCATTCACGAGCTTCTCTGACTGGCAAAAAAACAGATCAGACCAGGACAGGGGGAGAGAAAAGGTACTTGGAGGCAAGAAGATCAACTAGATGGGATGGCAAATGGAGGGAGAAGACATGACAAGAAGAATCAACAGCTCGACAAGTTTGTAGGTGAGAGCAAAATTACCTGATCTTGAGATCCTTGAATAAATCGAACTCCTAGCACCTTTTTGTGTTTATAACATCTTGCACAGGATGATGCTTCCAAGCCTACCTTGATATTATCAACAACAAATGTAGATCTGTTATCAAAACACATATTTAAGAGAAAATTACATGCCATGATACTAGAATTTACACCTACATGTCACTGTAAATGATACCTGGTTAAGGAGTAATTTTGACTAAATTCATAAAGAGTTAGAATTGACTTCTAAAATCAACTAGAAGAGCTAGAAACTTTTAATCCTAATTGTAGTTCTGGAACTGAGGAGCTTCAAATAAGGATGAGATATTGATGTAGTTAGCTGAGAAAGAATAAGTTTGAAAATACAAACTGCTTTTTCATGATAAAATATATTATGGTAGCAAAAAAATATGGATTATATACTAACTGCTTTTTCATTCTATTGAACTACAAATGCAGGACAAACAGAAGCACGTTAATGTGAGAAAGCATAGCATACATGAAGGAGCTTCAATTCAGCTACAACAGGAAAATATTGGAGGCAGTATACTACAGGTAACAAACAACTTGAGGAATGGCATCAGATAAAAAAATTACATGACATGATAAGGGGATTTACATCTGCTATGGCACTATGAATAGCATACCTATGAACTGTAAATCCTTCTCTGTGGCTGCTTAAGGTTTATAACTTGTAACAGATGATGATCCTGGAAAAAGACTACCTTTATGTACTGGAAAACAAATATAATCCTGTTATGAAAACAAAGATTCATGAATAATATCATATTTGTGGAATGACACAGGCTGAACTAATGCAACACAGTTACAAAAAAGATTGAAAGAAACAGTTCCATAATAACTAAGAAATTATTATATGTTGATTTGATTGCTAAATATTATGACATTGTTACTTCTACATCTACACACAAGGGATCTAACATCTTGAAAAAAATACATGCCATGATACTAGAATTTACACCTATAGGTCACTGTAAATTATATATGGATAAGGTATAAATAACAAAAACATAGATAGGTTAGAACAAATTAGTTGAAAGTTGTATGCATTTATTCATATTTGCTAACCTTTAAGATTATGAATATCACACATATTTGAACTATGAATTCAGGAGCGACAAAAACAGGTAAAGATGACAGATCTAACCATGCAAGAAGAAGCAACACATGATCAACAACGATAAATCCATGAAGCAGGAATTCTCCAGGTAAATAATCAACATAAAAAGGACAGAGTGAAGTAGTAGTTAGCTAGTGATACTAAAAATACTGACTCCTTATATGATTGAACAGATAATGACTGAGGATGCAAGCAGAATTGATGATATACATTATAACCCTGACAATCTGAACACATTGCTCCAAATTGATCAGGTAATGTTATGCTATTAAGATGTACATTTATGGAAGTTCATACAAGTACAAGAAAAAATATTAACAAAAGGAAGTTCTAACACCTAACTTTTTCACATTTGTGGATGTAGGGATCATTCACTAGATTACTAATGGAACATATTAGGAATTCACAGAAGGGAAAGCATATGATGAATTGCAGAACCAATATGCACAAATGGTAATGATCTTATTATCTAAACCATTCAGTGTTATGAAACAAAAAAATTATAAATGAATTAAAATTCTAATAGGAACAAGGCTTATCATACATGGATTTGTTGACTGGAACCTGCACTTTTGAGGTATGGACATACCAATGTATATAAATAAAATTGCAACAAAAAGTGAGATAATTTTCATACCAATATTTTTGTTTTGGTGCTCTATCATGAACAGGAAACAGACATCTGATTCCCACGTGAATTTTATGAAGGACAGTTTGAAGGTGAAAACAACCAAGATATGGTAAGTGAGAAAAGGCACAAAAATAAAATTTTAAATTAATGAGAATCTACTTATATGAGTACTCACAATTTTTCATATCTGGAACGCAGATGACAAAGGTCAGCTTGGCCACAAGTGAGGATGTTACAGTAGAAGAAGAACATGGTAAAGAAAAGAATTTAGAATTGACCAATTCAATTGAGGCGACAAGGGTAGAAGCATACACTGAATCATCAGATTTGATGGGATCTAAAAATAATGTAAGATTTAATTTTTTGCAAAAATAATTGTCTAGATAATTACAGCAAGACATTATTAAATCAAAACTATCCAGGATAACTGAATATCCTATTCTGATGCATTTTGCAGAATACAATCTTGGCCAATGTAAATGAGGAAGAATCATCAGCAAATGAGAAAACAAACTGGAGGGATGATTTCTTTGTGAACATGGAGCTAGAACAGGTGACAAAACACATTTGAAATTGTTTTTCTAGTTGCACATGTAAAAATTTAGTAAAAATACAAAAAAAGGTTGAGTACAACAAGTTAACAGGGCGTCAAATTTCACAGGAGCGGGAATTGCAAAATGTAGGAGACCAAATTAGTTCAGGAACACTAGGGGGTCTGAGATTGTTGAAGCAGAACCTAATGGGAGTTAGGAGCTAACAGAAGAAGAGATTGAGGAATTACTTCAAAATGAGCAAGTAGCAGCATCAGAAGGAAACAATGCGGATACTAATAGCAGATATACACCACAAAATTGGTTAGGAGTTCAAAGACAGGGATGAAGCTCATCATTTCTTCTGCTTCTATGGATTCCTTGCTGGATTTGAAGTAGCCACAACACATATCTACAGAACAACTAGCAAGAAAAGAAACAATGAAGTTTACAAGGTTGAGATGAGGTGTCAAAGCCATGGAAAAGAATCAGATAAGAAACGGATAGCAGAAGAAGAACAACAACAATCAATGTAGGTTGTGGAAGCAAACTATGACAGCAATGGAGAAGAAAAAGAGAAGAGAAACACCAATGTGCAAATTAGAACTAACTGTCCAGTTGTGATGGTTGTCAGAGAAAAGAATGGAATTTGGGAAATCATACAGCTTGACCTTGATCACAATCATGAGTTAAGTCCAGCAAATAGAAATCAAATGTTTAGTAGGAGGAAGTAGATGTTTGATATGGAGAAAGACATGATCAGAACATTAAATGCCAATAACATACCGACCAGGAGAATGATATCTATACTATCCTATCTCAGAGGTGGGGTGATGGCTCTACCATACAAGAAAAAGGATGTGGCTAACTTTAGGACAAAAATCAATCATGAATTATCGGGTAATGATATGACAAAGGCTCTAGATTACTTCAGACAAAGGAAGTCAGAAGACCCAAACTTCTTTTATGATTTCAGTACTGACAAGGAAAAAAAAGTTAGGATTATGTATTGGAGGGAAGGATGTTCACTCAAGTATTATGCAGAGTATGGGGATTGCATTAGCTTCAATGTAACATACATGACAAACAAGTATAATCTACCTTTTGCTCCTTTTGTCGGTGTGACAGGCCATGGCCATACTTATTTTTGGCTGCGCTTTCATATCAGATGAATCAACAGCTTCCTTCGCTTGGATCTTTGAAACTTTCCTGAAATCAATGGGAGGCAAACACCCAAAACAATAATCACTGATCAAGATAAAGCAATGAGGGCTGCAATCAAGTTGGTGTTTACTAACACAATCCATAGGAACTGCTTTTACCACATAAAGTACAAGTGCTATAACAGAAATGGTGTGCTCTTTGCAAAAAAGAATGGGCTTATGGAAGAGTTTGAGGACATTGTGAACAATTAACTGACAAAAAAAGAATTTGAGCATTTATGGATGAAGATGATAAAAGATAATGGATTGGAAAACAACAAGTACTTCAACAAGATGTGGGCGAACAGAGAGAATTTCATACCTGTGTGGTTCAAAGATAACTTCTACCCATTCCTACAAAGCACAGGGAGAAGTGAGGCAACGAATGCAAGGTTGAAGGAAAATGTAGGTCCAACTTACAACATAATGAGTTTCTTGAAGGAAATACAGAGATTTGTGGATGCAACAAACATTAGGGAACAAGAAGAAGACAAGCATAACAAGGAGAAGAGGCCTAAAGAGCTAATGTATGGATACAATGTAGAAAAACAGGCTAGTGAGCTATACAATAGAAATATATTCAAGAAGTTCCAGCACCAACTTCAGATAACAGAGAGGTTAAAGTACAAAGAAGTACAAGAGGGCAAGATGTTTGTGGTTTGGCCAAAATCAAATCAAAATTTCAAACCACACAGAATTAGAAAGTACATTGTGTTGACTGACCTGACACCAGAAAAAGAAGAATTCAGTTGTATATGTGGGAAATTCAATAAGGACGGGATTTTGTGTGCACACATCCTAAAGGTGGTACTGGAAGAAGAAATTGATCGGCTACCTGAAAAATATATAATAGACAGATGGAGGAAAAAGGAAAGGAAAATGAACTTGCAAGTACTAGATGTTGGTCCTAAAACAAATGAGCTGCTAAGATTCAATATACTATCAAGAAAAACATCAGAAATTAATTCAAAGGCATCAAAGAGTGAAGAGGCTATGCAGTACCTATGTGATGAACTGAACAGGATAAGCACCAATGTTGACTTGATTCTATCAGGATCAATGACAGTAGCAATGTCTTGTAGCTCAGTTGAACGGTCGGGCAATGGTGAGGGTCAAAGCAGTGCAAGAAACTTGGATGGAATAACAAAACTGGATGATCCAAAAAAGTAAAGCAAAAAGGAAGACCTGCTCTACCTAAAAGACTAAAGCCACTAATAAAAGAGATCAAGCAAAAGGTTTTAAGGCAAGAGAGGAAAAAAATTGCTAAAGCAACCAAAAGTGCTGGTAAGAACCTAAAATAGAAGAACATCTAATTTATGAAAAAGTAGTAATTTATTTGCAAACAAGTTATATACTTTTGTCATTTATGAACAGGCGGAACAGTCAATGCCAGGAAGAAAACAAATAAGGAATGCAAGCTGCAGCACACAAAAGTGGTTGAATATTATTGGAAATCAAGAGACTAAATTTAGGACATCAGTAATATATGGAAAAATGTAAGCTCATGAGTATAAATGTAATGCTATATTGGAGATGAATTGTTCGGAAACATGTATTTTTGCTATCCTATTACATCAAAAACTATTTTGCGAATGCACATCCCACTGAACTATCTTCGACACAAAAAAAATAGCATGATGTATATCCGCGTATTCCATGTAGATGACTGAAAAGAATATGAACTGTTTGCTGGAAAACCTTCCTGCATTTGAATATAGCAAAAACTATATAGAACAGAAAAAATACAGAAAACGAAACTTATTGAGAACCAAAGAAGTAAAGTCACCTCAGTCATCAAACTCAATCACGCGAGACTTCAAACCAGTATTGCCAGGTAGAAACATCAGATCATTTGCAATCTTGACTCCGATATTTGGGATGTCTGAAGAATCAAATAGTTTCCGGAGAACAGTTCGAGGTGATTTCCAGTGCTCCATGAACATCATAGCGTAGATTCCAGAATCCTCTCTAAAAATTATCAAAATAGCAAACACAAAAGCTGATTAAAAATAATTGATAACAGCTTCAAATTTACAACTAAAAACAAGAAAAGAATTACAAACATATCATATTAAAATTACAACTAGAAATTTTTTTACTATAGTATGTCAAATAAGAAAATGTTTGGTGCTACTGGAAACCCCTCAAATATAGAATCAGAAATACAGATAAGAAAAATAATCCATAAACAAAAACACTACTACAAATAGCAAGTAAGCAAATTTTTACTATAGTGTGTGAAAAAATAAAACAAATGTTTGGTGCTAGTGGAAATTCCTAAAATCCAAATAAAGAAAGTCAAATAGAAGAAAAAACTAGCAACCACTGTTATTTACATGTCAAGCAAATGGGATTTACAGTCATTAAAGTAGTGTAAATCTAATGTTCTAATATTGTAAAATTTAGGTGATTACCATTGCCATAGAAAATAATTAGTAACTCAAATGAACTATGTGCATAAATGCCAAGTAAATGTATAATGGAAAAGAAACTTTCAGTACCAATGAAACTTTTAAAAGTCAAATTCTAAAAATTCAGATATGATAAAAAAACTATTATTATTTTTACATGTGAAACTGAAGTGATTTAAAGTAATAGTTCTGATGTAAATTGAAGAATGCATGACTATAAATACTAGGTTTAACAGATTGGCCAAAAAGGATATTAGGATTCCATTCTCAAATAAAGTGCAGTTAATAATAGGGAAAATAGTATGTTAAATTGAAAAAATCATTGGGACATTGCAAAAAAAAATATTCACATGCAAATTCACATGTCGAAAAACATGGATAAAACCCAAGTACTAAAAATATTTACAGTGATCAATTATGTAATTAACAGTTAACATGGTGCTGTAAATACAACCTTATAAGCATGTAACTATTAATTTTTACACAATTGAACAGGAAAAAACAGAATAAAAAGTGGTAACAAATAATAGTTGATAACACTGCACATACTTCTTATCAAATGGTTGTTTTGGGACATCAGGAAAAGCAACCTCAAATTTATCAAATTTCATATCAACTTTAACATACCGATCCCAATTCACTTGAAAGGAAGGATGGAACATCCCATAATTTTTACGAGATGTTCTATTAATGAAAATGATGATTTAAAAAATTTTTGGTGAATTATTGAGTGCTTGATTAAATTTGTTAAGGATGTCTGCTCCTCTTTCCCAATATCCCTAGATTTATTTTGAGCCAAATAATAATTCTAGGAATTATAAAATGCTAGTGTGATAATTTTGGAGTTCATTGGCTTTTAGTTGGATTTTATTTATGTGGGATTAAAATTTGAATTCTAATTCAAATTTGAATCATTTGTTTATAGGAGAAAGGTAAATAGGTAAATAGGAAAAACCTTAACCCTGTTATGGGCCTTAACCTCGCCGGAGAAGACTGCTTTAGGTCCTTGAACTCACCGTTGAGTGCGCCAGCCCTCCCTGAGTTTTCGCCAGCCCAGCTAGGCCTACCGGCCTTTCCTCTCGCCCGAGTCGCCAACAAGTGGGGCCGCCTTGTCATGCGCCACCTCCCTCTCTTCTTTTTCCCCTTTCTCCCTTTCCACCGTGCCGTGGCTACCCCGGGCACGCCACCTCGGCGGAGCTCGCCGTACCGCCCGTGGCCAACGCCGTGGATGTGCGACACCTCAGCCCACGGCCATCCTGCCATCCGCACCTCTCACCCTCGCTTATAAGAAGCACCGCCGCTGCCTTCACTAACCCTAGCCACCTCTGGGGTTTTCCCCCCAATTCCACTGTCGCCTGTGAAGGAGAAGGAGAAGAGGAGAAGGAGGCGGGGAGGCCGTCCGGGGGAGCTCGCCGTGAAGCCGGAGGCCGTCCGTGGGAGCACCTGTTCGCCGCGAAGCCGGAGCTGGACCTACTGAAGCCGCGCCCACTCTGCTTTCTCTGCCCCGAGCCACACACGCGGCCCAGTCAGCCGCCACTTGTGCAGCAGCTGGCTATAAGCCAACCACGTGGCCGCCACCTCACTAGCTAGAGCGAGCCTGCAGTCAGCCTTTAGCAAGTTTAGAGATAGCTAGAGCTAGCTTGTAGCTAGCATAAAATCAGTGTTATTGTGTATGCGTATTTTATTTTCAGAAATGTATTTTCCCTTTGGAAATTCATAGTAAATCTGTTTTAACTCTGAAAAATAAAAAACCTTTTCCTAAATCCTTCTAAAATCTCAAACTCTGCTCTAGCCTAGAGTTTGCCTCCTTTTTGGGTCTTATTTGATTTTCTTCGGGAGTTATTGCTATAGAAGCCGTGTTTATTTATGTTATTGCGGATTTAGGTGCTACCGGACCTAGAGTGCTGACTTGGGACTTCGACGACGACTCTGCCTTCGACGACTACCCGCTCGTAGGTTCACACCCAACCGACTCTGAATACCCATTAGGCATTGCTTATAGAACTGCTAGCGCTTTACTTTATGCATGATGATGGATATGATAAAGCTTGCACTGCCTTCTTTATTTACCTTGTCCATGATTGCCCTATTATTTCTACTATACCTATATGCGTGTATATATGCTGAGCTTCGCTATGCAAGTGTATGGGATATGTGGTTAGATTCTTGGCGTGTGTCGGGAAAAACTGGCAGGAGAAGGCGTTTTTGGGTGACTTGGCGGGGGTGAGCTCAAGACAACCCGATCTGGGATCGGGGCCGGGGGTTCGTCTTCTTGGGCGTTCCCCATTTCGTGCCTATGGCGGGTACAACACTTTCGGAGCACAGGTGTTGGGGTTTGTGACTACTTTGGAGGATAGGAGCTCGCCCCGGTCTGAAACCGAGTGGGTCGCTTTGTTTCACGGGACTTTCGTACACCACCTCACCGAGAGTGGGGATAGGGCTGGGTCAACCCTAGGAAGTGCGATACCATACTTGCTGTAGGATAGGAGTATCAGTGTAGGGGAGAGTGGGCTTGAACCCTTCGGCTCCCCGAGCGGTGCGTTCCCGTGTGGCCACACAGGGACTAGTTCACAGTTCTAGGGCGGTCTTCTGTGGGGGACTGCGTCGAGACCCAGATGCAGGGTGGAATCGTAACTCCTAGGTGTTCGTTTGGTAGGATGGGCTCAGTCGGCCGTACACTGTCTGGGTGCCATTCCGAACTGGGTACAGGTGTACACACTCTGCAGAGTTAGATCTATACGTATAGCCGCGTCCTCGAATATGGACATGCCTGATGTTTACTCCGACTCTCATGTTTTGGGATTTCTACCTCCCCTTATAGGATTCGAGTGTGTGGTGAGCCTTGGTTGCATTCGGGGAGACGAGAGTTGCTCCCTCTGCCTCGCGGATCCGGGTGCAATCATTGAGGTGCGAGGAGTGGGAGTTCTCACACCGACCCTAGATGGAGAAAGGGCTTGGTGATGGTGATCTGGGTGACCAGGTGTAACCGATTGTGGATGAGAGACTTGGGAATTGGTGGGATTTGGAGATTATATTCTTTATATGTTGCTGCTGCTGCTTAGGAAAACCCAACCTTTACCTTATTCCTTTTATACCTTTAGAAGTAGGCCACATAAAGCTTGCATACGGTTGGTGACGTGGACCTATCCCAACCCTTGGGGATCACCCCTGAGCTTGCAGGGTACGAGTCAGACTTCGACAACAATGCCGATGGATGGTACAACTGAAGGGCGCGGCGCTTCGCTCAAGTATGCCTGTGGGAGAGAAGAATAATGCTGGAGACATCTTCTGGAAGATAGCTACTGTTGCGTAGGCTCTTAATCATGTTATTCAGCCAAGATCCTTGTATTGATGTACTCCTTTGATGGACATGTAATAAATTTAATACTTTTGATGCTTATTTCCGCTGTATGGTTGTGATATTCTTCTGTGATGGAAACTGTACATGATAGCGTCTGATCCAGGGACTATCACTAAGGTACAGGATGACGGGTTTTCCCCTTCGAAAACCTGGTCGTTACAAATGGTATCAGATCCATACTTGACCATAGCACGTGCCCTTAGAAATGGTCGATGGAAAATAGGACTCTAAACTCTCTCTTTTGTTATATACAAATTCTTGGCATATGTTGCGAAACCTTATCCTTCTTTGAAAAGTTCTATCTCACCTGTGCTAACTAGAACTTTCTTTCGTGTCACAGGAAATGAGTCGTCAGGAAGAGGAGATCTTCCTGATGCACCTGGAGGGTCTTGCTCGTTGGGTGGACATGGTCGTCCTCAAGCTTGGGGTTCCCCTGACTCACGTGACCTACCGCGCTGAGGACGTACCTACGCCGATAGGCCCGCTGGTGCTTTGCACGGTGGCCATCCTACCTCACCTGGCGCTTCCAGACTTCTCAGGGATGGTGGAGCACAACACTGCACTGACAGTGAGGACTGCTGTTGACACCGCCTACAGCCGCATATTGAGCCACCTGTTGGCTAAGTACCGTGACGTGTTCTGGACAGGGGATCTGCGGCTGATCCCCCAGTACTACTACCGAGTGGCTCCGCTCGTGGGAGGAGTGCCCGACCCTTCGGTACTTTTCGAGTAAGAGGTTCGCCAGACTCCACTACGAGAGTCCGACGAGGCACTCGTCGTGACAGCCAGCTACCTCGTGGACCTGGACGAGCACGCCCGCCGACTGGGGTACCAGACCAACAACCTCTGCGGACGACTCGAGCAGGCTACGATGGGTGTTCGTCAGCTTCTACCCCGTTGCCAGAGACTGGAGGTCGAGAACCGCGCCCTACGCCAGTGAGTCTAGTAGCTTGAGCGTGGGTTACGCCACTCCAACTCTTTGGTGCTACAAGTAGAGGGAGAGAGGGTCACAACACGTGAAGAGATGCTCTACGCCAAAGAAGACCTGCACAAGCAAGAAGCCAAGTTCAGCCGCCTCTGCGACAAGCTCGATCGGAAGGATGAGCTACTCACAGTGCAGGGGCACCTTCTTGGTCGTGAGAGAATCAAGGTTGCCGAACTCTCCAAGAACAAGGACGCCAACATCGCCAACCTTGCAACACTTACCCAGACTGCGATGTACCTTCTGGACAAGAGGAAGCAGATCCTGAAGACTTGGGAGGACGCCAACTCCCTACGTGTGGACGAGCTTCACGAGCTCAACAGTCAGCTACCGCCAGAGTACCAGCGAGAGATCCGCTCAGAGACCTTCAAGCTCCACCCGTCTGCTCTCAAGCTACACCTGTGTCCTATGGAAGGCATGCCTACCCCGGTTGAGACCGAGGAGGTTTAAGACGCCCATGCCATGCTGACCAGGATGTTTCTGAGGGACTACCCCACCGAGGACTGTTGCCCAATGTCGTACAAGAGGGCTCGCACCGAGTAGGGTGCTATAGCAAATTCCATGTTAACGAATAAAGTAGAGTTTTATGATAGGTAGCTTCCATGAGTTGTTCCATGCAGCTGAGAGCCTGTTCCGGTGCATGAAGAGTTATGTGTCTTGTCACACCTTAGATGGCACACCTTTTGAGACCAAGTAACGCTATATTAGATCGCTACTGTGTTGTGACCTCCAAGGCCTGAGTCAGCCTCGAGGAAACTTATGTACCCTTAATGGATGCTGATTGTTTGGATCTTAATGGAGTGAATCGTTCTTATTGCTTTTTCACATTGATTGTTGGAATATATTTGTAGTAATATTTTCATGGTTGTGTATTGGACTGAATTTGTTGGTGAGTGACGTATCTAAAGTTTTTCTTGTCCCTGGTCATGTTTTCAGTAAGATGTTAGTCAAGAGGTCTCGACGTCTATTGGCATGCCTCGAGGAGGTAGAAGCAGAAGAAGCCCCGCCAGCCCGTGGCCGTGGACGTGGCCGAGCTCCCGCACGTGGGCATGGACGCGCTCCCGCTCGTGGTCGCGGACACGCTCCTGTCCGGGGAGGAGATCGAGGCCAAGGCACTGAGGCACCACCACCACCGCCTCCGCCTATCGGTCAAGGCGATGCTGAAGAAGCTGAGGCTGAGCCTGAACCTGAGCCCGTACCGCCACCCCAGGGGTGTGGTCGTGGTCATGGCCGTCAAGATGCACTGCCACCACCACCACCTAACCTGGTTGAGGTGATGGCTACTCAGACTTAGTTGCTGCAGAGAATGGCTGAAGCCGTCGAGCACTAAGGCAAAGCAAATGTTGTGGCTGATGTTTTGAGCCGAAGAAGTTATTGCAACAACCTGATGGTGCAAAAGGAACAACCTGAGTTATACAGGGAGCTAGAGAGATTGAAGCTCGACATAGTAGAGAAGCGGAAACTCAATGAGATGACGGTGAAGTACGGCTTGGAAGACCAAATTCGGCAAGCTCAGACGGGGTGCCTAGAGATTGAAGAAGTGAAAGATCTTCTGACAAGAGGTAAGGCCCCTGACTACCACATTGATGAGCAAGGCACATTGTGGTTGAAAGATCGCATATGTGTGCCTAGTGTTGAGGAGATTCGGAAAGCAATTCTGAAGGAAGCTCTCGAATCTCGGTACTCTATTCACCCTGGGTGCACCAAGATGTACCAAGACTTGAAGAGTCGATTCTGGTGGGAGAATATGAGGAAAGACATCGCTGAGTATGTTGCTCGATGTGACATCTGTCAGAGGGTGAAGGCGGAACATCAAAGACCCACCGGGTTGCTACAGCCACTTGAGATACCAGTCTGGAAATGGGATGATATTAGCATGGACTTCGTGGTAGGCCTACCTCGCACTCAGAAAGGAAGTGACTCAATTTGGGTAATTGTGGACCGTTTAACCAAGGTAGCACACTTCATACCGGTGAAGAACAGGTTCAGTGTAAGCCAGTTGGCCAATCTTTACGTGGAACAAATCTTGAGACTACACGGAGCACCACGTAGCATTGTGTCCGACCGTGGCCCTCAGTTCACTGCTCAGTTCTGGAAGAGTTTGCATGATTCAATGGGCACATACTTGGACTATAGTACAGCTTTTCATCCTCACACTGATGGACAGACTGAACGAGTGAATCAGGTTCTCAAAGATCTTCTGAGGGCTTGTGTGCTAACATATAGCACTGATTGGGAGAAAAGCTTGCCCTACTCTGAATTCTCTTACAACAACAGCTTTCAAGCAAGTCTGCAAATGGCACCCTTTGAAGCTCTATATGGCAGGAAATGTAGAACTCCGTTGATGTGGTCTGAGGTGGGGGAGAGGACTTTCTTTGGTCCTGCTTCTATTGTTGAAGCTGAGGAAAATGTTGCAAAGGTGAGAGAAAACCAGAAGATAGCTCAGAGTAGGCAGAAGAGCTACGCTGATCCAAAACGTAGGGACATCTCCTTTGAAGTAGGTGACTACGTCCTTTTAAGGGTGTCACCGCTTAGAGGCACAAAAAGGTTCCATGTGAAGGGGAAGCTAGCCCCAAGATTTGTTGAACCCTACCTGATCGTGGTTAAAGTTGGGAAGCTTGCTTACAAGCTGGAGTTACCGCCCGAACTTGCCGGAGTACAACCCATGTTTCACATATCACAACTCCGAGGGTGCCTTTACCCAAAGCTTGACAAGCATGTCTCCACCGACGCAATCGATTTGCAAGACAATCTGGAATACTTGGAGTATCCGGTAAAGATACTAGATTGGACCAAGAAATATACAAGGAGCACCACCACTCGCTTCTGCAAGGTGCTTTGGAGCAATCACACTGAGCGTGAAGCGACGTGGGAAAAGGAATCGGCCATGAGGGAGAAATACCCTCACCTCTTCAAGTCGGAGGTAAGTTCTTAATCTCGGGGACGAGATTCTTGTGAGGGGGGGAGTCTGTAACATCCTGTAATTTTAGCGAGATGTTCTATTAATGAAAAGTAATGGTTTATATGTGCACTTGCGGATTCGTTCATGATCGTTTAGATTTACCTTTGGCAAGTCTCGATGTTCACACTAACCCGACGTCATTAGTTGTGACATTGAGAGCTGCCTAAAGGCATTTCTAACGCTGACGCTAAGGATGGATTCCAAATCTGTTTTTAAGTGATCGACGTTATGAAATGCCAACAAGCATTTCTGGCGTCGGTGCCGGGGAAGGCACAGGATTATCATGACTATGCTTTGCATCTGTTTATAAACTCTTAGTAGGTTAGGACAACTCTCAATGCAGGCTAACCTTGATTGTCTTCTTTTATCTTTGGATGATGAAGACAGGTAGTGCATGACTGGTTTCGACCTACTGGGGAATTTTACTGAAGATCCCGAGTCACTTGTGAGGAAAGCTCGAATTCATTTTGGCTCACCTCGTCGTACTCGTCCGGAGGGAGAACCAGCTTCCTTTGTACCATCCACGTCCAACGCTATGGCCCAGAAGACACTTCGTGAGTACTCAGCTCCTTCCGCTGACTAGGTGCTGCAAGGCCCTGAGGTGGCAATGGGGACTGAAAATTTTGAGATCAAGACGGGTCTAATTACGATGGTACAGGCTATCCCATTCTGTGGCAAGGCAAATGAGGATGCCAATGCTCATCTGCAGCAATTCCTAGAGCTATGCAGCACTTTCGTCATCAGGGGTGCAAATATGGATGTTGTTCGTCTACGGCTGTTTCCATTCTCCCTCCTGGGGAAAGCTAAGCAATGGTTCTACGCGAATCGTGAAGCTATTAACACTTGGAGTAAGTGTTCATAGGCATTTCTCAAGAGGTTCTTCCCATTGGGTAAAATCAATGCTCTTCGTGGAAGGATTTCTAGTTTTCAGCAAGCAGCAAGTGAATCTATTCCAGATGCTTGGGAAAGGCTTCTGGAGTATGTCCTGGCCTGTCCTCACCATGGGATGGAGGATTGGCTTATTCTTCAAAGCTTCTATAATGGGTTGACTCCTATAGCCCGAGGCCATATTGATGCTGCTGCTCAAGGAGCATTCTTCTCACTCACTATTGATGATGCTAAATTACTCACTGAGAAGATGGTCTCCAACCAAGGGTGGAGTGATGAAAGACTCCAACCACGACCGAGGGGTACTCATACTGTCAAGGAAGCAGACATGATTACTGCCAAGATGGATCTTCTTATGAAGAGATTGGATGACTACACCAGCGAGAAGGCTATCATGGCCACCACTACTCTGCCTATGGACTCTCATATTACTTGTGAAGTCTGTGGCAACACTGGGCACTCAGGCAACTACTGTCCGGAGACTCAGGAGGAAGTGATGTACATGAATGGCAACAACAACGGTTATCGTCCACCTCAACAAGGAGGCCAATCGTGGAATCAACAACGCCCTTATTATCAAGGAGGTAACCAAGGTAATTCTTACAATCCCAACCAACCTTCCTTGAGAGATCTTGTTTTTGGGCAAGCTAAGATTAATGAAGGTATTAACAAGAATCTAGCTGCCCTTGATAAAACCGTGTAAAGCCTCAACGTTAAGGTTGATAGTTTTTCCTCTGCTCAGAAGAGTCAACTAAGTTTCAACAAAATGTTAGAAACCCAGCTGGCCTAGCTGGCTGCTTTGGTTCCATCTCCTGATAACGGGAGGATCCCGGGGCAACCCGTATCCTCCTGTGAAAATGTTAGTGTAGTGTCAACCAGGTGGGGTAAGCCACCTAGGAAGACACATGCTTCTAACTATGCAGGAAAGCCCATACAACAAATTCTTGATCCATGGGAGGAATCAGCAGTGGTGCACAAGAAAGATCCAGGCTACCCGACTATCACTTGCACAATCTATTACAAGAAGATCAAGCATGCCCTTTGTGACCTTGGTGCGAGTGTTAATCTCATGTCCAAGGCCATGTTCGACCAACTGGGATATCCAGCTCTCTCTCCAACAGCACGGACTATCCAACTCACCGATTCAACGATACGATATCCAGAAGGAATTGTTGAGAGCATATTGGTTAAGGTCAAGAGTTCTTATGTCTTCACGGATTTCGTGGTCCTTGATATGGATGATGAGGGAGGAATGCCGCTCATCCTTGGGCGACCATTTCTCAGTGATGTCCAAGCTAGGATCAATGTGGCGTCCGGAATCATCCGTTTCCGCATTGGGAAGAAGAACTTGAAGTTCAAGTTTCAGGACAAAGAAGAGCAATATTATTTGGTGCAAGATAGTGTTGAGCAGCTTGGGGGAAGGAAAGAGCCTTTACCCCCGAGGAAGAAATCTCCGTCAAAGAGGCTAAAGAAAATTCGGAAAGAATGGCGGAAGATTGAGATGGCACCAACCTCTACTTCTCAGGAGTGGGGTGCTGAATGGAATTGATCGTTGAGGAGAGTCCAACTCGGCAGACTAAAAAATGATGGGTCCTTTCTACCAAAAAGGTTAAAAATGGTACTTATCTCATATTTCCCTTTCCAAAATTTCATTTCCAAAATTGCATATTTAATTTTCCAAAACTCTGCATTTGCATGCTAGATTTATCTAGCCCTTTTCCCTTTTCTAAATAAAATTTCTGAAAATAATTTCTGAGTTTGAAAACCATAGAAAATTCATTTGGGCAAATTTCTGGAGTGAACTTTGGCCGGCGCACCTTGGCATATCTTCATATAGCCGTTGGTGGCACACCTGCCAAAGGGGGCCAGCACCGGGCCCACCACTGGGCCGGCCAAACCAGGGTTCGGCCGAACCCTGGTAACGGTCATGTGGGCCCAGCTTTGGCCAACGGCTCCTAGCCGTTGCCCAACGGCTATCCTGCGGTGTGCTGCCCCTTTGCTCTATAAATTGGACCCGAGAGGGGGTTTTCTTCACTCATTCAACTCATTTCATTCACACTCCCATCTCTACTCCTTGCTCTCTTGGTTTTCTTGGATTTCTTGCTCGGGATTGGATTATCCAGTGTTCCTTCTATTGTGTCACTAAAAGTATTGTTATTGGTGGAGCAAGCTCGGTAAGAACTTCATTTGATTTCACTAACCCATCACCGAGTTGCTCTTGTTGTCTCTTGTTGTTGTGCTAGCATGAATTGGGCGACGAACACTCTCCGGAGGGTGACACGCTCACGCTCCCATTCGCGGGCAAGCACGAGTGCATCCACCCCCGCCGAGCCAACGCCGAGCCCATCGACGATGGATTATGAAGAAGAGCAAGAAGAGCAAGCCGAGCCACAAGCCGCGGAGGAGGTCGTCGATGACACCCCCTACCTCAGCTTGCGGGGCGCTCGAGAGGAGCAAGCCTATGCTCTCCTGAAGGATCGAGTCTTCGCTCACACCCGAGACATCGACCCGGCTCTCATGGAGAAAATAGGTATGAATCTCGAGTTCGCTTCCACTTGGCATGCTCTTGGTTGGGAGGAGTTTGCGCCGGTTACAGAGCTTGGCTCTCGGCCCCTCACCATCCAGTTTCTTTGCTCTCTTACCGAGATTCCGGATGACATTCAGTTTCATCTTTTTGGGACCGATTATCGTGTTTCTTGGAAGGAACTTAGTCGTCTTCTTAGGTTTAGTCCTCGTTGTGCTGTTTCTCTGAAGAAGGCTTGTGAGGGTTATGTTCGAGAATCTTTCTGGTCAGACATCTCTGGTCTTGTTTGCAGTGGCAAGTTTGTACCTCGGTGCAACGATATTGTGCATCCCACTCTCCGCCTGTGGCACAAGTGGCTCGCCATTACTCTCTTTCCACGAGAGGATGATCGGCCCGTGCGCAGTGATGAGATGATGCTATTATATGCCGCTGTTAATCGGATCAAGGTCTCTCCCGTTAAAGCTACGATTCGGCAATGGTTGATGAATTTCAAGATGATAGGTCCTATTGAGTGTACGTCTTTGGTGACTCGTATTGCTCTCAGACTCGGGGTTCTTAGCGGGAATTCCGTACCCTTCATCAGGACGCCTCGAGTTCTCATTGATGAGACATACTTGATCCAAGGGCATATACTCAAGAGGGGCCCAAATGATTCTTTGACTTTCTTGTTCTCGGGCTATGCAAACCAAATCCCGTTACCTAGCCCGGGGTTTAGATTGTATAACTTGGAGTCACTAACCATTCCCCTTGCTACACAAGAGGAAAGCCGTAGTGCTAGTGTCTCAGGCAGGTCCACCAGAAGCGCAGTGAAGAGAGCACACATGCAGCAGCAGCAGCAGTCACAGCCACCACCACCACCTCAGCCACAGCCTGCTACGCCACCGGTGGCAGGAGGGGCCCCTGTGGGGTATATGTTTAGGGTTACCCCTGGGTATACACCTGGTTGGGATCAGCCCACCTACCACCCGAGTGCGAGTGGCACGGCTTGGGCCGATGCGAGCATTGCTCAGTGGGCTACACCCGCTAGTTCCAGCTTCGGTGGTCCACCTCCGTCTTCGTCCTTCCGGCGACACTCCTCAGCCTCTGCACACGATGCTCAGCTCGCGCAGTAGATGGGAGAGCTCACCGTCTATGTTACGGGATTGGAGGAGACACTGAACACCCACGTCGAGTCTACCTCAACGTGGCAGCGTCAGGCTGGTGAGAGAATAGCAGCCATGCAGCAGGATCAACAGTGATACATGGGGGCGTAGAGGGCTTACTACGCGAGTCAGGGTTTCTTCTACCCTCCTCCGCAGTGAGCCTGAAGCTAGCTTGGGGGAGGACCCCCATTCTGAGGTAACTTGTATCTTCCATTGTTTTCAGAATATCTTATAAATGAAAATCCAAAAAAATCTGCAAAAATAAAAAGACCAAAAATATTTATTTGCTTTCATCATCATCATTTGCTTAGTTTGCTTTGATATGCTTAGTAAGAATGCTTTGCCTCTATGGTTGAAATGATGAATAGTTGCTCTGTTTATTCTCCTCATATGTCTTGCTTACAACTTTGTATCCTACCTAAGTTTTGAGTTCGTTGGCTTGTATGTTCAAGCCTTAGCTTGAAAAACCATGGGTAGCAAAAAGCATGAACCTTGCCTAAGTTGTTGTGAGACATGATATGGTAGAATAGAGTGCTATGATCTTGTGCTTACTGATGCTTGACATCCGGAGTTTTCCTTTTTGAAAAAAATTGAAACATGATGAGTTCCTCAATGATGAGAATTTCCCATCTAGGGCCATATGTAGATTCTAGTTATTAGCCTCCACATATGCAACTTGTTCTCTCATTGAGCTCTGTCAAATTGTTGTGACCCTTGTTAGAACTCATGCTCCCCTGATCAAGATCACGTACATGTTCATGCTAAACTTCTACACTGGAAGTTAAGCACTCATCATTTGCTCCATATGCTTATGCATTCTTCCACAAATAAAACTCTATGTATCTTTGTATCATTCATCCCTCTCCAAATATCTCCAATAGAGACAAAGGGCTAGCTAAAAAAAAGAGAAAAGCATGCTGAGAAGCATGACAAAAATAAATAAAGAGAGCTAGCCCAAGTCTCGAAAGTTTCAAAAGGAGAAAAAGGGATTGATGTGTGCAAGAGAAAGAGTTTCACCATGTAGATGGTAATAACTAGTACCTACTCCGGGGCTAGTGTCCACCTTACCATCAATCCCTCATTCCCTCATATGAAGCATGGTAATATCTAGCACCCATTTCTGGGCCTAGTATCTACCTTGCCATGCTCATATCCATCACACACATATGCACATCTTGATCAGAATGTATGTTTGTTTCTTCCAAGGATCCGATTTTTGAGTTAGCAAAACATGAGAGACAAGTATGCCACATCTTCCCTACCTACAGCTCCACATACAGCCTATTAGGAGTAGGATGTGAAGAAAGGCAACATTGATGCCTTGGTGAGGAACCATACACTTTTGAGCGATCCGAGAGTATCATTCGAGGAACTCTGATTTTCTTTTGAAAAATTTGCAAAACCTCCAGATTACTAAGCTGATCAAGGTATGAGTGATTATGCACATGCTATATAACCATTCTGTCTCTCAACCGCCCAAGGCAGGTGAAGCTATATGCCCCACGTATCAGGTGAAAGGTAAGAACATTGCCAACTTGTTCAACTCTTGGTAGAGTACTTTGATGTATGTTTGCCATAAGTTGAGAATACAACATTGTAGCAACTCCTGATCAACCAACCTAAGTCTCTAATGTCTTGCTTCGAGACGAGCAAGAGGTTAGCTTGGGGGAGTTTGTTGACAGTTGAAATTCACCATTTCCAACCCTCAATATTCTCACATATATGGAGGCATATGCATTATTTACTGGCATTTTGGTTTGAATAATGTAGTTCCACTTGTCCTTGGAGATTATTTGTATGTAGGTGATTTACCCCTTAAAAGAGATGGAAACTCACCATCTATGAAGAAACCATGCCAACTCAGCTGAGGAAGTAGCTGCCACCAAGGGAAACATGGCATTCCACGTCATCGATCCAGGAGAGGCACTCACCGACGAATCAGAGGACACCACATGGACTTCACATGGATCAAAGGGCCCACCTCGGATACCAAATCAAGCCATGCACCGGGGATGGATCAGAGGGCCCACAGGGCAGCCACCCAGAGAAAACACAGGCCAGGGGGCCACCGTAGGGGGCCGGCCGATCCTAGGATCGGCCGAACCGCCTTAGGATCCCCTGATCCTGGCCCTCCACGTGTTGGTTGCTCATTGGTCCATTGCCTCACTCCCGGGTGTTTAGGGCCACTTTGGGCGTCCGAGCAAGCGTTGTCCTTGCCTATAAATAGAAGGGGAGGGGCTCCCATTTCTCACACACCACTCTCTCATTCTCCTCTCACTTTTAGTTTCCAAGGCTAGGGGGTAGGCTAGAGTAGCTCTTATTCAGGTTCCAAGTCCTCTTGGAAGTCTAGGTATGAGTTCTCTTTTATCTTTATTTCTTTGTATCTCTTTGATCTACTTCAGTTATTCAGCTATTTCATATAAAGTCATGGTAGATCATATGTTTGATATGTTGTTGAGTTCATCCTCTGTTCATCATTTAGAGGATTGTGTTCTTCGTGAACACTACCTTTTGATCCACTTGAAGGGTGATAAACTCCTTCCTTATGTGTTTGTTCATAAGTTAGAGGCTCGTGTTCTTCACGAACACGACCCTTTGATCTTATTGATTAGACATAAGAGAGTTCATATCTGTTTGTATGTCTAGCCTTAGTTGATCCTGTTAGATGGCATGAGAGTGTTGCATGAGGTATGTGTTCAAGATACGGTACTGGTCTAGTTGACCAGTCTTCTGGTGGCTCTCACCCTGGGTCACAATAGCCCGGGCCGGGTGGAGTCTAGCAGCAACGTAGGCATGTCTCTCTTAGAGCGAATCTGGCTGCACGGAATACTCACAACGGATTTTGTGTTCGTATGCTTTCACCATCCCCATGTTATGCACGATCTCCGTGGTAGATTACACGAAGGCATGTACCAGGGTCCCTGCTTGTAGTCTGTAGTTTTAATGTTTTAGTTACTATAGGATCGTGCCCTTGTGTTGCTACGGACAACACATCATTTACATTGCAATACACATTGATATATATGTGCAATACACATTGCTGTTGATATGGATTCATATGTGCATCCAGGATGTGTATAATAATGTGTCCCTTTGAGTAGCACATAACAAAGGCATTTAACTATTTGTACTTGTATGCAATCCATTTTTGTAGACCATGCTGGAACTTATCGTTTCGATGGAGATGAAATGAATGCCTTCCGCGAGTTAATTTGACAGCAGACAAGTTTAATGCACATTTCACATAACAACATGGCATCCCATAATTAACTATATTTACGATTTATCCTGCACCCACTCTCTTACGCATCAGCTATGGTTTTTTTTAGATTCGCATTAGCTAAGTTAGTAGGAGGTACACCAAAGCTACACCGATGGCCTAGGTTGATCTTGTCGATTCTGCGCGTTACCTGAGGAAGGTTGGGTTACGCACGCAGCATGGTGCACGGACTGTGCGTATTGCTTTGATCAAAGGCATATACTAATGCTATGGTGATTGATAACCCAACCTCTAGCCATGTTGCTGCACGCACCATGGCTCGTGCGTAACCTACTGGGTGCTGCCACCAAATGATCTCGCGCCGTGTTCCGCGGCAACCGCGATGCTGTGTACAAAGCGGCCTCGTACGTGCGTAATACACGTGTACCGTGGCACAGGCAAAGCTGCCATCAAATGATCGCAGCACGCAGCATGGATCATTCGTAACCGAGCCGGTACGGGTTACGCATTCACCTGCCATGTGCAGTCAGGCAAAATTACTGCACTCAGCAATCACCGCATCTGCACCGTCCACTCTCGATCTGACGGAGGCAACCCAACCGAACTCATCTCGCAGGCCACATAAGTTACATAACAGCTACACGCATGGATGGTGCGTAACCGAGCGGGTCCAGCTTACGCGCATAATCGACACCACCTAGTTGGTGTTGCAGTACGCAGCACAGATAGTGCGTATCCGCACGGGTACTGGTTACGCGCCGAATCAACACGACCGGATGCATCATGGATGCTTGCGTAACCATGCCTGTCCAGGTTACACATGCATCTAAAGCCTATTTCTGCGTAATGTAGTCGGTGTTGCAGGATGTCCTCCACCAGATGCTGCTCCTCCCTTAATCGGTGTACAGTGGTTCAACATCGAAAACTGAAAGCTGAACAAGAACAAAAGTAGTTAAAACCCTGTTTGGATCGGGTGGTCTACACTCCTTAATGCTATTTTTTTATTAATTGTAAACTTCTCTACGTATTGAGAGCCAGGTGTGGTTCGAGGACCGGTGGATGGTCGCTTCCTGGTGTGATGAGTGATTGACAACGTGGTGTGGACTGATTCTTTGACCGGTGTCACCGGTCTGACCGGCGCAGGCCATCGGTCTGACCGGTGTAGCACAGACAGCAAGCCGTGCAAGTTTCCGCTGTGTGTTTTAGTGAGTTCTGGCTCGGAGGGTTGAGTGTTGGTTCCTAGGACCAGTAGCACTCCAGTGGCTGCGTGGTTTTGGCCAACTTGGGTAGTTGGGTCGGAGATGTGATTTGGAAGCCGTGTTCGTCTTGTTGGAGTTCTCATCTCCTTCGAGAAGAATTTTTATCGGCTCCCATTCACTCCCCCCCTCTCTGGTTCGCCTAATCGGTCCTTCACGTATAACGCCGGCCGGTAACACGTACTTGGTTACGCATGATGGCGTGACGGTGGTGCCCCGGTTACGTACCATCCATGCATGTAGCTAGTGGTACAAGCTAGTACAACCTACAGAGGAATGCGTAACCATGACCCACACGGGTTGCGTGCGGCCATCATGCACAACCTGCGTAGCCTGGTCTCGGTTACTCTGGGGCCACGCTGCTAGGTGCAACCGCTTGGGTTGCCCACAGGGCCATGTGAAGGCGGCTTGGGTTACGCACGCAGCACCGCGGTTGCCGCGGAGCACGGCGGGTGATCAAAGGCATAGTATGCATGGTAACTTCATTGCTTAATGTTTCCATAATTTCATGTGAGTTTCAGTTACGTACGCTTTGCGGCAACCCCGGTAATTTCGCGATCGTGGTTTTCATTCGCTTCCATCTCTCTCTCTCTCTCTCTCTCTCTCTCTCCAAAATCTTTGTATTGCAAGGTTTCTCTACTTCTTCTTCTTCATATATATCACGAAGGCTCCATGTAGCGCAGCTGCAGTCCATCACTACCACAATGCATTCTTCATCGCCTCATGGAGCGAGCAGTGGATCCCCCTGCCGTACACCGACGAAGCGTCCACTGGCTATACGCAGCGGGAAGGACTCTCCGTCAAAGAGGCGGCTTGACATGGGCACCGTCGCCTCCAGATCCCCTTTCTACGCCTGCAAAGGCCGATGAAGAGGTTAATTTTTTTATGCCCCCTCCCTTTCTGAACTTAGGAGATTATACGTAATCAATTAATGTAGTCAGTAATAGAATGGCATCACGAGGATTGAAATCACACCGGGCAACCTTCTAGTAATATAATAATCAATTACATCCAACACCTCATCAAGTCGAGCTTCAGATTGTTTCTGATTTCCTCTTCTTATTTTGTGGCGGTCGGAGTTCCTGCTCAAGTATCGCTTACATTTTTTTCCCACTATGCCAGGTCCGAAATTTCATTATACTGATAAAAGCAACGAAATTATAGAAACGGATCAACCTGGGGGTAGTTTTCTGTCTATTACTACGACCAACCCATAACCAGAATAGAATTGGGAATGGGAAGAACTTTACATAGTAGTAGAAGTATATCCGGATATCTCAAACAATATTACAAACTTCACCTTAATTCGACCCAGCAAATTAATATATTCATACACTTGTCCATCTCGGCATCTGCAAGTTTCTGGCCGCTGCTCTCGTCGCCTTTTCTGCACAAAAGATTATGTCACTTCACTTGTACAACTGCCTGTTGACAACCCACTGGTACAAAGAGTGAATTTCCCGCGTCTGTTCCCAAATTATCGTCCACGTTTCCTCAAACTTGGTTTGTGTTATTATTCTTTAATGTAGGTCAACTCAGCTGTGTTAGAAGATGATTCGTTGTCCCTTGTTCATGTTCCTGGGGTAAGCTCTATGCATCGTCCAAGTTTCGAATAAACAATAATTGAGCATATCTGGTATACACATACGAGTGCATGCCTGCTGATTCTTTTTCCCTTGTGTACCGGCATGTGCAGTCTAGCTACTCTACTCATGTAATCACAATCCCACGTCGTTGCATCCTGGATGACACTGTTAAAAGGTTGGGCCTAAAAGTGCAAGAGGAAACCATCGAACTCCAGGATGGTCAAAAGACTTTAGCGATGACAATAGATGTTCGTGATATTGATTCGTTAGTACAGGAGAAAGCAGAGGCCACGTTCCTCAGTGGTCCAGACAAAAGGTGGTATGAGGCAGACGAAGATCTCTGCCAGCAAGTGATTGAGCACTTGGAAAAACATGCAGTCGTGACAATTGATGATTACAATCATGCTAAGGTCTGCAAGTTGCAGCGTGATCTGCTCAGGGAGTCCGATTTTTGCAACCTTTTATCTGGAAAATGCACAGAACATGAAAAAAAGATTGAATATCTCAACAATGGCATCACCTCCATTTGTTTGACATTTGGAGATATACTACCAATTGCAGACACTGGTGATGGTATGTTCCAATACACTGGACAAAGCCCACCCCTCACACGCTGTGAAGTATTAGCTAAAGTACTTGTAGCTCTCAACCACGGTGCGTACATAGTACTGATATGCTATTATTGATCCTCTGCACCATTTATTTGTTTCATTTAATCTATGACTTTTGAATCATCGAGGCAGACAAGGCGCTGCCATTCACTTGCAGACCCCCTGAAAGTGACGAGGAGACCGACGATGAAGAGCATAGCAAGGTAGTAGGAGTAGTAAATATTTTCTTTCCGGATATACCTTATACACTCCTTAAGAATTGAGATGCCAATTAATTGCGTCGTGCTTTACCCTTTACCTTGCTTTATATCTGTAGAAAGTTGACTAGGTTAAATGCCTATTTGGTCAAATTGATGCCGGTTTTGCCAAGCTGGATGGATATTTGGGTGGCAAAACTTCGACACTACTTTCTGATTCTGAGGCGAGTGGTTCGCACAATGGCAGTGAGTTCTTATTGCATATGGTTGTGTGAATTGTCGTTAACATTTATTGTTTTCCCTTGCTAATTCTCATGTGGTCAGGTGACCATGATCCTACCGATGGGTGCGATAACGACTCGGAGTAGATTCGGTACGGTGTGTCCCACACACACACATTTCTAATCAGGAGAGCTTCTGGAGAAACTGTAGATGAAGCGCAGCAATGGTGTCTGCGCCTCCCCCAAGCAGATCGTTTGGCCACGGAAGACGCCTGGTGCTCCCTGTTTCCTATAATGTAGTACAACCAGAGAAAAATCCCCTGGTTGCCCTGTTTTTTTCACTGCCGCTGAAAACTCTAAGTACCAAGCTTCTTGGCCTGCTGCGAACGGCCCATGAGATTAAATCAGGTGTGGAAATCCCCCCCGACCTTAAAAAAAATCAGGAGAGCTTTATGTGGTTTGCACGGGTTTTCACGAAGGTTGTAGTTTCCACCTGATCCGTTGCCGCACAAGCCGCCAGTAGAGTACTCCTACATCGCATTGATCCTAATTTAGTGGGTGGGTAGTAAGGATCAATAGATTTTACTCATCTAAGGCATGGCACCAGACAATGGCACAATTTACCCAATTTGCCTTTGATGCAGCATGACGTGTAACCCACATTGTGGTAGCACACCAACATTCTTTCAAATGAGATTAGACACTGGCGGGAATATGGCAGTTGACTCGAAAGGAAAAGTCATATCGAAGGCACGTCTCTGTTCCATCCATTACACAGTCGCTTACAATGTACCATCTAAGGCCTCAACCAATGCAAGTCATTCTCATAAAACAAGACTTGTACGTAGTAGACAACTATAATCGACGCCGACCCAAGTGTTGCTTCAATGATTTCGGGAGCTCTGCATGCCAACATTTACAAGAACGAATATTAGTACGGTTTTGAGTATTGCTATATATAAATCAACAAACTCACCGAATTAGTAATATTAGATCCGTGATCCGTCCAAATTGCTCATGAAGTGTAGGATGTATAGTTAGAGCAACTCCAAGAGCTCCTTTAAAAATGAATAGCTAAAATTCTGATTTAGCTATTATGTAAAATGAAATAGCTAGAAAAAATTTGATGAAATCCAACAGCTTCTGGAATTGAACGGAGCCCCGCTCGCCTTCACCCATGCCGAGGTCGAGGCCTCCGACAGTAGCACAACACTTCTGATCTTTCTACATAAAAAATCACTATCACTAGAACTAATTTAAAGTTGAACTAAACAAGTCATCAAAAGCTACAACGTGAAGGCTTTCGTCTTGCTCTGGTCCCTCGAGGGCATTTCGTCGTGCATGTCCCTGGCAGGCGGCGAGATGGTGGACTCCCACTCGGCAAGGTCCAGCCACCGCAGCCTCGACGCGGTCCATGCCGAGCCCTAACCGCGCGGGCGGAGGTCGACCAGGCCGCCGGCACCTCCTCCGCGGCGCGAGAGGAGCACGACGGCCGGTGGCGCAGAGGCGCGCGCAGGGCCTCCTCTTCTTGCACGACGGCCCTGCTTGGGCGAGGCGGCGTCGGCATCAGCGGAAGCGCCACGTAGGCGTCGCCGCCGCGCAGCAGGCCCGCGCCGTGCGCCAGTAGGGTCCGGTAGACAGCACCGCCCACCGCCAACTGTCGTGCTGCCCGACGGCAGGCCTCGTCCGACGACCCAGCTGGCCTCCCGGTGGAGCTCGCCCGGCGGCCGCGCTGGGTCCCTCGCGGAGGAGCTCTTTCTTGCCCAGCCGGGGGGATCGACCTACGGCGCCGGCCCACCCCCGCGGAGGAGCTCCTGCTTGCGTCCGTGCCGCCCCCATCGTCGATCTGCCCGCGCCGCCATGTTCGCCGCCGTGGGGGCCTCTGCGCCTGTCGCGCCGCTGCCGGGTGAGCTCCTGCACTGGCTGCGTTGCCTTAATGGATGCGCTGGCTGCCCCCGCGCCGCGAACTCGAACTCGGCATCGGCCGCGCGACAACAGTCGGTGTCAGTGGGGTGGTGGGACGCGGCGGCCACGGACCCGATGGCGGTGGACGACGACGGGGCCGCCGGGTCTCAGTGGCGACCGGCTCCGAGCGGAATGAGATCCTCTGAAGTAGCTATCACTACATTTACTATTAATTATACTATGCAACAACAAAGTCGTGTAACCAAAATTGTTGTACGATTGTACCACGGAAGCATATATCATGCATAACTGTGTGGTTGAAGGTTACATTTTCATCAGAACTGTACAGTTGGCTTCATCAGTGTAGGTACGAACCATCTGACTAATTCAAACAGTGATCTGGAACCATTCTGTGACTTCAGGGTTATATCTCTCATGACAACATCAACAGCATCCATTATGCTGCGCTTCCTCAGCAAGCATCTTCTATAATCCAAATCGAAGTAGTATATATTGTTGATGTCAGCGAATTTGTCGTCCGACAACACAAAGCAGGAGAAGTCATTATGGGTCGACAATATGATTGTGCCATTTAGGTGGGACATGCTGCTGCAGCTGATACCATCACTGTTATTGATGGGCTGATCTCTGAGGACAAAGCTCACTAGGGTGTTGGTGGCAGTGTCTAAGTCCGGAGTGTAGAAGTCGTCGGACGATCCACAGAGGAAGAGCACCTGATCCTCCTGTTTGACTATGTGCTTCTGCAGGGATGGTTTAAAACAATCCTCCATCTGCAGCCAGAACTTCCTGACGCTGGTGTGAGTACTGGTTTTCCACTCCTCGTCAATTCCAAGTTCACATACCGCTGCGGTCATGGGAACACCCGGCTCGGTGTGCTTGGTGTAGACAACAACAGTACATTTATCCTCAACACTGTTTGATATGACAAATCCATATTCAGCCTTGCCATGGATGCAACTGGGCAGGGGCGGCAGTTCGGTGTTCCACCCACTCAGAGGGTTGACAATCACAGCCTTAGCATTCTTTCTAATATCGATCTCGATAAGGAGGCCGCTGTCATAACCGGTAATCCTCCCACGAACAAGGGCAGGGAAATAGCCGCACTTAGCCACCGTCTTGCCATCTAGAACTGGGACTTTTATGCATGCAGACCAGGTCCCATCCAACGTCTGAAACTGTAGGCATTCATCGTACTGGGACAACATGATCCAGGGCTGAAAGCATGTGTCAGCATTGGGATTGACGGCATTCTTCCAGTTCTTGCAGACAGCACGGAACCTGACGTAGTCTCTAGCATCCCCAATTAGTTTGGAGATGGACAAGACAATCTGCTTTTCAAGAGAAGCCCAATGCCTATAGGTGGGATCCAATGTTTCCTGCAATATATTACTCGAATTAACAATACAAACAATACATATAAATCATGTAAATTGTTTTACAGCTTATCAAGTGCATGAATCAAAACATTTAAGCTGTTCAACAAAACATCCAAATAATTGAAAACTTATCACAAGCCAGTTTGTGTTATAACCTTATCCTGGGGTCCCTAAAAATCCAGAGATGCAGTTCTATTTTCTTGAACGTTAAGAAATAACAACCATCAATTAACAGTTGAGATTTGTGATTTCAGCAATAATTTACCGAAATTGCAAAACAAAGACTGAGATTATGCAGATATGAACCTGGTGTAGTTGCTGTTCAGCAAATTCCTCAGTTCTAGTTGGCTCACAAATGAGCAGAGCAATTTCAGCAAGAAGTTTTTGTACACTCTGATTGTTAGTTCTCTGAATTTCGTTGTCCAATTTAGTGATTAAACTGATCAAGAGACCAAAAGTCCCCGAGATCTGGTCCGAATTCGCAATTTTATGATCCTCAATCTTCTTGACAATTTGCGACTTCAACTGTTAATCAGACAATGATCTGTCAAGACCAGAAATATAAAAATATATTCTACTACATGTTTTTGATTATTACATTGTTTCATTCATGAAAGTACGGTCACACAGCAGCAAGGAAAACAAGGTGTGCAAAACTCACATCTGGTGGCAGATCGATATTGTCAATTGACATATATGGCGTTGAATCTGTGTAGTGGAAATCTTGTGCATAACATGTACTGTTGACGTTTTTCAACTGCATTGAAAAAATTGAGATGAATCAAAATAGTGCAAAAATGCATTAGGCCAAAAAAAACAGCTAAGCATGAGTTGCAAAAGGACATAAAATGAAGAGTTACCTTTAGTTCTCCGAAAAGTCCAAATCGGAACAGATGATCTTTTTCAATCTGTTTCGTTTCCTTGTAGCTGTCCCAAAATATAAAACGAGGTAGTTTAACACATTGTTTAATCTCCCTCCCATGTTCAAGCCAGTCCAGCAAATATAACTTCATAAACATCAGATGCATGAGCTACCATAATAAAGAGAAATAACTCCTGAAACAGGATTACGATTTGATATGGATAGTCCTTACTCCAAGGAAATATGTTGACCCTTTCATGTAACAACTAAAATTTGGATCATTACAAATCTTTTCCTTTATGTGCTTGGCACAGTTTTTTATATCTTCCAGTATGTAGCCAACCCAGTCATAGGACATTATAAGATCCACGTCTTCGCAAATATGCAGCAATTTAGGGCTGACATTGTAAAGTGTGTCAGGAGCAAATATCCTGTCGGATAAAAGCAAAAGCCAACATGTAACGAAAAGGTTATCATCATTGCCCTTATTGATCTCATTGAGTAATTTCATCTGGGGGAATCCCTTTTCATTTTATGGTATACCCAGTTTTTCTCTGAACTTATGGACATTCTCTTGCCTGCCAGTTTGTGGTACAATTTTGTCCCCATTGGATGGTAATCTGGTTAACCTAGCAAGACTTCTTTTGTTTACAGGTACGCTTCTAGCAGAACCAAAATTAAAGCACATGTTTTCTTCATCAAAGTGGATCAGTATCCATGCTCCAAACTTTTCAAAGGAGTGATCGAGCTTCATTTGCAAATAAGCACCAAGTTTAAGATCATTAATTCTTTTTCCCTGGTTTGTATTCAATTTTCTGTTGGCATTAATCACTGCATGTGGAGAGCACCTTGTTCTTGCACGTACTTCCTTGTCCTGGCAAATACAACATACAGAATTATATATGGCAATAGCCAGATTACCAGAAAAAAGGAGTATTCTATGGAATCAGATAGTTTGAATCCGTACACTTGGGTCAAAACTGAGTATCAAGATGGTTGGATCTTGTCTTGGTTTTTTACTTGAGGGTTCTGAATCAGATACTGAATTCTGAGTGACACACTTTCTAATTTTGCCTTTGGTGTAGTTTCTGGATTCCATCTTGGAGTCGGAACCTTTAGATACAACAAAAGGAACAATGCACTAACTAAAGTTAGGGAATGGGCCGACACAATGGGAATACAAAGATACAGGGATAATAAATTAAATACTTTGGTAAAATAACCTTTCAAGTGCCATGACAAGTAGCATCGATATTTTGGTGATGGATGTATTAACGACAACACTATGTTACAGATTTATGCCAGCAAATTGAACAACATAAAACCCCACTGGGACTAGCAATCCTAATTGGACAAACTTACTACATAGTTAAAAAATTTATTGACAAATCAATCAGAATACGGAGCTTTGCGCTTTTGAGTTATATGGCATGTACACTTCACCTTCTGTGATATTATCAAATTGCCCCGCGGCAACCTGATGATGGCCACTATCTTCTACAACGCAGCAGAATAAGCAATCAGACACTATGGTGCATTAACTTACAATAGAAAGGAAAAGGAACAACGACAAGGCATAAACACAGAAAGTTCAGGATACCTTCAGCATCTCTGCTCAAATGATCCATTTCCACAGCAGTATCAAAGCTCCTATGGAGATCCCTGGCAAGTAGTAGAACTTTCCTTTTCAGGGATAAAATAATCACAAAATAGCCACCTTCTTTTTATATGATGTGGCAGTGCTCCTGCCTTTAATTCCAAAAGAGAGAGAGAGAGAGCGCCTGCTTGGTTACGACAACAAGAACAACTGCATTGGTAGCCAAAAATTTCTAGACATGCCTAGAATTAGGTTGGGCAAACATTGAAAGGCATCCAAGCAAGTTCTGATTTCGTACACTCGCCAAAACTACGGGATGGAACTAAGAAAATCAAATCAAATCAAATGCTCGTGAATTGGGTGGGGGTGGGGGTGGTGGTGGGGCGGAAGAGGTGGTGGGCTACCACACCCTCCGCCTCCCCATCATCCTGCCTGCCCCGCCCGCTCTATATGCCGCCGCCGACTGGGGCCCCGCCTCCGCCGCTAACCTCGATCAGTACCGAAGTTCTTGAAATAAAGGCAACACGGATGTACATTCTGACGCAAGTTCTTAAATCATTGCTCCATAACAGAAACAATCTGGGCGCCTCGAACCCAAGACAAAACTAGAAGAGCGCAAACCATCAATTTCGATGTGTACGAGCAAGGACATAGGGCCTGACCTGTGTGACGAAGAAACGAATCAATCAGCGCCGATGGCCACGACTGCCGCTCAACTGCTCAAGTCCTCTGAGGGGGTGGAAACTGGGAAACTAAGCAGACGGAATCCGAAAAGTCCAAAGCGGTCGCGGACTTTCAACCCCATGAAAATACGTTAATGAAAAAGAAAAAAACTGGGCAAACTCGTCAATTCCCACCCGCTACCATGTGGGTCCTGGAATGCGGGCCCGGTGTCAGCCGTGGTAGGTATGATAGGCGACGCGAGCAACAGCCGAAGACAAGGAGTAGTAAACGGACTCCATGGGCCCGTGCCCGTGACAACACCGGGATTAACGGTTTGCACTTGCACATTCCATGTTGTGGTGTGGCCCACGTGTATCTACAGTAGCTCCGGGCGGTTTTCCGGCAACCGGATCTTAAAATCTCCCGATCCCTGCAGTAGCCTGTGCCACGTCCCGGTGAGCCGTGCGCGTGTAACCCAGCCACGCGGGGCAGCCGTAGCTTGGGTTTCGTAATCACCGAGCTGTGCACCGGAAAAATGTGAAATCCCTTCATGCGTAAACAAGGGGGAGCGCTAGCGTGTCACCCGACGATGCGGAGCAGGTGGTACGATCCCAATGTACAAATGGCACCAAGCCGCGTAACCTAGGCTGAAGCACCGCGTGTGCGTCATGGAACTGAGGGAGTACTATTTTACGTGTATTCTTCGATAAGCATATTTGAAAAGAAAAGTTACAATGAAGCTGTCAAGGTATCCCTAAATTTTTTTACATATAAATAAATATATATGTGTGCGTAACCTATGCTGAAGCACCGCGTGTGCGTCATGGATTGTGCGTAACCCAGCGAGTCCAGCTTAATTGATCATCGTCGCGATGTCACAGACGAGGTAGGACTAACTAATAACTAGTAGGTGATACCCCGCGCGTTGCTGCGGGAATTTTTAAGCAAAATTTGAAGGTGAAATGTGAAAGTAGAAACACCAAAATGATTACATGATGATATTTATCTGTAAACAATAATATATATGAAAGCATGTTAATTTTGTTGAGCGAGAACCATTCTTAAATGATTGATCCTACATGTATTTCAACTGCGAGAATTTTATGGCGTGCTACTCGCAGGGGCAGAGCTACATTGATGCATGTGTATGCACGGGAATACCCAACAATTTTGGCAAAAGATTGGGTATATCTATGATATATACATATGTATAGCTTGTATAGCTCTTGTAGGCAGATTTAATAGTTGTTTGCTTCCTGTCTCAGCCCAAAATCGCTGCAAACAGACCAACAATCAAACAATCCATTCTCCTACCTTTGTCTCGGCTCTCTTTGTGGCAGTAATGGGCCATAGGATACCCATATACTATATACAGTAGTATTTTAAGTTTAGCATTTTTTTCTTGGGAATACCCAACTGCCAATTTCTACCTCCGCCACTGGCTACTCGCAAATACAACATGCTATTAGTCACAGAAAATCGACGAAGGCATAGTGACATGGCGTGTAGTGGGTTATGACATGGCGCATTGAGAGGCAAGAGAAATCGTTAGTGGGTACCAATTAAGCTTAATTGCAGAGTGGATGCAGTACGCGTGTGCGTCATGGATTGTGCATAACCTAGCGTGTCCAGCTTACTCCTCGGGGCGGGCGGCGTTGTTGTGGCTGTGGACGACACGATGGGACGGGAGCGGAGGCGCCTGCAGCAGTAGACCTGTCCTGTCTCATCAAGGCTGTACACACGACACGATACAGTGACGTTGCGTAACCCTTGGCTTGGCAGCAAGCCGCGTAACCTAGGCTAAAGCACCGCGTGGCACACGTAACGTAGCGGGTCCAGCTTACTCCTCGGGGCGGGCGGCGGCTGTGGCTGCGGACGACACAACGGGAGGGGAGTGGAGGAGGGAGGCCCCGTCCCATCGTCCATCGTAATAATGATGGTGCACCGCGTGGCCCACAGCGGCCTGCCCTCGCCGCAGTTTGCTTCTCCCCAAAGTGAAGCTCGTGCCGGGGGGGGGCTGCTGACGCGTCGTCCATGGAATTCTGTAGTGTGCAGCCCGCTGAATGGCACCTGCGTAACTGAGACCTTGCAGGTTACGCGCTTAGTCGACACCACCCGCCGTGTCCCGCCGCAACCGCGATGCTGGCGTGCGTAACCCAGGCGGCCATCACTGTAACCTGCACCGCCTCGGTTACACATGTGGACACCTGGGATACACGGCATGCTTTGATCAAAGGCATATGCTATGGTAAGTTGGTAACCCAACCGCGAGCCATGTTGCTCCACGCATCCATCATGGTTCCTCGTGCGTAACCTACCGGGCGCTACCACCAAAAGGTATCGGTTACGCATTCCACTTCACCTGCCGTCTCTTGATGTGCCCAACTTAGGAGGCCTCTTGACCCCTCTGTTCCCTCTTGATATGCGGGCCTGACACGGTGGAGTAGCAGCAAATACAAGACTACGATCCCGGGAGATCATTGTAGGTAGGAAAAAGAAAGGAAAGGAAAAAACAACAAACTATATCATTGATATAGCTGCAAAGTTAATTACTTCATTGCATCTTCATGTCTTCTGTTGCATACCATTGTCAGCTTGAAAGACCCTCCTGAAAACAGCTTCCACATCGCAGGTTGATTCTTCTTTTGGTTCCTCATGCACTATGATCCTCTTGATACTGATAAGCTTCGCGAATTATCTCCCTTTGCCAATAGTACTCAGGGCATGTATCAGGAGCCAACATATATACTGTATTTAGAAAATGCTCAAACCCTAGTTCGAAAATGCAACACATCCGCGTACTGGAAGAATCCTACTGTGAGAAATGCCCCCTAGTCCTTGAGACCGATACACACATCTTCTCTGAATGTTCTGTCGCAGCTGCGGTTTGGCATCTTTTTGTAATCGAACCTCACCCAGAGGAATTCAGGATGCCATGGCTTCTGGGGCGCGAGCTGCAACTACCGTCAGTAGTTCCTGCTGATGTGATGATCCTGGTCCTTTGGCATATCTGGAAGGCGCGGAATGCGCTTATCTTCGACCAAGTTAACTCCTCGGCCACTTCAATTCTCAGACGGGTGCTACACGACATGGAAAGCTGGAGCTGCCGCTACAAGAAGATGTTCCACCTTTGGCAAGCATGGGCTGCTTATCTGCGTTCTCGGTTGTAACTTGTAACCTGTTTCCTCCTCCTGTCTGTTTTTCTTCTCTCCTTTGCTAAGCTGACTTGCTAGGCTGACTTTGTACACTCTGTTCTGTTTCGTTCAATGAAATATATGTAGGTGGGGATCTTCCCCCAGATGTTGTTCGAAAAAAATGCGACACAAAATCCATTTCCTTAAGCATTTTTGCATTCAAAACAAATGATGCATAGGAACTTCAAGTCCAAACATCATGCATTGTGCAATTCAGGCAATTGCTTACACATGTAACGGTAACTTACGGCATGCCCAAGTGTTTGATATCATCAAAGCACCATCAGAGCACATAGCCTGATTCTACAGATATAGCTCTTGTCTCCATACTTGCGACATCAAAATCGACCAGTAATTTGGGACGGACAAAGGGAATACCTCAACCACAAAAGGCATTATTTCAGTGCATATTACCAAGGGCCAATGTCTCCGCATAGTAGGGAACTAATGGGAAAATATAATGAGGGCCCACCCCAAAAGTGCAGAGAGTGTACACCTCCTTGCTATCCATGTCATACGATTTCTGTTTCTGGCCCCAGGTGCTGAACTTGAATTAGCAGGACTTGAGTACATACATCATCGACCATCAAGTTACCAAGTCATGTCCACAAGAAAACACATTTATTAGCGGGCACCTTGTGAATGGACTTGGCCATCCTCACTTATGATTTCCAAACAGATAAAGTTGCATAGTCGCCTTGGAATGGAGACAAAGTCGGCTCTTTTTAGCTCATTTCTTGGAACACTGAACTTCTGATTGTAGCAAACAAATGAGGGAACAATGTCCACTTCAGGTACACATAACATATAATTGTCCACCAAGTTTTGTTTGCTACAAACAGAAGTTCAATATTCCAAGAAATGAGCTAAGAAGAGCTGACTTTGTCTCCATTCCAGGACGACTATGCAACTTTATCTATCGGGACATCATAAGTGAAGATGGCCAATTCCATTCACAAGGGGCCCGGCAAAAACTTGGTGCTCGGTCAATTCTTGTGGACATGACTTGGTAACTTGGTGCTTGGTCAATTCTTGCTAAGCTTGTTGTTGAAACTTGATCTTGTTCGCTTGGCTCTTGGATAATTTCTGGGACTTGGCATTATGACCTCGACCACTGGAGTTGTAACTGATGGAGAAGCATCAAGAAAGCCATTCTTCATCAGATAGAGTTTTTTCATGTACTAGAAACTGAGTATTTAATAGATACTATATATGACCTCGACCACTGGAGTTGTAACTGAAGGATTAGGCAGAGGAGGTATCTCCATTGTTTGTGCAACCTACAAGTAAACTCCATCAGATAGATAGAGATTTTTCATGTACTAGAAACAGTATTTAATAGATACTACTTCTTTGGCCTATAAAAAGAACACACTAGACCAAAGCCCTCTAGCCTAGTTGGTTAGAGGAGCTGAGGTATGGTCGCAACAACCCAGGTTCGATTCATCATTGGAGTTGATTTTTAAAAAAATCCCGTGAAACCGGGGTTCGGGGGGTTTTTTAAGTCGGGAGAAGGTTTCTTCTTCTTAATGAAAACCGTGGGAGCGGTCTTACCCCCACCGGCTTAATTTAAAAGAACACACCAGAACATTTATCTTCATAGTATATCTGGTGGCAACATCAAATAAATTATATTTGCAGGCGCAAGATATCCAGCGAGCACTCTTGTTGTTTGTGACCATTATCGTGAATGTGCAGCAGTGTTTACAGACGGGGTGTGTACAGCATCCTTTGCTCCAACAAGCACAACTAGAGCGGCTCCTAATCACCTCAAATGATAGTTGAAAAAAAATATTAACTGAAAAAATAGTCTCTTGGATCACTAGGCCGGATTCCCCAAGTTCTCCGAAGCAAAGCAGTAGACCAAGCTAAGGGAAACCCCAGGTCGACGCATGGCGCGCCGCAGATTCGCATCGACGGAGAAAGAGAAGGAAGAAAGAAAGAATCACCTGGTTCTGGCGAGTTCAACGGCGGCCTGGATAGTTGGGTCCGACGACGGCCTGGACGAGGGGCGCGGTTGGGTCGGAGGAAGTTGTGCCGTCGGAGATGCGGATGGTGCGGCCCGTGACGCCGACGGAGGGACGAGTGCGGAACCGACGCAGTGGTCGGGCGGCGCAAGGTCGGCGGCGGACATGGCTACGCCGCCACACCGAGCGGCGGGGTCGGGATTCATCGGAGGGGTAAGGGGATCAATTTTTTGCTGGGTTACCCGAACGACCCAAAGGGTCTGCCACCATTTGACTGCACTGTTTGTTTGGGCCGGCCTAATGGGTATTTACACCAGAAACTTAATTTTGGGTATTGATTGTGTCACTGGTTCGGCCCTATTCTCTTCGTTGGATAATCCACAATGCTGCGTGCTGCCACCACCTAGGTGGGTTACCACTCTCAAAAAAAACCTGGGTGGGTTACCCACACGGTGAGGGTCGGCATCTGCACGTACATCGCGTCGATAAGCCTCCGTCTGTATCCTGTTTTTTTGCAAAAACACCCCTCCGTGACATATAGACGGCTGCCGCGTCGTCTGGCGAGGCGACAGGGGCGGCCCGTTGTCCCAGGCGGGATCGACGCCCTCGGCACCGTTGTACGGCCCCGTCGCCCCAAGGCGACGCCGCGGCCGGATCCCGTGCGGGGCTGGCTTGCGCGGGAGATTTCCGCGCCAAGCTGCCAAGCTTTGCCCGCCGTATCCTCCGGCCACGCTTCACTTCCCCAATCTCGCACTCTCTTCGCTTCATTCTGCGTGCTCTCCTTGCCAGAAATCGTTGAGATGTTCACGTCGGCCACTGCTAGGAAGAAGGGATGCACAAATAATTGAAAACTTGTCACAAGCCAGTTTGTGTTATAACCTTATCCTGGGGTCCCTGAAAATCCAGAGATGTAGTTCCATTTTCCTGAACGTTAAGAAATAACAACCATCAGTTAACAGTTGAGATTTGTGATTTCAGCAATAATTTACAAAAATTGCAAAAGAAAGATTGAGACTATGCAGATATGAACCTGGTGGAGTTGCTGTTCAGCCAATTCCTCAGTTCTAGTTGACTCACAAACGAGCAGAGCAATTTCAGCAAGAAGTTTTTGTACACTCCGTCGTGGTGCGTATATGTGTAGACACAATGGGTACAAGGTGACGTACGTCGTCGTGGTGCATTGTATGTAGAGAATTTTAGTAGCAATTAAAACAATAAAAATAGAAAATAGTGCTGCAAATAATGCACTTGCATGCAAGAAAGATAGACCATTCGTTCCAAACAGGGTTATATTATGAGTTCTGAATTCATCTGAAGAGTCTTTCTAAAGCTACATCCTGCTACCAAACAAACACAACAAACAAATGCATTGACCCTAGCAAAATTATGTGTGCACCACACATCGAGTCTTTCTGAAGCTGATGCCCAGATGCTTCAAAGCCATCACTCTAGTCATCATCAGAGTCTAAGATGATTTGATTGACAGGATGTCCTCCACCAGATGCTGCTGCTCCCTGAACCGGTGTACAGTGGTTCAACATCGAAATCTGAAACCTAAACAAGAACAAGTAAAAAAGTAGTTAAAAGCAGGCACTCGTATGTACTACAAACAATTTGAGAAGTAACATGTATATTAAGGGGGTGTTTAGTTCACCAAAATTTCACCAACCACCCGTCACATCAAACTTCGGACACTAATTAGGAGTATTAAATGTGGATTAATGACAAAACCCATTTCACAACCCCTACCTTAATTTTCGAGATGAATCTAACGAGCCTAATTATGTCATGATTAGACAATGTCGTGCTACATTAAACAACCTTTAATGACGGATTAATTAGACTTAATGGATTCGTCTCGGAATTTCCCGTCCATTCATGTAATTAGTTTTTATAATTAGTCTATGTTTACTACCTCTAATAGACCTTGAAAGTGACTCCCAAAATTTCTCACAAACTAGTTCGATATTCAATGTTTTTCTAATTTAACATAGGATTTCTTTCACAGATGCCCCAAACAAATCACATCAAATATAGAGAGCACGAAAAGGGAAAGAGCTTACCATATGTCAAGTTGACTCAGGTAGGTTAAAACACCTAGTACCTTTTTATTAACCTTTCCACTTCGCAGTCTCACTATCTTCAGATGTTTACAAATCGTACATGAAACCTCTGACGCCTTCCTTCCTTTCATTTCTACTTTCCACCCACCACCCTGCAGAAAGTAGACATGTTGCTAGGATCAATAATAACCAAACTCACCATGTAGTATTTACATTTCACAACCATCTTGTATATAGAAAATATATACTACCATGCAGAGCAGTTGAAGTGTACGCTCCTCCAAAACTGGTGATTGTCGTTGCATAGCTGCGAGGGCACACTTATCTGGCACACACCAGTGTTCATTGAGAAACAAAGTCTTCAAGTTGATAAATGTTGGGCACGATATAAAATAACTCGTGAAAGTAGGCTGGTCACACAATCATGATATTAGTGATGAATGTTTTTTTTTCCGGACGAAGAATAAGAAAGCTAATGGTGATCGAAAATGTAAGCATACCATGTTGACAGTAGATATCAGCTCCAAACATTTAGCTTCTGATAAGCCTTGCACGATGTTGGTATCAACATGACTGCTACAATAGTCACTTCCACTTTTTCCCAGCTCGACAACTGTATCCACTAAAGAGGGCATTCTATCAAGCACAGGAATCTTGCCATTATTAACTTCAAGACGCAGGGAAACAAGATTCGGTGAATCAACACGAATGTGAACACTGCGACAGAACTTGCTTGCAAGGTTGCTTAGATGCTTTAAGGAGCGGGATGAAATCTTTGTAGCACACGATAAGTCACAAAAAAAATCTTGACTACTTCCAATGCTGGGCAACTCGAGAAATCAAGGAATCTGTCATCGAACTTGATGAAGGAAAGCTCCAGACACCTCAGGAACAGGGAATCGAGGCGAAAACCATGCACCTCAATACAAACCTCCTCGGCATCCCTGGAAATTCGGAGACCCAAAAACTCAGCTTCACAACTAAGAACATGCTTGATCTAGATAATTATGTGGTCCATGTGGTCCAATTCCTCGCCATCCTCTTCAATGTCAGGAAGGTCAATCACACATCTACGGATAGGTATGCGATAACGAAGGAGAAGTAGATTGTACACGAATTTCTGGATCCTCTCCATGGCAAAAAGATGAAATGGTTCAATGCCACCAAACCATGAAATGAGCAGGTAAGGGGCACTCATGTCTGGCAAGAAGAAGAGGATCATATGAAGGAGCTCATCTGGGAGGGCGTCAATGAAGTCGACGGAAAGTCTCGGAGATGACAAACTGCCGTTATCCACCACCTTTCTCTTCGGACGCATACCATCCATAAGGTAGACAGCGTCAGGACTGTGAGCAAAGAAACTGTCAGGAAGCATAATGGTTGTGAGAACAACTTAGCATTTGACCATGAATGCAGACATGCAGGGATCCACAGGCTACGGGTAAAGCATAGCGTCAACATTTACAGCCCATTCAGACCAGCATTGCAACTTACTATATGTCAGTGGAATTGGATCATGCAGCAACACATGAATGAATGGATTAATTAATTAATAACTATGTGAATGAGCAAATGAGCACAAAAAAAGCTAGGTAGTTTATGTTGCACAGCTCTTCTGTGTATTCGAGAGAAAAAAAGTACTATGTCAATGAGCTCAAGCAATGATGGCAACGTATCTAATGCAAACCAGCTTCGTGTGCAACAGAGTGAATCTGGCAGGAGAACAAAGTGAATGCGAACCGTACGGCACAACAATAAGATCCAACCGCCGATTAACACTAACAAACAGATCTTTCAAGATTCAACCCTACGATGCAGGTACCTGAACGGCTGTACTAGCAACTGATCAGTAAACATATGGGAGCATGCAGCTATAAACAGCAGGAAGCGATAGATCTGATAAGGAAATACATAAAACATTCAGCTACAAACAGCAGGCACCAACAGATCATTACTCATAGGGACAGATGCAGTTTGAACGGGATGAGGACAAAAACCACGAATCAGAAGTTGGGAACAACAAACTCACGCGGATCAGCAGAAACACAAGAGCTCACCGGAATCAGCCGGCAATACCTCGTAGCTACCGAAGAAGTCCGACGCCGGAGAGATAGATCTAGGCTGCAAGAATGTTCAACTGTTCAAGGCGGCGGTATTCCGCGCTCGCCTAGGCGCGCATCGCAGCTCGGCAGAGGGGTACCGCGATGCCTAGGTGGTTAGACAGTCACTAGGCAACCCGTGGCGGCTGCGGATGCAAGGGACGGGCGGCGCAGAGGAGGCAGCAGGGGCTGGCGGCGGGGTTGAATGAGGAGCAGGGTAAACAGCAGAGAACGCATGGAGATTCTATAAATGCCATTGCCTGTAAATCCCAAGTCACCAAACCAATGTAACTGTGAAATCTTCACTATTCCTGCTACAGTCAATAAAGTCATATTAGTACGTAGTATATTGCTGTTCACCTACAGAGTAGACTCATCTGAGAGAGAGAGAGAGATGGAAACAATCGTCTAATTCACGATCACCAATCCTTGCACGATGAAATTCATGATCACTAAATTGGCGGTGCCGGCAATGGATCGTGCGTAACCTAGTCCGTGCGCATCCCAGTCGGTGTTGCACAGGAGGCATGCAGGGTGGATGATATGTAACCGAGCTGTTGTAGGTGACACGCCGAATCAACAACAACCGGTCGGTGTTGCAGCATGATGGTGCGTAACCGAGTCCGTGCGGATTCAAGTTACTCAGCTTTGATATAACCGAGTCCATGCGTAACCGATCGGTGTTGCAGCATGACTTACTATGCGGAGCCTATTTGTGCGTGTGCGTATCCCGGTTACTCAGCTTTGATATAACCGAATTCTTCCTTTTGATCTAAAAAAACAGAGAGAGAGAGAGAGACGCAGGTTGGACACGATCACACACGACAGGCCGTGCTCATAGTAAGTCATAACTGACATGCACCATCTCGCGCGTAACCGAATCGTAGGAGCCATGGACCATGCGTAACCCAGTAGGTCGTACAGCTGCTGCCCGGCCTGAGGAGTAAGCTGGACCCGCTGCCGATACGCACAATCAATCCATGACACGCCACGTACGCCGCACGCGGTGCTTCAGCCTAGGTTACGCGGCTTGCTGCCAAGTCAAGCACAATACACCATTCTCACGCGTAATCGTCTGAGTTCCGGTTACGCATGCTTGAACACGACCCGAGGTCTATACCGCACGTAACAAAAGCTATCTACCTGATTACGTTCCTTTTTTTGAGCTGGTGATTACCACGGTTTCGTGGGATTTTCGGGATATCCGTTTAACGAATGCTAACTATAGTATATATCCATTTTGGTCGACCTACAAGTTCAGATCGCGGAAGCGGAGGAGGAATAGATTTTTGCTCATGTCGGGCACGGCGGAGAAATCGTCTGCTGATGGACGTCCAAGTGTCCCTCATCTTGGCAAGCAAGGCGCACCGGACGGCAATGCGACACCGACGACACAGAGTTCCGACGGCAAATCAACGGTGACTTCCGATGGCAAATCACAGTCGACGACGACATCAAGGAAGCGGCCTCCTAGCGAAGAAAATTTAGCACTTGCGACCGGCAGCGGCCATCCTCGGAGACGGCGGCCCAACAACTTCAACTCCGGTGGCCCATTGTCATCTGCTGATGGACGTCCAAGTGTCCCTCATCTTGACAAGCAAGGCGCACTGGACGGCAATGCGATGACACAGAGTTCCGACGGCAAATCAACGGTGACTTCCGATGGCAAATCACAGTCGACGACGAAGTTGAGGAAGTGGCCTCCTAGCGAAGAAAAGGTAGCACCTCCGACCGGCAGCGGCCATCGTCGGAGACGGCGGCTCAACTTCAACTCCGGTGGCCCATTGTCGTCTACTCCGGAGGTATGTAACACACCATCCATGCAGATGCCATACGACGCACTACCTAGGCCTGCACGACGCGCTTATTGATTACTCTCTCTCCGTGACCAGATACGACCAACGATCATCATTACTCCTAGGGATGGAATTTCCATAGCGCCTTTGCGACTTGCGCGTGTCGTGAGCGAACTCTCAGGAGAAAGAAAGGAAAGCCTAAGGTCATTCGGATTCGAGTGCTTGCTACACATGCCCATTATATCCCTAGATCATGCCCTGCTGATGTCTCTTGTCAACAAGTACGAGCCAGATAAAAAAGCTTTCAGAATTGGGGACAAGCTGGTCCGGTTGATGCCATCAGATGTGAAGGACATCGTGGGTCTACCAATCGAAGGAAAAGAGGTCAAGATGGATGGCAACTATAATGAAGTTCTGCTTACCCAACACAGAAGTGCAAAGAAGAAATTAGAATTGATAGAAATTGAAGAAAGGCTCCCACGAAGTGATGGTCCTGGAGATACATTCTTCCTTCGTGACTTTTTCCTGTACTGCCACAAGGTGTTGTTTGCACCCGATATGGATCCATGTATTCCAGTCAACGTCTTGTAGCTAGTGGAGAAAGTGGAAGAGATACCTTCCATGAACTGGGGTGTTTACATGCTGAGTCATCTGCATAATTGTATTGCTACATTCAGAAATGGAGTTAGAGAAGAACTTGGAAAGACGCGTGTCCTTCAAGGAAACCTACTATTTCTGCAGGTATACATTTTTAAAATTCAGATCGATCTAATGAAATTTAACTTCAGTTCTTGATAATTATGCAGCTTTGGTACTTTGAACATGTCCATGCGGGACCAAACGACCTCTATCCTAAACGACGTCAATACCCCCTAATGAGATATTAGACAAAACAATCGGCCGAGGTGCGACTCAACTCAAAATGTGATCAGTATACAGACACGAAGGTCAATTCCTTGATTTGTTAGTCTTGCTGTGCATGCACGGTGGTTCCAATTATTTTCTCTGTGTTTGAGACAACCCTCGTTTTTCAGTTCCCTTCTTACGAGATTTTCGAGAAGCTTCCAAACTACCGTGAGGAACCAAAAACCACTGAAGAGGTGACCAGTAATGTGTATTGCGACAGATCAATCCATAGCACTTGTCCATAAGGCCCGTCACTTTTCGCCTCAACCAACGATTCCGCACCTCATAAAAATGTCAACACAAACCACCTCCACTCCAACCAGTTTACACTAGATTTTGTACCATGATTCACTTCTTTGAATTGTTTTTATAGGATAATGATTTCATTCGCATACTAAGCCAGATTGCTTCAGATCTACATCAGGAGCAGAAACACATGTCAAGAGCAGTTGGAGTATGTTTTTCACAATTGTATTGTTGTTATTTAATAATAAGTTTTCACTTAACCTATTACTATTAATAGGGCATCCTAAAACTGTCTAAACACATCATCACCAACAGTGGAACCCATAGACACACTGTAAGCAAATGCCACTAATTCATCAGAATGTATAAAGAAAATCTTTGGAATTGTGGATTATCTTGAAAGAACAATTTTTGGCAGGAGAATACCAATGAGTGCATGCAAAAACCCACAGACGTGCACAATGCCGGAGCATTTGTCCGTGCAGCTGATGATGACTATAGACTCACTGAGGAGGACAAGGTGGTTTTAAGCTTTATCGCAAATAGCGATAAAAATGATATTGTCATTGACATCAATGGCCTTCAAGTTCCGGTGGAAAGCCTATTGCCTAATGCCACTGGTTGTAAAGAATGGATCTCACTTGAAGATGGTTGGGTGTTTGGTGATGTGAGCATACTTTGATTTGTTTTAATTTAATGGGTTTCATTTGATCTTGTGTACTTAACCTTCTACTACGTATCACGAGATACTGTCCTTTAATATATCATTGGTTGTCACAGGTAATTGATGCGTACGCATTTGAAGCTAATATAGGTAACGAAGATGTGGCGTACATCAACACCTATATTACCCATCACGAGCTCCTACGATGTAATTCAGTAATGCCGATCATAGGAGAATACTTCTTCAAAAAACGATCTATGGTGTGTATACTTTCATTTTTCTACAAACTTTTCTCTAATATTTTTTCACACATATTACTCGTGGTAAAAAATAAAATTAACTGCTAAACCTTTATCACAGGTGTTTATTCCTTTACACGTCGGAGGTAGTCACTGGATTCTTGTTGTGTTCAATATTAGCGACAAAAGGGTGCAAATCCTCGATCCATTACCGCACGAGGGGTCGTGGGATTGCCAAAAGGAATCATCATTGGTGAGCACACACGCACGCGCGCGTGCGCACACACAATCGTAGCTAAGGCCTACATGTATCTCTTGTTGCAGATAGAATCAATACAGAATCGCATTGAAGCTTTTATAAAGGGCCTACCTAATAATGTCGGATGGATTGATGTCAAGTCGTGGCGGATTGTTCGTATGAAGAACTTACCTAAGCAATATGATAGGTATGTCATGCTGTCTTGAAACAACGTGATAGTTACCACGTACTTACCAGTAAGTAGCCTAACAAGACAAAATTTTGCAGCTCGTCATGTGGTGTTTACGTCATTAAATACATGATGCATTGGAATGGACATTCTCTTAGTGAGTCACCCACCCAGGTATAGATAATGTCATTCCAGCATTACATAAATATATTTTTCCTAGGAATACATATATTGTGTTGTTTGAGACTAAGGTTTTGTGGACATTTTTTATGTTAAAATGTTAGGATGAAATGGAAGTATTCCGGAAGAAGATATGCTGTAGGTTGATACTCTCCAAACACAACAAGATCCGAAGACCATAGAATAGAACGCCTAATCGATCTGGTTGCAACTTATATTTCCACAGAGGGCAAAGAGGAAGCTGATGCCGAATGCCCAACAGAAGGCAAATGCCAATGAAGTGCAACAAGACCAATCTTATTTTTTCCGCAAAGAGAAATGAACCAGAGGCCCAGATGGGAAAAATTATAAAAGCCATGCCAACATCACTATGTAATCTTCTCTTGTACTGTAGACACAAAGACGTCTCTGCACCACTGTGCATCTTTCGTCATCTCCGAATTTTTATATTGGTGTTGTCCCATATAGAGTTTTTTTAACCTTTCGAGGAACCTAGTACAAAGCGTTTGTGTTTGCGGTTGTCTCGTATAGTAATCTCAAATCTCCATTGATTTGTGGACGTCATAAAGGAATGTGATTCAATACTAGCAGTTGCCATGCAACTGAGCAACAATCCGGTTTTAAATTACAAAACGGCAACACGCACGATCGATATCGTGTGGGCGCGTGCACACCGCACGATGGCAGCACGCACACGCACGGGTGATGACAATCCCCATCACGCCAGGAGAAGTTCATGCGGGAAGTCTGGGTGAAAAGCTTTCTTTCTTGCATGCATGCGAATGTGGACAAAAAAAGATATGTCATTCAAATGAAATGTTATTCCGAATTTTAAAAAATCTATAAATAAACTGTCAGAACAAGATCATATTATAGACAAAATAAGTTTGTATGCCATCTTGAACAAACTAATAATGTTCCAGAATAAATATTATCTGTAAATTTTTAAAGATCAAAACAAGTCATTATTATACGCAGAACAAGTTTGTATGTCATCTCGAACAAAACAAATGTAGTGTCAAAACAAATCAGAACAAGGGTCAGAACAAGTTATTTTTATAAGATTATTATTATGGCCAGAACAACTTTGTTTGTCATCTCGAACAAACAAACAGAACAAATCAGAACAACTGTCAGAACAAGTTAAATACGGCATAGTAACTTTATCATAGGAAACAAATAATTGAACACCTAAAAAATGATTATCTTGTTAAAAATGTCAAGATGAACAAAACTCCTATAAACAATAAATGGAACACTAAAAAATTCAAATATTATAAATATAAAGAATGAAAAGATAGAAAAAAAGAATGAAAAGATAAACACTGTCTATTTTTTCAAAAAGCACTCAAAATACAATGGAACTCACAACTTAGTAATTTCTTTTTTTTGCCAATAATCAGTATTCCCCGTGTCATTTCCAAATTTGGATGTGCACGTTCATATAAAACACGATGAAACAGAACACAGCTGCATATATAAATGATATCCTCTTTTAGGCACATATATGATTGGCAACATGACCGGGTGCTGAATTTTTAATAAGGTTCACAGGCTGAATAGAGTATGATCACGAGACTTCATTGATTCACAGGCTGTACCTCCCTCTTGTTCCGAGCTGGAAGACTCCTTTGTATGAGAACACAGAAAATTATGAGAAGAGAAACATATGCCTATAAGATAAAGGAAGAAACTACCGGATACATGAGATTTTTTTAGTTGAGAAATCAGTGTTGCAGCTCAAAGGAAGAAACTTCTGTGCTCTATGTATTTGCGCAAAAAAAAAGCTCGTAGCAACACACGGGAACATTCCTAGTGCTAAACTAAACGACAACTATCTGAGGCAGCTTGGGTTACGCAGGTTCAACACGAACCTCTCTGTGTTCCGCGCCAACCGCGATGCTGCTGTGTGCGTAACCCAAGCTGACTAGTAGTAGTACTCCTATCCTGCCACACCGGATAGAAGAAGGAGAGAGAAATGTCATACTCCAGCCAGTTGCCCGGTTCAGGGAGGAGTATTCTCAGGGAGGAGTAGCAGACTTTCCAGTTTCCACCACGCCGCCCGCCGCCCTGTGCGCAGTCGCTGCCAGCCCGACATCGAGGCTACAGAGATGGATCCACCCTAGATACTCGAGCCGGCAGCCGCTAGGAACCAGCTCCCCACGTCCCTACAGCTCCGCCACCCACTTCATCTGCGCCGCCACCCGTGAAACCCAATCCGCCTCGTCCTTAAATCTCGCAGGCGGAGCTCGGCATCCACCCTCCACCGGAGGAATGCCTGCGGGTAAATCGCACAAGGGAGCGTCGGCCGATGCTCCGGTGACCGGAGGCGACTGCATTGGTGCCTTCCCGGACGAGATCCTGCACCGCGTCCTCTCCTTCCTCCCCGCGGTGCAGGCCGTGCAGACCTACGTGCTCGCCTGGCGCTGGCTCAACCTCTGGAAGTACGTCACTGTCCTGCGCATTATCGGCGCCGACGGCAAGGCCCCAGCCCCATATGCGGACATCTTGGAGTTTGTGGACAGCCTGCTGCTCCTCCGTAAACCTTCGCTTCTCGAGACATTTGAGGTCAGTGTCGTCGGAAATGACACCATTGACATTCAGCGCATCAGGCTTTGGGTCAAATATGCATTGCAGTTCAAAGTCCAGAAGCTCTTGCTCAACATCCAATTTAGAACACATAAAATTTGGTCTTTTTGGCCGGAGGATCCACCCTTCGCCTCCAGGTATCTGACCTTTCTAGTGCTTCGCAAAATATTGTTCAACCATGAGTTTCTTGACTTTTCGAGATGTCCCGCACTGCAACATCTAGAGATCGAAGATTGCAGCTTCATTGATACACAAGTTATCTCGTCACAGTCCTTAAAACATCTAAGCATCAAAACAGGCAGTTTCAACGACAGTTTTCGCACTCGAATCCGTGCCCCCAATCTTGCTTTTCTGGGGCTACAAGTCTATTATGGCAGGACTCCTTTACTTGAGAGAATGCCCATGTTGGTTTCAGCAAGCGTTGGGATGCTAGGGACCTGTAAAGACTGGTGTAGGTCCAGCCATTCCAACTATGGGGACTGTGGTGACGAGAGCTGCGGATGTTCCATAAAGGATGACAGCACAACCATCGTTTTGTGTGGTATATCAAAAGCAAAGACTTTAGTGTTGGGCACTAATTGTAAAATGGTATGCTTACTCCTCAAATCATTAAATTCATGGTCTCATTGTTTCAAACATAAATGCATTATTGATCTATCTAGTCGCTATCTGTCCAGTTTATTTTCAGAAGGGACTTGAAATGGTGCCCTACCTTTAGTCGATTAAAGGTTCTGGTCCTCACAGAATGGTGTGTGCGTGATGTACATCGACTAGCATGCATTCTTGAACATTCACCAGTTTTACAGGACCTTTACTTTCATATATTTTTTATGGTAAAACATTTCTAAATGGACAAATATTGCATATACACCTTTATTTATATAGGTTACTGATCTTGGCAAACTCTTTTATTATACTGCAGTCGCAAGGATGTAATGTGAAAATGAAAGGAAGGATCAACCCAAAGGAGGTACCACCCATTATTTCATCTCATATCAAGAGAGTTGAAGTCGTATGTGGAGTGATCGACGAAAGACTTATTGAATTTTTCAAGTTCCTCAGAGGAACACTTAACATCAGTATGTTAGCTAACAACACTCTTGTGCCTTTAACACTTATAGATGTGGGCCAAACAAAAAAAAAGTTCAAACTGGAAGTAAATGAAGAAATGTCATATTGTTTGTTAAGGTATTGATTTGGATGTAACAAATAAATTTGGAAATGACACTTCAGAACCCTGAATCTTGAATCTGTTTTTTACCTTCACCATCTTATGAAAGTAACTATGTGCTATGCAAGGATTCAAATAGACGATGCAATATCCAAAACATTTTTCTGTTTTGCTACTTTCACTTATTTATCACCATTGATAGCCCCCTTATCAGGCTAAATCTACATCAAACGAATATCTTGATTTCCTTGCTAGCAGCTTTTGTAGTGTAAATACTGGGAGATAATACTTCAAAACTAATGGAATACTAGCTCCATCTATAAATATATTTAGAATTTTGTATTAGCATGTTTTACTTAAAATTTATGCAGAATGTACAAAGATACTTATTTAGGTGAAACTCGTAGTTGCATTTCAAAGGATTCCTAGTGTCCTGAAGATGTCTCAAAGAGAGGATGGAATTGATTAAAAGCTTATATTATCATTGTTGCATTTGAGATGTACCTCACTCCAGCTTTGGAATATCCTAAATACCAAAGTTTGGTCAGTGAGATAGTATATACATTAGTCCTTTATAGTACCTTAAGTTTACTTACCTTTTTTTCCCACTTCTCAATGATATCTCAGATGATGACCTTGGTAGCTTGTTTATCTTTACAGGTTTTATTTACTGGTGTATTACATGGGAAGGCTAAGGTCAGTCTCAGTGCAAATTTCATTGCATAGTTATCTAACCAACCGGTTACATGAAACGGTCATGCATGCAACTCAGTATTGTGACATGTAATTTGCCGGGCAATGATGTGTGGAGCCGAAATGTTGGGAGTTTTCATAACTTGTCGGTTCATGTATCATGTATGCCAATAAAATCTGTACGATGGGGATGCACAAACATTACAAACTGATATAAAGTACTGTTATATTATTTCAATTGCTTGCACTTCATCTGTTCTAGTAGAAGAATATTTTAGAATGGCGAAGCATGTGCGGACGATGCTAGAGGTTAGAGGTATAGGCAAAATCGACACGACTGGCGCCATCCGGGGCGGATCCAGCGTGGGCGCAGGGTGTCCATTGGAGCATCCTGAAGCTCCTCTAAATTTTCAGCCATGGATGAATAGAAGGGGAGGAAAATGAGCCACCCTCCATGCTGCAACACCGACTGGGTGGTGTCGTTTCATCGCGTAACCTGCATCCGGTCGTGTCGATCCTGCGTGTCACCTACACCAGCTTCGGTGACTTGCTTGCATGGTGGAACACTGACTGGGTTACGCAGAGTGTCGGTTACGAAAAACCACGTTGTATCCTCTGTCGTGTCGTTTCATCGCGTAACCTTGAGCCGATGAGGTTACGCAAAACCCAAATGCTAAACGGAGAGGCCTCTCCATTTAGTCTTAAATGGAGAGCCCTCCGAGGTTACTTCTTGCGACACACAAGTTACTTCCCGCGACCAAAAGTTACTTCCCGCGACAAAAAAGTTACTTCTCGCGACACAAAGTTACTTCCTCCTGTGTGCTTCTTTCTGTTGAGAGAAGTAATTTTGTGTCGCAGGAACTAACCTGGGAGGGCTCTCCGTGTATGACTAAAAGTTACTCCCTCCTGTGTACTTTTTCTGTTTAGGGAAGTAATTTTGTGTCGCACAAAGTAACTTCGGAAGACTCTGTATGTAAGACTAAATAGAGAGACCTCTCCGTGGATGGTGCCCTGGATGCCGGCTTCTTAGCAACACACCCCGAAGGCCCCAAAATAGATCAACTTTATATGGCACTCCCTCCATTCTCTTTTGATAGGAATACTCCGTATTTCCAAAAATCAGATTTTTACAAATGATAGTCCTATTTGCCATTGGTGTGGGCCATGGTAATAAATGGCACAGATAACAATGAGTATCAGAGTAGAATGCCATTTGACAGAAGAGAAGTTTAAGACTACTGGCTGTATGGTGCAAGACTGGCTGGGTTACGCACGGGGTCTGTTACGCAAATTGGTCGTGTCGATCCTACGCGTCACCTGCATCCGGTCGTGTCAGTTCTGCGCATCACCTCAGCTCGATTACGCACGCTTCGGCTACGCACCATCCGTTCTGCATGGCGCGTGCAACACCGACTGGGTCGTGTCGATTCAGCGCGTACACACCGTCCGTTCTGCTTGATGCAACACCACCGGTTCCAGATGTATGCGTAACCTGAACCCGCTCGTACCCGCACGGACTCGGTTACGCACCTTGATGCTGCAACACCGACTGGGTGCTGCCGATTCGGCGCGTAACCTGCATCCGGTCGTGTTGATCCTGCGCATCACCTGCACCAATTTCGGTTACGCGCGATTCGGCTACGCACCATCCGTTCTTCATGGCGCGTGCAACACCGACTGCGTTGTGTCGATTCAGCGTGTAACCTGTACAGGTTACGCACCGTCCGTGCTTATTGATGCAACACCGACTGGGTCGTGTCGATTCAGCGCGTACTCACCGTCCGTGCTGCTTGATGCAACACCACCGGTTCCAGATGTATGCGTAACCTGAACCCGCTCGTACCCGCACAGACTCGGTTACGCACCTTGATGCTGCAACACCGACTGGGTGGTGCCGATTCGGCACGTAACCTGCATCCGGTCGTGTTGATCCTACGCGTCACCTGCACTGCACCAGCTTCGGTTACGCACGATTCGGCTACGCACCATCCGTTCTTCATGGTGCGGCGCACAATAACATAAGAAATAGGCTTCGGTTGTACTCCGTATGCGTAACCTACACCCACTGGGTTATGCACCATCAGTGCTGCTGCATGCATAGGGCAACTACGACTGGGTAGCGCACAGACTCGGTTACGCACCATTCAGGCAACACCGACTCGCAGGTGCAGGCAGCACTAATAGTGCGTAACCGATCGGGGGTAGGTTACTCGCAGGATCGACAGGATCTGATGCAGCAGGGATGGTTACGCCGAATCGGTGATCGGCTAGGTGCAGGTTACGCCGGTCTGGGTTATTTGCTATTTTTATTTGTATTAGCAGTGAATATAAAACAGCAAAAATAGAAAAGGGTGTAAAGGCACTAATATAATATAGATGCAAAATATATATATTATGAATTCTGAATTCATCCGAATGCACTAGATTGATCTTCTCCATTCTGGTTATTACTACTACTGCTAGTACTAGACAAGAGGCCGGCCGTTTCGTCTCCACCAGCAAACTAACTGCTGCATCATATCATCAGCCAGTAGCGTAGCGGCGTGGGATCTGGTGGGGTGGCCCATGTTGCACTCACCTTCCTTGACCTGGTGTTTATTATTTGCTCGATCTCCCGACCGGGAGATTACTACTCGTCGTCGCCGCCTGTATTATATTATTGCGAGACAAGAAAAGGCAACCAAGTTAGAGGTAGCAGAAGCACACTCGTAGATATATATACACAACGACGGAGTATATATGTATATTATTAGCACCTGCCATACTGGAGGGATCGTCTTCGTCAACCTCAACGGATGGAGCATCAGGAGCTGCAGGTGGATCGTGCAGGATGTACTGATCCGCCGAGATGTCGTCATCATCTTCCTTGTACATTGCACGAATTGCGGCCAGAACATCCAAAAGTTCCTTCTCTAACTCACTCATCAACTGCGCGTGCCCATGCATGAAGAACAAGAAAATGAGGAGATGGAAATTAAAATAATTAAACCGCGCAGAGTGTAGTGCGGGAGGAACACCACCAGATCGAGCATCCCACCAGTATACGTACGTACCTCAATGTCGTCTTCATGCACAGGCGGTTCTTCGATGGTGGGATGAGCAGGAGCGGCCGGCTCATCAAACAGTAGACGCTTGGCGGTGGGCGGCGGCGGCGGTGTGTCCATCGTCTGCAGGCGCTTGGCCGGGGAACTTACATCATCAGTATTAGAAGTCTCGGGTTGGCGCTTCGAAGGTGTTTGCCTGGACCTGGAGGCACCAACAATCACATCTTCTGGCGCTGGTGGTGTAGTCATAATTACTACTGTACTACGACGACTATACTACCTGCATCCGCTGGGAAAACCACTAATTGTTTCTAGTAAACCTACAGTAAAATGAGACGCTACAGTATGAATGAATAATGGACCAACACACCTCCCGGTCCCTGTTTATATAGCTATACTGCAGTGAAAGGGCCAACGAAATCTGGGAGAGAGATGGAAACGATCGTCTCATTAGGGAAGCCTCCCTGCACCATGAAAAGCACGATCACGAAATTGTCGGGATAGTGCGCACGCGCACATATACCTAGAGAGGAACGCTCCTTGGTGGCGGAAAATGATGGCCGGTGTCGATCCTGTGTAACCTGACCCAGACGGTTACGCGTGAGGCACTCCCTCCTGCTCCTGGTACACGCACTTAGGAATGTGGGGTCTCGGTTACGCTGTGAGGATCGCTGCTTGGTGCAAAGACTAATTTAAACGAATGCATAATAACCTACATGGGTGGACCTACGTTATGCTGAGCGAGGGCTCACTCAAATTCTATAAATCAAGCTAATCGGTAAAAATTCTCTAGATAAAATCTTCATAAATTTCTGTATTCTCAAGGTGTGCCCTCGCTCAAATTGTGCTCTAGGTCCGCCCCTGATAACCTGCCTTTCCAATCAGCACTTAACCAGTTTCAACCAGTGGCTGCTGCATAGGGCAGCTACGACTGGGTAACGCACTGACTCGGTTACGCACCATTCAGGCAACACTGACTCACAGGTGTAGTCACCACTGATAGTGCATAACCGAACGGGTGTAGGTTACTCGCCTATCACGGGGTGCTGGTGATATCATATTGTCGTCATGCATCTCTTCATCATCGTCTTGGCGATGTGAATATGAAGACCCTCTCTGATCCTAACGCGTATCATATTGACACTTAGTTTTAACAGCTAATCACGAGCCTACATTTTTAGGCACAGGTGAATGAGAATTTGTTAAAAATAGCTAATGTACCTCTTTGTCACTAGTTGAGACATCTTATCTTGCACATTCTTGGTTCTCCAATCTACTCTCGGTCTGTGAAGCAATACATTAAAGCTTTTCAGCAAATAACCCAAAAAATTGAAAATGAGCAATCAACAGTTAGTGCTATGTAAGTTTCACTTAACACATTAGTTGCAGCTGAATTAAATGGTTCAAATACCAATTCTGCAGCAGCCACGACGAGTTTTTCCCCAGGCAACTCAGTATCTTGAGGCTGAATGCAGGCCACAGACGAAGCATCTTCTTCACTTACACCACACGTGGTACTTTCTTGATTTCCCTGCATAATCCAAACATATAAGCTTTTGAACTGAGTGATGAGATTTATGCAAGAGCAATAAAGCACATCAATTATTCAACGAGATGTGCTGCTGTAGAACTGGATCAAACTCCACGTCAAGAATAAGAAACAAAAGGAACAACAAACGGGATGTAGTGCTCCTGCTGTAGAATTGCAGACACAGGCTACTACAAAACAAGAGACATCTGCAATCTGTGATTGCTATTTTCTATTTTATGCGCTTAATTTCTGCGCTAATATTGAACAAATGTGGTCGTCCGGAACTCCACTTCATAATGCCCGTTTCATTCAATCATTTTTTAGCGCTCATGGATATACAGGAATAGCTTCGTAAAAAACTATTAATTACATGATCTTGGAAGTACTGGGCACCATCAAAAAGTTAACTTGTACTATTAATGAAGAACCACTAATGATTATTTGAAGCACAATCCTCTATGCTAACCTGAAGGGGATCCTTTGGAGAGCATCCTAGTGGTACCTAGAATTCGAAAAAAAGCAACCTTGGTTATGTGCCCATGCAAGGGATAAAAACTTCTCTGGTAAGATAAGTTCATCTATGTGAAACAAATCATTTGAGTTCAACATAGAATCAGAATATTAGCTCAGAAAATTTTGAAAGGTTCCAGTTTTATACAAAAGATATATACTAACCTCACTCTCCTTTCGTTCATCCAAAACATCAAGCATCTCTTCATCGTCGTCTTGGCGATGTGAATATGAAGACCCTCTCTAATCCTGATGCGTATCATATTGACACTTAGTTTTAACAGCTAATCACGAGCCTACATTTTTAGGCACAGGTGAATGAGAATTTCTTAAAAATAGCTAATGTACCTCTTTGTCACTAGTTGAGACATCTTATCTTGCGCATTCTTGGTTCTCCAATCTACTCTCGGTCTGTGAAGCAATACATTAAAGCTTTTCAGCAAATAACCCAAAAAATTGAAAATGAGCAATCAACAGTTAGTGCTATGTAAGTTTCACTTAACACATTAGTTGCAGCTGAATTAAATGGTTCAGATACCAATTCTGCAGCAGCCACAACGAGTTTTTCCCCAGGCAACTCAGTATCTTGAGGCTGAATGCAGGCCGTAGACGAAGCATCTTCTTCACTTACACCACACGTGGTACTTTCTTGATTTCCCTGCATAATCCGAACATATAAGCTTTTGAACTGAGTGATGAGATTTATGCAAGAGCAATAAAGCACATCAATTATTCAACGAGATGTGCTGCTGCAGAACTGGATCAAACTCCACGTCAAGAACGAGAAACAAAAGGAACAGCAAACAGGATGTAGTGCTCCTGCTGCAGAATTGCAGACACAGGCTACTACAAAACAAGAGACATCTGCAATCTGTGATTGCTACTTTCTATTTTATGCGCTTAATTTCTGAGCTAAAATTGAACAAATGTGGTCGTCCGGAACTCCACTTCGTAATGCCCGTTTCATTCAATCATTTTTTAGCGCTCATGGATATACAGGAATAGCTTCGTAAAAAACTATTAATTACATGATCTTGGAAGTACTGGGCACCATCAAAAAGTTAACTTGTACTATTAATGAAGAACCACTAATGATTATTTGAAGCACAATCCTCTATGCTAACCTGAAGGGGATCCTTTGGAGAGCATCCTAGTGGTACCTAGAATTCGAAAAAAAAGCAACCTTGGTTATGTGCCCATGCAAGGGATCAAAAGTTCTCTGGTAAGATAAGTTCATCTATGTGAAACAAATCATTTGAGTTCAACATAGAATCAGAATATTAGCTCAGAAAATTTTGAAAGGTTTCTGTTTTATACAAAAGATATATACTAACCTCACTCTCCTTTCGTTCATGCAAAACATCATGCATCTCTTCATCGTCGTCTTGGCGATGTGAATATGAAGACCCTCTCTAATCCTGATGCGTATCATATTGACACTTAGTTTTAACAGCTAATCACGAGCCTACATTTTTAGGCACATGTGAATGGGAATTTCTTAAAAACAGCTAATGTACCTCTTTGTCACTAGTTGAGACATCATATCTTGCGCACTCTGGGTTCTCCAATCTACTCTCGGTCTGTGAAGCAATACATTAAAGCTTTTTAGCAAACAACCCAAAAAATTGAAAACGCGCAATCAACAGTTAGTTCTATGTAAGTTTCACTTAACACATTAGTTGCAGCTGAATTAAATGGTTCAGATAAAAATTCTGCAATAGCCATGACGAGTTTTTCCCCAGGCAACTCAGTATCTTGAGGCTGAATGCAGGCCACAGACAATGCATCTTCTTCACTTACACCACACGTGGTACTTTCTTGATTTCCCTACATAATCCAAACATATAAGCTTTTGAACTGAGTGATGAGATTTATGCAAGAGCAATAAAGCACATCAATTATTCAACGAGATGTGCTGCTGCACAACTGGATCAAACTCCACGTCAAGAACTAGAAACAAAAGGAACAGCAAACGGGATGTAGTGCTCCTGCTGCAGAATTGCAGACAGGCTACTACAGAACAAGGGACATCTGCAATTTGTGATTGCTATTTTCAAATCGTATCATTTGAACCGATAGTTTTATGTGCTTAATTTCAGCGCAAGTATTGAACAAAGGCGATCGTCCGGAACTCCACTTCGTAATGCCCGTTTCATTCAATCATTATTTAGCGCTCATGGATATACAGGAATAGCTTCATAAAAAAACTGTTAATTACATGATCTTGGAAGTACTGGGCATCATCAAAAAGTTAACTTGTACTATTAATGAAGGACCACTAACGATTATATGAAGCACAATCCTCTATGCTAACCTGAAGGGGATCCTTTGGAGAGCATCCTAGTGGTACTTCCAGGCTTCCAGGTGTATATACCTAGAATTCGAAAAAAGCAACCTTGGTTATGTGCCCATGCAAGGGATCAAAAGTTCTCTGGTAAGATAAGTTCATCTATGTGAAACAAATCATTTGAGTTCAACATAGAATCAGAATATTAGCTCAGAAGATTTTGAAAGGATTCAGTTTTATACAAAAGATATATACTAACCTCACTCTCCTTTCGTTCATCCAAAACGTCATGCACGTCTTCAACGTCGTCTTGGCGATGTGAATATGAAGACCCTCTCTGATCTTGATGCGTATCATATTGACACTCAGTTTTAACAGCTAATCACGAGCCTACATTTTTAGGCACAGGTGAATGAGAATTTGTTAAAAACAGCTAATGTACCTCTTTGACACTAGTTGAGACATCATATCTTGCGCATTCTGGGTTCTCCAATCTACTCTCGGTCTGTGAAGAAATACATTAAAGCTTTTCAGCAAATAACCCGAAAAATTGAAAACACGCAATCAACAGTTAGTGCTATGTAAGTTTCACTGAACACATTAGTTGCAGCTGAATTAAATGGTTCAGATACCAATTCTGCAGCAGCCACGATGAGTTTTTCCCCAGGGAACTTAGTATCTTGAGGCTGAATGCAGGCCACAGACGAAGCATCTTCTTCACTTACACCACACGTGGTACTTTCTTCATTTCCCTGCATAATCCAAACATATAAGCTTTTGAACTGAGTGATGAGATTTATGCAAGAGCAATAAAGCACATCAATTATTCAACGAGATGTGCTGCTGCAGAACTGATCCAAACTCCACGTCAAGAACGAGAAACAAAAGGAACAGCAAACAAGATGTCGTGCTCCTGCTGCAGAATTGCAAACACAGGCTACTACAGAACAAGAGACATCTACAATCTGTGATTGCTATTTTCTAAACGTATCATTTGAACCGATAGTTTTATGCGCTTAATTTCAGCACTAGTGTTGAACAAATGCTAGGTCGTCCGGAACTCCACTTCGTAATGCCCGTTTCATTCAATCATTTTTTAGCGCTCATGGATATAAAGGAATAGCTTCGTAAAACAACTATTAATTACATGATCTTGGAAGTACTGGGCATCATCAAAAAGTTAACTTGTACTATTAATGAAGAACCACTAATGATTATTTGAAGCACAATCCTCTATGCTAACCTGAAGGGGGTCCTTTGGAGAGCATCCTAGTGGTACCTCCAGGTTTCCAGGTGTGTTAGTATGTTCCTAGAATTCAACAGCTAGTACTGTGTAAGTTTCACTCAACACATTAGTTGCAGCTGAATTAAATGGTTCTGATACCAATGCTGTAGCAGCCATGAGGAGGTTCCAAGGCAACTCAGAATGATGAAGCTGAATGGTGCCCACGGATGAAGCATCTTGTTCGCTTCCACCACGCATGGTTTTTTCTTGATTTCCCTACATAAGCCAAGCATATAATCTTTTGAACTGAGTGATGAGATCATATAAACTTTTGAACCGAATGATTTCCCTATAATCTTGTTCGCATCATCAAAAGTTAACTCGTACTATTAGTGAAGCAACACTAATGATCATTTGAAGCACAATCCTCTATGCTAACCTGAAGGGGATCCTTTGGAGAGCCGTCTAGTCTCACCAAGCAATCTCGGTTATGTGCCTATGCAAGGGATTAAAAGTTCTCTGGTAAGATAAGTTCAACTATGTGAATCAAATCATTTGAGTTCAACATAGAATCAGAACTGGAAGCAGAATTAAAACAGACCGTGCCTACTGCATTGCAATAGACATTAAAAACTGGAAGCTATCAATTATGTCTGACTTAAAATGTAAAGGAACTCAGTAGCCCCATCAGAGTCGGTGTTATTACCATAGCGTGGGAGTCATGAGAATCTGATGTTGCATCTTCCTGCAACACTTGGGAATTAGGAGTTTTGAACTAATTTCTCACTGCAAAATGACAACTGAAACTATGCATCTTATGTCAGAACCTGGTGATGTTGATGCTCAGACAATTCCTCTGTTCTAGTTGATTTATTGTAGTTTTCACAATGGTTTCCATTCGCCTTGATGGCCGATGCAATTCCAGCAGCAAGAGGATTTTGTGTACTCTTATCAAGTTTCTCCTGATGATCCTTGATCATTTGTTTGCAAGAACCAATAAACCACAATGTGCTGGCTGAATTCGCATTTGAATGATCAAGATTCTCCAAAATTTGTGCATTTGCACGATCAAGAGTCTCCAAAATTTGTGAAAGTAACTGTTAAAAAGACAATGATTGATCAAGACCGGAAATATAAAACTATATTGTACTACATATTATAGAAAATTCAAATCCAATGTTTTAATAACATATTTATAAAGCTGGTATGTTTCGCAATATTGTTATGGTGCAGTACATTTGTATTTTGTTCATTCATAAAAGTATAGTCACATAGAAGTAAGGAAAACAAGGTTTGCAAAACTCACCTGTGGTGACACATGGCTACTATCAACATTTGTTGTTACATCTGTGCAATGGAAATCTTGTGCATAACAAGTATTGACATTTTTCAACTACATTGTAAAAATGAGATGGATCAAAAAAATGCAAAAAATTATTAGGCCAAAACAACAGCAAATCATGAGGTTGAAAAAAGACAAAATCAAAAGTTACCTTTAGTTTTCCGAAAAATCCATATCCCAACCGATGATCTTTTTCAACCTGTTTCACTTCATTGTAGCTATCCCAAAATTTAAAACGAGGTTGTCCAACACATGGTTCAATATTCCTCCCATGTTCGAGCCAGTCCAGCAAATATATCTGCATAAACAGCAGATGTATGAGCAACCAAAATAAAGAAAAAATAACTCTTGAAACATGACTACGATATGATGTGTATAGTACTTACTCCAAGTAAATATGTTGATCCTTTTATATAGCTACTTTTGTGATCTCCCTCAATCTTTTCCTTTATATCCTTGGCACTTTTTTTAATATCTTCCAGTATGTAGCCAACCTAGTCATAGGACATTATATGTGTCACATCTTGGTAAATATTCAGCAATTTAGGGCTGACATTGTTAAGTGTGTCAGGAGCCAATATCTTGTCAGATAAAAGCAAAAGCCAACATGTGACAAAAAGATCATCATTTTTGCCCTTCTTGATCTCATCGAGTAAATGATCATCCGGTAATCCCTTTTCGGTTTGGAGTATAGCCAGTTTTTCTTTGAACTGATGGACGCAGCCATTCTTGCTTGGTTCAATTTTTTTCCCAGTGGATGGCAATCCAGTTAACCTTGCAAGACTCTTTTTGTTTATAGGGACACTTCCAGCACAACCAAAATTAAAGCACATGTTTTCTAGATCAAAGTGAATCAGCATCCATGCACCAATCTACAAAAAGGTGTGCTCAAGCTTCAACTCCAAATAATCACCAAAACCAATTTCACATATTCTTTTTCTATGACTGGGATGCAGGTCATTGTTAGCTTTGATCATTTTCTGGGGAGAGCACCTTGTTGATAGCCTTTGATGCTTCTGTTGGCAAATACAAATATATAGAATTATTTGTGGCAACAGTCTAATTAACATAAAAAAAGTAGTTGTGCATGGAATTAGATAGTGTGAATCCGCACCATTGGGTTGGTTGTGAATATGAAGATGCACTCTGTGTCTTGTTTTACATTTTTGCTTGAGGGGTCTAATTTTGAATCTGAAGGCTCAGTGAGCCTTTTTCTTTTTCTTTGGGCACCTTCATTTCTTGATCTCTTCTTGGAGCCAGAACATTTAGCAACAGGACGAACAATAAATCAATTCAAGTTATGGACAGACAGATTGGTACCTCTGACCCCGAAGATAAATATGGAAATGAATAATAACAAATAAAAATTACTATATATTATGAAAGTGTTCTTGAACCATGCAAGTTGCATTGATTTCGGTTACGCAGGTTCAACACAACCCGTGACCCAGCAGCCCAATGTGGGAGTATAAAGAGACAAGAAATAAGAAAATAGTTATATGATACTATATGAATTTTAGCCTGTTTATGGTTTAGGCACGTGAATAGCTGATAGTCAAAACAAAATAAATTTGACCAACCTCAATCCTGAATGGACACGCTCACTACATGATTTGACCCTTTAGCATCAAATCAATCAGCACATGAAATTATATAGAATTTACTTGTCAGTAAGTACCTTTTGCATCTTTGCCAGGATGAACCACTGCAACGTCAAGACTTGAGTCCCTTGGTAGATGCAACTGGTGAATAGTATCTTCAAGTGCAACAATGAACCAATCAACCAATGACAATTCATAATACCATAGACAAAGGCATAGATACAAAAAAATAGCTACATACCAGGGATTCCTTCCGTGTTTGAGTTAGATTGAACCATTCTCACCAAATATCACCGCTGGTCGTCTCTGACAACCCAAATGAACAGCAGCACGTTCTGAATCTCAAATCCAACTCAACTAAAAGTCGCAGAACTAAGCCATCCGTCCCCAAATGAACGAGCAAAACCTAACCTGGCCTGTGCCTTTGAGGACGAACAAATCGCCGTCGATGAACAAGAAATCAGCGGCCCACTCCCAAGAAATGAGCCGCCGCCGTCGCCGACGACCACGAATGCCTCTTGAATTCTTCTTGGCTTCAATGGAGGTAGAGCAGTGGGTAACTGTGGGGGCATTGGGAGGGGAGAAGCAGAAAAGGCCCGCGGTAGGCTGAAGGCAGACAGACACCGCCGGTGAAAAAGGAAGGGAAAACACCCAGCAACGCTGATAAAAGAAGGACAAGAAGACAATCCAACAAAGCTAGTGCAAGCAGCCTGACACTTGTTTTGACTTTTGTGCAAAGTAAAATTTTGAAGAAAAATATATAGTTTCCAAATAATGCTTTGTTTAGTTCGTCACGAAATTTGTGAAAATTTACTGTAGCAATTGTAAATCGAATATTAGGAATACTAAACATGATTTAATTGTAAAACTAATTACAAGGATGGGTGGAAAATAGAGAGACAAATCTATTAGGGATGTTTCTTACAAAAAAAATCTAGATCATACATCGTCGGGTGGTTCATTGATATAGTTTGTTGTTTTTTCCTTTCCTTTCTTTTTCCTACCTAAAACGATCTCCCGGGATTGTAGTCTTGTATTGCTGCTACTCCACCGTGTCAGTCCCGTACATCAAGAGGGAACAGAGGGGTCAAGAGGCCTCCTAAGTTGGGCACATCAAGAGATGGCAGGTGAAGTGGAATGCGTAACCGATACCTTTTGGTGGCAGCGCCCGGCAGGTTACGCACGAGGAACCATGATGGATGCGTGGAGCAACATGGCTCGCGGTTGGGTTACCAACTTACCATAGCATATGCCTTTGATCAAAGCATGCCGTGTATCCTAGGCGTCCACACGTGTAACCGAGGCGGTGCAGGTTACAGTGTTGGCCGCCTGGGTTACACACGCCAGCATCGCGGTTGCCGCGGGACACGGCGGGTTGTGTCGACTAAGCGCGTAACCTGCAAGGTCTCAGTTACGCAGGTGCCATTCAGCGGGCTGCGCACTAGAGAATTCCGTGGACGACGCGTCAGCAGCCTCCCCCCCCGGCGCGGGCTTAGCTTAGGGGAGAAGGAAACTGCGACGAGAGCAGGCTGCTGTGGGCCACGCGGTGCACCATCATTATTACGATGGACGATGGGATGGGGCCTCCCTCCTCCACTCACCTCCCGTCATGTCGTCCGCAGCCACAGCTGCCGCCCGCCCCGAGGAGTAAGCTGGACCCGCTGCGTTACGTGTGCCACGCGATGCTTCAGCCTAGGTTACGCGGCTTGCTGCCAAGCCAAGGGTTACGCACAGTCACTGTGTCGTGTCATGTGTACAGCCTTGACGGGACGGGACGGGCCTGCTGCTGCAGGCGCCTCCGCTCCCGTCCCGTCGTGTCGTCCACAGCCACAACAGCACCGCCCGCCACGAGGAGTAAGCTGGACATGCTGGGTTACGCACAATCCATGACGCACACGCGTACTGCATCCACTCTGCAATTAAGCTTAATTGGTACCCACTAACGATTTCTCTTGCCTCTCAACACGCCATGTCATAACCCACTACACGCCATGTCACTATGCCTTCGTCGATTTTCTGTGACTAATAGCATGTTGTATTTGCGAGTAGCATGCCATAAAATTCTCGCAGTTGAAATACATGTAGGGTCAATCATTTAAGAATGGTTCTCGCTCAACAAAATTAACATGCTTTCATATATATTATTGTTTACAGATAAATATCGTCATGTAATCGTTTTGGTGTTTCTACTTTCACATTTCACCTTAAAATATTGCTTAAAAATTCCCGCAGCAATGCGCGGGGTATCACCTACTAGTTATTAGTTACTCCTACCTCGTCTGTGACATCGCGACGATGATCAATTAAGCTGGACCCGCTGGGTTACGCACAATCCATGATGCACACACGGTGCTTCAGCCTAGGTTACGCGGCTTGGTGCCATTTGTACGTTGGGATCGTACCACCTGCTCTGCGTCGTCGGGTGACACGCTAGCGCTCCCCCTTGTTTACGCATGAAGGGATTTCACATTTTTCTGGTGCATGGCTCGGCGATTACGAAACCCAAGCTACGGCTGCCCCGCGTGGCCGGGTTACACACGCACAGCTTGATGAGGACACCACAAGTACATCTACACCAGCAGCACCTTCTCCTACTCCAGCGCCGGTAGCACCTTCTTCAGCGCCACCTTCTAGGCCAATTACTCAAGCCCGTGCAAGAGAGTTCAACTTCGTCATGATGCTGAAGAATGAAGGCCCAGAAGACTGAAGGCTGGCCCAAAAGGAGGCCTTGTGCGTGGGCGCTAAGGACTGGCCCTAGAGGGTGCCTAGGGTTGCACCCTCACACCCACGACGCTAGGGGCGGCACCCCCTTTGCTGGCCGCCCCCCTAGGGCCTGCGCCCTATTTAATAGTCAGAGTCCTGTATCTTTTACAACTCGAGTTTTGTTTTACATCTAGCTTTAGCTACACCAGAACACGCACAAATATGTGTTGTCCTCTGTGATTCAGAATCCACCTTCGAGTGATATTAAGATTGCTCGCCTCAGATTCTTGTTTGTTCTTCGATTGCGTACAGGAATCGTTCTTCGTGATCAGGCTGATCTTGCGCCGGCAAGGTTGGTAACCATCGGGAGTTGGTTCAGCGATTGCATTGGCGCTTCGAGTCTCTCAGCCCTTGCTCAGTTCGCCGGATGGATCCTGGCGTATGTGTGTAGATTGTCGTGTAATAACAACACCATTCCTTATCGATATCCCATACCACGACTTGATGATATGCTAGATGAGCTTAGTGGTGCCATTATTTTCACAAAGATTGATTTGCGTAGTGGTTACCATCAGATTAGAATGAAACTAGGTGATGAATGGAAAACGGCTTTTAAAACGAAATTTGGCTTATATGAATGGTTGGTTATGCCGTTTGGATTGACTAATGCTCCAAGCACTTTTATGCGACTCATGAATGAAGTTCTGCGACCTTTCATAGGATTGTTTGTGGTTGTCTATTTTGATGATATCCTTATTTACAGCAAATCTATGGAAGACCATTTGAAACATTTGAGTGATGTTTTTGATGCGTTGTGTGCTGCCCACTTATTTGCTAACATGGATAAATGCATCTTTTGCACACAACGTGTCTCATTTCTTGGTTATGTTGTTACTCCACAAGGCATTGAGGTCGATAGCAGCAAAATTGCTGCTATTCAGGAGTGGCCTACACCGACGACGGTCACACAGATTCGGAGCTTTCTTGGACTTGTAGGTTTCTACCACAGGTTTGTTCGTGATTTTAGCTCCATTGCAGCGCCTTTGCATGAGCTTACAAAGAAAGATGTGCCATTCGCTTGGAGTGATTCGCAGGAGGTAGCATTCCGCACTTTGAAAGATAAGTTAACCCATGCTCCCCTTTTGCAATTGCCTGATTTTAATAAAGTGTTTGAGCTTGAATGCGATGCTAGCGGTATTGGGCTAGGTGCTGTTTTGTTACAAGAAGGAAAACTAGTTGCTTATTTTAGTGAGAAATTAAGCGGTGCTAATCTGAAATATTCTACTTATGATAAGGAGCTTTACGCTTTAGTGCGCACTTTGCATACTTGGCAGCACTATCTTTGGCATCACGAGTTCATAATTCATTCTGATCATGAGGCTTTGAAACATATTCGTACCCAAACAAATCTGAACCGTCGTCACGCTAAATGGGTAGAATTCATTGAGTCTTTTCCTTACATAATTAAACACAAGAACGTGAAGGACAATGTTATTGCTGATGCTTTGTCTCGTCGCTATACCATGCTGTCACAGTTGGATTTTAAAATCTTTGGCTTGCAAACTGTGAAAGATCAATATGTCGACGATGCTGATTTTAAAGATGCTTTTGCCCATTGTATTAATGGCAAACCATGGGGCAAATTTCACATACAGGACGGGTTCCTGTTTCGCGCTAACAAGCTGTGTATTCCAGCTAGCTCGGTTCGTCTTTTGCTGTTACAGGGAGCGCATGGAGGCGGTCTCATGGGACGCTTTGGCGTCTACAAGATGCATGAGGTGTTGGCTGCCCACTTCTTTTGGCCCCGGATGCGTGCTGATGTTGAGCGCCTAGTTGCACGCTACACTACTTGTCAAAAAGCTAAGTCACGGCTGAAAAACCATGGTTTGTATATGCCTTTGCCTGTTCCTACTTCCCCTTGGCTTGATATTTCTATGGACTTTGTTTTGGGATTGCCTAGAACAAAGAAGGGGAGGGATAGCATTTTTGTGGTTGTTGATCAATTCTCCAAAATGGCTCATTTCATACCTTGTCATAAGACTGATGATGCTAGCAATATTGCTGAATTGTTCTTTAGAGAGATTATTCGTTTGCATGGTATCCCAAATACAATAGTCTATGATCGTGATGTTAAGTTTCTCAGTCATTTTTGGAGATCTCTGTGGAATAAATTGGGAACTAAATTGCTGTTTAGCACAACTTGTCACCCTCAGACTGATGGGCAGACTGAGGTGGTTAATAGAACTTTGTCCACCATGCTTAGGGCTGTTTTAGATCAAAATTTGAGACATTGGGAGGATTGCTTGCCCCATGTTGAGTTTGCTTATAATCATGCAACGCATTCCTCTACAAAGATGTGCCCTTTTTAGATTGTGTATGGTTACATCCCTCGGGCTCCTATTGATTTGTTTTCATTTGATACTGAAGACGCCCCACACTTAGATGTTGTTGCACATGTTGAACAAATGGTTAACTTGCATGAACAAACTCACCAAAACATTGCTGCTGCTAATGCAAAATATCAGGTTGCTGGTAGTAAAGGTTGAAAACATGTTACTTTTGAACCTGGTGATATGGTTTGGTTGCATTTGAGAAGGGATCGTTTTCCTACTTTGTGTCGTTCTAAATTAATGCCTCGTGCTGCTGGTCCTTTTAAAGTGCTAACCAAGATTAATGATAATGCTTATATCCTTGACCTGCCTGCGGAGTTTGGTGTTTCCACTAGTTTTAATGTTGCAGATTTGAAGCCATATCTGGGTGAGGATGAGGAGTTGCCGTCAAGGATGACTTCAGTTCAAGAAGTGGAGGATGATGAGGACACCACGAGTACATCTACACCAGCAACACCTTCTCCTACTCCAGCGCCGGTAGCACCTTCTTCAGCGCCACCTTCTGGGCCAATTACTCGGGCCTGTGCAAGAGAGTTCAACTTCGTCATGATGTTGAAGAATGAAGGCCCAGAAGACTGAAGGCTGGCCTAAAAGGAGGCCTTATGCGTGGGCGCCTAGGACTAGCCCAAGAGGGTGCCTAGGATTGCACCCCCGCACCCACGATGCTAGGGGCGGCGCCCCCTTTGCTGGCCACCCCCCTAGGGGCTGCGCCCCCTTTATTAGTCAGAGTCCTGTATCTTTTACAACTCAAGTTTTGTTTTACATCTAGCTTTAGCTATACCAGAACACGCACAAATATGTGTTGTCCTCTGTGATTCAGAACTCCACCTTCGAGTGAAATTAAGATTGCTCGCCTCAGATTCTTGTTCGTTCTTCTATTGCGTACAGGAATCGATCTTCGTGATCAGGCTGATCTTGCGCCGGCAAGGTTGGTACCCATCGGGAGTTGGTTCAGCGATTGCATTGGCGCTTCAAGTCTCGCTCGTCGTAGTCGGATCGTGAGGGTTGCCTCCCACCAGATCGAAGTTATCTCCACTCACCGAAAGATCGGGCACTCCGCCTCTATCACAGCTCGCCAGGACGTGGCATAGGCTACTGCAGGCATCGGGAGATTTTAAGATCCAGTTGCCGGAAAACCGCCCGGAGCTACTATAGATACACGTGGGCCACACCACAACATGGAATGTGCAAGTGCAAACCGCTAATCCCGGTGTTGCCACGGGCACGGGCCCACGGGGTCCATTTACTACTCCTCGTCTTCGGCTGTTGCTCGCGTCGCCTATCATACCTCCCACGGCTGACACCGGGCCCGCATTCCAGGACCCACATGGTAGCGGGTGGGAACTGACGAGTTTCCCCAGTTTTTTTCTTTTTCATTAATGTATTTTCATGGGGTTGAAAGTCCGCAACCGCTTTGGACTTTTCGGATTCCGTCTGCTTGGTTTCCCAGTTTCCAACCCCTCGGAGGACTTGAGCAGTTGAGCGGCAGTCGTGGCCGTCGGCACCGATTGATTCGTTTCTTCGTTACACAGGTCAGGCCCTACGTCCTTGCTCGTACACATCGAAACTGATGGTTTGAGCTCTTCTAGTTTTGTCTTGGGTTCGAGGTGCTCAGATTGTTTCTGTTATGGAGCAATGATTTATGAACTTGCGTCAGTAATGTACATCCGTGTTGCCTTTATTTCAAGAACTTTGGTACTGATCGAGGTTAGCGGCGGAGGTGGGGCCCCAGTCGGCGGTGGCATATAGCGGGGGTGGGGCAGGCAAGATGATGGGGAGGCGGAGGGTGTGGTAGCCCACCACCTCTTCCTCCCCGCCACCACCCCCACCCAATTCACAAGCATTTGATTTGATTTGATTAGATTTGATTTTTTTAGTTCCATCCCGTAGTTTTGGCGAGTGTAGTAAATCAGAACTTGCTTGGATGCCTTTCAATGTTTGCCCAATCTAATTCTAGGCATGTCTAGAAATTTTGGCTACCAATGCAGTTGTTCTTGTTGTCGTAACCAAGCAGGCGCTCTCTCTCTCTCTTTTTTGGAATTAAAGGCAGGAGCACTGCCACATCATATAAGAAGAAGGTGCCTATTTTTTGATTATTTTATCCCTGAAAAGGAAAGTTCTACTACTTGCCAGGGATCTCCATAGGAGCTTTGATACTGCTGTGGAAATGGATCATTTGAGCAGAGATGCTGAAGGTACCCTCAACTTTCTGTGTTTATGCCTTGTCGTCGTTCCTTTTCCTTTCTATTGTAAGTTAATGCACCATAGTGTCTGATTGCTTATTCTGCTGCTTTGTAGAAGATAGTGGCCATCATCAGGTTGCAGCGGGGCAATACGTGGAGCCCCGTTTCAAGCTATGGGCAAAGGAGGACTTCAGGGCGCTGCCTGCCGACCTGATGGAGCGTTATGCGTCGGACTCGTCCGTCGAGGCGGACGTCAACTAGGAGGTAGCCGCAGATGATCAAGCGACGGGGACGTCGGCAGGGGCACGGCGGACAAGAAGCGTTGTTCGGAAGCAGCTGGCTTCCAAAGTCAATGCCTCAAAGACCGCCAAGCTCAAGTTGGAGAAGAAGGGGAAAAGGAAGAGGGGCGAGGTCGCCCCTTAGTCGGAGAAAGACTCGACCAACGCGGGATCGAAGTCCGTGTCGGACGCTGAGGAAGATGCGCCGAAGTCGCCGAGTCTGGAGACTAAGCGGAAGAAGGAGAAGGCGCAGAAGGTCACGGAGGAGGACGCCCGCAAGGTGCCACCTCCGCGGCCGCTGTAAGTCACGTGCCTTCTCTGAGTATTTAGTTCTTGTGTACGCGTAGTTTTGGCGAGTGTAGGTCAGAACTTGTTTGGATGCCTTTCAATGTTTGCCCAACCTAATTCTAGGCATGTCTAGAAATTTTGGCTACCAATGCAGTTGTTCTTGTTGTCGTAACCAATTTTGGCGAGTATTTAGTTCTCTCTTTTTTTTGAAATTAAAGGCAGGAGCACTACCAATGCGAACCGATACAAGTATTATTTTGTGATTATTTTATCCCTGAAAAGGAAAGTTCTACTACTTGCCAGGGATCTCCATAGGAGCTTTGATACTGTTGTGGAAATGGATCATTTGAGCATAGATGCTGAAGGTATCCTGAACTTTCTGTGTTTATGCCTTGTCGGCGTTCCTTTTCCTTTCTATTGTAAGTTAGTGCACCATAGTGTCTGATTGCTTATTCTGCTGCTTTGTAGAAGATAGTGGCCATCATCAGGTTGCGGCCGGGCAATTTGATAATGTCATAGAAGGTGAAGTGTACATGCCATATAACTCAAAAGCACAAAGCTCCATATTTTGATTGATTTGTCAATAAATTTTTTAACCATGTAGTAAGTTTGTCCAATTAGGATTGCTAGTCTCAGTGGGGTTTTATGGTGTTAAATTTGCTGACATAAATCTGTAACATAGTGTTGTCGTTAATACATCCATCACGAAAATATCGATGCTACTTGTCATGGCACTTGAAAGGTTATTTTACCAAAGTATTTAATTTATTATCCCTGTATCTTTGTATTCCCATTGTGTCGGCCCATTCCCTAACTTTAATTGGTGCATTGTTCCTTTTGTTGTATGTAAAGGTTCCGACTCCAAGATGGAATCCAGAAACCGCACCAAAGGCAAAATTAGAAAGTGTGTCACTCAGACTTCAGTATCTGATTCAGAACCCTCAAGTAAAAAACCAAGACAAGATCCAACCATCTTGATACTCAGTTTTGACCCAAGTGTACGGATTCAAACTATCTGATTCTATGCAATACTCCTTTTTTCTGGTAATCTGGCTGTTGCCATATATAATTCTGTATGTTGTATTTGCCAGGACAAGGAAGTACGTGTAAGAACAAGGTGCTCTCCACATGCAGTGATTAATGCCAACAGAAAATTGAATACAAACCAGGAAAAAAGAATTAATGATCTTAAACTTGGTGCTTATTTGCAAATGAAGCTCGATCACTCCTTTGAAAGTTTGGAGCATGGATACTGATCCACTTTGATGAAGAAAACATGTGCTTTAATTTTGGTTCTGCTGGAACTGTACCAGTAAACAAAAGAAGTCTTGCTAGGTTAACCGGATTACCATCCAATGGGGACAAAATTGTACCACAAACTGGAAGGCAAGAGAATGTCCGTAAGTTCAGAGAAAAACTGGGTATACCAAAAAATGAAAAGGGATTCCCCCAGATGAAATTACTCAATGAGATCAATAGGGGCAATGATGATAACCTTTTCGTTACATGTTGGCTTTTGCTTTTATCCGACAGGATATTTGCTCATGACACACTTTACAATGTCAGCCCTAAATTGCTGCATATTTGCGAAGACGTGGATTGTATAATGTCCTATGACTGGGTTGGCTACATACTGGAAGATATAAAAAATAGTGCCAAGCATATAAAGGAAAAGATTTATAATGATCCAAATTTTAGTTGTTACATGAAAGGGTCAACATATTTCCTTGGAGTAAGGACTATCCATATCAAATCGTAATCCTGTTTCAGGAGTTATTTTTCTTTATTATGGTAGCTTATGCATCGGATGTTTATGCAGTTATATTTGCTGGACTGGCTTGAACATGGGAGGGAGATTAAACAATGTGTTAAACTACCTCGTTTTATATTTTGGGATAGCTACAAGGAAACGAAATAGATTGAAAAAGACCATCTGTTCCGATTTGGACTTTTCGGAGAACTAAAGGTAACTCTTCATTTTATGTCCATTTGCAACTCATGCTTAGCTGTTTTTTTCGGCCTAATGCATTTTTGCACTATTTTGATTCATCTCAATTTTTTCAATGCAGTTGAAAAACGTCAACAGTACATGTTATGCACAAGATTTCCACTGCACAGATTCAACGACATATATCTCAATTGACAATATCCATCTGCCACCAGATGTGAGTTTTGCACACCTTGTTTTCCTTGCTGCTGTGTGGCCGTGCTTTCATGAATGAAACAATGTAATAATCAAAAACATGTAGTAGAATGTATTTTTATATTTCTGGTCTTCACAGATCATTGTCTGATTAACAGTTGAAGTCGCAAATTGTCAAGAAGATTGAGGATCATAAAATTGCGAATTCGGACCAGATCTCGGGGACTTTTGGTCTCTTGATCAGTTTAATCACTAAATTGGACAACGAAATTCAGAGAACTAACAATCAGAGTGTACAAAAACTTCTTACTGAAATTGCTCTGCTCGTTTGTGAGTCAACTAGAACTGAGGAATTGGCTGAACAGCAACTCCACCAGGTTCATATCTGCATAGTCTCAGTCTTTGTTTTGCAATTTCTGTAAATTATTGCTGAAATCACAAATCTCAACTGTTAATTGATGGTTGTTATTTCTTAACGTTCAGGAAAATGGAACTGCATCTCTAGATTTTCAGGGACCCCGGGATAAGGTTATAACACAAACTGGCTTGTGATAAGTTTTCAATTATTTGGATTTTTTGTTGAACAGCTTAAATGTTTTGATTCATGCACTTGATAAGCTGTAAAACAGTTTACATGATTTATATGTGTTGTTTGTATAGTTAATTCGAGTAATATATTGCAGGAAACATTGGATTCCACCTATAGGCATTAGGCTTCTCTTGAAAAGCAGATTGTCTTGTCCATCTCCAAACTAATTGGGGATGCTAGAGACAACGTCAGGTTCCGTGCTGTCTGCAAGAACTGGAAGGATGCCGTCAATCCCATTGCTGACACATGCTTTCAGCCCTGGATCATGTTGTCCCAGTACGATGAATGCCTACAGTTTCAGACGTTGGATGGGACCTGGTCTGCATGCATAAAAGTCCCGGTTGTAGATGGCAAGATGGTGGCTAAGTGTGGCTATTTCCCTGCCCTTGTTCGTGGGAGGATTATCGGTTATGACAGCGGCCTCCTTATCGGGATCGATATTCGTAAGAATGCTAAGGGTGTGATTGTCAACCCGCTGACTGGGTGGAACACCGAACTGCTACCCCTGCCCAGTTGCATCCATGGCAAGGCTGAATATGGATTTGTCATATCAAACAGTGTTGAGAATAAATGTACTGTCGTTGTCTACACTAAGCACACCGAGCCGGCTGTTCCCATGACCGCAGTGGTATGTGAACTTGGAATTGACGAGGAGTAGAAAACCAGTACTCACACCAGCATCAGGAAGTTCTGGCTGCAGATGGAGGATTGTTTTAAACCATACCTGCAGAAGCACACAGTCAAAGAGGAGGATCAGGTGCTCTTCCTCTGTGGATCGTCCGACGACTTCTACACTCCAGACTTAGACACTTCCACCAACACCCCAGTGAGCTTTGTCCTCAAAGACCAGCCCATCAATAACGGTGATGGTATCAGCTGCAGCAGCATGTCCCACCTAAATGGCACAATCATATTGTCGACCCGTAATGACTTCTCCTGCTTTGTGTTGTCGGCCGACAGATTCGCCGACATCAACAATATATACTACTTCGATTTGGATTTTAGAAGATGCTTGCTGAGGAAGCACAGCATAATGGATGGTGTCGATGTCGTCATGAGAGATATAACCCTGAAGCCACAGAATGGTTCCAGATCACTCTTTGAATCAGTCAGATGGTTCGTACCTACACTGATGAAGCCAACTGCAGTTCTGATGAAAATGTAACCTTCAGCCACACAGTCTGCGTAACCTTCAGCCACACAGTTATGCATGATATATGCTTCCGTGGTACAATCGTACAACAATTTTGGTTACACGATTTTGTTGTTGCATAGTATAATTAATAGTAAATGTAGTGATAGCTAGCTTGGATGAACTGAAAATTTAGGATATATAGCCAAATTCTTGAATCGGCAAGTATTCTAGTAATGGTGTGTTTCAAAAAATGGCGAACTTAGTATAAGAGCAACTCCAGCCAGCAAGAGCCTGCAAATTGAGGCCTGCAAGATACATGAAGATGCAATGAAGTAATTAACTTTGCAGCTATATCAATGATATAGTTTGTTGTTTTTTCCTTTCCTTTCTTTTTCCTCCCTACAACGATCTCCCGGGATCGTAGTCTTGTATTTGCTTCTACTCCACTGTGTCAGGCCCGCACATCAAGAGGGAACAGAGGGGTCAAGAGGCCTCCTAAGTTGGGCACATCAAGAGACGGTAGGTGAAGTGGAATGCGTAACCAATACCTTTTGGTGGCCGCGCCCGGCAGGTTACGCATGAGGAACCATGATGGATGCGTGGAGCAACATGGCTCGCGGTTGGGTTACCAACTTACCATAGCATATGCCTTTGATCAAAGCATGCCGTGTATCCCAGGCGTCCACGTGTGTAACCGAGGCTGTGCAGGTTACAGTGATGGCCGCCTGGGTTACGCACGCCAGCATCACGGTTGCCGCGGGACACGGTGGGTGGTGTCGACTAAGCGCGAAACCTGCAAGGTCTCGGTTACACAGGTGCCATTCAGCGGGCTGCGCACTACAGAATTCCATGGACGACGCGTCAGCAGCCTGCCCCCCAGCGCGGGCTTCGCTTCGGGGAGAAGCAAACTGCGGCGAGGGCAGGCCGCTGTGGGCCACGCGGTGCACCATCATTATTACGATGGACGACGGGACGGGGCCTCTCTCCTCTACTCCCCTCCCGTCATGTCGTCCGTAGCCACAGTCGCCGCCCGCCCCGAGGAGTAAGCTGGACCCGCTGCATTACGTGTGCCACGCGGTGCTTCAGCCTAGGTTACGCGGCTTGCTGCCAAGCCAAGGGTTATGCACGGTCACTGTGTCATGTCGTGTGTACAGCCTTGACGGGACGGGACGGGCCTGCTGTTGCAGGCGCCTCCGCTCTCGTACCATCGTGTCGTCCACAGCCATAACAGCGACGCCCGCCCCGAGGAGTAAGCTGGACACGCTGGGTTACGCACAATCCATGACGCACACGCGTACTACATCCACTCTGCAATTAAGCTTAATTGGTACCCACTAACGATTTCTCTTGCCTCTCAACACACCATGTCATAACCCACTACACGCCATGTCACTATACCTTCGTCGATTTTCTGTGACTAATAGCATGTTGTATTTGCGAGTAGCACACCATAAAATTCTCGCAGTTCAAATACATGTAGGATCAATCATTTAAGAATGGTTCTCCCTCAACAAAATTAACATGCTTTCATATATATTATTGTTTACAGATAAATATCGTCATGTAATCGTTTTGGTGTTTCTACTTTCACATTTCACCTTAAAGTTTTGCTTAAAAATTCCCGCAGCAACGCGCGGGGTATCACCTACAAGTTATTAGTTACTCCTACCTCGTCTGTGACATCGCGACGATGATCAATTAAGCTGGACCCGCTGGGTTACGCACAATCCATGATGCACACACGGTGCTTCAGCCTAGGTTACGCGGCTTGGTGCCATTTGTACGTTGGGATCGTACCACCTGCTCCACGTCGTCGGGTGACACGCTAGTGCTCCCACTTGTTTACGCATGAAGGGATTTCACATTTTTCCGGTGCACGGCTCGGCGATTACGAAACCCGAGCTACGGCTGCGTCGCGTGGCCGGGTTACACGCACATGGCTCGCCGGGACGTGGCACAGGCTACTGTAGGGATCGGGAGATTTTAAGATCCGGTTGCCGGAAAACCGCTCGGAGCTACTGTAGATACACGCGGGCCACACCACAACATGGAATGTGCAAGTGCAAACCACTAATCTCGGTGTTGCCACGAGCACGGGGTCCGTTTACTACTCCTCGTCTTTGGCTGTTGCTCGCGTCGCCTATCATACCTCCCACGGCTGACACCGGGCCCGTATTCCAGGACCCACATGGTAGCAGGTGGGAACTGACGAGTTTGCCCAGTTTTTTTCTTTTTCATTAACGTATTTTCGTGGGGTTGAAAGTCCGCGACCGCTTTGGACTTTTTGGATTCCGTCTGCTTGGTTTCCTAGTTTCCACCCCCTCGGAGGACTTGAGCAGTTGAGCGGCAGTCGTGGCCGTCGGCGCCGATTGATTCGTTTCTTCATCACATAGGTCAGGCCCTACGTCCTTGCTCGTACACATCGAAACTGATGGTTTGAGCTCTTCTAGTTTTGTCTTGGGTTCGAGGTGCTCAGATTGTTTCTGTTATGGAGCAATGATTTATGAACTTGCGTCAGTAATGTACATCCGTGTTGCCTTTATTTCAAGAACTTTGGTACTGATCGAGGTTAGCGGCGGAGGCGGGGCCCCAGTCGGCGGCGGCATATAGCGGGGGCGGGGCAGGCAGGATGATGGGGAGGCGGAGGGTGTGGTAGCCCACCACCTCTTCCGCCCCGCCACCACCCCCACCTAATTCACGAGCATTTGATTTGATTTGATTTTTTTAGTTCCATCCCGTAGTATTGGCGAGTGTAGGAAATCAGAACTTGCTTGGATGCATTTCAATGTTTGCCCAACCTAATTCTAGGCATGTCTAGGAATTTTGGCTACCAATGCTGTTGTTCTTGTTGTCGTAACCAAGCAGATGCTCTCTCTCTCTCTCTCTCTCTCTCTCTCTCTTTGGAATTAAAGGCAGGAGCACTGCCACATCATATAAGAAGAAGGTGCCTATTTTGTGATTATTTTATCCCTGAAAAGGAAAGTTCTACTACTTGCCAGGGATCTCCATAGGAGCTTTGATACTGCTGTGGAAATGGATCATTTGAGCAGAGATGCTGAAGGTATCCTGAACTTTCTGTGTTTATACCTTGTCGTCGTTCCTTTTCCTTTCTATTGTAAGTTAATGCACCATAGTGTCTGATTGCTTATTCTGCTGCTTTGTAGAAGATAGTGGCCATCATCAGGTTGCCGCAGGGCAATTTGATAATGTCACAGAAGGTGAAGTGTACATGCCATATAACTCAAAAGTGCAAAGCTCCGTATTCTGATTGATTTGTCAATAAATTTTTTAACCATGTAGTAAGTTTGTCTAATTAGGATTGTTGCTGGTCAAACTTAGGCCAGTCTCAGTGGGGTTTTATGGAGGGTTTTATGGTATTCAATTTCCTGACATAAATCTGTAACATAGTGTTGACGTTAATACATCCATCACGAAAATATTGATGCTACTTGTCATGGGACTTGAAAGGTTTGTTGTTCACATGCTCTGAATCATCAACCGGCTTTAGACCATGATAGATGTAAGGCTAAACATTTGGCATGCCAATTTCGCCGCTGTTTGGGTTGCTAGTTGCTACCAGAATCTGTCAACTCATCCCTCTTATTTTACCAAAGTATATTGGCACGTTTGGGTTGGTATCATGCTGTCTAGTTTATTATAGCATTGTTAGCATATTACTTTTTTTAAGGATTCAACAAGGAAACTTATATCAGTAATGTTTCAGATGATGAATTCTCATGTGCCGATGACAAGCCCCAAGTAAAGTTCATTGATTATCAAAATAATGGTCTTCATCAGCATCATGACCCTGATTATGGTCATGTGATGATTACAGATCCTTTCACTTTCATTGACGGCAAACCAAAATCCATCCTCTTTGGAGAAACATGTTCAGACACCATAAAAATAGAGAATACCTCTCCTGAATCTGTGTTTTTATGTAGGATAAAAATATTTGGTTCAATCCCAGAAAACAGCTTTGTTTTATCAATGAGTTCACCACTAGATGGTGGTAAATCTAATCTGGAAGACATTACACTTCTGCCTGGACGGACTAAGACAGTTTGGCTCACATGTATGCCTAAAGATATTGGTTTGCATACATTAGTTGTGCATTTTTTTTCAGAGATACGACGATTGAACGTGTAGCTTGTCTAATGGTCGATGATAATACCTCTAAAGCCTTATATGTTTGTACACCTCATTATTGGAGATGCTCTCAAAATATAAAACTTGATTACTCTCCAATTGTGCCATGTATCCATGAGCATGGTCCAATTAGACGAAGACCTGATGCCTTTTCCTTGGACTTTAGCGTGGCAAACTACTATGAAACTTTCATATCTCTTTTAACCATGGAAGAATCCCATCTCAAGGTATTTCAGCATCCATAGTAGATTAATAGTATTAATATGCAAATTTTATTTTGAAAAATTGTTATTTGGTAACATCAGATGTCCACTTGCAGGAGCTAATAAGATCATATGACATGCGCGGTGTCTCATTAGAACTTTTGAATGACTTTCCATTTATTGAAGTCCCTGGTTTGGCAGAAAGGAGGCCATCACCACTCCACGGGGACAATATATTTGTTACCTATGTTGGTACACATGCTCATACTTACAAAGTTAGTAACCTATCATTGATGTTTGAATATTTATTTGTCATTCTTAAAGGTCAGATATAGGTATATATATGCTACCACCAATTAAGTATATGTTTGGCATTTTCGTCAGGGCACCATTACAAAGGTTGCAGCGAATGGGATATTTGTAGAGTTCGGTTATGAGTTCTACAACAATCATCATAATCACCATCCCAAGTACCAGTACAATGTTCAGTTCGGATACAATGAAGTTGACTGGAGGCTCTACAGGTCTTTAAAGAGTGCATAACATTTCGGAGCTAAGATTTTATTTCCCTCCCAATCACCAATAAGAACTGTGGAAAAGGTGTATTTTTTGCCTTTGATCCCACACTTAAACACCAAGCAAAAAATGCGGTTGCAAGGATACTTGGCTGTCGTGGTCTTCCACCATATGTCATACATGGACCTCCAGGAACTGGCAAGACATTGACAGTTGTAGAGGCCATTTCTCAAGCAGTCAAACAAAGGAAAAATGTTCTCGTATGTGCTGCTACCAATGCATCAGCTGACCTTCTATTGAAAAAGCTCCTGCCACATACGACTTGCCGCCCTTGTGATATCTTCAGGCTGAACGCCCCAAGCCGTCAATATGAAGATGTAGATCCTATATTGATCCAGTACTGCTTTGTTAAACATAAAAAATTCAAATGCCCCTGTTTGGAAAAATTGAAGCACTACAGGATTGTTATAACAACATACATGATTTCTTATCTGCTGCGACATAAGAACATTACCCGAGATCATTTCACACACATTTTTCTTGATGATGCTGGGCAAGTTTCTGAACCAGAGACGATGATTCCTTTATCCCTATGTGGAAGCGACACTGTAGTTGTGTTAGCAGGAGATCCAATGCAATTGGGGCCGTTGGTTTATTGTAGGGAAGCAGAAAAGAATGGTTTGGGGAAATCATATCTGCAAAGGCTGCTTGAATCTGAGTAGTACCAAACAAGGAATTCTAACTATGTGACAAAGCTTGTGATTAATTATCGTTGCCATCCATCAATCCTGAAGCTACCATCGAAGCTTTTCTACAGTGGTGAAATGATCTCTCATGACAAACATAATGTGTCATTGACTTATGATTGTATTGTTCTACGTAATAATCTGTTCCCTATTCTTTTTATCAGAATACATGGATGTGATGAGATGGACAGCACTGATCCATCATGGTTCAATAGGATTGAAGTTAGTAAGGTTGTAAGCCTCGTAAGGAAACTCACAAGCAGCAGTCTTGTCCGTGAAGCTGATATAGGAGTCATTGCTCCATACCGCTAGCAAGTTGCAAAGATTAAGAAAGCCCTTAAAAAACTTGACATGACTCAATTGAAAGTTGGTAATGTGGAACAATTCATAGGTGAAGAGCGGGACGTGATAATCATCTCTACACTTAGGTCAACTGTAAAGTATAATGAATTTGACAAGTTGTTTAATCTTGGATTTTTGAGCAATCATAGAAGGTTCAATGTTGTGATCACCCGTGCAAAATCACTGCTCATCATTGTCGGGAACCCTGATATGATCGCAAAGGTAATACTCTCTCTATCATTATTTCTATCAATCAAGATGCACTAATATTTATACTTCCATCAAATTTACAATTTCAGGATTTGCACTGGGATAAGCTCATGCGGTATTGTGCTGATAATGGTTCTTATCAAGGATGCCCACTACCACCATCGCACTATGGGTCTTACTAGTTTTAGTTAGGAGCCTAATAGTTGTTATGAAATGAATACTTTGTGGATTGCTTGTTACACGTGCTCGTCTAACAAGTAAGTTCAGGTATCCATGATGCTGCAGCAATTTGGTTGCCATGGCAATGGCACAATCTGAACTGGCTGGCATCTCTTGTGGTGGTGGCTGGCTTGGTGTGGGACATCGTTGGCAATGACAACGGTGCTGGTGGTTGTTGTCGTCCGAGGTTGCAGCTGCCGATACGTGTTTTATTGGTTTGGTTGAGTTCAGCCAGTGGAGTTGTGCATCACGTTGATATTGATTTTACTCATCTAAGGCATGGGACAATGGCAGAATCGCCGTCGTCGGACCCAACTATCCAGGCCGCTGTTGAACGTCGCCAAAACCAGGTGATTCTTTCTTTCTTCCTGGTTAAAAGTGACGTGATGGGATCTGTTGCTGGACAAGTTGGTGGAGGTGAAGAAGCTATGCCACTATGTTTTAGTGATCTTTTTAGCCCGTTGGTGTGACTCACCTAGTTGCTCAATGTAAGTGATGAACTGATGTCATTATGAACTGATTTCCCTCAACATTGACTAGGATACGCACGGCGTCGGATACGGAAAATCCACACTGCGTCCTGTCGTGGTCACTTTCAGGACTCTGCAGTGTTAAGTTCCTGTTCACTGTTGAGTTATAAATAGAGTGTTGCGTTCCTGGTAAGTGTTGAGTTATAAATAGTGTTGAGTTACGCACCTATAAGACTGCTGGCTGCATGGCTCAACACTGAATGGGTTACGCACAGATCGGTTGCGCAAAATCCACGCTGCATCCGGTCGTGTCGGGCCTGATTGGTTGAGAGTCAAATGTGCCCTACCAAAATTGGGGCATGTCAAAACATGGGCATGCCAACATTTTCTACCAAAATCTGGGAAAAAGTTACACATGTTTTAGTGTTAAATGTAATAGCCAAAATTTTGGCACTCAATTGGTTTGATGCCAAAGGACATTTGCCAAAAATATTGGTCATGCCCCAATTTTGGTTTGGCAATTTTGGCTCTCAACCAATCAGGCTCGTTGATTCTGTGTGCCACCTGCACCAGCTCGGTTACGCACGGTTCGGCGACACACCATCCCTTGGTGCGTGCATTACCGACTGCGTTACGCACCTTGACGGTTACGAATAATCCACGCTGCATTCTAATTCGACGCACCATCCTGCTCGGTTACGCACCATCCGTTCTGCATGGTGCGTGCATCACTGACTGGGTTACGCACGCAGTCTATCACGCAAAATTCCTATGCATCCGGTCATGTTGTTCCGTCATGTAACCTGGAGCCGATAAGGTCACGCAAAATGCACGCTGCATCCGGTCGTGTCGATTCAGCGAGTAGCCTGCACAGGTTACGAACCGTTTGTGCTGCTTGATGCAACACCGTATGGGTTACGCACCTTTAAGACCGCTGGCTTTATGGTGCAACACAAACTGGGTTACGCTCGGCGTCAGATACGCAAAATCCACGCTGCATCCAGTCATGTCGATCCTGCACGTCACCTGCTCCAGCTCGGTTACGCACGGTTCGGCGACGCACCGTGCATTACCGGCTGGGTTAGGCAAAATCCACGCTGCCTCCGGTCTTGTTGATTCAGTTTGGTCGTTTCCTTGGGCTTTCATGAATGGACCGAGGCTTGCCTAGGCCCACTCGTCCTCACAGCTAGAGATCTCTCATAGCTATGGCCTAATAACGCCCCATCCGCCGCCGCCGCAGCCTGTTCTCGATTCTTTATTGGGTGACCCTAGTTCTGTTGTCTCGTCTTAATTTGGGCTTTTATTGAGACGTGTTGTGAGGGAAGGATGGAGACGTTATGTGATAATGGTGTCATGTTCCATGTCTGTTTAGTGTCACTATGTCATCTGTGGTTTTTCCAAATATGTCGTTGTTACCCCCATATGTCTTTACATGAATAGAAATGTGACAGAAAAGGCATTTACCTTGCCAAAGCTAAAGATTTCATGTTTTCCAAATTCTTGAATATATGCCAGTTGCCTCCCGCTTCTTGGAAAATAGCCGATTCCTTCGAATTTGCCGATCCGATTCTAAATGGCATCAGCATTGCCGATTGCCGTCCTCGGCGACAAAGAACCCGCCAAGGTATTCATGCTGAGGAAAGCTCGGCTTCATAGATCCAAGTAACCATCTGTGGCACCGGGCTCGGCGCCAAGCTGTGGGCCGGCCTGTGGGCTGCTGGGCTCGGCCTGCCGCAGTGGGATGAGGGCATTGTCTCTGGATGTTTTTTTTGCGAATTACACAGGAGTACATCGGAGATGCTCACAACGCACACACACTCATCTGGTCGTGCCGAATCAGCTCGTAACCTGCACTAGTTACGCACCGTCCGTGCTGCTTGATTGATGCAACACCAACTGGGTCGTGTCGAATGCAGCTTACGCACCGTCCTTGATGCTTGATCCAACACTGACTGGGTTGTGTCATTGCATCGCGTAACCTAAACCCGCAAAAGTTACGCAAAATCCACGCTACATCCGGTCGTGTCGATTAAGCGTGTAACCTGCACTGGTTACGCACCGTCTGTGCTGCTTGATTGATGCAACACCGACTGGGTCGTGTCGAATCAGCACGTAACCACAAGAGGTTACGCACCATCCGTGCTGCTTGATGCAACACCGACTGGGTCGTGTCGAATCAGCGCGTAACACGCAGAGGTTACACACCGTCCATGTTGCTTGATGCAACACCGACTCGGTTAAGTGCGTAGTAGGTTACACACCTTTAAGACGGCTGGCTGCATGGCTCAACACTGACTGGGTTATGCACTGATCGGTTGCGCAAAATCCACGCTGCATCCGGTCGTGTTGATTCTACGCGTCATCTGCTCCAGCTCGATTACGCACGGTTCAGCGACGCACCATAACATGGTGCGTGCATTACTGACTGCGATAGAGGCGGAGTGCCCGATCTTTCGGTGAGTAGAGATAAATTCGATTTGGTGGTTGTTGGCCCTCACGATCCGACCACGAGGAGCGAGCTCGAAGCTCCAATGCAATCGCTGAACCAACTCCCGATGGTTACCAACCTTGCCGTTGCAAAGTTAGCCTGATCACGAAGATCGTTTCCTGCACGCAATCGAAGAACGAACAAGAAAAGGAGGCGAGCAATCTTACTATCACTCGAAGGTGGAGTCTGCAATACACGAAGGCAGCGCTATGCGACTGTTCGGATGTAGCTAAAGCTAACTTGTAAAACAAACTCGAGTTCTAAATGCGGCAGCTACTGAGTATATGAAGAGGGGCGTCCTAGGGTTGAGGGCGACGTAGGATGGGGCGCCCTCAACTTGGGCTTAAGGCCCAACAAACCGGCGACGCAGCACCTTGGCAGATTTTGGATGTCAACTTCTTTCGACGATTCCTGTTGACTCGGGACGAATTTGGGCCTCAAACCCATACCATTGGAAGACTTATGAAATTCTGCTTCCAGCCATATAAAGAACGTCCAAAACCGACTTCGTATGCGACCTGTGCGTCGTTTTTAGTGCGCACTGGTCCTGGACTCCGAATTGGGCTCGAACTTGAATTCTTTTGGGCCTCCACCTTGGGGACTCGAACCGGATTAGCCTCGTGCCTCCTCTTCGACTTGGACACCCTTGCTGGACTTCTTCTACTCCATTCCATGCACCAATCATGGTCGTATGCATGGGTGTCATGTCCTCATCAGACTGGGTTACGCACCGGACGGTTACGCAAAATCAACGCTGCATTCTGATTCGACGCACCATCCTGCTCGGTTACGCACGTTTCGGCGATGCACCATCCGTTTTGTCGGGTGCGTGCATCACCGACTGGATTACGCACGAAGTCTATCACGCAAAATCCCCATGCATCCGGTCGTGTCGTTGCATCGCGTAACCTGGAGCCGATAAGGTTACGCAAAATCCACGCTGCATCCGGTCGTGTCGAATCAGCGCGTAACCTGTACAGGGCGCCGTCCGTGGAGTGTGATGCATCACCGACTGGGTCGTGTCAAATGCAGCTTACGCACCGTCCATGATGCTTGATCCAACACTGATTGGGTCGTGTCGTTGCATCGCGTAACCTAAACCCGGAAAGGTTACGCAAAATCCACACTGCATCCGGTCGTGTCAATTCAGCGTGTAACCTACACTGGTTACACACCGTCCGTGCTGGTTGATAGATGCAACACCGACTGGGTCATGTCGAATCAGTGCGTAACCACAAGAAGTTACGCACCATCCGTGCTGCTTGATGCTACACCAACTGGGTCGTGTCGAATCAGCGCGTAACATGCGGAGGTTACGCATCGTCCGTGCTGCTTGATGCAGCACCGACTCGGTTAAGCACGTAGTAGGTTACGCACCTTTAAGACGGCTGGCTGCATGGCTCGACACTGACTGGGTTACGCACTGATTGGTCATGTCGATTCTATGTGTCACCTGAACCAGCTCGGTTACGCACGGTTCAGCGACGCAACATCCCATGGCGCGTGCATCACCGACTGGGCTACGCACCGAGACGGTTATGTAAAATCCACGTTGCATTCTGATTCGACGCACCATCCTGCTCGATTACACACGTTTCGACGATGCACCATCCATTCTGCATGGTGCGTGCATGACCGACTAGGTTACGCACGGAGTCTGTCACGCAAAATCCCCATGCATCCGGTCGTGTCGTTGCATCACGTAACCTGGGGCCGATAAAGTTACGCAAAATCCACGATGCATCTGGTCGTGTCGAATGTAGCTTACGCACCGTCCTTGATGCTTGATCCAACACTGACTGGGTCGTGTCGTTGCATCGTGTAACCTAAACCCGCAAAGGTTACGCAAAATCCACGCTGCATCCGGTCGTGTCGATTCAACGTGTAACCTGCACTGGTTACGTACTGTCCGTGCTGCTTGATAGATGCAACACCGACTGGGTCGTGTCGAACCAGCACGTAACCGCAAAAGGTTATGCACCATCCGTGCTGCTTGATGCAACACCGACTGGGCCGTGTCGAATCAGTGCGTAACATGCAGAGGTTACGCATCGTCCGTGCTGCTTGATGCAACACCGACTCGGTTAAGCACGTAGTAGGTTACGCACCTTTAAGATGGCTGGCTGCATGGCTCGACACTGACTAGGTTATCTGTAGAATCGGTCGTGTCGATTCTACGCGTCACTTGAAACAGCTCGGTTACGCACGGTTCTGCGACGCAGCATCCCGTGGCGCGTGCATCACCGACTGGGTTACGCACCGAGACAGTTACACAAAATGGACGCTGCATTCTGATTCGACGCACCATCCTGCTCGGTTACGCACATTTCGGTGACGCACCATCCGTTCTGTATGGTGCGTGCATCACTGACTGGGTTACGCACGGAGTCTGTCACGCAAAATCCCCATGCATCCGGTCGTGTCTTTGCATCGCGTAACCTAGAGCCAATAAGGTTACGCAAAATCCACACTGCATCCGGTCGTTTCGATTCAGCACGTAACCTGTACAGGGCACCTTCCGTGGAGTGTGATGCAACACCGACTGGGTCGTGTCGAATGCAGTTTATGCACTATCCTTGATGCTTGATCCAAAACTGACTGGGTCGTGTCGTTGCATCGCATAACGTAAACCCGCAAAGGTTACGCAAAATCTACGCTGCATCAAGTCGTGTCGATTCAGCGCGTAACCTGCACTGGTTACGCACCGTCCGTGCTACTTGATAGATGCAACACTGACTGGGTCATGTCGAATCAGCACATAACTGCAAACGGTTATGCACCATCCGTGCTGCTTGATGCAACACCAACTGGGTCGTGTCGAATCAGCGCGTAACATTCCGAGGTTACGCATCGTCCGTGCTGCTTGATGCAGCACCGACTCGGTTAAGCACGTAGTAGGTTACGCACCTTTAAGACCGCTGGCTGCATGGCTCGACACTGACTGGGTTATGCACTGATTGGTCGTGTCGATTCTACGTGTCACCTGAACTAGCTCGGTTACGCACGGTTCAGCGACGCAGCATCCCATGGCATGTGCATCACCGACTGGGCTACGCACCAAGATGGTTACGCAAAATCCACGTTGCGTTCTGATTCGACGCACCATCCTGCTCGGTTACGCACGTTTCGGCGACGCACCATCCATTCTGCATGGTGCGTGCATCACCGACTGGGTTTCACATGGAGTCTGTCACGCAAAATCCCCATGCATCCGGTCGTGTCGATTCAGCGCGTAACCTGCACTGGTTACGCACTGTCCGTGCTGCTTGATAGATGCAACACCGACTGGGTCGTGTCGAATCAGCACGTAATCGCAAAAGGTTATGCACCATCCGTGCTGCTTGATGCAACACCTACTGGGCCGTGTCGAATCAGTGCGTCATATGCAGAGGTTACGCATCGTCCGTGCTGCTTGATGCAACACCGACTCGGTTAAGCACGTAGTAGGTTACGCACCTTTAAGACGGCTGGCTGCATGGCTCGACCCTGACTGGGTTACGTGTAGAATCGGTCGTGTCGATTCTATGCGTCACTTGAAACAGCTCGGTTACGCACAGTTCGGCGACACAGCATCCCGTGGCGCGTGCATCACCGACTAGGTTACGCACCGAGACAGTTACACAAAATCCACGCTGCATTCTGATTCGACGCACCATCCTGCTCGGTTACGCACGTTTCGGCGACGCACCATCCGTTCTGTATGGTGCGTGCATCACCGACTGGGTTACGCATGGAGTCTGTCACGCAAAATCCCCATGCATCCGGTCGTGTCTTTGCATCGCGTAACCTAGAGCCAATAAGGTTACGCAAAATCCACACTGCATCCGGTCGTTTCGATTCAACGCGTAACCTGTACAGGGCACCGTCTGTGGAGTGTGATGCAACACCGACTGGGTCGTGTCGAATGCAGCTTACGCACTATCCTTGATGCTTGATCCAAAACTGACTGGGTCGTGTCGTTGCATGGCATAAACTAAACCCGTAAAGGTTACGCAAAATCTACGCTGCATCAAGTCGTGTCAATTCAGCGCGTAACCTGCACTGGTTACGCACCGTCCGTGCTGCTTGATAGATGCAACACCGACTGGGTCGTGTCGAATCAGCACGTAACCGCAAACGGTTATGCACCATCCGTGCTGCTTGATGCAACACCAACTGGGTCGTGTCGAATCAGCGCGTAACATTCCGAGGTTACGCATCGTCCGTGCTGCTTGATGCAGCACCGACTCGGTTAAGCACGTAGCAGGTTACGCACCTTTAAGATGGCTGGTTGCATGGCTCCACACTAACTAGGTTACGCACTGATTGGTCGTGTCGATTCTACGTGTCACCTGAACAAGCTCGGTTATGCACGGTTCAGCGACGCAGCATCCCATGGCGCGTGCATCACCGACTGGGCTACGCACCGAGACGGTTATGCAAAATCCACGTTGCGTTCTGATTCGACGCACCATCCTGCTCGGTTACGCACGTTTCGGCGATGCACCATCCGTTCTACATGGTGCGTGCATCACCGACTGGGTTACGCATGGAGTCTGTCACGCAAAATCCCCATGCATCCGGTCGTGTCGTTGCATCGCGTAACCTGGGGCCGATAAAGTTACGCAAAATCCACGATGCATCCGGTCGTGTCGAATGTAGCTTACACACCGTCCTTGATGCTTGATCCAACACTGACTGGGTCGTGTCATTGCATCGCGTAACCTAAACCCGCAAAGGTTACGTAAAATCCACGCTGCATCCGGTCGTGTCGATTCAGCGCGTAACCTGCACTGGTTACGCACTGTCTGTGTTGCTTGATAGATGCAACACCGACTGGGTCATGTCGAATCAGCACATGACCGCAAAAGGTTACGCGCCATCCGTGCTGCTTGATGCAACACCAACTGGGTCGTGTCGAATCAGCGTGTAACATGTAGAGGTTATGCATCATCCGTGCTGCTTGATGCAACACCGACTCGGTTAAGCACGTAGTAGGTTACGCACCTTTAAGACGGCTGGCTGCATGGCTCGACACTGACTGGGTTACGCACTGATCGTTCGTGTCGATTCTACACGTCACCTGAACCAGCTCGGTTACGCACGATTCGGCGACGCAGCATCCCATGGCGCGTGCATCACCGACTGGGTTACGCACCGAAACGGTTACGCAAAATCCACGCTGCATTCTGATTCGACGGACGCACCATCCTGCTCGGTTACGCACATTTCGGTGACGCACCATCCGTTCTATATAGTGCGTGCATCACCGACTGGGTTACGCACAGAGTCTGTCACGCAAAATCTCCATGCATCCGTTCGTGTCGTTGCATCGCATAACCTGGAGCCGATAAGGTTAGCAAAATCCACGCTGCATCTGGTCATTTCGAATCAGTGCGTAACCTGTACAGGGCACCGTCCGTGTAGTGTGATGCAACATCGACTGGGTTGTGTTGAATGCAGCTTACGCACCATCCTTGATGCTTGATCCAAAACTGACTGCGTCGTGTCGTTGCATCGCATCACCTAAACCCACAAAGGTTACGCAAAATCTACGCTGCATCCGGTCGTGTCGATTCAGTGCGTAACCTGCACTGGTTACGCACCGTCCGTGCTGCTTGATAGATGCAACACCGACTGGGTCGTGTCGAATCAGCACGAAACCGCAAAAGGTTATGCACCATTCTTGCTGCTTGATGCAACACCAACTGCGTCGTGTCGAATCAGCGCGTAACATGCAGAGGTTACGTATCGTCCGTGCTGCTTGATGCAGCTCCAACTCGGTTCAGCACGTAGTACGTTACGCACCTTTTAGACGGTTGGCTGCATGGCTCGACACTGACTGGGTTACGCACTAATCGATCGTGTCGATTCTACGCATCACCTGAACTAGCTCGGTTACACACGGTTCGGCGACGCAGCATCCCATGGCGCGTGCATCTCCGACTGGGTTACGCACCGAGACGGTTACACAAAATCCACGCTACATTGTGATTCGACGCACCATCCTGCTCGGTTACGCACGTTTCGGCGATGCACCATCCGTTCTGTATGGTGCGTGCATCACCGACTGGGTTACGCACGGAGTCTGTCACGCAAAATCCTTATGCATCCGGTCGTGTCATTGCATCGCGTAACCTGGAGCCAATAAGGTTACGCAAAATCCACGCTGCATCCGGTCGTTTCGAATAAGCGCGTAACCTGTACAGGGAACCGTCCGTGGAGTTTGATGCAACACCGACTGGGTCGTGTCGAATACAGCTTACGCACCGTCCTTGATGCTTGATCCAAAACTAACTGGGTCGTGTCGTTGCATCGCATAACCTAAACCCGCAAAGGTTACGCAAAATCCATGCTGCATCCGGTCGTGTTGATTCAGTACGTAACCTGCACTGGTTACGCACTGTCCATGCTGCTTGATAGATGCAACAGTGACTGTGTCGTGTCGAATCAGCACGTGACCGCAAAAGGTTACGCACCATCTGTGCTGCTTGATGCAACACCAACTGGTTCATGTCGAATCAGCGCGTAACATGTAGAGGTTATGCATCGTCCGTGCTACTTGATGCAACACCGACTCGGTTAAGCACGTAGTAGGTTAAGCACCTTTAAGACGGCTGGCTGCATGGCTCGACACTGACTGGGTTACGCACTGATCGTTCGTGTCGATTCTACGCGTCTCCTGAACCAGCTCGGTTAGGCACGGTTCGGTGACGGAGCATCCCATGGCGCGTGCATCACCGACTGGGTTATGCACCGAGACGGTTACGCAAAATCCACGCTGCATTCTGATTCGACGGACGCACCATCCTGCTCGGTTACGCAAGTTTCGGCGATGCACCATCTGTTCTGTATGGTGCGTGCATCAGAGACTAGGTTACGCACGGAGTCTGTCACGCAAAATCCCCATGCATCTGTTCGTGTCATTGCATCGCGTAACCTGGAGCCGATAAGGTTACCCAAAATCCAAGCTGCATCCGGTTGTTTCGAATCAGGGCATAACCTGTACAGGGCACCATCTGTGGAGTGTGATGCAACACCGACTGGGTCCTGTTGAATGCAGCTTACGCACCGTCCGTGATGCTTGATCCAAAACATACTGGGTCGTGTCGTTGCATCGCATAACCTAAACCCGCAAAGGTTACGCAAAATCTATGCTGCATCTGGTCGTGTTGATTCAGCGTGTAACCTGCACTGGTTATGCACCGTCCGTGCTGCTTGATAGATGCAACACCGACTGGGTCGTGTCGAATCAGCACGTAACCGCAAAAGGTTGCGCACCATCCGTGCTGCTTGATGCAACACCAACTGGGTCGTGTTGAATCAGTGCGTAGCATGCAGAGGTTACGCATCGTCCGTGCTGCTTGATGCAGCACCGACTCGGTTAAGCACATAGTACGTTACGCACCTTTAAGACAGCTGGCTGAATGGCTCGACACTGACTGGGTTTCGCATTGATCTGTCGTGTCGATTCTACGCGTCACCTAAACCAGCTCGGTTACGCACGGTTCGGCAATGCAGCATCCCATGGCGCGTGCATCACCGACTGGGTTACGCACCGAGACGGTTAAGCAAAATCCACACTACATTCTGATTCGACGCACTATCCTACTCGGTTACGCACGTTTCGGCGACGCACCATCCGTTCTACATGGTGCATGCATCACCGACTGGGTTACGCACGGAGTCTGTCACGCAAAATCCCCGTGCATCCGGTCGTGTTGTTACATCACGTAACCTGGAGCCGATAAGGTTACGCAAAATCCACGCTGCATCCGGTCGTTTCGAATCCGCGCGTAACCTGTATAGGGCACCATCCGCGGAGTGTGATGCAACACTGACTGGGTCGTGTTGAATGCAGCTTACGCACTGTCCTTGATGCTTGATCCAAAACTGACTGGGTCGTGTCGTCGCATCAGATAACCTAAACCCACAAAGGTTACACAAAATCTACGCTGCATCCGGTCGTGTCGATTCAGCGCGTAACCTGAACTGGTTATGCACCGTCCGTGCTGCTTGATAGATGCAACACTGACTGGGTCGTGTCGAATCAGCACGTAACCGCAAAAGGTTACGCACCATCCATGCTGCTTGATGCAACACCAACTGGGTCGTGTCGAATCAGCGCGCAACATGCAGAGGTTACGCATCGTCCGTGTTGCTTGATGCAACACCGACTCGGTTAAGCACGTAGTAGGTTATGCACCTTTAAGACGGCTGGCTGCATGGCTCAACACTGACTGGGTTACGCACTGATCAGTCGTGTCGATTCTACACGTCACCTGAACCAGCTCGGTTACGCACGTTTCGGCGACGCACCATCCGTTCTGCATGGTGCGTGCATCGCCGACTGGGTTACGCACGAAGTCTGTCACGCAAAATCCCTATGCATCCGGTCGTGTCGGTGCATCACGTAACCTGGGGCCGATAGAGTTACACAAAATCCACGATGCATCCGGTCGTGTCGAATGCAGCTTACGCACCGTCCTTGATGCTTGATCCAACACTGACTGGGTCGTGTCGTTGCATCGAGTAACCTAAACCCGCAAAGGTTACGCAAAATCCACGCTGCATCCAGTCATGTCGATTCAGCGTGTAACCTGCACTGGTTACGCACCATCAGTGCTGCTTGATTGATGCAACACCGACTGGGTCGTGTCGAATCAGCAGGTAACCGCAAAAGGTTACGCAGCGTCCGTGCTGCTTGATGCAACACCGACTCGGTTAAGCACGTAGTAGGTTACGCACCTTTAAGACGGCTGGCTGCATGGCTCAACACTGACTGGGTTACGCACTGATTGGTTGCGCAAAATCCACGCTGCATCCGGTCGTGTCGATTCTACACGTCACCTGCTCCAGCTCGGTTACGCACGGTTCGACGATGCAGCATCCCATGCCGCGTGCAATACCGCCTGGGTTACGCACCGTGACGGTTACGCAAAATCCACGCAGCATTCTGATGCGATGCACCATCCTGCTCGGTTACACATGTTTCGGCGACGCACCATCCATTCTGTATGGTGCGTGCATCACCTACTGGGTTTCGCACGGAGTCTGTCATGCAAAATCCCCATGCATCCGGTCATGTCGTTGCATCTCGTAACCTGGAGCCGATAAGGTTACGCAAAATCCACGCTGCATCCGGTCGTTTCGAATCAGCACATAACCTGTACAGGGCACCGTCCGTGGAGTGTGATGCAACACCGACTGGGTTGTGTCGAATGCAGCTTATGCACCGTCCTTGATGCTTGATCCAAAACTGACTGGGTCATGTCGTTGCATCGCATAACCTAAACCCATAAAGGTTACGCAAAATCTATGCTGCATCCGGTCGTGTCGATTCAGTGCGTAACCTGCACAGGTTACGCACCGTCCGTGCTGCTTGATAGATGCAACACCGACTTGGTCGTGTCGAATTAGCACGTAACCGCAAAAGGTTACGCACCATCTGTGCTGTTTGATGCAACACCAATTGGGTTGTGTCGAATCAGCGCGTAACATGCAGAGGTTACGCATCGTTTGTGCTGCTTGATGTAGCACCGACTTGGTTAAGCACGTAGTAGGTTCCACACCTTTGAGACGGCTGGCTGCATGGCTCGACACTGACTGGGTTACGCACTAATCGGTCGTGTCGATTCTTCGCGTCACCTGAACTAGCTCGGTTACGCAGGGTTCGGTGACATAGGATCTGATGGCGCGCGCATCACCGACTGGGTTACGCACCGAGACGGTTACGCAAAATCCACACAGCATTCTGATTCGACACACCATCCTGCTCGGTTATGCACATTTCGGCGAGACACCATCCGTTCTGCATGGTGCGTGCATCACCGACTGGGTTACACACGGAGTCCATCACGCAAAATCCCCATGCATCCAGTCGTGTCCTTGCATCGCGTAACCTGGGGTCGATAAAGTTACGCAAAATCAATGATGCATCCGGTCGTGTCGAATGCAGCTTACGCACCATCCTTGATGCTTGATCCAACACTGACTGGGTCATGTCGTTGCATCGCATATCCTAAACCCGGAAAGGTTAAGCAAAATCTATGGTGCATCCGGTCGTGTCGATTCAGCGCGTAGCCTGCACTGGTTACGCACCGTCCGTGCTGCTTGATAGATGCAACACCGACTGGGTCGTGTTGAATCAGCATGTAACCGCAAAAGGTTACGCACCATCCGTGCTGCTTGATGCAACACCGACTGGGTCGTGTCGAATCAGCGCGTGACATGCAGAGGTTACGCACCGTCCGTGCTGCTTGATGCAACACTGACTCGGTTAAGCACGTAGTAGGTTACGCACCTTTAAGACGGCTGGCTGCATGGCTCAACACTGACTGGGTTATGCACTGATCGGTTACGCAAAATCGACGCTACATCTGGTTGTGTCGATTCTACACGTCACCTGCTCTAGCTCAGTTACGCACGGTTCAGCGACGCAGCATCCACTGGGTTAAGCACCGTGATGGTTACGCAAAATCCACACAGCATTCTGATTCGACGCACCATCCTGCTCGGTTACGCACGTTTTGGCGACGCACCATCCGTTCTGTATGGTGCGTGCATCATCGACTGGGTTTCGCACGGAGTCTGTCACGCAAAATCCCCATGCATCCGGTCGTGTCGTTGCATCACGTAACCTGGGGCCGATAAAGTTACGCAAAATCCACGATGCATCCGGTCGTGTCGAATGCAGCTTACGCACCATCCTTGATGCTTGATCCAACACTGACTGGGTCGTGTCGTTGCATCGCGTAACCTAAACCCGCAAAGGTTACGCAAAATCCACGCTGCATCCAGTCGTTTCGAATCAGCGCGTAACCCGTATAGGGCATCGTCCGTGGAGTGTGATGCAACACCGACTGGGTCATGTCGAATGCAGCTTACGCACCGTCCTTGATGCTTGATCCAACACGGACTGGGTCGTGTCGTTGCATCGCGTAACCTAAACCCGCAAAGGTTACGAAAAATCCACGCTACATCCGGTCGTGTCGATTCAGCACGTAACATGCACTGGTTACGCACCGTCCGTGCTGCTTGATTGATGCAACACCGACTGGGTCGTGTCCAATGCAGCTTACGCACCGTCCTTGATGCTTGATCCAACACTGACTGAGTTGTGTCGTTGCATCGCGTAACCAAAACCCGCAAAGGTTACGCAAAATCCACGCTGCATCCGGTCGTGTCGATCCAGCACGTAACCTGCACTGGTTATGCACCGTCCGTGCTGCTTGGTAGATGCAACACCGACTTGGTCGTGTTGAATTAGTGCGTAACCACAAGAAGTTACGCACCATCCGTGCTGCTTGGTGCAACACCAACTGGGTCGTGTCGAATCAGCGCGTAACATATAGAGGTTACGCATCGTCCATGCTGCTTGATGCAACACCAACTCGGTTAAGCACGTAGTAGGTTACGCACCTTTAAGACGGCTGGCTGCATGGCTCGACACTAACTGGGTTATGCACAGATCGGTCGTGTCGATTCTACGCGTCACCTGAACAGGTCGGTTACGCACAGTTCGGCGACGCAGCATCCGATGGCGCGTGCATCACCGACTAGGTTACGCAAAATCCACGCTGCATTCTGATTCGACGCACCATCCTGCTCGGTTACGCATGTTTCGGCGATGCACCATCCGTTCTGCATGGTGCGTGCATCACCGACTGGGTTACGCACGGAGTCTGTCACGCAAAATCCCCATGCATCTGGTCGTGTCCCTACATCGCGTAACCTGGGGACGATAAAGTTACGCAAAATCCATGATGCATCCGGTCGTGTCGAATGCAGCTTACGCATCGTCCTTGATGCTTGATCTAACACTGACTGGGTCGTGTCGTTGCATCGCATAACCGAAACCCGCAAAGGTTACGGAAAATCTACGCTGCATCCGGTCGTGTCGATTCAGCGTGTAACCTGCACTGGTTACGCACCGTCTGTGCTGCTTGATAGATGCAACACTGACTGGGTCGTGTCGAATCAGCATGTAACCGCAAAAGGTTACGCACCATCCGTGCAGCTCGATGCAACACCGACTGGGTCGTGTCGAATCAGCGCGTGACATGCAGAGGTTACGCACCGTCCATGCTGCTTGATGCAACACCGACTCGGTTAAGCACGTAGTAGGTTACACACCTTTAAGACGGCTTGCTGCATGGCTCAACACTGACTGGGTTACTCACTGATCGGTTGCGCAAAATCCATGCTGCATCCGGTTGTGTCGATTCTACGCGTCCCCTGCTCAAGCTCGGTTACGCACGGTTCAGCGACGTAGCATCCACTATGTTACGTATCGTGATGGTTACGCAAAATCCACGCAGCATTCTGATTCGATGCACCATCCTGCTTGGTTACGCATGTTTCGGCAATGCACCATCCGTTCTGTATGGTGCGTGCATCACCGACTGGGTTTCGCACGGAGTCTGTCACGCAAAATCCCCATGCATCCGATCGTGTCGTTGCATCGCGTAACCTGGGGCCGATAAAGTTACGCAAAATCCACGATGCATCCGGTCGTGTTGAATGCAGCTTACGCACCGTCCTTGATGCTTGATCCAACACTGACTGGGTCGTGTCGTTGCATCGCGTAACCTAAACCCGCAATGGTTACGCAAAATCCACGCTGCATCCAGTCGTTTCGAATCAGCGCGTAACCTGTATAGGGCACCGTCCGTGGAGTGTGATGCAACACCGACTGGGTCATGTCGAATGCAGCTTACACACAGTCCTTGATGCTTGATCCAACATGGACTGGGTCGTGTCGTTGCATCGCGTAACCTAAACCCGCAAAGGTTACACAAAATCCACACTGCATCCGGTCGTGTCGATTCAGAGCGTAACCTACACTGGTTACGCACTGTCTGTGCTGCTTGATTGATGCAACACCGACTGGGTCGTGTCCAATGCAGCTTACGCACCATCCCTGATGCTTGATCCAACACTGACTGAGCCGTGTCGTTGCATCGCGTAACCAAAACCCGCAAATGTTACGCAAAATCCATGCTGCATCCGGTCGTGTCGATCCAGCGCGTAACTTGCACTGGTTACGCACCGTCCGTGCTGCTTGGTAGATGCAACACCGACTTGGTCATGTCGAATTAGTGCGTAACCACAAAAAGTTACGCACCGTCCGAGCTGCTTGATGCAACACCAACTGGGTCATGTCGAATCAGCGCGTAACATGCAGAGGTTACGCATCGTCCGTGCTGCTTGATGCAACACCGACTCGGTTAAGCACGTAGTAGGTTACGCACCTTTAAGACGGCTGGCTACATGGCTCGACACTGACTGGGTTACGCACTGATCGGTCGTGTCGATTCTACGCGTCACCTGAACCAGCTCGGTTACGCACGGTTCGGCGACGCAGCATCCCATGGCGCGTGCATCACCGACTGGGTTACACACCGAGACGGTTACGCAAAATCCACGCTGCATTCTGATTCGACGCACCATCCTGCTCGGTTACACACGTTTCGGCGACGCACCATCCGTTCTGCATGGTGCGTGCATCACCGACTGGGTTACGCACGGAGTCTGTCACGCAAAATCCCCATGCATCTGGTCGTGTCCTTGCATCGTGTAACCTGGGGCCGATAAAGTTACGCAAAATCCACGATGCATCCGGTCGTGTCGAATGCAGCTTACGCACCGTCCTTGATGCTTGATCCAACCCTGACTGGGTCGTGTCGTTGCATCGCATAACCTAAACCAGCAAAGGTTACGCAAAATCCACGCTACATCCGGTCGTGTCGATTCAGCGTGTAGCCTGCACTGGTTATGTACCGTCCGTGCTGCTTGATTGATGCAACACCGACTGGGTCGTGTCGAATCAGCACGTAACCACAAGAGGTTACGCACCATCCGTGCTGCTTGATGCAACACCGGCTGGGTCGTGTCGAATCAGTGCGTAACATGCAGAGGTTACGCACCGTCCATGCTTTTTGATGCAACACCGACTCGGTTAAGCACGTAGTAGATTACGCACCTTTAAGATGGCTGGTTGGATGGCTCAACACTGACTGGGTTACGCACTGATCAGTTGCGCAAAATCCACGCTGCATCCGGTCGTGTCGATTCTACGCTTCACCTGCTCCAGCTCGGTTACGCACGGTTCGGCAACGCACCATCACATGGCGCGAGCATTACCGACTGGGTTACGCACTGTGATGGTTACGCAAAATCCACGCTGCATTCTGATTCGACGCACCATCCTGCTTGGTTACGCATGTTTCGGCGACGCACCATCCGTTCTGTATAGTGCGTGCCTCACCGACTGGGTTACGTACGGAGTCTATCACGCAAAATCCCCATGCATCCGGTTGTGTCGTTGCATCACGTAACCTAGAGCTGATAAGGTTACGCAAAATCCACACTGCATCCGGTCATGTCGAATCAGCGGGTAACCTGTACAGGGCACCGTCCGTGGAGTGTGATGCAACACCGACTGTGTCGTGTCGAATGCAGCTTACGCACCGTCCTTGATGCTTTATCCAATACTGACTAGGTTGTGTCGTTGCATCGTGTAACCTAAACCCGCAAAGGTTACGCAAAATCCACGCTGCATCCGATCGTGTCGATCCTGCACGTCACCTGCTCCAGCTCGGTTACGCACGGTTCAGCGACGCACCGTGCATTACCGGCTGGGTTAGGCAAAATTCACGCTGCCTCCGGTCTTGTCGATTTATTTCGGCCGTTTCCTTGGGCTTTCTATGAATGGACCGAGGCTTGCCTAGGCCCACTCGTCCTCACAGCTAGAGATCTCTCACAGCTATGGCCGAATCCCGCCCCATCCGCCGCCGCCGCAGCCGCCGGCACCCGCCCCCGTCGCCGCTGCAACCGCCGGCACCCTCTCCCACCACCATAACCACGCTCGGTGATGACATCCTCTGTGAAATCTTCCTGCGCCTCCTCGCCATCATGAGCCTCGCCCGAGCGGCATTCACCTGCCGCACATTTCTCGGTGCCGTCCGCTCCTCCCCCGCCTTCCGGCGTCGCTTCCGTGTGCTCCACGCACCGCCGCTCCTCGCCCTGTTCATGAGGCCCTACATGAGCGCCATCGTCCCTGCAGCTGCAGGCAAGCGCAGCGACATGGTCGCCGCCTTCGGCGGTCTACTCGAAAACTCTGACTCCGAGTCTGAGTGGTATATCGAACCCGATGTTCCCTACAGCGAGGGGTATGCCAGCTTCATCAGCAGCTCCACCTACCAATGTGCCTCCTACAGCCCGCACTCAAAGGCTCTGAAAATCTACCCCAAGATGGCCAAGGATCTCCGCTTGGACTTCCTCACAGCCGACACCTTTCTTGAGTTCTACACGCTCTCGGAAGACGGCGAGGAGAAGAAGCCGTCCTGCGTGGTCCGCGTCCACCGAAACAGTGCCTGGACATAGGCGTGCGTGGCCATCTTCTCGTCGCAGACCATGGAGTGGCGGGTCATTTTGCCGCAGACGCAGACATGGGGAGTGTTGAATGTTCATGAGAAATTCCCCACTGGCATAGTTGTCAATGGCTTCGTCTGTTGGATACACAAGTGGCAGCGATGCATCGTCACCCTCAACACTGAGGCATTTCAGTTCTCTCAGATGGAACTGCCACCGACCTTGAAATGGCCAATGTCAGTGTTTCAGCTTGGTCAGACCAATGATGGGAAGTTGTGTGTCGTCTGTGCACTGCAATGCATGCTTTCTGTTTGGCTCTGCGAAGCTGATGATGAGGGTGTCAAGAGATTCATGCCGCAGGAGATGATCTTATTGCGCCCAACTTTCAATAAGATCACCGAGCTTTCAGAAGAGGCTGATGTTGAAATGCATCCTATGGCAGTTATCAATGGCTTTGTGTAGCTATCTGCCTACCTAGGTTCGGACCGTCGGTATTTGTTCCTCTCCTTCTGCTTGGAAACAGGCGAGATGAATTTGTTCTGTAAGGAAAGCTAGTTTGTAATATCAGAAGGTGTTCCGTACATCATGGTCAGCTGGCCGTCGTCTTTCAATGGCAAGGTGAGCCTATACGTATACACGTATACGTATTCCTTGTGACATGATAAAATATGTTCCGTCCCTCAGTTGTAGGCCGTTCTCATCACATGAGAGTAGGTCATCGTATTATTGTGGAATTCTGTCATCGGCTTTCTGGTTTAGATGAAGTAACATGAATAAAATTACTTATAACCGTGCTACTCAATTGCTGATTGTATACGATAGCATGAGGGATTGTTTACATTATATGATGCCATAAGGATTTGTAATGTTATTCGCTATATTTCATGCTGGAATTCTTTGTCCACTTACTTTATAATGCTAACCAATTCAAGGGTATCATATTTCAGTTTCATTGGTACTGTAGTACACGCTAAGCAATTTGATTTGTATAATTAGAATCTATTACTCGTTCCTGCTGGCTGCTACATTTTTTTCTATGCAAAATCTTATATTACATATGAGTTATCTTTATGTCACAGGAGGATTCAGACACCGCAGTTACAGGAAAAATGTCTGAAGATGATGGTCCTATGGGCACTGAAAAGGCTTCTCCTGTCCTTTTCACAGCGTTGAAATCATTCAGAGAACAACTAATTGATGATGACAACTCTAAATTTGCAGAGATAGAGGCCTTCTTACTTGATGATGAGACGAACTCTCTTCTGAATAGAATCGCTACTTTAGAGTTAGGATTGGAAGCTGCAAGACATCGTGTCTTGAGAATAGGTACTGAACCCAATAGCACGAATTAGTAGGGGATGGAGAGAGCAAGCTGCTGGCAAATGTGCAAGGGAATGTTGGGTAGAGCCTGTTCCCGATTCTTTATTGGGTGACCCTAGTTCTGGTGTCTCGTCTTAATTTGGGCTTTTATTGAGACGTGTTGAGAGGGAAGGATGGAGACGTTATGTGATAATGGTGTCATGTTCCATGTCTGTTTAGTGTCACTATGTCATCTGTCATTTTTCCAAATATGTTGTTGTTACCCCCATATGTCTTTACATGAATAGAAATGTGACAGAAAAGGTTGCCAAAGCTAAAGATTTCATGTTTTCCAAATTCTTGCATATATGCCAATTGCCTCCCGCTTCTTGGAAAATAGCCGATTCCTTTGAATTTGCCGATCCGATTATAAATGGCATCAGCATTGCCGATTGCCGTGCTCGGCGACAGAGAACCCACCAAGGTATTCGCGCTGAGGAAAGCTCGGCTTCATAGATAGAACCAAGTAACCATCTGTGGCACCGGGCTTGGTGCCAAGCTGTGGGCCGGCCTGTGGGCTGCTGGGCTCGGCCTGCCGCAGTGGGATGAGGGCATTGTCTCTGGATGTTTTTTTTGCGAATTACACAGGAGTACATCGGAGACACTCACAACGCACACACACTCATCTGGTCGTGCCGAGTCAGCTCGTAACCTGCACTGGCTACGCACCGTCCATGCTGCTTGATTGATGCAACACCGACTGGGTCGTGTCGAATGCAGCTTACGCACCGTCCTTGATGCTTGATCCAACACTGACTGGGTCGTCTTGTTGCATCACCTAACCTAAACCCGCAAAGGTTACGCAAAATCCACACTACATCCGGTCATGTCGATTCAGCGCATAACATGCAGAGGTTACGCACCGTCCGTGCTGCTTGATGCAACACCGACTCGGTTAAGCACGTAGTAGGTTACGCACCTTTAAGACGGCTGGCTGCATGGCTCAACACTGAGTGGCTTACGCACTGATCAGTTGCGCAAAATCCACGCTGCATCCGGTCGTGTCGATTCTACGCGTCACCTGCTCCAGCTCGGTTACGCACGGTTCGGCGATGCACCATCACATGGCGTGTGCATTGCCGACTGGGTTACGCACCGTGACGGTTACGCAGAATCCACGCTGCATTCCGATTCGACACACCATCCTGCTCGGTTACACATGTTTCGGCGACGCACCATCTGTTCTGTATGGTGCGTGCATCACCGACTGGGTTACGCACGGAGTCTGTCACGCAAAATCCAAATGCATCCGGTCGTGTCATTACATCGTGTAACCTGGAGCCGATAAGGTTACGCAAAATCGACACTGCATTCGATCGTGTCGAATCAGCGCGTAACCTGTACAGCACACCGTCCGTGGAGTGTGATGCAACACCGACTGGGTCGTGTAGAATGCAGCTTACACACCATCCTTGATGCTTGATCCAACACTGACTGGGTCATGTCGTTGCATCACGTAACCTAAACCCACAAAGGTTACGCAAAATCCACGCTACATCCGGTCGTGTCGATTCAGCGTGTAACCTGCACTGGTTACGCACCGTCCGTGCTGCTTGATTGATGAAACACCGAGTGGGTCGTGTCCAATGCAGCTTACGCACCGTCCTTGATGCTTAATCCAACACTGACTGAGTCGTGTCGTTGCATCGCGTAAACAAAACCCGCAAAGGTTACGCAAAATCCACGCTGCATCCGGTCGTGTCGATTCAGCGCGTAACGTGCACTGGTTACGCACCGTCCGTGCTGCTTGATTGATGCAACACCGACTGGGTCGTGTCCAATGCAGCTTACGCACCGTCCTTGATGCTTGATCCAACACTGACTGAGTCGTGTCGTTGCATCGCGTAACCTAAACCCGCAAAGGTTATGCAAAATCCACGCTGCATCCGGTCGTGTCGATTCAGCGCGTAACCTGCACTGGTTGCGCACCGTCTGTGCTGCTTGATTAATGCAACACCGACTGGGTCATGTCGAATCAGCACGTAACCGCAAGAGGTTACGCACCATCCGTGCTGCTTGATGCAACACCAACTGGGTCGTGTTGAATCAGCGCGTAACATGCAGAAGTTATGCATCGTCCGTGCTGCTTGATGCAACACTGACTCGGTTAAGCACGTAGGAGGTTACGCACATTTAAGACGGCTGGCTGCATGGCTCGACACTGACTGGATTACGCACTGATCGGTCGTGTCGATTCTACGCATCACCTGAACCAGCTCGGTTACGCACGGTTCGGCGACGCAGCATCCCATGGTGCATGCATCACTGACTGGGTTACGTACCGAGATGGTTACGCAAAATCCACGCTGCATTCTGATTCGACGCACCATCCTGCTCGGTTACGCACGTTTCGGTGACGCACCATCCGTTCTGCATGGTGCGTGCTTAACCGACTGTGTTACGCACGGAGTCTGTCACGCAAAATCCCCATGCATCCGGTCGTGTCGTTGCATCGCGTAACCTGGGGCCGATAAAGTTACGCAAAATCCACGCTGCATCCGGTCGTGTCGAATGCTGCTTACGCACTATCCTTGATGCTTGATCCAACACTGACTGGGTCGTGTCATTGCATCGCATAACCTAAACCCGCAAAGGTTACGCAAAATCCACGCTGCATCCGGTCGTGTCGATTCAGCGCGTAACCTGCACTGGTTAGGCACCGTCTGTGCTGCTTGATTGATGCAACACCGACTGGGTCGTGTCGAATCAGCGCGTAACATGAAGAGGTTACGCACCGTTTGTGCTGCTTGATGCAAAACCGGCTGGGTTACGCTTATGCACCTTTAAGACGGCTGGCTGCATGGTTTCTGTGTTATGCACGGTGACGGTTAGGCGTGGTGCAACCTCTAGCAAATCCGTCTGCTTGGCAGTTTCACGGATCACTTCAATTCATCTCTCTCTCTCTCTCATTTTATATATAATAAATGGAAAACAAGAAGCCGGGGCCCCATTCCATCCTCCGCGCCTTTTAAAAAAACCACGCCCTTCGTCTTCCTCTTCAATTCCGTGTCCATGGCATTGCTGGTCTGGACTAATTTTGCCTGATTCTAGCGTGTTCTGCTGCTGCTATTCTTGTTTACGGCCGCGGCTTTCCTCCAGTGCTGGTTTATTCAACGGCGACGAGGTTGAGATCGTCTTCGGTGAGTTCTTTTTGTTAATCATCCATACGGCATTTAAGAGTTTACAAGCTGAGCCGCCCTGGTGACCGATGGCGCAGTGGCGGTGGCGGTCGCCGCGATTGCCGCTCGCAGCGGGCAGTGGTATAGGCTGGCGGAGGTGGGCCGTTGTTGTGCATTGCTACTGGACGGAAGAAGGGACGGGAAAGAGAAACAGTTGGCGGGGGGCCACGGTAGTCTTGAATCCTTTGGGATTATATTCTACACTCAATTTTAAGCGATTCTGTTATTTAGAGTTGACTGTTGTGCATATTTCCTGCTTAGCTTGGCATATTATTTAGAGTAGACTTCATTTCATAGTAATTTCGATTGATTGGATCATAATTATTTTATCCTAACTTATCGTTAATTAATTGAGCCTAAGAATATACGGAGTAATCCATTAGATCATAACAAATACTCCTGGTATAAGAACATGGGATTTTCTGACACTGGAACCATGAACCTGACTTTCATTTGTACTCTGATCATACATGTGGTTTAGTTTTTTTTCTGGTCTGGAAAATCTTATGCACCCTGATACTATTCTAATTTCAATTGTACATATGAAAGTGCCACACATGGTAATTTGAACTGTTTAACCTTGCCTGGAGGCTGAAAAGTGACGACCACCATAGTCATGTCCGATGCTAGTGCGGGCGAAGGATTCGTGCACTATGCCGCTGGAGTAATGAACAATAGCCAAACCTTGAGCGCAGGGAACCTGGAGGCACCTGCAGCAGAAGCTACCAGCATTTCTGAGAGCAGTTTAGTACTGAAGCATAAGTTGCAGGAACTGGAATCAAAATTAAAGGACAAATTTGCTCAGGAGATGCAAGAGTTAAGGGATGATCTCCATGATTTGCAGTTTCAGTGCACGGTTTTGGCCGTCAATGAATTTAACAAAAATACCGAGTTGCAGGAGCTTCGAAAAGAGTTAATCAAGGTAAGAAATCATCCTTGTGCTGCAATTGACTGTGAATATACTTTTAGTACATTTCAGCTGCTGGTGATATAGTATCAGGTTGTTGTTTCTTGGGAAGTATCAGAAATTAATTGATGTGGTGTTTTGTCTTTCTATGAGTGACCACGGACATTACATTTTGTGCTCATTTAATAGTCAGTATCTATCAACAAAATGAACATGTTTTCATGTACTATTGTTTACAAAAGAATGTTATCACGCAATCACCTTATACTTTCAAATTTCATAGAATGTTACCATGGAATCATCGTAGTTTTTCGAATTTCATTTTTTTCACCTTAGAAATTTGTTTTAAAAAATTGTTGCAGCAACACACGGGGTATCAACTAGTTAATACACATGATCTGCAGGGATTGCCGGATGGCAGAACTGGCCGAGCCAACATAGGTGTCAAGAGGATGGGCGTCGTTGATCGCAAGGCGATCGCAGACACTGGTGGGTTATCGAATTACGAAGCAGCACTTATCTGTTCAAAATGGGAGGCTGAGATATCAGATCCAAATTGGCATCCTTTTAGGGTTGACATGGTTGACGGCAGAGAGATGGTGTGCACCTTTTTATTGATTATTTTCATTTATTACTGACGGATTATGTTCTGTGAGTTTCCATGTCCATCCAGTCTAATCGTGGGGCAAGTGATCTTTTGCAGGATCTTATTGACGAAGCCGATAGTAAGCTCCAGGAGCTAAGAGGAGAGCATGGTCAAGAGATCTTTGCCTTGGTAACAAAGGCCCTGCTTGAGGTTAACGAGCACAATGCGAGTGGCCGCTACCCAGTACAATTGTTGTGGAACTACAAGGAGGACCGAGTAGCAACCCTGAAGGAAGTTGTCCAGTTCGTCATGAGACAATCACATAGGCTCAAGCGGAAGCGTAGTTAATTATATATAATAGCTGCACCCATTCGGTTATACGGTATGCTGCCATGTAAATATCCAATGCAGATTGGGTTACTACTTATTACGGAGTATATATCTCTTTTATCTGTACTGTACATCTCCAGAGTCCCGAGGCACACGCGGCTGGACACCTTGACGTGTCAAATCTGAGTAACCTGAACTCACTTAATTAGTTACCCATGAGCCATTTTGTGTGGTTCAGCTGTCTGGTTATGCCTTAAACGCCCATATGTAGGTTACATATATGGTTTTCCCTAAAACAGTACTAGGCTTCATATTGACACAGGTTACATGCACTTGCAAGGTTCGGATTAAACTTGGAGGGACCAGAGATTAGCGGGTATGTGAGATCGTTATTGGGGAATCCGTGGGATCCCAACGATTCGGAGGTGGTTGTGCGATCCCTTTCAGCATTTCCAGAGTGATCCCATGGCCTGGGGTCTAACGGACCACGTCTATCATTGAGTATAAATCGATACACACCCCGTGTGTCCATCTTTGCGATCCCCAACCATTTCTTCCTCTTCAGTCGCACGCTCGGAGCAGTAGCGGCGTAGCGCCAATTGTGAGATCTCTCTCTCTCTACTTTTCGAAACATTCTCTTCTTCCTCTCGTGATGCCGGCAAATGTGTGTTTCTGTTCTTTAGATCCTCGTAGGCCAGCGGCATCATGCCTAAAATCGAGAAACCAACAATCCGCACTGAGGAAGAAACTGGGATGAAAACTGGGAACAAGGATGCTGTCGGAGTTCCAAGCATGCGCGTGTCGAAAACCAAATCGAGGCCAAATCCAACCGCTCCTCCACCAACTACTAGACCTTCGAAAGTGGACGATGCAGGTGACGGTAAGGTACTCCTATGTCATGTCCTTCCAGCCATTTTTGATGAGATAGCACCTCCATAATCGTGGTTAGTAATCCTCTTCACCTGTAGCAGCTCAAATACGCAAAGGTTACATTCACCAACTTTTTAGAAGGAACGGTGGTTTACGATAATTCTATAGTAGGTGATGGCTCATCCGACAATAGCGGTGAGCGCGCGCCACACATTATCGTTGTTTTGTAGATCGTCCTTTGTAGATTTGACATGCAAATTGTTTTGTACATAGATGGCGACGATTCCCCCCGTTGCTATGACGATGACATGGATGACGTTCGATGCTATCATTCCTATCGCACGGCGTACCCGGACGTTCTGCTCCAGGAGCAACGCAAGGCGCAGCCAAGTAGGAAGCCGGCCGACCCCCCCGCATATGAAGACCTGTTAAGCGGTCACACATCGCCGGCGTAATATGAAAACGCACAACGCCATGGCGTACGTATTATGTTAGGCATTGGTCGTATCTAATGTTGCTCTCCCACTAATGAAAATTAGGCTCTACTACAAGCTAATTAATATACCCTGCGGAGAGTGGATCGATGGCGGTGAAGGAGGAGCTGCGCTCGTCGGTGACACGTTGGGAGTTCAAATCCGGTGTGTGTATGTGTGCAGAGAGGGAGAGAGAGAGAGAGATGGAAACGATCGTTCCGTGCACCACGAAATATAAGCACGATCCCAAAATTCCCGGGGGGGGAGCATGCATGGATTGCGTACGTAACTCAAACTCGCATGGAAACATATACTAGCCCGCTGGAGGAATCTCCTCCTTCCCTCATCTTCATAAAAAAATCTCCCCCTTCCCAAGGAGGAAAAAAAGAGACAAGTATGGAGATGCAGTTGCAAATGGAACACGATCTCACATCTCTTTTGTTAAAAGCTCACCCCCTCTCCTCTCCTCTCCTCATTTCCGGGCCGACGTGTCATTCTTTCGTGCGTTTGGTCGTTTTTCGAAAAAGTCCTTCGATTTGCAAGGAATCACCGATCAGTCCAACATGTCCAGAGTGCACAGGAAATGTGTTGGTATATTTTGCAAATAAACACTCAAAATAAACTTTATTTGTACACAAAGAAGAAAAATTTGACGATGGTGTCAATTTTGCAAATACAACCCAAAGCATTTTGCAAGAACCCCCTCCCACCACCCCGACCCAATACCCCCCTAACCCTAACGACCTACAATCTCGCTTCTCAGTCCTCACTCCCCTCCCCCGCCGCCACCCTCTCGCCCTGCTCTCCTCCTCGCCACCACCTCTCTCTCTCTCTCTCCTCCCATTCCCTTCTCCCTCTCCGCCTGCTTCCACTGCTCTTCCCCCGTCATGGCACCTCCCCGCTCTCCACCGCTACCACGCCGCCGCACCGCCTGCTCTCGCAAGATCTAGATCTAGCACAGGGGTGTGTCTTGGGCCGTGTTTGTTTCATCCGGTCTAAAAATTGGTCCGAAGGAATCTTCTATGCATGACTTACTAAATAAAGTTTATTTGCAAAACCTTTTTACAGATGAATGTAACTTTACGCGGCGAATCTAATGATGCTAATTAATTTATGATTTGCTACAGTACCATCTTCTAATCTTGCGGTCAAAGACCTCATTAGATTCGTCTCGCGATTTAGCCCCGGGATTGTGAAGGTAATTTTGTAAATCGACTTTATTTAATACCCTTAATTATCGGTCAAACACGTGAACAGTACTGACTAATTTTTTTCCCACGCCAAACTGATGGCACTACCACCCGTGCACCGGGGGCTTCGGTGCGCGGCACGGTGGGGCCGGCCTGGATCCTCTCCTCCCCACGTTGCCTCCATGCTGCCGGCATAAGCTTCGCCTTCAGTTTGGATGCCGCTGCTGCGCGGTCCGACCGGGTTGTTGAACGACCGGCAGCCGTTGCTTGGGTGGGCACGACAGCCTAGCTCGAGCACAGCACGGGCTGCGGCATGGAGCTGCGGGCAGGCAAGGCCATGGGGGCGTGTTGCGGAGGGCCGGTCCAGACTGGTGCGAGAGGGCGGCTCAACAATGTGCTCCCGTTGACTTCGAGCTCCAGTGCGTCCTCAAGCTCGAGCATAGCAGCAAGCACTTGCAGCACGCCGGACCTACTCATGAATGGAAGACATCAAGCGCTTGCAGACTAGCACTCATCTACCTGTGTGAGTCCCCTGTGCCCTCTCTCTTTGCCCCTTCCTCTCTTCCATCCGGCTCTCGTCTTATTCTCCACTCTCCTCTCTATACCCTTCTCTCAGATTTTGAGCCGCAGAGCGAGTGAGACGGTGAGGGAAGGGCGACAGTGGTGCGGTCCTCATGACGAAATGCTGCAGGCACAGCGAGGTAGTAGGAAGCATGCTAGACGTCCCCAGCACTACCCTTGCTCTGATGATTAGTGCTTGGCGTTGGTAACGCATACGTTAGATTTTGGAGGCCCCAAAAAAGTAGGGGCCCTGTTCAACCGAACAGGATGCACGCCCATGGGGACGACCCTCTCATGCCAACATATTCCGTCGAAACCGCTTTTTTGAGATAGAAAGTGCTCAATCACAGGGAACAAAAAGTGAAGAAAGTGGACAGCGATTAATTATGGTTCTGGAAACAGTGAAATAATACAGAGCATAGGAACTTGAAGTCCAAACATCATGCATTGTGCAACTCAGGAAAATTTTTTTAAGACGTGCAAAGCACGTTTTTCATTTAGAGAAGAGAGAGTTTTACAACACGCCACGATGGGAGAACCCCCAAAGAGCGAGGGAAGGAACAACAAGGCTACGCCTGAAATGAACAAAGGAAAAAGAAAAGAGATCCCGCACCACCAACACAAGCTAGCCTACCACTAGGAAGCAGAGAAGGGTACAATGGAGAGGCCCCAAGGACAGCCCAGGTCCTGCACAGACGAACACCGAGGAGACCCGCACATCACCGCTTGCCAAGGAAAAAATTGGCACGGTTTCCATAGCACAAGAAATCATCTATAGAAACTATCTTCCATAGTGTCTTCAAGTAATAATTGTTTTCTCTTTCTCTCTTTCAACTCTAACTTCTTCCTCCAATTAGAGAGTGCCATGAGTCCTCCAGAAACTAGTAGTTTCTCCCTAATGATAATTTCATGGTTTCTTGGTGCATTGGTTCAAGAGAAGACTTGGTTTCTTCATGAAGAAACCATTTCTATGATTCTCATCTCTTTCTTCATTAAATAGGCTGCCACATCATCATTTCAATTAATTAACAAGCTATTCAAGAGAGATAGAAACTACCATTAGTGCACCATTGGGAATGCCTCAAGTGTTTGCTTTTAATGCACAAAAGGAAACAGAAGGTATCATCGAAGCACCATCACAACACATAACCTAATTCTACAGATACAGCTCCTATCTCCATGCTTGGAACATCAAAATTGACCAGTAATTTGGGACGAAGGGAATGCCTCACAGGGCACCATTTCAGTGCTTATTACCAAGGGCCAATGTCTCCGCATAGTAGGGAACTAATGGGAAAATATACTGAGGGCCCACCCCTAGAGTGGAGAGAGTGTACACCTCCTTGCTATCCATGTCATATGATTTCTGTTTGTGGTCCCAGACCTGAAGGAAAAAGATCAAATTGCGATCTGGGTGCATGGCAACCACAGTGTATTCAAATTCAACTCCGCAATTCATTCTTCCAAACAGCTTGAAAAATTCCACACTGTGCTTCAGAACCCATTCTTTTGCATCATAGTCCTGAAGAACCCAAATGGACAGTTCAGTCATCTGGCGAGTGTTGTCTTTATGTTCACTCATGCAATGCACAAGTCCTTGGGATTCACCAACAAAAACAACATCCAAAAGCTTCACTGGCCCGCTGAGGCTCCTACAAAACTTACCTTCCCTATCAACTGCAAGTATTAGGTCCTGGCGTGTACGATTATGTAAGTGGAAGGCACTGAGATGCAGCATGCCATTAACAAAGGTGCTTCCTATGATGAATGATATGTTATATGTAGAAGACCAAACGCCCTCACACCATACCCTAGTTTCAGACGAGTATGCGTTCACTTCATCCACAGTTGTGCCATCTTGCAAAATGAACTCAACCAACTGAAAGTGTGATGACACAGCAGGGTTGAAAATCAAAAAGGTGAGAACATATTCGTCACCATCAAGTTCCAGGCCCTCATCAGTCTCGCTAGTGGAAAGAGGTTCGAAGCCAGAGCTGCGCACGGCCACCCATTGCTCGGTGGCGGGGTTGTAGACCACATAGCCCAGTGAAGCGTAGGTGTCTCCAGCCCTGCCTTGCCCGAAGAGGAGGAGCCCGTTGCAGGAATCCAAGAGGTGACACTCCTCAATGCCTGGTTGGTTCCACATGAAGGTGTCGGAAGCGAGGGGAATGTATCTACCAAACGTGTTGATGAAGTGCCCGACGACACTATCCGAGCTGTCACCATCACGGTCAATACCGGGCACAAGGTCGGTCTTGACGAAGAAACCTTCGAGGGTTTTGGGGAGCTTCTTGCAACGGAGTCGGTCGGCGATGAGGTCGCGCCAGGCCCGGGAGACGCACTTTAAACGGCAGAGGGATTTGGCGGGGACGAGGGAGAGGATCTCCACCAGGACGTCGCTGGGCAGCAGATGAACCGCCGCCGCACTCCTCTGTCTCTTGCCGCTGCGAACGGATGGGAGGAGCAGGAGGTGAGGGGATTAACCATGAGCGTGAGGTAGGAGTGCGGCACTCGCCGATCGGGGAAGCTTACCGGTCGCCGGGGAGGACGATGGGGATCGCAGGGCGCAGCCGGCCCGACGTCGCTACCTTATTGCTGAGCATCTTGATAGGCTCAGCTCCGGCAAGGCATGCTAACGACGACCGCCGGCGACGAATGGGAAAGGGCGGCGGGGACTGAACGGGGGGTTGCACGCGGCGCATTGGAATCGCGGGGAGGGATGCAGTGCGATGAGCTGCGAGTCTGCGACGCGGATGTTGGCGAGGACACGTACATCTAGACCCTTTTTGTTGATCGGCAAAACCAGTAGCTGAGTAGCAGATTACATTCCAAGCATGGCGGCTTCGACGCCGGATTGCGCGCGCGACGGGTTTTTCTGGCGGCAACAACCACGGTTTTTTGGAGTAACTTTCACCGCCGCGGTTACGTGTGCATGCCTGCGATACCTGCACCATCCATGTTGCATCCGGTGGTGTCGACTATCGATTCTGCGCGTTACCTGCACCAGCTGCCTGGTTACGAACTCTCCATGCAGTGTCCGGTGGTGTCGATCCCGCGTGTAACCTGCACCCTAACAGTTACGCACCGGACAGTGCTGCCTGGCTTCTGCACCCGGGCCTCCGGTCGGTGGGTTACGCACCATCTAATTGCGTTTCTCCTGCAACACCCACTGGATTACGCACGGATACCTGGTCACGCAACATCAGTGGTGTGCATCCGGTAATGTCGATTCTGCGTGTAAGCTGCACCCGCTGCTCGGTTACGCACCGTACGTGTGGCCTGGCTCTTGCAGCACCGACTGGGTCACGCACGCACCACCGTCCATGCGGCTACCCACACGACCCTATCCAATCTCCGATGTGTAAGGCGGCTTGGGTTACGCACCGAGCCACGCGGTTGCCACGGAGCAGCACGTCGGGTGGCATGGTTGCAGTTGCAGCACCCAACGTGGCTTTCGGTTACTCTGGTTGGAGATCACTAGAAACATGGCAGCACCCGGTTAGGTTACGCACCATTCATGCTATATCCGGTGGTGTCAATTCTGCGTGTAACCTACGCTGGCTAGGTTACGAAGCATCCGTGCTGCGTGTTGCAACCTGCAACCCCCGACGGGGTCGAGTCGATTTAGCGCGTAACCTGCATTCGCTCGGTTACCCACCAGTAATGTAGCATTGTTCCTGCAACACCGACTGCGTTAACACTGACTGGGTCACGGACGATGTAGGTTACGCAAAATCCACGATGTACTGTCTTACTGATAAGAAAAAGTGACCAAGCCAGACTGAATTATTTGTTGATTTGTTGGCAAAATAGGTTCACGTTTTTCGAACGAACATCCATCCAAAGTACTCCTCCGTAGTAGGAAACAGAGTCCAATAATCTTACAACAAAAAAATAGCAGCACAATCAAATAAGGAGGGACCAAACTTAATCAGAAACTACTCCTAGTAGTTATCATTACAGCAATGCAACACTTGTTATTGTTGGCAATTAGCGTTTCATCCAGTCTGGTTCGTCGATGATCATGGGCGCCACCTCGCCATCGAGCAGGGACAAGGGCAACATCAGTGGCCGAGCGCCTGGCAACCCAGCCGGTCTGTCGACTAGGGTCGGGAACGGCTGTGCCCCTGAGCTCTCCTACACAGTCAGCATGGCGGGCGCACCTGACATCAATGGCTGAGCGGCTGGAAACGCTGCCGGCCTGTCGATCAGGGCCGGGAACGGCCGTGTGCCTGAGCTATCCGGGACAGTCGATGAGGCAGGCGCACTTGACATAAGTGGCGGAGTGGACAGCCACGAGAGCCACGTGCGATCAGCCCGGCCTCTCGGGCACTCCACCCACTGGACGCCAGCTTGTGGTGGCGACGGGTACGACCGTGCGCCAGAGCTCTCCGAGACAGTCGACGCGACAAGCGCACGTGACATCAATTGCCGAGCGGCTGGTAAAGCCACCGGCCTGTCGAGCAGGGACAGGACAGTCGATGCGGCGGGTGCGCTTGACATCAGTGGCGGAGTGGACGACCACGGCAGCCATGCACGGACGGCCTGGCCTCTTGGGCACTCCACCCACTGCACGCCAGCTTCTGGTGGAGATATTGAGACATGAATCGTGGTTTTCTTGCTGCGGCTAGAACGACACTTGCCCCACCATTCCCCGGCATGGCAGCGACGACTGCCGCAGTTGGCGCAGAGCGTGCCGGGCCCCATCGGGCCGGCCCTCCATTGAGGCGATTTTGTCCTGCCGCAGTCACCGCATCTCGGCCCCGCCGGAGCTTTAACCGGCGTGGATGGTTGGAGAGCATGCGCCACACGAGGCACGCGAGGATTCTCGCCGTCCATTGGGGGAGATACTCTGAAATGCACATAGGAATTAGTTTGATCAAAGAGGCGGAACGGTCGAAAGAACAACGAAATCGATTGATTTGGGAGAGAGGACGATGGTACTTTCGCCGAGAGGAGGAGATGCCGATGGGGTCTTCTTGCGCCGAGAGGAGGAGATGCCGATGTGGTTTTCTTGCATTGAGGAGGTGATGCAAAAGTGTGGTGTCGACTAAGCGCGTAACCTGCAAGGTCTCGATTACGCAGGTGCCATTCAGCAGGCTGCGCACTAGAGAATTCCAATGGACGACGCGTCAGCATCCCGGGTGTGTACAGCCTTGACGGGACGGGACGGGCCTACAGGCGCCTCCACTCCCCTCCCGCCCCGACCCACTGGGTTGCGCACAATCCACGACGCACACGCTCTGCTTCAGCCTAGGTTACGCAGCTTGCTGCCATTTGTAGGCTCCTGATAGATGCCCTGAGTACTATTGGGAAAGGGAGTAATTAGTCTGGTGGGAAGCGATTATTCTAGAGAAACAGTCCGTTTAGGTCTGGTTGATAGTTGAGATAGGTTGGGCGGATTTGGTTTGGTTCTGAACGATTGCATGGGCAATTCCTTCAAGATCGACGCCTCGTGCCCTCGTCTGTGGTCGTCTCCCTCGATCGTCCCAGTCTCCGAGCACGTCGACACCGCACGCCACTGCCATGGAGCTTGCCGTCTTCGCGTTCCTGACGGCTATCGTCGATGAGTCACCAAGGGTTCACTATCAAGTATCGACGAGCTCCGTCCGTGGTGCCGGCGCCGTGGCGCTCTTCGCAGCTCGCCACAACCACCTCGATGGGCAACAGCAGGGTGACGAGCACTTGAAGGGTTATAGATAATTGGGTGGAAACCACAATTCAGTTTAGTTTCGGAGTGAAATGTGCATTAAACTTGTCGCGAAAGGCATTCATTTCATCTCCATCGAAACAATAAGTTCCAGCATGGTCTACGAAAATGGATTGTATACAAGTACAAATAGTGAAATGCCTTTGTTATGTGCTGCTCAAAGGGACACATTATTATACACATCCTGAATGCACATATGAATCCATATCAACAACAATGTGTATTGCACATATATATCAATGTGTATTGCAATGTAAATGATGTGTTGTCCGTAGCAATGCAAGGGCACGATCCTATAGTAACTAAAACATTAAAACTACAGACTACAAGTAGGGACCCTGGCATATGCCTTCGTGTAATCTACTACGGAGATCGTGCATAACATGGGGATGGTGAAAGCATTCGAACACAAAATCCGTTGTGAGTATTCCGTGCGGCCAGATTCGCTCTAAGAGAGACATGCACTTCTCCTGCAATTGGGTGCAGTTAGTCTCAATTGCCCATCGTAGAAATGCGCTCACAGTTTGCTCGCTTGCCATGTCCCACATCCTTGAGGCATAGTGCAGCTTCAACCTTTCGACGATGTACATGTCGGTGACTGTACAGGTTACGCACCGTCCGTGCTTATTGATGCAACACCGACTGGGTTGTGTCGATTTAGCGCGTACACACCGTCCGTGCTACTTGATGCAACATCACCGGTTCCAGATGTATGTGTAACCTGAACCCGCTCGTACCCGCACGGACTCGGTTACGCACCTTGATGCTGCAACACCGACTGGGTGGTGCCGATTCGGTGCGTAACCTGCATCCGGTCGTGTTGATCCTGCGCGTCACCTACACCAGCTTCGCTTACACGCGATACGGCTATGCACCATCCGTTCTTCATGGCGCGTGCAACACCGACTGTGTTGTGTCGATTCAGCGCGTAACCTGTATAGGTTACGCACCGTCCGTGCTTATTGATGCAACACCGACTGGGTCGTGTCGATTCAGCGCGTACGCACCATCCGTGCTGCTTGATGCAACACCACCAGTTCCAGATGTATGCGTAACCTGAACCCGCTCGTACCCACACGGACTCGGTTACACACCTTGATGCTGCAAGACCGACTGGGTAACGCACCATTCAGGCAACACCGACTCGCAGGTGCAAGCAGCACTGATAGTGCGTAATCGAGCGGGGGTAGGTTACTCGCAGGATCGACAGGACCGGATGCAGCAGGGATGGTTACGCCGAATCGGTGATCGGCTGGGTGCAGGTTACGCCGGTCTGGGTTATTTGCTATTTTTATTTGTATTAGCAGTGAATATAAAACAGCAAAAATAGAAAAGGGTGCAAAGGCACTAATATAATATAGATGCAAGATATATATATTATGAATTCTGAATTCATCCGAAGGCACTAGATTGATCTTCTCCATTCCCGTTATTACTACCACTGCTAGTACTAGACAAGAGGCCGGCCATTTCGTCTCCACCAGCAAACTAACTGCTGCATCATATCATCAGCCAGTAGCGCAGCGGCGTAGGATCTGGTGGGGTGGCCCATGTTGCACACACCTTTCTTGACCTGGTGTTTATTATTTGCTCGATCTCCCGGCCCGGAGATTACTACTCATCGTCGCCGCCTGTATTATATTATTGCGAGACAAGAAAAGGCAACCAAGTTAGAGGCAGCAGAAGCACACTCGTCGATATATATACACGACGACGGAGTATATATGTATATTATTAGCACCTGCCATACTGGAGGGATCGTCTTCGTCAACCTCAATGGATGGAGCATCAGGAGCTGCAGGTTCATCGTGCAGGATCTACTGATCCGCCGAGATGTCGTCATCATCTTCCTTGTACATCACACCAATTGCGGCCAGAACATCCAAAAGTTCCTTCTCCAACTCACTCATCAACTGCGCGTGCCCATGCATGAAGAACAAGAAAATGAGGAGATGGAAATTAAAATAATGAAACCGCGCAGAGTGTAGTGCGGGAGGAACACCACCAGATCGAGCATCCCACCAGTATACGTACGTACCTTAATGTCGTCTTCATGCACAGGCGGTTCTTCGATGGTGGGATGAGCAGGAGCGGACGGCTCATCAAACAGTAGACGATTGGCGGTGGGCGGCGGCGTGTCTATCGTCTGCAGACGCTTGGCCGGGGAACTTACATCATCAGTATCAGAAGTCTCGGGTCGGCGCTTCGAAGGTGTTTGCCTGGACCTGGAGGCACCAACAACCACCTCTTCTGGCGCTGCTGGTGTAGTCATAAGTACTACTGTACTACGACGACTATACTACCTGCATCCCCTGGGAAAACCACTAATTGTTTCTAGTAAACCTACAGTAAAATGAGACGCTACAATATGAATGAATAATGGACCAACACACCTCTCGGTCCTTGTTTATATAGCTACTGCAGTGAAAGGGCCAACGGATCTGAGAGAGAGATGGAAACGATCGTCTCATTAGGGAAGCCTCCGTGCACCACGATCCCGAAATTGCCAGGACCGGCCATGGAATGCGAGCAACAACCAACTTGCAACACACACGATCGTGATTCTATGCTGCGTGCGTACCGCACGAGGGCCGCACGGGTGTCGTGTGGGCAACCCAGATGGTTGCACGTAGCACGCAGCGTGGCTAGACCAGACAGGTTGCGCACTCATCATCTCAAAGTCTGTGTATCTCGGGGAGGTTGCAATACGCACCATGGGATCGATAGCGTGTCACCCGACGACGATCGATCCCAACGTACAAATTACGCAGGTTAAATGCTGAATAGGAATGGTTATTTTCATACGTTTAAATTAGTTTGCTCCAAGCAGCGTGACTCCAGCGTAACTGAGACCCTGCAGGCTATGACGCTACGCATTCCTCTCTTAGAGCTTACCGTCCCGGAATGTCGGCGGACTCGGTTACGCACCATCTGACAGGGTGGTGTCGATTCTGCGCATAACCTGTAGCCCTGGGATTATGCACGAATACGGTTACGCACCATCCATGATGCAGAACCGGCTGTTGCATGACCCTAAGAGCATCTCCAAGAGTTCTCTATTTTTTCCTCCTAAAACCTTACAGTTTTAGAACTCCTAAAATGATATTGGGAGAAAAAAAGAATGACATCTCCAACAGTTTCTAATAAATGACTTCTAAAATGGCAGAAAAAAACTAAAACCGATGCACGCATACGCCGGAAGTGCGTCAAGCCGCGAGGGCGAATCGTCAAGGCAGATGCGGTGCGCCTTTTGGTTGTGGCGGATGTGGGCGGTTGCACGCAGAACGCAGCGTGGCTCCAGCGCAACCGATACCGGACATGTTACGCATACCTCTCAAAGTTCGCTTATCCCGGGGAGGTTGCAATACGCCAAGACCGGTACAACCCAGGTGGTTGCAGCGGAGCTCTCGGTTACGCAAGCCTCTATAGGTTGTACCACTAGCTAGCACGCAGCCAGGCTGCATTGTTCCTGCAACACCGACTACGTTAGGCACAAATAGGCTTCAGATGTTTGCGTAACCTGACCCATGCTGCATCAGGTGGTGTCGATTCTGCGCGTTACCTGCACCAGCTGCTCGGTTACGCACCATCCAGGCTGCAACCACCTAGAATACGCACATGCACCTATAGGCTCCAGATGTATGCGTAACCTGAACCTGCTCGGACACGCACGGACTCTGTTACGCACCTTCATGCTGCAACACCGACTGGGTGGTGTCGTTTCATCGCGTAACCACAGGTTACACATGTAAAACCCAGGTTGCACCAAGCCTCTGTATTGATTGTTCCTGCAACCAGGCTCTGTAGGTTGCACCACTAGGTAGCACGCAGCCAGGCTGCATTGTTCCTGCAACACCGACTGTGTTAGGCACAAATAGGCTTCAGATATATGTGTAACCTGACCCATGCTGCATCCGGTAGTGTCGATTCTGCGCGTTACCTGCACCAGCTGCTCGGTTACGCACCATACAGGCTGCAACCGCCTGGAATACGCATGCCCACCTATAGGCTCCAGATGTATACGTAACCTGAACCCGCACGAACTCAGTTACGCACCTTCATGCAGCAACACCGACTGGGTGGTGTCGATTCGGCGCGTAACCTGCAACACCTTAGTAATGTTTCCTTTCGTTTCGGTGATGCCTTTCCATCGACTGATTGCGTGCGTTATGGCGTGAACGACGGTTTCGCGGGAACACCGCCAATCTCTCTCCCAGGCGGTTTACATTCTCTCCCTCCATTTTGGTAGACCCAGATCGCGGAAGCGGAGGAGGAAGAGGTTTATGCTCATGTAGGTCGCGCCGGAGAAATCGTCTCGTGTCCCTCATCTTGGCAAGCAAGGCGCACCGGACGGCAATGCGACGCCGACGACACAGAGTTCCGACGGCAGATCAATGGTGACTTCCGATGGCAAACCACAGTCGACGACGACGTCAAGGAAGCGGCCTCCTAGTCCTAGCGAAGAAAAGCTAGCACCTCCGACCGGCAGTGCCGCCCATCCTCGGAGGCGGCGGCCCAACAACTTCAACTCCGGCGGCCCATTGTCGTCTGCTGATGGACGTCCAAGTGTCCCTCATCTTGACAAGCAAGGCGCACCGGACGGCAATGCGACGTCGACGACACAGAGTTCTGACAGCAAATCAACGGTGACTTCCGATGGCAAATCACAGTCGACGACGAAGTCAAGGAAGTGGCCTCCTAGCAAAGAAAAGGTAGCACCTCCGACCGGCAGCGGCCATCCTCGGAGACGGCGGCTCGACTTCAACTCCGTTGGCCCATTGTCGTCTACTCCGGAGGTATGTAACACACCATCCAGAATCCATGCATACGATGCACTACCGTACCTAGGCCTATACGACACGCTTATTGATTACTCTCTTTTCGTGACCAGATACCAATTAGTCCTATCATTTCTTCGAGGACGCCGTTGCAACTCGCGGGTGTCGTGAGCAAACACTCAGTAGCAAGAAAGGAAAGCCTACGGTCATTCGGATTCGAGTGCTTGCTACACATGCCCAATATGTCCCTAGATCGTGCGCTGCTGATGTCTCTTGTCAACAAGTACGAGCCAGATAAAAAAGCATTCAGAATTGGTGACAAGCTGGTCCGGTTGATGCCATCAGATGTGAAGGACATCGTGGGTCTACCAATCGAAGGAAAAGAGGTCAAGATGGATGGCAACTATAATGAAACTCTGCTTACCCAACACGGAAGTGCAAAGAAGAAATTAGAACTGACAGAAATTGAAGAAAGGCTCCTACAAAGTGATGGTCCTGGAGATACATTCTTCCTTCGTGACTTTTTCCTGTACTGCCACAAGGTGTTGTTTGCACCCGATATGTATCCATGTATTCCAGTCAACGTCTTGCAGCTAGTGGAGAAAGTGGAAGAGATACCTTCCATGAACTGGGGTGTTTACATGCTCAATCATCTGCATAATTGTCTTGCTACATTCAGAAATGGAGTGAGAGAAGAACTTGGAAAGACACATATCCTTCAAGGAAACCTACTATTTCGATGACATGAAACATCAAGATGCTTAACCTCAATTCTTCATTGTATGCAGCTCTGGTACTTTGAACATGTTCATGTGGATAAAAACGAAATCTATCCTAAACGACGTCAATACCCACTAATGCGACATTAGACAAAACAATTAACAGAGGACCGACTCATGATGGAACAGCATCATACACAAAAAAGAGAGGCAAATTCCTTGCAATTACTGTTGTCATCCATGCATACAGAGAGTTTCATTCTATATATCCATTTTGTGACTCGTGTTTATATATGTCCCGTTCTTGCAAAAGGTATTCGAGAAGTTTCGAGACTACCGCGATACATCAAAAACCACTAAAAACGAGACCGGTAATGGCCCTCGGGACAGATCAACCAACAGCACTACTAGTCCACAAACCCCATCAGTTCTCCCCTTAAACAACAATGCTGGAGTTGGTGATGATGATGTAAGCCTAGACTACATCCATTTAATGAACTAGTTTAGAATTATTTCTGTGCCATGATTCACTCCATTGCATTGTTGTTACAGGCGTATCTCCTAGGCATACAAAGTCAGATTGCCATTGATTTACATCTGGAGCAGATGTACAAGTCCAGAGTAACTAGTGTACGTATGGATTTCACAACTGCATCTTTATTTAATCGCATGTCTTTGTTACTTGACATATGTTGCTCACACAGGGCATCCTTGAACTTTTTCGACACATTCTCAACTGCAGTACCCACCGATATAATCAATACAATTGGTAGGTAAAAGTCCTCGTTATTCCAGTATTTCACATGGGCAATGAAAGCATATGTTAAGCATGTACAAACCACCTTTACCACAAGCTTACACTATTCAACGGTCTTGCGGTGCTAGGAGAATATAAATGACCATGGGCAGATGACATTATAAAATGTAAACAGGGCAAAAGCATATGGAAATCTCTATTCTGGAGATGGTGACTACGTGCTGACTGCTACGGATGAAGAGGTTTTAAGATTCGTCACAAAAAGTTATAAAGAAGCAACTGTCCTTGTTATCCATGGTGTACATTTTCGGGTTAGTACTCTACTGCCTAATGCTACTGGTACTAAAGAATGTATCTCAGGTGAAACCAATCGAGCAGCTGGGCAAGTGAGTGCAGATAAATTTATATGTTTCTGGAATCCATGCATATTATTCCTAAGTTATAGATCAGGTTATGAATCATCACATGGCTAATTGTTTAAGTTACTTTAACCATGTTTCCTGCAGATAATGGATGCTTTTGCTTTTATAGTTGGCATAGGAAATGAAAGGGTGGCTTATGTTGACACCAATATAACGGAAGTGGTCTTAGCAAAAGAAAAGGGAAAGAAAGGAACATATGAGAGACAAAAGAAGATGGTATCTGTAGGGGAAAGTTTCCTCACACGAGACATGGTGTATTTTCTCGTTATCTTCCCTACCTTTTTTGCTTATTCTTGCACCTGATATATAGTACCAACATTTGCATTAACCTATATGAGAACCTATATCCATCTCATGTTTATATTCCTGTACACATTGAAGGTCATCATTGGGCTATTCTTGTGTTCAATATTATTAAAAAGAAGGTTCAAGTACTTGACCCATTAATCTTCAGTGATGATATTTGGCAATTGAGCCAAGTAGTATCATTGGTGAGCATCAAATACATTATTACTCATCTGGTCAGCAATTTCCCCACGTGTATCTTTGTTGTGTAGACAGAATCAGTTCAGTGTTGCATTGATGCTCACATTTCAAAAAGTGGACGTAGCGATGGACAAATTGAAGTCAAAAAGTGGAAGGTAGTTCATCATAAGAATATACCAACACCACGAGATAGGTAAGCTACAGTACTGTCCTAGTGCAACCATGTGCAGTCCATGCATGTAGACCTGGATTAACAATACATACATCCTTAGCTCAACTTGCAGCACTTATGTCATAAAGTACATGATGCACTGGAACAGGGATACCCTTAATGAGTCGTTTACTTTGGTACGTCTGCTTGTGCTTGCACCCTTAATGTTATGATATACAAATGGAGTAAAACTTATGATAGAGGCGGAATGCCTGATTTTTTGGTGAGTGGAGATAAATTCGATTTGGTGGTTGTTGACCCTCACGATCCGACTATGACGAGCGAGCTCGAAGCGCCAATGCAATCGCTGAACCAACTCTCGATGGTTACCAACCTTGCCGGTGCAAAGTCAGCCTGATCACAAAGATCGTTTCCTACACGCAATCGAAGAACGAATAAGAAAAAGAGGCGAGCAATCATACTATCACTCGAAGGTGGAGTTTGCAATACACGAAGGCAGCGCTATGCGGCTGTTCGGTTGTAGTTAAAGCTAACTTGTAAAAAAACTCGAGTTCTAAATGCGGCGGCTACTGAGTATATGAAGAGGGGCGTCCAAGGGTTGAGGGCGACCTAGGATGGGGCGCCCTCAACTTGGGCTTAAGGCCCAACAAACCGGCGACGTAGCACCTTGGCAGATTCTGGACGTCAACTTCTTTCCACGATTCCCGTTGACTCGGGACGAATTTGGGCCTCAAACCAGTGCCATTGGAAGCCTTATGAAATTCTACTTTCAGCCATATAAAGAACGTCCAAAACCAACTTCATATGCGACCTGGGCGTCGTTTTTAGTGCACACTAGTCCTGGACTCCGAACTGGGCTCGAACTTGAATTCTTTTGGGCCTCCACCTTGGGGACTCGAACCGGATTAGCCTCGTGCCTCCTCTTCGACTTGGACACCCTTGATAGACTTCTTCTACTCCATTCCATGCACCAATCATGGTCGTATGCATGGGTGTCATGTCCTCATCATTCCCCCCTTCTTGAAGAAAAGTCGTCCTCGACGTCGAGTGTACGTGAAAATAATCCTGCACAACATAGGGGAGAACGGGGTTGCGCAAATAAAGCAAACCAAAACAATTGTGAGGAGGAATGTGACCATGTTTCCAAATGTGTATCATGTCATGTCGCATCAAATTGTCAGCATCTCTGGAGAATTCGTTATCGAAAAACGCATGAGGTTTGTCATTACTATCCTCCAAAAGATTAGCACCAACAAAAGACACAACACTAATGGTTGGTTGCTTGCAAGAAAATTTAGCACCAAAAATCATAGGGAGCCACCAGCAATGCTTCCCTTCTTGCAAAACAAAACTACTAGAGGAACATGTGAAAATATTTGTAGGATGGTTACCCTCTAATCGATCACAATTGTGCACAACAAAAGGAGAATTCAGATTTGTACAAATGTAAACCCGATGTACCATATATTGTCCTTTGTTGTTATATTTGCCAATAACATGATATGAATGTCTAGAAAACCATGGTAAATCAGTATATGCAAAAAGTCTCTCTTCTAAATAATCTAGATTACACAAATCATCAAATTCAACGTAACCCAATGTATGTAAAGAAGATAACAAATGTAGCTCATCATTTGTACTAGCAACATGCATAATATTTTTATTTTCAGCACTGGCATGTAAACCTGAAGTAGTAGCACACAATTCATCTTTATCACAAGAAACATCAAGCAAATCACCATGGGACAAAGATAAATCAAGAGATGGTTCCACTATGAATTGCTCAACTAAAACATGATTTGTGGAAAAATTCAGCCCATTAACAGAATTCTCACCTTCCGTGAGTGCAGCACCATGGGCATTACCTATGTTCTCAGTAGGAGTATTCGGTGCATTGTGGAGTGATGGTTCGGAATTTGTACAGGAGGATGCGCCTGCAGGTGTGGCCGTCCTCTCGCGCGGTGTAACGGTGGGCGTGGATGGCGCGGGGAGAGCGACCACTGAGCTGGATGTCGAGCTTCTTCCTGCAAAAGAGTTAGAATATGTCTTCGAGCGGCGTCCCTACACTTCACATTCAGCTTTGCAAGCATATTCAAATAATGTGGTCATATCAGTATACTCCTCATAATCAAGTATATCCTGAATTTCACTGTTCAAACCACCACGAAAACGTGCCATAGCAGCGGCACCTGTCTCAACTAAACCACAACAAATCATACCCTTTTGTAGTTCTTGGTAATATTCCTCCATAAATTGTTGACCTTGTTGAAAACGCTACAATTTACTAAGCAAATCTCGCGCAAAATAGGAAGGCACAAATCTGTGTCGCATAGCAGCTTTTAAATCAGCCCAAGTGGTGGGAGTGGTAGTGGGATGTTTTTGTTCATATGCACGCCACCACATTAAAGCAAAATCAGTAAATACACTAATAGCAGCTTTAACTTGAGAACTAGCAGGAACATCATGGCACAAAAATTTCTGTGCGACCTCTAATTCCCAATCAAGATATGCAGCAGGATCATATTTGCCATTGTAAGGTGGGATTTTAAATGTAAGCTCAGCAAAAGAATCATTACCACCATGGATGAACGCACGGCGGGCGTGTCCACGGAGGTCTCCAGCGTCCATCTCCTTCTGTAAACCTGTGATCAGTGTTTTGATTGCATCGAGGTGTGACACAATGGTGTCGAGCATGGTCTTAGTGGCCTGCGGCTGTTCATCCTTCTTCTCTACGTCTTCTGCCATGGTTAGCGCAAACACAAAACAAAACGAGACCAAAAACAGGGGTGGAATGGCTCACAAGGCTCTCAAACTAGTGTTGTTATCAAATTCTTATACGTTCTTACTACGCAAACAGGGGCAACCTGCAACCAACCGGTGGAACTCGCGAAAGATTGGAGGAGCGATTGCCTGGAGAAACAAAAATCTGCTCGTTGTAGAAATATGTGGAGTTCTGGGTAGGCTGCACTTAAGTGAAGGATTAGCACAATCAAACAATAATGCAAAGTTGAATTATAGTGCTAAATACGAAACAATTGCTGCTGGAAACAAATGAAAAAGTGGACCAGAACAAAGCAAGCACAAGCGGCGGGCGGGTGGTGCGGTGTTGCCCAGAGGGGGAAAACCGCGAGCAGGGAGGGAGAGGCGCGGTGGAAGAGGGGGCGACGTTGCCCAGGGTGGGGCTCGTGACCAGGGCGAGCAGCGTGTGCGGCGTGTCCAGGGTGGACTCGCGACCAGGATGGGCAGCGACGTGCCCAGGGCGGACTCGCGACCAGGGCAGCGTGCGGCGTGCGTTGGGGGAACTCGGTGGAGCTTTCTTTCTTTTTTTTTGATTGCCGTCTCCTTTTCTTTTTGACTTTCCTTTGTTTTTTTTGATACCTTTCTAAAGCACACACGGCAGGGAACAACCGCAGCGCGCGCTGCCCACGGGTGGCGATCAGCTGGATCGGTCTCGGTCTCCTCCTCCCGGTTACTCCCTTTTTTTCCTTTTTTTAACTTTTTTCACTTTCCTTTTTTTTGGCACTTTCCAACTGAGACAAGGAGGGGCAATCACGGAGGGTGGGGGTCGCGGCGTGCCCGGGCAGAGACTGAGGCGCGTGAGGGGGCGGAGTCCCGCGGCGCTACGCAAAGCGCGTGGTCAGGGAGTTACGGTGCGTGGGGGTGTTTGGTGTGGGTGGGTAAGCAGCAGAAAACAAAAAGACGCGGCGGCGGCTATGGTTAGAAGAAAAAAACAAGGAATAAAGGATAGAATCACAAGTAACCAGCAACAATTGAACGAGTAAGCACACAAATTCAACAAAGACACTTATTGAAAGAATATGCAAGGCTAAACGGTTGCTGGGACAAGGATCTAATCTGAAAATAAAATTTTGTTTTGGTTTTTGTGGACTGTAGGAATTAAAAACACTCGATAAACTCACCGATCAACCTGGAAAACTGATACCACTTGATAGAGGCGGAGTGCCCGATCTTTTGGTGAGTGGAGATAAATTCGATTTGGTGGTTGTTGACCCTCACGATCCGACTACGATGAGCGAGCTCGAAGCGCCAATGCAATTGCTGAACCAACTCCCGATGGTTACCACCTTGCCGGTGCAAAGTCAGCCTGATCACAAAGATCGTTTCCTGCACGCAATCGAAGAACGAACAAGAAAAAGAGGTGAGCAATCTTACTATCACACGAAGGTGGAGTCTGCAATACACGAAGGCAGCGCTATGCGGCTGTTCGGTTGTAGATAAAGCTAACTTGTAAAACAAACTTGAGTTCTAAATGCGGCGGCTACGAAGTATATGAAGAGGAGCGTCCTAGGGTTGAGGGCGACCTAGGATGGGGCACCCTCAACTTGAGCTTAAGGCCCAACAAACTGGCGACGAAGCACCTTGGCAGATTCTGGATGTCAACTTCTTTTGACGATTCCCGTTGCCTCGGGACGAATTTGGGCCTCAAACTGGTGCCATTGGAAGCCGTATGAAATTCTGCTTCCAGCCATATAAAGAACATCAAAAACTGACTTTTTATGCGACCTGGGCGTCATTTTTAGTGTGCACTGGTCCTGGACTCCGAACTGGGCTCGAACTTGAATTCTTTTGGGCCTCCACCTTGGGGACTCGAACCGGATTAGCCTCGTGCCTCCTCTTCGACTTGGACACCCTTACTGGACTTCTTCTACTCCATTCCATGCACCAATAAATGATAGGAATACTCCGTATTTCCAAAAATCAGATCGCGAAAGCGCGGCAGAGGAAGAGGTTTATGCTCATGTCGGTCGCGCGGGAGAAATCATCTCGTGTCCCGCATCTTGGTAAGCAAGGCGCACCGGAAGGCAATGCGACGCCGACGACACAGAGTTCCGACGGCAGATCAACGGTGACTTCCGATGGCAAACCACAGTCGACGACGACGTCAAGGAAGCAGCCTCCTAGTCCTAGCGAAGAAAAGGTAGCACCTCCGACCGGCAGCGCCGCCCATCCTCGGAGGCGGCGGCCCAACAACTTCAACTCCGGGGGCCCATTGTCGTCGTCTACTCCGGAGGTATGTAATCTAACACAACATCCAGATTCCATACGACGCACTACCTATCCCTGCACGGCGCGCGCTTATTGATTACTCTCTCTCTGTGACCAGATACCAATCAGTTCTACTTCTACCATTTCTTCGAAGCGCTCGAGCCTATGCATTCTAGGCACGCCGAAACAACTGGCGAATGTCCTTGGGCTGCTTTCAACAGCAAGAAAGAAAAAGCTAGAGTCTATCAAGTTTGACTTCTTGCTACACATCAAACCAGTCACCATAAATCGTCCATTGCTGATGTCGCTTGTCAACACGTACGATCTGGATCAAGCAGGTTTCAAGCTTGGTAGCGAGCTGGTCCAGTTAACGCCATCAGATGTGAAGGACATCATGGGCCTACCAATCGAGGGAAAAGAGGTCAATATGACCAGTCAAGAAAAAACAAGGTCATCACTAACATTGTCTGAGGTTGAAAACAGACTGAAGCAAAAGGATGGGCCTGCCGATGATTCGTTTCTTCGAGATTTCTTCATGTTTTGCCACAAGGTTTTATTTGACCCTGATACCAACCCAGCTATTCCAGCAAAAGTCCAGCAGCTAGTCGAGAATGTTGGTGACTTACATTTGATGAACTGGGGTGTTTATACTCTTAAGAATCTACAAGATGGTCTGGCTGCTTACAAAAGGCAAGGGAATAATCCGACACCTGGTAGTACTCCTAAAGGCAGTTTGATCTTGTTGCAGGTAATAAATTTCCATTTCATTACTAGTTTCAGGCCGAACTAGTATTTGGATTCACACAGGATATGTTTAACCCCGATTCCTAATTGTGCAGTACTGGTACCTCGAGCATGTCCATGCATGTAGCCACCACAAAATCGATTATCCTGGACAACGAGAGTACCCATTAATGAGGCATTGGACAGAACGTTTAGCAAAGAAGCGACTGGAGATCGCCTCAATGGATGGTATCGCTAACGGAATTGTATGTCGTCTATGTCTCTTGCTTGCTAATTACTAGTACTCTTGTAACTGTGGGTTTCATGTCTGACAGTTATTTTCAATCTTTTGTGACAAAAGGTTTTCAAGAAGCTTCCATACAACCGAGAGAAGCAAAACAAACATGATGACGTTACTAGTAATATACCTCCGGACAGAAGCCATGACACCAGTTCACATGCCCAGATGTTTTTATCCTTAAACAACGACTCTGCAAATGATGACGACGTAACTAGATTCGGCAAAAGCAGCGACTACTACCACGGGAATGAGACGGGTGTCACTGTCGACGTATGTACTCACAACTGCATGGTTCATAAATGTTCATTTTTTTTGCAACCAGAATTTTATTTTATATTATTTATGCTTATGTCAGGAAATTTCAAAATTCCTTACAAAATACAACATTGGCACCCCACTGCATCACGGAAATTATTCGCAGGTAAAAGTTCTGTTTATGCCAGTATTTTTTGATATGCCAGTATTTCAGAACTGCATTGCCTATTTTTATTATTAAAGTTGTTGTGCTGACAGGACATTTATAAATTCCTCGGCAAATACTCCAACCACGGCACAACACAGCACGACATAAATCACAGCCAGGTTAAATTTCTGTTGTCACATTGTTTAAAAGACATGATTCGACTTGTGAATTTCAGAATTTGTATTTTCATAAATATTCTTTTAAGAAATGTTCTGATTCTGACATGACATTCTTACATTAATTGGTAAATACTCTGGCTTGAACACCCAACAGCTTGACGAAAATGATTGCCAGGTACAATCCCTGCTATACAGCACCAGTAATTGGTCCCAATATATAGAAAACGACATCTCCCTGGATAAGTTTATTTGTCATGACAAAACTAGAAAAAATTGTACACACATCAGGGCAGGCACGAGACGACAAATGTGCACAGTCCTGGAGCATACTCTCCTGCCTGTGAATATGACGATGACTACAGCCTGAATGCTAAGGATAAAGAAGTTTTAAACTTTGTCCTGAATAGCTGTGAAGATGCAATTGTCGTCAGTGTCAATGACATAGAAATTCTGGTCAAAACATTGTTGGGAATGGCTACTGATAAAAAAGACTGGATCTCCAATAAAGATGGCTGGATGCTTGATGATGTGAGTTTGTTTTATTTATGTTTTTGTTTTTCTCTACATGCAATATGTTACAATGTTGCATTCTATTTTACCTACTGTACGTCCTAATCTATCACGGTGTCTGAGTGGGACAGGTAATAGATGCGTACGTAGTAGCCAGAAAACTACTAAATGAAAAGGTGGCATACGTCAACACTTTTCTTGCTAGGAAATTACTATCTCCAGAAGAATTGAAATCCTCTCACAGTGGTTGGATTGCCAGAACTGGAGAATACTTCTTTAAATGTGCTATGGTCTGTTCTTGATGCTAGCTTCGACACTTGATAGTACACCGCAAGATTGTAACAGCATTCCTGCATCTCAGGTATATATCCCTGTAAATGTCAGAGCTAATCATTGGGTTCTTCTTGTGTTCAACATCACGATGAAGGAGGTGCAGGTCCTGAATTCGTTAGTTTGTAATGGAACGTGGGATGACAAGATGGAATTGTCGCTGGTGAGTACTCTGTATTATGTAGATGTCGTGCAAATGTAGTTAGCTCTTTCAACCATATGCACCTAATTCTTTGCTTCAGGTACAGTCAGTGCAGCATTGCATTGAAACCAACATTTCACAAAGAAATGTGAGTGGATCTTCAGAGATTGATGTCACCCCCTCCAAAAAAAGATTGATGTCACAAAGTGGGATACCCTACATATTAGAGACATACAAACGCAACAATACAGGTAAGATATATCGTTGCACTAAAAATATTTACTGTATATACCATTGTATTATGTAACATGTGCATTTTGTAGCTCGTCATGTGGCATCTACGTCATCAAGTACATGATGCATTGGAATGGGAGTACACTTAATGCAACGTTCACCCAAGTCTGTACGCTCGTCCATTTTATTATCATTTCACAATGGATACATTTGTGAATAACGAAGTAAGTTTTTGCGGTCATTTGTTAACTTTAATCTTTAGGAACAAATGGATGCATTCAGGAAGAAGATGTGCTGTAGGTTGATTCTCTCTGAACACAACAAGATTCAGAGACAATCTTACAATACTCCTATTCTAGTTGGTGATTAGTTATTCATTTCCTAAGCATATTCGATTACTAGTACCTACTATATGTGAATCGATCTAATCTTAATTCAGATATACTTATTATCCTCTGATCACCTTAGGAATCTGAGGTTGGAGTCTCAAAAGTGGACATTCAAGCACGCGCAAATGAAGAGTAATTCACCACCAACATGCTCTTCAAACATCAAGGGTGTACACCTGAGGAAATAACAATGGTGTAGGCAGATGGTTAAGTGCTGATTAAAAATGGTTAAGTGCTGATTAGAAAATGGTTCAGCATTCGTTTAAATTAGTGTCAATTCTGCGCGTAACCTGCGCTGGCTAGGTTACGAAGCATCCGTGCTGCATGCTGCAACCTGCAACCCCCGACGGGGTCGAGTTGATTTAGCGTGTAACCTGCATTCGCTCGGTTACCCACCAGTCATGCTGCATTGTTCCTGCAACACCGACTGCGTTAACACTGACTGCGCTAACAATCAAATAAGGAGGGACCAAACTTAATCAGAAACTACTCCCTCCGTTCTTAAATATATGACGTTTAGGACAACAAATTAGTTCATTTTGAACTAAATTTCTTGTCCTAAACGTCATATATTTAAGGACGGAGGGAGTAGTAGTTATCATTATAGCAATGCAACACTTGTTATTGTTGGCAATTAGCATTTCATCCAGTCTGGTTCGTCGATGATCATGGGCGCCGCCTCGCCTTCGAGCAGGGACAGGGGCAACATCAGTGGCCGAGCGCCTGGCAATGCAGCCGGTCTGTCGAGCAGGGTCGGGAACGGCCGTGCCGCTGAGCTCTCCTACACAGTCGGCGCGGCGGGCGCACCTGTCATTAATGGCTGAGCGGCTGGCAACCAGCCATACACCATACTTTCTCGACATGGCAAAGAGGCAAAGCAAAATAACTTAAGTCAACCAAAAGAATCACCAGAAACAACTGTGCGGAGTACTACTCCCTTAACTTCATCTTGTGAAGCAAAAACTCGCAAGCAGCTAAGAACAAAGCGTTTGTAACCCAAACTCGCAAGCACGCAGCGTGGCTCCAGCATAATCTAGACTGGGCAGGTTTCGCATGCCTCTGTATGTCTGTGTGCATGCGCACTGCGCAGTATCCACTCTGCAAAATCCACGCTGCATGGCTCAACACTGACTGGGTTACGCATTGATTGGTTGCGCAAAATCCAGGCTGCATCCGGTCGTGTCGATCCTACGCGTCACCTGCTCCAGCTCGGTTACGCACGGTTCGGAGACGCACCATCCCATGGCGTGTGCATCACTGACTGGGTTACGCACACCAGCATCGCGGTTGCCGCGGGACACGGTGGGTGTGTCGACTAAGCGCGTAACCTGCAAGGTCTCGGTTACGCAGGTGCCATTCAGCGGGCTGCGCACTAGAGAATTCCATGGACGACGCGTCACCAGCCTCCCCCCGGCGTGGGCTTCGCTTCGGGGAGAAGCAAACTGTGGCGAGGGCAGGCCGCTGTGGGCCACGCGGTGCACCATCATTATTACGATGGACGACGGGACGGGGCCTCCCTCCTCCGCTCCCCTCCCGTCGTGTTGTCCGCAGCCACAGCCGCCGCCCGCCCTGAGGAGTAAGCTAGACCCGCTGCGTTACGTGTGCCACGCGGTGCTTCAGCCTAGGTTACGCGACTTGCTGCCAAGCCAAGGGTTACGCACAGTCACTGTGTCGTGTCGTGTGTACAGCCTTGACAGGATGGGACGGGCCTGCTACTGCAGGCGCCTCCGCTCCCGTCCCGTCGTATCGTCCACAGCCACAACAGCGCCGCCCGCCCCGAGTAGTAAGCTGGACACGCTGGGTTGCGCACAATCCATGACGCACACGCGTACTGCATCCACTCTGCAATTAAGCTTATATAAACTATATAATTGGTACCCACTAACGATTTCTCTTGCCTCTCAACGCGCCATGTCATAACCCACTACACGCCATGTCACCATCCACTATAAACCATGTCAACATCCACCAAGACATGTATTTATGCCTTCGTCGATTTTCTGTGACTAATAGCATGTTGTATTTGCGAGTAGCATGCCATAAAATTCTCGCAGTTGAAATACATGTAGGATCAATCATTTAAAAATGGTTCTCGCTCAACAGAATTAACATGCTTTCATATATATTATTGTTTACAGATAAATATCATCATGTAATCAGTTTGGTGTTTCTACTTTCACATTTCACCTTAAAATTTTGCTTAAAAATTCCCGCAGCAACGCGCGAGGTATCACCTACTAGTTATTAGTTACTCCTACCTCGTCTGTGGCATCGCGACGATGATCAATTAAGCTAGACCCGCTGGGTTACGCATAATTCATGACGCACACGCGGTGCTTCAGCCTAGGTTACGTGGCTTGCTGCCAAGCCAAGGGTTACACATGGTCACTGTGTCGTGTCGTGTGTACAGCCTTGACGGGACGAGACGGGCCTGCTGCTGCAGGCGCCTCCGCTCCCGTCCCGTCGTGTCGTCCACAGCCACAACAGCGCCGCCCGACCCGAGGAGTAAGCTGGACCCCCTAGGTTACGCACCATCCATGCTGCATGCAACACCATCTCGCAGGTGCAGGCAGCACTTATTGTGCGTAACCGAACGGGTGTAGGTTACTCACAGGATCGACAGGACCGGATGCAGCAGGGATGGTGCGGAACCCTGGATGCCGGCTTCTTGGCAACGCACCCCGCAGGCCACAAAACAGATCAACTTTATATGGCACTCCCTCCATTCTCTTTTGATAGGAATACTCCGTATTTCCAAAAATCAGATATTTACAAATGATAGTCCTATTTGCCATTGGTGTGGGCCGTGGCAATAAATGGCACAGATAACAATGAGTATCATGAGTAGAATGCCATTTGACAGAAGAGAAGTTTAAGACTACTGGCTGCATGGTGCAACACTGGCTGGGTTACGCACGGGGTCTGTTACGCAAATCGGTCGTGTCGATCCTGCGCGTCACCTGCATCCGGTCGTGTCGGTTCTGCGCATCACCTCAGCTTGGTTACGCACGGTTCAGCTACGCACAATCCGTTCTGCATGGCGCGTGCAACAACAACTGGGTCGTGTCGATTCAGTGCGTACGCACCGTCCGTTCTGCTTGATGCAACACCACCGATTCCAGATGTATGCATAACCTGAACCCGCTCATACCCGCACGGACTCGGTTACGCACCTTGATGCTGCAACACCGACTGGGTGGTGCCGATTCGGCGCGTAACCTGCATCCGATCGTGTTGATCCTGTGCGTCACCTGCACTGCGCCAGCTTTAGTTACGCACGATTCGGCTATGCACCATCCGTTCTTCATGGCGAGGCGCGTAATAACATAAGAAATAGGCATCGGTTGTACTCCATATGCGTAACCTACACCCACTTGGTTATGCACCATCAGTGCTGCTGCATGCATAGGGCAACTACGACTGGGTAACGCACATACTCGGTTACGCACCATTTAGGCAACACCGACTCGCAGGTGCAGGCAGCACTGATAGTGTGTAACCGATCGGGAGTAGGTTACTTGCGGGATCGACAAGACCGGATGCAGCAGGGATGGTTACGCCGAATCGGTGATCGGGTGGGTGCAGGTTACGCCGGTCTGGGTTATTTGCTATTTTTATTTGTACTAGGATCATGCCCGTGCGTTGGTACAGACAACAGAAGATATATAGTGACATCCATGTATAGCTTAAAAATGAACCATTGAAGAACACTGCATTAAAAGCTGTAAAGTTTGCAAAATCTTGCGAATTCATAGCAAAGATACATATATATTTGTAGATCAAAGCTGTTGACAATGGGCATATCCATTTCACTTGGCTCAGTTAATGTACAATTAGAGTACAATGAAAAAATTTAGCAAGTTAGAATATCAGCACAGACCAGCCAGCCAGATGCAAGTTTATCATGCATTCAAAGACAACAAATCACCGAGAGTAAGCTTTTCTTTTAATGTTTATGGAATTCCATCAGATTGACAAGATGGTAGCTCGTGCTTGGTCAATACTACAAAACTGAATATATTACCGGCAGCTAGAATTGTAGTTTTTGCATGAAAGAGAGGTGGTGATGCCAGCCTTGGCACTGATAACTATCTGTTGCTCCATCACCTCATGAATCACTGTAATAATCTTGAAAAATGTAATAATATTGAAAAATGTAATAATATTTTACATTGAGATAATAGTAGGGAAATGAGTTCTGCTTACAACAAACCATAATAATACTTGACACTGAAACTATTTACCATCAATTGTTTGTTTTATTCTCCATTGCCAGACACTCGGAGTGCTCACCCTGATGCAGCATGCGGAACTATGTATTGAAGCACGACAGTAGTAAACAACCATGGTCTAAAAAAAAGTAAATAGCCATGATCATGAAAAAATTGAACCAAACAAATGGGAGCATGATGGCACATCTATTAAATGGCCAAATTAGATCTGAATACTTGCCACAGTAGACGTCTATTCATTTTTTGTCAAAGAATTAGAGAGCATTATATCATAATAACTGGTTAGATTATAAACTAAAAAGTTGAGAAATGCCATCTAAATGTACAAAGGTCCTTTATACTATCGCAGGGGCAGGCAAACGGATATCCGAAGACGTGATTAGCTACGAGTTGATGAAGAAACAATCAGTTACACAATGGCAAAGGACCATCAGGAAGGAACCGCTACCAGCAAAAACATCATAACATATTCAAAAAAAGAACATCATTATTATTCAAGATCTGGCAAGATTGTAGCATTTTGGTTTAACAGATAATTTAGAAACATTACCAAAATTTTACTAATTTTTAATCCAACCCATCAAACTATTAGTGACAAATATGTTTAGAAATAGAATTTGCAAGCAGTAAAATGTAGCATGATACAAAAATTCTATGCTCAGGTAGACAAATAACAATGTACTACTTTGCTATCATGTCACCCTAACTCTATCCAAAAAACATTTTCCAGGATGTCGTTTATAACTTAAAAACTGCAATATTGCTATGCAATGGACAAGAACATTGCAGCCTAGATATTGCAAAGACAAAATAAATATGCAAGTCTTTTGTGACACAAGATTTAGAAGATGGTGGTGGTGGACTGGCGGTTATCGTTCATAGCCGCCGTCGGCTATCGATACAGTAACAGTAGTAGAGTCACTAGAGTGAGATCGCAAGCAATTACTAATGCATAAGAAATACATGTTGCTTCAGCCCTGAAATACATACGAGTACTTAATAAGACGGCGACCAAGCAAGTAGAAACTAGTAGCTAGCTACATACGTACTGAGATCACCGGTAGTCCGGCACAACCCCCTCTACTTCATTTCGTCATAGTCTCCGGCATGCGGCATGTGCACTCCTCCCTCAGTCCCTCGCTCTTATTATTCGGCATCACCTTCCATGTCAGCGACGAGGAGGTTGGCCACACCCTGAGCATCGTCACGAACCATCTCGCGCCATTCATCATGGTCGATGTCGCCGGCAGTGCTGATTCCCAGAAGCGCGACGCTGGGGTCAAAGCCATCAATCAGACGGCTCTTGTAGCAGTCCATGATGTATTTCGCCATGGCAACCACGCTGGTGTGTCTGTCCTCCTTCGAGCGGGCCGTCAGGTAGTCCGGCAATTTGTCCAGGACTTCGGCGAGATGGTCAAATGCATAGGCATAATGCTGCACTGTTTCCTCCAGCGGCTTGTTGACGGTGCCCAGATCTAGGTCACGAAGCAGAGCGTTGATCTTGATGAAGGCGGGCCGTAATCGTGCGTCACAGGCAGCGCTTTCATTGATCGGAGCTGCCACAACCACGGGCACGGCTTCATCGCCAACCGGTGCGCGTTCCGGAGTGGGCTCGCCCACGGAGCTCATGGCGCACGGTGGCTCAACCACGGTCACGGCTTCATCGCCAACCGGTGCGCGTTGCGCAGAGGGCTCGCCCACGGAGCTCATGGCGCGCGGTGGCTCAACCATGGGCACGACTTCATCGCCAACCCGTGCGTGTTTCGGAGAGGGCTCGCCGATGGAGCTCATGGCGCGCAGTGGCTACTAAGAGGGTGAATATTGATGCAGGTGCGTGAGGATCTGAGGCTTGGAGAAGGAAGGGTAGCCGATATGATGGCGAAGGTGAAGTGAACCTTTCGCGATGTAGTAGTTATATATACGTAGGAGTCGAAAGCCAGGGGTTATCTGGGGTGGTGGGTTTAGCAGTTCGCCTCCCCGGCCCCACCACGTCTTGGAATACGCGCAGGCAAACAGAAGACGCTTCACACTTAAAACTGGGTCGGGCCGCTTCAGATTCAACGTGGCACGTTCAGACCGGGGTGGTAGTGGTGTGTGTGGGGCCGTGGGGGGCTGCTGAGGCCGGTACTCCCTGGATTCCCGTGAGTAATCAATCCCCCTGGAACCGAAACGCCACTTGTAGTCGCCAAACCCATCCAGATCTTCTTCCCCACGCTTGTCATGATTCTTCTTCTTCTTCTTCTTCTTCTTCTTCTTATGTTCATCGCACTGCCAAAAGAACCTTGATCTAAAATAATCAAACTTTTTTAGCACTCTCCTTTAGGAATTCTAGAAAAAGACATCATATACATTGGCAGGCTAGAAAGAACTGAGTTTATTAAAACTAGTCTCCCTCCTACAGACGGGACGGGACGGGCCTGCAGGCGCCTCCGCTCCCCTCTCATCGTGTCGTCCACAGCCACAGGGGCTCCCGCCCCGACCCGCTGGGTTATGCACAATCCACGACGCACACGCGCTGCTTCAGCCGAGGTTACGCGGCTTGCTGCCATTTGTACGTTGCGATCAGTCTGCTCGGTTGGTTCACGGATCATTTTAAATTCCTCTCTCTCTCTCTCTCACAGACACACACACACATTATATACATTGGCAGGCTAGAAAGAACTGAGTTTATTAAAACTAGTCTCCCTCCTACAGAAAGTAGTTTGCTCTTCCAACTACTTCTTTTTTTTGAAACTGAATGCCCAAGTATTTATAAAAGGAAACACACCGAGAACGTGCGTTAACTGATGGTGTGTAACCGAGAATGTGAGCACCATCCACGCACGGATGGTGTGTAACCGAGCGGGTGCAGGTAACGCGTCACCTCAGCTCGGTTACGCACGGTTCGGCTACTCACCATCCGTTCTGCACGGCGCGTGCAACACCGACTGGGTCATGTCGAATCAGCGCGTACCCTGAGAAGGTTACGCACCGTCACGAAATTTGTGAAAAATTACCATATAGCAATTGTAAATCGAAGATTAGGAGGACTAAACATGATTTAATTGTAAAACTAATTACACAGATGGATGGAAAATAGCGAGACAAATCAATTAGGACTATCTAAGCTCTTGTAATCTTGTATATGTGACGAGTTAGCTAAAAAAAGGAGAATTTTATCAAAACTCGGATCCAACAGACTTTGTATTTTACTCAGCTAGCTATCCTGTTTTCTATTTAGAGGAGCTGTTGGATTTCATCATCTTTCATTTTACATAATACAGTTAAATTAGGATTTCAGCTACTCATATAAACAAGAGCTCTTGGAGATGATTGCTAGTGTAGCATGACAGGGCAGGCTTCGCTTCGAGTTCGAGGAGAAGCAAATTGCGGCGAAGGCAGGCCGCTATGGGCCCGCCGGCACCGCGTGCCCGTGAAGCACCATCATTATTACGATGGACGACGGGACAGGGTACCACGCGCTGCTTCAGCCTGGGTTACGCGGCTTGCTGCAAAGACAGGGTTACGCACGATCCCTGTGTCATGTCGTGTCGTGTCATGTGTACTGCCTTGACGGGACGGGATGGGCCTGCAGGCGCCTCCGTTCCCCTCCCGTCGTGTCGTCCACAGCCACAGGGACGCCCGCCCCGACTCACTGGGTTACGCACAAACGACGATGCACACGCGCTGCTTCAGCCGAGGTTACGCGGCTTGCTGCCATTTGTACGTTGGGATCAGTCTGCTCGGTTGGTTCACGGATCATTTTAAATTCCTCTCTCTCTCTCACACAGACACACACACGCACATTATATAAAAAAAAGGAAAAGGAAAAGCCAAGGCCCCATTCTCCGTGCCTTTTAAAACCACTCTCTTAATTCAGATTGTCGAAATCTCTTAATAGGTGAGGCAGATTCATTCCGTAAGTGTGCCTGTTCCCCCTTCGTCTTCCTCTTCAATTCTGTGTTCATGGCATTGCTGGTCTGGACTAATTTTGCCTGATTCTAGCGCGTTCTGCTGCTGCTATTCTTATTTACGGCTGCGGCTTTCCTCCAGTGCTGGTTTATTCAACGGCGACGAGGTTGAGATCGTCTTCGGTGAGTTCTTTTTGTTAATCATCCATACGACATTTAAGAGTTTACAAGCTGAGCCGCCCTAGTGACCGATGCCGCAGCGGCGGCGGCGGTCGCCGCGATTGCCGCTCGCAGTGGGCAGTGGTACAGGCTGGCGGGGGTGGGCCGTTGTTGTGCATTGCTACTGGACGGAAGAAGGGACGGGAAAGAGAAACAGTAGGCGGGGGGGCACGGTAGTCTTGAATACTTTGGGATTATATTCTACACTCAATTTTAAGCGATTCTGTTATTTAGAGTTGACTGTTGTGCATATTTCTTGCTTAGCTTGGCATATTATTTAGAGTAGACTTCATTTCATAGTAATTTCGATTGATTGGATCATAATTATTTTATCATAACTTATCATTAATTAATTGAGCCTAAGAATATACGGAGTAATCCGTTAGATCATAACAAATACTCCTGGTATAAGAACATGGGATTTTCTGACTCTGGAACCATGAACCTGACTTTCATTTGTACTCTGATCATACGTATGGTTTAGTTTTTTTTTCTAGTCTGGAAAATCTTATGCACCCTGATACTATTCTAATTTCAATTGTACATATGAAAGTGCCACACATGGTAATTTGAACTGTTTAACCTTGCCTAGAGGCTGAAAAGTGACGACCACCATAGTCATGTCCGATGCTGGTGCGGGCGAAGGATTCGTGCACTATGCCGCTGGTGCAATGAACAATAGGCAAACCTTGAGCGCAGGGAACCTGGAGGCACCTGCAGCAGAAGCTACCAGCATTTATGAGAGCAGTTTAGTACTGAAGCATAAGTTGCATGAACTGGAATCAAAATTAAAGGACAAATTTGCTCAGGAGATGCAAGAGTTAAGGGATGATCTCCATGATTTGCAGTCTCGGTGCACGGTTTTGGCCGTCAATGAATTTAACAAAAATACCGAGTTGCAGGAGCTTCGAAAAGAGTTAATCAAGGTAAGAAATCATCCTTGTGCTGCAATTGACTGTGAATATACTTTTATTACATTTCAGCTGCTGGTGATATAGTATCATGTTGTTTCTTGGGAAGTATCAGAAATTAATTGATGTGGTGTTTTGTCTTTCTATGAGTGACCACGAACATTACATTTTGTGCTCATTTAATAGTCAGTCTCTATCAACAAAATGAACATGTTTTCATGTAATATTGTTTGCAAAAGAATGTTGTCATGCAATCACCTTATACTTTCAAATTTCATAGAATGTTGCCATGGAATCATCGTAGTTTTTCGAATTTCATTTTTTTCACCTTAGAAATTTGTTTTAAAAAATTCCTGCAGCAACACACGGGGTATCAGCTATTATAATACACATGATCTCCAGGGATTGCCGGATGGCAGAACTGGCTGAGCCAACATAGGTGTCAAGAGGATGGGCGTCGTTGATCGCAAGGCGATCGCAGACACTAGTGGGTTATCGGATTACGAAGCAGCACTTATCTGTTCAAAATGGGAGGCTGAGATATCAGATCTAAATTGGCATCCTTTTAGGGTTGACATGGTTGACGGCAGAGAGATGGTGTGCACCTTTTTATTGATTATTTTCATTTATTACTGACGGATTATGTTTTGTGAGTTTCCATGTCCATCCAGTCTAATCGTGGGGCAAGTGATCTTTTGCAGGATGTTATTGACGAAGCCGATAGTAAGCTCCAGGAGCTAAGAGGAGAGCATGGTCAAGAGATCTTTGCCTTGGTAACAAAGGCCCTGCTTGAGGTTAACGAGCACAATGCGAGTGGCCGCTACCCAGTACAATTGTTTTGGAACTACAAGGAGGACCGGGAAGCAACCCTGAACGAAGCTGTCCAGTTCGTCATGAGACAAAGGCTCAAGAGGAAGCGTAGTTAATTATAATAGCTGCACCCATTCGGTTATACGGTACGCTGCCATGTAAATATCCAATGCAAATTGGATTACTACTTATTAGAGCAACTCCAAGAGAGTAGCCAAATCTCACTCTTCATATTTCAATTTAGCTAACCATTTAGCTAAGATTTCCACTCTATATTTCAGTACAATCCAACAGACTAGCCAAATCGACTCTACATATACTTTTAAAATAATATTCAAATATTTTAATTTTTGTTTTGCTTTATCCGTTCGGCAGTAGCAACTCGCTCCCGGCCACACAAAACGTCGAACTCCTTGTGTTCGTGATTGAGCTTGCTGTTGCTCAAGCCTGCTGCCGATGTTCACTCATCACCTGCAAAACAACAAGTGCACACATAGAAAACAATCAGCTTGCAACTGCTGCTCTGTAGCTGCCGATGCAGCTTGCTCTGTTGAAAATGTCCATCGTTGCTCAGGTCGTGGACTTCCTGCCTGCAAAAGAAAGACGCAGAGCTTGTTGTCGACTTCCTCACATGGTGCCTGCTGGCTGCTACCGCCGCGAGTCCTACAGGTCGCTGGCCTGCGAGGACCCGGCGCATCGAGCTCCTCACCATCCCCTGCATTGATCTCATGGTGCCCAATCTCGAGAATAGCCGCCCTTGTCGTAGGTACTGCTGCTCGCCGTCGGAAGCCCGCGCCACCCTTGGTCAGAATGTGATTCAAAACTGGCAGTTGCCATGCAAAATTATTTCATTTTAGAGGAGGATTATTAGGAACTCTTAGATATGATCTTCAAGTTCCAAAAAAAACGTGTGAGGAGGAGCCGTGGATCACACGTGTGACATATAACTTTTCCTATGGGTCTGTCTACCCCTCACCCATGTGATTTGGGGGCTTCTGTCACATGTGTGATTTGAGCCCTCAAATCACACGAATCTGGTGTGGGTCTTAATCTGTGTGATTTGGGGGCTTCCATCACACAGATTTTGGAAAAACCCAAATCACACAGATTTGGGAAAACTATCACACAGAAACAAAATCTGTGTGATTTTTGGCAGTTTGTCACACAAATTCTAATAATACAAAACACATTTCAGAAAATACCAAATCACATTTTCACAGAAAAACCCCAAAAATTACACAGATAAACACAAAATTCATGTCGAAAAAACTTACACCTATGAACTCAACAAATTACATATACTGATTAAATAAATTACAATGGTCTAATTGTGGTAAAAAGAAACTGCCAGCAATGTATATTAATTAGTAACATAAACCTAGATCAAGCAGAGTAAAGTAAAAACAGGAGAATGGTATATTGATCATAGTACAATTTGTAAACATCAGTTCCCTGAATGATAAGTTATGCTATAACAGGTGCATATGTATACTACAATGCACTAAAAAATCATTTCATAGAAAATTTATAACACACAGATAGAAAGATGCATGAACACTGTAATGCCATCCATCAGATCTAATAAAAAATTGTTGTGAAAATTAATGAAACACTCTGACTGCAAATTAACACAAAAACCACCAGAATATACTAAAAATAATGAAATTCACTATGGCTGCAGGTTAACACAAAAACAAAGATGGAACAGTGCAACTAGATCCAGATACACTACAACCGAAATAGAAAGTGTACTTTGTACATAATTAAATGAATATGAGCTAACAACTAACCCAAAAGTGAGGTATACTGATCATAAATCCAAAAATACCTAATGCAAAATTAAATCCCCCTAATGACACATTTAAATTTCTCAAATGACTGATTTAGCAAATAACCCTAAAGTACCAAATGGCATATTGAACAAAAGATGGTAAATATCAAATTCAACAAATGTCACAAACAACATATCCAGATAGACAGTTTGACTCCGATAGATTGCCTTTGCCCTCAAATAGTTTGCAAATGAGGGACCAAATTACGCCTCAGATAGTTTGACAAAATCATGTAACACTCTTGACCTTGGGTCATAATAATTTTTTAAAAACCAAACAAATGAAAAAAATAACAGTTCATGCGAGCCATGGAAACATCTGACACACCCATCCCAAGCCGTTGTGGCAAGGGAATGGATGGATCAGATGTTTTGATGATAATCATGAGAAGAAAAACAATGGGTGAACATTTTTGTATCTAACAAGGTCATATCAAACATTTTTGTATCATCATAGGCGTGAAAAAAATCATCTTTGGCATAAAAAATGAGAGCAACAACCAAAAAATGCAGTTCCGATATCATGAAGTTCCTATATAATGAGAACATAGTCTATAATTTTTTGGTGTGAGAGGGAAACACCCAAACACAGATTATTCTATAAGGGTAATTCATAACACACTGACAAACACAACCCAGTAGAACATGCATATTATAAGACAGAGATATACAGACTAAGCAGATTTCAACAGAAAAATGGATCAGAAAGAATCTAACAAAATGTCACTTAGAAAAAAACATAACAGGGAAAGGTTCACATAACAAACTGACAGAAACTAAAAAGATACATTGCACCCCTTGTTTAAAAAAAAGTCTGATAATGATGATAAACTAAAGTTTAGGTACATATAGCTGATAGCATTTATGGTAACTGTAACTGATGATGGTGCTGTTCCAAAATATAGGGACTTAGATGCTGATTGAATTGGAAGTCATATGATCTGCATAAAGCTGAAAAAACATATATTACAACATAGAAAAGGACAACACATCAAGCTGCTTGGAAAAAAATGAAGATACATTGTAAAACCAAAAATGTAGAAAATGAGAACATGAATCTGAACATACCAGGATCATATTTTTCTCTTCTTAGAACCACCAGCTTCAGCATCATCTTTTTTCTCTCAGATAGGGGGGTTGGCCTCTGCCCTCTTCACAACAGCTTCAATCCTCAATTGTTTCGTCTTATAGTAATCAGGGATGATGCCATCTGTGAACTCATCAGGCTTGGCGTCACAGATAGGGATGGTATGAGTATGATCACTAATCTCTTTGATAAAAACTCGAGTCATTTTCCTAAAGCCAACTGGAGAGCGGACACAAATCCTAACTTCACCATCAAGCAGATCAGCTTCAGCTGCGGATGAGCATTGAACGATGAACTCCCCCATTAGATGAAGCTGACCAACTTTGAAATTGCCATGCTTCAGCAAATGATGGCAAACTTCAATAACTTTGAACAACATATCTTCTCCATCATATTGTTTCTCAACAGCAGCATACACCAAAGTGTCAGTTGGTCCTTGTTCCAAATTCCGATAGGCAGCAGTGGCATTGTTAACAATGACATTGCCCTCATAGAGCCTGCCCCTAAGATTCAACATGTTTCCTTGTAAAAAAAGCAAACTAATAAATGAAAAAATATATACATTGCATCAGATAGTAATGCAGCATACCTTAAGAATGCATAGAGAATTTAAGATTATACTAATATAATATAATATATTAGTAATATAGAAAGAAAAAAACTGAAATGAAGTAAAATAGACTATACTTCAATATTTTGCACAGATAGAAATCATCAGATACTATAAAACTACATAATCATCCTGATACTATGAAACTATAGTATCAACTACAATCCATAGAGGTCTGCTGCTAAACATTTTGACACAGAATCTGAAACCTAGGGATATACAGAAAAAAAATTCTAAATAGAACAACAATTCAAATCAATTCATAGCGACCAAAAGAGAAGCACCTAACTGGATCAACAAAATAACTTCTAGTAGTCTAGCAAGGAATTGGGATTAACACAATCAAACCCTAAACATTCGGGACACACCTAACAGTTGAATCAGCAACAATAAACTCACCGTGCTCGTCTGAGAAAACTAGAATCACCAAACACCATCAGGGATCCGTAGGGAAAGGTAGCCCGGTCGTCGAAGCACATCCAGATCACCACGGCCCACCAATTTGGCCCCACGAACCACATGAAAACGTAAAAGACAAATCACAAATCAGATAATACACGAACGATTGGGGGAATAGACTAGATCCATAGAAATCGAACTCACCGCAGCCGTCAGAACCAACTAGAATCAACGCTCAACGCCGGATAAAAGCCAAATGACATTGAGACAAACAAAAAAACCAACTAATCAGAACTTCCGCGTCAAGGGGGGAGCTCAAAAATAGTATAGATCCATGGATATCGAACTCACCGCGGTGGTCGACGAACCCTAGAATTGCCTCGCCAACAGACAAAATCAAGCGATTGAGAAAGACAAACATGAATCCCGCATCAAAAACATGATCCAACGAGGAGACGGGGAAGAATATGCTAGATCCATAGACATCAAACTCACCGCAGCGGTCGGGGCATAGGAATCGCCCCCGGTCGCCGCCAAATCGCCGGCGCGCAGCAGGGAACAGAGCGAGATAAGAAATGAAGCGGAGGAGTCGAGGGAGCCGAAAGGATAACGCGGCGCGAGTCCCAAAAATCAAATGCTGACAACTGGGTCCCACATGTCATACTCAGAACGACAGCAGAGGCGCTGGGATCACAAACAGCCACACATCACGGATCCGATGGCCAACAAAAACGTGTGAGGAGTCATGGATCACACTGAGGAGGGCCTTTGTTAGAAAATATTAGATCCTAATCCTCTTATTATGCTGCCTTCTCAGATCCAATTGGCCTCGTAGCTCCTCGTGCATCACCCCTACCCTTGCGTCGTGTCGCCCCGCGCCGCCACCACCACTCCCGCCACGCGATTCCATTGCGCCGCGTGTGCAACCCCTCGTTCAGTCCCCGCCGCCCTTGCCCATTCGTCGCCGGCGGTCGTCGTTAGCACGCCTCACCGGAGCTGGGCCTATCGAAATGCTTCGCAACAAGGCAGCGACATCAGGCCGGCTGCGCCCTGCGATCCCCATCGTCCTCCCCGGCGACCGGTAAGCTTCCCCAGATCCGCGGGCGCCGCACTCGTACCTCACGCTCACGGCTCATCCCCTCACCTCCTGCTCCTCCCATCCGTTCGCAGTGGCAAGAGACAGAGGAGCGTGGTGGCAGTTCCTCTGCTGCCCGGTGACGTCCTGGTGGAGATCCTCTCCCGCGTCCCCGCCAAATCCCTCTGCCGTTTAAAGTGCGTCTCCCGGGCCTGGCGCGACCTCATCGCCGACCGCCTCCGCTGCAAGAAGCTCCCCCAAACCCTCGAAGGTTTCTTCGTCAACACCGTGATGGTGATGGCTCGGATGGCGTCGTCGGGCACTTCATCAACACGTTTGGTAGATACATTCCCCTCGCTTCCGACACCTTCCTGTGGAACCAGCCAGGCATTGAGGAATGTCACCTCTTGGATTCCTGCAACGGGCTCCTCCTCTTCGGGCACCGCAGGGCTGGAGACACCTACCCTTCACTGGGCTATGTCGTCTGCAACCCCACCACCGAGCAATGGGTGGCCGTGCCCAGCTCTGGCTTCGAACCTCTTTCCACTAGCGAGACTGATGAGGGCCTGGAACTTGATGACGACGAACATATTTTCACCTTTTTTATTTTCAACCCTGCTGTGTCCTCGCACTTTCAGTTGGTTGAGTTCATTTCTGATCATGGCACAACTGTGGAAGAAGTGAACGCATACTCATCTGAAACTGGGGTATGGTGTGACTACGATTGGTCTTCTTCATATCACATCACATCATTCTTCACAGGAAGCGCCTTTGTTAACAGCATGCTGCATCTCAGTGCCTTCGGCTCACATAATGGTACACTCCAGGACCTAATACTTGCAGTTGATGGGGAAGGGAATGTTTGTAAGAGCCTTAGGGGGGCCGTGAAGCTTTTGGATGTTGTTTTTATTGGTGAATCCCAAGGACTTGTGCATTGCATGAGTGAACATAAAGACAACACTCGCCAGATGACTGAACTGTCCATTTGGGTCTTTCAGGACTATGATGCAGAAGAATGGGTTCTGAAGCACAGTGTGGAATTTTTCAAGCTGTTTGAAAGAATGAATTGCAGAGTTGAGTTTAAATACACTGTGGTTGCCATTCACCCAGATCGCAATTTGATCTTTTTCTTTCTTGACTGCGACCAGAAACTGAAATCATATGACATGGATAGCAAGGAGGTGTACACTCTCTGCACTCTAGGGGTGGGCCCTCAGTATATTTTCCCATTAGTTCCCTACTATGCGGAGACATTGGCCCTTGGTAATAAGCACTGAAATGGTGCCCTGTGAGGCATTCCCTTCGTCCCAAATTACTGGTCAATTTTGATGTTTCAAGAATGGAGACAGGAGCTATATCTGTAGAATTAGGCTATGTGCTCTAATGTTGCTTCGATGATACCCTCTGTTTCCTATTGTCCATTAATTAAAATCAAACACCTTTTCAGTTGCTCTAATTTCATGGTTTTTCGAGTAACATGCAGAAACATCTCCAATGCTTCCGTGTTTCCACCCCTCCATTTTGTCCTATCGTTGCCCACCTTTTCCTATCAGCTTAAGCTATTGGGTCGAACTCGTTGGTGCATGCAACTCAATATCCTGACAAGTAAATTTCCGGGCAATGAGTGTCGAGCCGAAATGTTGGGAGTTTCATGACTTGTCGGTTCCTGTATGCCAGTTAAATCACAAATATTGCAAACTGGTATGAACTACTGTTAATCTATTATATTATTTCAATTGCTTGCACTTCATCTGCTCTATAATAAGAATAATATTTTATGAATGGCGAAGCATGTCCAGATGATATTGGAGGTTAGAGGTTTAGGCAGATTAGATACGACTTGCTGTCCGGGGCGTATCCAGCGTGGGCGCTGGGGGTCCATTGGAGCATCCTGAAGCTCCTCTAAAATTTTCAGCCATGGATGAAGAGAAGGTGCAGGAAAATCAGCCCCCCTCCTTCCAAATCGTGTAGGACGCAGCATGGATCGTCTCCCACTCCCAGGATTCTGTAACATACCTTGACAGGAATGCGTCACCTGCCCGATATCGGTAACACAGGATCCAAGCTGCATGCTGCAACCGCCTAGGTTACCCACACGGCCATGTAAAAGGCCGCTTTGCTTACGCACGCAGCATCGTGGTCAAGAGGCCTCCTGAGAGGAATGCGTAACCTGCATGGTCTCGGTTATGCTAGGATCACGCACTCTACTTGGTGCAATCACAAGGGTTACGCACACGGCCATGTAAAAGGCCGCTTGGGTTACGCACGCAGCATCGCGCTCGACGAGGAGCACGGCGGGTCATGTCGATCCTGCGTAACCGAGATTACGCCCTGAGCTAGATACGCCCTCGATCCCGGTGTTGCCTATCAAACGTGCCACCGAACTCTTCGTCTTCAGCTGTTGCTGCCATGCGTCGCCTTTCCAAACCTCCAACGGCTGACACCGGGCAAGCATTCCAGGACCCACATGGTAGCGAGTGGAACTGACGGTTACGCTGATGCCACGCTGAGCATGGTCAAGAGATCTTTGCCTTGGTAACAAAGGCCCTGCTTGAGGTTAACGAGCACAATGCGAGTGGCCGCTACCCAATACAATTGTTGTGGAACTACAAGGAGGACCGGGAAGCAACCCTGAAGGAAGCTGTCCAGTTCGTCATGAGACAATCACATAGGCTCAAGCGGAAGCGTAGTTAATTATATATAATAGCTGCACCCATTCTGTTATACGGTATGCTGCCATGTAAATATCCAATGCAAATTGGGTAACTACTTATTACGGAGTATATATCTCTTTTATCTGTACTGTACATCTCCAGAGTGCGTAACCTGCGTTGGCTAGGTTACAAAGCATCCGTGCTGCATGCTGCAACCTGCAACCCCCGACAGGGTCGAGTCGATTTAGCGCGTAACCTGCATTCGCTCGGTTACCCACCAGTCATGCTGCATTATTCCTGCAACACCGACTGCGTTAACACTGACTGGGTTACGGGCGATGTAGGTTACGCAAAATCCACGATGTACTATCTTACTGATAAGAAAAAGTGACCAAGCCAGACTGAATTATTTGTTTATTTGTTGGCAAAATAGGTTCACGTTTTTCGAACGAACATCCATCCAAAGTACTCCTCCGTAGTATGAAACAGAGTCCAGTGATCTTACAACCAAAAAATAGCAGCACAATCAAATAAGGAGGGACCAAACTTAATCAGAAACTACTCCTAGTAGTTATCATTACAGCAATGCAACACTTATTATTGTTGGCAATTAGCGTTTCATCCAGTCTGGTTCGTCGATGATCATGGGCGCTGCCTCGCCTTCGAGCAGGGACAGGGGCAACATCAGTGGCCGAGCGCCTGGCAACGCAGCCGGTCTGTCGAGCAGGGTCGGGAACGGTCGTGCCCCTGAGCTCTCCTACACAGTCGGCGCGGCGGGCGCACCTAACATCAATGGCTGAGCGGCTGGCAACGCTGTCGGCCTGTCGAGCAGGGACGGGAACGGTCATGCCGCTGAGCTCTCCGGGACAGTCGGCTCGGCGGGTGTACCAGACATCAATGGCTGAGCGGCTGGCAACGCCGCCGGCCTGTCGATCTGGGCCAGGAACGGCCGTGTGCCTGAGCTATCCGGGACAGTCGACGAGGCGGGCGCACTTGACATAAGTGGCGGAGTGGACATCCACGAGAGCCACGTGCGATCAGCCCGGCCTCTCGGGCACTCCACCCACTGGACGCCAGCTTGTGGTGGCGACGGGTACGACCCTGCGCCAGAGTTCTCCGGGACAGTTGACGCGACGAGCGCACTTGACATCAATTGCCGAGCGGCTGGTAACGCCACTGGCCTATCGAGCAGGGACAGGACAGTCGATGCGGTGGGTGTGCTTGACATCAGTGGCGGAGTGGACGGCCACGGCAGCCATGCACGGACGGCCTGGCCTCTTGGGCACTCCACCCACTACACGCCAGCTTCTGGTGGAGACGTTGAGACGGGAATCATGGTTTTCTTGCTGCGGCGAGAATGGCACTTGCCCCACCGCTCCCCGGCATGCCAGCGACGACTGCCGCAGTTGGCGCAGAGCGTGCCGGGCCCCATCGAGCCGGCCCTCCATTGAGGCGATTTTGTCCTGCCGCAGTCACCGCATCTCGGCCCCGCCGGAGCTTTAACCGGCGTGGATGGTTGGAGAGCGTGCGCCACACGAGGCACGCGAGGATTCTCGCCGTCCATTGGGGAGATACTCTGAAATGCACATAGAAATTAGTTTGATCAAAGAGGCGGAACGATCGAAAGAACAACGAAATCGATTGATTTGGGAGAGAGGACGATGGTACTTTCGCCTAGAGGAGGAGATGCCGATGGGGTCTTCTTGTGCCGAGAGGAGGAGATGCTGATGGGGTTTTCTTGCGCTGAGGAGGTGATGCAAAAGTGTGGTGTCAACTAAGCGCGTAACCTACAAGGTCTCGGTTATGCAGGTGCCATTCAGCGGGCTGCGCACTAGAGAATTCCAATGGACGACGCGTCAGCCTCCCGGGTGTGTACAGCCTTGACGGGACGGGACGGGCCTGCAGGTGCCTCCGCTCCCCTCCCACCCCGACCCGCTGGGTTATGCACAATCCACGACGCACACACTCTGCTTCAGCCTAGGTTACGCGGCTTGCTACCATTTGTAGGCTCCTGATAGATGCCCTGAGTACTATTGGCAAAGGGAGTAATTAGTCTGGTGGGAAGCGATTAGTCTAGAGAAACAGTCCGGTTAGGTCTGGTTGATAGCTGAGATAGGTTTGGGTGGATTTGGTTTGGTTCTGAACGGTCGCATGGGCAATTCCTTCAAGCTCGACGCCTCGTGCCCTCGTCTGTCGTCGTCTCCCTCGATCGTCCCAGTCTCCGACCACGTCGACACCGCACGCCGCTGCCATGGAGCTTGCCTCTTCGCGTTCCTGAAGGCTATCGTCGATGAGTCACCAAGGGTTCACTATCGAGTATCGACAAGCTCCGTCCGCGGTGCCGGCGCTGTGGCGCTCTTCGCAGCTCGCCAGCAACTGCCTCGACGAGCAACAGCAGGGTGACGAGCACTTGTAGGGTTACAGATAATTGGGTGGAAACCACAATTCAGATTAGTTTCGGAGTGAAATGTGCATTAAACTTGTCGCGGAAGGCATTCATTTCATCTCCATCGAAACAATGAGTTCCAGCATGGTCTACGAAAATGGATTGCCGCGCTTTGTCTGCAGTTTCTCCAGAAGCTCTCCTGATTAGAAATGTGTGTGTGTGGGACACACCGTACCGAATCTACTCCGAGTCGTTATCGCACCCATCGGTAGGATCATGGTCACCTGACAACATGAGAATTAGCAAGGGATATAATAAATGTTAACAACAATTCACACAACCATATGCAATAAGAACTCACCGCCATTGTGCGAACCACTCGCCTCAGAATCAGAAAGCGGTGTCGAAGTTTTGCCACCCAAATATCCATCCAGCTTGGCAAAACCGGCATCAATTTGACCAAATAGGCGTTTAACCTGGTCAACTTTCTACAGATATAAAGCGAGGTAAAGGGTAAAGCACGACGCAATTAATTGGCATCTCAATTCTTAAGGAGTGTACAAGGTATATCCGGAAAGAAAATATTTACTACTCCTACTACCTTGTTGTGCTCTTCATCGTCGGTCTCCTCGTCACTTTCAGGGGGTCCGCAAGTGAATGGCAGCGCCTTGTCTGCCTCGATGATTCAAAAGTCATAGATTAAATGAAACAAATAAATGGTGCAGAGGATCAATAATAGCATATCAGTACTATGTACGCACCGTGGTTGAGAGCAACAAGTACTTTAGCTAATACTTCACAGCGTGTGAGGGGTGGGCTTTGTCCAGTGTATTTGAACATACCATCACCAGTGTCTGCAATTGGTAGTATATCTCCAAATGTCGAACAAATGGAGGTGATGCCATTGTTGAGATATTCAATCTTTTTTTCATGTTCTGTGCATTTTCCAGATAAAAGGTTGCAAAAATCGGACTCCCTGAGCAGATCACGCTGCAACTTGCAGACCTTAGCATGACTGTAATCATCAATTGTCACGACTGCATGTTTTTCCAAGTGCTCAATCACTTGCTGGCAGAGATCTTCGTCTGCCTCATACCCCCTTTTGTCTGGACCACTAAGGAACGTGGCCTCTGCTTTCTCCTGTACTGACGAATCAATATCATGAACATCTATTGTCATCGCTAAAGTCATTTGACCATCCTGGAGTTCGATGGTTTCCTCATGCACTTTTAGGCCCAACCTTTTAACAATGTCATCCAAGATGCAATGACGTGGGATTGTGATTACATGAGTAGAGTAGCTAGACTGCACATGCCGGTACACAAGGGAAAAAGAATCAGCAAGCATGCACTCATATGTGTATACTAGATATGCTCAATTATTGTTTATTCGAAACTTGGATGATGCATAGAGCTTACCCCAGGAACATGAATAAGGGACAACGAATCATCTTCTGACACAGCTGAGTTGACCTACGTTAAAGAATAATAACACAAACCAAGTTTGAGGAAACGTGGACAACGAATCATCTCCTGACACAGCTGAGTTGACCTACGTTAAAGAATAATAACACAAACCAAGTTTGAGGAAACGTGGACGATAATTTGGGAACAGACGCGGGAAATTCACACTCTTTGTACCAGTGGGTTGTCAACAGGCAGTTATACAAATGAAGTGACATAATCTTTTGTGCAGAAAAGGTGACGAGAGCAGCGGCCAGAAACCTGTAGATGCCGAGATGGACAAGTGTATGAATATATTAATTTGCTGGGTCGAATTAAGGTGAAGTTTGTAATATTGTTTGAGATATTCGGATATACTTCTACTACTATGTAAAGTTCTTCCCATTCCCAATTCTATTCTGGTTATGGGTTGGTCGTAGTAATAGAAAGAAAACTACCCCCAGGTTGATCCGTTTCTGTAATTTCGTTGCTTTTATCAGTATAATGAAATTTCGGACCTGGCATAGTGGGAAAAAAATGTAAGCGATACTTGAGCAGGAACTCCGACCGCCACAAAATAAGAAGAGGAAATCAGAAACAATCTGAAGCTCGACTTGATGTGGTGTTGGATGTAATTAATTATTATATTACTGGAGGGTTGCCCGGTGTGATTTCAATCCTCGTGATGCCATTCTATTACTGACTACATTAATTGATTACGTACAATCTCCTAAGTTCAGAAAGGGAGGAGGCATAAAATAATTAACCTCTTCATCGGCCTTTGCAGGCGTAGAAAGGGGAACTGGAGGCGAGGCCGCGACATGGCTCCCTGCCACCGAGTGGTTGACATCACCTGGACGGCCTGCTGGATTGTCGGCGGACGAACAGATTGGATCTTCTGTAGGCGCTGCGGGTGGAGCGACGGTGCCCATGTCAAGCCGCCTCTTTGACGGAGAGTCCTTCCCGCTGCGTATAGCCAGTGGATGCTTCGTCGGTGTACGGCAGGGGGATCCACTGCTCGCTCCATGAGGCGATGAAGAATGCATTGTGGTAGTGATGGACTGCAGCCGCGCTACATGGAGCCTTCGTGATATATATGAAGAAGAAGAAGTAGAGAAACCTTGCAATACAAAGATTTTGAGAGAGAGAGAGAGAGATGGAAGCGAATGAAAACCATGATCGCGACATTGTCGGGGTTGCCGCAAAGCGTACGTAACTGAAACTCGCATGAAATTATGGAAACATTAAGCAATGACGTTACCATGCATACTATGCCTTTGATCACCCGCCGTGCTCCGCGGCAACCGCGGTGCTGCGTGCGTAACCCAAGCCGCCTTCACATGGCCGTGTGGGCAACCCAAGCAGTTGCACCTAGCAGCGTGGCCCCAGAGTAACCGAGACCAGGCTACGCAAGTTGTGCACGATGGCCGCACGCATGCCGTGTGGGTCACGGTTATGCAATCCTCTGTAGGTTGTACTAGCTTGTACCACTAGCTACATGCATGGATGGTACGTAATCGGGGCACCACCGTCGCGCCATCGTGCGTAGCCGAGTACGTGTTACCGACCGGCGTTATACGTAGAGAAGTTTACAATTAATAAATAAATAGCATTAAGGAGTGCAGACCACCCGATCCAAACAGGGTTTTAACTACTTTTGTTCTTGTTCAGCTTTCAGTTTTCGATGTTGAACCACTGTACACCGATTAAGGGAGGAGCAGCATCTGGTGGAGGACATCCTGCAACACCGACTGCGTTACGCAGATTTAGGCTCCAGATGCATGCGTAACCTGGATAGGCATGGTTACGTAACCTGGATAGGCATGGTTACGCAAGCATCCATGCTGCATCTGGTCGTGTCGATTCGGCTGTTGACGGTTGAAAAGTGCTACTTTTACACCGTCAATACCTGCATAATATAATGGTAAAAGGGTCATCAACACTAGAATAGGGCTTGATACTGATGATTTCCACAAGTGTTGGTGTTTCTAGCTTTTGTTGCAGAATGCACCGAAATACATGCCAAATGGTACAGTTGAGAGCAAGTAGTCCAATGGCTATTAAAGGACATCACCATAAACATCCTCAAATGCCAATTTGGACTACACCATTGTGACGGGCTTGTCGAGACGATTGAAATGGATATATCATTTGTCTACTTTGGAGTCCGGATGAAAAAGATATGCTCAAGACAAGATCACCCTCTTGATATCATGTGGGCCCGGTGGGACCCACACCAGACCACGTGGCGACGTGTGCCACATTGGATGCCATGTGTCCATGACACCTCACCAATCCATGTGAAGCAACTCCCGACAAATCAGACACCGCCACATGTGTAGCACAAGGATCCAAGGGCCCACCGGGGACCCAAACCACCACGAAACTTGCCATGCACGGAGGATAGATCATGGGACCCACATATCAGTCACTGGGAGAAAGCACACAGCGAAAGGTGCCGCTAGGGGGTCAGCCAATCCTTGGATCGGCCGACCCGCCTTAGTGCCCGTTCATCGTGGCCTTCCACGTGGTGGCCCCTGATTGGTCCCTTGTCGCGATCCCGGGCGTTTTGGAGCACTTGGAGCCCCGGAGCAAGCCACTCCCTCCTCTATAAATAGGAGGGGAGGGGCTCCATTTTGGAACACACACTTCTCCTCCTCCTCTTCATTTTGGCTTGGAGCCTCTCTCTTTAGGAGAGGAGAGCTCTTTGTATAGGATTAGTGCTAGGGAGTGAGGTGGGAGGCTTGAGGACATGTCATGTTCTTCATGACATCTTCCTCAAGAACGATCCTCAGCGGTGCCTTTGTCAACTAGACTAAAGTGAGTATTTCGACATTTCCTATTTAGACTAAAGTCGTATGCATGCTTAGTTGCTTTGTTCTTGTGTTCTTCGTTTGTTCTTGGTTTAGAGGCTTGTGTTCTTCGAACACAACCCTTTCGATCCAGTAGACTTAGATCATAAGTTTGCATCTAGTTTGCTAGCTTGTCTATTAGAGTAAAGTGAAGCTCCTGCATGTCTCTAGTTAGATCAAAGTGCATTCGTGATCTTGCATGAGTGATAGAGCATACCTTGAGCTAGTGCCGGTATCTCCCTCGCGGATTCGTAGGAATAGTAAGTGGTATAGACGAGGTGTCTGGACCATAAGCTACCCTTCGAAGACCACGTACGATCGTAGCGTAGAGGTAGGCCGCAGTGGTGACAGCCTGTTGGACCCTTTGTCAACCCTCTACGTCGCGTACCGAGTTGGGCTCGAGCCAACACATTGGCCTTGTGCTTGGTGCCCGAAGTGAGTGCTATACCTGAGAGACTGTAACTAGACTCTGCGCTCGGTCGAGGCAGATCCTTTCTACCTATCCTATCAATCAGTGTTGTGTCCTTGGATCATCTATACTAGAGTAGGAGATAGTACATGCCGTTCCTTGGATTCGATACCCTTGGAATACTCTCCTTCCTTGGGGAAGTGCTACAGCGGTATTTCTGTGCGCTTGCGGTATACCCGGTCGTTCTTATACGCTCCCTCTAGGTGTACAACTAGTGGTGACGTTGAGAAATGCCAACATCGGCGTGTAACCTATACCCGTGCGGATACGCACTATCCGTGCTGCGTGCTGCAACACCGACTGGGCGGTGTCGATTATGCGCGTAAGCTGGACCCGCTCGGTTACGCACCATCCATGCGTGTAGCTGTTATGCAAATTATGTGGCCTGCAAGATGAGTTTGGTTGGGTTGCCTCCGTCAGATCGAGGGTGGATGGTGCAGATGCGGTGATTGCTGAGTGCAGTCATTTTGCCTGACTGCACACGGCAGGTGAATGCGTAACCCGTACTGGCTCGGTTACGAACGATCCATGCTGCGTGTTGCGATCATTTGATGGCAGCTTTGCCTGTGCCACGGTCCACGTGTATTACGCACGTACGAGGCCGCTTTGTACACAGCATAGCGGTTGCCGCGGAACACGGCACGAGATCATTTGGTGGCAGCACCCAGTAGGTTACGCACGAGCCATGGTGCGTGCAGCAACATGGCTAGCGGTTGGGTTACCAATCACCATAGCATTAGCATATGCCTTTGATCAAAGCAATACGCACAGTCCGTGCACCATGCTGCGTGCGTAACCCAACCTTCCTCAGGTAACGCGCAGAATTGACAGGATCAGCCTAGGCCATCGGTGTAGCTTTGGTGTACCTCCTACTAACTTAGCTAATGCGAATCTAAAAAAACCATAGCTGATGTGTAAGAGAGTGGGTGTAGGATAAATCGTAAATATAGTTAATTATGGGATGCCATGTTGTTATGTGAAATGTGCATTAAACTTGTCTGCTGTCAAATTAACTCGCGGAAGGCATTCATTTCATCTCCATCGAAACAATAAGTTCCAGCATGGTCTACGAAAATGGATTGCATACAAGTACAAATAGTGAAATGCTTTTGTTATGTGCTGCTCAAAGGGACACATTATTATACACATCCTGAATGCACATATGAATCCATATCAACAACAATGTGTATTGCACATATATATCAATGTGTATTGCAATGTAAATGATGTGTTGTCCGTAGCAACGCAAGGGCACGATCCTATAGTAACTAAAACATTAAACTACAGACTACAAGCAGGGACCCTGGTACATGCCTTTGTGTAATCTACTATGGAGATCGTGCATAACATGGGGATGGTGAAAGCATACGAACACAAAATCTGTTGTGAGTATTCCGTGTGGCCAGATTCACTCTAAAAGAGACATGCACTTCTCCTGCAATTGGGTGCAGTTAGTCTCAATTGCCCATCGTATAAATGCGCTCACAGTTTGCTCGCTTGCCATGTCCCACATCCTTGATGCACAATGCAGCTTCAACCTTTGGACGCGGTACATGTCGGCGACTGAGAGTAACACAGGCCAGGCATTGGCAGGGGTGTCCCATAAATCAGCCTCCTCCGGGAGTGATCCTTCACTGGCATATTTGATCAGAAGCAAGAAGCCATCAGGGTGTGTGTCTTGAATTTGAACAGTTTCAGAGTTTGACTCCACTCCACCACCGTAGAGCATTGCCTTCATCACAAGATACTGCGGCCACATCGGCACGTATCGCTCGTATCACCCGGCTGCCTATGTCGAAGACAACGTCCACAGGGGCTTGGGCTGCAAGTGTTGCGCATATGCTTCTGCGTACTGAGGGAGGAGGAACATCAATGCGATCGTCCTCAAGTATTGTAACAACACATGATATGTTTATGCGACCTCCGTTGGAGCTCACGCGCTCAATGTCACGATGCTCCACCAGGCATTCAAAGCCTCGTTGTCCTAGATCCCCATTCCTGAATTCAACATCTTTTGTAGCTTGAACTCGAAACGTATCATTATCATCGGTGGGGTATCCAGCCACCGCTCGCAACAATACTCGCACCTATGCGTGGAACCATGCAGTGTCATCACAGGCTCTACAACAGTGAGAGCATATATGCATGTGTGAATGTGTGTATTCATAACAACGAGAAACCTACCTTTTGGGCTATGTTCATAGGAACGAGGAGGACGGCAATGCCGTCTGGTACACCCATCCACTGATGATCAGTCATACCTGTAGGATAGCAACGTAGCCTCCATTGACGACCTCCAACCATGAATGTACCGGATTCCTTGTACTGCCCCGCGGTTCCTTCTGCTTTCGCTTCCTCGCTTGAGACTGAGAAGTCGACTTGCTTGGAAGGAGACATGTTAGTGTCTAGAGCCATGATCGCAAATGGCGGCAATGATTGACTCGTGGGTAAACTGCCTCCTTTTATTGTGGGAGTGCATGTGCCGTTCCGAAATGACAACCGTTCGTGGACATGAGTTACCACTACTTATTACCCAGTACACTGAACGGACGCGTCCCTTCAGTGCGAGTGTGCACACGTTCGGGTCATGAGCGCCCGGTTACCAGTCCCGAAAACCGTACCAATCCTTACTTAACTGCAGTTCACAATGGTCCTGACGTGGATGAACTTGTGGGAGTGTCATTCCCAAATGGTCATTCGACACACCCCTTCTATGCGGCAATGCTTTTTCAATTTCGGCATGTATATTGCGTTTTGGCCTTGTCACATTGGCAAGTTCATCACGTTTCTCAGTCTCGCAGCGGCACGCGACAGTTTGCAATTTTTGTGCATCCCCATCGTACTGATGTAACTGGCATACAGGAACAAACAAGTCATGAACGAAACTCCCAACAGCTTAAGCTGATAGGAAAAGGTGGGCAACGATAGGATCACTCTCACTCGAGTACCAAATTGGAGGGGTGGAAACACAGAAGTAGGGATGGAAATATGGAGATGGAATCCGAATTATCCGACATCCGTATCCGCTAAAACATAAATATGGATATCCGTATCCGTATTCGAATTCAAATGTGATAGTAAAGTGGATACATCCGAATTCGTTTTTGTCGATGCAATGAAGTAATTAACTTTGCAGGGATGAATGTACTACTAAACCTTGAGTAGACCATGCTGGAACTAATTGTTTCGATGGAGATGAAATGAATGCCTTCCGCGAGTCAATTTGAGAGCAGACAAGTTTAATGCACATTTGACATAACAACATGGCATCCCATAATTAACTATATTTATGATTTATCCTGCACCCACTCTCTTACGCATCAGCAATGTTTTTTTTTGAGATCCGCATTATTAGCTAGTAAGTTAGAACTTGAAGACCGACGGCCTAGACCGACTGTCGATTATGTGCATTACCTGAGGAAGGTTGGGTTACGCACGCAGCATCGCGGTTGCCGAGCAGCACGGCGGGCCGTGGGTGTTGTCGGAGCGTGCGTAACCCAGGCAGTTATCACAGAAACCTGCACCACGTCGGTACACAAGACACACCCCGTCATGAAGGTGCGTAACCTAGTGCGTGCTCAACCGCAGAGTTGGTGTTGCATCAAGCTGCATGGAAAAAAAATTTGTTCGGGGAATCTTTCATGCATGGAGTACTAAATTTCGTCTCGTGATTTTGCACGGAGTTGTGAAAATAGTTTTGCAAACTGACTTTATTTAATACTCCCTCCGTTCCTTTATATAAGCATTTCTAAGGTTCAAAATTTGTGCCTAAATATAAGCATTCCTAGGGATAGGACAAAATTAAATGGGGTTGGTGGGTAGGTAGAGAGTTGGTGGGTAGTGTAAAATGAGGGGTATAGATGTCATTTCCTTCCACAGTTATTTGTCGAGTTTGAACCCTTGGAATGCTTATATAAAGGAACGCAGGGGCCGCCGTCGCCTCCTCGATCCCCCCCACCTCCTCCGCCCCCGCCACCGGCGACCTCCCTCTCCCCTCGGCAGGCCCGGATCCGGCGCGTGGCGGCCTCTCCCTCGGGGATTCCGGCGGCAACGCGGGGTGGTGGGGACAGCGGCGGAGCAGGAGACGGCCTCCCCAGAGAGGGCGCGAGGTGAGATCCGTCCCTGACGGGCGGAGCAGGGACGCGAGGCGAGGCGGGAGGAACAGCGACGCGACCTTCCTCCTCTGCCCTCTCCCTCCCATCGAGATCCGGCGCGGAGAAGCTCAAAGCACAATTGCAAATCTTCTTGACTTCTTTGCCTGTACAAAGCTGTTCCAAATCCAATCTGCTTCTGTAATAATACCCTCATAATATTGTAGAGGCGATATGCCCTTGACAAATTTTTTGATTAAGTTGGGTTTGAATTTAATTTTCTTGAGCACTACAGCCTTCACAGGTTCCTTTGAAGCCTCTAGTATCTTAAACTTAGGCTTCTAAGCCTTCACAGCTTCCTTTGAAGCCTAGGTTTAAGATACCAGAGCCTTCAAAGAAAGCTGTGAAGGCTGCAGCGCTGAAGAAAAATTAATTTAAAATCTGACTTAATCAAAAAAGTTGTCAACAAGGGTGTATCGCCTCTACAATATTACAAGGTATTATTACAGAAGCAGATTGGAACAGCTTTGTCCAAGCAAAGAAGTCAGAAGAATTTTAGAACTGTAGCAAAGAGCAGAGTAGCCGGGTACAAGTGAGGTGGGAAGATACCACACCTCCAGCTACAGGTGAAACCGTATCCAAAAACCCTAGGTACGAGGAGGTGCTCCAGCGCACTGTAAGATAACAAAATGACACTAATGTTGTTCATCGACCAGTACTAACAACATATTGTACCCTTGCAGCGTAAGTTTCCTCTGAACATTCACAGAGCCGGTGTCCTTCGCCAAACCAGGAAGATGTGGTAACCAAAGCCCTGGGAAACAAGGATCAAGATGGGTGTTAGGAATAAACTCGTGTTCAGGTTTTTACTCTGTTTTCAGTTGGGCTTTTTGTTAGATTGTGGGGCTCTGCGGATCAGAGCCGCGTCTTGTCCAACGTCTTTCCAATACAAAGTGATTAGAAGCTCCTGCTCAACATCCCAATTCAGAACCCATAGAATTTGTTCTTTTTGGCCAGAGGAACCACCCTTCGCCTCCAGGTACCTGACCTTTCTAGTGCTTCACGGCATACTGTTCATCGTCTCGCATCACCATGCCACTGAGGCTTCACGGTGCAGACAACAACATCTCGCAGGTATCGAGCAACACCATTCATAACGCAGCCCGATACCAGACAGGTTACGCATGCCCTTCAATGTCCGCTTATCCCGGGGAGGTTGCAATACGCTAATACGCACCATGGCCCGTGCGTAACCACAGGTTACGCATGTAAAACCCAGGTTGCACCAAGCCTCTGTATTGTTTGTTCCTGCAACCAGGCTCTGTAGGTTGCACCACTAGGTAGCACGCAGCCAGGCTGCATTGTTCCTGCAACACCGACTACGTAACCTGACCCATGCTGCATCCGGTGGTGTCGATTCTGCGCATTACCTGCACTAGTTGCTCGGTTACGCACCATCCAGGCTGCAACCGCCTGGAATACGCACGCGCACCTATAGGCTCCAGATGTATACGTAACCTGAACCCGCTCGGACACACATGGACTCTGTTACGCACCTTCATGCTGCAACACCGACTGGGTGGTGTCGTTTCATCGTGCAACCTGCATCCCGTCGTGTCTATCCTGCGCGTCACCTGCACCAGTTTCGATGATGCACGGTTTGGTGATGCACCATCCGTTCTACATGGCGTGTGCAACACTGACTGGGTTACGCATGGTGTCGGTTACGCACCGTCCGTGCCGCTTGATGCAACACTGACTTGGTTGCATGGTGGAACACAGACTTTGTTACGCAGAGTGTCGGTTACGCAAAAACCACGCTATATCCTCTGTCATGTCGTTTCATCGCGTAACCTTGAGCCGATAAGGTTACGCAAAATCCACGCTGCATCCGGTCGTCTCGAATCTGCGCGTAACCTTTGCAGGTTATGCGCCGTCCGTGCTGCTTGATGCAACACCACCAACTGTCTCGTGTCGAATCAACGCGTAAGCTGCACAGGTTACGCTCTGTACGTGCTGCTTGAGCAGCAACACCGACTCGATTAAGCACGGACTAGGTTACGCACCTTTAAGATGGCTGGCTGCACGGTCCAACACTAACCGCGTTACTCATGACGACGGTTATGTACGCATGGTGCAACCTCCAGCAAATCCGTACCCTCTAGGTTACGCACCATCCATGCTGCATGCAACACCGTCTCGCAGGTGCAGGCAGCACTGATAGTGCGTAACCGAACTGGTGTAGGTTACTCGCAGGATCGACAGGACCGGATGCAGCAGGGATGGTGCGGAACCCTTGGCTGGGTGCAGGTGCCCTGGATGTCGGCTTCTTGGCAACACAGTCCGAAGGCCACAAAACAGATCAACTTTATATGGCACTCCCTCCATTCTCTTTTGATAGGAATACTCCGTATTTCAAAAAATCAGATTTTTACAAATGATAGTCCTATTTGCCATTGGTGTGGGCCATGGCAATAAATGGCACAGATAACAATGAGTATCATGAGTAGAATGCCATTTGACAGAAGAGAGGTGGTGCTGGGATGTTATCCAGGTGGAATGCAAGCTGTGAAGCCAAAGGGAGCAACTCAGGCTGAATAGGAGACGAAGTCGAGTTGTACTCGGACTCCGACTCGAGTTCTCTGAGCGGGTCAGAGATCGAAATTTCTCCAAAATTTTCAACGAATTCTCCCATCGAAGCTTGCGTAAGCGTGGAGGACTTGAGCTTTGACTCCGGAGTTGGCGCTAAGAAACGCAGGAACGATCCAGCGCCATCAGCAACGCAAACCCAAGAGCCGAAGACGAAGGTGTCGCCTTGCTGGAAAGCGATGGTCGGCTTGATGATGACGAGAGCCATCGAGTTCGCCAGTGGATCAACAACGAGATCCCCTACCTGGCGCGCCAGCTGTCAGTGTTTTAGACACCGAGCCTACGACGGGGTACCGAAGTAGTAGATTGTGCAGTGGGGCTCGCCGAGATCAGGAACACGATGGTGAGACACGGGGCACACAATTAGACAGGTTCGGGCCGCAATGTGTGTAATACCCTACGTCATGTATGCTGTGTGGCTCTGTATTGATTGTGTATGTTTTGAGAGGGGTCCCTGCCTCGCCTTATATGCCACGGGAGGCAGGGTTACAAGTCGGATTGGTACAAAGGTACTATTCGAGTAGGACTCGGAGTAGCCTATACAGGGTATGGAAAGCTATCCTAGTCTTAGTACAAGTCCTTGTCCGTCTTGCCTTGCCTTGTGGTCCACGGTACCAGCACCGTGACCCACTAGTCGAGTAGTCCAGGTGTGTAGGAACTCATCTCCTGGGTATGGCCCACATGTGTTGGTGGGCCCAGGGATGCCCGGTCGACACTGTGTGGTCCGAGAACCGAGGGATGGTCGCTCCTTAGTGATGAGTGATTGACAACATGGTGTGGACTGACTCTTGGCCTAGTATTGTAGGTGCAGGTTGCGTCTTGGTTTGTGTTGGTGCAGGTGAAGAAAAAGTGTGAAAGGTATATGCCTGTGTGGCCTCCAGGGAGAGGAGAGAGAAGTAGGCTTGGTTCGAGGGACCCGATGGCCAACGGGATCAAGTGCGGGCCGCATGGTGGCAAGAAGAGTAAGCGAAGTCGAGTACAAGGAGTCGGTGCAATGGTGGCGGCCAAGTCAAGGAACAAGGGAAGTCTAAGTACACCATCTGGGAGTCGAAGGTGAAAGGCTTGACGGGCTTGAGGCTTGGCGAGGTGAGGTTGTGCCTTGCACGCGGGATTGGTGGTTTGGCCACAAAACCCTCAAGACGAGGGTTTCTCGGTTTGGGCCTCAAAACCGAGCCCAAAGACTCGGTGTGACGTGGTCGGCCACCCAGGCCGATCTAACTGCCCAGGAGGGCAGTTTGACCACCCGGGTCGCTACGGCCGAGAAGCTTCAAAGCGGAGGACATGCAGCATGATCGCAAAGCATGCGTGAACATGAAGCGGGCTTGCGGTTGATGTGCATCCGTCCGATGGAGATTCGACAAGGATTCCCAAAGTACTAGGGGTAGTTTAGTCATTTGGCCTCCACCTATATAAGCCTAACAAGAGGTGGATGGCAGCCAACTCTTGGGACTCTTTGCACTTGGCTTTTGTTTTCCATAGGGTAGCTAGTGCTTGTTGCAAATCCGGAGAGGGAAGGATGTTGGGAGGTTCCAAGCCTCTTTGTAAAGAATCATTCCTCTCTAGCTATTTTAGGTAATGATAAACCCAGTAGATACTTTCATCCTAACAAGGTTTAAGACAAGGTTGTCCTCTTTCTCCATATCTTTTTGTCTTGGCTATTAATGAACTTTCTATAAGATGGCAGGAAGCTCTCCAAAACAACAACCTTACTAGAATTTCATTAGGTCCTGGAGCTCCTCCTATACATTCCCTTTTATTTGCAAATGATCTCATATTATGTGGCCAAGCAACTTTGGAGGAAGCCCAACTCATTAAGAATATTTTATATCACTTTTGTCAGCAATCTGGTCAAACTCCCAACCTTCAAAAGTCTTCTATATATTTTAGAAGGAATGTTCCTCACCACATCAAGAACTAGATCAAAGGTTTGTTCCCTGTTCCTACCCTTCAACCTAATACCATGCATCTAGGACACCCTCTCATTATTTTCTCACAAGGATAAGAATAGATCTTATAATTTCATCCACAACAAATATATAGCTAAGTTTGGTACCCTTAAAGCTAATAAGCTTAACCATGATGGTAGACTACAGCATATCAAATATGTTCTATCTTCTATTCCTATCTACTACATGTCTACTATTCTTTTTTCTAAAACCTTCATAGAGCAAATTAACACCATCATTCGAAGATTTTGGTGGGTTGGTGTTTAGGAGGAACATCAAACTAATCCCATTGCATTCCACTCTTGGGATGATATCTGTAAGTCTCCTGAACAAGGTGGTCTCGGTATTAGAGACATGGAATTGATTAATAACAGTTTGATTATTTGTTCTGCTTGGAATGTAACCATCAATAAAAACCCTTTACTCACTGCTACTCTCAAAGCTAAATATTATCCCCAAAATACTTTCTGGACAGCCCCAACTCCTGTTTCTAGATCTGCCTACCGGTCTTCCATTTTATAAGTCAAGCAGCATATACATTCCAATGTTACCTTACAAATCCATGATGACAGCTCATCCATTTGGTCCTCTCCCTGGACCCATATTTGGGAAAACATTCATGATCACCTCCTCCTTCCAGTCACTAACACTTGTCAGGGGGTGAGACCTGGACAGATCTGCTAGGGGGTTGCCCTAGTGGTTTGCAGGTTAATGGAGGATCGGGACCTAAGAGCGTAAGTGGTTATACACAGGGTGCACACGGAACTAGGCGAGTATGGCGGCGAGGAGCAAGGAGACAAGGGTTTATACTGGTTCAGGCCTCCGAAGAGTAAAACCCTACGTCCAGTTGTGGTGGATTATGCGAGGATGAAGATGAGTTGTTCATATGCATGGAACCCTAGGCCGCCTTATATGGGGGGACGGGCTAGGGTTTGCATGCGCAGGTCGGTTGACCCGTGTCGGGGTCGGTTACAACTGTGGGAAGCTTATCTCCCGGATTACAAGGAGTATCCCCTGATACTCGGAGCTACAGGTGGCGGCGCGCTAGGTCGTCGTGTCTTATCTTGCACGCCAAGGCTTCGCGGGTCTTCCGGGATCAGGACCAGGTCGCCCGCGGTCGTCGGAGATGTGGATAAGGTCGCTGGGCCCACTTTGCAGGTCAGCGGGTCTTCTGGAAGGTCGGGTCCACTTGTCAGGAGCCCCTAGGACCCTGGCCGGTGGGGACCCATGGGTACCTATGTCTCTCAAGCCCCCGATCGACGTGTAGGCGTAGCGGCCGAGGCGAGGTTGTGTCGAAGAGTAGCAAGGCACGGCACCGTCGAGGTCGTGAAGGGTGCACAGGGATCAAAAAAGAAAAGAAACCCCTCCGATGCGCGCACGAAGTTGAACATCGAGCTTCTGGGTCGAAGGCCATGAGGTCAAAGGGAGGACGAGGCGTAGATCTTGCAGAACTGCCGACCTGACCGGAGTCAGGCATGTCGTAGTAGCAGTCGCGACCTTCAGTAAGGTCAACCAGCCTACCAAGGGTAGGTCGAGTAGAGATATGATGGAAGCAGGCTTCCGTTAGGTCGAGGCGACCTGAAGAAAATAGGGCGTCGAAGACGCACTAGTGTTGTAGCCCCCGAGCAGTAAAGCGACCAGGATGGCCGGTTTGATGCTCCAAAGAAGAAGAGAGAAATAATCCGAACCTATGACCTTCTGCTGAAGAAACAGATGCTCTTGCTATGTCGACGCTATAGGACAAAAGCTCCAGAATCTTGCAGAGGTCAGCAGGCGACAGGTCTGGCGCAGCCAGAGTCACAAGTGCACTATACAGTCACGGGCCAGCAAGCTGATGAAGCACAGGTCGCTATCACCCGCAAAAGACAAAAGGTGCTCCGGGACGTGGTCAGGTAGGGGACAAAGCGCGCCAATGCCTCCCACGGGCGAACAGTGACCTCGTGCTCCACGAGGGTACAGTGATCTTGAGGATAAGGACACCACGCAAGTTGGCTTGCAGATAAGACTGAATGGCAGGTAATGATGAGGATCCGCCCATGGCGAGCTCCGTGCCAAAAACTCGTCGTACGCGGCACGCCACCGATAAGATCCCTGCGCACAAGGGCGTCAAGATCATCTCCGCCACCATCGAGGTAGAGAAGAGGAAGAAGAGGAAGAGGAAGGACACCACTGCATCGTCGGAGACGGCAACGACTAGCACCGAGGTCATCTTCGAGGAGCAGGATGATGTGCGGTCGCGTGACGTCGCCGCAGGGTCGGGCGACGTAGCGGCCGCGGGGGGAGATGACACCGCGTTCGGCGTTGCAGGCGTGCAGCAACTGAAGCCGAGCGCGGAAGGCGTGAGCGACCAAGGGTCATAGAAGAAGCCAAGGCGGGCGCCGCCCAGGCCGTTTCAGGTTCGGCTGAAATCCAGTAGCGGGTACGTCGTGGATCTTGCTTTTCTTGCTCTATTCGACCTTCGTGACTTGTTGGGTACATAGTACTTGACAAACTTGTGCATCTGTGGGCAGGGTGACACCCGCTGCATCGGGTACCAGCAAGAACGCCTCAGGCCAAGAGGCCTTTGGGCGGAAGGTCGAGAAGTTGCCGGTGGGTCAGTCACCAGCGACCTCAGGCGGGGATGTAACCAGCAAGGTCCTTGAGACCATGACGGCGGTGGCGGCTGAGGTTGCTGCTGACCGCGCGCGGCAGGAGGAAGGCCTTCACCAGCAGGGCCCGCCCGAGTCGAGCCCACCGGAGACGTGGTTGGCGGAGACTGGAGGGGGAGGCGGGGAGGACGAACGGCACCGGTGCCTCTACACCGGCACTCCGTGGGAGGATGACGTCATTACCGACGCCAAAGACCTTGCCGACTTCAAGACGGCGCAGGCGACCATCACGGAGGCGGCGAAGACAATCGGCAGGACACTCATGGTGAGCTAATATTACCTTTGGGGCTACGTCTTTAGTTCACCCAGGCGCCTTGATTTGACGATCTTTCTTAATGTGTTGGTGCAGACTCTTGCCGAGCGTTCGCAGGCGAGGGCGAACCTGCTAACGGAGGGTGCCAAGCTTCACACGGAGCTAGCCACGACGTGAGAGGCCGTGCTTCAGGCCAAGACTGAGGCCGCAAAGGAAATAAGGAGCCTCAAGGAAGAGGCGATCTTGAAGGACAAGACTATGGAGGCCTTGAAGCAGGAGCTTGAAGCTGCAAAGCTGAAGGCGAAGGAAGCAGAGGACAATCTGAAGGTCACCGCCACAGGTACGTTAAGGGACGCCCTTAATCTTATTGCATTTACGTCGTGGGGAGCCATTCTGACCTTGACTTTTGCAGACGCCAAGAAGAGGGATACTGCCTTGAAGAAAGACCTCAAGGAGTCCAAAGAACAAGTGAAGACCCTCAAGGAGAAGCACAAGGAGGTCGTCGCTAGTGAGTCTTACTTCACTCGTAAAGCTGCATATGAATTTGGGGGCGCATAGGGATCTAGAGATCGACCTTGGCCGGGTAATGCAAACCCTTATTGACCATCAAGAGATGACTGCAGATCTTCAGAAGGAACTGGACGACCTCAAGGAGGCCACCGAGTACCTTGTGGACGTCTATGTCCCCAAGGTCAAAGGCGAGCCACAGGAGCTCGTCGCGCGGCTGGAGGAGGCGGAAGGTCGTGTGAAGACCTTGTTGGTAGACAGCGGCAAGCTCACCGCTGCTACCACGCTGAGCCGTCCTTCGACCTTGAGAAGGTCAAGGAGGAGCTCGACTTGTCGCAGCTGGTGGGCAGCAAAGATATTCAGGCCGTCGCGGAGGAGGTTATGAAGAAAATAGACCTATAGATGTAACTTAGGTCGTAGCAAACAGTTAGTAACAATGGGTCGTGGACCCTTTTGATGTAAGATAAACCTTGCATGAAGAAGACATGTTTAATTAAGTTAACGTGATCCCTTATTTGACTTCGTATACTCCTTATAAGCATGCAAAGGTAACGAAGTTGCAAGACCCATTTTCCCCCGCTAACCCAACTCAGTGGAGGAACGGCTTACCGACTACACGGCTCGGCGCGGAGGCTTATGTGCAGCCGACGCGCGGAGGGGGATCAGGGACCCAAGGTCAAGCAACCCCACGACCTAGGAATACTTATAAGGTGCACGAAAAGTTGAGGTAAGGGAACACTGGTAAAAAAAGGAAGGTAGAAACCCCAGGTCGAATGACCCTTAGGTTGGTGAAGCCAAGCCCCCGAGCATGAAGGGCAGAGCTTAAAGCCAAGCCCCCGAGCGTGAGGGGTCCGGTTTTAAACCAAGCCCCCGAGCGTGTCGAAGGGGTGGGTGAACAGAAAATGAATAGGTCGAAAGAGAAACCTTTATATTAAATTACAAAGGATAGAGTACATAGCTTTATTGTGATACAAGGCTCCTAAGGATAGAAGCGACGTAAATGCTCGATGTTCCAGGGGTTCGGAACACCCTGGTCATTGGCCCATTGGAGGCGATAGGTCACCGGTCCAATGACCTCCTTAACTATGAAGGGGCCTTCCCAAGGCGCAGAGAGCTTGTGCATGTCCTTGGTGTTCTGGATCCACCGCAAGACTAGGTCGCCAACGTTGAAGGAACGCTCCCGCACGTTGCGGTCGTGGTAGTGGCATAGCTGTTGCTCGTGGCGGGTGTGGTGCATGAGCGCGGCCACACGATGTTCCTCGATACTGTCAAGGTCGAGCCTGTGTGTTTGCTCCACTTCTCCTTCGTCGAAGTTCTAGATGCGAGGAGCACCGAAGGCCACGTCCGTGGGGAGGATGGCCTCTGACTCGTAGACCAAGAAGAAGGGTGAGTACCCTGTAGCTGAGCTGACCTGGGTCTTGAGACCCCAGAGGACGTGAGGGAGCTCTGAGAGCCACCTGGTAGCGTAGGGTGCTGAGCCGTCGAAGATACGGTCTTTGATGGCCTGTAGGACCATACCATTGGCCCGCTCGACCTGGCTGTTGCACCGCGGGTGCGCCACCGAGGAGTAGTACACGTCAATCAGACTGTCTTGATAGAAGTCCCAGAATTCGGCTCCCGTGAAGGTCATGCCAAGGTCGGTGACGATCCTGTTTGGCACCCTGAAGCAGTGGGTGATCTCCTCGATGAATTTGGCCGCCTCTTTCGATGTGACGCTGGATACGGGACGGACCTCAATCCACTTGGTGAACTTATCCACCGCCACGATGATGTGCTTGTAGCCGCCGGGGGCGGTCTTGAAAGGTCCCACAAAATCGAGACCCCAAACTGCGAAGGGCCACGACGGAGGGATGGTTCTCAGGGCCTGAGCCGGGACGTGCTGCTGCTTGGCGAAGAACTGGCACCCCTTGCAGCGACATACGAGTTCCTGGGCATCAGCCATGGCCGTGGGCCAGTAGAAGCCAGACCTGAAGACCTTGCCCACTAGGTTGGAAGAGGCGGCATGGTTGCCGCATTCGCCGCCGTGGATCTCATCCAAGAGCCTGAGGCCCTCAGATCGTAGGATGCACTTCATCAGTACCCCGGTGGAGGCGGACCTCCGGTAGAGTTCATTGCCGACGATGACGTAGTTGGCACTACGCCTCGTGATCTTTTCTCACTCCGCCTTATCCTCAGGCACTCGGTGTTCGCGGATGAAGGCGATGAAGTCAAGGCGCCAGTCTTCTTATGCGTCGACCATGAGGATTTCACGACCTGCAGGCGAGGTCACCTCGTCATCAGGCGACTCTGGGTCGGTGATGAGTTTGATGGACGGCTTGTGTAGGTCCTGGACGAACACACCGGCCGGAACCAGCGCTCGTTTGGAGCCAAGCTTAGAGAGGACATCGGCCGCAATGTTGTTGTTGCGGCAGACGTGGTGGAACTCGAGCCCCTCAAAGTGACGCTCGAGCTTGCGCACCTCAGCAAAGTAGGCATCCATCGTGTCCTTCCTGGCTTTGGAGTCCTTGCTGACTTGGTCGACGACGACCTTGGAATCGCCGTAGGCCATGAGGCGCTTGATCCCGAGGGAGACGGCAATGCGTAGCCCGTGGATGAGGGCCTCATACTCAGCGCTGTTGTTGGACGCCTTGTAGTGGATCTGTAGCATGTACTTGAGGTAGTCACCCTGGGGGGAGATGAACAAGACACCCGCGCCGGCTCCTTCGAGGTTCAGGGAACCATCGAAGTACATTTTCCAGTGCTCAGGTCGCTCCGACGGCGGAGGCTGCTGGATCTCTGTCCACTCCGAGACGAAGTCTGTGATGACTTGGGACTTGATCGCATGTCTGGGGCAGAACTCTAGATCGAACTCGCCTAGCTCGATGGACCACTTGACGATGCGCCCAGTGGTGTCACGACTCCGCAGGATCTCGCCAAGGGGGAAGGCCGAGACGACCTTGATCTTGTGCGACTGGAAGTAATGCCGGAGCTTGCGGGAGGTCATGAGTAGCGCGTAGAGCATCTTCTGGGGCTAGTTGTACCTGGTCTTGCTGTCAGACAGGACCTCGCTGACGTAGTATATAGGTCGCTGGACATGGTAAGGTCACCCCTCTTCAGGTCGCTCAGCCACCAAAACGGAGCTGACCACCAGGGTGGTCGCCGAGATGTAGAGCAGTAAAGGCTCCTTAGGCGCCAGGGGCACCATCACCGGGGGTGTCGTGAGGAAGGTCTTGAGTTGCTCAAGAGCTTGGTCTGCCTCTTCAGTCCAGACGAACTTGTCCGCCTTTTTTAGCAGCTTGAAGAAGGGCAGGACTTTCTCTCCACGTTTGCTAATAAATCGGCCTAAGGCCGCCATCATGCCTGTGAGCTTCATGACGTCCTTCTTGCCAGTAAGTCGCTTCATCCTGAGGATGGCATCCACCTTGGTGGGATTGGCCTCGATGCCCCGGTTGCTGACCATGAAGCCCAGGAGCTTGCCAGATGGGACACCGAAGACACACTTCTCTGGATTAAGTTTCCAGCGGTAGGTGCGGAGGTTGGCGAAGGTCTCCGCGAGGTCAGCTATGAGCTTGTCCTCGTCGGTGGTCTTGACGACCATGTCGTCGACGTAGGCTTCTACGTTCTTGCTGATCTGGCTAGCGAGGCACTTCTGGATGGCCTCCTGGTAGGTCGCGCCAGCGTTCTTGAGGCCGAAGGTCATGGTCGTATAGCAGTAGATGCCATGGGGCATTATGAATGTCGTCTTGTCTTGGTCACAGACCTTCAGGGCTATCTGGTGATACCCTGAGTAGCAGTCGAGAAAGCAGAGGAGGACGCTTCCGGCCGTGGAATCCACGACCTGGTCGATGCGCGGAAGAGGGAAGGGGTCCTTAGGGCAGTGCCTGTTGAGATCGGTGTAGTCGATACACATTCTCCATTGACCGGTTTTCTTTGGTACAAGAACCGGGTTGGCGAGCCAAACCGGGTTTTTACACTCTCGGATAAATCCGGCAGCTAGGAGCTTTACTAACTCTACCCTAATGATGTCCTTGCGATCTTTCGCAAAGCGGCAAAGCTTCTGCTTGACAGGCTTGGCCGTCTTGCTTACATCCAAGGAGTGCTCAGCCAGCTCCCTGGGGACACCCGGCATATCCGATGGGCTCCATGCGAATATGTCCGCGTTATCCCGGAGGAAACTGGTGAGTGCGAGTTCCTATTTGGGGTCGAGCCCATCGCCGATCACCACCGTCTTCTCTGCGTCGGCAAGGTCGAGGCAGACCTTCTTCGTGGAGGGAGCCGCATCCAGGGCGGTGTCGGTGCGCTTCTGTTCTGGGACCGACTGGTCGACAGGGTCGACTTGGTTGGCCTCAGCGACCAAGACCGCGGAGGCGTCGGTGGCAGCGGAGGTCGCGGCGAGGTCGAGGGCCTCCGTGTTGCACCTGAAGGAGATAATGAGGTCCCCCTTGACGGAGAGGACCCCATGTGGAGCCGGCATCTTTAACACCAAGTAGGTGTAGTGCGGGATGGCCATGAATCTGGCTAGCATCGGGCGACCTAGAATCGCGTGGTAAGAGGACTTGTAGTTGGCGACCTCGAAGTTGAGGTATTCCATGCGGAAGTTCGCCTCCGTACCAAAAGTGATGGGGAGGGAGACCCGACCCAGGGGGTAGGCCGCCTTCCCGGGGATGATGCCATAGAAGGGCTCGTCGCTCTCCGTGAGCTTGTCGAAATAGAAGCCCATCTTCTTGAGGGTGTCGACGAAGATGATGTTGAGCCCACTCCCCCATCAATCAAGGTCTGGGAGAGCAAAGGCCCCATCCACCGTGGGCTCGACGACAAGCGGGTAGGACCCGGGATCTGGGATGTGGACCCAGTGATCAGCCCTGGAGAATGTGATCGGCTGCTCAGACCAATGCAGAGGCACAATTGGCTGAGTGTGGACGAGGTGGACGTCGCGCTTGTCCTTCCTGTAGCGCCTTCTACTAGCGCTGGACTTGATTCCGCCGACGATCATGTTGATCGCGCGGGTTGCAGCCTGGAAAGGCCCATTGGGGTTGCCTGATGCCGATGGAGGGGGCAGATTCATCTCGTCACGAGGAGCGGCTGAAGGTGGGTTGCTGCGTGGTGGGTCGCTGCGCGGTGGCTCGCGGCGATCGTCATATCGCTCCTCGTGGCGGTCGTCACGCCGATCATGCCGGTCGTCACGGCGGTAGTTGTTGTAGGGGCGGTTGTCGCGGTGCCCGCCATCGTTCCTGGGTCGCTTAGGGTCCGCGGGGGCGCTGAAGGCCCTCCTGAACTGGGAGCACTCGCGGAGAGTGTGGGTGGCCCTCTCGTGGAACCCGCAGATGTTGTCGAGCGCCAGGTCGAACTCCTCCTGGTTGAAGGTCGAACCTCGGCGCCCATCGACCGCTAGGACCTCGGAAGGTCGCTTGCGGAGCTTGTCTGCTGCAGTGCCGGATGTACTAGCGGCATCAGCGTCGAACTAGTTCTGGAGCGCATCCTCTGTGTCCATCAGCTTGTTGACGATGACCATGAGCTCCTTTACGTTGGTCGGGCCAGCCTCATGGATCTTCTCAAAGATCTTGCGGTCTTTGATGCCCTTCTTGTAGCTGTCGACGATCTGGTCATCCCTGACACCAACGCACTCATTCCGGTTCTCGAAGAACCGGGTGTTGTAGTCGCGGAGCCGCTCCTTAGGCTTCTGCACGACCCGCCCCAGGCTGAAGGCGTTTCCAGGGCGATCGTAGGTCGCCTGGAAGTTGGACGTGAAGGCCTGGGACAGATCGGCCCAAGTCTTGATGCAGCCGGGCTCAAGGTTGTTGAGCCACAGCGAAGGGGCCTTGCCCATGACCAGCGGGAAGTAGGCCGTCATATGGTCGAAGCTACCACCGGCCGCCTTGACGGCGATGTAGTAGGTCGACAGCCAGATGTTAGGGTCGGAGCGCCCATCATATGGCTTGATGTTGGGCCTGAAGTTGTCGGGGTACTCCACCTTCTTGAAGCGGGCATCCAGCGCCGGGAAGGCGTTGAGGGCAAGGTCGTCGCCGGAGCCTCTGGCCGGGGCGGCCTCTCTCGGCGCGGAGTGGACGCTGCGCTCCGGGACGACAACCTGGGAACGTGGCTGCCGATCCCGGTTGGTCTGGACGATGGCGGGGTCACCATGCTCGGCGTCATAGTTGGCACATCGCCAGTTCTCGATCTCGTGTTGATCACGGAGCTCGCGCTCCATGATGCGATGAACGCCCCCGGGTGCGCCGTACTCACGGTCGTAATCCAGGCAGCGGCGGAGCTCGCGCTCCTCGCGCTCCCGGTGGCGTTGGTCGACGACGCCGCGGGCATCGCGAGCACGCCTATTGGCGTCGAGGTTGACGCGAAGGTCGCGGGCAGCAGTGGGCTGCTGGGCGGGTTGCTCAGGGTTGTGCTGAGCGACCTCCTCCCGGATGGGGGAGAGATGGCTACGCGCAGGTCGATGAGATCGACTGCGCGAGTGGCGGGTCGACGAAGACGCAGCGGACTTGGAGGCCGCGCTCTTCTCTTCCACCAGGGCATTGGCGACCCGGAGGTACGCAAGGGCCTGCTCAGCTTCAGGCGTCTGGACTTGCTGGAGTCGGGTAATGGCCGCGCCCAGGTTGGTTTGGGGGTTGTTGAAGGTCGGGATCCCAGCTTCCTCGAACTCCAGGCGCAGATCTCGAGCGCAGGGCAAGACGCGCTGCTGCTCTTCCGCACGTCGCACAGCGCGGCGAGCGTTGGCTTGGATGCGGGCCGCCTCCTCGGAGTTGGTCGCACCCGCGCGGGGTGGCTCGTTCTCGGAGATCACCATCATCTGACAGAATACGACCTCTGGGTCGTTGGGGGAGATGCGAACCCGGACCTTCTGGAACTCCCCGCAGTCCGGAGACTGGGTAGGTCGCTTAGCTTGGCGAGGGAGCTCATTGTCGATCTTCTTCTGCAGGCGGCACCCACGGAGGGTGTGCTTCGCACCCTTGTGGTAGGTGCAGGGCACGTCGAGAGGGTCGCACCGAGCGCGAGGCACAGGCCTTGGGTTGCATGAAGGTCGCCGCCCAGATTGGATCTGAGGAGGCGTGGAGAGTTGGCTCAGGCAAAGGCTGGGCGCAGACTTCAGGCCGAAGGGGAACACGTCGTGGCGTAGCGCTGTCTGCACCGAGCGCTGAGCTCGTTCGCAGATCTCCAGGGTTTCCCTCATCGAGCCGATGACGTTTTCCATCCCCTGGACAAGGTCACAGGGTCTGGGTGTTTGGGTCTCCAATACTAGATCGGGAACGGAGACGGCGGCGGACGCCGTGACGACCTTCTCGAAGGTCGCTGGAGGAGTCGAGGCTGCCAGAGCAGGAGAGGTCGTCGTGAAGGATCCAAAGCAGATCTCCACGGGGTCGGCGAGGAAGGCCGCCATGCTCGCCAGGAAGACAACACCAGATTGGGCCACCATGCTGCACAGCGAGTTCCCGATCGCCCCTACCTGGCGCGCCAACTGTCAGGGGGTGAGACCTGGACAGATCCGCTAGGGGGTTGCCCTAGTGGTTTGCAGGTTAATGGAGGATCAGGACCTAAGAGCGTAAGTGGTTATGCACGGGGTGCACACGGAACTAGGCGAGTATGGCGGCGAGGAGCAAGGAGACAAGGGTATATACTGGTTCAGGCCTCCGAAGAGTAAAACCCTACGTCCAGTTGTGGTGGATTATACGAGGATAAAGATGAGTTGTTCCTGTGCATGGAACCCTAGGCCGCCTTATATGGGGGGACGGGCTAGGGTTTGCATGCGTAGGTCGGTTGACCCGTGTCGGGGTCGGTTACAACTGTGGGAAGCTTATCTCCCGAATTACAAGGAGTATCCCGTGATACTCGGAGATACAGGTAGCGGCGCGCCAGGTCGCCGTGTCTTGTCTTGCACGCCAAGGCTTCGCGGGTCTTCCGGGATCAGGACCAGGTCGCCCGCGGTCGTCGGAGATGTGGATAAGGTCGCTGGGCCCACTTTGCAGGTCGGCGGGTCCTCTGGAAGGTCGGGTCCACTTGTCAGGGGCCCCTAGGACCCTGGCCGGTGGGGACCCATGGGTTCCCATGTCTCTCAACACTCCTTTCACAATAAGGAAAGCGTTGACTTGTGAAGCAAAAAAGAGCGTTTCTCATCATAAACTGTGATTTATGACGCCGATTGTTACAAAAACCCTCTGTCATTAATCGAGTGTCACGAAGCGTGATTAATGTATTTCGCGGCATCACGAATTTAATGACACGTGCAAATCGTCATTACAAAACATCATAACTTCGTTCCTGCAGCTTTGCCATGCTGGGCATAATCTGATGTGGCATCCGATGTGGCATGCCAATTATGAGGCTATGTTGCGTCATAAAATGAATTTGACACGTTTGTTACTAGGTTGAGCCCAAAACTATTCCAGTAGGCCGGCGTTATTTAGATACCCCAAAAAAGCATTTTAGTGGGCCCATTTGTTGTTGATTCGGGCACAAATTTGATTCTGGTGGGCCCATTTTTGTTGGGTCGAGTCCAACAATTGCGCATATTGTTTGCGGGCCTTTATGTCACGTTAATTTGACTAAATTTGACTTTTGGCCCAATTATAAGTGGGCTACGCCCACTGAAGGCCAACATAAAATTAACTAATCATGCATCAATATTAATTGATTTCATTTCAATTCTGATCTTTTTTTAGAATAATTCTGATCTGGTTAGCAAAATAGTAATCAGCACATATTTCTTTATACAATAAAACAAACTGTTGTCTCCCATCAAGCACGACCATATTGTTCATCACATATCACAAACTATTATAGGATAACAGTCTCACAAGGAACATAGATTAACAAAGCTAAATCCAGGTAATAATCTCAAGAGATAGTGGAGCACTGATCTAATGATCTTAACCTCTTCATCTTTTATTATCAAGCAGTAGATGAAGGATGTCTTCACTATTTTCAGTTAGCTTCTACAACCTCTTAATCTCAGCCGACTGCATTTTCAGAGTTGATTCTGATTCTTCGGTCTTCTTCTTCAAGCTACATAACTCTTTCTGGTGAGGAACAAACCGTTGTTGAAGTTGTACCCCATCCAGATTGGGAGCGTCAACTCGATCTTCATCAACACTGTTGCATAAGGATTTGGTACCCATTCTTGAGTACTCTGCTGCCTCGGTTTTAATTTGTTCGGGAAGAAGCATCATTGACTTGGTAGCTTCCATCTAGCAACAGTGGATCCCAAGTAATATTAGGATCTTGTAATTGATTCAAACTAAGGAAACAAAGAAGGTGTTAAGTTTCTTACCTTGGAGCAGGCCTGAACAAGAGCGACTACAGATGTTGACTCTTTGGCCCGCTGAAACAAGTAAAAGAACAAGAGGTAAGGATTGAGATCATTCACAATCGGAAGAAATTTCAAACAAAGAACGTGTTAAGTTTGTTACCTTGGAGAAGGTCTGAACAGGAGCGACTACAGATGTTGACCCTTTGGCCCATTAAAACAAGTACAAGAAGAAGAGGTAAGGGTTCAGATCATTCGCAATCGGAAGCAATTTCATCTATTACCTTGGAGCAGGTCTGAACAGGAGCAACTACAGATGTTGACCCTTTGGCCCACTGAAACAAGTACAAGAAAAAGAGGTAAGGGTTGAGATCATTCGCAATCAGAAGCAATTTCATCTATTAAGTTCAATGCAGTACATGAACGATCACACCCAATCCATAATCACCCAAGCATGCAACAAAAATATGGAAAACAAAGAGCATGGGTAAGCAATATAATAATTTCATCTTTTAATTTCTACAAACCACAAATAAGTTGACATAGAACAATCTCTTGCAATAGGGAACAACAAATCCACAATCATGCAAGGATGCAACAACAATATTCAAAGCCAAAGAGCGAGCATGGGGAAGCAGTCTAATAATTTCATTTCAAAATTTCTACAAACCCCAAATAAAATGACTTCGAACAAACTCTTGCAATAGGGTACATTAGATCCACAATCACTCAAACATGAAAGAACAGTATAGAATGCCAAAGAGCATGGGGAAGCAATCTAATTGAAATGATGAATACAGGGAAGAGACCACAGACCTGACGAATAGGAAGGGAGGGAGGTGTTGAATGCCGTCTTGATTTAGCAGCCCAAACTTGCGCCTTGAACACGATGTTCTTCGCAACTGTTACAGATCTGTGACCGCCAGGGTGAGCCTCGGGGAAGCTGACAGAGCAACAGGTTTGAACCATCTTGCAGCTTCAAGGACATTGAGCAACTGGTTTGAACCATCTTGCAGCTTCAAGGACGTTGCCGAGGAAGGCCACCTCTCTAGCAGAGGAAGCCGACCGCTCGTAGCAGAGGAAGCCGACCGCTCGTAGCAGAGGAAGCCGACCGCTCGTAGAAGAAGGCATCATCAGTAGTGAGGTCGCCCTTGCTGCTTCCACCGCAGATTTACTAGATCTCTTCGGCGGTAGAGGAGAAGATCCCCTGATTTTGGAAAATTATCAAGAGGGAATTCGGAGGGCTGGTTGCCTGGTTTCCCTCTTTGTTTTATATATAACAAGGAGCGGGGAATTCAAAATTTCAGATCCTACCTTTCTACTCCATAGCGGGAAATGAAAGACTTTGGAAACCTCTGCCAAAACTTGGTCACTGACACATTGGCCCGCTTGGGTGTCGGACCCAAACGTCAGTGACCATACGCAGAGAGGAAAGTTGTTGATAGGGTTGTTCATGCCACCGTGGATCATGAATTGACCTGCACGCACAGGAGTATCCTCTATTTCATATTCATGTTCGACGGATGATCCGAATATTGTATTACAAATGTACTTCACTGCAACAAATTAATGTACCATTTTGACTATTTATTACATGACTAAACACACTTTAATAAAACATAAAACCTACAGACTACTGGACCCTGGTATGCATAAATTTGCTATGCTCAGTGCATACGAACGCCCAACCATATGTGAGTGTTCTGTGTGTAAATATTCGCACAAAGAGAGACATGCACTTCTCCTGTAATTGGGCATAGTTAGCCTCAATTGCCCATCGCAAAAAATTGGTCACAGTTTGCTCGCTTGCCATGTCCCACATCCTTGACGCACAGTGCAACTTCAACCTTTCGACTTGGTACATGTCGGCAACTGGGAGTAACAAAGGCTAGGTGTTGGCCAGGGTGTCCCATAAATCAGCCTCCTCCGAGAGTAGTCCATCAATGGCATATTTGATCAGAAGCGAGAAGGCATCAGCGGGAGTAATCCACATTTTTAGAGCTTAACTCTAGGCTGTAGAGCATTGCCTCCATCACACAAGATATTGTCACCACACCGGCACGTATCGCTCGTATCACTCGGTCGTCTGCTTCTATGTGGAAGACAACACCCACAGGGGCTTTGGCTGCAACACTTTCACATATGGTTCTGCGTGATGGAGGAGGAACTTCAATGCAGTCGTCCTCCAGTACTATAATAGAACACAATATGTTTACGCGATCTCCACTGGAGCTCATCACACGCTCAATGTCACGATACCCCACCAGGCATTCAAAGCCTTGTTGTCATAGATCTTGATCCATGAAATAAAGTTCTTTTGTAGCTTGAACTCTAAACATATCATCTGGGCACTGTTCACAGGAACGAGGATGACGGCAATGCCAGCCTGTATAGACATCCACAAATGATCCTTCATACCTGTAGGATAGCAACATAGCCTTCATTGACGGCCTCACACCATGAATGTACCAAATTCTTTGTACTGCCCCATGGTTCCTTCTGATTTCGCTTCCTGGATTGAGACTGAGAAGTCAACTTGCATGGAAGGAAACATTTTAGCGTCTGTAGCCATGAACGCAAATGGCAATGATCGACTCGTGCATAGACTGTCTCTTATTATAGTTGGTGTCGGGTGACTGTGTCCTTCCGAAATGACCATTCGTGGACATCAGTTACCACACTGAACGGACGCGTCTCTTCAGTGCGGGTGTGCCCATGTTCGGGTCATGAACTCCCGGTTCTACTAGTTCTTAATTGCGATTAGCAATGATCAACACGTGGATGAACTTGTGGGAGCGTGTCATCCCCTGAACACCCATTCGGTACGCCCTTTTGTGCTTCTATGCATGTTAATTTTACACAGACACATGCACACACACTGTCGGTGGTTTTGTTGGGCTTGTCGGTTGCAGACCAATATTCTTCAAGAAGATGTTACTGCTATTTTTGGGGAGCACTTTGGAGACAAGTTGTGCACTTAACAGTGCACTGCCTTCAGCAGGAGGCTGGTCCTTCAAAGCTTCCATGTTAGCCTGCCATAATCCAAAGAGTTGTGTAAAGAAAAGGGTGCCACCATGTGTAAAAATCACTAGTGATTCATTCAATAATAAACTGAGACAATGTGTAATAATCTAACAAAATATAGTAATTCCTACCATGATATTCAAGTTGCAAACTATTTAGAAAACACTCTAGATTCAAGCCACCTCAGCATAATTAAAGAATCAAGTGAGATATATGCAAAGGTGTGAGTTCCTGCTATCTAAATTTGTTTCAGCAGATATAGATAGAATTCATCAATTATTTGCAGGAATTAAGAACTTGGCAAGATGTAAAGTTGGAGATTAACTCTAACACATCCAATATGATTGGGACATATCAAGAAAACAAAATCTCACTGGACCTTTGAGAAACAAAAAGTAAACCATGTGAGGTGATATGGGGTGTCGAGAAAAATGAGTGAACCAACCAAAAATACACATGCCCAGCTGATGATTTATCATCCAGACAAAGCTATGGACATTTCAAGCCATCTCAGTTTCCACACTAAGAATAAGATGCATAATTTCAATAGTAAGATGGTGGGAAAGTATATAGTGATATTAGAGTTAAAATTGCTTCTTTTGCAATGTCAGTCAACCATTTCTTGCGGCTGGTATGACATTCTTTGAATACCTCCACCGCATCAAGTTCTCCATCAGCAGCAACTTCTTGTTCTCCATCAGCAGCAGCTTCTTGTTCTCCAGTAGCATTTTCTTGATTTGCAAGTGATGCAACCATTTTCTTTTGCCTCTGCTTGGCATGGCATGTAGAGAGTCCAAATTAGTTGACTTTGGCACATAGCAGTGGAGTAAAAAGTAACAGTACAAAATAGTGCCCTATTACATATGGATATAGCAGCGAGCTCCCATCGCCTGGTGAAACTTGACTTTGCCACGATTTCGCTTGTTGTTTTGAGCTGTTCGCTGTAACAACAAGTGATACAAATTATAATTCCATCAAAATTATTGGACACTCTTATTGGACAACATAAGATCTTGATTCCTTAAGAATAATGCATATCAAGAATCAACTATTGTACACAGAACCCATAGAAAAGCTAACTTCAGCTTGGACAAGTTGGTAGCCATGGGAAACTGACCAAGTTACTAAATACTAACATGACTTTGAATACAAACAAGGTATAAATAGTTCTAGCAAATTGTTGAACCTTTTAATTGAACAAACTACACAAATTAAACAACCTAGTGCAGAGTTGCAAGCATACAATGAAAGAATAGCACCTGAGTGTAACTGATCGATATAGATGAACTATAATGGATTTCATACATGTATAATCATACTGACACTTTCTGTTGACTAAGAGCAAATACCAGCAACTAGACAACCATTGCAGTCAATAATTAATTTACATGGCAAAAAATAGGTAGCTGTGGAGTTCAACAGATAGGGCATACCATGCTTTTTGTATCTGACCATTTCTGAACTAGTTCATTCCACTCCGCATTAGTCATGTATGGTACAGGAGAGGTGGTTCTGATCTTGTCAATTGGGATGCCAGTGAAGTAGGTTTTCTTCAACTTATAGCACACCTGCTTTACAGTAGACTGGAGAACATTATAGCAAGCATCCTTAGTTAGCTGTTGATTGATGTCAATGGCCAGCCTTCCCTGAAAATTATTGATTAAGATCATTCATTAGTTGTAGAAGATGATCAATCTCACAGTTAAATGTAACACGTACATAGTATAGACGAACTTACACTTAACCGTCCAACAAAGCCATCGATAAGGTTTTTATCTTGTTTGTAACGTTTCCAATGGGTTAGGACAGGAACAGAATCCCTAACAATGACACCAGCCTCAGAAGCAAATTTCGTAGCTTGCATAGGGTCATGTGGCCTTTTGAACCCATCAGCAACAGATATGGGCAACTTCTTCTTCATTGCTCTTGTCATCTTATCGAGTAAGATTCCCCTTGTTGGTGGCCCAGGCCTTCTTGGAGCTCTTTGGGCAGCCTCTACAAAATAACAAAAGTTCAGAATGTTAGTACTCCTTAAATATTGGTAGTGGAACTAAATTGCAGAATTTAAATGCAAATGACATTTACCTTCATGACCCGTTTGCATCTGTCCTTCATGGAGCTCATCTTCTTGTCCCTCATGGTGCTCCTCATGTTCTCCACCAAGACCATCATTGCCATAATCTCCTCTATAGGACCAGTCATACTTGTACTCTCTTGGACTGTGCAGACCATTGTCATCTTCTGTTAGAGGAGGCAATTCTTGCTGAACTTGATCAATTGTTTCAGTTGGTTGTTGGCTTGTAGAGGACCGTGTGCTGACGCCACGAGGTCTCTCATTTGAAGGATGCGGCCTGGCCCTCTTAGCTTGTGTTTCTCTGTCAGGTGGTATATCTTCAGCATGTCTATCATTTGGAGGAGTAGGCCTCACTCGCTTACTTGATCTTGCACCTCCCGACGGCATTTCTTCTGTACGTTTTGAGGAGATGGTCTTTCAGTGATGTTTTCTATGAGGATCCTGCAGTAGGAGAAAAACATGTGTTTGAATTAGAAAATCATGTAAAATAAGGAAATGCTACAATAGTAGTATAGCATGCAATTGTGCATCCCATCCCTAGGTACCTCAATAATCATGATGGGAATAGGCTCCTCGTCCAGGTTGTCGCCTAATGCTGCATCATCATCGGTGCCTCCCTGAACCTGCTCCTCAGCTTCAGGGAAATACTCTGAATCATATGTATCTTCAGCACATCTACCCTGTATCCCTGTCCTAATTCCCATTGAAGGGGCTGATTCATTTCCAAATGATTTTAAAGTTTCTGGGAGGCCAAGTTCTTCAAATCTTCTTTTAAACTCTACTATATTGTTGTCATGCTTCCTCTCATAATACATTTTGAAGTTTCTTACACGCGAAATCACATAAGGCGGGTCAGGATGTTGCATTAATGGAAATTCTAATTAATAACACCTCTAATTAATAAACACCTAACAACAAAGTTATGTGTATTAACAACACCTATAATTTACATGATACATTCAAAAAACCATCATAACAGCAAGTTGTCTACAACCATTATCAGTTACAAAGGCAAACCATCATAACAAAAACCATCATAATCAGCTTAAACCGAACTTTCACAGAAAATCAGACCTCTCATGCAATTAAAGTGATAGATGTGCCTAAATTCAGCAAAGTTGGATACAGATATCAAATCAAACCTTAGCTGCTAATCATATCTTCAACAATGTTTGGCACCTAACCAAAACATTGAGTAGCGCACGCCGTGTAAGTTAAATGTTGCCAAATTTCTAATCGATCTTATCAAAGAAGTTGACAACTAACAATGTCTCACAGATTAGATGATTACCATCACAAATACCCTCTTTGTTTTTAAATTCTCGTGCTCATCAGAATTCTAATGCTTCAATCTGAAATAGTTGATGTTGTCCACTAAACCACCTAGACATCAGAGATGCTATTACTATCAGTGGTAGGGTTAATTGACCTACAATCTTAGTAGGAATTGCCCAAACAACAAAAAGGCAGCTCAACAGTGATAGATGGGCCTAAATCAAGCAAAGTTGGATACAGATATAAAATCAAACCGTAGCTGCTAATCATATCTATCTGATGTTGGACACTCATATTGGACAAAATAAAATCAGAGGAGCTATAGATGTCAATTAGATATGTATCAAGTAAAGAAGAGTCCATGTAGCATATCTATCAGCATGGCTGCTTATTGTCCCTATAGCAGAGAGCTATAATATCAATCAGATAAACAGTCATTCGACCAAAGTAAACCATCTAGCTTAATAGAGTATGGTACACGATAATTACATTCAAATCCGAACCCTAATCCACCTCGAGCTCCAAACCCTAATCCACACGTCTCAATCCTAATCCTTTATCATGGATGTTCTAGATCACCACATGAAACCAGAAACACTAAGAACTGGGTGCATCGTTGACGTTGTAGGGATTTGGCGTACCTGATACAACACTGCATCGAGTCGTTACCATACTTCGTCGATGTGGTAGCGGGATCAGGTCAGCGTCATCATCGTCCATGAGGTAGTAGATCTGGGTCCCAGTGGCGACAGCGAGGAAGTAGAACCGGTAGAGTCGTCGAGGTCGTGGCTCATCGATGTGATAGCGGGATCAGGTCAGTGTCGTCGTGGTCGATGAGGTAGCAGATCTGGGTTCCAGTGGCGACGATGAGGAAGCAGAACCGGTAGAGTCGTCGAGGTTGTAGCAGAACCGGCCGGGGTGTCGTGCGTCGTCGAGGTGCGGAGCCGGCCGGGGCATCGTGTGTCGTCGAGGTATGGAGTCAGCCAGGGTGTCGTGCCTCGTGGAGGTGTGGACCTGGCCGGGGCGTCGTGCGTCATCGAGGTGCGGACCCGACCGGGTTGTGGGCGTCGTCGAAGAGGCACCTGCGGCGGCGGCTAGGGTTTGAAGAGGGGGAGAGCGAGAGGCCGAGAGGGGGAGTGGGTGGGGTAGGTGGGGTCTTTTAGTTTCAGATGAAGTGGGCGGGGTGGGAGGTGTTTCGGAATTTCACCATCCGCGCCCGCATTGTGCGCCTGCGCCAAGAATTTCAGGAGTGAGGAGATGTCTCACTGACAGGTGGGGCTCGCGCTGACAGGTTTTTGGAATTTGATGAGCCTTGCCCACGCTATGCTACCGAGAGGGAGATGTCTCACCGATAGGTGTCCCCTGTTTTGAAATGAGATTGGGATAGTTTGTTTTTTGACTTTGAACGAATGCATATTTAAAATATACTCGAATGGAGAAATGCCTAAAACGAAACTTGTAGAGATTGATTTTAGAAAATATTAGGAAAAAGAATTATCCGATTTGGTGTTCGCATGAGGAAGAAAAACGGGTTACAAGTTTTATCCGAAGATTAAAAATAGAAACTGCACTTGCTATGAACTGGGTTGAACAAGTGTTGTTTCTCTTTTTAATCTTTGACTAAAATTTGTAACTAGCTTTTCTGCCTCATACTAACTCCAAATGAAATGATTTTTTTTCAAAAGTTTTCTAAAATCAGGCTCTATCAATATAATTTTATGGGCAGGATGTTTTTTACATTGCAACACTATTTCCTATTTTGAAATAGATAAGGAATAGCAAAAAATTATGGTATATATCATCAGTAAAATTTTGACATGAAAAGGGTGGCATCTAAGGTTTTACGAAGGACTTTCATGTGTTTTTGAAAATGTTTGGTAATTTTGTTCATTTAAGTGAATTTCTGCATTTATTTAAAATAATTGTAAAGTCGCACTATGTGTACGTCCAATATGATTCCAAAAAATGTATAAAAATTATATTTATACTCTTATGCTCCATTATAACTCGTGTCTTTGAGATCTTTGGAATATTCAAAAGTTTATTAGGGATAATTCAAACTTACATCTCGAATTTACAATATAATAATTGAAATAATATCATTAAATGGTCTGATGGTTCTACAAATTGACGTGGTAACATGATTTGGGTCCATACACTTGTCATAAAAATTTCAAATGATTTCGATAACAATGGAACCTACGTTGTTTAGAAATGGATACAAGTCTAACATAGTTTCATGAAATGTTACTTGAACATTGAAGTGTATCATACTTTTCGAATTTTTCGAATTCATATGCACTTCAAACTTGACCATAAGCTTGTGTTTAGTTTATTATTGCAAAGTACGAGGTTACATTATTAATGTTTGTGCAAAACAAATGATTTTTCTAATCAGTATTTAGGAGGAAGTAGATAAAAGCAAATAAATAGGATCTGCAAAATAGAATCTATAGTAAACAACATCATTAAAGAAAAGAGTGTGACTTTAGAAAAAAATAGGAAGAAAAAATGTCGAATTCGGATTATGTATGACGAAGAAATACTAGTTACAAAATTTAATTCCAGATTAAAAGAATAAATACCAACTATCCATGTGTTCTTCACCTCCAAGGCAGCCAAGCAAATAGCGTGTTGACACCTAGTGGCCCTTATCATCATCGAAGAAGTAAATTTGTTTCAATACATGTACTCGAACATAGAATTGGTGTAGTGGTGGGACTTCTCACGCTTTAGCAGTTGGTCCCTCGTTCGACCCCCGGCTCTGCCCAATTTTTCAAGTTTTTTTCGAATTTTTTTAAAATGTGTTGACCAAAATCGGATTCGAACCCTAGTCACCAGACTCAGAAACAACCATTCTCATCACTGCGCGACTTCAAGTAATTTCGATAGAGTGCATCCTGTTATTTACTTATACTGTAACATAACCATTGACATAAAGCCTCGGCGTCTTCTCCTCTTCCCCCATCCCCCGCTTATTTCCCCATCTCGCCTCGACGTCTCCTCCTCAGACTTGCGTTGTCCCCTTCTCTTCCTCCTCACACCAGCACCGCCCCCTTCTCTTCCTCCTCACATCCGGCATGTCCGTCGCCAAGAAGGTATCCCGGAAGCGCTCTGCTCAGGCCCGTCACCAAGATCGCGACGAGTGGGGCCGCTTCTACGAGATGCGCCTTGCTTCCCCCTCCATCGACGGGAGCTCCACCGACGGGAGCTCCATCAACAGGAGATGCATCGACGGGAGGTCCACTAATGGAGATGGCGGACCCATTGGGAACAATAGTGGTAACAGCCCTTCCAATGCCATCGATTTGATCTCGAGTGATGGAGGAGATTTGGAGTGATGTGGAGGAGATTTTGATTGAGATGACCTCTAAGAAGAAGATGAAGGGGATGGAGAAACCTACGAAGAAGAAGGGGAAGGAGAAGCCTACAGAGAAGAAGGGGAAGGCGAAGGCTACAGAGAAGAAGGGGAAGGAGAAGGCTTCAGAGGGGAAGAGGAAGGCTTCGCAGGAGAAGGTGACCTCTCAATTTTGCCAACACATCAATTTCAATTTCATCTATTTTTGATGTGTATATGTTTAGTTCGCATAGTAGTTAGGTTTGTGTCGATCTGCTAGTTGTATATGTTTGATTCAAAAATTTCGTAGTTCTTTACTATTGATTAATCTGCTAGTGTTGTACATTGGGTGCTTATTTATCTCTGAATCCTTGCAGTAGGTTTGTATTTCGCTGTGTTGTTCAGAAATTTCTAGCAATGTCACAATGGCATGCTTGTTTGCTGCTGATCTGAATGTCTGCTGCATGGAGGTTTCACATTCTGTTCAATGTTCAGTATTGATTTATATCAGCCACAGATTGATCTGTTCATGTTTCCCTGAATTTTTCCAACTAAATTTGACATAAGGCAATTACACAGGATCATTTTGAGAAGAAGAGGGGATTGCAGAAGAAGATAGCAGCAACAGATGTGAGGATTAGTTTACTTGTTCTTGAGCTTCAAGGCGCAAAGGCAAGGAAGAAGTGGCTTGAGCATGCACTAGCAGATGTGGACAAGAAGGCATCTGGGAGGTGAAGCAATCTGGGAGCTGAAGCAATCTAGGAGTTACTAGTTGAAGCTTGTTTTGATTTTGGTGGCAACCCTCTTAGGACCAATAACATGGATGTCGCATTAGGACCAACATCAGCAAAGACATGTTGCTGCCAAGGATCAGTAGCCGTCTAGTCATGATGTTTAGTTGTAGGCTGTTGTTGTTCCTGCTAAGGATCATATGCTCGTTCCCTGTCAAGACATACTTGAAGTAAACTTAATGAAAATATGTCTATTACTGAAGCATGCTTGTTTCATGTCATTATTCCTTCTATAGTGTTGTGGTGAATCTTCTGCTACTATGTGTTGTTCATGGCTGCAACCATGTGTTGTTGAAAATTGTGTCAAATATTTCATGGCTGAAACCAGAGTGTTTTTAATAAAGGCAATGTATTAAAATTAACAACAAAGTACATGAAGGGGGGGAAAATTCCCCAACAAGTGTTCTGGAGTGCTTGGAGCACTGAACAATGGCCAGTATGAAATGGCGAGTAAGACAGATGTATATAAAGACTCCATATGTGCATGCCAAGATCAAATTCTCAAAAAAAAGAAGATCAAAGCCACACGTCCCTAAATTGGGTTCGAAAATTCAAGTTTACAAGTAGTACATGCATCGAGAAACTCCCATGTATTGGCACAAATTCAACAACTAAAATTAGGCCATCCCTTGGCACAAATTCAGCAACAAATTCTTAGTTCACAAGACAAACTACCTCAGAGAGAATTACAAAAGCAGTTCATTGCACAAGCTGATGGATGGTACTACTGTTGATTCAAAATATAACTGAAAGCTATAGACAAATATGCCAGCCAACATTTGTTTTCATGCAACAAAAAAGACATGCCAAATGACACAGAACCGCAGAAATCACCCTCTTCCTCTACAAGTCCATTCCTTAGAGTACAGTCAGCAAATGCACAGCAAAACCCATCTTGCTCCCAGTCTCCTACTACCGGGTGTCCATCCACTTGCATATTAAACACCTTGGCATCTGCAAAATCAACAAATGGGCGAGTTAAGTAGTGGCAAATTATAGAAGGCACAATAGTATAAACTGGGACAAATGCATCCCAAATCCCTATTGTAAGCATCTCAGCATATGGATAAAATATGGGGAAAATCAAATGGAAATGTTGCCGACCTTTTATTGGCTCTAGCAATTTCAGAGATCATCATCATTGCTATCAGCACCTTGGCACATGCCATCTTCAGCATTTTCATTGCCACCATCACTCAAATATTGCATTATAGTGTCATCTTCATCTTCCTCCTCATCTTCATCTACAGCAATGTTGGCTTGCCTCCTGTTTCTTATAAGTTCATCTAGACGACCTTCAAATCTAGTAGCACCTCCACCCTGATTATTGGCCTCAGCCTCAACACCATCTATTTGCTGCACTTCACCATCACCATCACCTTGCTGCACTTCATGCTCTGTAGGAGAACAGTAATCATCTTGGTGTACATCATGAGTGAGGCCACTTTTCTCAACCACATTATACATGTCCCTATGTTCAAATTTCTGCACCACTCGCTAATTCTTTCCCAAAGCTGTGTCTTCCATGTAGAATACCTTTGTCGATTGAGTTGCCAAAATGAAAGGGTCAGACTTGTACCACAATGACTGAATGTTGATGGATTTAAAATGTCCATCATCTCTGATGCCTACTGTCTTGCCTCCTGCCTGATTGTACCAATCACATCTAAAGAGAACAACAGTCCGATCGCATTGTAAATTGGCATTATATTGCAAACTCAATAATATCCTTAAGGACTCCATAAAAATCAATGGCATGATTGTCATGAGTACCTTCAGTCAATACACCACTGTTCTGAGTCTGCAAACATTTCTCATGGTCCACGGTGTTATACCGGACTCCATTGACAATGCAAGATGCAGAAAACCACACTCGAAGATCAGGACCACAAGACATAGCAAGCAATCCTTCAGTAACCTCTTCTGGATGATCATTGCGCTTCTTGGTAATCTGGGGTTCAAACAAAGAATACAAGGTTACCACCAATGAGATAACTCACATTACAACATACATAAAGCCAGTTGGTGACTACTAGTGCAAGACACTTACATGGCTCCTAAACCATCTAGGAAATGCCTTTTCAAACCTTTTCTCAACATCATGTGACCCTTCTATCAATAACTCTTCCCTCCATATGCTGTCACAAAAAACAAGAAAAAATCAGGAAATATTCACTTGAAATTCAGGAGATGATAATTTTGCAAATAAAAACGATACTTACTCCAAATATGGCTTAACTTCTTCACAATTGTTTAGAACATACCAAACTAGTTTGTCCATCATCTCGTCATCAATGTATTGTCTCATGTCAGCTCCTATGATTTTGACACCATGCATGAAAACTGAGGTGTCACTAACTAATGGCCCATCACCTACATCCTGGTTGAACTTGGTGTCAACATCCTGCATATACCTCGAACAAAATGTCAAGGTGTCACTTGCAGCATAGGCCTTCGCAATTGATCCTTCCGTCATAGCCTTGTACCTCACAAAATTCTTTAAAGTACCCAATCTCCTCTCTATTGGGTACATCCATCCATACTGAACAGGCCCTCTAAGCAATGCCTCATCAGGTAGATGCACAACCCGGTGCACCATGACATCAAAAAAGGCTGGCGGGAATATTTTCTCAAGCTTGCAAAGGATTAGTGGGATTTTGAGCTTTAATCTTTCCACCACATCTATCCTTAGATTTCTACTACACAATTCTCTGAAAAAGTTCCTGAGCTCTGCAATTGCTTCATACACATCTTTCCTTACCAATCCTCTTAAGGCAGCAGGTATGATCCTTTGCAGTAGTACATGGCAACAATGTGTTTTTAGCTGGCCCTGCAACTTGGTACCATCTGCACTTATAAATATGCCTAGGTTGGCTACAAACCCATCTGGAAACTTCACACCTTTGAGGCATTTGCAAAATTTAACTTTATTTTCCTTGTTCAATACATAGAAAGTGTCTGGCTTCACAACTGAGTTGCCATCCTATTGCAAGTGCAGATCATGTCAAATGCCCATATCACGCAAATCCAACCTTGCATTATCGGTGTCTTTGGTCTTGCCCAGAATTTCTAGTAATGTGCCAAGGATGTTTTCACAGATGTTCTTTTCTATGTGCATAACATCAAGATTATATGGTAGCAACAAATCTTTCCAATATGGTAGCATCCACAACAAAACTTTGCAACTAAAAATTGTGGGCCCTCGATCCTCCCCACGCTTCCTTTTCATGGGTGGAGGTGCTGGATGCTTTCCTTGTAATGACCTGGCCCGGGATAACGGTTCAGACCACTCTACACACTGAACGGACCACACCTACTATGTAACCTCTTGCATTTTCGTCCTTGCTTCACGCAAAAAGTTGCAACCGGGTTACCTAGCCTCCCAAGACTAGCCTTTTAAGTTGGTCTAGCTCTTCCTCCACTTCCAATTTGGGACTAAATCCCTTGCACTCTATAGCATATTGCTACAGTGCCCATGAAAGTGGTCTGGCCCAACTGGCCTCTTGGGCTGGGCTGTTACATTCCTGGCCTGACATGTTTCACTTTCTCCAGCTGCTCAAGGAGCTCTTTAGTACTAAACTTACCCGGCACATCCCTCATTTCAGGGCGGCCATCAAAAGCCAAGCTTCTCCGCCAAGCATGATCCTTTGGAAGAAAACGGTGATGGCCAATGTACCCAATTTTGCCCCTAAGTGCACATGATAGAGGATTCTGTTCACAGTGGATACAAGCATAATAGCCTTTAGTGGTTTGCCTCGAGAAGGTGCTCAGTGCTGGATAATCGTGTATGCACCACAACACAGCGGCATGGAGATCAAACTTCTTACCACTCAGGGCATCATAAGTGCTTACTCCACTCCAGAGTTGAAGCAGTTCTTCTACTAGAGGCCCCAAATATAAGTCAAAATCTTTTCCAGGACATGATGGACCGGGGATGAGCAAAGACATAAAGCAGTTTGCTGGATTGACACATTCCCATGGTGGCAGGTTCAGAGGTGTCAAAAGCAAAAGCCACATAATATATTGAGTGCTCATGTTGCCAAATGGGTTGAAACCATCTGTAGTTAAGGCAAGCCTCAAGTTCCTCAGCCCTCCCATCAGCTGGATGGCTCATTACATTCTTGATTGGCCTCCTAACCTCCATGTGCCATTGGGTCTCCTCAGCTGTTTGTTTCATTGCAAACATCCTCTTTAGCATTTTTATAAGTGGAAAGTGCCTCAAGACCTTATGAGGAATCCGCCTTTTTCCATCACCATCTTCCCATCTAGATTCACCACAAATTGGGCACGTTTTTAGCTTGGAATAATCCTTGTCAGACAACATAGACTTTCGAAATAGCACACAGTTGTTCTTGGACACATGGATTGATTCATATGCAAGGCATAGTTCACCAAGATACTTTTTCGCCTCATCATAAGAACTTGGAAATTCACACTGGGGGAATCCTTGGGACAATACCTTCATGAATGCACTAAACGTTGTACTGCTAACTCGATAGCGCGACTTGATATAAAGAAGTCTCACTAGAAAGGAGAAACTAGAGTGCTCTGATCCTGGGCACAATTGGCTCTTGGCATCGGCAAGAACTTTGGTAAATCTTGGATTCCTTCCATCTACCTCTAATGATGTGTACAAATCTGCTAGCATCTTTGTGACTCCGTGATCATCATCTCGGTCATCATCTCGACCATCATCTTGGTCATCCTCGCCCAAATTTATTCCTTCATCATAATCATATCTATCATGGTGCACCTCCTCCTCTCTAGACTCAATAATTTCAGCATCTAGAGACTCCCCATGATGAATCCAGCGAGTGTAAGCAGGCGACATTCCAAAGATGTGTATATGGTCATTCACTTCTTGTTGATGCCGTAAAACTTGATTAACACATCTGCAACATGGACATTTTATCTTGTTGTCTTCAGGGTATTTTCCTCTAACAAATTCCATGAACTCTTCCACTCCGTCCATGTAAGCAGGTGTGAATGGTTTCAAATGAACCCAACTTCGATCCATCTGTTTTGGCATAAATGTGGAAATTTAGAACATAGCAACATAAGTAAACTTTGAGGAAGGCAGTAATATAAGGGAAAGGCAGATGCAACAAAAAGTAAACTTTTAGAACACAACAGCATAGACTCAATGTTAAAGAATCCAGCCATGGCCATTGGCCTTTAATGTTAATGTAAGCCTTCAGTTTAAACATGTCCACCACAGCAATACATATTACATGTGTACAACATAGATAAACATAATAGGACCAGTTCTCAAGAAACTTACACAACAATATAAATAAACAATATGCATTAGTGAAGCTACCTTACATGAATGTCCAAACTGCCTGCTAACTAGTTCCCCCCATGGCTAGATTAAACAGTGTTTAGCATTTTGTGGTAAGAATTTGAATATTCTGTGTCCAAACAATATGCATTAGTGAAGCAGTTTGCCTGCTAACTGAAATGGGTATGAAATTGGATATGCTGATATTTCAAACACATGAATGACAATGAAAAGCATTACTTTGACCAAACGCATGAGAAGAAATGCATTCCAGCACACAGGATACTAACTAGATCTGAAATCTAAAGTAGAACTCTAAAGTTGGAACTCTAACCTGAACCCTATGTTGCAGGGATGCCGTTGTGGGACCGAGCTGTCACCTTGCCGTCGCGGGGACGCCGCTGCACTGCCCACGACGTGCGCTGGGGACGTCGCCATGCAGCAGCCATCGTCCGCCCGCCGGGGACGCCGCCGCGCAGCCGTTGTCGTCCGCCCGTCGGGGACGCTGCCACGCAGCAACCTCCGTCCGCCCACTAGGGACCCCGCCCCATAGCCGCCCACCCGCCCGCCGTTCACCCCCTCCACATGTCGGGTGTGCCGTGTGCACCGCAACAGATGGAGTTTAGATCTATTAGTTTATTGAACATGGGAATCTATGTTAGTCATTAAATAAAAGACATGTACTCCTCTAACAGAAAACATTGAATGGTGTAGTAGTAAGACTTCATCTCTGGTGCATCCCGCCTGTGGTTTGAATCCTCAGGGGAGCACATTTTTTACTGAATAAAAACATGGGCCGAGGGAGAACAAAGAAAGCCGGCCCATGCACCTGGGCTCCACTTGTGCAACCTCGGCTGAGGGAGAACGAAGAAAGCCGACCCAATGCACCTGGGCTCCACTTGTGCTATTGAGTGGGATCGCAGCGTAGGGGCCCACGTTGACGTGGAATGCACGTGGTCGTGGGACCGTAGTGGTGGGGTCCATGTTGACGTGTACTGCCACGTGGACATGCAACCGGGCCCACTTGTGGTCGCCCACATGTGGGACCATGCGCTGGTGGGGCCCACGTAGCCACATGGGAATGGATGGTGGGACCGTATGTGGGACCCGGACCCACAATTACACGTGGTTAAATGTGGGACCAGATCCTTGTTTTGTTTTTCAAGTTGTGTTGTGATGATAACGTTGTTGTTCTGTGACGCCAATTTGTGTTCGTCATTGGTTCCTCATGGGTAGAACTAGAATGATTTATCTGTGATGAAACAGGTTCGTTGTTCGGTGACCATCCTTTGAGTTTCATCATTATTTTGAGTGGCTTGGCACCGTCACTCGTTATCTGTGATGAAGTTACAAAATTCATCACGATAGAGACCACTTCCATGACGAATAAACGAAACGTCACTACCAAATTGTCATAGATATTAATATTTCTACTAGTGCCTCCACTGGTGTCTAGTTCTGCAGTTATGCAAAGCACACTACGTGAAAACCTCAAATAGGTCACACATCATTTGTAACGGGCTCTTAATACTTGTTACATGGACCCCCATTTGTAACGATTGTTGTTTGGCTCCTGTTACGCATAAGCGCGGCAAGCTCGACCCCGACCAGGCCACCACAACGCCCGTTACCAATGAGGACTTCTAGTAATGGGCTTCTTAAATGCCCGTTACATGTTTTCTTTGTAACGGATGTTAAAATGTGTCTGTTACGAAAGTGAAACCTATCGGTAATGGGCTTAAGCTCTTTAAGTCCGTTACCGATCACTACCCTATCGGTAACGGGCTCTTTAAGTCTGTTACCGGTCACTACCCTGTCGTTAACGGGCTCTTTAAGTCCGTTGCCGATGACCATTTGACGCACGTTACTAGACTCAGAGCTCAATAATTGAAGCCCATTAGCACTCTTCACTGCCGTTAAATATTGGACTATGTCATCATAGCAAATATTGGATATCACACAAACATATAATCATGTTGCTTAAGATGCAAAACCACACACATAGATAGTAGTCATAAGAGCATATTCTATATTATTCTACATATTTAAGATGCATATATAGCATCACATGTTCACCTATGACATGCATAATGTTCAGAACAAACATATTCACATGATCACATCTGATGTGCATCAGCAGGGGCACTAGTTAGATGGCTTCTTTTGTGCTACAGTTTCAAGTTCAGCTGTCTTTGGCTCTAGTTTTACAAGTCTTTCCTGCAGCTCAGCATTCTTCTTTACAGCTTCGGCAAGTTGAATATCCTTCATCTTTTGTGTGCCTTTAAGCTGCTCCACCTCAGATTCTAGTATTTTATGACCATTTACTAGGAGATTTATGTCGTCCACAGCCTTGTCGTCCATCCTTCTATCCACCTTGTCAAGTACTTTCCAGATGCAGTCAAGATCCTCCTGAGTAACAACACATTTCTAAAACAAAGGCAAATTGATGCAAGTTTCATAATTAGATTACCAAGTTTAATATCATGAAAGATGTAATTGGTCAAACAAGAAAGATATTTAGCTGTAACTGGGCTCAGAACTTGCCTCAACAAGGTGATCACTCCTTCTTTCCAGCTTGTTTATGTCTTTCCCAGTGTAGTCAAGAGCTTGGTTGATCATGTGGATTTCTTTCCAGATCATGTCAAGGTCCTCCCGAGTTACAGCAACTCCCTAAAACAAAGGCACTGGATGTTCAATTAATAAAAGTTGATGTAGCATGGAGATTCAGAAATTGAAGTAGTATATAGAATAAGTTCAACAATTTTGTGAGCAGCATATGATGAGTACCATGCATTAAATTTCAAGCATAAACCTATAGCCTCTGTAGTTAACAAAATTTCTACTCGAAAGGTTAATAATTTTCCTCCCGAGTAACAACACATTTCTAAAACGAAGGCAAATTGATGCAAGTTTCATAATTAGATTGCCAAGTTTAATATCATGAAAGTTGTAACCGGTCAAACAAGAAAGTTGTTTAGCTGTAACTGGGTTCAGAACTTGCCTGCTTCTCTTTACCAATGTCATCCATCCTTCTTTCCAGCCTGTTTGGGAATGTCTAGGAGTAGTGTAAGGTTTTCTTGTGCCTGTCGATTTCTGTCCAGATCCTGACAATGTCATGTGCTGGTACAACAACTTCCTAAAACAATGGAAAATTGGTGCATTGGAACCATTGATCAGTGAAGACACTAGATGTTCAGTTAATAAAAGTCGTTGAGCATGAAGATTTAGAAATTGAAGCAGTATATAGAATGAGTTCAACATTTTTGTGAGCAGCATATGATGAGTACCATGAATTCAATTTCAAGCATAAACCTAACTTCAAGCATAAACCTATAGCCTTTGCAGTTAACAAAATTTCCACTCGAAACCCAGAACAAAACAGAAACTACCAAACTCGAACTTGCCTCGTGGTTTTCAGAATCGTCCACCTCATCGACTAGAGGGGGGTGGCCGGAGTCTTCGCCGGTGCCGGGGTAGTCGTCCTCGCTGGACACGAGGTGTACGACCTCGACATCTTCGCCCTGATCCACCCCCTTGCCGCGCATGCACGACTTCTTCCTTCAACCCGAGGAAGGCTCGGCCTCTGTCTGCCGGGCTCGCCGGAGTGCACCCCCTTGGCGCTTGCGCGCGTGTACGACCTCCTCCCCCGGCTGACGAAGAACCGACCTCTCCCTTGGAGTGTCGACGAAGCCGCACGAGGGTGGCGCGTAGGGGCGACTCCTCTTCGCTGCGGAACCTCACTCTCTTGGCAGGGGCGGTGGGTGGGGCGTTCTCCTCCTCGCTGCAGAACCTCTCTCTTGAGTCACGGTAGAACGACTACTTTCCGCCGGCCATCTCTACGACGGAGACAAGGAAGGAGAAGGGGAGAGAAGGCGACAGAGACGAGGAAGGCTGAAGGTTTGAGAAGGAAGGCAGAATGGCAGAGTGGCAGGGGAGAGTGGCTTTGGTCAAACATTGAGAACAAAGGATACGTGGATTAGCCAAACCGCGTCTCCAATGCACGAGAGCGCGTGGGGCCGGCTCCTCCTCGTCGGTTTGGAGGGGCAAAGGCGACGCGGATTAACCATCCCATGTAGTCTCCTTTGTGTCTGTCTTAATTGACAGGTCAGCTCGATCTCTCAGGGCTCCCATATAGGCACAATCAACACATATCTTTTGAGACAAAACAGACATCATAACTTGTCCACATATATAGATAAAGATAACTTGTCCACATAGATAAAGATAACTTGTCCACATGAATTCATAATGGTGAGCATGCTCGAATCACTTTGAAATAGATTAACTAAATCGGCATAATAAAAGATAGCATCTCATAGCTACTCATCACCACTAATAATAAGCAGCAAATATCATAAGATGATCCGGTAGCAAACACCAAAATACAAGCATGATACCAAATCTGAACCATCTAGCTAGCAATAACACCACGAATCACATTATGCCTCATTGTTGTCCTCGAGTGACCTCTCAGCCTATCATAGCAATTCCTTCACCTTCTTCACCATGATCATGGCAGAACCCAGGTGCCCCTTCACCATCTGCGGCTCAGAGACAGTCTCTTCAATCTGCCTCTTAGCCTTTGCACATTCTTCCTTCCACATCCTTGCATCGCTTTCAGCTTTTAAGTACGTGTTGGCTTCACCCTTTTCTGTAGGAGACAACATAGCATGGTTTCTCATTTTCTTTCTCGTATCAAACAGGTTATGGGTTACCTCCCCATAGTATCGTGTCATCATCTTCAGCTCAACTACTTTTACATTGGCCTCCTCCTTACCAGTTGTACATGCTTCTTTCCACAACCTTGCTTCCTCTTCAACTTTTCCCTTCATTTCCATCAGTTTCTATAGAACTTTTGTCCTAATATCCCATTCAGGATCTATCCACCTAAACGACGTGCATTTCATCGCATCAATCTGTAGTCACCGATTACGTTCATATAATTAACGATTGACCACACTAACATCAAACGCAGAAGCAAAATTTATTAGAAATGAAACAATTTATGGTTTACCTCGCAGCACCATACATACTGATGCCTAGGGTTGCCGCGTAGGCTTTTCTCCCACCAATTTAACAGAACATCTCTGTGTTGTACTGTTGTGGTTGGGCTGATGTGTCCAGTGAAGGACCGAATAGGTGACCAGAGAGAGGGAGAGTGAATGGGAGCCGATAAAAAATTTCTTCTCGAAACTTGGCCTAAGTCCCAAAATCACAACCCAACGATTCCTCGCAAGCTTGTCAAGATCACGTAGGTATTGTGAACCTACCAATCCGAGGAACAAGCAAAGACAAGCCTAGAACAAAGCTAGAAGGATTAGAAGCGAAAGCAAATCACAAGAGGCGAAGCAACAAACTGTCTGCCTAGGCAGGGGCAGACTGTCCGCACAGTAGGGTTGGACCGTCCGCGGTACCCTGGCGAACTATCAGCACTGCTCTCGTGGACTGTCCGAAAAAGCCACCTAAACCTCCAGTAACGCACTGCGAAAAACAGACTGTCCACAGACACTTGGCAGACCGTCCGTGGCTCGTGGACTGTCCGGCAACCCCGAGCGGACTGTCCGCCAAACCACGTCCAAACCAGAATTCAAACTCGCGCAGATCAAAGCGAAGAACGCAAAGAACAACAGATGAACACGACGAACTGGATACCTCGCGGACCGTCCGCCACCCCCTCGCGGACCGTCTACCAAAACGCGAACAGAACCAGAAACGCAGCCCGCGAAGTCAACCCCAAATTCCAATCGATGGATCTCCCAAACCACTAGACAGATTGAGCCTAAATTTTGAGTAGATAAGAAGCATCTCTAGGAGAAGCTATGCCCAAAATCTTGGATCCCCAAACCTATCCAATCAACCGGAATCACAAATCTCATGCGCTCAAAGTACCAACTCGAGTTCATCCAAACCTCACCAAATCGAGCCCGATTCCCGGCATTTGAGGGGTCAAGATCATCCACAAAGAGGCACAAGGCACTCACTCATGATCCCCTCAAAGAAATCCGAGGCAAAACGACCTAGAAACGATGGATCGAGCCAAGCACGAAAATAGCACAAAAAGAGCTCCAAAAATGCAACAAAAGGAACTCGGGAATAGAAGAATTGGCACAAGATTAAGAGGAAGAATTTTTCACTATGAATCTCTTGTCCAATTGGCTACAAGCCACTCCAAGAATTGCAAATCTTGGATGGCAAAAAGCTCCAAACAAAGAGCCACACACTCTCCTCTACCTCTCTCCCCAAGAGCACCCCAAAATGAAAGAGCACTCCCACCCACTAAGCCAAAGAGTTGGCTGAAAATGCAGCCCCCTCCTCCTATATATAGGCCCTTCGGAAAAGATCGAAGTGCCCCTACACTAGGAGATACAATACAAGCCCTCACAGGGCATTTTGGTCAACACATGAAGTTCACCATCGGACGGCCGCGCATCCATCGGGCCTTCGCGTCCTCCCGACGCAAGAACCTCAATCATGCCGCGTGTCGCCCGCCTCGAAGCTTCTCGACGCTCCCGGATCCCTGTCTTCATCGCGTTGGGGCTTCGGACTTGGTTTTGAGGCCCAAATCAAGAAACCGTCCTCCGATGGTTTTGTGGTCAAACCACCAAACCCCGCGTACACGGCCCTGCCTCACCACACCAAGCGACGAGCCCGTCAGGCCATTCACCTCCGGCGCTCGGACGGTCTACTCGGTCTTGCCTCGTTCCTTGACTTGGCCGCCACCGATGCACTAGCTCCATGTCCACGACTTCGTCTTGCTCTTCTTGCACCATGCGGCCCGCACTTGATCCCGTCGGCCACCGGGTCCCTTGAATAGCCTACTTGTCTCTCCATCATCCCGGAGGCCACCTTGGCATAGACCTTTCACGCTTGTTCTTCACCTGCACCAACGCAAACCAAGCCGCAACCAACACCTGCAATACTAGGCCAAGAGTCAGTCCACACAACGTTGTCAACCACTCCTCACGAGTGCATTGACAACACACCACATAAACATATGAAGTTACACAACGGACAACACAACCCGACAAAACACACTCAACACAAAGCCTCAAAACATCCGGTCAATCGCTCATCATATACAAACCAAGGCACATATCAACTTGGTTTCTCATCTGGTGACCTGGCGCGGGCCATGTGGCATAGGCCGCAGCTAGTGTGGTGGGGCCGTGGGAGCGGTCGGCCACGTGGTGTTCGCGGCCAGATAACTTGGTGCGGGCGGATAAGGGTGAGCTGGCGCGGGACCTTGGATATAGTATTTCGAGAGAAAATATCAGATATATACAAATAGGTTCACGAAAAAGTCACAGAACCAAGAGGTGGTGCAGTGGAAAACAATGTTGTGTTGTTCCTGTAGGTCTTCAGTTCGAACCCTCGTGATGGCGAATTATTTTGCAACATTTCGATGGGGCGCTAGAGGTTGGGCTCCAGCTGTTTGAACTTACATGTGGGACCAAGGTTGGTTTATACTGCTGCTTGAACTTACATGTGGGACCCATGTTGGTTTATGATGTTTTTGCAGAGCTTATGGCGTCACAAAACCAGCATGGAACAGGGAATACCCAGCTATAGTAGCAATTGTTATGATGATAGTTTTTTTGTCACTAAATTTGCTCGGAAGTGAAATTTAGTGACAAGATCAGCCAGGAATGTCATAAATCAATGACGCCAAAACTAGGTTGCGTCACTAGTTGGTGATTTTCTTGTAGTGTTTGCCAGCTACTGTTTCTGATCTTTGGATATAGGGAACTAAACAATGAGATCATCACCTGCTACCCACTACTTTTTCACCTCATGCTGTGCAAAAAATAGAAGCAATTTCTGTAGTTCAGTCAGATCACTAGGATATTTTGAGGTGGATCCCTTCCACTAATGGCCGGTGCATCACCAAGGAAGTCTACACCCACTTAGCAAGCCTCTCCCCACACCAACTTCCTTCACAAGGATCCAGAAGTATTACCCAAGAGGCTAACTCCATATTACAAAAGGTATGGAAAGGTAAATCAATTCCTCCTTTTCTTAAAACGCTTGCATGGAGACTTATTAGACGAGCTATTGCAACTACAGAAAGAGCTGATCGGTTTTCACTCACATTGATAAGCATTGCACATACTACGGAGTCATTGAAAATGATGTCCATCGCTTTTTCCTTTGTGACATAGCTAGACAAGTGTGGCCACATCTAATCCTCCATTGCACACACATTTTCTTGCATCAGATGAGGATGACATCCAGCATGCGCTTCCTGCTCTAATTAATTACTTCTAATCCCACAGAGGTTACTCTTTGTAAAACTTTATTTCTTCTGTTGTATATCTGGAAAGCCTGCAATGACAATAGATTTTAGAGAAGAACTTGGACTTCCTTTCAGGTACACAAACCAGCAATACCGCACCTTCAAACTCACCAATCTTCCTCGGAGGATGGCCATATGAGTCCAGCCTAGACATCCACCTTCAACTCTAGGAGCCAACATCACAACAGCATGAACAACACCCCCAACACTCGCTGATTCCCTCTATTGTTGTCTTATGCTTCATGGATGCCTCCATATCTCTAGATGGTTGCTCCCCTCAACTCAGACAAGCTGGTATAGGTATCAAATTTGTGAACATGCAGGTTCAACCGCCCAATGCAATCTACATCAAGGCAATTGTCAAGGAAGACTCTTAAATAGTTTTGGCTGAAGCTACTGCTCTTGCTTTGGCGGCCTCCATCGCCACAAACATGGGTTTTATGCAGGTTTCTTTCTTAACTGATTCCAGTCAGTTATATCACTTCCTCTCATCATCAGAACAAACCCACCCACCTAATTGGAGGATGAAGACCTACATAGATCAGTTTCACTGTAATGTTGCTCACATTCAGGCATCTCTCTTAAACATTAGCCGCAATGACAATTTTGTTGCTGATTCTTTAGCTAAGGATGCCCATCGTCAGACTGCATATGTTCATCAGCCTTGTTCTCTTAGTTGCTCCTATGGAGCTCACCACACGGAGTGTTATTTGTTCCATGCACTGCCTCATGTAAACACCTCATGTACCTTGATCCTATTAGCTTTATACTGCTGAAATGAAATGAGATGTTTGTTGTAAAAAAACTCCGCGACTTCCTCACCACCTCCACTCCGGGGGAGATTTAACTTTTTACCATTATAACGAGCAGCCACTCTCCGATTGTCACTTTAACAGTGGCAAATATTTTTTTTTGCCCTTGATGTTGCATTTTGGCTACAGATTTATCACTTTTCCTCGCTAGCACGCCATGACAGCGTTCCACGCTGGATTCTGGCCATGCGAGCGTGCCAAAAGATTGTGCATGCCCCTGCCCTCCTCGCTCGCCCACCTTATCCATTCGGCCGCCCCCCTTCCCCGTCCCTAATCCTCCACATTCTCTCGTTCTTGCCTCGCTCTGTGCTTATCCACCGCCACCGTCGCCGCCCCATCATTCCTCTCCGTCCCGGCCATGTCGCACTACGCGGGGTCCTCCAGAGGTAGCTGCTCCAGGAGCAAGCATCAAGCCGGCCGGAGCAGGCGCATCGACTTTCATCTAGTTGGTGCTCTTAGTGGGTTTCCACTGGTACATTGCTCGGAGTGTGGTGTGGCTCGGGTGGTGGAGGAGCGGACGAGGAAGGAGGGTGAGAATCATGGTCACTTGTACTTCAAGTGTGCGAGGAACGAGGTGAGGATAATGTGTTGTGTTGCTCAATCTGATTTAGGGTTTAGGGTTCTAATTCGGCTTTTGAATTTTAGTTTCCAAGCTTTGTGCCTATTATTGCTTCGACAAGGAGTATTTAAGATGTTGAAGAATGCTGGGGTCATAGTTGTTCGACCATCAAACTGGGTAGCTGAAGGATTCCCTATCGACGAGGCATTCCCTGATGAAGAAGTTGATTCAATGGTAGCTGAAACAGGAGGGAGCGAGAAGCAGAGCAAACGTCTGGAGCAGAAGCTGGATAGTGTCATCTGGAAGATGAATGTAATCATTGTGTGTGTTGTATGTGTAGTGTTTGGATGTGTTGTGGGGATGTATTGTGCAAGGAAGGAACAGTGTGGGTGCTTTTGTTTCATGAATGAAAAATGGAATGAAATTATCACTCTCGGATGTCTGACTTCATGTGTGAATGCAGAATTGAATGAAAACATTTTGTACAAATCACAAACTTCATCAATTGAAACATACAAATGTAACAGATCATAAGTTTCATATGATAGACTTCAGCAATTGAAACATAGAGCACATCCATAACAGTTTGCAAGCACATTACATGACAGGTTTTGCCGAATTAAAGGCCACTCAGATAGCAGTTCCACATCCATACAGAAGGATGTATTGTGGCCACTTACATAATAGTTTATAGAATTAAAGGTCATACATGAAAAGTGTTTGTTGTGGCCAGTAACATATTACAAGCTTGTTTCTCAAAATAAACTTGCCAAAATGCTTCATAGTTTCATTTCTTCCCCTTTTTGGTTGGACTCTTCTTCTTGATCTTGGTAGCTAGCTTCTTCCTTGGTGTAATCTTTGTGGGAGCAGCATGGCCTACTTCCACCTGGTTCCTTGGTGATGTCTGAGGGCTACCAGTTGCTGCATACTCAATCTCTAGAGGTGGCACATCAAAGGACATCAGTCTCAGCTCCTGCTGCTGTTGCTTGTTCAGCTTGTGCTGCTCTTGCTTCTTCAGCTGCTGCTGCTCTTGCTTGTTGAGCTGCTGCTGCTCTTCCTCATTTAGCTGCTGCTCTTCCTCGTTTAGCTGCTGCTGATCTTGCTTGTGTAGCTGCTGCACCTTCTTCAGCTACTACTGCTACTTCTGCTATTGTTGCAGCTTCAGCTGCTGCTATTACTTTATCTGCTGCTAGCTGAGCTTCTTTTGCTACTCTTGCTACAGCTTCTTTGGCTGCTGCTGCTCTAGTCCTTGGTGAAGATTGTCCACTAGTGCCCTCATCTGTCTTGGCCATCTTTGGTCTTCCAGGTCTTGGTGCTGAAGTCTTCTTTGTCCTCTTCCTGTCAGCAAACACAACAAATTAGGTTAAATGAAATAAACATGTCAATCTGAAAAGTGAAATAAGTTTGCAATGATTTGACCTTTTCTTTGTGTTCGTAAGTGGACGTCTCTAGCTTGAACTCCTGTGTCCAAATTATTTGCATCCTTGGCATTGCACCTGCCTAGTTCTTTTGCTAGTTCTTTCAAAAGGTTCAAGGAACCTATTCTTCTTTGTCCTGCCTGGACCTTTTTTCCAGTGATTATTGGTGGCAGTAACTTAAAACCTTTGTCAACTTGTGCATATTGGTTTCTGTTAGTAATGTGTGGAATTTTACCATGGTATGCTGCTTGAAATTTCTCCACAGAGTAGTATTGGAATGCAAACAAGTCCATCTATGGCCGCCTCATACTGGTGATGACAGCCAGGGCATGTGGGCATGGCTTCTTAGTGACCTGCCACTCTCTGCAACTACATGTATGTTCTTGTAGATGAACAACATGCCTCCTAACTGGTTCATCCTTGTACATTTCTGTAACTTCAGCTTCATCTGGATGGCCCTTGGTCACTGTCAGTTGCTTTAAACCCCTAGAGGCTGCATTCAACTGGTGTATCACAACAGGTAAGATACCGGGATTCAAAGCAACCGAGATCCTTCTCCTCTTAGCAAACATAGTGAGTGTCTTCTCTCTTATTACATCAGCCAAGTAATGTACATGGAGGTCTTTATATTCTTTGATTCAGGAATTCCAAGATTCTACCAAGTTGTTGTTGATGTAATCACATTTGGAAGCTGTACTGAACTTGCTCCTAGCCCACAGTAGGCTATGGTCCTTCCTCAGCCAGTCAACAATTCCAGGGCTAGCCGCAACAACCTTGTCAAAAAAGTATTTGAATGTGCTTTCAGTGTAAGTCCTAGCTGCTGGCCACATGTTCTTGGCATACACCTCTCCATGATAATATTTCTTCAAATTTTCCATCAAATGCCTGAAACACTCCCTCTTCTCACTATGAGGCCAAACTTTTGCCACTGCTTCTTCAAGACCCTTACAGGCATCAGTGCATACTGCTAAATTCTCCACTAACCCAATTGCTTTGCTAAGCTCCTCCATCCACCATTTCCAATTCTCCCTAGTTTCAGACCCAAAGAACCCAAATGCCAATGGAAACATCCAATTGTGGCCATCCAAAGCTTGAGCTGCTGGCATGTGGCCATTCCAAAGGCCATTGGGAGCTGTGGAGTCTATACTAATGTACAGCATACATCCATTTCTAAAACCATCAATGGCAGCCTTGAAACAACAGAAAAATCTATAAAAATGGATATTTCCATCAGCATCTTTCTCAGTATCTACCTCAATAATACTACCAGGAGATCTCATCTCTACTTCTGCTTTAAACCTATACAACCAATCAAATGAATCATCTAACTTACCAAAAAGTTTATCAGCTACTCTCTTTCTTCCATACACAACAGTTTGGTAGGGGATATTTATGTTGTATTTGTTATCCAGCTCTTCCTTAAATGCCTTTGGCCCAATGCTTGGTTTCCTCTTCAAAAATGGTATAGCCCTCTCTGCCACCCAAGCTTGTGAGACCATCCTGCCAAGGGTCACCCTGGTCCTAGAGGCACAAAGATGCACACCTGAATTTATTTTTGCACCTGCACAGAAGAAAATCATTTCAGCACCTGCACAAAACATTAAATGAATGAAAATCATGTAATGCAAAGACACATTAAAGATGTACCCTGACAGTCCCATCATGTTGGGTTCTACCCCTAATAATCCAAGGACACCCCAGAGAAGCACACTGACCCCTAAACCTATCATGATCTGAATGAGTAGTAGCAAGTTCAAATTCTTTAACAATTGCATGCTGTCTTACAGCTAGCCTGAAATCTTCCATGCATGGATAAGAAACCCCCACGGATAAATCTAGATTATCTCTGCCCAATCAACATTTGGCTCGTTATCATCATGGTCATCAACAGGAACAACTGCCTCTGCCATATCATCCTGCATCTCAGCTGTCATACTAGGGATAGGAATAGCTTCCCTAGCTGCTTCCTCAGCATCTGCTGCTTTGAAACCCATTGCCTCATATATTTTATCCTCATCAGCAACTTCCTTAGCCTCTCCATCCTTATTTGGTTCTCGTAAGATAGTCAATTCAGCCTAATTTACTGGTTCTGTCTGTTGAGCTAGCACGGAAGGAGGTGGATTGCTCCAAGTGTCACCACTGCCTTCAACATTACGAGGAGGATCCCCTTATGAATATTCAGGAACAACACTACCTTCAACATTATCAGGAGCAGCACTACCTTCATAATTACCAGCAGCAGCACTAATCTCCCTAGCAATACCACCACTGGTGCGAATAGAAGTTACACAAGAGGTACGCCTAACATCAGAGTTATCATTGGCAGGATAATCATGTTTACTAATAACAACATCCACTAAAAGCACAGCTTCCCTTTCATGCCATCTATGCAATATAAGCCGCTGAAAATGTTCACCCTCCTTATTTTCCATGAAGAAGCACTATTTCTATCAACGACCCAAACTGCTAATGTCTGCATAGGTCCCCAGATTATTTTGGTGGCCATTTCCTCGTGAAACTTATCAAGGGAATAATGTTGAGTTCTATCAAGCCATAGTTCATGCTCCTGGCCCCTCATTTCTATTCACACGTACGCATCCTCAGCAATCCACTTAGAAACCATTACAACTAATCAAACGCATTTTCAGGATCCATCCTAACACAACGAGGGATTGAAATGTTAGACGGCAACCTACCACAACATGGCCACACCTACTACAGAACCGAGCATAAAAAAATAAAAATAGAAGAAAATTTTGCTTACCAAATAGGGCAACCACCACCACCCTAATTCCAATCCATTACGTCTACCTTCAACGCCGACACTACATGAAGAACCTACGAAACAAAACCAACAAGGGTCAACATCACGATCACAAACCCTAACCTCGAATCATGCGAATGCACACCCAGAAATAGCGGCGGAGAAAGAAAATGATAGTCTTGATGCACCTTCTTTTATCTCCTGCTCGACGGGCCGGGACGGAGAAGAATGCTGGGGCGGCAGCGGCGACAGCGACATCGCTCAACGTGTGCGAGGATAAGAAGAGGAAGGGAAAATACAAGATGGGGAAAGGGATGGGGCAGCCGCTGGTGGATAAGACGACACCAGGGACACTCGTGGTCTTTTTTTTCCCATGCGTGCGCGACGACGTTAGCGTGGAATGCTGCCGTGGCGTGCCAGCGAGGCAAAAGTGATAAATCTGTAGTCAAAACGTAACATGAGGGGAAAAATATTTACCACTGTTAAAGTAACAACAGCAGAGTCACTGCTCAATAATGGTAAAAAGTTAAGGAAAAAGTGTAATTTTCATCCCTCAAGTATTGCAACAGTGTGACATTCATCCTGCATGTTTTATTTGGTGCAAATAAATCCCTTAACTATCTAAATTGGTGCATTTATCATCCCTAAATTTGTTTAATGATGGTTTAGTGTTATATAATATCAGTTTAGGCCATGTAAATATCTGATCATCTTATTAATCACCACTTAATCATGTATCATGTTGAACTAAAAGTCTAGTATAAATCGGTTCTGTCAAATTTTTGTGATAAAATTTCTATGAGTAGCCAATTTGAAGGATTTATTGAATTTTCTTGTGAGTTTTATATATTCCACTCAACAAATTACTTTAAGTAGTGATTAGTCATATGATTACCTAGATATAAACCACTGTTAAATAGTATTAAACCATAATTAAACTAAGGTGGGATGATAAATGCATCATTTTAGTTAGTTAAGGGATTAATTTGCACCAAATCTCTACCTATAATAATATATATATAATATATTAAAGCAAGGATGGCTTCTACCTATATTTTTCGTCCGTCGTATCAAACCGTGGAGAATTCCTGTGCAAAACCGATAGAAAACGGCAGGTTACACCCAAAACCGAAATAAAACTGGAGTCACAGAAAACAACGTAGGCCACGTCTCACCGCGGTGTCCGCAACATCCATCGGGCCCAGCAAGGCCCACCGAACCCCCGGCCTCCCACATCCGACGAGCGCTGCTGGCACCTTTTTTTTTCCTCTCATTTTGCGGTGTTCAGTTCAGTTGGGCCAGACCATGCAGGTGGCTCCACAGGCCTCCACCCACACCCACACACTGCTATACACAAGCCAGCCGTACGCACAAAGGCCAAGAAATCAGGAAGAACAGACCAAAAGAATCATCAGTCCAATTGTCCTTTATAAAAGAAGAAAACCTAGATGCAATACGCACTTTGTTGCTCCATTTGCTTATGGAGAATTCTAACGAAGTTGCATAATTTGTGTTATTGTGACATCATGCGTATGTATCTTAGTAATCTACATATATTATAGGTGGTTACAATTAGATTCAGATTAGATAGAATTTAGATGACTAAGTTAGAGGCTAGATAAATCATAAATATAACATGCAAAATAATATCGATTTATTTATGAAACACACTAGAAATAGTGAAATTTGTTTATGGAGCTGGAAAATAATTTCATAACCTATGGAAATGATTTTCGATGGAATGAAAGAATATGAATTCATGTCTCTTTAGATAGCACCTGAAATTGATGTAGGGTAAGAGAATATGAGCAAGAACCCACATTTATATTTTTGACGTGGAAAAGAAATAGAAGATAATGTAATTATTAGATATTCAAAATCCACTTTGTACATGAACAATATGGCTGTCGGCTGAAGTCCACATATTTACTAATTGTGGGAATTTTAAGGGGACGAGAGCAAAGGTGCAATTTTTAAATACTAATTTGATAATATATTTCTTGAAATTGTTTGTGTATAATTTATATATTTCTTGAAATTGTTTGTGTATAATTTAATGCCGCTTTGAAAATAACTGACGTGTGATGTAGATCAAGCTATAATACAAATATTGTAATAGATTTATTAGGCTAGCGGTATGTGATAATTTTTTTCGTAGTAACGCACGGGCAAAAATGTGATAATTTTTTTCCGTAGTAATGCACGGGCAAAATTGCTAGTGAAACCTAGGGATGAATGTCACACTTCTCTAATACTTGAGGGATGAAAAATACTTTTTTTTTTTTCCAAAAGTTAAATCTCCTCCGCTGCGGGACCGTGATCCCCTACCGAACCGAAGAAAAAACAGACCCACGCTTCCAGGCGCCGCCATGGCCGCGTGGCGCCTCCGCCGCTCGGGCGCCGTCGCCCTTGCCGCATCCTCCGCCGTCGCCGTCGCCCTTGCCGCATCCTCCGCGTCCGCCTCCGACCCCTCCGCCGCGGCCCTCGGCGCCGCGCGGCAGCGCGTGGCGCAGCCGGGGGCGGCGCCGCCCCCTCGCGACGCGCAGCGCGCGGCCCTGGCCGGGTCCACGCCCGAGAATCCCCTCGACGTGCTCGTTGTCGGCGGCGGAGCCACTGGATGCGGCGCATCGCTCGATGCCGCCACCCGTGGGCTCCGGGTGGGCCTCGTGGAGCGGGAGGACTTCTCCTCTGGGACCTCCTCCCGATCCACCAAACTCATCCACGGCGGTGCGTGCCCTTATCGGAACCTAATAATTCCCTACTGAACTGAGTTCTTTTCTGCAAGTAAATCCTTCCAGTTTTTCTTGATCATATGCTCCCCTCCAGATAGGACTCCAATCGAATCCTTTGTTAGAGCTCCTCGGTCAGCAGTCTGACAAATTGTGAAAGATCCATTTTGTAGAAATTTGCTGAACTAATGTGGCCTGCTGAGCTTGATGTGTTAAGGATGATAGTGTTATGCACTTTCATAACAACAAATACATAACTATTGTTTGACTGCCTTAGTGAATGAAGCTGTTTTTATTTCCAGTTGACCGAAGATTTGCTCTAGGATTGATTGGTAGCAGAATGCTTGCTCTTTGTAAGCCCTGGCTTAGCTATGTTTGTGAGCAATGCAAACTTATTTGTAATGTTTATGTGCCAATCTAATAATTTGTATTGCAACATTAACCATGCTTGACTTATATGTGAACTTGATGAGAAAATATTTACTACTGTTCAAAACCTACATTTTAAACATGAGGCTTGCCGTGGATCTAAACATTACCTTACTGTTTTTATTTTACTTGTGCATAAGGGGATGTACCTGGTGAAAACTTACTAATTTTTGGAAAATAAAAAACTTGTTTAATTGGAGTTGCAAGTCATCATGAATGATCCCCCAAAAGGTTGAGTAGGCAGTCTATGATATTGAGTTACACTCAAAGTTACAAAAGGCGCTAGGCACTAACCCACCGCCTAGAGCCGGCGTGCCTAGGCGGTATCAGGCGTCTCAAGACCTTTTTCTAGGTACCATATACATGATATACCATACTATATGCACCCAATATCTATCTATATACTATAAGGAGCGAAAACAATTGAAAATTTTTCTCATCCAAATCGGGTCCGCCTTATCCCTCACGTCGGACCCACCCGTCATATGTTTTTGGGAGTGGATAGGGTGGATGGCCCATGGAAGGACAAAAAACTTACAATTTGGAGAGTGTTTCTGCCAAAAACGAATTGTTTTTCTCACCATAATTGCATCTACCCGCCCTCCATACCCATTTCTGGACCCACTCGGGAGTCCTGCATGGGGTACAGCTACCCTCCGAATCTCCATAGCTCCGATCTGTCGCGTCCGGAAAAAAATTCTATGCAGGACTCCTGCAAATGATGCACCGTGAGGCTCCGTGCACGGGTACAGCTACCCTCCGGAATCTCCATAGCTCCGATCTGTCACGTCCGGAAAAAAATTCTATGCAGGACTCCTGCAAATGACGCACCGTGAGGCTCCGAGACCTCACGCGAGCCGCGTCGGTGGACAGAGCGCCCATCGGCTTGGGCTCCCCAAAGACCGATATCTTCTTTTCTGTGGCTAGGTCTCCAAGTCGCTGTCACCGTCGCCGGCTCGCCGCCGCCGCTCCACGGCCCCATATCGATCCTACCACGGTCGTAGAGTTGCTCCACACGACCTCTGCGCCTTGGAGGTCCTCCGGCCTCCCTACAGGTGGCAGCGTCGCCCTCTACACTCTTTGATGGTGCCGGCATACATCCTCCCGTGCCAGGCAATCATTCAGCCCGAGCCGGCATCCCTACTCTCTCTAATCAAGTTTGGCAATCGATTCAAAACTCATTTGTGCAGAGACATTGGTTTGAGCAAGAATTGCTTAATATTGCAGATTTTTTTTGTCAGGTTTGAAAGTGGTTTGGCTGACTCATACATTTGGAGATGGCTCGTTTACAAGTAGCTAATCTTTGTTCTTTACTTGGGATCAATCATCATCGTTTTGGGGATTTTGGAGTAGGGCACATTGCTCAAATCCCTTTTTGTTTCTGAAGGAAATCAAGCTGAGGAACGATGAAAGGGATCAGGAAGGATGAAAGGGATCCTGCAGATTGTGTTGGTCAGGAAAGCTTTTCAGGGTCTGAAAATCATTTTCAGTTGCAGGAGATGGGCTTCATGGAAGGAGCACGAGTATCTGATCCTCTATTTGTACATGAACTGGAATATGAGCTTTAGCTTTTGCTGCAGTTAGAACACTTGTAATCTGGGGAGCATCATAGTTTCAGAATTGCAAGTTCTGCTCACCAAATATGGCAGCGGAAGAGTTGCGCAGAGACACAGGGCATACGTGAGAGGAGCTGCTGCATGCTCAAGCTGCAAATAGAGTCGGCTAACGCTGGAGCGAGCCTAAGCCTACGCGGAGCCGTGGAACGGTATTTTTTCTCGCGAGCGTCCGATGGTGAAAGACGCCACGTGTCAGCCATCTGGAGTGGTCCTGCACGGCCCGTCGTTTGCCGGAGTTTTGGGTAGAATTTTTTTCCCGTCCAGCCACATGTCCATGTTTACCGCGTACAGGTGCCGCCGGTCCCAATTACCGTCGGTCCCAAACCGACACGCACCTTCCCTCCTTGGGACATCACCATGGCATAAACCCAGGAGGATATCGAACGTGGTGGAGCAGTTCCGGAGGTGAGGCGGACCCTGATAGCGGCGAGCTCCCAGGCATCGAAGAAAGCGCGCCGCTCCATCGCGTCAACCGGCACAGCGGCGCCCGGATTGGTGTCCGACGGCGGCATCTCGTCGTCGTACTCGAGGTGCGGGAAGCTCGGCCAAGGCGGGTCGCGCGCCATCAGTAGGTGGCGGCGCTCCCACACCGGCTGCATCACAGACGCCGACGCGCCTCGCGCCAGCTCGGCCACAGCTTCTAGGAACTGGAGAAGGCCATTACGACCGTCCGCCATCACGTGGTTCAATCGAACTGCCACGATGAAACCCCCCGGCCCACGCAGGCTAGCCTCGTCACCTGCACGCACAACACTGGTGGTAATTTGGCTGTGAAAAAGAACTTGCCATGGATGGACGTGCGTAGTAGTATCAATAGTGAGTAGTACATGTACCGATGTACCTGCAAGAGGAGGAGGGAGGAGTTGACTATGGCGGAGGAGCCATGGACAACAGAGAAGAGCTCGTAGAGGCACGGCAGGGGCGAGTGCACGGTATCACCGAAGTGCTCGAGGCGGACATCGGCGTCGGCCTCGACGAACAACACTCTCTCCCCGGTGTAGTCGACGGCGAGCTTACGGCCCTCGAGCTTCCTGATCTGCTCGGCAGTGCACGAGTGCCTCGGTGACGACATCCCGGATGACCGACACGGGTCCTGGCCGCCAGCGCCCGTGGACGCGTCCCGCTGGTAGAACTGGACGATGGGCATGTGGAACGAACCGCAGTCCGTCCTGGTTGTCGATGTCCGAGAGCAGCTTCAACTCTCGCGGCGTCGGTGCCACCAGCACTGCCAACTGACGGCGCGCCGTGAACTCCAATGCGACATGTGTTGAGATTGCCACGCGTGAGTTAGCTTAGCTGATGCAAAACGAGACGACAGTGACCGCTTTTCGTCGTGGCCTATTGAACAAATCGAGTTATCTTATATTTTGCCAATCTCTAATTAAGCTTACAACGATGAGATGAATTTGAAATTAAAACAATTACAATAATCTAGCTAAATCACTCTTCATATTCTTGTATAGCTATTCATTTAGCTAATATTTCTTCTCCATATTTTGATATAATCCAAAAGACTAGCCAAATTCAATCAAATTCGACTTCTATACACGCCACCGAGAAACTCTTCTAGAAGATTTGTGAAGGAACTCGAACTTCGGATTTTTCTATAGCACCTATGGTAAAAATGGGTATGATAAATTAGTTGTCATTGAGACATGAATCTAGGTGATTTTTCTTAGATTTATTGAGACCATATTGAAGGCAAATAGCTTAGTTGAGTTCCAAAATATAGCATTTTTTGGAGAATTTTTATTTCAAATATGTGATAGATTTCATGCCAAATCCTAATAAACTGTGTTGCTCTTGCTGCAATCTATGCTTACAAAAAATAATGATTTTTAGATAATGTAAGTATTTTTATCAAATTTATCAAAAAGAAGGAAGCACGTCAAAATGGGAGGGCAAGAGCGTCATGGCGGGCGGGAGGCTCAAGAAAAAGGCTAGCAGAGTAGGAGACTGAGTATACCGGATCAAATAGATTAGCGAGCCAGATGAAGAGTCTGATGAATGAAGTTTTTGCTATTTTTTTCTTTTTTACCTAACTAAATAGATTTAGCTAGATTTTTTGGAGTCGCTCTTAGTAGTTGAAATAGATTTTTTTAACAAATTGTTATGTGTATGTGTTCTAAGCACAACCTTTTCTTTTCAATTTGAATTGCATGGGATGATTTCTGAAATATTTTAACTAATAGTCTTAATTTGATTGTTAATAATATTTTGAAAATACATATTTCAAACATGTGCGTGTCGCACGTACATTTTACTAGTACCTCTAAAAGAAAAGAAAAACAGGGGATTAGTGGACTTTAAGTCAAAAAACTTTCCCACAGCCCACTTCCTCCCACCTTATCCACACCTCCTTCCACTCGACGCTTGCCCTGCCTCTTCCCCTCGTTCCGTCGTTCGTCACCGCCGCCTGTCCTATCATTCTACCTCCGCCGCCGCTGCCTCAAGTCCATCCCTACCTCCTCCTAAGCGTACCCACGACTGCCCCTGCCTCCTCTTCCGCCGCCACCTGTCTTGCCTTCACCGCTAGCCGTCTGGGCCTCCGCCGTGGCCATGGCCTCCTAGGGGTCCACCTACCCCCTAGGTGCCGCAGTACCCTGCTACCCAGCGCATAAGCGCGCATAGGCGGCCGTGGAATTCTTCCTTCTTGAACTTTGTTACCCTTTAAAATTCAAGGGTAATGTTAGGCACCTGCAGGACCTAGAGGGCCCAGCTAGGCCGGTTGGGCCAAGGCCCAAAGAGGACCTGCGTGAATAGTAGCTGCAGATACTTTCTACCTAGGTTAGGAGTCAGTAAGAGTCTATAGATAGGTTTGATTGTAAGTCAAGTCATTAGGATGACTTGGGAGCCAAGTAGGGTCCTCATAAATATGAGGGGAGATGTAATAATTGGAATCAAGAAGCAAGTAAAGGGTTAAACCTTAATACTCTACTAGCATCGTGCCCGTGCGTTGCTACGGGCAACCGAATTTCCTTTCACAAGCATCAAAAATAGCATTATAGAAAATTGGAGAACCATTCAGCATCAGTTGTGGAGGACGGCAGGTGAGGACGGAGGGAGGCCACGACGGGAGTGGAGGACGAGCGACGGCGGTGTGAGGATGGAGGCCGCGACGGGATTGGGGGAGGTCAAGCGGAGAGCCTCAGGCAAAAAGGGGATCCACGAGTCGCGACGCGTTAGGGCATGTACAGCCCTTAGACAGGAGGTCGTCTACAGAACTTCAAACTGCGCATACAGACAGATGTACAGACAGTTCATACAACCCATAGACAGAGAGGTCGTCTGTAAGCTGTTTAATGCTTTGCATGGAGCTTAAGATCAACTACAAATGCATTTGTGTATACTATTGTGTGGCTATTTGATAAAATATTATCTAACATGAATAAAAGTATCATAGAGTATACCATTTTTTATAATACCATCCTACAAAAGGACTATAGTGAAATTTAAAATTTTATTTCATGTTTTGTTAAATGTCTAAAGGCACTTTTCATGATATATATATTTCTTGAGGACTATACTGTAAAAGAAAATGCCACGTTGTTAAAATGAAAATGTGTGGACAGGGAGGACTCGATCGATCTCTCTCGATCTCTCTGGTGGTCTCCGTCGACCGTTCTCTCTCACTTTCCTCTCTGTTTTCTCGGTCGCTCCCATCCTCGAGGTTCTGCTCCCGGTCACCTGCAGCTAGCAACAGCAACCTCTCCAGGTTGCTCTCCTCGTCGAGTTGCCGCTCCTGGTCCTCGACGGCGCTGCCACCCACCGTCGTCGTTGTTGCTGAGACGTCGGAGGAGGCTCCTCCCTCCCGTGCTTGAGTTGCCGCTCCTGTTCCGCGGCCCTGCTTCCCAGCTCACGGCGGCTGCGACAGATCTTCTCAAGCGGTGGGGGAGCTTGAGCCACACTGCTCTCCCCGGCCAACTCCTCCTTCCAAGCTCGCAGGGGCGGAGCTAGACGCAGGCTTGGATCAGGGTCGACGTAGGGGTGGATCAGAGCGAGCCGCGGAGCGCGCGGCCCCTCACCTGCACCTCCTCCGACGGGCTGCCATACGAAGATGGATTTAGTACAAAAAAATCCCCATGCTCGCCCGGCTGAACAGCGACGTTGTGCGCGCCCCCTTCTCCCTCTCGATCCACTCAATTTCAGGTTAGCAGTCGGCGGAGGCTCCTCCCTCCTGTACTGTGCTCGAGGTCCCTGCTGCGCTCCTCCCCGCCGGGGAGCTCCTCCAACTCCCGGCGCGAGGAGCTCTGACGGCGGCCGCCCCTCCTCGAGGGCAAGATCTCGAACCCGGCGGCGGACTGGTGGACGCCGAGCGCCGGCGCCCCTGCTTTCCGTCCCGGCCTCCCTCCTGCTGGCCTCGTCGACATCGCGGGCTTCAGATCCGGCGAGCGCAGCCGGAGTAGGGCGGTCGGCGCAGGGCCGGAGAGGATCCTCGCGACGGCAGGCCTTGAGGCTGCGCGGAGGAGCCGGAGCAGGGGTTCGCCCTCGTGCGCGAAGCTTGCAGAAGAATTGTGGAGAGGGGAGAGCGCGGGCACGCATGATCTATCGCCCCGTCACCTGGGAAAGACGGCGTCCTACAGCGCGCCAGCGGGCGTCGCCTCCGCCTGGGAGAACGGGACAAAGGCGTCGCCTGGGCAGGCGACGGGCAGCCCGTTGCTTGGCGTCGGTAGGGGGATTACCGTCACATAGACGGGGCGAATCGACAGGCTGCACATGCCCTTAGGGCATGTACAACCCACAGACGGCGGAGCGTCTGTAGAATCTCGAATTTAGCATACAGACAGATGTATAGACAGCTCATACAACCCACAGACAGAGAATCGTCTGTAAGGTGTTTAATGCTATACATGTAACTTAAGATCAACTACGCATACATTTTTGTATACCATTGTGTGGCTATAGAATATGTATGAAGCATAAATAAAATAAAACATGATTACAATAATTTTTATAAACCATGAATATAATAATTATATTATTTTATATATGTATATATATAGTTACAATGTCTTTCGACTAATATAATAAAACAATTTATTGTCATAATTTGGTGCAAAACGGTATAAGGAAAACACCAAATATTTCTACACACCATGTTTGTTTACATTCGGCAAAATTGGAGAACCACGCGAAATTACTATTTTACCCCGCAGGTCTGGTTGCTCCAGAAGCATCGCACCTTTTCTTCCTCGAACAAGCGGCTGCGCCGATTTCTCCTGCGCGTGGCTCCTCCCCGACGGCAGCTGTGCCCGGCGGCCCCTCGCGAAGGCTCCTCTCCTTCCCTCCTCTCCTACCCCGGCAGCCTCGGTGGCAACTCCTCCCTCTCGCTCCCTCCGCTGCCAGAGGCCCTCCTTCCTCCTCCCTCCCACTCCGGCCAACTCCTCCAGGCGCGCGCGCGGGAGCACGAGATCCGCCGCCGCTTGGCCACTTCGGCATCCACCCCCACCCTGGTCACCTCTCCCGCGGCGGCGTCCTCCTCCCGACGGACTCCTCCCCGCTGGCCGGATCTGGCGGTTGCGGGCTCCACCTCAGTGCCGCACGGCGAGGTCGACGGCAGCCGGCAGTGCTCTGTCCGGGGTGGCCGTGGCCTTGGCCGGATCTCTTCTTCCCCCGGCCGGACCCAGCGCTGCGGCCCCTCCCTGCCGTTGCCATCTGGCAGCTGGAGCCGCTGCGACCGCGACTGGCGGGCCTCGGCGCAGCGGCAGGATCCTGAGCACGGCGACCGGCGGGCCTCGGCGCGGCGCCTCTCCCCCGCCACGTCGGCGGCCTCCTCGCCGCGGAGGAGCCTGCTCCTCTCCGACCCAGCGGGCGAGCTCCTTCCTCCCGGTGGATTTTTCGCGCGCAAAACTCCTCCCGCGAGCGCGCTCCGCGCGCGATCCGTGTCACCGTCGCTGCGGGGAGACGAGGCCGTACAGCCAGACGTGTACTCGGGCTGGGGCAACGGGACGAGCGCGTCGTCTCGCGAGGCGACGCGAGCCTCATCTGTAGGATGAGGCGGAGGGTGATTTGCAAAAGTTACTGTATACAGACGGCTTGAATAGACGGGTTGTACGTGCCCTTAGGGCATGTACAACCCTTAGACAGTAGCTCGTCTATAGAATTTTGAACTACACATACAGACAGGTCATACAGCTGTTATGGCTAGATTATTGGGATTCAATCTCTTAACAGCAGGGGGATTACAGCCTGCTCGCCCTCCTTAGGAGGCTCTGAGCTCTAAGCCTAATCCTCTGCTTGATCTATTCTGGGCGCCAGGACCCCTCTTAAGTCCCAAAGTACTTGGGCGCGAGCTTAGAGTTAGCCCCATCAGTGATCCCTGCTGCTCGCCGGTGGTGGAGACGTAGCCAGATCCAGTCTCCCACCTGAAACACAGACGCGCGGTGTATCTTGTCATGCTGCTCCTTCATGTGATCTTGCGCCTGTAGTAGCCGTTCCCGAATCTCGCCAATGAACGTGTCGCGCTGCAGCAGCTGCTTGTCGACGGCCGCCACGCGAGCCAGGCCTGGAACGTAGGACATCAGCGATGGCGGATCCCGGCCGAACACTACCCGGAACGGAGTGGCCCGAAGCGCCGAGTGGAAGGATGTGTTGTAGCAGTACTCGGCCAAAGGCAGCCAGCGGAGCCAGCTGTGGGGTCGGTCGCCGGCGAGGCATCTGAGGTTCACGCCAAGTATGCGATTGGTGACCTTTGACTGGCCATCTGTCTGAGCTCTGAACGCCGAGCTGAGGCGTAATTTGACGCCGGCGAACGCGAAGAGCTCCTTCCAGATGGTGCTGGTGAAAACCGGGTCGCGATCGCTCACAATTGAGCAAGGGAACCCGTGCAGCTTGACAATGTGCTCGAAGAACGCCTGGGCGACGGTGAGCGCGGTGTAGGGGTGGCCGAGCGGCACGAAATGAGCCATCTTCGAGAATCGATCAACCACCGTCATGACCACGGATTTGCCTCCCACCTTTGGAAATCCTTCCACGAAATCCATAGCTATGTCACTCCAGACCGAGTGCGGCACGTCGAGCGGCTGGAGTAGCCCGGCGGGGTGCAGGTGCTCTGTTTTGTTCCGCTGGCAGACGATGCACCCCCGCACGAACTCGCGCACCATCTTGGACGCCTTGGGGTTGTAGAACGAGGCACGCAGGCGGACAAGCGTCTTCTGGGTGCCTTCATGGTCGGCGCCGTGTGCCGTTTCCAAGATCTGGGGCCAGAAGGAGCAGGAATCCGGCACGAAGATCTTGCCGCGATACATGACCATCCCATCGACCACAGACCAAGCCGTGCCGGCAATCCCGTCCTCAATTTCTTGGCGTTTGGTCCTGATTTCCGGCAGCTGGTCCGTCTCCGTGCGGAATTCCTCGAACAACGCGAACTCCGGGCGCGAGATGGCGAGGACGCGCGCCTGGAGTGTGTCTTCGTCGCGGCGAGAGAGCGCGTCGGCCGCGGCGTTCAACTTGCCCGGCTTGTATTCGACCTGGAACGAGTAGCCAAACAATTTGCTTACCCACGTGTGCTGCGGAATCGTGGACAAGCGTTGATCCAGGAGGTGCTTGAGGCTGAAGTGATCGGTGCGAACGACGAAGTCCGTCGTCCAAAGGTACGCCCTCCAATGGCGCACTGCCTTGACAAGTCCGATGAGTTCTCGTTCATAGGCGGCGAGCTTCGCGTGTTGTGGTGCCACCTGCCTGCTGAAGAAGGCGATGGGGCCACGGTCCTGGTGCAGCACCGCGCCAAACCCGGAACCAGACGCGTCGCAGTCCACGATGAAGCGCTCGACGAAGTTGGGCAGTTGGAGCACAGGCGCCGTGGTGAGCGCCGTTTTGAGCGCCTCGAACGCCGTCGTTGCTGCCGGAGTCCAGAGGAACGCCTCGCGCTTGAGTAGCGCTGTCAGTGGGGCTGCGATGAGGCCATAACCATGGACGAATTTCCGATAGTACCCGGTGAGGCCAAGAAATCCCCGCAACGCCTTCACCGTCCTGGGCAGCGGCCATGCTTGAACGGCCGACACCTTGTCTGCGTCCATGGCGACGGCGTCCTGGGCAATCACATGGCCTAGGTAGTGGACTTGGCGTTCCGCGAATCTGCACTTGGAGCGTTTGAGGACGAGGCCATGAGTGCGGAGCGTGTCGAAGACGGCCCTGACATGTTGCAGATGTTCCGCGTGCGTCCGGCTGAAGATCAAGATGTCGTCGAAGAAGACGAGCACGAACCGGCGCAGGAACGGGCGGAGAACTTCATTCATCAGCGCTTGGAACGTGGAGGGCGCGTTCGTCAATCCGAACGGCATGACCAGGAACTCAAAATGTCCATGGTGTGTGCGGAACGCCGTCTTGTGCACATCGTCCTGATGCATGCGGACCTGGTGGTAGCCACTGCGAAGATCGAGCTTGGTGAAGAAGACCGCGCCCTTGAGCTCGTCCAGAAGCTCGTCGACAATGGGAATGGGGAAGCGATCGCGCACTGTCTTGCTGTTGAGGGCTCTGTAATCGACACAGAAACGCCATGTCTCGTCGGGCTTGCGCACCAGGAGCACCGGTGACGAGAAGGCGGAGGCGCTGGCGCGGATTATCCCCTGAGCCAGCATCGCGGCGCATTGCTACTCCAGCTCATCCTTCAGTGCTTGCGGGTACCGGTATGGACGGACGGCGATGGGCTGTGTCGCCGGCAGCAGGTGTATCCGGTGATCGAACGTGCGCGGCGGCGGGAGACCTGTTGGTTCAGAGAACAGGTTCGCGAACTCCTCTATCAGCATGTGGATCAGGTCCAAGATCGTCGTGGCGGCAAGGCGAGGGAGAGAAGGCGCTGCAACTCCGCGCCACTGGACCCGGTGATCGTCGCGCCAGAATGCCATGGTTAGGCGCTTGAAGTCCCAGAGGATCGGCCCCAGAGTGCTCAGCCAATCGCACCCAAGGACCAGCTCGTAGCCGTGCAGGGAGATGACGTAGAGGTCAACAGTGAACGCCTCGTCTCCGATCTTGATGGTCATGCCCTTGCAGACGCCCGCCAACGGAACGCGGTCACCATTGGCGACCCCAACTGTAAGACCTGGGCGTTGGTGGGGGTTCAGGCCGAGCCGGCGTGCTGTATGTTCTGCTATGAAGCAGTGTGTCGACCCGGAATCCACCAGAGCTGCTATGGTGTCGGCTGCGACGGCGGTGTGGAGGCTGATGGTGGAGCTGGTGCGCACACCGAAGAGCGCGTGCATGGAGATGGTCATGTCCTCTGACAGATCCTCTATCGTGTCGCTCGGTGCGTCGTCTTCGGCCGCCTCCAGGTAATAGATGCCGCGCATGGAGCACTGCTTCGAATGCTCACGGGAGAATTTCTCCGGGCAATTGAAACAGAGTCCGTCGAGCCGGCGGCGTGCCATTTCCTCCGGTGTGAGGCGATTGAAACGGCCCGGCGGTCCTGGTGGCTTCGTTGGCGCGTTCGGCGTGGCGGCTGCACTTGTGGCGGTGGTTGGAGGAGTGGCCGGGGACTTGGCGGTGTTCTGCGGACACGGCGGAGGGCGGGATGAGGCCGACGGCCGGGGGATGGTGCGCGCGGCGTCGTCCGGGAGCGCGAGGTGACGCTCGTATGCCCGTGCCAGCGCCATGGCATCTTCGAGGGTGGTCGGGCAGTGGAGCTCGACGTCGACGCTGAGCGGTGTCGTGAGACCCGCCGTGAAGAGCGCGATCTGTTGCTTCTCGGTGATCTCCTCGCAGCGCGCCAGGAGGTTGAGGAAATTCTCCTGGTACTCGTCGACCGTGCCGGTTCGTCGAAGCTGGGAGAGCTCGCCCAGCGGATTGGCGCGGAGGGGCGGGCCGAAACGTCGATTGACGCCGGCGGCGAACTCCTCCCACGACGGCGCGGCACCCAGATTCTTCTCCCAGCGGAAATACCACTGGCTGGCCGCGCCATCCATGTAGAACGACGCCATCCATGTCATCTGCGACGGCGGCGTCTCGTGGGCGCGGAAAAATTGCTCCGCCTTGTGCAGCCAGACGAGCGGGTCGCCGGTGCCGTCGAACTTGGGGAAGCGAAGCTTGTGGGTGGGCGGGGCAGGGCCGCCGGTGCCGGAGTCGTTGCTGGTGCGATTGGTGTCGAATCGCCCCTGTTTCTCCAGCAGCTGCGTCTGCACGTTCTTGATCGACGTGTTGAGGAGCGCTTCGCCGGTCTTGCGGTCGGTGGCCTCGGCGTCGACCTTCTTGCCGAGGTCATTGATCATGCCGACCAGGCGGTCCAGCGCGTCGGCGAACGCCCATTGTGGAACAGGAGTCTCGTCCTTGGGGTCCTCGACGGCGGCGTCATCTGGCATGGCTGTGGGCGCGGTGGGTTTAGCGGCGCGCCGGGAACAGGGGACGTGGAGCAATCTACTGGCGCAGAGGGAATTGATCCGAGGAAGAACCCGTCTGATACCAGAGATGTTATGGCTAGATTATTGGGATTCAATCTCTTAACAGCAGGGGGATTACAGCCTGCTCGCCCTCCCTATGAGGCTCTGAGCTCTAAGCCTAATCCTCTGCTTGATCTATTCTGGGCGCCAGGGCCCCTCTTAAGTAACTAACACAATCAACTAATCCTCCTTAACTCTAGCTAACCAAATCCAATCTAGGCCGGTGGCCAACTAACTAGGCCGGTGGCCAACTAACTAAATATTACATAATATCTTAACAGTTTTCTAGCCACTATTGGACGCCTTATCCTTCTTCTTCAGGCGCCTATATTGTTTGCCGAATATAGTGTCCATACCACAGCCCATAGACAGAGAGGTCGTCTGTAAACTATTTAATGCTTTGCATGTAGATTTAGATCAACTACAAATGTATTTGTGTGTACCATTGTGTGGCTATTTGATACAATATTATCAAACATAAAGAGAGAAACATGATTACAATAAATTTTAAGAATCATTAATATAATAATTATATTATATATAGTTACAACGTGGCCAGCAGATCTATTATTTCAGTTTCAAATAATAATGGAGCACTATGCACACACATGACCAGCAGTAGCATCTGTTCAGATTTCAGAATCAAGCAGCACTGCAAAGTGAACAACACGTGTTGAACCTTCAGGAAATATACCATCCACCAATGTTGAACCTTCAATAAACCCTACACAAAAATAGCCCACATATTAGTCTTAACTGAATTGATTGCTTCAGATGACTGTATTCAGATAACAAGTCCAGTTTTGAGGTGACTATATTCAGATAACAAGTCCAGTTTTCAAGTGACTGTATTCAGATAACAAGTCCAGTTTGAGATCACATTCAGAAAAGAATGGCATGACTTTCAGAGCTGACTTTCATTTAACTAAAACAGGAACTCAGAGCTGCTTGCATTCAGCCACAGCCCACATGCCACAGATCAAAGGAGGCAACATTGAGAGGCAATGTCACTTTGTTCCAATTATCAAACAATTTGAAAAGTTGAGAACTAATTTTTTTTCTTGTTGACAGTTACAATACAGCCATATACACGGTTTTACATGGAAAAAAAAAATCAAATGTAATGTCAGCATATCAACTCATTAAAGGCATAAGCAAATCATTTTATTGCCATCATTTTGTCCAATCATAAGCAAACAGTAATAAGCAAAACACTTTTGATATGATAATAGATAAGAAAACAAATAAGATATTTGCATGACAGGTATCATTCAGATAGCATTCAAATTTGCATGATAGGTAGCATTCAGATAGCATTTAGATTTGCATGACAGTGAATAGGTTACATAACATAATTGTCAGAGGTTGCATAACATAATTTTCAGAGGTTGCATGACACAATTTTATAAGGTTGCATAACACAATTTTCAGAGATTGCATAACACAATTTACCTGTTCAATCAGATATATCATCACCAAAATGCTAAACCAAAATATTGAACCTCCAGTAAACCCTTTACAGAAATAGTCCAGATATTAGTATGTCCACATTCAGAACAGCAACTCCTGGATAAAGCTTTGAAATATGACATGAGAACTTTCTTTTCTTAACTGAATTGAGATAACAGGTAGCATTGAGTTTCAGATAACAAGTCCAGTTTCATAAGACACTTCATCATACTAATTTGTTGTGCCTTTTCGTCATCAGACATTTAACTTGTATCTTGAGAGATGAAGCTGTTATTTCATCATCAGACATATACTTGGTGAAATGCATTGATAGTTCACAGCTAGAGCTAAATTCAGATTGCAAAATGCATAGCCTCATCTACACAGCTAAATTCAGATTGCAAAATGCAAAGCCTCATCTACACCACCTCACTTCCAAAAATGATAGTTCATCTACACTACACAGCACAAAGGGTCCTAGCTTAGCTTCTTTGTTACACACAGCTAGAGCCAAAATTGGAACACATCTGCACAACAACAATCAACATCTATGAACAAAAAAAAAAAAACACCGCTCACCGAGCCTATCTCAATCCCCTCCGCTCAAAGCACATGCGTACGAGGCAAGCACGGCTGCAGCCAGCGGCATGCACGGCGCCGTCAGCTTGAGTTTCCGAGCGGCCGCGCGACAAGTAGAGTGGTGGTTCCAGGAGCCTGAATCGCTGCAGCGGTGCTCGCGGCGGCTGGGGCAAAGAGAGCTGCGAGCGGCGGCGGGAGACGAATCGAGCCTCGACGCCACCGAATCGAGTTTTGCCGTTGCGAATTGGGGCTCGCCGCAGAAGAATCGAGCCTCGGTGCCACCCATTCGAGCTCCGGGCAAGCGGGTGTGCGAGCTCCCCAGCCGAGGAGCAGCGCGGCAGGTTGGTGGGCAAGCTCCTCCACGGGATCTGCAGCGCCAACCTGGTGGCGACCTCCCACAGGACCAGCGCCCTAGAGCCCGCCGGCGGCTGCCTCCAACCGCGCTTGAGAGCCCGCCGGCGCCACCTCCACCTCCGCCCACGCCCCGAAGCCCGCCTCCAGCCCCGCCCCGAAGCCCACCGGCGGCCACCTCCACCCGCGTCCCCGAGCCCGCCGCGTCCACGCCGCGCCCTCGAGCTCGGGATCTCGTGGGTCATAGCCGATGGCGCGAAGGATTTGGCGGGGGAGGGGGCGGAGCTCGGCATCCCGCGATTCCCGCCCGGCGTCGCTCGCTGGAGACGCCTTCCACACAGTGCGGCGTTGCGGGGTCGCCTCGCGTCGGGGAACAGGACGACCCCGTCGCCTCATCTAGCGACGCGCGGGCCGTCGTCCGGAGGTGCTAGGGGGTATCTGCAATTTTGCAGGCCAGCAGACGGCATATACAGACGCGCTGTACGCGCGGGAGGTGCGCGACATGCGAGCGGCGAGGCATCAGGAAGAGGGCTGACCCGCGGGAGTGGAAAAAAGGATGACGAAAATTTAGTCTTACTTTCATTCTTTTTAGTAGTAGAGAGAGCTCTCAAGCCTCCTCCCTCTCGTGCGCCATCCTCTCCCATGCAGCCGCCCCAATGGTCACCGGCCACCTCCTTCTCCCTCCACAATAACTAAAGTCCCTAACAGGTAAATTGAAAATGAGCTAGGAGAATAGCAAAGAAAAACTGACTGTAAATACTAACTTCTCCAAGCTCGACGACAGCATCACCGGCTCGGTGAAGTTCGGCGACGGCTCGCACGTGGAGATCCGCGGTCGCGACACACTGGTGTTCCGGTGCCTGAACGACGAGCACCGGGCGCTGACGGATGTGTACTACATCCCGTGGCTGCGCTCCAGCATCATCAGCTTGGGGCAGCTCGACGAGCACGGGTGCAAGGTGGGGATCGAGGATGGCGTCCTCAGCATCCACGACCAGGAGCGCCGCCTGCTCGCCAGGGTGCGGCGCACGACGAACCGGCTGTACTTGCTAGATCTCTGGATTGAGCAGCTGGTGTGCCTGCGGCGTAGCGCACGGCGGAGCTGTGGCTGTGGCACACCAGGTTTGGCCACCTCGGCTTCGACGCGCTGGGGCGGCTGGGGAAGATGGTGCGCGGGCTACCGCGCATCGAACACTCCAAGTTTGGCCACCTCGGCTTCGACGCGCTGAGGTGGCTGCCGATCCCCAAGACGGGGAAGTTCAGGGCGGCGGACGTCCTCGAGCTCGTCCACGGTGACCTCTGCGGGCCAATCACGCCGGCGACGCACTGCGGGCGACGCTACTTCCTTCTCGTCGACAACAACAGCCAGTACATGTTGCGGCTGATCAGCACCAAGGACGAGGCGGCGGCGGCAATCAAGCAGTTCTAGGCGTGCGCGGAGGCGGAGTCTGGGAAGAAGTTGTGCGTGCTGTGGACGGATCGCGGCGGCGAGTTCACGTCGATGGAGTTCGCCACGTATTGCGCGGACCAGGGGGTGGTTCGCCACCTCACTGTGCCGTACTCGCCGCTACAGAACGGCGTGGTGGAGCGTCGGAATCAGACGATTGTCTGCATGGCGAGAAGCATGCTCAAGGTCAAGAAGATGCCGGTGGCGTTCTGGGGCAAGGCGGTGAGCGCGGCGGTGTTCGTCCTCAACCTCTCGCCGACGAAGGTGTTGAAGGACAAGACACCATACGAGGCGTGGTACGGGCGGCAACCGGACGTCTCCTTCCTCCGGATGTTTGGCTGCATCGGCCACGTGAAGAACACGAAGCCGTACATCGGCAAGCTGGAGGACAGTAGCACAAGGATGGTGTCCTGGGCTACGAGGAGGGCAACAAGGCGTATAAGCTGTTCGATCCTTGTGCACGTAGGGTGGTGGTGTCGCGTGACGTCGTCTTCGACGAGATGGCGGCCTGGGACTGGGAAGCTGGGCAGAGCAGCGGCGGCGACACATTCACCATCGAGCAACTGGTGATCCACGGCGCCGCCGCGGAAGAAGAGGTGACGTAGGACGCGCCGGCCTCAAGCGGAGGAGCGGCGCAGGGCGCGCCGACGGCGAGTGCTGAGGCGGCACAGGACGAGCCGCCAAGTCCTGGCGCCGAGAGCGTGGGCACGTGGTCTCCATCCGGGGAGAACACGCCGCCACAAGGCTCGCCGGTACCAGCAGCAAACGGATCACAGGCAGCGGCGGCAGTGGAGTTCGCGTCTCCATCGAGCAACCTCGACGCATACGTGGACGCCTTCTACGACGACGAGGATGTGCGGTTCCGCACGGTCGATGACATCGTCGGCAACGAGGCGGCGCCAGGCTTGGCTAGCCGTATCCTCGACGACGCTGAGTTGCTGCTGACAAGCGCAGATGAGCCACCCACGTTCGCTGGGGCGGAGCGGGAAGCGAATTGGAGAAAGGCGATGATGGAGAAGATGAAGTCTATCGAGGAGAACCACACCTGGGAGCTTGTCGACGCTCCGGTGGGCTGCAGGCCGATCAGGCTGAATTGGGTCTTCAAGGTGAAGCGCGACGAGCACGGCGCCATCGTCAAGTACAAGGCGCGCCTCGTCGCTCGTGGGTTCGTGCAGCGCGAGGGGATTGATTTCGAGGAGGTGTTCGCGCTAGTGGCGCGCATGGAGTCGGTCCGGCTACTGGTGGCACTTGCGGCGGCGAACGGCTAGGAGGTGCACCACCTCGACGTCAAGTCTGCTTTCCTCAACGGCGACCTGGCGGAGACGGTCTTCGTCAAGCAGGCACCGGGCTTCATCGTCCTCAGAGCAGAGCACAAGGTGCTGCGGCTGCGCAAAGCCCTGTACGGGCTGCGGCAGGCACCGAGGGCGTGGAACGCCAAGCTCGACGCCACGCTCCGGGCGCTCAGCTTCACGCGCTGCGAAACAGAGCATGCGATCTATGTGCGGCGGTGGGGAAAATTCGAGCTCAACGTCGGCGTGTACGTCGACGACTTGATCGTGACAGGGACATGCGCGGCAGACATCACTGGATTCAAGCGGGAGATGGCGGATCTATTCCGCATGAGCAATTTGGGCACGCTCTCCTACTACCTCGGCATCGAGGTGAAGCAGGGGAGCGGCGAGATACGGCTGGGACAGCGTGCATATGCGGAGAAGCTGGTGGAGCGCGCAGGCTTGGCGGGATGCAAGCCCTGCGCGAGACCGATGGAGGAGCACTTGAAGCTATCAAGGCAGAGCGCGGCGGAGAAGGTCGACGCGAAGCTGTACCGAGCATCGTCGGCGGATTGCGCTACCTCACGCACACCCGGTCCGACATCGCGTTCGCGGTCGGGTACGTTAGCAGGTTCATGGAGGATCCGCGGGACGACCATTGGACGGCGGTGAAGAGGTTGCTGCGCTACATCAAGGGCACAACGGATCAGGGGCTCGTCTTCCCCGGGTTCGGCGACAAGGAGGCGCAGCGACTGGTCGTCTTCAGCGATGCAGACATGGCGAGCGACATCGACGTGCGGCGGAGCACCTGTGGCGTGCTTGTCTTCCTCGACCCGGCTCCAATTTCGTGGCAATCGCTGAAGCAAAAGATCGTGGCGCTGTCGACGTGCGAGGCGCAGTATGTCGCAGCGGCCATGGGCGCGTGCCAGGCGGTCAGGCTGCGCTGGCTGCTGGAGGAGATCACTGGACAATCAGCCAACAATTGCGCTGGCAAAGAACCCAGTGCTCCACGATCGGAGCAAGCACATCGACGTCAAGTTCCACTTCCTGCGGAGCTGCGTTGATGATGGCAAAGATCGTCATCGAGTTCGTCGAGACCGGCTGGCAGCTCGCTGACATCCTCACCAAGTCCCTCGGTCGACTTCGATTCACAGAGTTGAGGAAGACTATCAGCATGGTGGACATTGGAGCATAGTTTGGCAGCAGAAATCAGGGGAAGAATTGTAAGATGATTTGCTGCAGCTCCACTCTTTCTCTCCCCCTCCCTGAATTCCTGGGCATGCTCAAGTAATTGAGTCATGGCTCACGTATGTAGTACTAGGCAAATAGTGCCAAGGTGTATGCCAAGTAGTGGCAGTAGTACTAGAGTATGCAGGAGCACGTCAAGTAGTGGCATACACTCCTTAGGTGTATGTACAGTAGTTGGTACTATATTGTACCTTAGGTATAGGGAGTTGGTAACTCCATTTTGTATTTGTATCCAGCCAAGGGCAATGGAGAAGTTAGTTCATTTTGCCACATTCTGAGTGCTTGCAGCAGCTAGCTGCTATGTGTGTGCGCTTGTGAGCTCAAGTGTTCTTCCTCTTCCTCAAGCAAAATCCTTGGTGTTCTAGGTGTTACCTTGTGATTGCAGGTGTGTGGTGCCAACAATTTTGCCTAATGGCATAATGCTATGTCTGCAGACAGATGGCTAGCTTGAAATTGAAACAAATGTGATGGATGAACATATTGTAAATACTGAGTGACTATATTGTGACTTGAAAATAAATACATACTTTCGTGCAAAAGAAAGACATAGTTTCTAAACAAGAACCTCCAAAAAGGCATACCTTTTTCAGGGGTTGATAATTCAATTTTCATTCTCTCACTATATTAACTTAATTTTCAGGTGTGCGCTACTTGGAGAAGGCAGTATTCAATCTTGATTATGGGCAACTCAAACTTGTTTTTCATGCACTTAAGGAACGCAAGCAGGTTATTGAGAATGCCCCCCATTTGTGCCATGCTTTGCCATGCATGACTCCTTGCTTTAACTGGTTTGAGGTTGTATACTACTGGTTTGGTTTGAAGTTTTATGATCTAGTTGCTGGAAGAAGGTTACTGCATTTGTCACGATATTATTCTGTAGATGAATCTGTTGAACTTTTCCCAACCCTTGCAAAAAATGGCCATGATAGTAGCCTAAGAGGAACAGTTGTATACTATGATGGTCAAATGAATGATTCTCGGCTGAATGTGGCGTTGGCATGCACGGCTGCAGTTGTTGGTGCAGCTGTTCTCAATTATGCTGAAGTGGTCTCCCTTATTAAGGATGAATCTGGAGGGAGAATCATCGGTGCACGCATTCGTGACACACTATCAGGTAGAATAAAGTATGTCCTTTCTCTACCTGCTATATGAAGTAACCATATCAGAGTGTGGTTAAAGTCATCATTTTTCTTTTGTACTGTGTACCTTTCCTCCTTATGTGTACTTAACTACTTATTAATGCTGACAGAGTCTTTCTAGTTTCAAATGCCATTCTATTGACTTTCATATGCTATAGAGATCTGTAACTAAAGTGATTGAGAAAAATGATTAGATCAGTTTCTAGTTTCAGGTTCTAATTTGGTTTTCTTTGGTACCCTTAATAACTTGCATAAACTTCTGTTGGAAGGTGCCTTATGTGAACTCTACTGTGATCTTCTACCAGAAAATCAATGATAGCATATGAGATAGTGAAGTGACTAGATATTTAGTTTTTTGAAAAAGTGACTAGCTATACATTTGTACATCACCACCACCAACAGCTAAGCCTTTAAATCACAAGGAAGTTGGGTAAGCTAGGTATGTTTGTAGATGATTAAATATATCTGAATGCGTTCTGCAATTTTTTTTTCATGTTCTATAGGTGATAAGGACTAGTTAATTCACTCAGAGCTCTGAATTCTGGATTGATGCATTTACTTTTAACAACAAACTTTAGAGTAAAAAAATGTGTGGCCTCAATGGTTAGGCCTGTTTGGTAGAGCTCCATCTGATTCTCTATGGGAGTTGATTCTATGAGAGAAGTGATTATGTGGCTGAAAGTGATTCTCTTTGATTCTCTAGAATAAACTCTTAAAATAAGGATGGAGAGTCACTTCACAGAATCTAGAGAAGCTACTTTTTTCCCAGCCTCTTAGTTTGTTTCAGAGAATCACTTCAAAGAATCAGTAGAGAATCACTTCTCTCTGAAAAACTGTTTTACAACTCCTGCTGGAATCAATAGAGAATCAGCTCTGGGAGCTCTGCCAAACGCACTTACTTTTATATAGCACTTGTGTGTTTTTTTCCATTCTTACAGAGTTTGACTTTGACGGTTATCTGGTGACCAGTTTACTAGCTACCTCTTGGTTTAGGAGGATTAGTTGATAATTTGTTGACAATAGCGTTTCTAAAAATTTTAAATTACGTGTTGAGTTACTACAATATTTACATCCAATTTCTCTTGTGTCTGAAGATGGCTATATGAAAGTTCCTTGAAAAGTTTTCAAACTTTCCTTTTTGAAATGAGTTATGGCTTGTTGGCATTATTAAGCTTTAATAGAAAATTCAAGCACAGGATCACTTTGCACTTTTTGTTTCAAGGAAATATTTTTTTTTATAGAAAATTGAAAAATCTAGACAATAATCCACTCTCTCCGGCAAATGAACTTGTAGATGAAAGTCTATCGGCCTGTTCATCTTGCTGTTCTGCTTATCTTTGTTTCAGGCATTTATATGCTAGTATTTCAAGATCCATCATCCTAATTTATTATTAAGTTCATTGTTATGAGTCTCGAGTCAGCATGAGTTATTGCTAGTTACTAACAAAAAGATAATATGTTCTGAGAAATAAATGTCTGATATTTTTTCCTCAAAAAGATGGAATTTAAGCATGTATGAATGAACATTTCACATTTCTAACATTATACTCTTTTCATTTAGATTGAAGACCATTCTGGAATAAGCTGACATCTTTGACAGCGAGAATGATTTAGATCTGTTACTGACTTGTCGTAGTTTGTAATGTACTTATGCAAGTGCTGCTTTGCTAGTGAAACAAATGTTAGAAAAGTTCTATTTGGTACTAAAAGGGTGGTGTTGTACTCTACTCTCTTAATTCTGTATTCCTTCTGTGGATGATCCATGTGGCTGCCAGGTCACCCACAACCACCCGGGAAAAGGGGGGAAATAGTCATGGACATCATTTGAACTTGTTTCGGGTTGTATATGCTATATGGTTTTGGAGACGAGGGAAAAAATTAAACCAAGGGAAAATTTGAAAGGCTTGAAATAAACCTTGTCATTATTGAAGCAAAATGTCATTGCGCCTTCTATGTGGAACTGTGGATTGCCAATTTGTGCTTACCAGCATTTCAATCGAACTGCATTTTTCGGGGTCTATCATTCTCCTTTGTTGGTTGCCACGTGATATGCACATGTGTGAAATTGATTGTATCATCCATTTTGTGCTTTTATGATACACCATTATCGTATACTGTTTTGCTACTTATGTTACTTGGATATATTCCTTATATTCTCACTTAATAATGCCTGCAAATGTGTGTCAGGTAAGGAATTTGAAACCTTTGCAAAGGTGGTAATTAATGCGGCAGGACCATTCTGTGACTCTGTGAGGAAGATGGCTGATAGTAATGTAACACCCATGATCTGTCCAAGTAGTGGTGTGCACATTGTACTTCCTGATTACTATTCCCCTGAAGGGATGGGGCTCATTGTCCCTAAAACCAAGGATGGTAGAGTTGTATTTATGTTACCATGGTTGGGAAGGACTGTTGCAGGAACAACTGATTCTAGCACAGCAATAACAATGCTTCCTGAACCACATGAGGATGAAATACAGTTCATATTGGATGCAATCTCCGACTATCTTAATGTTCAGGTGTGTTTGCATATATTGTATGTTATGAAATCCTATATTCTATATCAAACTTCCAACAACCTGATATCTTTTAACTGAAGGATTGTTTAAAGAAAACAAGCATCTTATTATCATAGAAATATATTGATAGGAAGTGATAGATCAAGAACTAGAACGGTGCTAATGCCTAACTGTGTCTGTCAACATTAAACTATAAGTACTGGTTAACCTCTTTAAAATCCCAAAAAATACATGGTTTCAATCTTGTTTTACATTGTAATACTACTTTTAACCACCATTTTAAGTCTTCTGTCTATTTTTTGCAGTTTCATATTTCCAGTATTTTAGACGCTGTTATTAGAATAACTTTAATGCTGGAGGAATGGAGAAAATATTGACTATAAAATATAACTTTTAATGTTTTCATTAGGTAAGGCGTTCAGACGTTCTTTCTGCCTGGAGTGGGATACGTCCTTTGGCCATGGATCCATCAGCAACAAACACTGAAAGTATTTCTCGAGATCATGTTGTATTCGAAGACTATCCAGGGCTAATAACAATTACTGGTGGAAAATGGACAACCTATAGAAGGTATGGCCTACCTAATTACAATTATAGTTTATTGGTACAGTCGATAGAATCAAACTTGTTTGACCTGTTCACACTTTTAGATTTGCCAGTTTTACTTTTTTCTATCGAACACGCAGGAGAGCTGCGTATCTTTATTTTAAGAGAGAGAAGGGGAAAGATCCCCGTACAAAGCAGTCTCATTTCCTCACAAAGAGGACTTATCTTTGCCAGTTTTACTTGTTGGGCCAATTGTTTTTACCTGTTCACAAAAAATAACATGTGTAGAATATGGACTTCCATGTCATATACATATCCTAGTGAGCTTGATTGCAAGACTGAATACTTGGTCTTTTCTCGATTTTAGGCAGTGTTTGGATGGGGTGGAAAAAAATTTCACCCCCTATTAAATGCAAGTTTGACCACAACCCCTGTAGCATCACTGTAGCAAATTATGGATTAATTATGCTCATTAGATTCGTCGCGCAAAGTTGCACTCATCTGTGAAAAGGTTTTGCAAATAAATTTCATTTAGACCTCCATGCATGAAAGATTCCTTTTGAGTGGAAAAAAAGTGCTCCCATCCAAACACTGCCTTAGATCGGATTTTTTGGCGGCATGGCCAAGTGGCAAGGCAGGGACTGCAAATCCTTTACCCCCAGTTCAAATCTGGGTGCCACCTAATCAATAAAATACTTAGGATTATAGTACTGATCAAACCCTACAGAGACTGCTCATGTTTTTTCCATGAATAAATGACCATCTTGCCATCAGGTACATAGCGAGCAGTGCCTAGCTTAGTCTGCATCACTTGCACAGTACCTTGACAAGCTCCACCCAGCTTGCAATGTGTGTTCACTGTTGTGTTTGCATACACTGTGCCCATGTTTCATGCTAGCATAAATTGCACCTTAGACTGGTCGCACTCGTCATACTCCATTTGCATACCCTAAAAGAGAATATTCTGTCCAGTCATCAAGTTTTTGTAGTACAGCACCAATTTTCCCGCACCCGTGGTCCCCTATATCTCATACTCCATACCAACTCCCCACCCGTGGGACCCACGTTTATCTTTTTTTTACCCCCACCGGTCTCCCCTCCCTCCCATTCTCTCCCCTTCTCCCCTCCAATCCACGACCGTGGACCTCACGCCGGCGCCTGAATCCGGCGACCGCGGCCTCCCGGCGGCGTACCTCCCCGCGGCGGACCTCCTGCGCTGGGGAATCGGCGTTTTGCAAGGCCGCTCCGCCCCCTCCCCTGCTCTGTGTGGTGTGCGGCGGTGGGCTTCGAGCTCGGGCCGGCGGCGGTGGCAGCCCGTCGCCCCCTCCTCCGGCGCTGCCCCGACGGCGGTGGTGGAGCAGGAGCAAGCGGGGATCGAGCTGCCCCGACGGCGGCGGACGGGAGGACCGGCGTCGCGAGCTTGGGCGGCCCCTGCTCCCACCGCGGAGACTGGACGGCCCGATGAAGAGGAGGAGGCGGCGCGGAGCTCCTGCGCGGCGGCGCGCTTGGAGGGCGGCCGGCCCGAGGGAAAAGGAGGTGACGGCGCGGCTCGGCTCGGCGGAGTTCGTCGGCATCTCCCCCGGGGCGGCCTCGAGATCCCCGGCGCGGGGGCGGTGGCGCCTGGCGCACGTGCAAGGCAGGGGCGCGGGCTCCCCTCCCCCAGCGGCTAAACTTCGGCGGCGACGACCTCGTGCCTCCCGGCCGTCCCCAACATCTCCGTGCCCGTCGACTCTGTGCTCCGGCGGATCCGCGGCCTGGAGCACGGCGGCCGCCTCGGCTCCTCCGCGGCGCCCGGCAGGGCCCCTTCTTCCCGGCGAGGCCAGGCAAGGTGGAGATGGCCGGCGCCGTCCCTCCCCTACTCCCCTCCTCTCCGTCGACGCCGGCGTCTTCTCTCTCTGCTGCCCGGCGTCTTCTCTCTCTTTTCCTCTCTTGGCGCGGAGCAGCAACGGTGATGCGAGGTGGGGCCGCCGCGGGGGCGTAGCGCACGCCGGGATCGCGCTGTATTTGGGGTTCGCCGGGATGGAACGGGACGTGCAGTAGCCTTTGGCGTCTCCCGGTGCGGGAGAAAAAACGCCAAAAGGCGTACGCCACGCTCCACCCTGTCCCGTGGCGTGCCCTTTACCGCACCCAGTGCTACCAGTCTTATGTGCTGCCCCAACCTGCACCTCCATCTCAGCGAGTCAAGTCATATTCAGTGCAGCAAAACTGTAGCCCTCCGAAGTAGGATATGCGGCCTCAGTAAAGATGAAGGGTGACTGAGAGCTCTACCAACCTGAACAGCCTCATATGCTCGTGTCAGCTGGAAATAGCGATAAGATGAAGATGAGCCAATGAAAAGATTTAGCGAGCAGGCAGTAGCTTAATGCAAAAATTGTCAGAGTGGTGAAAGATATACTTTATTCCTGTTTGATTTAAGCCCAAACCAATGAGGTTTTTTTTTTCTATTGGGATATATTTGAACACAAAAGATTCTTTGTGGTAAATATTTAAGTTTCATATATATGTGATCTACTTGACTGTATGAGTGCATGAGCATGTTATTCACTAATCACTATATCCATTGATGCTCCCTTGTTGAGTTCTAATGAGCTTGTTCATTCAGTATGGCTGAAGATGCTGTAAATGCAGCAGTGAAGTCTGGGAATTTGAAGCCAGCTAATGGTTGTGTGACTGATAATTTGCACATTGTTGGTGGATATGGATGGGATCCTGCTTCTTTTACTGTCCTTGCACAGAATTATAAGAGAATGAAAAAGACATATGGTGGCAAAGTTATTCCTGGTGCAATGGACAGTGCTGTATCGAAACATTTGTCACATGCATATGGAACTTTGGCTGAACAAGTGGCTACTATTGCCCAGGTATGTTCTCCTGACTCCATAGCGATAATTTATGTGTGAATTCTGTTCTAGTAGGATTGAAAAGAAAAAGGAAAAAGTCCATTTTTGACCATCCAACTATCGCTTCAGTTTGGTTTCGGCCATCAAACTGCAAAACCAGAAATATTTGGCCATTCAACTCATAAAACCGTTGATATTTGACCATCAAACGGTTTTACTAAGTGATTTTGGTGATGTCGATGCCACGTGGCATGGGACCCATCCGTCAGCACTCTCCCTTCATTATGTCCCTCCCCTTTTCTTATTTGCTCTGACTCTCCACTGCGCCGTCATTGTCGTCCCCTGCGCCAGCTGCTGACCACCGCGACTCCCCTGCGCCGGACACCCTGACTACCTTCCCCTGCGCCAGCTGCTGCCCACCCCGCGCCGCGCTGTGCACAAGTGGCTCGGCACCTTCAACACCGCCGAGGTCGCCGCACGTCCTACGACATCGCCGCCGTTGAGTTTGGGGGCCGCCACGCCAAGCTCGACGCACCACCACCACGTCCACCTGCTGCTGCCGCCGCAACCGCTGTCTGAGAGCCTCTGCAAGTCAAACGTGTCCTTGCCGGTGAACGTGGCTCTTGCGGCGGTCGCCGCGTAGCAAGGCGCGAGGCCGGTGGTGAAGGAGCAGGACATTTGGGCGCTGGCGCGGGGGTAGGACATGTTGCCAAGTTGCCATCATTGTGCTTGCAAATTACACAAGGCCGCCGCCATTGTCACTCGAGCGTGGGCTTGCACGGGTACTACCGGCGCCCGACCTGACTTGGGGGCATGCCGACCAGCAGCGCAGGGCACCCGCGACCGGCTGTGCCCAGCCTCCCAAGGGGGGCATGATGGGCCGCAGCGCGCGGCCTCCAGCAGGGGTGTGAAGCCTGCTGCTATTGCCACAGAAGCCGTCTCCACTGTTTACAAGGCGGGAAGTGAATAAACTGTGTTAGTTGAATGTGTGTCGAGTCTATGATGTGTGGGCCTGATGCCAGCTTGTGTAATGGTTTAAAGGAGCGAACTGGGGAGGAGAGAAAACATGTGTAAACTCTGAAGTCACTGAATAGACTTGTTCTTGGGGTTCAGGGTTCATCACCCTTCCACGTTGCCATCTCCGATTCTCCTGTGTTGTGCTCACGTCGGCGGCGCTCGCTGGCAGCCAGGGGTTCATTACAGTTGGTATCAGAGACACCTATCCTCGGCACGCGTCTGCTGCCACTCCGTGCATCCAGTTGATCGAATTGGAAATAGGGTAGGCGTGTTGATCTATGTGCTGTTGTAGAATATTGGGCAAACACCACACACCCAAGATGTGTGTGTGGGGTGGGGGGTTTGACCTTTCATTATATAGGCCGGATACGGCTTGGAGTTCAAGTAATACAATACAAGACCATATACAACACTATATGCACCCGCCCGCAGTCGCAGGTGGATCCTCACAAACACCTAGATTGGATACTAAAATCAGTAAACAAATGTACGGGGAGGCCCTTAGTCATAATGTCAGCAAACTGTCGCGGAGAAGGAACATGAAGAACGCGGACTTGGCCTAAAGCCACCTTCTCGCGGACGAAGTGAATGTCAATCTCAATATGCTTCATTCGTCGATGATGAACTGGGTTGGCAGCCATATAGACTGCACTAACGTTGTCACAGAAGACGAGCGTAGCCTTTGAGAGGGGAACATGAAGCTCGTTGGCGCAGCCAACAACACTCAGCAACAGCATGAGCAACAACATGATATTCTGCCTCTGCACTGGAACGGGAAATTGTAGTCTGACGTTTCGACGACTAAGAAACCAGGGTGTCGCCGAGGAAGACACAATAACCAGAGGTAGAACGACTGGAATCGGGACAGCCAGCCCAATCAGCATCATAGTAGGCTGTAAGAGAATCAACCGGACCAGCCGGACCAGTGCCAATCCGTAGACCGTAGGACAAGGTACCCTTCACATAGCGCAGGATGCGCTTCAGAAAAGCTAGATGAGACTCCCGAGGATCATGCATGAAGAGACAGACTTGCTGAACAGCATAAACAAGATCCGGACGAGTCAGAGTAAGGTACTGCAAGGTACCAGCTAAACTTCGGTATGCAGATGTATCAGCAACGGGTGCACCATCAGAAGCAGACAACTTGGCCTTAGTATCAACAGGCGTCGTCGTAGAGTGACACTCATGCTGACACGACGAAGGATCTGCAAGGCATACTGGTGCTGACAGAGAAAAAGCCCATCGGAAGAACGAGGCACAAACATGTGCAAGAAGTCATGAAGATCCCCCAAATCTGTCATCTCACTGTGCAGACGGTCAATAATATGCTAGAGCAGAGCATTAGAAGAAGCAGTCAAGACAATATCATCCATGTAGAGAAGAATGTAGGCAATGTCGTCACCATTCTGGTAGATAAATAGCGAAGTATCCATGGAAGATGGAACAAAACCCAATGAACGAAGATATGTCGCAAACCGCTTATTCCAAGCACGAGGAGCGTGTCAGTCCATAAAGAGACTTCTGAAGGAGACACAAAATCAGGATGGGCAGGTTCACAATAGATTGTTTCCTCGAGATATCCATGAAGAAAGGCATTCTTCACGTCCAACTGATGAATAGGCCACTATCGAGAAGTTGCAATACTCAGCACAGTCCGAATCGTACCCTGTTTAACCATCGGGCTGAAGGTCTCATCATAATCAATACCAGACTTCTGATTAAATCCCCGAGCAACCCAGCGAGCCTTATGCTTAGAAAGAGTACCATCAGCATTATACTTCAATTTCCAAAGCCATCGCCAAGTAACGACATTAACTCCTGGAGGACGAGGAACAAGACGCCAGGTACCATTATCCACCAATGCCTGGAACTCGTCAGCCATTGCAGCTCGCCACTTGGGATCAGCAAGCGCACTACGATAGTTACTCGGAACAGAAGAAGCAACTGTAGGAGTAGCAGTCAAATTCTTGTAACTAACAGACTGAATAGTACCGGACTGAAGACGAGTCAAGCATCGCAGTGTAGCAGGTGGTGGAGCATCAGTGCTCATAGGTCGTCGAGGCGGCGATGGTGCACACAAAGAGGCTGTAGAATCGTCGGGGCTTAGTCCTCCAAACCGAGATGGACCAGGCTGAGGACCGTGGATGTGCACTGGGCGGGCAACCGGAGATCGCTGACCATAGACAGCACGCCCAAACCGTCCAGGAACATCTGGTGCAGGGAAAACCGGAGGTGGAGGGGCCGCCGACGCGGGCGGAGGGACCGTCGGTGCGGTCGTAGAGGTCGCCAGTGCGGACGGGAAGACCGTTAGTGCGGAGGGGGAGGGGGAGGGTGCCGGTGCGGGCGTAGGGGCCGCCGACGCGGACAGCGCAGGCGACGAGGGGGGCACAGGCGGCAGTGCCAGCGCACTCAACTCGGAGCTGAACGCGGTTACTCGACGTCCATGGAGGACGGAGTGGCTGCTGAGGGACCACTAGGTACATGATTAGTAGCACAAGGCGCAATATCCGAATCCTCACTGAGGAAGAAATCAAAGGAGCTGGCGGGAGGGACAGGTGATGCACTCGCAAACGGAAAAGTGGACTCGTCGAAGACAACGTGTCGCGAGATGATGATCCGGTGGGTGGAGATGTCGAGACAGCGATACCCCTTCTTCGAAGAGGGATACCCTAAGAACACGCAGGCTGCCGAACGCGGCACAAGCTTATGCTGTGATGTGGCTAACATAGACAGCCGAAAACACGAAGATAGGCATAAGCTAGCGACGAACCGTGGAGAAGGGAGTAGGGAAGCTCGTGTTTAATGGAGGAGGGGCGGCGGTTTAGGAGATAGGTGGCTGCGGAGAGCGCCTCAGCCCAGTAGGAAGGCGGCATGGATGCTTGGATGAGAGAGTGCACACCGAGTTGTTGAGCGTACTAAGAACACGTTCAGCCTTACCGTTTTGTGGGGAGGTGTATGGGCAGGTTAAGTGGAAAACAATGTCGTTAGCAGCAAGCGTAGTCTGCATGGCGTGGTTAACAAATTCAGTTCCATTATCGGCTTGAAAGCAGCGAAAGGGGAGGCTAAACTGAGTGCGAGCATAGGAAATAAAGTCAACAATGAGTTGATGAACCTCAGACTTACTCTTAAGGGGGTACGTCCAGCAATAGTGCGTAAAATCATCCAGCAACACTAAATAATACTTGCAACCAGATATACTAGAAACCGGGGAGGTCCAGACATCAAAATGAACAATCTCAAAAGGTGAACAAGTTTGAGAGGTGGATGTACTAAAGGGGTGACGCACATGTTTGCCAAGCTGACAGGCGTGGCAAAGCGAGGGATCAACTTCATTACAAGAAATTAAACTGTTTTCTTAAGCGAAGCTAAGACTGCTAGACCGGGATGACCGAGACGACGATGCCAGAAGGAGGTAGAGGCCGCGAGAATGGCATGGGCGGCGGTAGGGATGGCTGAGAAGATGGTGAAGAGGTCGCCAGCACTATTGCAGCGAAGAATCACGCGCCCCGTCCTGAGTTCCTTAGTAGAAAAACCAAAGGCGTCAAATTCGATGGAACAACTACTGTCGCGGGTGAATTGTCGAACAAAAAGTAAGTTATGAATGATGGATGGAGTGACAAGGACGTTATTCAAAGCGAATTGGGACGTGTTGGTGGTGAGTATAGAGGAGCCTCCAGACGTGACAGGAATACGTGCACCATTGCCTACAGTAATCGAAGAATGAACAGTTGGGAGGCGAGAGAGTAGTATACCATCGGAGGAGTGCATGAGTCGAAGCGCCCGTGTCCATCACCTAGGCATTGCCCTGCATGGCGAGCTGTTGAATAGCAGCCGTCAGGCCAGCCGTGTCGAACACGGTGGAGGGTGCCTGGAAGGCGGTGTTGGCCTGCGGTGGGGGACCGAGGATCAACTGGTCGCCGCGCCACTGCCCGCCGCCGCTGCCCAGCGCCCCCTGGAGGGCCTGTGGATTGATGCAAATCCACGGGCCAGTAGGTTGGGGGGCGCAGGACTGCGAGCCGGTGGCAATGCGTCGGCCGCCGTTGCCCTTCTTGCGGCGCTGCTAGCCGCTGCCGCCGCCGTCGTTGCCCTGCGGCTGCTGCTGCAACTGCTATGGCTGCGACGGCTGAGGAGGCTTGTGCGACGACGAGGAGCGGCAGTCGGAGCCACTACAGCCGGAGGTGGAGGAGGCGACGAGGGTGTTGGTTGCCTCAACCTTGGCCTCCTTCTCGAGGCGCAACTCTTTCAGTTTGAGCTGATCGAGGGCGGTCGAGAAGGTCATGTCGGCGGTGCTGGCAATGATGTCGGCGGCGGTGCTGTAGCGAGAGTTGACGCCGCAGAGGAGGTTGAGGAGCAGGGTGGGCGCATCGACAGGCATGCCAACATCATGGAGTGCGTCAGCAGTCTTCATCTTCTTCCCATAGTCTTCAACGGAGAGATCTCCCTGAGTCATGGTGTGGAAGGAGTGACTTAGGAAGATGGCGCGGGGCGCCTGGTTCGCCTGGAAGTGGCCCTGGATGGCCGCCCAGAGTTGATGGGCGGTCTGGTCGGGCTCCATGGTGAAGTCGAGGACGGCGGGGTCGATAGAGCCGTACAGCCAGCTGTGAACGCAGAAGTCAGCTTGCCGCCATGCGTCGGTGAGCGGGTCAGGCAGCGCGGTGCTGTCGATGTGTGCGAGAAGGCCGAACTTCCCGCAAAGCGACTCGAAGAAGGACTTCTACTGGGTGTAGCTGGAGGAGCGGAGCTCCAGCTTCAGGGGAACATGGGACGAGACGTTGATGGTGGCGTAGTTGAGCGCCATCAACGCCATCAGGTCGTCGAGATCGTCGCCGAAGAGGAGGGAGAAGCCGCTGGAGAAGTCGGAATCACTGTCACCGGAGGAGTCCTCGTGGGTGATGTAGGACATTCACATATGCGATCTGTGAGGGATGCGGCTGGCCAGGGAGGCGGGACGTAGGGTAGGGGCGGCGCCTGGTGGTGTGGATGCCGGGGGGCGGAGGGGCAGCGGAGGGAGGGAGGGTCGCGAGGGGGGCCGCGCGGGGGGGGGGGGGGTCGCGTTGCAGGGAGGAGTCGCGAGGGAAACAGGACCCTAGGGTTTGGCTCTATACTATGTAAAATATTGGGCAAACACCACACACCCAAGATGGGGCGATAACCTTTCATTATATAGGTCGGATACGGCTTGGAGTACAAGTAATACAAGACCATATACAACACTATATGTCTAACAGCCGTGCAAAACCATCCACGGATTTGATTTCCTGTTAGTCCTACGCTACTCCAGTTTGATTTGCCCAAACCGACTTGCCTGGAGGAGATTCAACAGATTGAGGCTTCACCAAATCTCAGCTAGTTGTGGGTGTGACGAGTTAACAAAACGACTCCTGCTAAGCCTTCGGCACAATCGCAGTTGTTGCTCTCGGCGATGGCAGATCAACAGAAGTGTGATGATGATCGCTGGGAGAACCTGAGTAAGAAGGATGAGGGGTGGCTTGCATTGAGGCCTCGGCCGGTATATATGAGAGTACAAGACTTGGGGTGCAAGACACCCCGGATACATATGGTAGTCTACAATACGTATATCTACAACTACGAATATACTCTAACACATATGATTAACAAAGCATGAATTTGTAATATTTTGAGGGGGGAATTATGATGCCACGTTGAATAGTTTGGGTCTTTTGGAAAAAAAGGTTCACAATGGAAGTGAACAACACTGTATCCTTGATGTACCTTGTCTAAATTAGTTGTCATATTTACAGATCAAGATATCTGTGTTTAGTACAGAGATGACACTGGTTATACTGTTAGTTTTTCCATTTCTTTTTTTTTTTGCATAGATATGCATACATTTTTGTGTCAAAATATCACAGATGACAACGAACCCTTCAGGTTTGCAGAAGCGGTCTGCTTTCTGGTCGTCATTTGTTCTGTCTCCTTTCTGCTGTTAATTTTGTGTTTTTGAGAAATCTGCAAGAACCCTATTATAAGCAGTATGATATCTTAAATGATTTCTACTAAAAATCCATCAAGTCTGGCCTTGTGCATCCCTGAATTGTTCATGCCTGACTTTCTTTGTTTAGGGAGTTGGATCATCAACCTAAGTGCTGCTTCGCATGAGTGTCATGCAAAAATTTTCTGAATCTAATTTCCATGTTTCAATAAAACTGTATCCATGATGTACAACATCATTAATGCTTTCATTTTTACATGAGTGTCCACATGATTCCCTCCTGCATTGTTTCTCGTGTGACTATTGAGAATTTGCTTAGACTTGGCTATTGCGAACTAGTCAGCATGAATATTTTTATTCCTGCTATTTGTAAAGATAAATTAACTGTGGCTCTATTGTGTGACAACACCTGCATGTGGTTATTTTCCCATTCAGTGGCTGTAGTTAGCATGAATCTGGTAAAACAGAAATTCATGGCTAACTTGTTTGCTGAAAAATGTGACATTCTTAACATTTAAATTTCACTAAAATTTTTAGAACGAAGGCTTGGGAAAGCGACTTGCTCATGGATACCCATTTTTGGAAGCTGAAGTAGCATACTGTGCTCGTCATGAGTATTGTGAATCTGCCGTGGACTTTGTTGCAAGGAGATGCCGTCTAGCTTTCCTTGACACAGATGCAGCAGGCAGAGCTTTACCCCGGATCATTGATATTTTAGCTTCGGAGCACAAGTGGGACAAGGCAAGGAAGAAGGTTGAACTGCAGAAGGGTAGAAAGTTTCTGGAAACATTTAAATCATCCAAGAACGCTCAATTCAGTGATGGAAAGCATAATGGTAAGGCACAATTCGTTAATGTGATCCCTATTCTGCATCCAATTTATCTTTTAAATATTTTCTCATGTGCAGGACGATGACCAAAAAACCAGTTCTGTGAATAAACATGAATCTTATAATCACACAAATTCACTTGAACTAGCAGGCTTCGATCCAAGATTGAGCATGTGAATGTTGCAAGGTTCAGTTTCCACATTTGCACGCATGTTTGTGGAATGGACGTAATGGATTTACAGCAAAATAAGATGTGGTTAAGGCACAGTTGCATATATCGCAGCATATTAGTAGTTGACTTGAAAATAAACTGGAATGAGCAACAAAAGATTGCATACGTCCCATCCACGGATTTGCCATTGTGTATAGTTGAACTTCCATGCAATTTATTTAGTTGGAAAGAAATGTGCATTACTCCAGTCCAAGAAGGACACAGGCCATATGTTGTCAGCGCATCGTGTGGCTAACAACACTTCGGAGAAGCTTTCGGTGGTGTCTAGCACGCATGTTGATGATGACTACTACTACTACCACTTAAGCTGAGTACTACTATTAACTGAGGGCCATGCTGGCTGGATCATGGCCTGCGTAAATTGTTTCAACATTTCTAAATTTATAGATTTTACAATGTATCTATAATTATATATTATCTATCTAGCTCATACTAAGGGCCCTTTTGGTAGAGCTCTTCTACAGCTCCAACTGAAGTTTTGCCAAAAAAAAAGAGTCAGCATTCGGAGTACTACAGAAACCGAAGCCATTTTATACATAAAGTCATGAAAAAAGTGGCTTCCCCACCTTTTTTTTGGAGCCGGAGTGCTATGAAAGGACTAAGAGCAACTTCAAGAGCATAGCTATTCCGACTTATCTAAAACAATAGAAACTTCACTAAAAATTGGATCTAACAAATTTTGCAAACATCTCCCTCTGTCCCTGCTATCTATCCTGCACGCTCCATCCCTTCCGCGGCTGAGGCGGTGGAAGTTGCTGGTGCATGCGTTGCATCTGCACGCATCCGCTGCCACGGTGTTTTGCCGTGTGCACCTGTCGTCGTGGTAGTAGCATCAATCTCATATAAATCAGATTTGGTGGCAAGGTAGCAAGAACCTTTCAAGTTGACCTCTTTTTTCTTATTCTGGACATATTTGCTAGGTTTGCTTTATTTCTCAGGTTCTTTAGCAACAAACTGATTTTCACTAGCAACATGGTCCGGCTTTTTAAGTTTGCAAGCCCTAGCAAGTTCATATTTAAGAATAGCTTCAGGAGTCATTGGGTGCAACACAATCTTCTTGTCATTATGCATAAAAGAGTATAGATTTGTTTTACCAAAGTGCAAGGAATCTTTATCAAATTGCCATGGTCTACCTAACAACAAAGAGCATGCTTGCATAGGTACAACATTGCAATCAATGGAATCATGATAAGAACCAACGGAAAACTCAACTCTTGCCAACCGTGTTATCTTCACTTTACCACTAATATTAAGCCACTGAATGTGGTATGGCTGTGGTGTTGTGTTTAATGAAGGCTTTTCCACTATTTCAGCACTTGACAAGTTATTGTAGCTCCCTCCGTCGATGATCACACGGCAAGAGCGTTCCTTAACCACACACTTGGTTTGAAACAAAATGTGATGCTGATTTTGTGCAGCCCTCTCCATTTGTGGAGTTAGCACCCGCTGCACCACGAGGCTCTCATATTTCTCAACAGCTTCAGCCCCAATGTGTTCTTCATTATGTTGGGAACCATCTCCTTCCCCTACATTGTTAGCAGCTAGCAAAGTATCATTTCTTCATCACAATCACTAGCAAAGGAGTACCCACCATCAGCTTGCACTATCATCACATGTGCTTGGGCAGTCCTTGCGTATGTGCCCGGATACTTTGCAACATAGGCTCTGGATATCTCTTGTTCTCCCCGTGGATGGCACCGATGATGAACTCTTGGTTGGTGTAGCTGCTGCTCCTCTTGTTGGTTCACTCGGGCATGCTACACAATTAGTTGTAGAGGGATGTTGTTTGCTACCCGGGGAAAGATGCGAGCTTGCTCGTGGAGGTGGTGCAGCAGAGTTAGGTGGTGTCCATGAGCTAGCACAACCTACAGATTGTTAGTTCTCATGCTAGCTCGTCGTCCCTACACTTCCTGTTCAGCTTTACAAGCAAGGTGAAATAAACAATTGATAGAGCTATATTCCTTGTAAGCTAAAATGTCCTGAATCTCCCAGTTCAGCCCACCCATAAATCTAGCTATGACACGGGCATAATAAAAGAACACGGGCATAATAAGAAGGAACAAATCTGGCCCGCATGAGTCTTTTTAAGGTATCCCAATTTGGTGTGCTATTTGGGTTCTTATGATGGTACTCAGACCACCAAATAGATGAAAAATCAGTAAACTCACTAGTGGCAGCCCTAACACGTTTGTCCTCTAGAAAATCATGGCAACTAAATTTTTGATCAACAACTAGTTCCCAATTAAGGTATGCATCAGTATTGTATTTTCCATCAAATGAGGGCATAATGAATTTGATCTTACCTAGATTGTCATCGCCACATACCTCTTGCTGTGGTGGGCGAGGACCTCTTCTTTGCAGCGACGGTGTTGTTCTGTGCGATGATGACCATCCTCCTCGTCTAGCTCAGTGTCCGCTGCATTTTCTTCTTCTTCTCAACCAGCAACACTACTCATGGTGTTGTTGCTAATATGATTGCGCCATCTTGAATCATCATGTTTGTTCTGCTCCATCTTCTCTAGGCGATCCAAGATAGCTACAAGAGAAGTATTAATAGTCCCAAGTGCACCTTCCAAAGAAGCCAACTTGGTGTTGGTCTCAATCTGAGTTGTCTCCAATTGTCCAAGGCGCTCGTTGACGACACGTACATCCTCATCAAGTTGTTCAGTGTGCAGCCTCACTTTGCGTTCAAAGTGTTGCAGCAAGGTCTTCGATCGAGGTGATTGTGGAGGAGTTCTTTCAGCATCTTCTGCCATGGTTAGTATGTAGCAAGGAAATCACAAGGAGTGTATGTCCTATCAACTATGGATTTATGTGTCAGCTGGTTCCATCCCCCTAAACTTGAGCAAACAAGTTCTTACATGTTCTTACCACGCTTTGTAGTTGGTGTTCACAACCAGCAAGAACAGCAACAAAAGGGTGGCAAACCAACACAAATCTTTGATGTTGTAGAGAAATTTGTGGAGTTTATAGGTGTCTGCAAGATAAATCAAGAGACAACTTGAACCACGTTAGTCAAAGCAAGTTGAATAAGTGCTCAAAGACGGTAAAGTGCTGGTCCTAGCTTAACCCGTACTAGAGACGCGAGCCTGAGCACAAAGGTAGTCACACAAAGAGACCAACTCGACACAAAGAGACAACAAAATCAGCCCCTTTTCATTCTTTTCTTTTTTTTCTTCCCGCAAGGGCCTAAAATTTATGTTTGGAGTCTAGACAAACCAAACAAAACAATTACTTTACACCACCGATCTATACTCAAATTTGTTTGATCACATAGCAGATTGACGGAAATCTCTTCAACGATCGCAACCTGCTCAGAACGAATTTTGGGCGAGGTTAGATCCGTTGGAAAGAACACAAAGTAATCTTTCCATATTGTATCTGAACTCTTGAATCTGACCACGAACAAGAGAGATAAGGTACTTTTCCTGCCAAAACAGAAATGGATTAGTGAGGGGGAAATGGCAGCGGAAAGGATTTGGTGATTGTTGAACTTGTGGTGAGAAAAAACGTGGTAGAACTCTAAACTCTAAAGGTTTAAGCACTAAGACCAGCTGTTCTACACATCAATGCAACCGCAAGCTTAACAAGCAAAGAACTAGGTGGAGCAGCAAGGCTCAAAGCTTGTTTATGGAATTTCATATGTATCATGTTTTTCGTTTTTGGACTGTAGGTAAAGTAAAAGGATGGGTAAATCACTCTTGCTCTGATTACCACATGATAGAACTAGGGTTGGTCCAGATCTTTTGGTGAGTGGGGATAACTCGATTTGGGGAGGATTCGATGTTGTGTTGTCCGACTACAACGACCAAAGGGGTGTTGCGCCTTAGCGACAGTTACACCGGCTTCGATTTGTTGATGTTCTTGCCGTGCCAAGAACAACCTTGAACCTGCATGCAAATCGAAGAACAAGCAAGAACAAGTGGACAAGCAAACAAGCACAAACCTTGCCCAAGAGATGAATCTGAAACACATGAATCTGAGGTTCTAGATACAAGTAATCAGATGGTCTAGTCGGCACACGCAAGTTCCATGGAAGTAGCAAGAGCTAAATTTTCATGTAAACAAAAACTAACCTTCCCTTGGCAGTTGGAGCATGTATTTATACATAGAAAACAGCCAGGAGGCGTGGGAGGGTGTAAACCCTAATTTCGAATGGGCCACTAATGGGCTTTACTTGATACAAGGTTGCCAGCCTTTGGTTGGAAGGTCCGAACGTCTCTCGGTAAATTTTGGGTTACTCCGTACGAATCTGAGGGTGTTTCTTATTCCATCTGAAAATTGACTTCAAGAGCATTCCAACAAGTACCCATATGCCCCAAACAACCTCCGGAGCTAAAAGTTATGATCTTCCGAAGTTACTCCGATCTTGCAAGCCAAATTTGCAAAATCCAAACTTGCTATTCGTTCCTCTAATCCATTGTTGTGGTTGCTCTTGCTCCCATCTAGTTCATCTCTGAGGACCAGGTGTGTCCGAGGACCAGTGGAGGGTCGCTCCTTAGTGATGAGTGATTGACAACGTTTTGTGGACTGATGCTTGGCTAAGTGTGCAGGTACAGGTTGTGGCTTGACTCGTGTCAGTGCAGGTGAGAACAAGCGCAAAAGGCCTTAGCCGTGGCGGCCTCCGGGTGATGGAGAGGCAAGTAGGCTTGGTTCGATGGACCCGGTGGCGGATGGGGTCAAGTGCCCCGTGCGGTGCAAGACTGGCGGGCGGAAGTCGTGAACATGGGCCGGTGCAAGGTAGCGGATCGAGCCCGAAGTCTGCACGCAGGGTTTGTTGGTTTGCCCACAAAACCATCGGTGGATGGTTTCTTGGTTTGGGCCACAAAATCAAGTTCAGAGGCCCAAGCTGACGGAGACGGTGATCTGGGAGCTTCGGGAAGCTTCGAGGCGGGGGGCACGTGGCGTGATCACGGGGATTGCGTCGATGCGAAGCAAAGCCACGGCGGAAGCGTGTCCGCTCGATGAAGACTAGACCATAATGCCCCTGAGGGGTTGTATCTTCATTTCAAGTTGGAGGGGTAGCGTGGTCATTTACCTCCCTCTGGTGGACTTCGTATAAATAGCGGAGGGGTGGATGGCATCTCTCTCTCTTGGACTCTAGGGTTCCCTCCCCCGGTAGATTTCTCTGGACTGCTTCTTTTCCTCTATATTCCTTAGGCTAGATTCTTGTATAGACTCTGACCTCTGGATGTATGGAAGCTTTCGGAGTTGCGGTGTTCTCCTAGTCCTCTGTGCGTGTTATTTTTGGGGCTATTTTTAGGGGTTTCGTTTTTCGCTCGTTTTGTGGATTTGAGGGCGTTTCTTCTCGGATTTCTTTGAGGGGATCATGGGTGGATGCCTTGCGCATCTTTGTATGTGATCTTGACCCCTCAAACGCCGGGAAACCCCTTCGATTCGTGCGTTTTTGTTCGGAGCCCGAGTTCTTGGTGGTGGTTCGTGTGATCCGCGATTTCCGGCGATTTAGTGAGTTAGAGGTCAAGATTTTTGGGGCACAGCTTCCTCTTGTGTTGCTTATCATCTCCCCCAAATCTTGTCTCAAGTGCTTTAGCCATTTGGGAGATCCGGTGATGGATTTGGAGAGTTGACCTCACGGGGTTGAGCTTTTTCTGCTCTGTCCGCGCTGGCGGACTGTCCGCAGGTGGCGTGCGGACTGTCCGCGTGAACCATTTCGTCGCGTGTTCATCCGTGTTCGTGCGCGTTCGCCTTTCGATCTGTTTTGTTGCTAGGGTTTTGTTGCAGGAAGTTTGCGGACTGTCTGCGTGTGATTCACGGACTGTCCGCGTGGCTCGGATCTTGTCTGGGGTAGCTCGAGGTTTGTCTGGGGTTTTCAGAGAGTTGTGCCGCGGACTGTCCGTCGTGTGGGGTCGGACTGTCCGCTAGGTACCGAACCGTCCGCGGTGCTTGCCCGGACTGTCCGAATTTCCTCGGTGCGCTACTGGAGGCTCGGTGCGTTATTGCGGACTGTCCGTCATGTCTTTACGGACTGTCCGCGAGCTGCACGGACTGTCCGCCGTACCCTTGCGGACTGTCCGCCCAGGCCTTCGTTGATTTGGCTAAGTCCTTTGGTTCTTGTCTTGTGCTTCCGCGCTTTGCTTCAAGGCTTGTCTCAAGGACTCGTAGGCTTGTGTGTGCCTAGTCTAGAGCTTCTCTGGTATGTGCGAGTACTCAGAGTGGCAATCGGGGTATAGGCTAAGTTCGACCTTCGGGAAGAATTTTTATCGGCTCCCATTCACTCCCCCCTCTCTGGTCACCTATTCGGTCCTTCAATTGGTATCAGAGCCGGTTACGGATCTTCTTGATTCTAACCATTCTAAGATCCAAAGATGGGCGATTATGGCAAGGGGTCGAGTCCTCCGCACTTTGATGGCAAGAATTACCTGATGTGGGAGAGGCGCATGGGTGCGTTTTTGCGTGGGAAGGGAACTCTGATCTGGGAGGTCACTCAGAATCCTCATTATGTCATCCCAGATGGTTTTCTGCTTCCAGGATCGCGGGACATGTGTGAGGCCAACACAAGGCCGTTGATTACTTGTTCCGTGCTCTCTGTGCCTCGGAGTTCGAGCGAGTGTACAGAGAGAATGTGGCTGGAAAGATTTGGCTCAAGTTGAGAAATGCTCATGTTGGCAATGCCCAAGTGCATGCTTTGACATGAATTTTTAACGAAAACAAGGGGAAGAGTTTCATATACCTTGATTCATGTATTGTCAACAAGTGGGAGAAGTTTTATGTTGATAGGGGGAGAGTTTTGGAAATTTACATGCAAGGGGGAGATTTTTCATACATTGGGAGATTTTGTGGAAAATTGGTATGCATTTGTGAGATGTTGCATGTGAGGAGAAAAATTGAGAAGAAGAAGTTGCATTTGCTCAGGGGGAGTTTGCATATGTGCAAGAGGAGCTCCTTTGGTTTGTCTGAGTTTTGTGCTTTGTGGTGTGCTCTTTGTGAGCTTTGTTTTGTCTCGGCTGTGTTGAGCCGTTGCCCTTGCCTTAGGGGGCCGAGACTTGGTCTGGCGAGTGATCTTGTTTTCGCTTGTTCTTTGGCTTTAGATCACTTGCTTGGAGGTTTGTGTTCGTGGTTGTTTTCTTTTCTTTTTCTCTATGATGGTTACTATGCTTGTTGTCAATGCACTCATCAAGGGGGAGACTGAGGACCAGGTGTGTCCGAGGACCAGTGGAGGGTCGTTCCTTAGTGATGAGTGATTGACAATGTTGTGTGGACTGATGCTTGGCTAAGTGTGCAGGTACAGGTTGTGGCTTGACTCGTGTCGGTGCAGGTGAAGAACAAGCGCGAAAGGCCTTAGCCGTGGCGGCCTCCCGGTGATGGAGAGGCAAGTAGGCTTGGTTCGATGGACCCGGTGGCCGATGGGGTCAAGTGCGAGCCGTGCGGTGCAAGACTGGCGGGCTGAAGTCATGAACATGGGCCGGTGCAAGGTAGCGGATCGAGCCCGAAGCTTGCACGCGGGGTTTGTTGGTTTGCCCACAAAACCATCGGTGGATGGTTTCTTGGTTTGGGCCTCAAAACCAAGTCCGGAGGCACGAGGCGATGGAGACGGTGATCCTGGAGCTTCGGGAAGCTTCGAGGCGGGGGGCACATGGCGTGATCACGGGGATTACGTTGATGCGAAGCAAAGCCGCGGTGGAAGCGTGTCCGCTCGATGAAGACTAGACCGTAATACCCCTGAGGGGTTGTATCTTCATTTCAAGTTGTAGGGGTAGCGTGGTCATTTACCTCCCTCCGGTGGACTTCGTATAAATAGCGGAGAGGTGGATGGCATCTCTCTCTCTTGGACTCTAGGGTTTCCTCCCCCGGTAGATTTCTCTGGACTGCTTCTTTTCCTCTATATTCCTTAGGCTAGATTCTTGTATAGACTCTGACCTCTGGACTGCTTCTTTTCCTCTATTTTGTCCATGATGGGCGAGCTACAGTTTTTCTTAGGACTCCAGATGAAGCAGTGCAAGGACGGGACGTTTGTACATCAGGAGAAGTACACCAGGGACATGGTGAAGAAGTTTGGCATGAACGACTCAAAGCCGCTGACTACACCGATGGGTACCACTACAGCTTTGGATGCAGATGAGGATGGTGAACCCGTGGATCAGGAGTACCGGAGCATGATCGGCACCCTCCTCTACTTGACGGCGACGAGGATGGACATACAGTTCAGTGTGTGTCTGTGCGCTCGTTTTCAGGCTTCACCGAGGACTTCACATCGGCAGGCCGTCAAGCGGATTTTCAGGTACTTGAACTACACTCCTGAGTTTGGCCTTTGGTACTCTGCCTCCTCGACACTCAGACTTCACGGGTACTCCGATGCTGATTTTGCTGGGTGTCGATTGGACCGCAAGTCTACCTCTGGGTGTTGTCAGTTCCTTGGTTCTTCTTTTCTCTCTTGGTCATCTCGCAAGCAATCCAGTGTAGCTCAGTCCACTACAGAGGCCGAGTATGTAGCTGCTGCTAGTTGTTGTTCCCAATTGCTTTGGATGACCTACACTATGAGCGACTTTGGTGAGGAGTGTTCCCAGGTTTCACTCTTTTGTGTCAGCACCAGTGCCATAAGGGTAGCCAGAAACCCAATCCTTCACTCCAAAACGAAACACATAGAAGTGAGATACCACTTTCTGAGGGACAATGTTGAGAAGGGAAACATATCCTTGTCCTATGTACCTACCCAAGATCAGCTAGCCGACATATTCACCAAACCACTTGATCAAGTCACTTTCACTTGCTTGCGGGGTGAACTTGGGGTGTGCTTTCCTTTCTAGCTGGGTCTTGGAGCTTCTCATGTATATATGTGATATAGTGTTTCATGTTGTTGCATTCCATGCATGCATTTTACTTTTTGTACAAAACCTGGTAGGATAGCCATCTTTGGATCACTTGTGCTAGGAAAAGCTTCTCTTATGTACATTGATCACTAATGTGCTATATGTGTGATATGTGCATGTTTGGTAAATGGTAATGTGAATGCTATGCCTTGATGGTTTTGCCATATATGTATGATGAGATAGCTTTATGTTTGTAAAAGTGATAAAATTGCTTCACTCATGAGTAGATACTTGTCTATGCTCAATTTGTGCTCAAATGCCTCTATCATGTTTAGTTTGTGCTTGAGTATCATGTTCTCTTTGCTTGGGGTGAAAGACCTTTTGTCATTATAAATGTTTAGCCCATTTGTTTACTTTGTGGAGGAGTATAAGCTTCTTTTTGCCGCAAAGGCATTTCTTGTACCATGTTTAAACTTGAAAATGAAATTGGTGTATGAATTGCTTTATGCTTGAAAAAATGAGCTCCTGATCATGTATTTATGGTTTGATATTCACATCTTGGGTGCTAAACCTAGCATGTTGTCTACCATGAGAAGTCTCATTTTAAGAAGTAGACACATGGCTCGGTGGCTTTAACATGACTTGAGTAGCTTGTGGGCGTTTATAATGATCTTGTGATGAGAATTTGTGATAAACTTTGGATGATCTAGTGTATTTGTGTTCAAATTGTCATGGATAAGGCTTTGCTCAGAGATGAATGTTTCTTTGTAAAAATTTTTTACTTAAAATTGCTTTTGGCCATGTCACAAGCTTGTATGTCTCTACCTTCTTGATGGCAATGTGCTAACTACACCATGTCTTCTTTGCTTGCTCTATGTCTCATTTGTAGCATCTTGTTGTGTTCTTTGTATATTTGAGAAGCTTGGTAGATTGTATATATGCTTTGACATGAATTTTTCATGAAAACAAGGGGAAGAGTTTCATATACCTTGATTCATGCATTGTCAACAAGGGGGAGAAGTTTTATGTTGATAGGGGGAGAGTTTTGGAAATTTACATGCAAGGGGGAGATTTTTCATACATTGGGAGATTTTGTGGAAAATTGGTATGCATTTGTGAGATGTGGCATGTGAGGAGAAAAATTGAGAAGAAGAGGTTGCATTTGCTCAGGGAGAGTTTGCATATGTGCAAGGGGAGCTCCTTTGGTTTGCCTGAGTTTTGTGCTTTGTGGTGTGCTCTTTGTGAGCTTTGTTTTGTCTCGGCTGTGTTGAGCCGTTGCCCTTGCCTTAGGGGGCCGAGACTTGGTCTGGCGATTGATCTTGTTTTCGCTTGTTCTTTGGCTTTAGATCACTTGCTTGGAGGTTTGTGTTCGTGTTTGTTTTCTTTTCTTTTTCTCTATGATGGTTACTATGCTTGTTGTCAATGCACTCATCAAGGGGGAGATTGAGGACCAGGTGTGTCCGAGGACCAGTGGAGGGTCGTTCCTTAGTGATGAGTGATTGACAACGTTGTGTGGAATGATGCTTGGCTAAGTGTGCAGGTACAGGTTGTGGCTTGACTCGTGTCGGTGCAGGTGAAGAACAAGCGCGAAAGGCCTTAGCCGTGGCGGCCTCCGGGTGATGGAGAGGCAAGTAGGCTTGGTTCGATGGACCCGGTGGCCGATGGGGTCAAGTGCGAGCCGTGCGGTGCTAGACTGGCGGGCTGAAGTCGTGAACATGGGCCGGTGCAAGGTAGCGGATCGAGCCCAAAGCCTGCACGCGGGGTTTGTTGGTTTGCCCACAAAACCATCGGTGGACGGTTTCTTGGTTTGGGCCTCAAAACCAAGTCCGGAGGCCCGAGGCGACAGAGACGGTGATCCTGGAGCTTCGGGAAGCTTCGAGGCGGGGGGCACGTGGCGTGATCGCGGGGATTGCGTCGATGCAAAGCAAAGCCGCGGTGGAAGCGTGTCCGCTCGATGAAGACTAGACCATAATGCCCCTGAGGGGTTGTATCTTCATTTCAAGTTGTAGGGGGTAGCGTGGTCATTTACCTCCCTCCGGTGGACTTCGTATAAATAGCGGAGAGGTGGATGGCATCTCTCTCTCTTGGACTCTAGGGTTTCCTCCCCCGGTAGATTTCTCTGGACTGTTTCTTTTCCTCTATATTCCTTAGGCTAGATTCTTGTATAGACTCTGACCTCTGGATGTATGGAAGCTTTCGGAGTTGCGGTGTTCTCCTAGTCCTCGGTGATTTTCGTGTTATTTTCAGGGCTATTTTTAGGGGTTGCATTCTTCGCTCGTTTTGTGGATTTGAGGGTGTTTCTTCTCGGATTTCTTTGAGGGGATCATGGGTGGATGCCTTGCGCATCTTTGTGTGTGATCTTGACCCCTCAAACGCCGTGAAACCCCTTCAATTCGTGCGTTTTTGGTCGGAGCCCGAGTTCTTGGTGGTGGTTCGTGTGACCCGCGATTTCCGGCGATTTAGTAAGTTAGAGGTCGAGATTTTTGGGGCATAGCTTCCTCTTGTGTTGCTTATCTTGTCCCCCAAATGTTGTCTCAAGTGCTTTAGCCGTTTGGGAGATCCAGTGATGGATTTGGAGAGTTGACCTCGCGGGGTCGAGCTTTTTCTGCTCTGTCCGCGCCTGGCGGACTGTCCGCGGGTGGCGTGCGGACTGTCCGCGCGACACCAGTTCGTCGCGTGTTCATCCGTGTTCGTGCGTGTTCGCGTTCGATCCGTTTTGTCGCTAGGGTTTTGTTGCAGGAAGTTTGCGGACTGTCCGCGTGTGATTCACTGACTGTCTGTGTGGCTCGGATCTTGTCTGGGGTAGCTCGAGGTTTGTCTGGGGTTTTCAGAGAGTTGTGCCGGAATGTCCGCCGTGTGGGGCCGGACTGTCCGCTAGGCACCGGACCGTCCGCGGTGCTTGCCCGGACTGTCCGAATTTCCTCGGTGCGCTACTGGAGGCTCTGTGCGTTATTGCGGACTGTCCGCCGTGTCTTTACAGACATTCCGCGAGCTGCACTGACTGTCCGCCGTACCCTTGCGGACTGTCCGCCCAGGCCTTCGTAGATTTGGCTAAGTCCTTTGGTTCTTGTCTTGTGCTTCCGTGCTTTGCTTCAAGGCTTGTCTCTAGGACTTGTAGGCTTGTGTGTGCCTAGTCTAGAGCTACTCTGGTGTGTGCGAGTACTCGGAGTGGCATACGGGGTATAGGCTGAGTTCGACCTTCGGGAAGAATTTTTATCGGCTCCCATTTACTCCCCCCTATCTGGTCGCCTATTCGGTCCTTCAATCTCCCAAGTTCCTAAGCACAAAAAAAATCATCGCAACAATTTAGTAGTACCCAATTCAGAGAGGAACATGTTTGGACAGCAAGAAAACACTTTACCTGATAATTAAGTTGTCGTGCTCGTGCACGAGTCAAAGGTCCATGATGAGCACTAGGCATGGTTGTATGAATGAAAGCGATGTCCTCACCATCCTCCACCTCTTCAAAGCTGAATGACTAGCTAAATGAGAATTTGTCTAGTGTAATTTGGAGAAGCTCTTGGAGCTGCTCTAAAAGTTTTAATTTTAAAACAAAAAGATTCAAAAAATAACAAAATGATCTACAATTTGGGATTACTAAGGGAGTATTTTTTTGCTGAGAGCATCCCCGGTAGTTCCCCAATAATAGGGATACCTCAATATCACAGCGACTCGATGAAGGACTTCTACTAGGTGTAGTTGGAGGAGCGGCTTCACGGGAACATAGGACGAGACATCGATGGTGGCTTAGTTGAGCGCCATCAGGTTGTCGAGATCGCCGCCGAAGAGGAGGGAGAAGACGCTGGAGAAGTCGGAATAAAACTGGAGGAGGAGTCCTCGTGGGTGATGTAGGACATTCACAAATGCGATCTGTGAGGGATGCGACCGGCCAGGAAGGCAGGACACATGGCAGAGGGCGCGGCCTGTAGGGTAGGGGCGGCGCCTGGTGGTGTGGATGCCGGGGTGCAGAGGGGCAGCGGAGGTAGGGAGGGTCGCGAGGGGGGTCGCGCGACGAGAGGAGGGGAGCCGCGCGAGGGGGTGTTTCACGTTCCAGGGAGGAGTCGCGAGGGAAACATGACCCTAGGGTTTGGCTCTACACCATGTAGAATATTGGGCAAACACCACACACCCAAGATGGGGTGGTGACCTTTCATAATATAGGCCGAATATAGCTTGGAGTACAAGTAATACAATACAAGACCACATACAACACTATATGTCTAACAGTCGTGCAGAACCATCCACGGATTTGATTTCCTGTTAGTCCTACGCTACTCCAGTTTGATTTGTGGCGGATTAGTACAGGACAATCGATTTCCCACAAATTCACTGAGATCTGCAGTTCATCTGGTGTCACGGTCACGTGGCGTACGACAAATTGCATACAAGGTTTGCTGAGGTGAGGGTTGCTCGACGGTATTCGGGTGTAAAATTCCGGAAGCCTGAGTGAAGTTCGTGGCAGAGAAGACAACGGGGGATCAGATTTGATTCGGGTTGCCCGGCAGTGTTCGGGTGTAAAAATCGTTGGTCAATCGCTTATTCCAGGCAGGGGAGAAGTTCCAGGTGAGCAATTGGGGAGAGATTTGCCCGAACTGACTTGCTTGGAGGAGATTCAACGGATTGAGGAGGCTTCATCAAATCTCAGCTAGTTGTGGGTGTGACGAGTTAACAAAACGGCTCCTGCTAAGCCTTCGGCACAAACGCAGTTGTTGCTCTCGGCGATGGCAGATCAACAGAAGTGTGATGATGATCGCTGGGAGAACCTGAGTAAGAAGGTTGAGGAAAGGTGGGATACATATAGCAAAAACGATTTTGCCAAATGGGAGGAGATGATGGACAACATTGATTTGCTGTTTTCACAAGTGGGTGATGTGACCAAAAATCAAGCTAAATTGGATGCCAAGTTTGACATGTCAAACTAATGGAGCAAATGATAAAAGATCAAGAGAAGATGGCAAAACAAATTGAAGCTTCAGGACAGGCCATAGCTCAATTGAGAATGAATCAGAGAAATGTGGAGGAACCACCAAGTCGAACATTTTCACAACTACAACATGAAAATCCATTCTATGAGAAAAGAGTAGCTCATACTAGTGGGGTAAATCAGCAGAAAGACAAATATGTACCACCCAAACACAGGTCCTTGTTGATGGTCAATTTCCGTCAACCAAGAGCACTTGTTACACTTTGGTTTGAGCTTTGAATTATAACTAACCCGCCACTAGGCACACTAATGATGTAACAAGTCCACACTTGCATGTAGTTTTTGGAGTATGTTGTTTACGCAGGAATTAAGTACCTAAATGAGGACTTCCGGGAAGAGTTCATCAAGCACTTTATGAGAAGCTCATGAAGCCCCGCACAAGTCAAGACATGAAGTGAACATGACTCCAAATGACCCGAGGACCGAAGCATGAAGCCGTGAAACTCCGAGGACCCGAACGGAAGATGCGGGAGTTTGCGCGCCAAGCACCCTTATCTAAACCGCAGGGAAAACGACGTCAAGGACCCACATGGACTTCGGCAAATATTCAAGAAAGTGCGAGAAGCATTGTGGAGGAAGATGGGCCCGAACTAGGCCGAAAAGGGCTTGGGCCGGCCGGCCCATGCCGATCGGCCTACGGGGTTTCGAGCCCGGTTTGGCCTCCCCTTTGACCTACACGCTCCTCGGCTCATTTATACCCCCTGCCTCCGACGGCTGCCACATCCATTCATCAGAACTCAGCGAAACCTAGAAGTGAACACCGGAGGGAGACGACGGCAGCAGAGTCCTCGAGGTTGTCTAGGGGATGGCCTAGTCTGACCCTAGCCGCCATGGCCGCCCTACGTGGTTGTGCCATGGTGGAGTTCCGGAGCTAGTTGACGTTATCAATGGCATGTACTCGGTGGTGGTGACTCAAACACATCTATTATTATGTGAGCAATTACAATCATGCTTTCCGATCTTTAAACGATTCCATGTCTCCGTCTTTACTTTCTTCCTATCGTGAATATGATTTGATCCTTAGTCTAATGCTAGTTTAGACTACATAGCATGCTTTATGTAATCATGGTGATTAGATCTAGTATGTTGACCCTTCATGATTGGTAGACATGTCCATGTATGGGCACGCCCGTGGATCCCCCGCTTCATTAAGGGAGCATCGTGACAGGGTGATTTCCCCCGAACGAGCGGATGTCTTTGGGAGGTAGGCCGGAGGTAGGAGTTTAAGGATACTTTTAGATGAGATGCTTAGTTTGTTGCTCGTTTGCCGGAACTACAACTAGAAGGCGCTAGGCTTAGTTGTCCCCTTGGTGGCGCTTTACATTGCCTATGTTAGTGAATGTGATCAACCTTGTGCTATCACTCATATATATCAAGGTTATCCTTTGTATGCAATCAATGCTTTATGTTAGGTTAGATTGACTAGATAAGGTAGAGATCCTTAGCGGCTTGCTTTCGATCCTTGGATTGACAATCCTTGGGGGACCCTCCTTGGTGAAAAAGGCACCAAGTCACTCGTACGCTTGCGGTGAACTTCAACACGGTTTCGAACCGTCAACAGTCCTTTACACCTAAGATGTCTTTTCCCAGGTTAAATGGATCCAACCCTTGTATATGTAAAGAGAAGTGTAAGGACTACTTTACTTTGATGAACACTCCTGAGTCTTAGTAGTAAGTCCAGTAGCTTAGATATTTTGTAGTTTTTATTCCTATTTTACCCCCTATGCTTAGCCACCATACTAACCCTTGGAGGCACCCAATATGTACCCAAGACTCCCTTTGGTAGTGGTGGTGAATGGAAAAGATCCTGAGGGCTAACAATTGGTATCAAGAGCCTTATCCATTCCCACCCCTCTCTCCCCCGTGTTCCACCCCTGCTCTGAAACCCTAGCACGGCGTGCGGTGGCCACCTCCCCCAGCACTCCCCGCGATCGGATCCGGCAGCAGCGCTCACGGATCGGGCGGTGCAGGCGCGAAATCGAGCGACGCACGCAGGTGGACGTAGACAGCGTTAAGGAGGTGGCAGCAACTGGCGTGGGTGCAAGGCGACTCGCACAGACTGTCGCAGGCCAACGCAGACGGCGGAGGCCTATTTTCCCACGGTCGAGCTGTGGCACTGACGTGTTGACCTAAGGCGGGCGAGCGGCTCCGAGGCGCGCACGGGGGGACGGCTCGGCAGGTCCGGGCAGAGCGGGATGTAGAGCGTGTGAGCGGGTGGGCGCAGGGCGCTCAACTCGGTACGGCTCTTCCCCGGCGTAGCGGCGGACGTAGAGTAGGGCGGCATGCGCGGACGGGAGGTCCAGCTGTGCTCATGCGGGTGGGCGCATGCGCGAGGAGCAGAGGATGCATGGTGTGTGCAGCAGGGCTGTGCGCGGGCTGCTGCGGGACTAACAAGGCGGAGGAAGCAGCGAGCGATGGTCTGCAGGATGCGGGCGTCTGCAACTCCCGCCGGTTCCTTCTAGGACGCAGCCGGCGTCATCTAAGAGCAGAGCTCCTTCTTCCCCAAGGTAACTCCTTTCCCCATCTTCCATGGTGGGTTCCAGACGAGCTCCGGCAGCTGGCGGTGCTAACGCGCAGGGCGCGGGAGATGGATCTGTGGCTGACTAGCTGTCTCTGGCGGCCGGCACGACTCCGGTGGCCCGAGCGACTCCGGCGGTCTCTGATCACACTCACGTATCCTCACGGCCTTCCTCGCTCGGCTCGGTGGCGTCCAACGTGAGGATGAGGGCGGCGGAGGTGGAGGCTGAGGCAGCGGTAGAACAACAGGAGGCCGCAGAGGCTGCGCACGGCGCGCGAGGAGGAGCGGCGCAAGGTGGTCGAGGAGGAGGCAACAATAGAGTGGTGCCGGGTACGACACGCTACTGCTGCATGCGAGGTGGAGGCAAAGGAGGAGCAGGAGGTAGCGGAGCAGTTGCACTCGAGGTGGAGACGTGTGAGGCGCGGCAGGCTGTGAAGGCCCGCGCGGAGGAGGATGCAATGGCGGTGGTAGCGACGCTGCGCGATGTCGAGACGTGAGAGGTGGTCTTGGAGACTGTGGTGGCACATGCAACTGAGGTAGCACACATTGCCTGGGCGACTTCTATCCAGCTGGAGCTGGAGGCGGAGGAGCTTGCGAGGCAACTAGCAGCACTACAAGCCTAGGCCGGCGATCTTGTGGCAAAGGTGGAGGAGTGGGGTGGCAGCCAACACGAGTCGCGGGTGAGGACCAAGAGCGTCCAAAGACCAGTGGTGGGTCGCTCCTCAGTGATGAGTGATTGACAATGTTGTGTGGACTGATGCTTGGCTCAGTGTGCAGGTACAGGTTGAGGCTTGACTCGTGTTGGTGCAGGTGAAGGACAAGCGCAAAAGGCCTATGCCATGGTGGTCTCCGGGTGATGGAGAGGCTAGTAGGCTTGGTTCGATGGACCCGGTGGCCGATGGGGTCAAGTGCGAGCCGTGGGGTGCAAGAGGAGCAAGTTGAAGTCATGGACATGGGCCGGTGCAAGGTAGCAGTTCGAGGCCGAAGCTTGCACGCGGGGTTTTGTGGTTTTCCTACAAAACCATCGGTGGACGGTTTCCTGGTTTGGGACTCAAAACCAAGGCCGAAGGCCACACGCGCGGAGACGGTGATCCGGGAGCGTCGGGAAGCTTCAAGGCGGGGGCACGTGGTGTGATCGCGGGGCTTGCGTCGAGGCTAAGCGAGTCCACGGTGGAAGCATGTCCGCTCAATGAGAATGTGCTTGACTTGGACCAAAATGCCCCTGAGGGGTGTGTATCTTACATTTATGCACTAGGGGTAGTTGTGTCTTTTGCCACCTCTAGGAGACTAAGTATAAATAGAAGGTAGAGGAGGATGGATAGGGCAACTCGCTCTAGACTACTTCTTTTCCCATTATTTCCTTAGGCTAGATTCTTGTATAGACTCTAACCTCTGGATGTATGGAAGCATTCGGCGTTGTGATTTCTTCCCTCTCTTAGTCCTTTGTGATTTTCGTGTCATTTTTAGAGCTATTTTTGGTTGTTTTTGTTCTTCGCTTGATTCGCCGAATTGAGAGCGTTTCTCCTCGGATTTCTTTGTGGGGATCATGGGTGGATGCCTTGTGCATCTTTGGGTATGATTTTGACCCTACAAACGCCTTGTGCCTTCTCAATTTGCGAATTCTTGGAGGAACCCGAGTTCATAGAGGTTGTTTCGTAGGATCTCGATTCCTCTCGTTTTAGTGGGTTTGAGGCCAAGATTTCATAGGGATAGCATCTCCTAGAGATGCTTCATCTTCCCCTATGTTTTGGTCGCAATCCATTGGTTGATTTGGGAGATCGGTGCAGGGAAGGAGGAGTTGACCTAGGAAGGGTCGGGCTCGGGCTGTTCTGTTCGCGCGTGGCGGACAGTCCGCCGGGTGCACGCGGACAGTCCGCGGTGCATGAGTTCGTCGCTGTTCTGCGTGTGTTTGTGCGAGCTCATGTTTCGATCCTTCGAGTGCTCAGGTTTTTGTTGCAGGCAGTTTTGCGGATAGTCCGCCAGTCGCTGACGGACGGTCCGCATGGGCAAGTTTGAGTGATGTTTTTCTGGAGTTTGGCCGGACGGTCCGCAGGTCCTACGCGGATGGTCCGCGACACTGGCAGACAGTCTGCATGCCTAGGCCGGACGGTCCGAATTTTCGAGTGCATCTCTGGTGGTTCTGTTGCAGTTTTCGGACGCCCCGGGGTGACCGTGCGGACAGTCTGCCTGAGCCTTACAGACGGTCCGCCCAGACCTGCCGGACGGTCTGCGCCCAGCCATTCCAGATTTGGCTAAGTGCTTTAATTCTTGTCTAGTGCTTCGGCTCTTTGAGTCGTGGCGTGTCTCTAGAACTTGTAGGCTTGTGTGTGCCTAGTCTAGAGCTTCTTTGGTGTGTGTGAGTGATCGGAGTGGCAATCGGGGTATTAGGCCGAGTTCATTCTTCGGGAAGAATTTTTATCGGCTCCCATTCACTCCCCCCTCTCTGTTCGCCTATTCGGTCCTTCAATTGGTATCAGAGCCGATTATGGATCTTCGTGATTCTAACCAGTCTAAGATCCAAAGATGGGCGACTATGGTAAGGGGTCGGGTCCTCCGCACTTCGATGGCAAGAATTACCAGATATGGGAGAGGCGCATGGGCGCATTTTTATGAGGAAAAGGAACACTACTCTGGGAAGTAACACAAAATCATCATTATGTCATTCCTGATAGTTTCCTTCTTCCAGGTTCATGGACATGTTTGAGGCCAATAGCAAGGCCATGGATTACTTGTTTCGTGCTCTTTGTGCCTCAGAGTTTGATCGAGTGTACGGAGAGGATGTGGCCGAAAAGATTTGGGTGAAGCTTAAGAATGCTCATGTTGGGAATGCTCAGGTTCAGGCTCGTTTGTTTGCCACTCACCGGAGAGAGTACGAGAACTTTTTTTTTGAGCAGAAGAGTACGAGAACTTCACTCATCTCCCTAGTGAGTCGATTGATGTGATGTTTTAGAGCTTCACCTGTATTGTGAACAACATGAGGGCCAATGTGGCGGTGCTCCCATACACGGATCATGATAGAGCTATAAAGCTCTTGCACTCACTTGACAGATCCATGTGGAGTGCCAAGGTCGAGGCCATCTTGGAGTCGGGCGTGTATGAGACCCTGATGGTGGATGAGCTGTTTTCTAAGCTCAAGTCTTCGGAGGTTGATCGTGGCTTGAGAGCCAAGAGCGAGAGCCCCACTGATCCTCATAGTTTGGCTCTTGTCTCAGAATCGAGGACTAATGCTAACCCTGCTGCCATGTAGTTTTCCTTGTCTTGTCTTGTGTCCATGCCAGATGAGAACTTTGAGGTGCTGAGCGAGGAGGATCTCGCCCTGTTGAGCAAGAGGTTTGGGCGGATGTACGAGAACCGCAAGAATGCGAGGAGGAGCTCGGGGATGTGCTATCGGTGTGGGAAGCACGGGCATTTCATCGTCGAGTGTCCGGAAGCCATGGAGATCCAGAATGACTACATGGGCAAGTGAAGGACCGGATTGGGCGACCAGAGAGGGGGGGGAGTGAATGGGAGCCGATAAAAATTCTTCTCGAAAGAGATAGCTCCTCCAACGAGATGAACACGGCCTCGATCCCGAAATCACTTTCACCACTATATCCGCACATTTGCCAAGATCACGTAGCCACTGGAGTGCTACTAATCCAAGGAGCAAACCTTAGCAGCAAGCAACACAATTACGCACACACAACAGCGGAAACCACACACGGGGAAACTTCCTGCCAGGGGCGGTCAGACCGCCTAGGCCTGGAATTTCCCAAAACCACAACTCGAAGCTCAAGACTCCAAATCGACCCAAGATTTCACCTGGAAACTCCTTTGATAAAAGCAAACAAGCTATCAGAGAAAATCCCCGAAAAACCAAAACTTTCCTCGCGAAATCCCCATGGCGGTCAGACCGCGTGCCCTAGGCGGTCAGACCGCCTCTCCTCCAGAAACTGGCCGCGGGTCAACCCTGAACTTCCCTTCACCCGATCTTCCGATTCACTCCACAGATTGCAACGAAACTTCGGGGATTGCTGGGTCACCTCATGGAAGACCTATCCACCAAAGGATATCCACCAAGACTCATCTAATCAAGAGGAATCGCGAATCAAAGGCCTCTAGGTCATGAACTCAAAGAACTCCGAAATCCACCCAAATCGAAAGATCTCCCAAGAGATTGCTGGGGCAAAATCACCAAGAAAAGAGGCACAAAGACCTCATGTGTGATACCCAACAAGAATCCCTCCAAGAAACCCCTCAAACACAAAGACCTCATGTGTGATACCCAACAAGAATCCCTCCAAGAAACCCCTCAAACAAGCCACCACGAAAATCCCCAAAAAGAGCTCCGAAAATCACCAAAAGGGAAAACGCCGGGAGACAAAGAGAGACTAGATGAACCACGCCGAAGCTTCTATACATACCATGAAACGTTCATATAAGGTCTAGCAAGCCGCCCGAACATCCAACCCTCTCACAAGATCTCTCATGAAGCTCTCAAGCTAGGCCTAAGGAAAACAAAAGAGGAAAGCAAATGAATTAGGGTTCCAAGAGGTGGCTGCCATCTCCTCTCACTTGATTTTATATGGAGGGCAACCAATGACCAAACTACCCCTACTTACTTAACTTAAGATACAAGCCCACCAAGGGCACTTTGGGAACTTTGGTCATTTTCTCCATCAGACGGATGCCTGCTGGCCGCAATCCGCTTCATCTGCACGCAAGCCTCACGATCGCACCGTGTGTCCTCCGCTTCGAAGCTTCTCGACACGCTGCGAGCCAGGTGGTCAGACCGCCCCTCCTGGGCGGTCAGACCTGCCTCCCCCAGTCACTCCTGGCTGGGCAGTCAGACCGCCCCTCCTGGGCGGTCAGACCGGCCTGAGCAGGCTGGTTCGCCCCATCGAGCTTGGCTTTGTGGCTCAGCCAAGTAACCCAGTGGTTTTGTGGCCAAACCACTACAAACCCCACGTGCAATCTTCAGTTGTTAGTTGCTACCTTGGACCGGCTCCATCCCTCTCAACGCCGTCTTGCTCTTCTTGCCAGCGTACTATCCACACTTGATCCCGTCGGCCACCGGGTACCTTGATCAAAGCCTACTTCTCTCTCCGCTCCTGGGAGTCTCACAGACATAGACCTTTCGCACTTGATCTTCACCTGCACCACGCGAATCAAGCCGCAACCTATACTTGCAATACTAGGCCAAGAGTTAGTCCACACAACGTTGTCAATCACTCATCACCAAGGAGCGACCATCCACTGGTCCTCGGACCACACAGGTTCTCAATCTCCCCCTTGATGAGTGCATTGACAACACCCACACACATAGTAACCATCAAAGGAAAAGAAAAAGAAAAAACTAACAACAACCCATCAAGTGATCCAGAAGCCAATCAACACAAACCCTGATCACTTGAAGCCAAAGTCTCGATCCCCTAAGGCAAGGACAATGGCTCAACACAACCGAGACAAAAACCAAAGCTCACAAAGAGCAAACCACCAAAGTAAGAACTTAGGCGACACAAGGAGCTCCCCCTGAACACATGCAGGCTCCCCCTGAGCAAATGCACTCCCCCTAAACACATGCATGCAAAGAACTACTGCAAATGCATGAAAACGAGCAAAACTGCTTTGCACTGACCCAGGCCGGTCAGACCGCCTAGCCAGGCTGGTCAGACCACCTGGGCCGGTCACAGCACAGACAGGGCGGTCAGACTACACTATGTGACCGCCCCCTGCAAACATGGTCCAGAAATTTCCGAAACTAGCTGAAAACCCTCTAAACATGCTCAGATCCATTTTCCATGCACAAACTTCTCCCCCATGTTGACAATGCATAAATCAAGGCATTTCTACAAAAATTACCACCTAGAGCTTCTCAAATAGACAATGAGCACCACAAAATGCTATGAGTGAGCAAATGAGCAAGCAAGACATTCCAAAGATTCGTATGAGCATTGGCATCATGATAGTAAAGCTATACGAGCAAATGAGCATGCCATGATCAAAATACACAATTTTGCGAAAAATTTCCCTCTCATGAGCTAAAGACCAAAACATGAGCAAAGTCTACCAAAGTGAATTTAAATCACACAAACTTCATGCTAGGTCACATATCCTCAACACAAGATCATACAAACACCCATAAGCATCTAATGTCATGTTAAAGCCACCGAGCCATGTGTCTACTTCTTAAAATGAGACTTCTCCTGGTAGACAACATGCAATAGTTTAGCACCCATACAAATTCAGATTTAAAGCATTTATGACATGGAACAATTGAGAGCACATTTTCAAGCAAAGGTATTTCATACCAATTTAATTTTTCACATTTAAGCATAAAATGGTACATGAAGTGCCTTTGCGGCAAAAAGAAGCTTATGCTCCCCCACAAGGTAACACATGGGCTAAACATTCATAATGACAAATGGGTCTTTGACCCCAAGTGAGAAGCACATGATATCCATCCATGAATTAAGCATGGCATAAACCACCAAAGCACACTAAGATCATGCAAAGCCTTAAACTCACAAGAGAGAGCCTGTCTAGTATTTTCCAAAAGTTAGCCACCTCATCATGCAAATATAGCAAAACTATCAAGAGCATAGCTATCCTTCATCAAATCATATCAAACATGCTCACAAGCTCACAACTAGCATATCATAGCGATCAATGTATATAGGAGAAGCTAATCCTACCATATGATACAAATGCAAAAGCAACCTAAGATACAAAGATGACTATACATCATGTTACAAATGTAATGCCATGCAACAAAGTAAATATGATACATATACTACAAAGGAGCTCCCACCACCAACTCAAGAAAGCAAACACACACCGAGCTCACCCCGCAAGCGGGTGAAAGTGGATTGGTCAAGTGGTTTGGTAAAGATATCGGCTAGTTGGTTTTGGGTGGGTACATGGATCAAAGCAATCTTTCCCTTCTCCACACTGTCTCTCAGGAAGTGGTACCTCACCTCTATATGCTTGGTTTTGGAGTGGAGAATTAGGTTCTTGGCTACACTTATCGCAGTGGTGCTATCACAAAAGAGTGGAACATGGGAACACTCCTCACCAAAGTCACTCATAGTGTAGGAAATCCATAGGAGCTGGGAACAACAACTGGTTGCAGCAACATACTCGGCCTCTATAGTGGACTGGGCTACACTCGATTGCTTGCGGGATGACCAAGAAACCAAAGAAGACCCAAGAAACTAACACCCACCAGAAGTAGACTTACGATCCAAACGACACCCAGCGAAGTCACCGTCCGCAAACCCGTGAAGGTTGAGTGTCGAGGCCGCAAAATACCAAAGACTAAACTCAGGGGTGTAGTTCAAGTACCTGAAAATCCTCTTGACGGCCTGCCGATGTGAAGTCCTCGGCGAAGCCTGAAGGCAAGCGCACAAACACACACTGAACTGTTTGTCCGGCCTCGTCGCCATCAAGTAGAGGAGGGAGGCGATGATGCTTTGGTACTCCTTCTGGTCCACGGGCTCACCATCAACATCCGCACCCAAATTTGTAGTCGTACTCATCGGCGTAGCCATCGGCTTCGAGTCATCCATCTTGAATTTCTTCACTATGTCCTTGGTGTACTTGGCTTGATGCACAAACGTCCTGTCCTTGCACTGCTTGATCTGAAGTTTGAGAAAGAACTGCAACTCACCCATCATGGTCATTTTGAATTCCCTGCTCATGTCATCTGCAAACCTGGCAACCAAAGTGTGAGAAGAGCCACCAAAGATTATGTCATCCATGTATACCTGCACGATCAGAATGTCATCGCCCTGCCTGAGGAGAAAGAGAGTCTGATCCACCTTCCCCATCACAAACCCCTTACTAAACAAGAACCCTCTCAACCTACCATACCACGCCCTGGGTGCTTGTTTTAGGCCATATAGTGCTTTTCTAAGTTTGTATACCCGATGGGGAAACCTCTCACTCTCAAAACCAGGGGGTTGCTTCACATACACTTCTTCCTCTAAAAACCCATTTAGGAAGGCACTCTTCACATCCATTTGGTACAACTTGAACCCTTTAGCAACTGAAAATGCTAGAAGGATCCTAATTGCCTCCAAACGAGCCATAGGAGCAAATGTCTCCTCATAATCTATCCCCTCTTTCTGGCTATACCCCTGAGCAACCAACCTCAACTTGTTTCTCACAATCTCCCCATTTTCTCCTCTTTGTTCTTCCACACCCATTTTGTCTCAATAGGTTTGCAGTTTGGTGGAGGCTCAACCAACTCTCACACCTGATTCCTCTCAAAATTCTCAAGCTCTTCATGCATAGTGTTCACCCAATCTGGATCGGAAAGTGCGTGTCCAATATCTTTGGGCTCAAAAGAAGGGACAAATGAAGAATGAGCAAAATGAGAATGCCTTTGTGACCTAGACCGTGTAGTGCGTTCATGAATGTCACCTATGATCGACGAAGGTGGGTGATCCACCTGAACACGCTGGGGAGTCTCACATCTGGAGACCACCTCTCCCTCAGTAGCTGCAACCTCTCGAACAGCCTCAGCATCGTCAGTGTGGGTTAAGGACCATCCTCGATCATCGTCGTAGTCGTGGAAGTAGTAGGTACACGGCAGCTGCGGGAGCACCACCACCATCATCTTCTTCACCATCTTCCTGCACCTCCTCCTCAAAGATCTCATCACCAAACTCCTCACCACCTGCACAATCAAAGACCAAAGAGCTACGCGGCTGTGTCTCGTCGAAGGTAACCTCGCAAGTCTCCATGATTTGGTTAGTTTCCAAATTTAGCACACAAAATGCTCTAGAGTGAGTAGCATAACCAATGAAAATACCATCAACAGACCTAGCCTCAAACTTATCCAACTTTCTGCCCTTCTTAAGAATGAAACACTTGCAACCAAAGACATGGAAGTAACTCACCTTGGGTACTTGCCCATGCATCAGCTCATAGCAGGTTTTCTTCTTGAAAGCTCGGAGGAGGATCTGGTTTGACACATAGCATACTATATTCACCGCCTCAGCCCAATACCTCCTAGGAGTCCTGTGCTCATCGAGCATCGTCCTAGCCATCTCACACAGGGTCCGATTCTTTCTTTCCACAACACCATTTCGAGGAGGGATGTACGGAGTCGAAACCTGATGCTCAAGACCAAGATCGTGACAAAAGGTCTCAAAACAAGAGTTCCTAAATTCCGTGCCATTGTCACTGCGTATAGCTCTAATGGCATCCCCATGTCTCTTGTTCTTCAACCTCAAGATCAGTTCTCGAACAAAACCAAACGTCTCACCCTTATCCTCCAAGAAAAACACCCAAGCATAGCGAGAGTAATCATCCACAACCACTAGGACATACCACTTCCCACCGACCAATCGAACTCGAGCTCGCCCAACAAGGTCCATATGCAACAGCTCTGTCGGACGCTCTGTCATGACAACAGGGGTGGATGGGGAGTGGCTGCTATCTTGCCAAGCATACAAGGAGCACAAACCAAATCCTTCTCAAAACGCAACCTGGGCAATCCTCGGACAAGATCGAGCGCACTTAAACAGGAAAGGAGCTCAAAGCTCAAGTGCCCTAATCTCCTATGCCACCTTCACAACTCAGAAGAAGAACCATCAACCAAACACCTCGGGGGACCAAAAGCTGAGAAAAACCATCACGAAAGATCTGTCCCTCGGGCACGATCGTACAAACAAGATCGCCTCGAGAGTCAAGAACACGAGAAGCCCCCAACTTAAAACGCACCTCATAACCCTCGTCTAGCAACTGAGATACTGACAACAAGTTATACCCAAGTGACTTGACCAGAGCCACACGCTTTAAGGTCACCAATCTACTCACCTTAACCTCACCTTCTGAAAGCATCCGTCCTCGTCCATTATCCTCGAAAGTGATGTACACCTTTGACACCACTGGGGTGAGGTTGGAGAACCACCCCTTGTCTCTGGTCATGTGTCGTGAACAACCGGAGTCAATCAACCAAACATTCTCCATGCCTCCCACCTGCAAATCAAAAACGAATACGAGAATGAGCAAGCGACTCAACACTGGGGTTAGCACAAAAGGAATCAAACCAGTGTCGAGCCATTTGCTCAAAATGGGGTTAGCAACATCCATCCTATCACGTCCAAAGCTACGACCACCACGCGGAACCACCTCACGCCTCGGTGGAGGAGAACGACTAACACGAAAAGGAATGCGTGGCTCGTAGCCCCTCTGAAAGCCAAAGGTGCGATGACCTCAAGCACCCTCATATTGAGAACGAGGTGGAGAATGTCCAGCAAACACACCACCACTAGAAACAAACCCTCTACTGCCTGTACCACGACAATAGGAACCACCACGATCAACACCACAACCACGGGCATCGAAACCCCCTGCTCCCAGCTGGGACGCGGTCAGACCGCCTGCCTAGGCCGGTCTGACCGCCCCTCCTGGGCAGTAGCACGCGAACCACCTCGGGCGGGAACTCCTTTCGTTCCCCAACCGGGAACTGTATGCACCTCCGCCTGACCACTAGGCAGTGGCATACGAGGCTTAGACACACCATGAGAAGGGAGGTACCTGTCCTTGTGATGAGTCCGGCCCAGGTGGGATTGGATTATGGCAAGCCCGATGCACCGATTACTCAGTTTAGCATTCGCACACCCGAGGTTCCGACCCTCACGATCCAACTACGACGAGCAAGCCCGAAGCGCCAATGCAATCGCTGAACCGCAACTCAAGGGTGCCCCTTCGAGGAAAGGCCCAATCACCCCAAAAGACTAGTCCGTTAGGGGAAGGGTGGCTCTCCCCTTTAAGGTGGCTTGCTCCTCCCAAGCTAAGCAAGGTGGGATAATGAGGCTCACACGGTCGCCGCCCGACTACAACTAGGCCACATGGCCCATTTATGTTGCGTCTTTGCCAATGGGTAATAGTGGAGGATGTCCTCATCATTCTCCCCTTCTTAACAAGGGCCCAGCTCTGATACCAAATGATGAGTCCGGCCCAGGTGAGATTGGATTATGGCAAGCCCGATGCACCGATTACTCAGTTTAGCATTCGCACACCCGAGGTTCCGACCCTCACGATCCGACTACGACGAGCAAGCCCGAAGCGCCAATGCAATCGCTGAACCGCAACTCAAGGGTGCCACTTCGAGGAAAGGCCCAATCACCCCAAAAGACTAGTCCGTTAGGGGAAGGGTGGCTCTCCCCTTTAAGGTGGCTTCCTCCTCCCAAGCTAAGCAAGGTGGGATAATGAGGCTCACACGGTCGCCGCCCGACTACAACTGGGCCACATGGCCCATTTATGTTGCAACTTTACCAACGGGTAATAGTGGAGGATGTCCTCATCACCTTGTGCGCCCACTCCTTAGCCATCCTCTCATCCCTCTTCTTCTTGTAGCAAAACTCTTCGAGGTGACCATCCCTCCCACAATACTCACAATGGAAGCGAACTGGTTTTGGCTTTGGCTGTGGAGATTCTCTTGGTTTCTCTACCACTTTCTCTCCTGACTTCCCCCCAAAGACGTTCCCAAGGGTGCTCACAAACTTCACCGGTTTCTAGAAGTTATCGGTTTTGTGGGGGAACACTGGTGGATCTGGAGTGGTGTCTAGCTTGTTTCTCAGGTGGTTGGGTCTTGGAGCGAATTTGTTCATGGGTGTAGTTTGTGGTGGAATAGGGATCTCTCCAATTTTCTCTCTCTCACCACTGCTCTCACCAACTTTGTCAGAACCCAACGCCTGACCATCAAACCTTTTAAACTTAGCCATCATTAAACTCAGTTGTGGCTCATGCCCAGACAACCAACTCATTAACTTTCTCAGCTCATCATTTTCATCCTGCAAGCGGTCAACATAGTGCGCAAGTTCCATATTCTTAACAAAATGTAATTCACATGTAGAGCATGATGTAGGAATAGGAACTTTCAAAGTAGTCTCCAAAGAAACAATCCTATCATGAGATTCATCTAGTCTGGCATGCAACACAGGACAAGAAGTGCAAGCACCTAGTAAAGTAGACCTAAATTTCAACTCATCAAGCTCAGCCCTAAGCAACTCTAGTTCCTCAAACTTTGAGGCATGCTTTTCCTTAAGCACAGTCAAATCAGCCAAGAAAGCATTACAGTCATCACAATCAGGAGCATCAACAACAATAGGAGCAATCTTAAGGGAATCAATCTCAAGTCTAGCATCAAGATTCACAGATTCTAGCTTAGCAATTTTCTCCCTAGCGTCTTCTAGTGAGGCCCTAAGTTCTTTCCTAAGTTTCTTAGCCTCTCTAAGCATGGTATCACGGTTGTCAAGCAAAGCAACCAACTCAGCATTCTCCTGGTGCAAGGAAGAGAGCTCATCACATACCTCATCCTAAGATTCTGATCCCGAGTCATCCTTCTGGATTTTCTCGCTACCGAAGCTGTGGAACATGCCACAGAAGCTGTCCTCTCGTGCGAAGCAACACAGGCCACATAGGTTCTTGGAACTGTGCTTCTTGCTCTTGCGCCTGCCGTCGTCGTTGCTGTTGCTGGAACTCGACGAGGTATAGCAGGAACTGGAGTCGACGTCGCTTGCTCCCACCATCACCCGAGCCTTCTTCATCTTGTCGTAGACGCCACCTTTCCTCGACCTCCACTCATACTTGTCCTTGTACTTGCTCTTGTGCTCACACCTCGAGCGATGTTTGTTCTCGGTCCTTGGGCGGTGCTTGTACTCGTTCTTGGCCTCGATCTCCTGCGGGCACTCGGCAATGAAGTGTCCCTACTTGCCGCATCTGTAGCACGTACGCATGGTCCTCCTCATGTTCATGTGGTTCTCGTGCAGCCTCTCGAACTTCCTGGTCAGCAGGGCCAGCTCGTCCTCTCCAAGCTTGTCGAACTCCTCATCTGGCAAGGACACAAAGGAAGACAGAGAAAACATCCTCGAAGAGGAGTTAGTGTTAGTCCTTCCACCAGATCCGAACACAAGAGCAAGACTATGGGACTCAGTCGGGCTCTCAGCCTTGGCTCTCAGGCCACGATCCACCTCTAATGACTTGAGCTTAGAGAATAGCTCATCCTCGGTGAACGTATCATACACGCTCGACTCCTCAATGGCCTCGACCTTGGTACTCCACACGGATCTGTCAAGTGCGTGCAAGAGCTTGATAGCTCTATCATGATCCGTGTATGGGAGTACAATCACATTGGCCCTCATGTTGTTCATAATATAGGTGAAACGCTGAAACATGGCATCAATTGACTCGCCGAGGAGATGAGTGAAGTTGTCTTACTCTCTCTGGTGAGTGGCAAATAAGCGAGCCTGCACCTGAGCATTCCCAACATGAGCATTCCTCAGCTTATCCCAAATCTTGCCGGCCTCATCCTCTCCGTACACACGATGAGAGCCAGGTGTGGTTCGAGCACCGGTGGATGGTCGCTTCCTGGTGTGATGAGTGATTGACAACGTGGTGTGGACTGATTCTTGGCTAAGTATTGCAGGTGCAGGTTGCGGCTTGACTGGTGCAGGTGCAGGTGAAGAACAAGCGTGAAAGGTCGTTGCCGGTGAGGCCTCCAGGTGTGGAGAAGACAAGTAGGCTTGGTTCGAGGGACCCGGTGGCCAGCGGGGTCAAGTGCTGGCCGCATGGTGGCAAGAACGGCAAGATGAAGTCATGGACGGTTTCTTGGTTGAGCCTCAAAACCAAGGTCGAGCCGGGACTACGTGGGAGCCGAGTCATGAGTGGTGATTAGCGGAGGCTACACCGAGTTCGCGGGGTTTCCGGTGGTTCACTAGAAAACCACTGGGTTCCTTGGTTGATCCACAAAGCCAAGACCGAAGAACCGAAGACGGAGGTGCAGCAGCTCCAGACCGGTCTGACCGGTGGGTACCGGTCTGACCGGTGAGGAGCACCGGTCTGACTGGTGTGCGACGACGCAGTCCAGAATCTTCGAAGCGGAGGACACGCGTCGGGATCGCAAGGCTTGCGTCGAGGCTAAGCAAGTTTGCGGTCGCTGGGCATCCGTTCGATGGTGTGAAGACAAAGACTTCCAATTTCGCCCTCGAGGGGCATGTATCCCTAGTTAGCTAGTAAGGGTATTTTAGTCTTTCGGTTGCCTCCATATAACCCAAGTGGTGAGAGGATGGCAGCCATCTCTTGGAACCCTAGCTCATTTGGTTTTCCTATTTTCCTTCCTATTTTCTTAGGATTTTCGTAGGACTAGCTTGAGAGCTTCATGGTGAGATCTTGTGAGAGGGAAGGATGATCGGGCGGCAAGCTAGACCTTGTATGAACCTCTTTGGTATGTATAGATGATTCGGCGTGGTTCCTCAAGGCTTGGATGTGTCTTTCCCGTTTCTCCTTTTTGGTGATTTTCGGAGCCCTTTCTTGGTGATTTTCTTGGAGCGATTTCGAGGCCTTTCTCTTTGGGATTTGGTGGGGGATGTATGCATGAACCCTTCGTGGTTCTTTACCCTTTGATTCCCCTTCCAAATCCGTGAGCAAAGGGGCTCGATTTTGGGGTTTTCGTGGCTCTAGGGTTAGAGGTGTTCTTGGTGGGATTTCTTCGATTCCTCTTGATTTGACAAGTTTTGGTGGACCAAATCTTGGCTATGGAGTACCCATGAGGTGTTCCTACTATCCCCAAAGTCTTGTGCAAAACCGTGGAGCGGATCGGGAGATCGGGAGTTGGATTTGGAAGAGTTGACTCGCGGGCGCTGTTCATCCCGAGCTGCCCAGGCACGACCGGTCTGACCGGTGCTCTTGACCGGTCTGACCGGTGCTAGCCCTTGGTGGGTTTTTGTCTCGGGGAACAGCCTTGTCCATGTGGTTTTGTCCCGTGGTCCTGCTGTTCAGTTCTTGGCGTGTTTGGAGTTGTTTTGCTAGGCTTTGTGAGGGGTTCTTCTTCCTCACAGGTTGTGTTTCGTGGTGGTTTTTGTTCCAGGGCCTAGAGGATTCACTGAGGCTTCCTGGAACGTTTGCTGTGCGGCTGCTGTAGCCACCGGCCTGACCGGCTCTGTCCACCGGTCTGACCGGTGTCACCGGTCTGACCGGCGCAGGCCATCGGTCTGACCGGTGTAGCACAGGCAGCAAGCCGTGCAAGTTTCCGCTGTGTGGTTTGGTGAGTTTTGGCTCGGAAGGTTGAGTGTTGGTTCCTAGGACCAGTAGCACTCCAGTGGCTGCGTGGTCTTGACCAACTTGGGTAGTTGGGTCGGAGACGTGAGTTGGAAGCCGTGTTCGTCTTGTTGGAGTTCTCATCTCCTTCGAGAAGAATTTTTATCGGCTCCCATTCACTCCCCCCCTCTCTGGTTCGCCTAATCGGTCCTTCAATTGGTATCAGAGCCGGTTCAGGTCTTTATTGACTCTTACCAGTCTAAGATCCAAAGATGGCGTACCAGGAACGGGGTTCGGGTCCTCCGCACTTCGATGGGAAGAACTACCAGATGTGGCAAAGGCGGATGGCGGCGTTCCTCCGCGGAAAGGGTCAGATCCTTTGGGATGTCACGGTGAACACAGCTTATGTTCATCCGATGAACTTCCTTGCTCCAGGATCGAGGGATATGTTCGAAGCCAACAACAAGGCTGTCGACTACTTGTTTCGTGCCCTGTGTCCACCTGAATTCGATCGGGTTCAGACAGAGGACTTAGCTTGTAGGATTTGGGAGCAGTTGAAGGATGCTCATGCTGGGAATGCTCAGGTTCAGGCTCGGATCTACGCGACTTACCGGAGAGAGTACGAGAACTTCACTCATCTCCCCGGCGAGTCCGTCGATGCCCTTTTCCAGCGATTTATGGTCGTTGTGAACAACATGAGAGCCAATGTGGATGTCCTCCCATACAATGATCATGATAGAGCCGTGAAGCTCTTGCACTCGTTGGATCGTACCGTATGGGACGGGAAGTTTGAGGCTATCGTTGAGTCCGAGAAGTATGACACCTTGACGGTGAACGAGCTGTTCTCGAAGCTCAAGTCGGCTGAGTTGGACCGTGGTATGACAGCCAAGATCGAGAGCCCAACTGATTCTCATAGTCTCGCTCTCGTTAGTGGCAAAGGAGCTAAGTCTAACGCTAACGCATCCTCAAGGATGTACTCTCTGTCCTCGTTGATGTCTTTGCCAGACGAGGAGTTCGACGTGCTTGGAGAGGACGAGCTGGTGTTGCTGACCAGGCGGTTCGAGAGGCTGCACGAGAACCGGGTGAACACGAGGAGGACAGCACGGACGTGCTTTCAGTGCGGCAAGCTAGGACACTTCGTCGCCGACTGCCCGGAGAAGACGGAGAACAAGGACGGCTACAAGGACGGCTACAGGCACCGATCGAGCAAGGATGGCAAGTACCGATCGAGGCGCGATCACAAGCACAAGAACAAGCACAAGGACGAGCGACGGTCGAGGAAGAAGGATGGCCGCGGCAGGAAGGCCCGAGCAATGGTCGGAGCGAGCGACGTCGACTCCAGCTCCGCCTACTCCTCCTCGAGCTCGAGTAGCAGTGAAGATGAAGGTGATCGGCGCAAGAACAAGAAGTCATCCAGGAACTTGAGCGGGTTGAGCTGCTTCGCGAGAGATGGCTTCTGCGGCATGGCCCGTAGCTCCGGCAGCCAGAAGAGCCATCAGAGTGACTCGGACTCAGACTCCGAGGATGAGGTATGTGATGAGCTCTCTTCTTTGCGCAAGGAGAATGATGAGTTGGTTGACTTGCTTGATAACCGCGATCACATGCTTAGAGAGGGCAAGAAGATGAGGAAAGAGCTTAGGGCCTCACTAGAAGATGCTAGGAACCGTGTGGCTGAGCTAGAAACCCAGAACCTAGATGCTAAGCTTGAGATTGATTCGCTTAAGGCCTCTCCTGTGGTTTCTGATGAGATTGATTGTTGTGATTGCTCTGTGTACCTAGCTGATCTTACTGCTCTTAAGGATAAGCATGCTTCTACTTGTGATGAACTAGATATGCTTAGGGTTGAAGTGGCTGAGCTTAAGTCTAGACCTGCTTTGCTAGGTGCTTGCACTTCTTGCCCTGTTTTGCATGGAAAGATTGATGAGATGCATGCTTACACTGTTTCGCTTGAGGCTAAGTTGAAAGAGCCTGTTCCCACTTCTTGCTCTACTTGTGAATTGCATGCGGTTAAGAATTTGGAGCTTGCACATTATGTTGATCGCTTGCAGGATGAGAATGATGAGCTAAGAAAATGTATGAGCTGGTTGTCGGGTCAGGAGCCTCAGCTTGGTATCATGATAGCGGCTTTCAAACGCTATGATGGTCAGGCACTTGGGGCTGACAAGCTTGGAGAGAACTGTGGTGAGGGAGTTGAGAGAGTTGGAGAGATTCCTATCCCACCACCAAACAGACACAAGAACAAGTTTGAGCCCAAGCCTAACCATCTCAGAAACAAACTTGACACTACTCCAGATCCACCCATATTCCCTCACCCAACAAATGATTTTCAGAAACCGGTGAAGTTTGTGAGCCCAAAGGGAGGTGAGGAAGGAGAGAAGAAGGGAGAGAAGCCGAGTGGGCAGCCCCAACCCAAGCCTAAGCCTAAGCCACAGCCCATAAAGTTCCATTGTGGGTATTGTGGGAGAGATGGTCACAAGGATGAGTTTTGCTTCAAGAGGAAGCGTGAGGAGAGAATGGCTAGATAGTGGGCTAACAGGGACAGGTACCACCCCTCTAATGGTGTACCTGAGCCTCGTATGCAGATGCCCAGGGCCAAGGCGATTGTGAGGACGGTTCCGGCTTGGGGAGACCGGAAGGCTGCAGGTGTTGTTGCTGGCCGAGCCACACCGGTCAGACCGGTGTACTACACCGGTCAGACCGGTGCAGGTCTGGGCAGACAACGAGTCGGGTTTCGTGCTCGTGAGGATGCTCGGTTTGGTTCTGGAGGTCGTGGTTCTGGTGGTTGGTCTGGAAAGTTTGCAGGTGGTCAGTTTGCTAGGCGTTCTCCACCTCGTGCTCCATACGGGGGTGGGAGGAGTCGTAGCTTTGAGATGGAGAGGAGGAACGATCCATGGTTTCCCTTTCGTGGCTTTCGTCCTCCTCCAGCTAGAGAGGGTTGGTTCCCTCGTGGTGGTTACCGTGGTGGTGTTCGTGGTGGTAGCTTTGATAGGCGTGATGATTTGGTTTGTGCTAACCCCACTTTGGAGCAAATGGCTCGGCACTGGTTTTACTCTTTTGGTACTAACCCCAGTGCTGAGTCGTTTGTTCACTCACGTGCTCGCTTTTGAATTTCAGGTGGGAGACTTGAAGAACATTTGGTTGATTGACTCCGGTTGCTCGAGGCATATGACCGGAGACAAGGGGTGGTTCTCAAGTCTCGTCCCAGTGGTGACAAAGAAGTACATCACCTTTGGGGACAATGGGCGAGGGTGTGTGCTGTCAGAAGGTGAGATTAAGGTAAGTGACAAGATCACTCTCAGGCGTGTTGCTCTTGTTCAATCGCTTGGATACAATTTGCTTTCTGTGTCCCAGTTGTTGGATGAGGGTTTTGAGGTGTTGTTTCGGCCTGGTGGTTCTCGGATTTTAGATTCTCGGGGGGACCTTGTTTGCATGATCGTTCCCGAGGGTCAGGTGTTCCGAGCTGATTTTTCTCAGTCTTCTGGTGTGGAGCATTGCTTCTTGGCTGGTTCTTCGAGTGAGTTGTGGAAGTGGCATAGGAAGTTGGGTCACTTGAGCTTTGACCTTTTGTCTCGCTTGAGTAAACTCAATTTGGTCCGAGGATTGCCACGGTTGAGGTTTGAGAAAGAGTTGGTTTGTGCGCCGTGTAGGCATGCCAAGATGGTAGCCTCTTCTCACCCGCCTCTCACCGATGTGATGACTGAGCGTCCATGCGAGCTGCTCCATATGGACCTTGTTGGCCCAGCTCGTGTGCGATCTGCGGGTGGGAAGTGGTATGTCCTTGTTGTGGTGGACGACTACTCTCGGTATGCGTGGGTGTTCTTTCTTGAGGAGAAGGGGGAGACGTTTGGTTTTGTTCGAGATCTTGTCTTGAGGTTAAGAAATGAGAGCCACGGAGATGCCATACGAGCGATCCGCAGTGACAATGGTTCGGAATTCAAAAACTCTCGCTTCGAAACTTTTTGCCATGACTTGGGTCTTGAACACCAGTTTTCAAGTCCGTATACGTCTCCCCAGAATGGCGTGGTGGAAAGGAAAAACAGGACCTTGTGCGAGATGGCTCGGACGATGCTCGACGAGCATAGGACTCCGAGAAGGTTCTGGGCTGAGGCGGTCAATACCGCGTGCCATGTGTCGAACAGGATCTACCTCAGGGTTCACAAGAAGAAAACCTGTTACGAGCTGATGCACGGTCGCACACCCAAGGTGAGTCACTTCCATGCCTTTGGGTGTAAATGCTTTATTCTGAAGAAAGGGAAGAAGTTGGACAAGTTCGAGGCTAGGTCTGTCGATGGCATTTTCTTTGGTTATGCATCTCATTCTAGAGCATTTCGTGTGCTCAATCTTGAAACTAACCAAATCATGGAGACTTGCGAGGTAACCTTCGACGAGACACAGCCACGTAGTCAGCTTGTTTTTGAGTGTGCAGGTGACGACGAACTTGGCGAGGAGATCTTTCAGGAGGAGGAGCATGAACATGGAGATGATGAAGATGGCGGTGTGATGCCCGCGGCTGAACATGTACCTACTACTTCGACGACGATCGAGAATGGACCCTCTCCCACACCTACAACAACAAACCCAGATCAAGGCGAAGCTGCTGTTGAGGGGGAGGTAGCATCAAGGCGAGAACCTCCCCGACGAGTGCAAGTGGATCACCCAGCTTCGAGAATCATCGGCGACATGAATGAACGTACTACACGGTCGAGGGTTCGGAACAATTCTCATTTCGCTCATGCTGCTTTTGTTGCCACCTTTGAGCCCAAAGACATTGGACACGCGTTATCTGATCATAATTGGGTTAACTCGATGCATGAGGAGTTGGAGAATTTTGAGAGGAACCAAGTTTGGGTGTTGGTTGACCCTCCCCCAGGGTGTAAGCCAATTGGGACAAAATGGGTGTGGAAAAATAAAGAGGGAGAGAAAGGAGAAGTGGTGAGGAACAAGTCGAGACTTGTTGCTCAGGGGTACAGTCAGAAAGAGGGGATCGACTACGAGGAGACTTTCTCTCCTGTAACTCGTTTGGAGGCGATCAGGATCCTTCTAGCCTTTTCCGTGGCTAAAGGGTTCAAGTTGTACCAGATGGATGTGAAGAGTGCTTTCCTGAACGGTGTGTTGGAGGAAGAGGTGTTTGTGAGGCAACCACCGGGGTTTGAGAGTGAGAAGTACCCTCACCGGGTGTACAAGTTGAGGAAGGCGCTGTATGGGTTGAAGCAGGCGCCTAGAGCTTGGTATGGTAGGTTGAGGGGGTTCCTGTTTGAGAGAGGGTTTGAGATGGGGAAGGTCGACCAGACCTTGTTTCTCCTCAGGCAGGGCAGAGATATCCTGATTGTGCAGGTATACGTGGATGATATTGTCTTTGGTGGCTCATCTAACTCTCTTGTTGCAAGGTTTGCAGAAGACATGAGCAGGGAATTTGAGATGAGCATGATGGGCGAGTTGCAGTTCTTCCTCGGGCTACAAATCAAGCAATCAAAGGAAGGAACATTTGTGCACCAAGCTAAGTACACCAAGGACATTGTGAGGAAGTTCAAGATGGAGGACTCCAAGGCTATGGCGACACCTATGAGTACGACTACAGTTCTTGATGCGGACGAGGAAGGTGAACACGTGGACCAGAAGGAGTACCGGAGCATGATCGGGTCACTCCTCTACTTGACGGCGACGAGGCCGGACATTCAATTCTCGGTGTGTCTGTGCGCTCGTTTTCAAGCTTCTCCGAGGACTTCGCATCGGCAAGCAGTCAAGCGCATTTTCAGGTATTTGCGACACACTCCCGACTTCGGCCTTTGGTACTCTGCGTCTTCTTCTTTGGCGCTTCATGGATTTTCAGACACGGACTTTGCCGGGTGTCGGTTGGATAGGAAGTCCACTTCTGGGACTTGCCAGTTCTTGGGTTCTTCTTTGGTATCTTGGTCTTCCCGCAAACAGTCGAGTGTTGCTCAATCCACTACCGAGGCAGAGTATGTGGCCGCAGCTAGTTGTTGCTCTCAGCTCCTTTGGATCACATACACCATGAGTGACTTTGGTGAGGAGTTTACCCATGTCCCACTTCAATGTGATAGCACCAGTGCCATAAGCGTTGCAAAGAACCCAGTGCTCCATTCCAAAACCAAGCACATAGAAGTGAGGTATCACTTTCTGAGAGACAACGTAGAGAAAGGGAAGATAGCTTTGATCCATGTACCCACACATGAACAACTAGCCGATATTTTCACCAAACCCCTAGATCAAGCAACTTTCACTCGTTTGCGGGGGGAGCTTGGTGTTTGTTTGATTTCTTGAGTTGGCGTGTGGGAGCTCCTTTGTAGCATATGTATAGCTTTCCTTTGTGCATTTCTTGCTTTTGGCATGGCATATGTAACATGATGTATAAGCATCTTTGTATCTTAGGTTGCATGCATTTTGTATCATATGCATTGGTTAGGAAAGGCTTCTCCTATATACATTGTTCACCATGGAATGATATATATGTCTTTGTGAGCTAATTTGGTAAGCTATGGTTAGTTTGGCTTAGCTCTTGATAATCTTGGTTTGTATCCATGGTTGATGGCTATGTTTTTGAAAATTTCATATGTATGCTCTCTTGTGAGTAAATGCCTTTACATGATCTTGACATGTTTTAGTGGCTTGGCTATGCTTAATTTGTGGTTGGATAGCTTATTTTGATCATATGGGGCCAAAGGCTCATTTGCCATCATGAATGTTTAGCCCCCATGCTTCATCTTGTGGAGGGGCATAAGTTCCTTTTTGTCGCAAAGACATTTCATGTACCAATTATAAATCTGAAAATGAAATGTAAATTGCTTGAAAAATGTGCTCCCATGTCATATGTGCTAATTTTAATTTGCTTTGGGTGCTAAATCGTTGCATGATGCCTACCAATGAGAAGTCTCATATATAGAAGTAGGCACATGGCTCGGTGGCTTTGACATGACATGAGGTGCTTGTGGGTGTTTATGATGGTCTTATGCTTAGAATGGTTGTCCTAGCATGAAGTTTGTGTGGCTTTGCCATTTTGACATGTTTTGCTCATGTTTAGGACTTTGCTCATGAGAGGGTGATTTTTCGCAAAATTGTTAAATTCTATCTTAGCTTCGCCCAATGGTTGTGAAACTTGGTGATCATGAAGTTTATGTCATTACGAAGCTATAGAGTATCTAACTTGCTCGTTTGGACATGTGTAGCATCCTATGTTGAATTTTGTCTATTTGAGAAGCTCTAGGTTGCATTTTTTGCATTTTTGGCTTGATTCATGCATTGTCAACAAGGGGGAGAAGTTTGAGCATGTTTTGGCCTACTGAATGCATTTGGAAGGTTTTCAGGTGGTTTCGAGCCATTTTTGGGCTCTGTTGTGCACCGGTCTGACCGGTTGAGGTCACCGGTCTGACCGGTCAGAGTGCTGGTCCTGTTCACATGTTGCCCACAGGTCTGACCGGTGGTGTCGACCGGTCTGACCGGTCAGAGCTGAGCTATTGCAGCTGCTCTGTTTCGTGAAGTGGTTTGCATGCATCTGTCCAGGGGGAGGTGCATTGGTTCAAGGGGAGCTTGCATGTATGCAGGGGGAGCTCTTTGTGGTTTTCGAGCTTTGGTTTGATGGTTTGTGCTCTTTGCTTGAGCATGTTTTGTCTCGGATGTGTCGAGCCGTTGCCCTTGCCTAAGGGGTCCGAGACTTGTCTTCTTCAAGTGATCTTGTTCTTTGCCTTTTCTTTGGCTTTCGATCGCTTGTTGGAGTTTCTTTTAGTCGTTTCTTTCCTTTTCCTTTTCTCTTGGTTACCAAAACGTGTGTGTTGTCAATGCACTCATCAAGGGGGAGATTGAGAGCCAGGTGTGGTTCGAGGACCGGTGGATGGTCGCTTCCTGGTGTGATGAGTGATTGACAACGTGGTGTGGACTGATTCTTGGCTAAGTATTGCAGGTGCAGGTTGCGGCTTGACTGGTGCAGGTGCAGGTGAAGAACAAGCGTGAAAGGTCGTTGCCGGTGAGGCCTCTAGGTGTGGAGAAGACAAGTAGGCTTGGTTCGAGGGACCCGGTGGCCAGCGGGGTCAAGTGCGGGCCGCATGGTGGCAAGAACGGCAAGATGAAGTCATGGACGGTTTCTTGGTTGAGCCTCAAAACCAAGGTCGAGCCGGGACTACGTGGGAGCCGAGTCATGAGTGGTGATTGGCGGAGGCTACACCGAGTTCGCGGGGTTTCCGGTGGTTCACCAGAAAACCACTGGGTTCCTTGGTTGATCCACAAAGCCAAGACCGAAGAACCGAAGACGGAGGTGCAGCAGCTCCAGACCGGTCTGACCGGTTGGTCTGACCGGTCTGACCGGTGGGTACCGGTCTGACCGGTGAGGAGCACCGGTCTGACCGGTGTGCGACGACGCAGTCCGGAATCTTCGAAGCGGAGGACACGCGTCGGGATCGCAAGGCTTGCGTCGAGGCTAAGCAAGTTTGCGGTCGCTGGGCATCCGTCCGATGGTGCGAAGACAAAGACTTCCAATTTCGCCCTCGAGGGGCATGTATCCCTAGTTAGCTAGTAAGGGTATTTTAGTCTTTCGGTTGCCTCCATATAACCCAAGTGGTGAGAGGATGGCAGCCATCTCTTGGAACCCTAGCTCATTTGGTTTTCCTATTTTCCTTCCTATTTTCTTAGGATTTTCGTAGGACTAGCTTGAGAGCTTCATGGTGAGATCTTGTGAGAGGGAAGGATGATCGGGCGGCAAGCTAGACCTTGTATGAACCTCTTTGGTATGTATAGATGATTCGGCGTGGTTCCTCAAGGCTTGGATGTGTCTTTCCCGTTTCTCCTTTTTGGTGATTTTCGGAGCCCTTTCTTGGTGATTTTCTTGGAGCGATTTCGAGGCCTTTCTCTTTGGGATTTGGTGGGGGATGTATGCATGAACCCTTCGTGGTTCTTTACCCTTTGATTCCCCTTCCAAATCCGTGAGCAAAGGGGCTCGATTTTGGGGTTTTCGTGGCTCTAGGGTTAGAGGTGTTCTTGGTGGGATTTCTTCGATTCCTCTTGATTTGACAAGTTTTAGTGGACCAAATCTTGGCTATGGAGTACCCATGAGGTGTTCCTACTATCCCCAAAGTCTTGTGCAAAACCGTGGAGCGGATCGGGAGATCGGGAGTTGGATTTGGAAGAGTTGACTCGCGGGCGCTGTTCATCCCGAGCTGCCCAGGCACGACCGGTCTGACCGGTGCTCTTGACCGGTCTGACCGGTGCTAGCCCTTGGTGGGTTTTTGTCTCGGGGAATAGCCTTGTCCGTGTGGTTTTGTCCCGTGGTCCTGCTATTCAGTTCTTGGCGTGTTTGGAGTTGTTTTGCTAGGCTTTGTGAGGGGTTCTTCTTCCTCACAGGTTGTGTTTCGTGGTGGTTTTTGTTCCAGGGCCTAGAGGATTCACTGAGGCTTCCTGGAACGTTTGCTGTGCGGCTGCTGTAGCCACCGGCCTGACCGGCTCTGTCCACCGGTCTGACCGGTGTCACCGGTCTGACCGGCGCAGGCCATCGGTCTGACCGGTGTAGCACAGGCAGCAAGCCGTGCAAGTTTCCGCTGTGTGGTTTGGTGAGTTTTGGCTCGGAAGGTTGAGTGTTGGTTCCTAGGACCAGTAGCACTCCAGTGGCTGCGTGGTCTTGACCAACTTGGGTAGTTGGGTCGGAGATGTGAGTTGGAAGTCGTGTTCGTCTTGTTGGAGTTCTCATCTCCTTCGAGAAGAATTTTTATCGGCTCCCATTCACTCCCCCCCTCTCTGGTTCGCCTAATCGGTCCTTCACACGATCGAACTCCGTGACACAAATAGCAGAGAACAAGTAATCCACGGCCTTGTTGTTGGCCTCAAACATGTCCCGAGCACCTGGAAGGATGAAACTATATGGAATGACATAGTTTGCATTTTTTGTCACATCCCAGATCAGTTGTTCTTTCCCATGCAAGAACGCGTCCATGCGTCTCTCCCACATCTGGTAGTTCTTTCCATCGAAGTGCGGAGGACCCGACCCCTTTACATAGTCACCCATCTTTGGATCTTAGACTGGTTAGAATCAAAAAGACTCGTAACCGGCTCTGATACCAATTGAAGGACCGGATTGGGCGACCAGAGAGGGGGGGGGAATGAATGGGAGCCGATAAAAATTCTTCTCGAGAGAGATAGTTCCTCCAACGAGATGAACACGGCCTCGATCCCGAAATCACTTTCACCACTCTATCCGCATGTTTGCCAAGACCGCAAAGCCACTGGAGTGCTACTGATCCAAAGAGAAAACCTTACCAGCAAGCAACACAACTACGCACAAACAACAGCGGAAACCACACACGGGGAAACTTCCTGCCAGGGGCGGTCGGACCGCATGGACAGGACGGTCAGACCGTCTAGGCCTGGAATTTCCCAAAACCACAACTCGAAGCTCACGACTCAAAATCGACCCAAGATTTCGCCTAGAAACTCCTCTGATCAAGGCAAACAAGCTATCAGAGAAAATCCCCGGAAAACCAAAACTTTCCTCGCGAACTTCCCTTCACCCGATCTCTCGATTCGCTCCACGGATTGCAACGAAACTTCGAGTATAGCTGGGTCACCTCATGGAAGACCTGTCCACCAAAGGATATCCACCGAAACTCATCCAATTAAGAGGAATCGCGAATCGAAGGCCTCTAGGTCATGAACTCCAAGAACTCCGAAATCCACCCAAATCCAAAAGATCTCCCAAGATATTGCTGGGGCAAAATCACCAAGAAAAGAGGCACAAAGACCTCATGTGTGAGAACCAACAAAAATCCCTCCAAGAAACCCCTCAAACAAGCCACCACGAAAATCCCCCAAAAAGAGCTCTGAAAATCACCAAAAGGGAAAACGCCGAGAGACAAAGAGAGACTAGATGAACCACGCCGAAGCTTCTATACATACCATGAAAGGTTCATACGCTGAGCAGGCTGGTTCGCCCGGTCGAGGCTTCGGCCTTGGCTTTGTGGCTTAGCCAAGTAACCTAGTGGTTTTGTGGCCAAACCACTGCAAACCCCGCATGCAAGTTTCAGTTTATAGCTCCTACCTTGCACCGGCTCCATCCCTCTCAATGTCATCTTGCTCTTCTTGCCAGCGTACGGTCCACACTTGATCCCGTCAGCCACCGGGTACCTCGATCGAAGCCTACTTGTCTCTCCGCTCCTGGGAGGTCACACAGACATAGACCTTTCGCACTTGATCTTCACCTACACCACGGAATCAAGCTGCAACCTATACCTGCAATACTAGGCCAAGAGTCAGTCCACACAACATTGTCAATCACTCATCACCAAGGAGCGACCATCCACCGGTCCTCGGACCACATAGGTCCTCAGCAAGTCCAAGCACGACTACAACAACAAGCACCGCTCCCGGAACGACTACAAGGACAAGGGCAAGGACAAGGGCGAGAGAAGGCCAAGGAAGAGCGGCAGGTACAGGAAGAAGACGGCTCGAGTGATGGTTGCTGGAGTAAGTGACATCGACTCCACTTCAAGTGACTCATCACCCAGTTCGAGTAGCAGGGAAGAGCAAGATCGGCGCAAGGACAAGCGGCAGACAGGCAAGAACTTCACCGGTCTCAGCTTCGTCGCGCAAGGCGGTTTCTGCGGCATGGCACACAACTCCAAGAAGGGCGGGAAGCATAGCTCAGATTCGAACTCTGACTCCGAGGACTTCATATGAGCTGATGCATGGGCGAAAACCCAAGGTGAGCCACTTTAGAGCCTTTGGTTGCATGTGCTTTATTCTGAAGAAGGGCAAGCTAGATAAGTTTGAGGCTAGGTGTTCGGATGATATTTTTCTCGGTTATGCTATTCACTCTAGAGCATATCGTGTGCTCAATCTCGACACTAACCGAATCATGGAGACTTGCGAGGTAACCTTCGATGAGACACAGCCTTGTAGCTCCTCTGTCTTTGAGCGTGCAGGTGACGATGAAGTTGGTGAGAAGATCTTTGAGGATGAGAAGGATGGAGATGGAGAAGAAGATGATGATGGTCGTGATGCTCCCACGGCTGATCGTGTACATGCTACTTCTACTACGACGATGACGATCGAGGATGGTCCATCCCCTACACCTACTACAACTGAGGCTGTTCGAGTGGAGGCTGCTGCTGAGGGGGAGATTGTGTCCAGGCGAGAGGCTCCCCGGCGTGTACAGGTGGATCACCCACTGTCGACGATCATAGGTGACCCTCATGAACACACTACATGGTCGAGGTCATGAAATACTTCTCACTTTGCTCACCCTGCATTTGTTGCATCATTTGAGCCCAAAGATATTCGACACACACTTTCTGATGCAAACTGGGTGAATTCCATGCATGAGGAGTTGGAGAATTTTGAGAGAAACCAAGTTTGGGTGTTAGTTGATCCACCACCAAATTGTCGTCCTATAGGTACCAAGTGGGTGTGGAAGAACAAAAAAGGTGAGAATGGGACGGTTGTGAGAAACAAGTCGAGGTTCGTGGCTCAGGGGTTCAACCAGAAAGAGGGTATATATTATGAGGAGACATTTGCTCCTCTGGCTCATTTGGAGGCAATTAAGATCCTTCTAGCCTTTGTCGTGGCTAAAGGGTTCAAGTTGTTTCAGATGGATGTGAAAAGTGCTTTCTTGAATGGGGTGAGAGAGGAGAAGTGTATGTGAGGCAACCCCCGGGATTTGAGAGTGAGAGATACCCACACCGTGTGTACACACTCCAGAGAACGCTTTATGGGTTGAAACAGGAACTGAGAGCTTGGTATGGTCGGTTGAGAGGGTTTTTGCTTAGTAAGGGGTTTGCGATGGGCACAGTTGATAAGACCCTGTTTCTCCTTAAGCATGGAAATGACCTGTTGATTGTTCAGATTTACGTGGATGACATAATCTTTGGTGGCTCTTCTCATGATCTTGTTGCCAGATTTGCAGATGACATGAGTAGGGAATTTGAGATGTCTATGATGGGCGAGCTACAGTTTTTCCTAGCGCTCCAGATCAAGCAGTGCAAGGACGGGACGTTTGTACATCAGGCGAAGTACACCAAGGACATGGTGAAGAAGTTTGGCATGAACGACTCCAAGCTGCTGACTACACGGATGAGTAACACTACGGCTTTGGACTTGGATGAAGATGGCGAACCCGTGGACCAGAAGGAGTACAGGAGCATGATCGACTCCCTCCTCTACTTGACGGCGACGAGGTTGGACATACAATTCAGTGTGTGTCTGTGCGCATGTTTTCAGGCTTCACTGAGGACTTCACATCGGCAGGCCATCAAGAGGATTTTCAGGTACTTGAACTACACTCCTGAGTTTGGTCTTTGGTATTCTGCCTCCTCGACACTCAGACTTCACGGATGCTCCGATGCTGATTTTGCTAGTTGTCATTTGGATCACAAGTCTACCTCGGGTTGTTGTCAGTTTCTTGGTTCTTCTTTGGTCTCTTGGTCGTCTCACAAGCAATCCAGTGTGGTCCAGTCCACTACAGAGGCCAAGTATGTTGCTGCAGCGAGTTGTTGTTCCCAGCTCCTATGGATGACCTACACTATGAGCGATTTTGGTGAGGAGTGCTCCCAGGTTCCACTCTTTTGTGACCGCACCAATGCCATAAGTGTAGCCAAAAACCTAGTGCTCCACTCCAAGACTAAACACATCGAAGTGAGATATAATTTTATGAGGGACAATGTTGAGAAAGGGAACATATCCTTGTCCTATGTACATACCCAAGATCAGCTAGCCGACATCTTCACTAAACCACTTGACCAAGTTACCTTCACACGCTTGCGAGGTGAATTTGTAGTGTGTTTTCCTTTTAGGCTGGATCTTGGAGCTCCTCATGTATATATGTGATATATGTATCATTTGTTGCATTTCAGGCATGCATTTTCATTTTGTACCAAAACATGGTAGGATAGCCATCTTTGTATCATATTTGTTAGGATGAGCTTCGCTTATATACTTTGATCACTATGATGTGCTATATGTGAGATATGTGTATGCTTTGGGAATGGTGATGTGAATGCTATGCTCTTGATTGTATTGCCATATATTCATAATGAGATAGCTTCTTTTTGTGAAAATGTTAAAAATGCCTCACTCATGAGTAGATACTCTTTCATGCTCTCTTTGTGCTGAAATGGCAATATCATGCTTAGTTTATGCTTGAGTATCATGCTCTTTTCGCTTGGGGTCAAAGACCCATTTTGTCATGGTGAATGTTTAACCCATATGTTCACTTGTGGAGGAGCATAAGCTTCTTTTTGCCGCAAAGGCATTTCATGTACCATGCTTAAATTTGAAAATGAATTTGGTCTATGAATTGCCTTATGCTTGAAAAATGTGCTCATAATCATGTCTTTATGCTTTTATGTACATATCTTGGGTGCTAAACCATTGCATGATGTCTACCATGAGAAGTCTCATTTTAAGAAGTAGACACATGGCTCAGTGGTCTTTGGCATGACATATAGTAGCTTATGGGCGTTTGCTATGATCTTGTGATGAGAACTTGTGATCTTGTATGAGCTTTGTGTGATCTAGTTCATTTTTGCTCAAATTGACCATGGATAGGGCTTTGCTCATGAGATGATTTTTGTTTGTGAAAATTTTCTTAAAAATTGCTTTTGGCCATGTGACATGTATCTATGTCTCTACTTTCTTGATGGCAATGCCGTAACTACACCATGTCTACTTTGCTTGCTCTATGTCTCATTTGTAGCATTTTGTTGTGCTCTTTGTATATCTGAGAAGCTTGGTAGATTGTATATGCTTTGACATGCATTTGTGCACTTTCTTGATAGCTTGATTCATGCATTGTCAACAAGGTAGAGAAGTTATATGCATTAGGAGAGTATGAGGAGATTTTGCATGTTGGGGAGAAATTTGTGGAAAGAATTGCATTTGCTCACGGGGAGTTTGCATTTGTGCAGGGGGAGCTCCTTTGGTTTGCCTGAGTTTTGTGCTTTGTGGTGTGCTCTTTGCGGAGAGCTTCATTTGTCTCGGCTGTGTTGAGTCGTTGCCCTTGCCTTAGAGGGCCGAGACTTGGTCTGGCGAGTGATCTTGTTTTTCACTTATTTTTTTGGCTTTGGATCACTTGTTGGAGATTTGTGTTCGTGGTTGTTTTCTTTTCTTTTTTCTCTGTGTTGATTACTATGGGTGTTGTCAATGCACTCATCAAGGGGGAGATTGAAGACCAGGAGCATCCAAAGACCAGTGGTGGGTCGCTCCTCAGTGATGAGCGATTGACAATGTTGTGTGGACTGATGCTTGGCTCAGTGTGCAGGTACATGTTGCGGCTTGACTCGTGTTGGTGCAGGTGAAGAACAAGTGCGAAAGGCCTATGCCATAAGTCATGGACATGGGCCGGTGCAAGGTAGCGGTTTGAGGTCGAAGCTTGTACGCGGGGTTTGGTGGTTTGCCCACAAAACCATCGGTGGACGGTTTCTTGGTTTGGGCCTCAAAACCAAGGCCGAAGGCCCAACGCGACGGAGACGGTGATCTGGGAGCGTCGGGAAGCTTCGAGGTAGGGGCACGTGGCGTGATCGCGGGGCTTGCGTTGAGACTAAGCAAGTCCGTGGTGGAAGCGTGTCCGCTCGATGGGAATATGCTTGACTTGGACCAAAATGCCCCTGAGGGGTGTGTATCTTACATTTATGCACTAGGGGTAGTTGTGTCTTTTGCCACCTCCAGGAGACTAAGTATAAATAGAAGGTAGAGGAGGATGGCTAGGGCAACTCGCTCTGGACTGCTTCTTTTCGCAGTATTTCCTTAGGCTTGATTCTTGTATAGATTCTGACCTCTAGATGTATGGAAGCATTCAACGTTGTGATTCCTACCCTCTTTTAGCTCTTTGTGATTTTCGTGTCATTTTTGGAGCTATTTTTGGTTGTTTTTGTTCTTCGCTTGATTCGTCGATTTGAGGGCGTTTCTCCTCGGATTTCTTTGTGGGGATCATGGGTGGATGCCTTGTGCATCTTTGGGTATGATCTTGACCCCACAAATGCCGGGAAAACCCTTCGATTTGCGAGTTCTTAGAGGAACCCGAGTTCATAGAGGTTGTTTTGTAGGATCTCGATTCCTCTCATTTTAGTGGGTTTGAGGCCAAGATTTCGTTGGGATAGCATCTCCTAGAGACGCTTCATCTTCCCCTATGTTTTGGTCGCAATCCATTGGTTGATTCGGGAGATCGGGTGAAGGGAAGGAGGAGTTGACCTAGGAAGGGTCGGGCTCGGGCTGTTCTGTTCGTGCGTGGCGGACAGTTCGCCGGGTGCATGCGGACAGTCCGCGTTGAACGAGTTCATCGTTGTTCTTCGTGTGTTTGTGCGAGCTCGTATTTCGATCCTTCGAGTGCTCAGGTTTTTGTTGTAGGCAGTTTTGCGGACAGTCCGCCAGTCGCTGACGGACGGTCCACGTGGGCAAGTTTGAGTGAAGTTTTTCTGGAGTTTGTCCAGACGGTCCGCAGGTCCTACTGTTGATGGTTCAAAACCTTGTGGAAGTTCACTGCAAGCGTACGTGTGACTTGGTGCCTTTTCAGCAAGGATGGTCCCCAAGGTTTGTTAATCCAAGGATCGGAAGCAAACCGCTAAGGATCTCTACCTTATCTAGTCAATCTAACCTAGCATATAGCATTGATTGCATACAAAGGATAAACCTAAAGAGATATTCATGAAGTGTATAGGTTGATCACATCCACGAGCATCGGCTTAGGTAAAGCTCCTTCGAAGGGGTAACTAGGCCCAATGCCTTCTATTTGAAGCTCCAGCAAACAAGCAACGAATCGAGCATCTCATCTACTAGCATCCTTAAACTCCTACCTCCGTCCTACCTCCCAAAGACATCCGCTCTTTCAGGGGAAATCACCCTGTCATGATGCTCCCTTAATGAAGCGGGGGATCTAGGGGCACGCTCAAACATGAACGTGTCTACGAATCATGAAGGGTCGACATGCTAAACCTAATCGCCACGATTACATAGAGCATGTTAAGTAGTCTAACCTTGCTTTAGACTAAGGAACAAGCATATTCATGATAGGTAAAAAGTATAAACGGAGACATGGAATCGCTAGAAGATAGAGTGACAAGACTGTAATTGCTCACATAATAATAGATGTGTTTGGATCATCACCACTGAGTACATACCATTGATGACCTCAACTAGCTCCGGAACTCCACCATGGCACAACCATGCAGGGCGGCCATGACGGCTAGGGTCGGCCTAGGCCATCCCCTAGACAACTTCGAGGACTCCGCCGCCGTCATCTCCCTCCGGTGCTCTCTTCTAGGTTTTGCTGAGTTCTGGTGAATGGATGTGCCGGCCGTCGGAGGCATGTGCTATAAATAAGCCGAGGAGGCTCTAGGTCAAAGGGGAGGCCGAACCGGCACTGGAAGGGGGTGGGCCGGTCGGCATGGGCCGGCCGGCCCAGGCCCTTTCTGGCCCGGTTCGGCCCCAGTTTTCTTCCCGAAGCTTCTCGTGCTTTCTTGAATATTTGCCGAAGTCCATGTGGGTCCTTGACGTTGTTTTCCGCACGGTTTAGATAAGGGTGCTTGGTGTGCAAACTCCTGCATCTTCTGTTCAGGTCCTCGGAGTTTCACAGATTCATGCTTCGGTCCTGGGGTCATTTGGAGTCATGTTCACTTCGTGTCTTGACTCGTGACGGGCTTTGTGATCTTCTCATAAAGTGCTCAATGAACTCTACCCGGAAGTCCTCATTTAGGCGCTTAAATCCTGTGTAAACAACATACTCCAAAAACCACATGCAAGTGTGAACTTGTTACATCATTAGTATGCCTAGTGGCGGGTTAGTTATAAATCAAAGCTCAAACCAAAGTGTAACATAGGCACCTCCGCCGAAGGAGCATGCAGGGGCGGTCCTGCTGGAGATGTTGCACGCGGTGCAGGACGGCGGCCGTGGGCCGCTGACCGCCAGCGTCGAGACGCAAGGTGACCATTTTGGGTCGCAGGGCGACCGACGGGAGCCCAAGGATTCACAAGACGAGGATGAGGTGCGGACAACACGGGAGAAGCAGGCCACGACACAGGAGGTGCAGGCGGCTCAGTTCAGGACAAGGAGCATCCTCGGAGCTCTGTCCCCGACTACGACCTCGACTCTAAGGTGCAGAGAAGGACACCGAGAAGAAGGTCGTGACGTAGGAGGCGTATGCGGGCCAGCACCGGCGACTTCGACTCCCAAGGTGCGAAGGATGACACGGAGTAGGTCGCGACGCAGGAGGCATCAGCTGGCCAGCACAGGGATGGTGAGTGTCTCCAGAGCCGAGGGAGCTTCATCCTCGACTTCGACCTCGGGCTCCGACAAGTCTTCACCTGGCGAGCCTGTCTTCATTGGTGGTAAGTTCTACTTCACCAATAAGCAGTGGTTCGCTCACCAGGAGGAGCGGAAGAAGGGGGAGCCTTCTTCCTCAACAGGCGGTCACAAGCGCGACATGGCACGAGGAGGTGCCGGCTGCAGATGCAAAGGGGCCAAGGGTGGCGCACACAGTGGTACCTGGGGTGGTGCCACCGGCGAGCGCAAGGCCACCCGGGACGACAAGTGCTAAAACTGTTGGTAGGACTGGCCATTGGGCCATGGTGTGCCACCAACTGAGGCATGGCCAGGCCCACGTCGAGCAAAGGTGCGACCAGGCCCACATCATGCAGGTCGTGGAGGACAACGAGGAGGCGGCTCTGTTCTAGGAACACCGCTCCAGGGTCGGGTTCAAGAATAAATGTTTTTGGTGTTCTGTGGGCGTGCCTAAGTGCAGTTATGTTGTATATTGCTCTATGTAAAGTTGTTATACTTAGGGGGGAGAATGTTGGTAGTAAGTCTAGTAGCTTAGGTATTTTGTTGTTTTTATTTTTATTTTACCCCCCTATGTTTAGCCTCCATGCTAACCCTTGGTGGCACCCTATATATGTACCCCAATACCCCCTTTGGTGGGGGTGGTGAATGGAAAAGATCCTTTGAGGGCTAACACTGAACACATGTGGCCTATAGCCGCTTCATTACATATGGATGGGAATGCAGAAAAGTTGCTACATATGCATAAACAAAAACATGGTTTGGGTACTTAGGACCAGTTCATGGCCACTATACAACAAAAATTTGGACTATATGAATACAAGCATGCAGTTGATGATATTCTGGAGCTTAAGCAAGCTGGTATTGTGGAAGAGTATGTTACTACCTTTGAATCTCTTCAATACCAAATTGAGATGCATGATCAAGGAATGGGAGACACTTATTTTATCTCTCAGTTCATTAAGGGTGTTAAGCCAGAAATCAGATACCGGTGCAAGGACAGGTCCCCCCTACAATGGAAAGAGCCATTATGCTTCCAAAAATTAGGAGCAAATTCAAGAGAAGAACAAGGGAAGAACTCAGAGAAGCTTCCCAACTGCTAGGCTTCTTGCAGCTAGCACACTAAAAGCTGACAACCCCAAACCAACATTTGTGTCTCAGCTGCCAAGAGAGAGGCAGATGAGAGATTTTTGTAGAGCCAACAATCTGTGTTTTTATTGCAAAGAAGCTTATGATGCAAATCATGCTGCTAAATGCACCAAGAGACCTAAAGCTCAGGTTAATAACCTAGTGGTAAATGAACTAGACACAGTACTGACAGAGGAAGTGACAAATGAAGTACTGAATGAGTTGGCAGTAGAGGATGTTATAGCTGAGGAATGTTGCTCCTTATCCATCAATGCTATTGCAGGCCCATATAAAGGAGACGCAATGATGATGAGATCCTTAGTAAAAAACAAAGTGATGTTAATGTTAGTGGACAGTGAGAGTTCACACACCTTTGTCAGCTCAGCTTTCTTGGCCAAATTGGGAATTCAAGCAATACCAACAACTCCTAGAACAGTGAAAGTAGCAACTGGTGAGGTGCTAATAACTGATCATTATGTGACAAACCTAAAGTGGTGGATCCAAGGACATTCATTTAACATTGATATGAAGGTGTTGGACCTTGGGGCATATGATTGTATTCTAGGATTTGACTAGCTCAAAACATTGAGTCCTATTTCTCATGATTGGGAGGTTAGAACCATGGAATTCACTGATAAAGACACCAAAGTTAAATTGCAAGGTATTGTTCCAGTACCTCTTTCACTACAAGAAATACAAGCTGATACTCTGGTCAAGTGGGCAGCTGGCAATGATATATGGGCATGGGCTCTTGTGGACATGTCACCACCTAAAGAAGTGGAGAGCATGCCAATAGAAATTCAAAAAATTATACAGATCATCAGGACATATTTGAAGAACCAAAAGAACTTCATCCAGGTTATATGATCACACCATACCCACTTTACCTGATGCTATTCCTGTGAACTCTAGACCTTATAGGTATTCACCCATGCATAAAGATGAAATAGAAAGACAAGTTATGGAATTATTGTTAGTTGGCCATATTGTTCCTAGTAATTCACCTTATGCATCCCTTGTGTTGTTAGTGCAAAAAAAGGATGGGACTTGGAGATTTTGTGTTGACTATAGGAAATTGAATGAGATAACCATCAAGAATTGATTTCCTATGCTAATTATAGATGAGATCCTAGATGAACTGGCTAGTACTAGATATTTTACCAAACTTGATATGAGATCTGGCTACCATCAAGTTAAAATGCATCCTACTGATGAACACAAGACTGCTTTTAAAACACATCATGGGCAATATCAATTTAAAGTGATGCCATTTGGGTTGACCAATGCATCAGCCACTTTTTAATGTTTGATGAATGATATTTTGGGGCCTTTCTTGAGAAAATTTGTATTGGTCTTTCTGGATGACATTTTGATATATAGCCCAACTCTAGAAGACCATGTTGAGCATTTTAAACTTGTGTTTGACAAACTGAGAAGCCACTTGTAACAACTCGTGGCTCACTGGAAAGATCAAACAAGGAGCGTGAGGAAGCACAAGGGAAATCGGAGGAGGATCTCGGTACCTGAGGAGGAAGAAGGTGTTCTTCGTTTTCCTCTTTTCTATTTCTGATTTCTGAATTTGTTTGATGACTTCACGAGATGGATGTGCTGTTGCTATAAGGTCCGACCATGGGCTTCTCTTGGGCTGAGTTGTGACAACTGGGCTGGGTAGACTTGGGCTTCTCTTGGGCCATCTCTAGCTCATGACACCAGTTATATCTGAAAAGAAGCAAATGCTCCTTTGCTAAGCATCAGCTGGAGTATCTTGGTCACATCATATCAGATCAGGGTGTGGCAACTGATCCAGCAAAAACAGCAGCAATGATGCAATGGCTCACACCTACTTTTGTGACAGAATTGAGGGGTTTCTTGGGCCTCACTAGTTATTACAGAAAGTTAAGAACTATGGGCTTATTGCAAAACCACTCACTCAGCTGTTAAATAAGAAGCAGTTTTGCTGGTCTACTGCAGCACATCAAGCCTTTGAACAATTGAAGAAAGCCATGAGTACAACTCCAATACTAGCAATGCCAGATTTTTCACCACCTTTCATAGTGGAAACTGATGCATCTGAAGGAGGTATTGGGGCTGTGCTAATGCAGAAAGATCAACCAATGTCATTTATGACCAGTGGCATTTATGACCAAGGCTATGGGTCCCACCCATCAAAAACTGTCAATCTATGAAAAGGAGTTTTTAGCACTGATTATGGCAGTGGAATAGTGGAGGCCATACTTACAAAGACAAGAATTTGTTATCAAGACAAATAATAAAAGCCTATCCTACCTCTGTGAGCAAAACCTTCAATCTGATGTGCAAAGGAAAGCAATGACAAAATTGACGGGGCTTCAATTCAAGGTGGTGTACAGAATGGTAAGGAAAATTGTGCTGCTGATGCTCTGTCCAGAATGGTGCATTTACATGCTCTGCAGGCGGTATCTAAAGTCAAACCTCTTTGGATCCAAGAGGTCACTAATTCTTATGCTACAGATCCTAAAGCACAAGAAATGTTGACAAGGCTGGCCATTCAAAGTCCTGATGAACAAGGGTTTTCTTTGTCTCAGGGAAACATTAGATTCAAAGACAAGGTATGAATTTCTAACAATTCAGCTTTGCAAACCAGAGTAATTGCTGCATTACATTCAAGTGCAATTGGAAGGCATTCAGGCACCAAAGCTACTTACCACAGAGTAGAACAACTATTTCAGTGGAAGGGATTGAAATTGGATGTAGAAATTTTTATCCAACAATGCCAAGTGTGCCAACAAGCGAAGCATGAGAATATACACTCAGGGGGGTTATCGCAGCCACTTCCCATTCCTCAGGGAGCTTGGTAAGACCTCTCCATGGACTTTGTTGAAGGGCTACCAATGTCTGAAAATAGCAATGCTATCCTAGTGGTGGTGGATAGACTAACTAAATACAGTCATTTTATTCCTTTGAAGCACCCATTCATAGCCCAGATTGTAGCAAAAGTGTTTCTGGATCAGGTGGTGAAGTTACATGGCCTACTAAATTCAATAGTCTCAGACAGGGATAAGATGTACAAGCACTTTCTGGACTAACTTGTTTTTAGTGATGAAGACCAAGATTTTGAAGAGTACATCTTATCACCCACAAACTAAAGGCCAAACCGAGCATGTCAATTAGTGTCTAGAGATGTATCTTCGTTGTGCTGTGCACTACGTGAAAACCTCAAATAGGTCACGCAGCATTTGTAACGAGCCCTTAACACTTGTTACATGGACCCTATCTGTAACGGTTGTTGTTTGGCGCCCGTTACGCATAAGCGTGGCAGGCTCGACCCCGACGTGGCCAACACAGCGCTCGTTACCAATGAGGACTTCTGGTAACGGACTTCTTAAACGCCTGTTACATGTTTTCTTTGTAACAGATGTTAGCATGTGTCCGTTACGGATGACTTTCCTATTGGAGACGCATGGTTTTTAGGACGCGTCTCATTTTATGATGACCCAATTGGCGACGCTTGTTTGGACCTAGCATCTCCTTTGTTTTCTCACAATAGAGACGCGTGTTGTTATTACACGTCGTTGTCTTTGCGTTCCGACCACTCTGCTATCTCCGACAACTACACTCGCTCTCTCTCCTCTGAGGGCCCCACTCGCTCTCTCCCCGCCGTTGCTGCAGCAGCATTTTCGCGCACTCTCTGAAGGCCCCACTTGCTACGCGCATGCTCTCTGAAGGCCCCACTCGCTGCGCGCGCTCTCTCTCCTCAGAAAGCCAGCGTTGCAGCATGCCGGCCGGCCGCGTGCGCGACGGTGTAAGGTGCCGGTGGACGTCGACCGCGGCGTGACGTCCCTCCGCGCCGTACGTCGCCCAAAGCAGCAGCTTATCCTCATCCTCAGGCTCGGCGCCGTCCTCCGCGCCGTCGCTGTCGCCGTCCTCCGCGCCGTCGCCGCGGCCGCGACGCCTCGTCCTCCTCCTCTGAAGCGCTCGCCTCGTAGACAGTCCTCGTCAAGGTGGAAATTGCCACCTTTTATTGAACTTCGATGTCCTAATCCTCTTACTCATCGGTTTTGGTGATGCATTAATTATGCTCATTTGATGTATGAAAATTGCAGATGGCTGCTGCTGCTCGGGCTTGGATGTACAGTAAGACCCGAGATTGGGATAGTAATTTCTTAAGGGGGGTCAATGGTTTTCTAGATCAAGCAGAGGCGGATATGAGAAACCGTGGTGTTCAGGCAATGCTTTGTCCCTGTATAGATTGTCTCAACCAGAAGAAGTTCGGACAACGGGATAACATTTTTCATCATTTGATCATACGTGGTTTCAAAGAAAATTACACGTGTTGGAATAAACATGGTGAGGAAGGGCTTAATGAAGTCGAAGCAGGATGCCTAAATGAAGGTGAAGCGCAACACCATGCTACGGGCCTTAATAATGAAGGGGCAGCGCTATGCCATGATGATGAGCTTGATGAAGGTGGAGTTTTTAATGAGGAAAATGAACCATTCCCACCAATTGTGATGAGGCCTGAGGATATCACTGATCAAGAAGTTACGTGCTTCAATGATGGTGAGTTGTTGCAACGTGTGCACAATGTTGATCAAATGTTGCGGGATGTTGAGTTTCAACGAGTGTATACAGCTTCTGAATTAGCGAGGCTGAACCAGTTCGTTGAAGATTCAAAGAAACCCCTCTATCCTGGTTCCAAGAAGTACTCTCGCCTTTCTGGAGATCTAAAACTTCTGCAGCTTAAGGCAGATCATGGTTGGAGCAGCAAAAGTTTCAAACAACTATTGGATCTCCTTAAGGACATGCTACCCGAGGGAAACCAAATAGCCGAGTCTGTCTATGAGGCAAAGAAGATAATTTGTCCTCTGGGAATAGAGGTTGAAAAAATTCATGCTTGCAAGAACAGTTGTGTATTGTTCCGTGGAGATTATGCAGACCTTGACAAGTGCCCCAAGTGTGGGTTCGATCGGTACAAGAGGAAAAAAAGATGGTGGTGATTATAACAATGCTGATGATGACGAGAACGAGCCCGTGGAGATCACAGGCAAGAAGAAGAAGAAGAAGAAGAAGGTTAAAGGGGCTCCTGTGAGGGTAGCATGGTATTTTTGCATCATTCCTCGGTTGAGAAGATTATTTGCCACACGAAAGGAGGCCCAACTCTTGCGTTGGCATAAGACACGAACGAAGGAAGTTGGCAAGATTAAGCACCCCGCAGATGGCTAACAATGGCAAAACATTGATTCCCACTTTGAGGAATTTGCCGGTGAAAGCAGGAACTTTCGGTTCGCTATGAGCACAGATGGCGTGAACCCATTTGGTAACCAGAGCTCAACACATAGCACCTGGCCTGTCGTGCTATCAATGTACAACCTTCCACCCTGGCTATGCAAGAAACGGAAATACATGATGCTGACAATATTGGTCTCCAGGCCAAAGCAACCTGGCGACCGTATTGATGTCTACTTGAGGCCACTAGTTGATGACTTGAAGATACTTTGGAAGCCTGGTGTGAAGGAGGTTTGGGATGAGTTCGGCCGTGAGGAGTTCACATTGCACACCATGTTGTTCACCACCATTAATGACAACCCGGCTCATCGCAACCTTTCTGGCCAGAGTAAAAAGAAAGGTGCAGCTTGCCCACACTGCTTGGAAGAAACTTGTGTAGTGTGGCTAAGAAATTCAAAGAAATTCTCATTTATGGGGCACCGTCGTTTCCTCAGCAAGAAACATGCCTACCGGGACATGGATTGTCAGTTTAATGGGGAAAAGGAGAATCGACAGGCGCCAATGCATGTGACTGGAGATCTGCTCCACTTGCAAGTCAAGGACGTCGAAACTATCGAGGAGTTACCCAAATTGTCTGAAAAGAAACTTCGCAAAAGAAAGAAGCGAGATGGTGAAGAAGAAGATGGGCGAGGAATGTGGAACAAGAAATCAATTCTATGGGAGCTAGAGTATTGGCCGCTTTTGGATGTGCGTCATTCGATTGACAACATGCATGTCAAGAAGAATGTGTGTGAAGCTACTTTGGGAATATTGCTACAACAGAAGTCGAAAGGAAAAGATCATAAAAATGCAAGGGAGGATCTTAAAGAAATGGGCATTAGGCCGGAGCTCTATGCAGAGGAAACAGACACGGGGATGGACCTTCCCGTTGCTGCAACCACCTTGTCAAAGGCAGAGAGAAAAGAATTTTGTGAGTTTTTGCATGGTTTTAAAGTACCTTCAGGCTACTCATCGAACTTCAAGAGGCTAGTGTCGGTAAAGGACATGAAAATGAATTTCAACTTGATGAAATCTCATGATTGCCATGTGTTGATGACATCTATTCTTCCTGTTGCACTAAGAGGTATCAAGACAGAACTGGTTCGCAATGCGGTCACCAGCTTGTGTTTATTCTTCAATGAAATAGAACAGAAGGTGATTGATGAGGAAAAACTATTGGACTTAGAGAGGAGGCATTTCGAGACCCTATGCCTGCTTGAAGCTACCTTCCCACCATCATTCTTTGATCTCATGCTGCATCTAACAACACACCTCGCGAGGGAGATCTGGTACCTTGGCCCGTCTTACCTTCATCAGATGTTTCCATATGAGAGGTACTTTGGATTCCTCAAATCATTGGTACATAACAGGTCATTTCCGGAGGGAGCCATTGTTCGTGGCTATGAGACCATAGAAGCAGTGGAGTGGGCCATGGGTTATATGGACCCCCAAAACCCCATTGGTGTGCCTCGTTCACGGCATGAATGTAGGCTTTCAGGTGTTGGGACCCTGGGGAAAAAGTCAATCACTCCGCACCCAGAGGACTTCAGGAAGGCTCATTTCACCGTGATAGAACAGAGCGTAGAGGTTACACCATTTAGCAATGAGCACAAGCAACAACTACGTGAACAAAACCCTGGCTATACTGAGGATTGGGTTGCAAAGAGGCACAAGCAATGCTTCAACAGGTGGCTCCGAGATTATGTCCAGCAGAGTGGCAGCGCTGCTATAACTGACGATCTAAGAAAACTAGCAGCAGGGTCATTATTCACTGTTACAACATATCAAGCAATGGATATCAATGGATACACATTCTACACCATGGCCTAGGATGCCAAGAGCGTCTATCAAAATAGTGGTGTGCGTGTACAGGCCGTCGACAATAAGAAGAACACAGCCACATATTATGGTCAAATAGAGGAAATTTGGGAGCTTGATTATGTAGGATTCAAGGTAGCCTTGTTTCGGTGTAGATGGGTCACCAATGCGAAGAGAGCTATGATCAAGGACAAATTTGGTTATGTTAGTGTTGATCTCCGGGTCTTTGGTTACAAAACCGAACCGTTTGTCTTCGCCAAGGATGTTGTGAAAGTGTTCTATGTACCTGATCTTGCAAAGAATAACTGGAGTGTAGTTTTGCCTGAAAAAAAGGATTGTTGGGGTTGAAAATGTTGTTGAGGAGGAGGAATACAACCAGTTTGACGAAAGTCCATTCTTTCACACTTCATACATGCCCCGAGTCTTGGGAGCTGACAAAGCACCATACTTGCGAAGCGACCATCGTGAAAAGATCCATATACAAAAATCAAAGAAGAAAAAGAAGCAAGATTGATTTCTGCTGAATCGAATCCTTTTTGTAAAATGCAGGGATGTCTATTGCTGGAAATGGAATCCTTTTTGTAATATATATAGGATGTGTATTGGTGGAATTTGAATCTCCTTTCTGTAATATATGATGCCTATATATTCCGCCTAAGATGCAGAAGATACTGCCTAAGATGCCTATAAGCGAGATGTGCAATTAGTAGTACCACTCATCGGAGAGTATTGATATTATTTTGTCTACATTTCGTCAAACTTCAAAGAGTTTGACTCCTCGATAAACGAGATGTGCAATTAGTAGTATCCACTCGCTCATCGGAGACGCGTCTCCTGTATCTTCTCTCCAAAATAAATAACCGTTGCCCCAACCCCTTCTTCTACCCGTGAAACCACCACAACCCCTTCATCTACCCGCGAGAAAACCACAACTGCCTACACTCCTTGTCGTGCCCCTCCGCCGCACTCATGGCATCGAGGGAGCACCCGCGGTCGCTTGCGGAACTCCCGGCGGAGGTGCTGGCGATCATCGTTGGTCGAGTCGGTGCGACATCGAATCGGCCTATGGAGGACCTCTGCAGCCTATGGGCAACCTGCAAGGACATGCTCCGCCCCTGCCGCGACAGAGACGTCGGTAGGCGCCTGGCACTGGATCGGGTTCCAGTTGAGCAGATGCAGAACAACGACCCCGTCGGCTACGACGTCTTCCTTCGTAGCCTGGCTGCAGCCGGCAACCCGTTGGCCTGCTTCCTCACCGGGATGGACGACATCTTCGGCGGGAACCGCAGCCCTCAGCCTCCCCTCGACGAGCTCCACCACGCAGCCAAAGACGGGCACAGAGGGGCGGCCTATGTGGCCGCCGTCTTCCTCTACAGAGCAAACAGCGGGGCCGACACCGATGCCACTGCAATTGCGTACATGAAACAGGTTGAGGGCGAGGAGCAAGGGCAGTGGCGTCCACGTTTGATCAGCAATGTGCAATCCCTAGATTTCCGGCATCGTGGGGTCAATCTGGCTTGGCAAATTAGGAGTGTCGCCCTCCGCCGTGGCCTCCGCCGGCCGACGCTGCCAACGGCGGCGGTGCGAGGCAACATTCAACATTGCGCAGGCAAAGCATTCTGCGGTACGGCGCCGAGTCGGAGGGGGTTCTGCATGTATTTCTATAGTGATGAATGTAGGCTTCGTTACGAATGTAATGTCTTCTTCTATCGTGTAAAGTATCGTCCAATCGATTATTGATAGACAAGATTTGATTTCTCACAATTCTGAGTCAAATCTAAGGTTGCGGCGCCCTCTGCTTCCTCCTCTGTTCTATTGGATGAAGAATAGTTTGTGTGGGAAAATGAGACGAGGATTAACCATCCCGCGTCTCTAATAGGAGTGGGGCCCAGTTCTATTGGAACGAAGAACAGTTCTCATTTCTCCTTTTAATCTGCAGTCAAATTTTGTAACATGTATTTCTCCATCGTGCTTAGTCCAAATTTGATGATTTTTTTCCTAGTTTTTCCTAAAATCCCCATCTTTTCATTAATTTCATTGTTTAGTGTATATTCCGTTTCGTGAATAATGTTTATATGCCTTATCTTGTTCTTTGTAAGTACAACATAGAAATAATATTTGTTTTCCACAACCATTAGTAATGAAACTTTGCATTTCGTGATCTTAAGGTGAACACATGCTTGTGTTAAAATTTCAAATGCATACGAGATCGAACATGTTGCAAAGTGTGGAAAACTTCAATGTTCAAGCAACATTCTAGGAAACTATGTGAGAGATGTAGCCATTTGTACACAAGTATATTCTTCCTTTATCGAAACCATTTGAATTTTTTATGACAAGTTTAGGTACCCAAATTATGTTTCCACGTAAATTTGTAGAATTTTTGGAGCAAACTAAGATGTTATTAGAATTATTATATCACAAGCATGAGATGTATATTCGAATTATAAGAATGTTAGGTATACAAGTGTGACTGTTGATATTTTATTAAAATATTAAATGTCCAAATATGAATTGATGTTATTTTTAATGAATTTTTAGGCGCTGTTTTACCGGCTCTAATATTTAATGGATGCGAGTTTCAGTTCTAAAAAATAGTGTCGGGCCCACGCGTCAGTGTCAGCAGCCTATATAAAGAAGATAACCACCTGGACCTACCTGCCAACGAGGCGACACAAATTTTCTAACCAGCGTCGGCGATGAGTATCCATTGTCTCCACGATCGAGTTCATCACAGGAGGAACAGATACTGTAGGCGACGCGGATGGATCTGCCCCTGTCTCTTAGATCGAGTTCATGACATATATACAAAATCCAACAACCAAACTAACTAGTTCATGATCGACAAATAAACTAAGCAGTTCATGATCGACAAACTAAGCAGTCCAACAACCTGACGAACAAACTGACGAACACACAATAATCACAAATACATTATTAATGGTACATGAGTGGATCAATTAGTCGGTCGCCGCTGTCGGAATCCCGCCGTCGGAGCCGTCGTCGCCGCCGTCGGAGCCGTTGTCGCCGAGAAGAGACCGCTGGACCACGGGGAGCTTCTCAAGCTTTTCAGCCAACACATGGATCCTGAAGGCGAGACCCTTGATGCTGCCATCCTTGTTATGGTCAGGCGCCTCGATCTTGAACGCTTGGCCAACATCTCGGAGCTTCATGAACGTGCCCTGGAGCAGTTCGACGGTGAAGCTGATGTCGGCGGCCTCATTCTTCTCCTTCTCCTTGGGCGCCACCGGCTCCTTCCCCTTCTCCTTGATGGTCAACTTCCTCCGACGGCGGCTTTCGTCGTCGTCATCCTCTCTTCATCCCCGCTTCGCCGACGGGTCACTCGACGCCATGCTCTTCTCGCTCCTTGTTGGTGTGATCTCTCGTTGACCGGAGGTTGTGGTTTTTTGATGGCGAGGGGGAAGAAGATGAAGCGAAAGAAACGATATGATTACAGAGCAACCAGCAGTCGGGGATTTATGATGACAAGATGTGAACCATCAGGGCGCCTTCCTCCCCACGCCCCACGTCCCCCTACGCCTCGGGAACCGTTTTTTGGGAGCAAAACCGTCCAAAAACACGCGTCGCATTTCAATTTCGCGGGAAGGTGGAGGGGCAGGGGCAGTTGTTGGGCCCACGCATCAGCAGCCAAACCGCGTTGCATTTCAAGTTCCATATTATTAGTAATGGGTTTTTATAAATGGCCGCATCGCATTTCAATTTCCAAACCTCGTCGCATTTCAGTTTCCAGATCCCGTCACCTTTCCATTTCCTTCCCTTCTCCTTCATGGCCGCGGTGTGCTTCATGGAGCTGCTGCCAAATGAACTGGTCACCCAGATCATCCTCCGCTGCATCAAGGGTGAGCCCGTCATTCGTTTCCTGATCCTTCGTAATCGGGTCTGCTGCACCTTCCGGCGCATCTGCGACTTGGATGAGGTACTCCTGCAGGTGTTGTTGCGTGAGCTTCGTCAAGAGTGCAAGAATCGCTACGTCAGGTCCTTGTTGGAGGAGCGCTTCTGCCTCGCCAAACATCCGAAGGCATTATGCTTCGAGGGGATGGAGAGGTTGATGAGGCAACGGAATCCCGATGAGGGTCTGGAGCTCGTCAGAAAGGCCGCTGCCAAAGACGACAGTGCGAAGTACTTCTTAGCGATGCTGAAGTACTGTTGCAACCCTGCGGACCCCAAAGCGATGGCACTGCTCCACGAAATCAGCGGCGGGCCGTCGCCCCCTGACGAGCGCTAGAAGAACCACAACCTGCACCGGCTGCGCTACCTCGTCCGCCGGGATCTCCATAACATTGCGTGGTGGTACTGGCTTCGTGACGGCGACGATGACATTCCGTTGCTGCCCGTCCAAAATCCCCACGTCTGCATTTGGGCAGTGGGATGTAGGCGCTACGGGCCGGAGACCCCAGGGATCATCCACTACTGCAGCGCCGAGTGTCACATCCATCATGAGTTCGACCTCTGGATGCGTGGATTCAGCGTCACGATGGAGTACGCCGTCAGCAGGATGAATATCGGGATGTAGGCGGAAGCATCAATAAAAATTATGTATCTTGAATGTAAATTATTACACATTCTGTGTCACATCCACAAGATTTGATTTGTCTTGTTTCTGAGTCAAATCGAAGGTTCGGTGGTCTCATTTGCTGCATTAGAGGCCTAGGGTGCCCTCTTCGATGTCAAAGTGGGCACGGCGGTGGCGGTGGCAGCGGTGGCCTCTGCTAGTCTGCTTCCTCCTCTGTTCTATTGGGTGGGCGTAGGAGACGAGGATTGGAGGGGCAAATGAGACGCGGGTTAACCACCCCCTCTGTTCTATTGGAATGAAGAACAGTTCTCATTTCTCCTTTTAATCTGCAGTCAAATTTTGTAACATGTATTTCTCCGTCGTACTTAGTCCAAATTTGATGATTTGTTTTCCTATTTTTTTCTAAAATCCCCATCTTTTCATTAATTTCATTGTTTAGTGTATATTCCATTTCGTGAATAATGTTTATATGCTTTTTTCTTGTTCTTTGTAAGTACAACATAGAAATAATATTTGTTTTCCACAACCATTAGTAATGAAACATTGCATTTCATAATCTTAAGGTGAACACAAGCTTGTGTAAAAATTTCAAATGCGTACGAGATCGAACATGTTGCAAAGTGTGGAAAACTTCAATGTTCAAGCAACATTCTAAGAAATTATGTGAGAGATGTAGCCATTTGTACACAAGTATATTATTCCTTTATCGAAACCATTTGAATTTTTTATGACAAGTTTAGGTACCCAATTTATGTTTCCACGTCAATTTGTAGAATTTTTGGAGCAAATTAAGATGTTATTAGAATTATTATATCACAAGCATGAGATGTATATTCGAATTATAAGAATGTTGGCTACACAAGTGTGACTATTGATATTTTATTAAAATACTAAATGTCCAAATATGAATTGATGTTATTTTTAATGAATTTTTAGGTGCTGTTTTACCGGCTCTAATATTTGATGGATGCGAGTTTCATTTCTAAAAAATAGTGTCGGGCCCACGCGTCAGTGTCAGCAGCCTATATAAAGAAGATACATGCCGACGAAGCGACGCGGGTTTACTAACCAGCGTCAGCGATGACTATCCATTGTCAGTGTTAGCAGGCAAACCTTGCGCGCGCTGTTCAAAATTTCCCACCTATATTGACTATAATGCCCATGGAATTCCAATTCCACAAGAGAGCCATTCAAGGGCACGCCAGTAATTTCCGTGAACATAGTAACACGCGCGCAGGGGACATATACTCGGGAGTCTAATTCAGACAGATCCACCACGCCCGCACTCTCCCCGCCGCCGCCCTACTCCTTCTCCAGCCCTAGCCCGCCACCGCCGCTCTCCCCGCCGCAGCCCTGCTCTTCTCCAGCCCCACCGTTCCCGGCGTGACGTCGGCGAAGCGGCTCCAGCCGTGACGACGGTGATGAGGACGCGGTTACTGGCGTGCAGAAAGCGTCCCGGCCAACCATAGAGACGGTGACACGGATCCGGCATCCCCGGCCATGACGACGAGCTGGCTACCTCAAGCAACGAGGCGACATGGATCGGGCCTCTCCGACCATCACGAGAACAACTACTTCATTCGCGATAGAGGTTAGTGCTGCTTGAACCCCCAATGCCCTCTCTCTGCTCGGCCACCCAATCTGCTATTCCTGTCAAGGTGGATTAGGGAGACATGCTACTTTACGGTTGTTCACATAGGATTATTCTCCTGGAATTGCCTATATTAGTACAACATGCCTTAATAGTTCAGTTTTAATTGATTGGCTGTGGATTTGACGGATGAATGTTGTTGCTCCAAGTCTGTTTGAATAAATTGTTGCTAATAGATGAACTTATATGAACTGTTGAAATTTTGTTATGCTTCGAATGTACCAGATCGACAATTATGCTTTGGACCTGTTAGCATACTTTAATTCTAATTGCTTTGTCCTCTTGTTGCATGTACACATGGAACACACAATTCATTGCTGCTGAAGTTGGACAAGGAAGCAGTTGAAGGAATTTAGTCTCTGCTTTGGTATATAAGCATATTGCTTCACCCTGTCAAAATGGTTAGCACCTATCCCCAACCTGTATGCTAATATCAACTATTTTGCCTACAGAGAATAAGAATTTATCTTATTTTGTTTAGGTTTTCAGTCTAGTTTATGTTGCTCTACTGACGACCTGACATATCATCTATGCAGTCTCCCACAACACCAAACTCCTCTACCTCCAATGCACCATCACAGCCCATCGACAGTGAACCTTGTTCACGGCCTATCGACAGTGATCCTTCTTCATAGGGTCACTCAGCACATACTGCTGCGAGTAGTACTCGATCCCGCGGGTCAAGGACACAAACCAAATGGCCAGAAGACAAGTTGACCGCAACTGGACTTGATAACAATTATTGGCCTACTCCAGATGCTGCGAAGGATAGATTTGTATTGGTCTATGGCCTCATTGCTAGAGAGAGGGTGTCAATCAACAAGGCAGTTGAAGATCTCTCACCAATTGAGAAGGAAGAGCTGTTCACAGTTTTAGAGGAAAGGCAGATTACCCAGCCAATCTGGCTGAATCTGTTCGCAAGAAGGCAGTTAAGGCAGCTATGTCAGAGATTGCAACCTTGTAACGGCGGTTCAAGACCCATTTAAGAAAAAAATATGTGAGCCAAGAGGAGACTCCCTTTGTGAAGCATGCCTTTTTGCAGCCAGAAGACTAGACCGTGTTTGTGCAAGAAACCAATTCTCCTAGATTTCAGCGATTGAGCCAGGGGATGAAAGAAAAGAGAGAATTGCATGATAAGCCACACAGGACGGGCAGAAAAGGTTGTGTTCGTCAAAGGAAAGAGTGGGAGGAGGAGGATGCAAAGCTAGCTGAAGAAGGAAAACAGAACCCTTGGGACCAATTTCCTGGACGTTCGAGGCCTTATCTGCGGGCAAGGGTAGGGAAGAGGAAGACCACTAGTGAAGAAAGCGGGGACATAACATTCAGTAACCCTGCGGTGGTGGGGGTAGCAACTAGGGTGAAAACACTTGCAGCTCAGCCTAGCGATGGTTCTTTCGGGGTTAGGGAGAATGATATCCTCACCGCAGCACTTGAGACTCCAGAGCATCGAGGTCGGGTCCGAGGCGTGTCTAGTTCACTTGGCTGGGGTAAAGGGTTTGGTGAAGAGTTTGCTAGAATGTACAGGAAGAAGAGGAACAAGAAGGCTGTACCACAGATGGAAGAGCTAGTTGGTGCAGCAGTCACCAGAATTGTCTCCATTCTAGCAGAATCAGGCATTGATATACCGAAAAATGTACTTCATCCTCCCCAATCACCACCTGTCAGTAGCAGCGAGGAAGAAGATGTGCATGGCCTCGAGGAAGAAGATGTGCATGGCAGTGAGGAAGAAGAAGCACGTGGCAGAGAGGAAGACCATTGGCATGTTAGCGAGGACGAAGATAGTCAACAGCACATTGATAGTCGATCACCTATGCTGGACACAATAGATAAGCTGACAGAGCCAACCAAGTGCAGCCTTTTGGATGGCTCCGGGACTAAAGTGGAGCTTGCACTAGCCACTGTCTTTCCATTGCAAAAGACTCTCCATATAGTACCGGTGCAGGATGGGTATGCTGTGGTGCAACCTAGTTATGTGTGGGGCAATACGGGTCACTACCCTCTGCCTATACCAATTGGAGGGGATGAAGTAACAACCCTAACTGAGGCTCTCTGTCTAAGGATCCAATGGTCAAAGAATAGGATCCATGTACCACCCATTACGAGAAATACCAACCCTGCTCCCACATCAGGTAGCAGGGGTACAGCATCAGATGGAGGTACTGTAGCTCAGCGTCAGCAAGAGAAAGCTCAGCAGCAGCAGATCAGCAAAACTACGCAGTAGGAGCATCGATAACAGTAGGAGGCCAGGCAATCTCTGCCTAAGAAGCAGCAGCAGATCAGCAAAACTACGCAGCAGCAGGAGCATCGACAACAGCAGGAGGAGGACAGGCAATCTCCGCCTAAGAAGCAACAACAGATCAGCAAAACTACACAGCAGGAGCATCGACAACAGCAGGAGGAGGACAGGCAATCTCCGCCTAAGCAGCAGCAGCGACAGGCGGAGGACAGGCAATCTCCGCCTGAGCAGCAGCCACCGCAGAAGAAGGGGGCCAGGAAACCTCTGCCTAGAGATGAGCTTCTTAACTGTTTTTGGACAAAATGGGATCCAAAATACAAGCCTCTCTGCCTATGTTATCAGAAGAGGACTTACAGGCTGCTGGACCGAATTGTGCCAGGTTGCATGCTTATGCCATGGAACACAGTAAGGATAAACTTAGTTTTCCAGCAAAGTTGCCTGAAGACTCCTTTCATGTTGCTGGTGATTTAATGATAAACATTGCATTCAGTCACGTGTATGACCTTATAACCCTGGTTGCTCTGGACGAGACCTTCTTGAGGTTGTGGACATTGTAAGTGCCCTAAAACCAAAATAGATATTTCTTTAATTTTGACCACAAAGTTCATGCATGCTAACATTTGGATTTTTTGTAGGAAAATGATGGACAAGGCAGCAGAGATGAAGATCAGTGTTGGGTTTTTGGATCCACAGGTTCTCACGACCACAAAGATTGATAAGCAGTCTACCCTTGTAATAAAAGGATTGAGAAATGCAATGACGAATGACTACGTGGTGGGTGCCTTCTGCACCGGTGGCCACTATGTAACACTGATCATCTGTACGAAGTTCAAAGAGGTTTGGTATCTAGATTCTGCAAAACATCATCCCGCGCGAAAGTTCGAAGACCTCCGAGCACTTGTGCAATGGTTCGTACCTTGTAGGTTTTGTTCACAAAATTCAATCTCTTAGTATTTCTAATCGGTATTGTTGATCATGCAGGGCCTCTGATAATACCTGCCCAAAGGACGAAGTGATGAAAGGAAAGAAGAAAAAGCTAAAATCCAATCTGACATTCAAGCACAAGCCAAATACCACTGTAAGACCCAGTTTTTTTGTGGTCCCTTCATACCAATTTGGTACTGCATTAACTTGTCATTTTGGTACCTCGATGTGCAGTGTGCTCAGCAGCCATCGGGGTCCTTTTTGCATGGATTCCATGTGGCATTCAATATGTTCAAACTACTCGAAGACATACCTCACATCAAGAAGGCTGCTGTAAGTAGATAATGCTCTCACCCTTGTCTCTGCTCATATTCTCCATTTGATTTTAGAAACTGATTTGTACTTGTATTCTCATAATTATTTTATTTTGCAGGATTTCAAACCTGCCCTAAATGTTTCTACAAAAGATCTAAAGCCGGTCCGGGAGATGCTGTGCGAGTACATTGTTAAGGAGATCCTCGACCGAAACGGCAACCTCTATAATGGTGCACCGTGAGTTCATTGTACTGCCTGACAAACTTGAAACTTGCTGCATTCAGGCTAGTTTAGTACTGCCTGAGAAACCTGCTTGGCTGGGGTCAGATGTTGCCTGGTTTAGGCAGTTTTCTCAGGACTCCATCCAAACAAAAATCACCGATAACAAACTTGAAACTTTAGCATGCATGTCGATCTGATAAGGACCTTGATGTGATCTCGCATTGTGTATATATATGTGATCTTGCTTGTGTATATATGTGATGAGAATGTGTTTGTGATGTCTCCTTGCATTGCTGTGGTGGCTGCCAAATCCTGGCTGTTTCCAAGATGTAGCCCCTGATCTGGTGGCTGCCAAATCCTGGCTGGTTCCGGGATGCAGCCAGAAAACGGGCAGGTTACTGTAGGTGCCCTACGTATCGGTCACGGGCGTTAAGTAAGGCACGTTACAAAAAATGATCCGTGAGTAACGGGCTTCACTAGGAACGCCCGTTACAAGTATGACAAAACTGTAACGGGCCGCATAAAGGCCCATTACTAATACTGACTAGTGGGCCCTAGAAGTTGATGCTTTTGTCGAAACAGAGGAGACGCGCTTCCAGAGCACGCGTCTCCTGTCGTCGAGACAGAGGTGACGCGCGTCCAGAGCACACGTCTTCTTTCGTGGAGACAGGCGAGACGCGCGTCCAGAGCACGCGTCTCCTTTCGTCCAGACAGAGAAGACACGCGTACAAAAAATGCGTCTCCTTACGTGCAGACGCGTGTCCACAGCAAACGTCTCCAATATTGAGTTCATGTAACGGGCTCGGTTTCTGTACCCATTACCAAAGGTCCATGTGGGCCCAGAGAAACAGACTTTTTAGGTGACTGGTAACTAGTTTCGGGAACGGTCTTGGTTAGACACCCGTTACTAATACGTGTTAGGAGTAACGAGCTCAGTTTCTGCGCCCGTTACCAAAGGCTCCGGTGGGCCTGGAGAAACAGCCATTTCAGGTGACCGGTAAGTAGTTGTGGTAACGGTCTTTGTTCGACGCCCGTTACAATTACGTGTCATCAGTAACGGGCATCGGCCTGTTACCTTTGTTGGCTTATTTGTAACGCTTGATCGGTAACGGGCGTTTTGCCCGTTACCAATAGCCATCCGCGCCCGTTACCAATGTCTGTTTTTCGTGTAGTGGTGCATGAATCTCCCAAGCAGTGGAAGGCATGGTTTGCATTGGCTCAATTGTGGTATACTCCATATTTCATACTTCTTTGGGTTCACACTTTAAGGCACTTTATGGTTATGAAGCAAATCTAGTGATGGGCATTCCTATGGCTGAGCAAGGAAACAATGATGCAGTGGACTTCTTACAGGAAAGGGAAGTTCAATTGGCAGCCCTGAAACAACATTTAGCCACAACACAAAACATAATGAAAACTCAAGCAGATAAAAAGAGAACTGATAGGTAGTTTCAAGTTGGAGAGCAAGTACTGTTGAAACTCCAACCTTATGCTTAGCATTCGGTTGTGAATAGGCCATACCCAAAGTTGGCCTATAAATTCTATGGACCATTTATTGTGACTGACAAAATTAGCACTACAGCTTACTAGTTGGCATTGCCTGCAGAAAGCCATATACGGTCGGTCTTTCATGTGTCACAACTCAAACCCTTTACACCTAACTATACTCACAAAGCTTCCTCCAGTAATTGACTTGACAGTGCATGAATTAATCCATGAGCAATCTTGGAATGATGTCTGGTAAAGAAGGGCGGCCGTGTAATTCCTCAAGTGTTGGTTAAGTGGTCCAACATTCCAGCTACATCTGCAACCTGGGAAGATTTTTATGTGGTGCAAAAGCGATTTCCTGGTGTCATTGCTTGGGGTCAAGCAATACCTAAAGAGGGGGAGGTGTGAAGCCTGTTGCTGCTGCCACAGAAGTCGTCTCCTCTATTGACAAGGCAGGAAGTGAATAAACTGTGTTAGTTGAATGTGTGTCGAGTCTATTACGTGTGGGCCCGAGGCTAGCTTGTGTAATGGTTTAAAGAAGCGAACAGGGGAGGAGAGATTTGGGGTTCAGGGTTCATCGCCCTTCCCCGTTGCCGTCTCCGATTCTCTTGTGTTGTGCTCACGTCAACGGCGCTCGCCGGCGGGCAGGGGTTCATTACAGGGGCCATGTCGGCTGGTTGTGCCTGGCCTCCCGCGGCAGCACACCGGCCAGCAGACGGGGGCGCGACAACTGGCAGCACGCGGCCTCCCACCAGGGCCCGACAGGTAACAGGGCTCGGCCTCCATTTGGAATTCTCTCATAAAATTGAGGAAATAGGGCTCGACCTCCATTTGGAATTCTCATAAAATAGAGGAAAGGAGAGAGTGTTGACAGGTGGGCCCGACCACCACGTGGCATCCACGTCATCAACCACTTAGCAAAACCGCCCAATGGTCAAATATAAAGGGGTTGGATGACCAAAGATTTCCGGTTTTGCGGTTCGATGGTCGAAATCAAACTGAGGCGATAGTTGAATTGTCAAAAATAGACTTTCTCCAAAGAAAAAAAACATAGATGTTGCTCCAATTTGTCTCTTCATCTATTAAGGGACTAAAAGCATCTCTAGCATATTTCTCCTATCCCACTACCAAAATACTTCCTCTCCAAAAGTTACTTTCGCATTTCAGGGGTGTTTGACATGGCTCTGGACCTGAACTCCAGCAACTCCACCCAATATTCCAGCCAAACACTCCAACTCCAAAACTCTATGGAGCTGTAACACAAATGGGGGTGGATTTTTTTAGCACCCCTTTTGCTGCTCCAAAACCACCAAATATGAACCAAGTCATGGAGTTGGGGTGTAATTACCCACCAATGCGATTAGTTGCACAGAAAAAATGATTCACTTCTTTTGTGATCTCCACCCCGCGACTCCCTTCTCGTGCCACTCGTCCTCCCCACTGCTGAAGCTCATCTCCCCGTCACCAGGGCCGCCTCCCACCGCTGGAGCACGCCTCCTGCCGCAGGTGCCCATCTCCCCTCCATCGGTGGTCGTTTCCCCACTTGGAGCTGAAGTTTTGGAGTGAAGCTACTCCAAAATATTGGGCAAACACCACACACCCAAGATGGGGCGATAACCTTTCATTATATAGGTCGGATACGGCTTGGAGTACAAGTAATACAAGACCATATACAACACTATATGTCTAACAGCCGTGCAAAACCATCCACGGATTTGATTTCCTGTTAGTCCTACGCTACTCCAGTTTGATTTGCCCAAACCGACTTGCCTGGAGGAGATTCAACAGATTGAGGAGGCTTCACCAAATCTCAGCTAGTTGTGGGTGTGACGAGTTAACAAAACGACTCCTGCTAAGCCTTCGGCACAATCGCAGTTGTTGCTCTCGGCGATGGCAGATCAACAGAAGTGTGATGATGATCGCTGGGAGAACCTGAGTAAGAAGGATGAGGGGTGGCTTGCATTGAGGCCTCGGCCGGTATATATGAGAGTACAAGACTTGGGGTGCAAGACACCCCGGATACATATGGTAGTCTACAATACGTATATCTACAACTACGAATATACTCTAACACATATGATTAACAAAGCATGAATTTGTAATATTTTGAGGGGGGAATTATGATGCCACGTTGAATAGTTTGGGTCTTTTGGAAAAAAAGGTTCACAATGGAAGTGAACAACACTGTATCCTTGATGTACCTTGTCTAAATTAGTTGTCATATTTACAGATCAAGATATCTGTGTTTAGTACAGAGATGACACTGGTTATACTGTTAGTTTTTCCATTTCTTTTTTTTTTTGCATAGATATGCATACATTTTTGTGTCAAAATATCACAGATGACAACGAACCCTTCAGGTTTGCAGAAGCGGTCTGCTTTCTGGTCGTCATTTGTTCTGTCTCCTTTCTGCTGTTAATTTTGTGTTTTTGAGAAATCTGCAAGAACCCTATTATAAGCAGTATGATATCTTAAATGATTTCTACTAAAAATCCATCAAGTCTGGCCTTGTGCATCCCTGAATTGTTCATGCCTGACTTTCTTTGTTTAGGGAGTTGGATCATCAACCTAAGTGCTGCTTCGCATGAGTGTCATGCAAAAATTTTCTGAATCTAATTTCCATGTTTCAATAAAACTGTATCCATGATGTACAACATCATTAATGCTTTCATTTTTACATGAGTGTCCACATGATTCCCTCCTGCATTGTTTCTCGTGTGACTATTGAGAATTTGCTTAGACTTGGCTATTGCGAACTAGTCAGCATGAATATTTTTATTCCTGCTATTTGTAAAGATAAATTAACTGTGGCTCTATTGTGTGACAACACCTGCATGTGGTTATTTTCCCATTCAGTGGCTGTAGTTAGCATGAATCTGGTAAAACAGAAATTCATGGCTAACTTGTTTGCTGAAAAATGTGACATTCTTAACATTTAAATTTCACTAAAATTTTTAGAACGAAGGCTTGGGAAAGCGACTTGCTCATGGATACCCATTTTTGGAAGCTGAAGTAGCATACTGTGCTCGTCATGAGTATTGTGAATCTGCCGTGGACTTTGTTGCAAGGAGATGCCGTCTAGCTTTCCTTGACACAGATGCAGCAGGCAGAGCTTTACCCCGGATCATTGATATTTTAGCTTCGGAGCACAAGTGGGACAAGGCAAGGAAGAAGGTTGAACTGCAGAAGGGTAGAAAGTTTCTGGAAACATTTAAATCATCCAAGAACGCTCAATTCAGTGATGGAAAACATAATGGTAAGGCACAATTCGTTAATGTGATCCCTATTCTGCATCCAATTTATCTTTTAAATATTTTCTCATGTGCAGGACGATGACCAAAAAACCAGTTCTGTGAATAAACATGAATCTTATAATCACACAAATTCACTTGAACTAGCAGGCTTGGATCCAATATTGAGCGTGTGAATGTTGCAAGGTTCAGTTTCCACATTTGCACGCATGTTTGTGAAATGGACGTAATGGATTTACAGCAAAATAAGATGTGGTTACGACACAGTTGCATATATCGCAGCATATTAGTAGTTGACTTGAAAATAAACTGGAATGAGCAACAAAAGATTGCTTACGTCCTATCCACGGATTTGCCATTGTGTATAGTTGAACTTCCATGCAATTTATTTAGTTGGAAAGAAATGTGCATTACTCCAGTCCAAGAAGGATACATGCCATATGTTGTCAGCGCATCGTGTGGCTAACAGCACTTCGGAGAAGCTTTCGGTGGTGTCTAGCACGCATGTTGATGATGGCTACTCCTACTACCACTTAAGCTGAGTACTACTATTAACTGAGGGCCATGCTGGCTGGATCATGGCCTGCGTAAATTGTTTCAACATTTCTAAATTTATAGATTTTACAATGTATTTATAATTATATATTATCTATCTAGCGCATACTAAGGGCCCTTTTGGTAGAGCTCTTCTACAGCTCCAACTGAAGTTTTGCTAAAAAAATGAGTCAACATTCGGAGCACTAGAGAAACCGAAGACATTTTATACGTAAAGTCATGAAAAAAGTGGCTTCTCCGGCTCGTTTTTTTGGAGCCGGAGTGCTACGAAAGGTCTAAGAGCAACTTCAAGAGCATAGCTATTAGACTTGGTTAGCTAAAACAATAGAAACTCCACTAAAAATTGGATCCAACAAATTTTGCAAACATCTCCCTCTGTCCCTGCTATCTATCCCCATAGCTTCGCTAGGCAAAGATGCCTAGCCCCTCCGCTCGGTATCTTGCATGCTCCATCCCTTCCTCGGCTGAGGCAGTGGAAGTTGTTGGTGCTCGCGTTGCATCTGCACGCACCCGCTGCCACGGTGTTTTGCCTCGTGCACCCGTCGTCGTCGTATTAGCATCAATCTCATCTAAATCAGATTTGGTGGCAAGGTAGCAAGAACATTTCAGCTTGATCTCTTTTTTATTATTCTGAACAGATTTGCTAGGTTTGTTTTCTTTCTCAAGTTCTTTAGCAACAAGCTGATTTTCACTAGCAACACGGTCCGGCTTTTTAAGTTTGCAAGCCCTAGCAAGTTCATATTTAAGAATAGCTTCAGGAGTCATTGGATGCAACATAATCTTCTTGTCATTATGCATAAAAGAGTATAGATTTGTTTTACCAAAGTGCAAGGAATCTTTATCAAATTGCCATGGTCTACCTAACAACAAAGAGCATGCTTGCATAGATACAACATTGCAATCAATGGAATCATGATAACAACCAATGGAAAACTCAACTCTTGCCAACCGTGTTATCTTCACCTTACCACTACTATTAAGCCACTGAATGTGGTATGGCTGTGGATGTGGTATTGTGTTTAATGAAAGCTTTTCCACTATTTCAGCACTTGACAGGTTATTGTAGCTCCCTCCGTCGATGATCACACGGCAAGAGCTTTCCTTAACCACGCACTTGGTTTGAAATAAAATGTGGCGCTGATTTTGTTCAGCCCTCTCAATTTGTGCAGTTAGCACCCGCTGCACCACGAGGCTCTCATATTTCTCAACAGCTTCAGCCACAATGTGTTCTTCATTATGTTGGGAACCATCTCCTTCCCCTACATTGTTAGCAGCTAGCAGTATCATTTCTTCATCACAATCACTAGCAGAGGAGTACCCACCATCAGCTTGCACTATCATCACATGTGCTTGGGCAGTCCTTGCGTATGTGCCCAGATCCTTTGCAACATAGGCACTGGATATCTCTTGTTCTCCCTGTGAATGCCACCGATGATGAACTCTTGGTTGGTGTAGCTGCTGCTCCTCTTGTTGGTTCACTCGGGCATGCTACACAATTAGTTGTAGAGGGATGTTGTTTGCTGCTCGGGGAAAGATGCGAGCTTGCTCGTGGAGGTGGTGCAACAGAATTAGATGGTGTCCATGAGCTAGCACGACCTACAGATTGTTAGTTTTCATGCTAGCTCGTCATCCCTGCACTTCCCGTTCAGCTTTACAAGCAAGGTGAAATAAACAATTGATAGAGTTATATTCCTTGTAAGCTAAAATGTCCTGAATCTCCCAGTTCAGCCCACCCATAAATCTAGCTATGGCAGCATCTTCGTTTTCCTCTAACCCGCAACGAAGCTTACCCATTTGCAGCTCTTGATAGTACTCTTCTACAAATTTGGTTCCTTGCCTTAATTGTTGCAACTTATGTAAAAGATCACGGGCATAATAAGAAGGAACAAATCTGGCCCGCATGAGTCTTTTTAAGGTATCCCAATTTGGTGTGCTATTTGGGTTCTTATGATGGTACTCAGACCACCAAATATATGAAAAATCAGTAAACTCACTAGTGGCAGCCCTAACACGTTTGTCCTCTAGAAAATCATGGCAACTAAATTTCTGATCAACAGCTAGTTCCCAATTAAGGTATGCATCAGTGTTGTATTTTCCATCAAATGAGGGCATAGTGAATTTGATCTTACCTAGAGAGTCATCACCACGTACCTCTTGTTGTGGTGGGCGAGGACCTCTTCTTGCGGCGACAGTGTTGTTCGGTGCGACAATGACCATCCTCCTCCTCATCTAGCTCAGTGTCCGCTTCATATTCTTCTTCTTCTCAACCAGCAACACTACTCATGGTGTTGTTGCTAATATGATTGCACCATCTATAATCATCATGTTTGTTCTGCTCCATCTTCTCTAGGCGATCCAAGATAGCTACAAGAGAAGTATTAACTGTCTCAAGTGTACCTTCAAAAGAAGCCAACTTGGTGTCGGTCTCAATCTAAGTTGTCTCCAATTGTCGAAGGCGCTTGTTGACGACACGTATATCCTCATCAAGTTGTTCAGTGTGCAGCCTCACTTTGCGTTCAAAGTGTTGCAGCAAGGCCTTCGATCGAGGTGATTGTGGAGGGGTTCTTTCAGCATCTTCTGCCATGGTTAGTATGCAGCAAGGAAATCACAAGGAGTATATGTCCTATCAACTATGGATTTATGTGTCAGCTGGTCTCATCCCCCTAAACTTGAACAAACTAGTTCCTACATGTTCTTACCATGCTTTGTAGTTGGTGTTCACAACCAGCAAGAACAGCAACAAAAGGGTGGCAAACCAACACAAATCTTTGATGTTGTAGCGAAATTTGTGGAGTTTATAGGTGTCTGCAAGATAAATCAAGGGACAACTTGAACCACATTAGTCAAAGCAAGTTGAGTAAGTGTTCAAAGATGGTAAAGTGCTGGTCGTAGCTTAACCCGTACTAGATACGCAAGCCTGAGCACAAAGGTAGTCACACAAAGAGACCAACTAGGACACAAAGAGAACAAAATCAGCCCCTTTTCCTTCTTTTCTTTTTTTTCTTTTTTCTTTTTCTTTTTTTCTTCTCTTTTTTTCTTCCTGCAAGGGCCTAAAATTTATGTTTGGAGTCTAGACAAACCAAACAAAACAATTACTTTACACCACCGATCTATACTCAAATTTGTTTGATCACACAGCAGATTAACGGAAATCTCTTCAATGATTGCAAGCTGCTCAGAACGAATTTTGGGCGAGGTTATATCCGTTGGAAAGAACACAAAGTAAGCTTTCCAGATTGTATCTGAACTATTGAATCTGACCACGAACAAGAGAGATAAGGTACTTTTCTTGCCGAAACAGAAATGGATTAGTGAGGGAGGAAATGGCAGCGGAAAGAATTTGGTGGTTGTTGAACTTGTGGAGAGAAAAATGTGGTAGAACTCTAAACTCTAAAGGCTTAAGCACTAAGACCAGCTGTTCTACACATCAATGCAACCGCAAGCTCAACAAGCAAAGAATTAGGTGGAGCAGCAAGGCTTAAGGCTTTACGGAATTTCAGATGTATCATGTTTTTGGTTTTTGGACTGTAGGTAAAGTAAAAGGATGGGTAAATCACTCTTGCTGTGATTACCACATGATAGAACTAGGGTTGGTCTAGACCTTTCAGTAGTGGGGATAACTCGATTTGGGGAGGATTCGATGTTGTGTTGTCCGACTACAACGACCAAAGTGGCATTGCGCCTTAGCGACAGTTACACCGGCTCCGATTTGTTGATGTTCTTGCCATGCCAAGAACAACCTTGAACCTGCAAGCAAATCGAAGAACAAGCAAGAACAAGTGGACAAGCAAACAACGCACAGACCTTGCCCAGGAGATGAATCTGAAACACATGAATTTGAGGTTCTAGATACAAGTAATCGGATGGTCTAGTCGGCACACGCAAGTTCCAAGGAAGTAGCAAGAGCTAAATTTTCATGTAAACAAAACCTAACCTTCCCCTAGCAGCTGGAGCATGTATTTATACATGGAACGCAGCCAAGAGGCGTGGGAGGGTGTAAACCTAATTTCGAATGGGCCACTAATGGGCTTTACTTGATACAAGGTTGCCAGCCTTTGATAGGAAGGTCCCAACGTCTCCCTGTAAATTCTGGGCGACTCCGTATGAATCTAAGGGTGTTTCTTGTTCCATCTGAAAATTGACTTCAAGAGCATTCCAACAAGTACCCATATGCCCCAGACAACCTCCGGAGCTAAAAGTTATGGTCTTCTAAAGTTGCTCTTGTCTGGAGGTCCGAGCTGGACGTCCGATCTTGCAAGCCAAACTTGCAACATCCGAACTTGCTGTTCGTTCCTCTAATCCATTATTGTGGTTGCTCTTCCTCCCATCAAGTTCATATCCCAAGTTCTAAGCACAAAAAATCATCGCAACAATTTAGAAGTACCCAATTGAGAGAGGAACATGTTTGGACAGCAAGAAAAGACTTTCCCTGATAATTAAGTTGTCGTGCTCGAGCACGAGTCAAAGCTCCATGATGAGCACTAGGCATGGTTGTATCAATGAAAGCGATGTCCTCATCATCCTCCACCTCTTCAAAAGCTGAATGACTAGCTAAATGAGAATTTGGCTAGCGTGATTTGGAGAAGCTCTTGGAGCTGCTCTAAAAGTTTTAATTTTCAAAGAAAAATATTTAAAATAACAAAATGATCTACAATTTCGGACTACTAAGGGAGTATTTTGTTGCTGAGAGCATCTCCGGTAGTTCCCCAACAATAGGGATACCTCAATATCACTTTCACTATATTGAAGAGTTTCTTTTGTAATCTTCGAATAATCTCATCATAATTCAACTAACATATTGGGAGAAACACAATTAATTAGGGATAGTTAGAGTGAATTATTGTGTTATCCTATTGTTATTATGAAAAAAGTTCAAATTAATTAAGATAAATCGAACTATCAAGATCAAGCATCTGACCGGTCCGGCTTAACCGAATTAACTGAGTAATCCTTAGAACGCACCTCTTCCCAAGTTTAACAGTTGTGGGCCATCAAAAACTATTCATGGACATCATCACACACATTATGTTCAACTTATGGTACCAGTACATTTACATGTAGCAAAAAGTTCACATAGCTGTCAGGGGGTGAGACCTGGACAGATCTGCTAGGGGGTTACCCTAGAGGTTTGCAGGTTAATGGAAGATCGGGACCTAAGAGCGTAGGTGGTAGTCCACGTGGTGAACTCGAAACTAGGCGAGTATGGCGGTGAACACAGGGAGACAAAGGGGTTTAGACTGGTTCAGGCCTCCGAAGAGTAAAACCCTATGTCCAGTTGTGGTGGATTATGCGGGAGGTTGAAGATGAGTTCTCCCCTTGAATGGAGCCCTAGGCCACCTTATATGGGGAGAACAGGCTAGGGTTTCCATTCAAGGTCGGTTGACCTGTGTCCGGGTCGGTTACAACTGCGGGAAGCTTATCTCCCGGATTACAAGGAATATCCCGTGATACTCAGAGCTTCAGGCGATGGCGCGCCATGTCCTAGTGTCTTGACTTGCACGCCAAGCATCGCGGATCGTCCGGGATCTTGACGAGGTCGCCCAGGGTCATCGGAGCCACAGATAAGGTTGCTGGGCCCACTTGGCAGGTCGGCGGGTCTTCTGGAAGGTCGGGTCCACTTGTCAGGGCCCCTAGGACCCTGGCCGGTGGGGACCCATGGGTACCCATGTCTCTCAAGCCCCCGATCGACGTGTAGGCATAGCGGTCGAGGCGAGGTTGTGTCGAAGAGTGGCGAAGGCGCAGCACCGTTGAGGTCGTGAAGGGTGCACGGGGATCCAAAAAAGAAAACCCCTTCCGATGCGCGCACGAAGTTGAACGTCGGGCTTCTGGGTCGAAGGACCAGAAGGCCGAAGTGAAGACGAGGCGTAGATCTTGAAGAACCGCCGACCTGACCTGGATGAGGTGTAACATAGTAGCTGCCGCAACCTTCGAAAAGGTCGCCATGCCTACCGAAGGTAGGTCGAGCAGAGACGTGGTGGAAGCAGGCTTCCAGTAGGTCGAGGCGACCCGAAGAAAAATAGGGCGTCGCGAGACGCACTAGTGTAGTAGCCCCCGAGCAGTAAAGCGACCAAAATGGCCGGTTTGATGCTCCAAAAAAAAGAAGAAAGAAATAGCTGAACCTACGACCTTCTGCTTAGGAAGCAGATGCTCTTGTGATATCAATCCAATAGGACAAAAGCTCCGGAATCTTGCAGAAGTCATCAGGTGCCAGCGCTGACGCAACCTGAATCATGGGTGCACTGTACGATCACGGGCCGGCTTCCAGATGAAGCACAGGTCGCACCCGCAAGAGACAAAAATGCTCATTAAGTCGTCAGGTAGGGGACAGGCGCGCCAATGCCTCCCACGGGCGAACAGTGACCTCGTGTCCCACGAGGGTACAGTGATCTTGAGGATAAGGACGCCACGCAAGCCAGTCTTGTGGATAAGACCAAACGGCAGGTGCGGGGGGTATAAATAGGCACCCATACCTTGAAGCAAACCACCCAATCTTGAAAGGTGAACCATAATGATCCAGTGTAGTAATACTTCCATGCCAGGGGCTTGTGTCCACCCACCAGAGCATAGAGCCGATGTAGTTCATGCTTGGAGCTAGAAGAATGCTTGCGAGGCTCGAAAAACTCGATTGGCCTCTTCTCCCAGTCCCGCCGAGGAACCCAGGAGGAGTATGAAGCAGCAGCTTCATCGTCGGCCCTGACACTCTGAGGCCCGACATGATGCTGGTGAGCACGACGCTCCACCCGGCGAGGCTGGTGTTGAAGCTTGCTCCATTTGGAATCATGTGGTGAAGCTCAGACTTGATGCTGGGTGCCAAAGGAGACCAGTTGGAGCTCGAGTAGAGGTGGCTGTGTGGCAGCTGCCTCCACAGTGGTTGTAGAGGTCGTCGAGTAGGTCCTGAAGCTAGAAGAAAGCTTGTGACATGCCTTATTAATGTAGACTGAGTTGTAAGCACTTTGGAAGGTAATTCAGGGCCTTTAATATCTTTGTATCTTGTAATTGGCCAAGGGCCAAACTCCTTGTAGCTTATGAAGCTGTAAATATGCATTTACATGATAAATGTCATTTTGCAAGTAGTGGGAGGGGCGCCTGGGTGACAATGGTATGGCTACCAAGGTCCTAGCGGGGCTAAGATAGCATGCCGACCTTCGGGACGCTTTAAGTAGAGACGGGGAGCCCGTGTCAACCTGAATCGACACGGCCGTTGTGCAGTGACATAACGCAGGTAGTTAGCCTGAAAAAATCTAGGTCTGTACGACCTAGATGGCAGCAGGGCCTTAACGACCTCAGGGAGGTGCTACATGACCAAGAGGTCGCCAACGGGCAGTAGAGCCATTAAGCACGGGGCTGTTGGTATAAATCAGCTGTAAAGACTAAGGCAATCCAGTAGGTAGCTGGACCTAGGAGCCAGGGTGTGAACCCGCCATTGAAAGCTTAGGCGACCTACCAAGCAGTAGTGCTTTGTCGACCTTGTGAAGGTGATGTCATGGACCCGGAGGTCGTCAGAGGTCAAGGGACCTTGAAGAAAAATGCTGATATGGGGGCTTGAAGTAGGGCATAATGAGTCCATGGACGCCAGGCCGTTGGGCAGATAGCCAACAGGCATGGATTCCCGCATGGCACGAGCCGTTACTGCCTGTGACTGTTAGGCCGAAAGAGCCATTGGGCGATGTATCCGTTGGGTCACTGGGAATGTCGCCGGACCCGAAGAGATGTTTGGAGCGCCGCGGCCCACCGCACTGATGCAGCCCAGTTATAAAAGGCCGAGTGAGGGGTCGGGGACCCCACTCGCTTCCATTTCCCCGCAATCCTTAGGGTTTCTGAGCTGCCACCAAGAGCCTTCCGCGCAGATTCGCCGGCGCCGCCGTGCTTAGATCCACCGTGCCGCACACCCCCGTATGCACAAGAAGTCCTTGGGAGTTTTTAGAGCTAGACACACCGGTTTTGACGAAGAAGAGATGGCTCTAGAGATTGCGCCGGTCCCGGAGAGCATGTGGGAACCCTCGACGGTGACCGAGGCGCAGCTCCAAGGTCTGGTGGAGCGTGGGCTGCTGAAGCCCAAGGAGTAGGTGGGCTGGAGGCCAGCCGCCGGTGAAGCCTTCCCCTCCGAGGGGACCGGAGAGACGGTTACCTTCATCGCGCACGTGGAGCGCAGATTTGGAGTTCCCGCGGGCGATTTCTTCCGCGACCTCCTCGACTACTATAGGATCGACCTGGTACACCTCGTCCCCAATGCCATTACGATGATCTCCTCCTTCATCCATTTGTCCGAGGCATACTTGGGGATACCGCCACACTTCGACCTGTGGCGGTACTTCTTCGAGTTGAAGAAGACGGGGAAGAAGGACGTCGTTGGGTCTATTGGCTTCATACTACGTCGCCACATGAAGCCGGTGTCCATCGACATGGAGCTGCCAGACAACACCCAGGGCTGGAGGCGAGGGTGGTTCTACATCGACAACCCGAAGACGACGCTGGTGACTAGGTCGGGGCTCGCGCCGGTCCCGGTGCCGGAGTGGAGCAACCAGCTGACGTCGCAGGAGATGGACGCCGTCAAGCCGCTGCTGGACGACCTTGTGGCGCTGAAGATGGGAGGGCTGACTGGTGACATGGTGGCCATCAGCTTCAGCCGGAGGCTCCTGCAGCCGATCCAAGATCGGGTGCATCCGGCCTATGAGTACTGGGGCCAGGCCGACCCAACCCGCGTGGCACATCGAAAGGTCTCCAAGCAGGAGATGGTGGCGCGGGTGAGGGAGCTCTTCAACAGGGTGATCCGGAACCAGACGTGCCCCAAGGCATTTTCCCTTAAGCGGCCCACCAAAGCGGTAAGTCGCTCGTTTGCTGATCGACCTTTATTCCCTTTGCTTGAGTTGCTTTTCCCCGATCTAAGATGAAGGTCGCCTGATGCAGGGTCGCGAGGGCGTGTACTAGAGCCCGGCTCCCCTCCCTGATGAGGGTGAGCGGAGCTTCAAGGTCCAGGCGGCGGAGGACATCAGGGCTCCGCCACAAGAGTATGTCGACAACTATGTCTCCGACTCGTCGGTGGGAGGTGATGAAGACCCCACCGCGGGGAGTTCCGCACCAATGACTCGGCGCGCGCGGTAGGTTGCTGGTAAGATGCCAGTGCATAAGGCCGCCAAGATCGTCTCCGCCACCATCGAGGCGGAGAAGAGGAAGAAGAGGAAGAGAAAGGACACCACAACGTCGTCGGAGACGGCGACAGTTAGCGTTGAGGTCATCGCCGATGAGGACGATGACGCGAGGTCGCGTGACGTCAGCGCAGGGGCGGGCAACACGGCGGCCGCAAGAGGAGATGAAACACCGCTCGGGGTTATACACGAGCAACACCCGAAGCCAAGTGCTGAGGGTGTGAGCGACCAAGGGTCGTAGAAGAAACCGAGGCAGGTGCCCCTAGGCCGCTACAGCTTCGGTTGAAATCTGGCAACGGGTACGTCATTGAACTTGATTTTGTGTGTGCTTGGCCTTCCCAGATTTTCGAGTACGTCGTGCTGATAAACTCTGTGCCTTGGACAGGGGGACTCCTGCTGCATCGGGCGACAATAAGAACACCTCAGGTCAAGAGGCCTTTGGGCGGAAGCTCGAGAAGGCGCTGGTTGGCCAATCACCAGCGACCTGAGGCGGAGATGTCACCAGCCAGGTCCATGGGACCGTGGGAGTGACATCGTCGACAGTGACCAAGGTCGCTGCTGATAGCGCTCAACAAGGGGAGGGCCTTCGACAGGAGGACCAACCCGAATCGGGCCTACCGCAGACGCAGGAGGCGGAGGCCGAAGGAGGGGACAAGCCCGACGACCTGAACCGGTGCCTTTACTCTGGCACCCCGTGGGAAGAGGATATCCTTGCCCATGGCCGGGACCTTGACGACTTCAAGGCGGCGCAGGCAACGATCAAGGCAGCGGCGCAAACGATCGGGAGGACACTCATGGTGAGTCCCTGTTGCTTTTAAGGCTAGGTCTCCCATTCGCTCAGATGACTTGATTTGACAACCTTTTGCAGTGTATTGATGCAGTCTCTCACCGAGCAGGCGCAGGGCAGGGCGAACCTGCTGAAGAAGGGCACCAAGCTTCACGCGGAGCTGTCTACGGCCCGGGAGGCCGTGCTGCAGGCCAGGATTGAGGCTGCAGAAGAAATAAAGCGCCTCAAGGACGAGGCGACCTTGAAGGACAAGGCAATGGCGGCCCTGTAGCAGGAGCTCGAATCCGCCAAGCTGAAGGCAAAGGAGGTGGAAGACGAGCTGAAGGTCGCTGCTGCGGGTACGTCTGGGAATGCCCTTATGCTTGTACTTGATGTTTACGTCGTGATGAACCAATCCTTACCTTGCTGATTGTAGAGGCCAAGAAGAAGGAGTCAAAGGACCAGGTGAAGACCCTTAAGGAGAAGCACAAGGAGGTCGTCGCTAGTGAGTATTACTATACCCGGAAGGCTGCGTATGAGTTTGGTGTTCGTAGGGATCTAGAGATCGACCTTTCCTGGGCGATGCAAACCCTTATTGATCATCAAGAAATGACTATAGATCTTCAGAATGAGCTAGACGACCTCAAGGAGGCCACTGAGTACCTTGTGGACGTCTACATCCCCAAGGTCGAAGGCGGGCCACAGGAGCTCGTCGCACGGCTGGAAGATGCGGAAGGTCGCATGAAGACCCTGCTGATGGACAGCGGCAAGCTCGCCGCTGCTGCCGCGCTGGCCACGGTGAGGCATCATGTGCCAATGTTCGACCTTGAGAAGGTCAGGGAGGAGCTCGACCTAACTCGGTTGGTGGGTGTCGAAGATATCCAGGCCGCCGCGAAGGAGATCGTAAAGAAAATAGACCTGTAAAGTGTAACTTAGGACGTAGCAAACTGTTAGCGCCAATGGGTCATGGACCCTTTTGATGTAAGATAAACCTTGCATGAATGAAAAAGGCATGTTGAATTAACTGCTATGACCCCTTATTTGACTCATATACTCTTTATAAGAACGCAAAAGGAATGGGGCTGCACGAACCCTTTCCCCCCGCTAACCCAACTCAGTGGAGGAACGGCTTACCGACTACACGGCTCAGCGTGGAGGCTTATGTGCAACCGGCGCGCGGAGGGGGGTCCTGGACCCAAGGTCGAGCAACCACACAACCTAGGAATACTTATAAAGTGCACAAAAAGTTGTGTTAAGGGAACATAGTAAAAGAAATGTAAAAACCCCCCAGGTCGAACGACCCTTAGGTTGGCAAAGCCAAGCCCCCGAGCGTGAAGGGCCGGGCTTAACACCAAGCCCCCGAGCGTGAGGGGTCCAGTTTTAAACCAAGCCCCCGAGCGTGTCGAGGGGGAGGGGTGAATAGAGAGTAAACAGAGACCCATAAAAGTAGGTTGAAAGGCAATCTTTATATATATATTTAATTACAAAGGATAGAGTACATAGCTTTTATTGCGATACAAGGCTCCTAAGGATAGAAGCGACCTAAGTGCTCAATGTTCCAGGGGTTCAGGATGCCCTGGCCATCAGCCCATTGGAGGTGATAGGTCACCGGTCCAATGACCTCCTTAACTATGAAGGGGCCTTCCCAAGGTGCTGAAAGCTTGTGCATGTCCTTAGTGTTCTGGATCCGTCGCAGGACTAGGTCACCAACGTTGAAGGAACGTTCCCGCACATTGCGGTCATGGTAGCGATGTAGCTGCTACTCGTGGCGGGTGTGGCGCATGAGTGCGGCCACACGATGTTCCTCGACGCTGTCGAGGTCGAGCCTGCGTGTTTGCTCCACTTCTCCTTCGTCGAAGTTCTGGATGCGGGGAGCCCCGAAGGCAACGTCAGTGGGGAGGATGGCCTCTGACCCGTAGACCAAGAAGAAGGGTGAGTACTCTGTAGCTGAGCTGACCTAGGTCCTGAGACCCTAGATGACGTGAGGGAGCTCTGAGAGCCACCTGGTTGCATAGGGTGATGACCCGTCAAAGATGCGGTCCTTGATGGCCTGTAGGACCATGCCATTAGCCCGCTCGACCTGGCCCTTGCACCGTGGGTGTGCCACCGAGGAGTAGTATACATCGATCAGGTTGTCTTGGTAGAAGTCCCAGAAGTCAGCTCCTGTGAAGGCCGTGCCAAGGTCGGTGACGATCCTGTTGGGCACCCCGAAGCGGTGGGTGATTTCCTCGATGAATTTTGCCGCCTCTTTTGAGGTGACACTGGATACGGGACGGACCTCGATCCACTTGGTGAACTTGTCCACCGCCACGATGATGTGCTTGTAGCCGCCAAGGGCGGTCTTGAAAGGTCCCACAGAGTCGAGGCCCCATACTGTGAAGGGCCAGGAAGGAGGGATGGTCCTTAGGGCCTGAGCCGGGACGTGCTGCTGCTTGGCGAAGAATTGGCACCCCTTGCATCGACGTACGAGTTCCTGGGCATCAGCCATGGCTGTAGGCCAGTAGAAGCCAGACCTGAAGACCTTGCCCACCAGATTGGCAGAGGCGGCGTGATTGCCGCACTCACCACCGTGGATCTCATCCAAGAGCCTGAGGCCCTCAGATCGTAGGATGCACTTCATCAAAACCCCTGTGGAGGCAGACCTTCGGTAGAGTTCGTTGACAACGACGACATAGTTGGCGCTATGCCTCGCGATCTTTTCGCGCTCTGCCTTGTCCTCAGGTACTCGATGCTCGAGGAGGAAGGCGATGAAATCAAGGCGCTAGTCGTCTTCTGCCTCGGTCATGAGGACATCACGACCTCCCAGTGGGGTTGCTTCGTCATCCGGTGACTCTGGGTCGGGGAGAAGCTTGATGGTCGGCTTGCGTAGGTCTTGAACAAATACGCCGGCCAGAACCAGCGCGCGCTTGGAGCCGAGCTTGGAGAGGACATCAGCCGCGACGTTGTTGTTGCGACAGATGTGGTGGAACTCGAGTCCTTCGAAGTGACACTCGAGCTTGCGCACCTCAGCACAGTAGGCATCCATCGTGTCCTTCCTGGCTTCAGAGTCCTTGCTGACTTGGTCGATCACGACCTTGGAATCGCCTTAGGCTATGAGGCGCTTGATCCCCAGGGAGACAGCAAAGCGTAGCCCATGGATGAGGGCCTCGTACTCAACGCCGTTGTTGGATGCCTTGTAGTGGATTTGCAAGACGTACTTGAGGTAGTCGCCCTGAGAGGAGATGAACAGGACGCCCGCGCCGGCTCCTTCGAGGTTCGGGGAACCATCGAAGTACATTTTCCAGTGCTCAGGTCGCTCTGACGGCGGAGGCTGCTGGATCTCTGTCCACTCTGAGACAAAGTCTGCGATGACTTGGGACTTGATGGTCTGCTTGGGGCAGAACTCTAGGTCGAACTCACCTAGCTCGATGGACCACTTGACGATGCGTCCAGTGGTGTCGCGGCTCTGCAGGATCTCGCCAAGGGGGAAGGCCGAGACCACCTTGATCTTGTGCGACTGGAAGTAATGCCAGAGCTTGTGAGAGGTGATGAGTAGCGTGTAGAGCATCTTCTGGGGCTGGCTGTACCTGGTCTTACTGTCTGACAAGACCTCGCTGACGTAGTAGATAGGTCGCTGGACAGGGTAAGGTCGGCCCTCTTCAGGTCGCTCAGCCACCAGAACCGAATTGATCACCAGGGTGGTCGCCGAGATGTAGAGCAGTAACGACTCCTCAGGCGCTGGGGGCACCATCACCGGGGGTGACGTGAGGAAGGCCTTGAGTTGCTCCAGGGCTTGGTCCGCCTCTTTGGTCCAGACGAACTTGTCCGCCTTTTTTAGCAGCTTGAAGAAGGGCAGGCCTTTCTCTCCAAGTTTGCTAATGAATCAACCTAGGGCCGCCATCATGCCGGTTAGCTTCATGATGTCCTTCTTCCCTGTAGGTCGCTTCATCCTGAGGATGGCATCCACCTTGGTGGGGTTGGCCTCGATGCCCCGGTTGCTGACCATGAAGCCCAGGAGCTTGCCAGACGGGACACCGAAGACGCACTTTTCTGGATTAAGTTTCCAGTGATAGACGCGGAGGTTGGCGAAGGTCTCCGCGAGGTCAGCTATGAGCTTGTCCTCATGGGTGGTCTTGACGACCACGTCGTCGACGTAAGCTTCTACGTTCTGGCCAATCTGGCTCGCGAGGCACTTCTGGATGGCCTTCTGGTAGGTCGCGCCGGCATTCTTGAGGCCAAAGGTCATGGCCGTGTAGCAGTAGATGCCATGGGGCATTATGAACGCCGTCTTGTCTTGGTCAGAGACCTTGAGGGCTATCTGGTGATACCCTGAGTAGCAGTCGAGAAAGCATATGAGGACGCTTTCGGCCGTGGAGCCACGACCTGGTCGATGCGCGGAAGAGGGAAGGGGTCTTTAGGGCAGTGCCTGTTGAGGTTGGTGTAGTTGATACACATTCTCCATTGACCGGTTTTCTTGGGTACAAGGACCGGGTTGGCGAGCCAAACCGGGTTTTTATACTCGCGGATAAATCCGGCAGCTAGGAGCTTTATTAATTCTACCCTAATGACGTCCTTACGATCTTTCGCAAAGCAGCGAAGCTTCTGCTTGACAGGCTTGGCCGTCTTGCTTACATCCAAGGAGTGCTCAGCCAGCTCCCTAGGGACACCCGGCATATCCGATGACTCCATGCGAATATGTCCGCGTTATCCCGGAGGAAACTGGTAAGCGAGTTCCTATTTGGGGTCGAGCCCGTCTCCGATCACCACTGTCTTCTCTGTGTCGGCAAGGCCGAGGCAGACCATGTCCAGGGTGGTGTTGGTGCGCTTCTGCTCCGGGACAGGTGGGTCGACCGGGTCGACCGCCTTGGCCTCAGCGACCAAGACTGCGGAGGCGTTGACGGCGGTGGAGGTCGCGGTAAGGTCGAGAGCCTCGGAGTTGCACTTGAAGGAGATGATGAGGTCCCCCAAGATGGAGAGGACCCCATTTGGAGCCGGCATCTTCAACACCAAGTAGGTGTAGTGCGGGATAGCCATGAACCTGGCCAGCATCGGGCGACCTAGGATCGCATGGTAGGAGGACTTGAAGTTGGCGACCTCGAAGCTGAGGTACTCCGTGTGGAAGTTTGCCTCTGTACCAAATATGACAGGGAGGTATACCCGACCCAGGGGGTAGGCCGCCTTCCCGGGGACGATGCCGTAGAAGGGCTTGTTGCACTCCGTGAGCTTGTCGAAGTCGAAGCCCATCTTCTTGAGGGTCTCAACAAAGATGATGTTGAGTCCGCTCCCCCCATCGATCAGGGTCTGGGAGAGCAAGGCCCCGTCCACCGTAGGCTCGACGACAAGCGGGTAGGACCCAGGATCTGGGATGTGCACCCAATGATCAGCTCTGGAGAACGTGATTGCCTACTCAGACCAACGCAGAGGCGCAGTTGGCTGAGTGTGGACGAGGTGAACCTCGCGCATGTCCTTGCGGTAGCACCTCTTGCTGACGCTGGACTTGATGCCACCAACGATCATGTTGATCGTGCGGGTTGTGGCCTAGAAAGGCCCATTGGGGTTGCCTGTTGGTGGTGGAGGAGGCAGGTTGGTCTCATCACGAGGAGGCGCTGGAGGTGGCTCGCTGCGGGGTGGGTCGCTGCGAGGGGGCTCGCGGCGATTATCATATCACTCCTCGCGTCGGTCGTCGCGTCAATCTCGCCGGTCATCGCGGTGGTGGTTGTTGTTGTAGGGGCGGTTGTCACGGCGCCCGCCGTCGTTCCTAGGTCGCTTGGGGTCCACGGGGGTGCTAAAGGCCCTCTTGAACTGGGAGCACTCGCGGAGAGTGTGGGTAGCCCCCTCGTGGAACCCGCAAACGCTGTCGAGCGCCAGGTCGAACTCCTCCTGGTTGAAGGTCAAAGCTCGACGCCCTTCGACCGCTAGGACCTTGGAAGGTCACTTGCGGAGCTTGTCTGCTGCGGTGCCAGATGTGCCAGGGGCATCAGCGTCGAACTGGTTCTGGAGTGCCTCTTCTGTGACCATCAGCTTGTTGACGACGTTCATGAGCTTCTTGACGGTGGTGGCGCCAGACTCATGGATCTTTTCGAAGAGCTTGCGGTCTTTGATGCCCTTCTTGTAGCTTTCAATGATCTGATCGTCCCTGACACCAACACACTCATTCTGGTTCTCGAAAAACCGGTTGTTGTAGTATCGGAGCCGCTCCTTGGGCTTCTGCACGACCCGCCCATGATTGAAGGCGTTTCCAGGGCGATCGTAGGTCGCCTGGAAGTTGGAGGTGAAGGCCTGGGACAGGTCGGCCCAGGTCTTGATGCTGCCAGGCTCAAGGTTGTTGAGCCACAGCAAGGGTGCCTTTCCCATGACCAGTGGGAAGTAAGCCGCCATGTGGTCGAAGTTGCCACCGGCCGCCTTGACGGCAACGTAGTAGGTCGACAGCCAGATGTTAGGGTCCGAGCGCCCGTCGTACAGCTTGATGTTGGGCTTGAAGTTGTCGGGGTACTCCACCGTCCTGAAACGGGAAGCCAGTGCTGGGAAGGCGGTGACGCCAAGGTTGTCACTAGTGCCTCTGGTCGGAGCGGCCGCTCTAGGAGCGGAGTGAACGCTGCGCTCCGGGATGACGACCTGGGAGCACAGCTGCCAGTCCCGGTTGCTCTGGAGGATGCCTGGGTCGCCATGCTCGGCGTCGTAGAGGGCACGCCGCTTGTTCTCGATGTCGTGGTGGTCCCGCAGCTCACGCTCCATGATGCGGTGGACGGCGCCGGGTGCGTCGTACTCGCGATCGTACTCCAAGCGATGTCGAAGTTCGCGCTCCTCGCGCTCGCGGTGGCGTTGGTCGACGTAGTCGCGCACGTCGCGAGTGCGCCTGTTAGCGTCGAGGTTGACGCGAAGGTCGCCGGCAGCAGCAGGCTGCTGGGTGGATTGCTCAGGGTTGTGCTGAGCGACCTCTTCCCGGATGGGGGAGAGATGGTTGCGCGGAGGTCGATGAGATCGACTGCACGAGTGGCTGGTCGATGAAGACGTGGCCGACTTAGAGGCCGCGCTCTTCTCCTCCACCAAGGCGTTGGCGACCCGGAGGTACGCGAGGGCCTGCTCAACTTCAGGCGTGATAGGAGCCTGCTGGAGTCGGGTGATGGCCGCGCCCAGGTTGGCCTGGGGGCTGTTGAACGTCGGGATCACAGCTTCCTCGAACTCCAGGCGCAGGTCCCGAGCGTAGGGCAGGGACGCGCGCTGCTGCTCTTCCGCACATCGCTGAGCGCGCCGGGCGTTAGCTTGGATGCGGGCCGCTTCCTCAGAGTTGGTCGCGCCCACACGGGGTGGTTCGTTCTCAGAAACCACGAGCACTTGGTGAAAGATGATGTCCGAGTCGTTGGGAGAGACTCGAACACGGACCTTCTGGAACTCCCCGCAGTCCGGGGACTGGGTAGGTCGTTTGGCGTGGTAGGGGAGCTATTGGTCGATGTTCTTCCGCAGGCGACACCCGCGGAGGGTGTGCCTCGCACCCTTGTGATAGGTGCAAGGTACGTCGAGGGGGTCACGCCGGGCGCGAGGTGCAGGCCTTGGGTCGCCAGAAGGTCGCCGCCCAGATTGGATCTGGGGAGGCGTGGAGAGCTGGCTGAGGTGAAGGCCGGATGCAGACTTCAGGCCGAAGGGCAATGTGTCGTGGCATAGCGCTGTCTGCGCCGAGCGTTGAGCTCGTTCGCAGATCTCTAGAGTTTCCCTCATCGTGCCGATGACGTTCTCCATACCCTGAATGACGTCATAGGGCTTGGGTGGGTGGGTCTCTGATACTAGATCGAGAACGGGGATGGTGACGGGCGTCGTGACGACCTGCTAGGAGGTTGCTGGAGGAGTTACGGCTGCCAGAGCAGGAGAGATCGACGTGAAAGATCCAAAGCAGATCTCCACAGGGTTGGCGAGGATGGCCGCCATGCTCGCCGGAAAGACGACACCAGATCGGGCCACCATGCTGCACAGCGCCCCTAGAGGTGAGACCTGGACAGATCCGCTAGGGGGTTACCCTAGAGGTTTGCAGGTTAATGGAAGATCGGGACCTAAGAACGTAGGTGGTAGTCCACATGGTGAACTCGAAACTAGGTGAGTATGGCGGTGAACACAGGGAGACAAAGGGGTTTAGACTGGTTCAGGCCTCCGGAGAGTAAAACCCTAGGTCCAGTGTTGGTGGATTATGCGGGAGGTTGAAGATGAGTTCTCCCCTTGAATGGAGCCCTAGGCCGCCTTATATGGGGAGGACGGGCTAGGGTTTCCATTCAAGGTTGGTTGACCCGTGTCCAGGTCAGTTACAACTGCGGGAAGCTTATCTCCCGGATTACAAGGAATATCTCGTGATACTTGGAGCTTCAGGCGGCGGCGCGCCACGTCCTAGTGTCTTGACTTGCACGCCAAGCATCGCGGATCGTCCGGGATCTTGACGAGGTCGCCCAGGGTCATCAGAGCCACAGATAAGGTCGCTGGGCCCACTTGGCAGGTCGGCGGGTCTTCTGGAAGGTCGGGTCCACTTGTCAGGGGCCCCTAGGACCCTGGCCGGTGGGGACCCATGGGTACCCATGTCTCTCAATAGCACAATGTGGAGTCTTATAGCAACTCCAGGAATAACTCGTACTTGCTCCTACTATATTGAGTAGGGATTGTGAAAGGATCAATGCAAGTGACCTAGAGGAGGGGGTGAATAGGCCTACAAAAAAATTAAACTTTTCTTGCTACTGTTAGAATCCAGAACCTCCGGGAATTTCTCGAAACCTTCAGGAAAATTCACTGACCAGAGAATTTTCCTGGAGCTTCTAAAATCGAACCTGCACAAGATGGTCAGCCAAAAACCAAGAGCTGGAGCAAGAGACAGGAAATCTAGCTATGAATTTGAACCACAAACACCCAAACAACCTTAGAGCATAAGGAGCAATTAGGTCTACAGCACACCCTAATAGATCTAGAGGCTTGCAACAAGGGACAAGCAAGCAAGATATAAATAGGAAAGTAAAGCACAAAAGACACCGATTTATCCCGTGGTTCGGTTCGCCACAAAGGCTGGCCAACGTCCACGTTGTTGAGGTAAGCCACGAAGGCTTTGGGATCTCTTGCAATCGTCTCCTCTCTCACACCTATCACCAAAGAAATAGGTGGATTGTTCCACTAGACACAAAGGGGTAATACAAACAACTTGGGGCTGCCACACGAATCTTGGAAGCTCCCAAGTAACCTCTAGCTGTCTAGGAGCAAGACTCCAAGAGTAAAAGATCCACCATATAAGCTACGGTTTCACCAAGTGCTTAAGAACACAAGAGAGGGATTGGATTTGCTCTTTCTCACAAGGAATCACTCCAAACTTGAATGCTAGGGTTGAATTTTGGATTCAAGTAGGTGAGAGTCAATGCTTGAGTGAGAGGGGAGCAAATGCTACTGTTTTAGCACAGAGAAGAAGAAGGTAACCGTTGGGGACCAGGGAGGTATAAATACCCCCAGATCCAGATCTGTAACAGCTCTTTTTGTAATCTCGGAACCTCCAAAAATTTCCTGGAACTTCTGAGAACTAGAAGTCTTCAGCAGGCTGTCAGAAAGCAGTCTGGAACTTCCGGGAAAATCTCAGAGCTTCCGGGATAAGAGAGTGAAGGTGTAAAACAGCTAGCTGATAGGACTTTTGTGGTTGGGAAGATTTTTGGTTTGAGATGAATTTTATGCACTTGGTTCCACCCAAAACCACTATTAGTATCCCTCTTGATAGTACGAGTTGTCCTATACTCAAGTTCAAAAAGAAAATGAATTAAACAACCATCCTTGAGCCATAGCAAGCCACCCTTTTTGAAAGAGGGGTCTCCTTTCACTTCTTTGCACCTTACATCAATTATAAACATGTGACATACACTTAAAAGCTCATTAGTCCTTTAATTAGGTGGTCAACATCACCAAAACCCACTTAGGGCTTGATTGCACTTACAATCTCCCCCTTTTTGGTAAATGTTGACAACCTAATTAAAGCATACATTTAATTGATAAGATTGAGCTTTTGATGACATGAATACAAGACTCCCCTTTAATGTATGCATTTATCATTTTGAATAGAGAGTGAATGTCTCCTCAAGACATGTAGGCATACATTATGAGCATGTGTAGCAACTACAATGTATTCACTCATCATGGGGTGCAAAGAGATTGTGTAGCATGAAGACATGATGCATGTGACAATTTAATTCAATCAGGGAGCTGACTGTGATCAGACCTCGGAGCCTCCAGGAATACATCCGGAACTTCCGAGTTCTGGCACCACAGCCCGAAATCTCTGAGAAAATCCCAGAACCTCCGAGCTCTGGCAGCACAGCAGCTCTAGCATTCAACACAGGCAAGAATTAAATTACCAGCAACAGGAACTAGATAAAGATAAACAACCACAAGCACAACTAGCCCTATTACATCACATCACACAATTTTTAAAGTTTTCAAATCCCACAAACTTGTCCATGACCACATCCATCACTTGCCAACATAGGCAAGCATAAGTACCACTGAATATTACAAACCATAAATGAGTTCAGCTGAAATAGATAAAGCAATGCAACAACAACAACTTCTCTCACAACTCACAAAAGCACATCATCAGGTCTTCATATAGGTCATCTCAATCTTCCTTTTCTCCCCCTTTGTCAACATGTTAACAAAAAGGAAAGATAAGAAAGAGAGGAAGGAAAGCACATAGATTTTGTTCACTTGCCCTCAGAACTAAAACCTTCTTCATCAGAGGAAGAAGCACACTTTCCACGGCTGGTAGCCGCCTTGTAGCTCTTCCTGACACCAATTTGAGGCCCCTTGGACCTAGTCTTCATCTTCTAGAGCTTAGCACTGAGGGGCTCATCATCACTTGGTGCCTCATTTTGTGCTTCTGGCTGATCATCTTCTTCACTAAAGGAGTCAACAAAGAAGATAGGTGGAGGAGCAGGAGGCTGAGCAACTAAGCCATTGTGGACCAGCAACCTATTTACGTCCTTCCTAGCCTCATATGCTTGGTTAGCTGAGTAGGTGCACAGAGCAAAACTATATATTTTTGATCATCTGCTTCAGCTTTTTGAGGACTGACTCCTCCTTGGGACTGCTAGGGCCAGCTTGATCATCATGAGCTGCTAGTGTGGTAGGTGTGGCTATCCCTAGGAAAGCTTTGACTACTGCCTCAGTCTTTTGATGTCGCCACTGCTTGACTTGATAGGAGCAGTGCTCACAATCCTTCTTGAAGATCTTCCACTAACTAACTCAATGATATACATCACATAGGGTGCATATGAGAAGTTGTCAATTCCATTTTCCATGCTAGTGATGATGTCAAGCCATATGAATCTGCTAACAGAGAAAGGAATAGCATCTAGAAGCATCCTAGACAGCAGATTTGTTGCAAAACTTCTTAAGGAAGTAGAGTCACTTCTCCCTTTGGATAGATGGTCTACCTTAGTGATGAGGACACCACGAGTACATCTACGCTAGTAGCACCTCAGGCGCCTCCAGCTGTTCCACCACTTCAGGCGCCACCAGTTGGGCCAATTACTCGGGCCCGTGCGAGGGAATTAAACTACATCATGCTGTTAAAGAACGAAGGCCCAGAAGCATAGAGGACGGCCCAAGAGGGGCCCAGGATGGGGCACCTAGGGTTGGCCGCTGCCCCCCCTCTCCTGCCGCGCGCCCTTTTCCTCCCTCCGTTGTTTGGGGCTGCGTCCCCTTATTTAGTCAGAGTCCCTTTTGTTTTACAACTCGAGTTTTGTTTTACATCTAGCTTTAGCTACACTAGAACACGCACAAATATGTGTTGTCCTCTGTGATTCAGAACTCCACCTTCGAGTGATATTAAGATTGCTCACCTCAGATTCTTGTTCGTTCTTACAGGAATCGATCTTCGTGATCAGGCTGATCTTGCGCCAGCAAGGTTGGTAACCATCGGGAGTTGGTTCAGTGATTGCATTGGCGCTTCGAGTCTCGCTCGTCGTAGCCGGATCGTGAGGGTCACCTCCCGCCAGATCGAAGTTATCTCCACTCACCAAAAGATCAGGCACTCCGCCTCTATCAAGTGGTATCAGCTTTCCAGGTTGATCGGTGAGTTTTATCGAGTGTTTTTCCCTTCCTACAGTCCACAAAAACCAAACAAAAATTTACTTTCAGGTTAGATCTTTGTCCCAGCAACCGTATAGCCTTGCACATTCTTTCAATAAGTGTCTTTGTTGAATTTGTGTGCTTACACGTTCAATTGTTGTTGGTTACTTGTGTTTCAACCTTTTGTTTCTTGTTTTTCTTCTAACCCTAGTTCGTCGCCGTTTCTCTCCGCTGCTCATCCATCCACCACCCCACCGCACTCCTCCTCGCGCGAACACCCGTCGCGCAGCCGCCTCTTGGTCGCCCCCTCCCTGTCCCGTGGTGTGGTAGGTCAAAAAAAGGAAAGTTAAAAAAAAGGAAAGAAAGCAATCAAAAAAGAAGAAAAAAGAAGAAAAAAGAATAAAAGAAAAGAGACCGCCGCACAGTCCAAGTGGGAAACGGGAGCCGATTCATCTTGGTGGAGGAGTCCTGCGACGCGCTTTCCCCCTGGCTCGCAAGCCTCCTGGGCTGCACCGTGCACGCCGTGGTAGCTATCTCTCCCTGATCGTGCCACGTACCCCCACGCCGAACCATCTTTTCTCTCTCTTTTCCGGTACCATATTCTGAGTTTTGCCTTACTCTAGAGAGAGAGAGAGAGTATCTTTTTTTACCGAAATACCCCTGTATTTTCGAAAAAGGTGTGTGTGGTGATTTGCTATTGGAGATCCTCTGTGTTCATATTATCCGTTTTGAGGACACCTGCAAAAAAAACAGAAGCAAAAAAATAGCAATTTGCTACACTCTCTCCACCTTCCTTGCTGTCTTTTCGATTTCACTTGTTGCCAGCAGCGTTTGTTTCGTGTTTAGCACTATAATTCAACATTGCATTATCGTTTGAGTGTGCTAATCCTTGACTTGAGTGCAGCCTACCCAGAACTCCACATATTTATACGAGCAGATTTTGTTTCTCCAGGCAATCGCTCCTCCAATCTTTCGCGAGTTCCACCGGTTGGTTGCGGGTCGCCCCTGTGTGCATGGTAAGAACGGATAAGAATTTGATAACAGCACTAGTGTGAGCGCCTTGTGAGCTGTCCTACCCAGTTTTTGTCGTCATTTTGTTTTTGTGTTTGCGCTAACCATGGCAGATGAAGGCGGCGCGGCTGATCCGTTGCAAGATTTGCGAGCACAAGTTGAAGGACTAGCCGCAGACATTCAGACGATACATGAACGGCTGGACGAAATGATCACTACGTCGACCGACCGTTTCGATCAGCTCGACCTCGCCCAGACGGCCACCAAGACCACACTCGACGCTCTTGTGGCCCGACTTGATTCCATGCACACCACGATCACAGAGTTGCAGAAGGACTATGGCGGTGATTCAGAGCAGGACGCCAGAGATAGTCGCGGTCGTGCCCGCCGTGTGCCACGCTACCCCGATCATGATTCTTTTTCTAAGATTAAATTTAAAATCCCACCTTTTAATGTAAATATGATCCTGCTGCATATCTTGATTGGGAGTTAGAGGTTGAACAAAAATTTTCATGCCATAATATTGCTGCAAATTCTCAAGTTAAAGCTACTATTAGTGAATTTACTGATTTTGCTTTAATTTGGTGGCGTGAGTATAAAATTAAACATCCCACTGCCATTCCGACCACATGGGATCAATTGAAAACTGCTATGCGCCATAGATTTGTGCCTTCATATTATGCTCGTGATTTGCTTAATAAGATGCAGCGTTTCCAGCAAGGTTCTCAGTCTGTTGAGGACTATTACCAGGAGTTACAAAAAGGGATGATTTGTTGTGGGATATTGGAGACAAACGACGCTGCTATGGCACGTTTTCGTGGTGGCTTAAACCACGAAATCCAGGACATACTTGATTATAAGGAATATCATGATATGACTCAATTATTTGAATTTGCTTGCAAAGCTGAACGTGAAGTGCAGGGACGACGCTCGAAGACATATTCTAACCCTTTTGCAGGAAGAAGCTCGACATCCACACCAGCACCTGTGTCCCCTACACCATCCACGCCCACCACTACACCGCGCGAGAAGACGGCCAAACCGGCAGGCGCTGCCCCACCCACAGGCGCCGCCCCTTCCCCAGGCCGTACACGGGATATTCAGTGTCATCGTTGCAGAGGATTTGCCCATGTGTTTCGAGACTACCCGAACAAGCGATTTTTGCTCATTCGTGACGATGGTGAGTACTCTTCTGCTAGTGATTCTGAAGAAATTGAACATACATTGCTTGCCACTGACCATGCAGCTAAGGAGGAGGTACATGTCACCCTGGGCGACTCCGATAGGTATGAAAGTCTTGTTGCGCAGCGTGTTCTTAGTGCCCAGGTTGCCCCGCCCGAGAAGAATCAGCGACACACTTTGTTCCATACGAAGGGAGTTGTGTAGGAGCGGTCGATTTACATCATCATCGACAGCGGCAGCTGCAACAATTTGGCGAGTACCATGCTGGTAGAAAAATTGTCGTTACCCACTCGTAAGCATCCGAACCCATATTACATTCAATGGCTTAATGATGGTGGTAAAATAAAAATTTCCCATTCTGTGCGTGTTCCTTTTTCCATGGGTGCCTATTCTGATTTTGTCGATTGTGATGTTGTTCCCATGGAAGCATGCTCTTTATTACTTGGTCGACCTTGGCAATATGATATTGATAGCTTACATCATGGTCGTTCCAATCATTATTCATTCATGTTTAAGGGTCAGAAAATAATCATACATCCCATGACACCTGAACAAATTGTTAAAGATGATCTTGCTCGAGCTGCTAAAACTGCTAAACAACTTGATCTGTCTCCATCTGTTAATACTGAAATCAAGTTGAATGCTCCTGTTTTACTTGCTACACGCGCTGATTTTGCTGATCTACGTGCTGCTCATTTGCCATGCTTTGCACTTGTATGCTCTAGTGTGCTCGTTTCACTTGATGATGCACCATCTTTGGATATTCCCCCTGCGGTCGCTAACATTTTGCAGGAGTACGCTGATGTGTTTCCCAAAGACTTGCACCGGGTCTCCCACTGCTTCGTGGCATTGAGCACCAGATCGATCTCATTCCAGGCGCACAGCTTCCAAACCACGGACCATACCGTACCAATCCAGATGAGACGAAGGAGATTCAGCGCCAAGTGCAGGAATTGCTTGATAAGGGTTACATTCGTGAGTCTCTTCGCCCTTGTTCAGTTCCTGTATTACTTGTTCCAAAGAAAGATGGGTCATGGCGTATGTGTGTAGATTGTCGTGCTATTAATAACATCACCATTCGTTATCAACACCCTATACCACGCCTTGATGATATGCTAGATGAGCTTAGTGGTGCCATTATTTTCACTAAAATTGATTTGCGTAGTGGCTACCATCAGATTCGAATGAAATTGGGTGATGAATGGAAAACGGGTTTTAAAACGAAATTCGGTTTATATGAATGGTTGGTTATGCCGTTTGGATTGACTAATGCTCCCAGCACTTTTATGCGATTGATGAATGAAGTTCTGAGGCCTTTCATAGGATTGTTTGTGGTTGTCTATTTTGATGATATCCTTATTTACAGCAAATCTATGGAAGACCATTTCGAACATTTGAGTGTTGTTTTTGATGCGTTGTGTGCTGCCCACTTATTTGCTAACATGGATAAATGCATCTTTTGTACACAACGTGTCTCGTTTCTTGGTTATGTTGTTACTCCACAGGGCATTGAGGTCGATAGCAGCAAGATTGCTGCCATTCAGGAGTGGCCTACACCGATGATGGTCACACAGATTCGGAGTTTTCTTGGACTTGCAAGTTTCTACCACAGGTTTGTTCGTGATTTTAGCTCCATTGCAGCGCCTCTACATGAGCTTACCAAGAAAAATGTGCCATTCGCTTGGAGTGATTCGCAGGAGGTAGCGTTCAACACTTTGAAAGATAAGTTAACCCATGCTCTCCTTCTACACTTGCTTGATTTTAATAAAGTGTTTGAGCTTGAATGCGATGCTAGCGATATTGGGCTAGGTGCTGTTTTGTTACAAGAAGGAAAACCAGTTGCTTATTTTAGTGAGAAATTAAGCGGTGCTAGTCTGAAATATTCTACTTATGATAAGGAGCTTTATGCTTTAGTGCGCACTTTGCATACATGGCAGCACTATCTTTGGCATCACGAGTTCATAATTCATTTTGATCATGAGGCTTTGAAACATATTCGTACCCAAACAAATCTGAACCGTCATCATGCTAAATGGGTAGAATTCATTGAGTCTTTTCCTTACATAATTAAACACAAGAATGGGAAGGACAATGTTATTGCTGATGCTTTGTCTCGTCGCTATACCATGTTGTCACAGTTAGATTTTAAAATCTCTGGTTTGCAAACTGTGAAAGATCAATATGTAGACGATGCTGATTTTAAAGATGCTTTTGCCCATTGTATTAATGGCAAACCATGGGGCAAATTTCACATACAGGACGGGTTCCTATTTCGCGCTAACAAGCTGTGTATTCCAGCTAGCTCGGTTCGTCTTTTGCTATTATAGGAAGCGCATGGAGGCAGTCTCATGGGACACTTTGGCGTCTACAAGACGCATGAGGTGTTGGCTGCCCACTTCTTTTGGCCCCGGATGCGTGCTGATGTCGAGCGCCTAGTTGCATGCTGCACTACTTATCAGAAAGCTAAGTCACGGTTGAACAACCATGGTTTGTATATGCCTTTGCCTGTTCCTACTTCCCCTTGGCTTGATATTTCTATGAACTTTGTTTTGGGATTGCCTAGAACTAAGAAGGGGAGGGATAGCATTTTTGTGGTTGTTGATCGATTCTCCAAAATGGCTCATTTCATACCTTGTCATAAGACTGATGATGCTAGCAATATTGTTGAATTGTTCTTTAGAGAGATTATTCGTTTGCATGGTATCCCAAATACAATAGTCTCTGATCGTGATGCTAAGTTTCTCAGTCATTTTTGGAGATCTCTGTGGAATAAATTAGGAACTAAATTGCTGTTTAGCACAACTTGTCACCCTCAGACTGATGGGCAGACTGAGGTGGTTAATAGAACTTTGTCAACCATGCTTAGGGCTATTTTAGATCAAAATTTGAGACGTTGGGAGGATTGCTTGCCTCATGTTGAGTTTGCTTATAATCATGCAACGTATTCTTCTACAAAGATGTGCCCTTTTCAGATTGTGTATGGTTACATCCCTCGGGCGCCTATTGATTTGTTTTCTTTTGATGCTGAAGACGCCCCACACTTAGATGTTGTTGCACATGTTGAACAAATGGTTAATTTGCATGAACAAACTCACCAAAACATTGCTGCTGCTAATGCTAAATATCAGGTTGCTGGTAGTAAAGGTAGAAAACATGTTACTTTTGAACCTGGTGATATGGTTTGGTTGCATTTGAGAAAGGATCGTTTTCCTGCTTTGCGCCATTCTAAATTAATGCCTCGTGCTGCTGGTCCTTTTAAAGTGCTAACCAAGATTAATGATAATGCTTATATCCTTGACCTGCCTCCAGAGTTTGGTGTTTCCACTAGTTTTAATGTCGCAGATTTGAAGCCATATCTGGGTGAGGATGAGGAGTTGCCGTCGAGGACGACTTCAGTTCAAGAACGGAAGGATGATGAGGACACTATGAGTACATCTACGCCAGCAGCACCTCAGGCACCTCTAGCTGATCCACCACTTCAGGCGCCACCAGTTGGGCCAATTACTCGGGCCAGTGCGAGGGAATTAAACTACATCATGCTGTTAAAGAACGAAGGCCCAGAAGCATAGAGGACGGCCCAAGAGGGGCCCAGGATGGGGCGCCTAGGGTTGGCCGCCGCCCCCTCTCCTGCCGCGCGCCCCTCTCCTCCCTCTGTTGTTTGGGGCTGCGCCCCCTTATTTAGTCAGAGTCCCTTTTATTTTACAACTCGAGTTTTGTTTTACATCTAGCTTTAGCTACACCAGAACACGCACAAATATGTGCTGTCCTCTGTGATTCAGAACTCCACCTTCGAGTGATATTAAGATTGCTCGCCTCAGATTCTTGTTCGTTCTTCGATTGCGTACAGGAATCGATCTTTGTGATCAAGCTGATCTTGCGCCAGCAAGGTTGGTAACCATCGGGAGTTGGTTCAGCGATTGCATTGGTGCTTCGAGTCTCGCTCGTCGTAGTCGGATCATGAGGGTCACCTCCCGCTAGATCGAAGTTATCTCCACTCACCGAAAGATCGGGCACTCCGCCTCTATCACTTAGCATGTTGTTCAGCACATAGTACACAGGTTTCAGCTGAACTGTTGACCCTGTAGCTAGCCCATCTACCATATAGGCATCAACAATCTGATTTGGCTTCAAGTGGTTCTCAAAATTAATTGTGTCCCTTTTCGTGTCCTCTTTTCCAAACCCAAGTAGTCTGGCAAAGGTCACAAAGTTAATCGTGTAGTGCACTCCTTCTGTCATCCAATGTATGGTGTCCATAGTGTCCTCATAGAAGAAAGTGGCATGGAACTGGGCTATGATTTCTGCATTCCAGTCATACCTAAAGCCCATCAAATCCTTCATGTTATACTTGTTGACCACTTCCAAGACCTCATCTACTTCTTTTCTGTCAAAGTTCTCAAAATATTGCCAATCTACCCACTGCATCTTACGGATTTTGGGTTTACTCAAAAGGACAGTGCCGTAGAAGTTATAGTGAAATACAGACCAGAACCTTTTGTCAATGGCAGCAAGCTTGGATAAAGAGTAAGGCTGCGTTTGGAAGTAGATATTGGAGCCTTTGAATTGGCATTGGCATTGTTGGGCTCCAATACCAGCTGTTTGGACATCACTAGAATTGGGAATTGGAATCGTGAAGCAATACCACTGAGCATTCACTTGACTTGCCTATCTCCTCTAGCAAAACCAAACCCCGCAGCTCTGTATTGCGATCATTCGTGATTTCGCGTCATTCCGGTGCCGCTCGTCTCCCTCCGCTCTGCGCCGCCCGTCTCCTTCCGCGTCGCGCTGCCCGTCTCCTTCTGTGTCGCGTCGCCCCATCCCTGAGCCCGACTCCCTCTGCGCCGTGCTCGTCTTTGGAGCTCGAGTCCCTCCGCGTCGGCCCTCCTCCGTCGACGCGCTTGGAGATCCCTCCGCCGACTGCACCAGAGACGGAGATGGAGGCTGCGGCCTGGAGATCCCTCCGTTGGCCACGGGGCGAACAAGGAGCCGCGCCGCCTCTCAAGCTCCCTCCGTCGGCTGCGCCGGTGACGGAGATGAAGGCCGTGCCGTCCCCCCAACTCCCTCCCTGCCTCCCTCCGCGGTAAGCCCGTGCTCCTCCGCCGGCGAGCCGCACAGCTCCTCTTCCTCCCCTCCGCGGCTGATTCAATTTCCCCCCTCCGCAGCAAGCTCGTGCCCCTACGCGACTGCTCCTCTCCGCCAGTGCGCCCCTTCGCGGCGAGCCGCACGCACGACTGCTACTCCTCTCCGAGGCGCGCCCCTCCGCCGGTGCTGTGGAAGAAGTGGTAAATGCCAATTCCATGCTTGTGTGCAACCAAACAGAAATTGGATTTGATGACTTGTTACAGTTCCAAAAAGGAATACAATAGCCATCCAAACAATAACATTTGAATTGTGACCAATTTCAATACTATGGCTGAATTGGTATTGAACCCAATTCAATGCCAAGCCTCTCAATATCTACTTCCAAACGCAGCCTAAGGGTTTTGTTCTCTGGCTAGCCTGAGTGGGACAGAAGTTCCCTCATAATTTTGATACTCTAGTGTCATTGAGCTATCATATTTTGTGGGAGGCTTCTTCTTTGAAAAATCCCTATAGTGCACTAGATAGGATGCGTCTGCTTCACCAGGTTTAACTGTAGCTAGGATATCAATGGGAATAGTTTTACCTTCAGTTCCACCATTGTCCTCAACATGTGCCATAGCACCGGAGCCTCTGCCTCCTGAGATATTGCTCGCACCTTTGCCACCCCTGGTACTTGGTGATCCTGCACGTCTTCCTCTTTTTGGTGTAGCTTTTTTAGGAGCAATCTGCTTCGCAGCAATATTGAAAGCTTCCTCCCCTTCTGAATCTTCATAGGGTATGGGTCTCTTGTCCTTTCTCCTTGAGGAGTCTCCAGCCATTTAGAGATAAGGAGACGTTGTAGATGATGAGATAGCTGTGGGATGAAATAGGCACAAATTGATAGAGTTCAATTGAATTTTGAATCAAGATAATGCCTCTATTGCTGCAGACTCTGGAACCTCCGGGGATTTCTCGGAACCTCTGAGTTTTGGCAGTAACAGTGTGCTATAATCTTTGATTCAACTTTCAATTGAAACCTAGCACAATGTACCTAAATCCTCAACACTAGAAAGCATCTAAGAACACATCTACACACAAGTTTGACCCTAGAACCAAGGGAACAACCAGATCCACATAGATTAGGGTTTGTCACTTTGGATCTGCGAGGGAAGGAGGGAGCAGGCTGGAGCAGAGTCTTGACACTGTGAATGGCACCTGGAAATCCTTCTTGGTCACCGGCGGGGTCCAGAGACGAAGGAGAAGCCGGACGGAGAAGATCGGCTTGGTGGCGATGTCCATGGCTCCCCCTATTTAACCATCTTTGCGCGCCCCGGTGAGGGTAGGTGATGCACTTAGCACCACAGCTGATGAGATCTTTGCCGGCGGCGAGGAAGAACGACAGCGAGGTCCGGTGGCGGTGGTGCAAGATGGCTGTGCGGTGGCACGGGAGAGAGAGAAATAGAGCAGCATGGTGAAAAAAAGCAAATGATGGCGGTTACTACTCTTGGTAGATGGGAAGTTACCCTATAGGGGTAAAAGGATAAGATTCCAAGACTATTCTCCCCATGACCTTCTTTGACTCCTTTTGAATGACAACTGCGTAAGTGCGGAACCTCCGACGAAAGTCCGGAACCTCCAGATTCTGAGCTGAATGTTGATGGTCTGACGGATAAGGGTCCAGAACCTCCAGGTTTTTCCTAGAACTTCCGAAAATAGAAACCAGAGACAGAGAGCTTGATGTTCTTCTGAGTTTTGGAACTTTTTCTTGATTTTGCTCTTAGGTCATGGACTCCTTGTCTCAATTGGCTAGAAAACAATCAATCAACACACTGCTATAGACACTTGAGACAAGTTGGGATATAAAATAGGTTTTAAAACACATGTATGAAGTTTTTCAAACTGATTTTCAATAAGGCAAAATAGCACACAAAGATGTGTTAGAGATCAAGCCACGCAACGAGAATAAAGAATATTTAGCTCATTCCTTAAACTGCAAAACCTTGACTCATCGAGGGGTTTTGTGAAGATATCGGCAAGTTGTTTTTCAGTGCTCACATGACATAGAGCGATATCTCCTTTGGTTTTGTGGTCTCTCAAGAAGTGATGATGGATGTCTATATGCTTGGTTCTTGAATGGCTTACAAGGTTGTTTGCAAGCTTCATGGCACTTTCATTGTCACACAAAAGTGCGATATGAGTGAAGTGACATCCGTAATCTTTTAGGGTTTGCTTCATCCAAAGTAGTTGAGCACAACAAGTGCCGACTGCAACATACTCGACCTCGGCGGTGGAAAGGGCTACTGAGTTTTGCTTTTTAGAACTCCAAGACACTAGAGCCTACCAAGGAATTGGATTTTCCCCGATGTACTCTTTCTATCTACTTTGCAACTGGCATAATCAGAATCTGAATAGCCAAGTAGATTGAAAGTGGAGCCCTTAGGATACCACAAGCCAAGGTTAGGGGTATGCACTAGATATCTCAAGATTCTCTTTACGGCCATAAGATGACACTCTTTCGGGTTAGCTTGATATATATTACACATGCACACACTTAGCATAATATCCGGCCTAGATGCACATAAGTAAAGAAGAGAGCCGATCGTGGAGCGATATACCTTTTGATCTACAGATTTCCCTTCTTCATCAAGATCTAAGTGTCCATTGGTAGGCATTAGAGTCTTGATGGGCTTAGCCTTGTCCATGTCAAACTTCTTGAGCATGTCCCTTGTATACTTGGTTTGACATATGAACATCCCTTCCTTTGCTTGTTTGATTTGAAATCCAAGGAAGTACTTGAGCTCACCCATCATGGACATCTCAAATCTCTTTGTCATAACCCTACTAAACTCTTCATAAAAAGTTTCATTAGTACTACCAAATATTATGTCATAGACATATATTTAGCACACAAAAATATTTTCATCAACTTTTCTAGTGAAGAGAGTAGCATCAACTTTGCCTATCTCAAAGCCTTGCGTGAGCATGAATTCATTAAGGCATTCATACCATGCTCTTGGTGCTTGCTTAAGCACATAGAGCGTCTTATGGAGTTTGTAGACATGATTAGGACGCTTGAGATCTTCAAAGCTTGGTGGTTGCTCCACATAGACTTCTTCAGAGAGTGGTCCATTGAGAAATGCACTCTTGACATCCATTTGATATAGCTTGAAGCCATGATGGGCAACGAAGGTGAGAAGAAACCGAATTTCTTCAAGTCTTGCTACTGGTGCATATGTTTCTCCAAAGTCTAGCTCTTCAACTTGAGTGTAACCTTGAGCAACCAATCTTGCCTTGTTCCTAATCACAATGCCAAACTCATCTTGCTTGTTTCTGAAAACCCATTTGGTGCCTATGGTGTTGTCTTGGGTCTTTCCATCAACTCCCACACTTGATTTCTTTCAAATTTGTTCAACTCTTCTTGCATAACCATCACCTAATCCGGATCCTCAAGATCTTGCTCTACCTTGATAGGTTCAAGAGAGGAAACAAATGAGTAAAATGCACAAAAATTTTTAAGACGAGATCGTGTTGTTACCCCTCTCCTTATGCTCCCAAGGATATTGTGAACGGGGTGGTCCCGTTGAATAACTTGATGTATACAAGGGTGTGATGGTCCAAGAGGTTGGTGTAGAGGTTGCCTTCATCATTATCATCAGCTTGAGGCTCAGAATTGACTCCACGATCATCTCCATGCTGATCAATGGCCTGGTTCACAGTGTTCTAAGGTGCTGAGTTCCTAGACTCCAGAACCTCTGAAATATTTCCCAGAGGTTGAGTTCCAGTGACATTTTCCAGAACCTCCAGAAATTTTCTCGGAACCTCCGGAGTCTGTACTTCTGCAGAATTAGGGACAAGTGGTGTTGAGGCTTGGAGTAATTCTTCATCTTCCTCTTGTGCTTCAACTAGTCTAACATCACCTATGGCCATTTGCTTGATTGCTTCACAAGGTGACTTCTCCTTTCCTACAATATTCATGTCAACTTGCTCCGCTTGAGAGCCATTAGATTCATCCAAGGTGACATCTACCATGACTTCAATCCTTCCGGTGGTTAGATTGAAAACTCGGTAGGTGTGTTCATTAGGACCATAACCAAGAAGGAAACCTTCATCAACCTTTGGTGCAAACTTAGAGCTTTGGGGCTTCTTGTTTAGAATGAAACACTTGCACCCAAATACTCTAAAGTAGGACACCTTTGGCTTTTTACTGGTGATAAGCTCATAAGAAGTCTTCTTGTGAAACTTGTGAAGATAGAGGCGGATGATGGCATAGCAAGCCGTGTGGATAGCTTGAGCCCAAAAGATATCTTGTGTCTTGTACTCATCCAACATGGTTCTTGCCATCTTAATAAGTGTGCAATTCTTCCCCTCAACCACCCCATTTTGTTGAGGGGTATATGGAGCTGAAAATTCATGCTTGATGCCCTCTTCATCAAGAAACTCTTCAACGTTGGTGTTGCGAAATTTGGAGCCATTGTCACTTCTTACTTTCTTGATCTACAACCCGAATTCCCTTTGTGCTCTTCTTATGAAGGTCTTCACCTTCCCTTGAACTTCATCTTTGTCAAACACAAAGAACACCCACGTGAAGCAAGAAAAATCATCAACAATAACCAAGCCATATTTTTTTGCCACCAATGCTTATGTAGGCCACCGGTCCAAATAGATCCATGTGAATGAGCTCCAATGGGCTTATACTAGTGAGGATGCTATTTGGTGGGTGAGGTGCACCTACTTGTTTCCCAGCTTGGTAGGCTTGACATATCCTATCTTTCTCAAAATTAACATTTGTTAGTCCAAGGATGTGCTCATCTTTCAAGAGTTTGGCCAAGTTCCTCATGCCAACATGGGCTAGTCGGCGATGCCATAGCCAACCCATTCTAGAGTTTGCCACTAAACAAGTTTTAGGAGAGGCTTTACTTTTGTTGAGATCAACTAGGTAAAGCCTACCCTTTAAGCGACCCGTAAGGACACTCAACCTAGCTAGGTGTTGAGACGCAATAACCTTGGTAAAGTTGTTGCCATGTATGTTGGAAATCAGTCCAACATATATGTGAAGAGATCGCTATGGGTTCCTAAGATTTTGGTTGCTAACGTTGAAGGCCCCAAGTCAAATTAGGGACCTAAAAGAAGGAACTAAATTGTTTTGTAGGCATACTCCTCCAGTGGATCAAGTTGGGTGCTTGATAGTGGATGTACACATTATATGACCGGAGAAAGGAGTATGTTCTCCACCTATCTCCATCTAGAAGGACCAAGAGAAAGAATTGCTTATGGTGGTGATGTTGGTGGAGAAGTCATTGGAGTTGGTGATATCCCTATCTCTTCTAAGTATTCAATTACTAATGTGCTTCATGTTGATCCGTTGGGTTACAATCTACTATCTGTTTCACAACTTAGTGAGATTGGATTTGATTGTCACTTTTCGGATAAGGGTGTGTCCATCATAAAGAGGGAGGTTCCTCTATTGTCCTTACAGGTCGCTTGAAGGGAAGGCTTTACCTAGTCGATCTCAACAAAAGTAATGTCTCCCCTAAGACTTGTTTGGTGGTAAAATCTAGCATGGGTTGGCTATGGCATCACTGACTAGCCCATGTTGGCATGAGGAACTTGGCCAAACTATTGAAAGATGAACACATCCTTGGACTAACTAATGTTCATTTTGAGAAAGATAGGATATGTCAAGCATGCCAAGTCGGGAAACAAGTAGGTGCACCTCACCCACGAAATAGCATCCTCACTACTACAAGCCCGTTGGAGCTTATTCACATGGATCTATTTGGACCGGTGTCCTACATAAGCATTGGTGGTAACAAATATGGCTTGGTTATTGTTGATGATTTTTCTCGCTTCACATGGGCGTTCTTTGTGTTTGAAAAAAGTGAAGTACAAGGGAAGGTGAAGACCTTCATAAGAAGATCACAAAAGGAATTCGGTTTTCCCATCAAGAAAGTAAGAAGTGATAATGGCTCCGAATTTCGCAACACCAACATTGAAGAGTTTCTTGATGAAGAGGGCATCAAGCATGAATTTTCAGCTCCTTATACCCCTCAACAAAATGGGGTGGTTGAGAGGACGAATCGCACACTTATTGAGATGGCAAGAACCATGTTGGATGAGTACAAGACACAAGACATCTTTTGGGCCGAAGCCTTCAACACGGCTTGCCATGCCATCAACCGCCTCTGTCTTCACAAGTTTCACAAGAAGACTTCTTATGAGCTTATCACCAGTAAAAAGCCCAAGGTGGCCTACATTAGAGTATTTGGGTGCAAATATTTCATTCTAAACAAGAAGCCCCAAAGCTCTAAGTTTGCACCAAAGGTTGAAGAAGGTTTTCTTCTTGGTTATGGTCCAAATGAACATGCCTACCGTGTTTTCAATCTAACCTCCGGAAGGATTGATGCCATGGTAGATGTAACTTTTGATGAATCTAATGGCTCTCAATTGGAGCAAGTTGATATGAATGTTGTAGGAAAAAAGAAGCCACCTTGTGAAGTAATCAAGCAATTGGCCACAGGTGATGTTAGACCAATTGAAGCACAAGATGAAGATGAAGAAATAGTACAAGCTTCAACACCATTCGAAGGGTCAAATGCTCCTGATTCTGTAGAGGTGCAGACTCCGGAGGTTCCGAGCAAAACCCGTTCCAGGAACAGTCACTGGAACTCAACCTCCAAGATTTATTCCGGAGGTTCCGGAGTTTGGGAAGACAGTACCCCAGAACATTGAGAACCAGGCCACCAATCAGCATGGAGATGATCATGAAGCCAATTCTGAGACTCAAGCTGATTGTGATGATGAAAACCAACCTCTACACCAACCTCTTGGACCATCACATTCTCATGTACATCAAGTTGTCCAACGGGACCACCCCATTGATAATATTCTTGAGAGCATAAAGACAGGGGTAACAACACAATCTCGCCTTAAAAAATTTTGTGCATTATACTCGTTTGTTTCCTCTCTTGAACCTATCAAGGTAGAGCAAGCTCTTGAGGATCTGGATTGGGTCATGGCTATGCAAGAGGAGTTGAATAACTTTGAAAGAAATCAAGTGTGGGAGTTGGTGGAAAGACCCAAGACAAATATCATAGGCACCAAATGGGTTTTCAGAAATAAGCAAGATGAGTTTGTCATTGTGATTAGGAACAAGGCAAGGTTGGTTGCTCAAGGGTACACTCAAGTTGAAGGACTTGACTTTGGAGAAACATATGCACCGGTGGCAAGCCTTGAAGCAATTCGGTTTCTTCTTGCTTTTGCTGCCCATCATGACTTCAAGCTTTATCAAATGGATGTCAAGAGTGCATTTCTCAATAGACCACTCTTCGAAGAAGTCTATGTGGAGGAACCACCCGGTTTTGAAGATCCCAAGCTTCCTAATCATGTCTACAAACTCCATAAGGCGTTCTATGGGCTTAAGCAAGCACCAAGAGCATGATATGAGTGCCTTAAGGATTTCTGGCTCAAGCAAGGCTTTGAGATAGGCAAAGCTGATGCTACTCTCTTCACTAGAAAAGTTGATGGTCATATCTTTGTTTGCCAAATATATGTCGATGACATAATATTTGGTAGTACTAATGAAACTTTTTGTGAAGAATTTAGTAGGGTTATGAAAAAGAGATTTGAGATGTCCATGATGGCTGAGCTCAAGTACTTCCTTGGATTTCAAATCAAACAAGCAAAGGAAGGGACTTTTATATGTCAAACCAAGTACACAAGGGACATGCTTAAGAAGTTTGGCATGGACAAGGCTAAGCCCATCAAGACTCCAATGCCTACCAATGAACACTTAGATCTTGATGAAGAAGGGAAATCTGTGGATCAAAAGGTATATCGCTCCATGATCGGCTCTCTTCTTTACTTATGTGCATCTAGGCTGGATATTATGCTTAGTGTGTGCATGTGTTATAGATATCAAGCTAACCCGAAAGAGTGTCATCTTATGGCCGTAAAGAGAATCTTGAGATATCTAGTGCATACCCCTAACCTTGGCTTGTGGTATCCTAAGGGCTCCACTTTCGATCTACTTGGCTATTCGGATTCCGATTATGCCGGTTGGAAAGTAGATAGAAAGAGTACATGGGGGACATGCCAATTTCTTGGTAGGTCTCTAGTGTCTTGGAGTTCTAAAAAGAAAAACTCAGTAGCCCTTTCCACCGCCGAGGCCGAGTAAGTTGCAGCCGACGCTTGCTGAGCTCAACTACTTTGGATGAAGCAAACTTTAAAAGATTACAGATGTCATTTTACCCATATCCCACTTTTGTGTGACAATGAAAGTGCCATAAAGCTTACAAATAACCCTGTAAGACACTCTCATACAAAACATATAGACATCCATCATCACTTCTTGAGAGACCACGAAACCAAAGGAGATATCGCTTTAAGTCATGTGAGCATCAAAAAACAACTAGCCGATATCTTCACTAAACCTCTCGATGAGTCAAGGTTTTGCAGTTTAAGGTGTGAGCTAAATATTCTTGATTCTTGTTGCGTGGCTTGACATATAGCACACCTTGATTGATTATGTTGCTTTGTTGAAAATCCTTTTGAAAAACTTTTATACATGTGTATCAAAATCTATTTTATATCCCAACTTGTTCCAAGAGGCTATAGCTGTGTGTTGATTGATTGTTTTCTAGCGTGTTGGGATAAGGAGTCCACGATCTAAGAGTAAAATGGAGTTAAGTACCAAATCTCAGCAATACAGCAAGCTCACTGTCTCTGGTTGCAGTCTCCGGAGGTTCCAGGAAATTCCCGAAGGTTCCGGATCCTTATCTGTCAGTTCAGTCAAGCTTCAGTCAGTGTTCAGTTCTGAATCTGGAGGTTCCGGAAAATCTCCGGAGGTTCCGCTCTTTTACAATTGGTAGTCAAATGATGTCAGAGGGAATCATAGGTGGAATATTCTTGGAATCCTTATCTTTTACCCCTCAAGGGTAACTCCCTATTCTACCCTAATTCATTTCACCGCAGTTAGATCCACTTTTATCGTAACACCTTGCTCTCCTCGCTCTCGCGCCTCTCATCCACCGCCGTGCGCTGCCGCTGTCCTTGCCGCCGAAGAAATCGTCGCCAGTCAAGCCTAGAGGTGGAGCATCGCTCGTCCCCCATTTGGTGCTGAAGGTGAAGTTGGAGGGGGAGCCGCCCGCGTCGTGGTTAACCTAGATCCACACCGGCGGTTTCCATCACCCTCATGCAAGAAGGACTTCCAGAAGGAGTTCATGTTCGTCATCCTCAACACCTCAACCGCCTCCTTCCTTTCTCGAGCGGATCTAGCATTGTGAAGCAAGAGAACCATTACACTACCGGATCTCATCCGGTCAGTTTCTCCAGTGCCACTAGGTCACCATGTGATCTAGAGAGGGCCTCTGGTCTACGTCCTCGACGTCAAAAGCTTTACAAGCTTCTCCTTCCTCTCCCTGATCTAAGGTAAACCTAACCCTAATCTAGCTAGATCTACTTCTCTCCTCGTTCTTGGCTAGAATCCCTGTGTAGATGTGATCTTAGATACTCTCTGGTGATAGATGCTTAGGCACATTATGTTAGATTTCAACTGAAAATTGAATCAGAGAAAGTTGGTCACTGTCACTGAAGAACCCGGAGGTTCTGGGAAATCCCCAAAGGACCGAGGTCTGCAGCAACAGAGGCACTGACTCTGATTCAAAATTCAATTGAACTCTTATACATTTTGTCTCTAATCCATTTTTCATCAAATCTCCTTATCATCTGCACTTTGCCTTATCTAGATGGCTGGTGACCCTTCAAGGAAGAGGGAAAAGAGGCATGTTCAGTATGAGGACTATGAAGGGGAAGATGCCTTCAACATTGCAGTCAGGCAAGTTGCCCCTAGGAAGGCCACACCCAAGAGAGGAAGAGGAGCAGGCAGTATCTCAGGAGGAAGAGGATCAGGGGCTGCTGCCCATATCAATGATAATGGTGGGGCAGAAGGAAAGACAATACCCATAGAGATCACAGAAGCTGTTAAGCCTGGTGAGATGGACACCTCTTATCTTGTCCATGTTGAAGTCATGCCAAAGAAAAGGCCCCCTACCAGGTATGATAGCACCATGACCTTGGAGTACCAGAATTATGAGGGTAGTAGTCTTCCAGTTAGGCTAGCTAGGGAACCAAACCCCTACCTCCTGCCTAAACTAGCAGCCATTGACAAAAGATTTTGGTCAGTTTTTCACTTCAACTATTATAGCACTGTCCTGTTGAGCAAGCCCAAGATAAGGAAGATGCAATGGGTTGAATGGCAGCACTTTGAGGAGTTAGACAGACCTGAGGTTGAAGAGGTACTAGAGATAGTTAACAAGTATGACATGAAGGATTTGATGGGTTTCAAGTATGATTGGAATGCTGAAATCATTGCTCAGTTCCATGCCACCTTCTTTTATGATGATAACAAGGACACTATTCATTGGATGACTCAAGGAGTACACTACAAGGTTGTCTTTGTAACCTTTGCTAGGCTATTAGGCTTTGGAAAGGAAGACAGGGACAGGGACACCATAAACTTTGAGAACCATATGAAGCCAAACCAGATTGCTGATGCTTACTACATTGATGAACTTGCTACTGGATCAATAGTTGGGCTGAAACTAGTCTACTATGTGCTGAACAACATGCTTAGGCAAACTATATATCCTAAGGTTGGAAGTGACTCAACTTCTTTAAGAAGTCTTGCAACCAATCTGCTGTTCAGAATGCTTCCAGATGCCACACCATTCTCTGTCAGCAAGTTCATATGGCTGGACATCATCACTAGCATGGAAAATGGAGTTGACAACTTCCCTTATACACCATATGTGATGTTCATCATAGAGGTTGTCACTGGGAAGATCTTCAAGAAGGACTGTGAGCACTGTTCTTATCAAGTCAAGCAATGGAAGCACCAGAAGACTAATATAGCAGTCAAGGCATTCCTAGGGACAGAGGCAGCCACTCCTACTACTCCAGCAGCTCATGATGATGAAGCTGGCCCTAGCAGTCCCAAGGAAAAGGAATCTGAGCTTGAAAAAGATGAAAAAGTTGCTCAATATCCTTCTACTTTGAATTATTATGCCAATCAAGCTTATGAGACTAGAAAGGATATGAACATGCTGCTAGCTCACAATGGCCTTGTTGTTCAGCCCCCTCTGTCTCCTCCAAACTTCTATGTTGACATCTCTAGTGAGGAAGAGGACTTCCATGCTCAGCCAAGACCTTATGCCAAGACTCAGCCTGATCAGCCTGAAGATGCTCAGTCAGATGATGGCAGTGATGAAGAAACCTTGGCAGCCAAGATCAAGAAGATGAAGCCTCAATCCAAAGGCCCCAAAGCTCCTCCCAAGAAGAATTACAAGGTTCCAGCTAGCCGTGGCAAGAAACCTCCCTCTGATGAAGAACCTGAATCCACTGACAGCACTTAGGATGAGTGAATTTCCTCTCCCTCTTCTTTCCGTTTTGTTAGCATGTTGACAAAGGGGGAGAAGAGGAAAGATTGAGATGGCTTTTGTGAGTTGTGAGAGAAGATGTTGTGCTCTGCTACTTTATTTTATCTCAGCTGAACTCATTTGCTTATGGTTTGTAATATTCAGTGGTACTTGTGTGCTTGCCTCTGTTGGCAAGTGTTGGATTTGGTCATGGACAAAGTTTGTGGGATTTGAAAACTTTTAAAACTTGGTAATGTGATGTAATAGGCTAGTTATGCTTGGTGTTGCCTATCCTAATCTAGTTTCTATTATTGATAGTTTATATTCTTGTCTGTGATGATTGTTAGAGCTGTTGTGTTACTAGAGCTCAAAGGTTCCGGCATTTTCTCAGAGGTTCCGGGCTGTGGTGCCAGAACTCGGAGGTTCCGAGGTCTGGTCACAGTCAGCTCCCTGGTTGATTTAAACTGTCATTTGCATCACGTATACATGTTACACTATTCTTTGCACCCCACGATGAGTTGAATACACTGAAGTTGCTACACATGCTCATAATGTATGCCTACATGTCTTGAGGAGACATTTCCTCTCTATTCAAAATGAGAAAGGCATACATTAAGGGGGAGCCTTGTATTCATATCATCAAAAGCTCAATCTTTTTAATTAAATGTATGCTTTAATTAGGTTGCCAACATTTATCAAAAAGGGGGAGATTGTAAGTGCAATCGAGCGCTAAGTGGGGTTTGGTGATGTTGACCACCCAATTAAAGGTCTAATGAGCTTCTAAGTGTATGTCATAGGTTTATGACTTATATAAGGTGCAAAGGAACAAAAGGAGACCCCTAATTCAAAAAGAAGGCTTGCCCTTGATCAAGGATGCTAGTTTAATTTATTTTCATTTGGAATTTGAGTATAAAACAAGCCGTACTATCAAGAGGGATACTAATAGTGGCTATGGATGAAACCAAGTGCATAAAGTTCTTCACAAAACAACAAAACATCCCAGCCACAAAAATCCTATCAGTTGCAGCACTGTCTCTCTGTTCCCAGAACCTCTGAGTTTTTCCCGGGAGTTCTGGACTGCTTCCCGTCTGTCAGCTGAAAGCTTCCAGTTCTCAGAAGTTACAGGAATTATCCGGAGGTTCTGAGATTTCGAAAAGAGTCGTTGCTGTTCCAGATCTGAGGGTATTTATACCCCTTTGACTCCCAATGGTCCTCTTCTTCTTCCCTGCGCCTAAACAATAGCATTTTGCTCCAAAATCCAAAATCCATCCTTAGCATTCAAGTCTTGGGTGATTCCTTGTGAGAAGAAGCAAATCCTTTCACTCTCTTGAAGTTCTTGTGCACTTGGTGAAACCCTAGCGCCTTGGTGGATCTATTACTCTTAGAGTTTTACTCCTAGATGGCTAGAGGTTACTTGGGAGCTTCCTAGCTTTGTGTGGCTGCCCCAAGTCATTTGTATTACCCTTTGTGACTAGTGGAACACTCCACCTATTGCCTTGGTGATAGGTGTGAGAGAGGAGTGGATCTAAAGAGATCCCAAAGCCTTTGTGGCTTAGCTCAACAACGTGGATGTAGGCCAACCTTTGTGGTGAGCTGAACCACTGGATAAATCGGTGTCTCGTGTGCTTTACATATGTTACATATCTTGCTTGCTTGTTCTTAGTTGCCATCTACTAGATCTATTAGGGTTTGCTCTAGATCTAAGTTCCTTTTTGCTCTAAGGTTGTTTAGTAGCTTGTGCTTAAAATTCATAGCTTCAAACCTCTGTCTCTTGCTTGTGCTATTAGCTTTCAGCTATCTAACTTGTGCAGGTTTGAAAATCAGAAGCTCAAGGAAAATTCACTACTCTGTGCATTTTCCCGGAGGTTCCGGATTTTTCTTGGAAGTTCCGAACTCTAACAGAAGTTTGGCAAGGAATGCTTGAATTTGTTTTGTAAGCCTATTCACCCCCCTTTAGGCCACTTGCATTGATCCTTTCACCTCTTTATGATGGACACACCCTTATCCGAAAAGTGATAATCAAATCCAATCTCACTATGTTGTGAAACGGATAATAGATTGTAACCCAACGGATCAACATGAAGCACATTAGTAATTGAATATTTAGAAGAGATAGGAATGTCACCAATGCCACTGACTTCTCCACTAGCATCACTTCCATAAGCAATTCTTTCTCTTGGTCCTTCTAGATGGAGGTAGGTAGAGAACATACTCCTTTCTCCGGTCATATGATGTGTACATCCACTATCAAGCACTCAACTTGATCCACCGGAGGAGTATGCCTACAAAATAAAATTAGTTCTTTCGTTTAGGTCTCCAATTTAACTTGGGGGCCTCAACATTAGCAACCAAAATCTTAGGGACCCATAGACATCGTTTCACATATAGGTTAGACTCATTTCCAACATATGTGGCAACAACTTTACCAAGTCTGTTGTGTCTCAATATATAGCTAGGTTGAGTATCAATGGATGCATGAGCCTTGGTCTTGTGAGAAAACTTGTTCCTCATGTGCAAGATAGGATTGTTCTTGATCTGCATGTAAGTGTTAGATGCCTTGGGAACATGTTTGGGTTGAATCTTGGCTTTGTTCTTTGCTCTGTCCTTGCAAACCCCGAAACCTCCAGAAGTTTTCTCGGATCCTCTAGGAACTGCACTCTAAGTTGTCTTGGCCTTCCAGACTTTGGAACTTCTGGGTTTAAAACCCAGAACCTTCGGATTCTAGGCAAACAGAAAACCTTTGCTGTTGAAGTCGAGGCACTCTTTGCCTATGACGATCTTCCTTTCAACAATTTTGCTGCCTTCACTATAGCTAAAGCCATGTGTTGTCTTCTTGTACAACATCCTCTCATATTTGCTATCTATCTTGGCTTGATTATCTCCCTTCATGCATCCATTAGCTATAATTGTGTTGAGCCTACCAATCTCTTTCTTCATAGCATCCATATTGGCAAGGTTAGTAGCATAAGATTCATGATCAATATTATGACATTTTTCACAGCCCTTGCTAGTGGAAGTACTAGATTCACCCTTTGCTTTAGAGGGATGTGAGGTAGTACTCCAAAGGAGACTATATTGCTCCTCAAGCTCTTCATTCCTTGTCGTAAGTGAATTACATTGAGCTTGAGAGGCAACAAGATCCTCCTTGAGGATAGTAATGATGCCCATAGCATGATCAACTTCCAACCGTAGGGCCTCAATCTCACTTCTCTTCGAGGCAAGAAGATCTTGTTGTTTCTCTAGTTCTACCACCACCTTAGCCATGAAGTCTTTAGATTGTTTGTCCATTCTACTAACCAAAGTTTCTATTTCTTCATCACTAGATTCATCACTAGAATCTATATCCGAACTATCACTAGGTGGAGGAGAGGATTTGGATTTAGATTCTACCTTATCTCCCTTAGCCATGAGACAATGAATGGTGGTGCTCCCTTCATCATCACTTAAGTTGTTAAAGAGTCCTGATGTAGAGGAAGGGTTCTTAATGGCCACGGTTGCAACTTTCTTCCTCTCCTCTTCATCACTTGAACTCTTATCACTGGAGTCCCATTCATGTCCAATGTGGGCTTCTCCACCATAGCTCCTTCTCTTGTAGTGTAGTTTTTGGTCCTTCTTGTAGTTCCCTTTGCTCTTGTTATACTTGCCCTCTTTCTTCTCATTTGGGCAATCTGCAATAAAGTGCTCCGTGCTTCCACAATTGTAGCACTTCCTCTTTTGCTTGTCAGGGTACTTTCTCTTAGTGAACTTATAGCCTTGCTTCTCCAAGCCCTTCTTGTATTTTCTCATAAACAAAGCTACATCTCCAATGTCAACTTGAGGACCTTCATCCTCATCTTCACTTCAGTCACTTGTTGAGCTCTCTACTTCAACCTTTCTTGATTTGGTCTTGGATGGCCTAGATGAAGTAGAGGGCTTGCATGACTTGTTAGCTTGAAGAGTTATATCTTTGACCTTCATGTTGTTCATCTTGGACTCTAGCTCACCAATCTTCTTTCTATGTTGAATCTCTATGTCCATGAGCTCATGTGTGAGAATTCTCCCAAGGACATCATTTGGGGAGAACTCCTCAAATCTCTTCTCCTCTCTAATCAAAGTGACTAGAGTGGGGTTTCTAGGAGCAAATGCCTCCAACATCACTTTCACAACAAAGTGGTCATCCAACTCATCACCACCCAAGCCTCTAATCTTGCTAATAATGACCATCAATCTGTCAAACATATCTTGAGGTCCTTCACCTTCCAAGATAGTGAACCTATTGAGCACGGCCATCAAGATGCTTATCTTGGATTTCTTCACTTTGTCAACCCCTTCATGTACCATATGGAGAGTGTCCCAAATCTTCTTGGCAATCTCGAAGCCATTCACCCTATTGTATTCTTGTGCATTCAAGGCACTAAGGAGAATGCTTGTAGCTTAAGCATTTCTTCTTATGTTGTGGCAATCAAGTGGTGTATGCTTCTCATAATCTTCAGGGTCTTCAAAACCTACACACACAATGTTCCACAACTCCAAGTGCAAGCCCGTAAGGTAGGCTTTCATTAGATGCTTCCATTTGGAAAAATTAGTTCCATCAAATTGAGGCAACTTGCCAACGAGAATAGAAAGATTATCCTTAGAAGAAGTGCTCAAGCAATCATAGTTAAAGGATACACTTCCATAAGTCTTCTTGGACTTTGTCTTGGGCTTGAGTGTTGTCTTGGGCATTCTTGCTGCCTAGTACTCATCATCTTCATCTCCATTTTCACTAGAAGATGATGACGAACATGCCGAGGATGATGAAGATGAAGGTGGAGGTGACAGTTCTTTCTTCTTTTTCTTCTTCTCTTCCTTCTTCTTCTTCTCTTTCTTCTTTTTCTTCTTCTCCTCCTTTTCCTTTTCTTCTTCTCTTCCTTTTCCTTTTCTTCCTTCTTGCTGTCCTCCTTCACAACATCCTTGAGCTTGTCAAGCTTCTCTTGGGTAGAGGCTGAATCACCATCCACTCTGATGCTTCAGCTGCATCTTTGTTGGTTGGGTCATCAACCTCCTTGTCTCCATCGGGTCTCACTGAACAGAGAATTTTCCTGAAGCTTCTGAAATTCGAACCTGCACAAGGTGGTTAGCCAATAACCAAGAGCTGGAGCAAGAGATAGTAAATATTAGATATGAATTTGAAGCACAAACACCCAAACAACCTTAGAGCATAAGGAGTAACTAGATCTACAGCACACCCTAATAGATCTAGAGGCTAGCAACAAGGGACAAGCAATCAAGATATATATATATATATATAGTAAAGCACAAAAGACACCAATTTATCCCGTGGCTCGGCTCACCACAAAGGCTGGCCTACGTCCACGTTGTTGGGGTAAGCCACCCACCAAGTAAGCTTGGTTTCCCAAGTGCTTAAAAACACAAGAGAGGGATTGGATTTGCTCTTTCTCACAAGGAATCACTCCAAACTTGAATGCAAGGGTTGGATTTTGGATTCAAGTAGGTGAGAGTCAATGCTTGAGTGAGAGGGGAGCAAATGCTACTGTTTTAGCACAGGGAAGAATAAGGTAACCGTTGGGGACCAGGGAGGTATAATTACCCCCAAATCCAGATCTGCAACGACCCCTTTTGGAATCTCGGAACCTCCGGACATTTCTCAGAACTTCCGCGATCTGGAAGTCATCAGCAAGCTGTCAGAAAGCAGTCCGGAACTTCCGGGAAGAACTTGGAGCTTCCGGGATAAGAGAGTGAAGGTGTAAAACAGCTAGCTGATAGGACTTTTGTGGCTGGGAAGATTTTTGGTTTGAGATGAATTTTATGCACTTGGTTCCACCCAAAACCACTATTAGTATCCCTATTGATAGTACGGCTTGTCCTATACTCAAGTTCAAAAAGTAAATGAATTAAACTACCATCCTTGAGCCATAGCAAGCCACCCTTTTTGAAATAGGGTTCTCCTTTCACTTCTTTGCACCTTACATCAATTATAAACCTGTTACATACACTTAAAATCTCATTAGTCCTTTAATTGGGTGGTCAACATCACCAAAACCCACTTAGGGCTTGATTGCACTTACAAATTGTCCTAACTTTGTGGGACTTTAATTATTGTGCTTAACTTTAGCAATAGCCCACTAATCGCAGGCCCTATTTTTATTATAGAAGGTGGGACCCACATATCAATGGCTAAAACTCTTCCTTTCACTTTCCCCACTAGCCTTCCCGGTGACCCCATCTCTACTATAGTCCCATGTGAAAGCATCAAGACAAGTGGCCTAGAGGGGGGTGAATAGGCCTGGAAAAAAATTTAAACTTTTCATGCCAAATTACTATCGGACTCCGGAACTTCCAGGAAATTCCTCAGAACTTCCAGAAAAATGCACAGATAGTGTATTTTCTTAGAACTTCAGGGAATGAAACCTGCACAAGATCTGAACTGGATAACAGTTTATAAAATAGATCTAGAGCAAGAGATAGTTTAGCAAGACTTATGAATTGAAGACTTAAACTCACGAACAACTTTAGGGCACAAGGAACAAGTAGATCTAAAGGAAACCCTAATAGATCTAGATGCTAGCAATCTAGAACAAGCAAGCAAGATATATTAATGTAAAGCACACAAGACACTGATTTATCTCGTGGTTCAGCTCGCCACAAGGGCTGGCCTACATCCACGTTGTTGAGGTAAGCCACAAAGGCTTTTGGGATCTCTTTAAATCCACTCCTCTCTCACACCTATCACCAAAGTAATAGGTGGAGGGTTCCACTAGCACAAAGTGGGTAATACAAAACTTTTTGGAGCAGCCACACGAAGATTGGAAGCTCCCAAGCAACCTCTAGCTGTCTAGGATTCGAAATCCAAGAGTAAAAGATCCACCAAGCAAGCTAGGGTTTCACCAAGTGCACAAGAACTCAAGAGGGAGATTGGATTTGCTTTTGCTCACTAGGAATCACTCAAGACTTGAATTCAAGGGTTGGATTTGGATTCAAGTTGGTGGGAGTCAATGCTAAGGTGAGAGAAGAGCAATGGAGTGTGTCTGAACCGTGGCGAAGAGCCAAATGACCGTTGGGGGAAGAAGAGGTATAAATACTCCTTGATCTAAAACTGTAATAGTCAAAAATGAAGTTCCAGAACCTCCGAGAAATTTCCCAGAAGTTCCGCAAACTAGAGTGATGCACAACGGTCAACAGGCTGTCTGAGAATATCTGGAACTTTCGAGGAAAAACTCGGAACTTTTGGGAACTGCAAGGAGAGGAGCAAGACAACAAGCTGATAGGTCTTTTTGTGGCTAGGTAATATTTTGGTTTGAGATTATTTTTATGCTCTTGGTTTCACCCATACCACTATTAGTATCCCTCTTGATAGTACAACTTGTCCTATACTCAAATTCAAAATAGAAAAAGAACTAAACTTCCATCATTGAGTCATAGCAAGCCATCCTTTTGAAATAGGGGTCTCCTTTCTTTCATTTGCACCTATGGTGTAGTAGTGACCTGTCACACATGCCAGAAAGCTCATTAGTCCTTTAATTGTGTTGTCAACATCACCAAAACTCACTTAGGGGCTTGATTGCACTTATAATATCCCCCTTTTTGGTAAATGTTGACAACCCAATTAAAGCTTACATTGAATTGAAAAGATTGAGCTTTTGATGAATTGAACACAAGACTCCTGCTTCATATATGCATTTCTCATTTTGAATAGAGGAAATGTCTCATAAAGACATATTTGCCTATATTATTAGTAAGTGAAACAAGATACATTGCATTCAATCCATCGTGGGGTGCAACAACAACAGTGTAGTATGATAACGTGATGCAAATGACATATTAACTCAAATAGGGAGCTGATTGTTGTCAGACCCCGGAACATTCGGGAAATTTCTCAGAACCTCTGGGTTCTGGCAAGTCAGATCTCGGTACCTCCAGGAAATTCCTCAGAACTTCTGAGTTCTGGCAACACAGCAGCTCTAACAGATAATCTCAGACAAAGAGCTAACCACAAATAACAAGAATTAGAAAAGATTAAGCATCACAAGTATATCTAGTCCTATTACATCACATCACAAGGTTTAAAAGTTTTAACATCCACAAAACAAGGTTGACGGCGATCTCGTTGATGGCGATTTAGTTAGGGGACGAATAAAACATTTTCTATTGTGAACTAGGTGGATATATTTAAAAATTTTCATGCATGTACGAAACAAGTACCAGTACCCCTTAGTCCCAATTAGTAGGTCGTTTTGACATTTTACATTTCATAACTTTTTTATGCATATAGACATATCATTTGGAACTGAGGAAGTACTCATCTATTAGATTAAAAATACACTGCTATGAGCTCTCAGTTGGTCGGAGGCGCATATACATTTTTAGTTTATTTGTAAAAGCATCTCTTAGAGTACTTAATATTTTCATCTTAAAAATATGAAGTTTCAGAACTTCTAAAAAAATATTGAAAAGAATAAAGAAGATCATCTCGAGTTTATAATAATCTTCCCCTAGAATATAGAAGACAAATTTGCATTAGAAATCCTATATTATTGTTAAATTATCTTAACCACTTTTATGTATTCTTTCTCTCTTGTACATTTGCATCAGAAACTTTTTTCTATGCTTTATTCTTTTCATGCCTTCCACCTCGTTTTTAGAGAAGATACGCGTAAACTCTAAAGCGCATAACTATACGAACAAGCTATTTACCTAGTCCTAACACTAACTAGGCATTAGTTCCAGTTGGTAAGGGCATTAGGACCCTAGAGACCAATCGGGGCTAACCCATAGAGACGAAATGTCACACCCTGAAACGTTTGAATTTCAGGATGTGAATAGGAAGAAAAATTAAACAATGATTTTCTCATAATTTTAAAATTTTCCCAACATTTGTTTTCTTTATGAGAAATATAGTAAAGGAAAAAGTTTTTGTTTGTTTCTGAATTAAATAAATGGTTTGATGTGTGTTGCATTCATGCTAATGCATCCCAGTGTTTCTTGAGTAAAAAATAATTTAAAATAGGTTTATGTCTCGAATAGATTTCTTTGAGAATTTTTCAGTCTTTTAAGTGTTAGTGTATATGTGTGGCCCATAGGTCATGTATATATGGCCCATCGAGCGGCCCATATATAACTACTATAAAGCCTACCCTTCTAGGGTTAGAGGAATATAGAGTGAATCATTTCATCCTACATGGTATCAGTCTAGGTTTTTCCACCTCCTTTCCCTGCTGCTGCCGCCGTCCCCGCCATGGTTGGCTGGCTGCCGGCGCACAGCTCTGCTCCGTCCGGCCTCCTTTGCTCCACAGGCACGGCAACCTCCTCTCCCTTCCGGCCGCTGGTGTATTCCTCTGCTCTGCCCGACCTCCTCTGCTCCACAGGCGCAGCGACCTCCTCTCCCTTCCGGCCACTAACGCCACCTCCTTCCCTCACTCCCTTCCATCCTCTGCAGCCGACCGCCGCGGCCTCCCTCGCCACGGGCGTAGGCCCTGTGGGTGCACGCAGCCCTTGCACAAGAGCACGCGGCCCTGGCGCAGGCGCACACTACGTGGGAGCATGCGGCCCCTGCGAGGGCGCACGCAACCCCAGCGCGGGTGACTCCTGCTTGGGCACCGCGGCCACCACGGCTTCGGGAGCCACAAGCGCCAGCCCTGCGGGCACCGCGGGCGCCGCCAGGGCATGTACGGTGCGAGCACGGGTGGCGCAGCCGCGGCTTCTCCGCATGCTGCACGGGCCGTCACCGGAGACGCCACAGGGGCCTCCCTACCCTCCTTCGCGGTCATTGGAGCCACCACAGGGGCCTCCCTGCCCTTCTTCGCAGTCGCCCAGGCCGCCGACGGGGATGCGTCGCCCCCTCCGTTGTCGTGTTGTCCGTGCACGGGCCCCTGCCCCTGCCCCTGCCGCAGGCGCGCTGGGCTTGGCCGTGGAGCTCCTTGGCTGGCCGCCGGCCCCTACCTCTACCGCGGCCTTTTCGCTGGCCGCCGCCAATGCTGCTCTCCGCGTGGAGCTCGACTACTTCTTCACCGCCCGCACAACGCTCCTACACGCGTCTGCACTACAGCCCTCCATGTCGGGCACTGCAGGGTGAGGACCTGTGTGGTTCGAGGACTGGTGGATGGTCGCTCCTTGGTGATGAGTGATTGACAATGTTGTGTGGACTGACTCTTGGCCTAGTATTGCAGGTGCAAGTTGTGGCTTGATTCGCATGGTGCAGGTGAAGAACAAGCCCGAAAGGTCTATGTCTGTGTGACCTCCCAGGAGCGGAGAGACAAGTAGGCTTCGTTCGAGGTATCCGGTGGCTGACGGGATCAAGTGCGGGCCGTACGCTGGCAAGAAGAGCAAGACGACGTCGAGAGGGATGGAGCCGGGGCAAGGTAGCGACTAACAACTGAAGCTTGCACATGGGGTTTGCAGTGGTTTGGCCACAAAACTACTGGGTTACTTGGTTGAGCCACAAAGCTAAGACCGAAGACTCAACGGGGCGAGCCGGCCTGCATGGGCCAGTCTGACAGCTTGGCCAAGGTGTTACCGGGGTAGGCCGGTCTGACCGCCCAGCAGGGACGGTCTGACCACGTGGGCTGTAGCGCGTCGAGAAGCTTCGAAGCAGACGACACACAACGTGATCACAAAGCTTGCGTGGAGTTGAAGCGGCTTGCGGTTTGCGGGCCTCCGTCTGATGGAAAACGACCAAAGTTTCCAAAGTGCCCTTGGTGGGCGTGTATCTTAAGTTAAGTAAGTAGTGGTAGCTTGGTCTTTGGGCGCCCTCCATATAAACTCACTTGAGAGGAGATGGCAGCCAACTCTTGGAACCCTAGTTCATTTGCTCTTCCTCTTTAGTTTTCCATAGGCCAGCTTGAGAGCTTCATGAGTCATCTTGTCAGAAACTAAGTTGATATGTGCCTTGGTTTGTATATGATGAGCGATTGACCGAATATTTTGAGGCTTTGTGTTGAGTGTGTTTCGTCGGGTTGTGTTGTCGGTTGCGTAACTTTCTATGTTTATGTGGTGTGTTGTCAATGCACCCGTGAGGAGTGGTTGGCAACATTGTGTGGACTGACTCTTGGCCTAGTATTGTAGGTGTTGGTTGCGGCTTGGTTTGTGTTGGTACAGGTGAAGAACAAGCACGAAAGGTCTATGACAAGGTGGCCTCTAGGGTGATGGATAGACAAGTAGGTTTGGTTCGAGGGACCCGGTGGCCGACGGGATCAAGTGCGGGCCACATGGTGCAAGAAGAGCAAGATGAAGTCGTGGACATGGAGCCGGTGCAAGGTAGTGGCTAACGACCAAAGCTTGCACGCGGGGTTTGTTGGTTTGGCCACAAAACCAACACCGAGCCGGTCCAAGGTAGCGGCTAACGACCAAAGCTTGTACGCGGGGTTTGGTGGTTTGGCCACAAAACCATCTAGAGGAGGGTTTCTCAGTTTGGGCCTCAAAACCGAGCCCGAGGGCCAGGCGTGACGGAGACGGTATCCGGGTGCGTCAGGAATCTTTGAAGCGGGCAACACGCGGCATGATCGAGGTGCTTGCGTCGGGAGGACGCGAAGGCCCAATAGATGCGCGGCCGTTCGATGGAGAACTTCATGTGTTGACCAAAATGGCCCTGTGAGGGCTTGTATTGTATCTCATAGTGTAGGGGCACTTCGGTCTTTTCCAGAGGGCCTATATATAGGAGGAGGGGGCTGAAATTTCAGCCAACTCTTGGGCTAGTGGTAGAGTGCTCTTTCATTTTGGAGTGCTTTGGGAGAGAGGGAGAGTGGAGAGAGTGGCTCTTTGTTTGGAGCTTTTACCCATCCAAGATTTATGTTTCTCGGAGTGGCTTGTAGCCGATTGGACAAGAGTTTCATAGTGAATTCTTCCTCTTAATCTTGTGCCAATTCTTCCCTTCCCGAGTTCTTTTTGTGCTATTTTCGTGCTTGCTTTGATTCTTCGTTTCTAGTGCGTTTTGGCTCGGATTTCTTTGAGGGGATCATGGGTGAGTGCCTTGTGCCTCTTTGTGGTTGATCTTGACCCCTCAAACGCCGGGATTTGGCCTAGAATCGGTGATTTTCGGATGAACTCGTGACCTAGGTGTTCTTCGGTGTGATCCGTGATTCCAGAAGTTGTAGAGTTTTTGAGGCTGAGATTTTTGGGGCATAGCATCTTCTTGGGGTGCTTCTCATGTACCCAAAGTTTCGTCTCAAGAGCTCTAGCCGTTTGGGAGATCCATCGATTTGAGAAAAAGTCTTCCTTCTTTTGTTCTTGACCTAAATCATTTTTCTGGTGGTGATTCTTTGATCTTTTGGAGGATAAATTTTGAGAAAAGCTTCTTTGTGTTGTTGAGAAGCTGTGGTTAAAATTGCGTGATTTTTGGAGGTCGTTTGATCGAGTTTTGGATTTTTCCCTTTTCTCTCGAGATTGTTTTCTAGGCTGTTTTTGCCCACCTCGGGTCTTCCGGAGGTTAGGGCCGGATGATCCAGTACGGCTCTGAATTGCACCGGATGATCCGGTAGGACTCTGAAATTGTTGTTTTGGTCATTTGCTTCTGTGTTTGCTTTCGTGGTGGTTCTAGCCTTTCTAACCTTGCTCCTAGGGTCATTAGAACTCCAGTGACTAAGTAATCTTGGCAAGGTTCATGCAGAGGATCTCGGAGTTGATTTTGGAACATAGGTCGGATTCTTTTAGATGATTTTTTTATCGGCTCCCATTCACTCCCCCCCTCTCTGGTCGCCTATCTGGTCCTTTAATTGGTATCAGAGCCGGTTGCAGATTCATGTGACTCCAACAAGTCTAGGATCCACAGGGCGACAAAAGAAAAGGGGCGCTTTGATTGCGGTTTTGGTTTGCGCGATTTGAGCCTGCCTTTGACTAATCCTAACCGGTGCTTTTAGTTAAACACCAAACTCTTTGTCTTGTGAGTCTTTGTCTCCAGATATTGATGGAATGGAGTTTGCTTCGGGAGATGACCACAAGTGCAGGCGGAAGTGCGAGGAGTTGAAGGAAGATAAGGAAGCCATGGCATTGATGCTACTTTTGGTGGCTCAAGAAGATGATCTCCAAGATAAGCTTATCAAGAGAAGCAAAGTAAAGCTCTCCCAAGGTATCGTTGGTTTGTTCACTTGTCTTTGTACTTATGGCGAGATGCTTGTTGAGCTTAAGAACTCACCTTTGCCATGCAAATCTTGTGATGCTTTGTGTGTTGAAAATGAGAAACTAAAAAATGAGGCTAATTGTCGTAGAGAGCATGTTGAAGCCATTAGAAGAGCATGTAATAATCTTGACTTTGAGAATGATGAATTGAACTCTTCTCTTGCTTGCATGAAATCTGAATTGGACTTGTTGAAATCCAATGCTTCTATGCCTTGCAATTCTTGTGTTGCTTTGAATATTGATCTTGATGTGGCTAGAAGTAAGATTGCTTTGTTGGAGACAAGTGCTTCCTTACCATGTGTTTCTTGTGAGTCTTTGCATGCTGAAATTAATGAACTAACATTGACTCACACCACATGTGTAGATGAACTTGAGCATGCTAGGGCTGAAATTTGTGATATGAAATCCATGCCTTGTAGCAAGTGCTCTTTGTTGCTTATAGATGATGCTTGCCATACTTCTTGTGAAGATGATGATGCTTTGGTTGATGTGAATGATGATACTTGTTCATGTGGTCTCCTTTGTACTTCATGAATTGATTTTTTTGAGCAGACTTCATGCATTGATTTGGAAAGTGAAGTTTTGGCTTTGAAAAAATTGAGCGATGATATGAGCGCCAAGTTGGTTGTGCATGATGAGATGAGTGGCAACCTTGAGAAAGAGAATGAACTCTTGCGTACCACATATGCTAGATGCATTGAAAAGGAAATTGATAATTTGAGAAACATGACATGTGGTACTTGTGAGCGCCTCAAATTTGAAAATGAGGTTTTGCGCACAAGGTGCAAGAGTCTTTGTGCCAAGGGTATGGATTCTCGCATTTCTTGTCACTTCGATGTTGATGCTTTTACAATTGCTTCTTCTCAACCGGAGTTGACTTCTTCTCTTGAGCGTGAGTCTTTGGATGGTGGCGCGTGTGGTGGTGCTTTGGATAGCTCTTTCATAGCTACTCCTAAGCTTGTTGCTTCTTCCAGTGTTGCCCAGGATGTGTCGGATGACAAAGGTGCTTCTCACTTTTTTGGAACTCATGCTCCCAAACTGAAGTTCCAATGCACCTTTTGCAAGAAAGATGGGCATATTGTTGAGTTTTGCTTTCGCCGTGCGAAGCACGGGCGATGTGTGCATGCCAAGGTTTTTAAGAAGCCACGTAGCCTTTCTCATGGCACGTGTGATTCTATTGTGGGCACCAAGTCGGATGTTGGTGTTGATGCTTCTTGCTCTAAGTCCCAAGGGACTTCTCACTTACAAGAGAATGGTGATTCGTCCACTCGGACCATGCCTCCCGATAGGCCTTTGTACCATTGCTCTCATTGTGAGAAGGATGGGCATCAAGAGAGCTTTTGCTACCACCGGGCAAGGAGAATGAGGCGAGGAGGTGCTTCTAGGCCTTTGGCTATTCATAGCCCTTGTCATGGCATGAACACTTGTGGGCCTAAGAAGGCACTATTTGTGGATGGGTTTTATGACACTCTTTCTAGTGAGTTAGGCCATGCTCATGGACATGTTTCTAGTGTTTCTTGTGTTGGCCCACGACATGCTTCCTGTGGTGCTTCTGTTGGTTCTTCTCCCACGACCTCGAAGGATCTTTGCCTTTTTGCTTGTGGTAGCACTCAGTTTTCTTCACGAGTGACTCCTTTGAGGCATGGTTCTAAGGGTGTTCAAAAATTTTTTCATTTGAACCGGCATTTGCATCATGCTAACCCACATGATAAGTTAAGTGCATCGCTTACCCGTGTGACCAAGTATTGGATTCCCAATTATGTGCTTGCTAACCCTTTGGGATCCAAGGCTCGGTCTTTTTCGTCTCCTTGTGTGTAGGTATGGAGACGCGGTTGGAGAATATGTGCTCGATGGTGCTTGATCTTTTCCCGTGAGGTGATCAAGACAGATGGTTCTCCACACCGCTTTGAATGGCTCTTGAAAACCTTTGTACACATGTATAGTGAGTTTTCTTTTCCCCTTGTGCTCACTTGTATATACTTGTTGCATGCTTTGATCTTATGTCATGCTTGTGTGTAAACCATGGTAGGCTAGCCACCTTGTTCATGATAGCTTTGTGATCTTGTATATCTATCTTGCTATCTTTTGTATGATATTATGGTGGATGATTTTTTTGAACATCATGCTTTATGGTTGCTCTTTGTGATTATGTCATGTTGTTCATCTATATCATGTTTGGCTAGCTCTATGGTACTTTTCTTGTTAGCATGTTTGTCTCCCCATGTATATCTTATCATGCTAGCTTTGTAATCTATGTTGGTGGATGGTCCATATGATCTTGTATCATGTTTGGCTTGTTGTTCATTGGTATCATTTTGGTTTAGGTTCCTTGTATAGGTTTGGACCTTGTTGACATGCTTGCTAGCCCATGCTTATTCATATATGTGGAATCATGTTACAATGCTTTATTTATCTTAGTTGGTATTGTCAATGCATTGTGTAACATGTTTTGATTTTTCTTTAGGTTTTGGGCTTGCCTTGTCTTCGGGTTGTGTTTTGTTCCTTCTTTGGCTTTCTCCTTTTTCCAGTTGGTTTTAGAGCTTCTCTTTTGCTCTTTATTTTCCTAGCTTTTGCTTTGCTAGTTGTCTTTGGTTGATGGGGAGCTTGGCTTCTTTTGATGGGGAATTTGGTTTCAAGGTGTGCTTTGGCTTTTGGTAGTCATTTGTGATCCTTCAATTGGTATCCTTTCTATGGTACTCAATTGGGATCTTTGGCGGTCTTGCAATTGGTATCTTTTCTATGGTACTCAATTGGGATCTTTGGCGGTCTTGCAATTGGTATCTTTTCTATGGTACTCAATTGGGACCTTTGGTGGCTCTTCTCTCGCTTGGAGCGGTTCTTAGTTGGTGTGTCCCCTTGTGAGCTTTATTGGTGTTAAGTCAAGTTCCGTGTCTCCCCATGCATTTTGCATAGCATATGTATTCATATATCATGATGTATAGACTTTGGTAGGTTCGATAATCGTGTCTTGCATTGTGTCATTTATATCATGTTGCATTTGATGTACATATCTACCTTTGTTGCGTTTGTATCATATGCATGGTAGGTTGAGCTTCTTCTATATGCTTTGAATACTATGATATGCTATTTGTGAGATTTTGGGCATGTTTGATATGATTTGGTGATGGATAGCTATGCTCTTGATTGTTTAGCTATATATGCATGCTGAGATGGCTATTTTTGGAAAATGGTAGGATAGGCTCTCTCTTGTGAGTTTAATCCTTTCATGATATTAGTGTGCTTTGGTGGTCTATATCATGCTTAATTTGTGCTTGGATATCATGTGCTTTTCACTTGGGGTCAAAGACCCAATTGTCATTGTGAATGTTTAGCCCATGTGATACCTTGTGTGGGAGCATAAGCTTCTTTTTGCCGCAAAGGCACTTCATGTACCATTTTGTGCTTAAATTTGAAATTGGTATGTATGAAATGCCTATGCTTGAAGTTATGTTCTCATTTGATTCATGTCATAAATACTTTAAATGATTTAATTTGAGTGCTAAACCGTTGCATGTTGTCTACCATGAGAAGTCTCATTTTAAGAAGTAGATACATGACTCAGTGGCTTTAACATGACATGAGATGCTTATGGGTGTTTGCAATGATCTTGTGATGAGAATGTGTGACCTAGCATGAAGTTTGTGTGATCTAGATTCACTTGGGCAAGTTTTGCTCATGTTTAGATCTTTGCTCATGACAGAGAAATTTTTCGCAAAAATGCTTAATTTGTTTATGCCTTTGCTTCCGTGGTGGGTTCTAGCCTTTCTAACCTTGCTCCTAGGGTCATTAGAACTCCAGTGACTAAGTGATCTTGGAAAGATTCGTGCAGAGGATCTCGGAGTTGATTTTGGGACATAGGCCGGATTCTTTTAGAAGAATTTTTTTATCGGCTCCCATTCACTCCCCCCTCTCTAGTTGCCTATTCGGTCCTTCATCTTGAGAGAGGGATGGATGTTCAGGCGGCTCGCTAGACCTTGTATGAACCTTTCATTGCATGTATAGAAGCTTCGGCGTGGTTCATCTTGTCTCCCGGTGTTTTCCCTTTTGGTGATTTTCGGAGCTATTTTTGGGGATTTTCGTGGTCGCTTGTTTGAGGGGTTTCTTGGTGGGATTTTTTTTGGGTGTCACACATGAGGTATTTGTGCCTCTTTTGTTGGTGATTTTGCCCCAGCAATCCTTCAGGAAAACCTTCGATTTGGGTGGTTTTCGGAGTTCCTTGTGTGCATGATATAGAGGCCTTGGATTCGCGTTTCCCTTTGATTGAGAACGTTTCGGTGGATATCATTTGGTGGAGAGGTCGTCTAGATGGTGACCCGGCTATCTCCAAAGTTCTGCTGCAATCCGTAGGGTGAATCGGGAGATCGGGTGATGTGAAATTGAGAGTTGACCCATGGCTGTGTTTCTGGAGGGCAGGCGGTCTGACCGCGTGGGGTAGGCGGTCTGACCGCCCTGTAGGGTTTCGCGAGGAAAGTTTGGTTTTTCGGGGGATTTCTCTGATAGCTTGTTTGCCTTGATCAAAGGAGTCTCCACGCGAAATCTTGGGTCGATTCGAGGTTGTGAGCTTCTTTGGTGGTTGAGGGAAATCTCCAGGCCTAGGCGGTCTGACCGCCCTGTCCATGCGGTCTGACCGCCCCTGCAGAGGTTTTCTCTCGGTTGGTTTCCGCTGTGGTGTGTGCGTGGTTGAGTTGTTTGGAGGTGAGGTTTGCTCCTAGGATCAGTAGCACTCTAGTGGCTACATGATCTTGGCAAACGTGCAGATAGAGTGGAGAAAGTGATTTTGGGATCGAGGTCGTGTTCATCTCGTTAGAGGAGTCATCTCTCTCGAGAAGAATTTTTATTGGCTCCCATTCACTCCCCCCTCTCTGGTCGCCCAATCCGGTCCTTCAATTGGTATCAGAGCCGGTTACGGATCTTTTTGATTCTAACCAGTCTAAGATCCAAAGATGGGTGACCACGGAAAGGGGTCGGGTCCTCCGCACTTCGATGCCAAGAACTACCAGATGTGGGAGAGGCGCATGGGCGCGTTTCTTCATGGAAAAGGACAACTGATCTGGGAAGTAACGCAAAATGACAGATTAACTCAAACAGGGAGCTAACTGTTGTCAGACCCTAGAACTTTCAAGAAATTTCTCAGAACCTCCGGGTTCTGGCAAGTCAGATCCCAGAACCTCCAGGAAATTTCTCGGAACTTTCGGGTTCTTGCAACACAGTAGCTCTAATGGATAATCTCAGACAAAGAGCTAACCACAAATAACAAGAATTAGAAAAGATTAAGCATCACAAGTATATCTAGTCCTATTACATCACATCACAAGGTTTAAAAGTGTTCACATCCACAAAACAAGGTTGACGGCGATCTCGTTGATGGCGATTTAGTTAGGGGACGAATAAAACATTTGCTATTGTGAACTAGGTGGATATATTTAAAAATTTTCCTGCATGTACGAAACAAGTACCAGTACCCCTTAGTCCCAATTGGTAGGTCGTTTTAACATTTTAAGTTTCATAACTTTTTTTATGCATCTAGACTAACATCTAAGTGAATAAAAAATCTATAAGCTTAAAAAAGCCAACATGACATATCATTTGGAACTGAAGGAAGTACTCTTCTGTGAGATTAAAAATACACTACTATGAGCTCTCGGTTGGTCGGAGGCGCATATACGTTTTAAGTTTATTTGTAAGAGCATCTCTAAGAGTACTTAATATTTTCATCTTCAAAATATTAAGTTTCAGAACTTCTAAGAAAATATTGAAAAGAATAAAGAAGATCATATCGAGTTTATAATAATCTTCCCCTAGAATATAGAAGACAATTTTGCATTAGAAATCCTATATTATTGTTAAATTATCTTAACCACTTTTATGTATTATTCCTCTCTTGTACATTTGTATCAGAAACCTTTTTCTATGCTTTATTTTTTTCATGCCTTCCACCTCGTTTTAAGAGAAGATACGCGTAAACTCAAAAGCGCATAACTATACAAACAAGCTATTTTCCTAGTCCTAACACTAACTAGGCATTAGTCCCAGTTGGTAAGGGTGTTAGGGCCCTAGAGACCAATTGGGGCTAACTCATAGAGATGAAATGTCACACCCTGAAATTTTCGAATTTCAGGATGTGAATAGGAAGAAAAATTAAACAACAATTTTCTCATAATTTTAAAATTTTCCCAACATTTGTTTTCTTTATTAGAAATATAGTAAAGGAAAAAGTTTTGTTTGTTTCTGAATTAAATAAATGGTTTGATGTGTGTTGCATTCATGCTAATGCATCCTAGTGTTTCTTGAGTGAAAAATAATTTAAAATAGGTTTATGTCTCGAATAGGTTTCTTCGGGAATTTTCCAGTCTTTTTCTGGAATTAATTCTCATTTTTCCTGAGCTAAATTTGTCTTCTAAGTGTTAGTGTATATGTGTGTGGCCCATAGGTCATGTATATAGGGCCCATCGAGAGGCCCTTGTATAGCTACTATATAGCCCACCCTTCTAGGGTTGGAGGAATATAGAATGAATCATTTCGTCCTACATGGTATCAGTCTAGGTTTTTCCTCATCCTTTCCCTGCCACCGCTGCCGTCACCGCCATGGCTGGCCGGCCGCCGGTGCACTCCTCTGCTCCGCCTGGCCTCATTTGCTCCACGGGCGCGGCGACCTCCTCTCCCTTCCGGCCGCTGGCGTATTCCTCTGCTCTACCCGGCCTCCTCTGCTCCACGGGCACAGCAACCTCCTCTCCCTTCCGGTTGCCGGTGCCACCTCCTTCCCTCCTCTGAGGCCGACCGCCGCGGCCTGCCTCGCTGCGGGCGCAGGCCCTGCGGCTACACACGGCCCCTGCACGGGAGCACACAGCCCCGGTGTAGGCGCACGCTGCGTGAGAGCACGCGACCCCTGCGAGGGCGCACGTTACCCCAGCACGGGTGACCGCTGCTTGGGAGCCGTGTCCGCCGCGGCTGCGGGAGCCACGGGCACTGCGGGCGCTGCCGGAGCCCTGTATGGTGCGAGGACGGGTGGCACGGCCGTGGCTCCAATGCATGCTGCACGGGCCGCCGCCGGAGACGCCACAGGGGCCTCCCTGCCCTCCTTCACGGTCGTCAGTGCCGCCACAGGGGCCTCCCTGCCCTCCTTCGCGGCCACCCAGGCCGCCGACGGGGATGCGCCACCCTCCTCCGCTGTCGTGTTGTCCGTGCACGGGGCCCCTGCCCCTGCCGTAGGCGCGTGTGGTGTGGCACCTGGTGCTGCAGGCGCGCTGGGCGTGGCCGCGATGCTCCTTGGACGGCCGCCGGCCCCAACCCCTGCTCCTCTCCTAGCCGTGTCGCCGGCCCCTGCCCCTGTCACGGCCTTTTCTCCGGTCATCGTCGACGCCGCTCTCCGTGCGGAGCTCGACTACTTCTTCGCCGCCCGAGCGGCGCTCCTGCACGCATCTGCACCGCCGCCCTCCATGCCGGCCACTGCAGGGTGAGGACCTGTGTGGTCCGAGGACCGGTGAATGGTCGCTCCTTTGTGATGAGTGATTGACAATGTTGTGTGGACTGACTCTTGGCCTAGTATTGTAGGTGCAAGTTGCAGCTTGATTCGTGTGGTGCAGGTGAAGAACAAGCACGAAAGGTCTATGTCTGTGTGACCTCCCAGGAGCGGAGAGACAAGTAGGCTTCGTTCGAGGTACCCGGTGGCCGACGGGATCAAGTACGGGAAGTATGCTGGCAAGAAGAGCAAGACGACGTCGAGAGGGATGGAGCCGACACAAGGTAGCAGCTAACAACTGAAGCTTGCACGTGAGGTTTGCAGTGGTTTGGCCACAAAATCACTGGGTTACTTGGCTGAGCCACAAAGCCAAGACCGACGACTAGACGGGGCGAGCCGGCCGGCATGGGCCAGTCTCACCGCCTGGCCAGGGTGTGACCGGGGGCAGGACGGTCTGACCGCCCAGGAGGTGCGGTCTGACCGTGTGGGCCGCATCGCGTCGAGAAGCTTCGAAGTAGAGGACACATGGCGTGATCGCAAGGCTTGCGTGGAGTTGAAGCGGCTAGCGGTCTGCGGGCGTCCGTCCGATGGAGAAATCGACCAAAGTTCCCAAAGTGCCCTTGGTGGGCGTGTATCTTAAGTTAAGTAAGTAGTGGTAGTTTGGTCATTTGGCGCCCTCAATATAAACTCACTTGAGGGGAGATGGCAACCAACTCTTGGAACCTTAGTTCATTTGCTCTTCCTTGTTAGTTTACGCTAGGCTAGCTTGAGAGCTTCATGAGTCATCTTGAGAGAGGGATGGATGTTCGGGCGGCTTGCTAGACCTTGTATGAACCTTTCATGGCATGTATAGAAGCTTCAACGTTTTCTCTTTTGGTGATTTTTGGAGCTATTTTTGTGGATTTTCGTGGTGGCTTGTTTGAAGGGTTTCTTGGTGGGATTCTTGTTGAGTGTCACACATGAGGTCTTTGTGCCTCTTTTCTTGGTGATTTTGCCCCAGCAATCCCTCGGGAAAACCTTCGATTTGGGTGGTTTTCGGAGTTCCTCGAGTTCATGACATAGAGGCCTTGGATTCGCAATTCCCTTTAATTGAGAGCGTTTTAGTGGATATCCTTTGGTGGAGAGGTCGTCCACGAGGTGACCCAGCTATCCCCGAAGTTTCGCTGCAATCCGTGGGGTGAATCTGGAGATCGGGTGTTGGGAAGTAGAGAGTTGACCCGCGGTCGTGTTTCTGGAGGGTAGGCGGTTTGACCGCGTGGGGTAGGCGGTCTGACCACCCTGTAGGGTTTCGCAAGGAAAGTTTGGTATTTCGGAGGATTTCTCTGATAGCTTGTTTGCCTTGATCACAGGAGTCTCCAAGCGAAATCTTGGTTCGATTCGAGGTCGTGAGCTTCGTTTGGTGTTGGAGGGAAATCTCCAGGCCTAGGCGGTCTGACCGCCCTGTCCATGCGGTCTTACCACCCCTGGCAGAGGTTTTCCCTCAGTTGGTTTCCTCTGTGGTGTGTGCGTGGTTGAGTTGTTTGGAGGTGAGGTTTGCTCCTAGGATCAGTAGCACTCGAGTGGCTACGTGATCTTGGCAAACGTGCAGATAGAGTGGAGAAAGTGATTTTGGGATCGAGGCCCTATTCATCTCGTTAGAGGAGTCATCTCTCTCGAGAAGAATTTTTATCGGCTTCCATTCACTCCCCCCTCTCTGGTCGCCCAATCTGGTCCTTCACAGGGCCACCTGGACGAGGCGTGTCGCTCCCCATCGTGGCCACCCAGAGCGCCGATGCCGCCGCCTCCGAGGCTGCGCCGCCCGTCCCCATCCGGGGTCGATGCCCTCCACTCGCCGCCGCTTGCATTACCCAGGCCCCTTCCCCTACGAGCGCCCCTGCTGGCCTACCGTGCCACCGCCCAGGGCCTTGCACCCACCAGCCGCGGTATGACCACCGCCTGCGTTCCCTCCTCTCTCAAGCGCCGCAGCCACCAGAGCTCCCCGTCCGAGCGCCGCCACTGCTCCTCCTCTGCTTGGCGGTGCAGCCTGCTCGTGGTGCCTTCCTACGGCTGCCGCCGCCCATTCTCTGATAGGCACCACTCTCTACGGCGCTCCTAGCCCAGCTCCCTCTGATGCCCCAGGTCCTTCCCTCGGGCCGAGCGGGGGTGGTGGAGGTCGCAGTGGGTGTCGTCGACGGAGGGGGCGTCGTCGACGCGCACCTCCTACAGTTGCTGCAGGTGTGCCCTAGCCATTCTTCAGCGACCCATGGTCAGGGTGCATCTCGACTACTCCCACTCAGCCTCCGGCGCTGGCATTCAGCACCATAGGGGTGACACCACCTATCCGCACTGAGTGGATCGCCAACTCGGGTGCCTCCTACCACACCACCCCTGATGCTAGCCTTCTTTCTTTTGTCCGACCCCCACATCCCTCTTATCCGTCTTCGATAATGGTTGGTGATGGGTCTTGTCTTCCTGTCACATCTGTGGGTTGTGCTCCTGTTCCCTTTCATTTTCCCAATGTCCTCGTTGCTCCTCAGATGATCCATAACCTTCTTTCCATTTGTTAGTTTACAACTAACAATTCTTATTCTGTCGATTTCAATCCTTCTGGCCTTACTGTGAAGGATTATGTGTCTGGACATCCGCTCCAACGGTGTGATAGCTCGGGACCCCTTTACACCCTTCGCCTTCCTGCTTCTGCTACACCACCTTTGCCTTCTTCCTCGTCAGTTGCACTAGCCACCACTCCCTTGTCCACTACCTGGCACCGCCAGCTTGGTCACCCCAGTAGCGACACTCTGGCTCAGCTCAGTCGTAGTGCACATCTTCCTTGCACTCGGGCTTCGATGAGCATCTCTCCCATGCATGCCAGTTGGGTCACCATGTCAGCCTTCCTTTTTCTTATTATTCTTCGCATGCGACGGATGCCTTTGATCTTGTTCACTGTGATCTGTGGACTTCTCCTGTTCCTAGTATTTCTGGCTACAAGTACTACCTGGTAGTGGCCAATGATTTCTCTCACTACTCTTGGACTTTCCCTTTGCGTGCCAAGTCTGACATGTTTCCCACCTTCCTCCACTTCTTTTCATGGGTGTCTACTCAGTTCGGCCTCACTATTAAGGCCGTCCAGTGTGACAACGGGCGTGAGTTCGACAATCACCTAACGTTCCTTCTTCCTCTCTCAGGGTGTCCAGTTGCACATGTCTTGTCAGTAAACCTCTCCCCAGAACAGCAAGGCTGAGCACATGATTCGGACCATGAACAAACATCATGCGCACCCTTCTGATCCAGGCCTCTCTGCCCCCGCGCTTCTAGGCCGAGAGCCTCCACACTGCCACCTACCTGCTCAACCGTCTTCCTTCCACTGCTTCTCCTGCTCCGACTCCTCACCATGCTCTCTTCGGTATCCCTCCTAGCTACGATCACCTTTGTGCCTTTGGGTATGCTTGTTATCCTAACATCGCTGCCACTGCTCCTCACAAGCTGGCACCCCACTCAACCTGTTGTGTGTTTCTCGGTTACTCCCCTGACCACAAGGGGTACCGTTGCTTTGATCTTGCCTCTCGTCGGGTCCTCATCTCCCGCCATGTTGTGTTTGATGAGTCGGATTTCCCTTTCTCCACCTCCTCTACACCGTCTCCTGATCCTGAGTTGGCGTCTCTATTTTTTGACCCGGTGGTTCAGCCACTCATTTCTGTGTTTCCCTTTCCAGTAGGTTTCTCCGGTGCACCACCTTTTCTAGTGCACTCAGCCGTGCCACGTGCGGCCCCGGTGCCTCCTCCCGATCCGTGTGCATTCCTGCCACCCTCTGCTGCGTCACGCGCGGCCCCGGCACCCTCTGATGTGCCACGCGCAGCCCCGGCACCTCCTGCCTGCTACGCCGAGTCGGTGCAGATGTACCGAAGTCGTCTGGTGCTGACACAGACACAGGCTCCTCCGACTCTAGCCCCGGAGGTGGCTGCACACTATGCGCCTCCTGTGCGTTATGTCTACCAGTGCTGCTCGACGGTTCTGCATCCACCACCACCTTCACCGGAGTCGTCGCCGCCTCTACCACCACCTCCACCGGAGCTGTCGTCACTTCCACCGCAGCCGTCGCCACCTCCACCTCCACTGCTGCCTCCACCAAGCCGCTCCCGTTTGGAGCCTACCGTGTACCACCCGCCGGTCATCCATCGGGATCCTCGTCACACTCATCCCATGTTGACTCGGCAGGCGGCTAGGGTTCTTCAGCCTGTGACTCTCCCTGCCATCGAGGGAGAGCCGCGGATCTCTCTGATACCGTCTTCTGTCCGCCAAGCCCTGGCTGATCCTAACTGGCATTGTGCGATGGAAGAGGAGTACAGAGCTGTTCTTGCCAACGGCCAACCAGATGTGGGACCTGGTGCCGCGCCATCTGGTCGTAGTGTGGTGACTGGCAAGTGGATCTGGATGTATAAGTGTTGGGCTGATAGTACTCTGGAGCGCTACAAGGCTCGTTGGGTTCTTTGGGGTTTCACTCAACGACCTGGTGTGGACTATCATGAGACATTCAGTCCTATGGTGAAGCCTGCTATAATGCACATAGTCCTCTCACTTGATCTCTCTCTCGCTCTTGGCCTATGCATCAGCTTGATGTGAAGAATGCATTCCTCTATGGCACTTTGACAGAGACAGCCAACAGGATTTGTGGATTCTAGTCGTCCGGATCTGGTCAGTCGGCTCAACAAGTCTCTCTATGGTATGAAGTAGGCTCCTCGGGCTTGGTATTCTCAGTTTGCCACATTCTTGCTGACACTGGGGTTTGTCTAGGCCAAGTCAGGCACTTCTCTGTTCCTATATCACCATGCTGATGGGATTGCCTACCTACTGCTCTATGTTGATGACATTGTTCTGACAGCCTCCAGTCCACAGTTGTTTTAGCGCATTATCTCCTCTCTGCAGCAGGAGCTCGCTATGAAGGATCTTGGCAAGATTCACTATTTCTTGGGTGTGACAGTTGAGCCTCGTCAGGCTGGTCTCCTCCTTCACCAGCGATAGTATGCCCTTGATATTCTGGAGCGACCTGGGATGACTAATTGCAAGCCTTGCTCCACTCCTGTTGACACTCAAGCGAAGCTTTCTGCTACTCTGGGTGATCCTGTGGCTGAACCTACTGCATACCGGAGTCATGCTGGAGCCTTGCAATACCTCACTTTCACCAGGCCGAACCTCACTTATGCTGTTCAGCAGATCTGCCTTCATATACATGATCCACGGGAGTCACATCTTGCTGCGCTGAAGCACCTCCTCTGCTACGTCCGTGGCACGGTTGACCTCGGCCGGTCCTTCACTGCTCCTCCCCTGCTGAGCTGGTTGTCTACACCGATGTTGACTGGGCTGGTTGTCCGCACACCCGCCGCTCCACCTCAGGCTATGCCGTCTTCCTCGGCGGCAACCTGGTCTCCTGGTCGTCCAAGCGACAACCGGTTATCTCCCGCTCGAGTGCTGAGGTGGAGTACCGGGCTGTTGCTAACGGCGTGGCTGAGGCATCCTAGCTTCGGCAACCCTTGGCTGAGCTTCACAGCCCGCTCGCCAAGAGTACGCTCATCTACTGCGATAACGTCAGCATCGTGTACCTCTCCACCAACCCGGTTCAGCATCAGCGGATGAAACATGCGGAGATTGACTTGCACTTCATTCACGACCGGGTAGCTATCGGCAAAGTTCGGGTTCTCCATGTCCCGACCACCTCCCAGTTTGCCGACATCTTCACTAAGGGTCTGCCCTCCTCGACATTCTTGGAGTTTCGCTCCAGCCTCAATGTAGCTAGTGACTAGTTGTGTCTGCGGGGGGCCTTGTGTGAGTTTCTTTGTTGTCCAGTCTTGTACTCTGTTGCGCTAGTAGTCCAGACTGCGGGGGTGTTAGTGTATATATGTGTGGCCCATATGGCAGGTATATATGGCCCATCTAGAGGCCTATGTATAGCTACTATATAGCCCACCTTTCTAGGGCTGGAGGAATATAGAGTGAATCATTTCCTCCTACATTAAGAAAGCATGAAAATCCTTTCTTTGAGCTCCAAGTATTTTATTTGGATCTGCCATGTTCTATATCATCTCAACATATTTTCTAGCTGCTCTGTATACCTTCTTCAATTTTCAACAACACCTATAGCTTGTATTATCTTTTGGTTTTTCTCTATTTCTTTTTGGAGTACGAGAGCAACATCAACTTGGGTTAGGGCCAATATCATCACTGTTCCCGTGTTTTTCCCCTCTTGGCCGAATCATTCCGTCTCCGTCTCGGTGTGGAAGCCGTGACCAGTCCTCGCCGTTCTGCGTCTGCCTCCAATCCCTGGGTCTGCAAGCAGTCATGAGCCTAGCCACCGCGTCGCTAACCCTAGCGCAGACTGCTGCGCCACCGAAGCTCGCTCAGTCGATGATCTCGCCGCCTCCGTCTAGCGCTGGATAGCGAGCCAGCGTCTCCTGATGAAGCCTTGTGACGACAAGCCAGTCGTCTGCCTCCTTTTTCCGACTATCCCCAAGCACCTTTCTCGCCAATCGTCGTCCCGTCATCACACGACCATGGTTCATGTCGAGCCACCACCATACCACTGTGTACCAGGCGCTGATATGTTGATGGATGTCGTCCCGGCCTCGTGTCGTTGTTTGCCGCTGGTGAGGACCTCGTGTTCCCTTCCTTTTCTTTCTGTCGATTTCTCGATATGGATCTCATGTGCAAGAATCCTCCTCTGTGTGCAGCCTGCCCTACCGTCCTTCTCTGATCCTACTCGCAGGCACTACACCCCCGGCGTTGTCACCGCTGCTGATCTGCGCATGCACATCCGCTGACCATTGTTTCAATGGTGACTTCGTAGATGCATGGTAAACACTAAGACCTGCGTGGATACGTATGTACTCTCTGTCTCTCGTTTTTGTCCAGCAATTTTCACGATGTTTAGCACATGCTTCTCCACTGCCCGCTGGCCATGCTTTGTGTTGACACTCAAAATTGGCACGTAGCCGATCAGGGTGGACAGACCGGTCTGACCGGTGCTCGTAGTCGGTCTGACCGGTCCTGGCTACTATATCTGGTCTGGCAAGCCACACCGGTTTGACCGGTCCCCGTGTCCGAGATAAATCAAGGAGTTGATAGATTTAGACTTGTAAAATGAATTCCTTGCAGGGTAAGTCCTCCCCACCCTAATAAATATAAAGGGTCGAAGCCGATTGAGGTTCATCATCCAATCGATCAAAACATTTATCTTTTATCATCTCGTATTTACTATTATCTCTGCCTTAAGCTTTTCCAATCTCATATGTTGTTCTTCCTTCGTCTCCGCGACGTCCGAAGGCGTTCTAGGTTGCCTTGCCGACCCTAGAGCAACCTTACGTGCACCAGCTTCGACGGGGTCCCTCCCGAGCCGACGTTCATAGGATTACCGTTGGGATCACCAGCGACCGGTCTGACCGGTCCACCACACCAGTCTGACCGGTGTCGACGCAGAGGAGCTGCAACAACCCCTCTGTGTGCTTGTTGGCTCCTAAAGGGCACCAACAGATCAGTGACTCCGCTGGGGAAGAAGATTTGGCTATCATAACCGATCTATCCAACTCCAGCGACATGTCTTGGTGCGAGTTTGATAAAGACAACATCATCGACATCAAAGATGAAGAGCTCTCACCCGAAGATCGTCAAGCCATGGAGAACTTCATCAAGAAGCAAGCTGAACTACATCGCCAAGTTGTAGAAGATCTCATGAAGGAAAAGGCTGAGCGAGATCGACTTCACTACTTGTCGCACTAAAAGAAAGATCGTGAAGGCAAAGTGGAGAAGATCAAAGGACGTCACCTTCGACACTCCACCATCCAAGGTACCAACCAATGTGAGCACGTCATCATGTCCATCCTCTTCTATTACCGTTAATGATCTTACTACCGTGATGGATAGTTTCCGTTTAGCAATGATTGAAAATATGCAAAACATGGTAGATAAGAGTCTTAGTAAATGTGTAGAGGAGGGTAGCAATGTTGCATCTGTTTCTTAAACTATGTCACCTCAGATCCCATCTACTAATGTATCAAGTACACACGGTTCATCCTCAGTATGTCATGCAGATAAATATTTCGTCGGACCAACACCACCACTGCTGTCTAGTCAGAACAGACCGGTCCTGGCGCTATGGTGTTGTATCCCTCGTCTCCAGAACCTATAGTTACTATTCCTCCTGCTCAGGCTGCTTCTGGCCGTGAGAGTACTTCGGTAGCTCAAGGTATTCCACATATGGTTTCTTTTGGAACGGTGTCGGGGTTCTTTACCGCTGGTAAGTACGATTTCTACGATCGTGTGCCTGGATCCGGCTGGTGACTCGAAAGTCACGGGTTGATACAGGTTCGAGCCTCCGAGGAGTAATACCCTATGCCCAGTCGTTAGCCAGTGTATTCAAGCCCAGGTTTGTAGTAGGGGGTACAAACTTGTCGAGAGAAGGAGCCGGTCCCAAGTCCCTGCGAGGGTGTTCTCGAGTGGTTTTGGTCAGTGTATGGTGTGTTGGGTTGTTTTGTTGTTCGATGTCTTTTTCCTGGATGTCCCTTCGATCACCCGAGCTCCTTTTATAGTCTCAAGGGGAACCTGTTAATCCACGATCTTTAGGAAAATTTGAATCAATCATCGCTCCAGTGAGTAACATATTTTTTGGACTTAATAGCCTAGGTGAGGGGTAGAAATAGGATTATAGGTGTTGTTACAGTGCGGGGAGTCCTTCACCTTCGTCACGGCGTCTAGACCGTATGCAGTGAATGGGAGTTCCACTGTGTCTGATCCAGTCCCGGAGGTATGGGCTGAGTTCTGACCGGGGGAGTTGTTCCCGAGTGGTTGGGTTAGACAGCCACTTGGGCGCTTGGAGTCGAGTAGAAAACCTGATGCTTGACCTAAGCTATGCTTCCTTTGACCCGGAGGGGAGTCGTCGGGGTAGATAAACATCGCATCTCTGCCATTGTGGCGCTCTTGTGTGGAGGTGACGGGTGCCACTGTGGCACAGGTGGCAACATGCGCCTGCCCATCCTGCTCAGATGGGGGAGGGCACGCCTGGTACGGTCGAGGATGGGCGGTCACACTAGGGGTACGGTAGCAACCCACTTGGGCGAGACGGCAGGTTTGACCGAGCGGTCGGGTCTCCTTGGGAGTTCCTTAGCTGGGAAGGTTTGGGACCCTCGGCCCGGAGGGGCCCATCAATCGAGGTGAAAAGTACCCGGGCGGGGCGGAGAGTACTCGGGTGAATCGGATAGTACTCGGGCGAATCAGAGTGCGCCTGGGCGAGCCAGGATCCACTCGGGGTTGGATCCTGTTCCCTTGTACCGCCTTGTGTCTTGCAGTTGAGGGGTTTAGACCATGGTTGATAGCTTGTTAAGAGGTTGAATCACCAGCTCTGTTTTCTACCGTCGTCAGTAGCCCCCGAGCCTGAAAGGGAGTCAGCGGCTCGCTCTCAGGTTTGTAGTTGGGGAGGTCGCTTTTCGTTGAGTTCAGTGGGGGTGCACGAGCGCACCCGCCGGGTGTAGCCCCCGAGCCTGTGGTAGAGTAGGAAACTCTGCCGCAGGGTTTATATAATATTTTTGGTACGGTTCGCCTTTTGAGGGGGGTAGCCTAACTCAGGCGCGTGTTTATGACTAATCTGCGCTATGCCTGGCCTGCTCTGTCCCCACCTCTAGTTGACATGATGGTGCATGTGTAGGCTTTTGACCCCGCGGTTGCTTGGATGCCATGTACGGGTAGCGAAGGGTGCTCACGGAGTCACAGGTTGAATAGTGCTATTGACAGTTGAAAAATGTGTCAAGGTTCACCATAAGCGCACGGATCGGTGTAGCCTTTTTCACCTAGGGGAGATCCCCAAGGTTCTTGTCTATCCACGGAGCAAGGGAATTGCTAGCGTTCGATCTAGTACTAATCTAGTCAACTTAGTAAACCTATAAACTAGAGATTAATCTTAAATCAAACTAATCTATGTCAAAGAGGTGTGTGAGGTGCACAAGGTGTGAAGGACAGTTGCCCATAGGGTCTATGGATACTTGAGCATGCAACCGCTAAGTGAGACAAAACCAATCTAATCTATCGGAGGGTGTAACCAAGGCTTCACCCTTTCCCTTCTCTCGTACTGTCACTATGCGACGGTAATCATGGCAAAACTACGAATGATCACAGTATGTTGAAGGGATCTACTGGAGTAGTGAGATCTATACACCCCGAAAAGCACGGTAGCTAGCCTTAATCATCAAAGCATCATCAACATGAAACCAAAAGATTGAAACCACAAAAGAGTTGGCGATTACATCACAAGATCCTTCACTACCCCATGGTCAAATGAGAAGTTAACCCATCAAGACGCTAAGCATGGCATCGTTGATCATGGTAGACGCTTCCGATGGTGCCATCTATCAACTCCGGGGGCACCGTGATAGGGCCTCGAGTCCTCCTCCGCTTGTGGTCGCCTCCTTGGACTTGATGGATATTTCTCCCGAGTGCTCTCCTAGTCCAACCTCTCTGTTCTACGATGAATGATGTGGTCGACCTCGGAGGCTTTTATCTCTGTCCATTCTGAATGACGGCGCCACCAACAACTTAGGGTTGAAGCATCTTCATGCTCAAGAAACGGGAGGCCGAACTGACGCCAGAAGGGGGTGGGCCGGCTGGCCTGGGCGGACCAGCCTAGCCCACCTCGGACCGGTTCGGTCGCCCCTTTCTCTCCGTGGCTCATCTTGTCATTTTGGATATTTTCCCATTATTTGTTTCTTTTTGGCGTCATCGTCCCCGCGATCAAGATAGAGGGTATTCTAGTATGAAATCCAATCTTTACGTCTTGGTCCTCAGGGATGTTTCGACGTAGCACCTTGGTCCTTGCTACCTTTGGGAGTGAATTTGCCTTGCACTTGAACACGAATGGAACTCCTCGTTTGCTCCTTTGAACTTGATGTGACTCCGTCCCTTTAGTCCATGTTTTCCTGCAAAAACACCACACTTTTAAATGCACATACATAGTTTGAACTTGTTATATCATTGGTGTGCCTAGTGGCAGGTTAGTTCCATAATGAAGCTTAAACCAAAGTGTAACGAGTATGTTTGGAGCACCAAAATTCACCGTCAACAGCTCCCCCACGCTTAGATCTTGCTCGTCCCTGAGCAAGTTTCTTGCAAAAAGCACTTGTCCATGGAGTTGAAACGTGTGTCATAAATTTGTCCCTTACAAGTTAGTCAATCTTTCATCTTTATTATAAGAAACATGGGAGCAATAATTACTATATGAATCGTGGGCATTTAGGAAATAACCCAATCAAGCCTTACCCCAGAACTCATACCTTTTGCCGGAGGTCCTCTGTCTAACCATACTTACTTTCTTACTACCGCCGGAGGGTTTTGACCTTTTTCAAAAATAAACTTCCTGCAACAAGTATTAGACAAAATCCTTCTCCAAGTCCTCACATGTCTCTCATATAAGATGGCTATCCTAAACACTTTTATAGACTCTCACCTCTCATGTGTCTCTCATTTATAATTTAAGGTGGAGCTATAGGTAAGGCTAGTGCAGTAAACACACATATTATCAAGCTAGGATAATCCTCTAATTGTCATTTACCTTTCGAGTCAATGATCATGAGAGTAAAACCATATGTAAGGGGAATGCAGGATGTGAAGATATAGAATGGTGGACATGTGCAAGGGAAAAAGAAAAATGACTTCAAGGCACTAGTGATGTCATCGTCGTCGGATTGCACATGGTTGGAAAACCGAAGATTTGTTCCTTAACAATGCACATCCTTCCTTGCACTTTCTTGATCTTTACTTGATTTGCCACACTTCTTTTGCTTTCCCTTGAATTTCTCCTCTCTCTTTTTTCTTCTTTTTCTTTTCTTTCTTTCTTCCTCTCCTCCTCTTGTCTCTTTTCTTTTTCTATTTGCTCTCTCTCTTTTTCTTTTCTTTTCTTTTTCAACCACTTTACCCTTTCCTCTGAAGCTTTTCGCTCGTCTCTTTTGCACCAAATACAATCTGAATTTAATCCCCAAAATTTGCTAGAAGCGGAACGAACCTTTGGGCATAGGTTGTATAGGGTAAATAAACAGATGATGTGGGTTTGGGTATGGAATCAGGCGAATTACGGGGCTTTCAATGTGAGAAACCCGCTACCGAATATATGTCGAGGCTAGCAAAAGAAAGGTATAAAAATACAGACATGATTCATTGCTCGAAATTAGAACTTCCAAGAGAGTAGGATCCTAACCTGATTCATTGCACTAACAACACTTGTGGTAGAGCGATTGTGATCTAGGCTTTGTATAGGATGAAAACTCTCTCAACTTGGAAAAAGAGATTGCTAACCTTTAATGCAAGTTTTTCTATGTAATTTTAAGAAATTAAAACGTCCAACTTTGGTAATAATCATAGCATAGTTAGACTAGGTTCTAGCTCAAAGTAAAGTATGGATGCTCTCACAGGCAAAATCCCACTAACCACCACGGTAAACCTTTGTGCTCATTGCACATGATCGAATACAAAGATGAAAGATAGATAAACACGTAAGAAAGAAAAATAATTCACACGAGACAATTTCAGGACTCTGTTTTTTATTGACTCAATGCTATATTTAACACACCATCGAGCTAAAAATTGAAAAAAACTGCAAACAAACTAAATTAACACACCAAACCTAATCAACTCACGAGCTAAAGCTAACCAATCTACTTGGGCAAAAAGTTTTTGGAACTAGAGCTAGTTCCTCCCCCACGCTTAAACCGTATGACGTCCTCGTCGTAATCTTACAAAAAGATAGAAGGGGGAGAACATCCGTTACACCTAGTGGAACTTCCCACACAACGAACACCACTTCTTCTTCCTAAGGTCGCTATGCATCCCAAACAACTTCCTCACGTTACAGTTGAGGAATTTGTAGTCATCGTCGACTACACGCTCCAAGTCCTCGATGTGTTGCCTTATCATCTCCATGGCTTGCATGCACTCTTCGATTGATGCGAAGAGATCCGAAATCGCGTGACGACACACCACGCAGCACATGGGGTGCTCGTGGAAGGGGTCGTCATCGCCATCACTGTCGGGATCATTGCCATCATCAAGGTCGTCACCGCCGTTGGGCTCCCCTCCTCCGTCTTGATCTTCAGGCTTTGCTTCCTTCCGGACTTCCACCCAATAGTATAGGTCATTATCATCTCTTCTGGCGGCTGCCCACGAGCTTGGACTACAATCGTCGGAGAAGTCGCTATCTCTGTACAAGTCCATCGGCTCAGGAGTCTTCTCCCCCTAGCTCTTCCTCTTCATCCCGAGAAGACACTCCGAGTGTCGGACGGGGGCAGCGAGCTTCTCCTTCTTCTCCTCCCTCGGATGGCGGCTTGCTATTGGTTTTGTAGGAATGCACCCTCCACAACGGATGTGTGCTGTCCTCTTGATCTCATCCTTGGGCTTCACCTCGCATCACCGCACCTCCTCGAGCGCTGCCTTCGAGAGAGGGGTGAGCTTCTCCTCTAATGGCTTCTTGACCTCTACCTTGTCGCTTCTCGGGGACGCCATGGCTGCTGCGTTGGTTGATCGTGGTGGTGGAAGAAAGCAACCGCAGATGGATTCTTGAGCTCCCTCCTCGTCCCTTTAAATAGTCCGAGATAAAATGCCCGAAACCCTATCTTTCCTATCTCTAAACTCCCTAAAATCGTCAGTATAAACTTGGAAGTTCAGGAGACGCATCCTAGAGGAAACCAGGCACGAGCTGCTGCAGGGGGGCCCTGGGCCGATCCGACCAGGCCGGCCGGCCTGTCCTGGCCCGCGGGCTGGCTCAGCCCAACTTTTGCGGGGTCCACTGTTTTTTGATTGCTAGCCCATGTGGAAAAGTTGGTCCAGCAAAAATTCATGAAAAATTCTAGAAAAATAAAAAGTATTTACAGGTGACATACCTTATTTTTCGTCCTAGGCTTGACATTCGGGCTCATCCTCCATTGTGAAGATGTCAATGTAGTGTAGGGGCATGACGTCGGGCTCGAGAAACACCTTTAGTCACTGTCCATTCACCATGTATTGGTCTCCTCTTGCATCCATGATAGTAACCTTGGATAGCACCGAATGCATGACATAAGGTCTGTCCCATTTACTTTGCAACTTTCCTTTTTCCAAAAGTTTTGAACCTTGAGTTATAGAGGAGGACCTTATCTCCTTCCTTGAACTATTTTCTTTTAAGCCTCTTGTCATACCATGTTTTGATTCTCTCGTTGTAAATGCTTGCATTCTCATAAGCCTTCAACCTCATATCCTCTACCTCGCTAATTTGGATCCTTCTTTTTATCCTTGCGGCATCTATGTCGAGGCTCATCTTCTTTAGCACCCAATATGCCTTGTGTTCTAGCTTGACCGGAACATGACAAGCCTTGCCATATACAAATTGGTATGGAGTCATACCTATTGATGTCTTGAACGCCGTCCGATATGCCCACAATGCTCCATCCAATTTCTTCGAACAATCCTTGCCTCCCTTCTCAATGGTCTTTTTGAGGATGCTCTTTAGTTGCCTATTCGATATTTCCGCTTGTCCGTTGGTTTGTGGATGATATGCCGTAGCCACTCTATGCTCAATTCCCAACTTGGACAAGCACTTTTAAAGCTATTCCCTGTGAAATGAGTCCCTCCATCACTTATCAAGATTCTTGGAACACCATAGTGAGGGAAAATAATATTCTTAACCATTGTCATGGACTCCTCCGTCGAAGCTTTACGACAATGGATTGCCTCTACCCACTTGGACACATAATCGACCATGACAAGTATATGCTCATACCCATGTGAGTTTGTAAAGGGCCCCCTAAAATTGATTCCCCAAACATCGAATAAATCAATTTGCAAATTATAATTCAATGGCATGGCATTCCTCTCAGATATGTTGTCGGTTCCACTACAAGGTTTTCCCCCTAATACCACGAAACGTTTAGGCAACACCACTAATTTGGGTGCAATAGGGGGGTACCATGGCACCGAAATCGCTAATTGGTTGTATTATGTGCATCTATTACTACGCAAAACATGAGTTGCAATATGTTTTTTGTTGCAATAGATAGACGCTAACACACCCATTTTTAGGTTTTGTGTTGCAATTGGTTGGGAGTACTGCCACTCCACTATTGAGTGGCATTAGCATGTCGTGTGTTGCGATAGAAAGGTGCTATAGCGACCATACTAGCATCGGTTGCTTTTGAACGGCAATATAGCAACGTCTGATTTAGGTTGCAAATTTCATGGTGCATTGTTGGAATAGATAGGGGGCTATTGCTTCCTTTTTTGCCCCAAGATGCAATAGCATGTATGTATTGCCACGAAATTGAGTCGTTGCACTAGTTGTCGTAGTCGTTGCAACTATATCAGACTTATTGCAATGAGGTCTACCTTGGTTGCACATAAGTTTGTCTATTGCAACATTTTTTGTTCCTACTATACAGGAGAGTTAGATCAGATCAGGTCTCTAATACGAAGTCATCTCCATCGATGGGGGGGGGCAGCGCAGGACCCTCCACGACGTCTCTAGATCTCCATCTAGATCTCTACAACGCCTACATCTCAACGACAACAATCAAATCTGTTGTGCCACGTACCGTTACGATTGTCTTGATCTTGTATATTTCTCCCCTTCCCCTGCATATATACGCATATTGCTAGATCGTGATCTCTAGGTCGTTTCAAACATGTATGCAGATTAATGGCATCACACAAAGATAGGAGTTGGATGCGCTTGCCTCAACATTCAGAGGTCTGGAAGAGGAATTTCCGATCTTTTATTGAAACTTTTGGCACATCATCGCAAGGTTCTGCATCTGTTGCGTGCCCATGTACAGTATGCCAATGCATGATCAGATATAATAACTTGTTTGAGATTCAACTTCATCTTGTGAATAGAGGGTTTGCTACTTGTTTCATCAATAGTCGAATCGAAGGCCGAACTAGTCCATCAGCAGAGGTTCGTGTGAACCATGATGTCAGTCCTGATCCCAATAATCACGATGCTCAACCTAGAGCTGATCCCAATAATCATGATGCTCAACCTACACCTGATACATCACCTTATTTTGGAGAAGATGATGAAGAAGATGCATGTGATAACCCTGCTGCCACTAATACTCTCATCAGAAACATTATCAGTTACTCTATATATGGACAAATCATAGATGCTGAGGAGCCAAATAAAAATGCAGAGATATTTTTGAAACTATTAGAGCAGGTAAAGAAGGAATTGTACCCAGGTTGCAAGCATGCAACTAAGGTCTCTTTTATCATGGAACTTTTTCAGATAAAGTGCACGTATGGAATTAGTAACATAGCGTTGGAGGCCATACTTAATCTGTTTTCAAAGGTTCTCCCTGAAGGCCATTGTATTCCTGACTCCTTGGATAAAGTGCAAAAGGTGGTTGGAGACCTAGGCTTGGACTATATCAAGATACACGCCTATAAGAATGATTGTGTGCTTTTTTTAGGAATACGCAAATCTAGAGACATGTCATGTCTGTAAGGAGTCAAGGTGGAAAATTGTAGAGAAAACCTGTGGTAGTGACATTGTGGCTGGTGGTACTATGACTGCTAAGAAGCGGCTTCCTGTGAAGATCCTACGCTAATTTCCTCTATTCCTCAGTTGCAAAGAATTTATATGTCGAAGCAGACATCAGAGAAAATATAGTGGCACGAGAAAGAACGTGTCAAGGATGGAAAAATGTGTCACCCTGCTAAGTCATTGGCATGTTAGCATGTGGATAAAGAATATAAGTGGTTTAAAAAGGAAGGTCGTAATGTTAGGTTGGGTCTTGCTTCTGATGACTTCAATCCCTTTGGCATGCAAAGTCTTACATACTCCATAGGGCCTGTTATCCTAATACCTTACAATTTGCCTCCATGGTTGTGTCAGAAACAATCTAGCTAGTTTTTGTCAATGTTGATACCTGGTCCAAAATCTCGTGGAATGAATATTGATGTATATTTGAGAACCCTTATATTGGAGCTGAAGGAGCTTTGGGAAAAGGGTGTTAAAACATGGGATGCAGGGACTAGGAAGAATTTTTACTTGCATGCTCTTCTTCTTTGAACAATTAATGACTTCCCAGCTTATGCTATGCTTTCTGGTTGGAGCACGAAAGGAAAGTTTGCATGTCCATACTGCCACAAAGATACTGATTATTTGTGGTTGAAACATGGGAGGAAGCACTGCTACATGGGACATCGATGTTTCTTGCCCCCGGACCATCCATGGCGCAACAACAAGGTTGAAACCAGGGAGGCACCAGTACAACTGAGTGGTGCTCAGGTACTTGAGAAGTATGGTACTTTTGAACAAGTATAATTTGGAAAGGCCTTGTTATAAAAAAAGGAAGTGTGACGAAGACAAAAGATGGCACAACTGGAGGAAGAAGAGTATTTTTTTGAGCTCCCTTACTGGTCTAATTTGCTCATCAGGCATAATTTGGATGTCATGCACATTGAGAAAAATATATGCGAGAGCATACTAGGCACTCTGCTTGAATTGGAAGGCTAATGTAAGGACGGGGAGAAAGCTCGGCTTGACATGGAGCATCTACGGATACGACTTGTGATTAATGATGATAAGTATACCTTGCCATCAGCTTTGTACGAGTTAGATAAGGATGACAAGGAAAGTTTGTGTGCATTTCAATATGGAGTGAAGATGCCTGATAGGGTTTCCTCCAATATAAGAAGAAGTGTTGACGTGAAGTCACGTAACGTGTCTGGCTTGAAAACTCATGATTACCATCTAATTCTATAGAAACTGTTACCCTTAGTGGTGTGTAGGATTTTGCAAGCTGTTGTCATCGCATTGATCCAGCTTAGTAATTTCTTCGATGCACTTTGTTCCAAGGAGCTGCTAGAAGCAAACTTGAACAGACTTAGCAGTTCGATTAGGGAGGCTGTTTGTCGACTTGAGATGCTATTCCCACCTTCATTTTCGATATCACGATCCATTTTCCTGTTCATCTAGCTGAAGGAGCAAGACTTGGCGGGCCCGTGTGTTACAAGTGGATGTATCTAGTGGAGCAGTACCTACCAACTGCGAAAGGATATGTGAGGAACAAGGCTCACCCTGAAGGTTCAATAGCCGAGTGATACATACTCGAGGAGTGCCTTACTTTCTGCTCAAAATTCGTGTACGTGGACACCAAACAAAATCGTGTTGATCAACATGAAACAGTTGTTGTGAATGAGCCACTATCGAGCCTGAGCATTTTTTCTGAAATGGATTACAAGAGGAGAGGACACACTCTCAAGATGTTTGGACGAGATAAGATGCTGAATATGAGGCACTACATAATTTCTAATTGTGAAGAAGCAAGACCATGTATCGAGTAAGATACGTTACTCAAGATAATTCCTTGTAAATTTTATATTTTAACTAACAGATAATTCATTTCTATGCAGTGCGCATTTGGAAGAACTGAAGAAAGATGTATCAGGAATTCTTAAGAAGCGACACGAGGATCAATTTGTAAGACGGTTTGAAGGCAAGATCAGAGATCTACATGTGAAAGGGGAAGTAAGTCCAGAGATGTTTGCACTTTCTGAAGGACCGGATGACCGAGGTCGTACATTGCATAGATGTCATATCAATAACTAGCTGTTTCGAACCGTTGATATTGAGAAAAGCCTCGCAACACAAAATAGTGGTGTGCTTTTTAAGGGTGACGATTCTTCTGGCAACATGAACTGCTATGGGGTGATTAAAGGTATGATCTCACTAGATTTCCTGGACAAAAAGAAGTTATTTTGTTCCACTGTGACTGGTTCGATGTGTCTGCTGCCACTACAAATAGAGGAATAGGATACAATAAGGATCAATTTGGGGTTATTGATATGGATACTACTCGATTTAGGTATAAGGATGAAGCATATATTCTGGCGACACATGCAGTACAGGTGTTTTATGTGAATATGGTAAACAAACCTAGTCGGAGCAGTGTTATTGAGTTGAAACCAAGGAACTTGTTTGCCATGCCTGAATTAGAACTTGAGGACTCAATTGATGTGGGTGTGGAAGGATTGAATTTATAGGGTGGACAGAAGGTTTTGACAAATTGGACAAGATCGGACAAGGAAAGCACTACCAGGGATGTCTCAGTTATTACTCAAGTGCAGGCCGAAGCAGTTGATGAACCAGACGATGTGGTATTTGATGTTGATGATGAAGATGATGAAGATGACACGTATATTGATGATGGAGTTGCTGCACCACTTCCTTCTTCGGTGCAAGGCCAAGATGATGACTTTTTTGCTAGATACTTTACTCGATTTTGTTTGGCATCTCAAGAGACAATTTACTACCATGGAATTTGTTTTCAATATTATTTACATTATTATGTCGTTCCCCAAAACTAAAGCATGAGTATTTGTGGTCACTTTTTTGGGCGCTTTTCATACCAGATATTCCTTTGAAAAGGAAATAACAAGATCCAAATATTATTTTCTTATAAAATATAGTATGGACAGGATGAAATATAAATTAACAAATCATACTCACACCAATGTCTGCAAAGAAGAAATGATATTTCCAAACATCAATATTAGTAGTAGGCTTTAAGATACATGTTGTAGCTAAAAAGCTGATAAGTCAAAAGGCATTACAAAACCACCAGGTTTAAGAGACTCTCCAAGAGACCAGAATGTGCATCTCACTTTTCCAAAGCAAGCATCATTCACACTGCATTTGAATAAGTTATGTAATTGGCAAAGGTAGCTTCCCACCAGTACAAGAACCTCTAGAAACATAAGTCTTGTATGCAGATAACTTGCTCTTACTTGATTCAGGATAGAACACGTCATGAGCATGAAGCAAAATAGGAGTTCTAGCGGATGATACACTTTACATCATTTTATCGTATGTAGCGATACTTTACACGAAAGAAGTAGTCATGACATTCGTAACGAAGCCAACATTCATTACTACAGAAATACATGCAAAACCCCCCTCTAGGCCGGCTCCCTACCGCATAATGTTGGACCTGTGCAATGATGAATGTTGCCTCGCGCCACCGTCATTGGCAGCGTCGGCCGGCAGAGGCCACAGCGGAGGGCGAGACTCCACATTTGCAAAGCCAGATTGACCCCGCAATGTCAAAAATGTAGAGAATGCAAGTTTGTGATCAAACGCAGATGCCACTGCCCTAGCCCCTCGCCCTCAACCTGTTCCATGTACGAAATTGCAGTGGCGTCAGTGTCGGCCCGCTGTTGGCCCTGTAGAGGAAGACGACAGCCACATAGGCCGCCCCTTTGTGCCCGGCCTCGGTAGCACGGTGGAGCTGGTCGAGGGGAGGCCGAGGGCTGCGGTTCCTACCGAAGATGTCATCCATCCCGGTGAGGAAGCAGGCCACCGGGTTGCCGATTGCAGCCAGACAACGAATGAAGACGTCATAGCCGTCGGGGTCGTTGTTCTGCATCTGCTCGACTGGAAACCGATCTAGTGCCAGACACCTACCGACGTTTCTGTCATGGCAGGGACCGAGCATGCTCTTGCAGGTGGCCCATAGGCTCCCGGGGTCCTCCATAGGCAGATTTGATGTCGCACCGACTCGGCCAGCGATGATTGCGAGCAATTCCACCGGGAGTTCCGCGAGCGACCATGGGTGCTCCCTCGATGCCATGAGTGCCGGTGTGAAAGGGAAGTTGTGCGGTGCGAAGCGTGAGAGGTTGGCGAAGAGGGCGCAGCAGAGGAGCGTGAGTGTTTCCAATAACCGACTTCTAGTTTCCAATTACCGGCGGCGGCCTCTCTAGTTTCCAATAACCTACGGCGGCCTCTCCAGTTTCCAATTTCCAACTTCCAATTTTATCTTTAACTGATAGAATAAATAGTATACTACCAAATTTTCTTCACAACTGAAGTCGTAGCATAGTGGTAAGACGTGGGAGTCTCTCCATCAAGACATGGGTTCGAATCCCATCTCTGCGCAATTTTTTTTATTTTTCCCTAGATGCATGATTTTCGTTTGTATAACCTGAACCAAATAACATAGCCATTTCACATCACAAGATCAACACTCTAAATTTTCAGACAGACAATTCCATTCATGAGCTGAAACCACAAGTAATTAACCACTGAACATCAGAACTGGATTCAGAAGTAGTTCACATAACTACTGGAATTTCATCCCTATTTACAGACACAAACAACACAAAAGCACTACTTATTGTTTCTTTCCTTATTGGCTGCAGAAATAGTCGAAAGCATCGACCATCTATTACAAAAGCACTACTTGTTCTTTCTTGCCTTCTCGCTTGCAGCATTGAGTGCAGCCTGAAGTCTTTTCTTGTTTGCCTTCTCCTTGTAGAGCTCAGCCTGAAGACACTCTATATGTTCCTGTGCCACAACCACCTCATCATGCAACTCACAGAAGGTCATCTGTTGGCCAATGAGCAATGAATGAGCATATGAGCATATATATGAGCAATGAACACTGCTAATTTATATCAGTACAACATATATATGCAGTTTTTGAATCAATCATAGATTTCCCAGTGCTCGTCAGCCGAAACAACAACATTGCCTCATCTAATTCATCTAAGGAATCAACCTATGATTCAGTTGAAATTGAAACTGTAAGAGTGAAGAAAGAGGTCTACCTCACCTTCTTCTCCATCACCTTCTTCACCTTCTCCTTCCCTGTCACCGTCACCTTCGCCTTTTCACTCACCAATGCCTCCTCGATGCTAGACTCCCCATTGCTAGACTCCTCACTGGTAGAAGTCAGCAGGTCGATGGTTGTTTTCTTGCGCTGAACGTCGCTGGGGCCGTCGTCGTCGTCGCAGGTGGGGATGTGGAACGAGTAACGGAACCCATCGGATAACTCCTCCTTGACCCAGACGCCGGAGCCGGAGTGCATCTCCCAGCACGCGTTGGACTCTGGCGTGCACTCCGCAGCGAAGCGGATCTGCTGCCGCCTGATGGCTCTCAACGCGCGCTCGGAGGCGGAGCAGATCTCCTGGCCCGTGCTAGCCTTAGGCACGCTCGACGGCGGAGGGGATCTCCCAGCGGAGCAGAACCTTCCCCGCGCATCTCGCTCCTGCTGACGAGCATGGTGCTGTCGAGATGCACTTGCTGACTGGCCAGGGTTCTTCCCAAACTTGCCCATCTTTGAGGTGTAGGCGGAAGCGGCGGTGATGAAACCCTAACACGCGGCGAGAGGCTAGTGGAATGGGGGGAGATGGGTCTCGACTGCAGATTTTGTCCATAGATGGATTGAGTGGAGCCGAGGAGGACCTACATGTCATTGCAAGCATATAAAGAACGTGGCGCGCCTGGCCGCTGCGTGGTCGTGGACGTGGAGCGGCCGGGGCGCGGCCAGCCTCCGCGTGGCCGCAGCCGGCCGTGGCTGGGGTGCGGCCAGCTGCTTGTTGGCGTTTCCTAGTGCCGTCACATTAAGAACATATCTGGAATCCATCCTTAGTGACCACACCAAGAATCGCCTTGTAGGCTCTTCTTAACGTCACAACTAACAACGCCGAGTTAGCGTGAACATCAAGACTTGCCAAAGGTTAATCTAAACGATCATGAACGAATCCGCAAGCGCACAGATAAACCATTGTAGCATTTCCCCAAGGAAGGAGAATATTCCAAGGGTATCGTATCCGTGGAAGGCAATGGCGGATATCTTAGACTTATGATTTTGCACTGAATGTAAACTAAGAGATAGATATAGGAAACAACAAACTCAAAGGCAGGGGTAAGATAAAAGATATAAAGGGTAGTATGACACACACTCAAATCTACCTCTACTCTAGCACACTATGGCTTAGGGGGAACATACGAGTTAGCTCTAGGTTCTAATGTACTAAACATACAAAGCTAGAAGATACAGGAGATAGGCATAGCTAGCCCGCGACGACCAGCACTCTGTGAAACTAGACTTTAGACTCCTACAGCAGGTACCCCAGCGCGGAGGGTTGCAAAGGATCTGACAGCTGTCACCACTGCGGACCTACCTCTATCGTTACAGAGGGTATGCTCATAACTAACATAGCCACACAACCCAGGCACCATGCCTGCGTTGCTGCTAGACTTCACCTGGCCCAGGCTATTGTGACCCAGGGTGAGAGCCACCAGAAGACTGGTCAACTTAGACCGAGTACCGTAGCTTCAACACAAACCTCATGCAACACTCTCATGCCATCTAACAAGATCAACTTATGCTAGACATACGAACGGATACGAACTCTCTTATTTCTAGTCAATAAGATCAAAGGGTCGTGTTCGTGAAGAACACGAGCCTCTAACTTATGAACAAACACATAAGGAATGAGTTTATCACCCTTCAAGTGGATCAAAAGGTAGTGTTCATGAAGAACACAAGCCTCTAAATGATGAACAAAGGATGAACTCAAGAACATATCAAGCATCTGATCTACCATGACTTTATATGAAATAGCTGAATAACTGAAGTAGATCAAAGTCATACAATGAAATAAAGATACAAGAGAACTCATACCTAGACTCCAAAGAAGACTTGAAACCTGAATAAGAGCTACTCTAGCCTACCCTCTAGCCTTGAAAACTAAAAGTGAGAGGAGAATGAGAGATTGGTGTGTGGGAAATGGGAGCCCCTCCCCTTCTATTTATAGGCAAGGAAGAGGCTTGCTTCGGGGCTCAAACTCCACCAAAACACCCAGGAGTGAGGTAAGTGACCAATGAGCTACTAACACGAGGAAGTCCAGGATCAGAGGCCACTAAGGCGGTTCGGCCGATCCTAGGATCGGCCGGCCCCCTAGGGTGGCCCCCTGGCCTGTGGTTTCTCTGGGTGGCTACCCTGTGGGCCCTTTGATCCTCCCCCGGTGCATGGCTTGATTTGGTATCCGAGTTGGGCCCCTTGATCCATGTGAAGTCCATGTGGCGCTCTCTGATTCGTCGGTGAGTGCCTCCCTTGGATCAATGACGTGGAATGTCATGTCTTTCTTTAGTGGCAGCCACCTCCTCAACTGAGTTTTCATGGTTTCTCCATTGAAGGTGGGTTTCCATCTCTTTTAAGGGGTATTTCACCTACATACAAATAATCTCCAAGGACAAGTGGAACTACATTATTCAAACCAAAATGCATGTAAATAATGCATATGCCTCCATTTATGTGAGAATATTGAGGGCTGAAAGTGGTACCTAACAACTGTCAACAAACTCCCCCAAGCTAACCTCTTGCTCGTCTCGAAGCAAGACATTAGAGACTTAGGTTGGTTGATCAGGAGTTGCTACAATGTTGTACTCTCAACTTATGGCAAAACATACAGCAAAGTACTCTACTAATAGTTGAACAAGTTGGCAATGTTCTTACCTTTCACCTAATGACGTGGGGCATATAGCTTCACCTGCCTTAGGTGGTTGAGAGACAGAATGGTTATATAGCATGTGCATAATCACTCATACCTTGATCAGCTATCAATCCGGAGGTTTTGCAAATTTTTCAAAAGAAAATCAGAGTTCCTCAAATGATACTCTCGGATCGCTCAAAAGTGTATGATTCCTCACCAAGGCATCAATGTTGCCTTTCTTCACATCCTACTCCTAATAGGCTTATGTGGAGCTGTAGGTAGGGAAGAAATGTGGCATACTTGTCTCTCATATTTTCCTAAGTCAAAGACCGGATCCTTGGAAGAAACAAACATACATCCTAATCAAGATGTGCATATGTGTGTGATGGATATGAGCATGGCAAGGTGGATACTAGGCCCGGAAATGGGTGCTAGATATTACCATGCTTTATATGAGGAAATGAGGGATTGATGGTAAGGTGGACACTAGCCCCGGAGTAGGTACTACTTATTACCATCTATGTGGTGGAACTCTTTCTCTGGCACATATCAATCCCTTTTTCTCCTTTTGAAATTTTTTTCGAGACTTGGGCTAGCTCTCTTTATTTTATTTTTGCCATGCTTTTGAGCATTCTTTTCTTTTTTTCTCTTTTTTCTCTTTTTTTTTATAACTAGCCCTTTGTCTCTATTGGAGATATTTGGAGAGGGTTGAATGATACAAAGATACATAGATTTTTATTTTGCAGAAGAATGCATAAGCAAAATGGAGCAAATGATGAATGCTAACTTCCAGTGTAGAAGTTTTAGCATGAACGTGTACGTGATCTTGATCAGGGGAGTATGAGTTCTAACAAGGGTCACAACAATTTGACGAAGCTCAATGAGAGAACAAGCTGCATATGTGGAGGCTAAGAGCTAGAATCTACATATGGCCTTGGATGGGAAATTCTCATCATTGAGGATCTCATCATGTTTCGATTTAAAAAGGAAAAACTCCGGATGTCAAGCATCACTAAGCACAAGATCATAGCACTCTATTATACCATATCATGTCTCACAACAACTTAGACAAGGATCATGCTTTTTGCTACCCACAGTTTTCAAGCTAAGGTTTGAACATGAAAGCCAACAAACTCAAAACTTAGGTAGGATACAAAGTTGTAAGCAAGACATACGAGAAGAATAAACAAAGCAACTATTCATCATTTCAACCATAGAGGCAAAGCATTCTTACTATGCATATCACAGCAAACTAAGCAAACGATGATGATGAAAGCAAATAAATCTTTTTGGTCTTTTTATTTTTGCAGATTTTATTTGGGTTTTCATTTATAAGATACTCTGAAAACAAAGGAAGATACAAGTTACCTCAGGATGGGGGTCCTCCCTCAAGCTAGCTTGAGGCTCACTACGGAGGAGGGTAGAAGAAACCCTGACTGCATGTGTCGCTGCTAAGCCTGCTGCATGGCTTCTATCCTCTCACTAGCCTGACGCTGCCATGCTGAGGTAGACTCGACGTGGGTGTTCAGCGTCTCCTCCAGTCCCGTGACCTGGACGGTGAGCTCTCCCGTCTGCTGCGTGAGCTGAGCATTGCGTGCAGAGGCTGAGGAGTGCCGTCGGAAGGACGAAGACGGAGGTGGACCACTAGAGCTGGAACTAGCGGGTGTGGCCCACTGAGCGCCGCTAGCACTCGCCCAAGCCGTGCCACTCGCACTCGGATGGTAGGCGGGCTGATCCCAACCAGGTGCATATCCAGGGGTAACCCCGAACATGTACCCCGCAGGGGCCCCTCCTGCCACGGGTGGTGTAGCAGGCTGTGGCTGCTCCTGCTACTGCATGCGTGCTCTCTTCGCCGCGCTTCTGGTGGACCTGCCTGAAACACTAGCACGACGGCTTTCCTCTTGTGTAACAAGGGGAATGGTTAGTGACTCCGAGCTATACAATCGAAACCCCGGGTTAGGTAACGGGATTTGATTTGCATAACCCGGAAAGAAGAAAGTCAAAGAATCATCTGGGCCTTTCTTAAGTATATGCCCTTGGATCAAGTATGCCTCATCAATGAGAACTCGGGGCGCCCTGATGAAGGGTATGGGATTCCCGCTAAGAACCCCGAGTCTGGGAGCAATACGAGTCACCAAAGACATACACTCAATAGGACCTATCATCTTGAAATTCATCAACCACTGCCGAATCATAGCTTTAACGGGAGAGACCTTGATCTGGTTAACAGTGGTGTATAATAGCGTCATCTCATCGCTGCACACAGGCCGAACATCCTCTCGTGGAAAGAGAGTAATGGCAAACCACTTGTGCCACAAACGGAGAGTGGGATGCAGAATATCATTGCACCGAGGTACAAATTTGCCATTGTAAACAAGACCAGAGATGTCTGCCCAGAAAGAGTCTCGAACAAAACCCTCACAAGCTCTCTTCAGAGAAACAACACAATGAGGACTAAAACCAAGAAGACGACTAAGTTCCTTCCAAGAAACACAATAATCGGTCCCAAAAAGACGAAACTGAATGCCATCCTGAATCTCGGTAAGAGAGCAAAGAAACTGGATGGTGAGGGGCCGAGAGCCAAGCTCCGTAACCAGCGCAAACTCCTCCCAACCAAGAGCATGCCAAATGGAAGCGAACTCGAGATTCATACCTGTTTTCTCCATGAGAGCCGGGTCGAAGTCCCGGGTGTGGGCGAAGACTTGGTCCTTTAGGAGAGCGTAGGCTTGCTCCTCTCGAGCGCCATGCAAGCTGAGGTAGGGGTGTCGTTGACGACCTCCTCCGCCGCTTGTGGCTCGACTTGCTCTTCCTGCTCTTCTTCATAATCCATCGTCAATGGGCTCGGCGTCGACTCGGCGGGGACGGATGAACTCGCACTTGCCCGCGAACGGGAGCGTGTCACCCTCTAGAGAGTGTTCACCGCCAAATTCATGCTAGCACAACAACAAGGGACAACAAGAGCAACTCGGTGATGGATTAGTGAAATCGAATGAATTTCTTACCGAGCTTGCTCCACCAATGGCAATACTTTCAGCAACAAAATAGAGAGAACACTTGTTGATCCAATCTCGAGCAAAAAATCCAATAAAACCAAGAGAGCAAGGAGTAGAGAGGGGAGTGTGTGTGAAATGAGTTGAATGGGTGGAGAACACCCCCTCTCCCCCTGCTATTTATAGGAAAATGCGCCGGGTATCCAGACATAGCCGTTCGGCAACGACTAGGAGCCATTGGAGCAAGGTGGGGCCCAGCAGCCGTTGGGCTGCTTCGGCCGAACCTGGGGTCGGCCAACCCTAGGCCGGGCCCACCTGCCCTCTGCCCTGGCCAATGGCTCCCCAACGGCTAGCTGGGGGCCTGCCTGACTGCCACGACCCAAATTCCCTCGAAATATTTTTCAAATGATTTTTCTTGAATTTTCAAACTCAGAAATTATTTTCAGAAATTTTATTTTAAAAAGGGAAAAGGGCTAGATAAATCTAGCATGCAGATGCATGGTTTTGGGAAATCAAATATGCAATTTTGGAAATAAAATTTTGGAAAGGGAAATATGAGATAAGTACCAGCTTTAACCTTTTTGGTAGAAAGGACCCATCATTTTTAGTCCGACGAGTTGGACTCTTCTCAGCGATCAATTCCACTCAGCACCCCACTCCTGAGAAGTAGAGGGTGGTGCCTTCTCAATCTTCTGCCATTCTTTCTGAATTTTATTTTGCTTCTTTGGCGGAGATTTTTTCTTTGGGGTGAAGGCTCCGTCCTTCCCCCAAGCTGCTCAACACTATCCTGCACCAAGTAGCACTGCTCCTCTTTGTCCTGAAACTTGAACTTCAAGTTCCTCTTCCCAATGCGGAAGCGGATTATCCCAGACCCCACATTGATTCTAGCTCGGACATCACTGAGAAATGGTCGCCCAAGGATGAGCGGCATTCCTCCCTCGTCATCCATATCCAGGACCACGAAATCCGCGAAGACATAAGAGTTCTTGACCTTAACCAATATGCCCTCAACAATTCCTTCTGGATATCGTATCATTGAATCAGCGAGTTGGATAGTCTGTGCTGTAGGAGAGAGAGCTGGATATCCTAGTTGCTCGAACATGACCTTGGACATGAGAATAACACTTGCACCAAGGTCACAAAGGGCATGCCTGATCGTCTTGTAATAAATTGTGCAAGTGATAGTTGGGTAGCCTGGATCTTTCTTGTGCACAACTGCTGATTCCTCCCACGGATCTAGAATTTGTTGTATGGGCTTTCCTGCATAGTTAGAAGCACATGTCTTCCTAGGTGGCTTACCCCACCTAGTTGACACTACACTAATATTTTCACAAGAGGATACGGGTTGCTCCGGGATCCTCCCGTTATCAGCAGATGGAACCAAAGCAGCTAGCTGAGCCAACTGGGTTTCTAACATCTTGTTGAAACTCAGCTGGCTCTTCTGAGCAGAAGAAAAACTATCAAGCTTAACGTTGAGACTTTCCAGGGTTTTATCAAGGGCAGCTAGCTTTTTGTTAACACCTTCATTAATCTTAGCTTGCCCAAAAACGAGATCTCTCAAGGAAGGTTGGTTGGGATTGTAAGAATTACCTTGGTTACCTCCTTGATAATAACGGCGTTGTTGATTCCACGATTGGCCCCCTTGTTGAGGTGGATGATAACCATTGTTGTTGCTATTCATGTACATCACTTCCTCCTGAGTCTCCGGACAGTAATTGCCTGAGTGCCCAATCTTGCCACAGACTTCACAAGTCACATGGGAATCTATAGGCAGAGTAGTGGTGGCCATGGCAGCCTTCTCGCTGGTGTAGTCATCCAATCTCTTCATAAGAAGATCCAACTTAGCGGTAATCATGTCTGCTTCCTTGACAGTATGAGTAACCCTCGGTTGTGGTTGGAGTCTTTCATCACTCCACCCTTGGTTAGAAACCATCTTCTCAATGAGTGATTTAGCATTATCAACAGTGAGTGAGAAGAATGCTCCCTGAGCAGCAGCATCAATATGGCCTCTGGCTGTCGGAGTCAACCCATTATAAAAGCTTTGAAGAATAAGCCAATCCTTCATCCCATGGTGAGGACAGGCCAGGACATACTCTTGAAGCCTTTCCCAAGCCTCTGGAATAGATTCACTTGCTGCTTGCTGAAAACCAGAAATTCTTCCACGAAGAGCATTGGTTTTACCCAATGGGAAGAACTTCTTGAGAAATGCCTCTGAACACTTTCCAAGTGTTAATAGCATCACGATTCACGTAGAACCATTGCTTGGCTTTCCCTAGGAGAGAGAATGGAAACAGCCGTAGACGGACATCATCCATATTTGCACCCCTGATGATGAAAGTGCTGCATAGCTCTAGGAATTGCTGCAAATGAGCATTGGCATCCTCATTTGGCTTGCCACAGAATGGGCTAGCCTGTACCATCGTAATTAGACTCGTCTTGATCTCAAAATTTTCAGTCCCCATTGCCACCTCAAAGCCTTGCAGCACCTGGTCAGCAAAAGGAGCTGAGTACTCACAAAGTGTCTTCTGGGCCATAGCGTTTGACGTGGATAGTACAAAGGAAGCTGGTTCACCTTCTGGACGAGTACGACGAGGTGAGTCGAAATGAATTCGAGCTTTCCTCACAAGTGACTCGGGATCTTCAGTGAAATTCTTCGGTAAGTCGAAACCAGTCATACACTACCTGTCTTCATCATCCAAAGATAAAAGAAGACAATCAAGGTTAGCCTGCATTGAGAGTTGTCCTATCCTACTCAGAGTTTATAAACAGATGCAAAGCATAGTCATGATGATCTTTTGCCTTCCCGGCAACGGCGCCAGAAATGCGTGTTGGCGTTTCCTAGCGCCGTCACTTTAAGAACAGATCTGGAATCCATCCTTAGTGACCACACCAAGAATCGCCTTGTAGGCACTTCTTAACGTCACAACTAACGATGTCGAGTTAGCGTGAACATCAAGACTTGCCAAAGGTTAATCTAAACGATCATGAACGAATCCGCAAGCGCACGGATAAACCATTATAGCATTTCCCCAAGGAAGGAGAATATTCCAAGGGTATCGTATCTGTGGAAGGCAATGGTGGATATCTTAGACTTATGCTTTTGCACTGAATGTAAACTAAGAGATAGATATAGGAAACAACAAACTCAAAGGCAGGGGTAAGATAAAAGATATAATGGGTAGTGCGACACACACACTCAAATCTACCTCTACTCTAGCACACTATGGCTTAGGGGGAACATACGAGTTAGCTCTAGGTTCTAATGTACTAAACATACAAAGCTAGAAGATACAGGAGATAGGCATGAGCAGTGCATGAGAGGGTAAGGTTCAGCACCCAGGTACAAACTGGGAGCTAGCCCGCGACGACCAGCACTCTGCAAAACTAGACTTTAGACTCCTACAGCAGCTACCCCAGCGCGGAGGGTTGCAAAGGATCCAACAGCTGTCACCACTGCGGACCTACCTCTATCGTTACGGAGGGTATGCTCATAACTAACGTAGCCACACAACCCAGGCACCATGCCTGCGTTGCTGCTAGACTTCACCCGGCTCGGGCTATTGTGACCTGGGATGAGAGCCACCAGAAGACTGGTCAACTTAGACCGAGTACCGTAGCTTGAACACAAACCTCATGCAACACTCTCATGCCATCTAACAAGATCAAATAAGGCTAGACATACGAACGGATACGAACTCTCTTATGTCTAGTCAATAAGATCAAAGGGTCGTGTTCGTGAAGAACACGAGCCTCTAACTTATGAACAAACACATAAGGAATGAGTTTATCACCCTTCAAGTGGATCAAAAGGTAGTGTTCATGAAGAACACAAGCCTCTAAATGATGAACAAAGGATGAACTCAAGAACATATCAAGCATATGATCTACCATGACTTTATATGAAATAGCTGAATAACTGAAGTAGATCAAAGTCATACAATGAAATAAAGATACAAGAGAACTCATACCTAGACTCCAAAGAAGACATGGAACCTGAATAAGAGCTACTCTAGCCTATCCCCTAGCCTTGGAAACTAAAAGTGAAAGGAGAATGAGAGAGTGGTGTGTGGGAAATGGGAGCCCCTCCCCTTCTATTTATAGGCAAGGAGGAGGCTTGCTTCAGGGATCAAACTCCACCAAAACACCCGGGAGTGAGGTAAGTGACCAATGAGCAACCAACACATGGAAGGCTAGGATCAGAGGCCACTAAGGCAGTTTGGCCGATCCTAGGATCGGCCGGCCCCCTAGGGTGGCCCCCTGGCCTGTGCTTTCTCTAGTTGGCTGCCCTATGGGCCCTTTGATCCTCCCCCGATGCATGGCTTGATTTGGTATCCGAGGTGGGCCCTTGATCCTTGTGAAGTCCATGTGGCGCTCTCTGATTCGTCGGTGAGTGCCTCCCTTGGATCAATGACGTGGAATGCCATGTGTTTCCTTGGTGGCAGCTACCTCCTCAGCTGAGTTGGCATGGTTTCTCCATAGAAGGTGGGTTTCCATCTCATTTAAGGGGTATTTCACCTACATACAAATAATCTCCAAGGACAAGTGGAGCTACATTATTCAATCCAAAATGCAAGTAAATAATGCATATGCCTCCATTTATGTGAGAATATTGAGGGCTGAAAGTGGTACTTAACAGCCGTCAACACTGCTGCGTGCCCGCGACGGGCCGTGGCTGGGGTGCGGCCGCTGGACCAGGCTGGGTGCGGCAAGGCGTGGCTGAGTCTCATTTTTTGAAATTCACTTTTTACAATTATGTAATTAAAAATAATTTATTCCATCATGGAGAATATGGCCTCAACAATTGTTTCAAGTTGTATAAGCTTGGATTTGTGATGTAATAACATGATGCAAACAACATCATTAATTTATATCTACACTTGTTCACAAATAACATGATCCACGATACATGAGAGGCATGATTGCACATCATAAGGTAGTAGTAGTGTACTTGCATTGACTACATATATATACATACATACACAAATACTTGATCCTAGATTACCACATTACTAGAAAATTCTAACTATCTGTTTGCACAAATCGGTAACCATGCTTGATCTCTAGTTGATTTGCAATCTGAAACGACGGAAATGCATCCTGGGTGGCGTATTTCACCTGCCAGTCTCGCAAATAACTCAAACCCCAAAGATTGTGGTTGAATCTTCTGTCCTTATAGAGAGGTAGGCCTAGTACCTAAGCTCCAATCTTCTCCAGTGCTGACCTTTTACCATCTTTGTAAAGATTTCTATACTTTTCATCAACCTCAGAAACAATGAGTTTAAGGTCTATCCAATTAGAAATCGTGATGCCGCAGTCATGCTCTAAGCGTTCAACATCATTGGAGATATGTGCTCTGACAAAAACATGGTGTTCCTTTGTGAGAAACTGGCTAAGGACATCAGGGAGTTTGTAGCCAGCATGAATCACCTGGTAAATAAGGTAACGTGGCCTGACGCACAATTGCAACAACACGACCGTGTTCTTGCCACTGGGAAGCGTAATCCACTCGGTGTCCAACCCGACGAGCAATCGTTGTGGTGGAGGGTTACCTCGGATTTCTTGGATGTACTCCGCCACTACTACCACGTCGCAAGTAATCGTAGTCTTAATGGTAGGATACCGCTCTTTGAAGAAGATGACCTTGTGGATCGATGTTGGTAGTAGTACTGGAATCGGTGTCAAAACAAAACGTCGTGCACGAACGACGGTGGGGCGCCATTCATCCTAGCCAGTACCAACACCAACGATTGCATTGGCATTGCTACCTACTCTAATATCGGATGCATCAGCACCGGCGTCCAATGCATCCATGATGCAACGCTTCCGACCGGCCTACAGTACCAATTAAAAAAACAGAGTTCGCAATCTTAAACAAACACTCCAATCTGGCTACAAATCCATGACTACCTGTTAGAGCACATACTGGCCGGGAAGGGCTCACCTGGTAATTGACGCGCTCTGCAGGCGCAGTGGCCCTTGCTCTGTCTGCACCTCCTTGGTTCATGTGGTGGGAGGCGGCGCATGCCCCAACTGCATCTTCTTGGTTCCTGTTAGGGGCGGTGCCGCCTCCCGCTGCTTCGCATTGGGTCATCATGGGTGGCGCGTCCATGGCGTCTAAGAATGGAAGGTTGCCGACCGCCGGTGATGGGGGAGGGTAAGAAAACCCTAGTTGTGATGGGACGGTTTGGGGAAAGAGGCAGAAAGGCAATATTCTATGATGTCGGTTCATCTTCGTCTATAAGCTAAAAAGAAGTGGGGACACAGTCTCCATGAAGAAGGCACTGGCACGTCAGACCCACAATTCGTCTACGCGTCGTGCTCGTGCGGCGGGTCCAACGCGGGGTCGCCACAAAGCAGTACTCGATTTTGAGGGATCACACAAATTGCCCATGGTTTCAAAATTTTAAAGAACTTTCATTTTGATTTAGATAATTTCTTGCACTCGTGATTTTTGGAGATTACATTTACAACTAATCGAGATGGACAACTATTATTTTGGTCAGTCCCCATGTGAGTTAGATTGAGATAATCCATATTTCGAAATTCAAGAAATAGACAACTAGAAACATGATTTTTAAACACTAGTTGATGTCAAACGACAAAGTGATGAATACCAAAGTTTAATAACTAATCAAGATCTAAAATATTTATTTAAGTCATTTTTCCATTTGAGATATTGGTGATACTCCAAATTTTGAATTTGTAAATTTGATAACTAAAACCAATAATTTTGAACACTGAATGAATGCATCTGAAAGAGTGTAGAATACCAAAGTTTCATATGTCATCAAGATCTACAATCCTTATTTAAGTTATTTTTTCTTTTGAGGAAGTAGTGGTATACTTTGGTCATTAATCCTAGATTGAACCACATGGTATAAGAAACTATGTCATGTACTTGTCAAATTTGTACTACATGTTGTTACCACTATCGAAAATGACAAAAAAATCAAAATAAAGATTATAGATCTTGATGAGATATGAAACTTTGGTATTCCACACTTTCCCATTCACTACAAGGAATGTGCCGACTAGTGACGCAAAAAATGGGCGATTCTCGTCATAAACCGCAATTAATGACGTCTGGTGTTACGAAAACCCTCCGTCATTAATCGAGTGTCACAAACCACGACTAATGACGAGACCTTATTTTGCGGTGTTATGAGTTTAATGACGCGTATAAAATCATCCTTAAAAAATGTCATAACTTCGTTAATGCATCTTTGCCACGCTGGACATAGTGTGATGTGGCATCTGATGTGGCTTGCCAATTGTGATGAACCGTTTGCATCATAAAACGAATTTGGCCCGTTTAAAGCTGGGTTGAGCCCAACACAGTTACTGTCGGCTGACGTTGTGCAGATAGCCCAAAAACGATTTTGTTGGGTCCATTTGTTGTTTTTTCGACCACAATTTTGATTAGGTTGGCCCGTTTTTGTTGGGTCGAGTCCAACAATTATGCATATTGTTTGCGGCCTTATATGTCACGTTAATTTCAATGAAATTGACTTTTGGCCCAATAAATAGTGGGCTAAGCCCACTGAAGGCCAACAGAAAATTAATTAATCGTGCATCAATATTAATTGACTTCATTTCAATTCAACACTAGTACATAAGGATTCGGTACCCATTCTTGAGTACTCCTCTATTTTAATTTGTTCGGGAAGAAGCATCATTAACTTGGTAGCTTCCATCTAGCAACAGTGGATCCCAAGTTAGATTAGGATCTTACAATTGATTCGAACTAAGGAAACAAAGAAGGTGTTAAGTTTGTTACCTTGGAGTAGGTCTGAACAAGAGCGGCTACAGATGTTGACCCTTTGGCCCGCTAAAACAAGTACAAGAACAATAGGTAAGGGTTGAGATCATTCGCAATCGGAAACAAAGAAGGTGTTAATTAAGTTTATTACCTTGGAGCAGGTCTGAACAGAAGCGGCTACATATGTTGACCCTTTGGCCCGCTGAAACAAGTACAAGAACAAGAGATAAGGGTTGAGATCATTGGCAATCGGAAGCAATTTCATCTATTAAGTTCAATGCGGTACATGAACGATAACACCCAATCCATAATCACACAAGCATGCAACAAAAATATGGAAAGCCACAGAGCATGGGTAAGCAATATAATAATTTTATCCTTTAATTTCTACAAACCTAAAATAAGTCGACTTCGAACAATCTCTTGCAATAGGGAACAGAAGATCCACAATCACTCAAGCATGCAACAACAATATTCGAAGGCAAAGAGCATGGGGAAGTAGTCTAATAATTTCATCTACAAATTTGTACAAACCTCAAATAAAATGACTTCCAATAAACTCTTGCGATAGGGTACTGTAGATCAACAATAACCCAAACATGAAAGAATATTATAGAATGCCAAATAGCATGGGGAAGCAATCTAATTGAATCGATCAATACAAGGAGGATCCCGCTGACCTGATGAATAGGAAGGGAAGAAGGTGCCGAATGCCGTCTCAATTTAGCAGCCCGAACTTGCACCTTGAACATGTTGTTCTTCGCAACTGTTGCAGATCTGCGGCCACTAGGGTGAGCCACGGGTTGGCCGACGGAGCAACGGGTTTGAACCATCTTGCAGCTTCAAGGAGGTTGCCGAGGAAGGCCGCTGCTCGTAGCAGAGGAAGGTCGCCACTCGTAGAAGAGGAAGCCGACCACTCGTAGCAGAGGAAGGCGTTGTCGGTAGCTAGGTCGCTGTTGTTGCTTCCGCCACAGATCTACTAGGTCTCTTCGGCGGTAGAGGAGAAGATCCCCTGATATCGAAAAATTACCAGGAGCGTTTTGGGAGGCCTGGTTTCCCTCTTTGTTTTATATAAAACGGGGAGGACAAGGAGGAGGAGCGGGGAATTCAAAATTTCAAGTCCCGCCTTTCTGCTCCAGAGCGGGAAACGAAAACTTTGGATCATGGACCCAAACGTTAGTGACCCAAACAAAAGACTTCTTGGGTGTCAGACCCAAACGTCAGTGACCATACGCAGAGAGGCAAGTTGTTGACTGAGTTGTCTGTGCCACCATGGATCATGGAATTGACAAACACACAGAGGATTATACTCTACTTGATATTCACGTTCGAAAGATGATTCGATTATTGCATTACAAATGTACTCACAGCAACAAATTAACGTACCATTTCAACTGCTTATTACAAGACTAAACACACTTCAATAAAACATTAAAACTACAGACTATTAGAGGGACTCTGCTGATACCACCCTCCGTGTAATCTTCTACGAAGGTCATGCATAAATTCGGGATGATCAATGCATATGACCGCCCAATCATGTGTGAGTATTCCGTGAGGAAAGTTTCGCTCTAAGAGAGACATGCACTTGTCCTGCAATTGTGTGTAGTTAGCATGAATTACCCATCATAGAAATGAGGTCACAGTTTCCTCGCTTGCCATGTCCCACATCTTTGACGCACTATGCAGCTTCAACCTTTCGACTTGGTACATGTCGGTGACCCAGAGTACATAAGGCCAAGCGTTGGCAGGAGTGTCCCATAAATCAGCCTCCTCCGGGAGTGATCCTTCCCTAGCATATGTGATCAGTAGCGACAAGCCATTAGGGTTTGTTTCTATAAGTGGAATAGTTTCAGATCGTGACTCCCTTCCTTGGCCGTAGAGCATTGCCTCCATCACAGAAGATACTTTCGCCACATCAGCACGTATCGCTCATATCACCCGGCATTCTGCACCTACGTGGAAGTCAACATCCACAGGGGCTTGGGCTGCAACGCTTTCGCATATGCTTGTTTGTACTAATGGAGGAGGAACTTTAATGCAGTCGTCCTCCAGTACTGTAACACCACACGATATGTGTATGCGATGATCATAGGAGGTCACGCGATCAATGTCATGATGCTCCACCAGACATTCAAAGTCTCTTTCTTGTACATGCCAATTAGTGAAAAACACTTCTTTTGTAGCTTGAACTCAAAACCTATCATCTTCATCGTTTGGGTCTCCTGCCATCGCACGTAATAATACTCGCACCTACGTTGAAGGAAGCAGTCACAGGCTTGACAACAATAATATAATGTGACTGTATTGCCATGTGTGAGTGTGTGTATTCATAGCAGCAACGAGACACATACCATTTGGGACTTGTGCACAGGAACGAGGACGACAGCAATGTCGTATCGAACATGCATCCACTCAGGATCATCCATACATGTAGGATAGCAACGTAGCCTCCATTGACGGCCTCCCACCATGAATGTACCGGATTCCTTATACTGGATCGCGGTTCCTTCTGCTTTCGCTTCCTCGCTTGAGACTGAGAAGTCGACTTGCAAGGAAGGTAACATTTTAGCGTCTAAAGCCATGAACGCAAATGGCATTTGTGCAATGATCATCTCGTGCATAAACTGTCTCTTATTATAGTAGTGGGAGTGAATGTGTCATTCCGAAACGTCCGTTCGTGGACATCAGTTACCACCAAGAAAGGACGCGTCCCTTCAGTGCGGGTGTCGCCACGTTCGGGACGCGTCCCTTCACACACACTTGGAACAACTTGTGAGAGTGTGTCATCCCCAAACGCCCATTCGAGATGCCCTTCTGTGCTTATATGCATGTTAATATTACACACACACAAACATATATTTCTTTTCCAATTCCCAGCTTATTCTGTTTTGGCCTTGTTGCATCAACAAGTTCATCACGTTTCTCAGTCTCCAAGGCCTCCGGGAATCATCAGTCATGACACACGCAGCATACCTGATCGAGGAGGACTTGTCAAGTCATCCTACACCGTGTGTGTTGCAATGCAAGGACCATCTGGTCGATCTAATTGCGTTGTGCAGCCTTACAACACCCAATCTATTTCTCCAGATGCAATTGACGCCTAAAACTTTTCATAAACAAACGGTAGAGAGTTGTCTCGCAGTTGATGCGGCATGAGCTGATGCAGTTGAGATGGCCATTAGATGCAGCTGATGCGGCTTGAGTTGTCCGCATGACTTTCTTGTGGTCTAGACCGGAGAGTCTGGAAATGAACACATACCTAGACACGTCGGGCTCATCCCGTGATACCCATCATCCACACATGTAATCGATGTGCGCCACTGAACCTAGATAGATTCGTATCTGGCGTAGTCCTGACTATATTCCGAGCATCTCGCGTTTTCCATAGTAACTTTAGCAATGCTACACCGAGCTCACGTGCCCATCGTAGTCCTCGATAAATAGGGAGTGCGGCACAGTGTTCGTCTTACATTTCTCAACTTCAGTGGGATACAAGGGTGAGATCATTTCTTGGCTAATCTTGTTTACTTTATGTATGCATGTTATTGAGACGGTCTCATTATATTGTTAGCTTATGTAGGTTTTGTTCTGCGTTTGTGTATGGAGTATGTGGAGAATGGCCGGGCAAGGAAGGGACAGAGCATGGAACTTGGAGGAGTAGGGGAAGCGGTAGCATTCGGGATTGCCACGAGGTCGTGATGGTAGTAGTATGTGTTGATGGTAGTAGTATGAGCCGTGATAGTCGATCGCTGTACTTCCACTGATAGTGGATGGATCCATCCTCATGTGCAATCAATGCGTATGCATGCATTTGTCTCGTAATGTCGTTTGTATTTGGATTGTGTTGTTTCTAATAAAAATGGTAATGTGTGTCTACTCCCTCGGTATAAATTCAGTGAAAACGGAAAGTCTGTTCCCTTGATTTCTTAAATACCGGATGAACACAAGGTGAAAGTTCGTTTTGTAGCAAACATCCAAAAGCTACTAAAATACAAGAACCTATTGTAAGATGATGCAAATTGAAAACTAACTGAATCTAACACCTATGAATTGTCTATAGCCTATCAACTTCTAACACCAACCGAAGTGCAAATCTAAGGGTACGATGAAATCTAAATCTAACATATAAGATGATCAGGTTGCTACAAGTTTCTCAACTCATCAAAACAAAGTTCACACCACCAAGTAGCAAACATCAACATATCAGCAGTTCTCCCCACATATGATAAAACTCAACATCTTGAAAAAAAAGTTGTAAAAGAAAAGATAAAACAGAGCCGAACAGTAGTCGTTCTACCCAATGAGACCGCATGAACAACAAGCGAAAGTCCGTTGTGCAGTATTCAGTCAAACCGAAATAAAGTGTCACTGGTACGCAACATTTTATAATAAAAACCCAACATCTTACAATTTTGAAAAAATAGTAGTAAAAGAAATGATAAAACAGAGCCGCTACTCTACTTCTTCTAATCTATCTACTAGTAGCAGTTACCACTAATTGTGGCACTGCTTCTTGGTCGATGGTGCACCCGGTACCTTGTTGCAGCTGCTCATGGACGAGGTAGTCGTTCTGTTGCCGCCGCCCATGGAAGATGGCGGCGGACCACCCCGGGCATCAACTGCAGATGAGGTCGTCCCTCCATTAGCGCCTCCTGGGGATGATGGTGCCGCTCCATGGCGGTCAGTCGACCATGGTGGATGATGGCCCCTACTCGACGAGGATGGCAGAGATTGACTGCCACTAACCGATGAGGATGAGATAGGATGATGGTGATTGGAGAAGACAGTTCGCTGGCTAGTGGCGGTGCTTCAGCGCCCCTGACCCCTAGCACCTCTTGCTGACCTGCGAGGGGTGCGATGTTTCAGAGGCACCCCATCTTGGATTTCCATTTGTTCCACAAACTCTGAATCATCAGAGGATGTGTCCACAAGCACTCGAATGGGGCTCTGCTCTACCTCCTCTTCATTAGACGACTGGGGATCCTCCCTTTCATCAGAAGAAGATGAGGATGTGGCTTGCGCCGCACCTCTAGGAGACAATGGCTTCATGGGGAGAGGAAGAGGGCGATGTGCGAGAATGGAGTTTCTTGTTGGTTGCAAGACTGGGGAGAGGAAGGGAGAGGGCGCTGTGCGAGAATGGGGTTTGTTGTTGGTTGCAAGAGTGAGATATTTATGGGGACCAGAAGAAACATTGTACTCCCTCCGTCCCAAAATAATCGCATACCGTACTCCGTATCTCATTTTTCGAGGAGTCAAAGTGTGCACTTATTCGTCCCAAATTAAGTGCACGTCTCAATTTTCGATGAGTGAAAATATGCACTTGTTTGACTTCGGTTGTCATGGGTTATTGGCATGAGCAACTCTTCTCTACTTGAAGCTCAAGACAAGTGCATGGTTACACAAGAGATGCCCCCTTGTATCACTATATTATTACGATATATCTGTTGTTCTCCCGCTACCTTCTTTTTTGCCTAGTTCCGCAGTTATGTAACGCTTATGAATTTAGAATGGTGATTAGGAGTGTGCTCGAATCAATTTGAAATAGATTAAACAAAATCGGCATAATAAGATGGCATCTCATAGGAACTCATCACCACAAAGTTCACACCACCGAGTATCAAACATCATAAGATGACCAGGTAGCAACAAGTTTCTCAACTCATAACAACAAAGTTGACACCACCAAGTAGCAAACATCAACATAATAGCAATGGTAGAAAAAACTAATATAAGATATCTGTTTGGCTCAAATAACACAAACTGCATCATGTCTCAGTGATAGTGCTGCCAACCTCTTCGGAATAAAGATCATGGGTTTGACCTTTGTTATTGACATTGTTTCTTTTTTTATTTTCCTCCTTTTTTGTCACACTAAATTGTGGCCTTGTGGGACCTTGCTTTTTTTGCAAACTGGAATAGGAGATGCTTGGGAAACAAGCAGTTAGGCATTTGTTACTCAGGAAGGTCCTCCCTTCAAAATATCAACTGACCGTAGGTTTCTCGTCCATATCTTCGTCATCCATAAAGTCCGTTCTGTAGTATTCAGTCGGACATGATTAAACTGCCACTGCTACGTAATGAGAAAACCCAACATCTTACAATGAAAAAATAGTAGTAGTAGCAGTAGTAGTAGCAGTAGTAGTAGCAGTAGTAGTAGCAGTAGTAGTAGCAGTAGCAACAAGTTTTTGCTATCCTACGTGTTAGCTAAAATCGTAAGAGCTCGAGATTAACCATTCAACCAAATGGCTATAGTTTTAACTTCTTTTTACAATTTTAGTTTCTTTTTTTAGGTAGCAACAAGTTTCTCAACTCATGACCACAAAGTTCACAACACCAAGTAGCAACCATCATAAGATGATCCGGCAGCAAACACCAAAATACAAGCATGATACAAGTTTCACAACAATAACTACCCATTCATAATCATAACAATTGCTGGAACATCTCCATCTCATGCTGGGCCTCCTACAGCTGTTCCTTCACCTTCTGCATCTCATGCTGTAAATTTTTGGTCTTGCGAGTCTCTCTTGCATTTCTTAAAGTTCTTTCATAAGAGCTGGATGTCTCATCCCAGCAAGAGCGCTCGTTGGGATCTTCGAGGAGATTGAAATCTTAATATCTCAATTAGCTACTAAAGAGAAAGAGGTTTAGTACTAACCTATGAACAAGAAAACTAAGGGCAGAGTTGGTTCTGAATGCCAAAGACATTGGAATAAACACGTCAATGAATGTGTAGGGCATTGTTTGGTCAGTCTTTTCTTTTAAATATTTGAGGAGTTTGTTGTCAGTTGGACTGAAACGGGTACCAATAGGCAAGGGTACCCGTTTCAGTCCAACTAACAACGAACTTCTCGAATATTTGAAAGAAAAGACTAGCCAAACAAACTCAATGGTCTACCCATTCATTGACGCGTTTATTCCAATGTCTTTGGCCTTCAGAGCCATCTCTGCCCTTGGTTTCCTTGTTCTTAGGTGAGTACTGAAGCTCTTTCTCTTTCATAGCTAACTAAGATATTATGTTTTCAATTTCCCTAGAGATCCTAGTGAGTCCTTTCCCGGGACGAGACATCCAAATCTTGTAAAATAACATTAAGATGTTCTTGGAGAAATAAACTCATCCTTGGAGAAAACTCATCTCGATCTAAAAAATGAACTCATCTTAGTCTATAAAAAAACCTGAATCCCTTCAACCCAATTGTATGAGTACAGTAAAACAACCACCAGATGCCATAGAACCTGGTTGTTTGTTGCCTACATAAACTCAGTAAGGGCATGGCTGTCCTAACTGAACCTATCGATCCATTAAACGATGCAAATTGGCAACTAACTGAATATAACATGAATTGTCTATATCCTATCAACTTCTAACACCAATCGAAGTGCAAATCTAAAGGTACGATAATAAAATCTGAATCTACCATATATGCTCATTAATCCTCCAGATCCCCGAATCTAGATATCCCCAACCCTAGGAAGATAGGGGAAAATATAGCTGCTCAAACCAGAGAACCGACCTCGTCGTGCTGTCTCATCCTCTTGTTGCTGGGAGGTGGCGGCGCAACCATCTTCCCCTCACCGTTAGGATCTGCCATTCCTACCACGAGCCATTACAGATCTGCATAGTGGAAGTCAAAAGTCTTTGCGAAGTCTGAGTGAAGTGTCTTGCCAGCCATTCGATACATAATTATAGACTCACCTGAAACTTACATGTGGGACCTGGTCACAGTAAATAATTAACATGAACTATTAGCTAAGTTTCCCATAAAACTCACACAACTAAGAAAAACTGTAGTGGTAAAGAACACAGTCTTGTTCCTCCAGGTCTCTGGTTCGAACCCATGCCATGGCAAATTGTTTTTGCATCATTTCGTGACCTGGCCTCTGCTGACCTGGTAAAAATGCTTACATGTTCGTGACCTAGCCTCCGCTGACATGGCAAAAATGCTTACATGTGGTACCTTACTCAATTTTATGACGACTTGGAACACTCTATTTTTTAAAATAATGCTTACATGTGGGACCAAAGTTGGTTTATCACGCTATTGTGGAGCTTATGGCGTCACAAAACAAGCACGGAACAATGAATGATCGGCTACAGTACCAACTGTTATGACGAAAGTTTTTTTTGTCACTAAATTTGCTCGGAAGCGAAATTTAATGACGAGATCAGCCAGGAACGTCATAAATCAATGACGCTAAAATGTGGTTGCATCACTAGTCAACGATTTTCTGGTAGTGATTTGACCACATTTAGAGTAAAAAAATCTTGGTTGTAGTCGTCACTTTATGAAATTCACTTCTTACCATTATATAAAAAAATAATGTATTCCAGTGTAGTGGCAAGGTGCTCAACTCTCAAGCCCAAGTACCTGGGTTCAAATCCTATGACTCATTTACTTTTTTCAGTGTGAAAATTGATATAATTCAAAATTTGTATTTAAAGTTATATACAAGTTCAAACCAGATTTTGATACTCGACATGATTTCATCTGAAAAATTCACAAATATAAAAGTTGTAGAATTCATAAAGATATATCTCTTTTGTTTTGGACATTTTTTTAATATGACTTTGTTTGGTAAGTTAAATTTTTGAATTTAAAAATATTAAAACTTCAAACGGTGCATAATTTGTGGGCCATGTGTGAGCAAAGAAGTGGGTGGGCCTGCACGTCAGGGACTTTTGTAGAACCGCCCTCGCCCCTGCGTCTCGCACTCCACATTTTAGGAACCACCGCTGCCCCTTCTCTCCCATTCGCCTCTCTACAGTGCAGAATCCGATCAGTTTGCAAACCACCCCACCGCCGGCAACCCATCTAGCGGCGGCCAGCACATCGACAAAGATGGACTCGTCCTTGACGGTAGGGTCAAAGGTTTTGACGACTCGTGCAAGGAGTCCGGCACCGATTCCCTCGGAGAGAGCGGAGGTGGCAGCGGCGGCGGAGGCAGCGGCGCAGGCAGCGATGGTGGCAGAGGCGGAGGCGGTAGCAGAGTCGGAGGCTGGCCCCGATGTTGTGTCGGTACTCAACAATGATAAGGCTGGGCCATCACGGATGGCTCCGAAGCACGTGGCTGGTGAGGGTTTTCTACACCCCTCGACAAGAAGGCCAAGGAGGATGCGTCGTCGGACGAGAAAGAGCAGCACCCACCGACATGGCGGGATTTCGGCTAGGAACGCCCGATATTTTTTTCGTCAAAGCAAATTGTTTCTGTGTGCGTGAAATTTGGTATTTAAGTGATTCTGTCTGTGTGTGCGAAATTGTTTAGATTAATCAAATTATTAAAGTGATTCTTTCTATGTGTACGAAATTGTTCAGATTAATCAGATTATTAAAGTGATTATTTCTGTGTGTGCTAAATTGTTTCCGAGTTGTAATTAATGCTATGACTCCCAAATTTGGATTTATTAGCTACTATACCATGTTGGGCATTCAGAACTAAGTAGCATTAACAATTTGTGCATTTATTCAGTGTTTAATTATGTAGCATAATCAAATATCTGGTCTGGTTCAGTGTACAACTATGTAGCAAAATTTGAAATCACAGTTTAACTTCATTGGACACATAATGATGAGGTAATGCAAGTCAAGCTGCTAATGGGAATGCTCTGGGACTAGAAATTTTTTTGTTCGGTTTGGTTTGTAGATAAAAGCAGTTTGAATTGGTTTGGACTAGGCTTGATGGTCAGTAGAACTCTCCATGGATTAGGAGATACATTGCTTCCATTAACTGAAATTACACTCTATTTAATCAACACTACAATCAAGTTTTCCAATGTATGTGTATACTGTCCAGTTTATTGTTGGAAAAATCACATCGTGCAAATGTCAATGAACAACTAATTTTACCATGAATTTCATATACCGTGTTAGGCACTTAGTGCTAGCTACTATGCAAACTATAATATATCTGCTATTAGAAAGTTTGTTCCATTCATAAATGTATGTTAGATTTTCAGTTTTCACAAAATTTATTATTAATTCATGTCTCCATTTCCTAATTCAGGGATTGGGGCCGAAGGTGACGTATGAGATGAACTTTCTGCAAGTTAGGATTTTTGCGGAATGCACTAACGACAACGATGATGAGCTTTGCACGCCAATCACATGTAGGTGATGTGACAGAACCGCCCAGATTAATTCCATACTATTGCCTAAACCATTCCGTTTGGTCATTAAGCAATAGTACCGAAGTAACTTGTCGCCTCTACCGGGTCTAGCCCGGTAAACCACTTAACACGGATCGAACACTTGTACATCAAAACTCACTCTAAGGCAAGTCCAGAGATAGACATTTCACAAATTATTACATCAAGTTCCACAAGGTTCATTATTACAAACCAAGTCTTTTGCATAAGGGTAAATAGTTCAGAGTTCGAAACACAACAGAAATAAAATACTAAACGTCATAAGGGACATCATAGGAGGCCATCCATGATGTCACTAAGCACTGTCATCCTCCCATTCAACTTTCCAACCGGGTGGGAGAGAACCAGGCCACGAAAACCCATCATCAAACACATCATTACCTGAAAACAACAACAAAAGCAAGGCTGAGTATACTAATACTCAGCAAGACTTAACTGTCTGGTGATGGAAAATCACCAACTCTCTAGACATGCAAAGCTTTTTGGCTAGTGGGTTGTTTTGCTGAAAAGCAACAAAGAGTAGGTCCTTACTTTCAAGTTTTAGCTCAAAATTCTAGTTGATTAACCATTACTAAGGAAGCAACTATTGCAAGCATAAGTTGTGCAAACAATTAAGCATGCATCCATATTACTTCTCACTTCCATCATTAAAGGGAAATAGAGTGATTGGTTAAGCAACCTTGGATAATAGTGAGAGGCTGATGATCGATTGATTAATAACCTTGCAAGGTGGACCTAAACACACGAAAGAATGCACACCCCAAAAATGACAACTAAAACCAAAACGGGTGGGGTATGCACCGACCAGGCAGTTCCCAACCATCCTCGGTTCAGGATCAATTTCCACAGTCTTTGGTACAAGGCTTTCTGGTCATGAAGACACACGCCACCCAGCTTCACACATGCACTACAATGTCGTGAATATGGGGAACCTTCCCAAGATTAGTGGATGAGAGTTCCTTTACCGGATCAAGAAAGTATTAGGCTTACTGGTCCCATTCCCGACAAGTGTTTAGTAAGTTCAAATGCTTAACCGTTGACATCTATTGACCGGAGTCAATCCCATGTTCTTACCACATGAGCAGATATGTTTAACAAATCTTATGATTCCAACATAAGAAACCTATAGCTCGCGAGTGACGAACATCACTCGACTTTTACCGTGTCCTTGGAGCATGGCAACTAGCGACCTATCAGGCTAGTATTTGAGCATAAGAACCTAGGATCATGCATCTATGGTTTTAATTCAACTCCTGAAACTTAAATGCACAAACATTGCATAACAAAATTGTAAAAGTAAGAAAACTGGGTTATGCTTCGGGGCTTGCCTTCACTAGCAAAGTCAGTGGTGAAGTCTTCTGAACTTTGGTTCGGGTCTTGCTGTAATTCGACCACGTTCACTTCACCTTCAGCTAGATCTCCCTCAGATTCCGGCATTAACTTCATGTATTCATAACTAAGGAGGGAAAACTCAGTTCTGAAATGAAAGGTAAATATGGGGTGTATGAGTGACCACATTCACCTAGATAAAGATATATTCAACATACTCTTCCTACAAAAGCAAGGGTGTATGGATGCTTTATTCTTAATTGATGGTGAATGTGTGCACATCTAAGATCGTTAACATAGAGTTACTTCACCAAGGTAAGGGGTGTTGTTCATGGTGTATTTTGGTGAAGGTCAAATCTTTAATTCAAGTTGCGAACATGATGATCTTTGTTTTCTTTTTATTTACTCCATTAGAGCTTGATATACTTAGCAAATTAATTCTGGAAGAAGGACAAACAATGTGATCATGAAACTTTACAGACAGGAACATCATAGCATAAATGAGCTACTGACAAAAAGTTAGATCAACAGGAGCTATAACTTTAGCATGAAAAATCTAAAAAGATTCAACTACTAGAAACACAAATAAATTAGACAGCAAGATATAAGCATCATATCAAGCCAAAACTTTGTATACAGCATGATATTGATACATCTAGCTCCCACACAAAAAATTAGATCCATAACTGCAGTAGAATTATAAATTTGAATTTATCTCAACTAACCACCATGAACCAAAAGACTAATCTACACATGTTAAAAATAGCTCAACTATTTATAATAGGTTCACAAAAAGGCTATCGAGCTACTACAAAAATATCTACTCCATTTGAGGAACAGATATGTTTAAACAAATCAAAAATTGAGGAATAATAGAAATAAAAAATAAATCATAACTGAAGATTTACAAGAGATCTATGTGCCATTTTTCTACACAAGAACAAGCATGGCCATGCTAGCATCATATCGAAAATACACATCCTGAACAGTGTAGATTTCAAACTATTTCAAATCTATCCAAACTGAAGAATTCAAAATCTTTCAAACACTAAGCAGCAAAAGCATATACATCCTTTCTACAAAAGATAGTACTCGTCACAAGGATTCCAGAACAGTTGAGTTTGCATTTTTCTGATTTTTTTGTGATTTTATACTGATTTTACAAGTTTCAGAGATTTGAATCTAAATCTGAAGAATCTATTTTCATTCAGGTCCCCGTAAAGATTTCAGAGTTCACACATATGCCATCAGTCTTACAAAGAGGTCCCTGGTTTTATGTTTAAGACCCCGGGTAGAGTTTGGGTCTCGCAATGTGGTCCTTGACCACAAACAGTGGCGCGGGCGGCCGGAATCCGGCGAGTTCACCGTCGGAGGTGGTCAGGGAAGTGGCGGAGAGCGACCAGGAGCTCACCTAGGGTTCTTGTGTGGCTGGAGTTGGGGTCAGGGTAGCGCCGACGAGGAGATTCGGCGACGCATGGGTACGGCGGCCGCTGCGGGCTCTGCTCTGGCGAGAGGGAAGGCAAGGCCGGGCAATGAAGGGCTGGGGAAGGCAAGGTGCAGTGGTGTGGTGGCTATGGTGTGCCACAGGGCCGGCAGCGTCGAGCTGAGCAGCGAGCTCCACAGCGGCACAGCAATGGCGGACGGCGGAGCGGATGACTGCGGTGTAGGCGCATGGGGCTCGGCCCTTTTATAGGCGGCAGCGAGGCAGGAGGCGGCGCCACGCGGCCTGGCGTCCAGCCTGGCAGTCCCCCTGTGTGTGCATAGGAGCCACCCTAGCGGAGGCAGTGCCGGCGGAGCGCGGCGTGTGGCGCGCGCGGCCCGGTTGCTCCCCTACCTGGCGCAGGCCAACTGGGCAGGCAGTACCTCGGGGAAGGCGGACCTGGCCGAGGCACACCTGACAGCGTTAGTGGGACCCAGCGGGAATAGCACGGACGTCACGGACGCCAAAGCGAGAAACGGCGGCGCGGCCCGGCGCGCGGGAGCATGCTCTGGTGTTCCGGCTGGTGATGCCGTTCAACTTAGGCTTCTTTGATCGGTTCAAACAAAAGAAAGTTGAATACAACTTCAAATTTGGCCAATACAAAAGATGTAGCTGACATATCCCTCTTCAACTTTTGTAAAGGTCGACCTATGGAAAAATGCATGGTTCGGCAAGCATTTTGCTTCCAAGTTCAAGTGTTTCTCGGCGTGGTTAACGTGTGTCTCTGAGCTTTGACCATGTTTTTGAGGCTTTTGCACTTCGAATTTGAAATGCCACTAATTGAATGAAATGTGTTCCTAGAAAAACTAGACAACTTTCATATTGGTAGATTTTGAAGTTCTTAAGAAAATTTTAAATATATGGCCAAAGTTCTAGAGAGTGGTATATAGCCTTAAGGGGTTTGACCACTACGAATGGGGTTTGACCTAGCTAAGCATGTTGTAGCTTCATTAAAAGCATAATTAGCAACTTAAACATCAGGGATGTTACACCCTCTTAACAAGAATCTTGTCCCGAGATTCAAAAGATAAAAGATGAAGATAGGGGAAAACACTTACGATTTTGAGATTGCAGAAAACCTAGATACTTAGTATTGAGATAATGTTCTGTCCCCCATGTAGCCTCTTCTTCGATATGATGACTCCATTGGATTTTATACATTTTTACCGAATGTCGTTGAGTCTTTCTCTCTTTTTGATCCAAAATTCTCAGGGGATGTCAACTACGGATAGGTCGGGTTTGATCCAAGCATTGGACTCGATGATAACTTTTATCTCCGGTTTATTTGCACATCTCCTTAGTTGCGAAACATGAAACACATCGTGGATCACCGAAAGCCGTTCAGGAAGCTGAACACGATAAGCAACTGGTCCACAAACCTAAATGATTTCATAAGGGCCAATATAGTGTGGGGCTAATTTCCCTTTTACTCCAAACCTTTGAATCCCCTTTGTTGGTGAAACTTTGAGATAGAGATACTCACCAACCTGATACTGGTTAGGTTTCTTTCCTTGATCATGGTAACGTTGTTGTCGCATTTGAGCTGTCTTTAGACTTGCTTGTATTACTTTTACTTTTTCTTCTACTTCCTCAACAAAGGCTACACCAAAGAATTTTCTTTCCCCGGTTTGTGACCAGTTCAATGGAGTTCGACATCTCCTTCCATAAAGAGCTTCAAATGGTGCCATTTTCAAACTAGCCTGGTAGCTATTATTATACGAGAATTCAGCCAAGGGCAGACAAGCATCCCAATTCTTGTTGAAATTGATAATACAAGCTCTCAACATATCCTCTAGGACTTGATTGACTCTCTCAGTCTGACCATCCGTTTGAGGATGGTAGGTAGAACTGTGAAGTAACTTGGTTCCCATTAAGGCATGCAGGTGTTCCCAGAAACGTGCTATGAACTGAGCACCTCTATCGGAAACGATCGTCCCGGGAACTCTGTGTAAGCACATGATACGTTCGATATAAATTTCTGCATATTTTTTCGTCGAGTATGTTGGCGGTCGATTTCCGTCAACCTAGAGCACTTGTTACACTATAGTTTGAGCTTTGTTTTGGAACTAACCCGCCACTAGGCATACTAATGATGTAACAAGTTCGTCTTCCTATGTGCATTTTGAAGTATGTTGTGTTTGTAGGTAAATGAGAGCTTAAAGGACGGATTCATATCAAGTTCAAAAGGCTAATCAAGGAGTTCCGTTTGTGCTCAAGTGCAAGTGGAATTCACTCCCAAATGTGGCAAGGACCAAGGAGCTATGACGAAACATTCCGGAGGACCAAGACGTAAACATCAAACATCATAAGACAAGATCCCCTAACTTGGTCGCAGGGATAATGAAGCCAAAAAGCCACCTATGAAGCGGTAAAAGGTAAGAATGACAAGAGGAGCCGCGGGGAGGAAGATCGGGCCGAACCGGGCCGAGGAGAGCCAAAAGGTATGGATTTTACCTTCGCGAAGTGACTAGTACGAGGGAAGGGAAAACGCTAAACCTTGTTCACATGTTTAGATAGATTAGATCAGTTTTATCATGCTTGGCGATTGCATCTTCAAGTATCCCTAGACTCCATGGGCAAATGTTCTCCATAACTTGTGTATCTTACAACTCTCGTTTGACCCAAATTAGATTGGTTTTGCCTTATCTTAGTTTATAGATTAGATAGTCCTTAGCTATAGTAATCTTTCATCCAAAGGTTTGCATCAACTAGATTAGTGCTTGGTTGAATGCTAGTATATCCCTTGCTCCGTGGATTGACAAGAACCTTGGGATCTTCCGAGGTGAAAAAGGCTATAGGTGATTCGTACGCTTATGAGATTCAACCATCAACAGTGGTATGCACAGGAATGAAATGTGCAGTCTTGGAGAGTCTATCCACAATAACCCAGATGGAATCATGGTGCTTAGATGTGAGAGGCAATCCCACTATGAAATCCATACTTATATCATCCCATTTCTATGAAGGTATCGGCAAAGGTTGAAGAATGCCATCGGTTTTCAAATGACTGGCTTTAATTCTTTGACATGTGTCACACTCAGACACATATTTGGCAATCTCTACTTTCATATTTGACCACCAGAAGTTTTCCTTCAAATCCTGGTACATTTTGCTACTCCCAGGATGAATTGAGAATTTGGATAGATGAGCTTCATCCAAAATTTCCTTCCTGAGGCTAGTATCATTTAGGAAAACAAGACATTGCCCAAACCAAACTGTACCCCTTGAGTCTTGGTGGAAACACTTGTATTTGGGATCACCCTCATCATCGGACTGAGTATTTAAAACTTTGTCGTACAAGGTTGTCTCCATGCCAATAGCATTTAACTCACCTTGACAAACAATCTCCAAATTGAGTTTGTTGATCCCGTGGCATAGTGTGTCACTATAGGTGTCCACGGATAAGCAATTGCAATGGGCTTTTCGGCTAAGACCATCGACAAAAACATTAGCCTTGCCGGGGTGGTAATGTACCTCGAAGTCATAATCTTTAATAAGTTATAACCACCTTCTCTGGCGCATATTCAAGTCGGCCTGAGTGAAAATATACTTGAGGCTTTTGTGGTCAGTGTATATATTGCAATGGGTTCCCATCAAGTAATGCCTCCAAATTTTGAGAGCATGGACAGCCGTTGCCAATTCAAGATCATGAGTGGGTTAATTCTTTTCATGGGGTCAAAGTGCTCAATAAGCATAAGCAACGACCCTATTTTCTTGCATGAGCACACAACCAAGACCAGTACCCAAGGCATCACAATAACCTTCATATGGCTTAGAGTTGTCTGGTTGAGCCAAAACGAGTGCTAAAGTCAAATGTTGCTTTAGGGTGTGGAAAGCTTTTTCACAATTCTCATCCCACACAAACTTGACCCCTTTCTTCAAAACTTCATTCATAGGTTTGGCAATTCTGGAAAAATCCGAAATGAAATGACAATAATAACCAGCTAATGCAAGAAAGCTTCGAATTTGATGAACGGACTTAGGTGGCTTCAAATCCATCACTTCTTGCACTTTACTTGGATCCACTGAAATACCATCACTAGAAATAGTGTGGCCCAAGAATTTCACACTATCTAGCCATAATTCACATTTGGAGAATTTAGCATAAAGCTTGTGATCTCTCAAGTGTTGCAGAACAATGCGAAGATGTTCGGCATGTTCTTCTTCATCTTTGGAATAAATTAAGATGTCGTCAATGAAGACCACCACAAACTTATCCTGTTCGTTCATGAATACTGAATTCATGAGGTACATGAAGTAGGTAGGTGCATTGGTAAGTCCAAAGGACATGACTAAATATTTGATGAGGACATCCCCGCCAACGATACATCCCCGCCAACGACACCATCATTACCTCCACATGATTCACTTCCTCTCGCTGGTCCTATTACTCGTGCTCGTGCTCGCCAACTAAATAATCAAGTAAGATCCCTCCTTAGTTCATATTCATCATGTTTAGATTGTGGAGACACATGCACTATTGATTTGCTTAGGAATCATGGAGAATAGCAACTCGAAAAAGGATTCGGGTCGCTGGATTCAGACTGCAGCACAATACCATCTTCTGACGGACGCCACGGACCCATACGGAGTCAGATTGGAGAGTTCAAGTACTTCCTGAAACCGCATTGAAGTTATCTTTCATATGGATCTGGACTCATGCCCATATCTGTCCTGAGGCGTCCGCAATCTACGAATCATTGACCGGAGGTCTTTCTGTCCAGGGTGCTGCGCCACCGTATTTTGGCCCAATGGACCGTGTATCAAGTTGGGTCCATTAGGGACGTGTCCTAGGGTTAGAGCATGACCCCTGCCCCCTTGTGGTCGACCTCCCCATTTCATAAACTCCTTAGCCTCCATCGAGAACATTTGGGGTTTTATTTCGTTGTAAGTTTAGCCATTGCTACTTCCGTGTAGACGCGTGTGTCGGCTAGACCACCCGTTCTACCTGATTCGGAACCCCAACTTTGTGATATCAGATTGATTTCCATCTCCACATTTGCAATTGAGTTGCTTGTTATACTTGTTCTTGCTTGTTCTTCGGTTGCTTGTAGGAACGGGTACCCTAGTGGCGGTTGACACGCTCCACAAGATCGCTGCAGCCATAGGAGGTGGTGTATCGGTTGCTCAGGCACATCCTTGGAAAGGTTGTAGTCAAGCCGTGAACGTTGTCTCCTCCAATCGAGTTATCCCCCACGCTTCTCATCGAAAGATCGGCCACAAACCTTATGGGGTTCGATCAGTTGGTAATCAGAGCAAGGTTTCCGGTGAGAGACTTCCACATCCTTTCCAAAAAAATAGTCCATAAAAAGCCAAAAAAAATAGTAGATCAGATTTGTTTCCACAATACCATAACACATTTGAGCCATACTAGCACTGCTTGGGTAGGGCTTGTTGAGTTTTTGGTTGCACCGGTTTGTGTCAAGTTGCTGGTCTTAGTTTTAGTCCTATAGAGTTTCGAGTTCTTGTCACGTTTCGGTCACAGCTGTGCGCTACCATTTTGATCCTGTGTTGCCTGATCCAAGTACTCTTTGTGATCAAGTCCGAACAGGAATCAATATATAAACCCCACGCTCCTTAGTGGGAAGGTGAAGACCGAAGCCACCTCGTGTCGAAGTTTGAGTTGTACTCGTTTTGGTGGCTGCTTTGTGTTACCATATATTGCTGTGGATAACTTGTTCCTATATTTTGTCATCATCAAGAAAGATAGCAGTAGATCATATCTCTAAGTTGTCCTCTCCTCATTTATGCCATATTTGAGTTTCAGCTTACTCTAGAGAGAGAGAGAGTTTTCTGGAAAAGTTTGTGTGGTAATCAGCTCTTTAGGAGTCCCTCTGTTCATATATTCAGTTTTGAGGATCCCCTGAAAAAAAGAAAAAAAAAAGAAAAAAGGGAGAGAAAGGGGTTGATCGTTGCGTTTCGAGTGAGTTGTTCATAGTTCCAGTGGTGCGCTGTGACTTCGTTTGTGTCCAGGCTCGCGTCTCTAGCAGGTCTAGACTAGGACCAGCATAGTACCACTGTTGAATGATTGTTCAGCTTGCTTTTTACCTAACGTGGTGCTAGTCATTCCTTTTTCCAGCCCACCTATAGCTCCACATATTCAACTACAACTTGACACGATTTGTTGCTTCTGGCACCGATACACTTCACTCCGCGGTTGCAGACTTGTGGTGGCCATCCCCTCCTGTAGGGCAAGGTAAGAATTGGTAAGAGCTTGTATAACGAGTTAAGAGTGAACGCCTTGCTGTAGCTACATCCTATTAGCTGTAGGAATTTTTTTCTTCTCTTGCACTTGTTTTCTTTGTTTTCACCATGGCAGGATCAGATGAAGAAGTCAACCAAATTCCACAGCCTCCTCGGACTAAGGGGATCATACAACACTTTGAGAGGCTGGTGAAGACGCACAACGAAGGCATTGATAATGACTTGCTGGTGACGAATGATAAGATTGGGCAATTGGAGGCCACACAGATCACCACCAACAACAGGCTTGCAGGAATGGAGGCATCAGTGGCTCTTATGGACAAGAGTCTTGTTGCACTTTTGAAGCGATTTGATGATATGCATGCTAAGAAGGTTGGAGATGGCAAGAAGGAAGACAAGAAGGACGACAAGGATGACAGATTTGATGGTGATTGGGATGCATATGGGGGAGACACTGAAGTCGACGATCAAGACCGATGTCAGCTACATCGTAATCGTCGAGGTATGGGCGGTCATCGTCGACGAGATTTGCATGGTAATGATGATGCTTTCAGTAAGATTAAATTTAAGATACCTCCTTTTGATGGCAATTATGGTCCTGATGCTTACATTACTTGGGAAATTGTTGTTGATCAAAAGTTTGCATGCCATGAATTTCCTAAAACTACACGTGTTAGGGCTGCTACAAGAGAGTTCACTGATTTCGCTTCTATTTGGTGGATAGTATATGGTAAGAAAAATCCTAATAACATACCAAAAACTTGGAATGCTTTGAAACGGGTCATGCGGGCTAGATTTGTTCCTTCTTACTATGCACGTGATCTGTTACATGGATAAAAAATAGTGCTAGATACATATGGAAGGCATGGAGGACCAAAGAAGTTGATTGGGGACCAAGTCCAAGTGTTCCAAACATCCTCCGCCAGGCCACCATGTCATTTTTGGCCCGAAGATGGAAAGAGATCAAGGCCAACACGTTTTGGGCGCTGGATTCGGACTGCATAACTGGGCCAACTTCAAACAGACGCCACGACCTCATACAGACTCTGTTTGGGACGTTCTTTATATGGTTGGAAAGGAAATTTCATAGAGCTTCCAATGGCAATAGCCTCATATAAAGATTCCATAAGAGTCGGCAGGAATCATCGAAACAAGTGGACGTCCAGAATCTGTCAGGGTGCTGCGTCACCGTCTTTTGGGCTGTTGGCCAGTGTATCGTGTCGGAGCCCATGGGGGTGCGTCCTAGGGTTGGAGCACGACCGCCACCAGGTCCTGATCGTGCCCCTATCCTCTCATACACCCCCATAGCCACCACAAACAGATGGGGTTTTGTTTCGATGTAAGTTTAGCCATTGCTACTTCCTTGTAGACGTGTGTGTCGGCTAGACCACTCGTACTACCTGATTCGGAACCCCAACTTTGTGATATCAGATTGGTTTCCATCTCCACATTTGCAATTGAGTTGCTTGTCATACTTGTTCTTGCTTGTTCTTTGATTGCTTGCAAGAACGGGTGCCCTAGTGGAGGTTGACGCGCTCCACAAGATCGCTGCAGCCATAGGAGGTGGGGTATCGGTTGCTAAGGTGCATCCTTGGAAAGGTTGTAGTCGGGTCGTGAACGTCGTCTCCTCCAATCGAGTTACCCCCTATGCCTCTCATCGAAAGATCGACCACAAACCCTAGCGGGTTCGCATCAGGGTGCACACCAGCAACCTCAAGAACAACAGCTTGCAACAGTGGGGACCCAGGGGTATAAATACCTAACTCCCCAAAAACTAGCCGTTGCAAACTCAGGAGAAAACCGGTGCCGCCGAGATTTCAAACCAAGTAGCCATTGGGCCGGCTGACACAGAACCGGTGCCACCGGTTTCCTAAAACTAGTGCCACCGGGTTTGACACAAGGTCGAACCCGAGACCATGTATCTGTGTTTTTGTGTCTCTCCCAACTCACATAGGTTAATTGAGCACCGAGACATTTTCAAGACTCCTTGTGATGCATCCCTCTTGATAGTACAGCGTACCTATACTCAAGATCAAATATAAATGCAATATTAGAACTCTTGAGCTTCATCTTCATGAATCGCCATACTTGAACAATATATCCACATGAGAGATTCATCCATCAATGTCTCATTGATTTGAGCACTTCTACCTTGAGCTAGTGACATTGATCTCCATGTAAGAATGAAACCCATTTCTCGATCAAGTCACCCTTCACATGACTCAAGGAACACATAATGCTTATTCATTGCTTCACTCAGTTAGGCTCGATTTGATACCTCGAAATTCTCCAAGCTATAGCAACTTCACTCTAGCCAAGCACATGGTCCAAGTCACTAGTTGGCCAACCTTAGCTTAGTACATCGTTGCTAATCCCTTGCTTGATTTCTTCATCCATTCGTTGCCATCTTGAGTTAAGCTTTGATTTAATATTTAGAATGAAATCCAATTGAGATCATGCCTCTTTTGATTCTATAGTCCCATTTGATCATAACAAGCCTTCCAATTAGTTTAGAGACCATCCATTATTCCAATATCACTATGTCTCTTTCTTCACCTTCATTGGCTTGTTTGTATGTCAAGTATACACCATGGGATCACACATATCATAGATCATGACATTAAATCTTATATAAAGCCATTTAACAATGTGAGGCAATAACCCATTCCTCAACTTATCTTTTACAACAACAGCTTGTCTTCACATATAGATGTTCAATGTCATACATCATGCTTTGTTATTTATATGTGACAACGTGCTCACATGCTTAACAAAGGCATTAGATCTTTAATCTAGTTGTCAATCAATACACCAAAACCCACTTAGGGCCTAGATGTCTTTCCATCTCCCCCTTTTTGGTGATTGATGACAACCTCGATTAAAGCATACACGATATGTATAATAAAGCTTAAAAACAACAGATTTAGGTTGAGCTCCCACTTAATATGTGCTATGAATGGAATTCATAATATTTGGCCTTAAGTGCCATTTTATACATTTTCAAGAAAACATGGAGCTCCCCCTAAATCCCTGCAACAGTGGGGTGCAAAACAAGCATGTGAACAAATAAACCGTGATGCATGCACAAGATAAGCATTTCAACAAATAAAGCAAAGAAATGCAGTGTTGTCTGGCCAAACTCGGTGCCACCAGTTTTACCCAGGCAGCCCTGTCAAAAAGCAATACATCACCCATAAATTCACACTAGGATGCATATGAGTCTTAATAAGCATAAATAAGTTCAACACACATTAAAGCACACATCACAAAGTTTCTCAAGTTCAACTAAAGCTAAAGAGAAGTTATTACATGGGCCTGTTGCATCCAATAGCCAAAACTGGTGCCACCGGTTTTGGAAACTCGGTGCCACCGAGTTTGCCAGCAGAATCAACACAGAGATTCCTTCCTTTACTGAACTGAATCCACTGCCACCAAGATTTGGAAACCGGTTCCACCGGTATTTGACAGACAGACAGACAGATGCAAGAACATTTCAGCCTTTAATCGACCCAAACTTCTCCCCTTTGTGATCCATCACCAATAAAGGTTATGGGGGGTCTTGGACAGCTGCTCATGGTTCTTCTTCATCATTATCTTAAGGTGGTGGCACAAATTGAGTTGGAGGCACAAAAGATGGTGGAGGTGGAAATGGAGGAAGGTGAGAAGTCATTCCCTAATGGATTGACCGAGCCAAATAGGCTACCATAGTAGTATCCACCAGCAGCGCTTGAACTTCCTTGTGCATTAGGATCCACCTGAGGTATGCTAGAGGATGTGCCTTGCTCTTGTGTGCCCATGAAAGGTACCTCTAAATATGAAGATCGAGCACTATACATTCCTCTAAAGGTCGGATTGTAGTATGAATTGCATAGGCTCTATCCCAATAATCTTTGTTGGTAGCTTGATCAACTTGTTGGGATTTTTCCCATATTCTTTCAAATGTTTTCGGCTCACTATCTTCATCATCGGAAGGTGCACTAGGAATAGGAGGCCTATTTATGGGAGAAGGATTTTCATACATTTGCCTTATCATCCTTGAATCCCTCTTCCTTCTCTGTCTATCCTTGTGAGCAACATCATTACCATTCACGCAAGCACCACACATGAAGTTGAATAATTTTCTGAGAGGGGAAGGAGGTTGTTGCACATCTTGCCTACCACGTCCACGACCTCTACCATATGAGGACCTTGCTGCCCTAGAAGGAGCAGCAGCTGCAGCGGGCTCCTCAAAGGCCCCTTGGCCTTCAACATTCTCCCTTTGGCTTCCCGAGCCCACTAGAGTTGAGTCCTCAATGTCATTCTTCAAGTGAAAGGGTTTATGCTCATGATCATACTGAAACTTGAAGTTGGTAATGGCCTCAATGGGATGCATGAGATAAGGAGCATATCCACAACTCTTTTGTGGAGAAGAGGCTATGGTTTTCATTTCCTCCCAAATGTAGTCCACCACACTGAATTCTTGCTCACTGGGATTCATATATTTTATCAAATCTCTCCCATAATGTGATACATTAGATTGATCCCCTTCTTTGGGAGTAAGTGTCTTTCTAAACATGCGGTGAAGGTATGCATAGAAGGATAACATCCCTTTGACACAACCATAATTCCACTCTCTTCCCGAAATGTACATGAATTTCATTTCCTCCTTGTCCATGTAGTGAGCCATATGAATCTTCAATTTAGATTTGTCTTCCTCACCAAATCCAAGTAGAGAGGCAAATTGGGTATAGGACATACCAAACCATTTCCCTTCTGTCATCGAATGCACAATCCTCTCATCATTCTTGGAGGTAAAGTAATAAGTGGCATAGAATTGTGCAATCACCTCATTGTTCCATGACTTAGCAAAACCCATGTTGTCATAAATATTTTTCCTTTTGCACTCATGAATAATTTCAACAATCTTAGGGTCTTCAAAGTCTATCAAGAACCTCCAATCAATGTATTCTGAGCGAGCTATGGGATAGTCCTCTTTGAGTATTACACTTGCATAATAGTCTTAATGGAATTTGGTGCCAAACCGGTAGTCCAAATTTCTCCCACCCACCTCTATGGGATTCTTTTTCTCTTTCTTTCCTTGCCTTCTTTGTCATGCCCCTTGCCTTGTAGTTGACTATGTTGCGGTGCTCAGGATCGTAGGGTGGCTTCATTCTGATGTTGAAGTAGGTCTCTTCATCACTGTCAGGTGTCTAAGGTTCAATCACTGAAATAAAAATGCCCTCATCACTGTCATCATCCCCAGTGCCTTGACTGTTCTCATGGCTAGCTGTGCGAATATTCTTGCCTTTTCTTTTGCACTGAGTAGCCACTGCAGGTGACTCAGGAGGAGTGAGCTCCCTCCTATGTGGGATTTCCTCATCATCATCACTAGAGGTTGACTCATGCTTGGAGTCTTCAATGCGCATGGTACCTCTAGGAAGGTTAATTCTCCCTGCTGCCCTTTTAGATCTTCTACGCTGCACTGGCACTTCTTCCTCAATCTCATGATTGTTGTTAGGTCCTTCTCTCCTCCTCAACTCATATTGGGCATTCTTTGATCGTCAAGTTCTTCTTCCATAAACTTGTTCAAATGTTGGATCTGTGACACAAACAAATAAATATATGCCTCAGGAACAATTCTTTGTCACTAGAATACCCATTTGAATTTCTTTGAGCAGATTTTGCAAACTGACAGAGCATCTGTGCTAGAACCGGTGCCACTGGGTTGTGAAATCCGGTGCCACCAGGTTCAGTACGAACCCTAGGTCATGTCCACAACAATGTTGCCATGGAATCTCTAAACCAATGATTGCAATCTGTTCTAGTACCATTCATATGCCATTCTACCAAAGGAATCCAAGAGATAGGTCCTATAGAAGTAGTTCGGGCAAAACCAATGCATAGGGTACCTCCTGACATGGTTGACGAGTTGCTGCAGCCCTGGAACCAAGGGGAATCCGATCCCACTCGGTTGGGGACACCGAATCTTGACTTGCTGCTTCAATCCCATGGTGAAATCCTCAAACCGCCGTGGAATCTCCTCTTTCACCTCTCTCTTTACTATGCTAGGTCAGGGGGGGTGAGGGAGGAGGTGAATGGGCAACTGTAGAGTGAGTCACAGGTCTTATCCTTTTACTGCCGAAAGATAACCGGTGCCACCAGTTTTGAGAAACCGGTGCCACCGGGTTTCACTTAACCCGTGGACTTTTGTCCATATTTTCATTTCTGCATTTCCATTTTCTTCCAACTTTCTTTCTCTGCCATTTTTATCCATTTTTACACAGTCCTTGTACACAGATATGGACTTTGCTAGAATTTGATGAATTTTGAGAAATCCAAAGTTTGTAGGCCCTTGAGATGAGAATGAGTAGCTTCTTTTGAACTTGAGAGAATCTTGCCACTTATGGTTCGCCAGCAGTCAAACAGGAGTAAACCATAAATAACAAGACATAATCTAAAAAGATCAAGACTCAAATATTTTACAAAAAGCACACCACCTACACATGCTAGTGAATTTTGAAAATCTAATCTATGTCACCAAGAGTATGCAAGGATTACTAGTTGAGATGAGTGTTAGCATATTTAGCTCATGCCTCTTTTCAAATTTAGACCATGGTTAGAAATCAAAATTTCCAACGAAATTTTTTGAGCCATCAGCTAAATATCTAAAACTCATTACTATCAGCATGAAACAAATCCAAGGTGATGCTAGACACCATTGCACACCAAAACTCACACTAGCAAGAATAAGGCCTAGATGCTTGAATTAATTGCTTGAGTTTAGAATTACATACCTTGGCCTCTATTACAAAGAATCCTCACATAGAGGAACTCACAAGAGAGTTTGTACCAATTTTAGTCTTTCAATAAGTTTACCTTGTCACTCTTGATAAGATGAAGCCATATGAAAGATGAGCTTGAACTCTCTTTTGATATTTCCATCTTCATCTTATTATCATTTTTGATATGAAATAGCCATTTTGTACTGAGAGGATAGGAAGGGATAAATATTAAAAGCACAAGCTCTAGTCTCACATTGGATGACTCTTTGAGAGTGGAATGGATAGCATAAGTCACCCAACACGAGACCTCATAGAATGGGCTAAATTCCTCAAAGATATAGTGCACACATAAGTATGTGTATGGAGAGAATATGTACACTACATTGGTCAAACATGTCCAAGTTAAGGAATTTAAACCATGCTATGGAGAGTACCCAAAAGCACATATAATCCAATCCATAAATGAAGAGTGAGAGATACAATTACAGAGATCGATTGATGACCTCCTTGTCATGTGGCTTACTCACAACCAACACCCTTGCCATAAGATATATTCAAGTGTAGTATATAGATATTTACATAGAACACCTCTCACATGAACTACACACATGAAACCTTGCAAGTGGTGTTAGTTCCAAGAGACACAAAATGTGAAGTGAGCTCCCCCTAAATAGGTGCATCAAGTATTTGAATCTTGAGAAATGCACTTTTAGCTCAATTAAGGCACTAGGGTAGCTAGCTCCACATTTTGGTCGAATATATATGAGCAAATAAGCATTGATCAATATGATCAAGAAAAGCTCACAGATAATTCTGGGGTAGGACCAAGAGAAAATTTGAATAACACATTTGAATTATTCTCTTCTCCTTTTCTGCTGATCCTGACAAACTCGGCGCCACCGAGTTCATAAATCCGGTGCCATCGGATTCCCCCAGAGTCCTGCACCCTTCCATTTTCTAGAGATGCAAATGAACCTTTTCTTCATCCTTTATTTTATTTTTGCTCACATCTATGCTCCTGCATGCAACAACCACTCAAAGCTTCTAGATGAAGTAGTTAATAGCATCAACTGGTATTTGACATAATTTTGCTAGAGAGAGCATAGGTAGCTTGTTCAACTCATATGATTAACTAGCACAGGAACATGTTTCACATATAAGCATGAACAGCTACAGAGATAGGTACTTATCATTTGAGAAGCATTGAATAAGATTTCTTCCATATATTTCACTTGGTCCTTTTCTAGAGATGAAAAAGACAATTTCCCTTGAGATATAGATGAAAGAAAATAAATATCTTCTCAAGTGAACCAAGCTTGCAATGTTGCTCAAAGTGCCTGCAAACTCCTTTTAGGCATGTTTTTGTACCCAACACGCATTGGGTCCTAAAAAGTTAGTGATCATGGACTTTGGTACCCAAATGGCCTTTGTGCCTCTTCTTTGTGATACAACCACTCTAGGGGCACAATGGTCTATTGAGTACATCCTAACCAATTTATTTTCATTGTGAACATGAATTGGCTTAGGATTCTTAATCATGGGACAATCTTTACCAATATGTCCATTCTAACGACAAGTGTAGCAAATCTTGTGCTTGATGTTGCTAACATTCTTCACACTTGTCATGGAGCCATTCTTCTCCTTGTATTTAGCTTGAGCCTTCAGAAATCCCTTGTTGAGCTTGATATTGGGTTTCTCAGAAGAAAACCGGTGCCACCGGTTTGGTAAACCCGGTGCCACCGGGTTTCCCTGAGGAAACCGTTGACTGGTTGATACAACCTTCAACCTTGTGCCCCTTTTCATAACAACCAAAGCATCTCCTCTGAGCAAGACTCCTTTGTCTCTTTGACTGGTTTGGGTTGTCTTCTTGCTGGAACGAGCACATGGATGCATAATGTCCTATGTATGAGCACTTGTAGCACTTGATATGATCTAGCTTCACTTTGTCCTCAATCTTGTGATCATTGATCTTGTGGCTTTGTTTGGAAATTGATCTAGTGACAATTATCCTCTTCTCAAGTTTCTTCACCATGGGCTCATGATTATCTTGAGAAGATTGCACCTTTTCTTTTCTCTTCAAATTAGCCACTTCTTTCTTGAGTCTTTCGACCTCATGCATAAGATCATCATTTTCTTGAGCAATGGAGTCATCACAAGATTCTGCAACCACACAATCATACCAAGAAGGTTTGCCTTTTGGGCCACATGGGTTAGCACAAGATATATCATTTTTAACTTGAGTGCATGTGCTAGTTGTGCAATGAGGTGTATAAGATTTAACTGAGTTTACGAAAACCTCATTTGCCACTTCTAGCAAAGTGTGTGATTCTACAAGCCTCTCATGAGAATATTCAAGTTCTATGTGAGTGCCTTGTAGTTTCACAAACTTGCAAGTGATTTCCTCAAGTTGATCCTTGAGAGCTTGATTTTCCTTTTCTAGGGATGCTGCACAAGATAGAGAGTTAGTAGCACAAGCATATGCCTTAGTGATATCCTCCTTGCACTTACTAGACAAGACATCATTTGATTCCTTAAGCTTCTTCAATTCTTCCTCAAAGGAGTCACGATATGCTTGCTGTCTTGTGAGATCATCTCCTTGTTTTCTTACTCGCTTGATCAGCTCCAACACATTCTTGTCTTTCTTAGTCATCTTGCCAAGCTCAAAATCAAATTTCTCCTTCTCATTTTCTTCCTTCTTATTGAGATATGATAAATGGCAAGAAGAATGGTTAGTACCCAAAGATATTGACTAGGAGCAGTAATTACTTCATTAGGTTGCAGAGGTGCTGATTGGGTGCTTGAAGGAGTAGCTCAAGGTTGATCTCTGTCAAACCCGGTGCCACCGGTTTCTGAACCTAGTGCCACTGGATTTTCCTAGTCAGAGGCAGTGATGGTGATGTTGTCATTCTTTTGCTTCGAGGATGAGGCTTCTAGAGAAGGGTTGCATGATGTTGATGTTGAGCACTCCTCTAGTGATTCATCCTCCTCTTCTTCACCATCCTCATCATCGGCACTTGTATACATGTCTGTGAGTGCCACACAAATAAGATGTGCATCATCACAAATGTCCTCATGGTTGAAGATGAATTCTTGAATTACCTTGCTCACATTATTGAACATAAGGTTAATAATGGTGGATTTGTGGTGCACACATTCCTTTTCCTCTTTTGATAGATTGGACATAACCTCACTATCAAAGTCATCAGGAAGGATGCTAGCAGCCACAACTCGCTCAAATGAAGGATCCCAAGTATTTAATACATGAAGAACATGAGCGGACCAATAAGAGTAGTTTGAGCCATCAAACCGAAGAAGCTCAAATGATACCTCACAATTAGTCGACATCCTTTTAACTCCAAGCAGTTAAGCTCGAATCGGAGCACCAAGCTCTGATACCAATTGCAAGGATGTTGGTGTCGCCTAGAGGGGGTGAATAGGTGCAACTTCAAAATCACCACTTAAAATAATTTTATCAGAGAAACCCGGATACTCCGGAGTTTTGTCCGGAGTCTCTGGAAAATCCGGAGTCTCTGGAAAAATCTCCGGAGTCTCTGGATCGCGCCTGCGCAGCGAAAAATCTCACTACCACCAAAACTGGTGCCACAGGTTTTGCAAATCTAGTGCCACCGGATTTGCCTGGTAGTGACTCCCCACGAACCTCTCTCTTGATTGCTTGCTCGGATTCAGCTCAGACTTGGTGTGTGGCTCAGGGAAGGTTGTTCCACAGGTTTAAACACTAACAACCAAGTAGATTCACAAATATACCAAGAGCAAGCTATAACATCAAAGCAATGAAAAGCGAGGTAAGTGTGAGGGAAACCAACAAGAGACGCAGTGATTTGTTTTATCAAAGTTCGGATTCACCACCGTGTGAATCCAAGTCTACGTTGGGTGCTTCTCCCACCGAAGCCGGGTTGCACTCAACCCTTTCCCCGGTCCACTAGATTGCTTATTCCCTTTCGGAGACGAAGCAAGGCCGTCACAAACTGTCTCACAGCTCACCACACCTTGGGAGCTTATGGCGACGCCTAGCCATCTAGGAGGCAACCCTCCAAGAGTAACAAATGCTTCACACGAGCTTGACGACGTCCAACAGTGCTCAAGGGAATCAAGTGCTCTTTGATTGCTCACAAAGGCTTCTCTGTACCACCCAACTCACTAGATCTATCAAAGATCGAACAACCTCACTAAGAGGGGCTGGGGAGAGCTAGAATGGCTTTGGCTTAGCAAGGAATAGCAGGGGTGCACACCAACAACCTCAAGAACAGCAGCTTGCAACAGTGGGAACCCAGGGGTATAAATACCCAACTCCCCAAAAACTACCTGTTGCAAACTCAGGAGAAAACTGGTGCCACCGGGTTCCCAAACTCGGTGCCACCGAGATTTCAATCCAAGTAGCAGTTGGGCCGACTGACACAGAACCAGTGCCACCGGTTTCCTAAAACCGGTGGGGTTTGACACAGGGTCAAACCTGAGACCGTGTACGTGTGGTTTTTGTGTCTCTCCCAACTCACATAGGTTACTTGAGCACCGAGACATTTTCAAGACTCCTTGTGATGCATCCCTCTTGATAGTACAGTGTACCTATACTCAAGATCAAATATAAATGCAATATTAGAACTCTTGAGCTTCATCTTCATGAATCGCCATACTTGAACAATATATCCACTTAAGAGATTCATCCATCAATGTCTCATTGATTTGAGCACTTCTACCTTGAGCTAGTGACTTTGATCTCCATATAAGTATGAAACCCATTTCTTGATCAAGTCACCCTTCACATGACTCAAGAAACACATAATGCTTCTTCATTGCTTTACACGGTTAGGCTCGACTTGATACCTTGATATTCTCCAAGCTATAGCCACTTCACTCTAGCCAAGCACATGGTCCGAGTCACTACTTGGCTAACCTTAGCTTAGTACCTGGTTGCTAATCCCTTACTTGATTTCTTCTTCCATTCGTTGCCATCTAGAGTTAAGCTTTGATTTAACATTAAGAATGAAATCCAATTGAGATCATGCCTCTTTTGATTATATAGTCCCATTTGATCATAACAAGCCTTCCAATTAGTTTAGAGACCATCCAATATTCTAATATCACTATGTCTCTTTCTTCACCTTCATTGGCTTGTTTGTATGTCAAATATACACCATGGGTCACACATATCATAGATCATGGCATTCAATCTTATATAAAGCCATTTAACAATGTGAGGCAATAACCCATTCCTCAACTTATATTTTACAACAACGACTTGTCTTCACATATAGATGTTCAATGTCATACATCATGATTTGTTATTTATATGTGACAACGTGCTCACATGCTTAACAAAGGCATTAGATCTCTAATCTAGTTGTCAATCAATACACCAGAACCCACTTAGGGCCTAGATGTCTTTCACTTTATTAGCACGGCCCTTCAGAAGGAAGTTCACTTCTGGGATCTGGAGGTGTTCATACTTAATATGCCTACACTCCGGGTCGGAGCCCTTTGGCCTCGCCGAGGCTTCTCCCGAAGGTGTCCTTGGGGTTGGGAGTGTCTATACTGACACAGGGTCGGTTCTCCCGACCATCCCTTGTGGCCCTTCGGAAGAAAGATCGCTTCCGGAATATGGAGAGCGAGCGGGTGGTGAAACACTGGCCCTCCATACCTAGAACCCTTTTCAGCCAATTTGCCAAAGCTCTTCGGAAGGTAAAGACTTTCGGATAGAAGCGAACACGTCACATGACGTGACACTCAAGGGTGATCAGCCCTTTAAGCCATCCTACGTGGCTCTTCAAAATAGGGTTCGCTTCCAAAAATTGGAGGCAGGCGTATGCTGCGACGCCGGTGCTCTTGGCCTTTCGTGGCCCTTCGAGGGATTTCTCCTCCCAAAATCCAGAGACGGTCGTGCGAGGCTACGTCAAGGCTCCAAGCGTTTTCGTGGCTCTTCGGGGGGAACTTTACCCCTGGCATCTGGAGGCAAGTGTGCGGCGCTACACTAGCTCTCCGAGGGTGATTAGCCCTTTGCTGAATCATCAATGCGAATCGGGAGGTGTTCCTTCCGGGTGGGAGGCGGCAGAACGGAGGTATGTCGGGATTCTTGACCATGTTTCGTGACGCTTCGGAAGGAACTTCTCTTCCAGAATCAGGAGGCGGGCTGCAATGCTACGCCGGCACTCCTAGCCTTTTCTGGCTCTTCGAGAGGAATTGTCACCCCCAAAATCTCGAAGCGAGCGTGCGGTGCTGCACCGATGCTCCGGGTGCTCCCATGAGATCTTTCGAAGATGAGCTCGGAGGGGCTCCCCGCCCTGGGGGGCTACGCGATGGATTCGGGGGTGAACAACATAATGCAGGAATCATGTTCAACAAGAGCCGCATGACGGCTGCTAGGCATCCCTCCTTCAGTCTGTGCCTTGGGGTGATACTTGGCTACACAAAGAAAACAACAAAAGAGCGACAGGGGACAACTTTAAGAGAACAAACCAAAAGTAGCGGAACTCAGCTCGCGGAGCTATGTCCTGATGTTAGGAGCCCAATCTCCGGATCTCCCCAGAGCTCATGGGTAGTAGTGGATGAGGAGGTCCACGTTCCAGTAGTAGGGGTCTTCCACGCCATCCGGCGACATGAGGCGGTAAACCCCCAGGCAAGGTGTTGTCGTGATCAGGAAGGGACCCTCCAATTTTCTTTCAAACTTCCCCCGAGAGTTGGCATTTCTTTTCCTTCGGAGCACCATGTTGCCTGTGGTGAAAACACAGTTCTTCAACTTCTTGTCCCGCCAAGCCTTGGTCTCTTTCTGAAATTTGGCAAGGTTCTGGACAACCCATAAGTGGTTTTCTTCTTGTAGATCCTAGGCCTCGGAGGCCCTTCCCTACTCTTCAGCAGGGGGTGCACGGGTCACACCGGCCTGCGCTTCCTATGGTGTCACCGCCTCCTCCCGAAAAGCATCATAAAGGCGGTGAAACCCGTGAGACACGAGGCCGTCATGCGGTGCACCCAAAGGATGTTCAGCAGCTCCTCGGCCTAGGTTTGCGTGGGGGCTCTGAAGATGCACTTGCTCAGGGACGAGAAGATACTACTATTTGCTTGTTCACACGCCCCGTTGGATTGGGGGTGATATACCGAAGTGAAACACAGTTTGGTTCCTGTTGACGGTATTTAGAGCATATATTAAGCCATCAACACTACTCGAATAAAGAGGAAACTAGCATCTCTCGCTAACATATTATCTACCTTCTATCAATAAAAAAGGATGGGAAGCTAGAAACAGGGGAAAACCATGCAGAACTACAAGACTTACATGAAGACCGACATACGGTGATCCGGCTGGTCAAGAATGGGCCCAAAACCAAAGCAAAACAACTCAACACAAGCAGGGCCCACGAGGCAAGGCAACTACAGGGGCCCACCAGTCAAAGGCGACGGCCAGATGGGCCAGGCTTGGTTCAGTCGGCCCACTGGTTCGGCCGAACCAAGGCCAAGGCAGTTCGAGCCCATCTTTCCCGCCAAGATTTCCCACGTGAAGCCGAGGCGGTTGGCGGTAGAGGTGCCGCCAAAAGCTCTCGGGACCCGCCTCTACCAGTCCTATATAAGGAGGTCTCCACACCCCATCTCAACACACACCACACAAGAGCCTCTCTCTCTCCCTCCTTTGTATTCCTTAGTCTAGGTAGTGGAGCTTAGGCTTAGAGCTTTCTCGCTAGTAGTGCGGAGCGATCGCCTCGGGTCGGTTGGCTCAACCTCCGGCCTACGATATGGCTTTGTACTCAACTTGTATCTTTCGTATTTATACAGAGTTTGGTATTTCTACTCTTTTAGTATGTTATACCTTATTATATACCTTCATGTGCTATACTAGTATGTTTACTATAGGTTTAGCTTATTGTAATGGTGGGGTGTGCCTTCGGGCTTGCTCTAGCATTAAGCCTGTGGGTCATCATGGCTCAGGTGCTGGAGGGGCTAGAGTAGTGATCACAGTCGTGGGCGTGGTGCTCAGGTGTCGTAGGATCCACAACAGGGGGCCATATTCCACGGTATGTAGGGGTAGGTGTACAGGTCGTGACAGCCCCACTAGTATTCCCCCACGTGAGTTTATGGGCGTCGGAGTTCGAAAAGGCATTCTCTCCTAGCAGACCAGGGGAGGTGTTCTCCTCGGTGCAATAGGATAGATCTATACTAACCATATGATATATGCTTTGCTAGTTTATACGGATCTAAGGATGACTCTAGTGCCTACCCTACTAACCTTAGATATATTATTTATTCTTTATCTGATATGATGGCCGTGTGTGTGTGTCACATACCTCTAATCATATCATATATATATCATATATCTTATTCATTGCATGCCCCTGCGTTATGCTTTGGTACCCTTTACTTATTCATATTGTCCTTGGTATGTACTTGACAATGTTTGCTGCTCAGATAGTGGTGATGGGCTCCGCCTCGACCCACTTGGAGAAGTACTCGACCGCCGCCACCTCGAAGCAGAAACCTCCCAGAGCGGTTGGTAGCGGCCCGACGAGGCCGATTCCCCACCTGGCTAGGGGACAAATGGGGGTTATAGCCTGGAGCGTCGTGGTTGGGAGGTGGCTCATTTTGCTCATGCATTGGCAGGTGTCGTAGCTGTTGGCATTTCTTAACATCACTACTAACAGCGCCTATTAGGTGAGGATCAAGATCGACCTAGGTACACCGACAGGTACGAACGAATCCGTAAGCGCACGAAAATACCGTTGTAGCACTTCCCCAAGGAAGGTGAGGATTCCAAGGGTTATCGTATCCACAGGATGGTGAGGTAACTTGATCGGGGGTCTACCCAAGCACACCAAAGTAATGCTGGGATAGGTTGGATATGAGAAGCACTTCCTGAGGGGCTTAACTCTCGAGATGGATAAATCGCTATGGATCTCGCTTCGGGGCACCGACCCACCCTAGCTTTCAAAGGTTTAAGGTGTTCCGGCCTAGGGGCCCTACTCGGTACTTAGGCGCAGAGGGTTTCAAAGGGATGGACAACTGTCACTACTGCGGCCTACCTCTATCATTACGCGAGGGCATATGGTATTTGACGTGTAACCCGCAGTCTAGACACCACGTCTGCACCACCGACTACTGCTAGAGCACAGTTACGTCTGTCAACCCGCTAACAATGCTAAAGCACTTCGTATAAATATAGCGTGACAAACCCGCGAGAACAGTTACATCATACTAGTCATCGAGTTATGTTGCGATAGGAAGGTTTGGATGCAAACTAGATACAACACTCTTACTCAACTAAACAGGATCAAACACGCAAACAAATACTTGAACTAATGCACTAGTACTAGAAGATCAAAGCTATGTGTCACAAAGAACACAAGCCTCTAAATCATGAATGAGCTAAGAACACAAGAACATATCATTCATACATGATGTCCACTATAGTCTAAATACGAAATGTCGAAATACTCACTTTGGTCTAAATGAAGAATAAAGGCATCCACGAGAACTCCATCTCACTCCTCACTCCTACTCTATCTCTCATAAATCCTAGCCTAGATCTCATCTCATCTCTACTCCACCACAAAGAGGTGAGAATCACCTCACATGGGCAGAATGGAAGAGAGGGAGAGCTACTCAAGGAGAAAAGTGAAGGCTTGAGCTTGGAATGGGTGTGAAGAAATGAGGCCCCTCCCCTCCTATTTATAGACAAGGGGGTGTGTGTCCTCGGGCACCAAATGTCACCAAAACACCCGTGATTGCAGCTATTGACCAATGAGCAACCACCACGTGGAAGGCCAGGATGACACAGGCTTAAGGCGGTTCGGCCAATCCTAGGATCGGCCGGCCCTGTTGTGCCACGTGTCACCTTGTGTTTCTTCCCAGTGGCTAGTGTGTGGGTCCCATGATCTTTCCTCTGTGCATGGCAAGATTCCTGGCGGTTTGGGTAGCAAGTGGGCCCTTGGATCCATGTGATGTTGACGTGGCACCGCGTGATTCGTTGAAAGTGTTTCAAATGGATTGGTGACATCATTGATCAAGGGGAATCCTACATGGCAGCCCCTCATTGGCTGAAGCTTGATTAGCTTGGATCCACTAGGCATGGATTCCTCTCATTTCATTAGCTAAATACCTGCATTCGAATAGACATCGCCACTTGTGGAAAGTATTAGTTTAAGCTCCTATTTTAGTGTTGATGTGCAATTCATGCATCAAAATGCAGGAGTTGACAGCCATAAAAATGGTACTTAACAGCCGTCAACACACCCCACACTTGACCTTTGCTCGTCCTGAGTGAAGGGGAAACAAAGCCAAATGGGTTATGCATACCATAGAGATAAAACAAGCATAAGAGATATTCCAAGTCATACCTTGGCCTTGTGAACTTTCTGTGGATTATCTACCATGCCTTCTTGGGTGATTGAAAAGCAGAACGACCATGAATCAAATCACTTATGCACCTGCTGACAAACATCTTGGGGTTTTGCAAGGTTTTCATAAATAAAACTCTTCGTAGCATCCTCATTTGATTCTCTCAGATCACTCAGTGTGTATAAGACCTCACCAGGGCATTAGATTGCCTCCTTTTCTTTCCTATTTCTATGATGGCTTGTGTGGAGCTTAGGGTAGGATAAGAAAGGTAAGCATACTTGCATCACATATATTGCAAAATCAAAGACCGGATCCATAGAGAAATTCAAGTCATACAGTCAGACCAAGATGTGCACAAGTGATGGATGATGAATTTGGTAAGGTGTACACTAGGCCCGGAATGGATTCTAGATATTACCATATGGATATGATGAATGTTGTGATGATGGTAAGGTGGACAGTAGCCCCGGAATAGGTACTAGTTATTACCATCAGAATTGTGGGAAAACTCTTTTCTATATGACTCTCCTTCTTGTATGAAAATATGGTGAGAACATGGCTATCATTCTCTCCCTTTTTTTATATACGGTGGACCTTCATGTGTCCCCGTTTTTTTCTTGGACCTTCTTGTGTCCACATATATTTTTTTCGATAGCCATGTCTCCCGTGTATCAAAAACTTGGAAGGGGATATCAACATATATAGAGCTTTGTTTTGTGGAATGAAAGATGATACAATGCTATCTTCCAGAGTAGAAGCATAGCAAGAGGAATTTGGAGTGCACATGAATCTTGGTCACGAAAGCATGAAAGGAATTCTCACAAGGGTCACAAAATGTGATAAAGCTCAATGCAATTCAAGCAGCATATGACTATAAGGTTTTTGAACTAGAACATCATATGACTCTGGTAGGATTGTGGCGTATCAAAAATGAGCTTTTTCCAAGAGGTTTTGTATTTCAAAAATAAATAACCCAAAAGCATTTGATCATTAGAGCACAAGATCATGTCATCAAGCCATATCATACTAGTCAATTACTTAGATAAACATGCTTGTCCTTAAGACGGATATCGTTCACAGACATCAAGATAGATAACGAGGAATAAAACATATGCAAGTCAACTCAGGCATCACGAAGAATAGGGTAAGCATAGCATAGACATTTGTGTTTTAATTATATGAAATAAGCGATCATGGCTCATCAAACTCAGGAGCAAGAAGTGTAGAGGTTGAATCGTGAGAGGCTCTCGATGAGAGTGAACTCGTGCGGGTCCCGTGCAGGTTCTCTATGTAGGATCAATTGTCTAGCATAGTATGCCTATAGTGTGGGTATGAGAATGCATCGTGCCTGCTTTTGGAGAGTCGTGGCTCTCCCCCACACTGTCTCGAACCTAGTTATATTTCTACATCGAATAGCCAAAGTGATGACACAAATGCGGCTTGACCGGGTTACATGACCGGTCAGCCAACTTATTCAAATCCAAATATATTAAAATAAAATTAGGCAATTACACACATGATTAAGAAATAAAGTTTGTGAAAGGAAATAAACAAATGAATTAAATATAAGGGAAATAAACCTAGACCTAGACTAAGCGCCTAATGGGAACTAAATCTAGGGCGAATCCCCTCTACTAGGCAAGAAGATGCTCCATCCCCTCAGTTGCAACCAGCTTCTGCAGTAGCCCGACCATGTCCTCCCTCAGCTGAAGGTACTCCTGATAAAGCTCCCAGTACTCCTCCCTCTACTTTGCTAGCCCTTCAACTAGCTTCTAATGTTCCATGTAAAGTTCAGCTAGCTTGTACAATGTCTTATTCAAAGTAGACGCCCTCTTGGTAGTGCTATTATTCCTAATGTCAACAAGGATCCTAGTGATCTCCCTCTCCCAACGCAGCACCCTGGGAAAAGGTGTCCCATAACCCCCAGATAGTGTCTTCACTCCAAAGATCTAGACACGGGTCTGTGGGAGTGGGAACTCATCCCACACGTCCTGCTCATATGTGTGGCAGAAGGCGTCTCCGTAGCTGTTGAACTCTAAGCCAATATAATGCTCTCCCGGCTTCAATGGCGGTATCGGAGGGTCGTCGAACAGCACTCGGCATGCTGCAGTCTTCCCTTCCGAAGCGGACATCCGGGTTGGGAAGGACAGAGGTGATGAGGAGCCGCGGTGGGATGGACAGACCAGAGTGTCAGCACGTCCTTTCCTCACGCTCTCCACACTCCTACCCCTTCCCGGCGTCTCGACTTCCGGTGATCCCATCTCCCAAGGGCAGAGATCCTCAACCATCAGGTCCTCAAGGGCGATGGGTCAAGAGGAGCTCCCCTCCCCTGAGTCATAGGGGGAAGCCATCTTGCGTAGGCGAGCAAAACCTTGGTCAGCCATGGTGTTGATGGGTGAAGGAGGAGAGGTGGAGGAGATGGGTTCTGCACGATCGAAACTCGCCATGCGGTAGGGAATAGGTTTCTGGGGGAAAGAGGAGCGCACACATGAAAGACGTAGGGAAGCGGCAGCACCCCTGGATCGGCCGATCCTGGGATCAGCCGGCCCCAGGTGGGCTCTGTCGGCCTTCCCCTTTCTCGTGTTTGCTCTAATGGGCTAGGAGGTCACAGCCCCAGGTGGATGGCCCGAGATAGCAAGGTGGTCTTTGGCTAAAGCTAAGATAAGGTTGGGGTTGAATAATGAACCTCTACTTTATAATAAGTTTTGCTAAGCCTTATATAGAGATATCAATTCTTCTTGGGAACTCACCTTGATAGCGTACCTTAGTCCACCGTAGGCATAGATGCTTTCCGGCGGAGATCATGAAGTGATCACCGTGTTGCCATGATGCTGCTATCATCTGTGCCTCTTCTGCTCATTCCTTTTATCAATTATGACGTAGCCTTTCCTCTGCATGGTTAGTGTTCATAAGATACCCGAAGGTTCAAAATGAATAAATCAAGGAATACTCGAACCTGGGGTGTCTCATGAACAACCTCCTTCCTTAACCTCATGTGTCTTCCTTGTAGATAGTAGTACATGATGACGAAATCTTCACTGGAAGGTTAGTGCATATATACGAACACGAGTCCAGAAGATAGTAAAGCATAGGAAACAGGCATGGTCATCCTAGGTGGCATGAACCAACACCTAGAGTGATCACAGGACTCAGAAGTTATAGCACTCAGAAGGTGATCCTCGGAGATGGAAGGATAAGCACTAGTGCTTTCAAAAAGGAAGGATGATCTCCGAGCGAGAAAGAACTCAGGAACGGGTCGTGTGACAGAACCGCCCAAATTAATTCCATAATATTGCCTAAACCATCCTATTTGGTCATTAAGCAATAATACAAAAGTAACTTGTCACCTCTGCCGGGTCAAGCCCGGTAAATCACTTTAACAAGGATCGAACACTCATACATCAAAACTCACACGACGGCGAGTCCAGAGACAAACATTTCACAACATTACATCAATCTCCATAAGATTCATTATTACAAACCAAGTCTTTTGCATAAGGTAAATAGTTCAGAGTTCGAAACACAGCGGAAATAAAATACTAAATGTCATAAGTAACACCATAGGAGGCCATCCATAATGTCACTAAGCACTGTCATCCTCCCACTCAACTTCCCAACCGGGTGGGAGAGAATCAGGCCACGGGAACCCATCATCATTCACATCACCTGAAAACAACAATAAAAGCAAGGCTGAGTATACTAATACTCAGCAAGACATAATTGTCGGGTGATGGGAGATCACCAACTCTCTAGACATGCAAGGCTCTTTGGCTAGTGAGTTGTTTTGATGAAAAGCAACAAAGAGTATGTCCTTACTTTCAAGTTTTAGCTCAAAATTCTAGTTAATTATCCATTACTAAGTAAGCAACTATTCCAAGCATAAGTTGTGCAAACAATTAAGCATATATCCAAATTAAATCTCAGTTCCATCATTATAGGGACATAGAGTGTATGGTTAAGCAATCTCGGGTAACGGTGAGAGGCCAACGATCGATCGATTAATAACCTTGCAACGTGGACCTAAACACACGGGAGAATGCACACCCCAAAAACAGCCAACTAGAAACCAAAGGGGGTGGGGTATGCACCAACCTGGTGGTTCCCGTCAATCCTCGGTTTGGGAACAGGGGCTACAGCCCTTGGTACATGGCTTACTGGCCTTGGACTACGCCCGACCAGGTTCACACATGCACCACAATTAAGCTGCAGCAGGGGCCGAACCCAGGAGTAGTAACACTAAAGTTCCCTTTCCGTGCCAATCGGGTACTAGGCTTACCGGTCCCATTCCTGGCAAATGTTTAGTACGTTCAAACTCTTAACCACAGACCTACTGGCCGGAGCCGGTCCCATGCTCTTACCACATGAGCATATCATGTTAACAAAATCTTATGATTCCAACATAAGAAACCTATAGCTCGCGAGTGACGAACATCACTCGACTTTTACCGTGTCCTTAGAGCATGCCACTGGCGACCTTATCATGCTAGTATTTGAGCATAGGAACCTAGGATCTTGCATCTAGGGTTTCAAATCAACTCCTGAAGCTTAAATGCACAAACATTGCATAACATAATTGTAAAAGTTAGAAAAACTGGGTTATGCTCCGGGGCTTGCCTTCACTAGCAAAGTCAGTAGAGAAATCCTCCGAACTTTGGTTCGGGTCTTGCTGCACTTCCAGCACATTCACTTCCCCTTCGGCTAGTTCTCCTTCGGATTCCGGCACCAACTCGTAGTTCCCGTCCAGAAGTTCTACACGACATGCATATGCATTAACTTCATGTATTTATATATGAGGAGTGAGGACGTAGTTTAGAATTGAAGGGTAAACATGGGGTGCAGGGGTGACCACAGTCACCTAAACAAAGATATATTCAGCATACTCTTCCTATCAAAGTAAGGGTGTGTGTGTGCGGTTTAACTTCTTATTTGATGGTGATTGTGTGCACATCTAAATTAATTAATTAATTTCTCTTCACCAAATTAAGGGTGATGTTCATAGTTTGCTTTGGTGAAGCTCAACCCAATGATTTATAATGTAAACAAGGTGATTTTATTTTCCTTTTATTTCTTGGATTAAGCTTGATTTACTTCGAAAATTAATTCAGGAAGAAATACAAACAAGGTGACCATGAAACTTTACAGACAGGAACATCATACTATACATGAGCTACTGCCAAAAATTCAGATTAAACCAAACCATAGATTTAGCATGAAAAATACAACTAGATTGATCCATTAAAAACACAAATAAATCATGCAGAAATATATATACCACAACTTGAGCTAGAAATTCATGTAGAAGTGCAATGCACTAACCATGCAGAGATATGCACTTACTCAGCAAAGAATATTTAAATTAATTTAAATTCATGAAGAAAGGTTAAACTTGTGCAAAAATTATTTGACCATATTAAACATGATAAAAACATCTCTACCATTTATCGTGAGTGCAAAACCATTAAACAGGACCATAGCAAAACGATTGGATCCAAAAGATCAGCAGATTAATTTACAAAAATCATAAATAGAAACATTGCTGAAAATCAACTTTAATTTATAACTAGAGATCTACTTGACAACTATGTGCCAAATTTGCACCAGAAGACCCTCATGACATGGCAAACAACATATCCAAAATTAAGCTTTAGATCATGCATAGAATTTAAATTATTTTAAATCTTGCCAAACTGGTAAATTCAAAATTATTTAAAATATACACAGAAGTTTGAAAACTTCCTTTGTAGAAAAGTTTGTTCTAGTCATAAGGATCACAACAAAACTAAGTTTGCATTTTTACAATTTTTCTGTGATTTGATCTCAATTTTACAAAATTCAGGAAAAAGAAACAAAAAGGGAAGAATCTATTTCGCTGAAAGGTCCCCGGTCAAAGATCTTTATTCACACAACTGCCCTCGGTTTTACAAATAGGCCCTTGGTTTCACAGCTCAGACCCTGGGAAAAATTTAGGGCTCACAATTGAGTCCCTGGCCATGGATGGCGGCGCGGCCGGCCGGAATCCGGCGAGCCAGCGGCCGAAGAGGGTCGGGGGAGTGCGGGTTGACGGCGTGCTCACCTAGGGTCGTTTCGCGGCCGGAGCTGGGTAGAGAAAGGCATCGGTGAGGTGGCTCGACGGCGCAGGGGCACGGCGGCCGCTGCACGGGTTGCTCCGGCGAGCTGGGCGGCGGTGGTCGACAACAGGCGGCGCGGGAGGCTTAGGTGGTGGCGTGTGGTGGCGCTCGGGCACACAGGGGAGCACGAGGCGGCTCGAGCGGGGGAGCTCAACGGCGGCGCTCCAATGGCGGCCTTGCAGAGCAAGTGGGGGCGGCGACGAAGCGTGGTGGGGCTCCGGTGTATATATAGGCGGCAGCGCTGGCAGGAAATGGCGCGACGTAGTCGGGTGTCCAGCCTGGCCGCTCCCTCCCATGGCGCACGCGCAAAAGCCCGCCACAGCACGCGCAAGGCCACGGCGAAGCAGCGCGTGTCGCGCGTGCTCGGGTACGTCACCATCTGGCGTGAGCCAATCATGCCGGCGTCACCTGGGTAGGCACACTTGACGCGGCGGTGGGCCCAAGCACAAGTGGCGCGGTGCAGACGCCAAGGCGGGAAACCGCGGCGCGGGCGGGCATGCGGGAACGCGTGCACCGGCGCGCTGGCATGCGCGCTCATGACGCCTAAGCTTGCAGTCAAGCCCCGTTTGACCGGCTCAAACATTTTAAACTTGAATACAACTTAAATTTTGAACAATACAAAAGATGTAGAGGACTTATCCCTCTCCAACTTTTACAAAGACCGTCCTATGTTTTTCTCCCTGGTTTGGCCGGAAAATAGCCGCAAACTTCAGCATTTTCTCGGCGCCTGCCGTTTCAGGATTTGGACATGACCGAATGTTTGAATGTCTTCCACTTTGAATTTCAAAAACCGCCAATTGAATGAAATGTGTCCCATGAAAAACTGAGCAACTTTTTATTGGCAGATTTTGAAGTTGTTATATGAAAATTTGAGTTTGAGTTGAGCCATCAAAGGAGGTCAAAAAGGGTCTTCAGGAGGTGACCATGGTAGCTAGGGTTTAACTCCCTTTTACAAGCCAAAACTCAAAAAGTGCCAATGGACAAAGTTGTGTCCCATGAAATCCTTAACAACTTTTATTTTGGCATAATTTGAAGTGTTTAGGAAAAATTTGGAGAACGAGCTAGATCATCAAAGAAAGGTATAGTGTTCTAGGGTTTTGACTTGGGCTTTGAGAGGTTTGACCTAGGGTTAGGGGTTTGACCAAGTCACAAATGCTAAGTACCATGATTAGCCTCACTAATGATGGTGATCACTGTTACATAAACATCAGGGATGTTACAGGTCGAACCTCGGGAAAGGATAGAGTGAAGCTCTATTGGCTTGACGTAGTTCAAGAGTTAGGATCCGTGTGAGGAGGGAGTATCCATCAACTCACCCTCACCCTTAGGTATGAAGCTGGTGTTCCACCGAAACGGTAAAGCACCCAGCATTCCAACCTAAGCTTCCAACGGGAGTGAAGGACCGAATTGGCGACCAGAGAGGGGGGGGGAGTGAATGGGAGCCAATAAAAAATTCTTCCCAAGAAGAACCTCGGCCTATACCCTAATTTCACTTTCGAGCAATCCCACGCACACATTGCCAAGATCACGTAGCCACGGAAGGTGCTACTGATCATAGGAGCAAGTATCTCCACCCAAACACGCAACCGAAAACCGCAGCGGAAAATCTGTGCCGCCTGCTGTCTGTGCTACACCGGTCAGGCCGGTGGACTACACCGGTCAGGCCGGTGTGCACAGCAACACACACAGAAACGTTCCAATGATCCTCAATGAGATCTCTAGGCCCTGGAACAAAAACCACCTCACACCAAGAAACCACCAGCGACAAGAGGCTACTCCAACCTAGCAAAGAAGGGGCAAACCAAGGAGAAACTCACCAAGAACAGAGCTTGGGAAAACACCAGCAAGACCCCACTAAACCACACGTTCCCCTGAGCAAAAGGCCCACAAGGGCTTGCACTGGTCAGACCGGTGAGAGGCAACGGTCAGACCGGTCAGGCCTGGGCTGCTCGGGAAGAACTCCACCCGCGGGTGAACCCCTTGATTCCCTTCGCCCGATCTCCTGATTCCCTCCACAGATTCAAGAGAAACTTTGGGGAAGGTAGGAACACCTCATGTATGATCTCTAGCTCGAAGCATATGCCCCAAATCTCTCTAAAATAGGAGGAATCACAAATCTCGTGCTCTAACCCAAAGAACACAAGGAACTCTGAAAACCCCAAAATCGAAGCCCTTTCCACGGATTTGGAGGGGACAAATCACCAAGAAAAGAGGCACAACATCCTCATGAGTGAATCCACCAACAAATCCCGTGGGAAAACACCCCCAAAATCTCACTACGAAAATCCAAAGAAAGGGCTCCGAAAATCACCAAAAAGGAACAACGGGAGGAACAACTAGAGCACTTGAGGAACCACGCTAAAGCTTCTATACATACCATGAAAGGTTCATACAAGGTCTAGCAAGCCGCCCGATCATCCATCCCTCTCTCTAGATGCAACATGAAGCTCTCAAGCTAGCCTAGGAAAAACTAGGAAAAAGAAAAGAGCAAATAGTCTAAGGTTCCAAGAGTTGGCTGCCATCTCCCTCACAAGTGAGTATATGTGGAGGGCGCCAAATGACCAAACTACCCCTACTTACTTAACTTAAGAAACACGCCCACCAAGGGCACTTTGGGAACTTTGGTCGATATCTCCATCGAACGGACGCCCGCATACCGCAAGCCGCTTCAACTCCTCGCAAGCCTTGCGATCCCGCCGCATGTCCTCCGCTTCGAAGCTTTCAGACGCCCACAGGACCCACCGGTCAGACCGGTCCGGTGCAGAACCGCCGCGCTACGAACTTTAGCCTTGGCTTTGTGGCTCAGCCAAGTAACCCAGTGGTTTTGTGGCCAAACCACTGCAAACCCCGCGTGCAAGGTTCGGTTGTTAGCTGCTACCTTGCACCGGCTCCATCCTCTTGATGTCATCTTGCTCTTCTTGCTAGCGTATGGCCCGCACTTGATCCCATAGGCCACCGGGTAACTCGGTCGAAGCCGTCTCTCCACTCCTGGGAGGTCACACAGACATAGACCTTTCACACTTGATCTTCACCTGCACCACGCGAATCAAGCCGCAACCTGTACCTGCAATACTAGGCCAAGAGTCAGTCCACACAACGTTGTCAATCACTCATCACTAAGGAGCGACCATCCACCGGTCCTCGGACCACACAGGTCCTCAATCTCCCCCTTGATGAGTGCATTGACAACACCCACACATAGTAACCATCATAGGAAGGAAAAGAAATAGAAACTAACACAAACCCAACAAGTGATCCTAAAACCAAACAAAACAAACCCTGATCACTTGAAGCCAAAGTCTCGATCCCCTAAGGCAAGGGCAAAAGCACAACACAACCGAGACAAAATCCAAAGCTCAAAAGTAGCAAATCACCAAAGCAAGAAACTCAGGCGACACAAGGAGCTCCACCTGAACACATGAAGGCTCCCCCTGAGCAAATGCACACTCACCCTGAACACATGCATGCAATGCGTGCCATGCAAAACAGAGCTGCTCAGCTCTGGCCATCACCGGTCAGACTGGTACCCTCCATCAGTCAGGCTGGTGGGCAACAATCTCCAACACGATCTACCCTACCGGTCAGACCGGGTCACTCACCGGTCAAGCCGGTGCACAATAGAGCCCAGAGAATGCTCGATACCACCTGAAAACTTTCTAAATGCATCCAGAACCACTTTTCCTTCACAAACATCTCCCCCTTATTGAAAATGCATGAATCAAAGCATTTCTATGAAAAATTCAATCTAGAGCTTCTCCAATAGACAATGAGCACCACAAAATGCTACAAGTGAGCTAATGAGCAAGCAAGTCATTCCAAAGATTTGTATGAGTATTGCCATCAAGATAGTAAAGCTATATGAGCATATGAGCAAGCCATGATCAAAAACCACAATTTTGCGTAAAAATTCCCTCTCATGAGCTAAAGACCAAAACATGAGCAAAGTCTACCAAAATGAATTTAAATCACACAAACTTCATGCTAGGTCACATATCCTCAACACAAGATCATTATAAACACCCATAAGCATCTCATGTCATGTTAAAGCCACCAAGCCATGTGTTTACTTCTTAAAATGAAACTTCTCATGGCAGACAACATGCAATGGTTTAGCACCCATATAAATTCAGTTTTAAAGCATTTATGACATGGAACAAGTGAGAGCATAACTTCAAACATAAGCATTTCATACCAATTTCATTTTTCACAATTAAGCACAAAATGGTACATGAAGTGACTTTGCGGCAAAAAGAAGCTTATGCTCCCCCACAAGGTAACACATGGGCTAAACATTCATAATGACAAATAGCTATTTGACCCCAAGTGAAAAGCACATGGTATCCAACCATGAATTAAGCATGACATAAACCACCAAAGCACACTAAGATCATGCACAGCCTTACACTCACAAGAGAGAGCCTATCTAGCATTTTTTCAAAAATTTGCCACCTCATCATGCAAATATAGCAAAACTATCAAGAGCATAGCTATCCATCATCAAGTCATATCAAACATGCTCACAAGCTCACAACTAGCATATCATAGCAATCAATGTATATAGGAGAAGCTCATCCTACCATATGATACAAATGCAAAACACCCTAAGATACAAAGATGACTATACATCATGATACAAATGCAATGCCATGCGACAAAGTATATATGATACATATGCTACAAAGGAGCTCCCACCACTAACTCAAGAAAGCAAACACACACCGAGCTCACCCCTCAAGCGCGTGAAAGTGGCTTGGTAAAGTGGTTTGGAAAAGATATCGGCTAGTTGGTTTAGGGTGGGCACATGGATCAAAGCATTCTTTCCCTTCTCCACATTGTCTCTCTGGGAGTGGTACCTCACCTCTATATGCTTGGTTTTGGAGTGGAGAACTAGGTTCTTGGCTACACTTATGGCACTGGTGCTATCACAAAAAAGTGGAACATGGGAACACTCCTCACCAAAGTCGCTCATAGTGTAGGAAATCCATAGGAGCTGGGAACAATAATTGGCTGCAGCAACATACTCGGCCTCTGTAGTGGACTGGGCTACACTGGGCTGCTTGCGGGATGACCAAGAAACCAAAGAAGACCCAAGAAACTGACACCCACTAGAAGTAGACTTACGATCCAAATGACACCTAGCGAAGTCACCATCCGCAAACCCGTGAAGGTTGAGTGTTGAGGCCGCAGAATACCGAAGATCAAACTCAAGGGTGTAGTTCAAGTACTTGAAAATCCTCTTGACGGCCAGCCGATGTGAAGTCCTCGGTGAAGCCTGAAAACGAGCGCACAGACACACACTGAACTGTATGTCCGGCCTCGTCGCCGTCAAGTAGAGGAAGGAGCTGATCATGCTCCTGTACTCCTTCTGGTCCACCGGCTCTCCATCTACATCCGCATCCAAAGCTGTAATCATACTAATAGGTGTAGCCATCAGCTTCGAGTCATCCATCTTGAATTTCTTCACTATGTTGGTCAACTTGGCTTGGTGCACAAACGTTCCATCCTTGCACTACCTGATCTAAAGGCCGAGAAAGAACTGCAACTCACCCATCACGGACATCTCGAATTCCCTACTCATGTCATCTGCAAACCTGGCAACCAAAGTGTGAGAAGAGCCACCAAAGATTATATCATCCACGTATACCTGCACGATCATAATGTCAACACCCTGTCTGAGGAGAAAGGGAGTTTGATCTACTACCCCCATCACAAACCCCTTACTGAAAAGAAACTTCCCCAACCTGCCATACCATGCCCTAGGTGTTTGTTTTAGGCCATATCAAGATTTTTTGAGTTTGTATACCCGATGGGGAAACCTCTCACTCTCAACACTCGGGGGTTGCCTCACATACACTTCTTCCTCTAAAAACCCATTAAGGAAGGCACTCTTCACATCTATTTGGTACAACCTGAACCCTTTAGCAACTGAAAATGCTAGAAGGATCCTAATTGCCTCCAAACGGGCCACCGGAGCAAATGTCTCCTCATAGTCTATCCCCTCTTTCTGGCTAAACCCCTGAGCAACCAACCTCGCCTTGTTTCTCACAATCTCCCCATTTTCTCCCTCTTTGTTCTTCCACACCCATTTTGTCCCGATAGGTTTGCAATTTGGTGGAGGCTCAACCAACTTCCACACCTGATTCCTCTCAAAACTCTCAAGCTCCTCATGCATAGCGTTCACCCAATCTAGATCGGAAAGTGTGTGTCTAATATCTTTGGGCTCAAAGTATCATCATCATCATTATTATTATTGATATAAATGGAAAGTGACACGATGTGAACACGTGTAGCTAATCCCATCCCTTCAAGCAAATCATCCACTTAAGCTCCTGGAAAGAGAAAAGGGTGTGAGAATAAATCTCAGCAAGCAAACTGTTTTAACAAGTTATTCAAACCACGAGTTCATTAAGCATCAATTTGACATGAATACAAGATAAAATAAGATACAACCAGAGAGTATGAAAGTTATCCACATAAGAAATTAAATAATCAACCACAACCTCTTATTCACTTCAGATGTTCATGTCCTCATATCCACTCATATCAATGCATAAATCAAATATAAACCACAATGAGTGCATATGCAATGCAAATGACATGTCCACTACCTCCATACCCAACAAGGTATGAAGCTGCATCATACCCCTCCTCGGGCAACGTACGGTGTTGTACCGGTACGGTCGCGGCAAACAAGCGGTGACATCCACGAATGATGTGCAATGCAATATGATGCAACGACATGGTGCAACTGCAAGTATGCTTTCCACTTGTGCCACACACAACCACATAAACATACCTCATTACCGCATGATGAAAACAACATCATGACATATATTGGGTACAAGTGTTAAATTAATTCGACAAATAAAATAACCTTTAGTAAAGGAACTATTCATTGGCATATATTGGGTACAAGTGTTAAATTAATTCGACAAATAAAATAACCTTTAGTAAAGGAACTATTCATTGGCAAGGTTTCTGAATTTTAAAGTGTAGGTAGAATAAACAACAAGTTAAAGTTGTAGCAATACACAGCTACATTCACTTGCCTCAGAGCGATGAAGCAAAGGTCGCTAGGCACGGTCTGAAGCAAAACCACATGTTTATCATCATGAACTCAGTACAGACAACTCAAACAAACATATACAAACAATAGGCATATCGCTCCTACGCTCGGAACCCTCAAACAAGACAAAAGACAAAATCAACAACACCACAATCATCCTACAAGGGCAGCAACACTTATCTTTATTGTATCTTTTAAACCACAAAAGCAATGCTATTAAATAAATACATTTTCAGAAACTACAGAGGAAGGAGAACAAGTTTCAATGGTCAAAATTTTTTTATTCACAAAAGGAACTGTCCTAATCTTTGCTTCCATTCAGACTACTGAATCTATCTTGAGTTCTGACAGTCAAAGGTAAAACCTTGATATATCTTCAACCACACATCCAACAATTATGAAAACTCACCAGATAATGAACAACTATTTTATCAACAACTTTGACTCTATGACTCTTTGCATTAAAAATCATTAAGATCAACTAATCATCACAGCAACTTCGAGTTCTGAATCTGAGAACAAAAACTGACAGTCCAACTTTAGAATTTTATATCTGGAGTTCCAGCCAACCAAAAATTATGATCTCTACCAATCTGGAAAGCTTAGTAAAAACCATACAACTTTGGTATTTGTTTGAAGAACTGATTGGACGCTTAAGATGCCATAAACTGCCAAATCTGTCAACTAGCAGAGACTAACCACGAGATCCATCTCCAATCCCCCCACTAATCCAATCGAAGGAGGCTAATTACCAACACTAAATCTCATCCAAAAACAGGGGATTAGATTAAAACCATCTCACCTTGATCCACCACAAAATCCCAGGGTTTGTGCAGTCCTCCTCTCTTCCTTTTTCTCTCCTTCTCTCACTCTTGTTTTCTCGGTGGCAGCAGCAGATCGGCAAGGGGAAGGAAGGGGTGTGCTAGGGCTGGTAGGGGAGACAACCACGGGATATGCAGCAATCGGCAGGCAGGAGTCACGGGAAAAAGAGAAGTCCTGATGTTTTTGCGGAGTAAAAGAAAGGACGTGGAGGATCCGGTGAAAAGAAATGGACTCCTAATGGGCAGTTAAGGTCACTGTCATTAAGAGATGGTCACCATGGGTTTCGTTTCTTCCAAAATTTAAACCAAACTTCCTCAACTTGCAACACATTCAGTTGATAACCAAAACAAGTGTGTGGGTAGCAAAACGAAATCATCTTGGCCAGCTTGACATAGTGGTGGTCGCCGATCATCCATCCGAGATACCGTTCAAAAAGTCAATTTTTGGCCTCTTTTCCAAATGCATGGTTAATATCTCTTGTGAAAAAATATCTAGGGTGTTACAAAAGGCTAATGGGGAGATTCAGGAGACTATCTCCGAGCTGCAGATGGTGAAGAAGCACCTGGATTCTGCCACGATTGTGGTGAAGAAGGTGAAGGAATTGCTGCGACAGGCCTCATATAAGAGGTCACTCAAGGACAACAATGAGGCATAATGTGATTCGTGGTGTTATTGCTAGGTAGACGGTTCAGATTTGTATCATGCTTGTATTTTGGTGTTTGCTACCGCATCATCTTATGATGTTTGTTGTTTATTATATGTGGTGTGAACTTTGTGGTGATGAGTAGCTATGATTGCGAATTTGATTGTGGTAGCAACTTGTTCCATCATATTTACCATTTAAAACTAATGCACTACATAATTGAGGAAGACTAATAATATAGATATTTGTATGTTATATATAGAAATGTGTTACAGATGGTTACATAATCAAAGATCCACATTATGCATAGCTAGGCAACAGCCATGTTCCTCGCAACTAAATCCAATCCCTAAGAACCTACTTGATTCGGATCGCAGGAGTAGTGTTGACGCCCGGAACATTTCCTATTCCTTGCTCGTAGATCCAATACTGATCATCTTCATCGTGCTGATAAGTTCGTAGGAAGTAAACGTGCTTTGCCCTCAGGTCAGGCAAGTTGGAAATGGCATGCTCTTGTGTAACCATGCACTTGTCAGGACCAAACGGACTTTCCCCCTTTCTCAGCAAATATTTCCCACATGATAGAAAATCTTTTCGAGGGACGTCTTGTCAATAATGGCTGAATGGGTTCTGTTGATGGTTCAAAACCGAGTTGAAGCTCACCGCAAGCACACAGGTGACTTGATGCCTTTTCACCAAGGGGGGATCCCCAAGGTTCTTGTCAATCCATGGAGCAAGGGATATACTAGCGTTTAACCAAGTACTAATCTAGTTGATTAGAATGCCTTTGAGAGAGATTAATGTAAAATAAAGGCAATCTAACCTAAGCTAATCTATGATTGAATCTAAGAAAAAAGGGGTTGATACAAGAGAGAAATAAAGATAGATAAGAGTTCCCTCCCTATGATCACATAGATATGCATCTACTAAATGAAAGAGGTGTTACCCTTGCTAGCATCATGGCGGTTATGAGGTCGCTTAAGCCTTTTCCCTTCATCGTACTTGTCACTACGCAAGGTAATAAAACACTTTTGCTAACGCATCTATGTCTAAGAATCCATAGGGTTTGGTTAATCACCATGATTACCACAAACCCTACTAAGATCACATGTTGTGCAAAAATATGTAAACAAAGCACTTGTGAAGACATAGACCATGAAGCATCGATAGACATAGAATTCATGTAGCGATTACATATCCAAGATCCATCTAACCCTAGGGTTGAACGAAGACATTACCCCAACATCTTACAAGGATTGAAGCACATAGGGGTGGTGGAGCCTCCGGAGAACATCGTCGATGAAGATGGCGATGAGGAGGCTTAGGAACACCCTTAGGCCGACGGCTTGGAGTCCTCCTCTTACTTCCTTCCCTCCACCGTCATTAATCTTTGCAATGAACTCATCTCATCTCTACGCTCATCTACCGGCAGCGAGTTTTTGGTGAATGGACATCGGTAGAATGATTGGATGTGGCGGCCGTCAGAGACAGGTGATATAAATACACCAAGGAGCATCTAGGTCAAAGGGGACTGCGAACCGAGGTGAAAAGGGCTTGGGCCGGTTGGCAGAGGCCGGCCAGCCTAGGCCTTTTCTGGCCCGGTTCGGGCCCGTCTTCCTCCCCGCAGCTCGTCTTGACATTTTTTATTTTTGCCCCTTTATTTGTGTCATTTTGGCGTTGTCATCCCCGTGATCAAGATAGGGGTCTTCTCACATTGAAGTCTGATCTTTACGTCTTAGTCCTCGGGGATGATCCATCGTAGCACCTTGGTCCTTGCCACCTTTGGGAGTGATTTCGCCTTGCACTTGAACACGAACGGAACTCCTCATTTGCTCCTTTGAACTAGTTGTAACTCCGTCCCTTTTGTCCATGTTTTCCTGCAAAAAACACAACACTTCCAAATGCACATACAATGAACTTGTTATATCATTAGTGTGCCTAGTGGCAGGTTACTTCCATAACAAAGCTCAAACCATAGTGTAACAAGTGCTCTAGGTTGATGGAAATCGACCGCCAACATCCCCCCATGCTTAGATCTTGCTCGTCCTCAAGCAAGTTGCTCACAAAATCATTCATCCATGGAGTGTGCTTCGTCAAATCTTTCCTTACAAGTTAGTCAATCCTTCATCTTTAATATAAGAAACATGAGACAAAGATCATAATGAAAAATGGGCGTTTAGAAATTTACCAATTCAGACTTACCCCACAACTCATACCTTTCACTAGAGATCCTCATCTCCAACCATACTTACTCTCTTACTTCCATCAGAGGGTTTTCATGAGTTTTTTCAAAATAAAATTCTTGCATTAAGTATTAGACAAAGTACTTCTCCAAGTTCTCCCATGTCGCTCATTTAAATTGGCTATCCTAGATAGTTCATAAACTCTCACCTCCCACAAGTCTCTCATTTATAATGTAAGGTGGAGCTATGGGTATGGCTAGTGAAGCTAACACAAGTATCATCAAGCTAAGAAAATCATCTAGTGGTCGTTCACCTTCCGAGCTAATGATCATGAGAATTAAACCATAATGTAAGGGTATCAAGGATGAGAAGATTTAGAATGGTGGACATGTGCAAAGGGAAAAAGAATAATGACTTCAAGGCACTAATGATGTCCTCGATGGGGGATTACACATGGTTGGAATAAAGAAGATTTGTTCTCAACATCGCATCCTTCCTTGCACTTCTCTTGATCTTCACTTGATTCAACACCCCTCTTTATATCTTTCTTGCTTTGCCTTGAATTTTTCTCCTTTTCCTTCTTCTTTTTTTCTTTTTCTTTCTTCTCTCTCTCTTTTTTCTTGTGTGCGCACACACATATACACATATATATCTTTTTTCTTCTTTCCTCCACATCTTTATCTTCTTTCCCGAAGCCTTTCACCCATCTTTTTGACATAAATACCAATCTGAATTTTAAATAAAACTTTGCCTAAAAATGGAACGAATCTTCAGACATGGGTTGTGTTCAAGGAATAAGATGATAAAAAGATGTTTATGGTTTTGGGTATGGAATCCGGCAATGTATGGGACATTCAATGTGAAGTTCCCGTTACCGAATGTATGACGAGGCTAGCAATAAAAGATATAACATCAAGAATATGATCATTGCTCGAAATTAGATCTCCCAAGAGAGAAAAGTCCTAACTCAATTCATCATGCTAAACAACACTTATGGTGGAGTATATACATAGTGTAGGCTTTGTATAGGATAGACTTGTCTCTCAACTTGGAGAAAGAAATCGCTAACCTTCATTGCAAGGGGGTTTTCATAATTTTTCAAAAATTAATTCCTCTAAATTTATTATTAATCGTAGCATAGTTCAAATTAAGGTCCTAGATCAAAGTTGAGTATGGAAACTTTCAAAGGCAAACTTCCACTAAGCACCACAGTAAACAATTATGCATGTAGCTCATGCTCAAATAATAGAGATAAAAGAAAACTAACAAGTAAAAAAAAGAAAATAACTTGCACGAGCTAGCTCCCCTAATGCTTGGATCATACGACGTCCTCGTCGTAATTTAACAAAAAGTACAAGAGGGTGGAAACTACCACTACACCGAGGTGAACACATGGTTGTGATTATTTTATTAAAGTAAAAAGGAAATCTAGGTTGTCCTCCTAGTAGCCATGTTATTTATTGAAGGAGAAAAATAAAAGTTGCACCGAGTTGAGGTTGAAGGCATACTTACAAGCATTTATGTCTGGAAAAGAGAAGGTTCATGGAGGTGTTACCATCTTTTGTAGCTCTTTGTGGTCTTTTCTGACATCTCCATGTGTTGTGATCCAATGCTCCTAAACTTCTAAATTTTATCATGTATGTTGATGGAGCCAATGGTCGCCCTTCTCTTTGATGTTGTCATCGCCATCTCCCCTTTCTTGTTCTCATCATCTTCTTGCTGTCTCTTCTTCAAGGATTTTTCCCTCTATCCAGAACAGAACATATATCAAAATATAGATTTATTGAAAAGTTTATGAAATTACCTTTCCAACGTGTGGCCATTCATTGAAAACGGAGTTCAAACAAGGGAGTTATATCCGTTTTACTTCAGCGATGCGTGCTGTCCAGAACTGATTTGGGGACGTGCGACGTTCGATGATTTGGGCATAGCCGCTTGTAGAGACATCCGATTTCCTTGATTCTTGATTCGTTGGAATCGTAACTTCATGGGGCTTCCAAATATCAAAAAATATTTTGTATTTTCCTTCTGAGACCATGCAGAATTTTGATGAGATCATTAGCTTCTTGCTCATTGATCCGTAGATGTTGATGATCTTGATCTTGCTATCCTCTAGAGCGTGATGTTGTACTTCCATGTTGAAGGTTCAGGACCTCCCCCATGCTTAGCACTTTGCTAGGCATGGAAGAATATATAGCATTATCTTTGTCGTCTTTCAATTTCCTTGTTGTGAGAGTCTTTATCTTGCCTGCAAAACATTTTAAGCACATTCTACCCTCAAGGTGACGGTTGGGAGTAGTTAAAATTGCTAACAATCCAACAATATTTCCTAAGATTCATAACTTATGGCATAATTATTCTATTGTGAGTGGAACAAAAACCTAATGGGTGTACGTGGGTGCAAAGTGTGTATGCACATGAGAGGAAAGCATATAAACAAAGACAATGATTTCACCTAGTTCTAAACACCATGTTTACAACTAGGTTGCCGAATTTCTCCATAGCCATAAAGATTTATTTATCTAAGGTTAAAACACCATGCCTATCCTTAGATAAACAATTCCTTATAATGCAAGAAAAATAAAGCGCAATGCAATGTTTATAAACCAACCAATGCAACATGAAAACATATGAGAAGCTAGCAAGGTTTATTGAACTTAAAGATGATGGTCCGCAATCATGTTTAAACACCACGTTTACACAAGATCACGAAAGGAAAAATACTCATATGAAGCAATAACATAGAAAATGAGGCATTCATCATTAAGCCTTATAAAACAACCAAACCAACTATATGCAAAACATGTATATGCAAGGAAATAAACATCATGTTGATAACAAAATGCAATGCATGCAAATAGATAAATATGAGTATGAACATGATGGTTGTTTTAAAAGAAAAATTAAACTTCGATTAATTAGCCACAAGTTAATCATCATAGGATGGTGCCATTTATTCTCTCTAAGAAAGAAAAATAACAACACAAATGAACGGGTTGCCTCCCGAAAAGCGCTTCATTTGAAGTCATAGAGCTCGACTTTCTCACATACCTTCTCATTGTCGCAAAGCCATGGACCTTCATGTAAGAAATAAAGGTTCCCATGCAGCTTCAATTCACTTCCCATGTCGTGCATGATCTCTTTTGTTCAATGCATGACTTGCCCAAACTATCATTTTTCGCATCATCATTTTCTCCTCCTTGTCGCCATTCGGTGCTGCCTCCACTCCACGAATTTTTTTTAATGTCCAGAACAGAAAGTGTACCAAAATTTTACTCCATTGCATAGTGCACAAAATTTCCTTTCCAACAAGTCATTATTTGCCCAAATCGGAGTCCGAACAAGAAAGTTACGTTCGTTTTACTCCGGCGATGCAATCTGTCCCGAGCTGTTTTCAGCACGCGCACCGCTCAATGTTTTCACCATAACTCCTTACACGGGTCTTCAAACTCGTTGTTCTTGATGCGTTGGAATCAAAACTTGATGGAGCTTCTGATGATCTAATTTTCTTCATTTGAACACCTCTGAACAAGTGCACAAAATTGATGAAGACAGACAACAGCAACCATCGCGAGATTTTGAAGATGTTGATGATTCATCTTGCAACTCTACGGGCATGACGTCTCTTCACATGAATTAAACCTTATGTTTCTGCATGGTTAGTGAAAATCAGGCCTTCTCCTGACATGTGCTTCTTTAAGGTCATTAGTGATGAGGACATCGCCAAGCTGCTGGACACGCACACGCTACGACCTTCCCCAAGCTGTACTTCGTCTCTGACTCAGCTGCCACGTTCGGTTCGGAATCAGTCTGCACCTCTGCACGGTTTTGGCGATATCTCCATCATACGACATCGGAATGAGACATATAAGGACTCGTTGGAACGGGGACGACGACGCCGTAGATTTGGTTCTGGTCCTAGCTCTAGAAGGTTCGTGGATCATACTGTGTGACCACGAAAAGGTGCTGCGTCACCTATTTTGGGCCAACACGGCCTTGTATCGACTCAGGCCTTCAGCCCAAGTTGTGGGCGCCCCCTCCGGCGCACCCCCAACCCTAGCATGCCCCGTTTAGGGTATAAACTCAGTAGCCACCGCCGTTTAGACTCAGGTTTTGCTTAGAGTTTTCTGTCATCGAACAGTCGCCATTTTCGGTTTGTGAAACCCAACTTCGAGTGCTTAATCATTCATCTGCAGTCATCACTATATTCTTGAGTGCTGCGTACTTTTGAGTTCTTGCTTGTGTTCTTCATTTCGCAGGAAGGGATTAGCCTTCGCGGTGAGGTCAACCGGATTGTGACACGGTTGATAACCAGAGGAGTTGTGGTGCTACGGTTGCAGGAGTTCGGGTCTTTGGATCTGAAGCCGGATCGGTGTGTCGCACTCCACCCAAAACGAGTTATCCTTCTCCTGACGGAAGATCGGGCACCCCCGTTCCCATCAAGTGGTAATCAGAGACTCAGGTATTACCGTCAGGCTTACCCTAGTTTTAGAGATAATTTTGTTTCATCCCATAGTCCAGAGAAACCCTACAAAAAAAACTCCGCTGTTCTACAACTCGTTTTAGCCTTGCAATTTGGATGTCAGATTGCTTTGTTGAGTTTGTGTCCGTGGTTGAGTCTTGTTGCTGGGTTAGATTGTGTTCGTCGTCGTAGTTTAACATGCTCGTCGCTGTTTGTTTGTTTCAACCGCTATCCCATCCACCTTTATCCAGATTACAAGTCGAGCCACCACATTACTTGACTTACCCCGCTAGCCGCCATGTGTGAACTCTCGCCACGCCAGCCTTAGATTAGGTTGCAAGCCGCTTGTGTTTCGCCTTGCATCGCAGCCCCCTTGATTCATCATTTGGCGAATACCTATTGCTTATACCAGGGAGGATTGTGCCCCTGTATTGCTTGCTGAGACGCTTTGTGCTTGCTGAGACGCTTTGCTCAGCCCTAGCCGCCGCTAGGTGCTCCGTTTTTGCCTTTGGAAACCATTGGTTGAGGTACCTTCCATAAAACAGGCATAACTTTTCACTCAGTGCTCCGTTTTTGCTCAAATTTTTAATGGAGCTTGGCAACAAAAAGTTGGACCTAGGCTGCAATACACCTCTATTTCAGGTGAAATTTTGTGTGCTTCCATCTTTAGTGCCCTTTGTTCAGAGGTAAAAATTTCAGAAAAATTTGAGTTCATTTGCTGGTACTCCTTTGGAAACGTCATTTTGTGATTTCTACTAGTGCCTTTTTGGCAAGGTTTTCAGCATTATTTATAGAACTGCCATTCTGTTGTTTCCTTAAGTTTTTGTCCATCGTTTCTTGCTTCTTTCACCATGTTGTGCTACGACTAGGATACGTCTTAGCCAGCAATTGTGACTTGTGCTTTGGACACTTATTGAACTTCGCTAATTTGCAGTCGTTATTTGGTAATCCTTGCTACATATTTTGGCCTCCCAAGATCCACATATTTTCTTCAGATCAGTACAGCGAAGGACTCTTGCAACTCTTGGTACCACTGCCTCACAGGTATCACCAACCAGCCACCGGTTGTACCATCATTTGCTAGCGTTGGTAGGAACTTGGTAAGACGTGTGTGAGGGTGTGATTTCACATACCAACCCTGATAGTTCATAGGGTCTTTGTTAATCACTAACCATGCCGGACGACGTACCTATTTTCTCTAGTCAGTTGCAAGAGATGCATAACGAGATGAAGGCTTTCTTCCTTAAGGAGATGAGCACCCTTACAAATGAAGTTCGAAAAACCAATCACACAGTTGAGGGGGTGGACAAGCGAGTATCAGATCTGACGGGAAGAATTCAACAGCTTGAACTCAACCTTCCCAAGACCGAGGATAAGGATGAGGACTCTTTTGATGCTAAAGGCCATCCTGAGGATATTGTGTTGCTTCCTGATGGTACGGTCGACCACAAGATGACAAGCAAAAATTGTGCCCGCCGCCTTCTTGCACACAACAGAAAAGGTATGGGAGGTAATAAAAATAAACACCATTATGTTACGGATGATCCTTATGCTAAAGTTAAATTTACTATACCATCTTTTTATGGAAGATATGATGCTAAGGAATATCTAGATTGGGAGATGACAGTAGAACAAAAATTTGCTTCACATCTTGTTCCTGATCAACATAAAGTTAGACAAGCCACTAGTGAATTTAAAGATTTTGCTATAATCTGGTGGCATAAATGTGCTTCTTTCAACATACAACCTGTTAATTGGGATGAGCTTAAACTTGCTATGCGGGATAGATTTGTTCCTGCATCTTATAAGCGTGATTTACGTAAGAAATTACAACATTTAGCGCAGGATGATATGTCTGTTCAGTAGTATTATGCTGAGCTTCAAAAGGGTATGGTTCGGGCTGGGGTAGTAGAGGATCCTGAGGATAAGATGTGTCATTTTTATGGGGGTCTGAGACGTGAAATTCAGGATATTGTTGACTATAAACAGTTTACTACGACCAACCAGTTGTTCCAGCTTGCTATGCTTGCAGAAAAAGAATTGCAGGGACGACGAGGGAGCTCCTACACACACAAGACCTCCAGGCCACCAGTTTCTACCTCGTCGGGTGCCTCTCCTTCAGCACCACCAGCGAGTACACGTTCATCTACAGCAGCTTCTGAGGTACGTAATGTGTCTAATGTGCAGTATCAACAGAACACGACACCATCTTTTGCTGCAAAGAGCCCTTCTGCCAAAATCGTGTGCCACTACTGCAAGGGCATGGGCCATGTCATGAAGGATTGTCCGAGTGTTCGTGCTTTCATCACTGCACCTGATGGAGATGGATATGTAAGTGCTAGTGATGCAGAAGATGATTTGGTTGTTGCTGCTAACTATGCTGCAGGTTCGGAGGAGATAGAGTGGTGAAAGTGATTTCGGGATCGAGGCCGTGTTCATCTCGTTAGAGGAGATAGAGTGGTGAAAGTCATCTCTCTCGAAAAGAATTTTTATCAGCTCCCATTCACTCCCCCCTCTCTGGTTGCCCAATATGGTCCTTCAAAATTAAACCTAGATTAATTAGCCACAAGTTAATAATCATAGGATGTTGTCATTCTTTATTCTCACTAAGAAAGAAATAAAACACAAAGAAACGTGTTGCCTCCCGAAAAGCCCTTCATTTAAAGTCATAGAGCTCGACTTTCTCACCTACCTTCTCATTGTCGCCAAGCCATGGACCTTCATGTAAGAAATAAAGGTTCCCATGCAGCTTTAATTCACTTCCCATGTCATGCATGATCACTTTTGTTCAATGGATGACTTGCCTAAGTTATCTCACATCATCACTTTCTCCTTCTTTGTCACCCTTCGGTGCTGCCTCCACTTCACGAATTTTTCTTTAGTGTCCAGAACAAAAAGTTTATCAAAACTTAACTCCATTCCATAGTGTGCAAAATTTCCTTTGCAAAAAGTCTTTATTTGCCAAAATCGGACTCCGAGTGAGAGAGTTCCGCCCATTTTACTCCGGCGATGCAATCTGTCTCGAGCTGTTTTCAGCACGTGCACCGCTCAGTGTTTTCACCATAACTCCTTGCACGGGTCTTCAAACTCGTTGATTCTTTATGTGTTGGAATGAAAACTTGATGGAGCTTCTGAATATCTCATTTTCTTCATTTCTACACCTCTTAACAAGTGCAAACAATTGATGAAGACTGCAGCATCCATTGCAGGATTTGGAGAGGTTGATGATTCATCTTGCAACTCTTTGGGCATGACGTCTCTTCGTATTAATGGAACCTTATGTTTAGAGACTTTCTTCAGTGCAGTCAGCATAAAGTGACGTAAAGGATTGTTAAGCCAATCATGTTGTGACAGGTGGCACCATATTTTCGGGCACGCGTAAAGGTGCGGAGAAACCTTCGAGGGTAGTACCGTCATTTTACAGCCGCGGTCTATTGGGTGCCTTGCACACAGGCACCATGTTTATCCCTGCTCCCCGGAGAAGAGAGCTGGTACAGTGCAAAGTGCCATGGATTACGCACCACGCCGGTGAGTTACGCATCAACGAAGGAGCTTCAGAAGGGTTAGGTTGGTGGTCGGGCGCCGCCGCCGGAGTGTGTCATTTTTACTCTCAATAGCATTGGTTACGTCGTCGGTCTCGTGCCTTACGTGCGTAAATAATGGTTACAGTAGGAATCACCTATGTGGATGTGGAACAGAGGATCCAAAATTCTTGGTTACATGAAAACACTGATGGCTTACGTATACGATGCGTAATCCATTGGGAAAGTGAATGATACAAGACCTCATCACAGAAGATCCAAAATTACTAGGTTACGCGAAAACTCTACTGGTTACGTACGATGTCGTCAAAACAGATTCCTAGCATATGAGCACAGAAGATCTCGTGTGTCGTAATTGTATACGTCATTAGTAAATCAAGTGATAATATGATGGGCCTGGGCCATCTAGTACGGGCCACGTAGTTGGCACATGTATTTGGTGTCTGTATTACTAATGAGCCCTTTGTACTGATAATAATTAGGTATACAGTTAAAAACTGGTTTTAGTGGTATGACCTCATTCTTCTTAATAAATACATGAACTTACATACTATTTGACTTGGTACTAGTATAATTTCCCGAAATAACTTTCGTATCCTCCGCCACTGAGGCCGTCAAAGACTACATTGTTTTAGGAAAAGAGTCCTCCCAAAACTTGCATGGATGGAGGCGGCGGGGACGCGCTCCCACGCCACAATGAATTCTTCCCCTGCCGCTCGCCATGAGGCACAGAGGAAGGTCACGCACATTTAAGAGCACCGGAGATGATGAGGACATCCCAGCCGTACGTAACCCAGCTACCTTGGTTATACAAGATGCATCGCGAATTACACCAAGTCCACCTTGGGTTACGCATGAAGATTGAAGAATGAAACGCAAGTGGTTATGCAGGAACAAGCATTTGATACACAAGCACATGCGTATGAAGGACAAGTTACAAGCAGCCATGCTAAGAAACTCCAACAAGAGGTTAATCAGTGAATGCTTTAAGTTCCTCTCTGTGTTACATTGCAATACTGATGAGAGTCATATACTACCTTACTAGTCTTGTACTTTACTCCTAGTCAGGTTTACAAGAGTTACATAGAAGACACATAGGGTTACATGGAGGACACCAAGTTCGCTGCCTAAGCTGAGAAGGATTAATCACACAAGACTCTGGGTAACATGAGAAGCTTCACGTCCAACTCTGTACCATCATATTGCTGAAATACTTCTTGAAATCTAGAATTTATGTCGGAATTTTCCTGTACATCTAACAAGTTGCGTCATGGAGTAGTTTAAAGCTCCTTCAAGTCAAGATTCTAATGCAACAAACAGTGCATCATTTGGACTTCCGAGCTAGGAGTTATGGCAAAATTACTTAAGGGTGCGCAGAGGATGGAAAAACATGCATGAACTGAGGTATAAACTAACCACCGATAGAAAACCGATCCGAAGTACCCTTACAAAAACTGAAGTGCCAATCCAAAAAAGTCGAAATACACCACCGAAAAATGTTCCCTGGTCTTTTCGGGTTTCCACGCCCCGACCCATCAGATTGTTGGGTCGGGTCAGCCCCGGTATTTCTAGATTTGGGACAAAACTCTGACCCGTCACGTGGTTGGGTCGGGTCGGGCTTGTCGGGTTGTTTGGGTCATGAATACCTACGATGATGCCCGCGCGTTAAGCGCCTCGGAGTCTGTCCGGTCCTGTGTATTCTTTTCTTTTTCTTTTTTTTGCAAATTGGGGGATTGGAGTATGGTCGCTGTCGCTGTATAGAATTGGGGGTGGTAGATAGCTATGCTACAACACAATATTAGCATAAGAAGTTTGGCACTAAAAATATAGAATCACCGTTGAACTGTTGATCTTGTGGAAGAATTTTGTATTCCTATCTGCTTGAGGCACCCATTGCTTCTTGTATCTTTACTTGTGCTGTTCAGTTTGCTTTTAGAGTAGGTGATGGTGTTGGAGGGTGAGATTTTGTTCTTGAGAATTGTTTCTTGTCTACCTCCTGCGCAACAGACTGGGCACAGGTTATGCAGGGCAGTGCGTAATAACCAAATCTGTGTTGCAGGAGCCATGCAAAATGGATAGTGCATAACCGAGGACGTGGCTTACCGAGCGCGTGCGTGCAGGTTACGCGCATAATCGACTCTGGACCGTCCTACCATTGTATTACAAACAAACAAACATGCTTCCATTCACTGTAGAGCGACATTGGAAATTAGGACTTGAGCTCTATGCCACTGGTTGTATTTTTTGATGTGCTCTATGCCATTTGTTGCATTTTTCGAACACTTATCATTAAATAAGCACTTTTTTTAGATGTATCATTAAGTAAACACTTATGTACTCATTTATTATAGAAATAGCTATCTGGGTTTTGTACTGGGCCTGCGTGCCTAACTCCTTGTTGGGCTGAGCCCATGTAGGCATCGATGAATCATTCAGTGTTAGTTCTTTTATTTGACCTTGGTTAAGCAGCAGGGCCGTCCTAGGGGGGTGGGCCCATGAACGAGGGGGCCCATGGTGTATGTATTTGTAGAGTGTTTACTATATGTATTTTGCTCATTGCGATGAATATTCAAAAGCTCATATATATGCATGTTGTCCCTTTCCGAGGATTAGCTTGTTGTCGCCTCCTATTTCAGTATTTAGCTATTCTCTTTTGCTTTCAAACTATGCTGCAAGTTAACTCTTTGTTGTACCATAAACTTTAATCATCATATTTCAGACTTGTTTGGCATGATTCTTGCAACGACGCGAAGCCACCAGCTTGCAACGACGCGGTGCCGGCCACTCGAAGCAGGCGGCCTTGACGTGCATCATAGCACCACCCCTGCTAGTCGAAACTGCAGCACCGAACCCAAGAGATAAGCCTCACCACTGGGCCTCCGGCGAACATTGCTGTGCTTATAACTCAGCCACCACCACCATCTCTACTTGCTTAGCACAGTGCATGGGGAAGAGAAGAAGATGTGGTCGATGGAATGTTAGCAGCATGTAGTAGGGAAGGGATTGGAGAAGGGAATTAGAGGGGAAATAGCAGGAAACCGAGATCAGGAAGAAGACAAAAGGGGAGTCGAGAGGAGAACAGCGCAGGAGCACCAGGAGGAAGAAGAACAGTTCATCTGTTTGATATTATATTTTGATAAATAAATGCCTATGCCTCCAACGGCTTCAGCTTACATAGCAGATACGACCAGCAAGCCGGACAGCGTACCCAAGCCCAACGGCCCACGGTGGCACACAGGCCCGCTACCCTATTACAGGCCCAATAACAGCCTAGTCCTAACATGGAATCGAGGGGATCCAACGACAAAGTCCAAATCTGATGGATCCATCGAAATAGCATGCATTTGGAATGGAATAACGAAACGAAACAAATCCAAAATACATAATCACTAAATTAGACTCATAACACTATTATAGCAAGTTCATTATAACAAAGTACGAAATTAAGATACATAAAGTATGATTCGAAATTACATATAGTGAAAATAGTAAACCTAGATAGATTAAAATAAAGGGCAACCCTGCCCTAGTACGGACACCGCTGGAGCATCCTTCCGCGCATCTCACTATCAGTGAGCCGTAGCCTACCAGCCGGCGCCTCCGTCGGGACGCTTGTCGCCGGGGAGATGGTAAGCCGCCATGCGCTATGACAAGAGGAAGACAAAGTTTAAAATGGGTAAAGCATTTCGAATGTAAAGTACAACGCATTGTGGGAATAAAGAAAGAATCAAAACCTTGCTCTTGCGCTTCGCCGCCTTCGCCCGGTTGGCCGCGTGGATGCGGTCCCTCTCTGCCTGCACGGCGAGGTTGCCACCGCAGTCACCAACGCGACCGATCTCGCGCTCGCAGGCCAGTTCGCTGCTGTAGAGGATGTAATCAGCGAGCGCCTTGTGCTGCGGACCCTTGAGGCCATTGCCTCTGGTGGACAACCCGGTGGCATGGTTGAGCAACTCGAGAAGGCTCCAGTTGCGCTGCATCCAGCCCGGACAGAAGGTACAACGATAGTACCCTCTGACGCGGCAGACGCGGCGCTGACCAGAGGCGAACTCGTTGGCCATCTCGGTGACCATCTCATCGAACTCCTCCTCGCCGTTGTAGGAGTTGCAGTCGTCGGAGTCGTTGCTGTTGGACATCTTCTCAATGGCGAACAGGAGAAATGAACAGACGAAATGGAGAATGTGAGCGGAATGGAAGAGGAATGCGAGATGCTATGGACGTCACGCCTTGCCTGCTGTACTTAAGAAGGGGCACGGGGGCTGGACGGCGAGACCCGAGGCGCACGCGGTTCGAGTCGTCCGTGTGAACAGACACTTGGCCACTAGTCGGCTGGTAGAATGAATAGTACTCAGCTGGTAGATTGAATAGTATTGTGTGAGAGAAGATAAGCTGAAACAAGTCGAGATAAGCCAAGTCAAGATAAGCCGAATAGGTTCTCGACATTTCAGAATTCACAGAGAGACGCGTTGGGCACCTACATAACCGCGAGCCATGTTGCTCCACGCATCCATCATGGTTCCTCGTGCGTAACCTGTCGGGCGCTACCACCAAAAGGTATCGGTTACGCAGGTCCGACACGAGGTTGCACCATGCGTAATCGACACTGTGCAGATTACGCATTCCACTTCACCTGCCGTCTCTTGATGTGCGGGCCCGACACGGTGCAGCACATTTCATTGATATAGCAGCAAATACAAGACTACGATCCCGGGAGATGATCACAGTAGGTAGGAAAAAGAAAGAAAAGGAAAAAACAACAAACTATATCATTGATATAGCTGCAAAGTTAATTACTTCATTGCATCTTCATGTCTTCTGTTGCATACCATTGTCAGCTTGCATGACCCTCCTGAAAACAGCTTCCACATCGCAGGTCGATTCTTGTTCTGGTTCCTCATGCACTATGATCCTCTTGATACTGATAAGCTTCGCGAATTACTCCCTTTGCCAATAGTACTCAGGGTATCTATCAGGAGCCTACAAATGGCAGCAAGCCGCGTAACCTAGGAGTAGGTTGAAGCAGAGCGTGTGCGTCGTGGATTATGCGTAACCCACTGGGTCCAGCTTACTCCTCCTCGGGGCGGGCGGCGCTGTGGCTATGGACGACACGACGGGATGGGAGCGGAGGCACCTGCGGGCCCGTCCCGTCGAGGCTGTACACAGTTTGCTTCTCCCCGAAGCGAAGCCCACGCCGGGGAGGCTGCTGACACGTCGTCCATGGAATTCTCTAGTGCGCAGCCCGCTGAATGGCACCTGCATAACCGAGACCTTGCAGGTTACGCGCTTAGTCGACACCACCCACCGTGTCCCGCGGCAACCGCGATGCTGGCGTGCGTAACCCAGTCGGTGATGCACGCACCATGGGATGGTGCGTCACCGAACCGTGCGTAACCGAGCTGGAGCAGGTGATGCATAGAATCGACACGACCGGATGCAGCGTGGATTTTGCGCAACCAATCAGTGCATAACCCAGCCAGTGTTGAGCCATGCAGCGTGGATTTTGCAGAGTGGATGCAGTACGCATGTGCGTCATGGATTGTGCATAACCTAGTCAGTGTTGAACCATGCAGCGTGGATTTTGCAGAGTGGATGCAGTACGCGTGTGCCTCATGGATTGTGCGTAACCCAGCGGGTACAGCTTACTCCTCGGGGCGGGCGGCGCTGTTGTGGCTGTGGACGACATGACGGGATGGGAGCGAAGGCACCTGCAGCAGCAGGCCCGTCTCGTCCCGTTAAGGCTATACACATGACACGACACAGTGATCGTGCGTAACCCTTGGCTTGGCAGCAAGCCGCGTAACCTAGGCTGAAGCACTGCGTGGCACACGTAACGTAGCGGGTCCAGCTTACTCCTCGGGGTGGGCGGCGGCTGTGGCTGCGGACGACACGACGGGAGGGGAGCGGAGGAGGGAGGCCCCGTCCCGTCGTCCATCGTAATAATGATGGTGCACCGCGTGGCCCACAGCGGCCTGCCCTCGCCAGAGTTTGCTTCTCCCCAAAGCGAAGCCCGCGCCCGGGACGCTGACGCGTCGTCCATGGAATTCTCTAGTGTGCAGCCCGCTGAATGGCACCTGCGTAACCGAGACCTTGCAGGTTACGCGGTTAGTTGACACCACCCACCGTGTCCCGCGGCAACCGCGATGCTGGCATGCGTAACCCAGTCGGTGATGCACGCGCCATAGGATGGTGCGTCGCCGAACCGTGCATAACCGAGCTGGAGCAGGTGACACGTAGAATCGACACGACCGAATGCAGCGTGGATTTTGCGCAATCAATCAGTGCGTAACCCAGTCAGTGTTGAGCCATGTAGCATGGATTTTGCATAGTGGATGCAGTACGCGTGTGTGTCATGGATTGTGCGTAACCCAGTCAGTGCTGAGCCATGCAGCGTGGATTTTGCAAAGTGGATGCAGTACGCGTGTGCGTCATGGATTGTGCGTAACCCAGCGGGTCCAGGTTACTCCTCGGGGCGGGTGGTGCTGTTGTGGTTGTGGACGACACGACGGGACGGGAGCAGAGGCGCCTGCAGTAGCAGGCCCGTCTCGTCCCGTCCCGTCAAGGCTATACACACGACACGACATAGTGACCGTGCGTAACCCTTGGCTTGGCAGCAAGCCGCGTAACCTAGGCTAAAGCACCACGTGGCACACGTAATGCAGTCGGTCTAGCTTACTCCTCGGGACGGGTGGCGGCTGTGGCTGCGGACGACACAACAGGAGGGGAGCGGAGGAGGGAGGCCTCGTCCCGTCGTCCATCGTAATAATGATGGTGCACCGTGTGGCCCACAGCGGCCTGCCCTCACCGCAGTTTGCTTCTCCCCGAAGCGAAGCCCGCGCCCGGGAGGCTGATGCGTTGTCCATGGAATTCTGTAGTGCGCACCCCGCTGAATGGCACCTGCGTAACCGAGACCTTGCAGGTTACGCGCTTAGTCGACACAACCCGCCGTGTGCCGCGGCAACCGTGATGCTGGCGTGCGTAACCCAGTCGGTGATGCACGCGCCATGGGATGGTGTGTCGCTGAACCGTGCGTAACCGAGCTGGAGCAGGTGACGTGTAGAATCGACACGACCAGATGCAGCGTGGATTTTGCTCAACCAATCAGTGCGTAACCCAGTCAGTGTTGAGCCATGCAGCGTGGATTTTGCAGAGTGGATACTGTGCAGTGCGCACGCGCACAGACATACAGAGGCATGCGAAACCTGCCCAGTCTAGATTATGCTGGAGCCACACTGCGTGCTTGCGAGTTTGGGTTACAAACGCTTTGTTCTTGGCTGCTTGCGAGTTTCTGCTTCACAAGATGAAGTTAAGGGAGTAGTACTCCGCACAGTTGTTTCTCATGATTGTTTTGGTTGACTTAAGTTATTTTGCTTTGCCTCTTTGCAATGTCGAGAAAGTATGGTGCATGCCACGTTGCCAGCCGCTCAGCCATTGATGTCAGGTGCGCCCGCCGCGCCGACTGTGCAGGAGAGCTCAGGGGCACGGCCGTTCCCGACCCTACCCGACAGACTGGCTGCATTGCCAGCCGCTCAGCCATTGATGTTGCCCCTGTCCCTGCTCGAAGGCGAGGCGGCACCCATGATCATTGACGAACCAGGCTGGATGAAACGCTAATTGCCAACAATAACAAGTGTTGCATTGCAGTAATGATAACTACTACTCCCTCCGTCCTTAAATATATGACGTTTAGGATAAGAAATTTAGTTCAAAATGAACTAATTTGTTGTCCTAAACGTCATATATTTAAGAACGGAGGGAGTAGTTTCTGATTAAGTTTGGTCCCTCCTTATTTGATTGTGCTGCTATTTTTGGTGGTAAGATCACTGGACTCTGTTTCCTACTACGGAGGAGTACTTTGGATGGATGTTCATTCGAAAAACGTGAACCTATTTTGCCAACAAATCAACAAATAATTCAATCTGACTTGGTCAGTTTTTCTTATCAGTAAGACAGTACATCGTGGATTTTGCGTAACCTACATCGTTCGTAACCTAGTCAGTGTTAATGCAGTCGGTGTTGCAGGAACAATGCAGCATGACTGGTGGGTAACCGAGCGAATGCAGGTTACGCGCTAAATCGACTCGACCCCGTCGGGGGTTGTAGGTTGCAGCATGCAGCACAGATGCTTTGTAACCTAGCCAGCGCAGGTTACGCGCAGAATTGACACTAATTTAAACGAATGCTGAACCATTTTCTAATCGGCACTTAACCATTTTTAATCAGCACTTAACCATCTGCCTACACCATTGTTATTTGCTCAGGTGTACACCCTTGATGTTTGAAGAGCATGTTGGTGGTGAATTACTCTTCATTTGAGATTGTGTTCTATTTTGCAACTGTATCTCCATACTTGTCTCTTTTTTTCCTCCTTGGGTAGAAGGAGATTTGCCTTGTTGCTTTGCGCGTGCTTGAATGTCCACTTTTGAGACTCCAACCTCAGTTTCCTAAGGTGATCAGAGGATAATAAGTATATATGAATTAAGATTAGATCAATTCACATATAGTAGGTACTAGTAATCGAATATGCTTAGGAAATGAATAACTAATCACCAACCAGAATAGGAGTATTGTAAGATTGTCTCTGAATCTTGTTGTGTTCAGAGAGAATCAACCTATAGCACATCTTGTTCCTGAATGCATCCATTTGTTCCTAAAGATTAAAGTTAATAAATGACCGCAAAAACTTACTGCGTTATTCACAAATGTATCCATTGTGAATGATAATAAAATGGACGAGCGTACGGACTTGGGTGAACATTGCATTAAGTGTACTCCCATTCCAATGCATCATGTACTTGATGACGTAGATGCCACATGACAAGCTACAAAATGCACATGTTACATAATACAATGGTATATACAGTAAATATTTTTAGTGAAACGATATATCTTACCTGTCTTGTTGTGCTGGTATGTCTCTAATATGTAGGGTATGCCACTTTGTGACATCAATTTTTTTTGGAGGCGGGTGACAACAATCTCTGAAGATCCACTCACATTTCTTTGTGAAATGTAGGTTTCAATGCAATGCTGCACTGACTGTACCTGAAGCAAAGAATTAGGTGCATATGGTTGAAAGAGCTAACTACATTTGCACGACATCTACATAATACAAAGTACTCACCAGTGACAGTTCAATCTTGCCATCCCACGTTCCATTACAGACTAACGAATTCAGGACCTGCACCTCCTTCATCATCATGTTGAACACAAGAAGAACCAATGATTACCTCTGACATTTACAGAGATATATACCTGAGATCCAGGAATGTTGTTACAATCTTGCGGTGTACTATCAAGTGTCGAAGCTAGCATCAAGAGCAGACCATAGCACATTTAAAGAAGTATTCTCCAGTTCTGGCAATCCAACCACTGTGAGAGGATTTCAATTCTTCTGGAGATAGTAATTTCCTAGCAAGAAAAGTGTTGACGTACGCATCTATTACCTGTCACACTCAGACACCGTGATAGATTAGGACGTACAGTAGGTAAAATAGAACGCAGCATTGTAACATATTGCATGTAGAGCAAAATAGAAACATAAATAAAACACACTCACATCATCAAGCATCCAGCCATCATTATTGGAGATCCAGTCTTTTTTATCAGTAGCCATTCCCATCAATGTTTTGACCGGAATTTCTATGTCATTGATACTGACGACAATTGCATTTTCACAGTCGTTCAGGACAAAGTTTAGAACTTCTTTATCCTTAGAATTCAGGCTGTAGTCATCATCATATTCACAGGCAGGAGAGTATGCTCCAGGACTGTGCACATTTGTCGTCTCGTGCCTGCCCTGATGTGTGTACAAATTTTTCTAGTTTTGTCATGACCAATAAACATATTCAGGGAGATGTCGTTTTCTATATATTGGGACCAATTACTGGTGCTGTATAGGAGGGATTGTACCTGGCAATCATTTTCGTCAAGCTGTTGGGTGTTCAAGCCAGAGTATTTACCAATTAATGTAAGAATGTCATGTCAGAATCAGAACATTTCTCAAAAGAATATTTATGAAAATACAAATTCTGAAATTCACAAGTCGAATCATGTCTTTTAAACAATGTGATAACAGAAATTTAACCTGGCTTTGATTTATGTCGTGCTGTGTTGTGCCGTGGTTGGAATATTTGCCAAGGAATTGATAAATGTCCTGTCAGCACAACTTCAATAATGAAAATAGGCAATGCAGTTCTGAAATACTGGCGTATCAAAAAATACTGGCATAAACAGAACTTTTACCTACGAATAATTTCCCTGATGCAGTGGGGTGCCAATGTTGTATTTTGTAAGGAATTTTGAAATTTCCTGACATAACCATAAATAATATAAAATAAAATTTTGGTTGCAAAAAAAACTGAACATTTATGAACCATGCAGTTGTGAGTACATACATCGACAGTGACACCCGTCTCATTCCCGTGGTAGTAGTCGCTGCTTTTGACGAATCTAGCAACATCGTCATCATTTGCAGAGTCCTTGTTTGAGGATAAAAACATCTGGCCATGTGAACTGGTGTCGTAGCTTCTGTCCGGAGGTACATTACTAGTAACGTCATCATGTTTGTTTTGCTTCTCTCGGTTGTATGGAAACTTCTTGAAAACCTTTTGTCACAAAAGATTGAAAATAACTGTCAGACATGAAACCCACAGTTACAAGAGTACTAGTAATTAGCAAGTAAGAGACATAGATGACATATAATTCCGTTAGCAATACCATCCATTGAGGCGATCTCCAGTCGCTTCTTTGCTAAACGTTCTGTCCAATGCCTCATTAATGGGTACTCTCGTTGTCCAGGATAATCGATTTTGTGGTGGCTACATGCGTGGACATGCTCGAGGTACCAGTACTGCACGATTAGGAATCGGGGTTAAACATATCCTGTGTGAATCCAAATACTAGTCCTGAAACTGGTAATGAAATGGAAATTTATTACCTGCAACAAGATCAGGCTGCCTTTAGGAGTATACCAAGTGTCGGATTATTCCCTTGCCTTTTGTAAGCAGCCAGACCATCTTGTAGATTCTTAAGAGTATAAACACCCCAGTTCATCAAATGTAAGTCACCAACATTCTCGACTAGCCGCTGGACTTTTGCTGGAATAGCTGGGTTGGTATCAGGGTCAAATAAAACCTTGTGGCAAAACATGAAGAAATCTCGAAGAAACGAATCATCGGCAGGCCCGTCCTTTTGCTTCAGTCTGTTTTCAACCTCAGACAATGTTAGTGACGACCTTATTTTTTTCTCGACCACAACTGGTCATATTGACCTCTTTTCCCTCTATTGGTAGACCCATGATGTCCTTCACATCTGATGGCGTCAACTGGACCAGCTCGCTACCAAGCTTGAAACCTGCTTGATCCGGATCGTACGTGTTGACAAGCGACATCAGCAATGGACGATCTATGGTGATTGGTTTGATGTGTAGCAAGAAGCCGAACTTGATAGACTCTAGCTTCTTCTTTCTTGATGTTGAAAGCAACCCAAGGACATTCGCTAGTCGTTTTGGCGTGCCTAGAATGCATAGGCTCGAGCGCTTCGAAGAAATGGTAGAAGTAGAACTGATTGGTATGTGGTCACGGAGAGAGACTAATCAATAAGCGCGCACCGTGTAGGGATAGGTAGTGTGTCGTATGGAATCTGGATGTTGTGTTAGATTACATACCTCCGGAGTAGACGACGACAATGGGCCGTCGGAGTTGAAGTTGTTGGGCCGCCGCCTCCGAGGATGGGCGACGCTGCAGGTCGGAGGTGCTACCTTTTCTTCGCTAGGACTAGGAGGCCGCTTCCTTGACGTCGTCGTCGACTGTGGTTTGCCATCAGAAGTCACCATTGATCTGACGTCGAAACTCTGTGTCATCGGCGTCGCATTGCCGTCCAGTGCGCCTTGCTTGCCAAGATGAGGGACACCAGACGATTTCTCCGGCACGACCGACATGAGCAAAAACCTCTTCCTCCGCCGCGCTTCCGCGATCTGAACTTGCAGGGTCTACGATAATGGATATATAGTTAGTTTTCGTTAAACGGATATCCTGAAAATCCCGCAAAATGTGAAATCATCAGCTCAAAAGAAGGAACGTAAAGCTTTTGTTTACGTGCGCTACTGAACCACCCTTGCAGCACGCAACGTGGCATCAGCGTAACCATCAGTTCCACCTGCTACCATGTGGGTCTTGGAATGCTTGCCCGGTGTCAGCCGTTGGAGGTATGGATAGGTGACGCATGGCAGCAACAACTGAAGACGAAGAGTTTGGTGGCACATTTGATAGGCAACACCGGGATCGAGGGCGTATCTAGCTCAGGGCGTAATCTCGGTTACGCAGGATCGACACGACCCGAAGTGCTCCTCGTCGAGCGTGATGCTGCGTGTGTAACCCAAGCGGCCTTTTACATGGCCGTGTGAGTAATCCTTGCAATTGCACCAAGCAGCGTGCGTGGTCCCAGCGTAACCGAGACCATGCAGGTTACGCATTCCTCTCAGGAGGCCTCTTGACCATGATGTTGCGTGCGTAAGCAAAACGGCCTTTTACATGGCCGTGTGGGTAACCCAGGCGGTTGCAGCATGTAGCTTGGATCCTGTGTTACTGATAACGGGCAGGTGACGCATTCCTATCAAGGTATGTTACAGAATCCTGGGAGTGGGAGACGATCCATGCTGCGTTCTACACGATTTGGAAGGAGGGGGGCTGATTTTCCTGCACCTTCTCTTCATCCACGGCTAAAAATTTTAGAGGAGCTTCAGGATGCTCCAATGGACCCCCAGCGCCCACGCTGGATACGCCCCGGACAGCAGGTCGTATCTAATCTGCCTAAACCTCTAACCTCCAACATCGTCCGGACATGCTTCGCCATTCATAAAATATTATTCTTGTTATAGAGCAGATGAAGTGCAAGCAATTGAGATAATATAATAGATTAATAGTAGTTCATACCAGTTTGCGATATTTGTGATTTAACTGGCATACAGGAACCGACAAGTCATGAAACTCCCAACATTTCGGCTCGACACTCATTTCCCGGAAATTTACATGTCAGGATATTGAGTTGCATGCACCAACGAGTTCGACCCAACAGCTTAAGCTGATAGGAAAAGGTGGGCAACGATAGGACAAAATGGAGGGGTGGAAACACGGAAGCATTGGAGATGTTTCTGCATGTTACTCCAAAAACCATGAAATTAGAGCAACTGAAAAGGTGTTTGATTTTAATTAATGGACAATAGGAAACAGAGGGTATCATCGAAGCAACGTTAGAGCACATAGCCTAATTCTATAGATATAGCTCCTGTCTCCATTCTTGAAACATCAAAATTGACCAGTAATTTGGGACGAAAGGAATGCCTCACAGGGCACCATTTCAGTGCTTATTACCAAGGGCCAATGTCTCCGCATACTAGGGAACTAATGGGAAAATATACTGAGGGCCCACCCCTAGATTGAAGAGAGTGTACACCTCCTTGCTATCCATGTCATATGATTTCAGTTTTTGGTCCCAGTCAAGAAAGAAAAAGATCAAATTGCGATCTGGGTGAATGGCAACCACAGTGTATTTAAATTCAACTCCGCAATTCATTCTTTCAAACAGCTTGAAAAATTCCACACTGTGCTTCAGAACCCATTCTTCTGCATCATAGTCTTGAAAGACCCAAATGGACAGTTCAGTCATCTGGCGAGTGTTGTCTTTATGTTCACTCATGCAATGCGCAAGTCCTTGGGATTCACCAACAAAAACAACATCCAAAAGCTTCATGCCCCCCAGAGGCTCCTACAAACATTCCCTTCCCCATCAACTACAAGTATTAGGTCCTGGAGTGTACCATTATGTGAGCCGAAGGCACTGAGATGCAGCATGCTATTAACAAAGGCGCTTCCTGCGAAGAATGATGTGATGTGATATGAAGAAGACCAATCACAGTCACACCATAACCCAGTCTCAGACGAGTATGCATTCACTTCTTCCACGGTTGTGCCATGATCAGAAATGAACTCAACCATCTGAAAGTGCAAGGACACAGCAGGGTTGAAAATCAAAAAGGTGAAAATATGTTTGTCGTCATCAAGTTCCAGGCCCTCATCAGTCTCGCTAGTGGAAAGAGGTTCGAAGCCGGAGCTGGGCACGGCCACCCATTGCTCGGTGGCGGGGTTGCAGATGACATAGCCCAGTGAAGGGTAGGTGTCTCCAGCTCTGCGGTGCCTGAAGAGGAGGAGCCCGTTGCAGGAATCCAAGAGGTGACGTTCCTCAATGCCTAGCTGGTTCCACAGGAAGGTGTAGGACGCGAGGGGAATGTGTCTACCAAACGTGTTGATGAAGTGCCCGACGACGCCACCCGAGCCGTCACCATCACAGTCAATACCGGGCACAAGGTCGGTGTTGACGAAGAAACCTTCGAGGGTTTGGGGGAGCTTCTTGCAGCGGAGGCGGTCGGCGATGAGGTCGCGCCAGGCCCGGGAGACGCACTTTAAACGACAGAGGGATTTGGCGGGGATGCGGGAGAGGATCTCCACCAGGACATCGCTGGGCAGCAGAGGAACTGCCGCCACGCTCCTCTGTCTCTTGCCGCTGCGAACGGATGGGAGGAGCAGGAGGTGAGGGGATGAGCCGTGAGCGTGAGGTAGGAGTGCGGTGCCTGTGGATCTGGGGAAGCTTACCGGTCACCGGGGAGAACGATGGGGATCGCAGGGCGCAGCAGGCCCGACGTCGCTGCCTTGTTGCTGAGCATCTCGATAGGCCCAGCTCCGGCGAGGCGTGCTAACGACGACTGTCGGCGACGAATGGGCAAGGGCGGCGAGGACTGAACGGGGGGTTGCACACGCGGCGCGAGGGAATCGCGTGGCGGGAGTGGTGGTGGTGGCGCGGGGAGGCACGACGCAAGGGTAGGGGTGATGCGCGAGGAGCTACAAGGCCAATTGGATCTGAGAAGGCAGCGTAATAAGAGGATTAGGATCTAATATTTTCTTCCTAAAAAAAGGGTCTGTCTACCCCTCACCCGTGTGATTTGGGGGCTTCTATCACATGTGTGATTTGAGCCCTCAAATCACACGAATCTGGTGTGGGTCTTAATCTGTGTGATTTGGGGGCTTCCATCACACAGATTTTGGAAAAACCAAAATCACACAGATTTGGGAAAACTATCACACAGAAACAAAATCTGTGTGATTTTTGGCAGTCTGTCACACAAATTCTAATAATACAAAACACATTTCAGAAAATACCAAATCACATTTTCACAGAAAAAACCCAAAAATTACACAGATAAACACAAAATTCATGTTGAAAAAACTTGCACCTATGAACTCAACAAATTACATATACTGATTAAATAAATTACACTGGTCTAATTGTGGTAAAAAGAAACTGCCAGCAATGTATATTAATTAGTAACATAAACCTAGATCAAGCAGAGTAAAGTAAAAACAGGAGAATGGTATATTGATCATAGTACAATTTGTAAACATCAGTTCCTTGAATGATAAGTTATGCTATAACAGGTGCATATGTATACTACAATGCACTAAAAAATCATTTCATAGAAAATTTATAACACACAGATAGAAAGATGCATGAATACCCCAATGCCATCCATTAGATCTAATAAAAAATTGTTGTGAAAATTAATGAAACACTCTGACTGCAAATTAACACAAGAACCACCAGAATATACTAAAAATAATTAAATTCACTATGGCTGTAGGTTAACACAAAAACAAAGATGGAACAGTGCAACTAGATCCAGATACACTACAACCGAAACAGAAACTGTACTTTGTACATAATTAAATGAATATGAGCTAACAACTAACCCAAAAGTGAGGTATACTGATCATAAATCCAAAAATGCCAAATGCAAAATTAAATCCCCCTAATGACAAATTTAAATCCCTCAAATGACAGATTTAGCAAATAACCCCAAAGTACCAAATGGCATATTGAACAAAAGATGGCAAATATCAAATTCAACAAATGCCACGAACAACATATCCAGATAGACAGTTTGACTCCCATAGATTGCCTTTGCCCTCAGATAGTTTGCAAATGAGGGACCAAATTACGCCTCAGATAGTTTGACAAAATCATGTAACACTCTTGACCTTGGGTCATAATAATTTTTAAAAACCAAACAAATGAAAAAAAATAACAGTTCATGCGAGCCATAGAAACATCTGAAACACCCATCCCTAGCCGCTGTGGCAAGGGAATGGATGGATCAGATGTTTTGATGACAATCATGAGAAGAAAAAAATGGGTGAACATTTTTGTATCTAACAAGGCCATATCAAACAATTATGTATCATCATAGGCGTAAAAAAAAATCATCTTGGGCATAAAAAATGAGAGCAACAACCAAAAAATGCAGTTCCGATATCATGAAGTTCCTATATAATGAGAACATGGTCTAAACAAATTAAAAATAATAAAAATGGATATTAGCCTCAGATAGTTTGCCATTCATATAACCCTGAACTTCGAGAACATTATAAATAGATCACACGAAAAAGTATTGTCAGTCATTAAAACTAGGGACATAACCATCCCAAGCTTCAAATTAGTGGCAGCCAAAAAAAGCCTAGTGGTATGAATGGATGCCACACAATTTGGTTAAATAGAAATGATACAACCAGAAGAAGCAAAAAAATTATTCAGAATAAACATTTGAAGTTCAGGGTTATAGCCAAAAAAAAACACTCGGCAAACATTTCTAACATCACTGGCATGATAAAACTTCAAATATCAAAAATAATAGTATGGTAGATTGGAATGAACATTAGCAAATACTGAGTGTATGCCAATCTGTGTCATATGATGATCTGGCATCTAGTGATGAACAAATACTGCTAAAGAAAAACCAAAAAAGCAATCTGTCATATGCCAAATTAAGTTAGCAAGTAATTTTTTGGTGTGAGAGGGAAACACCCATACACAGATTATTCTATAAGGGTAATTCATAACACACTGACAAACACAACCCAGTAGAACATGCATATTATAAGACAGAGTTATACAGGCTAAGCAGATTTCAACAGAAAAATGGATTAGAAAGAATCTAACAAAAGGTCACTTAGAAAAAAACATAACAGGGTAATTTTGATAATACCAGAAAGGTTCACATAACAAACTGATAGAAACTAAAAAGATACATTGGACCCCTTGATTAAAAAAATCCTGATAATGATGATAAACTAAAGTTTAGGTACATATAGCTGATAGCATTTATGGTAACTGTAACTGATGATGGTGCTGTCCCAAAATATAGGGACTTAGATGCTGATTGAATTGGAAGTCATATAATTTGCATAAAGCTGAAAAAACATATATTACAACATAGAATAGGACAACACATCAAGCTGCTTGGAAAAAATTGAAGATACATTGTAAAACCAAAAATGTAGAAATCATCAGATACTGTAAAACTACATAATCATCCTGATACTATGAAACTATAGTATCAACTACAATCCATAGAGGTCTGTTGCTAAACATTTTGACACAGAATCTGAAACCTAGGGATATACAAAAAAATTATAAATAGAACAACAATTCAAATCAATTCATAGCGACCAAAAGAGAAGCACCTAACTGGATCAACAAAATAACTTCTAGTAGTCTAGCAAGGAATTGGGATTAACACAATCAAACCCTAAACATTCGGGACACACCTAACAGTTGAGTCAGCAACAATAAACTCACCGTGCTCGTCTGAGAAAACTAGAATCACCAAACACCATCAGGGATCCGTAGGGAAAAGTAGCCCGGTCGTCGAAGCACATCCTGATCACCACGACCCACCAATTCGGCCCCACGAACCACATGAAAACGTAAAAGACAAATCGTGAATCAGATAATACACGAACGATTGGGGGGAATAGACTAGATCCATAGAAATCGAACTCACCGCAGCCATCGGAACCAACTGGAATCAACGCTCGACACCGGAGAAAAGCCAAATGACATTGAGACAAACAACAAAAATCAACTAATCAGAACTTCCGCGTCAAGGGGGGGAGCTCGAAAATAGTATAGATCCATAGATATCAAACTCACCACGGTGGTCGACGAACCCTAGAATCTCCTCGCCAACAGACAAAATCATGCGATTGTGAAAGACAAACACGAATCCCGCATCAAAAACATGATCCAACGAGGAGACGGGGAAGAATATGCTAGATCCATGACACCAAACTCACCGCGGTGGTCGGAGCACAGGAATCACCGCTGGTCACCGCCAAATCACCGGTGCGCAGCAGGGAACAGAGCGAGATGAGAAATGAAGCGGAGGAGTCGAGGGAGCCGAAAGGATAACGGGCGTGAGTCCCAAAAATCAAATAGTGCGTGCAGACAACTGGGTCCCACATGTCATACTCAGATCGACAGCTGAGGCGCTGGGATCACAAACAGCCACACATCGTGGATCTGACGGCCAACAAAAACGTGTGAGGAGGAGCCGTGGATCACACGTGTGAGGAGGGCCTTTGCTATTTTTAAGGAAAAGTTATATGTCACACGTGTGATCCACGGCTCCTCCTCACACACTTTTTTCGAACTTGAAGATTATATCCAAGAGTTCCTAATAATCCTCCTCTAAACTAAGACAATTTTGCATGGCAACTGCTAGTTTTGAATCACATTCTGACCAAGGGTGGCGCGGGCTCCAGATGGCGAGCAGCAGTACCTACGACAAGGGCGGCTATTCTCGAGACTGGGCACCATGACATCGATGCAGGGGATGGTGAGGAGCTCGATGCGCCGGGTCCTCGCAGGCCAGTGTGCATCGGCCAGCGACCTGTAGGACTCGCGGCGGTAGCAGCTAGCAGGCACCATGTGAGGAAGTTGACAACAAGCTCTGTGTCTTTCTTCTGCAGGCAGGGAGTCCACGACCTGAGCAACGATGGACATTTTCAATAGAGCAAGCTGGATCGGCAGCTAAAGAGCAGCAGTTGCAAGCTGATTGTTTTCTGTGTGTGCACTTGTTGTTTTGCAGGTGATGAGCGAACATCGGCAACAGGCTTGAGCAACAGCAAGCTCAATCACGAACACAAGGTGTTCGACGTTTTGTGTGGTCGGGAGCGAGTTGCTACTGCCGAACGGATAAAGCAAAACAAAAATTAAAATATTGGAATATTATTTTAAAAGTATATGCAGAGTCGATTTGGCTAGTCTGTTGGATTGTAATGAAATATAGAGTGGAAATCTTAGCTAAATGGTTAGCTAAATTGAAATATGAAGAGTGAGATTTGGCTACTCTCTTGGAGTTGCTCTAATAAGTAGTAACCCAATTTGCATTGGATATTTACATGGCAGCGTACCGTATAACCGAATGGGTGCAGCTATTATAATTAACTACGCTTCCTCTTGAGCCTATGTGATTGTCCCATGACGAACTGGACAGCTTCCTTCAGGGTTGCTTCCCAGTCCTCCTTGTAGTTCCACAACAATTGTACTGGGTAGCGGCCACTCGCATTGTGCTTGTTAACATCAAGCAGGGCCTTTGTTACCAAGGCAAAGATCTCTTGATCATGCTCTCCTCTTAGCTCCTAGAGCTTACTATCGGCTTCGTCAATAACATCCTGCAAAAGATCACTTGCCCCACGATTAGACTGGATGGACATGGAAACTCACAGAACATAATCCGTTAGCAATAAATGAAAATAATCAATAAAAGGGTGCACACCATCTCTCTGCCATCAACCATGTCAACCCTAAAAGGATGCCAATTTGGATCTGATATCTCAGCCTCTCATTTTGAACAGATAAGTGTTGCTTCGTAATCCGATAACCCACCAGTGTCTGCGATCGCCTTGTGATCAACGACGCCCATCCTCTTGACACTTATGTTGGTTCGGCCAGTTCTGCCATCCGGCAATCCCTGCAAATCATGTGTATTAACTAGTTGATACCCCGTTTGTTGCTGCAGTAATTTTTTAAAACAAATTTCTAAGGTGAAAAAATGAAATTAGAAAAACTACGATGATTCTATGGCAACATTCTATGAAATTTGAAAGTATAAGGTGATTGCGTGACAACATTCTTTTGCAAACAATATTACATGAAAACATGTTCATTTTGTTGACAGAGACTGACTATTAAATGAGCACAAAATGTAATGTCCGTGGTCACTCATAGAAAGACAAAACACCACATCAATTAATTTCTGATACTTCCCAAGAAACAACAACATGATACTATATCACCAGTAGCTAAAATGTACTAAAAGTATATTCACAGTCAATTGCAGCACAAGGATGATTTCTTACCTTGATTAACTCTTTCCGAAGCTCCTGCAACTCGGTATTTTTGTTAAATTCATTGACGGCCAAAACCGTGCACAGAGACTGCAAATCATGGAGATCATCCCTTAACTCTTGCATCTCCTTAGCAAATTTGTCCTTTAATTTTGATTCCAGTTCCCGCAACTTATGCTTCAGTACTAAACTGCTCTCAGAAATGCTGGTAACTTCTGCTGCAGGTGCCTCTAGGTTCCCTACGCTCAAGGTTTGGCTATTGTTCATTGCACCAGTGGCATAGTGCACGAATCCTTCACCCGCACCAGCATCAGACATGATTATGGTGGTCGTCACTTTTCAGCATCTAGGAAAGGTTAAACAGTTCAAATTACCATGTGTGGCACTTTCATATGTACAATTGAAATTAGAATAGTATCAGGGTGCATAAGATTTTCTAGACCAGAAAAAAAACTAAACCATACGTATGATCAGAGTACAAATGAAAGTCAGGTTCATGGTTCCAGTGTAAGAAAATCCCATGTTCTTATACCAGGAGTATTTTTTATGATCTAACGAATTGCTCCGTATATTCTTAGGCTCAATTAATTAACGATAAGTTATGATAAAATAATTATGATCCAATCAATCAAAATTACTATGAAATGAAGTCTACTCTAAATAATATGCCAAGCTAAGCAGGAAATATGCACAACAGTCAACTCTAAATAACAGAATCGCTTAAAATTGAGTGTAGAATATAATCCAAAGGATTCAAGACTACCGTGGCCCCCACCTACTGTTTCTCTTTCCTATCCCTTCTTCTGTCCAGTAGCAATGCACAACAATGGCCCACCTCTGCCAGCCTATACCACTGCCCGCTGCAAGCGGCAATCGCGGTGACCGCCGCCGCCGCTGCACCATCGGTCACCAGGGCGGCTCAGCTTGTAAACACTTAAATGCCGTATAGATGATTAAGAAAAAGAACTCACCGAAGACGATCTCAACCTCGTCGCCGTTGAATAAACCAGCACTGGAGGAAAGTTGCGGCCGTAAACAAGAATAGCAGCAGCAGAACGCGCTAGAATCAGGCAAAATTAGTCTAGACCAGCAATGCCATGAACACGGAATTGAAGAGGAAGACGAAGGGGGAACAGGCACACTTACGAAATGAATCTGCCTCACCTATTAAAAATAAAAAACTGGTGGGTTTCGACAATCTAAATTAAGAGAGTGGTTTTAAAAGGCACGGAGAATGGGGCCTTGGCTTTTCCTTTTCCTTTTTTTTATATAATGTGTGTGTGTCTGTGAGAGAGAGAGAGAGGAATTTAAAATGATCCGTGAACCAACCGAGCAGACTGATCCCAATGTACAAATGGCAGCAAGCCGCGTAACCTAGGCTAAAGCAGCGCGTGTGCGTCATGGATTGTGCGTAACCCAGCGGGTCGGGGTGGGCGCCCCTGTGGCTGTGGACGACACGACGGGAGGGGAGCGGAGGCGCCTGCAGGCCTGTCCCGTCCCGTCAAGGCTGTACACACGACACGACATAGGGATCGTGCGTAACCCTTGTCTTTGAAGCAAGCCGCGTAACCCGGTCTGAAGTAGCGCGTGGCACCCCATCCCGTCGTCCATCGTAATAATGATGGTGCTTCACGGGCACGCGGCGCCCGCGGGCCCATAGCGGCCTGCCCTCACCGCAGTTTGCTTCTCCTCGAAGCGAAGCCTGCCCTGGCATGCTACACTAAGCAATCATCTCCAAGAGCTCTTGTTTATATGAGTAGCTAAAATCCTAATTTAACTGTATTATGTAAAATGAAAGATGATGAAATCCAACAGCTCCTCTAAATAGAAAACAGGATAGTTAGCTGAGTAAAATACAAAGTCTGTTGGATCCTAGTTTTGATAAAATTCTTCTTTTTTTTAGCTAACTCGTCACATATACAAGATTACAAGAGCTCAGATAGTCCTTATAGATTTGTCTCACTATTTTCCATCCATCTGTGTAATTAGTTTTACAATTAAATCATGTTTTGCCCTCCTAATCTTTGATTTACAATTGCTATGGTAATTTTTCACAAATTTCATGACGGTGCGTAACCTTCTCAAGGTACACGCTGATTCAACACGACACAGTCGGTGTTGCACACGCCGTGTAGAACGGATGGTGAGTCGCCGAACCGTGCGTAACTGAGCTGAGGTGACGCGTTACCTGCACCCGCTCGGTTACACACCATTCGTGCGTGGATGGTGTTCATGTTCTCGGTTACACACCATCAATTAACGCACGTTCTCGGTGTTTTTCCTTTTATAAATACTTGGGCATTCAGATGCACTACCGCAAGATTTCGAATAAAGATTGGAGGAATGTGGAAGAAAGATTTAAAAAAAAATGAAGTAGTTGGAAGAGCAAACTACTTTCTGTAGGAGGGAGATTAGTTTTAATAAACTCAGTTCTTTCTAGCCTGCCAATGTATATAATGTGTGTGTGTGTGTCTGTGTGTGAGAGAGAGAGAGAGAGAGAAAGGAATTTAAAATGATCCGTGAACCAACCGAGCAGACTAATCCCAACGTACAAATGGCAGCAAGCCGCGTAACCTAGGCTGAAGCAGCGCGTGTGCATCGTGGATTGTGCGTAACCCAGCGGGTCGGGGCGGGCACCCCTGTGGCTGTGGACGATACGACAGGAGGGAGCGGAGGCGTCTGTAGGCTCGTCCCGTCAAGGCTGTACACACGATACGACACGACACGACACCGGGATCGTGCGTAACCCTTGTCTTTGCAGAAAGTCGCGTAACCCGGGCTGAAGCAGCGCGTGGCACCCCGTCCCGTCGTCCATCGTAATAATGATGGTGCTTCACGGGCACGCGGCGCCCACAGGCCCATAGCGGCCTGCCCTCACCGTAGTTTGCTTCTCCTTGAAGCGAAGCCTGCCCTGTCATGCTACACTAAGCAATCATCTCCAAGAGCTCTTGTTTATATGAGTAGCTAAAATACCAATTTAACTGTATTATGTAAAATGAAAGATGATGAAATCCAACAGCTCCTCTAAATAGAAAACAGGATAGCTAGCTGAGTAAAATACAAAGTCTGTTGGATCCGAGTTTTGATAAAATTCTTCTTTTTTTAGCTAACTCGTCACATATACAAGATTACAAGAGCTCGGATTGTCCTAATAGATTTGTCTCGCTATTTTCCATCCATCCGTGTAATTAGTTTACAATTAAATCATGTTTAGTCCTCTTGATCTTTGATTTACAATTGCTATGGTAATTTTTCACAAATTTTGTGATGGTGCGTAACCTTCTCAGGGTACGCGCTAATTCGACACGAACCAGTCGGTGTTGCACGCGCTGTGTAGAACGGATGGTGAGTAGCCAAACCGTGCGTAACCGAGCTGAGGTGACGCGTTACCTGCACCCGCTAGGTTACACACCATCTGTGCGTGGATGGTGCTCACGTTCTCGGTTACACACCATCAGTTAACGCATGTTCTCGGTGTTTTTCCTTCTATTAATACTTGGGCATTCAGATGCACTACCGCAAGATTTCGAATAAAGGTTGGAGGAATGTGGAAGAAAGGTTTAAAAAAAATGAAGTAGTTGGAAGAGCAAACGACTTTCTGTAGGACGGAGGCTAGTTTTAATAAACTCAGTTCTTTCTAGCCTGCCAATGTATATAATGTGTGTGTGTGTCTGAGAGAGAGAGAGAGAGGAATTTAAAATGATCTGTGAACCAACCGAGCAGACTGATCCCAACGTACAAATGGCAGCAAGCCGCGTAACCTAGGCTGAAGCAGCGCGTGTGCGTCGTGGATTGTGCGTAACCCAGCGGGTCGGGGCGGGCACCCCTGTGGCTGTGGACGACACGACGGGAGGGGAGCGGAGGCGCCTGCAGGACCATCCCGTCCCGTCTGTAGGAGGGAGACTAGTTTTAATAAACTCAGTTCTTTCTAGCCTACCAATGTATATGATGTCTTTTTCTAGAATTCCTAAAGGAGAGTGCTAAAAAAGTTGGATTATTTTAGATCAAGGTTCTTTTGGCAGTGCGATGAACACAAGAAGAAATATACGTAATAGATTAGCAAAGTGGAGTATCCTGTGTCAAACCAAGAGTTTGGGTGGCTTCCAGGGATGCGGGAAGGCAGAGTCATGTCAAGAAGAAGAAGAAGAAGAAGAAGAAGAAGAAGAAGAAGAAGAAGAAGAAGAAGAAGAAGAAGAAAGAGTCATGACAAGCGCGGGGAAGAAGATCTGGATGGGTTTGGCGACTACAAGTGGTGTTTCGGTTCCAGAGGGATTGATTACTCACGGGAGTCCAGGGAGTACCGGCCTCAGGGGCCCCCCACGGCCCCACACACACCACCACCACCCCGGTCTGAACGTGTCACGTTGAATCTGAAGCGGCACAACCCAGTTTTAAGTGTGAATCGTCTTCCGTTTGCCTGCACATATTCCAAGACGTGGTGGGCCGGGGAGGCGAACTGCTAAACCCACCACCCCAGATAACCCCTGGCTTTCGACTCCTACGTATATATAACTACTACATCGCGAATGGTTCACTTCACCTTCGCCATCATATCGGCTACCCTTCCTTCTCCAAGCCTCAGATCCTCACGCACCTGCATCAATATTCACCCTCTTAGTGGCCACCGCGCGCCATGAGCTTCGTCGGCGAGCCCTCTCTGAAATGCGCACGGGTTGGCGATGAAGCCGTGCCCATGGTTGAGTCACCGCGCGCCATGAGCTCTGTGGGCGAGCCATCTGCGCAACGCGCACCGGTTGGCAATGAAGCCGTGACTGTGGTTGGGCCACCGCGCGCCATGAGCTCTGTGAGCGAGCCCACTCCGGAACGCGCACCGGTTGGTGATGAAGCCATGCCCGTGGTTGTGGCAGCTCTGATCAATGAAAGCGCTGCCCGTGACGCGCGATGGGCCGTAAGCATCATGCGGCCCGCCTTCATCAAGATCAATGCTCTGCTTCATGACCTAGATCTGGGCACCATCAACAAGCTGCTGGAGCAAACAGTGCAGCATTATGCCTATGCATTTGACCGTCTCGCCGAAGTCCTGGACAAATTGCCGGACTACCTGACGGCCCGCTCGAAGGAGGACAGACGCACCAGCGCGGTTGCCATGGCGAAATACATCATGGCCTGCTACAAGAGCCGTCTGATTGATGGCTTTGACCCCAGCGTCGCGCTTCTGGGAATCAGCACTGCCGGCGACATCGACCAGGATCAATGGCGCGAGATGGTTCCTGACGATGCTCAGGGTGTGGCCAACCTCCTCATCGCTGACATGGAAGGTGATGCCGAACAATATGAGTGAGGGACTGAGGGAGGAGTGCACATGCCGCATGCCGGAGACTATGATGAAATGAAGTAGAGGGGGTTGTGCCGGACTACCGGTGATCTCAGTACGTATGTAACTAGCTACTAGTTTCTACTTGCTTGGTCGCCGTCTTATTAAGTACTCGTATGTATTTCAAGGCTGAAGCAACATATATTTCTTATGCATTAGTAATTCCTTGCGATCTCACTCTAGTGACTCTACTACTGTTACTGTATCGATAGCCGACGGCGGCTATGAACGATAATGGCCAGTCCACCACCACCATCTTCTAAATCTTGTGTCACAAAAGACTTGCAGTAGCGCCTAGTACTAAATTTACCTATCTCAAAAAAAAGTCATGAGCGAGCCTCTGTAGGTTGCATACGTGCTAGCTAGTGGTGCAACCTACAGAGGCTTGCGTAACCAAGAGCTCCGCTGCGTGCTGCAACCACCTGGGTTGTACCTAGGTCTTGGCGTATTGCAACCTCCCCGGGATAAGCAGACTTTGAGAGGCATGCGTAAACTGTCCAGTATTGGTTGCACTGGAGCCACGCTGCGTTCTGCGTGCAACCGCCCACATCCGCCACAACCAAAAGGCGCACCCCATCTACCTTGACGATTCGCGCTCACGGCTTGACGCACTTCCGGCGTATGCGTGCGTCGGTTTTAGTTTTTTTTCTGCCATTTTAGAAGTCATTTATTAGAAACTATTGGAGATGTCATTCTTTTTTTCTCCCAATATCATTTTAGGAGTTCCAAAATTGCAAGGTTTTAGGAGGAAAAAATAGAGAACTCTTGGAGATGCTCTTAGGGTCATGCAACAGCCGGTTCTGCATCATGGATGGTGCGTAACCGTATTCATGCATAATCCCAGGGCTACAGGTTACACACTGAATCGACACCACCCTGTCGGATGGTGCATAACCGAGTCTGCCGACATTCCGAGACGGTAAGCTCTAAGAGAGGAATGCGTAGCGCCGTAGCCTGCAGGGTCTCAGTTACGCTGGAGTCACGCTACTTGGAGCAAACTAATTTAAATGAATGAAAATAACCATTCCTATTCAGCATTTAACCTGTGTAATTTGTACGTTGGGATCGATCATCGTCGGGTGACACGCTATCGATCCCATGGTGCGTATTACAACCTCCCCGGGATACGCAGACTTTGAAATAATGAGTGCGAAACCTGTCTGGTCTAGCCACACTGCGTGCTGCGTGCAACCGCCTGGGTTGCCCACACGGCACCCGTGCGGCCCTCGTGCGGTACTCACGCAGCATAGAATCTCGATTGTGCGTGTTGCAAGTTGGTTGTTGCTCGCAATCCTTGGCCGGCCCCGGCAATTTCGGGATCGTGGTGCACGGAGGCTTCCCTAATGAGACGATCGTTTCCATCTCTCTCCCAGATTCCGTTGGCCCTTTCACTGTAGTAGCTATATAAACAAGGACGGGGAGGTGTGTTGGTCCATTATTCATTCATACTGTAGCGTCTCATTTTACTATAGGTTTACTAGAAACAATTAGTGGTTTTCCCAGCGGATGCAGGTAGTATAGTCGTCGTAGTACAGTAGTACTTATGACTACACCAGCAGCGCCAGAAGAGGTGGTTGTTGGTGCCTCCAGGTCCAGGCAAAAACCTTCGAAGCGTCGACCCGAGACTTCTGATACTGATGATGTAAGTTCCCCGGCCAAGCGTCTGCAGACGATGGACACGCCGCAGCCGCTGCCGCCGCCCACCACCAAGCATCTACTATTTGATGAGCCGGCCGTTCCTGCTCATCCCACCATCGAAGAACCACCTGTGCATGAAGACGACAGTGAGGTATGTACGTACGTACTGGTGGGATGCTCGATCTGGTGGTGTTTCCTCCCGCACTACACTCTGCGCGGTTTAATTATTTTAATTTCCATCTCCTCATTTTCTTGTTCTTCATGCATGGGCACGCGCAGTTGATGAGTGAGTTGGAGAAGGAACTTTTGGATGTTCTGGCCGCAATTGGTGCGATTTACAAGGAAGATGATGACAACATCTCGGCGGATCAGTACATCCTGCACGATCCACTTGCAGCTCCTGATGGTCCATCCGATGAGGTTGATGAAGATGATCCCTCCAGTATGGCAGGTGCTAATAATATACATATATACTCCGTCGTCGTGTATATATATCGACGAGTGTGCTTCTGCTGCCTCTAACTTGGTTGCCTTTTCTTGTCTCGCAATAATATAATACAGGCGGCGACGACAAGTAGTAATCTCCGGGCCGGGAGATTGAGCAAATAATAAACACCAGGTCAAGGAAGGTGTGTGTAACATGGGCCACCCCACCACATCCCACGCCGCTGTGCTACTGGCTGATGATATGATGCAGCAGTTAGTTTGTTGGTGGAGATGAAACGGCCAGCCTCTTGTCTAGTACTAGCAGTAGTAGTAATAACAGGAATGGAGAAGATCAATCTAGTGCCTTTGGATGAATTCAGAATTCATAATATATATATGTTAACCCTGTTTTGGATCGGATAGATGCATGCATACATCTATATTATATTAGTGCCTTTGCACCCTTTTCTATTTTTGTTGTTTCATATTCACTGCTAATACAAATAAAAATAGCAAATAACCCAGATCGACGTAACCTGCACCCAGCCGATCACCAATTCGGCGTAACCATCCCTGCTGCATCCGGTCCTGTCGATCCAGTGAGTAACCTACACCTGCTCGGTTACGCACTATCAGTGCTGCCTGCACCTGCGAGTCGGTGTTGCCTGAATGGTGCGTAACCGAGTCTGTGCGTTACCCAGTTGTAGTTGCCCTATGCATGTAGCAGCACTGATGGTGCATAACCCAGCAGGTGTATGTTACGCATATCGTGTACAACTGAAGCCTATTTCTTATGTTATTACGTGCCGCGCCATGAAGAACGAATGGTGCCTAGCCGAATCGTGCGTAATCGAAGCTGGTGCAGTGCAGGTGACGTGCAGGATCAACACGACCAGATGCAGGTTACGCACCGAATCGGTACCACCCAGTCGGTGTTGCAGCATCAAGGTGTGTAACCGAGTTCGTGCGGGTATGAGCGGGTTCAGGTTACGCATACATCTGGAACCGGTGGTGTTGCATCAAACAGCACGGATGGTGCGTACACGCTGAATCGACACGACCCAGTCGGTGTTGCACGAGCCATGTAGAACGGATGGTGCGTAGCCGAACCGTGCGTAACCGAGCTGAGGTGATGCGCAGAACCGACACGACCGGATGCAAGTGACGCGCAGGATCAACACGACTGATTTGCGTAACACACCCTGTGCGTAACCCAGCCAGTCTTGCACCATGCAGCTAGTAGTCTTAAACTTCTCTTCTGTCAAATGGCATTCTACTCATGATACTCATTGTTATCGGTGCCATTTATTGCCACGACCCACACCAATGGCAAATAGGACTATCATTTGTAAAAATCTGATTTTTGGAAATACGGAGTATTCCTATCAAAAGAGAATGGAGGGAGTGCCATATAAAGTTGATCTGTTTTGGGGCTTTCGGGGTGTGTTGCCAAGAAGCCAGCATCCAGGGCGCTATCTCCCCGTCCCCCCTCTCAGCAGCCGCCGTTCGCTGTCGTCCAAGGTCCAAGGTCAGTAACCTGCACCCAGCCGAGGGTTACGCACCATCCCTACTGCATGCGGTCCTGTCGATCCTGCGAGTAACCTACACCCGTTCGGTTACGCACTATCAGTGTTGTCTGCACCTGCGAGATCATGTTGCATGCAGCATGGATGGTGCGTAACCTAGAGGGTACGGATTTGCTGGAGGTTGCACCATGCGTACGTAACTGTCGCTGTGAGTAACACAGTCAGTGTTGCACCATGCAGTCAGCCGTCTTAAATGTGGGTAACCTAGTCCGTGGTTAATCGAGTCGGTGTTGCTACTCAAGTAGCACAGACGGAGCGTAACCTTTGCAGCTTACGCGCTGATTCGACAGTCGGTGGTGTTGCATCAAGCAGCACGGACGGTGCATAACCTGCAAAGGTTACGCGTAGATTCGAGACGACCGGATGCAGTGTGGATATTGCGTAACCTTATCGGCTCAAGGTTACGCGATGAAACGACACGATAGAGGATACAACATGGTTTTTGCGTAACCGACACTCTGCGTAACCCAATCAGTGTTCCACCATGCAACCATGTCGGTGTTGCATCAAGCGGCACGGACGGTGCGTAACTGGCACCATGCGTAACCCAGTCAGTGTTGCACGCACCATGCAGAACGGAAGGTGCGTCGCCGAACCGTGCATCACCAAAGCTGGTGCAGGTGACGCGCAGGATAGACACGACCGGATGCAGGTTGTGCGATGAAACGACACCACCCAGTCGGTGTTGCAGCATGAAGGTGCTTAACAGAGTCCGTGCGTGTCCGAGCGGGTTCAGGTTACGCATACATCTAGAGCCTATAGGTGCGCGTGCGTATTCCAGGTGGTTGCAGCCTGGATGGTGCATAACCGAGCAGCTGGCGCGGGTAACACGCAGAATCGACACCATCAGATGCAGCATGGGTCAGGTTACGCATACATCTGAAGCCTATTTGTGCCTAACGCAGTCGGTGTTGCAAGAACAATGCAGCCTGGCTATGTGCTACCTAGTGGTGCAACCAACAGAGCCTGGTTACAGGAACAAACAATACAGAGGCTTGGTGCAACCTGGGTTTTACATGCGTAACATGTGGTTACGCGCGGGCCATGGTTCGTATTAGCGTATTGCAACCTCCCCGGGATAAGCGGACTTTGAAGGGCATGCGTAACCTGTCTGGTATCGGGCTGCGTTCTGAATGGTGTTGCCCGATACCTGCGAGACTGTGTTGCCTGCACCGTGAAGCCTGAGTGGTACGTAACCATGATGATGCGAGATAGTGAACAGTATGCCCTGAAGCACTAGAAAGGTCAGGTACCTGGAGGCGAAGGGTGGTTCCTCCGGCCAAAAACAACAAATTCTATGGGTTCTGAATTGGAATGTTGAGCAGGAGCTTCTAATCACTTTGTATTGGAAAGACGTTGGACAAGACGCGGCTCTAATCCGTAGAGCCCCACAATCTAACAAAAAGACCAACTGAAAACAGAGTAAAAACCTAAACATTAGTTTATTCCTAAAACCCATCTTGATCCTTGTTTCCGAGGGCCACTTGATGGGAACAGGGGTGCCCGATTTTTCGTCATGAGAAGGATAACTCGTTTTGGTGGAGTGCAACACACCGATCCGGCTTCAGATCCAAAGACCCGAACTCCTGCAACCTTAGCACCACAACTCCTCTGGTTATCAACTGTGTCACAATCAGGTTGACCTCACCGCGAAGGCTAATCCCTGCTTGCGAAACGAAGAACATAAGCAAGAACTCGAAGGAAAGATATGCATCTCTAAAAATATAGTGACGTCTGCAGATGAATTATTGAATCACACGAATGTTGGGGTATCACAAACCGAAAACGGCGACTGTTCGACGACAGAAAACTCTAAGCAAAACCCGAGTCTAAGCAGTGGCGGCTACGGAGTTTAAAGACTAGGGCGACCTAGGGTTGAGGGCGACCCGGGAGGGGTGTCCACAACATGGGCTGAAGGCCCGACTCGATACAAAGGCCAAGTTGGCCCAAAATAGGTGACACAGCACCTTTTCGTGGTCACACAGTATGATCCATGAAGCTTCTAGAGCTAGGACCAGAACCAAATCAACAGCGTCATCGTCCCCTTTCCAACGAGTCCTTATACACCTCGTTCTGACGTCGTATGATGGATATATCACCAAAACCGTGCAGAAGTGTAGACTGATTCCAAACTGGATGTGGTGGCTGAGTCGAGGACGAAATACATCTTGAAGAAGGTCGTGGTGTGTACATGTCCAGCAGCTTGGCAATGTCCTCATCATCCCCCTTTCTTGAATTGGAGTCGTCCTCGACTACCTCCCAGCATGAACAATGTCCTGCAAAAGGTTAGGAGCAAGAGGATGCAAAGTACGAGACATAGGATCATTGCAAAAAGACACGTCACGACAAAGCATAGTATAACAAGGCGCATCAGGATTATCACAAAGTTCAGCAACAGTGGATGTTTTAGCAATAAAAGTACCTCCCTTTAGCTTAATTGCATCATGTTTAACATCAGGAGATTCACTAGGTGCAGCTTTGGTTTTATCATTAGCAGCAAGATCACAAAAATGTTTCCTAACATCAGCAGGTGATAAAGGAAGCAAAGTAATGGTCTTATTCTTATGCATGAAAGTATATGTATTAGTTCTACCATGGTGTGCAGCATCTCTATCATATTCCCATCGTTGGCCTAACAAAAGTGAGCATGCTTCCATAGGTACATCAAAATCAGCATGGTCTTGATAAGAACCAACGGAAAGGTGTATGCGCGCAGTTTCAGTTACCTTTGCCTTACCACTGCTATTGAACCACTCAATGTGGTACGGGTGTCGTAGTGGACGTGTGGGCAAACCAAGTTTGGCAACCAAATCTGAGCTCACCAAGTTGTTGCAGCTCCCTGTGTCAGTGATGGCGAGAGCACGTCGCTCCTGCACGACGAGAAACATGTGGAACAAATTGTTGCGCTGAGCTTTCATGGTGTCCTCATGTTCCACATGTACGGCCAAGGCACGCTGCACAAGAAGACTCGGAAAACCCGCGGAGGCAATGATGGAGTCAATGGCGTCCTCCTCCGAACCTGCAGCATAGTTAGCAGCAACAATCAAATCATCTTCTACATCGCTAGCACTTACATATCCATCTCCATCAGGTGCAGCGATGAAAGCACGAAGACTCGGACAATTCTTCATGACATGTCCCATACCCTTGCAGCGGTGGCACACGATTTTGACAGACGGGCTCTTTGCAGCAAAAGATGGTGTCTTGTTCTGTTGATCCTGCACATTAGACACATTATGTACCTCAGGAGCTGCTGCAGATGAATGTGTACTCGCTGGTGGTGCTGAAGGAGAGGCACCCAGCGAGGCAGAAACTGGTGGCCTGGAGGTCTTATGCGTGTAGGAGCTCCCTCGTCGTCCCTGCAATTCTTTTTCTACAAGCATAGCAAGCTGGATCAAGTGGTTGGAAGTATTAAACTATTTATAGTCAACAATATCCTGAATTTCACGTCTCAGACCCCCATAAAAACGACACACCTTATCCTCAGGATCCTCTACTACCCCAGCCCGAACCATAGCCTTTTGAAGCTCAGCATAGTACTCCTGAACAGACATATCACCCTGCTCTAAACGTTGTAATTTCTTACGTAAATCACGCTTATAAGATGCAGGAACAAATCTATCACGCATAGCAATTTTAAACTCATCCCAAGTAACAGGTTGGATGTTTAAAGAAGCACATTCATGCCACCAGATTATAGCAAAATCTTTAAATTCACTAGTGGCTTGTCTAACCTTATGTCAGGAACAAGATGTGAAGCAAATTTTTGTTCTACTGTCATCTCCCTATCTAGATATTCCTCAGCATCATATCTCCCATAAAAAGATGGTATAGTAAATTTAACTTTAGCATAAGGATCATCTGTAACATAATGGTGTTTATGTTTATTACCTCCCATACCTTTTCTGTTGTGTGCAAGAAGGCGGCGTGCACGATTTTTGCTTGTCATCTTGTGGTCGACCGTACCATCAGGAAGCAACACAATATCCTCAGGATGGCCATTAGCATCAAAAGAGTCCTCCTCTTTATCCTCGGTCTTGGGAAGGTTGAGTTCAAGCTGTTGAATTCTTCCCGTCAGATCTGAAACTCACTTGTCCACACCCTCAACTGTGTGATTGGTTTTTCGAACTTCATTCGTAAGGGTGCTCAACTCCTTAAGGAAGAAAGCCTTCATCTCATTCTGCATCTCCTACAACTGGCTAGACAAAATAGGTACGTCATCCAGCATGGTTAGTGATTAACAAAGACCCTATGAACTATCAGGGTTGGTATGTGGAATCATACCCTCACACACGTCTTACCAAGTTCTTACCAACGCTAGCAAGGGATGGTACAACCGGCGGCTGGTTCGTGATACCTGTGAGGCAGTGGTGCCAAGAGTTGCAAGAGTCCTTCGCTGTACTGATCTGAAGAAAATATGTGGAGCTTGGGAGGCCAAAATATGTGGCAAGGATTAGCAAATAACGACTGCAGATTAGCGAAGTTCAATAAGTGTCCAATGCACAAGTCACAATTGCTGGCTAAGACGTATCCTAGTCGTAGCACAACATGTTCAGACATTGTAGATGTATGATTAAGATCTCAATGTGGGGTTTCACAAACCGATAATGGTGACTGTTCGAAGACACCGGCTCTGTGAATGTTCAGAGGAAACTTGACGCTGCAAGGGTACAATATTGTTCAAGTTTCCTCTGAACATTCACAGAGCCGGTGTCCTTCGGCAAACCAGGAAGATGTGGTAACCAAAGCCCTGGGAAACAAGGATCAAGACGAGTGTTGGGAATAAACTTGTGTTCAGTTTATTACTCAGTTTTCAGTTGGGCTTTTTGTTAGAGGAGGGAGGTCGCGCCGCTGTTCCTCCGGCCTCACCTCATGCCCCTGCTCCGCTCGTCGGGGACGGATCTCGCCTCACGCCCTCTCTGGGGAGGCCGCCTCCTGCTCCGCCACGGTCCCCACCTCCCCGCGTCGCCGCCGGAATCCTCGAGGGAGAGGCCGCCATGCGCCGGATCCGGGCCTGCCGAGGGGAGAGGGACGTCGCCGGTGGCGGGGGTGGAGGAGGTGGGGGGGTCGAGGAGGCGACGGCGGCCTTCGAGTGTAGCAGGCGTGCGGGTCGCGGGAGGAGGAGAGAGAGACGGCAGCGGGGGCGTAAGGTCGGGCTGCGCGAAGGAGAGATAAAGGGCAAACAAAAACCCTAAACCGGCCGTGTTTGGTTGGAGGAATAAGAGGTATTAAATAAAGTCAGTTTGCAAAACTATTTTCACAACTCCGTGCAAAATCACGATACAGAATTTAGTACTCCATTCATGAAAGATTCCCTGAACGAAATTTTTTTCCATGCAGCTTGATGCAACACCGACTTTGCAGTTGAGCACGCAATAGGTTATGCACCTTCATGACGGGGTGTGTCATGTGTACCGACGCGATGCAGGTTTCTGTGATAACCGCCTGGGTTACGCACGCAGCATCGCGGTTGCCGCACAACATGGCGGGTTGTGTCGTGTCGAACCCCCAGTTCATTTGGCTCCTGCCCCCGGTCAGCAGGGTTACGCACCATCTATTCTGCGTGGCTCCTGCAACAACGACTGGGTTACGCATGTAGACCTGGTTACGCACCACCCATGATGTGCATCCTGTCTGTCGATTGTGCGAGTAACCTACACCCATTCGGTTACGCACCATCCATGTTGCATGGCTCCTGCAACACCACCGACACCGACTAGGTCGTGTCGAACCTGCGTAACCCTCGCCTAGGCGGTTACGGACGAGCCATGGTGTCTACGGAGTACGGAGGGAGGACAAGTAGCGTGTAACCAAACCACAGGTCGGCTAGTAGTATACTCCGTATGGGGTAGACAATGGTGGTAGATTGTGTGGAGGGGCCGGGTAGCGGAATCAAGAGAAAGATGGTAACGCAGGAACACAAAGACACAAGGATTTATATAGGTTCGGGCCATCAGATTGATGCTTCGTCCTCTCTCGCCCTTGGCCATACTACCGTAAACGCCACCGTCCCCCCGTGCTCTGGTTCTCCGATCCCCGACGATCGACCAACGTCCTGGTGGTTTCAGTGAGTTCTCGCCTCGAGTACCCGCTCTCTGTCAACGTGATCAATTCCCAACCATCGATCCCTTTAAATTTGTAATCACTACTGTATTGTTGCACTTTTGGATATGGATCTGCTTCACCTGTACGTCATTCCCTTTCTAGCGTGGATCATGGCCAGCGTTGACCAGATAAGAGACCAAGAAATCACACAATACCTAGCGGTTTCTCCTCTTTGAAATTGCCCCACTATCCAACTAGGTTGTGGTTTTTTTCCGTGGTCGCCCACACTTCTTCCTCTTCGAAGTGGATGTTGGTAGTGTTGACATGGAATCGTACATTAGTTGTGTAGTCATCTTCGTTTGAGACTGTGTTCTTTTCGCAACTATATCTCCTGGATTGTTTATTTTCTTTTCTTCTTGGAAAGATTGTACTTTTTCTGTTTGCGCTTCACATGATTGTTCTTCTACTAATGAAAATCCTGGAACATCAGATTCCTATACAAAAAGGAAAAAAATGGATGTTAGATTCACAAAACACGACATATATGTTGGACATTAAATATCATTTTAAATATATACACCAACCGCAATAGGTACGATGTACGAATATCGCCCTTCAAATGTGTTATGCAAGGAGAGCATCAATCTACAGCAAACCTTCTTCTGAAATACATCCAATTCGTCCTAGGGTAACAAATGTCCACAGAACTGATATATAAGTTTTACTCCATTTGTATATCATAAAATTCAGGGTGCAAGCACAAGCGGACGTACCGAAGTAAACGACTCATTAAGGGTATCCCCGTTCCAGTGCATCATGTACTTTATGACATAAGTGCTGCAAGTTGAGCTAAGGATGTATGTATTGTTAATCCAGGTCTACATGCATTGACTGCACATGGCTGCACTAGGACAGTATTGTAGCTTACGTATCTCATGGTGTTGGTATATTCTTATGATAAACTACCTTCCACTTTTTGACTTCAATTTGTCCACCGCTACGTCCACATTTTGAAATGTGAGCATCAATGCAACACTGAACTGATTCTGTCTGCACAACAAAGATACATGTGGGGAAATTGCTGACCAGATGAGTAATAATGTATTTGATGCTCACCAATGATACTACTTGGCTCAATTGCCAAATATCATCACTGAAGATTAACAGGTCCAGTACTTGAACCTTCTTTTTGGTAATATTGAACACAAGAAGAGCCCAATGATGACCTTCAATGTGTACAGGAATATAAACCTGAGATGGATATAGGTTCTCATATAGGTTAATGCAAATGTTGGTACTATATATCAGGTGCAAGAATAAGCAAAAAAAGTAGGGAAGATAACGAGAAAATACACCATGTCTCGTGTGAGGAAACTTTCCCCTACAGATACCATCTTCTTTTGTTTCTCATATGTTCCTTTCTTTCCCTTTTCTTTTGCTAAGACGACTTCCGTTATATTAGTGTCAACATAAGCCACCCTTTCATTTCCTATGCCGACTATAAAAGCAAAAGCATCCATTATCTGCAGGAAACATGGTTAAAGTAACTTAAACAATTAGCCATGTGATGATTCATAACCTGATCTATAACTTAGGAATAATATGCATGGATTCCAGAAACATATAAATTTATCTGCACTCACTTGCCCAGTTCTTCGATTGGTTTCACCTGAGATCCATTCTTTAGTACCAGTAGCATTAGGCAGTAGAGTACTGACCCAAAAATGTACACCATGGATAACAAGGACAGTTGCTTCTTTATAACTTTTTGTGAGGAAGCTTAAAGCCTCTTCATCCGTAGCAGTCAGCACGTAGTCACCATCTCCAGAATGGAGATTTCCATATGCTTTTGCCCTGTTTACATTTGATAATGTCATCTGCGCATGGTCATTTATATTCTCCTGGCACCGCAAGATCGTTGAATAGTGTAAGCTTGTGGTAAAGGTGGTTTGTACATGCTTAACATATGCTTTCATTGCCCATGTGAAATACTGGAATAACAAGGACTTTTACCTGCCAATTGTATCGATTATATCGGTGGGTACTACAGTTGAGAATGTGTCGAAAAAGTTCAAGGATGCCCTGTGTGAGCAACATATGTCAAGTAACAAAGACATGCAATTAAATAAAGATGCAGTTGTGAAATCCATACGTACACTAGTTACTCTGGACTTGTACATCTGCTCCAGATGTAAATCAACGGCAATCTGACTTTGTATGCCTAGGAGATACGCCTATAACAACAATGCAATGGAGTGAATCATGTCACAGAAATAATTCTAAACTGGTTCATTAAATGGATGTAGTCTAGGCTTACATCATCATCACCAACTCTAGCATTGCTGTTTAAGGGGAGAACTGATGGGGTTTGTGGACTAGTAGTGCTGTTGATTGATCTGTCCTGAGGGCCATTACCGGTCTCGTTTTCAGTGGTTTTTGATGTATCGTGGTAGTCTCGAAGCTTCTCGAATACCTTTTGCAAGAACGGGACATATATAAACACGAGTCACAAAATGGATATATAGAATGAAACTCTTTGTATGCATGGATGACAACAGTAATTGCAAGGAATTTGCCTCTCTTTATTGTGTATGTTGCTGTTCCATCATGAGTCGGTCCTCTGTTAATTGTTTTGTCCAATGTCGCATTTGTGGGTATTGATGTCGTTTAGGATAGATTTTGTTTTTATCCACATGAACATGTTCAAAGTACCAGAGCTGCATACAATGAAGAATTGAGGTTAAGCATCTTGATGTTTCATGTCATCGATCCGATATTGATAATATCATTTACCTGCAGAAATAGTAGGTTTCCTTGAAGGATATGTGTCTTTCCATGTTCTTCTCTCACTCCATTTCTGAATGTAGCAAGACAATTATGCAGATGATTGAGCATGTAAACACCCCAGTTCATGGAAGGTATCTCTTCCACTTTCTCCACTAGCTGCAAGACGTTGACTAGAATACATGGATACATATCGGGTGCAAACAACACCTTGTGGCACTACAGGAAAAGTCACTTTGTAGGAGCCTTTCTTCAATTTCTATCAGTTCTAATTTCTTCTTTGCACTTCTGTGTTGGGTAAGCAGAGTTTCATTATAGTTGCCATCCATCTTGACCTCTTTTCCTTCGATTGGTAGACCCACGATGTCCTTCACATCTGATGGCATCCACCGGACCAGCTTGTCACCAATTCTGAAAGCTTTTTTATTTGGTTCGTACTTGTTGACAAGAGACATCAGCAGGGCACGATCTAGGGATATATTGGGCATGTGTAGCAAGCACTCGAATCTGAATGACCGTAGGCTTTCCATTCTTGCTACTGAGAGTTTGCTCACGACACCCGCAAGTTGCAACTGCGTCCTCGAAGAAATGATAGGACTAATTGGTATCTGGTCACAGAGAGAGAGTAATCAATAAGCACGCCGTATAGGCCTAGGTACGGTAGTGCGTCGTATGCATGGATTCTGGATGGTGTGTTACATACCTCCGGAGTAGACGACAATGGGCCAACGGAGTTGAAGTTGAGCCTCCGTCTCCGAGGATGGCCGCTGCCGGTCGGAGGTGCTACCTTTTCTTTGCTAGGAGGCCGCTTCCTTGACTTCGTCGTCGACTGTGATTTGCCATCAGAAGTCACCATTGATTTGCCGTCGGAACTCTGTGTCGTCGGCGTCGCATTGCCGTCCGGTGCGCCTTGCTTGTCAAGATGAGGGACACTTGGACGTCCATCAGCAGACGACAATGGGCCGCCAGAGTTGAAGTTGTTGGGCCGCCGCCTCCGAGGATGGGCGGCGCTACCGGTCGGAGGTGCTACATTTTCTTCGCTAGGACTAGGAGGCCGCTTCCTTGACGTCGTCGTCCACTGTGGTTTGCCATCGGAAGTCACCGTTGATCTGCCGTCGGAACTCTGTGTCGTCGGTGTCGCATTGCCGTCCGGTGCACCTTGCTTGCCAAGATGAGGGACACGAGACGATTTCTTCGGCGCGACCGACATGAGCATAAACCTCTTCCTCCTCCACTTCCATGATCTGGGTCTACCAAAATGGAGGGAGAGAATGTAAACCGCTTGAGAGAGAGATTGGCGGTGTTCCCGCGAAACCATCATTCACGCCGTAACGCACGCAATCAGTCGATAGAAAGGCATCACCGAAATGAAAGGAAACATTACTAAGGTATTGCAGGTTACGCGCCGATTCGACACCACCTAGTCGTTGTTGCTGCATGAAGGTGCATAACCGAGTCCGTGCGGGTTCAGGTTACGTATACATCTGGAGGCTATAGGTGCGTGTGCGTATTCCAGGTGGTTGCAGCCTGAATGGTGCGTAACCGAGTAGCTGGTGCAGGTTACGCGTAGAATCGACACCACCGGATGCAGCATGGGTCAGGTTACGCATACATCTGAAGCCTATTTGTGCCTAACATAGTCGGTGTTGCAGGAACAATGTAGCCTGGCTGCGTGCTAGCTAGTGGTACAACCTACAGAGGCTTGCGTAACCGAGAGCTCTGCTGCGTGCTGCAACCACTTGGGTTGTACCGGTCTTGGTGCATTGCAACCTCCCTGGGATAAGCGTACTTTGAGAGGCATGTGTAACCTGTCCGGTATCGGTTGCGCTGGAGCCACACTGCGTTCTGCGTGCAACCGCCCACATCCGCCACAACCAAAAGGCACACCGCATCTGCCTTGATGATTCGCGCTCGCGGCTTGACACACTTCCGGCATATGCGTGCGTCGGTTCTAGTTTTTTTTTCCTACCATTTTAGAAGTCATTTATTAGAAACTGTTGGAGATGTCATTCTTTTTTCTCCCAATATCATTTTAGGAGTTCTAAAACTGCAAGGTTTTTGGAGGAAAAAATAGAGAACTCTTGGAGATGCTCTTAGGGTCATGCAACAGCCGGTTCTGCATCATGGATGGAGCGTAATCGTATTCATGCATAATCCTAGGGCTACAGGTTACATGCAGAATCGACACCACCCTGTCGGATGGTGCGTAACCGAGTCCGCCGACATTCCGAGACGGTAAGCTCTAAGAGAGGAATGCGTAGCGCCGTAGCCTGCAGGGTCTCAGTTACGCTGGAGTCACGCTGCTTGGAGCAAACTAATTTAAACGAATGAAAATAACCATTCCTATTCACCATTTAACCTGCGTAATTTGTACGTTGGGATCGATTGTCGTCGGGTGACACGCTATCGATCCCATGGTGCGTATTGCAACCTCCCCGGGATACGCAAACTTTGATATGATGAGTGCGCAACCTGTCTGGTCTAGCCACGCTGTGTGCTGCGTGCAACCGCCTGGGTTGCCCACACGGCACTCGTGCGGCCCTCGTGCGGTACGCACGCAGCATAGAATCTCGATCGTGCGTGTTGCAAGTTGGTTGTTGCTCGCATTCCATGGCCAGCCCCGGCAATTTCGGGATCGTGGTGCACGGAGGCTTCCCTAATGAGACGATCGTTTCCATCTCTCTCTCTCAGATCCATTGGCCCTTTCACTGCAGTAGTTATATAAACAGGGACCGGGAGGTGTGTTGGTCCATTATTCATTCAGCGTCTCATTTTACTGTAGGTTCACTAGAAACAATTAGTGGTTTTCCCAGCAGATGCAGGTAGTATAGTCGTCATAGTACAGTAGTACTTAAGACTACACCAGCAGCGCCAGAAGAGGTGGTTGTTGGTGCCTCCAGGTCTAGGCAAACACCTTCGAAGAGCCGACCCAAGACTTCTGATACTGATGATGTAAGTTCCCCGGCCAAGAGTCTGCAGACGATGGACACGCCGCTGCCGCCCGCCGCCAAGCGTCTACTGTTTGATGAGCCGGCCGCTCCTGCTCATCCCACCATCGAAGAACCGCCTGTGCATGACGATGACAGTGAGGTACATACGTACTGGTGGGATGCTCGATCTGGTGGTGTTTTCTCCCGCACTACACTCTGCGCGGTTTAATTATTTTAATTTCCATCTCCTCATTCTCTTGTTCTTCATGCATGTGCACGCGCAATTGATGAGTGAGTTGGAGAAGGAACTTTTGGATGTTCTGGTCGCAATTGGTGTGATGTACAAGGAAGATGATGATGACATCTCGGCGGATTAGTACATCCTGCACGATCCACCTGCAGCTCCTGATGCTCCATCCGTTGAGGTTGACGAAGACGATCCCTCCAGTATGGCAGGTGCTAATAATATACATATATACTCCGTCGTCGTGTATATATATCGACGAGTGTGCTTCTGCTACCTCTAACTTGGTTGCCTTTTCTTGTCTCGCAATAATATGATACAGGCGGCGACGACGAGTAGTAATCTCCGGGCCGGGAGATCGAGCAAATAATAAACACCAGGTCAAGGAAGGTGTGTGCAACATGGGCAACCCCACCAGATCCCACGCCACTGCGCTACTGGCTGATGATATGATGTAGCAGTTAGTTTGCTGGTGGAGACGAAACGGCCGGCCTCTTGTCTAGTACTAGCAGTAGTAGTAATAACAGGAATGGAGAAGATCAATCTAGTGCCTTCGGATGAATTCAGAATTCATAATATATATATTTTAACCCTGTTTTGGATCGGATAGATGCATGCATGCATCTATATTATATTAGTACCTTTGCACCCTTTTCTATTTTTGCTATTTTATATTCACTGCTAATACAAATAAAAATAGCAAATAAGCCAGACCGACGTAACCTGCACCCAGCCGATCACTGATTCGGCGTAACCATCCCTGCTGCATCCGGTCCTGTTGATCCTACGAGTAACCTACACCCGCTTGGTTACGCACTATCAGTGCTGCCTGCACCTGCGAGTCGGTGTTGCCTGAATGGTGCGTAACTAAGTCTGTGCATTACCCAGTCGTAGTTGCCCTATGCATGTAGCAGAACTAATGGTGCATAACCCAGCAGGTGTAGGTTACGCATACGGAGTACAACTAAAGCCTATTTCTTATGTTATTACGTGCTGTGCCACGAAGAACGGATGGTGCGTAGCCGAATCATGCGTAACTGAAGCTGGTGCAGTGCAAGTGACGCGTAGGATCAACATGACCGGATGCAGGTTACGCGCCGAATCGGCACCACCCAGTCGGTGTTGCAGCATCAAGGTGTGTAACCGAGTCCGTGCAGGTACGAGAGGGTTCAGGTTACGCATACATCTAGAATCGGTGATGTTGCATCAAACAGCACGGACGGTGCGTACACGCTAAATCGACATGACCCAGTCGGTGTTATACGCGCCATGCAAAACAGATGGTGCGTAACCGAACCGTGCGTAATCGAGCTGAGGTGATGCGCAGAACCGACACGACCGGATGCAGGTGACGTGCAGGATCGACACGACCGATTTGCATAACAGACCCCGTGCGTAAGCCAGCCAGTCTTGCACCATGCAGCCAGTAGTCTTAAACTTCTCTTCTGTCAAATGGCATTCTACTGATGATACTCATTGTTATCTGTACCATTTATTGCCACGGCCCACACCAATGGCAAATAGGACTATCATTTGTACAAATCTGATTTTTGGAAATACGGAGTATTCCTATCAAAAGAGAATGGAGGGAGTGCCATATAAAGTTGATCTGTTTTGGGGCCTTTGGGGTGCGTTGCCAAGAAGCCGGGATCCAGGGCGCTGTCTCCCCGTCCCCCCTCTCAGCAGCCGCCGTTCGCTGTCGTCCAAGGTCCAAGGTCAGTAACCTGCACCCAGCCGAGGGTTACGCACCATCCCTGCTGCATCCGGTCCTGTCAATCCTATGAGTAACCTACACCCGTTCGGTTACGCACTATCAGTGCTACCTGCACCTGCGAGACGGTGTTGCATGCAGCATGGATGGTGCGTAACCTAGAAGGTACGAATTTGCTGGAGGTTGCACCATGCGTACGTAACCGTCGCCATGAGTAACGCAGTCAGTGTTGCACCATGCAGCCAGCCGTCTTAAAGGTGTGTAACCTAGTCCGTGCTTAATCGAGTCGGTGTTGCTGCTCAAGCAGCACGGACAGAGCATAACCTTTGCAGCTTACACGCTGATTCGACACGAGACAGTCGGTGGTGTTGCATCAAGCAGCACGGACGGCGTGTAACTTGTAAAGGTTACACGCAGATTCGAGACGACCGGATGCAGTGTGGATTTTGCATAGGAAGTGACTACACAGAGAGGTCTCTCTATTTAGTCTTACATAGAGAGTCTTCTGAAGTTACTTCCTATGACACAAAATTACTTCCCCAAACAGAAAAAGTACATAGGAGGAAGTAACTTTTAGTCATACATGGAGAGCCCTCTCAGGTTACTTCCTGCGACACAAAATTACTTCTATCAACAGAAAGAAGCACACAGGAGGAAGTAACTTTGTGTCGCGAGAAGTAACTTTTTTGTCACGGGAAGTAACTTTTGGTCGCGGGAAGTAACTTGTGTGTCGCAGAAAGTAACTTGTGTGTCGCAGGAACTAACCTCGGAGGGCTCTCCATTTAAGACTAAACGGAGAGGCCTCTCCGTTTAGCATTTGGGTTTTGTGTAACCTTATCGGCTCAAGGTTACATGATGAAACAACACGACAGAGGATACATCGTGGTTTTTGCGTAACCGACACTATGCGTAACCCAGTCAGTGTTCCACCATGCAACCAAGTCGGTGTTGCTTCAAGCGGCACGAACGGTGTGTAACCGACACCGTGCGTAACCCAGTCAGTGTTGCATGTGCCATGCAGAACGGATAGTGCGTCGCCGAAGCTGGTGCAGGTGACGCGCAGGATCGACACGACCGGATGCATGTTACGCGATGAAACGACACCACCCAGTCGGTGTTGCAGAATGAAGGTGCGTAACAGAGTCCGTGCGTGTCCGAGCGGGTTCAGGTTACGCATACATCTGGAGCCTATAGGTGCACGTGCGTATTCCAGGCGGTTGCAGCCTGGATGGAGCGTAACTAAGCAGCTAGTGCAGCTAACATGCAGAATCGACACCACCGGATGCAGCATGGGTCAGGTTACGCATACATCTGAAGCCTATTTTTGCCTAACACAGTCGGTGTTGCAGGAACAATGGAGCCTGGCTGTGTGCTAGCTAGTGGTGCAACCTACAGAGCCTGGTTGCAGGAACAAACAATACAGAGGCTTGGTGCAACCTGGGTTTTACATGCGTAACCTGTGGTTACGCGCGGGCCATGGTGCGTATAAGCGTATTGCAACCTCCCGGGATAAGCGGACTTTGAAGGGCATGCATAACCTGTCCGGTATTGGGCTGCATTCTGAATGGTGTTGCCCGATACCTGCGAGACAGTGTTGCCTGCACCATGAAGCCTGAGTGGTGCGTAACCATGGTGATGCGAGACGGTGAACAGTATGCCGTGAAGCACTAGAAAGGTTAGGTACCTGGAGGCGAAGGGTGGTTCCTCCGGCCAAAACAACAAATTCTATGGGTTCTGAATTGGATGTTGAGCAGGAGCTTCTAATCACTTTGTATTGGAAAGACGTTGGACAAGATGCGGCTCTGATCTGTAGAGCCCCACAATCTAACAAAAAGGCCAACTGAAAACAGAGTAAAAACCTGAACACGAGTTTATTCCTAACACCCATCTTGATCCTTGTATCCCAGGGCTTTGGTTACCACATCTTCCTGGTTTGCCGAAGGACACCGGATCTGTGAATGTTCAGAGGAAACTTGACGCTGCAAGGGTACAATATGTTGTTAGCAACTTGCTTATAAGTACTGGTCGATGAACAACACTAGTGTGTCCTCTGAGGAACCTGATAAATTCAATAAGCCTTTCATCGATCACTCCACATACAACTTCAACTCTCTTGATATGAGATGAAATAATGGGTGGTAGCTCCTTTGGGTTGATCCTTCCTTTCATTTTCACATTGCCATTTTCTAATTAGCACTTAACCATCTGCCTACAACATTGTTATTTCCTAGGGTTTTTGGATACGGTTTCACCTGTAGCTGGAGGTGTGGTATCTTCCCACCTCACTTGTACCTGGCTACTCTTCTCTTTGTCATAGTTCTAAAATCTTCTGACTTCTTTGCCTGGACAAAGCTGTTCCAATCTGCTTCTGTAATAATACCCTCATAATATTGTGGAGGCGACACAACCTTGTTGACAAATTTGTTGATTAAGTAGGATTTGACTTTTAATTTTTCTTCAGTGCTGCAGCCTTAACAGCTTCTTTTGAAGGCTCTGGTATCTTGAACCTAGGCTTCAAAGAAAGCTGTGAAAGCTTAGAAGTCAAGGTTTAAGATACCAGAGGCATCAAAGACACCTGTGAAGGCTATAGCGCTAAAGAAAAAAATTAAATTCAAATCCGACTTAATCAATAAAGTTGTCAAGAAGGGTGTATCACCTCTACAATATTATGAGGGTATAATTACAGAAGCAGATTGGATTTGGAAAAGCTTTGTACAGGCAAAGAAGTCAAAGATTTGGCATTGTGCTTTGAGCTTCTCCGCGCTGGATCTCGATGGGAGGGAGAGGGTAGAGGAGGGAGGTTGCGCCGCTGTTCCTCCAGCCTCACCATGCGCCCTCTCTGAGGAGGCCGCCTCCTGCTCCGCCGCGGTCACCACCTCCCCGCGTCGCTGCCAGAATCCCCGAGGGAGAGGCCTCCACGCGCCAGATCCGGGCCTGCCGAGGGGAGAGGGAGGTCGCCGGTGACGGGGGCGGAGGAGGTGGGGGGATCGAGGAGGAGACGGTGGCCTGCGAGTGAAGGAGGCGTGCGGGTCGAGGGAGGAGGAGAGAGAGACGGCAGCAGGGGCGTAAGGTCGGGCTGCGCAAAGGAGAGATAAAGGGCAAACAAAAACCCTAAACTGGCCGTGTTTGGTTGGAGGAGTAAGAGGTATTAAATAAAGTCAGTTTGCAAAACTATTTTCACAACTCCGTGCAAAATCACGATACAAAATTTAGTACTCCATGCATGAAAGATTCCCTGCACGAAATTTTTTTCCATGCTGCTTGATGCAACACCGACTCTGCGGTTGAGCACGCACTAGGTTACGCACCTTCATGATGGGGTGTGTCGTGTGTACCACGCGGTGCAGGTTTCTGTGATAACCGCCTAGGTTACGCACGCAGCACTGCGGTTGCCGCGCAACACGGCAGGTCGTGTCGTGTCGAACCCCTAGTTGATTTGGCTCCTGCCCACAGTCGGCAGGGTTACGCACCATCTATTCTACGTGGCTCCTGCAACACCGACTGGGTTACACACGTAGACCTGGTTACGCATCATCCATGATGTGCATCCGGTCCTGTTGATTCTGCGAGTAACCTACACCCGTTCGGTTACGCACCATCCATGCTGCATGGCTCCTGCAACACCACGTACACCGACTGGGTCGTGTCGAACCTGCGTAACCCTCGCCTAGGCGGTTACGCACGAGCCATGGTGTCTACGGAGTGCGGAGGGAGTACAAGTAGTGTGTAACCAAACCACAGGTCGGCTAGTAGACATCCTATAAAATCGGAAGGATACAGAGTTCTATGGCAGTTGACGCATATATACAGTCAGTGCGCATGATTATATACTTTATACTTTATATACTTTATATTCTAGTATATATAGAATATTATAAACGCGACAATTGCTATGGTCGGCCTCTGCCTCTTTGTGCCCCTGCCTCTCCCACTTCGTCCTCTCTCGCCTTGGCCATACTACTATAACACCGCCGTCCCCCCATGATCTGGTTCTCTGATCCCCGACGATCGACCAACGTCCTGCTGGTTTCGGTGAGTTCTCACCTCGAGTACCCGCTCTCTGTCAACGTGGTCAATTCCCAACCATCGATCCCTTTAAATTTGTAATCACTACTGTATTGTTGCACTTTTGGATATGGATCTGCTTCACCTGTACGTCGTCCCCTTTCCAGCGTGGATCATGGCCGGCGTTGACGTACTCGCCGGCGATCAGCAACTTGAACGCGATTACATTACTGGCCAGACTTTCGACAGTGAGGACCAAGCGTTTCATTTCTACAAAAATTATGCCATGGACAAAGGTTTCGGGGTAAGGAAATCATCTACCAAGAACGATGATGACAGAGTCCGTACATCAAGAACTTTTGTTTGCTGCCGTGAAGGATGGCGTGATGACTGGTACATGAATTCAAATCCGGAAGATCTTTGCAGGAAGCCCAGGAGCCTAACCAGGATTGGCTGCATAGCCAAACTGATCGTCAAGCTTAACAGAAAAACGGGCAAGTGGGCCATAAGCACATTCGTCGCTGAACATGGCCATGACCTATCCACATCAGATCTCACCTGCTTCTTTCGTGGGCACTGGGATATCACTGCGGCACAAATGGCAGAAATCACCTCCTACGAAATAGCAGGGCTTAAGAAAAACCAGATTATGGACGTCATGGACCAGCAGCACGAAGGATTCGATAGAGTAGGCTTGACAACAAAGGACCTATACAACTTCTACGACCAGCGAAAGAAGCAGATCTTAGCAGATGGCGACGCAGGAACACTGCTCAAGCACTTGTGGGCCCGCAGGAGAGATAATGCTGGGTTCTACTTCGATTACGCAGAAGATGACAAGGGACATTTGAAGTGCTTGTTCTGGTGTGATGGACAATCTCGTTTGGACTATCAGGTTTTTGGAGATGTTCTTGTGTTTGACAGCACATACAGGACAAATCGGTACAACCTGCCCTTCATTCCTTTCATTGGAGTGAACCACCACCGAAGGACCGTCATATTCGGATGTGGCGCATAGGAAACCACAGAGGCATATATATGGTAGCTCCAGACATTTCTGCACGTAATGTCCATGCAGCACCCCTAATCAATGATCACTGACGGAGACTTCGCAATGAAGAATGCCATCTATGACGTACTGGAAAATTCCAACCACAGAATCTGCACCTGGCACATAGATCGCAACCTGGTCAAACATCTTCATAGCAAGAAGTTGAAATGTGACTTCAAGCAGTTTATGTATCGCCCATATACACCTGAAAGTTTTGAAAGCCAATGGTCCAAATTTATAGAGGAACACAAGGCCTACAAAAACACTTGGCTTTCAAAGATGTATAACATGAGGAATTTGTGGGCTGCAACTTACCATGCCAATCACTATTTCCTTGGACTCCACACCAATCAGTGAAGTGAGAGCTTGAATTCAAGGCTGCACACGTATCTGCATCCCCAAATGACACTGGTTTCTTTACTGGAGCACTATGAGAGCTGTGTGTACCATATGCGGACAACTGAGTTAATGCTGGATGCCAATACACGGCATTCATTCCGGTTCACTACGACCCAAGCATCTGAGATTGAAAAGTACTGTGCTAGTACTTACACTCAGGCAAATTTTGATATTGTTAAGAAGCAGATCGACAGGTCCTTACGCTTTGAGGTTCAGAATGAACAGTAGAACTTCGAAATGGTGACACCTCAGAATGGTCAGCATGCCATAGAAATGGTGAGATTCACTATTGCCTACAGAAATGGCAAGCCAGATAAGAAATTTGCCGTGACGTCTACTACAAACCCAACGTGTGGTGAGGCGGACTTGCGCTGCAATTGTCGGAAGATGGAGTGTGATGCCATCCCATGCTGTCACATGTTTGCAGTGTTGTTTCACACTGGCGCAGCCAAATTACCACGAGCCTGCGTGAAGTCTAGGCTCACCATTTTTGCAAAGTCTAGATTTCCTCCAGAGAGGAGGACCCAGATTTTTGACCAGTCCATGTCCTTTCACAGGTTCCGTGATATGCGAGACATGGGTACCAAAGTTATGTACTATGCCTCACCGAGTCCAGTCCTGACAAAGAAGTTGAGGGATGCTTTGCAGGAGGTATATGAATGCATCAAGGCACACCAATTTGAAGAGGACGAACATCATCACTTGCCCAAGATATTTACTGAAGCCGACCCACACTGTCAATTTGAAACTGTTTTGGACCCGTTGCGGATTGTTCGCAGATGTGCTCCTTTGAAAAGGATAAAGGCCCTCCACGAAAGAATTAATCAGGGTATATCTAAGTACAGATGCAGTGGGTGCTTGGTAAAAGGGCATACGAAACCTAGTTGCCCCAACTTAAATAAGAGGTACGCATGGTTTCTGCATGGAACTCCTCAAGCATCCTTAGCAGTAGTTGATATTTTGTGTTTAGTACATAAACATTTATTTAATGTGTATGCACCCTCAGGCCAAAGTGCCATCTCACGATGAAGAGAAAGTCGAAGAACAAGCAGGAGTAGGAGCTTGAGGAGGAGGAGCAGGAGGAAGCAGAAGATGTTCGAGACGATGTTGTACCTCCGCAAGATGGTGAAGTGCCACCTAGCAAAGGTATCATCTCATTTTCTCTAAGTTTATAACGCGTCCACCTATTTATTAGGTCATCTGCATTCAGGTCGGAAGAGAAATCTGGATAGTGGAGGTCGTCCGAATAAGATGCGACCGACGAAAAGAGCAGCAACGGTGACTTGATGACACATGATAGTAGTTTAGCTGGTATGGTTCGTTTCATTAGTGAGTACGGAGTACGAGCAAGCATATCATAGTTTATTTAGACGTTTACTGTACTTTGGACACCATTTTCCCTGAACTTTTTTTATTAAGTTAAACAACTGTGCGGAGTACTCCCTCCGTCTTGTGAAGCGAAAACTCGTAAGCAACCAAGCACAAAGCGTTTGTAAACCAAACTCGCAAGCACCCAGCGTGGCTCCAGCGTAATGTAGACTGGGCAGGTTTCTCTGTATGTCAGTGCGCGTGCGTAACCAGTGACATTGCACCGGGCACCATGGCTCGTGCGTAACCGGATGGGTGTAGGTTACGCAGGTCTGACAACACCCGCGGCCCGCCGTGCTGCTCGGCAACCGCGATGCTGCGTGCGTAACCCAACCTTCCTCAGGTAACGCGCAGAATCAACAGTCAGTCTAGGCCATCGGTCTTCAAAGTTCTAACTTACTAGCTAATAATGCGGATCTCAAAAAAAACATTGCTGATGCGTAAGAGAGTGGGTGCAGGATAAATCGTAAATATAGTTAATTATGGGATGCCATGTTGTTATGTCAAATATGCATTAAACTTGTCTGCTCTCAAATTGACTCGTGGAAGGCATTCATTTCATCTCCATCGAAACAATTAGTTCCAGCATGGTCTACTCAAAAAAAATCCAGCATGGATTAGTAGTACATTCATCGCTGCAAAGTTAATTACTTCATTCCCTCTTCATGTCCTCCGTTCCATTCCATTGTCAACGGCAGCCTGGATAGTTGGGTCCGACGACGGCCTGGACGAGGGGCGCGGTTGGGTCGGAGGAACTGGTGCCGTCGGAGATGCGGACGTTGTGGCCCGTGACGCCGGCGGAGGGACGAGTGCGGAACCGATGTAGTGGTCGGGCAGCGCAAGGTCAGCGGCGGACATGGCTGCGCCGCCACACCGAGCGGCGAGGTCGGGATTCATCGGAGGGGATAAGGGGATCGATTTTTTTGCTGAGTTACCCGAATGACCCAAAGGGTCTGCCACCATTTGCCTGCACTGTTTGTTTGGGTTACGCATAGTCTCGGTTATGCACCACCCCTGCTGCATGGTCCCTCGATCCACATATAATTGTAACCGAGATCATTTGGTGGCAGCCCGGTGGGTTACGCACCCTCTCGGCACCATGACACGTGGAGCAACATGGCTAGTAGTTTGGGTTACCATAGCATGCCGTGTGATGAGGACACCACGAGTACATCTACACTAGCAGCACCTTCTCCTACTCCAGCGCCGGCGGCACCTTCTTCAGCACCACCTTCTGGGCCAATTACTCGGGCCCGTGCAAGAGAGTTCAACTTCATCATGATGCTGAAGAATGAAGGCCCAGAAGACTGAAGGCTGGCCCAACAGGAGGCCTTGTGCGTGGGCGCCTAGGACTGGCCCAAGAGGGCGCCTAGAGTTGCACCCCCGCACCCACGATGCTAGGGGCGGTGCCCCCTTTGCTGGCCGCACCTCCCCTAGGGGCTGCGCCCCCTTTATTAGTCAGAGTCCTGTATCATTTACAACTCGAGTTTTGTTTTACATCTAGCTTTAGCTACACCAGAACACACACAAATACGTGTTGTCCTCTGTGATTCAGAACTCCACCTTCGAGTGATATTAAGATTGCTCGCCTCAGATTCTTGTTCGTTCTTCGACTGCGTACAGGAATCGATCTTCATGATCAGGCTGATCTTGCGCCAGCAAGGTTGGTAACAATCAGGAGTTGGTTCAGCGATTGCATTGGCGTTTTGAGTCTCGCTCGTCGTAGTCAGATCGTGCGGGTCGCCTCCCACCAGATCGAAGTTATCTCCACTCACTGAAAGATTGGGCACTCCGCCTCTATCACTGTGTATCCTAGGTTGCTCCATCATGTGGGTGTTTCCTGCACCACGCAGCCTGAATGGTGCATAACCTGGTCCGTGCGTAACCCAGTAGCATGTAGTTGCCCTATATATGCAGCACTGATAGTCTGTACCCGAACGGCCGAACGGGTGTACTAGGTTGCTCGAAGGATCGACACGACCAGATGCAGCATTGATTTGTGCGTAACCCGTGGCTGGGTGCAAGTTATGCCAGTCTAGGTTGTTTTCTATTTTTATTTTTATTATAGTAGTAAATATATAAAACAATAAAAATAGAGAATGGTGCAAAGGCACTACTAGTACTACCCAGTAGTCGTAGACCATGCATCCGATCCAAAATAGGGTTAATATATATTATGAATCCTGAAATCATCCGAAGACATGATCTAGCGGCCGTTAATACAAAAAGTTGAATATGGAATTACGGGGCAGACTTAGCAGTACTAGAGTAGATAGTAGTAGAAGTACTACAGTAGAAGATCTTCTCCGATCCATTCCTCCCATTTCTTATGCTAAATACCTGCATTCGAAGATCTTGAATATGGATCCATGTGATGCTGACGTGGCAGCATATGATTCGTCGAGAGTCCCTCACATGGATTGGTGACATCATGGATCTAGGAGAATCCATGTGGCAGCCCATGATTGGCCAACATTTGAGTGCCTTGGATTGGAGTGGAGTGAAAGTGCATGGATTCCTCCCATTTCTTATGCTAAATACCTGCATTCGAATAGACATTGAAACTGGTGGAAAGTATGAGTTTAAGCACCTATTCTAGTGTGAAAGTGCAATTCATGCTCCAATTTGCAGGAGTTGACGGTCATAAAAATGGCAAATATCGACCGTCAACAACACCCCCACACTTGACCTTTGCTCGTCCCGAGTGAAGGGGAAACAAAGCAAAGTGGGTCCTGAATACCAAAGAGTAAGACAGACATAAGAGATATTCCAAGTCATACCTTGCTCCTGTGAACCTCTGTGTAGTGGCTATCATGTTCCCTTGGGCGATTGAAAAGTAGAACAGCTGTGAATCAAGTCACTTATGCACCTGACGATAAACACCTTAGGGGTTTTTGCAAGTTTATCATAAACTAAACTCTTGGTGGCTTCCTCTTTTGATTCTCTCAGATCGCTCAATGTGTATATGTCCTCACTAAGGCATTTGCCTTTCTTCATCCTACTTCTAATGATGGCTATATGTGGAGCTCAGGGTAGGATAAAGAGAAAGCATACTTGCATCACATATTTTGCAATGTCAAAGACTGGATCCACAGAGAAAATCAAATCATACCATCAGATCAAGATGTGCACCGGTATGGCTAGGGTGTGTATGGTAAGGTGGATACTAGGCCCGGAATGGGTGCTAGATATTACCATGCATATATGTGGTGAGAACTGTGGGTTAATGGTAAGGTGGACACTAGCCCCGGAATGGACACTAATTATTACCATCTATGATATGGAACTCCTTTTCTGCATGACCATCCCTCTCCTTTTCTCCTTCTTTATTTTGGATATGGGCTATCCTTTCTCTCTCTCTTTTTTTTCAAAACATGCTTTGAGCATGTGTCTTTCTTTTCTCTTTTTTTTATAGCCCATGTCTCTTCCTTGAAGGATACTTTTAGAGAGAACGGTCATACCACATATGGAGCTTTTACTTTTGTGGTATGAATGATACAATGCTAACTTCCAGTGTAGAAGCATAGCAAGGGGAAATAGGTGGGGTGCACATAAATCTTGATCATGAAAGTAATAAGATGAATTCTCACAAGTGTCACAGAATTTGACAAAGCTCAATGTAATAACAAGCAGCATATGAACTGAAGGGTTTTACCTACAAATATCATATGGCTCTATTGGGACGGAGGCATATCAAAGAGGAGCCTTTCCAGGAGGTTTTGAGTTTTCAAAAATAAATTCCCCAAGAGAGTTAGTCATCAGAGCAATAGATCATACTTGTCAATAACTTAGGTGAACATGCTTATCCTTAAGGAGGTTATGGTTCACAAGCATCAGGTAGATAACAAGGAATAAAACATATGTAGGTCTACTCAGGTACAGGCGAGCTAGGTGATCTTTAGCATCATCATTCGAGTTTTAGTTTAGAGATAGACAGATATAGCTTATAAAACTCAGGAATGACAGAGAGTGAGTTGTCGAGATGCAAACCGGCGCTATGCATGGGAGATGAACTGTTAGAGGCTCTCCACTGGAGTGAACTCGTGCGGGTCCCGTTCAGGTTCTCGGTAGGTGATCGATCGGCTAGCGCGGAGTGCTCACAGTGGGTACGTCCGGAAACATCGTGCCTGCATTGGGTGAGTCGTGGCTCTTCCCCCACACTGTCTCGAATCTAAATGTCCTCTAAATCAAAGAGACCAAAGTAATGACACAAAGGGTTGCTAAACCGGGTTACATGACTGGTGATCTACTTTATTCAAATCCAAATGTTTCAAACGAACTGATTAGGCGCTTTACACACATGCAAAGGAAATAAATGAAATAAAGGGAAATAAAGGGAAATCAAACCTAGACCTAGACTAGCGCCTAATGAACTAAAGCTGGGGCTACTCCCCACTACTCGGCATCATAGAGAGTTGTATGCCCTGTAGCCGAGAACAGTCTCCTCATCTTCGCACAGAGGCTACGGCGAAGGTCACGAATGTCGTCTCTCAGCTCGGCCAGGTCCAACTTCTGCTCTAAGTAAGCAGCTCTGAGCTTCTCGTTGCTGGCCTCCAATTCCTTCATCAGCGGGGTCAGCTTGGCCACTGAGGAGAGCTTAGGGAGTTGCTCGGTTTCCCGAGCCCTCTCCTTGGACCTCCTAGTGTAGGGTGGCGGTGGAAACTGAAGGACCAGAATGGCGACCAGAGAGGGGGGAGTGAATGGGAGCCGATAAAAAATTTTCTCCGAAGAGTAGAACTCGGCCTATAGTCCCAAACGCAACTCCGGAGTCCTCGACACCTCGATAGCCAAATCCACATAGCCACTGAAGTGCTGGTGAACCTAGGAACTAGCAAAAACACTCGAGAACGCAGCGGAAAACAACTCGAGCAAAACTCCAGACCAAAACCGGTCAGACTGGATACTCAAACTGGTCAAACTGGTTTTCCAGCACTTAGCCTCTCACACACAGGGTGAAATCGGTCAGACCGGTTTTGCCCAGAAATTCCCCAAAGATCAACGAGGCCAAAACCCAAGCAAATGAACTCCAAATGCGACGAAACTTGGACCAGAGAACCTCTTAGACAGAGAACAACGCGCCTGCCAAAAATCTTCCCAAACGGCCACTGTGACCAAAACCGGTCAGACCGGTTTGGGACAGACGGGAAAAACGCAGCCCGCGGAAACCACCTCTTCTTCCTACCAATCGATCTCCCGATTCACCCAACGGATTGCAACCAAACTTCAGGGGAAGGTGGATTACCTCTTGGGCAACCTCTATCTCAAAGGATCCATCCCGAAATGCATCCAAAAGGGAGGAATCGAAAGTCAACCGCCAAGAACAAATTTTCCCGAGTTCATCCAAAAACCACCAAATCCAAGGGATTCTGGGGAGTTTGTGGGGGCAAAGATCACCAAGCAAAGGTACCCAAGGTACTCATACGTGATCCCCACAAACAAAACCCAAAGGAAACACCCTCAAATCCTCTCCACGAAAATCCAAAGAAAAACCTCCGAAAATCACCAAAAAGGAAAACGGGGGAGACACCAAGAACACTTGAGGAACCACGCCGAATCTTCTATACATACCATGAAAGGTTCATACAAGGTCTAGCATCCGCCCGTACATCCATCCCTCTCACAAGATCTCACCATGAAGCTCTCATGCTAGCCTAAGGAGAAAATAGGAAGCTAAAAAGAGAAATTATCTCGAGCAAATGAAAACCCTAAAGCCCAAGAGATGGCTGCCACAACCCTTCCACTCGGCTTATATATGAGGTCCTCCGGTGGGGGTAAATGACTAGAATGCCCTCTAGGCGATACAACCCCTCGAAGGGCATATTTGGAAACTTAACAGCCTTTCCATCGGACGGACGCCTAGCAATCACACCTCGCGTACCCTCGACGCCAAGCATGCGATCCCGACGCGTGTCCTCCGCTTCGACGACTTCCGGCCGCGCCACGACCAAACCGGTCAGACCGGTTTCCAAACCGGTTAGACCGGTTCTGGTGCCTTGGCCGCACCGGAACCTCAGGTCGGCTTTCTGGATCAACCGACGAACCCAGCGATCTTTTGGCGAACCGCTGCAAACCCCGCGAGCTTGGTGCAGCCTCCACGCCGAGCTCCTCGACTTGGCCGCCACGTCCGCTCCGGCTCCATGTTGGCTTTCGGATGAACCAACGAACCCGCTATCCGACTTCGACTTGCTCTTCTCGCACCATGTGACTCGCACTTGATCTCGTCTGGCCACCGGGTCCATCGAACCAAGCCTACTTGTCCCTCCAGTCCTTCGGAGGCCCCGGAAGGCTAAGACCTTTCGCGCTTGTTCTTCACCTACACCAACGCACATCAAGCCACAGCCTACATCCACAAGATCGAGCACAGCGTCAGTCCACACAACTTTGTTAATCACTCATCACTAGAGAGTGGCCAACCACTAGCCATCGGACACTCTGGTCCTCAATCTCCCCCTTGATGAGTGCATTGACAACACACCACTTAAACATAATGTAAAGAAAAGTAAAACAAAAGACAAACGAAAAACCTCCAAACAAGTGATCTAAAAACCAAACAACACAAACCCTCGATCACTTGCAATCCAAAGTCTCGGTCCCCTAAGGCAAGGGCAACGGCTCAACACAACCGAGACAAACCACCAAAGCTCTCAAAGAGCAAACCAAAGCTCACACGGAGCCAACCAACCAAAGCAAGAACTCAGACGACACAAGGAGCTCCCCCTGAGCAAATGCAACTCCCCCTGAACCAATGCGTGCAAACTTACCGAAAAGCAGCAACCAAACCGGTCAGACCGGATTCCCAAACCGGTCGGACCGGTTTCTGACACTATCTTCCAAACCGGTCTGACCGGTCTCCAGATCGGTTTTCCTGTCAGAAAAAAAATATTCCAATGCAGCCCAAAAATGCATGAAAACCTTCTAAATACTTCCAGAAAACTTTTCCATGCCCAAACTTCTCCCCCTTGTTGACAAAGCATGAATCAAGGCATTTCTACGAAAATTTCAACTAGAGGCTTCTCAAATGGACATAGAGCCATAGGATGTGCTAGGAGCAAGCAAATGGACTACTTAGAGTTGACAAAGGTCCGAAATAGCACAGCCATCAAGAATGTTCAGTTGCATACACACAAGTTCAAGCCATGGTAAAATTGAGCATTTTTGCGAAAAATTTCCCTCTCATGAGCAAAGACCTAAACATGAGCAAAATATGCTAAAGTGAATCTAAATCACACAAATTTCATGCTAGGTCACATATCCTTGACACAAGATCATTACAAACACCCATAAGCATCTCATGTCATGTTAAAGCCACCGAGCCATGTGTCTACTTCTTAAAATGAGACTTCTCATGGTAGACAACATGCTACGGTTTAGCACCCATATTAAATTCAGATTTAAAGCATTTATGACATGGAACAAGTGAGAGCATAACTTCAAGCACAAGCATTTCATACCAATTTCATTTTTCATTTTTAAGCACAAAATGGTACATGAAGTGCCTTTGCGGCAAAAAGAAGCTTATGCTCCTCCACAAGGTAACACATGGGCTAAACATTCATAATGACAAATTGATCTTTGACCCCAAGTGAAAAGCACATGATATCCATACATGAATTAAGCATGATGTAAACCACCAAAGCACATTAAGATCATGCAAAGCCTTAAACTCACAAGAGAGAGCCTATCTAGCATTTTTGATAAAAGTAAGCTATCTCATCATGGATATACAACCAAACTATCAAGAGTATAGCTTATCATCCCAACTATCAATCAAGTACATCCACAAGCTCAAACATAGCATATCATAGGGATCAATGTACATAGGAGAAGCTATTCCTAGCCAATGCATATGATACAAATGCAATGCATAACATATCTTTAGCCAATGCATGCATATGATACAAATGCAATGCATAACATATCAATGCAATGCATATGATACAAATGCAATGCATAACATATGATACAAATGCAATGCGTAACATATGTACATGGGCCCCGCAAGGCTAAGACCTTTCGCGCTTGTTCTTCACTTGCACCAACGCACATCAAGCCGCAGCCTACATCCACAAGATAGAGCACATCATCAGTCCACACAACGTTGTCAATCACTCATCACTAGAGAGTGGCCAACCACTAGCCATCGTACACTCTGGTCCTCAGAAACCCGTCGTCCAGGCCAAAGTCTTCCTTCTCTTCTGGCAGAACTGGAGCTGGGCGTGCCTCAGGAGCCCTCTCCTTGGGTAGTGTCGGCTTTATGGTCACTGGCGGCTGCGGTGAAGGAGCGGACTGCGCTGAGCTCGTCTGCCCTCCAGCTAGCGATGATCCAGGTGTGCTAGATGGAGCGAGCGGCAACCCCCTGGGGCGAAGCTGAGTTGTGGTCGGCCTGCCGTAGGGGCTGGCCGCCCATCTCATGTGCCTCTTCCCAGGCGAAGCGGAGCGCCTTGAGGGCGGTGTGCCTGGAATCCTCCTACCTGGCGGGATGGTGGCGAGCGGGGGAACATCCAGGACACCAGCCACCATTGCGAGGTCTGCAGCGGGGGCGGCAACGACAGAGGGGTTGCCTCCTGCCCCGGGACCAGTGGACGAGGTGGAGCCATCGAAAGGGACAACACTCCCTCCGGCCATGGATGCGGCGATGAGCTGAGGATGGTGAGCTGGAGGAGATGGATTTCGCGATGCGAAAACTCATCCGGCGGCAGGGAGAAGGTTTCTGGAGGGAAAGGAGTCACACACGCGAAAGAAGAAGGGGAGAGGCGGCACCAGGGTTTCGGTCGAACCAGGGTTCGGCCGGCCCCCTATGGGCCCCTCTGGTCCTCCCTTTTCTCGTGTGGGCTCCAGCAAGTCTCAGGATCGACGGCCGAGGTGGATTCCCTGAGATGGAAAGATTGGCTTAGGCTTAAGGCTAGGATAAGGTTGAGGTTGAAAATTCATCCTCCCCTATATACCAACCTTGGCCAAACCATAGTATAACCATAGAGAATCTGGGGGAAGTCACTGTGGTGACATACTCAGTTCATCAAAAGTGTAGGCACCTCTGACGGTAATCACGAAGCGTTCGGGTTGCCGTAATGGTGCTGCCTTCCTGTGGATCTTTTGCCTACTTCTCTTCATCTTGGTAATTTCTTTCTCCTGCATGACCGCGGTCCACAAGATACCTGAGGGATAATTCTTCCTGGGGAAACGAGATGAGTCCCAAGAGTACTCAGGATGCGGGTGTCTTGTGATCTCCTGTCTCAACTTATGACCATCTCCTTGCAGATAATGTTGATGTGATGATAAGCTCTGATCTGCAAGGGTAGTGCATATACGAACTCGAGCCCCAAGAAGATATATCAAGGCTGAGGGCCAGCATGATCATCCCAGAGAGGCCGAGGCATTCCCTGAGGTGGTCATGGGACTCGAGGACTATAGCACTGGGGTCACGAAACTCGGAGACGAAAAGATCGAGCACTGAGGCTAGTGCATCACCAATGGGTACCGATCTCTGAGTGAACTCAAGCTCAGAAAGACACTCGGCCTTCAAAGAGGATAGAGCATGGACTTCCAGAGGCCGGTGTACGATCAGGAACCAGAGTTCAGACGAAGATCAAGATTTACTCGCTCTTTCCTTAGGCAGAGGGTTCGATGTCCTCATCAGGGTGATGAAAATATTTCGAAGCCTGGCCTAAGCTTCCAATGGGGGGTTATGGATAAGCTGGAAAGTGCACCTCCCATTGGGCATCGGTCAAATCAGGCATAAGATACAAAGTGCAAGCTTCTCCTGATTGATCGGTGTCGATCGATGTGCTCGAGATAAAAGTGAATGCACTCCATTCGATCGGTAAATGATCGTGCTCCTTCGGTCTGATGGATGAATCCAATGGATTATAAAGCAGAGACCGATGTCTCGGTTTATACAAAACTTCAGTGCAAAGCACTTCAGCTCAAACCTCGATGTAGAAACACGATAGGCCTCTCATACCCTCCTTAGGAGACAGTAGTGAGGATCGAACAAGTCATCCTGGCCGAGAATGGTCGTTCCTTCCGAACTACTCTCTCCATCCACCCACGAGACAAAGTCTCAGGGAGAAGGTCTAAGAAGATGCATGAGAGGGGAACCCAAGGGTAGACCTCGCGCCACGAAATCTTTCCCTTAGACCCCTGCTATTCAGGAATGACATCTTCAGCCAGAGCTCAGAAAGAATGGATATGAAATCTCGGGCTTGGCTGATGATGGATCTAGGTGGCTTAACATTTCCTCTGGTGAGTGCCTCATTGACCGGGATGCAAGGGGAGCTGAAATCTCAGAGATTATCCACGATCTCTTTTCCCTCGACAGCATCTAGGTGCACAAAGGATCCTCCGGAGAGAGCATTAAGCCTCATGGTATCATCCTTCTGCAATCCAAACCAGAAGTGCTGAAGTGACATCTAGTCGGGAATGTAGAGGACTGGGCAATCTTCCACCGCGGAGGCGAAACGATTCCATGCCATTCCTAGTGATTCCTCCTCACATTGCTTGAAACAGAGAATCTTTGCCCTTAACGAGATGACACGTCGTATTGGGAAGAAGTGGGAGCAAAAAGTTGCTCTCAACCTTTCCCAAGTAAGGTAGTCTCTACCAAAACAATGGTGCCAATCCCGTGCTTCCCCGAAGAGGGATAGCGGGAAAAACTCTCTTTTCCGAGCATCCGGCGATTCTCCGGTTTTACCCTGAGTTTCAATCAGACGCTTGTAGTATCTCACATGATCAAAGGGGTTCTCATGACTTAACCCCGAGAAGGATAGGTCCTGAATTAGCTTCATGAGAGAGGGGTGAATCCAAAAACCAGATGTAAGAGTGGATCTTGACGAAGATGGCTCTGAGGGTTCACTCCTCGAAGGCGGAAGGTTTTTACAAGGATAACCTTCCTTGGGTAGCGGGGGTAGAGGTAGAAGTAAAGAAAACAAAAGGGATATCTCAAAAAGGGTAACGGGGGTGAAGGTAGAAGAAAAAAGGAAAAAGATAAATACGAGGATAGACGGGCTCGAATGATAACAACAACCATCCCCGGCAACGGCGCCAGAAATGCTTGTTGGCATTTCTTAATCTCAACACTGGGCGCCGTGGCAGCATGAGCATGTAAGAAACTCCCGGGTACACTGACGAGTGCGAACGAATCCGCAAGCGCACGGATACACCGCTGTAGCACTTCTCCCTAGGAGAATGAGTATTCCCGTCGGGTTTCGTTCCCTAAGGACGGTGTGTAACCAGAGAGGGTCTATCCAAGGACACCAGCTTTCGCTGGGATAGGTTAGGATACAAGAAGCACTTCCTTAAGGGACTTAGCTCTCAAGATGTATTTTGTCATGTCTCAGTCATCCCTGCGGGGGTGACAACACTCCAAGGTGCTGGCAAGCGAGCCCAACTCGGTACGCAACGTAGAGGGTTGACAAAGGTTCCAACAGGCTGTCACCACTGCGGCCTACCTCTACGCTACGATGGCACGTGGTCTTCGAAGGAAAACCAGGGCCCAGACACCACGTCTGTACCCCAGATAAACACTATAGTGCGGTTACGTCTGTCGACCCGCAAACTACACTATAGCAACCGTATAGATACGGTCCCACGAACAAGGGAAAGATCAGAATCAGATCTAGTCATTGAGCTACGGAGCAGAAAGGAAGCTATGGATGCAGATAAACGAGATACAGCGAACTTACTTAGCTAAACGGGATCAGAGCATGCAAACAAGTAAATCAACTACGGCTCTGGCTCTAAAGGATCGAAGCCTTGTGTCATGAAGAACACAAGCCTCTAACTTATGAACGAGCCACGAACACAAGAACAAATCAATCATGCATGATGTCCACTACAGTCTAAATAAGAAATGCTGAAATACTCACTTTGGTCTAAATGAAGAACAAGCACCCACGAGGACATCAACTCACTCCTTACCCCTACTCTACCTCTCAACTAATCCTAATCTAGATCTCTCCTCATCACCATTCTACCACATAGAGGTGAGAATCACCTCTCATAGGCAGAATTGGAGAGAGGGAGAGAGAGCTACACAAGAGATAAGTGGAACTTGAGAGCTTGGTGGTGTGTGAGAAATGGAGCCCCTCCCCTCCTATTTATAGACAAGGAGGAGGCTTGCTCCGGAGCTCAAAGTGCCCCTAAACACCCGGGAATGCAGCCAAGGACCAATGGGGAGCAAACACGTGGAGGGGGAGGATCAACCGGCCCTAGGTCGGTTCGGCCGATCCTAGGGTCGGCGAAAACCCCTGGCCAGCCTTCTGGCTTGTGCTTCGTCTCGCTCGCTTCCATGTGGGCCCTAATGCATCTCCTCCGTGCATGGCACGTTTCCTGGTGGTTTAGTTGGCGAAGTGGGCCCATGGATCCATGTGATGCTGACATGGCAGCGTATGATTCGTCGAGAGTCCCTCACATGGATTGGTGACATCATGGATCCAGGAGAATCCATGTGGCAGCCCCTGATTGGCCAGCATTTGAGTGCCTTGGATTGGAGTGGAGTGAAAGTGCATGGATTCCTCCCATTTCTTATGCTAAATACCTGCATTCGAATAGACATCAACACTAGTGGAAAGTATGAGTTTAAGCACCTATTCTAGTGTGAAAGTGCAATTCATGCTCCAATTTGTAGGAGTTGATGGTCATAAAAATGGCAAATATCGACCGTCAATAGTATTGACTTGAGTAGAATGTGGATCTGGTCCATGTCTACTTCAGGTACACATAACATATAATTTTATACACGCGTCACGCGTGTAACCGAGGTGGTGCAAGTTACTATGATGGCCGCCTGGGCTACGCACACACCATCGCGGTTGCCGCGGGACACGTCGTGTGGTGTTGACTATGCGAGTAACCTGCAAGGTGACGGTCATTGGATACTGCGTAGTACACACGTGCACAGACATACAGAGGCATGCGAAACCTGCCCAGTCTAGATTATGCTGGAGCCACGTTGCGTGCTTGCGAGTTTGGGTTACAAACGCTTTGTTCTTGGCTGCTTGCGAGTTTCTGCTTCACAAGACGAAGTTAAGGGAGTAGTACTCCGCATAGTTGTTTCTGGTGATTCTTTTGGTTGACTTAAGTTATTTTCTTTGCCTCTTTGCCATGTCGAGAAAGTATGGTGTATGACTGCAATCCAAATCCATGTCGCTATCACTAAAACCATGTTGGATTCATGAAGAAATTTGCGCAAGTATATAGTCCAACATACAGTTCATTGTTCAGATTGCATATTTAGAAATTCTAAGTTTTATTTGTTGTTGTTACCTTCTACTTGAAGATTGTAAGTTACCAATTATAATTAATAAAGTTGAATTCTCCTCATTGTTCCATATTCTACATGTTTCTACATTATTGTTGTTAACCTATTTATTGCAATTGTATTGCAATGTAATGATTTTATTGGTTTGCGACGCACAGGCACATTCCTTGTACATGGGAAGGCTGAGGTCAGTCTCAGTGCAAGTTTCATTGCACAGTTATCTAACCAACCGGTTACATGAAATGGTCATATGGTTTACGCAAGTTTGGAATAACATGCAGCAGCATCTCTAATGCTTCTGTGTTTCCACCCCTCCATTTTGTTACTCGATTGAGAGTGATCCTATCATTGCCCACCTTTTCCTATCAGCTTAAGTTGTTGGGAGTTTCATTCATGACTTGTTTGTTCCGATATGCCAGTTACATCAGTACGATGGGGATGCACAAAAATTACAAACTAGATGTGGCGTGCCGCTCGTGACGAACTTGCCGACGTGACAAGGCCAAAACGCAATAATACATGCCAGAATTGAAAAGGCATTGCCGCATAGAAGGGGTGTGTCGAATGACCATTTGGGAACGACACTCCCACAAGTTCATCCACGTCAGGACCATTGTGAACTGCAGTTAAGTAAGGACTGGTACGGTTTTCGGGACTGGTAACCGGGCGCTCATGACCCGAACGTGTGCACACCCGCACTGAAGGGACGCGTTCGTTCAGTGTACTAGGTAATAAGCAGTGGTAACTCATGTCCACAAACGGTTGTCGTTTCGGAATGGCACATGCACTCCCACAATAAAAGGAGGCAGTTTACCCACGAGTCAATCATTGCCACCATTTGCGATCATGGCTCTAGACACTAACATGTCTCCTTCCAAGCAAGTCGACTTCTCAGTCTCAAGCGAGGAAGCGAAAGCAGAAGGAACCGCGGGGCAGTACAAGGAATCTGGTACATTCATGGTTGGAGGCCGTCAATGGATGCTACGTTGCTATCCTACAGGTATGACTGATCATCAGTAGATGGGTGTACTAGACGGTATTGCCGTCCTCCTCGTTCCTATGAACATAGCCCAAAATGTAGGTTTCTCGTTATTATGAATACACACATTCACACATGCATATATGCTCCCACTGTTGTAGAGCCTGTGACGACACTGCATGGTTCCACGCATAGGTGCGAGTATTGTTGCGAGCGGTGGCTGGATACCCCACCGATGACAATGATACGTTTCGAGTTCAAGTTACAAAAGATGTTGAATTCAGGAATGGGATCTACGACAACGAGGCTTCGAATGCCTGGTGGAGCATCGTGACATTGAGCGCGTGAGCTCCAACGGAGGTTGCATAAACATATCATGTGTTGTTACAATACTTGAGGACGATCGCATTGATGTTCCTCCTCCATCAGTACGCAGAAGCATATGCGCAACACTTGCAGCCCAAGCCCCTGTGGACATTGTCTTCGACATAGGCAGCCGGGTGATACGAGCGATACGTGCCGATGTGGCCGCAGTATCTTGTGTGATGAAGGCAATGCTCTACGGGGTGGAGTGGAGTCAAACTTAGAAACTGTTCAAATTCAAGACACACACCCTGATGGCTTCTCACTTTTGATCAAATATGCCAGTGAAGGATCACTCCCGGAGGAGGCTGATTTATGGGACACCCCTGCCAACGCCTGTCCTGTGTTACTCTCAGTCGCCGACATGTACCGTGTTGAAATGTTGAAGCTGCACTGTGCATCAAGGATCTGGGACATGGCAAGCGAGCAAACTGTGAGCGCATTTCTACGATGGGCAATTGAGACTAACTGCACCCAATTGCAGGAGAAGTGCATGTCTCTCTTAGTGCGAATCTGGCCGCATGGAATACTCACAACGGATTATGTGTTCGTATGCTTTCACCATCCCCATGTTATGCACGATCTTTGTAGTAGATTACACCAAGGCATGTACCAGGGTCCCTGCTTGTAGTATGTAGTTTTAATGTTTTAGTTACTAGGATCGTGCCCGTGCGTTGCTACGGACAACACATCATTTACATTGCAATACACATTGATATATATGTGCAATACACATTGTTGTTGATATGGATCCATATGTGCATTCAGGATGTGTATAATAATGTGTCCCTTTGAGCAGCACATAACAAAGGCATTTCACTATTTGTACTTGTATGCAATCCATTTTCGTAGACCATGCTAGAACTTATTGTTTTGATGGAGATGAAATGAATGCCTTCCGCGACAAGTTTAATGCACATTTCACTCCGAAACTAAACTGAATTGTGGTTTCCACCCAATTATCTATAACCCTACAAGTGCTCGTCACCCTGCTGTTGCCCGTCGAGGCGGTTGACGGCGAGCTGCGAAGAGCGCCACGGTGCCGGCACCGCGGATGGAGCTCGTCGATACTCGATAGTGAACCCTTGGCGACTCATCGACGATAGCCGTTAGGAACGCGAAGACGGCAAGCTCCATGGCAGCGGCGTGCGGTGTCGACGTGGTCGGAGACTGGGTCGATCGAGGGAGACGACGACAGACGAGGGCACGAGGTGTCGAGCTTGAAGGAATTGCCCATGCGACCGTTCAGAACCAAACCAAATCCACCCAAACCTATCTCAGCTATCAACTAGACTGAACCGGACTATTTCTCTAGACTAATCGCTTCCCACCAGACTAATTACTCCCTTTGCCAATAGTACTCAGGGCATCTATTAGGAGCATACAAATGGCAGCAAGCCGCGTAACCTAGGCTGAAGCAGAGCGTGTGCGTCGTGGATTGTGCGTAACCCAGCGGGTCGGGGCGGGAGGGGAGCGGAGGTGCCTGCAGGCCCATCCCGTCCCGTCTAGGCTGTAAACACCGGGAGGCTGACGCGTCATCCATGGAATTCTCTAGTGCGTAGCCCGCTGAATGGCACCTGCGTAACCGAGACCTTGCAGGTTACGTGCTTAGTCGACACCACACTTTTGCATCACCTCCTCAGCGCAAGAAAACCCTAATAGCATCTCCTCCTCTCGGCGCAAGAAGACCCCATCGGCATCTCCTCCTCTCGGCGAAAGTACCATCATCCTCTCTCCCAAATCAATCGATTTCGTTGTTCTTTCGACCGTTCCGCCTCTTTGATCAAACTAATTTCTATGTGCATTTCAGAGTATCTCCCCCAATGGACAGCGAGAATCCTCATGTGCCTCATGTGGCACACGCTCTCCAACCATCCATGTCGGTTAAAGCTCCGGCAGGGCCGAGATACAGCGACTGCGGCAGGACAAAATCGCCTCAATGGAGGGCCGGCCCGATGGGGCCCGGCACGCTCTGCGCCAACTGCGGCAGTCGTCGCTGGCATGCTGGGGAGCGGTGGGGCAATTGTTGTTCTCGCCGCAGGAAGAAAACCACGATTCCCGTCTCAACGTCTCCACCAGAAGCTGGCGTGCAGTGGGTGGAGTGCCCAAGAGGCCAGGCCGTCCGTGCATGGCAGCCGTGGCCGTCCACTCTGCCACTGATGTCAAGCGCACCCGCCGCGTCGACTGTCCTGTCCCTGCTCGACCGGGCGGCGGTGTTACCAGCCGCTCGGCAATTGATGTCAAGTGCGCTCGTCGCGTCGACTGTCCCGGAGAGCTCTGGTGCATGATCGTACCCGTCGCCACCACAAGCTGGCGTCCAGTGGGTGGAGTGCCCGAGAGGCCGGGCTGATCGCACGTGCCTCTCATGGCTGTCTACTCCACCACTTATGTCAAGTGCGCCCGCCTCATTGACTGTCTCGGATAGCTCAGGCACACGGCCGTTCCCGGCCCTGATCGACAGGCTGGCGGCGTTGCCAGCTGCTCAGCCATTGATGTCAGGTATGCCCGCTGAGCCGACTGTCCTGGAGAGCTCAGGGGCACGACTGTTCCCGTCCCTGCTCGACAAGCCGGTAGCATTGCCAGCCGCTCAACCATTGATGTCAGGTGCGCCCACCGTGCTGACTGTGTAGGAGAGCTCAGGGGCACGGCCGTTCCCGACCCTGCTCGACAGACCAGCTGCGTTGCCAGCCGCTCGGCCACTGATATTGCCCCTGTCCCTGCTCGAAGGCGAGGCGGTGCCCATGATCATCGACGAACCAGTCTGGATGAAATGCTAATTGCCAACAATAACAAGTGTTGCATTACTGTAATGATAACTACTACTCCCTCAGTCCTTAAATATATGACGTTTAGGACGAGAAATTTAGTTCAAAATGAACTAATTTGTTGTCCAAAATGTCATATATTTAAGAACGGAGGGAGTAGTTTCTAATTAAGTTTGGTCCCTCCTTATTTTTGGTTGTAAGATCACTGGACTCTGTTTCCTACTATGGAGGAGTACTTTGGATGGATGTTCGTTCAAAAAACGTCAACCTATTTTGCCAACAAATCAACAAATACTTCAGTCTGGCTTGGTCACTTTTTCTTATCAGTAAGATAGTACATCATGGATTTTGCGTAACCTACATTGTCTGTAACCCAGTCAGTGTTAACGCAGTTGGTGTTGCAGGAACAATGCAGCATGACTGGTGGGTAATCGAGCGAATGCAGGTTACGCGCTAAATCGACTCGACCCCGTCGCGGGTTGCTGGTTGTAGCATGCAGCACGGATGCTTCGTAACCTAGCCAGCGCAGGTTACGCGCAGAATTGACACCACCGAATACAGCATGAATGGTGCATAACCTGATCGGGTGCTACCATGTTTCTGGTGATCTTCGACCAGAGTAACCGAAAGCCATGTTGCGTGCTACAACTACAACCATGCCACCCGACGTGCTGCTCCGCGGCAACCACTGTGCTCGGTGCGTAACCCAAGCTGCCTTTCACATCGGAGATGGGACAGGGCCGTGTGGGTAGCCGCATGGATGATGGTGCGTGCATGACCCAGTCGGTGTTGCAAGAGCCAGGCCGCACGTACGGTGCGTAACCGAGTGGCGGGTGCAGCTTACGCGCATAATTGACATTACCGGATGCACACCACTGATGTTGCGTGACCAGGTATCCGTGCATAACCCAGTGGGTGTTGCAGAAGCAACACAATTAGATGGTGCGTAACCCACCGACCGGAGGCCCGGGTGCAGAAGCCAGGCAACACTGTCCGGTGCGTAACTATTAGGGTGCAGGTTACGCGCGGGATCGACACGACCGGACGCTGCATGGAGGGTGCGTAACCGGGCAGCTGGTGTAGGTAACACACAGAATCGACAGTCGACACCACCGGATGCAACATGGATGGTGCAGGTATCGCAGGGATGCACGCGTAACCGTGGCGGTGAAAGTTACCCAGAAAAATCGTGGTTGTTGCCGCCAGAAAAACCCGTCGCGAACGCAATCCGGCGTCGAAGCCGCCATAGTTGGAATGTAATCTGCTGCTCGGCTACTGGTTTTGCCGATCAACAAAAAGGGTCCAGATGTATGCGTCCTCGCTAACATCCGCGTCGCAGACTCGCAGTTGATCGCACTGCGTCCCTTCCCGCGATTTCATTGCGCCGCGTGCAACCCCCCATTCAGTCCCCGCCGCCCTTTCCCATTCGTCGCCGGCGGTCGTCATTAGCACGCCTCGTCGGAGCTGAGCCTATCGAGATGCTCAGCAACAAGGCAGCGACGTCGGGCCGGCTGCGCCCTGCGATCCCCATCGTCCTCCTCGGCGACCGGTAAGCTTCCCCAGATCGGCGAGTGCCGCACTCCTACCTCACGCTCATGGTTCATCCCCTCACCTCCTGCACCTCCCATCCATTCGCAGTGGCAAGAGACTGAGGAGCGCGGCGGCGGTTCCTCTGTTGCCCGGCGAAGTCCTGGTGGAGATCCTCTCCTGCGTCCCCGCCAAATCCCTCTGAAGTTTAAAGTGCGTCTCCCAGGCCTGGCGCGACCTCATCGCCGACCGACTCCGCTGCAAGAAGCTCCCCCAAACCCTCGAAGGTTTCTTCATCAACACCGACCTTGTGCCCGGTATTGACCGTGATGGTGACGGCTCGGATGGCGTCGTCAGGCACTTCATCAACACGTTTGGTAGATATATTCCCCTCGCTTCCTACACCTTCATGTGGAACTAGCCAGGCATTGAGGAATTTCACCGCTTGGATTCTTGCAACGGGCTCCTCTTCAAGTATGGCAGGGCTGGAGACACCTACGCTTTACTGGGCTATGTCGTCTGCAACCCCGCCACCGAGCAATGGGTGGTCGTGCGCAACTCCGGCTTCGAACCTCTTTCCACTAGCGAGACTGATGAGGGCTTGGAACTTGATGGCGATGAATATGTTCTCACCTTTTTGATTTTCAACCCTGTTGTGTCCTCGCACTTTCAGTTGGTTGAGTTCATTTTACAAGATGGCACAACCGTGGATGAAGTGAACGCATACTCGTCTGAAACTGGGGTATGGTGTGAGGGCGTTTGGTCTTCTACATATAACATATCATTCATCGCAGGAAGCGCCTTTGTTAATGGCATGTTGCATCTCAGTGCCTTCCGCTTACATAATCGTACACGCCAGGACCTAATACTTGCAGTTGATGGGGAAGGTATGTTTTGTAGGAGCCTCAGCGGGCCAGTGAAGCTTTTGGATGATGTTTTTGTTGGTGAATCCCAAGGACTTGTCCATTGCGTGAGTGAACATAAAGACAACAATCGCCAGATGACTGAACTATCCATTTGGGTTCTTCAGGACTATGATGTAGAAGAATGGGTTCTGAAGCACAGTGTGGAATTTTTCAAGCTATTTGGAAGAATGAATTGCGGAGTTGAATTTGAATACACTGTGGTTGCCATGCACCCAGTTTGCAATTTGATCTTTTTCCTTCAAGACTGGGACCACAAACTGAAATCATATGACATGGATAGCAAGGAGGTGTACACTCTCTGCACTCTAGGGGTGGGCCCTCAGTATATTTTCCCTTTAGTTCCCTCCTATGCGGAGACATTGGCCCTTGGTAATAAGCACTGAAATGGTGCCCTGTGGGGCATTCCCTTCATCCCAAATTACTGGTCAATTTTGATGTTCCAAGCATGGAGGCAAGAGCTGTATCTGTAGAATTAGGTTATGTGCTGTGATGGTGCGTCGATGATAGCTTCTGTTTCCTTTTGTGCATTAAAAGCAAACACTTGAGGCATTCCCAATGGTGCATTAATGGTAGTTTCTATCTCTCTTAAATAGCTTGTCAATTAATTAAAATGATGTGGCAGCCTATTTAATGAAGAAAGAGATGGAGAATCATAGAAATGGTTTCTTCATGAAGAAACCAAGTCTTCTCTTGAACCAATGCACCAAGAAACCATGAAATTATCATTGGGGAGAAACTACTAGTTTTTAGAGGACTCATGGCACTCTCTAATTGGAGGAAGAAGTTAGAGTTGAAAGTGAGAAAAAGAAAACAATTATTACTCGAAGACACTACCACTGTGGAAGATAGTTTCTATAGATGATTTCTTGTGCTATGGAAACCGTGCCAATTTTTTCCATTGGGACTGCCCTAAATTACCAGTAAGCAATTGCCTGAGTTGCACAATGCATGATGTTTGGACTTCAAGTTCCTATGCTCTGTATTATTTCACTATTTCCAGAACCATAATTAATCACTGTCCACTTTCTTCGCTTTTTGTTCCCTGTGATTGAGCGCTTTCTATCTTGAAAAAGCGGTTCTGACGGAATATGTTGGCATGAGAGGGCCGTCCCCATGGGCGTGTATCCTGTTCGGTTGAACAGGGCCCCTACTTTTTTGGGGCCTCCAAAATCTAACGTATGCGTTAGCTGCTCATTAGGTAAATCATGCATGATGTGTTGTGCACTCCGGAGCAAGGGAAACCATCACTTTCTGCGGCCACAACGTCGTCTGATGTCGCCTCGTGTTCTCCCTCTCTGACTCGATGAGCGAGGCGATTGAACGACTCGGCACTTTCTCTAGTTCTTATATGTTGATTTTGATGCGTATCACCCTTAACTTTGTTTTTCATCTTTTCAACATATAGCATCAATGGATCTACGTATACACGTCTACTAGTGTTTCAAGATCCAAGTCATTTCTTCTACAAAATTGGCCTAGAAAATATGAAAAGGTTGCCAAAAGCATAAAAAACAATTATGGCACAAAAGAATTTTTAAGACGTAAATCTAAGGCCTTTTTGTTATTCTTGTGTTGCCACAACTTAAATCTATATTTTTTGGCATGGCTAAAAATTATTATAGAACTACATGATCTCTTGGGGATCATGCAACACATTTACACAACCTTATTTGCTATAGACTAGTAGCCAGTAGGCCCCTATTTTTGAGGTCTGTACAGGGCCTCAGTTTGTGGCGGGACGGCCCTTTGATGATACCTAATGTTGATTTTGTAGAGTACTTTGTTTTGAATGCAAAAATGCTTAAGAAATGGATTTTCGAGTTACAAAATCTCTTCTCTTCCACGCCCCCATCTACTCGATCCCACTCTGTTGACGAACGGCGGCGGCACCAATCCCTCCGGTGGAGATCTAGGGCTAGCACCTCATGTGTGAATGAGTCGTCCAACACCGTGGGCAAGGAAACCCTGATATATACTATTGTAGATGCCCTGTGTCCTTTGCCAAATTAAGGAAGCCATGCATGAGAGCCAGCCGTGCCCGTTGGTGATGTTCGTCTCCGTCCGTGGACACCATGGCTCGTGCGTAACCGCCTAGGCGAGGGTTATGCGGGTTCGACACGACCCAGTCGGTGGTGTTGCAGGAGCCATGCAGCATGGATGGTACATAACCTAGCGGGCCCAGCACGGACTCGGTTACCCACCTTTAAGGCTGCTGGCTGCGTGGTGCAACACTGGCTGGGTTACGCACGGAGTCGGTTACGCAAATCGGTCGTGTCGATCCTGCGCGTCACCTGCATCCGGTCGTGTTGGTTCTGCGCATCACCTCAGCTCGTTTACGCACCATTCGGCTACGCACCATCTGTTCTGCATGGCGCGTGCAACACCGGCACGAGATCATTTGGTGCCAGCACCCAGTGGGTTACGCACGAGCCAAGGTGCGTGCAGCAACATGGCTAGCGGTTGGGTTACCATAGCATTAGCATATGCCTTTGATCAAAGTAATACACAGTACGTGCACCATGCAGCATGGATACTGCGTAACCGATCTGGTGATTACACATACATCTGGAGCCTATTAGGGCGCATGCCACCCGACACGCCCGTTATGAGACTTGGCAGTTGGAACAGCCCATTGAGAGGTTCTGGTTCAGACTTGAAGGAATTAATTAAAAAGTATAATTAATAACAATTCAAATAGGAGTACTTAACACTAATTTAAACGAATGCATAACCATTTTTTAATCAGCACTTAACCGTCTGCCTACACCGTTGTTATTTCCTCCGTGGCGGCTATATATCGCTTCAGCGACAATATAGCCAGCCGTCACGCCGTACGGAGGCGCGAGTGGGCCGCGAGAAGTACGCGTCCTCGCGTGGGATGGTGGCAGTTCGTGCGTTCAATTGGACGGAAGGTATTCTTTCCTTCCTTTTCTTTTTTATATTTTTTTATTTTATATGTTTCTTTTTTTATTTATATGTTTCTTTCTAATATTTTTTCTGTTTCATTTTTATTTCTCATTTTATTCTTCGTTCTTTTGTTTTTTTCTTATTTCTCTTTATTTATTTATTTATTTTCTATTTTATTTTTTCTATTTCCATCTTTTTTATATATTCTTTCCTTTTTAATATTTTTTCTCTCCATTAATAATATTTTTTCTCTCCATAACAAAAGGTAGATATCTTCACAAAACCACTTTACCAAGCTACCTTTGCTCTTTTACGGGGAGGGCTTGGTGTGTGTTGTCCTTTTTGAGTTGGTTCTTGGGAGCTCACTTTGTAGCATATGTATCATACATGTTTACTTTGAGGTATAGCATGCATGTTTATTGTATGTACCATTGTAGGATAGCCATCTTTGTATCATGATGTATATTCATCTTTAGGTTGTTTGCATTTGTAACATATGCATTTGGTAGGAATGGCTTCTGTGTACATTGATTCCTATGATATGCTATGTTTGACATTGTGGATGTGCTTGATTGACATTTGGGATGATAGGCTATGCTCTTGATAGTTTGCTTGTGTATCCATGATGAGATAGCTTGTTTTTGTCAAAAATGCTAATATGCTTTTAGTAGAGGCTTGTATATGCTCATTGTGTGCTTTGAATGGCTATATCATGCTTAGATTATCCTTGGATGCATGTTTCGATTGGATGGATCAAAGACCATTTGTCATGATGGATGTTTAGCCCCGTTTGCACATCTTGGAGGAGCATAAGCTTCTTTTTGCCGCAAAGGTATTTCATGTACCATTTACTTGTTGATTTGAGGAAAAAGAAGAAGAAAAAGAAATGAAATGAATATGGAGTGAAAAGTGTCCTCCATCATGTCTTTATGCCTTATTTGCTACAGTTTCATAAAAATGAGTGCTAAATGGTAGCTTTGACTCCATGGCTTTGACATGACTTGATTGGCTTGATGGGTGTCCTCTGTGATCTCTTAATGAAAATATGTTGTCCTCACAAGATCTCTGAGTGATTTAGTTGATTTTGATCTCATTTGTGCATGTGTAGGACTTTGCTGATGACAGGAAATTTTTGCCAAAAATGCTAATTTTAACCATGGCTTGATCTTATGTGTATGTAACTGAACATTCTTGATGGTAATGCTTTTTCAAACCTTTGTCAAGTTTAAGTGGTTCATTTGCTTTTTCCTAGCAAATTTTATGGCTCTATGTCCATTTGAGAAGCCTTTAGTTGAAAACTTTGTAGAAATGCCTTGATTCATGCATTGTCAACAAGAGGGAGAAGTTTGGGCATGGAATAGCTTGCTGCATGCATTTAGAGAGTTTTGGTGGATTTACGAACAAAAATGGGCATGTGCATTTCCCAGATGGTCACCGGTCTGACCGGTGTGGGAACCGGTCTGACCGGTGTGAGCTGTTTGCTCGGTCTTCAAGGTAAGTGGAGAAGTTTACATGCTTGGGTTTAGGGGGAGTTGCATTTGCTCAGGGGGAGCTCCTTGTGTCGTCTGAGTTCTTGATTTGGTTGGTTTGTTCCGTGTGAGCTTTGGTTTGCTCTTTGTGAGCTTTGGTGGTTGTCTAGGTTGTGTTGAGCCGTTGCCCTTGCCTTAGGGGACCGAGACTTTGAATTGCAAGTGATCAAGTGTTTGTGTTGTTTGGCTTTTGGATCACTTGTTTGGTTTGTTTTTGTTTCTCTTCTGTTTTTCCTTTTTCTTATGTATCGGTTACGTGGTGTGTTGTCAATGCACTCATCAAGGGGGAGATTGAGGACTGGAGTGTCTGACGATCAGTGGATGGCCACTCCTTAGTGATGAGTGATTGACAACATTGTGGGAATTGACACCGCTTTGTCTTGTGGATGTAGGCTGCGGCTTGATATGCGTTGTGCAGGTAAAGAACAAGCGCGAAAGGTCTTAGCCTTGCGGGGCCTCCGAAGTACTGGAGGGACAAGTAGGCTTGGTTCGATGGATTCGGTGGCCAAACGGGATCAACTGTGAGTCACATGGTGCAAGAAGAGCAAGTCGAAGTCAGGTAGCGAGTTCGTTGGTTGATTCGAAAGCCAACATCTAGCCGGGGCGAATGTGGCGGCCAAGTCGAGGAGCTCACCGTGGAGGCTGCACCAAGCTCGCGTTGTTTGCAGTGGTTCATTAGAAAAGTATTGGGTTCCTTGGTTGATCCTCAAAGCCAAGTCTGAGTGGTCGGCGGCTCAAGACTGCACTAGGCCGGTCTGACCGGTGGGCCTCACCGGCTTGGCTGGTGTGGACCAGTCTAACCGGTGGCAGCCGAGGAGCGTCGGGTGACTCGAAGCGGAGGACACACGTCGAGATCGTAGGCTTGGCGTCGAGGCTACGTGAGGTGCGGTTGCTGGGCGTCCGTCCCATGGAAAAGCTATCATGTTTCCTAATTTGCCCTTCAAGGGGTATGTATCGCCTAAGAGCATTTTAGTCATTCGCCCCCACTGATGGACCTCATATATAAACTAGGTGGATGGGTGTTCGTAGCCACCTCTTTGGTTTTAGGGTTTTCATTTGCTCTTACCTTTTTCTCTTTTTAGCCTCCTATTTTCCTTAGGACTAGCTTGAGAGCTTCATGGTGAGATCATTAGAGAGGGATGGATGTTAGGGAGGCAAGCTAGACCTTGTATGAATCTTTCCTTTGATGTATAGAAGGTTCAGCGTGATTCCTCAAGTGATTTTGGTTGTCTCCCCCGTTTCTCTTTTTGGTGATTTTCAGAGCTCTTTTTGGTGGACTTTTTGGAGAGGGATTTGGGGCGGATTTCTTTGGGTGTGTTTGTGGAGATCACACATGAGTGCCTTGTGCCTCTTTGCTTGGTGATTGGGCTCCACAAACTCCACGAAATCCACTCAAATCATTGGCTTTTTGGATGAACTCGTGGATGAACAGTTTGGATCTTTGACTTTCGATTCCTCTTGATTTAGTGGATCTTTGGGGACGATTTCATAGGCATGGCTTGTCCATGAGGTGTTACACCTATCCCCAAAATTTTGCTTGAATCCATGGAGTGAATCGGGAGATCGAGTGATCGGAAGGGGTTGACCCGCAACTGGAGATTTTCTCGAGCGCCTAGGTAGGACCGGTCTGACCGGTGCAAGCCTTCGTGGGCTTCTTCGGGACAAACTTGGCCGTGGGATTTGGAGTTCATCTAGGGGAGGTTTCCTATGTAGCTGTGGTGTGTTTCTTTCTAAGGGGTTCGATTTCCTGCCGGTTGTGGTTTCTGAGCCAGACCAGTCTAACCGGTGCTGTGGTGTGTTTCTTGCTCGCAGAGTTCTTCTGGTGCAAGTGTGGCTTTGGTGTGTCTCGGTTTGCTGGAGTTTTGGTGTGGTTTTCTCTAACCTGGTTGGTTTATGGATTTCTCCTTGATGTTCCACATCCTAGAATTGATATCTAGGCTTGCTGGACAAGTTTGGACAGATTCAGAGGACTTTGTTCTGGACCGGTCTGACTGGTGCTAGGGATCGGTCTGACCGGTGCTGCTAGGTGGTGCTCCAGTTGTTTGTTCCGCTGCGTTCTGGAGTAGTTTAGGTGGTGTGCTAGTTCCTAGGTCCAGTAGCACTCTAGTGGCTGTGTGGATTTGGCTAGCGGGGTGTCGAGGATCTAGGAGTTGCGATTGGGACCATAGGCCGAGTTCGACTCTTCAGAGAAGAATTTTTATCAGCTCCCATTCACTCCCCCCCTTCTCCGGTCGCCATTGTAGTCCTTAAGTCCCAAGACTGCTCCTACGGCATAATCACTAGCATCGCACATGATCTCGAATGGTTGATTCCAGCGCGAAGGTTGAATGATTGATGCACTTGTGAGAGCCTTCTTTATTGTATGGAATGCCTCCAAACACTTTTCATCAAAGTTGAATGCTACATCCTTTTGGAGAAACTGAGTTAATGGTTTGGTAATCTTTGAGAAGTCCTTGATGAATCTTCTATAAAATCCGGCGTGGCCTAAGAAACACCTCAAAGACTTTACATCCATTGGTGGTCATAGTTGTTTGACTATCTTAATTTTAGCTTTATCCACCTCGATCCCCCTTTCGGATATAACATGTCCCAACACTATCCCTTGCTTCACCATAAAGTGGCATTTTCCCAATTGAGCACCAAGTAAACTTCCTCGCATCTTGTGAGAACCTTATCCAAATTGGCTAGGCAATCCTCAAAGGTCTTTCCGTAGACTGAAAAGTGATCTATGAACACCTCCACAATCTCTTCAATGAATTCCGAAAATATTGCCATCATGCAACGTTGGAAGGAAGCTGGAGCATTACACAAACCAAAGGGCATTCTTCTATATGCGAACGTTCCTTATGGGAAAGTAACAGTTGTCTTGTGTTGATCATCCAGGTGAATAGGAATTTGCATGAACCTCGAGTACCCATCAAGATAGCAAAAATAAGAGTGATTTGCTAACCTCTCAAGCATCTCATCGATGAACGGTAGGGGGAAATGATCTTTCCTTGTTGCTTTGTTCAACTTCCGATAGTCGATACACATCCTCCATCCGGTCAAGGTCCTTTGCGGTATCAACTTGTTCTTTTCATTTTTCACCACGATCAACCCTCCTTTCTTCGGCACACTATGTACAAGGCTCACCCATTCGCTATGCGGTACCGGGTAGATGATTCCGGCATCCAATAGCTTGATTACCTCCTTCTTCACCACCTCTCGCATGGACAACGGGCTTTCATTGATCCTACATGGGTATGTGATGAGTGCAAAAGGCTGAACTTATTTCTTTGAGATCATTTATCGAATACCCGATCACCTTCTTGTGTTTCTTCAATAAATTCAGCAACTTGTCACTTTTGTCGAGGCTCAATTCGTCGCTCACAATGACGGGATAGGTCTTGTCCGGCCCCAAAATTCATACATCAACCCCTTGGGCAAAGGCTTGAGATCTACCTCCGGTACTTTTGGTTCTTTGGGCGTTATTTCTCTAATATCCTCAAATTTTTCCTCTTCCAAGCTTCCATCTTGTGGTTCTAATCCTTTGATTGCTTCCGCTAGCTCTTCATCTTGGTCAATGTTTGGTTCATTCTCCATTGCCCTTTGTAGCAGATCCCTGAAAGTATCAACAAGACGAACACTCCCTACCTCTTCGTCATCAAGAGGTCGGGGTGAGGAAATTCTAGAAGTGGGAAGAAAATTGTATGTGTGATTATTCCCATCAAGATTAATTGTTACTTTCCCTTTTCTGGCATCTAAAACAGCATTAACCAACTTAAGAAAGGGTCTACCAAGTACTATATGTTCATGTTTATCATAGTAGACATCAACAATAAAGAAATCGGTTGGAATGCATTTTCGGAAATAGTAACTTGGAGGTTGCGAGCGATTCCAAGAGGCCTAACAATCCTACCATCTCCCATGATTAACTTTGTAGAAGTTGGAACTAGGTCGATGCTTTGATAATGAATTTCATCGAAAATTTTAAATGATAAGACACTTACTTGTGCTCCTATGTTGCATAAAGCTTTGCAATTGACGCCATTAACCTTGCAGTTTATGTGTGGTGGTGTCTTGTCCCCTTGATCGGATCCTATGGCGTAGATTCCGGCAAGGCGAGCGAATGGTGATGCTTCGGGCTTGACTCCCATGACCCTTTTCATCTCGGCTATGTGGTCTAGATCCACTTCTTCTTTCCTAAAATGTTTTTTGAAAGACTTCCCCGGTTGTGTCTAGATCATGTGGATGCTCCGCGTGCTTCTCCGGTGGGAAGTCTATTTCTACGCCTTTTTCCATCCCCTTTTGGTTAGGATACAGTCTTCTTTTGTCAAACCACTACAAGGAATGTGCCGACTAGTGACGCAAAAAAGGGCGATTCTCGTCATAAAACGTGATTAATGACACCGGTTGTTACGAAAACGCTTCGTCATTAATCGAGCGTCACAAACCACGATTAATGACGAGGCCTTATTTCGTGGTGTCATGAGTTTAATGACGCGCATAAATTCGTAACACTTGTCATCATAAACCTGTTTCGATAGTTGCGCCACGTCGGACCGAGATCCATCGTGGCTCTGATGTGGCAGGGGGTTATGACGATTTCGGTTTGTCACAAATTGAGGCCCGGTCCATGTAAGAGCCTTTGTGAGCCTAATACTATTCGGCCAATTTTAGCCTGTTTTAGGTTTTCGTGTTATTTTTTTGACCATTCCCTAAATGTTTGTTGCACATTATATTGGGCTGTTTTATTTTGGGCCCTAGTCCATCTAGCGAACTTGGCCCATATAGCATTATGCAGGGACATTTGATTTTGGGCAATTATCCCTAGGGCCTTTCCTAGGCCTCGGCCCATATTGCATTTCGCAGGGCACTATTTACTATTCTAGCTGCTGATCGCCAACACATAATCAGACAACAAAACAGAACATTTCTCACTTCCATATAATTCACACCACATTCAGGGAATAGTTCAACCAGTACAATTGTGCAACATACATCAAGTTAGCATTGAATCGAATCAACGTACAACAAGTCATCAGCAACACAAGTTCACCAGGACCACACTTCAGTTGAGAGGAGGATAAACCTGGCTGAAATTTATCGCCTTGGATCAGATTATGCATGTCATTTCTGGTCTTCTTCAAAGCTTCAAGCGCTTCTGTTTGAGACTTCAATGTTGTCTCCTGTTGTTGAGCCTTCAATCTCAGTTCGCTCATCTCGGCCTCCTGTTCAACAATCTTGTGCCGCAGTTGTGCCCCCCTTGCTTCTCATTGTCAAGTCCAGCTCGTATTTCCTGAACCTGAAGTGCAGTAGTAACCCTAGTCTTTTTCATGGAGGGCGGGCGAATGCCAGCAACCTTCCGAAAAGTCCTAGATTGGACAACTTCCGCCACTACTTCAGCAGCAGTCTTTCCTGTTTGGCCGCCTTGAGGTTCAGCGACAATTTGTTCCATGCGAGCCTAAAAAAGGAAATAAAATGAATGGTTTAAAATAAACTCACACATGTTTCTAGTATTGTTGCAAAGAAGAATGGAAAAGTAGACAAGTACTTACAATGGCTGCCTGTACTGGAGCGGTGAAGCCATTCTTGCTACAGTGGAAGGACTTGAAATAATCAATTGGACTTATCCCTTCTCCTTCAGCAGAATACTTCTGCCTCTAAATATGTTGCAAAAACAGGCATAATTATTAAAGTGCTAGCATTGAAAAATGGTTCATGAAATGAACTACAGAGCAAAAACATGACTTGTTCATCTGCTTACCACAAGATTAGCTTGTACAACGTAGCTTCGAGATCCCGTGTGCTGATGGTACTTGACCTTTCCTCGATTACCGATGTTTGTACTACACCTCAGCTTTACAATAATAAGAAGTCGTGTAATAAGGAAGTATTATGTCCACTTGGCCATTAAGCAATAATAAGGAAGTATTCTGTCGTATCTGCCGGGTCAAGCCGAGTGAATCACTTACAACACATGATCGATCATATGCAACAAAGCCCACACGAAGGCAGGTCCAGCATACGAATTTAATTTACAGAGCAGCCCACAGGGTTAAATTATTACAAACCATGTTTCATGCATAAAAGTAAAAGTTCAGAGTTTCAAACAGCGGAAAAGTTAACTAGTCGTATGATACACATGGGAGACCATCCATAGCATATCACTCATCGTCATCACCATTCTCCCATTCAATTTCCCAACCTGAGCGGATAGGGCCAGGCCAAATATCATTACCTGAAAACAACAACAAAAGCAAGACTTAGTATTCTAATACTCAGCAAGACTTACCCGACAAAATAAATTAAAACTAGACATGTAAGGTTTTTTGGCTGGTGGATTTGTTTTGCCAAAAGCGACTAAGAGTTGATCCTTATTTCCAAATTTTAGCTCAAATTCTAGGAGATTAACCATTCTAGGTAAGCACCTAAACTAATCAAGCAGTTGTGCAAACAATATTATTCAAGCGTCAAAATTAATCCATCTGTTCCATAATAGAAGATGGGGTAGCTAGTGGTTAAGCAGTCTCAGATAACAGTGAGAGACCTACGATCGATCGAATTTATAAACCTTGCAAAGTAAACCCAAACACACGGAAGAAGGTATACCCCAAGAAACCAAATAAAATCGAATACGGGGTATACCTCGACCAGGCGGTTCCCATCATTCCCTTAGTTTAGGATCAGATGCTACAGTCCTAAGTACAAGGTTTACTAGTACGCCTCACAAAGTACGTCCAGACTCACACATGCACTATAGGTAGCAAGCCTGGAGGCGCACCTCAAGATTAGTAGAGATAAAGTTCCTGCACTGGTTCATTAGGTACTAGGCTTACTGGTCCCATTCCCGACAAGTGCTTGGTACGTTCAAAAGCTTAACCAGCACATACTACTCGGTCAAGACCCAACCCATTGCTCTTACCACATGAGCGAGTTAGTTTACCCAAACTTATGATTCCAACATAAGTAACCTATATCTTGCGAGCAATGAGACATTCCTCGACTTGTACCGTGTCCTTAAAGCATGGCACTAGCAACCTATCATAAAAGAGCATAGGAACCTAAGGATCATGCATCTAAGGTTTCAAATCAACTCCTGAAACTTAAATGCACATACATAACATAAATACAAAAAAATAAATTGTAAGTTAGGAAATGTGGGTTAATGCAATCTGGTGCTTGCCTTCCTCTTCTTCAACCACTACAGCCTTGAGCTCTTCTGGGCTTTGGCCCAGGTCTTGCTGCACACTGGCATAGTTTAAATCACCATCAGCTGCACCGTCTCCCTCCTGGACGAGCGTGCACGTTCCGTCCGGCAACTCTACACGTTACACATGCATATGCATTAGGTGATGGTGAGGGTGGGAGAATTACCACCAAAATTAACTCTTGTTGGCCACATTCATCTAAACGCACATTACTTTTATCATAAAGAACATGGGGTGGTGTGGGTGGTGTGGTGTTTAATTAAAAGTTAACTTTTATGGTGATTGTGTACACATCTAAGCAAAATTAAATTACTTAAATTCACAAAACATCAAGGTGGTGCATTTAATGATTTGAAACAGCAACATTACATAACATTTTCAATTCAAACATAAGGTTAGCAATAACTATTTATTTAAAATCTAGCTAGCCTTTCATCAAAAATCCATATTAAATTAAATACACTTCCAATGTTCCTAAACTTTGGTACACAGCAACATATACATAAACTAAGCTCACATGCCAAAGTTTAGCTCCATATTACATATATATTAATTTATATGAAAAAGACAAAAATCAGCCTAGCATAACTCAAATAAATCCTACAAAAAGATTTATTAATCCTTTTGTCTCAACTTTCTACTACAGGCCATTCATGTCCATTATAAGCCTCTAGCCAAAGCACAAGTGTAGATTCAAATTATTTTTCAAGTTATTAATTTAAACTCCTAAGCAAGATTAAATCCAAAACAAGCATCAAAACACATTCTAAAATCTCATGCACTTTAACAGAGGTACATCTCATCATAACAAAGCTGTGGGGTGCATTAGTGCTTAGGGAAAGTTTATAAAAGGGGCTATAAAAAGCATCAAGCTTAGACTAGCATAAGACTTACATAAATCATAATTAATTATCTACTCATCAAACTCATGTCAACTTTGGTCACCAATCTAAACATGTCATAAAGAACAACATATCCAAAGTTGACTTCCATATTAGGAGTATATTTTAAACTACAACAAAAACACTTCAAACTGAGTTTGATTTTTTATTCAAAATCTATAGACAAAAACCCTATATAACCTTTCTAGAAAAGGTAAAGTTCTTCACTAGGAACCCAACAAAATTAGATTTGCATTTTTTTGATTTTGCTACGCTTTTTAATGATTTTTCGAAGTTTCAGAGAAAACCTAAGAATCCCTCTTACAAGCGAGTCCCTGGAACAAGTTTTCGATATTACGCAAAGGCCCTTGGATTACGAGAAACACCCTAGGAAGATTCTAATCCTTGCAATCGGGTCCTTCGCCGGCCGGGGAGTCTCATCGGCAGCGAAGGCCGGTCGTCCTTGGGCGGGGAGCGGCCTAAGGTGGGGTTTGGACTTACCCTCGACCGAATCTTGGCGGTTGTTGGGGCAGTGGAGCCCCCGGTGAAGGCCGGCGGCGGCGAGGTGGCCGAGCAGACCGCCTCGGCTCTAAAGCTGGCGGGCGGCGGCTCTGCGGGTCAAGGTCGGCGCACAGGAGGCTTCCTTGGGTGTGTGAGGAGGGGTGGAAGTGTTGAGAGCTCGACGGGATTGGGCGGAAGGGCTAGCTCGGCGGCGCTCTGCTATGGCGAGCGGCGGAGCGGATAGGGGTAATGCCGGCGCTACTCGGCTCGGTTCGTTTTGTTGAGAAAAGGGAGGGGAACACGAGGAGATGGCAAGCCTATTGGCGCCAGCAAGGGCGGCCAACTGGCCCTGACCGCATGCGCACGGGGTGCGCAGCGCAGGCGCGCGACGATGCGTGGCCAGGGGGCCCGCGACCGGTCGGCATCCTGGCCCCTAGACGCGGCGCATGGTCCTGCGGGTCTTCGGAGTCCCCACGGAGACGCCGAGGCATCTGTACGCTGGCGCGAGGCGTGGGCTACACGCGGCGAGGCGGTTCGGGTGGCGCCTCGCTCTGGAGAGCGAGGGCGCGCGTGCTAGGCGCAGGGCGCCCATTTTTATTTCATTTGCGCCTCTTCAACAAAGTGAAACTCGAGTTTTTCGAAATAAAGTTGAAAATTGCCAAAAACAAAAGTTGTAGATCAAGGATAGGACTACAACTTTTACAAAGGGCGACATATGTTTTGGTAAATTGTTTGACGGGAAAATCGTGGCGAAGTTGAAGTTTTTCCACGGCTTGATTTACTGTTCATAAGGGCTTCAACCCTGTTTTTGGCTAATTTTCACTCAAAATTTGAATGTCCGTCAATTATGAAAGTTGTGTTGGCATATTTTGAAGTTTTATTATGAAATTTGGAGAACGCGCTAGAAAACCATTTAAGGAGTATAGAGTCCTTAGGGGTTTAACTTCAAATTGATCGGTTTGACCAAGGTTTCTTTTGCAAAGTTGTCAAAGACTAGTGTAAGCATGTTTTGGGACTAACCACACTTAATTATCAAGGCTAATTCATGTACTTATCCTAATTAAACATCAGGGATGTTACATGTAGTTCTTGAGATGGTCTTGAGTCTTTTCACCATCTTGTTGGTTCTTCTTCAGCTTGTAGTCCTTCCAGCAAATAAGGATCAGTATGTACCCACACACTATGATCCCACCTTCTGATGCACACTTTGCAGCTTGCATTAGTGCCTCTGGTTGTTTGAGCCCTTCTTGAATGTGTGTAGGGATCTTGCCATTTAACCCTCGGCTAATCCAGTCCAGATCTCTTCCCAATTTTCTTGAATCCCATGGCCCTCGTTGTGCTCTGGAAGGGCGTGCATCACCTAACAAGTTTGTTACAGCCATATAAGTTAATAATTATTCGGTTGGTAATTAGGAGATTCGAATATGATACCAAATGACTTGCCTTCTGCAGTCGTCATGTCGATGATGTTCTCATCATGGGTTGCTGTTGCTTGGCCTTCAGTGGGCAATTCTTATGTATCAGGAGTTGTCCCACTCCCATCAGTTAAAGCCAATTCCCTTGCCTTGGTCCTAGTCAGTCTAGGAGGCATTTTGGTAGGGTCATCCGGTGCCTGAATTCTCTTGGTCCCTCTTCCTCCCCTGATAGGTATGCTATGAGTGACCTGATTACACAAAATTCTACAAAAAAAGAGAAGTTCAGAAGCAATCCTGCATAACTAATACATGAAACGAGTTCATGATAAGATTACCTCTTGTTGACATGTCTCTTGGTCAGATTCATGTTCATCAGACGAGTTTTACTCCGGATCCGGATCTTGTATTCTTGTATCGTTGGTACCCTTTCTGCTTGGTCGGTCAGGTGGTGAAAGTGATTTCATTTTATTGAGGCCAAGTGTAGAAAAGAATGTGTGATTCCTCAAGACATTAATGTCCCTCTACCGCTCGTAATCGCAGCGCATGTCTACTTCTGTAAGGAAAGGAGAGAAACTTCTGTAAGGTGGGCCTACCACTATAAATAAAACTAGATCTAAAAACTTCTATAAGAACCAATAGGATGTTCCTAGCCGAAACAAGATCTTAAAAAGGATGTTCCTAGCCGAAACAAGATCCTGAGAAGAACTAGTTTAGACATGGGATCTGTCAGATCTAAAAACTTCTATAAGAACAAGTAGGACGTTCCTAGCCGAACAAGATCCTGAAAGGATGTTCCTAGTCAAAACAAGATCCTAAGAAGACCTACTGTAAACATGGGATCTACCTAATCAAAGAAAAAACAAGTGCACACATGGGATTTGCCACATGGGAAAACACGCAAGTACAAATCCACCGAGGAAGCTGAACCGAGGAGAAAAACATTGTACCTTGTTCTGGATATTTCCTTCATACGACATTCCCTCCTAGTGCCATTGTGTCGTCGCTGCTGGTTCTACATAGGCAGATGTGAAAGGGGCTGAAGCTATGAGCAGTAGATTTGGGACGATGGAGGAGAGGAGGTGAAGATTTGGGCTGGCAGCGAGGAGGGAAGGGGAAATGGGGGCAGAAAGATTTGAGATGGCGAGGAGTACAAGGGAGGGAAGGGACAGGGGCGGGGGTAATTTATCCATTTCGGTGGAGGGCCCTGTCAGATTACTAATATACCCTTTCATTATGGTGGTGGCTGAAACGGGGTGCTCCTGGGAAGGGGAAGCAAAAAGGACATTTAACATCTATTTGGCCGAGGCATCCGAAATTCTGAATATTTGAATAGCGCGCCGGTTTGTTATGGGGACTAGTCAGCGCTATATATTGGCGGCAAAGGATGTTCCTCTTATCTAGATATTGGTACAAAGTATATTCCTTTGTTAGGAACTGTTGGCGTTTCTTAACCTCAACACTTGGCGCTGTGGTAGCGTGAGCGTGTAAGAAACTCCTGGGTACACTGACGAGTGCGAACGAATCCGCAAGCACACGGATACACCGTTGTAGCACTTCTCCCTTGTAGAATAAGTATTCCCGTCGGGTTTCATTCCTAGGACGGAGAGTAACCAGAGAGGGTCTATCCAAGGACACCAGCTTCCGCTGGGATAGGTTGGGATATGAGAAGCACTTCCTTACGAGACGGATCTGTCCGCTATTAGTCCTCCCCGTGGGGCGCCAGCCCATCCTAACTTTTTAGGGAGAGGGCAATGTACTGGCAATGGGGCCTAACTCGGTACGCAGGCGTGGAGGGTTGCAAAGGATCCAACAGGCTGTCACCACTGCGGCCTACCTCTATCGTTACGCGAACGCACGTGGTCATCGCAGGATAACCAGAGCCCAGACACCACGTCTATGCCCCAGATAACTACTATAGTGCGGTTACATCTGTCGACCCGCTAACAACACTATAGCAACTCGTATAAATACGGAACCACGAACTAGAGAGAGAACAGAATCAAATCATACTATTCATCGAGGTACAGAGCAGAAAGGAAGCTATGGATGCAAACAAATGAGATACAGCAGACTCACTTAGCTAAACAGGATCAGAGCATGCAAACAGGTATATGAACTACTTGGCTAGCTCTAAAGGATCGAAGCCTTGTGTCACGAAGAACACAAGCCTGTAACTTATGAATGAGCTAAGAACACAAGAACAAATCAAGCATGCATGATGTCCACTATAGTCTAAATAAGAAATCCTGAAATACTCACTTTGATCTAAATGAAGAACAAGCATCCACGAGGACATCAACTCACTCCTCACCCCTACTCTACCTCTCAACTAATCCTAGTGTAGATCTCTTCTCAACACCATTCTACCACATAGAGGTGAGAATCACCTCACATGGGCAGAATTAGAGAGAGGGAGAGAGAGCTACACAAGAGAGAAGTGGAACTTGAGAGCTTGGTGGTGTGTGTGAAATGGAGCCCCTCCCCTTCTATTTATAGGCAAGGGAGTGGCTTGCTCCGGGGCTCCAAGTGCTCCAAAACACCCCGAGATGCAGCCAAGGACCAATGAGCGAGCAACACGTGGAGGGGGGAGATCAACCAACCCTAGGTCGGTTCGGCTGATCCTAGGGTCGGCCGAAGCTCCCAGCCTGCCATCTAGCTTGTGCTTCCTCTGGCTCGCTTCCATGTGGGTCCTAGTGCCTCTCCTCCGTGCATGGCACGTTTCCTGGCGGTTTAGTTGGCAAAGTGGGCCCATGGATCCATGTGATGCTGATGTGGCAGCGTATGATTCGTCGAGAGTTCTTCACATAGATTGGTGACATCATGGATCCAGGAGAATCCATGTGGCAGCCCCTGATTGGCCAGCATTTGAGTGCCTTGGATTGGGGTGGAGTAAATGTGCATGGATTCCTCTCATTTATTATGCTAAATACCTGCATTCGAATAGACATCGAAACTGGTGGAAAGTATTAATTTAAGCTCCTATTCTAGTGTGGATGTGCAATTCATGCTCCAATTTACAAGAGTTGACGGCCGTAAAAATGGCACTTAACAGCCGTCAACAACACCCCCACACTTGACCTTTGCTTGTCCCGAGTGAAGGGGAAACAAAGCCAGGTGAGTCATGAATACCAAAGAGTAAGACAAACATAAGAGATAATCCAAGTCATACCTTGCTCCTGTGAACCTCTGTGGAGTGGCTATCATGTCTCCTTGGGTGATTGAAAAGTAGAACAGCTGTGACTCAAGTCACTTATGCACCTGATGAAAAACACCTTGGGGTTTTGCAAGTTTTTCATAAACAAAACTCTTGGTGGCTTCCTCATTTGATTCTCTCAGATCGCTCAATGTGTATATGTCCTCACTAAGGCATTTGACTTTCTTCATCCTACTTCTAATGATGGCTATATGTGGAGCTCAGGGTAGGATAAAGAGAAAACATACTTGCATCACATATATTGCAAAGTCAAAAACCGGATCCACAGAGAAAATCAAATCATACCATCAGATCAAGATGTGCACCGCTATGGCTATGGTGGGTATGGTAAGGTGGATACTAGGCCTGGAATGGGTGCTAGATATTATCATACATTTATGATGAAAACTATGGGTTAATGGTAAGGTGGACACTAGCCCCGGAATGGACACTAGTTATTACCATCAAGATTATGGAACTCCTTTTTGCATGACCATCTCTCTCTTGTTCCTCTTTTATTTTGGACATGGGCTACCCTTTCTTTCTCCCCTTTTTTTATCAACATGCTTTGAGCATGTGCTCCCCCTTTTTTTTCATAGCCCATGTCTCTTTTTTTTGAAGGATACTTTTGGAGAGAGAGGTCACACCACATATGGAGCTTTTATTTTTATGGAATGGATGAATGATACAATGCTAACTTCCAGTGTAGAAGCATAGCAAGGGGAAATAGGTGGGGTGCACATGAATCTTGATCATGAAAGTAATGAAAAGAATTCTCACAAGGGTCACAGAATTTGACAAGGCTCAATGAAATAACAAGCAGCATATGAATCTAAGGTTTTCAACTACGAAGATCATATGGCTCTAATGGGACAGAGGCATATCAAAGAGGAGCCTTTCCAAGAGGTTTTGAGTTTTTTTTTCAAAATAAATAACCCAAGAGAGTTAGTCATCAGAGCAACAGATCATATCATCTAGCCATATCATACTCGTCAATTACTTAGGTAAACACGCTGGTCCTTAAGACGGTTATGGCTCACAAGCATCAGGTAGATAACAAGGAATAAAACATATGTGGGTCTACTTAGGCATCAAGCAAGCTGGGTGATCTTTAGCATCATCATTCGAGTTTTAGTTTAGAGATAGACAGATATAGTTTATAAAACTCAGGAATGAAAGAGAGTGAGATGTCGAGATGCAAACCAGCGCTATGCATGGGAGTTTAACCGTGAGAGGCTCTCCATAGGAGTGAACTCGTGTGGGTCCTGTTCAGGTTCTCGGTAGGTGATCGATCGGCTAGCGCAGAGTGCTCACAGTAGGTACGTGCGAAAGCGTCATGCCTGCATTGGGAGAGTCGTGGCTCTTCCCCCACACTGTCTCGAACCTAAATGTCCTCTAAATCAAAAGACCAAAGTAATGACACAAGGGTGGCTAAACCGGGTTACATGACCGGTGAGCCACTTTATTCAAATCCAAATGTTCTAGAAATAAAATGATTAGGCACTTACACACATGAAAAGAAATAAATGAAATAAAGGGAAATAAACCTAGACCTAGACTAGTGCCTAATAAACTAAAGTTGGGGCTAATCCCCACTACTCGGAAAGGATCTGCTCCTTTCCCTCAGCAACTGCCAACCTCTGCAGCTTCTGGGTCATGTCCTCCTCCAGCTGGCGGTACTCACGCCTGAGCTCACGGTACTCGTCCCTCTGCTTAGCTAGCCTTTCAACTAGCTTCTCATGTTCTGCGAACAGATCAGCTAACTTGTTTGCCAGCTTTGCTAAAGCAGGGGTCTTCTTGGCGCCATTCCTCCGAATGTCGGCGAGGATCTTGATGATGTCTCGCTCCCACTAAGGTGGCTTATGGTAGGGCGTACCATAGCCTCCAGTGGCGGTCTTCACTCCGAAGATCTCGCACCGGGTCTGTGGGAGTGGAAACTCATCCCACACGTCCTGCTCATACGTGTGGCAGAAGGCCTCTCCGTAACTGTTGAAGTCGGAGCCAATGTGGCGCTCTCCCAGCTTCAGGGGTGGCCCAGGAGGATCGTCGAACAAGACACACTTGCATGCAATGGTCTTGTTTCCCATGGTGGCCATCCTGACTGGGAAAGAGGGCGGGTAGGAGGAGCCTCGCCGGGACGACTACACCGAGGAGTCGGTGTGCACCCTTCGAGCACTCTCTACACTCCTGCCTCTCTCAGGAGTCATGGCCTCCGGCGATCCCATCACTTCATCCAGGTCATCGAGGTCGACGAGACGAGAGGAGCTCCCTCCCCCTGAAGTGAGGGGCAAAGCCACCCTACGGAGCCAAGCAAAACCGTAGCTGACCATGGATGCGCTGGGTTTAGGGAAGTGAGTTGGAGGAGATGGATTTGCGACGTGAAAACTCGTCGGGCGACAGGGAGAAGGTTTCTAGAGGAGAACGAGACGCACACGCGAAAGAAGAAGGGAGGCAGTGTCACAGGGTTTCGGCCGAACCTGGGTTCGGCCGACCCTAGGTGGGCCTCTTTGGCCTTCCTCCTTCTCGTGTGGGCTCAAGCATGCCTCAGGACCAAAGGCCCAGGTGGATTCCCCGAGATGGAAAGGTTGGCTTAGGCTTAAGGCTAGAATAAGGTTGAGGTTGAATAATCAACCTCTACTATATAATAACTTCGGCCAAGCCATAATGTAACCATAAAAAATCTGGGGGAGCTCACCTTGGCAACATACCTGGTCCATCAAAAGTGTAGGAGCTTCTGATGGGGATCATGAAGCATTCACCTTGTCGCCATGATGGCGTTGCCTTCCTGTGGTCCTTTGCTTACTCCTTTTTATCTTGGCAAATTCTTTCTCGTGCATAATCAATGTCCACAAGATACCCGAAGGATAATTCTTCCTGGGGAAACGAGATGAGTCCCAAGAGTACTCAGGGTGTGGGTGTCTTGTGATCTCCTGTCTCACTCATGACCATCTCCCTTGCAGATACGGTGACATGTGATGATAAGCTCTGATCTGCAAGGTTAGCGCATATACGAACTCGAGCCCAAAAGATATATCGAAGCCGAAAGCAAACATGATCATCCCAGAGATGCCGAGGCATCCCTGAGGTGGTCACGAGACTCGAGAACTATAGCACCAGGGTCTCAGAACTCGGAGATGAAAAGATCGAGCGCTGAGGCTAGTGCTTCATCAACAGGTACCGATCTCCGAGTGAACTCAAGCTCAGAAAGACACTCGGCCTTCAAAGAGGATAGATCATGGACTTCCAAAGGCCGGTGTACAATTAGGAACCAGAGTTTGGATGAAGAACGAGATTTAACTCGCTCTTACCTTAGGCAAAGGGTTCGGTGTTCTCATCAGAACGATGGAAACATCCCGAGGTCTGGCCTAAGCTTCCAATGGGAGGTTATGGATAAGCTGGAAAGTGCAACTCCCATTGGGCATCGATCGAGTCAGGCATAAGATACGAAGTTTAAGCTTCTCCTGACTAATCGGCATCGATCGATGGGCTTAAGATAAGAAGTGAATGTACTCCAGTTGATCGGTAAATGATCGTACTCCTTCGGTCTGATAAATGAATCCGATGGATTATAAAGCAGAGACCGATGTTTTGGTTTATACGAAACTTTAGTGCAAGGCACTTCAGCTCAAACCTCAACGTAGGAACACGATAAACCTCTCGTACCCTCCTTAGGAGATAGTAGTTAGGATCGAGCAAGTCATCCTAGCCAGGAATGATCGTTCTTTTCGAACTACTCTCTCCGTCCTCCCACGAGACAAAGTCTCGGAGAGAAGGTCTACGAAGATGCACGAGAGGGGAACCCAAGGGTAGATCTCGCGCCACGAAATCTTTCCCTTAGACTCCTGCTATTCAGGAATGACATCTTTAGCCAGAGCTCAGAAAGAGTGGATATGAAGTCTCGGACTCAGCTGATGATGGATCTAGGTGGCTCAATATTTCCTCTAGTGGGTGCCTCATTGACCGGGGTGCAAGGGGAGCTGAAATCCCGGAGTTTCTCCACGATCTCTTTTGCCCTGGCAACATCTAGGTGCACAAAGGATCCTACGGAAAGAGCATTAAGCCTCATGGCATCATCCTTCTGCAATCGAAACCAAAAGTGCTGGAGCAACATCCAATCAGGAATGTAGGGGACTGGGCAATCTTCCACCGTAGAGGCGAAATGATTCCATGCCATCCCTAGTGATTCCTCCTCACATTGCTCGAAACAGAGAATCTCGGTCCTTAGCGAGATGACACGTCGTATTAGGAAGAATTGGGAGCAGAAAGCTGCTCTCAACCTTTCCCAAGTAAGGTAGTCCCTACCAAAACAACGGTGCCAGTCCCGTGCTTTCCCGGAGAGGGATAGCAGGAAAAAACTCTCTTTTCCGAGCATCCGTTGATTCTCCGGTTTTACCCCGAGTTTCAATCAGACGCTCGTAGTCTCTTACATGATCAAAGGGGTTCTCATGACTTAACCCCGAGAAGGATAGGTCCTGAATTAGCTTCATGAGAGAGGGGCGAAGCCAACAGCCAGATGTAAGAATGGGTCTTGACGAAGATGGCTCTGAGGGTTCACTCCTCGAAGGCGGAAGGTGTTTACAAGGATAACCTTCCATGGGTAGCAGGGGTAGAGGTAGAAGTAAAGAAAACAAAAGGGATATCTCAAAAAGGGTAATGGGGGTGAAGGTAGAAGAAAAAAGGAAAAAGATAAATACGAGGATAGACGGGCTCGAATGTTAACAACAGTCGTCCCCGGCAACGGCGCCAGAAATGCTTGTTGGTGTTTCTTAACCTCAACACTAGGCGTCGTGGTAGCGTGAGCGTGTAAGAAACTCCCAGGTACACTGACGAGTGCGAACGAATCTGCAAGCGCACGGATACACCGTTGTAGCACTTCTCCCTAGGAGAATGAGTATTCCCGTCGGGTTTCGTTCCTAGGACGGAGAGTAACCAAAGAGGGTCTATCTAAAGACACCAGCTTCCGCTGGGATAGGTAGGGATATGAGAAGCACTTCCTTAAGAGGCTTAGCTCTCGAGACGGATCTGTCCGCTATTAGTCCTCCCCGTGGGGTGCCAGCCCATCCTAACTTTTTTGGGAGAGGCCAATGTACTGGCAACGGGGCCCAACTCGGTACGCAGGCGCGGAGGGTTGCAAAGGGTCCAACAGACTGTCACCACTGCGGCCTACCTCCATCGTTACACCAACGCACGTGGTGTTCGCAGGATAACCAGAGCCCAGACACCACATCTATGCCCCAGATAACTACTATAGTGCGATTACATCTGTCAACCCGCTAACAACACTATAGCAACCTGTATAAATACGGAACCACGAACTAGAGAGAGAACGGAATCAAATCATACTATTCATCGAGCTACGGTGATAGAGGGGGAGTGCCCGATCTTTCGGTGAGTGGAGATAAATCCGATTTGGTGGTTGTTGACCCTCACGATCCGACTACGACGAGCAAACTCGAAGCGCCAATGCAATCGCTGAACCAACTCCCGATGGTTACCAACCTTGCCGGTGCAAAGTCATCCTGATCACGAAGATCGTTTCCTGCACGCAATCGAAGAACGAACAAGAAAAAGAGGCGAGCAATCTTACTATCACTCGAAGGTGGAGTCTGCAATATACGAAGGCAGCGCTATGCGGCTGTTTGGTTGTAGCTAAAGCTAACTTGTAAAACAAACTCAAGTCTGAAAATAAACAAGGGGTCTATCTAAATAGGGGGCGCAGCCCCTGGCGGCCACGAGGGGCGACGCTACAGTACCCGTGGGTACTGTTCACACGCGTGAACAGTACCCTAGGCTCACATGGGCCTCTTATTGGGTCAACAGCCCAAAAGGTATTGGCGCAACGCCCTGGCAGATTCTGGACGTCCACTTCTTTCGATAATACCCGTTGACTTGGGATGAATTTGGGCCTCAAACCAGTGCCATTGGAAGCGTTATGAAATTCTGCTTCCAGCCATATAAAGAACGTCCAAAACCAACTTTGTATGTGACCTGGGCGTCATTTTTAGTGCGCACTGGTCCGGGACTCCGAACTGGGCTCGAACTTGAATTCTTTTGGGCCTCCACCTTGGGGACTCGAACCGGATCAACCTGGGACCTCCTTCTTGACTTGGAAAACCTTGCTGGACTCCATCTTCTCCAATCCATGCACCACGCATGGACATAAGCATGGTTGCCATGTCCGCATCATCCTCCCCTTCTTGACGAAAAGCCGTCCTCGGCGTCGATTGTACTTGAAACCAATCGTGGGAAGCACAAAGGAGAACGGGGTTGCGAAAACAAATGGAACTGAAATAATTGTGAAGAAGGACAAAACCTCGTTTCCAATTTGCTAGTGTGTCATCTTGTATGAAAAATTCAGCAAGCATGCAACCTTCGTGATTGGATTTCACACATTGTACTTCAACACCATCCTGCAAAAGATTAGTACCAAGAAACGACAATGCAGGAATAGATGGCAGGAACCAATGATGCTCCCCTTCTTGGGAGTCAACCGTTTTATTTAAAACAAAACTACGAGAGGAACATGTGAAAGTGTTTGTATGATGGTGTCCCTCTAATCGATCACAATCTTGCACAACAAAAGGAGAATTCATATTGCTACAAATGTAGACGCGATGTATCATATATTGTCCCTTGTTATATTTGCCAATAACATGATATGAATGTCTAGACAACCATGGCAAATCAGCATATGCAAAAATTCTCTCTTCTAAACAATCTAGATTACACAAATCATCAAATTCAATGTAACCCAAGGTATGTAAAGAAGACAACAAATGTATCTCATCATTTTTACAAGCAACATGCATAATATGGTTCTTTTCAGTACTAGCATGTAAAACTGAAGTAGTAGCACACAATTCATCTTCATCACAAGAAACATCAAGCAAATCACCATATGACAAAGATAAATCAAGAGATGGTTCTACTATTAATTGCTCAACTAAAGCATGATTTGTGGACTGCACATTAACACAATTCTCACCTTCCGTGAGTGTAGTACCATGAACATTACCTGTGTTCTCAGTAGGAGTATATGGTGCATTGTAAAATGATGGTTCAGAATTGGCACATGAGGATGTGAGCTCCTCATTTTCTTTCATGTCGTCCATGTCCGCTTGCTGGTGGTGAGCATCCTGGTGCGGAATTGCCTTCGACTCAGCCCTTTCGTGGGATGTAGCTGTGGACGTGGATGGTGCAAGGGAAACGGATGCTGAACTGGGTGTCGAACCGCTGCCTGCAAAAGAGTTAGAATATGTCTTCGAGCGGCGTCCCTGCACTTCACGTTCAGCGTTGCGAGCATAATATGAAGGCACAAATCTACGTCGCATAGCAGCTTTTAATTCAGCCCAAGTGGTGGGAGTGGTAATGGGATTTTTTTGTTCATAACGCCACCAATGTAAAGCAAGATCAGTAAAAGCACTAATAGCAGCTTTAACTTGAGAACTAGCAGGAAGATCATGGCATGAAAATTTCTGTTCGACCGCTAACTCCCAATCAAGATATGCAGCTGGATCATATTTGCCATTGTAAGGTGGAATTGTAAATGGAAGCTTAGCAAAAGAATTATTACCACCATGGTTGCACGCACAACGGGCGCGTCCACTGAAGTCTCCAGCATCCATATCCTTCTGTAAACTTGTGATCAACGTTTTCATTGCATCGAGGTGTGACACAATGGTGTCAAGCTTGGTCTTAGTGGCCTGCGGCTGTTCATCCTTCTTGTCTACGTCTTCTGCCATGGTTAGCACAAACACAAAACAAAATCGACGACAAAACAGGGGTGTAACGGCTCACAAGACGCTCAAACTAGTGCTGTTATCAAATTCTTATCCGTTCTTACCACGCACACAGGGGCGACCTGCAACCAACCGGTGGAACTCGCGAAAGATTGGAGGAGCAATTGCCTGGCGGGACAAAACCTGCTCGTCGGAGAATTATGTGGTGTTCTAGGAAGGCTACACTCAAATGGAAGGATTAGCACAATCAAACAATAATGCGAAGTTGAATAAGGATGCTAAACACGATCAAACGTTGCTGGAAACGAGTGCAAAAAGAAGAACAAGAGGGGGGAGCAACAGGAAGGACAGGAAGGGGTGCACTGGTAGGGCGCCGAGCCAGAGTTGGAGGCGCGCACGTCCGGTCTTGCGGAAGGAGACCGACGCCCCCGGAGTAGGATCTCCCCGACCTTCCTTTTTTTTGGCGGGGTGCGTGGAGAAAACCGCTTGGGAAACAATACGGCGTGCGTGGGCAGGTTTCACGGCGCGAGTAGTGGGTATCGCGCGTTGTGCGTCGGGGCGAAAAAACAGAGAGAAAAAAAACTTGCGTTGCACCGATCCGGGGGAAAAACGCGAGGCCACGATAGGGTCGCGCGACCCCGGGATGGAGGCGGCGCGTGATTGGCTCGGTGGAGTCCGGTTCCTTTCCCTTTTTTTTTTCTGGCCTTTTCCTTCCTTTTTTTGTCTGCTTTTTATCTTTTTTTTCTTTTCTGTTGACGTTCCTTTTTTTTACGACTATCCTTTTTTTTCTTTTCTGCTAACGTGCCAAAACACAAGGCACGAAGGGGGGAACCGTGAGAGGAACCGGCACATGCTACCAGGGGGTCGCGACCTTCCGCGGTGTGAGGGGTTGAGCGCGAGGGGTTCGCGAGAAGCGAAAAAAAACGGTGTGTAGTGGGGTTGGTTAGCAGTGGAGAGGGAAAAAAACGGTGGCGGCGATTAGGGTTTAGAAGAAAAACAAGAAAATACAAGGAACCAGCAACGATTGAACGAACAAAGCACGCAAACTCAACAAAGCAAATTATTGAATGAAAGTGCAAGGCTAAAACGGGTTGCTGGGACAAGGATCTAATCTAGAACAATTTTTTTTGTTTTTGTGGACTGTAGGAAATAAAAACACTCGATAAACTCACCGATCAACCTGGAAAGCTGATACCACTTGATAGAGGGGGAGTGCCCGATCTTTCGGTGAGTGGAGATAAATCCTATTTGGTGGTTGTTGACCCTCACGATCCGACTACGACGAGCAAACTCGAAGCGCCAATGCAATCACTGAACCAACTCCCGATGGTTACCAACCTTGCCGGTGCAAAGTCAGCCTAATCACGAAGATCGTTTCCTACACGCAGTCGAAGAACGAACAAGAAAAAGAGGCGAGCAATCTTACTATCACTAGAAGGTGGAGTCTGCAATACACGAAGGCAGCGCTATGCGGCTGTTCGGTTGTAGCTAAAGCTAACTTGTAAAACAAACTCAAGTCTGAAAATAAACGAGGGGTCTATCTAAATAGGGGCGCAGCCCCTGGCGCCACGAGGGGCGATGCTACAGTACCCTAGGCCCACATGGGCCTCCGGTTGGGCCAACAGCCCAAAAGGTATTAGCGCAGCGCCTTGGCAGATTCTGGACGTCCACTTCTTTCGATGATTTCCGTTGACTCGGGACGAATTTGGGCCTCAAACTAGTGCCATTGGAAGCGTTATGAAATTCTGCTTCCATCCATATAAAGAACGTCCAAAACCGACTTCATATGTGACTTGGGCGTCGTTTTTAGTGCGCACTGGTCCGGGACTCCGAACTGGGCTCGAACTTGAATTCTTTTGGGCCTCCACCTTGGGGACTCGAACCGGACCAACCTTGGACCTCCTTCTTGACTTGGAAAACCTTGCTGGACTCCATCTTCTCCAATCCATGCACCACGCATGGACATAAGCATGGTTGCCATGTCCGCATCATACGGAGCAGAAAGGAAGCTATGGATGCAAACAAACGAGATACAGCAGACTCACTTAGCTAAACAGGATCAGAGCATGCAAACAGGTATATGAACTACTGGGCTAGCTCTAAAGGATCGAAGCCTTGTGTCATGAAGAACACAAGCCTGTAACTTATGAACGAGCTAAGAACACAAGAACAAATCAAGCATGCATGATGTCCACTATAGTCTAAATAAGAAATGCTGAAATACTCACTTTGATCTAAATGAAGAACAAGCATCCACGAGGACATCAACTCACTCCTCACCCCTACTCTACCTCTCAACTAATCCTAGTCTAGATCTCTTCTCAACACCATTCTACCACATAGAGGTGAGAATCACCTCACATGGGCAGAATTAGAGAGAGGTGAGAGAGCTACACAAGAGAGAAGTGGAACTTGAGAGCTTGGTGGTGTGTGTGAAATGGAGCCCCTCCCCTTCTATTTATAGGCAAGGGAGTGGCTTGCTCCAGGGCTCCAAGTGCTCGAAAATACCCCAGGATGCAGCCAAGGACCAATGGGCGAGAAACACGTGGAGGGGGGAGATCAAACGACCCTAGGTCGGTTCGGCCGATCCTAGGGTCGGCCGAAGCTCCCAGCCTGCCATCTGGCTTGTGCTTCCTCTGGCTCGCTTCCATGTGGGTCCTAGTGCCTCTCCTCCGTGCATGGCACGTTTCTTGGTGGTTTAGTTGGCACAGGGGGCCCATGGATCCATGTGATGCTGATGTGGCAGCGTATGATTCGTCGAGAGTTTTTCACATGGATTAGTGACATCATGGATCCAGGAGAATCCATGTGGTAGCCCCTGATTGGCCAGCATTTGAGTGCCTTGGATTGGGGTGGAGTAAATGTGCATGGATTCCTCTCATTTCTTATGCTAAATACCTGCATTCGAATAGACATCGACACTGGTGGAAAGTATTACTTTAAGCTCCTATTCTAGTCTGGATGTGCAATTCATGCTCCAATTTACAGGAGTTGACAGCCATAAAATGGCACTTAACAGCGTCAACAGGAACCACTAATTTCGTTTATGTACTTCTCCACTTAAAAGGATGTCCGTTGTTAAGTAGTAAGGAACCGGAGGGCGTACTTTGGATGGATTGTCAGATGATGAGCACGTTGCATACTGCTCAATCATGCCCACATTGGAGATCAACACATCCCTTCCTTCATCGATTCAATTTGCATACTACTAGAAGATCATGAGCACGTTGCATACTGCTCAATCTCCTCTTGATCTCCGGATCTCTCTCTGAATTGTTCGATTCTCCGGATATGGTTGACCTCGGAGGCAATTATCGGTGTCTCTGGCAAATGGCAGTGTCGGCAGACACTTAGGGTTCCATCATCTTGACGCTGAAGAAATGGGAGGCCGAACCGACGTCAAAAGGGGGTGGGCCGGCCGGCGTGGGCCCACTTCGGCCCGGTTCAGCCCCGTCTTCCTCCATGTGGCTTCTCTCGTCGATAAGGCCTTCTGCTCCTTTGCATGTGGGCTTTAGACGTCATTATCCCCACGACCAAGATAGGGGTCTTCTCACATGAACTCTGGTCTTTTATCTTGGTCCTTGGGAATATCTTGTCCTTGCATCTTATTCCTTGCCACCTTTGGAAGTAAAGATCATCTTGTATTTGCACACGAACGGAGTTCCTTGATCCTCTTGCATAGGATCCTCTGAACTAGATGCAAACTTATCCATTAAGCGCTTGATTTCCTGCAAAGACATCATACTACCAAAAGCACATGCAAAGTTGAACTTGTTACATCATTAGTATGCCTAGTGGCGGGTTAGTTCCAAATCAAAGCTGAAACCAACGTGAAACAAGTGCTATAGGGGTGTCATATTTGATCGCCAACACACTCCATATCGGGACGGCAATCGATCCTAAATAGGAAAGCACGCTCGTCGACTTCCTCCGAGCAAAACTCGACATATTTGCATGGAAGCCCTCGGACATGCCGGGGATTCCAAGGGAGGTCGCCGAGCACCACCTCGACATCAAACCCAGCTCTAAGCCGGTCAAGCAACGACTCTAGCATTTCAACAATGACAAGTGTAAGGCCATCTGTGAGGAAATCAAGAAGCTCCTTAGTGCAGGGTTCATTAGGGAGGTATACCACCCCGAGTGGTTAGCTAACCCCGTCCTTGTAAAAAGAAGAATGGCAAATGGAGTATGTGTGTTGACTACACGATCCTTAACAAGGTGTGCCTAAAGGATCCTTTCCCTCTCCCGTGCATAGATCAGGTGGTAGATTTGATAGCAGGGTGTGAAACCCTCTGTTTTCTCGATGCCTACTCAGGCTACCATCAGATCCTGATGAGCTTGATCGATCAGCTTGCCACGTATTTCATCATGCCTTTTGGCGCCTTCTGTTAAAACTCCATGCCTTTCAGCCTGAAGAACACCGGTGCCACATTCTAGAGATGCATGTGTCGCGTCTTTGGCGATCTCATCAGCCAATTGGTGGAGGCGTACGTGGATGACATTAAAGTGAAATCTAAGCACGTCGGTGACTTGACCCCCAACCTGATTGCAGTCTTCGAAAAGCTCAGGCAAAACAGGGTGAAGCTCAACCCCGAGAAATGCATTTTCGGGGTCCCGAGAGGAATGCTCCTCGGCTTCGTCGTGTTGGAGCGCGACATCGAAGCTAACCCTGAGAAGATCTCCACTGTCACCAACATGGGGGCCAGTTCAAAACGTAAAGGGAGTGCAGTGCATCACAGATGTCTAGCCACTCTTAGCCAGTCCATCGCTCGACTCGGCGAACGGAATCTACCCCTGTACCTCTTGCTGTAGAAAGCCAAGAAATTTTACTGGACCACCGAGGCCTAGGAAGTGCTCGATTCACTAAAGGCTTTGCTCAAGAGCCCACCAATCCTGATGGCGCCGAACGAAGGGGAACCCGTGTTGATCTACATCGCGGCGACCACCTAGGTGGTAAGCGTCGCCCTCGTCATCGAGCGAGAGCAGCCCGGGAAGGTGTTGAAGGTGCAACGCCCCATGTACTTCGTCAGCGAGGTCCTCACCGACTCGAAGATGCGGTACCCCCAGATCTAGAAGTTGATCTATGCCGTCCTCATCACCAAGAGAAAGCTCAAACACTACTTCGACAAACATCCCATAACCATAGTTTTGAAGTACCATGTCGGGGAAGTCATCCGGAGCCCCAAGGCTGAGGGAAGGATAGCAAAATCGGTTCTTGAGCTAATGGAATAAGGCATCACCTACGCCCTGCGCGACACCATCAGGTCACAAGTGTTGGCCGACTTTGTGGTCGAGTGGACAGAGGTCCAAACTCCCCCAGCACCGATCGAACACGAGATGTGGATCATGTACTTCGACGGCTCAGTCATGATGGCGGGAGGTGGCATTGGTCTCCTCTTAATCTCGCCTTTAGGTGTGCACATGGAGTACATGACCCGACTACATTTCCCCACTTCCAACAACATCATCGAGTACGAGGCTCTCCTCAACAGGCTCCGGATGGCCCTCGAGCTCGGAATCATGTGCTTGGAGGTCCGTGGCAATTCTGAGTTAGTCGTCAACTAGGTGATGAAGGAGTCAAATTGCGTCAACCCGAAGATGACAGCCTACTGCCAAGCGGTCCGCGAGCTGGAGGACAGGTTTCATTGGCTCGAGCTCAACCACATCTTGCGCCGCTACAACGAGGCAACCGCCACCTTGGTAAAGGCGGCCTCCAATCAGAAGCCCGTTTCGAACGACATTTTCGTGAGGGATCAGCACACTCCATCCATCCACCTCGATGATGACCTACTACCGGAGCCTTTAGCACAAAAAGTGATGGACATTGACGAAGTCCCAGAAAATAACCTAGAAGACCCCAACTGGAGATTCCCACTCCTTGAGTGGATTGTACAAAGAAAGCTTCCTCCCGACAAGGCTAAAGCCCGACGACTGGCGCGCCGGGCCAGGTCATTCGTCCTCATCGAGGGCGAACTCTACAGACGAGGGACCTTCAGCGTCCTGCAGTGCTGCATAGTGGTCCACCAAGGAAAGAGTTTGCTGGAAGACATCCATAGCGGAACGTGTGGGCATCACGCTGCTCCAAGAGCTCTCGTCAGAAAGGCATTCCGACAAGGCTTCTATTGGCCACTGTTGTCACCGACGCCAAGGACATCGTACGCTGATGCGAGGGCTACCAGTTCTACGCGCGACTGAACCACCTCTCAGTGTAAGGGCTCCAAACCATCCCTCTCACCTGGCCTTCCGCCGTATGGGTCTGGATCTGGTCGAGCCACTCAAGAAAGCATCCGGGGTCTTCACACACGTGCTCATCGCTGTTGACAAGTTCACCAAATGGATTGAAGCTTGACCCATCACCAAAATCCGCTCCTAGGAAGCCATTCAGTTCTTCACCGACATCATCCACTGCTTTGGGGTCTCGAACTCGATCATCACTGACAACAGCACCCAGTTCACCAGCAAAAAGTTCCTCGACTTCTATGATGAATTCATAGGTGGACTGGGCAGCCGTCGTGCATCCAAAGACCAACAGGTAAGTAGAAAGAGCGAACGACATGATCTTGCAGGGGTTGAAGCCGCAAATCTTCAAGTGCCTCGAGAAGTTCAAGGCAAAATGGATTATGGAGCTCCCGTCCATCCTCTGGAGTTTGTGAACCACAGCTAGCCGGGCTGCCGGTTTCACCCTTTCTTCATGGTCCACGGGCCCGAGGCGATCCTCCCGACAGACCTCGAGTACGGCAGCCCACGAGTTTGAGCCTACGATGAGGAAGGGAACCAGGCCTCTCTCAAAGATGCCATCGACTAGCTGGATGAAGCACGCTACACCACTCTACTCCACTCAGCCAAGTACTAACAAGCTCTACGACAGTACCACAACTGCAGCATCAGGGAGCGGGCGTTTCAAGTTGGCGACCTAGCCCTCCGACGAATGCAGGACAACCGCGAGCATCACAAGCTGTCACCTCCTTGGGAGGGACCGTACATCATTGACCAAGCGCTCCACCCCGGAACTTTCAAGCTCCAAGACGCCGACGGCCAAGTCTTCTCCAATGCCTAGAACATAGAGCAACTACGTCATGTTTACCCTTAAGTGCACTTGTACTATATCTTCTCTCTTGTGATAAATAAAAAGTGATGCCTCATTTTGGACACTTTCATGTGGCAAATTTGTGCTAGTTTTCTGAAACACACTCCCGTCACGCCTGTTAACTGAGTAGCGAGCGACCCTTCCTCCGGGCATGGTCGCCCACTGCTTGGGGTCTCCAACCAGGGGCACGGTGCCCCTGTCCTTTTTTTGAGTTCTTCAAAAAGAACACCATCATTCTCGCACGCGATTAGCAGTACACTTTTTCAAGAGGTCTTCATCTAGGTTCGCGTAGTGCAGCGTGAACATGGTGACGATCCTCCGCACCACGTTCGACGTCTGCTCCGAGGCTTGCTCCCAAGATCTTCCTGGGACGAGGGCAACATGCTCTGCCAAGGAAGCGCCGCCACCGACTTAAAGCTCCTCCAACATCTGCTCGATGGCTCGAACCAAGACCTGGTGTACTCTGTCCATCTCCTGGAGGTTTTTTCGAGTTTGCTCGCCCGACTTCTTGGACCCGTGAGCTCCCGGGCCACCTCTAAAAAGAGAGGGCATGCCTCGAATAAGCCAACACCAGAGAAAGGCGAACAAAAACAAGCAGGGAAACACAGTGTATACCTGCCATCTGGCTCTTCAGAACATCAACAAGCTATACCAATTCTTGATTCTTGGCAAGGGCGTCGTCTTACCTCCCCTGCTCGGCGTCCAGCTTGGCATGCAGGTCAGCGCTTTGGGCACGGAGAGCTACGCCAGTAGCACAAAACCAGCAACGTTACAAGACTGCCCGATAAGTGAAGGGCTGCGGAATGCAGACCCTGAGAAGAATAAATCACCAGCATTCTCATCGGCTTGCTGCTTAACAACTCCCCCGAGACGAGCATTTTCGCCAACGGTGACCCGAAGCTAGCCGTTCGAGGCAACAAGCTCCTCGTTGGTCCTCCTAAGGGCAAAGGTGGCGAAAGAAGACGTCCTCTTCAAGGTCCACCACCATCACCTCAAACGCATCGATCCTTTAGGCAAGGGCCGCGGCAGCCGCCTGCGCCTTTGCCGCAAGCTTCTCTACCTCCGCGAGCCTCACCTCGAGGGTGGCCTTTTCCTGGGCGGGGGCTTCTTTGTCCCAGGTGGCGGCCTCCTCAGTTGCACATACCTCGGCTGCAAGTTTCTCGACCTTCGCGGGCCTCTCCTCGAGGATGGGCCTTTCCTGTGCGGCGGCCTTATTGTCCCGGGCACGGACTTGAGCCTCAGTCGCGACCTAGCGTGTTGCGGCTAGCTGCCCCTCGAGCGCGGACTTCTGCGTGGTCAGCTCCTCGACGTGCTCCACAGCCCAACCTCCCGCCGGAGGAAGCATGACTTCTCCATGCTCCTCCTCATGATTCTTTGCCCACAAGAAGGCGGCGACATGAACAACCATGACAAAGGAGCATCACGACAAAACCAAGTAGAAAAAAGAGTGCGTCCGCCTCTCCCTCGGACCTGTCATCGAGCCCAAAGACGACCCGATTTGGATCGTTCCGGTCCATCCACCACAACTTGTTGTCACAAGGTTAGTTCGGGTCATCCTCGGCCAGCACGAGTGCGCAAAAAAAGTGATCGGTTGATGATGCCCTCGGGACATCAGACAGGGTGGGGGTGCCGCTCGAAGTACTTGGGGGCTCCGTCAGCCCCGGACCTGACCCCTCCGCCACACTCCCATCCATCCCCTGAGAAGCATCCACATAGAACTCCTCCGCCACAACAACCTCAGGCGACACGTCCCCCTAGGCAGCACCCGTGGTGCCGACAACCACCATGAACGGGGAGGCGATAGCGTCTCTCTCGGCGTCCTCGTTAGCAGCTATGGACGCGACTGCAGCCACATCGGTCAGCATAACTAAGGATTTCACTCCCTCCAGCCTAGAGGGAGGTACGGCCTCTCCGGGCACAGGCGGAGCCGAGTCCACCAGTTGCCGCTCCAGCATCGTCTAGAAAGCAGCGACCTCCTCCTCACAGGGCACGAGATGCTCGCCTCCCAGACCCATCGAGATGCCACTATCCCCAGGGCTCTCGTCGTCCACCGACGGGAGATCTTGCTCTTGGGAAGACACCCCCCCCCCGCCGTCACCTCGACTTGTTCAACAAGGAGAACTTGCGACCGATCGGTCGACGAGGGCGAGATGTCGGTCTTCAGCCGCTTTCGGCTCAGCACTTTCTGGGGTGCCAGCACAAGTAGTATGGGGACACGGCTAGCACAACAAAGTCACAAACTCAACTAATAGAACGAACAACTCTGGGAATGCAAACTACTCGAGAAAGGGGAAAACAAGCTTACTTCACTGAAACGACCCGGGCTCGTTTGGAACTCATCGATGTCTGCTCCGCGGAGGGTGCCGACCTCTTGGACGCTACAGACGGGACAGGAACACGAGCTCCCGAGGGCACCTTCGCACTGTTCCTGGAAGGAGGTGCTAACTGGTTGGTCGCATCTCCTCCCCGAGCTAGGAAGTGCCTAACCGCTCTTCTGCGATCCTCGCAATAGCGGGCTCCGCTCCTCCTGGCCCGTGGGCCTCACCAACAATGAGGGAGCCGAGGGACACATCTCCTCCCTCGATGAATGTGTCCTAGGGGAATGAGACCCCTGGGACGGTGAATCGGCTGCCGAGGCACGTGCCGACGAATCACGACTCCTCTCCCTTTGGGGGGAAACTGCGCACCGATGGGAATACCGTGACTCCTCGATGGTGCAGGGAGCGAGTGGAGGCAAGCGTCCACGTCAATCGTGTCGGCCACCTCCAGACTACTGATGTGACCCCCTTTGCTGGGAGCTCACACTTCCCTCAACACCCGACCGTGACGACAGCGTGCTCGAGCTAGGCCCCTACACCTATGCAAGAGGTGGCGCCACCGCCGCAATCGACTGAGGCACCACGGGCGCCCCCCAAGTCGCACCACCACCACCACCATCATCGTCACTGTCATCATTCTCCTTAGAACTCCTCTCCGTGGGCAATGGCTTAGAGTCCACATCGGAAGAGACCAACTCGCCCGCTCTTCTCCTTCTCGCTCGATGCACATTCCAATCCCTCCGGTCAATTTTGCACCCTTTCCAGGCATCCTGTTTGTCTTTTCTCCTCTTCACCCTCTCAGTAGCGGCCCGGTTCAACACCACCACCTCAGGGAGTGGCAGCTTGGACGAAGAAATGTCGTTGGCCTTCACCTAAGGGTTGGGTGTCAGAAGATGGAAGAAAAAATGCAAGAAGCAAAGGCATCCAGGCACTCACCGCGTCCTTGGTCTCCGTGTTCGGGAGCATCGGCAGGAGGTTGGGCGGCGGGTACTCATCCTTGGTGTCCCCGAACACCAATTCCACTCGCCACCGCACCTCGTCGTTAGATAGCAGGGTGTTCACCATCACTGTCCCCTTGAAGGGGGTTTTGTCGGTGGTATTCTGGAACAACAGGAGGGTGCACCGCCGCAGCAGCATGACGCTCCTCAAGTGGTAGCCACCAATTACCTCTGTCGTGGTCACTCCTTGCTCTTGAAGCTGACGGAGGCATCCCATGCAGTACGAACAAGCTGCTCCTAGTCTTTATTGTCGGGCCCGTGCGACCACTTCTCGGGCACTTTCACGAATGACAGCCCAGTGTACTTGGGCAGCGGGTGCCTAGGGTCATTCTTGAGGTAGAACAACCTGGGATGCCACCCCTTGTTTGAGCTTGGCAGAGAACCCAGGATGTAGACGCCTGATGTCCCTTGCTTCATCTTCAGCACGCGCACCTGATCATCGTAGGAGCACCACCGTCGGTGTGCAGTACGAACTTGAAGAAGTACCTGAACAGGTCCCCGTGGGCCTCCATGCCCAGGTACCCCTCACACATTGTCGCGAACATCGCCATCTACTGGATGTCATTCCGGTTGAGGTGTTGGATCTCCAGCTCGTACTCATTGAGCACAACACGTACCTCACTGGTGGCTGGGAGAAATCATCCAGCCCCAGCATCTTCCACTCTGCGGCCTCCGTCAGTGAGGCAACATCCGCTTTGCCACGAGGCGCTCCAGTTGCATGCCGGTCATGGTGGAGTGCGTTTAGTTCGACATGGTGGGTTGGGGGGGGGAATTAGCGGCAAAGTGGATCTACCGTACGATTCCTCGTGCCCTCGCAAGAGGAAGCAGGCACTACGACAGCGGCAGGGGATGTGAGGCTACAGTAGGAATAGTGGCGGGAGCGCAGGTTGTGAAACACAAGCGCTGGAGAAGGAACTACGAGCTCTTCAATGGCGATGACAGAATGAGCACAGGTGTGGGGAAGGCAAAGTTTTCGGAGGCAAATGGCAACTGATGTGGAGCACAAGTCGGTTCAGAGGAAGTGGGGAGCGGTGGCTACAATACATGCCCGGGCCCGTAGATGGGGCAGGTAAACCGTCTCCCATCCCGTCTTTTCACCTGATCACCTCAAAGGTGTGTCGACGCTCTCTGAAGTCCGATAGGCTGACTCGCGCGTCTCAGTCTTGCTGGGCATTCGCCAACCACCCAGGAAATCCAGTCGGGAGGAAAAGGCGAGGGCTACTCGGGCGAACGAGGGTACTGAACGCGATGAATCCAGAGGCTACAGTGGTGAGACAGGATGCGAGCGTACGCAGAACGAGGTGACAAGACAACACAAGCGCCCGGAGTATATCACTTCGTCCACCAAGCATCACAGACACGGAAGTAAAAATCAAACACAGAGATAAAAATTAAAGCCAACCAACGAGGCCTTACTTTCCACACATCATTCAAGCAAACTCCGGCCTTGAAGGGCCGGCATGATTGTTCTTACAAGATAAGCAAAAGAAAGAAAGATAACGACTAATCAGCCCCAGCGAGCTACATGCCATCGTGGCTAGCGGTGGTGTCAGCAGCAATCACAAAATGGAGTGTGTGGTTGTGGTGCTCCTGTGGCATGTACGGCCACTCCAGCTCTAGCTCGTCTAGGGGCTGCTTGACCTGGATGTCCACCGTCACCAGCACGCGCGCCACTCCATATTGCGCCCTGATGCGCACCGCCTCCCGGACACGACTGGGAAGCGCGCGGAGACGGTCGGGCAGCAGCTGGGGCACCGCTCCCACCACCTCGAAAGCGACCTCCGCCACACATGTGAGGTCGTCGTGGCAGTCCTCCAGGTCTTTCAGGTGGCAGTGCAGGTCCTCTACCTTGCCGCGATGGTAGGCAGCCTCCGCCTCCTAATTTTATACAAAGCAAGAAAACAAATTATGGGGGAGCCTTACAAAGGTGAATTCAAAAAGAACATGAAAGCTAACAAAAGAAGAGGACCTCCGCGTCGGCCATGATGCCCCGCACCTGGGCCGTCTCCTCCTCTGACGCCCGGATTGCGCCCTGCACCGCACGCAGGGTTTCCTCTAGGTCGTGCGCCTTGCAGAGAGCGCTCTCGAGGCAACACCGGGTCCAAGCCAACTCCTCCGCCTAGTTGGCAGCCTCTCGACAGTCGGTGACGCTGTCCCGAGCCGACGAGCAGGAGGAGGATCCTGGTGACCCAGGCGCTGGCACGCCGGTCGAAGCCGCAACACTAGCAGTGGAACTAGCACTGCAGTTCCCCCCTGGAAAAACGATGAGAGGCGGAGTTATGAGGACATGACACCCATGCATACGACCATGATTCGTGCATGGAATGGAGTAGAAGAAGTCCAGCAAGGGTGTCCAAGTCGAAGAGGAGGCACGAGGCTAATCCGGTTCGAGTCCCCAAGGTGGAGGCCCAAAAGAATTCAAGTTCGAGCCCATTTCGGAGTCCAGGACCAGTGTGCACTAAAAACGACGCCCAGGTCGCATACGAAGTCGGTTTTGGACGTTCTTTATATGGCTGGAAGCAGAATTTCATAAGGCTTCCAATGGCACCGGTTTGAGGCCCAAATTCGTCTCGAGTCAACGGGAATCGTCGAAAGAAATTGACGTCCAGAATCTGCCAAGGTGCTGCGTCGCCGGTTTATTGGGCCTTAAGCCCAAGTTGAGGGCGCCCCATCCTAGGTCGCCCTCAACCCTAGGACGCCCCTCTTCATATACTCAGTAGCCGCCGCATTTAGAACTTGAGTTTTGTTTTACATCTAGCTTTAGCTACACCAGAACACGCACAAATACGTGCTGTCCTCTGTGATTCAGAACTCCATCTTCGAGTGATGTTAAGATTGCTCGCCTGAGATTCTTGTTCGTTTTTCGATTGCGTACAGGAATTGATCTTTCGTGATCAGGTTGATCTTGCGCCAGCAAGGTCGGTAACCAGCGGAAGTTGGTTCAGTGATTGCATTGGCGCTTCGAGTCTCGCTCGTCATAGTCGGATCGTGAGGGTCGCCTCCCACCAGATCGAAGTTATCTCCACTCACCGAAAGATCGGGCACTCCGCCTCTATCAAGTGGTATCAGCTTTCCAGGTTGATCTGTGAGTTTTTATCGAGTATTTTTAATTCCTATAGTCCACAAAAACCAAACAAAAAATTTCGATCTTTGTCCCAGCAACCCTTTTAGCCTCGCACTTTCATTCAATAAGTGTCGTTGTTGAATTCGTGTGCTTGTTCGTTCCATCGTTGCTGGTTTCTGGTGTTTTTCTTTTCTTGTTTTCCCCCTAACCCTAGCCACCAACCCCCATCGCCGCCGCCGCAATCCCCCTCACGCAAAAACCCCTCGTGCCAGTCCGCCTCCTCGCGCGGAACACCCCCCCCCCCTCGCGGTTGGGCGCTTGGGCCGCGCGCTGTTCCCCCATCGGGGACGCCAGGACTCCGAGTCCGTGCCTAGCGCACCCCCCCTCGTGGTTGAACCGCGTGCCGACCCCCTCTTCCCCGATCGCCCCCCCCCTCGCTGGAGTCCGAACCGAAGTCAAAAAAGGAAAAGAATCAAAAAAATAAAGAGAAAGTCAAAAAAAAGGAAAGAAACAAAAACAAAAAAAAGAAGGACGTTTCCAGCAGGGAGAAGGAGGTAGTCCGGTTCGGAAGGGAGTCTGTGGCCTTCACGCCGCGCCCCCCTCTCCCACGCCGTGCGCGTTCCCCGCCCCCCCTTTTTTTGTTTTCACGCCGTGCTTCCCCCCCCCCGCCCTTGCCGCTTTCCCTCCCACACCGTGCACATCACCCCCTCCCTTGCTCTTCCATTCTTTTTCGCACTGGTAATCAGCAGCTTTTGTGATGTATTTAGCACTCTTATTCAACTTTGCATTATTGTTTTCATTGTGCTAATCCTTGACTTGTGTGCAGCCTACCCAGAACTCCACATATTTCTCCGACGAGCATATTTTTGTTTCTCCAGGCAATCGCTCCTCCAATCTTTCGCGAGTTCCACTGGTTGGTTGTAGGTCGCCCCTGTGTGTGTGGTAAGAACGGATAAGAATTTGATAATAGCACTAGTTTGAGCGCATTGTGAGCCGTTACACCCCTGTTTTGTCATCACTTTTGTTTTTGTGTTTGCGCTAACCATGGCAGGCGACGACAAGAGGGATGACCAGCTACAGGACATGCGGACACGAGTTGGTGGACTTGCCGCGGACATTCAAACGATACATGCATGGCTAGATTCGATGACCACTTCATCGAAGGAGCGGTTCAATATGCTCCACCTCGCAGAGACGACCGCTCAGACCACACTCGACACTATCGTGGCACGCCTCGATGCTTTGCACACAACGATCACAGAGTTGCAAACGGACGACGGAGACCGCCGAGACCATGCCCACCGTGTGCTCCACCATTCCAGTAATGATTCATTTGCTAAGATTACATTTAAAATTCCACCTTATAATGGCAAATATGATCCTGCTGCATATCTTGATTGGGCATTAGAAGTTGAACATCAGTTTTCATACCATGATATTTCTGCTAATTCTCAAGTTCAAACTGCTATTAGTGCATTTACGGATTTTGCTTTAATGTGGTCGCGTGATTATAAACAAAGGCATCCGAGTACAATTCCAACCACCTGGGATCAATTAAAAACTGCTATGCGACATAGAATTGTACCTTCTTATTATGCTCGAGATTTGCTTAAAAAAATGCAGCGTTTTTAGCAAGGTTCTCACTCGGTTGAGGACTATTACCAAGAGTTACAAAAAGACATGATTCGTTGTGGGTTATTAGGGAAAAATGATGCTGCAATGGCATGTTTTTGTGGTGGTTTGAACCGCGAAATTCAGGACATACTAGATCATAAGGAATATGCAGATATGACCATGTTATTTGAATATGCTTGCAAAGCTGAACGTGAAGTGCAGGAACGTCGCTCGAAGACATATTCTAACTCTTTTGCAGGAAGAAGCTCGACATCCAGCTCAGGGGCCGCTCTCCCTGCGCCATCCACGCCCACCGCTACACCGCGCGGGAGGACGGTCACACCTGCAGGTGCATCCTCATGTACAAATTCAGAACCATTACTCCATAATGCACCGAATACTCTTACTGCGAACATAGGTAATGCCCATGGTGCTGCACTCACGGAAGGTGAGAATTTTGTTAATGTGCTGAATTTTTCCACACATCATGCTTTAGTTGAGCAATTCACAGTGGCACCATCTCTTGATTTATCTTTGTCCCATGGTGATTTGCTTAATGTTTCTTGTGATAAAGATGAATTGTGTGCTACTACTTCAGTTTTACATGCTAGTGCTGAAAATAAACATGTTATGTATGTTGCTAGTAAAAATGATGAGCTACATTTGTTGTCTTCTTTACATACCTTAGGTTACATTGAATTCGATGATTTGTGTAATCTAGATTGTTTAAAAGAAAGAATTTTTGCATATGCTGATTTGTCATGGTTGTCTAGACATTCATATCATGTTATTGGCAAATATAATAACAAAGGACAATATATGGTACATCGGGTTTACATTTCTACAAATCTGAATTCTCCTTTTGTTGTGCACGATTGTGATCGATTAGAGGGTACCCATCCTACAAATATTTTCACATGTTCCTCTAGTAGTTTTGCTTCACAAGAAGGGAAGCATTGCTGGTGGCTCCCTATGATTTTTGGTGCTAAATTTTCTTGCAAGCAACCAGCCATTAGTGTTGTGTCTTTTGTTGGTGCTAATCTTTTGCAGGATAGTAATGCCAAACCTCATGCGTTTTTCGATAACGAATTCTCCAGAGATGCTGATAATTTGATGCAACATGACATGATACACATTTGGAAACATGGTCACATTCCTCCTCACAATTGTTTTGGTTTCCTTTATTTGCGCAACCCTGTTCTCCCTTGTGTTGTGCAGGATCGTTTTCACGTACACTCGACGTCGAGGACGACATTTCTTCAAGAAGGGGGGAATGATGAGGACATGATACCCATGCATACGACCATGATTGGTGCAAAGAATGGAGTAGAAGAAGTCCAGCAAGGGTGTCCAAGTCGAAGAGGAGGCACGAGGCTAATCCGGTTCGAGTCCCCAAGGTGGAGGCCCAAAAGAATTCAAGTTCGAGCCCAGTTCGGAGTCCAGGACCAGTGCGCACTAAAAATGACGCCCAGGTCGCGTACAAAGTCGGTTTTGGACGTTCTTTATATGACTGGAAGCAGAATTTCATAAGGCTTGCAAGGGCACCGGTTTGAGGCCCAAATTCGTCCCGAGTCAACGGGAATCGTCGAAAGAAGTTGACGTCCAGAATCTACCAAGGTGCTGCGTCGCCGATTTGTTGGGCCTTAAGCCCAAGTTGAGGGCGCCCCATCCTAGGTCGCCCTCAACCCTAGGACGCCCCTCTTCATATACTCAGTAGCCGCCGCATTTAGAACTTGAGTTTTGTTTTACATCTAGCTTTAGCTACACCAGAACACGCACAAATACGTGTCGTCCTCTGTGATTCAGAACTCCACCTTCGAGTGATATTAAGATTGCTCGCCTCAGATTCTTGTTCGTTTTTCGATTGCATACAGGAATTGATCTTCCTGATCAGGCTGATCTTGTGCCAGCAAGGTCGGTAACCATCGGAAGTTGGTTCAACGATTGCATTGGCACTTCGAGTCTCGCTCGTCGTAGTCGGATCGTGAGGGTCGCCTCCCACCAGATCGAAGTTATCTCCACTCACCGAGAGATCGGGCACTCCGCCTCTATCACGGAGCGACATCCAAAACACAACTTTCCCCGAGCGGCAAGCAAGACAGGAGTGGCACTCACCCCTGGCGCATGATCAGGCAGCACAGCCACGGCGGGCGCGCACGAGATGAAGAGCCAGCGGCATTCTCTATAGGGCGTTTCTCTCCTGTAATCTTGAAGACAAAGAGAAGACAAAAATGTGAGGAGGATTCTTGTTTTCAAGCTCTTGTGTGATGGCGGAGATGGGAGTGAGGGTTGGCAGTTGAGGAGGCTATGGCGGGGTAGTGGAGATTTATAGGCGTGGTGAGCACACCCGCCGCGACAGTTCCCAAAAGACAACGAGCCGCACCCCCATCCACTCAGCCACGTGGGCCACTACCTCCAGCATGACCACGTGTGGGGAAACCGATCCCATGTCCCGGCGGTTCGCCGCCCAAGGAAACCAGGCAGGAAGTAGCTCCAAAACCGCCCACACGGCACGAACGGGCCTGAGAACACCACCCTGAGGCAAGTACTCGGGCCTATAAATAAAATCCTAGTCATTTAGCCGCTCAAGGTCAGAGAAGGACATCACACTCAAACACGACAAGCAGGCCCAAAGCCACCTTTTATTCATATAAACCCTAAACCCTAAGGTACAAGAAGCCGGTCAGCGAGACCATGTATAAATACTGAATACAAACCGCAACTCGTGTGGCAGTGTCTAATCCTTGATCAGTCGCAGTCGGGGGATGGATCTCGCTTTGCTTATAGACTCGCATCACAATACTTCCCCTGACATCCATCAGACCAAGGATCTCCCTGTGGAGCTCAGGGAAGCAGCCTCCCTCCACAGCAAAGATGACGACAATCCAGCAGCAGGTCAAAAACCCACAGGATCACCCAAGACCCGTTGCCAACAAGGCAGCAGTCACACTAGAACAAGCAGTTTTGGTGAGGGCACCACGGCAATCAGGTGGTGTTCATCAGCTTCACCAGGGTCACCTGAGCTAGATGCCATCGCGACATAGAGGAGCACAGTGGAGGTCCTGGACCACAAACTTCACGCAAGAATCTCGGGCCACCATGTGCAACGGACTTGCCTGCTCATTATCAGCATTGCCATGAGGAAATGGTGCTCCGAGCAGCAGTGTGGTTGGTGAGCAGTGGCGGGTACGACATAGGGTCTGCGGGACAACACGAGTAGGCGACACTCGATCCCCATAGACCAGGTCTCCAAATAGAGGCCCTGAGCTTGCAAGAGAAGCGGTCACCCGCCTCTCTTGTCCCTCTCCATTCACAAGCCTTCCCCTAACACCAAGACTGACAAGATCCAACACCACGCTCGGGAGAACGACCCCATCCCGACAAGAAAAACAGGGGGATTATTCTCTTCTCCATTATGTTGCTTTGGTGTTGCGCATCACCAGCTTGGATCTATTTATTGATCTACGGTGATGATGGTCTCGCGCAGCGCGCGGTCACAAGGGAACTATTCTGCCTGTGGGCACCCCTCGACGTCCTTACATAGCACCAGAGCAGTGGCAAGGTCAAAGTCCTGTCCTCCGCTCTGTCATATCAACTTAGACGGCGCCAGTGCCAGCACTACGTGTTCCACTCTACCGCGGGCTCGGGGGCTACACCCGGCAAGTGCACTCGCGCGCCCCCACCAAAACAAACAGAAGCTCCCACCACGACTACGACCACTTAACCTGAAAGCGAGCCCATGACTCCCTTTTAGGCTCGGAGGCTGCCGACAGGGGTCAAAATGAGGGTCGGCGATCGTACCCCTTAAAAATTGTCAACCATGGTCAAAACTTCCCACAAGCAAAGGAAGAAACAGCAGAAGGCAGCAGTGCTCAACGTCGAGTGGTTCCTGGTTCGCCCAATCATTCTCCGCCTCGCTCAGTTACTCTCTGCTTCGCCCCGGTACACTCTGCCTCGCCTGGGAAGCCCTCGCCTCACTCGGGGGGTTGACCATTCCTACCTAAGGAACCTCCGAGGAGATCGGGCTCGACCGACTAGTTTTCCGCCTCGCTCGGGTGGATACCACCATACTGCGTGCGAGCCTGCCCATCCTCGGCTGTTCCGAGCCTACCTTCGCCTGTCAGAGCGGGATGGGCACGCGTCCACCGCCACCTGAATCATAGTGGGGCCTCTGCAGTTGGTAGGACGAGAGAGCTAACCTTCCCGGTGGCACCATTTCAAGTCAATAGAAACACAGTGAGGGTCAAGCGCCAATCGTTCCACTCGGCACTGGCGTCTGAGTCACCGCATCGGCCAACCACTCGGGACCAACTACCCCAGTCAAAGCCCCGCTAACGAGGGGCTAGACCAGGGTGGGCCAGGTCAGCCCTCTAATCCACTACATGTGCCACGAGAGGCACCACGTCGAGTGGGACCCTCGGCTCAAAGCAAGGAACACCACGCCGAATGAGCAGTTAACGGTTCACACGACAAGTTTTCGTCTCCGTCCGGCTACTCGGGGTTCACGCGACTAGTCTCTGCCTCTGACTAGTTGCACGGGACTCGCATGACAAGAGCTCCGCCTCCAACTCACCATCCCTTCCCCGCGAAGCAAACTCCTGCGGGACCCGCTCCCGACCAGTCCCCGCCATCGGGATGGGCGGCCTTCTGCCACCTCTGAGGCCACAGTCAAAGATGCCCCGTCCCACAGGAGCTTCACTGTGCTCAGGATTGACACTTATCCACCCCGCCTGTGTCAGTAGCCGTCCAAGGGAGAACAACGCTGGTCAATACCTATCCAAAACCACTCGGAGATGTGCTCGAAAAGCCACTGGCGACCAACAACTCGGAAGCCAACCACTCAAGCTCGATTACTCAGAGCCAACTCGACCACTCTGAACAAACCACCCCTGTCAAAGCACGGTCGCCCACACCGTCAAAGACATGACCGGCCATAGTTGTCAACTATTGCCACGTACGGCAATCGATCGAAGACGCCAGCAGAGACTCCAACACTATTACCCCAAGTGTAACACTATTTTTACCCCTCCCCTTGCGGCTATAAAAGGAGGAGTAGGGACTCATGTAATGCTGGCGGACACGAGACGCTCAAACGAGACGAACACACACACACACACGACTCACACTTCAGGACTTGGGCACCGCCACCCTATCTCAACCTGTTTGTGACCCCTACTACAAACCTCTGAGCATAAAGAACACCCTTACGAACTGGACATAGGGCTCCTTGGGGCCTAAACCAGTATAAACCTTTGTGTCTTTGTGCCACCATCCGGTCCCGACACGCGATCGTACAAATCATACTTGTCGGCGGTAGAGAACCCCGACAGTTGGCGTGCCAGGTAGGTGGCTTTGTGTGTCACGACTACTTCATCAAGGTCCGGATGGCCCATTATCGCACTCCCTCGGTGCCTGGTGCCACTCTGTTCTTCGGTTCCCTCGAGCTCGTCCTCGACGAGCTGACAGAATCCGCCATCGGGGCCATTTTCGCTCGCCCCGACTCTCCCATCAATGACCACGTCGTGGAGCACGAGGAGTAGTCGTAGACCCCTCCTGCTGTGGGGACGCTCCCGCTCCTGACCTTGACACAATGGGCGACAGCTAGGGTGCGGCCGCAGAGCCGCCCTCCCCACCATCACCGTGGTCGCCACTGCCGGCCGCCACCAACAAGGTCATCAACATGCTACGCGACAGCCTGGAGGAGTCCCTGGGAACCAACCCCTCCCAGGAATGCTTTCGGCTGTCCTGCTACACCGTCACCGTCCTCACCTTCCAGTTGGCGGGGTTGTAGCAACTTCCTTGTGATGTATTCCACGATTGCTACAACACAGTGTACCCGGAGGGCCACCCCAGCCTGCCATTCGAGTCCACCTTCCCCCTAACTTAGGAGCAACCAGCCCCACAAAACGCGACCAGCGACACTATCAACGTGCAGACGGTGGGACCACAGCCAGAACAACCTTTGCAGGTACCATACGGCCCCACGCGTGAATGCTTCATGTGCCAGACACCATACGACACCGTCAACTCTGTGAGCAGCTCCATCGGCGGACAGCCGAATGACCCTCCTGCTTAGAGCGAGCCCTGGGCGACCAACAGCGCGCCCATCTGGATGAGATCAATGAGAACCAGTGACAGTTGGAAGAAGAGCATGCGTGACTTCATCAAAAACTGGAGGAAGAGTTTGAGTCGACCCCCGCTCGCGTACACACGCGAGGGGTACATCAGCGCATCATCAATGATGGCCATGAAGACGTCCACAGTACACCTATCTTCAAACATGCATCCCAAAACCTCACCGCGGCGATCGTCCTTCTCCGAGGATGTCCGGAGCCAGCCACGCTCGAAGAAAAGATGATCCGCCAGTACCTCAAGACGCTCCTGGAGATCACAGTGGTCCAGCAGGCGGAAAGCTCTGCCTCACGGCAGCAAGCCTCGAGAGCGCCCTGACACGAGCTGTCCGTGCATCATCGACTAGAGCCGCCATTGCAGCGCCACTGCCACATGGAGGAGCCTGTCAACGTGCTGGTCAAGGACCGCCTTGGCCCCTACCGCGATGCACGCAACACCATTCGGGCCCGGCACAAGGCGGCAGCGGACAAGGACGCCCACCACGAATATCAATCCCGTAAGGGGTACAACAACCGGCGTGGAGGATGCTACGACAGTGAGGAAGATCAAAGCTGGAGCACAATGCCTAATCCACGGGGCCCGCACGCTTTTGGATCACACGTCCTCAGCGCCCGCTTCCCTCCGTGCTTCCTAGCCACGACGACGGTACCCAAGTACAATGGAGAAACGAACCCCAGTGTCTGGCTGGAAGACTACCGGCTGGCATGTCACGCCGGGGGTGCGTAGGACAACATGTTCATCATCAAGAACTTCCCACTCTACCTCGCCGACTCAGCACGAACATGGCTGGAGCATTTGCCCAAGGGCAAGATCAACAGCTGGTCGCAGCTATGTGATGCGTTTATCGGCAACTTCCAAGGCACCTACGCCCGGCCTGACAGCCCGTGGGATCTGCGCCATTGCAAGTAGAAGAAGAGGGAGAATCTCTGCAAGTACATCCGGTGCTTCTCCAAGCGGTTCACCGAGCTGCCCAACACTGCTGACACCAACATCGTCTCGGCATTCCAGAACGGGACCACCTACGTGACCCTTATCCATAGGATAGGGCGCCGAAAGCCGCGGACCACCAGGAAGCTCCTCGACATCGCCACTGACCATGCCGACGGAGAAGAGGCAGTCGTCACGACCCTTGACAACACCCCTGCCAAGGGGAAGCAACCGGAGAACACGGGCGAAGGCCCATCAGCCCGGACCGACAAGAAGAAGGAAAAGGACAAGCGACATCGTGACAAAAACCTGGTGGTGGCGGCGGACCGGAAGGTGGCCAAGCCCAAGGGAAACCCGCCTAAAGATCATTCGAGATGCTCCTGGAGGCCCACGCACCAACCATGAAGGTCCGGTCAAGCATGCACTCGAGGACTGCAACCTGATGAAGAGCTACTTGGCCGGAAACCTGAAAAGGAGACTGCCGGACACGACCAAGAAAGGAGCAGGGAGCCCCGACTGGGGAGACGACGAGTACCCCAAGGAGGACGGGGCCATCATGATGATCTTCGGAGGGTCAATTGCACGACCGCTGAAGCGCAAGGAGAAGTGACTACTCTAGAAGATATACAATGTAGAGCCCGTGGTACCATCGTACTTCGAGTGGTCAGAAACACCGGTCACCTTCGATCGTGCCGACCACCCCGACCACATTCCACAACCGGGCACCTACCCACTTGTCATGGCACCCTTGTTCGGCACCAAGCATGTCCACAAGGTGCTGGTGGACGGAGGCAACAGCCTCAACATCATCTACACCTCTACTCACGACGACATGGGAATCCTGCGGTCTTAGCTGCGGCCGTGTTCAACACCGTTCCATGGGGTCGTCCCTGGGATGGAGGCAGTTCCCCTCGGGCAGATCGATCTGCCCGTCACTTTCGGAGCATCACGCAACTTCCAAAAGGAAAACCTCACCTTCCAAGTGGTGGGGTTCCCGAGGATGTATCACACGATACTCAGAAGGCTGGCATACGCAAAGTTCGCTAAAGCACTCATCCGGTCCGAGAAGCTCGTCGCTGAGCCTTCACCTGTGGACCTAGACAGCCTCGAGTCGTCCAAGCATGCGGCATGCTCTTTTGAGCCTGCCATGGACCGCGAAGGAGGTGCCCGTTGTTGACGGCTGTTAAGTACCACTTTTATGCCGTCAACTCCTGCATAAAATGATTGGAAAGTGATCATCAACATTAGAATAGGACCTTATACTGACAATTTCCACAAGTGTTGATGTTTCTATGTTATGTTGTAGGACACATCAAAATATACGTGAAATGGTATAATTGAGAGCAAGTGAACCAATGGCATGAATATGGCATCATCATAAACAATCTCTAATGCCAAATTGTATTGTACCATTGTGACAGGCTCGTCGAGACGATTGAAATGGATATATTGTTTGCCTACTTCGGAGTCTGGATGGAAGAGATATGCACAAGACAAGATCACACGCCCGATATCATGTGGGCCTGGTGGGACCCACAACATGCCACGTGGTGACGTGCTGCCACATTGGATGCCATGTGTCCATGACACATCATCAATCCAAGTGAAGTAATCCCTGATGAATCAGAGACCACCACGTGCATAGCACAAGGATCCAAGGGCCCACCAGGGACCCAATCTGCCTCAAAACTCCGCATGCACCTGGAACTGTCAAAAGGGCCCACATATCAGTCACTGGAAGAAAGCACAACGCAGAACGTGGTGGGCCCAGGTCGGTCTATCCCTGGATCGACCGATCCGGAATTTCCTCCGTTCGCCAACTGCTTCCACGTGGTGGTCCCTGATTGGTCCTAGAGCGCAGGTCAGCATGATTTGGTGACATTTGGTGTCTGAGGCCGCACACCCCCTTGCCTATAAATAGAATGGGAGGGGCCTCATTTCCAACACACACTTCACCATCCCATCCAAGGCTTCTCTTCTAGTTTGTGCCTAGAGTAGAGAGGGAGAGGCATGTGCCTCTCCATGTCGCTCTTCTTCATTTAGACTAAAGTGAGTATCTTTGTATTTTCTAATTAGACTAAAGTGTGTTCATACTTTTATGATATGTTCTTGTGTTCTACATGTAATCTTGATTTAGAGGCTTGCGTTCTTCACGAACACAACCTTTTGATCTTGTTGCATAGGTTCATAAGCTCTCATATTTGTTTGTATGCATGCTCGTCAATTAGAATAAAGTGGATATTCATGTATGTCCATTTAAACCAAAGTGGCATTCGTGATTCCTTCTAGCTTTGGTTGCATGAGTAGTATTTTTCCCTTTGCTAATGCGTAGATCTTCCATTTATATGTTCGTCTGTTGTATGATGTTCGTATTTGTTTCCAGCATAGCACAGGACTGGGTGGTCTCTTGCATGCCTTCAGTATAAGCTAGTTCTTTTATAGTTGAGTGAGATCAATTCTCCTCCTTGCGGGTTCATCACTCTATATTTAATATACAGTGTCATAGGTTGCTACGCACCGCGAGATAGCGTAGTCAGGATACGGTAGTAATCAGTAGCATAGATGTAGTGTCTAGGCTAAGGGTTATCCTTTGTTTGCCCTATATCCCACGGATTGGTAGAGGTAGATCGTAGGTGGTGACAGTCCTGTTGATCCTTTGAAATCCTCCACGTTTGGATATAGTGCAGGCTGAGGTTCGTCTTAGAACCGTAGGCCAGAGTCGCTTGACAGATCAGGGGTAAGTCGGTGCTCGAAGCATGAGAGATCGACCTTTAATCTCATATGTAGAGCTATCCATAGGAATGATCTCCTCTAGTGCTTTATATCATGGTGTGTCCTTGGACCATTAGAACATAAGTTAGTGCACACACGTTCCCTTGGATTCGATACCCTTGGAATACTCTGAGGTGAAAGCTACAATGGTATCCGTGCTCTTGCAGATTAATTCGTGTGTCTCTAAAATACCCAACAAGCTTTCTGGCGCCGTTGCCGTGGAACGGTTGTTGTATGTATCTTTGAGCCTAGTGGACCTCGTATCTTTTGTTTTTCTTTATTTCTACCTTCACCTCTGTTGTCATGGAGCAGCCCACCATTTTAAGCTTCTTTGCTCCAAGAGGGAAATTCTTAGAGCCACCTTCTTCTGAGCACCTAATTCTCACACCTGGTTATGAAATCCCTTCCGGCTACATCACTATGGTTCAGAAACTTTCCTTCTCTGGGTTAAGTAGTGATAACCCATACCACCATCTGTGGGATTTTGAGAAAGTGTGTTCATGCATCACCATTACGGGCATGTCACACGATACGCTTAAGTGGAAGTTGTTTCCCTTTTCTCTTGTAGAGGGGGCTAAACAATGGTACAGGAAGACTGTAGGTAGCTGTTGACATCGATTTTTGACATGTGTCGGCAAGAGGCACAGAGGCACAGAGCCGATAGAAGGAAGGGAAGAAGGAGCAACCAGCTGATTCGAAATCAGCCGATTGAGTAAAAATCGACGAAGACCGTCCGATAGTCGGAAATGGAATCAGCCAATATGAAGGAGGGAAAGCGACAAAAGAAGAAATACGCCAAGGAAGAAAAGAAAGCTCGGGCGGGTCAACATAAGTTGACGACGGGTCAAAGTCTGTTTAGCAAGTCCGACTCCTGCACGAGTCATCTATTTTTAGTAGTTGTAATGTCTTTAGAGTTAAGTAAGCTGTGCCGTAATCAACTAGGAGTCAAGATGTCCTCAGGGCATAAATAGCGACCCTGCGCGGTCGAAAAAAATTGTACACACCAACAAACACAAACCTTTACCTTTTCCTACAATTTACCTTTCAAGTCGGTGACTTCGCCAAAAGTTTATTTCTTCTTATTTTCTTGTTTCTTCAAGCGCCTTCCTTCGAGTTTGTCGGGCTTCATCGATCGACCTCCGGCAGGCCTATGAGTACCGCTTTACCGAGTAATATCTAGGCTTTAACCTCCGGGTGCATCATTGTGGTTTCATCTAGAATTATTCACAACTTACTAATATCAGCTAGATCTGCAAGTCTTCTGTATCGATTTCTTGTTTATTTAGCTTTTATCACCAATTTATCCCGCTCGAGGCTCGATCGTATCGGCTACCGTTCGCTGCGTCATTGACGTACCGATCTCACAACCGATCCAGATTCGTCTCGCTGCTGACGTCACCAGATCAGCTGATCCTAGCCGTTCTGAACATAATTGCACTTCGGCTACCCCACCGGCTGGCCGATCTCGCCTGCTCCTGTATCGGTCGATCAGGCTGTTGCGTTGTGCCCACGTGGAAGACTATCATCGGTTCTCTAGCCGATTAACCCCGTATTTAACATCTTATTCTCTTTCGTGTCGATCAATAGGTCAGGTCGGCTGGCACGCCTTGTTACATCCTGGAGATCTGTTATGTGTTGCCACGGAGGACTTTATTCTGTTTTCTGCATCAACACATCTTGGCACGCCTGGTGGGACACGAAGAATCACGTACGATGACTAAGGATATCAAGAAGCCTGAAGATGTCCATAAGGACAACATACATCCAATTACAGTGGATCAACTCAAGGAAGCTGACAATGTCGAGTACGAGAATTACATGGCAGAATATGGTCGGCTTCTGATGGGTAGCTTTGGCCTTATCAGAGAAGGGCCAGTGAAGAAGGTTCCTCTTCCAAGGCCCACAGAGATCATATACAGGCCGAACTTGGAAGATTACAAGACATGATGACAAAACCTATGCATCATGCTTTGATTGATCAATCTTCTGTCTTCAATAATTCAGTGCAGAATAGTGTGAAGGAGGTTCTTAGGGAAGAAGTCGTGAGCCCGTTCCAGGGACCAGCATAATATCAACCTAACATGGCTTTTCCGTTTGTTGCTAACAAGAGGTTCAATGAAGTGTTGCCGGTTTCTCAGACGATTCCGACTTCCACTCCCAACATCGTTACAACAACTCCTCCTTCTACCATGCCGTCATCAACAACTATGGGCGAATTTAGTCAACTAGGATCTCAAGGCTTCGTATCTGTTACTTCTACATATCCAAAATATGGTATGCCTGTGAGTTCTGCGCCGGAGTCAGGCCAAAGGAAAGAGACTACAATAATACAGAAGCATACGGGCCCTTACGCAGCAAAGCTCAATAACCTCGTTGGTACTGCTCTTCAACATGACAGAGAGATTACATTCACATTCTTCGATAAAAAATCTGAGTCAGCAGAGTTATGAGATATCACCCCTGCATGCTTATATGGTCAAGCCATTACCTGCTCCTCAGAGAGTTCAGAAAACTCAAGAGATGACACTTCAACCAAATCTCTCAGGTGGATTTTCAGCTAGTCAGCCGATCGTAAGTCACCAAATAGAACAGGAACAAATGACGCCAGCCATGCAGGCATCTGCAGTAAGAAGCTATGATGCTAAACTCCAAGAGCAATACAACGAAGCCATGTATCAAGCTACACTCTTGGAAACAATGACAGATCCTCCTTTGTTCTCTACACCGCAATATCAAGAGCAACAGATCCAGGATTTTTCAAACATTCAATATGCGCAACAGCCGATTGCTCCACAAGCAAGCCAGGCAAATCAGGGTTTCTCAGCTGGGCAGCCACTTCAAGGAACATCACATAGTGTTGAGACCCCAAAGCAATATTGGTCTCCTCCTAATCCTTCGGTTATCCATCCGATTGTTCAGGAGCAGCCAAGAACAATTGGGGCAACTTCTGGACAACAATAACCTTCAGTAGGTTCTTAGTCGATTGATCAGAAAAGCCTAATTGCTGAAGTGATAAATATGCTGCAGAATCAATTCAGGTTAAAGCCAAAGCAGCAAACACACATGTATCGGACACCCTACCTTTCATCCTTTGATCAGATCCCGTTTCCTCAGAGGTTCAAGGTGCCCGATTTCACCAAGTTCACTGGCCAAGATGACACCTCCACTATTGAGCATGTTACTCGCTTCATCATCCAGTGTGGAGAGGCAGGAACGAATGAGTAATTAAGAGTACGATTATTCTCATCCTCACTGTCAGGGCCAGCCTTCGCTTGGTTTACATCACTCCCAGCCAATTCAGAGTTGGGAAGATTTGGAAAAGCAGTTTCATGGGTACTTTTTCTTGGGGATTCATGAGATGAAGCTTACTGATCTTACCAGCTTAAGGCAAAGGAACGATGAATCAGTACCCAATTTTATTCAAAGATTTAGGGAGATGAGGAACAAATGTTATAGTTTATCTCTGACCGATAAACAGTTAGCAGAATTGGCTTTTCAGGGACTCTTACCATCTATCAAAGAGAAGTATGCATCACAAGAGTTCGAGAACATCAGCCAGTTACTCCATCAGCTAAGTCATGAGAGCACTTGATCAAATGAACCCAGGAGGAACTATAAAAAACGTGTATCCTATGTAGATTGCTCTAATGATAAAGAAGAAGCTGAAGTCGATTTGGCCGAGTGGGTACCGAACAGAAAGCCGATTGCATGTCTCTTCGGCAAAAAGGAACCTGAGAAGTTCAGTTTTGACACAACCAAAGCTGACAAGATATTTGATCTTCTCCTCCAGCAAGGGCAGATTAGGCTTTCACAAAACTATACTATACCAAGTGTTGAAGAGTTGAAGAAGATCAAGTACATCAAGTGGCACAATGCTACATCCCACAACACTGATAAGTGCAAGGTGTTTCGTCAGTAGATTCAAAATGCAATAGAGAAAGGAAAGTTGAAGTTTGAAACACCTTCCAAATCAGGAAAGTCGATGAAGATCGATCAACACCCTTTTCCTACCAACACGGTTGAAATGACCAAAGCAAAGGTGTTGATGTCTAAATCAGCTAAAAATAAAGGAACCATTGATCCCGAAACCCAGATGACAGCTGAAGAAGCCAAAGGGAAGGGATTACTCGAAGAAGGAATCAATTCAAAGGGATTCAAAGCAACATGTTACGTCGCAGGTTCTTCTGAGCAAGTTCCAACGCTAACAAAGGCAGATCAAGGAAAAGGAAGAATGGACAAGGCGCAACGCAAGACACTGGAGATGTCTGTTCTTTAGATACTGCTAGGAAGAAGGGATCAGGCTTCCGACATCTAACAACTATCCAGAGTGTGAAGGCTTTTATTCAGAAGGACAGTCGTCCAAAAGGTTTTGTTTTGATAACAGGAACAAGAAGCCCATTAATCAAGATTGGCAAGAGCACCACATCCAACACATCTCAGTATATGATCGGTTGGGGGCAAGGTAAGCGTATATGATTGGCTGGGGGGCAAGCGCCAAGACAGTCAGCCCAATCGGCTAGAAGATATGGCTAATAGCAGAGTTCCTGATGAAGATGTGTTGCCACGAGATCTAGAAATGCATCACGCTACATATGAAGAAAAGATCCAACATGAACCCTGTCAATCTAGGTGGTGCCCAGAAGGGTTGAACAAGTCTCAGAAGAAAAGGATCCAGCGCTTGCGGCAGTTGGAACAACAAGAAGAAATTGAGAAGCAAGCACTTGATAAAAAGAAGGTCTGATCCCAAATCTGGCGACCCAAACCAAGAGCTGATGATGATCAACCAGTAGAAAGCGTCAACATGGTCTTCATGCTATCTAAGGAGTTCATGACTCCTAAGTCCGATTCAGATATGGAAGTTTCAGATGAAGAACTAGGTTCAGCTCAATTGGCTTTGGATCCAATGTTGGCCAGTTTTAAGAAGCCAAACAAAGAAAAGCACCAGCACATGAAAGCTCTGTTTTTCAAAGAACATGTCAATGGGAAACCAATCACAAGGCTCCTGGTGGATGGCGGTGCATCGGTCAATCTCATGCCTTACTCAATGCTCCGGAGATTTGGAAAAAGCGAGCAAGGTTTAACCAAGACCGATATCAAGCTGCTCGACTTTGAAGGAAACACATCATCTGCAATGGGTGTTATCTGCGTGGATCTGACTATCGGCAGCTTTCCAACTACCTTTTTCATCATCAAGGGGAAAAGATCTACAATCTGTTACTTGGACGAGATTGGATTCACACTAATTGCTGCGTCCCATCTTCCATGCATCAATGTGTGATTCAATGGATTTGAGATTCGGTGGAAGTAGTCAATGCTGATTCCTCCTTCCATATTGTAGTAGCCGATATGCAGTGGAACTTTGAGAAAGTCATCTGCATATCAGGAAAAGTGTGGGAGACATATTTCCTCAAAATGTCTGACTTTGAGCTTCAGCCAATCCAAACGATTGATTCTAAAATATAAGGAGATAAAAGCACGGAGTAACATCGGCCGATTAAGGAATTGGACTGCAACAAGACTCGGCCAATACCCATCAAAGCCAAAGTTGGAAACATTAGATTAAGTATTTAGCCGATTACTACTTCTGGCTTTTAGCCGATTTAGATTTCGGATGATAGCCGATACTGAGTTATCACCTTTAGTAGAAAAAAATTGTAACATCAGAGGTGTTTTGAACACTCATAGCTGATCAATGATTCAGATAATGGCCGATGTAACAATCGCCCTTAGAACAAAACAAAAAATAAAGATATATATTTCTTTCTATCATATTTCAGTACATGATGATATTACAAACTCTGATAAGGAAAACAAATCAGAAGAACAGCCGATTACGTTCATCATCACTAGGCAATCCATGGTTGCCAAAAGGAAGGATATACAAGCAGATACTAAAAAGCAAAAGGAAGCGCAAATTTGGCAAGATGAATCACTTTTTGGTGACCTTCCTACAGAACTCACTGATGAACAAGACATAGGCTTGCTCTTCTTCCTGATGCCAAAGGGGCTATATGCAAACTCTCCTCCACCAGCTGATGAACCCAAGACACGTCACAAGGATTCTTCTAGCTGTTGGACCTCCTAGCTTCGCAAAATAAGACTAGGGACATGAGCATGCCTTATACTATTTCACAATAATTCTTCTAGCCGTCAAGATATCAGAAGAAGATAAGAAAAGCAAAGAGAAGAAGTTGGTAGCCTATCAGACTTATATTTTGAGCCATGGTTAAGAGGTATGCTTCTTATCGATGGATGCAGGGTCTATTTATAGCCCAAACACCAGGAAGAGATAAGGATGAGGAGAACGGAAGAGATAGAAACAGAAGCGTCAGATCCGGTCAAAAGAGGAACAGACGCTCCGTGAATGACTCGGCCTTCAAGAGGCTGACATTAATTCAGGGATACATTTCCTAAAAATGGGACCGGTGCCAATGCATTAAATTGGGAAAATCTCCACATCGACAAACAACAGGGCATACATTGAGGCTGTTTTTTCCTCAAAGTTGCAGATAGAGGCTACAATCTTCATAGCATCGTCAAAGAGCAAAGCCCTCACAAGTGGAAAATTACTATTTGAAGCAGATGGCTTTTTCTTCCTGAAGACTCTTTTGAGAATAAACACCTCACATTCCTAAAGACTCAAGACAACTGATCAGAATCATCGATCAAAATAGTTACGACTATGAAAAAAAACCCTTGGACAAAGGGATGCATTTTATAGAGAAAGAATATAAAAGATGAATCAGAGTAACGTGGTGAATCATCATATTGAGCAAACATCAGGAGAGAATCATATACATTCAAAGGGTATCAAAAGAATTGATGATGAGATCTCATATCAGTTTTTGCTGATACTCTTGCTCACATAGAAGTAAAGGGTCAGTTACATCGGCCAAATAAAAGCAGGGTGTTGAAATGTTAACTAGCACATTCAAAGGCTAGTGTTACACATGCATAATTCAAACTATGCCTAGTGAGTGAATGACATTAATGGCATCTATACGAAGCTGATCAACTTCATCTATCACTTTATGATCGGTGTCGGCTGAACCCGGAATCAGCCGTTCTTCCCGACGGATGGCTTGGACTTTCTTAGCAATAGTATTCTTTGTGCGCTCCATGCTGTCGATCGTACTTGAGAGATCTGCTAACTTACTTTCCTCGAGTGGTAGATTTGTTTCAAGTTCCCTCAGCTCTGCAAGCAGCTCTGCACATCTTCTCTTCATCCAGTCAATGCCAACAACAATTTCAAGACGAGAGTTAGACAAAGTTTGAATCTTTATGTCCAAATCAGCTGCCTGGGAATCGAGAGTTTCCCGTTTCTAAATCAATCTCACTTGATGGACCCTCTCTTCTAGCTGATTTTGTGCATCTTCGACTCGGGGCTGACAAGTGTCTATGAAAGCAACTACATGCAATTTACTCTTGATCTCAGCCGGTAGATGTCCTCTGATCTGCTTATAAATATTTTTGATCGGCTTGGCTTCTTGGACTGATTGACCGATATCTTGGTCAAGAAGAGGTAACATGTCATGAAGCCGCACCTGAACATCGTCAGGAAGTGGACCCAGGGATAACACCCGGAAAGTGTTGCCGATTGGAAAGTCATCTTGAACTTATCAAGACGAAGCAAGGGAATTATTTTCAAGCAAATTCATAATCAAATGAGTCCGAGATGCTTACAGTTGGGTTCGGTGATCCTAATTCAGCCATGGTCTGATCTTCTTCATCAAAGGAAATAGTGTTAGTCAAATCCTCCTGACGCTCCAGATCAGGTTGAGCAGCCGATACCGGGGAAATTGCTTTTTTTATGCTGAATCTCGACGGTTATAGTTGTTGGTGCCACCACCGGAGGATTTCCTACAGATGGATCGGCCGATGAAATTGGGTTTCCTTCAGTTGATCTTGTTTTTTCCTGAACAAATTTGTTCAGCAAACCAGAAGACTACGAGAAAGATCAAGGAATCTTCAACTAATCCAAATCAAAGGAGAAAGGGAAATTCAAATGAGACAATTACCTTTATAGCATATATTAGCAGTCCAGCTGCATGGCTTGGATCAACATATGCTGTGCCGATTGGGACATCGATAATCGAATCAAACGCATCAGTCTAGATATTCTTTTCTATGCGTTTTCGCCGGGTTGTCACCTTCTTAGATATATGATCTACCTTCCCAGCAGCCTTCCTTTTTGCAGCAATATAGGCAGCACCATCTATAACGCTCGCAATAGGAGGAGCATTATGACCAAGATATGAGAGAGCCCGAGGAGGAAGATAGTTGATCGGCCTTCTGCTAGCACTAACTGTTGGAGGGTCAACAGAGTCACACTGAAACAAACAAAAGGAAATGTGTCAAGTCATGCAAAGAAAAGGAAGAAGAGGAGAATAGTACTTTGAAAAATACCTCATCGGGCAGAGCTGCATAAGCATCATCAAACTGTTCACAATACACCCTTGGAGCCACACAGAAGAGATGAGAATGCCACTCCCTCCACTAAATCTTGAAAAGAGGAGAAGAGAAAGACACAGGAGCCCAGGAATCAAGATTTATGGTAGAAGAATCTAGAGCCAAATCCCTCAAGTAACGGTAATGAAGAACTACAGAAAGTATTTCTCTTGGTTTGACAAGAGGTGTGAAGTAAAGGCCGATTGGTAATTGACCAAATCTCAATTGACGAGCGGACACACAAGGATTATAAAATTCATAGGAGGCAGGAAGAGTCTGTCCAATGAAGTTGGCTGGAAGAATCCAAGGTTTTATGATCACTTCAAAGGCTTCCTTAATATCATCATCAGCAAGATCGGCAAAATCATAAAGATGCTCAAAGATGTTATCATGATCCAAATATGCATAAGTGATGGTGGTATCTTTTGGAAGGACCAATATAGAAAAGTCTGAAGAAATCAGACACCTCATGCCCATCCTGTTTTTAGCCTGGAAAGACAGAAACTGCTTCGCCAAAGTTGATGCATCGGCGAGTCTCTGGAAGTACATTTTCTGGCCCATCTACAGGGAAAGACATTGAGAAAACATCTTTCTCCAAGGTGGTACAAAAGTAAAGATTCAACCACATGTTGATAAACCAACAAGGACCTCCCAAGCTACGTACAGGTTTGCCAGTTGACAGGTTCACTGCAACTTGATGAAGGAGATTATACATGGCACCAAGGAGATCTTTTCCCAAAGGAATTGCAGAGCCAGCAGCTAATAGTTCAACAACTATCTTATAATTAGAAGTTGGACCGACAGTTTTGCCGCAGAAGATGAATTTTTCAAGCCACATGTTAAGGAAAATAGCGTGCTCCCTGTCAGTAATGGTGCATGTCTTTGCATACCCAGAGACATACTTTGACCAACTCAAACTCTTGGTCTCAAATCGATTGGAAGGCTTCTGATTGCGGCGAGAAAAGAGTTTATCATCAGAAGTTATATCCAACATCCATTAGTAAAAGAACATCGGCCAAGGTTGGCGACATCGGCCCATGGCCGAAAAGGAAGGCATTCAAGGCGTCAGACCAGAAATATGAAGTAACTATAAGCATGGGTTCATGACGTGGCATGTTCGACAAAGAGAGATTGAGGCATTGATCGATTTTATATTTGTCCCAGTGACCTTTCCGTTTAGAAGCCATTCTATGGTACCAACCTTTCCAACCAGGAGTATAACCGTCCAAGTCCTAAAAGCATTTTTCCAATCATCCAAATCCATGGAAGCATGTTTGAAAGGAGTTCTACCAGTTTCAAGATTAATCAAATCTGAAGGATCCGGATTGCCCATAGGTCCTGAAAAGATTGCTCCAGGACTGTCACTTTAGGGGGCATGTGTTGACATTGTTTTTGACACATGTCGGTAAGAGGCAGAGAGGCACAGAGCCGATAGAAGGGAAGAAGGAACAACCAGCCGATTCGAAATCAGCTGATTGAGTAAAAATCGACGAAGACCGGGCGATAGTTGAAAAAGGAATCAGCCAATATGAAGGAGGGAAAGCGGCAAAAGAAGAAATACGCCAAGGAAGAAAAGAAAGCTCGGGCGGGTCAACATCAGTTGACGATAGGTCAAAGTCAGTTTAGCAAGTCCGACTCCTGCACAAGTCATCTATTTTTAGTAGTTGTAATGTCTTTAGAGTTAAGTAAGCTGTGTCGTAATCAACTAAGAGTCAAGATGTCCTCAGGGCATAAATATCCACCCTGCATGGTCGGAGAAAAATTGTACACACCAACAAACACAAACCTTTACCTTTTCCTACAATTTACCTTTCAAGTCGGCGACTTCACCAAAAGTTTCTTTCTTCTTGTTTTCTTGTTTCTTCAAGCGCCGTCCTTTGAGTTCGTCGGGCTGCATCGATCGACCTCCGGCAGGCTTGTGAGTACCGCTTTACCGAGTAATATCTAGGCTTTAACCTCCGGGCGTATCATTGTGGTTTTGTCTAGATTTATTCACAACTTACCAATATCAGCTAGATCTGCAAGTTTTTTGTACCGATTTCTTGATTATTTAGCTTTTATCACCAATTTATCCCGCTCAAGGCTCGATCGTATCAGCTCCCATTCGCTGCATCATCGACGTACCGATCTCACAGCCGATCCAGTTTCATCTCACTGCTGACGTCACCAGATCGGCTGATCCTAGCCGTTCTGAACATACTTGCACTTCAGCTGCCCCACTGGCTGGCCGATCTCGCCCCCTCCTGTATCGGCCGATCAGGCTGTTATGTTGTGCCCACGTGGAAGACTCTCATCGGTTCTCTAGCCGATTAACCTCGTATTTAACATCTTATTCTCTTCCATGCCGATCAACAGGTCAGGTCGGCTGGCACGCCTTGTTACATCCCGGGGATCTGTTACGTGTTGTCGCGGAGGACTTTATTCCGTTTTTTGCGTCAACAGTAGTGTGAAAGGGAGCAGGTATGACCTTGTTGACAAATTTTGTCTTGAGTTCTTCCCCGTGGCCCAGATTGCTGCCCTACGAAAGGCTATCATATCCTTCCAGTAGAATGAGAAGGAATCCTTAGGTGCGGCTTGAGCTAGATTTTCATTCTTGGTGAAATTCGGCCCTGTCCTATCGATACCTGATGCTATGCTGCTTCAGCACTTTTACATAGGTCTAGATCAGGACTCCACCCAATACCTCAACAGCTCTTCCGGAGGGTCGTTCTTTCACAAAACTCCGAATGAAGGGATGAAAATCTTAGATCTTATCACTGAAAGCACTTCCTTCACAGCCAAGTTAGAAACCCTCTGAGAAGAACATGTTTTGAGCCATGAGGACATCCTGGTGGCTGAACCTGATCCTTCATCTTTAGCACCTTTAGATTCTACCCCAGGACCCTCTTCTGAACCACGAACACTGGAGGAAGGACAAATTCAACCTTCGGAGTTCGCTTTCTGATTCGAGACTGACCCTTCTAGAAATCACAAAAACATCTCGAATCTCTTTAATGCCCAATTGAGGGAGGAAGTCTTTTTTGTCCATATCCCTCAGTTTAGAAACCTTTCGACAGAACTTCCCACTAGGCCTATGGTACCACCTTTGCCTCCCGATCCTTCTAATAAAGAAGTTCTCATGGAGGCCATGGAGGACGAGTGGTCGAATGGAGTGGGACACTTTTCTGAAGCAATTTGGATCAGTTCACCCTCTACGATCATTCCTCGCTCAATTAAGGAAACTACTGTAGAAGCCCATCTTAACCCCGTCATGGAGGTTAATGTTATGTCATGGCACTTAGCAGACAGTCTATTGAGCAATGTTCCGCTAAGACCTTCCGACAAGCTCCTCAAGAGTTGTCCCTCCGAACACATTCTTGAGTGTCGGGGGGTTGCATGTGCTGTTCCGCTCCTAGTAGACAAGATTAAGGTAATCTAGATTTCTACATCTTTGATGTCCTCAATCTTGATCTCCTCCTATGCTTCCTTGTAGAAAAACTTCTTGATATATCTCTAGGGAGCCTAGATGAAAGGCTTAGGGAATCCTCTTCCGCCACTCCTACCTATTGTCTAGGACATTCTATGACAAAGCCTCTTCCCAAGCAAGACACGCTCGAGGAGATGATGCATGTATCTCCGTTCGCACCATCCGAGCCAATTCGCTTTGAGGTTGTAGAGTTTTCCACTCCTCAAGGATACGACTCAGATGACCCTCTTCACCTTTGTGAAGACGAACTATCATTATCACCCTCGATCGAGTTTGAACTTCTTCCCGCTGGCCCGTATTTTGTTGTTCTCGACCTTGATCGGGAATCAACATCGAGCTTACACGATGCATCTTTTCAGATGGAGATTTCATAGGCCATGGATCTTTTTGAGGCACCGACTCTGGAGTCCGGAGGAAAGGATTCCGTTAACGAGCATGGCAGTTTCATTCTTGATACACCATATGAACTATGCTTGTATCATGACTCTCCAGAGTCAGCCATGCTTGGTGCTCTAAGAACGCACGAGGACTGCAATCACCTTATGGTTCTCTCTTGCATAATGTTTGGAAGGTTGGTTGTAGATGCATTTGTTTACCATAAGCATTGCAGATTTTGTGTATGCACTGTGGCACTAACCGTGTAGCTAAATCTTCACTAACACATCAACAATTGGTGGTGAGATGAGAATGACATCACCAATGATAGCTACAAGAAGAAATTCCCAAGGTCGAGCTTATGGCCATAACCAAAGCACTACCAGGAGATGGCCTGGATTAGCATAGGTTTGTTTTTCTCTTTTCGAATAAAAAGTAAGAGCATGTTTTTAGGATAAGTTGTCCTTCAGGTATTTTTGGTCACTAACCTTTCAGGTGAAGATTGAAAAGAACAATGGGCAGGTGACGCCTAAGAGCATGTGAGCTACATCACTACAACACCTTGGTAAGTTTTTTTGTGTGGGAACATTTACAAAAGGAAGCTTGATCTCCACACACTCGAGTTTTGTCGCTAGCGATGCAAACTTCAAGTGTGGGGGAGGTATGTGAGCATCCTGAGTAAAGTCCTCTCATGCAAAATCTTATCCTGGTTTGGAGATGATGTTAGCTCTTGCATCTTGCCCGACTAGATATGTCCTGCTTTTGACTTTAAACAAAGCCCTTTCGGGAGATCGCCCGAGGTTCACCATTTTCTTCTCATGCTTATGTCCCTTTGAAAATGGCTTGATCATGCTTACATGCTTCCTTTGCCTATGTTCTTATACTCTAGTTTGGATGCATGTTCATGACATACATCCATAGGCTATTTTAAATTAAGCATGGTGCTTAGGTTAAAATTGTCTTCTCCAGTCAAAACAAGACATGGTGTCGAGTTTTGATTTATGAACCTTAGAGTTATGCTTTCTTAGATTTTGGATGCATGCATATGGACTGAACCCTGCAGGAATTTATCACATCCAAACGGGTAAGTCGTTGAGCTTGATTCAAATGGGAAGAATAAGCCAAGGCGTTGGAATAATGATTGCACAACATACAAGGAGGTACATATGATGACCCTTCAAAGGGCCAAGGTAAATATATCCTCTTTTTTTATGAACTGCATCTTGACCCAACCTTGTTTGAGTAGATCTCATGGTGACAATAAAAAACTAAAAATATTTGAATTTAAATAAAGACTTCCTGGTTCTCGAACCAGTGGAGTCCATTTTTGTGTCCACTTTTTGTTTGAAGATAGCAATAGGTACATGAACAAGTGTGGGGGAGATCTCCCAACTTATCATCGACATACACACTTGAGATCTCCCACATGGGCAATGCACAACATCGACTGCGCTTTCAGGACAAGGGACAAAGTAAATTAGAGTGGGCCGACTGCCCCATGGGTCAGTCGAACCACTGCTGGTCCTCCTTGATCCCCATTTCTTCAGGAGGGATGGTATGTGCACCTTTATCTCACTCTCCCTGATTCATGTGTTTGAATGAGTTTCAATTTGTATCTGCTAAATCAAACTCATGTAATCGTGCTCTCTACCTGTTTTACATGTTTCCTATGATTGACTTGCATATGTTTTATTCGATACTTATTATCATGATGCTTGTGAACAAAAATCTTTTAGAAGCATGCTCATCTAAGTAGTTGATGTTTGTGATATGGTCTGATGATATGATCTTCTCTCTAAATGTTTGAGTCCTTGGGAATTTTATTTGAAAATATGAAAACCCTTTGCCAAGCTCCTCTTTGATATGCCACAGTCCTACCGAAGCCATATGATGTTTCTAGTTGAAAACCTTATACTCATATGCTGCTTGTTATTGCATTGAGCTTTGTCAAATTGTTGTGACCCTTGTGAGAATTCTTTTCATGCTTTCATGATCAAGATTCATGTGCACTCCATATCCCCTTGCTATGCTTCTACACTGGAAGTTAGCATTGTATCGTCCATCTATTTCATAAAAACAAAGCTCCATGTGGTGTGACCTCTCTCTCCAAAAGTATTTTTGAAAAAGAGACATGGGCTATGCCAAAAAAAAAGAAAAAAAGTCATGCTCAAAGCATGAGTGAAAAAAATGCTCGAGGCATAGCCCATGCCCAAAAGAAAGATGAAAAAGGAGAGAGATGGGATCATGCAAAAAGGAGTTCCAATAAATTTGATGGTAATAACTAGCACCCACTCCGGGCCTAGTGTCCACCTTACCAGCACCACGACATTCATCATATGTGTATGGTAATAGCTAGCTCCCATTCCAGGCCTAGCATCCACTTTACCATATGCACCGTATCCATACATGTGCACATCTTGATCTGATTGTATGATTTGATTTTCTCCTTGGATCTGGTTTTTGACTTTGCAATATATGTGATACAAGTATGGTTTATCTTTTATCCTACCCTGAGCTCCACATATAGCCACTATTAGAAGTAGGATGAAGAAAGGTAAGTCTAATGCCTTGGTGAGGACATATACACATTGAGTGATATGAGAGAATCAAATGAGGAGCTAAGCAAGGTTTGTTTTGAAACTTATTGCAAAACCCCAAGTTACTTGACATGATCAGGAGAGTGATTTGATTCATAACTATTCCATTCCTCAACTACCCACTATGGCATGATAGACACTCCACGAACTTCACAAGTACAAGGTATGGTTTGGAATATCTCTTATGCTCGCTTCATACCTTTGGATATCATGTTTCACCTTGATCCTTTCTCCTACACTCGAGGACGAGCAAAGGTTAAGTGTGGGAGTGTTGTTGACAGCTGTTAAGTACCACTTTTATGCCATCAACTCCTGCATAAAATGAATAGAAAGTGGTCATCAACACTAGAATAGGACCTTATACTGATGATTTCCACAAGTGTTGGTGTTTCTATCTTATGTTGTAGGACACATCAAAATATACATGAAATGGTATAATTGAGAGAAAGTGAACCAATGGCATGAATATGGCATCATCATAAACAATGTCAAATGCCAAATTGGATGGCACCATTGCAATGGGCTCGTCAAGACGATCGAAATGGATATATTGTTTTACTACTTCAGAGTTCGGATGGAAGAGATATGCACAAGACAAGATCACACTCCCGATATCATGTAGGCCTGGTGGGGCCCACACCATGCCACGTGGCGATGTGCTGCCACATTAGATGCCATGTGTCCATGACACATCATCAATCCAAGTGAAGCAATCTTCGACGAATAAGACACCACCACGTGTACAACACAAGAATCCAAGGGCCCACTGAAGGACCAGAATGGCGACCAGAGAGGAGGGGAGTGAATGGGAGCTAATAAAAATTCTTCTCCAAAGAGACGAACTCGGCCTATGGTCCCAAACGCAACTCCAAGATCCTCGATACCCCGCTAGCCAAATCCATGTAGCCACTAGAGTGCTACTGGACATAGGAACTAGCAAGCACCTGCAGCTACTCGCAAACGCAGCGGAACAAACACACAAGCAGCAAACTAGCAAAACACCAACTCCCTGCCTGGGGCGGTCTGACCGCGCTCCAGAGGCGGTCTGACTGCGTCATCTTTGAAACAAACCCCTAGGGCGGTTAGACCGGGTATCAAGGGCGGTCTGACCGCCTCCCACTGTCTGAACCAGAAAACCAAGAACTTGACGAACAAGACCCCAAAACAAACCACAGTTTCACCTGGAGACTCCTTTGATCAAGATGAATAAACTCACAGAGAAATCCCCCGCAAAACCAAAACTTCCTGGGAAAAAGTACCAGGGCGGTTAGACCACCCTACCCCAGGCGGTTAGACTGCCCCCTGCCCAAAAAGCTAGGCGCGGGTCAACCCTCAACTTCCCATCAACCAATCTCCTGATTCACCCCACGGATTGCAGTGAAACTTCGGGGATTGCTGGGTCACCTCTTGGACGACCCTCCACCAAAGGATATTCACTGAATTGCTCTTAATCAAAGGGAATCGCGAATCAAAGCTCTCAACCTCAAGAACTCGGGCACCTCTGAAAACCACAAAAATCGAAGGCCTTCCCATGGGTTTGGAGGGGACAAATCACCAAGAAAAGAGGCACAACAACATCATGAGTGAATCCATCAACAAATCCCGCAAGGAAACACCTCCAAATCCTCTCCACGAAAATCCAATGAAAAGGCTCTGAAAGTCACCAAAAAGAAAAAACGGGAGAGATAACTAGAGCACTTGAGGAACCACACCAAACCTTATATACACACCATGAAAGGTTCATACAAGGTCTAGCAACCACCACAAACATCCTCCCTCTCTCAAGATGTGTAGATGAAGCTCTCTTGCTAGTCCTATGGAGAAAATAGGATGGGAAAAAGAGAAAACCAAAGGAGAAAATGAAAACCCTAAGCCAAGAGATGGCAGCCAACTCCCACCAACCAAGTATATATATCGGGTCCCTCGGTGGTGGCAAATGACTCCAATACCCTTAAGGCGATACATATCCCTTAAGGGCAAATCCAGAACTTTGACGATTTCTTCCATCCGATGGATGCCCAGTGACCGCACCTTGCGTTCCTTCGACACCAAGCCTGCGATCCCGACGCGTGTCCTCCTCTTCGAAGCACCCACCGCTCCTGCGGCACCTGCGGTCAGACTGCCCATCCTGGGCGGTCAGACCGCCTGGGCCGGTTAGACTGCCTCTGGGGGCCGGTCAGACCGCCCAACGTCTCGCAGCCGACCCGTCGAGTCTCCGGTTCAGTTTTGTGGATCATCCGATGAACCCAGTGGTTTTCTGGTGAACCACTACAAACCTCGTGAGCTTGGTGCGGCCTCATGCCGAGCTCCTCGACTTGGCCGCCACGGTTGCCCTGGCTCGATGTTGCCTTTCCGATCAACCAACAAAACCACCATCCGACTTCAACTTGCTCTTCTCGCACCATGTGACTCGCACTTGATCCCGTCTGGCCACCGGGTCCATCGAACCAAGCCTACTTGTCCCTCCAGTCCTTCGGAGGCCCCACAAGGCTAAGACCTTTTGCACTTGTTCTTCACTTGCACCAACACAAATCAAGCCGCAGCCTACATCCACAAGACAAACACAGCGTCAGTCCACACAACATTGTCAATCACTCATCACTAAGGAGTGGCCATCCACTAAACGTCGGACACTCTGGTCCTCATCCACCAGGGACCCAAACCGCCTCAAAACTCCACATGCACCTAGAACTGTCATAGGGGCGACATATCAGTCACTAGGAGAAAGCACAACACAGAACATGGTTGGCCCAGGTCGGCCGATCCCTGGATCGGCTGATCCGGGATTTCCTCTGTTCGCCATCTGCTTCCACTGGTGGTACCTGATTGGTCCTAGAGCGCAGCTCGACGTGTTTTGGTGACATTTGGTGTCTGAGGCCGCACACCCCCTTGCCTATAAATAGAAGGGGAGGGGCCTCATTTTTAACACACTTCACCATCCTATCCAAGGCTTCTCTTCTAGTTTGTGCCTAGAGTAGAGAGGGAGAGAGAGAGGCATGTGCCTCTCCATGTTGCTATTCTTCATTTAGACTAAAGTGAGTATCTTTGTATTTTCTAATTAGACTAAAGTGTGTTCATACTTTTATGATATCTTCTTGTGTTCTACATGTGTTCTTGATTTAGAGGCTTGTGTTTTTACGAACACAACCTTTTGATCTTGTTGGATAGGTTCATAAGCTCTCATATTCGTTTGTATGCATGCTCATCAATTAGAATAAAGTGGATATTCATGCATGTCCATTTAGACCAAAGTGGCATGCATGATTTCTTCTAGCTTTTTGCATGGTTGCATGAGTAGTCTTTTTCCCTTTGCTAATGCGTAGATCTTCCGTTTATATGTATGTATGTTGTATGACATTCGTATTTGTTGCCAGCATAGCACAGGACTGGGTGCTCTCTTGCATGCCTTTAGTATAAGCTAGTGCTTCTATAGTTAAGTGAGATCAGTTCTCCTCCTTGCGGGTTCGTCACTCTATATTTAATATAGAGTGCTATAGGTTGCTACACACCGCGGGATAACGCAGTCAGGCTACGGTAGTAATCAGTAGCATAAATGTAGTGTCTAGGCCAAGGGTTATCCTTCGTTTGCCCTATATCCCACGGATTGGTAGAGGTAGATCGCAGGTGGTGAAAGCCCTGTTGATCCTTTGAAATCCTCCACATTCAGATATAGTGCAGGCTGAGGTTCATCATAGAACCGTACGCAGGAGTCATCTGACAGATTAGGGGTAAACCGGTGCCCGAAGAAAGTTCTTGAGAGATCAACCTTTAATCTCATCTGTAGAGCTATCCATAAGAATCCTCTTCTCCAGTGCTTAATATCATGGTGTGTCCTTGGACCATTAGAATAGAAGTTAGTGCGCGCACATTCCCTAGGAATACTCTGAGCTGAAAGCTACAACGGTATCCATGCACTTGCGGATTTATTCGTGTGTTGCTAAAATACCCAACACCCGTCTCCGACGACGGCCGCACGCTTTGTATCGGGACGACGCTTGATCCTAAATAGGAAAGCACCCTCATCGACTTCCTCTGAGCGAACCTTGACGTGTTCGCATGGAAAACCTTCGTCGTGCGAGGATTCCAAGGGAGGTCACTGAGCACAAAATTAATATCAAGCCCGGTTCTAGAATGGTCAAGTAATGACTTTGTCGCTTCGACAGCGACAAGTGCAAGGCCATTGGATAAGCAATCAAGAAACTCCTTAGTGCTGGATTCATAAGAGAGGAGTACCACCCCGAGTGGTTAGCTAATCTTGTACTTGTCAAGAAGAAAAATAGAAAATGGAGAATGTGCGTTGACTACGACGGCCTGAACAAGGCGTGTCCCAAGGATCTGTTTCCTTTACTGCGCATAGACCAAGTGGTTGACTCCACCGAAGGGTGCACAACCCTGTGCTTTCTCGATGCCTACTCAGGCTACCACCAAATCACGATGAACCTGGCCGAGCAGCTCGCCACAATGTTCATCACCCCTTTTGGTGCTTTCTGCTATTCATCCATGTCGTTTGGATTGAAGAACGCATGCACCACATTCTAGAGATGCATACCATGTGTCTTTGGTGACCTTACCGGTCAACTAGTCAAAGCCTATGTTGACGATATCATGGTGAAGTCAAAGCGCATTGGAGACTTCGTCCTTGACCTTGCAGTGGTGTTTGAAAAGCTCTGGCAAAACAACATGAGGCTCAACCCCGAGAAATGCGTTTTCAAGGTACCGAGGGGCATGCACCTCAGCATTGTCATATCGGAATGTGGCATTGAGGCCAACCCAGAGAAGATCTCCACCATTACCAACATGGGGTTGATCCAGAACGTGAAGGGAGTACAACAGGTGACCGGATGCTTGGCGGCGTTCAGCCACTCCATCACCCGGCTCGACGAGCGAAGCCTACCCCTGTACCGGTTACTCAAGAAGTTGTACAACTTCACCTGGACCCCCGAAGCCCAACAAGCGCTCGACTCACTCAAGACGCTGCTGAAAAGCCCACCGATCCTGACGGTACATGCGGAAGGAGAGTCCATGTTGCTATACATCACCGCAACGACCCAAGTCGCGAGTGCGGTACTTGTCGTCGAGCGTGAGGAGTCTGGGAAGATCCTAAAAGTACAACGGCTAGTACTCTACAACTCGAAGATGCAGTACCTGAAGATCCAGAAGCTGATTTACGCCGTCCAGATCACCAAGAGGAAGCTCTGGCACTACTTCGACGCCCACTGTTGACGGCTGTTAAGTACTACTTTCAGCCATCAATATTCTCACATAAATGGAGGCATATGCAATATTTACTTGCATTTTGGTTTGAATAATGTAGTTCCACTTGTCCTTGGAGATTATTTGTATGTAGGAGAAATAAGCATGAAAAGAGATGGAAACCCACCTTCTATGGAATGATCCATGCCAACTCCGCTGAGGAGGTGGCTGCCACCAAGGAAACAAGTGGCGATCCACGTCACTGATCCAAAGGAGGCACTCACTGACGAATCAGAGAGTGACACATGGACTTCACAAGGATCCATGGGCCCGCCTAGGATTCCAAAATGAGGCATGCACGGGGGAGTGATCAAAGGGCCCACAGGGCAGCTACCCAGAGGAAGGACACCCCGAGAGGAGGGCCTAGGGGGCCGGCCGATCCTAGGATCGGCCGAACCGCCTTAGTGCCCTTCCATCTCGGCCCTCCACGTGTTGTTTCATCATTGGTCCATTCCTGCATCCCCGGGTGATTTGAGGCACTTTGAGCCCCGAAGCAAGCCTGGTCCTTGCCTATAAATAAAAGGGGAGGGGCTCCATTTCTCACACACCACTCTCTTCATTCTCCTCTCACTTTTAGTTTCCAAGGCTAGGGGGTAGGCTAGAGTAGCTCTTATTCAGGTTTCTAGTCTACTTTGGAGTCTAGGTATGAGTTCTCTTGTATCTTTATTTCTTCGTATGACTTTGATCTACTTCAGTTATTCAGCTATTTCATATAAGGTTGTGGTAGATCATGTGATTGATATGTTCTTGAGTTCATCCATTGTTCATCATTTAGAGGCTTGTGTTCTTCATGAATACTACCTTTCGATCTAGTTGAAGGATGATTTACTCATTCCTTATGTGTTTGTTCATATGTTAGAGGCTCGTGTTCTTCACGAACACGACCCTTTGATCATGTTGACTAGACATAAGAGAGTTCGTATCCATTCGTATGACTAGCCCTAGTTTGATCTTGTTTGATAGCATGTTAGTGTTGCATGAAGTTTGTGTTCAAGCTATGGTACTCGGTCTAAGTTGACCAGTTTAGTGGTGGCTCTCACCCTGGGTCACAATAGCTCGGGCCGGGTGAAGTCTAGCATCAACGCAGGCATGGTGCCTGGGTTGTGTGGCTACGTTAATTATGAACATGCCCCCCGTAACGATTGAGGTAGGCCGCAGTGGTGACAGTTGTTGGACCCTTTGAAACCCTCTATGCTGGGGTATTGTTGTTGGAGTCTAAAGGATAGTTTCGCAGAGAGCTGGTCGTCGCGGGCTATCTCCCCGTTTGTTCCTGGGTGCTGAACCTTACCTTTCATACAATGCTTTATGCTTATCTCTTGTATCATCTAACTTGTATGTCCCCCCCCCCTTAGAACCTAGAGCTAGCTCATATGTCCCCCCCTAAGCTGTAGTGTACTAGAGTAGAGGTAGATCTGAGTGTGTGTCACACTACCCTTATCATATTATTTATCTCACCCCTGTATTTGAGCTGTTGTCTTCTATGTCTATCTCTTGATTTACATTCAGTGCAAAAGCATAAGTCTTGATATCCGCCATTGCCTTCCACGGATACGATACCCTTGGAATACTCTCCTTCCTTGGGGAAATGCTACAATGGTTTATCTGTGCGCTTGCGGATTCGTTCACGATCGTTAGATTTACCTTTGGCAAGTCTTGATGCTCACGCTAACTCGGCGTCATTAGTAGTGACGTTAAGAAATGCCAACAAGCATTTCTAGAGTTGTCACCAAGGATGGATTCTAAATCTGTTCTTAGGTGATTACGCTACAAAATGTCAACAAGCATTTCTGGCGCTATTGCCGGGGAAGGCACAGGATTATCATGACTATGCTTTGCATCTGTTTATAAATCATGAGTAGGTTAGAACAACTCTCAATGCAGGCTAACCTTGATTGTCTTCTTTTATCTTTGGATGACGAAGACAGGTAGTGTATAACTAGTTTCGACTTACCAAAGAATTTTACTGAAGATCCCGAGTCACTAGTGAGGAGAGCTCGAATTCATTTTGACTCACCTCGTCGTACTCATCCGGAAGGCGAACCAGCTTCCTTTGTACCATCCACGTCAAACGCTATGGCCTAGAAGACGCTTCGTGAGTACTCAGCTCCTTCTGCTGACCAGGTGCTGCAAGGCCCTGTGGTGGCAATGGGAACTGAAAACTTTGAGATCAAGACGGGTCTAATCATGATGGTACAGGCTAGTCCATTTTGTGGCAAGCCAAATGAGGATGCTAATGCCCATCTGCAGCAATTCCTAGAGCTATGTAGCACTTTCATCATTAGGGGTGCAAATATGGATGTTGTTCGTTTGCGACTATTTCCTTTTTCTCTCCTGTGGAAAGCCAAGCAATGGTTCTATGCGAATCGTGATGCTATCAATACTTGGGACAAGTGTTCAGAGGCATTCCTCAAGAAGTTCTTCCCATTGGGTAAAACCAATGCTCTTCGTGGAAGAATTTCTAGTTTTCAGCAAGCAGCAAGTGAATCTATTCCAGAGGCTTGGGAAAGTCTTCAGGAGTACATCCTGGCCTGTCCTCACCATGGGATGGAATATTGGCTTATTCTTCAAAGCTTTTATAATAGGTTGACTCCGACAGCCCGAGGCCATATTGATGCTGCTGCTCGGGGAGCATTCTTCTCACTCACTGTTGATAATGCTAAATCACTTATTGAGAAGATGGTATCCAACCAAGGGTGGAGTGATGAAAGACTCCAACCACGTCCGAGGGGTACTCATACTATCAAGGAAGCAGATATGATTACTACCAAGCTGGACCTTCTTATGAACAGATTGGATGATTACACCAGCGAGAAGGCTGCCATGGCCACCACTACTTTGCCTATGGATTCTCATATGACTTGTGAAGTCTGTGGCAACACTGGGCATTCAGGAAATTACTGTCCTTAAACTCAGGAGGAAGTGATGTACATGAACGGTAATAACAATGGTTATCGTCCACAACAACAAGGAGAACAACCGTGGAATCAACAACGCCCTTATTATCAAGGAGGTAACCAAGGTAACACTTACAATCCTAACCAACCCTCCTTGAGAGATCTTGTTTTCGGCAGGCTAAAATTAATGAAAGTGTTAATAAAAAGTTAGCTACCCTTGATAAAACCTTGGAAAGTATCAACGTTAAGCTTGAAAGTTTTTCTTCTACTCAGAAGAGCCAGCTAAGTTTTAACAAAATGTTAGAAACTCAGTTAGCTCAGTTAGCTACTTATGTTCCCTCCGTTGAAAATGCAAATGCGGTGACTACGAGGGGAGGTAAGTCCACTCGAGATCCACCATATCCTAACCCTGCAGGACCAGACAAGAAAAACATAATAGAGGTTGAGAATATTCATAAAGGTTCATCCGACTCGAAAGAACTCCCCCAGGTAAGGAAGGTGCCCTCGAAAGAAAAGGCACCTGAAGGAGTGACGACACATCCGGAATTTGTAGAAGCCAATGTGATGTCGTTCCCTCAAAGGAACAGGAAGGCGACAGTAGATGAACAGTTCAATCACTTCGTGGACATGATTCAGAAAGTTTATATCAACGTCTCATTACTCGAGGCAATACGCGTACCCACTTACACGCGTTATCTCAAGGACATCCTAACCAAGAAGTGAGCCCTTCCTATGACGGAAGTGGTACGGCTCACTGAGGAGTGTAGTGCCACTATACTCAATCTCCTTCCTGAGAAGAAGAAAGATCCAGGGTGTCCCACAATCACTTGTATGATTGGGACACAACGTTTCGACCATGCTCTCTATGACTTAGGGGCCAGCGTCAGCGTCATGCCTAAGGTAGTCTTTGATCAACTATGACACAAATCTTAAAGGTATGATAGTATTCCTTGACAGTCCTCCTACCTTGCTTCAAGTTGTCTAATTTTGCAAGCAAGCAATCAGCATAATATTCAGGAACATATTCATCACGGAAAAGTATTTTAAAATCTTTCCAAGTTTGTGGAACTTTGTTGTGCCTACAAATATGTTTCCATGTAGTCAAAGCATAATTTGTTAAAGCACTCGAAGCAGCAAAAATCATTTGATGTTCAGACAAGTCATACTTATCAAATTCTGCATCTACCTTAAGCTCCCATTCAATGTAAGCATGAGGATCAAACATACCAGCATATAATGGTAATTGTTGAATGACATCTTGAAGATGAGGGTCTAGCTTCAACTGCTCAAAAATCTTTATATCACCTGCCATGATTAGTAAAAAACAAGAAACACAAAATATTTTGTTTTCTCCTGTCAACTACTAGGATGTGTCGGGTGTAATTCTCTCAAACTCAACTTGTTCAAACACAAGCTCTTACAAGTTCTTACCAAGCAAATCAGGAGGGGACGGCAACCAACAAGACGTCAACCTCGAAGAAAGTGTATCGGTGCCGCAGCAACAAGACCTGTCAAGCTGTAGTCGAATATGTGGAGCTATAGGTGGGCTGATACAAGGAATGACTAGTACCACGTTAGTTAAAAAAATAAGCTGAATAATCGTTCAACGGCGGCACAGTGCTGGTCCTAGGCTAAACCAAGCTAGAGACGTGAGCCTAGGCACAAAGGTAGTCACCAACAAAGAGCAACTAGCACAGCACAAAGAACACAAAGGAATCAGCCCCAAATTTTTTTCTTCTTCTCTCCTTTTCTTTCTTCTTTTTTTTACACCAATGTAGCAAGATCAAAATCTTTTCTCTCCTTTTTTTCTCTTCTTTTCTTTCTATTTCTTTCTTTCTCCCTTGCTGAAAATCAAGACAAATCCGCACAAAAGGATGAGTTTACACAGATTGGAGATCGCTGATCTCTAGCACAATTGCGGAATGCTCAAAATGAATTTCGGGACAAGGCTAGATCCATTGGAAAGGTAACAAGATAAGCTTCAGATTGTATTTAAACATACGAATCGGACTTAAGATGAATCCGTGATGGCCAAAATGCAGTAGCGATGTATATGATGACAATGGATCTCGTGGTGACAAAACGTGATAGAACTCAAAACTCTAAAGGATTAGACACTAAGACCAGCAACACGACACAACCAATGCAACCAAAAACTCAACAAGCCCAAACTAAGCAGTACTAGTAAAGGCTTAAAAGGTTTATGGGACAGCGGGTAAACTAATCTAAATTTTTTTTGTGGCTTTTCTGGACTATAGAAAGTTAAAAACAACAAAGGATTGCTAGTCTCTCATCGATAAACCTCGCTCTGATTACCAACTGATGCGAACCTGCTAGGGTTTGTGGCCGATCTTTCGATGAGAGGTGTGGGGGATAACTCGATTGGAGGAGACGACGTTCACGGCCCGACTACAACCTTTCCAAGGATGCGCCTTAGCAACCGATACACCACCTCCTATGGCTGCAGCGATCTTGTGGAGCACGTCAACCGCCACTAGGGCACCCGTTCCTATGAGCAATCGAAGAACAAGCAAGAACAAGTATGGAACAAGTACTGAAAATACCAGATATGAAAGAAGGTTTCACAATGAGTCACAACTCAATAAGGTGGGGTTCTGAATCAGGTAGAACAGGTGGTCTAGCCGACACACGTGTCTACAAGGAAGTAGCAATGGCTAAACTTACAACGAAACAAAACCCGAGTGTTCTCGACGGCGGCTAAAGAGTATATGAAAGGGTGAGGATGACCACAAGGAGGCAGGGGTCGTGCTCCAACCCTAGGACGCGTCCCTAATGGACCCAACTTGATATACGGCCCATTGGGCCAAAATACGGTGCACAACACCCTGGACAGAAAGACCTCCGGTCAAAGATTCGTAGATTTCGAACGCCTCAGGATAGATATGGGCATGAGTCTGGATCCATATGAAAGTTAACTTCAACACGGTTCCAGGAAGTACTTGAACGCTCCAATCCGTCTTCGTATGCGTCTGTGGCATCCGTCAGAAGTTGGTGCTGTGTTGCAGTCCGAATCCAGCGCCCAAAACGTGTTGGCCTTAATCTCTTTCCATCTTTGGGCCAAAAGTGACGTGGTGGCCTTGTGGAGGACGTGGGAAACACTTGGACTGGTCCCCAATCAACTTCTTTGGTCCTCCATACTTGCCATGTACGATTAACACTCTTTTTCAACCACGTTAGTATTTCTGAAAATGACAAGCAACATACATCATGGTGCAGCAACAATTCATCAAATATACCAAATACAATGATGATAAAGAATTGGTTCACCTTAGAATCAAAACTTGCTATTATGGTCGTATCCGAGCCGGTGATGTCCTCATCAAAGTGTGAAGCCAAGAAGTATCGAGGACCTAGACGGAAGATGCGGGAGTTCATGCACCAAGCACCCTTATCTAAATCGCGGGGAAAATGACGTGAAGGACCCACGTGCAGCTTGGCAAAAACTGAGGAAGATGCGAGAAGCTTCGGGAAGAAAACCAGGGGTGTTCGGCCCAGGCCGGCCGGCCTGGCCCTCTTCTGGGTCGGTTCACCGAACCCTTTGACCTAGCACCCCCTCGGGCTATCTATAGTCATCGTGCGAAGCACCACGTATCAAGCCATTCATCATTCGCCGCCGAGGAGTAGAGAAACTAGAGGGACACCATCTTGAAGAGGTGGGTCGTGCTAGTTGTCTAGGGTTACCCTAGCCGGCGTGGGAACCTTGCAAGGAAAACCACATCGGAGTTCCAGATCTTGGATCAAGATCGAGGTAGGATCCTGGTGGTGATCTTGTTCATGTAAACATTCATGGTGAAGTCTTTATGAATCTGATTTCTAGCGATCAAGTGCCTTCTTTTATGATTCTTGTTCTTGCTTGGGTGTGTTCTTCCTCAATCTATTCTCAAGATAGATTGCATGGGATGTTCTTGTAGCCGCGGTGGCTAGAGGTGCATACCCGATCTACCAAGTAGTTCAACGTGTTCCTTGTGAGCATGCTCTAAGATTCGACCGCAAGAAAGGGGAACATCATGACAGGACATTAACACCGAGTACGGCGGGACGACTTAGGGGGTTTGACCGAAGGTCAAGGTTTAAAGACTCTTTTTATGAGATTTGTTTGGTTTTCTTCATCTATCTTGCTTGGAGCTACAACATAAGCATGATCTAGGCTCTCTAGATCGGTTGTCTCTACGCTTTCTCTCGCTACCTCTTGTGTTTTAGTAGATTAGATGCAATTCGAAACCTCTTCAAGATGAAAGTGTTTTCTTGGTTATTAGATTGAGTCTTGTGTTGCACATGTTCCACGGATTCGATACCTTTGGTGATACTCGAGGAAAAAAGGTACTACATGATCCGTAAGCTTGCGGTGAACCTTGGCGCGTTATTGAACCGTCAACAAGCCCTTTTTCTGGCGTCGTTGTCGGGGAACAAGTAATCAAGATCCAATCTAGTATCTCATTTGGAAGTATTTTCAGTTTTCTTTTTTATTTTATTTTGCATCTATTAAACTTTGATCATCCTCAAAAACCAATCTAATCTAGTTTTTTACTAACCTTTTGTTTATAGTTCTCTCTTTTTAGATCTTTGTATATTTTGTTTATTGCTAACCCTAACAGGAGATGGACGGCTACCTCTCCAACAAACCGAAAAACTTTACAGGCAAAGGAAACGTGAAGCATGAGCTAGGAAGCTGGAGATTGTAGATCCAAAAGCCGAGGCCGAAGGATCGTCGAGATCTCCGAAGGAATCACCACCTCCAAGTCCAAAGGGAGGTCAACCTCAACCGCCACCAATGGCACAAGAGAGGAAGATTGGGGAGCTTTGCATCTCAGAGCTCGTTGATCTACCCATCCTCAACCTAGCTGAGATCGGAAGACCGTTCGAGATCAAGACTTCAACCATTCGCATGGTGCAACATTCACCTTTCACCAGTAAAGAGGATCCTAACCTTCACATTCAAGCGTTCATTCAACTTTGTCAAACATTCACAATGGAAGGGTTGGATCAAAATCAATTAAGGGCGAGGCTTTTTCCGTTCTCACTACTTGGAAAGGCCTTGCAATGGTTCTACACTCTACCGGTGGAGACGGTGCAAATTGGGAAGCATTGATGAGAGCTTTCATGAAGGAGTATTATTCGCCAGGTAAGACGCAAAGCTTGCGTAACAAGATTGCTACATTTGCTCAATATCCAAAAGAGACTATCGCGGAAGCTTTCGTGCGTTTCAATGAGTACACCCGAGCCGTGCCACATCACAAGTTCTCGAGGGAGGACCTCGTTCAAAAGTTCTATCAAGGGCTCAATTTAGCATCAAGGACCGTAATTGACGCATCGGCGGGAGGATCTATCATCGAGCTTACTCCGACCGAAGCATTCACTCTTTTCAAGAAGGTTGCAGATAATGATACATGGGCATCATCCGGACGCTTACTTCCGGTTCAACCCACGGGCAATGTTAAAGGTGTTTTGCAGATTGAAAAGGAGGAACTTCTAGAAGGAAAGATTGACTCACTCATGAGGAGGTTGGAAAAGATGGAGCTAGAAAAGAAAGCAGCCAAGACCTAAAGGCTGCCGAAGCAAGATCCACGTGTGAAGAGTGTGGGGAGTACGGCCATGTCCAAAAAGATTGTCCGGAGGAAGCAAAGGTGCTCGACTACATGAGGAAAGGAGATTTGCCAAACTTCTGCTACGGGTAAGGTAGACCTCAATTTAATGCAAGTTCGTCCATTCAAAATACAGTGCCTCTTCGTATACAATTGAAGGATTTCATGGACGAGCAAGCTAAGATCAACAAGGACACCATCACTAAGTTCAAAGCTATGGATAAAATATTGGAGAACATCGATGGCAAGGTGACAGAGGTCGGGAGCTCCAACCATCAAGTGTTCAACATGATGAAGATGTTGGAGACACAAGTGGAACAACTTGCCGGGCGCCTAATCACTAATGAAGGAAGATTGTCGGGGTAGCCCCAAGGTCCCGAGACGGCGAAGGCTATTCAAACTCGCTCAGGAAAGGAGACGGAGGATCTCAAATTTCCAGTCGGAGGAAGGAAACCTAAGCCAACCGTCGAGGCGGAGGATCACACTAAGGAGAAGGTGACTACTATTCCGGAGATTGCTACCGAAGAGCCGGAATTCGAGATGCCAAGTGATGACATGAAGATGCCTACACTTAAGACACACTACTTTCGAGGTAAAGTTGATAGTCATTTTGAAAAGTTTGTGGAAGTAGTGCACGGGTTAAGCATGACCATGCCTCTATTGGACGCTCTCCATGTTCCTACATACTCTCGCTACTTCAAAGACATACTTGCGAACAAGTATGAGATGGCAACACTCGGGGCAGATCACGTCAAGATGTCTGAACAATGTAGTGCCGCCATTGCAAATCAAGGGCCCGAGAAGCAAAGAGACCCCGGATGTCCGACCAACCCATGTTCTATTGGCTCATTCACGTTCGAGAAGGCATTATGCGACCTTGGAGCAAGTGTGAGTGTCATGCCAAGAGATGTGTTCGAGATGCTACGCCTACCACTAGAGCCTACGGGTATGTGCTTAGAGTTGGGCGACAACTCTATTCGTTATCACGTCGGAATCACCGAAGATGTGCCCGTGAAAGTTGGAGGTCACTTCATCCCTGTTGATTTCGTGGTGCTCGAGATGGGAGAAAGGGAGAAGCCGCCTCTCATCCTAGGGAGGCGTTTCCTCAAGACCATTGGGGCAACGATCGACGTTGGCAAGGGAGAGATCAAGTTCGACGTCAATGGCACAAGGAGTATATTCAAGTTTCGTCCATGTTTCGAGGTATGCAACGTGATCAATGTTAAATATGTTCCACCTCATCGTCGCTTTAGCAAGGAGGAGCCAAAGAAGGAAGAGCCCAAGAAGAAGGAAGTGAAGGTGATCAAAGAAGTTGTTGCATCTGTCAAGACCAAAGAACAAAAGCCGCCTGTGAAGACCAAAAAGATAACTAAGCCAAAGAATAAGCTCGCGCCCAAGATGGTGCGCAAGTGGGTACCCAAGATTGCAACGCCCACAAAGAGCGTTGATCCGAAGTGAAGAAGAGAAGAAGTCTAGCCATGGACTATGAACAAAGTGCTGGGTGGGAGGCAACCCGTTCGTTGAGTCAAGAATAAGCTACCAGGAGGACAACCTGATCAAGAATGAAGCTGCAAGGAGGGCAACCTGGAATATTTTCGATTTCAAGTAAGTTGGTCATAGAATTTGCTACACAAGACTTGGTATAAACTCTTAAGTGGTTGAACATATTTTTGAGACATTTAATTTGCTTGGATGCTTCATTTCGATTTTATTTGACCATAAACCGATGACATGAGCCATCCTACGATTTATTTGCCTCTTATCGAGAAATCAATACCAAAAATTCAGAACCTACCCACACCTTTCATCCTCTTCATGATGATAAGGTTGGTTTGTTTTACATCATAAAAACACACGAGTAGAGCCCTGTGTTGTTCCTTAATGATTTTTAATTTTTGACGCATGGTAGGACTCGCGTGAACCTAGGAAATTCGATTTTTGGTTTCATTCAACTTGATATCCACTGGTTTCTCTAGTTAGAATTTTTCCAAGCCCCGTTTATTTTTGTTTATTCAAAACATCTCTCTCATGTTTGGCAAAAATTAGAAACTAAACCCATACCCCCACGGTCAAGCCGGAGGAGCTCGCTATCAATCAATGAAAGCAAGTGATCCCGGTGTAACCAAAATCAATGTAGTTGGAAAATCTCGACTTACAAATGTTTTTGTTTCCTAAAAACTCCTCTAAAAATACATATGAACTCATTGATATCTCTGAGTTAATTTTTAATTTTTGAAATTAGAGGAGTAATTAGCATCTAAACATGATCAAAGGAAGGTTTTGAGCTTAATTGAACTTCTAGTGCTCCATGATGCATCACGGGAAGGCCTCATCATTAAGGCATCTTGAGCACATGAAAGGACAAGCATGGGGGCAGCAATGTTTTGCTTTGCAGGATATGAATGAAAGCATGGAAGGCAAGGAAGCATGGAAGTGACACATTGCAAATGATCAAGATGGAGGACTTCATCATGCAAGAAAAAGGAGTGGCTGGGAGAATTTGGAGGGTGAACGGCGTGGAGCACGAGTACACAGAACAATGATGCATCCAACAACAAGTGGGAGAAAACAGGAGCCAAGGCAGAGGGTAGGGGCCCTAGGATGGTCGGCCCAGGCCGACCGGCCTGGCCTATTTATTCGCCCCCCTGTCTTCGTCTTCCTCAGGTAAGTCACTCGTCCCGTTGCTAGTTCATGTTCTTGAGCTTCCAATCCAGAACCTCCAGAAACACCTTCGAAAAATTTGTTCTCCAATCCTAAGTTCATAAATCCAGAAAAATTCATCACTATCCTTGCCCTTCTATATACTTCATTTGTGCATATTTCTACCGGCAAGAAACCCCCGAGAGCGTTTGTTTGTGACTTTGTGCAGCAAGGAAAAATGAGGAAGGCTTTCAATAAAGCCTTTGGGAAGAAGACACAATCATCGTCGTCGAAGCCGCCATCAACAAGTTCTTCGCGAAGGCACTCTATCTCCGAGTTGCCGCGAAGCATGGAGGAGGACGTGGCACCATCAAGGAGCGACACCATGCTCCTTAGTGGTAGAAGGGACACGCGAAGCTCGTCCATACGGTACACCGAACCACAAGAACGCACGGAGGAGCCACCCGTCCAACCTCGTCGCTCGACTCGTTCATCCGCGCCACCACCATACACTCTGCGGTGCTCCAAGTATGGATTTATCATGATGACGAAGGAGGAGGAGGAGGAGAGGCTTGTTCGCCTTGTTAAGAGGATTGTGCCCAACATTGACTTCGACAACAATGCTCTCCAAGTGTTGGGATTTCATCTGGATATATATCAATTGATGAACCACCTTGGTTGGGGACATTTTTCTGATGGAGTTGGGGTGAGCACTCATTTGGAGCTTGCTTTGGAGATTCTCATGACGATGGCAACGGTTATTAATGATGGGGTGCCATCCATCTCATTTCGACTCAAGGATGATGAGCAAATAGTTCCTTATGAGCATATTAGGGAATTGCTCGGATTCAAGAAGGAGGCCCGGAGCAAGTGGATGTTAATGAAAATGTATTGGAAGGATTTTGGGGTATGATTTCTGGAGAAAACAACCGGCAAAGAAGTAGCATCCGGAATCCTATCATCCAGATATTTCACTCTTGGATGAGCAAAAGGATTTTGGGAAGAATGAAGGAGTCCAAGATCACCGACATGGAACTTAATTGGCTTTATTCGGCAATGATCGTTAGGCAAGCCATTGATCCTTCTTATATCATGATCAATCGGTGGTGCTGTGAACCGATTTCGAGGACCGGAGATATTGGTTCGGGATGCTATCTCTCTATGATAGCAATTTCTTTGAAGCCGGGAATTTCAAGAAACCCAAAATTCCTCCTTTGCGGGGAATTCCCTTGGAATTGACTATATGAAACAAGGAAAATATATAAGCGGAGATGAGAAGAAAGGTTACAAGGTGGCAAAAATTAATGTTCCTCTCCCAAATATGAGGCTGAAATTATTTATTGAAGGGAGAGAAAATTGGTTAGAAGAAGGACACTTCTTGTGCCAGCCAAGAAGAACAAAAGAGGAAGAATTATAGAAGAGGGATCATCTTCCGCAGCCCAAGATCAAGGAGGGGCTGCATATCATCAACCATATGGAGGGATTCCTATGCCGCCACCCTACTACGGAAGTGTGCTAATGCAAGCATGGGGGAGTGGTGCATCCATACCGCCACCTCCTCCAACATATTATCCACCGACCTTTGTGGTGCCTAATGAAGCATTCGTGGCACCTTATGCAAGCATGCCTCAGCCCCAACAAAGTGCAGCCATCATTGGGGTGTATATGCAAAGGAATGTGCAAGATGTCAAGAGGATCCGGATTCATGTCAACCAATGGCAAGAAGGAATGGCGAGGATCGCCCATCAACTAGGACGCCTTCAAATTGTGCCACCGGATCAATTTCATGGAGGAGCCATGCAAACATATTATGATCAAGGATTCAACGAGAGTCAACCGACGGAGGAAGAGCAAGCGGATGAGGAATGAAGAAAGAAGGAAGGGATGATGCTTTTTAAAGTGTGGTTTGATTTTTCCTTTTCCTTTTCTTTGTTTTTCAGCTTGTGTGCGTTTATGTATGTGTAGCATTTTCTTGTTTTATTTATTTTCAGCATTTGTGTGGTAGTAGTAGTTTTGTTTTCCATCACCATGAATAAGTTTCACCATCGTTTTTATGATCTTTAATATGGATGGAAAATTGTACCATGTTGATATGTGATGATCGTTGCCACTTTGCTCGATCCTATGCTTGATTTATGCATGATTAAGCTAGTGCTCTCTTTAATACCAATCTGAAATTAATTAAATGCTAGCCTAATCTTGTGTGGAGGTTATGATAACTTAAGTCCCATAGTTCTTTTTCGTTGCTCTCAATTTTGAATGAATCAAAGATCCATTTTTATTCTTAAAAAGTTATGCTAACCTTGTCATGAGTATCGCTTGCATTTTGCTCTACCTATCCGAAGCCTTACATTTATTTGAGTGCAAAACATTAGTATATACAAGATTTATTTTTGGGTGCATTAATTCAAGGCCTGATATCTCTGGCCCGAGACTAAGAAGCTGGTCATTCTGTTTTTGTGTATCTTTCTTTATGCTAGCCTCTTCTATCCATGCATTGTGAATCTCCACATTGGGAATTTTGCAAACCTCGCCGGATGTCCACCCACAAAACCCAAAAACATCTTTTTTGTGTTCACCATCTTGACCACAACCCTATATTTGAGTACGGATGAATATTTCGAGGAAGATTACAAGGAAGGTGCCATCAAGTGAGCAAGACTTTGGGAGACTTAGAAAAGAATCCCTAGAAGATTTTCGAGTATCTCTCTCTAAGAAAATATGAGAACTTCAATTTCTACCTTGGCATATTTATCACCTCTTTTGCCCGAGGACGAGAAGATGTCTAAGCATGAGGTGGTTGCCAAGGAAGTGCTAGTATAGTCTAGAGTTCAAGGGGAGTAATAAAAAAAGAAGTATGATGAAAGAAAAAGAAAAAAAATGATAAAGAAGAAAACAAAAGAAAGAAAAAAGAAACAAAAAATATATTATAAAGCTCCCCATTTCTCTAGCTATGTTTAGTGCTTTTTGAGTTTTCAAGATGATTCAAGATCAAGACCCATACTCATCTTTCCAACCATGTGCAATCCGATAATGAGGACTTCGTTTGTGCCTCGGGGTCACTCTTTGCCATTTGCACATGTCCACCTATCTAAAAGTTTGTGTTCATCTCTCCCTCTTCCTTGAGAATATTATTTTTCCAATGACCTTTTTGACGAGTCTCGGTAAGACCATGAGAAGCTAGTCTTGTTTTGATAATATCTCAACTATAATATCTTGGTAGGACTAAACTTTCTGATAGCTCCATATAAAGCTTTCCACTATACACTTTGAGAGAGGAAAGGAGTAGAACAACTAGGATTGAGAGACAAGATGAGATGAGAGTTCTTGAGCAAGATGCAAGATGGTTATTTTTTATCTTGGTAAAGCAATTTTTCTTTATCTCACTCTTTTCAAAATTTCTGAGATTTGTTTAAAAATTTGAGAGCATGATCAAGTACTTGTGGAAAGAGCTTGAATGATATCTACCCATCATAGAGATAAAAGTTAGTTACATTATGAAACTTTAATGAATATAAATCTAGAGAGCATTATGTTTTCTCATGTATGATCAAGTGCAGGGCATGAACATCGAAGGGCAACTCTGATATCCATTGAAGGCTTACTCGAGGACGAGCAAGGTTTAAGCATTGGGGGATGTTGGTGGTCGATTTCCGTCAACCTAGCCATGAGTTAACCTTCAATGTTGGTATTAATTTGATATTCAAACTGACGATCCTAACCCCCATTATATGTCAAGTTCGCACTCGCACATGGTTTTTGGAGTTTATTGTTTACACATGAATTAAGAGCATAAATAAGGACTTATGGGTAAAGTTCATCGAGCACTTTACAAGAGGATCATGAAGCCCGGCACAAGTCAAGACATGAGATGAACATGACTCCAAATGAGCCAAGGACTAAAGCATGAAGCCGAGAAGTGTCGAGGACCTAGAAGGAAGATGTGGGAGTTCATGTGCCAAGCATCCTTATCTAAACCGCGGGGAAAATGACGTCAAGGACCCACATGCAGCTCGGCAAAAACTCAGGAAGACGCAAGAAGCTTCAGAAGAAAACCGGGGGCGAACCGGGCCGAGGAAGACCGGCCGACCTAGCCCTCTTCTGGGTCGGTTCACCGCCCCCTTTGACCTAGCACCCCCTCGGGCTATTTATAGTCCCCGTGCGAAGTACCACATTTCAAGCCATTCGTCATTCACCACCGAGGAGCAAAGAAGCTAGAGGGACACCATCTCAGAGAGGAGGGTCGTGCTAGTTGTCTAGGGTTACCGTAGCCGGTGTGGGAACCTTGCATGGAAGACCACATCGGAGTTCCGGAGCTTATATCAAGATCGAGGTAGGATCCCGGTGGTGATCTTGTTCATGTAAACATTCATGGTGAAGACTTTATGAATCCGATTTCTAGCGATCAAGTGCCTTCTTTTATGATTCTTGTTCTTGCTTGGGTGTGTTCTTCCTCAATCTATTCTCAAGATAGATTGCATGGGATGTTCTTGTAGCCGCGGTGGCTAGAGGTGCATACCCGATCTACCAAGTAGTTCAACGCGTTCCTTGTGAGCGTGCTCTAAGATTCGACCGCGAAGAAAGGGGAACATCGTGACAGGAAGTTAACACCGAGTACAGCGGGGTGACTTAGGGGGTTTGACTGAAGGTCAAGGTTTAAAGACGCTTTTTATGAGATTCGTTTGGTTTTCTTCATCTATCTTGCTTGGAGCTACAACATAAGCATGATCTAGGCTCTCTAGATCGGTTATCTCTACGCTTTCTCTCTCTACCTCTTGTGTTTTAGTAGATTAGATGCAATTCGAAACCTTTTCAAGATGAAAGTGTTTTCTCAGTTATTAGATTGAGTCTTACGTTGCACATGTTCCACGAATTCAATACCTTTGGTGATACTCGAGGGAAAAAGGTACTACATGATCTGTAAGTTTGCGGTGAACCTTGGTGCGTTATTGAACCGTCAACAGAGGTGCGGCTGGCATCCTCATGCCAAATGAGTAGCGCGTAGATCAGCAAAATCAGCACGTGTAGCAAGTAAAATAGGAGCATTCAACTTGATTTTAGAATTAACAGAGGGCGACTGATCAAGTTATTTAGCAGTTTTAGCAGCTCGAGCAAGATCATCTTTAACAATTTGTTCAGGTATCATCGGATGTATGATTATTTTCTGACCCTTAAACATGAAAGAATAATGATTTGAACGACTATGATGTAAGCTATCAATATCATATTGCCAAGGTCTACCAAGTAATAAAGAGCATGCTTCCATGGTAACAACATCACAATCGACAAAATCAGAATAGGCACCCATGGAGAAAGGAACACGCACGGAACGTGTGATTTTTATTTTACCACCATCATTAAGCCATTGAATGTAATATGGGTTCGGATGCTTACGAGTGGGTAATGACAATTTTTCTACCAGCATGGTACTCGCCAGATTGTTGCAGCTGCCGCTATCAATGATGATGCGAATCGATCGCTCCTGCACAACACCCTTTGTATGGAACAGAGTGTGTCGCTGATTCTTCTCGGGCGAAGCGACCTGTGTACTAAGAACACGCTGCGAACAAGACTTCCATACCTATCAGAGTTGCCCGGGGTGACATGTACCTCCGTCTTAGCTGCATGGTCAGTGGTAAGCAATGCATGTTCAATTTCTTCAGAATCACTAGCGGAAGAATACTCACCATCGTCACGAATGAGCGAAGTGCGCTTGTTCGGACAGTCCCGAAACATGTGGCCAAATCCTCTGCAACGATGACATTGAATATCACGTGTACAGCCTGTGGTGGGAGGAGCTGCACCTGGGGATGGGGCAGTGCCTGCAGGTTTGGTCGTCTTCTCGCGCGGTGTAGTGGTGGGTGGATAGCGCAGGGGAGACGGGTGCTGATGTGGATGTCGAGTTTCTTCCTGCAAAAGGGTTAGAATATGTCTTCGAGCGTCATCCCTGCACTTCACGTTCAACTTTGCAAGCATATTCAAATAAAGTAGTCATATCATGATATTCCTTATAATCAAGTATGTCTTGTATTTCGCGGTTTAAGCCACCACGAATACGTGCCATAGCAGCGCTGTTGTCCTCCAATATCCCACAATGAATCATACCTTTTTCAACTTTTGGTAATAGTCCTCAACAGATTAACAACCTTGCTGAAAACGTTGCATCTTATTAAGCAAATCTCGAGCATAATAAGAGGCACAAATCTACGGCGCATAGCAGCTTTCAATTGATCCTAAGTGGTCGGAATGGCAGTGGGATGTTTAATTTTATACTCATGCCACCAAATTAAAGCAAAATCAGCAAATTCACTAATAGCAGCTTTAACTTGAGAATTTGCAGCAATATCATGGCATGAAAATTTTTGTTCAACCTCTAACTCCCAATCAAGATATGCAGCAGGATCATATTTGCCATTAAAAGGTGGGATTTTAAATTTAATCTTAGAAAAAGAATCATTACTGGGGTAGTGTGGCACATGACGGGCACGACCACGGCTGATGAGGACATCCTAGGGCACGATTTGGCCACGCGCACAACAGTGTAGGCGGCAGCCGTGGAGCACGGTTTGGCCAGGCGCACGATAGTGTTGGCGGCAGCCGTGTCCAACAGGAGTACGGATTAGCCAGGCGCAGAACATTGCAGGCGCACGATGGTGTAGGCGGCCCATGGGCTAGGCGCAGAACAGTGTAGGTGCACGACGGTGTAGGCGGCAAAGTCGTGCACGTCCGAATTATCCCACCTTGCTTAGCTTGGGAGGACCAAGCCACCTTAAAAGGGAGAGCCACCCTTCCCCTATTGGACTAGTCTTTTGGGGCGATTGGGCCTTTCCCCGAGGGGTGTACTGGGCCGTACTCATCATTTGGTATCAGAGCTGGGCCCTTGTTAAGAAGGGGAGGATGATGAGGACATCCTAGGGCACGATTTGGCCAGGCAGCAGCCGTGGAGCACGGTTTGGCTAGGCGCACGATAGTGTAGGCAGTAGTCGTGTCCAACAGGAGTACGGATTAGCCAGGCGCAGAACAGTGCAGGCGCACGATGGTGTACGCGGCCCATGGGCTAGGCGCAGAATAGTGTAGGTGCACGACGGTGTAGGCGGCGAAGCCGTGCATGTCCGAATTATCCCACCTTGCTTAGCTTGGGAGGACCAAGCCACCTTAAAAGGGAGAGCCACCCTTCCCCTACTGGACTAGTCTTTTGGGGCGATTGGGCCTTTCCCCAAGGGGTGTGGCCCGGGCGAAGCCGTGCATGTCCGAATTATCCCACCTTGCTTAGCTTGGGAGGACCAAGCCACCTTAAAAGGGAGAGCCACCCTTCCCCTATTGGACTAGTCTTTTGGGGCGATTGGGCCTTTCCCCGAGGGGTGTGCTGGGCCATACTCATCAACGGCTGTCTCCAAGGTCCCTCCGAATCATCGCCATAATCCTTCTGCAAATCTGTGAACGTTGTGTGCATTGCATCGAGTCGGGCCACGAGAGCATCAAGTGTGGTCTTGGTGGCCGTCTAGGCGAGGTCAAGCTGATCGAAATGGTCGGTCGACGAAGTGATCGATGAGTCTAGCCGTTCATGTATCATCTGAATGTCTGCGGCTAGTCCTTCAACTTGTGCTCGCATGTCTTGTAGCGGATCATCCCCCGCGGCGCCGTCATCTGCCATGGTTAGCGCAAACACAAAAAAAACAAAATGACGACAAAAACGGGGGTGGAACGGCTCACAAGGTGCTCACACTAGTGTTGTTATCAAATTCTTATCTATTCTTTCCACGCACACAGGGGCGAACTGCAACAAACCGGTGGAACTCACGAAAGATTAGAGGAGCGATTGCCTGGAGAAACAAAATCTGCTCGTCGTAGAAATATGTGGAGTTCTGGGTAGGCTGCACTCAAAGCAAGGATTAGCACAATCAACCAATAGATGCAAAGTTGAATAATAGTGCTAAAACACGTACAAAAGTTGCTGGAAACAAATGAAACCGAAAGGACAGATGCAAGGAATGTGGCAAAGGTGGAGAGGGCGCAACGAATTGCTGTTTTTTCTTCTCTTTTTTCTCAAGAGTCCTCAAAACCGATAATATGAACTCAGAGGATCTCAAATAGCAAGTTACGACACACACACACACACACTCTCTCTCTCTCTCTCTAGAGTAAGGCTAACCTCAGAATATGGTACCAAGAAAGAGAGATGAAAAGTTGGCACGGTCTAGGGGAAGAGGGGGGGAAATGTGAGGGCTCGCGACCAGGGGTGGGGAGCGGCGCGCGTGAGGGCGTGGGGGAGTTCTCCACCGAATAGCCGGTTCCCTTCTCCCGCTTGGACTTTCCTGCTTTCTTTCCCTTTTTTTCTTTCCTTTTTTTCTTTTTTTTATTGATTTCCTCCTTTTTTTGACTTTCCTCTTTTTTCAACTTGCCAAACGCACAGGACAGGGAGGGGGCAATCGCGATGGGGTGGACGCGGCGCTACCACGGTGAGCGACCAGGGGGAAGAAGGCGGTGTGATGGAGAGTGCGGCGGCAGTGAAGCTAGGGTTAGAGAAAAAATAAGAAACAAAGGATAGAATCACAAGTAACCAGTAGCAATTGAAGTGTAAAGCACACAAATTCAATAATGCAAAGTATTGAAAGAATGTGCGAGGCTAAAAAGGTTGTTGGGATAGGATCTAACCTGAAAATAAATTTTTGTTTTGGTTTTGTGGACTGTAGGAAGGGAAAAACACTCGATAAACTCACTGATTAACCTAGAAAACTGATACCACTTGATAGAGGCGGAGTGCTCGATCTTTCGGTGAGTGGAGATAACTTCGATCTGGTGGAAGTAGACCCTCACAATCCGACTACGACGAGCGAGACTCGAAGCGCCAATGCAATCACTGAACCAACTCCCGATGGTTACCAACCTTGCCGACGCAAGATCAGCCTGATCACGAAGATCAATTCATGTACGCAATCGAAGAACGAACAAGAATCTGAGGTGAGCAATCTTAATATCACTCAAAGGTGGAGTTCTGAATCACAGAGGACATCACGTATTTGTGCATGTTCTGGGGTAGCTAAAGCTAGATGTAAAACAAAGCTCAAGTTGTACAAGAGGAGGACTCTATCTAATATAGGGAAAAAGGAAAAGGGGGCGCAGCCCCTAGGGACGGTGCGGCCAGGGGCGGGCGCGTGCCAAGGGGGAGGCCGCGCATGGGCGCCTCCAACCCTAGGCGCCCCTCCTAGGCCTCCTGTTGGGCCAGCTGCTAGTCTTCTGGGCCTTCATTCTTCAATAACAAGATGTAGTTCAATTCCGTCGCACGGGCCCGGGTGATTAGCCCAGAAGATGGTGCTGAAGAAGATGTTGTCGGTGCTGGAGTAGGAGAAGGTGCTGGTGGTGTAGATGTACTAGTGGTGTCCGCATCACAAAGAGCACAACAAAATGCTACTAATGAGACATAGAGCAAGCAAAGAAGACATGGTGTAGTTACCGCATTACCATCAAGAAAGTAGAGACATAGATACATGTGACATGGCCAAAAGCATTTTTAAGCAATTTTTCACAAAAACATTCATCTCATGAGCAAAGCCCTATCCATGGTCAATTTGAGCAAAACTGAACTAGATCACATAAAGCTCATGCAAGATCACAAGTTCTCATCACAAGATCATGACAAATACCCATAGGCTACTATATGTCATGTCAAAGCCACCGAGCCATGTGTCTACTTCTAATAGAGACTTCTCATGCTAGACATCATGCAACAGTTTAGCACCCAAGATATATACATGAAAGCATAAAGACATGATTATGAGCATATTTTTCAAGCATAGACATTTCATAGACCAAATTCATTTTCAAATTTAAGCAAGGTACATGAAATGCCTTTGCGGCAAAAAGAAAATTATCACTACGTGAAAACCTCAAATAGGTCACGCAGAGTTTGTAACGGTCCCTTAACACCCATTACATGGACCATATCTGTAACGGTTGTTGTTTGGCGCCCGTTACGCATAAGCGTGGCAGGCTCGACCCCGACGTGGCCAACACACCGCCCGTTACCAATGTGGACTTCCAGTAATGGGCTTCTTAAACGCCCGTTATAGTTATTCTTTGTAACAGACGTTAAAATGCGGCCGTTACAGAAGTTAAACGTATCGGTAACGGGACCTTTGAGTCCGTTACTGATCACTGCCCTATCGGTAACGGGCTCTTTAAGTCCGTTACCGATCACTGCCATATCGGTAACGGGCTCTTTAAGTCCGTTACTGATGACAATTTGACGCCCGTTACTAGACTCGGAACTCAATAATTGAAGTCCATTAGCACTCTCACTGCCGTCAAATAATTGACTATGTCATCATAGCAAATATTGGATATCACACAAACATATAATCATGTCTCTTAATAAGATGCAAAACCACACGTACACATAGATAGTAGTCATAAGAGCATATTCTACATATTTAAGATGCATATATAGCATCACATGTTCACATATGACATGCATAATGTTCAGAACAAACATATTTACATGATCACATCTGACGTGCATCAGCAGGGGCACTAGTTAGATGGCTTCTTTTGCGCTACAGCCTAAAGTTCAGCTATCTTTGCCTCTAGTTTTACAAGTCTTTCCTGCAGCTCAACATTCTTCTTTGCAGCTTCGGCAAGTTCAATATCCTTCATCTTCTGTGCGCCTTTAAGCTTCTCCACCTCAGATTCTAGTATTTTCTGACCATTTGCTAGGAGACTTATGTCGTCCACAGCCTTGTCATCCATCCTTCTATCCACCTTGTCGAGTACTTTCCAGATGTAGTGAAGATCCTCCCGAGTAACAACACATTTCTACAACAAAGGCAAATTGATGCAAGTTTCATAATTAGATTGCCAAGTTTAATATCATGAAAGATGTAACTGGTCAAACAAGAAAGTTGTTTAGCTATAACTGGGTTTAGAGCTTGGTTGATCCTGTGGATTTGTTTCCAGATCATGTCAATGTCCTCCCAAGCTACAGCACCTCCCTAAAACAATGGCACTGGATGTTTAGTTAATAAAAGTCGATGTAGCATTCTCGGGGATGGTCATTAGGGGTCCCCTAACTAAGGGGATAATCACCCTCATTAAACGAAAACTGCTCAGGGACTAATCTCCAAACCCAACAGTCACAGGACACCACGGGCCCACGGCCTACTACGGCCCAGCAACGGCCTTCATCGAGAAGACCCGCTTGTCCGCCTCGCTCGAGGGTCCCGATCCCTCGAGCGGGTTTCCGCCTCGCTCGAGGGTCCCGGTCCCTCGAGCGGGTTTCCGCCTCGCTCGAGGGTCTCGGCCCCTCGAGCAGGTTTCCGCCTCGCTCGAGGGGTTCGGCCCCCCTCGAGCGAGCAACAATCTCCGCCTCACTCGAGGCCATCCCTCGACAAACGGCGCCCCGCCCCTCCGCTCCGCCCGACAGCGGCATTTAATGCCCTGCTCCACGGCGGGACACCAAAGTCAAAGGTAGATCTTCCCCCACGCCGCGCGTCTGACATGGTCTGAGCGCCTGACACCGCCACTGTGCGGCCTAACCCGCCGCTGTGCGGCCATCCCTGGCCCTGTGCGGGCGTCGCTCGGCCCTGTGTGGGCGTCGTGCGGCCCTGTGCGGACAGGCTGGTGTCACTCCGCAGCACTGCGCTACCTGCTCCCGTCCTTCCCCTGTGGCGAGACCCTCGAACGGGCACGGGGGCACCCCCGAAAGGTGTACAGGCGGCAAGCAGATGCACGGCTGACCGGCGCCACGGCACGAGCCGCGTCCCCTCCACCAACTCCGGCGCCGCACGGCCATCCTGGGCACTGCACGGCCATCTCGGGCGCTGTGCGGCCAACCCCGGCACTGTGCCGCCATCCCCACCACTGTGCGACAGGCTGCGCAGCACTGTGCGGACAGGCAGGTGACATACCGCGGCCCTGCACCACCAACTCCGGTCCTTCCCCCGGCGGCCAGGCCCTCGATTCAGCAGGGGCAACCCCTCGAAGTCAAAGCCGGATGGACCACAATAACCGCCACGCCACCCGCAGAAGCCGGAGGGCGCAACCAACTCGCGCTAGGAACAACGACGTGTGGGGACAAGACCGCCGGCGCCATACCTGCAAGTACACGGTCACTGTGCCGGCTGATGTGCAGCATTCCTGTAACTACCCTCCCTTGGCCTATAAAAGGGAGCGGCAGACGCCCCCGCAGGGGGACGATGCTCATTCACCCCACACACACTCACTCGCTCACCAGTACACCACCCCGTCCCAGATATTGGCACTTGCCTCAATCATCCTAGTAGGGACTTGGGGGAATTTCCTCCTCTCCCGCCTTGCTTGTAGCTCCCCTCTATAGGCACCCCCGGTGCAAGCTAATATAGTGCGCAAGCACACATTGCTGGACGTACGGCCGCGTGGCCAGAACCAGGATAAATCCCGTGTCTCCTTAGCTTAGCACCGACCATCGGGAGCTGATCTCAGTGCAAATTACTAGTTGGTGCCGGTGCTAATCCGGACACCGACAGTTGGCACACCAGGTAGGGGGCTGCGCTGAGATCGTTCGCCCGTCTTCTCGATGGTGATCATCACCGAGCACACGTCGGAGAGACCCGCCCGGGGTCAATACGATGCGTTCCCGGCCGGATTCGAGATCTGGTTCGGGAGCATCACTACCAGGCGACTAGCAATGGCTACCACATGCGCATCCTCAACAGGGATGCACTCAAGGAGGCGCCGCCTGGAACGGCTGCTGCCCCGATGCCTGCGGTATTTCCACCACCACCTGACGCGGCGCGTGCTGCGCAGATGGCCCAGCTCCGCGAGTTGGAGGCAAAGCTGAACGCAGAGCATGAGCACCTACAGCAGCTGAAGGCCACGCTCGAAAGAGACAGGGCCGGCCCCTCGTCGCAGGGGGCGCGCGCTGCGGGACGCGTAGCCCGTGAGCGCATCAACGCCGATGCTAACGTGGATGAAGTGCCAAATTTGGCAAGGGCCAGCCAGAAGCTCGTAGCCGCGACGACTTTGATTCGGGCCATGCCTGAGCCATCGACGCCCGAGGGACGTAACCTGCGTCGCGAGGCGCAGGCCCTCATCGAGTAGGCTGCGGTGCAGCAAGCTGAAAGCTCCTCGTCCCGCATGCGTCATCAGTCTAGCATAAAGGCTGGTGGTGGTGGCAGGGACCAGGAAGCCTCAGTCCACACTCCGCACCGGGCACCCACCGTCCACGAAGGTAACCAGAGGACCCCCGTCAAGGACAGGATTCGGGACACGCGTGGTGCCGCCAAGGACGGTGATGCCCGCAACGTCCTGAACAAGAAGAAGCAGGACGCCGCGACGGCGCACGGCTACCACCCCTGGCGTGGTAGCCGTTGCGATAGCCAGGAGGACAAGAGCCCATCGCCGGAGCCGCCGGGCACGCGTGTGTTTGGCCGGGCAATCCGCACGGCTTCGACCCCCCCGCGATTCCGCCAACCGACGACCGTGAACAAGTACTCGAGGGAGACGGACCCCCGGGTGTGGCTCAACGACTACCGCCTACCATGCTAGCTGGGCAGCGCCACCGACGACGCCATGATCATTCGCAACTTGCCGCTGCACCTGGCAGATTCTGCGCGGACATGGCTCGAGCACCTGCCTGCGAACCAGATCCACGACTGGGACGACCTGGTCAAGACGTTCGTGGGAGAGGCTGCTCCCAGAAGGCCGGTGAGTCTTTGAGGGATTTCATCCGCCGCTTCTCCAAGCGCTGCACCGAGCTTCCGAGCGTCGGTGAGTCCGATGTCGTGCACGCCTTCCTAGAGGGCACAACTTGTCGGGACCTCGTGCGCGAGTTGGGGCGGAACCCTCCCACCAGCGTCAACGAGCTGTTCGACATCGCCACCAGTTACGCTTTCGGAGAGGAGGCAGTGGGGGCAATCTTCAACAGCACGAAGGGCAAGCGAGCCGAGGATGCGCCCGTGGAGGGCAGCAAGCCCAAGGAGGCCTCGAAGAAGTAGAAGCAAGGCAAGAAGGGCAAGAAGAACCAGGGCAAGAAGCCCATGGAGCAGGCCGAGGGCTCCGAGGAAGTCAACGCAGTCGATGCCGCCAACAAGGGGGCTCGAGGCCCCCCTCGAGGCGGAGTGTTCGACGACATGCTGAAGAAGCCCTGCCCGTACCACAAGACCCCCGTCGCTCACACCCTCGAGCAGTGCAACATGCTCAGAAAGTACTACGATCGAGTCACCGCGAAGGAGGACAACACCAAGAAGGATGCGGGCGACGGGGGCAAGGACGGCTTTCCGGAGGTGGAGAACATGTTCTTCATCTTCGGGGGGCCCACCGTCGATATGACGTCACGGCAGCGCAGGCGTGAATGTCGAGAGGTCTACTCTGTTCACACGGTTGTGCCATCGTACCTCAACTGGTCAGAGGAGACGATCTCCTTTGGCCGCGAAGACCACCCGGATCATATCCCCAATCCGGGACAGTACCCGCTTGTTGTCGACCCCATCATCAGCAACACGCGGTTCTCCAAGGTGTTGATGGACGGAGGCAACAGCCTCAACACGGGGATTGGTTTGGACAAGCTGCGGCCCAGCAAGTCGCCGTTCCATGGCGTTGCGCCGGGCAAGCGAGTCCAGCCTCTCGGGCAGATCAACCTGCCTGTCTGCTTCGGCACACCGAGCAACTTCCGCAAGGAGGTCCTCACCTTCGAGGTGGTGGGGTTTCGGGGATCGTACCACGCCATCCTTGGCCGGCCCTGCTACGCCAAGTTCATGGCGGTCCCGAACTACACTTACCTGAAGCTCAAGATGTCGGGGCCCAAAGGCGTCATCACGGTGGGCCCGTCGTTCGAGCAAGTGTTCGAATGCGACGTCAAGTGCGTCGAGCGCGCCGAGGCACCTGCGCATGACGAGGCCCTCGTGGCGGACCTGGAGAAGCTGGCCAACGAGGCCCTCGACTCCACCAACAAGCATGTTGGCAGCTTCGAGGCCGCAGAGCACACCAAGGCTGTACCCCACGACCCTAGTGCCCCCGAGGGCAAGGTGCTGAGGGTCAGCTCCACCCTCGACCCGAAATAGGAAGTGGTGCTCGTCGACTTTCTCCGCGCCAATGCTGACATCTTTACGTGGAGTCCCGCGGACATGCCGGGCATTCTGAGGGAGGTCGCCGAGCACTCACTTGATATCCTGCCCAACTCTAAGCCGGTGTCTCAGCGTCTGCGACGATTTGACGAGGAGAAGCGCCGGGCGATCGGAGAGGAGCTGCGCAAGCTCTTGGAGGCCGGATTCATCAAGGAGGTATTCCATCCCGTGTGGCTAGCTAATCCTGTACTAGTTAAGAAAAAGAATGGGAAGTGGCGGATGTGCATATATTACACCGGTTTAAATAAAGCATGTCCCAAAGTTCCTTTTCCTTTGCCACGGATTGATCAGATAGTTGATTCCACTGCGGGTTATGAATTACTATGCTTCGTTGATGCGTATTCCGGTTACCATCAAATCAAGATGAAGGAGTCCGACCAACTCGCGACCTCTTTTATCACGCCATTTGGTATGTTTTGCTACGTGACAATGCCATTTGGTCTCCGAAACGCCGGGGCGACAAACCAGTGATGTATGCTCCACGTCTTCGGGGACCACATCGGACGGACCGTTGAGGCATATGTTGACGACATCATAGTAAAATCCAGGAAGGCGGATGACCTGGTGAACGATTTGCGCATTGCGTTTGATTGCCTCTGAGCAAACGGGGTTAAATTGAACCCCGAGAAATGCGTCTTCGGGGTGCCGCGTGGCATTCTCTTGGGTTACATTGTCTCCCAGCGAGGCATAGATCCCAACCTGGAGAAGGTGTCGGCCCTAGAGCGGATGGGGCCGATACGCGATCTGAAGGGAGTGCAGAGGGTCCTGGGCTGCCTCGCGGCCCTGAGTCGCTTTATCTCACGTCTCGGTGAGAAGGGCTTACCCCTGTACCGACTTTTACGAAAGACCGAGCGTTTCTCCTGGACCGACGAGGCCCAGGAGGCCCTCGATAAGCTGAAGGCAACACTCGCCCACACTCCGGTATTGACGCCACCCCGGGAAGGCGAACCCCTTTATCGCTACGTCGCCGCCACAACCCAAGTGGTCAGCGCGGTCATCTTTGTGGAGAGAACGGAGGAGGGTCACGCCCTGCCTGTCCAGAGGCTTGTCTACTACATTAGCGAAGTGTTGTCAGAAACCAAGACGCGATACCCTCAGATCCAGAAGCTACTCTACGTGGTAGTGCTCGCGCGGCGTAAGCTACGGCACTACTTCGAGGCCCGTCCCGTCACCGTGGTGTCTTCTTTCCCTTTGGGAGAGATTGTCCAAAATCAGGATGTCTCGGGTAGAATAGCTAAGTGGTCCGTGGAGCTCATGGGTGAAGCCCTAACCTACGCACCACGAAAGGCGATAAAATCACAGATCTTGGCAGATTTCGTAGCTGAGTGGACCGACATTCAGCTACCCACTCCTCAGATCCAAGCAGAGTGCTGGACCATGTGCTTTGATGGTTTAGTGATGAAAACGGGCGCAGGCGCGGGCCTGCTCTTTGTTTCACCCCTTGGAGAGCACATGCGGTATCTGGTACGCTTGCACTTCCTCGCGTCGAACAACAAGGCAGAGTACGAGGCCCTCCTCAGCGGCCTGCGCGTCACCATCGAGCTCGGCATCAAGCGCCTTGACATATGGGGAGACTCCCAGTTGGTCATAGACCAGGTGATGAAGGACGCAAGCTGCCACGATGAGAAGATGGAGGTGTACTGCGCTGCGGTGCGCAAGCTCGAGGACAAGTTATTTGGCTTCGAGCTGAATCACATCGCACGCAAGTACAACGAGGAGGCGAACGAGCTGGCCAAGATCGCTTCAGGGCGGATCACCGTTCCCCCGAACGTTTTCGCCCGCGACCTCACCAAGCCCTCCGTCGACCTCGGCAAACCCGCTGGAGTCTCTGGCAAAGCCTCGGGGGCTGGCCCCACGAAGGCCACGGGCACCGAGCCCATGGACGAGGACCCCTCGAACGGGGAACTCGAGGCCTCGGACCTCGAAGGGTCCCAGGCGGACGAGGCAGAGGCGATGGAGATTGACAAGCTCCCGCCCCTTCCGCGGGACTGGCGCGACGAGTATCTCGCCTGGTTAGACCGGAGGGAGCTGTCCCCGGATCGAACCGAGGCAAGACGTGTCGCCAGGAAGGCCAAGTCCTTCGTCGTCATTGACGGCGAGCTGTACAAGCGCAGTGCCTCAGGGATCATGCAGCGATGCATCTCCGTCCCTGAGGGCTGGGAGTTGATTCAAGACGTCCACGAGGACGAGTGCGACCACCACGCCGCTTCGCGCACCCTCGTGGCCAAGGCGTTCCGCCAACGCTTCTACTGGCCGACGACGGTCGCCGACGCCAACGAGGTCGTACGCACCTGCGAAGGGTGCCAATACTACGTGCGCAAGACCCACCTCCCGGCTCACGCACTGCAAACCATCCCCATCACATGGCCTTTTGCTGTGTGGGGACTGGACATGGTCGGCCCTTGCGGAAGGCGCCCGGGGACTTCACCCACATATTGGTGGCCATTGACAAGTTCTTGAAGTGGATTGAGGTCCGCCCCATCAGCAGCCTCAGGTCTGAGGAAGCCGTGCTGTTCTTCACGGACATCGTCCACCGCTTTGGGGTACCCAACTCCATCATAATGGACAACAGCACTCAGTTCACCGACATGAAGTTCCTAGAATTCTGCGATAGCTACCACATCCACGTGGATTGGTCAGCTGTGGCACACCCACAGACTAACGGCCAAGTAGAGCGTGCCAACGGCATGATCTTGCAAGGCCTAAAGCCAAGGATCTTCAACAAGCTCAACCAGTTTGGCCGGAAGTGGATTCAAGAGCTGCCATCGGTCGTCTGGAGCCTCAGGAATACCCCGAGCAGAGCCACGGGTCTCACCCCGTTCTTCCTGGTCTATGGCGTAGAGGCCGTCCTCCCCACGAACTTGGACTACGGATCCCCGAGGGTCAAAGCCTACCAGGAGGAGCAGAACCAGCAAGATCGCGAAGACGCGCTGTACTGCATCGACGAGGCCCGCGACATGGCGGTCCTGCACTCCGAGAAGTACCAACAATCCCTACGGTGTTACCAAGCGCACAACGTTCGGCCTCGAGACCTCAACAAGGGAGACTTGGTACTCAGACTTCGACAGAAGAACGAGGGCTGTCACAAGCTCACACCGCCTGGGAAGGGCCATACATCATCACCGAGGTCCTCATGCTCGGCACGTACAAGCTCGCAAACGAGAAGGGCGAAACCTTCACCAACGCTTGGAACATCCAACAGCTACGTCGCTTTTACCCTTAAGTTCCAAGTCATTTTGCACACATCTGGCGCCCAAGCCAGTTGTATATACACTAAGGTTGTGAATAAAGACAGGGAAGACTTGGCTTTCCTCAGAAAACCAAGTCCCCCTCGGGGGCTACTATGGGGGGGCACCCCCCCCCGAACGATCCCATTTTTTCGCAAAAAAAACCTTTTCTTTCAAAAATGCTAGGCGTGTCATGCCTCAGATGCTTAGGCAAATAGAAGCAGAGCGCGAGTAACTAGAAGGTTAAAGCCGGATGAGTCCGGGACCTCCTACGCCTCCAGCAGGATACGACTTCTCTCTCTCACCACTTTACCCTCAGGATACTCGCGAGAGCGATCGATCCCGGCCGAAATTTACCTAAGTTACGAGGAAGGCACAACGGCATACATAAAGACAAGTCACACAATAAGTTTACAAACTTAAAAGATGATTCGTTCATTTACAAGAGCCACCTGGCTCGAATCCTAGCCATGACCTAAGGGCTTCTATGCCCGGCTACTTTCAGGGCTCGAGGGGGCCTGCGACGGCAACATCCGGGAAGAGGTCTTCCTCGAACATGTCGGCGAGATCGGCGGCGGCATCGGCAGCAGCAACGTCGGCTTAGTCCATGGCGTCCTGTGCCCCATCATCATCAAGGCCGTCCGCGACGACGTAGCCTGTAGACAACGCTACGTGATCGATGATATAATGCGTCGACACCACGTCGAGGGTCTTCTGGACGCCGAGACGGAGAGCGCCCTTCACGCGCTCGACGACACGGCCGCTCAGAGCCTTGAGGCGGCTCGCCAGCGAGCTTTTTGACGAATCGGCGCCTCCCTTGATGTCCCGACACACTTTGAAAGCCGCCTGCTCCAGGGTCTCGAACTCCTGCTGAGACGAGGTGTAGGCCGCTTGAAGCGCCTCCGCCTGCGTCACAGACTCCCCAGAGCTTTCTGCAGCCCTGGGACAAGAAAAGGTGAGTCAAGAGCGGATCTTGATGAGCCTGAACAACAACTAAAGACTCGGGGGCTACGACTTACCCTCGGTCCGCTTCTTTTCCGCCTCGAGCTCTACGCGCGCAACCCCTGCCTCTTGCTGCAGCTGCAGGATCGAAGCGTCCTTCTCTCCGACAATGGCCTGCAGGGTCTCGACGGTGACACCCTCCCGGGCCAGGGCCCTGGTGAGCAGCTCGGCCGCCACCTGCCGGAGCTGGACCTGGGTGTTCGCCGCCGCCACCTCTGCACTCCGATGCTGGAGCGTGGTCCTGGCCTCCTCGAGAGCAGTACGCTCTTACAGAAGCTGGGACTGCGCCACCTCGTGCGCTGTACGCTCACACTGAAGCACGGACCTAGCATCCTCGAGCGCCGCGCGCTCTCATTGAAGCTCGGCCTGCGCCTCCTCGCGCGCAGCACGCTCCTGCTGGAGCTGACCCTCGACCCCGGCAAGCGCCTCGCCCTTCTCCTGCAAAGCAGTGCCCAGCTTCTCGACCTCCTGGGTCTTCTGCTCGGCCTGAGTCTGCCAGGACCACGCTCCCTCGATGGTTACGCGATCCTGCTGGAGTTGGGCCTGCGCCTCGGTGAGAGCCGTCTCCTTCTGCGCCAGCGAAGACTGGACCTCGGCGTGTGCCGCGCCCACCTTCCGCAACTCCTCGTTCGCCGCCGTCAGCGCCTCCTCCTTCCTTTGGAGCGCGACCTTTAGCCCCTCGGCCTTCTTGGCCCTCTGTGCCGCCGCGGCCCCCTGGGAGTCACGTGCCTCCTCCGCGCGGAGGAGGTTGTACTCGAGCCAGCCGTTGTCCGTCCGCAGAGCCTCCACCATCGCGTCCAGGGCAACGTACTGCGTCCAATACCAGTCGAGGTCGGAGCTCAGCTCGGTGATGTGGGTGAACCTCTCACCTGCCTGGCTTTGCAGCTCCTGCAGATGGTGAAGGAAGGAAGGAAGAAAGAAAGGAAGTCAAATGAAGGACACGCGAGCAAAGGAAAGAGAGTCGAGCGGCCCTCGAACGAACGCACTTACCCGAAAGACTTGGAGCGACCGGCCCCCGTGAAGATGGAGAGCGTCAGCGAGGGCATTCTGTAGGGAGGCGCCTAGGCCGCCGAACTCCCGCCACAGCTCCCTCTCCGACCTCGCCTCTTCCACCAGGCTCGGTGGAACTCCAGGAAGCCGCAGCCTCTGCTCCCACTACGGCGCGCTGGCGCTGGACGTTGGGGCCATGACGCCGGACGTTGACGCCCCGGCACCGGTCGCTAGCGCCTGTAGCATCACACAACCATCGGACCGTACCACCAGCACCTCGCGCACAGGCCTGGGGGCTGGCACGGCCGCCACCACCACCTGAACCCCAGCAGGGGTCGAATCACCATCAGCAAGAGCCCTGGCCTCGCCATGGCTCTCTGCTCCCCGACCCGCGGCGCGGGCCTGCTCTCGACCCCGCTGGGTCCCTCGAGCCACCGCCGTGCGGAGGGCTTCCGCCACCACCTCCTCTCGCAGCTGCGGCTCCATGGCCGCAGCCTCAACTCGCGACGCCTCACCCATCGCGCCGAGGAATGAGGACGATGAGGAGTATATGCAGTTGTGGTTTTTTTGCGAGTAGATGAAGGGGCTAGCAGGGCAACAGTTTTTATTTGTGCCTCTCCGATGAGTGGATACTACTAATTGCACATCTCGCTTATCGAGGAGTCAAACTCTTTGAAGTTGGACCAAATATAGACCAAATAATAACATTTCGCACAATGGAGAGTTGTTGGCGACGCAGGTTGGTGAACCCGCGTATTCTTTGTTGGGCGGGTAGGGTTATCTTTTTTATATAGGCTGCTGACGCTGACGCGTGGGCCCGACACTTTTTTTTTAAATGAAACTTGCTTCCCTCAAATATTAGAGCCCATTAAACAGCACCTAAAAATTCATTAAAAATACGAACAATTCGTAGTTGGTCATTTAGTATTCGAATAAAATATCAGCAGGCACACTTGTGTAACCAAAATTATCAAAATTCGAATTTTTATCTCATGGTTGGGATATAATAATTCTAATAACATTTTAGGTTGGTACAAAAATTATACAAATTGACTTGGCAACATAATTTGGGTCCCTAAACTTGTCATAAAAATTTCAAATGGTTTCTCAAAAGGAAGATCATACTTGTGTACAAATGTGTACATCTCTCACATAGTTTCCTAGAATGTTATACTTCAACACCGAAGTTTTCCATACTTCACAACATGTTCGAACTCATATACATTTGAAATTTTAACACAACCTTGTGTTCACCTTAACATTAGTAATGGTGGTGTAAAACAAATATTATTTCTATGTTGTACTTGTAAGAAACAAGATAAAGGCGTATAAACAACATCCAGGAAATGGAGTTATATACGAAACAATGTCATAAATGAATAGAAGTTTATTTTAGAAAAAAATCAGAAACAAATATCATCAAATTTGGATTACAAATGACGGAGAAATACGTGATTCAAATCTTTGATTGCAGATTAAAAGGGGAAAATGAAGCGAACTGTTCTTCATTCGAATAGAACTAGCCCTGGCCTGACGTGTTTTCCTAATAATATTGGGCCTTTCAGTTTTAAGGCCCACAAACGCCCACTCGCGCTAGGGTTAGTAGGGAAAGACGCCTCCCTCACGCAGTCGCCTCCTCACTCTCCCCTCGCGCCGTCATCTTTCTCCCCCTCACGCCGCCGCCGCTTCCTCCCCCTCACCCCATCCGCCGCCGCTTCCTCACCCTCGCCTTCCTCCCCTCACCCCCTTTCCCCTCCCCCCCCTCCGCGATGCGACGCACGCTACACACCTTCACTGAGATGCGTGCCACACCACCCCTGACCTTCCAGCGACGACGACTAGGAGGAGGAAAAGGGATCCAGCCATGAGGTCGACGCGAGGACGTGGCGACTAGAGATCCCTCCGCTCCGACAGTGACAAGGTGAACTGCATGCTAGAAATCCCTCCTACATCATTAAGATACATTCTTAACTATGCTCAGCAGTGGTGTAGCCACATTGGGGCCAGCTGGGGCGGCCGCCCCAGCTAATCTGCCCTAACTCGACTATGTTCCTTCTTCTCTGATGATATTTTTAAGCTTCGGTAGTATTTCTAGATGGCGCCATGACTCATAGGACCTTAGTACTTGCTAATTTGTGTCTTTGTTCTTCCAATTTAAGACTACATTTTGAAAATTTTTGCTAAAATTTGTGCAACTGCAGCATATAGATGTGTGAATTGGTGTGTGTTTCATTTTGGTTTGGTCCGTCATTAGGTGTCGCCCCAGCTAATTTTTTTTTCTGGCTCCGCCACTGATGCTCAGTTAGGGTTTCGAGTTTCAAAACGTATACTTAGCATTTTCCTTTGGATTCACTCTTATATTTGGTTTTGCTCTTGTTCCATATGTACATTTGGACATTCTCTCCAAGTTGAATAAGTACCTCATCAGCAACAGAGGCAGCGAGCATCTTCCTCTTTAAAATGGTAAGGTCGCATTGCCTGAACTAATTTTTTGGTTTCTGAATATTGCATTTATGTTAATGGTTTACCATAGAACCAATGAGATTATAGTAGGCTAAACTAGTTACTGTAATTATTTTCACATTTGTATGGTCTTGTACACAGTTCTGTGGGTGTTGATTAGATAAATGCTTATCTGTTATGCATGGTTAACTAAAAATGTGCTCTACTTGTCTCCTGTTGTAGCATGTCTCTTGGGAGAGCTAGCAGTATGGTCTGCTTTTTGTGCTATTCTTGGACACTAAGCTGCCCTTTCTCATAATCCCTTGATAATTAATTCACAGGATAAATCTGTCGAGGACTATAGATCTGGGCAATTTGAAGAAGATGCATATAATGAAGAAGATGGATATGCCACTGCTAGTGAAGAACAAGAGCAGGTGGGTGGGGCTACGGGCCGAGCCAGAGTGCCAAGGACAGCGACAAAGTGGCCAAGAGACAAAATGGTAGTCACTAAGGTTGAGAGAGGGGGGATGCCAGTACCATTGACACAAAAGCGCAGGTTCAGGGCGCTTGCAGGGCTCATTGCTAGACAAACGATACCTTTGGATTTGCCAGAAATAAAAAAACTAAGCGATGAACAAAAGTGGTACTTGTTTGAAACCTATATGCAGAAACACTTGGAGTTCCAGGAAGACATAAAAGAGCAGGCATTCAAGCTTTTGTGGAAGATTGCAGCCAAGGCATGGAGACAATTCAGATTTCAGCTTAGGCGAGATTTTGTCAGAAAAGGATTCGAGCCATTTGGAAAGCACGACTTTATCAAGCCAGAAGAGTGGACAGAGTTTATGAAATAGCAGGAAACCGAGAAAGCCTCATCTGTTAGTGGCAAGTTCATGTCAGTTCGAAGCCTGAACACAAACGAGCACAGCATGGGTCCAGCTGGTTATTGTGGGAAACTACCACAGTGGAAGGAAGAGTACAGGAAATTAGCTACGGCTGGGATCGCCAACCCATATGATGCCATCACTGATGATCGTTCTAGGAATTGGGTGCGAGCAAGGAGTAAGCTAGTGGTGAAAGACGGTGTTGCCAAGATAGTGTACAACAAAGTAGCAAATTAAAGTGTGGCTGCAGATATCATGCAAAAGAATGCACATGCAGAATCTTTGGGAATGACTTCATGGCTGAGGGAGAATGATGTGCTAAGTCAGTGCTTGGGCCGCACCGAATAACCAGGTCGCGTGCGTGGTGTCTCCAGCTACCAGGGCTGGAAGTTTGCATGGCCTCAGCACGCTTCCATGTACAGGAAGAGGAAGAGGGCCAGTACTGACTCATCAGTTGATAAGCAACAGATGAAGGAAGAAATCAAGCAAGAACTCAAGGCTGAGATGGAGAAGGATATGCTTGACATGATGGAGCGAGGGTACCAGGTGGTGTTTGCACCAGTGTCCAATCGCACAAGCCCTTCACCCGCCGAACTGAAGAGCAGCTGTGCGTCCGCAGATAATGTATGTTTGATCAACGGCGCTACAGAGTTGTCGACAGAGGTAGTGCACATTGCTTCCCCCACACAGGAAGACCTTATAGGCACGTTGACTGAACCCACAGACTGTGGCCTATGGATCATATTTCACGGTGTTGAATGTGAAGCTGCAATTGGTGTGGTTCAACCAGAGCAGACTACGCTACACACAGTCCCGATTCATGAAGACTGTGCTGTGGTCGAAGTGCTGCATGTATATGCTGTCTTTAGGGATCACGCGCTGGAACACCCTCCTAATGACGAGGTGACGACACTTGGACAAGCTCTACACCAGAGGATACAGTGGAAGAGGTGTCACATTCACATCAAGGGAGCACCAATTCCAAAATCTTGTTCGCACACTACGGTACAGTTTCCTTCTGGTTCACAGACAACAGGACAAAACTCTTCCTCACATGGTTTCCTAGCTCCTCCTCCTCCTCCACTTCCAGAAAAGATTCATTCCCCACCTGGTAACCCACCTCCTCCTCCTCCTCCACCCCCAGAAAAGCAAAGTAAAATACAGATTCATTCCCCACCTGGTAACCCACCACCTCCTCCTCCTCCTCCACCCCCAGAAAAGCAAAGTACAGTATAGATTCATTCCCCACCTGGTAACCCACCTCCTCCACCTCCTCCATCCCCAGAAAAGCAAAGTACAGTACAGATTCATTCCCCACCTGGTAACCCACCTTCTTCTCCACACCCCAGAAACGCAAATTACATCCCCACCTTCTTCTCCTCATGAAAGAACAAAACCGCCATCCCCAAAAGAAAGTGCTCAAAACAATGATGCCAAAGCAGGAGTCTAGAGTCATGTGTTGGCTGATGTCGAGAAATCTGTCGACGACAGTTCGAAGAAAGCTGCAGGTACATCTGGGCCCAAAATCTCTGTAATAGCTGCTAGTCAGACACTACCTGAGAAACCTTCTTCAGCCATCTCAAAGAAGCAGGAAAAGAAACTCGTTGAAAATAAAAGGTCTACCAGAAAGCGATCTGAGAAACCTTCTTCAGCCATCTCAAAGCAGCAGCAGCAGAAAATTATTGAAAATAAAAGGTCTCAGAAGCCTACCAGAAAGCCTTCTTCAGCCATCTCAAAGTAGGAGGAAAAGAAGCCTGTCAGAAAGCCATCTAAGAGAAACGCCAAGAAGAAGGCGGCCAATGTTGCTATGACTCATATTAACCCACACTACAAATTTGGAAATGAAATGCTCAGTCCTGCTGAACTCAAGCATCCGGATACTGCTCCTTCTATCACTAATCTCCACAATTTCTACATGGGACGCTGTAAGGACAAGGATGAGTCTCTAATTCAGGGCATAGTATGGCCCAAGCACAGCTGGTGGCCTGTGAGAGAAGATGAAAAATACGAGCTGTTGGCTATGTTCATCAGCGACTTGTACGATCTCTTCAACTTGGATTCTTTGGATATGGGACTTCTCCGCTGTTTCATCCTGTAAGTTGCTTGAAAATTTAATCTGCTTCTCACTAATCATTTTCTATCTAAATGTGCTTTCTGCCTCAGTTCATCTTTACTATGTATTTTGCCTCCTTACACTTTGTTTTTTCTTAATATTAGGAATATGGCTGTAGAAGTACGGCTGAAGAAGGAACCCGTTGCCTTCCTTGATCCTGAATGCTTTAGCATGTCAAATATACAAAACAACAGGGATTTTTTGTGTCCTATACGAAGCGTGCCTACCAGTCATATGCTAAAAAGAGAGTCATCATTTCCTGCTATAACACTGGGGAGCACTGGATTGCAGTGGCGATCTTTCCAAAGCAGAAGACGGTCTTGTATCTTGATTCATATAGGATCCTAGGCACTAATTTCTCTGAGTTGGTACTTGCCATTGATGAGTAAGTTCTTTTTCTTTCTTAACCTACAAACTTCCTCAACAAACTCTGCGGAGTTTATTAATGGTGTCCTAACCATTGTTGCATGTTTTGTTGTAGTGCTTGGAATAGTTACTGCGATGACAACAAGTTGCCCCACTGCGCCTTGAACCATGAGAAGGCTTTTGATGTACGTATTACTTAGTATTTCCTGCCTGTGGAAGCTAGTACTAAAGCTTGAGTTTATTTCTTCTCACCACTATTTGTCTATGTATATTTATCGCAGTGCCACCAACAACCTTACAAATCCAGAGTCTGCGGCTTCTATTGTGCCTATCACATGCTTACATTAAAAAATAAATTGAAGGACCCTGAGGTACTTTCTTGGGATCTGCAATTGTAACACCTGCAACTGAGCATAGTTCTTGCTTATTAGCACTGCACATGTTTAGTAACCACCTGTGTGCTGACTGCTAACATTGTTATATTCAGGCATTTCACAAACCTACTGGTCAGCTGCACCGAAGCACGTTGCTCCACATTAGGGAAAGAACTGCCTCATTCCTCATGGACCAGGTGATCACACCCTCAGGAAAATTTCACATTAATGATGCTATGATGGCTCGCATTGTATTAGATACCAATCCTCATGGCCAGTGATGATATTGTTGTGAACCTTACTTAGCTTGTTAGAAGAGGATGCTGAATGCCTGAATTTTGACAGATTATGCATGTGAATCTTGTGGATTTCTATTCAGTTTGTGGAGTTTTGTGAATGTGGATGCTGGACCTAATTTTTATGAAAGCAGATAACGCGTCTCCTTTAGTCGAGACAGAGGAGACGCAAGTTCACAGTACTCGTCTCCTTTGGTCGATTAGAGGAGACGCACGTACACAGTAGGCATCTCCTTTGGTCCAGACAGAGGAGACGCACGTACACAGTACGCGTCTCCTTTGGTCGAGACAGAGGGAGACGCGTACTGACAAGATGCGTCTCCTTTGGTCGAGACAGAGGGAGACGCAGGTTCACAGCAGGCGTCTCCTTTCGTCGAGACATAGGAGACGCGCACTGACAAGATGTGTCTCCTTTCGTCTAGACAGAGGAGACGCGCACTGAGGAGACGCATCTCCTTTTGTCTAGACGGAGTAGACATGCACTTACACGACGCGTTCCTTTCGTCAAGACAGAGGAGACGTGTCATTTTCTGCGTCTTCAATGTTGAGTTCATGTAACGGGCTCGGTTTCTGTGGCCGTTACCAAAGGTCCATGTGGGTCCAGAGAAACAGACATTTCAGGTGACCAGTAACTAGTTTCGGTAACGGTCTTTGTTAGACACCCGTTACTAATACGTGTTATTAGTAACGGGCTCAGTGTCTGCACCCATTACCAAAGGCTCCGGTGGGCCCGGAGAAACAGCCATTTCAGGTGACCGGTAAGTAGTTGTGGTAAAGGTCTTTGTTCGACGCCCGTTACAATTACGTGTCATCAGTAACGGGCATCGGCCCGTTACCTTTGTTGGCTTATTTGTAATGCTTGTTCAGTAACAGGCGTTTTGCCCGTTACCAATAGCCATCAGCGCCCGTTACCAATGTCTGTTTTTCACGTAGTGTATGCTCCTCCACAAGTGAACATATGGGATCAACATTCACAATGATACATGGGTCTTTGACCCCAAGTGAAAAGAGCATGATACTCAAGTACAAGCTAAGCATGATATAGGCATTTGAGCACAAAGAGAGCATGAAAAAGAATCTACTCATGAGTGAAGCATTTTAGCATTTTCACAAAAAGAAGCTATCTCATCATGAGTATATGACAATACAATCAAGAGCATAGCATTCACATCACAATTCCCAAAGCTTACACATATCTCACATATAGCACATCATGGTGATCAAAGTATATAAAAGAAGCTCATCCTAGAAAATATGATACAAAGATGGCTATCCTACCATGTTTTGGTAGAAAAATGAAAAATGCATGCATGAAATGCAACAAATGATACATATATCACATATATACATGAGAAGCTCCAAGATCTAGCTAAAAAGGGAAACACACTCCAAGTTCACCTCGCAAGCGTGTGAAGGTAACTTAGTCAAGTGGTTTAGTGAATATGTCGGCTAGCTGATCGGGTGAGGATGGAGAACCACCCATGATCTCCGGTCATGTGACGCGAACAACCAGAGTCGATCAACCAAAAGTTCTCCATGCCTCCCACCTGCAAATAAAAAACTAGGATGAGAATGAGCAAGCGACTTAACACTAGGGTTAGTACAAAAAGAGTCAAACCAGTGTCGAGCCATTTGCTCAAAAGAAGGGTTAGAAAAATCCATCCTATCAAAACCTCTAGGCGGTGACCTCTCACGCCTACCACCAAAGAACCTGCCACGTCTCACTGGAGGGGAACGCGTACCATGAGGAGGAAAACGTGACCCGTAGTCCCTTTGAGAACCAAAACTGCGATCGTGCCTCCCAAACTCGTAACGGTCCCAAGCAGGAGCACATCCAGCAAACTCACCACGCCCAAACCCAACACGCCTATCTCTCTGAGGAAAACCATCACCACCCCGAGTAGGAACTGTACGCACAAACCCCTCACCCCGAGGTAGAGGCACTACACGAGGCTCAGGCACACCATGAGAAGGGTGGTACCTATTCTTGTTTGCCATCTCCCTAGCAAACCTCTCATCCCTTCTCCTCCTGAAGCAAAACTCCTCCTTATGACCATCCCTTCTACAATACTCACAATGGAAGCAGACTGGTTTTGGCTTAGGCTGTGGATTCTCAATGGGCTTTTCAACAGCTTTCTCTGTTTGCTTCCCCCCAAATACATTACCAAGGGTGCTCACAAACCTCACCGGTTCCTAAAAGTTTTCTGTCTTGTGGGGGAACACTGGTGGATTTGGGGTTGTGTCTAGCTTGTTTCTGAGGTGGTTTGGCTTGGGTACAAATTTGTTCATGGGTGTAGTTTGTAGTGGAATAGGAATGTCCCCAAGTTTGTCTCCTCCCTCACCACTGTTCTCACCAATCTTCTCAGACCCCAAATCCTGACCATCAAACCTCTTAAACTTAGCCAACATCAAACTCAACTCAGGCTCATGCCCAGACAACCAACTCATCAATTTCCTCAACTCATCATTCTCATCCTGCAAGCGATCAACATAATGTGCAAGTTCCATATTTTTCACCACATGCAATTCACAAGTAGAGCATGATGTAGGAATAGGAGCTTTCAAAGCAGCCTCAAGAGAAACTATCCTATCATGAGATCCATCTAACCTAGCATGCAACACAAGACAAGAAGTGCAAGCACCTAGCAAAGTAGGTCTAGATTTCATCTCATCAAGCTCAATCCTAAGCACATCTGGTTCCTCAATAGTTGAGGCATTCTTCTCCTTGAGAGCAGTCAAGTCAGTCAAAAAAAACATGGCAATCACCACAATCTACATCATCAGTAACAACAGGAGCAGCTTTCAAAGAGTCTATTTCAGTTCTAGCATCAACAAGCAAAGACTCAAGCTCAACTATCTTGTCCTTAGCATCACCTAGCAAAGACCGGAATTCTCTCTTCTCCTTGTTTGTCTTTCTAAGCACATCATCACGGTTATCAAGCAACTCATTCAGCATAGCATTCTCCTCTAGCAAGAAGTCGGGATCACGACGTACCTCATCCTCGGAGTCGGAGTTCGAATCTGAGCTATCCTTCCTGCCCTTCTTGTTGTTGGAGTTGTGCGCCATGCCGCAGAACCCACCTTGTGTGCGATGAAGCTCAGGCTGGTGAAGTTCTTACCCGTGCGCCGCTTGTCCTTGCGCCGATCTTGCTCTTCCTCGCTGCTCGAACTGGATGAGGAGTCACTTGAAGTGGAGTCGATGTCACTCGCTCCGGCAACCATCACTTGAGTCATCATCTTCTTGTACCCGCTACTCTTCCTTGGCCTTCGCTTGCCCTTGTCCTTGCGCTTGTCCTTGTAGTCATTCAGGGAGCGGTGCTTGTTGTTGTAGTCGTGCTTGGACTTGCCCTTGTAGTCGTTCTTGACCTCCATAGCTTCCGGACACTCGGCGATGAAATGCTCGTGTTTCTCGCACCGATAGCACATCCCCGAGCTCCTCCTCGCATTCTTGCTGTTCTCGTACATCCGTCCAAACCTCTAGCTCAACAACGCGAGATCCTCCTCACTTAGCACCTCAAAGTCCTCATCTAGCATGGACACAAGACAAGACAAGGAAAACTGCATAGCAGCAGGGTTAGCATTAGTCCTCGATCCTGAGACAAGAGCCAAACTATGTGGATCAGTGGGACTCTCGCCCTTGCCTCTCAAGCCACGATCAACCTCCGAAGACTTGAGCTTAGAAAATAGCTCATCCACCGTAAGGGTCTCATACACACCCGACTCCAAGATGGCCTCGACCTTGGCACTCCACACGGATCTGTCAAGAGAGTGCAAGAGCTTGATAGCTCTATCATGATCCATGTATGGGAGCACCGTCACATTGGCCCTCATGTTGTTCACAATACAGGTGAAGCGCTGGAACATAACATAAATCGACTCACCGGGGAGATGAGTGAAGTTCTCGTACTCTCTCTGGTGAGTGGCAAACAAGCGAGCCTGCACCTGAGCGTTCCCAACATGAGCATTCCTAAGCTTCAGCCAAATCTTTTCGGCCACATCCTCTCCGTACACTCGATCAAACTCTGAGGCATAAAGAGCACGAAACAAGTAATCCACGGCCTTGTAGTTGGCCTCAAACATGTCTCGAGCACCTGGAAGGATGAAACTGTTAGGAATGACATAGTTTGCATTTTGCGTCACTTCCCAGATCAGTTGTCCTTTTCCATGCAAAAACACGCCCATGCACCTCTCCCACATCTGGTAATTCTTGCCATCGAAGTGCGGAGGACCCGACCCCTTTTCTGTAGTCACCCATCTTTGGATCTTAGACTGGTTAGAATCACGAAGATCCGTAACCGGCTCTAATACCAATTGAAGGACCGGATTGGCAACCAAAGAGGGGGGAGTGAATGGGAGCCGATAAAAATTCTCCGGTGAGAACTCGGCTTATGCCCCAAAATCACTTCCAAAGCGTCCCGCACAAAACTTGCCAAGATCACGTAGTCACTGGAGTACTACTGACCCTAGGAGCAAGACTCGAAAGGCTAAGAAGCAATACGAAAGCAAACGTGGTGGAAGATGGACAAAAATAAGGTCACCAGACCCCTACCGTATCATCCGGGACCAACCATCGGATCATCCGGGGGCTAACAGAACCGTACCGGGTCAGCCGGCACCTACCTCCGGATCACCCAACAGCTAACAGTACTATACTGGGTCACCCGGCCCTTACCTTCGGATGACCCTGGGTCTGCACCGGGTCACCCGGGCCTAACCTCCGGATCACCCTAGACAGCACAGAAAACAGCCCGCGAAACAGCCACAAACATTCGATCAATGGATCTCACAAATAGCTTGGAGTCTTGAGACGAAATTTTGGGGAGATGATGAACACCCCAAAGGGAAGATATGCCCCAAAAATTTTGGCATCTAACTCCCTACAACTCCCGGAATCGTGAATCTTGGCCAAGAACACTATGAACTAGGGTTCATCCAAAAACTCACGAATCGAGGGCAAATCTCGGTGTTTGAGGCGTCAAGATCATCCACAAAGATACACAAGACATCCACACAAGATCCTCTCAAAGAAATCTAGAGAGAAACACCCCCAAATCGACAAATCAAGCGACGAATGAAAACACCCAAAAATAGCTTTGAAAATGACACAAAAATAACAAAGAGCTAAGAGAGGGAAATCATCACAACGCCGAATTCTTCCATACATCTAGAGGGCAGATTCTATACAAAAAATTGTCTAGCCTATGGATCAAAGAAAATGGAAGCAAATCATCCGGGGGAGAGAGATCTAGGGCGAGAGAGAGAGGGAGAGAGATGCCATCCACCTCTCCGCTATATATATGAAGTCCACCGGAGGAGGCAAATGACCACGCTACCCCTACAACTTAAAATTAAGATACACACCTCTCAGGGGCATTTTGGTCAAGTCTTCGGATATTCCCATCGAGCGGACACGCTTCCACCACGAACTCGCTCAGCCTCGACGCAAGCCCCGCGATCACACCACGTGCCCCCTGCCTCGAAGCTTCCCGACGCTCCCGGATCACTGTCTCCGTCACGTTGGGCCTTCGAGCTTGGTTTTGAGGCCCAAACCAAGAAACCATCCTCCGATGGTTTTGTGAGCAAACCACCAAACCCTGCGTGCAAGCTTCGGTCACGAACTGCCACCTTGCATCGGCCCATGTCCATGAATTCAACTCGCTCTTCTTGCACCATGCGACTCGCACTTGACCCCATCGGCCACCGGGTCCATCGAACCAAGCCTACTTGTCTCTCCATCACCAGGAGGCCTCCACGGCATAGACCTTTCGCGCTTGTTCTTCACCTGCACCAACACAAGTCAAGCCGCAACCTGCACCTACAATACTGAGCCAAGCATCAGTCCACACAACATTGTCAATCACTCATCACTAAGGAGTGACCCTCCACTAGTCTTCGGACACACCTGGTCCTCACCCCGGTATGATCGCCGAATGGACTCACGACCCCATACCCCTCGTCGGGGGCATTCTGGTCTTTCTCTACTATTATAAGACATGCGACCATTTGGCTCAATAGTGCTCTGTGGTCCCTTCTCGTATGCCCCCTGGCTCAGCCGGGACCATCTTGCATTCTGGCAGTCTTCCGTTGCCGCCCTGGAGGAACTAATCCGTGCCTCGGTTATCTTTCGGCATGACCCCGCCCAGGCTTCCCGAGCGTCCCCGTTCTCTTAGGCGCCCTCTCCTTTTGACTTCACCTGGGAGGATGACTTCTTCTGGCTGCCCGTGTGTTGGGCCCGATGTGGGGCCCTCCTTTACCGTGCTCGGGGGTGGCCCACCTGGAAGCGGGGGCCCCTACCCCAGATCCCCAACAACCCTCTTGTTTATAAATAGAAGGGTTGGGGCCTAATTTCCAACACACATCCCAAGCTCCCTCTCCTCTCATTCCTCCCTTGGAGAGGTCCTCACCTCTCCATGTGTAGTGTGCGTGTGTTAGAGTGCTAGGTAGAGAGGGAAGTGAAGGTGTAAGACGAAGGTGTTCTTCAAGTTCTTTATTTAGAATAAAGTAAGTATTTCTGCATTTCTCAATTAGACTAAAGTGTGTTCATGCATGGATGATATGTTCTTACGTTCTTCGTGTGTTCTTGAATTAGAGGCTTGCGTTCTTCATGAACGCAACCCTTCGATCTAGTTGCATAGGTGTGCAAGTTCAGTTATTTGTTTGTGTGTGGTCCACCCTGTTTGATCTAGTTGAAGTGCATAAATATGTCAGTAGTCGTTCTTCCTAACCTATCGTGATCCGACAAGGTACGATCTGGTCAACACTCGCGGGTTCTTCACTCCGTATTTATATGGAGTTCTATAGTAGGGCTACGGGAGGCCTAGACATAGTTCACTATAGTAGTAATCGGTGGTGTAGACGTGGTGTCTAGACTACGGGTTATCCTTCAAATACCTTGTGCCCTCGCGTAACGATAGAGGTAGGTCGCGGTAGTGACAGCCGTTGGACCCTTTGAAACCCTCTGCGCCCGGGTACCGCGTAGGGCCATAAGGTCAGAACGCCTTGAGCCTTTTAAAGCTAGGGGGAGCCAGCACCCCAAAGCAAGTTCCATATACCGTGAGACTGATACGCCCTTAGAACCGATACATTTAGGAAGCCCTTCACCTTCTCCCTACCATAGCTGGGCTTGGTGTCCTTGGATCGTTTATACTAGAATAGAAGGTAGTGCACATTGTTCCTTGGATTCGATAACCCTTGGAATACTCCCTCCTCAAGGAATTTCTACAACGGTATTTTTGTGTGCTTGTGGATTAGTTCGTACCCGTCGGTGTACCCAAGATGATCTTGTGCTCACCCTAATCTGGTACCATTAGTGGTGGCATTAAGAAATGTCAACACCATGGTAGTGATGATGGGTTTTTCTTTTTCTCTGTTGTTGTGTGTTTTGTTGTAGGACGCTTGTGGTGTTTATTGTAACTCTTCGCTTTGGGATCCCTGTTGACGTTGATTCATTGTAATTCTCTTCTTAATGAAAAATGTGTTATGCACGTCTTTAAAAAACAATGGTCCGCCCAAAATGAGCCAACCACACTTACCCACATCGCTCACACGCACATTGGCTCACTTCATCTCTCGGTGGGGGAGCTCGGGTGCGGCGTGAGGACGTGGATTCGGTCAGGAGGAGTCAGCGACGCGGGCACAACGAGGAGAAGTCAACTGCGCGGGTGAGACGACAATGAGATGGCCAGTTGCATGGGCATGGCAGAGGAGGAACCTTTTCCCGGTGGCAGAAGGCAGGAGCGGACATCCATGGAGGGGCACGGTCAGAGGGGTGGGCCACGTCGGCGCTGGGAACGGCACCAGCGAGGCAGGCTGGCAGCGGCGGATGGTGGGAGGCAGAGGAGGGAAGGCGGCGGTGGGAGGACGGCCTCTTCGACGCTGAGGACAATGTCGGTGAATGGGCCAACGGCGGACGAGCGGTGTCGTCAGGGCGTCGGGGGTGTGTGTGCACGGGCGGATGCTGGGAAGGAAAGAGATAAGATAGAGAGAGAAGAGAGGAAAAGATCTGAGCCATCCAATCTAGATCTAATGGTTGAGCCGAACTGTTTTGAGCCGGGACGCCAGAGCGCGCTCTGGAGTGTGTACCCGCGCGCTGCGCCGCGCCACCGGCGTCCACCCCGACGTCTGTGCCCTGCCGCACCGCTTTCCTGGGCCCACTGACGCCGTCAGGTGCGCCGCGACCAGGTCCACCTTGCCTGAGGTGCTGCCTGCCGAGATGGCCGCGCCAAGTGGTGGAACGCCCGGGCCGCGCGCTCCACGCATCGCGCTCCACCAGTGCTGTCTCCGCGGGGGGCACCTGCGCACGCCACGGGAGGACTGCCAGGCTAGATGCCTGTCTCACATGGCGACGCCTCCTGCTTCGCCGCTGCTTATAAAAGGGGCCGGATTCCGTCGCGCCTGCGCCACCTTCCTCTGCTCCGTTGGCCGTCATTGTTGCGCCACCGCTAGGGCTGGACGCCGAGCCAGCTCGGCTTGGCTCGACTTGGCTTGGTCTGGCTCATTAATTTAACGAGCCAGCTCGGCTCAGCTCGTTAACAAAACAAGCAAAAACGTTGGCTCGGCTCAGCTCGTTAATAGCTCGAGCCAGCTCGTTAGGCTCGCGAGCTAGATCTAAATTGAGAATGACATTAGCACCTTAATATATATGAAACACAAAATAATATAGTAATCATACATTTTTAAATCTCTGAAATAATGTAGTAATTGCATATGTAATCAGCATAATATTGATTAGTTGTGACTTGTGTGTTTTATTTGCACTCCTTATGCATGGTGCATTTCAGAGACTTAAAAATTTATTATTAATAAAAGCTAACTGTCACTCCCCTTTCTATCCATTATCTAATCGAACGAATTTTAAATAAAATTGAGTGGATGGGAAGTCGAACAGACGTTAGACGGAAATTCATTAGGGATCTGGAGGAGTGAACGAGTGGATTTAAGCCCGCCTCCTTATCGACTCCTTATATTTGACTCTACGTGTTTAGCTTGATTGGCTCGCGAGCAGATCGCGAGTTGGCTCGAGCTAGCTCGTTAATGAAACGAGCAAAAACAGCTGCTTGGCTTGTTAAAAAATCGACCGAGCTGAGCCGAGCTACCATCAAGCTGAGCCAGCTCACGAGTTTTTGGCTTGGCGTCCAGCCCTAGCCACCGCCGAGCTCCCTCTCCAGAACCTCTCCGCAACCGCCGGAGCCATCCTCCACCACCATAAGCTCCCACCGAAGCCCTCTGCGCCGCTTGTTGCCCCGGTCGAGCCGCCATCTCACCAGAGCCACAGCTCCAGCGGCCACCACCGCACTGCTCCGCCGCCAACACTCACCGAAGTTTCCCCGACCCCAACTCCGGCCACGGATAGACACTAGGTGAGCATGTCGTTGCCCTCAACTCTTTTCCCGGTCAAGTCCGACGGTGAACTCGCCGGAATCCGGCCAACCCACCGCTGGCCATGGCCAAGGACCCGATTGCAAGCTCTAAGATCTATCCAAGGTTTAAAACATTAAAGCAGGGACCTTTTTGTTATTCCAAGGGCATATGTGTGAACTCTAAAATCTTTTCGGGGACCTGAGTGAAAATAAATTCTTCAACCCTAGATTCAAATCTCTGAAACTTGTAAGATCCATATAAAATCACAGAAAATCATAAAAATGTAACCTCAACTGTTCTGGAATCCTTGTAATGAGAACTACCTTTTCTAGAAAGCATTTATAAGCTTTTACAGCTTAGTTTTTGAAATATTTTGAACTCTTCAGTTTGGCTAGATTTGAAATAGTTTGAAATCTAGAATAGTAAATGATGTGAGTTTTGGATATGATGCTAGTATGGCCATGCTTGTTCTTGTGTAGAAAAATGGGACATAGATCTCTTGTAAATCTACAGTTATGATTTATTTTTGATATCCATTATTGCATCTGTTTTTTGATTTGTTTAAAAATATTTGTACATCAAATAGAGTAGATATTTTTGCAGTAGCTCTGTAGCCCTGTTGTGAACCTATGATAAATAGTTGAGTTGTGAACCTTAAACAACACTCTCTTACTTGGTGAAGTAAATCTATGTTAACGATCTTAGATGTGCACACAATCACCATCAAATAAGAATAAAACATCCACAAACTCTTGCTTTTGTATGAAGAGTATGCTGAATATATCTTTATCTAGGTGAATGTGGACATCAATACACCCCATGTTTACCTTTCATTTCAGAACTGAGTTTTCCCTTCTTAATTATGAATACATGATGTTAATGCATATGCATGTTGTGTATAACTTCCGGACGGGAACTACGAGTTGGTGCCGGAATCCGAGGGAGAGCTAGCTGAAGGTGAAGTGAACGTGGTGGAATTGTAGCAAGACCCGAACCAAAGTTCGGAAGACGTCACCACTGACTTTGCTAGTGAAGGCAAGCCCTGGAGCATAACCCAGTTTTCTAACTTTTATAATTATGTCATGCAATGTTTGTGCATTTAAGTTTCAGGAGTTGAATTGAAACCATAGTTGCATGATCCTAGGTTCCTATGTTCTTATACTAGCATGATAGGTCGCTAGTTGTCATGCTTTAAGGACACGGTAAAAGTCGAGTGATGTTCGTCACTCGCGAGCTATAGGCTTCCTATGTTGGAATCATAAGATTTGTTAAATTGATATGCTCATGTGGTAAGAGCTTGGGATTGGCTCCGGTCAATAGATGTCAATGGTTAAGTGTCTGAACATACTAAACATTTGCCGGGAATGGGACCGGCAAGCCTAGTACCTTCTTAATCCGGTAAGGGATCTATGACCACTACTCTTAGGAAGAGTCCCCCTGCTTGTAATAGTGTGGTGCATGTGTGGGGTTAGGAGCTAGAGGCCGTAGCCAAGCCACCTTGAACCAAAGACTGTGGAAATGGACCCTGAACCGAGGACGGTTGGGAACCGCCTGGTTGGTGCATACCCCACCCCTTTTGGTTTCTAGTTGTCTATTTTTAGGGTGTGCATTCTCCCGTGTGTTTAGGTCTACCTTGCAAGTTATTAATCGATCGATCATCGGCCTCTCACCGTTATCCAAGACTGCTTAACCATCCAATCTATTTCCCTTTAATAATGGAATTGAGAATTAATTTGGATGTATGCTTAATTGTATTGTACATCTTTGCTTGAACTAGTCAGCAAACTTAGAATGGTTAATCAACTAGAATCTTGAGCTAAAACTTGAAAATAAGGACCTACTCTTTGTTGCTTTTCAGCAAAAGATACCCACTAGCCATAAAGCCTAGCATGTCTAGAGGTTGGTGAGTTATTTTTCACCCGACGGTTAAGTCTTGCTGAGTATTAGTATACTCAGCCTTGCTGTTGATGTTGTTTTCAGGTAATGTTGTGAATGATGATGGGTTTCCATGGCCTGGATCTCTCCCACCCGGTTGGGAAGTTGAGTGGGAGGATGACAGTGCTTAGTAACATCATGGATGGCCTCCTATGATGTCCCTTATGACGTTTAGTATTTTATTTACGTTGTGTTTCGAACTCTGAACTATTTACCCTTATGCAAAAGACTTGGTTTGTAATAATGTACTTTGTGGAACTCGATGTAATAAGTTGTGAATTGTCTATCTTTGGACTCTCCTTCGAGTGAGTTTGATGTACAAGTGTTCGATCCTTGTTAAGTGATTTACTGGGCTTGACCCGGCACAGACGACAAGTTACTTCTGTATTATTGCTTAATGACCAAACGGAATGGTCTAGGCAATAGTATGGAATTAATTTGGACGGTTATGTCACAGTTGGTATCAGAGCTTGCTTGTACTCCAGAGATCTAAATACACCCTTAATAACATGTTTTTGGAATAAAATTTGCAAGATTAAGGTGTGTTTGCAAAAATCCGTTAGAAACGCTAAGGATGAAAGTAGTCCGAGAGGCCCTAGAGGGATTTTGGGTTCTTTCAGGTGGCTAGTAATCTATGGTTTATCTAAACTAACTTCTAACACATCTTAAGCCACGTGTTTCATACGTGTGTTGTGCCGCATCACGAGTATGTGAGGGTCGATAGGGCAATCTATTCAATGGATCCTATCTTCTCGGTTGGACGCCACGTGTTTTATATGTGTGCATTCCGTATGTAAATCATACGAAGGATGGTGTGTTCTATTCCACGTGAACATATCATGGGTTGTGATGTCGCCACATTTTGCCATACGTGATCATGATTCCGCATTATGAACATGCGAAGGGGGACACCCTCTATTCAAAAGGTGTGTGTCTCAGGTTGGACGTTGTCCATGCAGCGCTAAATGCATGGGTGTCGTTTCTATAGTGAACGGTAATGTTTGGGGACGCTTCTGTGACATGCTGGCATGGAAGGTTCTTTCTTTTGCAGGTACACTAACCACGTTCCGGTAGTTAAGAACGGTTAGTTATTTGGCTAGCTATTATAGGGAGAATTGTATATTTGTGCCTTGCCACCGGCGCTAACCACGATTTTTGGGCATTGATTTGCCTTGTCAGGATGTTTAGGATGCTCTTGCATCATGCTAAAAGTTTTTAAGAAGTAAGTAAATCACTCATAAAATCTATCCTAAAGCACCTCACAAGAACACCTCCACATCGTCCCAGTCTTAGTAGTTGCCCTGTTTCTCAGTTTTAGATGCTCTGTTGGTCTAAATTTTTCGACCCTTTAAACAGAGTTTTCTGGAGAAAAGTTAGATACAAAAGTTGTGTCAAATCTTATCAAGATCCTACTGTAAAAATTTTAGAATTTTTTAGCACGGGAATCTGTAGTTATGCTCAGTCTAGTTCAGGGTTGCTTGCTATTTTTTCTGGGAGACGGAACATTATCTCAATACTAAGTATCCAGGTTTTCTGAAATTTTTCTGAAATCTCGAAACAGTAAGCATCTTACCCTATCATTGTCTTTACTTTTCGAATCTCGGGCCAAGATTCTTTTTAAGGGGGTAGGCTGTAACACCCCTGGTGTTTACTTTAATTAATCAATGGGTTAAGCCCTAATTAAGAAAGTTAAACCCTAGTTATCTTGGTCAACCTTAGTCAAAGTGGTCCAACCCTTAGGATCTTATGACCCTTCCTTGATAATCTAGCTAGATCTCAAGATTTTCCTTAAACACTTAAAATTCTACCAATATGAAAGTCATCCAGTTTTTCCAGGAACACATTTCATTCAATTAGTGGCATTTCCAATTATTAGTGCAAGAGCCTCAAAAACTCAGTCAAAGCTTTGGAACTCCTGTTGACTGCACCGAGAAAAGCTGCAATTTGAGCCAGTTTTGTGCTCAGTCTATAGATCTTTCCATAGGTCGGCTTTTGTAAAAGTTTTCGAGGGTTAGCTCAGCTACATCTTTTGTATTGGCCAAATTTGAAGTTGTATTCAACTTTAAATTGTTTCAGCCAGTCAAACATGCCTAAGCCAAACTGTTTTGAGCCAGGACGCCAGAGCGCGCTCTAGAGCGCGTTCCCGCCCGCCGCACCGCGCCATCGGCGTCAACACCGACGTCCGTGCCCTGCCATGCCGCTTTGCTGGGCCCACTGACGCCGCCAGGTGCGCCGCGACCAGGTCCGCCTTCCCCGAGGTGCTGCCTACCCAGATGGCCCGTACCAAGTGGCGGAACACCTGGGCCGCGCACGCCACATGCTGCGCTCTAGCGGCGTTGTCTCCGCCGGGGGCACCTGCGCGCCACGGGAGGACAGCCAGGCTGGACGCTAGGCCCGCGTGGCGACACCTCCTGCTTCGTCGTTGCCTATAAAAGGGGCTGGATTTCATCGCGCCTGCACCGCCTTCCTCTACTCCACCGGCCGCCATTGTTGCGCCCCTGCCGAGCTACCTCTCCAGAACCTCTCCGCAACTGCCTGAGCCATCCTCCACCATCATAAGATCCCACTGAAGCCCTCCGCGCCACTTGTTGCCCCGGTCGAGCCGCCATCTCGCCGGAGCCACAGCTCCAGCGGCCGCCACCACACTACTTTGCCGCCAGCATTCACCGGAGTTTCCCCGACCCCAACTCCGGCCACGGATAGACTCTAGGTGAGCATGTCGTCACCCTCAACTCTTTTCTTGGTCAAGTCCGACGGCGAACTCGCCGGAATTCGGCCAACCCGCCGCTGGCCATGGCCAAGGACCCAATTGCAAGCTATAAGATCTATCCAAGGTTTAAAACATTAAAGCAGGGAGCTTTTTGTTATCCCAAGGGCATATGTGTGAACTCTAAAATCTTTCCGGGGACCTGAGTGAAAATAAAGTCGTCAACCCTAGATTCAAATCTCCAAAACTTGTAAAATCCATATAAAATCGCAGAAAAATCGTAAAAATGCAAACTCAACTGTTCGGGAATCCTTGTAATAAGTACTACCTTTTCAAGAAAGATTGTATATGCTTTTACTACTTAGTTTTTGAAATACTTTGAATTCTTCAGTTTGACTAGTTTTGAAATAGTTTGAAATCTAGAATAGTTCAGGATTTGAATTTTGGATATGATGCTAGTATGGCCATTCTTGTTCTTGTGTAGAAAAATGGCACATAGATCTCTTGTAAATCTGCAGTTATGATTTATGTTTGATATCCATTATTGTCTCTATTTTTGATTTGTTTAAAACTATTTGTTCATCAAATGGAGTAGATCTTATTGCAGTAGCTCCGTAGCACTGTTGTGAACCTATAATAAATAGTTGAGTTGTGTTTGACATGTGTAAATTGGTCTTTTGATTTATGGTGGTTAGTTTGAGATAATTTCAAAATTATAATTCTACTGCAGTTATGGATCTAATTTTTGGTGTGTGAGCTAGATGTATCAATATCATGTTGTATACAAGGTTTTAGCTTCAGATAATGCTTATATCTTGTTGTGTGATTTATTTGTGTTTCTAGTAGCTAAATCTTGTTAGATTTTTCATGCTAATGTTATAGCTCCTGTTGATCTAAATTTTTGTCAGTAGCTCATTTATGCTATGATGTTCATGTCTGTAAAGTTTCATGGTCACATTGTTTGTCCTTCTTCCTGAATTAACTTGCTAAGTAAATCAAGCTCTAATTGAGTAAATAAAAAGAAAACAAAGATCACCATGTTTGCCACTTGAATTAAAGATTTGAACTTCACCAAAATACACCTTAAACAACACTCTCTTACTTGGTGAAGTAAATCTATGTTAACGATCTTAGATGTGCACACAATCACCATCAAATAAGAATAAAACATCCACACACCCTTGCTTTTGTAGGAAGAGTATGCTGAATATATCTTTATCTAGGTGAATGTGGACATCAATACACCCCGTGTTTACCTTTCATTTTAGAACTGAGTTTTCCCTTCTTAGTTATGAATACATGAAGTTAATGCATATGCATGTCGTGTAGAACTTCCGGACGAGAACTACGAGTTGGTGCCGGAATCCGAGGGAGAGCTAGCTGAAGGTGAAGTGAACGTGGTGGAATTGCAACAAGACCCGAACCAAAGTTCGGAAGATGTCACCACTGACTTTGCTATTGAAGGCAAGCCCCGGAGCATAACCCAGTTTTCTAACTTTTACAATTATGTTATGCAATATTTGTGCATTTAAGTTTCATGAGTTGAATTGGAACCATAGTTGCATGATCCTAGGTTCCTATGTTCTTATACTAGCATGATAGGTCGCTAGTTGCCATGCTTTCAGGACACGGTAAAAGTCGAGTGATGTTCATCACTCGCGAGCTATAGGTTTCTTATGTTGGAATCATAAGATTTGTTAAATTGATATGCTCATGTGGTAAGAGCTTGGGATCGGCTCCGGTCAATATATGTCAATGGTTAAGCGTTTGAACATACTAAACATTTGCCGGGAATGGAACTGGTAAGCCTAGTACCTTCTTAATCCGTTAAGGGATCTATGACCACTACTCTTGGGAAGAGTCCCCCTGCTTGCAACAGTGTGGTGCATGTGTCTGGTTGGGCGGCAGAGGCCGTAGCCAAGCCACCTTGTACCAAAGACTGTGGAAATGGACCCCACCCCTTTTGGTTTCTAGTTGTCTGTTTTTAGGATGTGCATTCTCCCGTGTGTTTAGGTCCACCTTGCAAGGTTTTTAATCAAGCGATCATCGGCCTCTCACCGTTATCCGAGACTGCTTAACCATCCACTCTATTTCCCTTTAATGATGAAATTGAGAATTAATTTGGATGTATGCTTAATTGTATTGTACAACTTTGCTTGAAGTAGTCAGCAAACTTAGAATGGTTAATCAACTAGAATCTTGAGCTAAAACTTGAAAGTAAGGACCTACTCTTTGTTGCTTTTCAGCAAAATACACCCACTAGCCATAAAGCTTAGCATGTCTAGAGGTTGGTGAGTTATTTTTCATCCGACGGTTATGTCTTGCTGAGTATTAGTATACTCAGCCTTGCTGTTGATGTTGTTTTCACGTAATGTTGTGAATGATCATGGGTTTCCGTGTCCTGGATCTCTCCCACCTGGTTGGGAAGTTGAGTGGGAGGATGATAGTGCTTAGTGACATCATGGATGGCCTCCTATGATGTCCCTTATGATGTTTAGTATTTTATTTCCGCTGTATTTCGAACTCTGAACTATTTACCCTTATGCAAAAGACTTGGTTTGTAATAATGAACTTTGTGGAACTTGATGTAATAAATTGTGAATTGTCTATCTCTGGACTCGCCTTTGAGTGAGTTTGATGTACAAGTGTTCGATCCTTCTTAAGTGATTTACCGGGCTTGACCCGGCAGAGACGACAAGTTACTTCTGTATTATTGCTTAATGACCAAACGGAATGGTTTAGGCACTAGTATGGAATTAATTTGGACGGTTCTGTCACAGCCATCTCCCACTTAAGTGAGTATATATGGAGGGCACCAAGTGACCAAACTACCCCTACAACATAAAGGAAGATGCACGCCCACCAAGGGCACTTTGGGAAGTTTTGGTCAAGACTCCATCAGACAGATCCTTGTCGACCGCAAGCCTGCTTCAACTCCATGCAAGCCTTGTGACCACACCACGTGTCCTCCACTTCGAAACTTTCTGACACCCACGGGACCCACCGGTCAGACCGGTCCTCCTCACCGGTCAGACCGGTCCACACCGGTCAGGCCGGTCAGGCCCACCGGTCAGACCGGTCTGGTGCGGAACCGCCGTGCTCCGGTCTTTGGCCTTGGCTTTGTGTCTCAACCAAGTAACCCAGTGGTTTTGTGGCCAAACCACTGCAAACCCCACGTGCAAGCTTCAGTTGTTAGCTGCTACCTTGCACCGGTTCCATCTTCCCGACGTCATCTTGCTCTTCTTGCCAGCGTGCGGCCCGCACTTGATCCCATCAGCCACCTGGTACCTCGAACGAAGCCTACTTCTCTCTCCACTCCTCAGAGGTCACGCAGACATAGACCTTTCACGCTTGTTCTTCACCTACACCACACGAATCAAGCGGCAACCTGCACCTGCAATACTTGGCGAAGAGTCAGTCCACACAATGTTGCCAATGACTCATCACTAAGGAGCGACCATCCACCGGTCCTCGGACCACACAGGTCCTCAATCTCCCCCTTGATGAGTGCATTGACAACACACACATAGTAACCATCATAGGAAAGAAAGGAAAAAAGAAAAGAAACAAACAACAACCCAATCAAGTGATCCAAAAGCCAAAGTAAAGCAAAAACCTAATCACCTGAAAGCCAAAGTTTTGGCCCCCTAAGGTAAGGGCAACGACTCAACACAACCGAGACAAAATCTAAAGCTCACAAAGAGCAAACCACTAAAGCAAGAACTCAGACGACACAAGGAGCTCCCCTGAACACATGCAGGCCCCCCTGAGCAAATGCATGCAATGTGTGCCGTGCAAAACAGAGCATCTCAACAGCTCGGCTCTGGCCATCACCGGTCAGACCGGTGCTCTCCACCAGTCAGGCCGGTGAGCAACAATCTCCTAGGCCCAGACCGGTCAGACTAGTACCCTACACCGGTCAGGCTGGTGACACTTCAGTGCCAGAATTTGCTCGAAACCGCCTGAAAACCCTCTAAATGCATCCAGAATCATTTTTCCTTCACAAATCTCTCCCCCTTGTTGACAATGCATGAATCAAGGTATAAATCGAAAAAACAACCTAGAGCTTCTCAAATAGGCATAGAGCACCACAAAATGCTACAAGTGAGTAAATGAGCAAGCAAGACATTCCAAAGTTTCGTATAAGTATTGCCATCAAGATAGTAAAGTTATATGAGCATATGAGCAAGCCATGATCAAGTTAAGCATTTTTGCGAAAAATTTCCCTCTCATGAGCACAAGACCTAAACATGAGCAAAACATGCCAAAATGAATCTAGATCACACAAACTTCATGTTAGGTCACACATCCTCGTCACAAGATCATTGCAAACATCCACAAGCATCTCATGTCATGTTAAAGTCACCAAACCATGTGTATACTTCTTAAAATAAGACTTCTCATGGTAGACAACATGCTACGGTTTAGCACCAAATTAATTGCATTTTAAACATTTATGAAATGGAACAAGTGAGAGCATAACTTCAAGTATAGGCATTTCATATCAATTTCATTTTTCAAGTTTAAGCACAAAATGGTACATGAAGTGCCTTTGAGGCAACAAGAGGCTTATGCTCCCCCACAAGGTATCACATGGGCTAAACATTCAAAATGACAAATGGGTCTTTGACCCTAAGAAAAAAACACATGATATACAAGCACAACTTAAGCATGATATAGACCACCAAAGCACACTAAGATCATGCAAAGCCTTAAACTCACAAGAGAGAGCCTATCTAGCATTTTTCAAAAACAAGCCAACACTTGCAAATATAGCAAAACTATCAAGAGCATAACTATCCATCACCAAATCATATCCATCATGCTCACAAACTCACAACTAGCATACCATAGTCATCAATGTATATAGGAGAAGCTCATCCTACCAAAATGCATATGATACAAATGCAAACAACCTAAGATACAAAGATGACTATACATCATGATACAAATGCAATGCCATGCATAAAGTAAATATGATACATATGCTACAAAGGAGCTCCCACCACCAACTCAAGAAAGCAAACACACACCGAGCTCACCCCGCAAGCGGGTGAAACTGGCTTGGTCAAGCGGTTTGGTAAAGATATCAGCTAGTTGGTTTTGGGTGGGTACATGGATAAAAGCAATCTTTCCCTTCTCTACATTGTCTCTTAGGAAGTGGTACCTCACCTCAATATGCTTGGTTTTGGAGTGGAGAACTGGGTTGTTGGCTACACTTATGGCACTGGTGCTGTCACAAAAGAGTAATCGTACTCATCGACGTTGTCATCAGCTTGGAATAATCCATCTTGAACTTCTTCACAATGTCCTTGGTGTACTTCGCTTGATGCACAAACGTCCCATCCTTGCACTACTTGATCTAGAGCCCGAGAAAGAACTGCAACTCTCCCATCATCGACATCTCAAATTCCCTGCTCATATCCTCTGCAAACCTGGCAACCAAAGTATGAGACGAGCCGCTAAAGATAATATCATCCACATACACCTACACAATCAAGATATCATCACCCTGCCTAAGGACAAAGAGAGTCTGATCAACCTTCACCATCACAAACCCCTTGCTAAACAATAACCCTCTCAACCTACCATACCACGCTCTGGGTGCTTGTTTTAGGATATATAGTGCTTTTCTGAGTTTGTACACACGGTGGGGGTATCTCTCACTCTCAAAACCCGGGGGTTGCCTCACATACACTTCTTCCTGTAACAACCCATTCAAGAAGGCACTCTTCACATCCATTTGGTACAATTTGAACACTTTAGCAAAAGCAAATGTTAGATGGATCTGAATTGCCTCCAAACGGGCCACCGGAGCAAAGGTCTCCTCATAGTCTATCCCCTCCTTTTGACTATACCCCTGGGCAACCAACCTCGACTTGTTTCTCACAATCTCCCGATTTTTTCCCTCTTTGTTTGTCCACACCCATTTTGTCCCAATAGGTTTGCAATGTGGTGGAGGCTCAACCAACTCCTACACCTGATTCCTCTCAAAGTTCTCAAGCTCCTCATGCATAGCGTTCACCCAATCCGGATCAGAAAGTGTGTGTCCAATATCCTTGGGCTCGAAAGAAGCGACAAATGCAGAATGAGAGAAATGAGAGTACTTATGTGACCTGGATCGTGTAGTGCGTTCATGAAGGTCACCTATGATCCTCGAAGGTGGATGATCCACTTGTACACGCCGGGGAGCCTCACGCCTGGAGGTAACCTCCCCCACAGCAGCAGCTTCCACTCGAACACCCTTAGTTGTCGTAGGAGTAAGGGATGGTCCATCCTCGATCGTCGTCATTGTAGTGGAAGTAGTAGGTACACGGTCAACTGCGGGAGCACCACCACCACCATCATCATCTCCATCTTCTTGAACCTCCTCCTCAAAGTTCTCCGTGCCAAATTCATCATCACCTGCACACTCAAAGACCAAAGAGCTACGCGGTTGTGTCTCGTCGAAGGTAACCTCGCAAGTCTCCACGATTTGGTTAGTTTCAAGATTGAGAACATGATATGCTCGAGAATGAGTAGCATAACCAAAGAAAATACCATCAACAGACCTAGCCTCAAACTTATCCAACTTTCTGCCCTTCTTAAGAATGAAACACTTGCAGCCAAAGATATGAAAGTGACTTACCTTAAGAGCTCAACCATGCATCAACTCATAGCATGTTTTCTTCTCAAAAGCTCGGAGGAGGATCCTATTTGACACATAGCATGCGGTATTCACCGCCTCAGCCCAATACTTCCTAGGAGTCCTATGCTCATCGAGCATCATCCTAGGCATCTCACACAAGGTCCAATTCTTCCTTTCCACAACACCATTCTGAGGAGGGGTGTGTGGAGTCGAAAACTGATGCTCAAGACCAAGATCACCACAAAAAGTCTCAAAATGAGAGTTTCTAAATTCCGTGCCATCGTCACTACGTATAGCTCTAATGGCATCACCATATCTCTCGTTCTTCAACCTCAAGATCTGGTCTCGAACAAAACCAAATGTCTCACACTTATCCTCCAAGAAAAACACCCAGGCACAGCAAGAGTAATCATCCACAACCACCAGGACATACCACTTCCCACCCACCGAGCGAACGCGAGCTGGACCAACAAAATCCATATGCAACAGCTCCCCAGGATGCTCGGTCATGACAGCAGTCAAGGGTGGATGGGGAGTGGCTACCATCTTGCCATGCCTACAAGGCGCACAAACCAAATCCTTCTCAAAATGCAACCTGGGCAATCCTCGAACAAGATTGAGACCACTCAAGTGGGAAAGCAACTCAAATCTCAAGTGTCTCAACCTCCTATGCCACCTCCACAACTCACTCGAAGGACCAGCAACCAAACACCTCAAGCGACCAAAAGACTGGGAAAAATCTGCACGAAAGATCTGTCCCTCGGGCACAATCGTACAAACAAGATCACCTCGAGAGTCAAAAATCCAAGAAGCCCCCAACTTAAACCGAACCTCATAACCCTCATCCAGTAACTGAGATACTGACAACAAGTTATACCCAAATGACTTGACTAGAGCCACACACTTCAAGGTCACCATGCTACTCACCTTAACCTCACCTTCTGAAAGCACCCGTCCTCGTCCATTATCCCCGAAAGTGATGTACACCTTTAACACCACCGGGATGAGGCTGGAGAACCACCCCCGATCTCCGGTCATGTGTCGTGAACAACCGGAGTCGATCAACTAAAGGTTCTCCATGCCTCCCACCTGCAAATTAAAAACGAGAACGAGAGCAAGCAAGCGACTCAACACTGGGGTCAGCATAAAAAGAGTCAAACTAGTGTCGAGCCATTTGCTTAAAAGTGGGGTTAGCAACATCCATCCTATCACGTCCAAAGCCATGACCACCACGCTGAACCACCTCACGTCTCGCTGGAGGAGAACGATCACCACGAAAGGGAAAGCGTGGCTCGTAGCCCCTCTGAGACTCAAAGCTGTGATGACCTCTCCCGTCCTCATATCGACCACGAGGTGGAGAACGTCCAGCAATCACACCACAACCAGACTCAAACTGCCTACCACCTGTGCCACGATCACCAGAACCAAATCGATCAACACCACAGTCACGAAAACCAAACTGGCCGCCTCTCTAGGCTGCACCGGTCTGACTAGTGCCCCTCACCAGTCTGACCGGTGCCCCTCACCAGTCTTACCGGTGCCGCCTGGCTAGCAAACCTATCCTGATCTGAAGCTCTCCTATCACCCCAAGTTGGTACAGACCTCACCACAGCCTCTCCTCTAGGTAGTGGCATACGAGGCTCAGGTATATCATGAGAAGGATAATACCTATCCTTGTTTGCCCACTCCTTAGCCATCCTCTCATCCCTCTTCTTCTTGTAACAAAACTCGCTCATGTGACCATCCCTCCCGCAATACTCATAATGGAAGCGGACTGGTACTGGCTTTGGTTGTGGTTTCTCACTCGGTTTCTCCTCTGACTTCCCCCCCAAACACATTCCTGAGGTTGCTCACAAATCTCACTAGTTTCTGGAAGTTGTCTGTTTTGTGCGGGAACACTGGTGGATCTGGAACGGTGTCAAGCTTGTTGAGTAGGTAGTTGGACTTTGGTGCAAACTTGTTTGTGGGTGTAGTATGTGGTGGCACTGGAATATCCCCAATTTTCTCTCCACTCTCACCACTGCACTCACCAACCTTCTCCGACCCCAAAGCCTGGCCATCAAAGCGCTTAAACGCAGCCATCATCACACTCATCTATGGCTCATGACCCGACAACCAACTCATCATTTTCCTCAACTCATCATTCTCATCCTACAAGCGATCAACGTAATGTGCAAGTTCCATATTCTTGGTAGAGCAAGTAGTAACAATAGGAGCTTTCAAAGCAGCCTCAAGAGAAACAATCCTAGCATGAGAATCATCTAGTTTTGCATGCAACACAGGGCAAGAAGTGCAAGCACCAAGCAAAGCAGACCTAGACTTCATCTCATCAAGCTCAACCCTAAGCACATCTAGTTCCTCCAACTTAGAGGCATGCTTCTCCTTAAGCATAGTCAAATCAGCCAAGAAAGCATTGCAATCATCACAATCAACAGCCTCAGCTGCAACAGGAGCAGTCTTAAGAGATTCAATTTCAAGCCTAGCATCAAGATTCTTAGATTCTAGCTTAGCCACCTTCTTCCTAGCTTCTTCTAGCGAGACCCTAAGTTTTTTCCTAAGCTTCTTAGCCTCTCTAAGCATGCAATCGCGGTTGTCAAGCAAAGCAACCAACTCCTCACTCTCCTGATGCAAGGAAGAGAGCTCATCACATACCTCATCCTTGGAATCTGAGTCCGAGTCATCCTTTCGGCTCTTCTTGTTGTCAGAGCTGTAGGCCATGCCGCAGAAGACGTCCTGTCGTGCGAAGCAACTCAGGCCGCTGAGGTTCTTGGACTCGTGCTTCTTGCTCTTGCGCTTGTAGTCGCCGTCACTGTCGCTCGAACTCGACGAGGTGTAGCTGGAGCTAGATTCGACATCGCTCGCACCCACCATCGCTCGAGCCTTCTTCTTCTTGTCGTAGCCTCCGTCCTTCCTCGACCTCCGCTCCTCCTTGTCCTTGCACTTGTGCTCACGCCTCGAGCGGTGCTTGTTCTCGATCCTTGGGTGGTGCTTGTACTCGTTCTTGGGCTCGATCTCCTGTGGGCACTCGGTGATGAAGTGTCCCTGCTTACCGCATCTGTAGCACGTTTGTGTGGTCCTCCTCATGTTCACGCGGTTCTCGTGCATCCTCTTGAACCTCCTGGTCAGCAGGGCCAGCTCGTCCTCTCCGAGCTTGTCGAACTGCTCATCTGGCACGGACAGAAGAGAAGACAAGGAAAACATCCTGGAGGATGAGTTAGCGTTAGTCCTTGCACTAGATCCGGAGATGAGAGCGAGACTATGTGACTCAGTCAGTCTCTTAGTCTTGGCTCTTAGGCCACGGTCCACCTCAGATGACTTGAGCTTATTAGAGAACAGCTCATCCATAGTCAAAGTCTCATGCACACCCGACTCCAAGGTAACCTCGACCTTGGCACTCAACACAGATCTGTCAAGTGAGTTCAAGAGCTTGATATCTCTATCATGATCTGTGTATGGGAGCACAACCACATTGGCTCTCATGTTGTTCACAATACAGGTGAAGCGCTGGAACATCGTGCCAATCGACTCACCAGGGAGATGAGTGAAATTCTCGTACTCTCTCCGGTGAGTGGCAAACAAACAAGCCTACACCTGACTGTTCCCAACATGTGCGATCTTAAGCATCTCCAAAATTTGTCCTGCCAACTCCTCTCTGTACACACGATCGAACTCTGTGGCACAAAGAGCACGAAACAAGTAGTCAACGGCCATGTTGTTGGCCTCAAACATGTCTCAAGAACCAGGGGCAATGAAGTTTGTGGGATGGACATAATTAACATCCTGGGTCACACCCCAAAGCAACTATCCCTTGCCACGAAGAAACGCGCTCATGCGCCTCTGCCACATCTAGTAGTTCTTCCCATCAAAGTGCGGAGGATCAGACCCCTTTCCGTAGTTGCCCATCTTTGGGTCTTAGACTAGTTAGAATCAAGGAGATCTGTAACCAGCTCTGATACCAATTGAAGGATCGATTAGGTGACCAGAGAGGGGGGAGTGAATGGGAGCCGATAAATAATTCTCCGGCAAGAACTTCGGCCTATACCCCGATTTCACTTCCGTGCAATCCCACGCACACCTTGTCAAGATCAGGTAGCCACTAGAGGTGCTACTGATCCTAGGGGCAAGTATTCCTACCCAAACACGCAACCAAAACTACAGCAGAAAAACTATGTCGCCTGTTGTCTGTGCTACACCGGTCAGGCCGGTGAGGTGCACCGGTCAGGCTAGTGTGCACAACGTGCACACAGAAACGCTCCAGAAAGCCTCAGCGAGATCTCTAGGCGCTGGAACAAAAACCACCTCAAACCAAGAAGCCAACAACCACAAGAAGCTACTCCAACCAAGCCAAATAGGGGCAAACCAACATGAATCCTGCCAAGAACTAACTCTGGGAAAACACTAGTGAATCCCCACTGAATCGACCGTTCACCGGAGCCAAAACCCACAAGGGCCTACACCGGTCAGACCAGTGAGATGCACCGGTCAGACCGGTAAGCCTGCGAAGCTCGCGAAGAACTCCACTCGTGGGTCAACTCCTTGATTCACAACGCCCGATCTCCCGATTCGCACCACGGATTCAAGAGAAACTTTAGGGAAGGTAGGAACACCTCATGGGTGAACTCTAGCTCAAAGCACAAGCCCCAAATCACTCTAGAAAAGGAGGAATAACAAATCTCGTGCCTCTACCCCAAGAACACAAGGAACTCCGAAAATCCCAAAATCAAAGGCCTTTCCACGGATTTGGAGGGGACAAATCACCAAAAAAAAGAGGCACAACAAGCTCATGAGTGAATCCAGCAACAAATCTCGCAAGGAAACTCCTCCAAAACCTCTCCACAAAAATCCAAAGAAAAGGCACCGAAAATCACCAAAAAGGAAAACGCCGGGAGACAAACAAACACAAGATGAACCACACCGAATCTTCTATACATGTCATGAAAGGTTCATACAAGGTCTAGCAAGCCTCCCGAACATCCAACCCTCTCTCTAGATAAAACATGAAGCTCTCACGCTAGCCTAAGGAAAAACTAAAGAAAAAGAGAAGAGCACATGGCCTAGGGTTCCAAGAGTTGGCTGCCATCTCCCACTTAAGTGAGTATATATGGAGGGCACCAAATGACCAAACTACCCCTACAATATAAAGGAAGATACACGCCCACCAAGGGTACTTTGGGAAGTTTTGGTCGAGACTCCATCGGGCGGATGCTCGTCGACCGCAAGCCCGCTTCAACTCCACGCAAGCCTTGCGATCACCCCGCGTGTTGTCCGTTTTGAAGCTTTCGGAGGCCCACGGGACCCACCGTCAGACCGGTCCACACCGATCAGGCTGGTCAGGCCCACCGGTCAGACCGATCCAGTGCAGAACCGCCGCGCTCCGGTCTTCGGCCTTGGCTTTGTGGCTCAGCTAAGTAACCCAGTGGTTTTGTGGCCAAACCACTACAAACCCTGCGTGCAAGCTTCAGTTGTTAGATGCTACCTTGCACCGGCTCCATCTTCCTGACGTTGTCTTGCTCTTCTTGCTAGTGTGCGGCCCGCACTTGATCCCGTCGGCCACCGGGTACCTCGAACGAAGCCTACTTGTCTCTCCACTCCACGGAGGTCTCACAGACATAGACATTTCGCGCTTGTTCTTCTCCTGCACCACGCGAATCAAGTCGCAACCTGCACCTGCGATACTAGGCCAAGAGTCAGTCCACACATCATTGTCAATCACTCATCACTAAGGAGCGACCATCCACCGGTCCTCGGACCACACAGGTCCTCACTGACCTCGGTCTGCCATCGGTATGACAGGTAGGGTAGGCAGCAGACGTTGCTGCCGTGCATCCATGCTTGCTGCTCTGCCTCTGGCCACCTGAGAGCGCATGCCCTGCTGCAAGCCAAATCACTGCCTCATCCAACCCTTGGCAAGCTAGGGTCAGGCACGTCTGCCTCACCCGACCCTTAACTGGTTGGGGTCAAACATCACTGTCTCGCTTGACCCTATGAATGAGGATCGACCGACGCACCCGATTCAAAGCGTCAAACTTCGTTCGACCGCAACAGGACAACCATGACCTGGTACAACCACCTTGTACGACACCAATAGTTCAGCACCATTATACCAACTACTCCTCTAAGGAAACTAGGACGTGGATACAACAACATCGGATGGTCCTGACGGCCCCCTTCTCTCTCTCTTCCTTTCTGCTTTACGACCTCCCAATGAGCTATAAAATGAGAGGCCAGGCCTCCTGCGAGGGCATCAAACTCTCCCTCGACTCATTCACTCACATGCACGAACACACGCTCTTACACACCCTTTCGCTCGCATTCACCAGAGACTTGGGACCGCCTCCCTCTTTCGTTTGTTTGTCACCCCCTACTACTATGCAAATAATACGAACCGCTTGAACTGGACGTAGAGCACTTTGCCTGAACCAGTATACTCGGTCGTGTCCTTTTGGCCAAGCCAGACGCACAAAGCATATATTTTACTAGTCAGTGGTTTCATAGCACTAGCACCATGGATTGTCGCATTTTGTCGGGTTGGTGGCTTGTAGCGGACTGTCAGTGCAGCGGAGGACTACGTCGGAGGATGACGATAGCGGCAATGACATCGTGGACGACTAGGCTTGCAGCGGACCGCGATGATGGGTAGCTCAGATTCTCTAGCTACTTCTGTGTGCTACATCACCAAGAGACGACGCTAGCGACTTCCTTGAATTGCCGGGATGGTGCCAGATGCTTGTGCGTGGGTGGAGAAACGAGGCGATCTCAACCTCCTCTAGTGGTGGCTTTACTATGCGATGGAGTCTCAAGGAAGTGGGGAAACACTGCACACCATTGTAATGGCAACCTCAAAAACAGATATGTGACGTAGAGGCCCCCGTGTGAGGTGTTCTTGGAGATGACGAGAGTGATTGTTGTCCAGCAGCGGGAGAGGTGAGGTCGCCATGCATTTTGAGAGGTCCGGAATTGGTGGTATCACTCTGTGAGGTGGAGTGCGGTGTGGCACCAGCATCATGATGAAGTGTCCCCTATGGCGACATAATTCTTAGTGTGGTGTGATCTGCTTTCTCTCGAGTCCCTATCGTCGCGGGGTCATGACTCGAGGTTTCGACGATTGATTGAGAGCCACGTTTTAGGTTCGCTCCGACCTCAATTTTACTGCCTTGGCTAGGTGGAGTGGGACGGCTGTGTGGATGTCCCAATCCAACTAGTCAGCATTTTTCTTTGTTGTGAGTGGTTACTCATGTTGATGTACTAATCCAACCAATTATATTTTCATTTGTCTTTCTTTTCTTTTCCTTCCTATGACCACCTTGAGCTATAGTTTTTCTAATATATCAATGAAACATGTATTATTATTGTGCGATTCATTAAAAGAAAAGAAATAAAAAACGAGTAACCTTGCTAAACGAAGCAAGACAATTAACAGGTTTGATGAGGACATAATGTACAATAGTGTTGCAACATGATGCAACAAGAGTTTATTGACAATACTATTTCATTTCAAAACAAAACTTGAATCACAGTTGTCTTATTTCAAAATAAATAGTTTGTAAAATAGTTTGCGCAATTGATTTACCTACACACAAAAATCCAAGGCAAGGAGAACCCTCACGAAGTCACACAGCAACAAGCTAAACACAGAATATAGAACACGTAACTAAGGATGGATTCAGATGTCTGGATATCTGGATTATCCGAATTCGTATTCGTTAAAAACACCCATATGGATATACGTATTCATATTCGTTTTTAATGAGCACGTGAAATGGATGTATTTGTATTCGATTTTCCATATTTTCTCCGTCCGGTTCTATATTCGTATTCGATGAAAATGTAGACTATCCGACACTATCTGTATCCGTGTAGAATAAAGTAGTGATAAAACCATCTAAAACTTAAATGATGTTAATTTAATATTGTTACCCTAAAATGATGTACATCATCTAAACTATTAGAAAATATCTAATAAATAATTATGTTAGTCCAACAGTAGTAGTGATATACAATAATAAAATTATAATTAATTTTAATATGGTTATTCATGTTAAGTATAAATGTATTATATCATTTTAATGAATAAATTATATTTGCTCACTAGTAGTAACATATTTTTTTCACTCATCGATAAAGTAAACCTATCAGTTTTGTATTCGTATCTCATAAAATTCGTATTTATATTCAAATTTAAATTCAAATATGATAAATAGTGACATCTGAATCCGGATTTGAAAGTATCTAAGTAACAGGTAAAGGAAAGCGTCTCAGCGGAGCCAACCCCTGCCGCGGAAATCCTCAAACCCCTAGGAGAACGAGAATAAGCGTTCTTCCCCCTCACTCCTTCCCTCGGCTCCTCCGTCCCTTCTCCTTGGGCCCCTCCCTTCCTCCCCTCCGGCGACCTCACCGGCGGCGAGAAGGGCAGGGTCCCCTCCCTCTTTGTTGATCCACTAGTTTTTTACCTTTCTTAGTTGTTGAAGTAGCCTATATGGCATCGTCCCTTTGTGGTTCCTACTGTCTTAGTGGCTCCGCCGCCGTCGCCATGGTTGCTGTAACCAGCATCGTCGTCGCCGGCCTCATCGCTGCTCAAGTATGTTCAAATAAACTTCCTTCCTCTTCATCCCCGACGGATCTCACCCCCGCTTCTCCCGCCTCGCCTCACCCGCGTCACCTTGGAGATCCACCTTTCCTCGCCTCGCCACTACTTTCCCCCCACTGCGCCACCTCCGCCCCGCCTATCCTGCAGATCTGCTCCACCCGGCCCCACTCTGTCCCTTCTCCTTCGCTGATCTACTCCAACCCCAACCTCTTCACCTCACCGCCATCACAGATCAGCTTCATCCTGTTCCTCACCGCCTCTACTTACTCCGTTGCAGATCTGCTCGGCCCCCCAGCTTGCAGCCTTCAATAGGTCCAGTTCAACCAGGCTTCTCATCTTCAAACGCTGGCCCGTCGTCCCCGTCATCCCTTGGGAATTGATTTCGAGTGTCATTTACCTCTGACGACGGCACTACTAAGATTCTTCGGTTGTCCGGTGTGCTTCTACTCCACTCGGTCTTCCCTCTTTTAACCGACGCTATGTGCAGCCCTCCATCCGGGTGTATGTGACTTCGTCGCCTCTACGACCCACCGCCGGTGAGCTCGACGTAGCCGCCGCCCCTGAAGATGTAGTAGTCTTTTTCTGGTCAAAGAACCTTGTTGTAATATGATCTTCTTTGAGGACCTTGATGTAATGGTTGTCCAACCGGTTAAGGGCACCAGCAATGGATGTCTTTAGCCTCTCTACAAGGATCCATGTAGGAAAGAGAAGAAGTTCCACGTAGGAGAGAAGGGAGGAGAGAGAGTAGCATGTCGCCAGACCTGGCGAGAGCCGCTACGCGGCTTTTCACGCGCGTGTGGGTCCCACCACGGACGCGCTCCCCGCTTTCCCGCGAATCTCTCTGCTCTCTTCGGCCTTCCTCTCCCTCGGACTTCTCTTTCTCAGCTCTCTCCACCTTCTCGGTTGCAACCGCTGAAGCATGGCCGCCGCAGCAGGCAGAGAAGTAGCATGGGTCGGCTCGACGCCATGGGGGAGGAGCAGAGGCCGCCGCCGCAAACGCCGTCGACGGCGTCCGTGCCGACCAGCGCGGGCAGGGGAGCTCGCCGCGGAACGATGGGGAGCGAACAGGGCGGCATGCGGCCTCCGACACGGTGGCCGAAGTTGACGGGAGCGCGGCGCCGTGGATCCAGGCACGACGAGCGCAGGGCCGCAAGCCGAGCCAGCAAGTCCCGGCGCGGCTGCGGTCGTGGTCGTGCGAGGGGGACGACGGCGGTGCGGAGCTCGGCCACCGCCGCTGCTCAGGCGCGGCCGCCGACGAGGAAGAGGAGCGGCGCAGCACGCCGGCGTGGGGAGGAAGAGCGCGGCCGCCAGCGAGGAAGAGGTGAAGCTCGACCGACGATGGAGGCGCAGCTGTCGGTCCGCCGGCTCGGAGCACGGCCGTCAGGACGCTGGGCCGGGCACCTCGGGCGGAACTCAACCATGGCGGAGCTGTGCATGGGTCGTCGGGGTCCATTATTGCAGAGGGTCGCCGCGGAGACGAAGGTGGAGCCGTGGCCGCCGGTGCGAGGTTAGAGACGGCGGCCAACACGAATGCGGTGGAGCCTCGGAGATGGGGCCGTCGAGTCGTTGCGCGGCAAGGCAGGGGTGTGCGAGCCCTGTGCTCAATTTGGATTTCAAGAACTTCTTCCGATTCGATTTGAGCTGAGGCAGGAGCGAGGTGGTCTCTCATGGAGAAAACGGAATCCATGGGGTGTGACTGTGCAAGCCGAATCTAGTGGACAGGTGGTCGCTGCTCGTGCTCTTATTCTCTCAAGACTGAGCTTCAAGAATCCAGCGACGAGAGCTTGAAGAAAGTGAAGAAGTTAGTTTAGAATAAAATAATCTACTCCTTTGTTCGGAAGAATATGCTTAAAGATAGTTCATTAAACACTTTATCTTTTATGCATGCTGAGGTAGTCTCTGTTATAGAGTGGACCGTCGTTACCATTGCGGCTGCCCTAAGAGTGAAGACCACTGAGGCGGGCCCCGAGACAGACGTGGCGCGACAATACCGGGACACCCGCCCCCGTGCGCGCGCCAACCGCGCCTCTTCAGTCCCTATCGTTCGTTCCCAATCTCTCCCGCGACCCCGAGGCGATAACTCCTCCATTTTCCCTCCCCCGCCAAATTCCCTCCTTCCCTCCCTTCCCCGCCAAAATACCCCCCGAATCCCTTAAAACCCCCGCCAATCCACCATTTCCCTCCGTCCCCAAACCTCCCCTCCCTCCGTCCCTCCTTCCACCTCTACCACTCCCGCCCGCTCCCCGCCGCCGGCCGGCTGCCCACCAGTACTCATTCCTCGCCCTCGCCGCGCCGGTAGCCGCCATGCTGGTCTCCGTCAACGAAGACTCCTCCGGTTGGAAGGAGTCCCCGTCGCAGGCCGTGCTCTTCGCCGACGAGATCGCCGCCGTGCGTGCCGTCCTGGGCGCGGGCCTCCCCGAGGCCGGCGTCGTCGCCGCGCTCTCCCGGTGCGGTGGCAACATCGAGCGCGCTGTCAACGCGCTCCTCGACGACTCCGCCGCCGCCGCCGAAACGGGGCCCACCAGCGAGGACCGCGGCGCCCCGAAGCGCGACGCCGGTGGAGCCCCGCTTCCCGGGAAGGTGAAGGCCGAGGACCCCGACGACGAAGACGTGGGGAGCCAAGATTCCGACGCCGCCTCCGCAAAGGCCGCCGCCAAGGTGAAGAGCGAGCCGTTGGTGGTGCCGCATCGGGTCAAGGAGGAGGATAGGCCCGCCGCCAACGCCCGCGACGTGCCCAGTAGAGGTGCTGCTGCGGCTGCGGCGGCGGCGAGCGTCGGCGGCGGCATAAGTCTTGTGCCGCCGCCCAAGAAGAGGCCGAGGGAGGAGGTGGTGGAGACCATCGACCTCACCACCACCCACCCGGTACCGTACCTCAACCCGAGGCCAATCCGGGCGCTGCCGCCGCCCGGCGGCGCGCAGACGTTCGACCCGAGGCCCATCATGGTGGTGCCGCCCCTGGATGTCCAGATGTACGACGCGGGGCCCGTCCTGCCTGCGCCGCCGCCTGTGGACGTCGAGATGTACAAACCGCGGGCGCGGGCACCGGCGCCGACACCGCCGCGGCCTCTGAGGGCGACTGCGGCGGCCCCAGTGACGGACATGAGGATGGTGGTGGCGCCGCCGGACGCCGAGTTTGGCGACTTCCCCGAGGAGCGCGACTTTTTTGTCGTTGGGAAGACCTATGTGCCCGGCTTGTCCACCAACCGTGGGAGGAGGAGGCTGGACGCCGGGGAGATTGTCCATTTTACCTTCCCTTCATACGAGAGGAGCTATGGGGGGTTAAAGTTGTCAGCCAAGAAGGCGAAGGCTCTGGCTGGGATTGTGCGCTTCTCCACCAAACGAGCCGGAGAGGTTGTTTCTCAACTTATCTTGTGATGCATATTTACTATTGAATAAACCTGCCAATGGTTGATTCGATTTAATTACTATAATTTTGATCCTGTCTCGCTCTCCCTGATGGTGTTTGTAGATCGGGAAGCTACCCCCAGAGTGGTCGGAATGCCTTGTGCCACTTGTCAACTCGTCCAAGGTGAAGATTCACGCACAGGTTGTGTTCCCAACAATTGAGCTGAGGTTGATGCAGGAGGTTATGCTGTATGTTAGGTAATGGCTGATTATGAGATATTCTTGTTATTTTACTCAGCAAGTTGTTATGATTTTTTCTGATTGTACTAATGCTAATTTTTGTATGCAGCTTATATATCCACAAATCTGTGTTCACTGAAATGGACAACTCATCATGTGACATGCTCGATCATGCAAATGTCAGTTTCTCTTCCAGTCCTCTTCATCAGTTGCTTACTTTACTGAAGCTAAAGCCATCCAACAAGGTATCTCATTGATCGATTCCTTGTTATGTTGTCATTGTTTTTTTAGGCAGATATTGCCATTTTTTTTCCTAATGTTTGTATGCGTACCATGCACAGGATGATTTCTCTCTTGATGACCTCAGCTCAAGAAAGCTGCAGCGAATTCTAAGGGTAAGCAACAAGACTTCTTGCTGCCTTTTCTACTGTTACCTATTAGTATGCTTCCCTCTACTTTAACATCTAATTGGGCACTCCTCCAATGAACTTGATCTATTGTTGTGTTTATTTATAGCAGTGCTGAAATCATAGCATTTTCTTGTACTAATGCTTTCTAGTCATTATTGCTGGTTATTTTTTTCCGTGTTCATTCATCATTGACATTATTTTTCCTTAATATATGGATTAGGGGAACCAAAATGGCAGTGAATCCACTCCTGTGCTTGGCCAAACTTTTCTAGAGCAAGGCCCTGATGAACAGGCTATTTCAGAGGCTGCCTTAAACAAACTTGTTGGCACTGCTGAAACATTTGACTTGGAGGTAACAATAGAAGCTCGTGGAATCCCTTGAATGTGTTTACTTTTTTCTCGAAAGACGCAGGAGAACTGCGCTTCATTGCATTAAGAAGAAAAAAGGGAGAGATCCCTGAAAGTACAAAAACTTGAATGTGTTTACTCATCTTAATGGTTTATACAAAGTTAATTGTTTCGAAATATTTAGTTACATTACTGTAAAAACAGGAAGCGGAGCCTCCGAGTACCCTTGTCTCTGTTCTCAAACCATACCAAAAACAAGCTCTCTTCTGGATGTCTAAATTGGAGAAGGGAATGGATGCTAATGAGGCTACAAAAACTCTCCATCCCTGTTGGAGTGCCTACAATATTGCAGACAAGTATGCTCCATTCATCATTCTTTGTACAATAGCGCAGAAATGGTGGATGGGTTATACTGATATCTAAGAAATTATTGTTGTTTACAGGAGAGCTCCCAAAGTATATGTGAATATTTTCACTGGTCAAACAACAACACAATTTCCAAGTGCAACTGGGACTGCACGAGGAGGGGTGAGTTTGTTTCAGTTGCTCATGTGCTTTCTTTGCATTATATTTCCAATGGTAGATATTCCATTTTCGTTTATTTCTCGTCTCTTAACAGTTATACTGCCATGTTATATGCTGCCATTAAATTGTTTAACAAAAATAGCATAAATTTTACTTCTGTATGGATTGGTGTGTTATATGTTATTGTCTTGCCTGCATTCTGATGTTTTGGGACAATGTTTGTTTCTGCGTGCTTGAGCATTTTCCTCAGCAAATTGATGCTAGATATAAACCTAATCCTTACGGAATGGTCCTTCCAATTTTCTCTGTCTACCTGAATATGATTGTTTGCTTTTTCGTAAGTGCACTGTGGTTAGATGCCGTACTATGAAACATATTTATGGGTTACCTGTCTTTGCAGATACTGGCAGATGCAATGGGTCTTGGCAAAACTGTGATGACCATTGCTCTTATACTGTCAAACCCTAGGGGTGAGTGTTCCAGCTATATAGAAAGAGATACAAGAGTTCTTAGAGATCATGGAACCAGAACACATACCTCAAGATCCTCTGTAAGAGGAGGTACCCTTATCATCTGTCCCATGCCGTTATTGGGTCAGTGGAAGGTAATAATATTCTATTTTTTGTACATTTCCTACATCAATCATAAGCTCAACCATTTGTAATTGACGTTATCACTGCTAAGTTGCACTTCTCCTGTTTCTATGCAGTGCACTTGAACCAATTTAATAATTCTTTCAATCTTTTCTAGTTTCTCCAAGGATCTTTAATCTCACAAGAGAAATAATTACACATTATTGTTCTTCCTCACAGGATGAACTGGAGGCACATTCGACTCAAGGAGCTCTTTCTGTTTTTGTGCACTATGGTGGTGATAAAACTGATAACCTCATGCTGATGGCTCAGCATGATGTTGTGTTAACAACTTATGGTGTCCTTTCAGCCGCATACAAAGCTGTATATGTTTTGCATTTGCCCTCTGATGCCAATTCTTTTTGTTTTTTTATATTTTTGGAAGTAACAAGACCATCACAATTTTAAAACTAATGGAAAAAATGCTAACTTTAACAGGATCGTAGCAGCATCTTCCACAGGATGGATTGGTATAGGATTGTGCTTGATGAAGCTCACACAATAAAATCTCCTAAAACTAAAGGGGCCCAAGCAGCATTTGGATTAAACTCAGAATGCAGATGGTGCCTTACAGGCACACCATTGCAGGTATGCTTCCACCACTGACATTCACATTTGTTTTTAGTACTTTCAGTTGAACTGGCAACATCTTAAGCATCAACTTTTGTAAGCATGATCTAAGTATTTATTTTTTTGTTGCATTTGCTCCAGAATAATTTGGAGGACCTCTACAGTCTTTTCTGCTTCTTACGTGTTGAGCCATGGTGCAGTGCAAATTGGTATGGATGGAATCTTACTTCTTGTCTCTGCTATACTTTCTCCTTTGAGAGTCCTGACTTGAGACATTTTTGTTAATAACTAGGTGGCAGAAGCTTATTCAGAAACCCTATGAGAATGGTGATGATAGAGGATTGAAAATTGTAAGAGCTATTCTCAGGCCACTAATGCTGAGGAGGACCAAGGAAACAAAAGACAAGATTGGAAAGTATGTGTTTTCTTCATACTCTTAAAGTGAACAACTGCATAAATAAGCATATATAATGTCTCACAATGCTCAAATATTTGCTTCAGGCCAATACTGGTCCTCCCTCCAGCTCATATTGAAGTTGTAGAATGTCAACAATCTGAACAGGAACGTGATTTCTATGAAGCGCTTTTCAGGAGGTCAAAGGTATATTTATGTTTAAATTCTGTTTTTACATGACACAAGATGAAAATGTATATGTTTGTTTCACTGTTAGCTCATTTGACTACAGCATGGATTCGTAGTTAGTTTTCAATATTTGTTGGTTGAGTTAACTGGTGGTGCTAATGGCAGGATTATTGTTTATCTTGGTCAAATTGAATTGCTCTTCTCAATATTGCGTAGTTTTAAGAATTTTTATGAATAATAGTTTGTGCATGTCTAACACAAAATGGTACCTCCAACAGGTTCAATTTGACAAATTTGTAGCACAAGGCAGTGTTCTTAACAACTATGCTAATATTCTTGAGCTACTTCTCCGGCTAAGACAATGCTGCAATCATCCTTTTCTAGTTATCAGGTTAGCCTTGCATCATGAAACTATACCCTATTGTTTTGCATTCCATCATTGCCTTGTCTAATTGTTTTGCTGGATTATTGATGTGCAGCCGAGTTGATCCTCAAAAGTATGCTGACTTTGACCAGCTAGCACAGCAGTTCCTTGAAGGAATCCAAAGTTCTGGAAGACAGAATGTCCTACCCTCACGTGCTTATGTGGAAGAGGTGGCTGAAGAGATTCGCCAGGGTGCTACTACCGAGTGCCCTATCTGCCTTGAGTCAGCTTCTGATGATCCTGTGCTCACGCCTTGCGCACACCGGATGTGCCGCGAGTGCCTTCTTTCTAGCTGGAGGATTCCAGATGGAGGGCCATGTCCGCTCTGTCGAAGTCACATCAGCAAATCTGACCTGATCATATTGCCTGCTCAGTGTCGCTTCCAGGTTGATGCTGAAAATAACTGGAAGGACTCTTGCAAAGTGAGCAAACTACTCATGATTCTGGAGGGTTTGCAGATGAAAAGGGAGAAGAGCATTGTATTCAGCCAGTTTACTTCATTCTTTGATCTTCTGGAGATCCCCTTCAATCATAAGGGTATCAAGTTCCTTAGATATGATGGCAAGTTGAGCCAGAAGCATAAAGAAAAAGTTCTTAAGGAGTTTAGTGAAAGTCAGGGCAAGCTGGTATGCATGAGCAATATTTAGTCATGCTCCGCCTTTCCTTTTTGCATAAGTTAATTTTCTTTATGCATGCTGATTGTTTGTATGAAAAAATAGGTGCTACTGATGTCACTCAAAGCTGGAGGTGTAGGGCTAAATCTTACTGCAGCATCCAACGTTTTCCTGATGGTAATTATTCTATACCCTAGTACCCTTCCAAAATGACAATTATTTTGTCTTGACATTAACTAATAGGTCACTGGTGATCTTGCACTGTTATTTGTTTATGCAGGATCCATGGTGGAACCCTGCAGTGGAAGAGCAGGCTATCATGAGAATTCATCGCATTGGGCAAAAAAGAGCGGTTCAAGTGAGACGCTTCATCGTGAAGGTAAATAACCATTACATTCAGTAACCTCTTGAGATATTCACCTCAACTATTACAGGCTACTGCAACCTCAAATGCTTTGTCTTTTCAGGATACCGTCGAGGAGCGGATGCAACAAGTGCAACTGCGCAAGCAGAGGATGATTTCTGGGGCCCTGACAGATGAGGAGGTCCGTGGTGCTCGCATCGAGCATCTCAAGATGCTGTTTACATGATTATTGCTGTGAACTGCAGTTGTGTATAGCTGATGCGTTATGTTTGGGATACTTTGGTAGTACCTATGTTCAGATCAATATATGACGGGGGTTGGATGGGTGGAACCGTGTGCCTATCCGATTTTGTGGATATGTCCCCATGCTAGGTTGTATATTATCTGTAATAGTATCTTCTGGTGTTCATCCTCTTTTGTATCTGTCGTTGTGGGGTTGCAGCCCATTGACTTCTGATCCGTTTCAGCTACTTTTTTTAGAAAATGAAATTATCTCCGGCCTTTGCAACTGCGCACACCAATTTCTTACAACAAATTTAGATTAAAAGCTGATTACTGAAATGAAAATAGAAGCTCACTAAAGGGAAAATTATAAGCAAAGTCTATTATAGAGTCTCCATTCGTTCTTGGTGAAGATATCCAAAGCCACAACGGCCAATCCTCCTGTGCTTGCTATCTGAATTGATTCTCTTGTCTTCATGCTGCATCAATGATTAAACTTGTAGTCAATAAGCTTCATTAATAATTGTCTACGTAAAAGGGATGAACTTTTTTCCTCAAAAATTATATCATTTTGATTTGAGTAACAAATTGGCCACATAGGAGAAGCAACCTCTACAAAGATCAAATGTCTTATCTTATTATCTATGCGTGTTAACCAATCTCGTAACATATGATTTATGGATTTAGATGGGGTTAACCCAGTAGCAACATAAACAATCCTCCAAATAGCTTTTCTATGATGACAAAAATAAAAAAATAGATGCTTGATTGTCTCATTACTATCATAAAAGCAACATTTTTTACTACCCTTCCAATTTCTCTTGACTAGATTATCCTTTGTTAATATTGCACCATGTTGGAGCATCCAAAGGAAAAATATCTTTTTAGAGGGATTTTCAATTTCTAAATAATTTTTGGGGTGAAATGTACACCCTGGTTATCATATATTGGTACATAGATCATGCCGAAAATATGTCGTTATTATGTAGCTCCCAATGAACCTGTCTCTCTCTGTAATTAGCTAGTAGTCAGCTACTTTAGCCACCAAATTATTCCAAGTCACCAATTTATACCTAATTTATGCCCTTCGAAAGGAAATATGATTAAGTGGCATGTGAGTCATAACATTAGCCACAGTCATGTGAGCTCAGGATAGTAGGTAACATTATACAAACTTCGAAATTGTTGTTTAAGTATTTTTGACCCTACCCAAGTGTCTTCCCATAATCTAGTTTGTGAACCATCTTTTAATTTGAATGTCCCTTATTCAAGAAAGTTTTCCTGACTTTTAATAGACCTTTACATAAATGTAAGTCCCCAGGTCTAACTTTTACTTGCGTCAAACATTTCGAACTCATATATTTCTAAGTAAGGTCTCTAGGTCCCCTCTTCATTGAGTAATTTGAATAGACAGTTACAATGGAGACAATTGTTTTTAATCCAAAAATCCGTTACCCCCAACTCTCCTTGGTCTTTGGGTTCACACAAGATGTCCTATTTTGCTAGGCAATGTATTCATTTATCATTGTTGCCTTACCAAAAGAATCTTGACCAATTGAAATCCAGGTTTCTTAGGACCCTTTCAGTATTTCGAAAAAGGACATCATGAACTTAAGGAGCTTGCTTAGTACTGAATTTAATAGCACAAGTCTACATCCATATGATAGGTGTTTTGCCTTCCAAGTACTTAGTTTTCATTTGAGTCTATCCTTAATTACACCCCAATCCGCATTACAGAGTTTACAGTGATGCATCGGGATCCACAAGTACCTGAAAGGAAGATCACCTAGATCGCATCCGAACAGTTTAGTATAATGTTGCTTGTAATATTTGGCCTCTCCATGATTTTTTTTCACTCTTGTGAAAGTTAATTTTCAGACTTGACAACTGTTTAAAGACACTGAGTAACAATTTCATATATTTAGCTTGCTCCAAGTCATGATCCATGAATATGATCTTATCATCTGCATATTGCGGAATAGATAACCCATCAACCACCAAATGAGGAATGACCCCTTTAATTTGGCCATTTTCTCTTAATCAAAATAGAGATCATTCTGCCATAATATTAGATAATATCGGCGACATATAGGATCTGCTTGTGTAAGACCATTTTTTGTTTGGAAATAGTGAACAATATCATCATTAACTTTGATGTCCACACTCCCTCCTGACACAAAATTTTCAATCCATGTGCACCATTTTCAGGCAAACCCTTTAATTCTTAAAGTTTGATGGAGAAAGGACCATTTTACTTTATCATAGGCCTTTTCAGAATCAATATTGAGTTACTCCATTAAGTTTATTTGAATATATTCATGAATGATATTATGCAAAATCACAACACCTTGCACAATATTCCTTCTAGGCATGAAGGCTGTCTGAGGAGATCAGACCACTTTATACAAAGCAACCTGAAGCCTCTCACCTTCTATCACTTGCATTCTTTGTACATTGGCAAGTCGTTGATCCATGTGCGTATTTGGTTCTCTGGTGAACTTAACGGTGGGACAATTAGTGTCGAAATTAAGTAGACGTACATTTGAATGAAGCTCGGGGAACCCAAAGACTCGGCAAATGATTGCTCATCATATATCATATTCATGGTCCGCAACTCTGATTTCAGTTTGGCATGTAAATAGCAGGGCAGATGTTATTTGGGATCACTAATGCATTGCCTGTTTTCCTGCTGGTGCACTAAACACTACTATCATTTTATCTATCTTACCTCTACCTTTGAGTATTGACACTTCCTATCCATATAATATTCATGTGTAACAGTAAAGCTCTTTTGACCTACCCGCCTTCCTTTTGGAAAATTCGATACCTTTGGAAATACTCTTGGGTAAAATGCTACAAGAGTATATCCATGTGCTAGTAGATTTATCCGTGATCGTAAGAATTACCGATGGGTTTTTCTGGTACTATTGCTGGGATACAAACCTAGTAGCGACATCAAGAAATGCTAACAAATCACTTTTGCAAACATCATTTCTCGCTGTGAAAAGTAGGTGAGGGTGCCGCAACCAACCCTGCAAATCCCATTTCAACTGCCCTTGGAAACATCCATACTATTGAAAGATCCCAAAGTTAGATATATATTATTACAAGTCAATGACATGTGGGGTTCATGACATGTGGGGTCAATAATATATATCTAACTTTTAGATCTTTAAATGGTGTGTGTTCCGTGGGTGCGATTTCACAAGACAAACTAGGGTGCGATTTCACAAGACAAACTACAGCGTTATTATGAACTGGACACTAATGCCCATAAACTTGCTCAACATGTCAGTTGGCTCCACTCAACTTTTTATCCTGCTAATGTGCCAAGATAGATCGAGTGACACACATGACTGCGATTACCCAAATCTCCAGCTGCACCTTCCACAAAAACCAATGCCACATAATTGCATTTGATCACTTTAGTCAAGTTGTTTTCGTCCAATAATCAATTTTTTTGTAAAGGCCGGATGTGAGCATAGAATCAGGCTCCAACGTTGATCCTTCTAGCCTTGTTCCACCTATCACAAGATAGGAGATCGATAGGATAATAAAGATCATTCCACCAGATAAGGTCCCAGGACTTCATGGTTTCAATGGCTTTTTTCTAAGAAAATGTTGGTCGATAATCAAGGAGAATTTCTACAAACTCTGCTTCGACTTTTTGATGGTAAAATCAACTTGGAAAGTATAAATACTTCCTTCATCAATTTGGTTCCTAAGATCGATAACCTCAAAATTGTCAATGATTTTTGACCAATATCACTGTTGAATAGTAGTCTAAAACTCTCCCAGAAAATCTTAGTAGTGAGACTTGTTGGGATCCAGGGAGGGCTCCCCACCTTTTCCTTGTGGGCCACCCTCAGACACAGAGGAAACACCGTCGCTATGGGCCCACCACGAAGGACGACCAAAATGGGCGCGCGCGTCGGCCCCGAAGGAAGAGGACCCTCCGGAGGAGACGCCCCGAAACCTCCTCATCACGGAAGAGTCACGAGGAGACGAGGAGCGGGAGGTCCCCGGGAGGCACGGGACCCCATTTGCGTTGTAGGCACACATGGGGAAGCACCATACCGTAGGGAAAATACCGGAATGCCCTTTTGTTGGCCGGTGATTGTCCCGTGTCCGTACCGGAACCATACCGGGGGTAAAACGGTCATTGTACTGGAAAGGGTCCTCAAGCCTATAAAAGAGGAGCCACCCCTTTGTACCAATTCAGTTGATCTACTTTCATACACTAGTCGATCAGTCCCTTAGTAGCTCTCCTGGGCCCACTATTCGGCTCAAGAGTCCCACCCTTACTGTTTGGGCTTCGTAACCACCAACAGTTGGCGCTGTCTGTGGCGACGTGTGTGACTGAGAGAAGCTGAGATGGCACCAGCAAAGAAGAGGGGGAAGGTCGCTTCGCGAGTTTCCCGAGACGAGCAGGACCCAGTAGGGGAAGTCACAACCGGGGCCCCTCCTTCGGGCTCCTCAGAAAAGCCCAGGGACGTCGAGGAAGTTGAGTTGGAGGATCACCACGAAGACAACAAGGAAGACCCAAAAGATGGTGGCGGGTACCCTCCGGAGGCCGATCACAGCCCCCATCAGACCCAGGGTAGTGACGACACATCCCCAGAGGAAAGGGAAGGGCTCGGAGCGGAGAAAGAAGTGGAGTGATAGAAGGCGGAGTGCCCGATCTTTCGGTGAGTGGAGATAACTTCGATCTGGTGGGAGGCGACCCTCACGATCCGACTACGACGAGCGAGACTCGAAGCGCCAATGCAATCGCTGAACCAACTCCCGATGGTAACATCCCAGAAATTTAGAAGTATGAAAATGCGTGAAAATTTGAACTTTTATTGATTTGGTGAAGTGTTCCCTTAATTTAAACCCTTTTCTAGCCTCTCACCTATATTCTACATAAATAAAACCAAAAATATAAAAATATAAATTCAAATTATGGTTTAAATATGTGAGTTGGATTTTATGGATTTTATTTGGTTTTGGTTGAGTGTGTTTTGAATTTGATTCAAATCAAATTAATGCACATAGTTTAAACCCTTATATTCAAACCTAAATTCAAAAACCTTTCATACTAACTAGGGCTTGCTAACTTCAGTTCAAGTCCGCCGAACCACCTTCAACTCGTAGCCCACGATCAACGTTCCACCGTGGCCTTTTTGCTTCACCCTCGAATCCGGCCCAACACAGCCCGTCTTCATCGCCCCGCGGCTTGGTCGCTGACGTGTGGGCCGCGGCGCCGGTCGTCTTCCCCATTCTGCTGGTCAGCGCAACCGCACGCGCCCGGTCCCCCCTTGCGCCGCTGTGCGCGCGTGCGCACCGCACCAGGCCAGGGGACAAGCCCCCGACCGCGCCTGTGGCACGGACGCCGAGCCAGGCGACCACGCACGCGCACCGCCCAGGGATTTTCCCCTTTTACCCTTGCGCCATGACGTGTACAGGAGGCCGCCAGCCACTGATGCTCTGCCACGTCGGCGTTCACCCCGTGGCAGCCAGTAGGAGCCCCCACCGTGACCAATCTACCCTCGCCTCGACGTGCTCGAGCTGCTAAACCCCCGGGCGAGGCCCTTGTTGCAAGGCAACTCGCAATTGGGGTCTCTCCCCTTTGGTTCCCCTGTTCCGCCGCCGAGAGGAGAAGAGAGGGGAGGAGGAGGAGAAGGGGGGAAGAAGGGAAGGAGGAGCGCGCTTCACCGCCGCGCCACCTCACCGTCGCCGGAGCCGTAGAAGCCGGAGCTGATCGGGCCGAGGAACAAGCCGTCCGTGCCGAGCAGGAGCCAGAGCAGAGGAGGACGCCGCCGCTTCAACTCGCCGCGCCACCGTGAACCTCACCACCGCTTCCCCGACGCTCGTCACGACCACGTCTACACCTTCGCCCCACTGTGAGCCGCCGTTCCGTCCTGCTTCTCTCCTTTCTCCCTTTACCTTCCTGTGTTGCCCGGGAGCGTGCCCCTGCGCCACGCTGCGCCGGCCGTCGCGCTGTGCGTCGAGCCTCGACCTCGCTGGCTAGCCTCTGTCCGGCCTTCGTGCCGCCGATCTTCTGTAGGGATCCTATACCTTGTCGCCGCCGTGCAACCCAACATGAGCAGGCAAGCCGTTGGCCACTAACCCGCCGCCATCGACTCTGCCGTGACGCACCGGAGCACTGCTGTGCTGCGCGCGTGTTCGTGCGCGCGAGCCAAGTCTCGCCGCCGTGCTTGTGTGTGTATGCGCGTGAGCAGCTGAACCATGTGCACCCCAGCGCAAGGCCAGAAGACCCGCGCAGAGTCGTGAACGCTGCTGTCATCGCGTCGCCGTTGTTTTCGCTTAGTCGCCGCCGTCGCCTCTGCTTCACGCCGAGAGCGCCGCCACGTCGCGCCTCGCACGAGCCCAGGTGCTCCACTCCAGAGCTGTGGCTGCGCCGAGGTGACCGTCAGGTCCTAGGGATCTCCGATCCTCACTTACACAAGCGCCGGAGCGGCTGTGGCCGCATATCGCCGTATGCCGTCACCGCTGGCCGCGCGTCGGGGCGCGCCCACGCACGCGCGCGTGGCGTGGGGCGTCGCTGCACCCCAGCAGAGTCCAAGGAGGACCGCTGGACTTTTCTGCTGTTCTGTGAGGGTGGCAACGCATGGGCCGTAGCCCATTACAACCCATGTGTCGGCCCCTTTTCTTTTTATCTTTTGAACTCTGAATTTAATCCGGGGTGAGTTGTTGGACTTAGCTCGGTTGGCCCACTGCGCTAGGTCGAACGGGCCGTATTCGGCCCACTAACACTTTCGGCCCATTAAGGCCCACTAACCCTGTCGCTGACGTCATGCTTTTGTCATGCTGACATCATCGCCTATTTTCAAAATTAAAATCCTTTTCTGATTTATAAATGAATTTGAAAATTAATTTATAAATCTATAAACCTTTGAAAATTCATAACTAATTATTTATAACTCCGAAAAATATGAAACCAATTTCATTATTTTTCTAAAAATGAGACGGTGCTGATTGTAGATGGTTTGGATCTTTTTGGGTCTTTTAAAATTGGGTTTCTTTGGATTTATGCTTAGCTAATTGCCGGTAGTTTAGCGTCTCGTATCTTGTGCTGCACAGACCTGAGCTACGATCCGGAGGAGGCCTACGACCCTGACTTCAACCCAGACCAGGACTACGGATGCCAGCCAGGTGTCATGTCACTCCCAACCATATAGATCCTATGCATGCCTTAGTTGCTAGTGCTTAATTACTATTTATGCATGTTTTTGGAATTGCATAGACAATTGTTAGCCATGCCTTGGAATTGTTTAATCCTGTCCTTGAACTACCTACTTTTGGAACTAGCTATAGACCCCTAGCTAGTTCTCAGCTTTATTCATCCATATAATTTACTCTTAGTTATGGATGGATCTCTGGTTTGGACTGAGATTGGGATATCTCGGTATTCTAGCGTGTGTTTTGGGTGAGTGTGTATCCTTGACGTGTTACCGTGAGAGCGAGCCGCTTTGGTTACTTGAGAACGCCTCTCTAGGGGAGATGCGACCTGGCCTCCCGCCCTAGCAGCGTGTTGGACGATGGGAGTTGGTGAGTGCTCGCTCTTGCAATTAAGGACCGATCGACTGTGAGACCTTGATCTTTGGGCTATTTTCGTAAAAACCGTTCGCTCACATATGGGTAGGGTTCGGTCCGAGAACTAGTTGGTGGTTGGCACTCAGCTTGTAGGCGGACCGGTGTGGCCATGTGAGGGGGACGGGTTATACCCCCCGAGTAGACGTCGCCCCGGCTCCTCCGGGGAAGGTTTCACAGCTCCGAGGCCCTGCTGGCAAGTTTCGCGCCCCAGTTCAGGACGAGTCAGGCTCGGAGAGGCAGGAGAGTGCCACCCACTGCTAGGTCTCCGGCCGTTAGGTAGGGATGTGGATCAGAGGCATCCGTTTCTGCCCTATCCGGCGGGTCCAGTTGTATAACCTCTACACAGTGTTAAACCTATAGCTATAGTCCGTGTCCACTGGTATGGACAGCCCTTTCGATCTCTCACCTGGCTAGTACTCTTCTGTGCTGCTTTCTCTCCCCTGTGTGTGTGAGCCCGGCTTCGTGCCGTTCAGACGTGGGGATAGGAGTTGGTGACCCCACGTCGCAGATGAGAGTGGGATGCTGAGTCTCGGATGAGATCCAGTGTTTGATGTTCTTTCCTTGTTGGGGTGTTGACCCCGGAGGTGTTGTCCTCGGAGGTGTGGATCTCCTCAGAGATGGTGACCTCTCGGCTTTTCTGCATACCTTGATGTTGCTACCACTGCTTGCATAACCTTCTACAGCCATAAATAGGATTACTCATGCATACTAGAATTATTCTCTTTTGCTTATGTTCTTCGTTGGGAAGCTGACATGACCTACTCGCTTATCGAGTAGATGACGGGTTTTCAGACCAGGAGCCGGACTACGACTTTGGGCACGATGGATGAGATGACTGAGGCCGCCCTACACTCGAGCTTGCCTTTGGGAGATGGAGTCTACTTCGCTACATGAGAGCCGCTGCGTAGATGTTTACTCTGTTCGATTCAGTCCTGTTGGACTTGTACCCGGCATGTGCCGCGATGCTGTACTCAGATGCTTAATTATTATAATATTATTATGTGGACCTTCGTATATTCCCTTCTGTTGTACGGTTTTCTTTACTTTCTGAGACAGGGATTTGCACGTGATAGCCTCCTGGGACTATCACTGAGGTCCAGGGATCGAGTTTTCATTCATGGAAATCCGGTTCGTTTTAGTTACCAACCTTGCTGGCGCAAGACCAGCCTGATCACGAAGATCGATTCCTGTACGCAATCGAAGAATGAACAAGAATCTGAGGTGAGCAATCTTAATATCACTCGAAGGTGGAGTTCTGAATCACAGAGGACAACACATATTTGTGCGTGTTCTGGTGTAGCTAAAGCTAGATGTAAAACAAAACTCGAGTTCTAAATGTGGCAGCTACTGAGTATATGAAGAGGGGCGTCCTAGGGTTGGGGGCGACCTAGGATGAGGCGCCCTCAACTTGGGCTTAAGGCCCAACAAACCGGCGATGCAGCACCTTGGAAGATTCTGGACGTCAACTTCTTTCGACGATTCCTGTTGACTCGGGACGAATTTGGGCCTCAAACTGGTGCCATTGGAAGCTTTATGAAATTATGCTTCCAGCCATATAAAGAACGTCCAAAACCGACTTTGTATGCGACCTGGGCGTCTTTTTAGTGCGCACTGGTCCTGGACTCCGAACTGGGCTCGAACTTGAATTCTTTTGGGCCTCCACCTTGGGGACTCGAACCGGATTAGCCTCGTGCCTCCTCTTCGACTTGGACACCCTTGCTGGACTTCTTCTACTCCATTCCATGCACCAATCATGATCGTATGCATGGGTGTCATGTCCTCATCAGGTCACTTCGTTCACGTCTATCGAGGCGGCCCTGAAAGGACCTTGTCATGTCTAGAGGGGGGGGTGAATAGGATCACTTCAATTTTTCCTGAAAAACTGAGCAGTGGATCAAATACCGGGTCACCCGCACCCTATGGGGGGGGGCTCACCGTGACTAACAGGGCGGGTCACCCTGCGACAGGAAAACGAGAATGAATTGCTCAAGAGAGAAGTGATTTTACCGAAACCCTTTGAATCAAAAGTTCACCAAGGATGTTGTAGACAACCTACACAAGATGATATACAAAGCAACAACACACAAAAGTAGGTCGGGACAAATTAAGCTTCTAGGGTTAGAGAGGAGGATATGAACACAAACAAGCAAGAGACAAGAGATTTAATCCGAAGTTCACTTCCACCAAGGAAGCTACGTCTCCGTTGAGGTTCCCACAAAGGGAGGGCTATCACGAAGAGCCTCTTGCCTCACCCAGTCCCCACAAATGAAGATTGGTGCTCACTAAGAAATCTCCACAAAGGAGAGGGTAATACAAACGTTACCGGGTGCTCCACACAAAGAGGGCACTCAACGGGTGACACCTAACCGTTTAGAAGCAAGCTTCAAGAGTAATAAACACGAATCGATGAACCAAAGCCACCACAAGTGCTTCTTGAGATGAACATGCGAAGAGCTCTCACAAAGGGGCTTAATCTCACACCTCAAATGTCTCTCACACCCAAACCCTAGGTTGAATCTTTGCTAGGAGTGCTTGGAAGGGAGTTGGGAGAGAGGGAAGCAAGATTGGGAGGTGTTTCAATGGTGGAGAAGGCGGAGCCCTAGAAAGGAGGGAGAATGGGTATTTATACCCCCTTCACCCGAACTAGCCGTTGAGGGCTCCCTGCAGCCAGGCCGGGTCACCCGGCCCCATAGGGCGGGTCACCCGCCTGCCACACCGAGTCACCCGGCCCAAGGGGGCGGGTCACCCGCCACCTACCAGTAGCAAAACGGGTGACCCGCCCCCAGGGGGTGGGTCACCCGGCCTGCCCAGTAAAGGTGAAAAACAGGTGTTCTTGAGTGCAAAGTGTCTCTCAAAGGTTGTTAGATCTCAAATTAAGCACTTGTAACTAACTTTGATCTATCAATCACGTCCCTCTTTATAGTATGGTGTTTCCTATACTCAAATTCAAAAGATAAATTCAATTAAAACGCCATTTGAGCTTCAACACCGAATAGAAGGTATGAGGGGCTTCCTTTGATCAAACACAAATATTATTCTCTTTAAGCCTGCACACATCTCATAGAAAGCATTAGTCCATCCAAATTGTATTGTCATTATCACCAAAATATTCAGGAGCCTAGATGCACTTTCAATCTCCCCCTTTTTGGTGATTGATGACAACACAATTTGGTTAAATAAAAGAGATGTGTCTATGCAACAATATAGTGAGAGGCTCCCCCTAAATGTGTACATCATTCAACTAGAAGAGGCCTCAAATGCCTTTGCACACAAATAACAAGAGCATTCACTAGATCTTTGCATTCAACACATGGTGCACAAGTGAGATAAGCAATATACCGTGATGCATATAACAAAATATATCAGAATAATAAAGTGAGAAATAACATATCATCAACCAACACATGCATCACACACGATAATTAAGATTCATTACAACACACTAGCATAATAGAGTACCACAAATAAGTCTTACATAAATAAAAGTTCTCACTTGGCACACCATGCATCACACCACACATAGTTCATTGCAAGTTCATAAGCCATTACATAAATAACAAGTCCAAAGATAGATAAAGGATAAGTGTGGGGGGGGGGCTTCCATCCATCAACATCAATAAATTCACTCTCCCTTTGGAAACAAACACCAAAATGGAAGTCACCCTTCGTCTTCGGTGGCCTCATCATCTTCTTCTTCTTCAACCCAAGACGTAAGATCTTCCCAAGGATTTGCAACTAGAGATGGAGGATCAAAATTCCTAGGCTCATGAACCGGAGAGTGTGGCATATCCAATTTAGCATAGATGGCCTTTTGCCTTACCTCAACCCTATGATACTCCTCGGCGTGCCACTTTCTATCCTTTTCACGCTCTCGTACATTTTGGCGACCCATGTTGAAGCAAGCAAAGAGACCTTTGGCAAGAAAATCCAATTTACCCTTCTTTTGCTTAGGAGCACCATGAAAATGAGAAGGACCTTCTTTTGGTAAATGTGCATAGGAGTGACTTGGAGGTGGAGCTTGTGAAGATGAAGCACTGGGAGCACTTAAGCCTTCCATAGGATAGGCACCTGGAAGGGGACCTTTAGGATCAATCCAAGTGCAATGCTTGCCGAGATGAAAAGACTCCTCGAGTTTACCTTTTGGAGTGTTATACCTTTTGTGCTCAATGTCCCATTGAAGATTAAGCTTAGCTGCTTGCTTGACCATGTGAAAGACATAAGGAGCATAGTGACACACTGAGCCTTGATGAGAGCATGCAATTATTTCACTACAAAGAAAATGGCAAGCATTGAATTGAGGTTGGTTAGGAGCCATTTGAAACAAAAGGTTCCGTGCAAACTTGGAGATTTTGTCAGAATAACCACCCCTAGGACACAAAGTGTTACGGAATAGAAGATTCATCAACTTGTATTAAGGGGTGAGACCACTAGGATGTCCATAATGAATATCTCCATAGGCCTTGTCATACATAAACTCCATTTTGCTCACTTCAAGTTCATCACTATCATGCAAACAAACAAGATTGTTGAAGGTATTGTTGTCTTTTACACCACAAAGCCTAAAGAGTGAAGCAAACTCAACCAAAGTGATCTTAAATCTCTTTCCTCCAAGTGAAAAGTGCATGGCATTCTCATCATCATCAACAAAGAGTGTGGCATAGAATTGCGCTACGACCTCTTCACACCAATTGCAAGAAAGCATCATAAGATGAGATATACCTTGCTCACGACAACGAAGATAAACAGCTTGAGCAATTTCTCTAAGTGGTGGGGTGAGGTCATGTAAGTGTTGCCAATCAATCCATTTCATATCCGTAGTAATAGTCTTCTTACTGATGATGACAAATTCATACCAATCGGCTTGATGAGCACGCCAAAAACGATCATCACAAAAGAAGTTCTGTGGAAGTTTCCATGGATCTTGGAACCGGAGAGGCGATATGTCATTGGCATGCTTGGAATAATCAACCAACTTGGGGCCTTTTCTTGTCCGTTCTGGTGGATGAACGGGAACAACCATCCTCTCATAAACAGATAAGTCAATATCATCATCATATCTTCCCCCTTCATCCCCGGTGCTTGCCTTCTTCATTCTAGCACCACTACTCTTAGGGCCACTTGTCAATATCTTCTTCCTTAGCATGGGGTTGCCACTATCTCCGCGACCACGACCATGAGCACGAGCCGGAGGATCTTGGGGCATGGGCCTCTTTGAGTGAACAGGATGAGAGTAATCATCGTCGGAGGCACGATCATGATCTTCACTTGAAGAGTCTTGGTCTCTTTGAATCTCCTTGCCCTTGCCTTGAACTTTGTCTCTACCCATTTGAGCAAGATAAACAAGATGTATTTGAGATTGGGTAAAGGAAATAAGCAAAAGGGAGCACCCTGCGGGAGGCCGGGTCACCCGCCCCAGGCGGGATGAACCCTAATCGCTCGTTGCGAGTGGATGAGTTCACGAATTGAAACAAGATCATAGGCATGAGTTCTAGGGTACTAGATGAAGCTTTTGACCAAAGGAAATCTCCTAGAATGAAACAAATTGAGAGATCGGGAAATCGAGATTTTTGAAAAAGTTTACCATTGGTTTCCCGCGAAATTTCCAGAGAGATCGAGGAAGATGTTGATCTTGAAGATGAGCTCGATCCAATGCACCCAAGAGCTCGAGAAACGAATGGAGGGGCGCAAAAATCACTGAGGGGCACTTGGGAGCGGCGGCGGCGGTTTGTGGAGGAGAGAAAGAAGAAAGAAGGAGAGAGAGGCGCCAGTCGCGGGCTATATATACACCCAGCCGGGAGGGCAGGTGACCCGACCATAGAGGCCGAGTGACCCGGCGGCCTCCAAGGGCAACACGGGTGACCCGCGCTAGGGGCCCGGGTGACCCGCCGTGGTCTGGATTTTTCCTTTTTTTAGGAAGAAGAGGCGCAGGTGACCCGGCCACAGGGGGCGGGTGACCCGGCTCCCTCCAGAGCTGAAACGAATGACCCGCCCTTGATGGCTGGGTGACCCGCCCCTGCCCGGAGAGCTGAAAAATGCTAAGTCCTCGAAAGAGATGGGTGACCCGGTATGAGAGTGCGGGTGACCCGCCGTCCGCCAGAGAAGAAACGGGTGATCCGCCATGAGGGTGCGGGTGACCCGTGGTTGTCCTGAAAGGTCTGCTTGACTTTGGAATAGAGATTTTGATTGAGATTTTGATAGAAATAGCCTGTGAACATGTAATGAACCCTTGATTACAAGTGGCTAGTAACAAACAATCATTCAAAACCCTTCATGTAGCCGTTGGGAGGCTGCTGGCCGAAGGGGGCTGCCAGGTGGGCCCGCTAGGGATCGGCTGATCCCTGCGTCAGCCGACCTGGGAGCAACGGCTCTCGGGTCCCACCGGTGCCAATGGCTAGTAGTCGTTACCCTTGGTCAGAATCTGGCTGTTATGCCCTTTGCTCTATAAATAAGACCCGAGAGGTGGTGTTCTTCACCCATTCAACTCATTTCACTCACACTCCCCTCTCTACTCCTTGCTCTCTTGGTTTTCTTGGATTTCTTGCTCAAGATTGGAATCATCAAGTATTCTCTCTATTGTGTTGACTGCAAGAATTGTTGTTTGTGGAGCAAGCTCGGTAAGAATCTCATTTCATTTCACTAATCTATCACTGAGTTGCTCTTGTTGTCCCATTGTTGTGCAGGCATGAGTTGGGCGGTGAACACTTTCCGAAGGGTGACACGCTCCCGTTCGTGGGCTAGTGCGAGCTCATCCATCCCCTCCGAGCTGGCATCGAGGCCATCGACGATGGACTATGAAGAAGAGCAAGAAGAACAAGCCAAATCGTAAGCAGCGGAGGAGGTCGTCGATGACACCCCCTACCTCAGCTTGCGAGGTGCTCGAGAGGAGCAAGTCTACGCTCTCCTGAAGGACTGAGTCTTCGCCCACACCCGGGACTTCGACCCGGACCTCCTGGAGAAAATAGGTATGAACTCTGTGTTCGCTTCCATTTGGCATACTCTTGGTTGGGAGGAGTTTGCACCGGTCACAGAACTAGGCTCTCGGCCTCTCACCATCCAGTTTCTTTACTCTCTTACCGAGGTGCCTAACGGTATTCAGTTTTGTCTCTTCGAGACCGATTACCAAGTTTCATGGAAAGATCTTAGTTGTCTCCTTGGTTTTAGTCATCGTTGTGCTCTTTCTTTGAAGAAGTCTTGTGAGGGTTATGTTCAGGATTCTTTCTGGGGAGAAATTTCTGGCCGAGTCGGTGGCGGTAAAATTGTGCCTAGGTGCAATGATATCATGCATCCTACTCTTCGATTGTGGCACAAGTGGCTCGCCATTACTCTCTTTCCACGAGAGGATGTTCGGCCCATGCGCGTCGATGAGATGATGATTTTATATGTCGCCACCAAAAGGATTAAGGTCTCCCCCGTTAAAGACATGATTCGGCGGTGATTGGAGAACTTTAAGATGATAGGTCCTGTTGATTGTATGTCTTTGGTGACTCGTATTGCTCTCAGACTCGGGATTTTAGGCGGGAACCCTCGAGCTCTCATTGATGAGACGTACTTGATCCAAGGGCATATACTTAAGAGGGGCCCAAATGATTCTTTGACTTTCTTCTTTCTGGTCTATACAAATGAGATCCCATTACCTAACCCGGGGTTTCAGTTGTATAACTCACAGTCGTTAACCAGTCCCCTTGTGGCACAAGAGAAAGCTCATCATGCTAGTGTTTCTGATAGGTCCACCAGGAGCGCTTCGAGGAGAGCACACATGCAGCAGCAGCAGTCGCAGCTACCACAACCACAGCCTACTACACCACATATGGCAGGAGGGGCCTTTGCAAGGTACATGGCCTGTGTAACCCCTGGGTATGCACCCGATTGGGATCAGTCCATCTACCATCAGGGTGCGAGTAGTACGGCTTGGGCTAGCATGAGCAGTGACCGGTGGGCTGCACCCACTAGTTCCAGCTTCGGTGGTCCGCCTCCGTCTTCGTCCTACAAATGGAACTCTTCGGCCTCTGCACGAGAGGCTCAGCTCGTGCAGCAGCTTGGAGAGCTCACCGTCCAGGTCACAGGAGTGGAGGAGACGCTGAACACGCACATTGAGTCTAACTCAGTGTGGCAGCGACAGACTAGCGAGAGTATTGACGCCATGCAGCAGGCGCAACAGCGACAGATAGAGGAGCAGAGGGCTTACTTTGCGAGTCAAGGGTTCTTATACCCACCATCATAGTGAGTGTGAAGCTAGCTTGGGGGAGGATCCCCATTCAGAGGTAACTTGTATCTCCTTTTGTTTTCAGAATCTACCATAATGAAAAACCATAAAAAAATCTACAAAAATAAAAAGACCAAAAATATTTATTTGCTTTCATCATCAAGTTTGCTTTAGTTTGCTATGATATGCGTAGTAAGAATGCCTTTTCTCTATGGTTGAAATGATGGATAGTTGCTCTGTTTATTCTTCTCATATGTCTTGCTTACTGCTTTGTATCCTACCTAAGTTTTGAGTTTTGTTGTCTTGCATGTTCAAATCTTAGCTTAAGATTTGTGGGTAGCAAAAAGCATGATCCATGCCTAAGTTGTTGTGAGACATGATATGGTAAAATAGAGTGCTATGATCTTGTACCAAGTGATGCTTGATATCTGGAGTTTTCCTTTTTGAAAATCTAAACATGATGAGTTCCTCAATGATGAGCATTTCCTATCCAAGGCCATATGTAGATTCTAGCTCTTGTTAGCCTCCACATATGCAATTTGTTCTCTCATTGAGCTTTGTCAAATTATTGTGACCCTTGTCTAGAACTCATACTCCCCTAATCAAGATCATGTACATGTTCATGCTAAAACTTCTACACTGGAAGTTGGCATTCATCATTTGTTCCATCCATCCTAGCATTCTTCCACAAATAAAAACTCTATGTGTCTTTTGTATCTTTCATCCCTCTCCGAGTATCTCCAAAAGTGACAAAGGGCTAGCTGAAAAAAAAGAAAGAAAAAAAGAGAAAAAAGAAAACAAAAGAGCATGCTCAAAAGCAAGGCAAAATAAAATAAAGAAAGCTAGCCCAAGTCTCAGAAAATTTCAAAAGGAGAAAGGGGTTGAAATGTGCAAAGAAAAGGAGTTCCACCATATATCTAGTACCTAGTCCGGGGCTAGTGTCCACCTTACCATCAACCCCTCAATCTTCATATAAACTGTGGTAATATCTAGCACCCACTTCTGGACCTAGTATACACCTTACCACACTCGTTATCATCACACACTTATGCACATCTTGATCAGGATGTATGTTTGTTTCTTCCAAGGATCCGGTTTTTGACTTAGCAAAATATGAGAGACAAGTATGCCACATTTCTTCCCTACCTACAGCTCGACATAAGCCTATTAGGAGTAGGATGTCAAGAAAGGCAACTTAAAGCCTTGGTGAGGACTGAGGAACCATACACTTTGAGCGATCCGAGAGTAGCATTTGAGGAACTCTGATATTTTTGAAAAAATTGCAAAACCTCCGGATTAACAACTGATCAAGGTATGAGTGATTTTGTATTCTCTATATAACCATTCTGTCTCTCAACCGTCCAAGGCAGGTGAAGCTACACGCCCCGCATCATCGAGCGAATGGTAAGAACACTGCCAACTTGCTCAACTCTTGGTAGAGTACTTTGCTGTATGTTTGCCATATGTTAAGGATACAACATCATAGCAATTCCTGATCAGCCAACCTAAGTCCCTAATGTCTTGCTTGGAGACGAGCAAGAAGTTAGCTTGGGGGAGTTTGTTGACGGCTATTAAGTACCACTTTTAGCCGTCAATATTCTCACATAAATATAAGCATATGCACTTACTACTCGCATTTTGGTATGAATAATATAGTTACACTTGTCCTTGGAGATTATTTGAATGTAGGTGATTTAAGCATGAAAAGAGATGGAAACCCACCTTCTATGGAATGATCCATGCCAACTCAGCTGAAAGACCGAATATGCGACCAGAGAGGGGGGGAGTGAATGGGAGCCGATAAAAATTCTTCCCGAAGGATGAACTCCGCCTATACCCCGATTGCCACTCCGAACACTCGCACACACCCAAGAAGCTCTAGACTAGGCACACACAAGCCTACAAGTGCTATAGACAAGCCACGAATTAAAGAGCGGAAGCACTAGACAAAAACCAAAGCACTTAGCAAAATCTACAAAGGCTAGGCGCGGACCGTCCGGTTGGTACGGGCGCACCATCCGCAAGGGTGGAGCAGACTGTCCGCACGGCCTGCCCGGACTGTCCGAAAAACGCAACTGAACCACTAGAAATGCACCTCGAAAAATCAGACCGCCCGTGAGGGACCTGCGGACTGTCCGGCCCGTCACGGACCGTCCGGCACTCAAGTACGGACGGTCCGCACTCCTTGCCACCAAAAACTCCTGAACCAACGGATCGAAGCACGAGCATGCAAGAACACGCGAAGAACACGAAGAACAGCTGCGCTATCAGGCCCCTCGTGGACAGTCTGCCAAGGCCATGCGGACTGTCCGCCAGGCGCAGACAGAAGCAGAAACAGGCCACTTCGCAAAGTCAACTCTCCAAAGCCATCACCGGATCTCCCAAACCACTTGAGCTCTTGAGACAAGATTTGGGAGAGATGAGAAGCGTCACTAAGTGAAGCTATACCCCAAAAATCTCGACCTCTAACTCACTAAACCAACGAGAATCGCGGATCACATGAAACTACCTCCATGAGCTCGAGTTCCTCCAAGAACTCGCAAATCGAAGGGTTTTACCGGCGTTTGAGGGGTCAAGATCATAACCAAAGATGCACAAGGCCTCCACCCATGATCCCCACAAAGAAATCCGAGGAGAAACGCTCTCAAATCGACGAATCAAGCGAAGAACGAAAACAACCAAAAATAGCTCCGAAAATGACACGAAAATCACAAAGAGCTAAGAAAGGGAAGGAATCACAACGCCGAAAGCTTCCATACATCCAAAGGTCAGAGTCTATACAAGAATCTAGCCTAAGGAAATACTGGGAAAAGAAGCAATCCAGAGCGATTAACCCTAACTATCCTCCTCTACCTTCTATTTATACTTAGTCTTTTGGAGGTGGCAAATGACCCAACTACCCCTAGTACATAAACGTAAGATACACACGCCTCAGGGGCATTTTGGTCCAAGTCAAGCATATTCTCATCGAGCGGACACGCTTCCACCGCGGACTCGCTTAGCCTCGACGCAAGCCCCGCGATCACGCCATGTGCCCCCCGCCTTGAAGTTTCCCCACGCTCCCGGATCACCGTCTTCATCATGTTGGGCCTTCAGCCTTGGTTTTGAGGCCCAAACCAAGAAACCGACCACCGATGATTTTGTGGGCAAACCACCAAACCCCGCGTGCAAGCTTTGGCCTTGAACCGCTACCTTGCACAGGCCCATGTCCATGACTTTAACTTGCTCCTCTTGCACCGCACAGCTCGTACTTGACCCCATCGGCCACCGGGTCCATCGAACCAAGCCTACTTGCCTCTCCATCACCCGGAGGCCACCATGGCATAGGCCTTTCACGCTTGTTCTTCACCTGCACCAACACGAGTCAAGCCGCAACTTGTACCTGCACACTGAGCCAAGCATCAGTCCACACAATGTTGTGAATCACTCATCACGGAGGAGCGACCCACCACTAGTCTTCAGACGCTCCTGGTCCTCAATCTCCCCCTTGATGAGTGCACTGACAACACCCATAGTAACCAACACAGAGAAAAAGAGGAAAAGAAAACAACCACGAGCACAAACCTCCAACAAGTCATCCAAAGCCAAAGAACAAGCGAAAAACAAGATCACTTGCCAGACCAAGTCTTGGCCCCCTAAGGCAAGGGCAACGGCTCAACACAGCCGAGACAAACAAGGCTCACCACAAAGAGCACACCACAAAGCACAAAACTCAGGCAAACCAAAGGAACTCCCCAACACATATGCAAACTCCCCCTGAGCAAATGCAATTCTTTTCACAATTTCTCCCCAACATGCAAAAATCTCACAAAATACATATTCTCCCTCTTGCATAACTTCTCCCCATTGTTGACAATGCATGAATCAAGGTACCAAGAAAGTGCACAAATGCATGTCAAGGCATATACAAACTACCAAGCTTCTCAAATATACAAAGAGTACAACAAAATGCTACAAATGAGACATACAGCAAGCAAGTAGACATGGTGTAATTAGCGCATTGTCATCAAGAAAGTAGAGACATAGATACATGTGACATGGCCAAAAGCAATTTTAAGCAATTTTCACAAACAAAATTCATCTCATGAGAAAAGCCCTATCCATGGTCAAATTGAGCAAAAATGAGCTAGGTCATACAAAGCTCATACAAGATCACAAGTTATCATCACAAGATCATAGCAAACGCCCATAAGCTACTATATGTCATGTCAAAGCCACCGAGCCATGTGTCTACTTCCAAAAATGAGACTTCTCATGGTAGACATCATGCAACGGTTTAGCACCCAAGATATGTACATAAAAGCATAAAGATACGATTATGAGCACATTTTTCAAGCATAAGGCAATTCATAGACCAAATTCATTTTCAAATTTAAGCATGGTACATGAAATGACTTTGCGGCAAAAAGAAGCTTATGCTCCTCCACAAGTGAACATATGGGTTAAACATTCACCATGACAAATGGGTCTTTGACCCCAAGTGAAAAGAGCATGATACTCAAGTACAAACTAAGCATGATATAGACATTTGAGCACAAATTAAGCATGAAAAAGTATCTACTCATGAGTGAAGCATTTTAGCATTTTCACAAAATGAAGCTATCTCAACATGAATATATGACAATACCATCAAGAGCATAGCATTCACATCACCATTCCCAAAGCATACACATATCTCACATATAGCACATCATGGTGATCAAAGTATATAAGAGAAGCTCATCCTAACAAATATGATACAAAGATGGCTATCCTACCATGTTTTGGTACAAAATGAAAATGCATGCCTGAAATGCAACAAATGATACATATATCACATATATACATGAGAAGCTCCAAGATCCAGCTAAAAAGGGAAACACACTCCAAGTTCACCTCACAAGCGTGTGAAGGTAACTAGGTTAGGTGGTTTAGTGAATATGTCGGCTAGCTGATCTTGGGTAGGTACATAGGACAAGGAAATGTTCCCTTTCTCAACATTGTCCCTCAGAAAATGATATCTCACATCAATGTGCTTAGTCTTGGAGTGAAGAACTGGGTTTTTGGCTACACTTATGGCACTGGTTCTGTCACAAAAGAGTGGAACCTAGGAGCATTCCTCACCAAAATCGCTCATAGTGTAGGTCATCCATAGGAGCTGGGAATAACAACTGGCTGCAGCAACATAATCGGCCTCTGTAGTGGATTGGGCTACACTAGATTGCTTGCGAAACGACCAAGAGACCAAAGAAGAACCAAGAAACTGGAAACAACCCGAGGTAGACTTGCGATCCAAATGACACCCAGCAAAATCAGCATCGGAGTATCCGTGAAGTCTGAGTGTCGAGGAGGCAGAATACCAAAGACCAAACTCAGGAGTGTAGTTCAAGTACCTGAAAATCCTCTTGATGGCCTGCCGATGTGAAGTCCTCGGTGAAGCCTGAAAACGAGCGCACAGACACACACTGAACTGTATGTCCGGCCTCGTCGCCGTCAAATAGAGGAGAGAGCCGATCATGCTCCCGTACTCCTTCTGGTCCACATGTTCTCCATCCTCATCCGCATCCAAAGCCGTAGTGGTACTCATCGGTGTAGTCAGCGGCTTGGAGTCGTTCATGCCAAACTTCTTCACCATGTCCTTGGTGTACTTCGCCTGATGTACAAACGTCTTGTCCTTGCACTGCTTGATCTGGAGCCCTAGGAAAAACTGCAGCTCGCCCGTCATAGACATCTCAAATTCCCTGCTCATTTCATCTGCAAATCTGGCAACAAGATCATGAGAAGAGCCACTAAAGATTATGTCATCCATGTAAATTTGAGCAGTCAAGAGAATGCTTAAGGAGAAACAAGGTCTTATCAACTATGCCCATCATAAACCCCTTACTTAGCAAAAAGCCTCTCAACCTACCATACCAAGCTCTCGGTGCCTGTTTCAACCCATAAAGCGCTCTCTGGTGTTTGTATACACGGTGTGGGTATCTCTCACTCTCAAACCCCGGGGGTTGCCTCGCATACACTTCTTCCTCTATCACCCCATTCAAGAAGGCACTCTTCACATCTATCTGAAACAACTTGAACCCTTTAGCCACGACAAAGGCTAGAAGGATCCTAATTGCCTTCAGATGGGCCACAGGAGCAAATGTCTCCTCATAATATATACCTTCTTTCTGGTTGAACCCTTGAGCCACCAACCTCGACTTGTTTCTCATAACCATCTATTTATACTTAGTCTCCTAGAGGTGGCAAAAGACACAACTACCCCTAGTACATAAATGTAAGATACACACCCCTCAGGGGCATTTTGGTCCAAGTCAAGCATATTCTCATCGAGCGGACACGCTTCCACCGCGGACTTGCTTAGCCTCGACGCAAGCCCCGCGATCACACCACGTGCCCCCTGCCTCGAAGCTTCCTAACACTCCCGGATCACCGTCTCCGTCGCGTTGGGCCTTCGGCCTTGGTTTTGAGGCCCAAACCAAGATACCGTCCACCGATGGTTTTGTGGGCAAACCACCAAACCTCAAGTGAAAGCTTCGACCTAGAACCGCTACCTTGCACCGACCCATGTCCATGACTTCAACTTGCTCCTCTTGCACCGTACGGCTCGCACTTGACCCCATCGCCCACCAGGTCCATCGAATCAAGCCTACTTGCCTCTCCATCACCCGGAGCCCACCATGGCATAGGCCTTTCACACTTGTTCTTCACCTGCACCAACACGAGTCAAGCCGCAACCTGTACCTGCACACTGAGCCAAGCATCAGTCCACACAACGTTGTCAATCACTCATCACTGAGGAGCGACCCACCACTGGTCTTCGGACGCTCCTGGTCCTCATCTGCAGAGGAGGTGGCTGGCACACTGATTCTAGGTGGCATCCACATCACTGATCCAAGGAAGGCATTCACTGACGAATCAGAGAGCGACACATGGACTTCACAAGCATCCATGGGCCCATCTAGGATTCCAAACAAGCCATACACCGGGGAAAGCTCAGAGGGCCCACCTACAAGCCACCACGAGGAAGCACACCAGGTGGGGCCGCCCTAGATGGTCGGCCAATCCTAAGATCGGCCGAACCGACCTAGTGGCCGCCTGTCCTAGCCCTCCACGTGGTGGTTGCTCATTGGTCACTTGTTGCAATCCCGGGTGTTTTGGTGACATTTGATGCTCGAAGCAAGCCTGGTCTGTGCCTATAAATAGAAAGGGAGGGGCTCCCATTTCTCACACACATCTCTCTTGACTCTCCTCTCACTTTTAGTTTCCAAGGCTAGGGGTAGGCTAGAGTAGCTCTTACTCAGGTTCCAAGTCTAATTTGGGATCTAGGTATGAGTTCTCTTGTATCTTTATTTCTTTGTATGACTTTGATCTACTTTAGTTATTCAGCTATTTCATATAAAGTTATGGTAGCTCATGTGATTGATATGTTCTTGAGTTCATCCATTGTTCATCATTTAGAGGCTTGTGTTCTTCATGAACACTACCTCTCGATCCAGTTGAAGGATGACTTTCTCATTCCTTATGTATTTGTTTATAAGTTAGAGGCTTGTGTTCTTCACGAACATGACCCTTTGATCTTGTTGATTAGACATAAGAGAGTACATATCCGTTTGTATGGCTAGCCCTTGTTTGATCTAGATTGATGGCATCGTTGTGTTGCATGAGGTTTGTGTTTAAGCTACAGTACTCAGTCTAAGTTGGCCAGTTATCTGGTGGCTTCACCCTGGGTCACAATAGCTTGGGCCGGGTGAAGTCTAGCAGCAACGCATGCATGGTGCCTGGGTTGTGTAGCTTCGTTAGTTATGAGCTTGCCCCCCATAACGATAGAGGTAGGCCGCAGTGGTGACACCTGTTGGACCCTTTGAAACCCTCCACGCTGGGGTATTGTTGTAGGAGTCTAAAGGATAGTTTCGCAGAGTGCTGGTCGTGGCGGGCTATCTCCCCATTTGTACCTGGGTACTAAACCTCCAATCATGCAATGCATTGTGCCTCTCTCTTGTATCATCTAACTCTTGTATGTATAGTACCTTAGAACCTAGAGCTAGCTTCGTATGGTCCCCCCTACACCGTAGTGTGCTTGTGTAGTGATAGATCAGAGTGTGTGTCGCACTACCCTTATCCAATCATTTATCTTACCCCTGTATTTGAGTTGTTGTCTTCTATCTCTATCTCATGGTTACGTTCAATGCAAAAGCATAAGTGTTGATATCCGCCATTGCTTTCCACGGATGCGATACCCTTGGAACACTCACTTCCCTAGGGAAATGCTACAATGGTTTATCTGTGCGCTTGCAGATTCATTCACGATTGTTAGATTTACCTATGGCAAGTCTTGATGCTCGGTCTAACTCGGCGTCGTTAGTAGTGATGTTAAGAAACGCCAATAAGCATTTCTGGCGCCTTTGCCGGGGACGGATTCTAAATCCATTCTTAGGTGGTTGTGCTAAGAAATGTCAACAATCCCGAAAGTAAAAGTTACTTCTAAAGAAACCTCGAATAGGTTTAAAGTCACGACGCAGCATCGTGCGTCGGGCTTCAATTCCGGAAACGAATCCCTTTCCGATGAGCCGAACACGGCTTGGGGGCCAGCGGGGCATTACCGCACTAGCCCTTGGATTCCGAGAGGAGCGGAAGCCTTCTCAAAGGGCCGCAGTGGGGCCGGAGCTCTAGCGTTATAGCACACGCTTGTCTCCAGATTCTAGAATTTGACCCTGTTCTGAAGAGCCATACGGGATGGCTTAAAGGGCTGAGCACCCTAGAGCGTCGCGGCACGTGACGCGTTTGCTCCCCACCAGAAGCACCGCCTTCCGAAGAGCCGTAGTGAAACAACTTCTAAGGTTCCCGGGAAATGGATGGCCAGCATCTCACCGCACACCCACCCTCCAGATTCCGGACGCGAACTTTCTTCCGAAGGGCCAAAGGGCTGGCCGGGGGTCCCAGCCACATGTTGGCGGAAAGGTCCCCCCCTCCCAAAAGGACACTTACAGGGGAGGTCTCGGTGATACCAAAGGGCTCCGACCCATAGTGCGGCCTCGCCCGGAGGCGGACCCCTCCAGATTTCGGGAGCACACTTCCTCCCAAAGAACCGCGGAAGGTTCTGTTGGCGGTCGATTTCGGTACACCTAGAACACTTGTTACACTTTGGTTTGAGCTTTGATTTGGAACTAACCCGCCACTAGGCATACTAATGTTGTAACAAGTTCACCTTTGCATGTGCATTTGGAAAGGGAAAGGGTTGGACTCGGTGCACCTTTACTTTTGATAGATTAGATCGGTTTGTTCTTGCTAGGTGGTTACATCTCTAAGTGATCCTAGATCCCTTGGACAAGCTTTCTACATATCTTGTGATCTCCATACCATTGCTCTCTACGTTTATCTCTTTATTAATCTAGATTAGATTAGATTAGATTAGATTAGTTCTTTACTTATACATCTTATCACTTGATAAAAGAGCTTTATACTAACAAGATTAGTGCTTAGTTGAGCGTAGCAATCCACTTGTTCCACAGATTGATTAACCTTGGGGGATACTCTAAGTGAAAAGCTACAACCGACCCGTGCGCTTGCGGTTTGTAAATTGGCGCATTATCTACGATCAATAGGTTCTCGACAAAGCCATGACATCAGGATGTCACAAAAAAGGGCGAATATCAGCACGCGGAGCCACAAGGTAGTGACCCGTGTCGGAATTAATAGACCAAAGGGTCAACAACACCAGGAGTCAGCTGCACAACATAACGCCATAGTATCTGAGCTCTGCCGAGTCCGACAGAAATCATCCCGGGAGTCGCGACGTTGTTTTAGTATTGCAGAATGATTCACCAAAGGGCTTAGACGCCGGCGAGCAGAGGAAACAACAGAACATGTGTGGTAAACCACCGGGGAGAAGCACATCGCGCGGCAAAGGCAGAGGCACGGAACGCGTGGGGACCCAGGAGCGGTACCTCCCGGGATCCCGAACATCAGAAAACAAGAAGACCCACAATGAAATAGGAATTTCCTTTTATTGCTTTAGGGCGTTTCCCCATACAAGTGAAATGGAAGAATTCCCTAGTCACAAACTATGCAACAACAAAAGCGACGGCTGCCAGAGACAGCCAAGGTACAGGAGGAGGGCAGGACGGAAAAAGTCCACTGCTACAAGTGCAGCGGAAGCAACTCCGAGAGGAAACGTTCCCAGCAAGCCTCCTTGTAGCACTTGGGCAACCGCACTACATGGCCTCGCAAGCTTCCTACTGGCATTCAGAATGCTAGAGGAAAGCACAGTAGTGGTGACGATGGGGCAGACTGATAGAGGCGGAGTGCCCGATCTTTCGGTGAGTGGAGATAACTTCAATTTGGTGGGAGGCGACCCTCACGATCCTACTACGACGAGCGAGACTCGAAGCGCCAATGCAATCGCTAAACCAACTCCCGATGGTTACCAAACTTGCCGGCGCAAGATCAGCCTAATCACGAAGATCAATTCCTGTACCCAATCGAAGAACGAACAAGAATTCGAGGCGAGCAATCTTAATATCACTCGAAGGTGGAGTCTGCAATACACGAAGGCAGCGCTATGCGGCTGTTCGGATGTAGCTAAAGTTAACTTGTAAAACAAACTCAAGTCGTAAATGATACAGGACTCTGACTAATAAAGGGGGCGCAGCCCCTAGGGGAGGGGCGGCCAGCAAAGGGGGCGCCGCCCTAGCGTCGTGGATGCGGGGGTGCAACCCTAGGCACCCTCTTGGGCCAGTCCTAGGCGCCCACGCACAAGGCCTCCTGTTGGGTCAGCCTTCAGTCTTCTGGGCCTTCATTCTTCAGCATCATGACGAAGTTGAACTCTCTTGAACGGCCCGAGTAATTGGCCCAGAAGGTGGCGCTGAAGAAGGTGCTGCCGACGCTGGAGTAGGATAAGGTGCTGCTGGTGTAGATGTACTCGTGGTGTCCTCATCATCCTCCCCTTCTTGAACTGGAGTCGTCCTCGACGGCAACTCCTCATCCTCACCCAGATATGGCTTCAAATCTGCAACATTAAAACTAGTTGAAACACCAAACTCCGCAGGCAGGTCAATGATATAAGCATTATCATTAATCTTGGTTAGCACTTTAAAAGGACCAGCAGCACGAGGCATTAATTTAGAACGGCGCAAAGTAGGAAAACGATCCTTTCTCAAATGCAACCAAACCATATCACCAGGTTCAAAAGTAACATGTTTTCTACCTTTATTACCAGCAACCTGATATTTAGCATTAGCAGCAGCAATGTTTTGGTGAGTTTGTTCATGCAGGTTAACCATTTGTTCAACATGTGTAACAACATCTAAGTGTGGGGTGTCTTCAGTATCAAATGAAAACAAATCAATAGGAGCCCGAGGGATGTAACCATACACAATCTGAAAAGGGCACATCTTTGTAGAGGAATGTGTTGCATGATTATAAGCAAACTCAACGTGGGGCAAGCAATCCTCCCAACATCTCAAATTTTGATCTAAAACAGCCCTAAGCATGGTTGACAAAGTTCTATTAACCACCTCAGTCTGCCCATCAGTCTGAGGGTGACAAGTTGTGCTAAACAGCAATTTAGTTCCCAATTTATTCCACAGAGATCTCCAAAAATGACTGAGAAACTTAACATCACGATCAGAGACTATTGTATTTGGGATACCATGCAAACGAATAATCTCTCTAAAGAACAATTCAGCAATATTGCTAGCATCATCAGTCTTATGACAAGGTATGAAATGAGCCATTTTGGAGAATCGATCAACAACCACAAAAATGCTATCCCTCCCCTTTTTAGTTGTAGGCAATCCCAAAACAAAGTCCATAGAAATATCAAGCCAAGGGGAAGTAGGAACAGGCAAAGGCATATACAAACCATGGTTGTTCAACCGTGACTTAACTTTCTGACAAGTAGTGCAGCGTGCAACTAGGCGCTCAACATCAGCATGCATCCTGGGCCAAAAGAAGTGGGCAGCAAACACCTCATGCGTCTTGTAGACGCCAAAGAGTCCCATGAGACCACCTCCATGCGCTTCCTGTAACAGCAAAAGCCGAACCGAGATAGCTGGAATACACAGCTTGTTAGCGCGAAACAGAAACCCGTCCTGTATGTGAAATTTGCCTCATGGTTTGCCATTAATACAATGGGCAAAAGCATCTTTAAAATCAGCATCGACATATTGATCTTTCACAGTTTGCAAGCCAAAGATTTTAAAATCTAACTGTGACAGCATGGTATAGCGACGAGACAAAGCATCAGCAATAACATTGTCCATTCCGTTCTTGTGTTTAATTATGTAAGGAAAAGACTCAATGAATTCTACCCATTTAGCGTGACGACGGTTCAGATTTGTTTGGGTACGAATATGTTTCAAAGCCTCATGATCAGAATGAATTATGAACTCGCAATGCCAAAGATAGTGCTGCCAAGTATGCAAAGTGCGCACTAAAGCGTAAAGCTCCTTATCATAAGTAGAATATTTCAGACTAGCACCGCTTAATTTCTCACTAAAATAAGCAACTGATTTTCCTTCTTGTAACAAAACAGCACCTAGCCCAATACCGCTAGCATCGCATTCAAGCTCAAACACTTTATTAAAATCAGGCAATTGTAAAAGGGGAGCATGGGTTAACTTATCTTTCAAAGTGCGGAATGCTACCTCCTGCGAATCACTCCAAGCGAATGGCACATCTTTCTTTGTAAGTCATATAAAGGCGCTGCAATGGAGCTAAAATCACGAACAAACCTGCGGTAGAAACCTGCAAGTCCAAGAAAGCTACGAATCTGTGTGACCGTCGTCGGTGTAGGCCACTCCTGAATGGCAGCAATTTTGCTCCTATCGACCTCAATGCCCTATGGAGTAACAACATAACCAAGAAACGAGACACGTTGTGTGCAAAAGATGCATTTATCCATGTTAGCAAATAAGTGGGCAGCACGCAACGCATCAAAAACAGCACTCAAATGTTTCAAATGGTCTTCCATAGATTTGCTGTAAATAAGGATATCATCAAAATAGACAACCATAAACAATCCTGTGAAAGGTCGCAGAACTTCATTCATCAATCGCATAAAAGTGCTGGGAGCATTAGTCAATCCAAACGGCATAACCAACCATTCATATAAGCCAAATTTTGTTTTAAAAGCCGTTTTCCATTCATCACCTAGTTTCATTCTAATCTGATGGTAACCACTACACAAATCAATCTTTGTGAAAATAATGGCACCACTAAGCTCATCTAGCATATCATCAAGTCGTGGTATGGGATATCGATAACGAACGGTGATGTTATTAATAGCACGACAATCTACACAGATACACTAGGATCCATCTTTCTTTGGAACAAGTAACACAGGAACTGAGCAAGGGCTGAGAGACTCACGAATGTAACCCTTGTTAAGCAATGCCTGTACCTGGCGCTGGATCTCCTTTGTCTCATCCGGATTTGTACGATACTGGGCGTGATTTGGAAGCTGTGCGCCTGGAATGAGGTCGATCTGGTGCTCAATGCCACGGAGTGGTGGGAGACCCGGTGGCAAGTCTTTGGGAAAGACATCAGCGTACTCCTGCAAAAGGTTAGCAACCACAGGGGGAACATCCAAAGACGGTGCATCATCAAGTGAAACGAGCAGACTAGAGCATACTAGTGCGTAGCAAGGCAATTGAGCATCACATAAATCATCAAAATCAGCACATGTAGCAAGTAGAATAGGAGCATGCAACTTGATTTCAGAATTAACCGACAGTGATGGTTCAAGTTTCTTAGCAATTTTAGCAGCTCTAGCAACATCATCTTTAACAATTTGTTCAGGTGTCATAGGATGTATAATTATTTTCTGTCCCTTAAACATGAAAGAATAATGATTCGAACGACCATGATGCAAGCTATGAGTATCATATTGCCAAGGTCGACCAAGTAACAAGGAACATGCTTCCATGGGAACAACATCACAATCAGCAAAATCAGAATAAGCACCCATGGAGAAATGAACACGCACTGTTTGTGTTATTCTAATTTTCCCACCATCATCAAGCCATTGAATGTGATATGGATGCGGATGCTAACGAGTGGGTAAGGATAGTTTCTCAACCAGCGCGGTACTCGCCAAATTGTTGCAGCTGCCGCTGTCGATGATGATGCGAATCGACCGTTCCTTCACAACGCCCTTTGTGTGGAAAAGGGTGTGTCCCTGATTCTGCTCCGGTGGGGCGACCTGTGTACTGAGAACACGTTGCACAACAAGAGTTTCATACCTATCGGCGTCATCCGGGTTGACATGTACATCCATCTTTGCTGCATGGGAAGTGGCCAGCATGGTATGTTGAATATCTGCAGAATCACTAGCGGAAGAGTACTCACCATTGTCACGAATGAGCAAAGTGCGCGTGTTTCGGCAGTCTCGAGCCACGTGGCCACGTCCGCTGCAATGAAAACACGTGATATCCCGCGTACGGCCTGTGGTGGGGGTCGCACCTGTGGATGGAGCGGCGCCTGCAGGTTTGGCCGCCCTATCACGGGATGTAGGCGTGGCCGCAGATGGTGCAGGAGAAGCGCCTGCGGGGCTGGATGTCGAGGTATGACCTGCAAAAGGGTTAGAAAAAGTCTTCGAGCGGCGTCCCTGCACTTCACGTTCAGCTTTGCAAGCATATTCAAATAATTGAGTCATATCTTGATATTCCTTATAATCAAGTATGTCCTGGATTTCGCGGTTTAAGCCACCACGAAAACGTGCCATAGCAGCATCGTTGGTCTCCAATATCCCACAACGAATCATACCTTTTTGTAACTCTTAGTAATAGTCCTCAACAGATTGAGAACCTTGCTGGAAACGCTGCATCTTATTAAGCAAATCACGAGCATAATATGAAGGCACAAATCTATGGCGCATAGCAGTTTTCAATTGATCCCACGTGGTCGGAATGACAGTTGGATGTTTCATTTTATACTCACGCCACCAAATTAAAGCAAAATCAGTAAATTCACTAATAGCAGCTTTAACTTGAGAATTTGCAGCAATATCATGGCATGAAAATTTTTGTTCAACCTCTAACTCCTAATCAAGATATGCAGCAGGATCATATTTGCCATTAAAAGGTGGGATTTTAAATTTAATCTTAGAAAAAAAATCATTACCGGGGCGGCGTGGCACACGGCGGGCACGACCGCGACTGTCTCCGGCGTCCTGCTCCGAATCACCGCCATAGTCCTTCTGCAACTCTGTGATTGTGGTGTGCATAGCATCGAGTCGGGCCACGAGAGCGTCGAGTGTGGTCTTGGTGGCCGTTTGGGCGAGGTCGAGCTGATCGAAATGGTCAGTCGATGTAGTGATCGTTTCGTCCAGCCGTTCATGTACCGTCCGAATGTCTGCGGCTAGTCCTTCAACTTGTACTCGCAAGTCTTGCAACGGATCAGCCGCGCCGCCTTCATCTGCCATGGTTAGCGCAAACACCAAAACAAAACAACGACAAAAACAGGGGGGACAGCTCACAAGGCGCTCACACTAGTTCTGTTATCAAATTCTTATCTGTTCTTACCACGCACACAGGGGCGACCTGCAACCAACTGGTGGAACTCGCGAAAGATTGGAGGAGCGATTGCCTGGAGAAACAAAATCTGCTCGTCGGAGAAATATGTGGAGTTCTGGGTAGGCTGCACTCAAGTCAAGGATTAGCACACTCAAACAATAATGCAAAGTTGAATTATAGTGCTAAACACGAAACAAAAGCTGTTGGCAACAAGTGAAAACCTGAAAAGACAGCAAGGAAGGTGGAGGGCGCAGCAATTTGCTGTTTTTTTTGCTTCTGTTTTTTTGCAGGAGTCCTCAAAACTGATAATATGAACACAGAGGATCTCCAACAGCAAGTTGCGACACACACTTTTTCCAAAAGTACAAGGATATTCCGAAAAAAAAAGATACTCTCTCTCTCTAAAGTAAGACCAAACTCAGAATATGGTACCTAGAAAGAGAGAAAGAGCAGTTGGCACGGCGTGGGGGAAGAGAGGGGGTGCGTGGGGGAGGGGCTCGGAACGTGACCTGGAAGGTGGCCTCGGCGTCGCCCAGGGTGGTCGCGACCGAGAGGGGCACGTCACGCGTGAGGCGGTGTCCATCTCCCTTCCTGTTTGGACTTTCTCTCTTTTTTTATTGCCTTTTTTCTCTTTTTTTTTGATTGCTTTACTTTTTTTCTTTTCTTTTCTTTTCTTTTCTTTCCTTTTTTTTGAACTTTCCAAACTCACAGGACAGGGAGGGGGGTGAAGCGATGGGCGGGCGGTCGCAGCGCGAGGGGAGATGGGTGCGGCGCTGATGGTGAGTGCGGCAGCAGTGAACTTAGGGTTAGAAAAAAAAGAATGAGAAACAAGAGATTAAACACAAGTAACTAGCAACAATTGAACAAGTAAGCACAAAAATTCAACAAAGACACTTATTGAAAGAATGTGCAAGGCTAAACGGTTGCTGGGACAAGGATCTAACCTGAAAGTAAATTTTTGTTTGGTTTTTGTGGACTGTAGGAAATAAAGAACACTGGATAAACTCACTGAGCAACCTGGAAAACTGATACCACTTGATAGAGGCGGAGTGCCTGATCTTTCGGTGAGTGGAGATAACTTCGATTTGGTGGGAGGCGACCCTCACGATCCGACTACGACGAGCGAGACTCGAAGCACCAATGCAATAGCTGAACCAACTCCCGATGGTTACCAACCTTGCCGGTGCAAGATCAGCCTGATCACGAAGATCAATTCCTGTACGAAATCGAAGCACGAACAAGAATTCGAGGCGAGCAATCTTAATATCACTCGAAGGTGGAGTCTGCAATACACGAAGGCAGCGCTATGCGGCTGTTCGGATGTAGCTAAAGCTAACTTGTAAAACAAACTCAAGTCGTAAATGATACAGGACTCTGACTAATAATGGGGGCGCAGCCCCTAGGGGAGGGGCGGCCAGCAAAGGGGGCACCGCCCTAGCGTCGTGGGTGCGGGGGTGCAACCCTAGGTGCCCTCTTGGGCCAGTCCTAGGCGCCCACGCACAAGGCCTCCTGTTGGGTCAGCCTTCAGTCTTCTGGGCCTTCATTCTTCAGAATCATGACGAAGTTGAACTCTCTTGCACGGGCCCGAGTAATTGTCCCAGAAGGTGGTGCTGAAGAAGGTGCTGCCGACGCTGGAGTAGGAGAAGGTGCTGCTGGTGTAGATGTACTCGTGGTGTCCTCTTCACAGACTTTCACTTCTCTGCCCAAGATGTATCTTTCGGAGAGCAACATCGACAATACGCCGATCTTCACAAGCTTCCTCCTAGAACTGGTAGGGTGTTACGCCCGCTGGAAGGCTTCTAGGATGCCACCCGAGCCGGCATCGCTGCATAGTAGCGACCATCTACACGCCTTAGTTGATGTGAATACAAGAGATCTACAATGAGCAAGGACTCATGGGGGCTGGCCGTGGGGGTCCTTTTATAGGCTGTGCGGCGCGCTATGCAACAATTACACTACGGCCTAGGACCAAGAGTGGAACAAAATTGTGTGTGCATGACATATATTTTCTTTTTTGTATCATCGGTACAAATCATCTCGATCCAAGTAATCGAGAAAGGTGCGACGTCGACGGCCCCTTCCACGGTTCCTCGGAGCGGACACCCGACCAGCACCGGAGGATTGCCCTCTGCGAGGGCGTCGGCCTCCCCGGTTAGACGACTCCCCAGAGCGGGAGTGCCTCTCCAGGTCTACGGAGAATGCCTCCATCGCGGCACGTTGCGTCGCCACCACATCCACCACCGAAGAGGCGAAGTCAGCCGCCGCCACCTGACGCACCAGCTCTGCGTCGGCCGCCACCCGCGTGTCGACCGGGTCCTCAATTTCATCGTACCAATCCTCCGACGGGAGCTACTGGAATGTTCCGAGACAATACCCTTGCCTTTGTTGGCGCGGGAAGGCCTCGAGACACCGCCAAACGAAGAAGAAGGAGCGTCATGGGACCTTTCTGCCTCAGGCACCTACATAACCAAAGAACGACAACATTGTTAGGTTTTCAGAGTAAACGAGAGCAGTCTGTCTCCGGAACACCCGACCTATGGCCGGTGGAAAATGGCCCCGTACACCAAAGGGCTCCGGCAGAGGACCGAACCCCAGGTGATACGGAGGCCTTCCGTCAAAATTTTCCACGGTACGGGTTCCCGAAGCTGTTGTTTGAAAGATACAAGCATTTGGAGCTAAAGCCTCTCTTCTTTATTAAAAGCAAGGAAGAATTGCAGAAGTACAACAAGAACACTCTGTCGTCACACCTCCGAGGTAGGAGCGACGCCCGGAGACGAAGCTCGAGCCCCCATAGCAGCCGCGGAACAGCCGGGATCCTGATGCGAACCCAGTAGGGTTTGTGCCCAATCTTTCGATGAGAGGCGAAGATAAGTCGATTGATAACGAGGAGACGCTCTCAGCCCGACTACAGCCTTCCAAAGACTGCACCCTTGCAACCGATACACCTCCTCCGCTGCCGCGATCGTGTGGGTCGCGTCACCGGCCACTAGGGCACCCGTCCTGCAAGCAATCGAGAACTAGCAAGAACAAGTATTGAACAAGTACTGAAGTTACTAGATGGGAATGAAGGTCTCAATCTCAAACTCAATCTCAAATGATGTGGGGTTCCGAAGACTCGAAGACGGGCGGCTGGACCAGCACGCGCGCTTACAAGCAAGTAGCAAAGGCTAAACTTGATCTAAACAAAACCCGAGTGTTCTCGACGGCGGCTAAGGAGTATATGAAAGGGGGAGGATGACCACAAGGGGGCAGGGGTTGTGCTCCAACCCTAGGACGCGTCCCTAATGGACCCAACTTGATACACGGCCCATTGGGCCAAAATACGGTGGCGCAGCACCCTGGACAGAAAGATCTCCGGTTAAAGATTCGTAGATTGCGGACGCCTCAGGATAGATATGGGCATGAGTCCAGATCCATATGAAATTTAACTTCAACACGGTTCCAGGAAGTACTTGAACGCTCCAATCCGACTCCGTATGCGTCCGTGGCGTCCTTCAGAAGTTGGTGTCGTGCTGCAATCCGAATCCAGCCGACCCGAATCCTTTTCTGAGATGCTCTTCTCCATGATTCCTAAGCAAACCAATAGTGCACATGTCTCCACAATCTAAACATGGTGTATATGAACTAAGGAGGGAACTTACTTGATTATTTAGTTGGCGAGCACGAGCACGAGTAATAGGACCAGGGAGAGGAATTGAATCCTGTTGAGGTAGTGATGATGTCGATGTCGGGGATGTATCGTTGACGGGAATGTCCTCATCAGATGCATACCGAAAAGGCCCTTCGTCTCTAAAGGAGAGCCAACTACTGGCAGGTCGTCTACAGCAAGGCTCCCCACACCAGCTGGGGGAGCCCCGAAAGGAGTTACAAAAGGGCTCCCCGCATTAGCCGGGGGAGCCCAAGAAAGAGTTACACAAGGGCTCCCCGTGCTAGCCGGGGGAGCCCGAAAGGGTTTACAGAAGGGCTCCCCACGTTAGCTGGGGGAGCCCCGGAAGGAGCTGCAAAAGGGATCCCCGCACCAGCCAGCGAAGCCCCAGGAAAAGAACCCCTCCCTGATGGAGGGGGAAGCAGTAGAAGAGGCGAGGGCCGCAGCAAGTTGAAAAGGTGACGACATTCCTCCACGAAGTCCTCTTCCAGGTGCCGCTGAGGGGCAGGAGAGGTGAAACAACGCTCCATCCAAGCAGACTAGTCTTGAAGGAAAGATCCACTGATATACAACCCACAGAAGATTAATCCTTCCAGGAATATGTCGTCCTCCGGGAGCTAGCGATAGCCCGGCCGTCCGGGAAAGCCCTGCTTGGAACGAGGCGCGATGCACGGTGGGAGACCCCTCCGGGGAGGCGCTTTGTGGCCTCAAGGCAACATCTGAAGACATGCAAGTAGTACATTCACCGACAGAAGAAACTTAGAAAAAAGATGAGACTTCATTTCCATTCCAAAAGAGGGGATGTCCCAAGCACGGAAATCCTATACGCCGTCTGTGGAAGCAGGCGGTCGATGCTGTCAAAATACATAGATCAAAGCCCATCCCATCAGAGCTCAATTCAAGCGGCCAGAGAGCAGTTGCAAGGCCACAAGGTGCTTCGTCGTGGCCCCGTTAGCTGACTGAGAAAGACGAAATAGGAGGCATTCTGGGCCGACCTCAGTAATGATCCAATGCGCTAAATCAGCATCAGCTCGTAGTCAAGCGTAGTGAGAGGAACATAAAAACATCAGTTCACTTTTCAGTTATGCTACATGTAGTAGTAGTTTGTTTCACGTTTTTCATTATATCGTTATATTTGCCTTTTGCCTTTCAAAGAACACATAAAATAGTAAAATAGTGTCTCCCTTTCTTTGGTAAGAGAGCTTCATATTGTACAATTCAGTTCCAATCCTATCTTTATAGTGTACGCATGAAGTGCCCCTCCCAGAAAAACCCCACAATGATAAATCACACTTGCCATATTCGAAGTGAAAGAATTCAGATTATATTTATAAAGATATCGGGAACCATCTTTCTGTTTATTTGGAAGAAACTGGAAATACATTTCCAGCCGAATGGTCTGTCCTGGATTTTAGCCAGATGGTGATTGGGGACCAAGACTTACCACATCTTCATGAAATCTGGGCCGGACTTTGTGTAGTACGGTGTACAAAGCGGTTTTTGGGAAGACGCCGTGAATCTTATCACTGTAATGGAAAATGAGGATTCCGCTGAAGGTTTTTTGGAGCTGGATCAATTTGTTTCGTGGATTGATTGAAATAACCGATTTTGGTGTATTAATTCAAGATAGGTAATTATCCTCAAGGTCATAAAGATCGGTCATCTAGCATGGACTTCTGACTCTAGGTGGAAAGTCTTTCACATCTACCTTTTCCATCCAAAACCGTTTAGCCGCAGGGCCCGCTGCCAAGTTACTGAAATCTATATCAGAGCTATAGGATCGGTAGACCCGTAAGCGAAGATGGTTTGCTCCCACATAAAGAGACGGATATTCGATGTGTTTAGCATAGTGACACTTTTTTGGTGCCGAATCTGCCCCAATCCCTTGGGTCATTTCACTTTTCGTGCTGGCTTGTATTCGAAGTTTCTTGGATTTGCAGTGCTTGAAAGCCTTTCTCTTTCTTTTTGGTGATGTCGGATGCCCGCCTTTGGCGCTCAGAAGTGGATTCTCCAATAAGGGGAAAGCGAGAGAAGAGCTAGGGCCAAGCAGCTACCAGGGCGCATTCATTCTATTTCCAAGCCAGTGGCCATTTGCCATGGGATTAAACAAAAAGAGGCAACAATAGTTGATTTTATGATCATGAAGGGCATTAGTGACTATTTTTTGGTACCTGCCGGTGATGACTTGAGAATAAATAAAGAAGAGATCGAAACAACTGGCGAGTGAATGTTTGGATCATATGCTGCCTTGCCTAATCTTACTAGAGTGAGTTTCCTTCGCTAACGAGATGATGCTTATTCTCTATCTGGACTATTCCCAGATTTACAACCAACAAACAACTAGTCTTATCTTAGTCCATGGAGAGGAAAAAGCAAACAAAACCCATTGAGTTGACCTCTTGGCATCACTTTTTTCACCTTCCAATTGGACTACACGTTTCACCATCAGTCGCTTTTCCAAGGATATGGACCGAGAAAATTTAGTTTCTATTTTAGAAAAACAAGAAAAGAGCAAATTCGCTATCATTTCAACTCCCCAATCGTTGAACTTGTTGGATCAGTCGAGGAAGAAAAGTGAGGTGTGAGCGCGGTCATAAGCATAGTGGTGCCCGAGTGGGTTCAGGTGGTTCTAAATAGCTACAAAATGGCCTTGAAAGTGAAATAAAGAGGAGCTTGAGAAAATGAAGGACAAGCCGGATGAATGGCAAGAAAAAAGATGGACTACTCATGAAAGGAACTAGACTATGTGGGAATTGGAAAAGAACTTAGGGGTCAAATTGTCCAGGAAGTGCATGGGAGTTGGGGGACATTCTGACATTTTGGCTACGTACCAACGACTAAAAAGACGTTTGTTCAGGGATGAAACAAGATGTGTACAAATGGGACACGTCCCAGAGACCATTCCGGTCTTTGCAAAAGCTTAAAAGGGATGCCCCGGGAAGGGTTGGCCGGCTGAAGAAATTAGAAAAAAATACTAGGGAGGGGGAGGCGCTGACGGGAAGGGTTCAAACCTAGGTGTCATCCCGGGAATTCCCCCCTTCCGTCGCCGAAGAACCTCCGGCCTGCGCCTTGTCCGCTCGCACCGCAGCCGCTGCCTCAGCGCTCGCCGCCCCATTCCGCGGGCCACATCCAGCCCGTGCGCCTCCCAGAAGTCGCGGAAGGCACGGGAAGCTGCCCGCATGTTCTTGACCTCCGGATGAAAGTCCAGGCTGTTGGACGGGAGACCTATGACCACGTCCTTTACGTGGGATAGGTGAGTGCACCGAACCCGGAATAGGGAGAGGAACGCGCCCCGCCAGGCGGTCTGGGCGCTGACCCCGGCGAAAGCCTGAGCAGCTTTCACCATGGTAGAAAACCCTGGCTCAACCAAGTCAGAAGAGCGAGGAGGTCTTCGGGGGGGCTCCCTGGCAGCGTCATGACAACCCTAAGATCTGCCAGCCCGACGGACAGGGAGTGCTCCCCCACCACCACAGCCGCACGGGACCAGGCCTCTCGGAGGGAGCGGAGCTCGTCCTCCGTTGTCTTTAGCGCCTCCTTGGCCGAGGCAGACTCCTCGTCCGCCTTTTCCTAGAGTCTCTCCGCATCACCTCGAAAATCTTCCGCTCTTCAGAGACCCTTCCGCCTCCTGCACGCGACCCTCGGTGGCCTCTTTCTCCGACCTGGCCAGGGCCCATGCCTCCTCCAGCTCCCGGATGCGACCGGAGGTGGATGATTGTCTAGCGCCGGTCTAGATGTCAAGGGATTTTGCTAGAAGGGAGACCTGCCAAAGAAGAAAGAGGATGAGAAAACAAAGGAACAGGCCACATTGACGAGAGGTCTGAAAGATTACCTACCGGCACGCTCACTTCATGTGGGAGCCGCTCCGTCAAGACACGAGAAGACGCGACCGGCAAGCAGTCTGCCAGCACTGCGAGAAGCGCCCGGACTTCCGGAGGACCGACCAAATCTTCTGGGGAGGTCAGGGGCATCCCTGAGATGGTCCCGTAGAACAAACCTTTCCCCACCCTCAGCCCTCGAACGTCAGAGGGTAGGCTTCCCATGTCGCCGCCCGGGTGTGCCTCCTCGGCAGGGGAGAACCCCGCGCATCGAACCTGGGGGGGGGTCGTGGGGTCTACGAGGAAGGAAGGAGGGGGCCACTCGATTAACTCCCAACCAGCAAGAGGGATAACTTGACTAAGTTGTGAGAAGACATGCACTTACTCATCTCTACAACGTCATCGTCCGTCTCCTCATCTGAATCTAACTCCGGGTCGAAGACCGGAAGTTCGAAGGCGGGTGCCATAAAAGCTCCGCTAGCGGAAGGAGTCAGCAGGGGCGGCTCGGTGAGCTTTCTTGTCGCACCGTTTGGGCAGGCCTCCCGGACTCCTCCCCCTCGTCATCATCACCGTCGTCCTCGGAGGCACCCTGGATCCCGAGGCGGCATCGTTGGTCCCCCTCTTCCGCTTGTCCGATTTCTCGGGGGGGATGGGACGCTCTGGAGTCGCAATCCCCCGAAGTGCGAGGATGCGGTTGAGCCGGGCCCCCATCACCAGGACTGCCCAGGCCGCGTGCTCTTTTCGGCTGTAGGGGCCAAGAAGCCGGACAGCCACCAGCTCGACCACGCCGAGGGAAAGCTCTGCGAAGAAAGCCAAAGAAACACAGAGGTCAACACCACCCGTCAGAGACGCAAATGGGAAAGGTAATGAGAAGGATAGGGAGAACTCACTGGGGAGTGTACACCGCAAGTCATCTCGAAAGTAGGAGAACTCACCCCTCCAGCCTACCGGGATCGGGCTGTCCTGATCCGCTAGCATAAACTTCCAGGAGGCACTCAGCGCCGCGATGAACTCCTCCACCAGGTCCTGTATGGCGAAACTCCGAGAGACGACACCCAGGCGGTGGATGCGGGAGCGGATCGTGCCGTCCAGCTCCACAGTGGGCTTTGGGATGAGCTCCGGAGGCTAGTAGGTGGAGATCAAGCTGTTGTCGGCCGGGACGGAGTGGTAGAGCCAAACGTTCACCCAGCCAGTCTCCATCTGGTCCTTGTAGTCATGCCCTGGGACGACAGCTCTCGAGTTGGCATTGAAGTAGACGTCGCTGTAGCAGATCTGTGTCTTCACCCCGTTCGGGAAGAGGTACTTGTCGCGGCATCCGGCGCTATGAAGACTGGCGAAGGCATAGGCCGAGGGAGCGGCACCCTCTACCCGGAAGGCCCACTCGAAGGCGGCCAGGCGCACGATCGCGTTCGAGAGAGGTGCTAAATCTCTATGTTGTAGAGTTTCAGCACATCCCGGAGGAATTTCGAGCAGGGGATGCGCAGGCCGCACTCAAGCTACTCGGCGAAGACCACCACCTTCCCGGGTTGCAGCAGGGGGATCAGCTCCTCCCCCGGGTGGCGGACGGAGTTCCGATCGGCCACCAGGCCTCGAGTATGGAGGTCATCGAGGAAGGCTTTGTCCACAACGCTCTGGAAAGCTCCCAAGAAAACGGATGCTTGGCCTCCCCCCTCCTTGACTTCGTGGGAGCCGCGGCATCCGGGGCTGTCTACTTCCCGGAACTACCGGTGGAGCGTTTCGGGGCCATCCCGGTGGACAACACGGGAGTGCGAGCACGGAGGAGACCCAGAGGGAAAGTGTACTGAGGGAAGGCGAGCTTGGTGAGAGGAGTTCGGTGACTTGGAAGCAGGGCGAGCGGCGCAGTAAAAAGATCTAGGGTTCGAGGGGGTGCAGCGGGGCCACCGTGGTAACTTAAGTAGCCCGGGCGCCGCCCCTCCCTCCGCTCGAGAACGGGCTCTCCCCCCACGGACATGTGGCAGCCCCTGAGAGGCACCACGTGGGACGGCCCATGCCACGTCAGCCCTAGGACCCAGGCATGGAGCACGGTCGAGGGAGCACACCAGATGAAAGGCTGGTTCGGCCTTTGCGTTAGGAGAAGTCTTCACAAAAATCCGATCAGACTGGAGCACTGCCGTAGGGGCGCAAAAGGAAGCCTACCGAACAGATCATGATAAGGGTGCTCCCACTCACTTTTTGTTGAACACAACCCCCCCCCCCCGTCATCCCCAGGAGCCCTCACCACCGGGGCACCCAGGGCACCCTGCCGGCAAGGCTCCGAAGGGAACCCGGGACCTCCCCCTGATCGGACAGCCTCCAGGGACAAGCGCCCTGGGAAAGGGCTGTTGTTGGGGATCTGGGGAGGGGCCCCCATGCCCTAGGAGGCCGTGCCCCAAGCACAGTAATGTGGGCCTCGGAGCGGGCCCACCGCATGGGTTGCAAGAAAGAACCAACCCCCTCCCCGATGGGTGGGAAAGGGAGGCGGCAAAGGAGTCAGGTACGCCCCGGGGCTCCGGGGGACGTCATGTGGGAGGACGGGTGGAGCGCAGACGGCTTCCATGCCCAGGGGAACGGAAGGCCACCGAAGACCGGGAGGGGTCCGAGGAAGACCAGACAAGCACAGAATGGGGGGCGCTAGCGCTGTAGAGGCACATGGCCCCATGTCGTGTAAGGGGGAAGAAAAGACTAGATTGCCCTCGACAGGGGCGTGAGGAATGTGAGTCTGTACTGGGAGTAGAAAGGACATTGTAACAGACGGAGCTCTTGATGCCTATAAAAGAGGGCGACGACCCTGTGTATTCAGCTCAATTGCAATTCATTCACTCTACTAGTTACTCAGTCCCCTAGTAGCTCTCTTGAGCCATTCCGTACGGTTCAAGAGCCCCACCTTTTGTTGTTTGGGCTATCGTAACCACCAACGATAAGCACACAACAAAAGAACGCGTGTGTGCTATCTGGGCAGGTGCGGTGAGACCAGGTTTGCAGGCTGGTTAGACCGCCTCCCTTATTCAGCCAACACAAAAACATTTCATCAAGCAATTCATGCATCTAAAACTATCACAAGGTCACTTAGAATACATAAATAAGTTCAACACACAAAGTAGCACACATCACAAGTTTTCAAGTCCACAAAGGAGTGAAATCCAAATTTATTACAGGCTGCTCTCTTAGCCAGGTGCCAGGAGGTCAGACCGCCTGCCACAGGCGGTTAGACTGCCCCCTGCTGATCAGCTACACTAAGAGATAAAGCCTAAAGCTTTAATCCATTTCTTCTCCCCCTTTGTGATCAAGCATCCATAAAAGGCCATGAGAAGATGTAGTTGCTCCCCATCACTGCCACTGATCCCACAGTTGTTGTCCGGTGATCAGATCTTCAAATAAGAAATGTAAGGGAGAAGTGAGATAACTCAAGTACGGTATGGTAATTTTAGAGAGAGAAGCATGAATAGAAAGTACCGTACCATAGGATGGTGGAGGCATATCAAAGATTTCATGAGATAGACGTGCCTCCCAATCATTAGGAGGAGGAGCAACCCATTCTTCTTCAATACCATGAGAGTCCCTGGTTCATCAGGATGAGAAGTGGGAGGAGTTGAAGAGGAAGCACTGGCATACAGATTGAACATTTGAACACACTCATTATAATAATCCAAATCAATAAAGCGTTGAACCCTTTCATCCATTGAAGGGATCTCAACTTCTGGAGGAGAGGTGAAATGGGAGAACGAGGAGGTTGAATGTCCAGTTGGTTATGCACTACCTTCATTGAGTCTCCCAATTTCTTGTCTTTCCTTTGTTGCCTTTGTTGCGCAATCTCTATGTCTCCTTGATAATGTGAACCCGCTAGGGTTTGTGGCCGATCTTTCGATGAGAGGCGTAAGGGATAATTCGATTCGAGGAGATGATGTTCATGGCCCAACTACAACCTTTCCAAGGATGCGCCTTAGCAACCGATACACCACCTCCTATGGCTGTTGTGATCTTGTGGAGCGCGTCAACCGCCACTAGGGCACCCGTTCCTTCAAGCAATCAAAGAACAAGTAAGAACAAGCAACTCAATTGCAAATGTGGAGATGAAAACCAATCTGATATCACCAAGTTGGGGTTCTGAATAAGGTAGAACGGGTGGTCTCGGCGACACACGCATCTACAAGGAAGTAGCAATGGCTAAACTTTCAACTAAACAAAACCCAATCTGTTTGTGGCCGCTATGGGGGTATATGAGAGGGTAGAGGCATGAACAAGACCTGGTGAGCGTCGTGCTCCAACCCTAGGACGCGCCCCGATGGGCTCCGACACGATACACGGGCCAACGGCCCAAAAGACGGTGACGCAACACCCTGACAGATTCTGGACGTCCACTTGTTTCGGCGATTCCCACCGACTCAGATGGAATTTAGATATGAGACTGGTGCCATTGGAAGCTCTATAAAATTTTCTTTCCAGCCATATAAAGAACGTCACAAACAGAGTCCGTATGAGATCGTGGTGTCCATTGCAAGTTGGCCCAGTCATGCAGTCCGAATCCAGCAAAACGTGTTGGACTTGATCTCTTTCCATCTTTGGGCCAAAAGTAATGTGGTGGTCTGGTGAAGGACGTGGGGAACACTTGGACTTGATCCCTAATCAATTTATTCCATCCTCCATACCTTCCATGCGTGTTAGCCCAGTCATGCAGTCCGAATCTAGCGCCCAAAACGTGTTGGACTTCATCTCTTTCCATCTTTGGGCCAAAAGTAACGTGGTGGTCTGGTGAAGGACGTGGGGAACACTTGGACTTGGTCCCCAATCAACTTATTTCATCTTCCATACCTTCCATGCGTGTTTAACATTCTTTTTGGTTTAGCTATGTATTTCTGAAAATGAGAATGAACACACATCATGGCGCAGCATCAATTCATCGAATGTAGCAAAGATTATCATGATATAGGATTGATTCACCTTTTGTTTACAAGCCATTAATATGGTCATATTTGAGCTGGTTATGTCCTTATTATCTTACTCTTGCACAACCCAACAAAGAAGCTCATCAATTTTTTCAAAGGAGAGGAAGGTGACCTCTGCTGTCCCTGCCTGGGTGTCATCCGGCTGCCCAATCTGCTGCTCTTCTGGAGAGGAAGGTACACCGATGGTACGACTGTGCTTGGGCTACAGAGGTCTATGCCTTGTATCTCTAGGATACCTAGTGTTGGTGACTTTCTTGATGATGAACATGATGTAAGGACTGTGGCCACACAAATTTTTATTCTTGATTTCTTGCCATATGAAGTCACCTACACAAAATGGAGTCTCTCCAGGTTTCATGGCTGCCATAAGGTTCCTCTAAAAAGCTATGACATTTGAGGAATTTCCTTCTCTAGGTGTGAGGGCCTTTCTGAATAGCCGATTAAGGATATGTGTAGAGCAGCTCAACTATTCATGCAAATGCCCTCTTGCTTTTGGGGTACATAAGGGTCATCTCCTTTACATTAAGTACTCCACCATCATGAAGTTTTCTGAGATTCAAATCATTTGGAAGCCTCAATAAAGCAAGGAAGTTAGCAAAGGTAATTTACCACATATCACCCTCGGTCATCCAAAACATGACTCTCTCATTCCTAATGTATCCAAAGTACACTGCACCATAGAACAGAGCAATGATCTCTTAGTTCCAATGTTGCATGAACCCCATGATTTGCTTCAACCCCTTAGCTTCACATTCTCTGATAATGTCATTGTAAATGGAGTCATTCTTTCCCACCATGTAATCCCAATCAATGTAGTGAGCATCACAGGTGATCTTGGAATTTCTAGGACCAGCAATGAAGTAGTGTAGAAATCCTGCTGAAAGGGAGTCCAAAATCTATAATCTGAAGCAGTCTTCACACTAGCATAAGGATTTTCCCTTCTCATATTTTTCACTATTTCTGTCATCCGTTCACTGTAGTAGTTCACTAGGCCCCTAACAAGAGGATATTTAGGTATTCTCACCTCTGGCATGACATTGGCAACAAGAGGTGGGACAACATCATTCCCACCAACCTCATTGTCATCATCTCCATGTCCACCACCTCCTCCCATATCTCCACCTTGCTCATTTCCTCCCCCATTACCACCAGCACCATCATCATTATCACTACTACCATCATCACTGGTCTCATTCCTCTCACTCGTCTCAATGTCATCACCATAATCTTGCATCACTGAACTTGGTTGTCCCCTTCGCCTAATTTTTTCTCTATAATCACATGGAGCTGAACTCTTCCCAGCCTTAGTGATGACAACATCCTCGCTCCTCTTTTTCCTTTTCTCGGTGGCGGGACTCATAGGCATTGATGTTGTTCCTGGATCACAAAGAGTGTGACAAAGATGTATAAGACACCAAGAATAAGATTGGCTAGATAAAAAGCGTCGAGGCTCAGCACATAGAGCGATTGGCACAATGCTGGGCAGGGCTGTCAGACCGCCCTAGGCAGGTGGTTAGACCGCCCCTACCAAGATTGAGCCAATGGCTTCTTTTAGCCAAACACAACAACACACAATCTATAGATATCAAAGATATAGATCATGGGACATTTCTAGACATATGAGCTTTGAGTACATGGTCGAAATCAAGGTTTAGGTGTCGAACTGCACAGGGCGGTCAGACCGTCCTGCCCATGCGGTTAGACCGCCTAGGGTAGTTCAACCCTAAATCTCATTCTCGACAATGTACCCAATGAAATTGAACCAAACTCTAGGAATGTCTTCTAAGGGTTGCCAGTAGATATTCTACCAAAGGAATTTCAAATCTTTGCATGGAGTAGGGAGATCGGGCAAAAATAAGATTTGAATACCTTTAGAGAGATGAAATCGCGATGAATCCAAAGAACCGGCTTGGGATCCGGTTGAGCCGCCCTAGGAGACTCTCTTCCACAGAGGGGATTTGATTTTTGTTGGTTGAATCTTCAAATCTCCATGGGAGAAGGTGTGAGCTTTGAGAGAGAGGGGTTGCGGGTTGTAGAAGAAAGGGGACTATTCCTGGCCGTGGGAGAGAGAAAGGAGGGCAAGAGATAAGGTTAAAACAGTGTTGCATCACGGGAGGGGTGAAAGATAAAAGCCCGTGGGATGCGGTCTAACCGCCTAGGGGACGCGGTTAGACCACCCCTCCCTGGGAGTAGAGGAAATATTTGATGAAGGCTAGATTTTGATCCTCTCTTACTTTCCATGCTTGGATATAGGATATGGTGTTGTGAATTCGCAGGAGGGGGTAAAAGTGAAATTTGAGACACGCGGTCTGACCGCCAAAGTGAAACAGAGAGGCCACATCGGAAGTTCCAATGGAGGCCCAGAAGTTCCGATGGTTTTCTAGAATTGAAACAGAGAGCTCCTATCGGAAGTTCCACCCTAGGGCCGGAAGTTCTGGGAAATGCTTTTCAGCTTAAGAGATTTTGATCCTTGAACTTCACAGGATATTTGGATAAAAGATATAGATATGCTATTGATCCAAATTTCACAAATCTTAGAAGAATATTCGATAATCCAAATTATTTCACATACTTGATTCTTCCAAGAATGAGAGAGAGAGAGATAGATGTGGATAGAGAGATATATTATGGACTTGAGAAAATATCGCCACTTATGACTAGCCATCAATCAATCAAGGAGAACTATAGTCACAAGTGGGTCAATTGAGTCACAAAGACCAAGAAGCAAATATTTTCAAATAAACACTCTTCCTACACATGCTAGTTGGATTTTTCAAAACTTCTATCCTATGTTACAAAGTGCATGCATCCACTTCAAGTAAATCACTACTCTAGTACATTTAGCTCATACCTTTCTCAAGAGACATTCACAAGACACCAAGTGTATGTGAAGGTATCAACCAAATATCTAGAGAGGCAAACAAAGTTCACTTTGAGGCAATTACATGCTAAGGATGGCACACTAGCATGATACAATGGCCTAGATGCATTTCGATATAAAAGAGTTCATGAAAATATACCTTTGCTTTAAGATCATTTAACTTTGTGCATATGTAATTTTGAGAATGAGCTAGCTCTTACTTGATATTTTAAGTTCAATGAGACAATTAAGAGCTTGCATATGGTGCACAAATATATGAGACTACAAGTTCACTAGAAGAAGTTGTTAGTCCCACAAATGACACGAACTTTGAAGTAAGCTCCCCCTTAACAAGTGCTAGAGATATTTGAATTTCTCGTACATAGCACATTATTCATTTAAGAACAAAGGGAGATTTCTTCAAAGCTTGGTCAAGACATATAAGAGATTTAGCAATTGAAATAAGTCAAGTGTCTCATTACCGTTGATGCACATTCACCAAAGTTCTCGAAAATCAGCCCAACCCCGGGTCATCCGGCCCCATGTCGGATCATCCGATAACGTTCTCAAAGGGCCTAGGCGGTTAGACCGCCTATGGTAGGCGGTTAGACCGCCTACCCAGGTTAGGTACACTTGGTAATTTTGCAGGTTTTTGTTCATCGAAAAGCTTTTAGATTACTTAATTAATTCCCTGCAAATCTTATCATAGCAAATGCTCTACTAGAGAGCCATTAAGAGCATCAAATGGTATGAGAGAATAAATTCACCAAAGTGTCAAAGTCACTACCTCATGCTTCACAAGTCTAGGACTAATGGTTCATGAGTGTTCACAGAGAACTAAGAGTGACTAAGGCACATCGTTAAGCACTTGTTACCGAGATGGCATCGGTTGACTGATTTTCACTTTCTAGCTCTTCTCATGGCAAGACATCAATTCTTGAATTCTTTTCCCTTAGCCATGACTTCAATGCATCTCGATCAACCTACAAGCTCAGCAAGCATTTCTTGGTACCCAACACTTGTTGGGTCCTACAAGATTAGTCACAAGGTGCTTAGGAACCCAAATAGCTCTCATGCTAGTTTGAGGTGAACTAATCACCCTCATAGCACAAGTACCATTCTTATCATTCCTAAGCTTATTGAAATCATAATGGATAAGGTTTGATTTAGAAATGTTGTCGTTTGGACAATCCTTACCCATGTGACCTTTCTCACGACAAGTGTAGCAAATGCGGTTTTTGTCCCTTCTAGGCTTAGGAGATATTTGCTTATCTTGTCTGGCTTGCTTGTAGGCTTCTTCCTTGAAGAAGGAGCTTTATTTTCCTTGCTGTAGTGGGTCTTTTCTGTGGTGGCCAAACGCGGTATAACCGCCCTAGGAGGGCGGTCAGACCGCCCTTGGTCAGCACCGCTGACTTGTGGGCAATCTACAGCCGAGTGACCCTTCTCGTTGCATTGATAGCACAATCTCCTTTTGATGGAGCTTCTTTGCTTCTTAGAGATTGTGTCTTGGGCCTTGAGCTTGATGGGGGCAATGTGAAGTGAAATCCCCTTCTTTGAACATTCATTGCACTTGATATGCTCAAATTTATTCTTCTCTTGAATCTTGCTCTCGCTAGTCTTGAGTTGTTGTTGAGGAGCTGAGCTAGTGACGGTTGACTCCTTCTCAAGCTTCTTCACCATGTTAGTACGATTATCTTGAGAAGGTTGTACTTTGATCTTCCCCTTCAACTCACTTAAGTCTTTCTAAAGCTTTTCAACCTATTGCTTAAGCTCATCATTTTCATGAGCAATAAGGTCATCACAAGATTCTACAAGGCTCGTCGTGGCCAAGGACGCCGCGGCGCCGGACGCCACCACCATGGAACGCACGGAGGAATGCTAGGACCCGGACGCCCTGCGCTGGCGTGCCGGCGTTTCTGCGTGGCAGCATCGTCGTCTGCTCCTTCTCTCAGGGCTTCTACAACGGCACGTCGACGGTGACCGCCATCCTCGACGTGGCCGACACTCTTGGTTCGCCAGCTTCATCCTCACCGCCAGCGTGCTGTACGGCGACTTCCTCGCGCAGCCGCTTCCTTTCCGTGTTCCCGGCGTCATGGTCCCCCGCGTCGCCGATGTTCAGGTGATGGGTCGATTGATTAAGATCAGTTGCAGCAGCCAATTGGTTCTTCTCTGGTGCGGCTCTGATCGCGACATGCGTACGGTGCGTGGCAGGTGAAGTGGTGGTACTACGCGGCGCACACGGTATACACGGGGCGACGCGACCTTGTTCGGCGCCACTGCAGAGATCGCAGAGGGAAGGGTGGCCGCGTTCACTGACGTGGCTCCGGTGGTGGCACGGTACTCGTCGCGGGGACTGGACGTCGCCGATGGGGACTCGACGCCGGCGAACGTGCTGAAGCCGGACATCCTCGCGCTCGGCGACCAGGTATGGGCGGCCTGGAGCGCGCTCAGCGTCAACGAGCCAATACTCGCCGGCGACCATTTCGCGATGATCTCGGGCACCAGCATGGCAGCGCCGCACATCGGCAGCGTTGCGGCGCTCGTCAAGCAGCGACGCCCATCGTGGGGGCCGGCGGTGATCGCCTCTGCGCGCTCTCCACCACCGCGTGGAGGCATGACGAGCGCAAGGCCCTGATCATGTCGGAGGGCTTGTGAGACAGGATCGTTACTCCCGGCCACGCCGTTCGACTGCGGCGCAGGGTTCGTGAACCCCGCCGGCGCGCTGGACCCCGCGGGCTGGTCGTCGCGCCAGAGCCGCCACCAGTTCGGCGTGCCCGACGGCGCCACTGGCTTATCCGGTGGATCTCAATCTGCCGTCCGTCACCGTGTCTGCGTTGCGGGGATCCTGTCCGTCCGGCGCAGGGTGACGAGCGTGGCGACTGGCGAGCAACACGGAGACGTACCTCTGCTCTGCTCTGCCACCGCACGGCGTGGAGGTTACCGTGCGGCCAGGGTGGTTCGTGGTGGCACCCGGGGAAACGCGGGAGCTGGTGGTCGAGCTCCGTGTGACCGTCTGGAGAGTTCAGCTTCGGTGAGATCGTCCTCACAGGGAGCTTGGACCACCTGGTAAGGCTACCGCTGGCGGCGCAGCCTTGACATGACTGAAATGCAGCCGTTTCAGGTCAGCATTCGGGCAGTGGAAATGCTAATTTGCCGTTTCAGGTCAGCATTCAGAAGTGGAAATGCTAATTTATGTCGGCCTCTAAAGAATCATTAGCCGACTAAAAAACTAAACCGGTAGAGGAAAGACCGTCCCCACAGGTTTCATTAAGAGAAGAAAGTCTCCTACCGACTTAGAAAACTCTCCCCCGGTTTCACCGGCGAAGGAATTTTTTCGGGGAATAAATCCCCGCACAGAAACCAACGCTCGGAGGGAATCGAACGCTGGCCAGCGGGGGCGCTCATCTGCGCCTCCCACCAACCGAGCTATTGCTCGTCTGTTCTGCAAGCTAGACTGTCTACCAAGCGCTCGGGTGTTACCCGTCTCCAGCACCCGATTTTTATGTCCCATCAGTGTCTCAGATCTATCCTTCTCTCACCTATATCACGATTTTCAAGAGTGACATGTCACCAAAAGATATTTGAGTTAATAAATTGAACTGACCTCCAATGCAAAGTTTCATTTCACGATTTCATAGAATGCACATAACATTTAATTGCAAGGCATGTGATTAGATATAGGACATGTTTGGATGGAGAGGTAAATAAGACTAATGAGGTAAATTTATCCCAAATTAATCCCAAAGGTCCCAAACATGTAGGGGTAAATGTGAGATAAATGTGGTGAGGCAAATATGTAGCCCTCCTAATTTGATTTGCCCCTCAAAAATGTTAAATCGAGATAAATTTACGGTAAATTTACCCTAACAATCCAAACATGTATGATAAGATGAGATAAAACTCTCGAACCCCCCATGCCAGTTTAAACGGGCTACGACGACTGCTTTGCTTCCCCTAGAAGCCACCGTCCCACCGCTCTCCCTTCTTCCCCTTCACCTCAACCCGGGCCCCTCCCCTTCCTCCCCGCCGGCGAGCTCGCCGGCGGCGAGAAGGGGTAGGGGACCCCCACCTAGTAGATCTACTGTATAATTACTTTTTTTAGAAGGGGTAGGGGGACCCCATCATGTGCTACCCCCGGTTGTGCCGCCGCCACCACCGTTATCTCCACTACCCCGGTATGCTTAAATAACCTCTCCCTTCTCTACACCATACGGATCTCGTCCCTGCTCCGCCTCATCCATCTCGCCCTCTTCGCCAACGAGATCCGTCACTCCTATTTCCTCTTCCTCCGACGCTCCACTCTGCCTCCACCCTCTATGCGGCCTGTGAATCTGCAGATCCGGGCTCCTCGTCATCAGGCGAAGGCTATAATAAAGTTGTTATTGTAAAAAAAAAAGCCAGTTTTATCAGTCTTCATAGTCTAGGAAACGGTGCATACTGTCTCCTTCCTCTCTTCATAATTGCATTGCCATGTGTGCCAGTGCCACCGTATTTCATAAATATTAAAGTTGCAACAAAGTAAATTACTGTCAAAGATGAGTGCGTCTTTACAACACCTGATCGTTCTATTTCTAACTAGTCTCTTGGTTGTCGATGATTCAAACTAAACAAGACAAACGCAGCATGCATGAAACTGATGATGCATCAAAAGTTAATTGCAGTCCACAGGTCATATCCTAAGATCATTCAGTCAAACCTGAAAAATTGCAGGGATGTGTTAGGAACTCAGTAATATGATAGCCAACCTGCAATCATATATTTAACGAAAAAGTTAATAAGAATTGTTGGCCTCCCATGCACACCACAGTTTAACCAAATGCATAATAAAACCTTTCATGCGAAGTAAAAAAATTCGGCTGGTGGAGCCACCATGGTTTTTTATTGGTAGAGAAGAGCCCGGCCAACCAGCTGAGAACCTCTGAAACCTGGTCTCATCCTACAGGGCTGCACTGCAACCACTGGAACACAGCAAGGGGAATTCTTTTTTTAACCAAACCCTGAAATTTGCTCCACGAAGGAGTAAAACCCTGGACCTTTGAGTTGCTACTTGAGCGCTGCAACCATTGAGCTACAGGCCCTTTCGCCAGGCAAACTGAACATGCTGAAACTGGTCCAGTCATTCTGATGTCATGGAAAAGTGGAATGATAATTATGTGGTTTCAAACAAAATCATCGATATGATTTGCAATAGCTCTATTAGCATCAAGAGCCATGCCATGAAATTACTCCATCCGTCCCGCAAAGACTGTCCATTTAGAAAATTTCAGACACGCTAGTAGTGATGAGAAATGCATATCTTTTTTTTTTCGAAAACGCAGGAGAGCTGCGCTTCTTTGTATTAGAGAGAGAAATAAAGGCCATACAACCTCCTCTCTCATACGGGGACCAAGTATGAGAGAAGAATCCAAATAACACCACTCAGCCTACTAAACAACTAGGACATGACCAAAACCTTGACCATACAAGTTAGATGACACCACCTAAACCTAGACCATCCAGCTTCTTAGCACCAGCAAGGCACCAAAGGCTATGTTCATCCTTGATGTCCCTCAAAATGGAATTGATAGAAGGTGCCACCCCATCAAATACACACGCATTCCTGTGCTTCCAAATCATCCAAGCTCCCAAAATTATTAAAGAGTTGACTCCTTTTTTACATTCTGTTCGCAGCCTCCTTAACACACGTCGCCACCAATCCGCAAAGCTGTGTTCCCGCAGCCTAGGAATGCAATCACCAAGGTTCAAAGGAGCCAAAAGGTGAAACCAAACCTGCCGCGCAAAAACACAAGTGACCAATAGATGCTGCACCGTCTCATCCTCCTGATCACATAAGGGGCATTGTTCAGGATGGGGCAGCTCTCGCTTTGCAAGCCTATCAGCAGTCCAATATCTATTGCGAATTGCCAACCAAAGAAAAACCTTACACTTATTTGGTGTCCAAGATTTCCAAAGTCTTTTACAAGGTTCAAAAGTGACAGAACCTTGGAAGCAAGCCCGATAAGCAGATTTCGAGGAGTACTGTCCCCTAGATTCCCATAACCAGATATGTCGGTCTTCTAGCTCATTTAACTCAATACCTTGGACACAATCCCAAAGCTGCAAGAACTCCCAGATTACAATCCAGGACAGCCCACCACGTATGGCAGTGATCCATCCATTGTTGTGAAAAGCCTCAGCCACTGTTTGCTTAGCTCGGATTCGAGGAGGCACACATGCAAAGACAGCAGGAGCAATGGATTCCACCGAACACCCATGCAGCCACTTATCTGTCCAGAAGAGCGTGTTGTTTCCATTACCTAACTCAGTCTTGACAGCAATTGCAAAAACAGCCAGGGAATTAGGGTGCGAGGGGAGGTCAAGAATGGTCCAGGGGTGATCAGCCTTAGTTTTTTTGAGCCATTGCCATCTAGCTTGCAGCGCAAGCCATGGCCTCCAGATTGATAATACCCAGCCCACCAAGCTCCAATGGTCTCCTGACTTTTTCCCAAGCAACTAGACAGCAACCTCCATTAGCTTGTTCCCTACCTTTCCAAAGAAAACTTCTTCTAATTTTGTCGATTGCCTTGACGAACCACTTTGGAACATTGGAGAAATGCATATCTTGCCCCTAATAACTGATACTAATTGTGATTAAAAATTGTGTTGTCTCTACACGTTTCTTCGTATGTTTTTTCTTATTGGTGTGAGTTGCTTTAATTAGATGAGGTTTACTAGGAGGTGAAATGACACTCTTTGTAGGATAAATTTGAGTCTAAATGGACAATCTTTGCGGGACGGGGGTGAAAGCCAATAGGATTTCAGGAATTGAATGATTGATTGATGGTCAAGGGTACACAGTACATAAATAGGCAAGGGTGATTAGGGTTTATAGAAACACCCTAATCACGGTGATTACTTGCCTAATCTACCATCTCTCTATCTTTTCCCACAAGGCAGCCAGCCCATTAGACTTGGCGCCAGGCCCTAAGGCAGCCCATAGGCGCATACTCTAACACTCCCCCTCAGTCGAAACGTCAGCCACTTTGCACGACGTTGAGACTGGACCTAAACTCCGTGAACACAGCAGAAGGCAGCCCTTTGGTGAAGATGTCCGCATATTGTGATGTAGTGGGAACATGCAGGACTCGAACGTCACCGACGGCGACTCTCTCTCGGACGAAGTGGAGGTCAATCTCAATGTGCTTGGTACGCTGGTGTTGTACCGGGTTGGAGGTCATGTAGACTGCACTGATATTGTCGCAATATACCAGTGTGGCGCGCCTCAGGGGGGCATGCAGCTCCAGGAGAAGCTGGCGCAACCAGGTGGCCTTTGCAACTCCATTGACCACCGTGCGATACTCGGCTTCTGCACTTGACCTTGACACGGTGTTCTGGCGCTTGGAGGACCAGGAGATGAGGCTGTCCCCAAGGAACACAGCGTAGCCCGAGGTGGACTTCCGAGTGTCTAGGCAGCCAGCCCAATCGGCATCTGTGTAGACAACAAGGTCGGTCGAGGAAGACGGTCGCATCAAGAGTCCAAGATGAAGGGTGCCTCGAATGTAGCGTAGAATCCGCTTCAAGGCAGCAAGGTGAGGCTCACGAGGATCGTGCATGTGGAGGCAGACCTGCTGAACTGCATATGTGATATCTGGCCGTGTGAATGTCAAATACTGAAGAGCTCCGGCGAGACTGCGGAAGTCTGTGGCAGCAGATGCAGACATAGGTGCCCCCTCAGTGGCAGCGACCTTCGGGTTGGTGTCAACTGGTGTGGAGCAGGGCTTGCACTCAGACATCCCGGCACGGCTCAGAATATCCACCATGTACTGTCGCTGAAAGAGGAGGAGACCGTCGCCACGACGCTCCACCTGCATACCGAGGAAGTGATGCAGGCACCAAGGTCCTTCATGGCGAATTCTTGCTGAAGTGATGAGATGATCTGCCGAAGGAGGTCAGGTGAGGAGGCTGTGAGCACAATATCGTCCACATAAAGCAACAGATAGGCGGTGTCCGTGCCACGCCGAAACACGAAGAGGGAGGTGTCTGACTTAGCCTCAACCAACCTAATGGACAGCAGGAAGGAGGCCATCCGACTGTACCATGCACGAGGCGCCTGCTTCAGCCCATACAGAGACTTCTTCAGAAGGCAGACGTAATCCGGATGAGCTGGATCCTCAAATCCGGATGGCTGCTGACAGTAGACGGTCTCAGACAGGTTGCCATGGAGGAAGGCGTTCTTCACGTCGAGCTGATGAATGGGCCACTTGCGAGACAGTGCTAGAGACAGCACGGTGCGTACAGTGGCAGGCTTGACGACGGGGCTGAACGTCTCATCAAAGTCGACACCAGGGCGCTGTGTGAAGCCTCGGAGTACCCAACGAGCCTTGTACGTCTCAAGCGTGCCATCAGCCCGGAACTTGTACTTGAAGATCCACTTGCCTGTCACAATGTTGGCACCAGATGGTCGTGGTACAAGTTCCCAGGTGTGATTCTGGAGAAGGGCACTGTGCTCTTCCTCCATTGCAGTGCGCCAATTGCGGTCGGCAAGCGCGCAACGGAAGGTCTTCGGCACTGGAGGGAGAGAGGCGACGTGGTAGGCGGCAGGCATCCGGTAGCCGCTCTTGGCCCGGGTGGCCATGGTGTGCCGATTTGTCACTGGAGGGACAACAACAGCACCCTTCGGCAGGGGGGCGACCGGAGGTGGCGGAGCGACCGGAGGCGGCGGGGCGACCGAAGTGGTCGCGGCAGGAGCGGGGCGCCGGGAGTAGTGGTGCGTGAAGAGGCGATCCGGGCGCGAGGGCGGGAAGCCAGGTGGGGGTCCCGCGCTCGCGCGACGAGCAGGCGGAACGTAGGTCGGGGAGGACGCGCTGGGCGACGCCAAGGTCGAGCCCGCGCGTAGAGCAGGTGGGACGTAGGCCGGTGAAGCCGCTCCGGGCGTGCATGGTGACGCCGTGGCCGCGCGTGGCGCGGGAGTAGCCGGCCCGGTGGCCGTCCTGGAAGGTGACGCCGTGGCCGCGCGTGGCGCGGAAGTGTGCGTCGTGGAAGGAGTCCGTAGTGCCCGTAGCGTAGGTGGAATGTAGAGCGGGGGCACCGGGGAGTCGTCAGCGGCGTCAGTGCCACCATCTGAGGCGTGACCAGGCCCACGTCGAGGTGAGGCGAGACCAGGCACACATCGGGGTGAGGCCTGGTCAGGCCCACATCGCGCAGGTTGTGGAGGACTACAACAAGCCAGCTCTGCTCTAGGAACTTTGTTCCAGAGTCGGGATCAAGAATAAATGTTTTGTTCTTTTGTGGGCGTGCCTAAGTGCACTTATGCTCTATATTGCTCTATGTAAAGCTGCTAGACTTAGGGGGAGAATGTTAGTATAAGTCTAGTAGCTTAGGTATTTTAGTAGTTTTTATTTCTATTTTACCCCCTATGATTAGCCACCATGCTAACCCTTGGTGGCAGCCTATATATATGTACCCAAGGACCCCTTTAGTGGGTGTGGTGAATGGAAAAGATCCTTTGAGGGCTAACAAAAGGCATGTGGTCACAATGCACATTACCTTTGGAGGAAGGGGTTGGTTTAGTGAAGGCATTTCTTCATCCAAAAATGGTATTTTCATCAGTGCTGCAATCTGTAAGAGCACCAACTCATTAGCTACAGAGCGAAGCATAGTCCGAAAGGAAAATGATTGGAATCTTTTCTTTTACAATATCATATGCGCTCTCCCGCTCTGCATTCTGTGATGAAGTAGCACGACAGTTGAGTATCTGCAAACAAGCATAACTTTCGTTCACAAAAGATATATTGAAGTAATGCAAGCATGCAAAAAACACAATAGAAGGACCTCCCTCTTATCTGCATTACCTGATCCCTCACAGAGAACTTTGGTTCTTCACCCTCCTGTGGATTGATGCGTCGTGCAATGCAGTGTGGTATATTGAATGGCACATCCTGACTAGCAAACCCCATACGCACATTTGCAGATCCTACAAATGATGTGCACTTGCTTAAATGTCTAGCAACCATGAATTACATCATATAGGAAAAACTTATAGTTTTTCTAGAAATTTCTTCCAGTCATAAATAACTGCAGCATCTTAATGTCAGCGCTCAGCAGGGTAAGTTGCGAATCAATCGATCAAGTAATGCACTTCTCTTAAAAATTAACTTAGTTACTGCAGTTCAGCATTTGATTCAACCAAACAAAGGAGAAAGCATGGCAAAATTCCCATTTTGAATTATCATTTATCAATAACGTGATAACCTGATGTTCACCTATTTTCTGAGCATATTGGATCACATAAGGCGTGAATCACGAATAAAGATACGAAAAAGCAACATTTAAGAAAAAGAAAAATATGCCGAGAAAAGTAGTGATAATCATTAATTAACACGTGCGAGCACTAGGGCTTGGGAAGGGGTGCACCTGGGTTGATGACTACGAGGTTGGAGCCGCGCTCGGCCATGAGCTGCGAAGGCACCACCGTCTTGAGGTAGTCCTGCGCGAAGGGGCGGCACAGAATCAAACTTCAGCCGCCACTCGCTAGGGTTTCTCGGAGGGAACACGCCAGATTCGGCGTGGAGGAGGAGATTAATCAAGGGATGGAATGCGGTAGGGCTTACCATCTCGGCGGCGGCGGCGGAGCGGGGCGCCGGGGTTGGAGGCGAAGGCCCTGCGAGGGTTTGGTTGCCCGCTTTTTGGGTTCTACTTTTCCTTTCCCTGTGAATAGGGACGGTGTGGTGGGCTTGTGTGTACAATTTTTTTAATCTTGTGTACATTAATTTAACGGAACTATTAGCATCAAGCGCTAGCATCGGACCCCTCCGCGGTTGTTGGATTCGAAGTAACTCAGCCGTCAGTCATCGGATCGAAGTCCAGCGACCTCATATTGCGAGCCATGTTGTGAGCCATGTTGCGTGCAACATCCAACATTAGGAGCCTCCTCCCCCGACACAATACCCAAGCGACTCATGTTGCGACTCGTGTTGCGTGCAACATCCAACATCAGGAGTCCTCCTCCCCCTCGACACAATACCCAACATCACATGTCTCCAACATCAAAACTCAACATCTACAACATCGAAAATTAATGTTTGCAACATCAAAAATATTTAGATCTAATTTTGAAAGCATTTACATGGAACACTCGCAACGTGTCAAGAACACGGATGCAACATGTTCACAACGATTGCAACATGAACGATAAAGAATTGTAACATGAAGACGACCAATTGCAACATGTAGCCATCAAATCAAAATATTGTAGCCGTCAAATCTAAGTACTGTAGCAAAAAAAAATCTCGTCGCAACATCAAGTCACATGTCGCAACATCAAGTCATATTGCGTGCAACATGGAGAAGAATTACGCAACATCCAACATCAACATCGCAGAGGTCCGTCCGATATTTCACCGACGCGTCGGACGTCATGTACTTAGCATTATGTGGAAATGCTATATGTGGAAACGCTCCCTCCTACCCGTTCGCGTTCGCTCCGCGCGGGCGACTGCGGCGGGCTCCCAAACCCTAGCCCGCTGCCACCCTCTCCTCATCGCGCCTCCGCCCGAGCGGGCCGCCGGCAACTCGTGCGGCCCGCGGGGAAGACGGCGGGGGCTGGGGGCCTTTCCTCTTCTTCTCCAGCGGCTCAGGGGCGGGCGCGGCCCCCTGGAGAACCTCTCGAGACGTCCGCGAGCTGGTGGCGATGGAGGAAGAGGCCCCCAGATCTGGCGTCCCTGGCCGGATCTGGTGGCCACGCGATGTGGAGCTTCAGCGACAGCGGTGGTACTGGATGGCAGCGGCGGCGGCCTTGGTCGGCGCGGATGGTGGAGGCAGCGGTCGTCGTGGTCCTGGTGCCTGAGCTCAGCGCGGGAAGAAGACGGCGGTCGGCGCGGGGGTCGGTGGTGCACCGACACGGCCCCGTGCAGGGACGACGGCGGCGATGGCTTGCGAGGTGAAGGGGTGATCGTCATTGTTGTGGGAGGTCATGTGTGGGGGGTGCCTGAGTGGCTTACCGCTCTTGACCATGGTGGTCGGGAGGTGGTGCCGGTGGACATCTGCGGTCGGGCGGTGGGGGCGGAGGTGAGATGGTGGTGCTCCTCGTCTCTTCGTCTCGACAGCTGCGCGGTTTCGGCGTTGCCTCCATGGCGGGGCTGAGTGGCTTGCGCTGTATGCCTCTGCAGTGCCATGGCGACATTGTGGAGTTGCACCGAGCTATTTTCCGGCAGAGGAGTTGCGGAGGCGGCAGGGAGCTTGTTTGCTACTACTTGTCTGAGTGTGTGCTTAAGGTGCGGTGTTGTCCGGGCGAAAACTTTCACCGACACTCATGTCGGTGGTAGTGGTAGCGGCGTCTTGGGGTGTTGCTTTGCGTTGGGGGGCACCACTATGGGGCATCGTGTCCTCAAGCGTGGGGTCTTGGGGTGAAAACCCGGTCCATTATTGGACGAGCGACGACAGCACCATCGGCGTCGTGCCCTCCTTGGAGGCGTCGTTCATGGAAACTCGCCTCGGCTTGTGGTAGCGTGAGAGGTTGGTTGGCCTGTGTGCAGTGGCAGTGGAGGTGCGCAAGGTCTCTGTGTTGGCAGCAAGGTGAAGAGGGTCCATGGGTGCTGGAGGTCTTGAGCTGGCATGCATGGTGTTGTGGTGATCTCAGTGACGGCTAGGCGGAAGAGAAGCTCTCTTAACGGTTTCAGATACCTAAGTCCTTGGTAGAGAAGTGTGAGGCAGTGGGTGAGTCGAGGCCCCCATGTAGAGTGGTCGGGATAAGTGAGTTTGTTGATGGTTCAATAACGCGTCAAGGTTCACCGCAAGCGCACGGATCGCTTGTAGCTTTTGTCACCTAGGGGAGTCCCAAGGTTCTTGTCAACCCAAGGATCAAGGGGATTACTAGCATTTAACCTAACACTAATCTAGTTGATCGAAGTCTATGAGAGAGAGAGATTAATCTATAAACTAAGACAAACTAATAAAGCAATCTAAATTATGTTAAAGAGAGGTAAGAAGTGCACAAGTATGAAGAACGTATACCCATGAAGTCTAGGTACTTGAAGATGCAATCACCAAAACATGATAAAGCCCCGATCCAATCTATCTAAGCATGTGATCAAAGGATTAGCCGTTTCCCTTCCCTCGTACATGTCACTACGCGAAGGTAATCAGTACTAAACTTAATGAACACAGTATGTTGACGTGATCTACGGGAGCAACCCCGAAAGCATGGTAGCTAGCCTTAAACATTAAGCATCATCAACAAAGGTATGATAGATATATGATCCAAACAAGATAGGTGACTACACATCAAGTTCCATTACAACTTCATGGACAAAGATAACTTTACCCCATCAAGACGCTAGGCATGGCACCGTTGAACATGGTGGATGCCTCCGATGAAGCTCGATCCTTGTTGTCCTTCAACTCCGGCGGCACTGTTGCAGGGCCTCGGCGTCCTCCTTCCTCGTGGCAATCTCCTTTGACCTCGGCGATGATTTATCCCGAATGCTTTCTCCCTCGATCAGCACTCTCCCTTGTGGTCGATCTCTGAGGCTTCTCTGTTCATCCTTCACAAATGGCGACTTCGGCAGGCTTTTAGGGTTCTACGTACTTGACACCGAAGAAAGGGGGTGACGAACCGACGCCAGAAGGGGGTGGGCCGGCTGGCCTGGGCCCTCCTCGGTCCGGTTTCGGCCTGTCTTGCTCCACGTGTCATCTTTTGCATTTTGGGCTTTTTGCTCCTTCTGATGTGGACTTTGGACGTCGTTATCCCTGCGACCAAGTTAGTGGGTCTTTACACACAAACTTCCGATCTTTCATCTCGGTCCTCGAGAATACTTCATTGAAGCACATTGGTCCTTGCCACCTTTAGAGGCAAGTTTGCACACGGTCGGAGCTCCTTGATTGACTTGCAAAACGTCCTCCGAACTAGGTGCATCTCCCCTCATTAAGTGCATAAATTCCTGCAAAATCAGTATACTCCAAAATGCACATGCAACGGTGAACTTGTTACATCATTAGTATGCCTAGTGGCGGGTTAGTTACAAAATGAAGTTCAAACCATAATGTAACAGGTGTTCTTGATTGACGGAAATGGATCGCCAACATCCCCCCACGCTTAGATCTTGCTCGTCCTTGAGCAAGTTGCTCACAAATTGTTCATCCAACGAGTTGAAACGTGCTTCATCGAATCATTCCTTTGAAAGGACCTTGTGATGCCTAGAGGGGGGGTGAATAGGATCACTTCGAATTTCTGAAATAAATACAGCGGTTAAATCACAGGCTGGTACTACCGGCGCTGTGTCGGTACTACCGAGGGGCTCGGTACTACCGGCACAGGGGCGGTACTACCGACCAGCCAGAGATGACTAAAACGAACTTCGAAAACGAAAACGATTCTAGCAATTCTACTTGAATCAAGAGTTGAGTTTAGATGCTAAGAACCTCCTGCAACCAAAGATACAAGTTGTAACACAACAAATATATAGATCGGGTCAAAACACACTTCTAGGGTTAGTGAATTTAGAAGAACTCAAACAAGCAATGGACAAGAGGTTTAATCCGAAGTTCACTTCCACAAAAGAAACTACGTCTCGGTTGAGGATCCCACAAAGGGAGGGTTATCACCAAGAGCCTCTTGCCTCACCCAATCCCCACAAAGGAAGATTAGTGCACACTAAGAATTCTCCACCAAGGAGGGGTAATACAAACGATCCCGGGTGCTCCACACGAAGAGGGCACTCAACGGGCGACGCGTAACCGTCTAGAAGCAAGCTTCAAGAGTAACAAATGCGAATCGATGCCCGGAGATGCTTCAAGTGGTCTTGAGATGAAGGAGATGGATGGGACACTCAAAACTTCTCAATCTCACACCAAGAATCTCTTCCTCACTCAATCCCTAGCTCAAAGAATCAAGGGTTGGCTCTAGGGAGGAGTGGAGAAGGGGAGTGAATGCTCTTGGGTGTGTTTGTCTCGGGTTAGGTCAGTAGAAAATGAAGGGGGTGTGAAGGGGTATAAATACCCACCCCAAACTAGTCGTTACTGTGCTGAAACGGTGATTATCGGTACTACTGACCTCAGGTCGGTACTACCGAGGGGCTCCGAAAAAAGAAACATAACAGCTTTCTCGGTAGTACCGACCTGGGGTCGGAACTACCGAGGGTCCCTGAAAATAGAACCAGAACGGCTTTCTCGGTAGTACCGACCCAGGGCCGGAACTACCGAGGGGTTCGAGAAACCAGACAGAAACCCTTTATCGGGGCCGGTACTACCGACAAAGGCCAGAACTAGGAGAACCAAAGGGTTTGTGTATGTGTAGGCTTTGTGTCTCTCTTGGTTTTCTTGTTCACCTTTCTAAGCACTTTTAGCATCTCTAGACGGTCAATTCGCATCCCTCTTTATAGTATGGTGTTTCGTATACTCAAATTCGAAATATAAATCTATTTAAACCTCCAAATGAGCTTCAACACTGAGTAGAAGGTATGAGGGGCTTCTTTTGATTAAATACGAATTTTCTCCCTTTAATCCCTGCACATATCTCATTCAAAGCATTAAATCATCCAAATTGTATTGTCATTATCACCAAAAAAAATTAGGAGCCTAGATGCACTTTCAATCTCCCCCTTTTTGGTGATCGATAACAACACAACTTGGTTATATAAAAGAGATGTGTGTATGCAATGAGTTAGGTAAAGACTCCCCTTAAATGTGTGCAATGTCAACTATGAGAGGCCTCAAATTCCTTTTGCACAAAATTTAGCAAGAGCTCCCCCTAAATCTTTGCATTCAACACGTGGTGCATAAGTGTGATAAACAAAATCCCGTGATGCATATGACAAGATATATCACAACAATAAAGTGAGAAATAACATCCAACACACATCCATAGCATCACACATAGATAAATAGGTTCTTACATTACACTAGCATTCATAAGTCTTACAAATTTAAATAGGTTCACTAGGCACACCAACATCCATCACACCAACACAAATAAGTTCATACATGTCCATATAAACCTAAGATAGATAGATAGATACATCACATCTCTCATGAACCATAAGTGAGCTCACTCCCCCTTTGGCATCAAGTGCCAAAAAGAGGAGGCCCTTCAATCGTCGTCGTCATGTGGAGAGTGGACAGCTAGAGGAGAGTCTTCTTCTTCGTCGGTCTCGCCGCCACCAAAGTCTTCATCATCAATGTCAGCTGGAGGCTCTCCATACATCATAGAGGCTTCACCATACGCCTCCCAAGTATTGTAGAAGACCGGTGGAGGAGGAAAGTCCATGAGCTCACGAACAGGAGAGTGCTTAATGTCGGCTCGTGCAAGCAAGGCCTTCTGACGGGTCTCTAACTTAATGAGCTGCTCCTCTGTATGCTGCCTGTGGGCACGGATCTCCTATGCATTGTCTTCCCACATTGAAGCAAGCAAAGAGTCCCTGAGATAGAAAGTTGAGAACGCTCTTCTTCTTGCTACCGGAGGGAGGAAGACCCTTAGAGCTAGATGGCCCCTGAGAGGATGATGGTGCATCATAGAAAGATGGGTCGGCTGAGGAGGGTCCTGCAGAGGAGTAGGGCCTCGGAGGGGCATGCTTGCCCAACTTAAGTAGACGCTCAATATTGCCCTTGTTTGGCCTATAGAAGGTGTGAACCTTGTCTGAGATAATATCCACTCCAGTGACCTCACATATCATCTTGAAGATCCATGGAGCATACTTGCAAGACATGTTGGCGGACACAGAGTTCACAATGATCTCCTCCCATATGAAATCAAACACACTGAAAGGCTCTTGACCGGGAGCCATCCTCACTAGCAAGTTCTTGGAGATGTTGGAGATGTTTTAGTTGTCACCCATCTTAGAACTCAAAGTATAACGGAAGAATTGGTTCAACATCCTATAGAGGGGTTTCATTCCATGAGTAGTCCCAAACTCAATGTTGCCATATGCACTATCATACATGAAAGCCATCTCACTATCAAGAGAAATGTCACCACCATGAATCTTTCCATATCCAAGATCTTGTGGGCTAAAGCCAAGTATCTCTACAAACCTCTCATAGGTGACAGAGGGGCTTTCCCTGAATAGTCCAATAGAAAGTCTTGGTCTCACGCTTGACATAGAGATTTGCATAGAATTGGGCAACTACCTCCTCATTCCAATCAAGATTCATAGCCATGATATGATCCATACCCTTAGCAAAGCAAACATCAATAGCCTCATTCATAGCCGGTATCCTAAGTGACCTCAAATGATCCCAATGAATAGACTTCATATCAACTATGAGATTTGCCTTAGATAGGATGACTGTCTCATACCAATCCGCATTAAGCCAAAAACGAATGTCTTGGGTGAACTCCTTTTAGTATTAAGCGGGGTCATCGTACCTTTCCCTGTAGACATCATGAGTGCCCTTGGTGTAGTCCACCATACGCACAATCCCTGAACAAGGAGGCTTGCAAGGCCTCAAGGTGATGTCCGCTAGAGAGCCCAAGGAAATGTCCTCATAGTCATCATAATGATCATCCGGTTCATGCGCGCGCTTGGTGCGGGCTCGATGACCTTGGTCGGTGGAGCGACGAGAAGCGGTGGGAGGATTAGTGCGACCACGACCACGAGGTGTTGAGAGCCCTTTGCAACCTTCCTCTTCCTTTGAGCAATGGGGACATCATCATCGGATTGCTCTTCCGCCACTTGCTTGCCTTCACGCGCCATCTGTGAGATATAGATTACTGGAATGAGATGACATGAAGGGATTCTTGAAACAAAGATAGGAGATATGATTTGAATCGAGTCACTGCATTGCATTTGTCGGTACTTCCGGACCAGGGTCGGTAGTACCGTGCCCGTTGGTACTTCCGAGCCCAGGCCGATAGTACCGATAAATACCGTGCCGTGACAAAAATCCAAGAATCGAGAGATTCTACCATCTAAAGTTTCTAAGATCATAGGCATGAGTTCTAGGACTAGTATGGAGATGATTCCCTAAAGGATTGGTCCTAAAAACAACAACATTGAGAGATCGGGATTTGAGATTTTGAATGGATACCTTGAGTTCTTCCCACGCGAGATCGAAGAGAAGTTGGGGAGGAAATGAATCCCCACGAGATGGAGAATCCAAATATCCCCTTCGGTTGGATTTGGAGATTACCTCAAGGATTTGAGTTGGTAGAAAGAGGGGGGCACAATGGTTGAAAAAGAAGAACCCTAGGGTTCGGCCTGTCCCCGCGGGGTATTTATACCCGCGGGTCGTTTATCGGTAGTACCGGTCCAACCACGGTACTACCGAGCCCCAGATAAAATTAGACAGAAAAGGCTTATCAGTAGTACCAGCATGGGGTCGGTACTACCGGGGGTTTGGAAAAATTCTACCAGAGAACCTTTATCGGTAGTACCGGCCTCGTCGATACTACAGGGAGTTTTCAAAATTCCAACAGTAAGCTCTTCTCGGTAGTTCCGGCCTTGTGCCGGTACTACCGCTGGATTTGGTAAGTTTCGAGATAGATTTAGAGGTGAGCTGAAAGTGGTAGAAAGAATAGGCTAAAGACATGTAGAACAACCATAGTATTTGGTGATTAGGCACAATCAATCAAGCAAAGCAATAATCACCAAAGACTATGGGAAGAACCAGTTTTGTAAGACTCACACAAAGTTAAGAAAATAAATCATTTTTCTCTCTATCTAGGCAACAAACAATTTGTGTGTAACAAGTCAAGCCAAGTTACGAGAATCCAAGATATTTAGCTCACTCCTCAAAGCACAAAACCTTTGCTCATCTAGAGGCTTAGTGAAGATATCGGCAAGTTTCCTCTCTGTGCTTACATGACGTAGAGCAATATCTCCCTTAGCCTCATGGTCCCTTAAGAAATGATGTCGAATATCTATGTGCTTTGTTCTAGAGTGTTGCACCGGATTGTTTGCTAGCTTGATGGTACTCTCATTGTCACATAAGAGTGGAATCTTACTAAACACACAACCATAATCACTCAACGTTTACTTCATCCACAAAAGTTGTGCACAACAAGCACCGTCCGCAACATACTCGGCTTCGGCTGTGGATAAAGCAACCGAATTTTGTTTCTTAGAACTCCATGACACCAAAGACCTACCAAGAAATTGGCAAGACCCCGTTGTGCTCTTTCGATCTACTTTGCAACCGATATAGTCCGAATCGGAATAGCCAAGTAAATAAAAAGTGGAGCCCTTGGGATACCATAAGCCTAGGTTAGGAGTGTGAACCAAATATCTAAAGATCCTCTTAACAGCCATTAGATGACACTCCTTAGGATTAGCTTGAAATCTTGCACACATGCACACACTAAGCATTATATCGGGTCTAGATGCACACATGTAAAGGAGGGAGCCAATCATGAAGCGAAATACCTTTTGGTCGACCCGACTTCCCTTCTTCATTGAGATCAAGATGTCTATTTAATGCCATGGGAGTCTTGATGGGCTTGGAATCGGCTCTGTCAAACCTCTTGAGCATATCCTTCACATACTTGGTTTGACACAAGAAAGTCTCTTCCTTCAATTGCTTGATTTGAAACCCAAGGAAGAACTTCAATTCACCCATCATAGACATCTCGAACCTCTTGGTCATGATCCTACTAAACTCTTCACAAAACTTATCATTAGTAGAGCCAAAGATAATGTCATCACCATAAATTTGACAACCAAAGATATCTTTTCCCGTTCTTTGAATGAAGAGAGTAGAATCGGCTTTGCCTATCTCAAAGCCGTTCTTGAGAAGAAAATCCTTAAGGCATTCAAACCATGCTCTAGGAGCTTGCTTGAGCCCATAGAGTGCCTTATGGAGCTTGTACACATGGTTGGGGAAGTTTAAATCTTTGAAGCCCGGTGGTTGTTCAACATAAACTTCTTCTTGGAGAGGTCCATTCAAGAATACGCTCTTCACATCCATTTGATGAAGCTTGAAGTCATGATGAGTAGCATAGGCCAAGAGTATATAAATTGACTCAAGTCTTTCTACCGGAGCATAAGTCTCTCCAAAGTCCAAACCTTCAACTTGAGTATAGCCTTTGCCCACGGGCCTTGCCTTGTTCTTTGTGACGACACCAAATTCATCTTGTTTATTCCTAAAAACCCATTTGGTGCCGATCACATTTTGCTTGGGTCTTGGCACCAACTCTCAAACTTCATTCCTCTTGAAGTTGTTCAACTCTTCCTCCATAGCAATAATCTAATCCGGGTCCTCAAGAGCTTGTTCCACACTAAGAGGTTCCAAAGAGGAAACAAACGAGTAAAACACACAAAAGTTTGACAATCTTGAGCGAGTTGTTACCCCTCTTTGGATGCTCCTAAGAATGTTGTCAACGGGGTGATCCCGTTGAACCATTTGATGAACTCTTGGATGTGGTGCTTGAGATTGACGTTGAATAGGTCCATCATCATCATCTTCAACTTGAGGTGCTTGTCCATGAGTTTCACCACCTTGTTCTTCCCTTTGATCAAAGCCACTTCCATGATCGTCACCATGAGCTTGACTTTCATCTTGATGAACTTGAGAACTAGGTGGTTCCACTCTTGTTGATGATGGTGGATCTTGGTTGCTTGTGTCAACCAGAGCTTGAACTTGAACTTCCCGAGGCATCACTTCACCGGTGCCCATTCTAAAGATGGATACACTTGGAGGTTCTTCATCATCTACAAGGTTTTCACTAACTTGATCTCCTTGAGAGCCACTGGATTCATTAAATTTCATGTCTACCGTGGTCTCAACACAACCGGTGGTCTTGTTGAAAACACGATAGGCATGTTCGTTAGTTCCATAACCAATGAGAAAACCTTCATCAAAGTATGAAACATTTACACCCAAAGACCCTAAAGTAGTGCACACTAGGTTTCTTACCGGTGATGATCTCGTTGGGAGTCTTGTTCAAGTACTTGTGGAGGTAGAGGCGGTTGGCGGCATGGCACGCGGTGTTGATGGGATCCACCCAAAATGAGTCCGGAGTCTTGTACTCATCAAGCATTGTTCTTGCTGCTTCAATCAACGTACGGTTCTTCCTCTCAACAACGCATTTTGTTGAGGAGTGTATGGAGCGGAAAGTTCATGCTTCATGCCTTCTTCATCAAGGAATTCTTCAACTTGAGTGTTCCTAAACTCCGAGCCATTGTCACTTCTTATGTTCTTGACCTTTAGCTCGAACTCATTTTGAACTCTTCTTATGAACTTCTTGATCACTCCCTTTGCTTCACTTTTATCTTGCAAAAAGAATACCAAGTGAAACGGGAATATTTATCAACAATTACTAAACCATATTTGTTACCACCGATGCTTATGTAGGCAATTGGTCCAAACAAGTCCATGTGTAGTAACTTCAACGGTCTTGATGATGATAGGATGTTCTTGGCGGGATGATGCGCTCCAACTTGCTTTCCCGCTTGACATGCACTACATAACCTATCTTTCTCAAAAACAACATTTGTTAGTCCAAGGATGTGCTTGTCCTTTTGAAGTTTGGCCAAGGTCCTCATGCCAACATGGGCTAGTCGGCGATGCCATAACCAACCCATGTCTGATTTTGCCACTAAGCAAGCCTTAGGGTCCACCTTCACTTTTGTGAAATCCACATAGTAAAGCTTTCCCCTTAGGTGACCCGCAAAGATAATAGAGGAATCCTCACTTCTAGAGACGGTCACACCCTCTTTGGTAAAGAGACAATTGTAGCCTTTCTCACAAAGTTGTGAAACCGACAACAAGTTGTACCCTAAACCTTGAACATGAAAACCATCTTCAATTGAATTTGTTGTTGAGATAGCAATTTTACCTAGACCGACAACATCTCCTTGACCATTATCTCCATATATGATAGTTTCCGTAGGGGTGTCATAATGCTCAAGGGATGCAAACAAGCCTTCATCTCCGGTCATATGATTAGTGGCTCCACTATCAATCAACCATGCGGTTCCACCGGAGGTGTAGGCCTACAAAACAAGTTTAAGCTTTTGGTTTAGGTACCCAAAAAGATTTGGATCCTTGGAGGTTAGAAGCATAAACTTTTGGAACCCACACACTCTTCCTCATGGCTTTCTTGGCATAGGCTCCAACATACTTGACCACCATCTTACCATTGTGGTCCAAGGTCACAACATAGTCACAAGTGTAGTTGGGAGAAGGCTTGTGTTCCAGCACATTCTTCGATGCCTTTGATGGAGAATTAACCCCACCATTTCCTTTTGTGATGTTCACAACCTTTAGCTTGTCTTGTGTTGTGGTAGAGATGGTTACTACATGGGTAATATTCATAATAGTGTTGAGGTAGCCTCCCTTGTTCCACAAGGGGATCTCATGCCCTTTCACCACTCTTCTACCATTAACCTTGTTGTCCTTGTAGTGTCCAAGTCCTCTTGTGTCAATTGCCTTGGGTGTGGACTTGGCACCAACCTTACCTTGGTTGATCAACATGTTCAACCTAGCAATCTTATTATCCTTGCTCCTAATTGTTTCCTCTAGCCTTGGAAGGTTAGTCTTAAGAGCATTTATATCAACATTAGAACATATAGAGCAACCTTTGCTAGTGGAGGCATTAGAGTCAAATTTTGCCTTAGGATTTGCCTTGGTGCTTTCCCAAAGAGCATTATAGTTTGCTTCAAGATTTTTGTGTTTATCCATCAAGCATGAGAAGCTTGTTTGAAACTCACTATGAGTGGCCTTTAGGGAAACTAAAGATTCATTTGTCAAAGTGTAGTCCTTTGACATTCTCTTGTTAGAGACATTGGCCAAGGACAAACCTATGGTCACCTTCTCCACCTTAGCTTTCTCCTCGGTAAGGGTTTTCTCTAGAGCAAGGTTTCTTTCCTTTTCAAGGATAAGCAAGTCTTCTTGCTCATGGAGAATCTTTTTCTTTTCCTCTAATTTGTCCAAAAGGTTTTTAATTTCTTTATGGCCCTTTTTACCAAATTCTTTTATCGTGTTGGCCTCCATTTCTTTTTCCTCATCTAGGTTGTCTATATCATTACTAGGTGTGGATGATGATGAGGTGAGAGAGGATGAGGTGGTTGACTCTTGTACCTTGCTCCCTCTTGCCATGAGGCAAAAGTGAGAGTTGTCCTCATCATCGGAGAAGTTGTTGAAGAGGCATGGTGAAGATGCTCCATGTGCCATGGCAAGTATTGCCATGCCTTGCTTCTTTGGTTCTTCATCCTCATCACTTGAGTCTCATTATTGACCCACGTGGGCACGCCCTTGGTACGTGTTCTTATACTCTTTGCTCTTCTCCTTGTACTTCTTCTCTTCCTCATTCTTGTTCTTGTTCTTGGGACACTCGGCAATGAAATGTCCATACTCTCCACACTCATAGCATTTTCTTTGAGACTTTTTCTTTCTATCATCACCGCCTTTCCTTGATGCCTTGAACTTCAAGAACTTTTTGTACTTCCTTATGGCAAATGTGGTTTCTTCATCGGTGCTTCCTTCTTCACTTGAATCTTCATTCTTGGTCTTGGAAGTCTTGGGCTTCACTTCCACAACTTCACTAGAGCTAGCATTGAGGGCTAGACTGTTGTTCACCTTCAAGCTAAGTGACTTCTCCACGTCTTAATCAACTAGATCTTGATGCAAGATTTCACCAAGAAGTTGATTGGGAGTCAAGTTGTAGTAGTTTGGGTCCCTTCTTATCATGGTTGCTAGGTTTGGGTTCTTTGGGGTGAAAGCTCTTAGCAACTTCTTTTGACCTTTTCATCTTCCCAATCATTGCTTCCTAGTGCTCTAATGTCCGAGACAAGGAGCATTAGCCGATCATACATTTTCCTCATGGTTTCTCCATCCTTCATGATGAATAGTTCAAGCTCTCCGTGGATCAAATCAATCTTGCCTCTTCTCACATGATCGGTCCCCTCATGTGCTTCCTTGAGTGTGTCCCAAATCACCTTGGCAATTTGGATGTTTCAGACTTTGTTGAACTCTTGAGCACACAAGGATCCCGTGATGACTCTTGTTGCTTGAACATTGCGGTGGAGGTCTTGTTCATGCTCTATTGTGAGAGCTTCACCTTCGGCGGGAGTTGTCACACCTACACACATAATCTTCCAAAGAGAAGGGTGAAGCCCGTAAAGGTGCATTTGCATATCATAAGCCCATTTGGGATAGTCTTTCCCATCGAAGTGGGGAGGCTTTCCCAAATGTACGGAATAGAATTTGTCGTTAGGATTGTTGCCCGGAATATGTCCGTAGTGGAAGGGCACTTCATAGTAGCCAGAATGAGAGTGCTTTGCTTGCTCCTTCTTGATCATCTTCTTGAGGAGCTTCTTGGCCATCTTCTTTGCTTTCTTCTTCTTCTTGGCTTTCCTTCTTTTCTTCGCAGCTTTCTTTGCTTCATTGTCACCATACTTGACGTCTTCATCACTTGAATCGGAGTCCGAGTCGGAGTCGGAGGAGGAATCATCGGAGCTCGCGATGTTGGATAGTGTACGGCTTGGGGCCTTCCCCATTGCCTCTAGAGCTACAGCTTGGTCTTCAGCGGCCTTGAGCTCTCTCTCTTGAGTTTCCTTGGCGGCGAGTTCTTGAGCGGAGGGGTCATCACCACTCCCCGACATCTTGATCCCTTAGCGGTTAAGCCTGAATCAAGGGATTAGGCTCTGATACCAATTGAAAGGACCTTGTGATGCCTGGAGAGGGGGTGAATAGGATCACTTCGAATTTCTATGCAACGGTTAAATCACAGGTCGGTACTACCAGTGCTATGTCGGTACTACCGAGGGGCTCGGTACTACCGGCATAGGGGCGGTACTACCGACCAGCCAGAGATGACTAAAACGAAATTTGAAAACGAAAATGATTCTAGCAATTCTACTTGAATCAAAAGTTGAATTTAGATGCTAAGAACCTCCTGCAACCAAAAATACAAGTTGTAACACAACAAATATATAGATCGGGCCAAAACACACTTCTAGGGTTAGTGAATTTAGAAGAACTCAAACAAGCAATGGACAAGAGGTTTAATCCGAAGTTCACTTCCACAAAGGAAACTACGTCTCCGTTGAGGATCCCACAAAGGGAGGGCTATCACCAAGAGCCTCTTGCCTCACCCAATCCCCACAAAGGAAGATTGGTGCTCACTGAGAATTCTCCACCAAGGAGGGGTAATACAAACGATCCCGGGTGCTCCACACGAAGAGGGCACTCAACGGGCGACGCCTAACCGTCTAGAAGCAAGCTTCAAGAGTAACAAACGCGAATTGATGCCCGGAGATGCTTCAAGTGCTCTTGAGACGAAGGAGATGGATGGGGCACTCAAAGCTTCTCAATCTCACACCAAGAATCTCTTCCTCACTCAATCCCTAGCTCAAAGAATCAAGGGTTGGCTCTAGAGAGGAGTGGAGAAGGGGAGTGAATGCTCTTGGGTGTGTTTGTCTCGGGTTAGGTCAGCAACAAATGAAGGGGGGTGTGAAGGGGTATAAATACCCACCCCCAAAACTAGTCGTTACTGTGCTGAAACGGTGATTATTGGTACTACCGACCTCAGGTCGGTACTACCGAGGGGCTCCGAAAAAAGAAACAGAACAACTTTCTTAGTAGTACCGACCTGGGGTCGGAACTACCAAGTGTCGACCGGGCATCCCTGGGCCCACCACACATGTGGGCCATACCCGGGAGATAAGAACCTGCACTCCTGGACTACTCGACTAGTGGACCGCGGTGCAAGATTACCGTGGACCACAAGGCAAGACAAGACGGATAAGGACTTGTACTAAGACTAGGATAAGCTTTCTATAACTCGTATAGGCTACTCCGAGTCCTACTCAAATAGTACTCTTGTACCAATCTGACTTGTAACCCTGCCTCTCGTGGCATATAAGGCGAGGCAGGGACCCCTCTCAAGACATACGCAATCAATATAGAGCCACGCAACATACAAGACGTAGGGTATTACGCACATTGCGGCCCGAACCTGTCTAATTTTGTGCCCCGTGTCTCACCATCGTGTTCCTGATCTCGGCTAGCCCCACCTTATAATCTACTACTTCGGGTACCCCGTCGTAGGCTCGGTGTCTAAAACACTGACAGCTGGCGCGCCAGGTAGGGGATCTCGTCGTTGATCCGCTGGCAAACTCGATGGCTCTTGTCATCATCAAGCCAACCGTCGCTTTCCAGCAAGGCGACACCTTCGTTTTCGGCTCCTGGGTTTGCGTTGCTGACGGCGCTGGATCGTTCCTACGTTTCTTGGCATCATCTCCGGAGTCAAAGGTCAAGTCCTCGACGCTTACGCAAGCTTCGATGGAGGATTTCGTCAAAAATTTCGGTGAAATTTCGATCTCTGACCCGCTCAGAGAACTCGAGTCGGAGTCCGAGTACAGCTCGACTTCGTCTCCTATTGAGCCTGAGTTGCTTTCTTCAGCTTCATAGCTTGCGCTCAGCCTGGATAACATTCCAACACCACCTCTGTTCAGCCATCGCCATGTCAATGGCGCTTACCAAGCTGCGCTGAAGCGCCTCATGTGCTCTGGCTCGAAGATCGTGCTCGAGTACTCTTCGGATTCGGAAGTCAACCTCGACTACTATGATTCGGATTCGTCTGAGTTCGAGTTCGACTACGGATCAGATTCTACTGAAGCACAACAACTGACTGGCCCTGCTCAAGGACTGGTGATCACATTGACACCTGAGTGTAGATTTGTCTACTAGCTGAGCATGTGCCTGCTGATCTCACATTGGATAACCAAGAGCGCTTTATCGCTTGTCTCGACAACTTACCCTTCCAGGAAGGTGCCAAGCTTGTTGATTATGACACCGATACTGAACTCATTGAGAGTACAGGTACTCCCTCATCTTATTGGGAAGTTTTCGTCGTTGATGCATCTACTCCACAAGGGCATCGTGCCAATTACCGCTTTCCAGATGATGTATCTGATGATGAACTCTCTGCCAACGCTCCTGCTGATGAAACTGCGGAGGCCAAGACTGCATGTCATCAACGCAATACTGATCGTGCAACCCTTCGTCGGGAACTCACGGAAGCTCTACCTACCTGTAATCTTCAAGAGGCTCTGGATGTAGTAGCTTCTCGTCAATATCGCACTCCAGAGGAAGCTATTAATGCGATCAACTTGCTTGGTCGCTCTATGCCTCGTGACAGGGCGGCTGCTGAAGTCGCAAAGCTGGCTGAACTAGCTTACACTATGCTACGTCAGAATACCAGTACTCCTAGTCACCATGGCAGTAGTGGAGGTGTTCATCGCAACACGCTCACTCCTCAACGCACGCGTCCGGAAGCTAGCAACAGGGGCAAAGGTGGTGAAGGCAGTGCCTATAGCAAGTCGGGAGACTCTCGCTACGATGCTCGCACAACAATCAACGCCAGACGCGCTGAGCGTGAGAAGCAAAAGGATGTTGACTCTGATTCCTTTCCTGCTTTCTCTGCTCGACTTCAAGATCTGCTTCTTCTGGAGAAATTCAAACCCTATGGCATTTCTAAATACGATGGCAAGCAAGATCCAAGGCAGTGGTTGCGCTGTTATGCTCTGTCTATCACTAATGCTGGGGGTAATGATGATACTAAATGTATCTATTTCCCTTTTGTCCTGGAGCAAGAGCCCCTCACATGGTTCGAGTCTCTCAAACGTGGCTCCATCGACAACTGGGGGCAACTCAAGCAACGCTTCACCAGCAACTTCGCGGGTTCTCTTGGCCGTCATGGTACTCGGATGGACCTTGCCCTGATCAAGTAAAAACAAGGCGAGACTCTTCGTGAGTACATGCGCCGATTCTTTAAAAAAGGGCTACTGTTGTTGATGTCACCGAGAAAGAAGTCATAGATACTTTCCAGGATGGTTTTCATGACGACAGGCTTTTCCAAGACTTCGGTCGCGCTCGCCCAGCCAACATCACGAAGCTCAAGGAGATGATCACACATTGGGCGGACGAGGAAGACAAGGCTCAGAATCGGTTCAAGCATCTTCGCAACATCCTGAACAACAACAATAATGCTGGTGGAAGCAACAGTGGCAAGCAACAACAGGGCAATCACACGCGTAGTAACTACTCGAGCAATCCCAATCGCAAGCGCAAGCCCGACAACACTGTTGCAGCCATGGAAACTACTGCCAAGCCTGAAGATGATTCTCACTGGGCAACATTGACCAAGCAGAAATGCCCATGGCACCCAGAGGGTGATCATACTACAGAGTAGTGTTACCAACTTCGACGTGCGTTGAAGAATACACCCGAACCAACGCACCCAAATTCAAGGTTTCGTAAACACAAGGGGAAGAAGGCTAACACAGACAAAGATACTAGGTTTCAAAACCCCTCCAGCACTATTAATGTCATATTTGGTGGGATTCCAACCAAGTGCATGCAGAAACTTGCACTCTGGGAGATTATGTCCATTCAACCAGCAGCTCCAACTTTTCTAAAGTGGTCTGAAACCCCCATTACCTTCTCAAGGGCGGATCAGTGGACTAGTTTCTCTGAGCCAGGACGATATCCTCTCGTTCTGGATCCAGTAGTGGCAGGTTTTAGGCTTACCAAGGTTCTTATTGATGGTGGCAGCGGTCTCAATGTCCTATTTGCCAAGACTTTGAAGAAGATGGGCCTGGATATCACCAATATGCTTACCAAGACCAACTCACCGTTCTATGGTATCATCCCGGGTAATGCAGCTGTTCCTTTGGGTTCAGTTGTACTACCCATTACCTTTGGGACTAAGGATCACTATTGTACCGAGTACATTAAGTTCGAGGTTGCTGACTTCGAGACTTCTTACCATGCCATCCTTGGCAGACCTGATCTCGCTAAGTTCATGGCTATTCCACATTATGTGTACCTTGTACTCAAGATGCCGAGCCCCAAAGGAGTTCTTTCATTGCATGGGGATTTGAAGCGTTCTTACGACTGCGACACTGAAGCCGTAGAACTTGCTTCAACAACTCAAGTACCCAATGCTATGATGGAAGTCTTCACTACAGCCAAAAAGCTTGCTCTGAGCGAATTAGAGGTTCCTGAGAAGACGGATAACAACAACAAGCCTGCACCGACTGGTGATGTCCTGCTCAAAGCCATTGACCTTGGTACTGGTGACAGCAGCAAGACGACCATGATCAGTGCACAGCTTGATCCTAAATAGGAAGACGCGCTCGTCAACTTCCTTCGGGCTAACCGTGATATCTTTGCGTGGAAGCCATCTGACATGCCAGGTGTGCCCAGGAGGTTGATCGAGCACTCACTCAACGTCGATCCTAACGCTACCCCCAAGAGACAACACCTTCGTTGCTTTGCTGATGACCGCAGGGCTGCTATCAAGAAAAAGCTTGCCAAACTACTCGCAACTGGCTTCATCCGGGAAGTTTTTCACCCGCAATGGCTTGCTAACCCTGTGCTTGTCAGAAAGAAGAACTCTAATGATTGGAGGATGTGTGTCGACTACACTGATCTCAACAAGCATTGCCCCAAGGATCCTTTTGGGTTGCCGCGGATTGATCAAGTCATTGATTCCACGGCGGGTTGTGCTCTACTCTGTTTCCTTGATTGCTATTCTGGCTATCATCAAATTGCAATCAAGGAATCTGATCAAGAGAAGACCGCATTCATCACCCCGTTTGGTGCTTATTGTTACACAATAATGTCCTTCGGGTTGAAAAATGCTGGTGCTACTTATCAAAGAGCTATTCAAGCGTGCTTCAAGAGGCAGCTTCACAGGAACGTGGAAGCATACGTGGATGACGTCGTTGTAAAGACTAGGGATCCAGATATGCTTATCACGGATCTTGAGGAAACTTTTGCTTCACTACGGGAGTACCAATGGAAGCTCAACCCCAACAAATGCGTTTTTGGCGTATCATTAGGAAAACTACTCGGGTTCATCATCAGCCATCGTGGCATCGAAGCAAACCCCGAGAAGATTACCACCATCTCCAATATGCAAGCTCCGACTACTATCAAAGATGTCCAGAAGCTTACTGGTTGTATGGCGTCACACAATCACTTCATCTCTCGACTTGGAGAATGGGGTCTACCTTTCTTCAAGCTACTCAAGCGGCAAGAGAAGTTCACGTGGACAACTGAAGCTGATCAAACTCTTTCTCAGCTCAAGGAGTTCTTATCCAAGCCTCCAGTCCTTACAGCTCCTCTGCCCAATGAAGAGCTCTTACTCTACATTGCTGTGACTACTAAGGCCAGTTTATTTCGTCAGTGAATTACTTTCAGAGTCCAAGGCTCGCTACCCTCTAGTACAGAAGCTACTCTATGCGGTTCTGATTACTTCACAGAAGCTCCGCCACTACTTCGACGAATACAAGATCTCTGTGGTTACTAGCTACCCGCTTGGCGAGATATTGCTAAATGGGCTGTAGAGCTTGGTGCTCTATCGCTCGAGTTCAAGTCTCGCACTGCTATCAAGTCTCAAGCTTTGGTTGATTTCATGGCTGAGTGGCGGGAAACTCAAGTCACGACTCCAATTGAGCGTCCAGAACATTGGGTCATGTACTTTGACGGTTCCCTCAAGTTGGAAGGCACTGGTGCCGGGGTACTTTTGATTTCTCCCAAGGGCGAGCAACTCAAATATGTTTTGCAGATCTTCTGGAAGGTCTCAAACAATGAAGCTGAATATGAAGCTCTACTGCATGGTCTTCGCCTTGCAGTCTCTCTTGGCATTACACGACTACTTGTTTATGGTGATTCTTTGGTGGTCATCAATCAAGTCAACGATTCTTGGGATCGAAATGCTGAGAACATGGATGCGTACTGTCAGGAAGTACGCAAACTTGAGAACAAATTTCATGGTCTCGAGTTCCATCATGTTATTCGCGACAACAATGTTGCTGCGGATGTCCTGTCGAAGCTGGGATCTACACGAGCACAAGTGCCAGCTGGAATCTTTGTCCATGAACTCCACAAACCATCAATTCCGGAGCAATCATCTGCATCTACGACTATTTCAGTTCAACCTGATCGAGAAGTGCTTATGATTGACGTGGACTGGAGAACTCCTTTCATCGACTACATTAAGCATCAGTTGATTCCTGCGGACAAGGTAGAAGCTGAGCGCATCTCACGCCGCGTCAAGGCTTATGTTCTAGTCGGAGATCAACTCTACAAGCGAGGTGCAAGTACTAATGTACTCATGAAGTGCGTTTCTCGTGAAGAAGGCAAGGAAATCTTGGAGCAGACACACAAAGGAATATGTGGCAATCACGCTTTTTCCTGCACCTTGGTGGGAAAAGTGTTCAGACGTGCTTTCTACTGGCCTACAGCTCTTGCTGATGCAGAGGAACTAGTCAAGAAGTGCCATGGATGCCAATTCTTCGCCAAGCAACAACACGTTCTAGCCTACAAACTCATTACGATACCACCAACTTGGCCTTTCTCTTGCTGGGGGCTGGATATGATTGGTCCTCTCCCAAATGCGCCAGGGGGATTCAACAGAGTTTTGGTGGCTATCGACAAGTTTACCAAGTGGATTGAGGTCAAGCCTGTTACCTGCCCCAAGGCTGACAGAGTTCTCGACTTCTTGGATGAAATTGTACATCGCTATGGGTTCCCTAATCGCATTATCACAGACCTGGGTTCGAATTTCAACAATCACCAGTTTTTGGAGTACTGCGAGAACAGTGGAATTGACGTCCGGTACGTCTCTGTCGCTCATCCACGTGCCAATGGCCAAGTGGAACGCGCCAATGGGATGGTACTCGACACTCTCAAAAAGCGACTGTATGATGCTGCAAACACCAAGGGCGGCAAGTGGATCAAGGAACTACCCAATGCACTTTGGGGGCTACGTACTCAGCCTACTACTCCCACAGGGCAATCACCATACTTCCTGGTCTATGGCTCTGAAGCCGTTTTGCCTGCTGATGTCATGTGGTGTTCTCCGGCGGTTAACCAGTACGAAGAAGGCGTCGCTGAAGAAACAAGACAGACATATGTCGACAGTCTCGAGGAAGCTCGCTGCAACGCACTTGTTCAATTCACTCGATATCTTGAGAAGATCCGCCGCTACCATGACCGCAACGTTAAGGAACGCTCCTTCAACGTTGGTGACTTAGTCCTTCGTCGTATCCAGAACACGGCAGGGCTACACAAACTCAACTCGCCATGGGAAGGTCCTTTCTCTATTGCAAAGGTCACCGGCCCAGGCTCGTATCGTCTACAAACTCTTGAAGACGAAGAAGTCGACAACTCTTGGAACATCGACCAGCTTTGTCGCTTCTACCCGTAGGGGGTTTTAACAACCCTCTCCAGACAGCTACGGCTGTAAACAACCCGTAGGGGGTCTCATCAACCCTCTCCAGGCAGCTTCGGTTGCAACCACTCAACAGGCAGCTACGGTTGTCACTACTCGTAGGGGATCAAGATAATCCTCTCCAGACAGTTTCGGCTGTATCTACTCGTGGCTTCAGCTGCGATCACTCGTAGGGGATCATGATAATCCTCTCGAGGCAGTCTCATTCTGCGACCTCGTAGGGAGTCATGATAACTCTCTCCAGACGACTCCGCATCGTATGTAGCAATAAGTGGTACATGCTGTCCATGTCTCTATTTCTAATAAGAGGCTTCAGCCTAGAGTAACACCCTTCATAGTAGGGTCTCAGTGGAACTCTCATACAAGTTGCTGCTACAGCAAGGATGAGTTCACCACACTGTCCCCTACGGTCTTACTCGTTCTTCAGAACATCCTTGCGAGTACTCTCTCACTAGGCTCATAGCCTCAGAGGTACTTAAGACATTGTAAACTCTGTACAATGTGTTCAGTAATAAAGTTGTTATTCTATATATCGACTTGTTACTGTCCTTAGCTTATTTTACAACAAAGCCTTCTTTCACGCTGCTACAGCTAAGGTGTTCAACTCGTTGTGATTAAGTTAACGTTCTTCAGAACATCTTTACGAGTACTCTCTCACTAGGCTCATAGCCTCAGAAGTACTTAAGACATTGTAAACTCTGTACAATGTGTTCAGTAAAAAGTTGTTATTCTACATATCGACTTGTTACTGTCCTTAGCTTATTTCACAACAAAACCTTCTTTCACGCTGCTACAGCTAAGGTGTTCAACTCGTTGTGATTAAGCTAACGTTCTTCAGAACATATCTAGACTTGAGTACTTCTACTCGAGTATCGTATCTCTTTTTGCAGCCATACACTCATCATCAACTCGAGTACTTGGCAATCACACAAGCATACAAGGGATCCAGATAATTGACTTACTCAAGTTTTCAATTATATTACATAAACACTTGTTTGGAATTACACTTGTTTTTCCCTAGTGTTTAACCTTTTTCCCTAGTGTTTATCCTACAGGTACATCTACCGGGGATCTATGAACTTGGAGACTGCTTCCGCGATTGGAGATGTCTGTTGCATCAACTCATTCAACCTGTCGTCGGTGCAATCTCCAGATCTTCCGTTCATGATGACCGTCAGATCCGCCTCTGCGTAGAAGGACTTGATGAAGCTCAGCACTTGATTTGGAATTGTGCAAGCCAGCCTCTGAGCATACTCCAAGATCTTCTTCGGCGTGTCTTTCAACCACTGCACAAGTGGACGCGGCTGAACTCCAGCAATTCTGGGCTCGAAGAGATTCGCCACTGGCTCGGCTGCTTCTGTCAAGGCTTTCAACTCAACTCACAGACCCTCGGCTTCTTCGATCTTGATCTTGAGCGACTGCATACAAGTTAGCAAGTCATTCCAGCCATCAAGGCGAATCTGCATTTCGCGCTCAAGTTCCATGTACCGCACCTTATAATCGGCTTCATGATCCATGCGAGCTGACTCTTCACGGTTATAGGCCAACTACCAGTCCAGCGCCTTGTTCTTGTACTTTTCAACCTCTTCAGTCAGCTCTGCAGAAGATCAAGACTACTTATCAGAAGGCAGTGTGCATGGAAAAAGTACTCTATGATGAATTCAGAAAGGAGGAATACCTTTGTTCTTCTGGCGCAGTGACTTGCTTTTCCCAATAATGTCATCCTTCTGAGCCGTCAGCTTCTGGATTTCATTGTGGTACTCTGCGGCGTTACCATCAAGCTTTTCTTGCAGCTTCAGAGACAAGGTCTTCTGCTCCTTGAGTTGTTCTCTGAGTTGCGAGACTTCTTTGATGTCTGCCGCGTGTTGCTCGAGCAGGCGAGTCTTGCACTTTGACTACTTGACTACTTCCTGCAAGAGCAAAACGACTTAAGAGTCAAAGACAGGATATCTTTGGCTAAAAGTACTCTATAAGAGATTATGACTTACCGCAAAGAGCTTCTCAACACTGCGGAACATCTCGGCATGCGCCTGCAAGTTATCCTCATCCAAGCATGAGTTGTCATACGGCATCAGGTCTTCAGCCCTGGATTGAGTACTCGTGCTCGCCTCTGAGTACATCGCAGCGCTGCGCAGAGGAGCCGGATCTTCAATTATTGGCTCATGCGGCACTATGCGGTCCTCTGGGTTATCTTCGAGCGCTAGCTGTGCTTCAATCTGACGCATGGGGGCTTCAGCAACGGGGATTTCTTCGTGGTGCAGTCTGGCTTCTGGATCAACCTCCAAGCCTTCATTCACCACTGCCTCAATGTCTTCGGGTTGCTGAGCCCTGGGCTTGGAAGCCGCCTCCACTACTGCTTTGGCTACGTCGCTCCAGAGGAAGCGCATTGCTTGTGCAGCATCAACTTCAGCGGCTACTTCTTGGGGCTCTGGAAGCGCATCGTCTTGTTGTTCTAGAGGGTTCTGATCTCCTCCGGCAAGACTACTTTCAGAGGCTCCCCACTTCACATTAGTATATTTACTGCATCAACAAGTTGGTCAGCATATTCAAGACTAACAACAATAAGAAGTACTCGAGTACTTGGGTACTTATAGAGCAGCTCGAGGCACTACAACTTTTGGTCCCAGCATGTCAAAAAATGAAGGCGCCACTGGCACCATTAGCACACTTTCCACCAACGGCACACTTCCTGGTACCATGGCTTCTTGTTGCTCATGCGTCACCATCTCAACGGTTGACGTTGGAACCACCTCGGGTTCTGTTGTTCTTGCTGGGCTACTCGAGGGTACATTGGCTGCACTCTCGATAACCTGCGCAAGTCAAAATTCAAGTCATTACAACAGAGAGCAAGTATTCAACATGATATTGACTACTTCAAGTTCTCAAAACTCACCGTAATGGATGGCAGAGCTGTGACCTTCTTCACAGCCCGCTTCCCCACTGTGGTTCTCTTCTTCCGCGGTGGCAGCGTCACATCATCTGCAAGAGATGAAGCCGGCCTTTTCATTGCCCCTGCGGAGACACCACTAGGGATTGGCGCCCCAGAGTACCCGTAACGGCCTTTCACTTCAAAACGCTGTTGAAGCGTTTGGCCGTCATCGTCACTCGAGGAGGCGTCCTCCACCAAGACTTCTTCTTCCCCTTGAGCAGATCGACTACTCTCGGGGGCTTGAGCTTCAACTTCTGTCGGCTCTCCTTCCGGCGTTTGTAGTGGATCTTGGGGACGAGGAGGAGGGTTGGAAACAAACTTCAAGACATCCTCCCGCGAAACAGAGCAAACATTAGCTTCACGACTACTTCTAATAAGTACTCGGGGGCTAGTCTGAGATTACTCACCAGACGCGGAGGGTTGTCAGCGCTATACTCTTGGACAGCTGCAGGAATTCTGTGAAGATTCTTGAAAATCTTCTGCAGTCTCTCCATCACGAGATCATCACTGATCTCCTTGGCAGACAGCCTTGAGCCATCATCAGCTCCCGTGTACTCGTATCCAAGATGCTCCCGCTGCATCAAGGGTTGTACTCGCCGCTTCATGAAGCTGAAGGCTACTCTCTCAGCAGTCAAGCCTTGTGCCTTCTTCAGCACAATCTTGGCCAGCAGCTCTGGAATCTGTATGCACTCTTGCATTGTTGGCTCATCCTTCCAGAGCCTGTCATATACTAGCGCGAACATGCTTGGTTTCGGCAGCTGAGGTGGGGCGTTGTCAATGTAGAACCACCTGGTCTTCTAGTCTTGGTTCGAATCTATTAAGTCATACTTGAAGTACAACTCTTGTGCCTTCTGGCGCATCTGAAGATCGGCTCCACCAACTACTACCGGGAAGTTTGCGTTGGGCTGCGGCTTCAGACGGAAAATCTTCCTAAACAAAGCCCAATGTGGGCGAATTCCAAGGAAAGCCTCACAAAAGTGCACGTACACTGTGATCTGGAAGATGCTGTTCGGGTTCAGATGCATGTGCTCCAGCTTGAAGAAGTCGAGGAATCCCCTGAAGAAATCCGACGACGGCAGAGTCAACCCACGCTCGACGAAGTGGCCGAACATCGGGATTTCATCTGGAGTCTTCTCCATTGGCCACGCATCTCCAGTGGCAGAGCTCCATCCAGCGATTGCCTTCTCCCGCAGCAACCCGGCGGCTTCGAGGGCCTTGATATCATCCTCCCTCATCTTGGATTTCTTCCAAGAGACAGCTTGGCTTGGTGGCTTCGTGATCACCATGGTCTTATACTTGGGCTCCGGCAACTGATTTTTGCCAGGGCCAGATTTCCTCTTCTGACCCTTGGACGGCGCGGGCTTCATCCTTTCAGTCACGAGGGTCTTCTTTCGCATTGACTCGAGGGCTGCGAGGGGGTGGAGGAGGAAGCACTTGGCGGTGTAGATGATCAAACTCTGTGGTGGCTGCGGATGCTAAGGCTTTCCTTCTGGATCTAAGGGCGAATGGAAGCAGTGAAACCCTAAGGGATACCCCTTCGGGTATTTATAAAACCAAAACCCTAACGGTTTGACCTGGTGACCCTTCGTATTCAACAGATTGGTTTCACACAGGCAAAATTTTCGGCTAAATTAGAGGACTTAAATCCAAGACCTGCCCGGCTCCATCTTGGGGGCTCGACTACTCGATGAAATTGGATTTCACTCAGTTACAGTTCACTGAATTCAGGCCACTATTCTACAGTCAGATTGGATCCTTCAATTCGAGAAAGTACTCGACTCAAGGCTCGGGGGCTCCGTGCCACGTGTCCTTCAGTTTTTCTCAGGATTTTACGGGATTATTTGACGAAGACTACTGATTGACCCTCAGCTTCAATTGTCAATTCAAACTAAGGCTCGGGGGCTACATCCATATAGGATGCGATTTTAGTAATCGCATTCCTATATTATTTCTTCGGATTTTCCATGGATTTTTCGGAGCAAGATCAAAGACTAGAAGATTGACCCTCAGCTTGAATCCTGGATTCGACCTAAGGCTCGGGGGCTACATTCCATATGGAATGCGATTTTAGTAATCGCATTTCCATATGGAACTTTGATGCAAAGATTTCAAGAACGAAGCGGGTATTATTGAAGACCTTCAAGGGAAGTACTCGGGGACGCTTGGGAACAACTCGAGAAGACTTCAAGACTACTCATGGAGTTAGCTGGAGTACCTTCCAGCCTCGAGATGATTCAAGTACTATTGAAGATTGAAGCTTGTAGAACTCGGGGACGCTTGGGAACTACTCGCAGAGACCTTCAAGACTACTTGGAAGCATCACACTCGACTACAAAGTACTCGGGGGCTTGTCGACCAGGCATCCCTGGGCCCACCACACATGTGGGCCATACCCGGGAGATAAGAACATGCACTCCTGGACTACTCGACTAGTGGACCGCGGTGCAAGATTACCATGGACCACAAGGCAAGACAAGACGGACAAGGACTTGTGCTAAGACTAGGATAAGCTTTCTATAACTCATATAGGATACTCCGAGTCCTACTCGAATAGTACTCTTGTACCAATCCGACTTGTAACACTGCCTCTCGTGGCATATAAGGCGAGGCAGGGACCCCTCTCAAGACATACGCAATCAATACAGAGCCACGTAACATACAGGACGTAGGGTATTACGCGCATTGCGGCCCGAACCTGTCTAATTGTGTGCCCCATGTCCCACCATCGTGTTCCTGATCGCAGCGAGCCCCACTGCACAATGTACTACTTCGGGTACCCCGTCGTAGGCTCGGTGTCTAAAACACTAACACCGAGGGCCCCTGAAAATAGAACAGGACGGCTTTCTCGGTAGTACCGACCTAGTGTAAGTGCAATCAAGCCCTAAGTGGGTTTTGGTGATGTTGACCACACAATTAAAGGACTAATAAGCTTTTGAGTATGAGCTGCAGGTTGAAAATAGTCAAAGGATGCAAAAGTGTTAAAGGTGACCCCTCATTTAAAAGGAAGGCTTCCATAGGCTCAAATGAAGGTTTAAATTCATTTTATATTTTGAAATTGAGTTTATGACAAGCCGTACTATCAAGGGGGATTCTAATAGTGGTTTGGGTCTAACCAAGTGCATAAAAACCATATCCAACAATCCTAAAACCCATCCACAAATGATCTGTCAGTCTGCTGTTACTCCTCTGCAAACTGCAGAGGTTCTGCATATTTTCGCAGAAGCCTCTGCTGTTCTCTCTGTCAGACTGTCAGTTATAGTGTTCGCAGATGTTCTGCATATTTTCGCAGAAGGTCTGCGACTTGGAACAGAGCCGTTACTGTTCAGATCTGAGGGGTATTTAATCCCCTTCTTCCCCAACGGTCTCCTGCCCGTTCCTCCTGCGCCCCAACAGTGCCCATAGCTTCTCTCTCACTCAAGCATTGACTCCCACCAACTCGAAGCCAAATTCCATCCTTGCATTCAAGTTGAGAGTGATTTCCTAGTGAGAAAAGCAAAAGAATTCCTTCCATCTTGTTCTTGTGCACTTGGTGAAACCCTAGCTCTCTTGGTGGATCTATTACTCTTGGAGCCTTGCTCCTAGACGCCTAGAGGTTACTTGGGAGCTTCCAAGCATTGTGTGGCAGCCCCAAGTTGTTTGTATTACCCTTTGTGACTAGTGGAACCCTCCATCTATTACTTTGGTGATAGGTGTGAGAGAGGAGTGGATCTAGAGAGATCCCAAAGCCTTTGTGGCTTACCTCAACAACGTGGATGTAGGCTAACCTTTGTGGTGAGCTGAACCACGGGGTAAATCTTGTCTCTCGTGTGCTTTATCTTGTTTTGCCTTGTTATAGCATGCTTATCTAGGGTTTGCCTTCGATCTACTTGTTAGTTAGCTTGGTAAAGGGTGCTTGTGCTTATATCTCTGTTTTACCTTCCTACTAACATCTCTAAGGCTTCAGATCTGTTTCCCTTTGTTTTATCCGCATCTGTTGTTGTTCTGTCTGCAGAACGTAGAGGTTCTACGAATATTCGCAGAAGCTCTGCAGTCTGGCAGAAAACAGCAGAAAAGCCTGATTTTATTTTGTAGGCCTATTCACCCCCCTCTAGGCCACTTGCATTGATCCTTTCAATTGGTATCAGAGCCAAGTACCTCAGTTTGCACTTAACCGTGCGAGGAAATGGCAAGTGGAGATGAAAGGCCCGAAGGGGACAAGGAAATTGGTGAACCCACCAACAAGGGTGCAGCTGAAGCTTCAGGAGTGGATGGGGATTCCTCCTCTGCTCATGAGAAGCTTGAAAAGCTCAAGAAAGCAATGAAGGAAGACAGCAAGAAAGAAAAAGAAAAGAAGAAAGAAAAAGAAGAAAAGAAGAAAGAAAGAGAAAAGAAGAAGAAGAAGAAGGAGGAAGCAAAGAAGAAGAAGAAGAAAGATCCTTCACCTCCACCTTCATCTTCATCCTCATCGGTGCCCTCATCTTCATCAAGTGAGAATGGAGATGATGATGATGAGTACTATGGTGCAAGAATGCCCAAGAGAACGCTCAAGCTCAAGTCCAAGCCCAAGAAGAGCTATGGAAGCGTATCCTTTAACTATGATTGCTTGACTACTTCCAAAGATAACATGTCTATTCCCGTTGGCAAATTACCTCAATTTGATGGCACTAACTTTGCCAAGTGGAAGTATCTAATGAAAGCCTACCTTACGGGCTTGCACTTGGATTTGTGGAATATTGTGTGTGTAGGTTTTGAAGACCCCGAAGATAAAGAGAATCTTACATCACAAGATTGCCGCAACATAAGAAGAAATGCCCAAGCCACTATCATTCTTCTTAGTGCTTTGAATGGACAAGAGTACAATAGAGTGAATGGCTTAGAGATTGCCAAAGAAATTTGGGACACTCTCCATATTGCCCATGAAGGGGTTGACAAAGTGAAGAAATCCAAGATAAGCATTATGATGTCTGAACTCAATAGATTCTCTATATTGGAGGGTGAAGGACCTCAAGATATGTTTGATAGATTGATGGTCATTGTTGGGAAGATTAGAGGCTTGGGTGGTGATGAATTAGATGACCACTATGTTGTGAAGGTGATGTTGGAGGCCTTTGCTCCTAGAAACCCCACTCTAGTCACCTTGATTAGAGAGAAGAAAAGATTTGAGGAATTCTCTCCAAATGTTGTCCTTGGAAGAATTCTTACACATGAGCTCATGGACATAGAGATACAACATAGAAAGAAGATTGGAGAGCTAGAGTCCAAGATGAACAATATGAAGGTCAAAGATGTGGCTCTTCAAGCTAGCAAGTCAAGCAAGCCCTCTACTTCATCTAAGCTATCCAAGTCAAAATCAAAGAAAGTTGAAGTAGAGAGCTCATCAAGTGATTCAAGTGAAGACGAGGATGAAGGTGCTCAAGTTGAGATTGGTGATATAGCCCTATTCATGAGAAGATACAAGAAGGGTTTGAAGAAACAAGGCTACAAGTTCTCCAAAAGAAAATATCCCAATCACAAGAAGAGAACTTGCTACAATTGTGGAAGCACGGAGCATTTCATTGCGGATTGTCCCAATGAAAAGAAGGATGGCAAGTATGACAAGAGCAAGGACAAGTACAAGAAAGATCACAAGCCATATCATAAGAAGAAGAGCTATGGTGGAGAAGCCCACATTGGACATGAATGGAACTCCGGTGATGAGAGCTCAAGTGATGAAGAGGAGAAAAAGAAGGTGGCAACCGTGGCTATCAAGAACCCCTCCTCTACATCAAGGCTCTTCAACAACTTAAGTGATGATGAAGAAAGCACCACCATTCATTGTCTTATGGCTATGGGTGAAAAGGTAGAATCCTCCTCCAAACCCTCCTCTCCACCTAGTGATAGCTCGGACATAGACTCTAGTGATGAAGAAATAGAACAACTAGTTGGTAAAATTGATAAACAATCAAAAGACTTCATGGCTAAGCTAGTGGTTGAACTAGAGAAACACCAAGGTCTTCTTGCTTCGGAGAGGAGTGAGGTTGAGGCCCTAAGATTGGAAGTTGATCATAACTTGGCCATCATCACTACTCTTAGGGAAGAACTTGCTGCCTCTCAAGATCAAAATAATTCTCTCAAAACTAGGAATGAAGAGCTTGAGGAGCAATATGGTCTCCTTTGGAGTAGTACCTCACACCCCTCCAAAGCAAAGGGAGAATCTAGTTCTTCTACTAGCAAGGGCTGTGATAAATGCCATAATATTGATGTTGAATCTTATGCTACTAACCTTGCTAATATGGATCTATGAAGAAAGAAATTGCTAGGCTCAACACTATCATAGCTAATGGATGCATGAAAGATGAAGGCAAGAAAAAGTTGGATCATAAATATGAGAGGATGCTCTACCAGAATACAAGGCATGGTTTTGGGTACAACGAGGACAGCAAGACTGCTGAAAGGAAAATCATCAATGGTAAAGAATGTCTGAACTTCAGCAGCAATGGGTTTCTGTTTGCCCAGACTGCAGAGGTTCTGCAGAAAAATGCAGAGGCTCCTCGGTCTGTAGACAGGAAACTGAAGAAATCCCAGACTGCAGAGGTTCTGCAGAAACATGCAGAAGTTCCGCAGTCTGGAGTCAGGAAGGACAGCAACAAGAAGAAACTCAAAGTCGGACCTCAATATGCTTCCAAGACCCCCAGCAACCATGCACAAGCAAACAACCATCATATGTTGCCCAATAGAAACAAGTTTGCTCACATAAACAAGGCTCATGCATCCACCAACATACAACCTAGCTATGTGTTGAGATGCAACAACCTTGGTAAAGTTGTTGCCACGTATGTTGGAAATCAGTCCAACATATATGTGAAAAGGTCACTAAGGGTTCCTAAGATTTTGGTTGCTAACGTGGAGGGCCCCAAGTCAAATTGGGGACCTAAAAGAAGGAACTAAATTGTTTTGTAGGTATACTCCTCCGGTGGATCAAGTTGGGTGCTTGATAGTGGATGTACACATCATATGACCGGAGAAAGGAGTATGTTCTCCACCTATCTCCGCCTAGAAGGACCAAGAGAAAGAATTGCTTATGGTGGTGATGCTAGTGGAGAAGTCATTGGAGTTGGTGATATCCCTATCTCTTCTAAATATTCAATTACTAATGTGCTTCATGTTGATCCGTTGGGTTACAATCTTCTATCCGTTTCACAACTTAGTGAGATTGGATTTGATTGTCACTTTTCGGATAAGGGTGTTTCCATCATTAAGAGGGAGGATTCCTCTATTGTCCTTACGGGTCGCTTGAAGGGAAGACTTTACCTAGTTGATCTCAACAAAAGTAAAGTCACCCCTAAGACTTGTTTGGTGCCAAAATCTAGCATGGGTTGGTTATGGCATCGCCGACTAGCTCATGTTGGCATGAGGAACTTGGCCAAAGTCTTGAAAGATGAACACATCCTTGGACTAACTAATGTTCATTTTGAGAAAGATAGGATATGTCAAGCATGCCAAGCCAGGAAACAAGTAGGTGCACCTCACCCACCAAATAGCATCCTCACTACTACAAGCCCTTTGGAGCTCATTCATATGGATCTATTTGGACCGGTGGCCTACATAAGCATTGGTGGTAATAAATATGACTTGGTTATTGTTGATGATTTTTCTCGCTTCACGTGGGTGTTCTTTGTGTTTGAAAAGAGTGAAGTACAAGGGAAGGTGAAGACCTTCATAAGAAGAGCACAAAGGGAATTCGGTTTGCCCGTCAAGAAAGTGAGAAGTGATAATGGCTCCGAATTTCGCAACACCAACGTTGAAGAATTTCTTGATGAAGAGGGCATCAAGCATGAATTTTCAGCTCCCTATACCCCTCAACAAAATGGGGTGGTTGAGAGGAAAAATCGCATACTCATAGAGATGGCAAGAACCATGTTGGATGAATACAAGACGCAAGACATCTTTTGGGCCGAAGCTATCAACATGGCTTGCCATGCCATCAACCGCCTCTATCTTCACAAGTTTCACAAGAAGACTTCCTATGAGCTTATCACTAGTAAAAAGCCCAAGGTGTCCTACTTTAGAGTGTTTGGGTGCAAATGTTTCATTCTAAACAAGAAGCCCCGAAGCTCTAAGTTTGCACCAAAGGTTGAAGAAGGTTTTCTTCTTGGTTATGGTCCTAATGAACACGCCTACCGTGTCTTCAATCTATCCTCCGGAAGGATTGATGTCACAGTGGACGTTATCTTTGATGAATCTAATGGCTCTCAAGTGGAGCAAGTTGATATGAATGTTGTAGGAAAGGAGACGCCACCTTGTGAAACAATCAAGCAATTGGCCATAGGTGATATTAGACCAGTTGAAGAACAAGAAGATGATGAAGAACAACTCTTATCTTCAACACCACTCGAAGGGCCTGAAGTCACTGGTTCTGCAGGTGTACAGACTGCAGAGGTTCTGCATAAAAATGCAGAGGACGAGGTTCTGCAAAGAAATGCAGAAGTTCTGCAGTGTGGGAATTCAGCACCTCCAGTCACTGAGAACCAGGGAATTAATCAGCAAGAGGATGATCAACCAAGTGCATCTGAGCCTCAAGCTGATGATAATGATGAAGACCAACCCCTACACCAACCTCTTGGACCATCACACCCTCGTGTATATCAAGTTATACAATGGGACTACCCCGTTGACAATATTCTTGGGAGCATAAAGAGAGGGGTAACAACACGATCTCGTCTTAAAAATTTTTGTGCATTTTACTCGTTTGTTTCCTCTCTTGAACCTATCAAGGTGGATCAAGCTCTTGAGGATCCGGATTGGGTGATGGCTATGCAAGAGGAGTTGAACAACTTTGAAAGAAATCAAGTGTGGGAGTTGGTGGAAAGACCCAAGACAAATGTCATAGGCACCAAATGGGTCTTCCGGAACAAGCAAGATGAGTTTGGAATTGTGATTAGCAACAAAGCAAGATTGGTCGCTCAAGGGTACACTCAAGTAGAGGGACTGGACTTTGGAGAAACATATGCACCGGTGGCAAGACTTGAAGCAATTCGGTTTCTTCTTGCCTTTGCCACTCATCATGACTTCAAGTTATATCAAATGGATGTCAAGAGTGCATTTCTCAATGGACCACTCTCCGAAGAAGTCTATGTGGAGCAACCACTCGGTTTTGAAGATCCCAAGCGTCCTAATCATGTCTACAAACTCCATAAGGCGCTCTATGGGCTTAAGCAAGCACCAAGAGCATGGTATGAATGCCTTAAGGATTTCTTGCTCAAGCAAGGCTTTGAGATAGGCAAAGCCGATGCTACTCTCTTCACTAGAAAGGTTGATGGTCATATTTTTGTTTGCCAAATATATGTCGATGACATAATATTTGGTAGTACTAATGAAACTTTTTGTGAAGAATTTAGTAGGGTTATGACAAAGAGATTTGAAATGTCCATGATGGGTGAGCTCAAGTACTTCCTTGGATTTCAAATCAAACAAGCAAAGGAAAGAACTTTCATTTGTCAAACCAAATATACAAGAGACATGCAAAAGAAGTTTGACATGGACAAAGCTAAGCCCATCAAGACTCCAATCCCTACTAATGGACAATTAGATCTTGATGAAAAAGGGAAATCCGTGGATCAAAAGGTATATCGCTCTATGATCGGTTCTCTTCTTTACTTATGTGCATCTAGGCCGGATATTATGCTTAGTGTGTGCATGTGTGCTAGATATCAAGCTAACCCGAAAGAGTGTCATCTTATGGCCGTAAAGAGAATCTTGATATATCTAGTGCATACCCCTAACCTTGGCTTGTGGTATCCTAAGGGCTCCACTTTCGATCTACTTGGCTATTCGGATTCCGATTATGCCGGTTGCAAGGTAGATAGAAAGAGTACATCGGGGATATGCCAATTCCTTGGTAGGTCCCTAGTGTCTTGGAGTTCTAAAAAGCAAAACTCAGTAGCCCTTTCCACCGCCGAGGCCGAGTACGTTGTAGCCGGCGCTTGTTGTGCTCAACTCCTTTGGATGAAGCAAACCTTAAAAGATTACGGATGTCATTTCTCCCATATCCCACTTTTGTGCGACAATGAAAGTGCCATAAAGCTTGCAAATAACCCCGTAAGCCACTCTCGTACAAAACATATAGACATCCGTCATCTCTTCTTGAGAGACCACGAGACCAAAGGAGATATCGCTCTAAGTCATGTGAGCACCGAAAAACAACTAGCCGATATCTTCACAAAGCCTCTCGATGAGTCAAGGTTTTGTAGTTTAAGGAATGAGCTAAATATCCTTGATTCTCGCTGCGTGGTTTGAACTCTAGCACACTTTGTTGATGTGTGTTATCTTCATGAAAATGCTTTTGCAAAAGTTAAATATTGTGTTTCAAAATCTATTTTATATCCCAACTTGTCTCAAATGGCTATAGCTGTGTGATGTTTGATTGCTTTCTAGCCTATTGAGACAAGGTGTCCAAAACCTAGGTGAAGAACATTATGAAAAGACCAATATTCAGCTCAATCTGGAAGTTCTCTGTCTCTGTTCTCCAGTATGCAGAGGTTCTGCATTTATATGCAGAGGTAAAGGCGCTGCATTTATCTGCAGAGGTTCTGCGTCTTTATCTGACAGACCAAATCATTCAGTTCGCATGTCTCTGATGTGTACAGACACAACCCCAGACATGTCTTTGGTAACCAGAGGTTTTCAGGCGCTCCCTCGCGGTATCCTCTCTCACCGCTTCAAAGAAAAGGAAAAGGGGATATTCTTTTTTTTAACCCTATCTCTTACCCCGTCAAGGCAGTAACTTCTCTTTCACCGCTACCACACCGCTTTCACCGCATCTCGCTCTCGCTCTCGCAACCGCCTCCACTGCTCTGCGCTGCCGCCGCCCTCGTCGTCGGGAACCTCCTCCGGCCGCACCTCAAGATGAAGGAGATCCTTGCCCTGCTCCTCGACCGTGGCGGGTTGCTGGGTTGAGGAAGGAAGGGGGAGTAGGCAGCACCGTGCAGATCGAGATCTTCATTGACGTCCACAAGCTTCTCCGGCAACCACAAGACAAGAACCGTTCGAGGAGAAGGTCAAGCTCGTCTTCGTCAACCTCTCGACCTCATCTCCCTCTCCTCCAGTGCTGTTCAGATCTTGTGAGGCAGGGGAAACTATTGCACACACCGGTTCATCCCGGTCGGTTTCTCCGGCGCCACTAGATCACCTTGTGATCTAGGAGGGCCTCTAGGCTACGTCCTCGGCGTAAAAAGCCTCACAGATCTCTTCTCTCTCTCTCGGCCGAATCCAGAGGTATAACCTAACCCTAATCCGTGCCAGATCTACCTTTTCTCTCGGTTCTAAGGACAAATTCTTGAGTAGATCCTCTTATCTTTGCCTACTAGTGTTGTTGATATGGTACATTTTGGATTAAGGCTCAGTTGAAAGGTGAATCGAGTTTCACAGTCCTGTCACTGCAGAACGCAGAAGTTCCGCGTTTTTTCACAGAAGTTCTGCATTCTGCAGAGACAGTCACCGTGCCCTCGATTCACAGTTCAACTGAGTTTTCTCTCCAAAATGTTGCTGTTCCACAATACTCTCGTACCTTATCCTAGCTATCTTTATCTTTAGATGGAACCTGGAGGCTCTCAGAGGAAGGACAAGAGGGCTGTGCCCTATGAGGACTCTGAGGGAGAGGAAGCTTACAATGTCACCAGGGAGACTTTGTCAAGGCAACAGTCAAGCTCAAGAAAGGCAGCTCCAAAGAGAGGAAGAGGGTCAGCAGGACCTGTCACTGGCAGAGGCAGCCGTGCAGCAGCAACCCCTGTGAAGAATGATGGGGGAACTGAAGGGAAGACTATTCCAGTAGAGCTGCAGTCTCCAACTAGGCTTGGGGACATTGACAGCTCCTACATCAGAAACTTCAGAGGTAATCCCCAAAAGCAGCCTCCCACTAAGTATGATCACACATATCACATAGAGCATGAGACCTATGATGGAAAGGGAATTCAAGTCAAAACTGCTAGAGAGGTCAACCCTTATGAGTATCCTAGGTGTGCTGCCATTGATTATAGGTTTTGGTCACCATTTCACTATGATTTCTACAACACTATGATCAGAAACAAAAGTAGGATTATGACAATGAAATGGGTTGATTGGGGCCACATAGAGAGGAAGAGGACTGCTGAATCAATTGAGCTGCTGAAAATCATTGATGAACATGACTTGAGGGATATCATGGGGTTCAATTATGATTGGAATACTGAAATTATCAATCAGTTTCATGCTACCTATCACTGGGAAGCCAAGCATGACACTATACATTGGGTGACAGAGGGGGTGCATTAGAAGGTGGACTTCACCACCTTTTCAAGACTGTTAGGGTTTGGTCAAGAGGACAGAAATGCAGACAACATCTATTTTGAGACCAAGCTTAGAGGAAGGGATGTTCCTGAGTTATTTGAGTGTGAGGAGATGGCTAACAACAAGACCACAGGACTGAAACCTGTGTATTATGCCTTCAACAATCTGTTCAGGGAGACCATCAATCCAAAAGGGGACAGTGATGCCACTTCTCTTCGCAAATATGCAGTGAATCTGTTGAAGAGAATGCTCCCTACAGGTAAACGCTTCTCTGTAAGCAACTACATTTGGTATGAGTTGAGTGACTCTCTGAATGATGCTAGGAACAACTTCCCTTATGCTCCCTACATTATGTATGTGATTGAGATGGTTAGTGGGCTGCGGTTTCCTAAAGATTGTGCTCATAAATCCTACCAGCTAACATCTTGGGGCCACAAGCAAAAGGAGACAGTGCTCAAGTCTTTTCATGAGAAATCAGCAAGAGGCACCGACCCTTCTGAGGCTGGTCCTAGCACTGCAGCAAAGAAGGAAGGCAAGAAATTAAGGAAGATGATCAGGGATACTTTTGCCATGTGCAGATACATAGCTACTCAAGTTTTTGAGCTGAGGAAAGATGTTAATCAGCTCATGTTCAAGGCAAATATCTCTACTCCTACTCCTGTTCCTCCCCCTACCTTCTTTGTGGACACTTCTAGTGAGGAGGAAGCACAAGACATACCTGGTGATGATGAACCTCTTAGTGCTAGGGTGCCTCCCAAGGGACCTAAGTTTGTTGCTAGAAGGAAGAAGCTCAGTCCAAAGTTCCACTCAAGAAACCTATTGAAGTGGAATCAGAATCTGAGGCTGAAGAGGAAGAAGAACCAGCTGCTGCCTCCACTACTCCAGAGGAAGAAGAGGAAGAGACTGACTGGAGCCAAGATGAGTGAAGAAGATGGCCTGATCCAAGCTAAATCCTCTCTTTCTTTTTCTTCTCTTTTTGCTATCTGTTGACAAAGGGGGAGAATGAGGAAAGATTGAGATGCATCTGTCATTTTGGTGTTGAAAAACTTGATCTTTTGTGAGATGTGAGAGTGCAGTATCCTCTCTGAACTTAATCTCTGAAACATGGTCTGTAATATATTTGGGCTTTGCCTCTGTTGGCAAGCCATGGTTGGTTGTGGACAAGATTTGTGGGATTTAAAACTTTAAAACTGTGTGATGTGATGTAATAGGACTAGATGATCTTGCCTTGCTTATTTCTTAATCTAAGTTCCTATTACTTGCTGTTATCTGTTGAATATGTATCTGCCTGTGATGTTTGTTGGAGTTGCTGTGTTCCAGGATGCAGAGGTTCTGCAAATTTTCGCAGAGGCTCTGCTTTGCAGAGGTTCTGCATATTTTTGCAGAGGGTCTGCGGTCTGGACACAGCTGACTCTCTAATTGTTTCTATCTGTCATATGCATCACGGCTTGTATGTTACACAGTTCTTTTGCACCCCACGATGAAATACATACAATGTATCTAGTTTCACTTACCCATTTTTATATGCAAACATGTCTCATACACATATTTTCTCTATTCAAAAGAGAGATGCATATACTAAGGGGGAGCATTGTATACATTCCATCAAAAGCTCAATCTTTGCAATTAAATGTAAGCTTTAATTGGGTTGTCAACATCTACCAAAAAGGGGGAGATTGTAAGTGCAATCAAGCCCTAAGTGGGTTTTGGTGATGTTGACCACACAATTAAAGGACTAATAAGCTTTTGAGTATGAGCTGCAGGTTGAAAATAGTCAAAGGATGCAAAAGTGTTAAAGGTGACCCCTCATTTAAAAGGAAGGCTTCCATAGGCTTAAATGAAGGTTTAAATTCATTTTATATTTTGAAATTGAGTTTAGGACAAGCCGTACTATCAAGGGGGATTCTAATAGTGGTTTGGGTCTAACCAAGTGCATAAAAACCATATCCAACAATCCTAAAACCCATCCACAAATGATCTGTCAGTCTGCTGTTACTCCTCTGCAAACTGCAGAGGTTCTGCATATTTTCGCAGAAGCCTCTGCTGTTCTCTCTGTCAGACTGTCAGTTATAGTGTTCGCAGATGTTCTGCATATTTTCGCAGAAGGTCTGCGACTTGGAACAGAGCCGTTACAGTTCAGATCTGAGGGGGTATTTAATCCCCTTCTTCCCCAATGGTCTCCTGCCCGTTCCTCCTGCGCCCCAACAGTGCGCATAGCTTCTCTCTCACTCAAGCATTGACTCCCACCAACTTGAAGCCAAATTCCATCTTTGCATTCAAGTTGAGTGTGATTTCCTAGTGAGAAAAGCAAAAGAATTTCTTCCATCTTGTTCTTGTGCACTTGGTGAAACCCTAGCTCTCTTGGTGGATCTATTACTCTTGGAGCCTTGCTCCTAGACGGCTAGAGGTTACTTGGGAGCTTCCAAGCATTGTGTGGCAGCTCCAAGTTGTTTGTATTACCCTTTGTGACTAGTGGAACCCTCCATCTATTACATTGATGATAGGTGTGAGAGAGGAGTGGATCTAGAGAGATCCCAAAGCCTTTGTGGCTTACCTCAACAACGTGGATGTAGGCTAACCTTTGTGGTGAGCTGAACAACGGGGTAAATCTTGTCTCTCGTGTGCTTTATCTTGTTTTGCCTTGTTATAGAATGCTTATCTAGGGTTTGCCTTCGATCTACTTGTTAGTTAGCTTGGTAAAGGGTGCTTGTGCTTATATCTCTGTTTTACCTTCCTACTAACATCTCTAAGGCTTCAGATCTGTTTCCCTTTGTTTTATCCGCAGCTGTTGTTGTTCTGTCTGCAGAACACAGAGGTTCTGCGAATATTCGCAGAAGCTCTGCAGTCTGGCAGAAAACAACAGAAAAGCCTGATTTTATTTTGTAGGCCTATTCACCCCCCCTCTAGGCCACTTGCATTGATCCTTTCACCTAGGGCCGGAACTACCGAGGGGTTCAAGAAAACCAGACAGAAAGCCTTTATCAGTACTACCGGCCTAGGGCCGGTACTAACGACAAATGCCAGAACTAGGAGAACCAAAGGGTTTGTGTACGTGTAGGCTTTGTGTCTCTCTTGGTTTTCTTGGTTCACCTTTCTAAGCACTTCTAGCATCTCTAGACGGTCAATTCGCATCCCTCTTTATAGTACGGTGTTTCGTATACTCAAATTCGAAATATAAATCAATTTAATCCTCCAAATGAGCTTCAACACCGAGTAGAAGGTATGAGGGGCTTCTTTTGATTAAATACGAATTTTCTCCCTTTAATCCCTGCACACATCTCATTCAAAGCATTAAATCATCCAAATTGTATTGTCATTATCACCAAAAAATTAGGATCCTAGATGCACTTTCATCCTTACAAGTTAGTCAATCCTTCATCTTTAATATAAGAAACATGAGACAAAGATCACAATGTAAACATGGACGTTTAGAAATTTACCAATTCAAGACTTACCCCACAACTCATACCTTTTCACTAGAGATCCTGAACTCCAACCATACTTACTTTCTTACTTCCATCAGAGGGTTTTCTCGAGCTTTTATAAGTAAAATTCCTGCATAAAATATTTGACTAACTCCTCCTCCAAGTTCTCACATGTCACTCATTTAAAGTGGCTATCCTAGATAATTCATAAACTCTCACCTCTCATAAGTCTCTCATTTATAATGTAAGGTGGAGCTATATGTATGGCTAGTGGAGTTAACACAAATACTATCAAGCTAAGAAAATCCTCTAATGGCCGTTCACCTTCCAAGCCAATGATCATGACAATTAAATCATAATGTAAGGGTATCAAGAATGAGAAGATTTAGAATGGTGGACATGTGCAAAGGGAAAAAGAATCATGACTTCAAGGCACTAATGATGTCCTCATAACGGTTGGTATTGTAGCCGAGCATTCACTGTTCATAAACCAACTTTGGTCTCACATGTAAGCATTATTTAAAAATAGAGTGTTCCAAGTCGTCATAAAATTCAGTAAGGTCCCACATGTAAGCATTTTCGCCAGGTCAGCGGAGGCCAAGTCAGGAACATGTAAGCATTTTTGCTAGGTCAGCGGAGGTCAGGTCACGAAATGTTGCAAAAACAATTTGCCATGGCATGGGTTCGAACGAGAGACCTGGAGGAACAAGACTGTGCTGTTTACCACTGCAGTACTTCTTGGTTGTGTGAGTTTTGTGGGAAACTCAGCTAATAGTTCATGTGAATTATTTACTGTGACCAGGTCCCACGTGTAAGTTTCAGGTGAGTCCATAATTACGTATCGAATGGCTGGCAAGACACTTCACTCAGACTTCGCAAAGACTTTCGACTTCCACTACGCAGATCTGTAATGGCTCGTGGTAGGAATGGCGGATCCTAGCGGTGAGGGGAAGATGGTTGCGCCGCTACCTCCCAGCAACAAGAGGATGAGACAGCACGACGAGGTCGGTCCTCTGGTTTGAGCAGCTATATTTTCCCCTATCTTCCTAGGGTTGGGGATATCTAGATTTAGGGATCTGGAGGATTGATGAGCATATATGGTAGATTCAAATTTCATTATTGTACCTTTAGATTTGCACTTCGATTGGTGTTAGAAGTTGATAAGATATAGACAATTCATGTTAGATTCAGTTAGTTTTCAATTTGCATCGTCTTACGGTATGTTTTGTATTTTAGTAGCTTCTAGATGTGCTTCCAGCCACTCGTTTTATGGATTTTTGTCGAGGTGCACAATTGATAGGATTGATAGGTCCTTCTATTTTCAATTTGCATTGTTTTATGGATTGGTAGATTGAAGATACTATTTCGGAATTGCAGACCGTGAAGGGACATCTAGATTCTGCCACGATTGTTAGTGTTTGCACAATTCATAGGTGTTAGATTCAATTAGTTTCCAATTTGCATCATTTGATGGATCGATAGGTTCAGTTAGGACAGCCATGCCCTTGCTGAGTTTATGTAGGTAGCAAACAACCAGGTTCTGTGGCGTCTGGTGGTTGTTTTACTGTACTCATACAATTGGGTTCAAGAGATTCAGGTTTTTTTATAGACTGAGATGAGTTCATTTTTCAGATCGAGATGAGTTTTCTCCAAGAATGAGTTTATTTCTCCAAGAACATCTTAATATTATTTTACAAGATCTGGATGTCTCGTCCCGGGAGAGGACTCGTTAGGATCTCTAGGGAAATTGAAAACATAATATCTCAGTTAGCTATGAAAGAGAAAGAGCTTCAGTACTCACCTAAGAACAAGGAAACTAAGGGTAGAGATGGCTCTGAAGGCCAAAGACATTGGAATAAATGCGTCAATGAATGGGTAGAACATTGAGTTTGTTTGGCTAGTCTTTTCTTTTAAATGTTCGAGAAGTTCATTGTCAGTTGGACTGAAACGGGTACTCTTGCCTATTGGTACCCGTTTCAGTCCAACTGACAATGAACTCCTTAAACATTTAAAAGAAAAGATTGACCAAACAAACTCAATACCCTACCCATTCATTGATGTGTTTATTCCAATGTCTTTGGCATTCAGAACCAGCTATGTCCTTAGTTTTCTTGTTCATAGGTTAGTACGAAACCTCTTTCTCTTTAGTAACTAATTGAGATATTAAGTTTTCAATCTCCCCGGAGATCCCGACGAGCGCTTTTCCTAGGACGAGACATCTAGCTCTTCTGAAAGAACTTTAAGAAATGCAAGAGAGACTCACAAGACCAAAAATTCACAGCATGAGATGCAGAAGGTGAAGGAACAGCTGCAGGAGACCAAACATGAGATGGAGAAGTTCTAGCAATCGTTATGATATGAATGTGTAGTTATTGTTGTGAAACTTGTATCATGCTTGTATTTTGGTGTTTGCTACCGGATCATCTTATGATGGTTGCTACTTGGTGTTGTGAACTTTGTGGTCATGAGTTGAGAAACTTGTTGCTACCTGAAAAAAGAAGCTAAAATTATAAAAAGAAGCTAAAACTATAGCCATTTGGTCGAATGGTTAATCTTGAGCTCTTACGATGTTTGCTAATACGTAGGATAGCAAAATCTTGTTGCTACTCCTCCTACTACTGTTGCTACTACTGCTGCTACTACTGCTGCTCCTGCTACTACTGCTGCTCCTGCTACTACTATTGCTCCTCCTCCTCCTACTACTACTACTATTTTTTCATTGTAAGATGTTGGGTTTTCTCATTGCGTAGCAGTGACAATTTAATCCTGTCCGACTGAATACTACAAAATAGACTTTATGGATGAGGAAGCTACAGTCTATTGGTATTTTGCAGGGAGGACCTTCTTGAGTAACAAATGCCTAACTGCTTGTTTCCCAAGTGTCTCCTATTCCAGTCTGAAAAAAAGCAAGGTCCCACAAGGCCATAATTTATTGTGACAAAAAAGGAGGAAAATAAAAAAAGAAATAATGATGCGAACCTAGTAGGGTTTGTGGCCGATCTTTCGATGAGAGGCGTGGAGGATAACTTCGATTGGAGGACACGATGTTCACGGCCCGACTACAACCTTCCAAGGATGCGCCTTAGCAACCGATACACCGTCTCCTATGGCTGTCACGATCTTGTGGAGCGTGTCAACCGCCACTAGGGCAACCGTTCCTGCAAGCAACTGAAGAACAAGCAAGAACAAGTCTAACTAGCAACTCAATTGCAAATGTGGAGATGGAAACCAATCTGATATCACCAAGTTAGGGTTCCGAATCAGGTAGAACGGGTGGTCTAGCCGACACACGCGTCTACAAGGAAGTAGCAATGGCTAAACTTACAACGAAACAAAACCCAATCTGTTTGTGATGGCTATGGGGGTATATGAGAGGGTAGGGGCATGACCAGGACCTGGTGGGGGTCGTGCTCCAACCCTAGGACGCGCCCCTATGAGCTCCGACATGATACACGGGCCAACGGGCCAAAACCGAGCAATGTAGCACCTTGACAGATTGTGGATGTCAACTTGTTTCGACGATTCCCGTCGACTCAGATATTATTTTGACATGAGACCAGTGCCATTGGAAGCTCTATGAAATTATCTTTCCAACCATATAATGAACGTCCCAAACGGAGTCGGTATGAGGTCGTGGCGTCCGTTTGAAGTTGACCCAGTCATGCAGTCCGAATCCAGCACCCAAAACGTGTTGGCCTTGATCTCTTTCCATCTTCGGGCCAAAAGTGACGTGGTGGCCTGGTGGAGAACGTGGGGAACACTTGGACTTGGCCCCCAATCAACCTCTTTGGTCCTCCATGCCTTCCATGTGTGTTGAGCACCCTTTTTGATCCACGTAAGTATTTCTGAAAATGACAATTAACAAACATCATAGTGCAGCAACAATTCATCAAATATATTGGATACAATGATGATAAGGAATCGGTTCACCTTAGAATAAAAAACATGCTATTGTGGTCATATCTGAGATGGTGATGTCCTCATCAAACAATGTCAATAACAAAGGTCGAACCCATGACCTTTATTCTGAAGAGGTTGACAGCACTACCACTGAGACATGATGCAGTTTGTGTTATTTGAGCCAAATAGATATCTTATATTAGTTTTTTCTACCATTGTCGTTATGTTGGTGTTTGCTACTTGGTGGTGTCAACTTTGTTGTTATGAGTTGAGAAACTTGTTGCTACTTGATCATCTTATGATGTTTGATACTCGCTGGTGTGAACTTTGTGGTGATGAGTTCCTATGAGATGCCATCTTATTATGCCGATTTTGTTTAATCTGTTTCAAATTGATTCGAGCATACTCCTAATCACGATTCTAAATTCATAAGCGTTGCATAACTGCAGAACTAGGCAAAAAAGAAGGTAGAGGGAGAACAACGGATATATCGTAATAATATAGTGATACAAGGGGGCATGCTCTTGTGTAACCATGCATTTGTCTTGAGCTTCGAGTAGAGAAGAGATCATGCCAATAACCCATGACAACCGAAGTCAAACAAGTGCATATTTTTCACTCATCGAAAATTGAGATGTGCACTTAATTTGGGACGAATAAGTGCACATTTTGACTCCTCGAAAAATGAGATACAGAGTACAGTATGCGATTATTTTGGGACGGAGGGAGTACAACGTTTCTTCCAGTCCTCATAAATATCCTACTCTTGCAACCAACAACGAACCCTATTCTCGCACAGCGCCCTCTCCCTTCCTCTCACCAGTCTTGCAACCAACAACAAACTCCATTCTCGCACATCGCCTTCTTCCTCTCCCCATGGAGCCATTGTCTCCTAGAGGTTGGGCGCAAGCCACATCCTCCTCTTCTTCTGATGAAAGGGAGGATCCCCAGTTGTCTGATGAAGAGGAGGTAGAGCAGAGCCCCATTCGAGTGTTGGTGGACACATCCTCTGATGATTCGGAGTTTGTGGAACAAATGGAAATCAAGATGGGGTGCCTCTGAAACATTGCACTCCTCGCAGGTCAGCAAGAGGTGCTAGGGGTCAGGGGCGCAGAAGCACCACCACTAGCCGGTGAACTGTCTTCTCCAAGCGCCATCATCCTATCTCATCCTCATCGGTCGGCGGCAGTCAATCTCTGCCATCCTCGTTGAGCAGAAGCCATCATCCACCATGCTCGACCGACCGCCATGGAGCGGCACCATCATCCCCAGGAGGCGCTAATGGAGGGACGACCTCATCTGCAGTCGATGCCCGGGGTGGTCCACCGCCATCTTCCATGGGCGGCGGCAACAGAACGACTACCTCATCTGCGAGCAGCTGCAACAAGGTGTTGGGTGCACCATCGACCAAGAAGCAGCGCCTCAATTAGTGGTAACTGCTACTAGTAGATGGATTAGAAGAAGTAGAGCAACGGCTCTGTTTTATCATTTCTTTTACTACTGTTTTTTCAAAATTGTAAGATGTTGGGTTTTCATTATAAAATGTTGCGTACTAGTGACACTTTATTCCGGTCTGACTGAATACTGCACAATGGACTTTCGCCTGTTGTTCGTGCAGTCTCATTGGGTAGAACGACTACTGTTCGACCTTGTTTTATCTTTTCTTTTACTACTATTTTTTCAAGATGTTGGGTTTTATCATATGCGGGGAGAATTGCCGATATGTTGATGTGTGCTACTTGTGGTGTGAACTTTGTTGTGATGAGTTGAGAAACTTGTAGCAACCTTATCATCTTATATGTTAGATTCAAATTTCATCGTACCCTAAGATTTGCACTTTGGTTGGCGTTAGAAGTTGATAGGCTATAGACAATTCATAGGTGTTAGATTCAGTTAGTTTTCAATTTGCATCATCTTACGATAGGTTCTTGTATTTTAGTACCTTTTGGATGTTTACTACAAAACGAACTTTCGCCTTGTCTTCATCTGGTATTTAAGAAATCAAGGGAACAGACTTCCCGTTTTCACTGAATTTATACTGAGGGAGTAGACACCCATTACCATTTTTATTAGAAACAACACAATCCAAATACAAACGACATTATGAGACAAATGCATGCATACGCATTGATTACACATGAGGATGGATCCATACACTATCGGTGGAAGTACAACGATCCACTATCACGGCTCATACTACTACCATCAAGACATACTACTGCCATCACGACATACTACCATCACGGACTCATGGCAATCCCGACTGCTCCCGCTTCCTCGACTCCTCCAAGTTCCATGCTCCGTCCCTTCCTTGCCCGGCCATTCTCCACATACTGCATACACAAACGAAGAACAAACCCTACATAAGCTAACAATAAAATGAGACCGTCTCAATACCATGAATACATAAAGTAAACAAGATTAGCCAAGAAAATGATCTCACCCTTGTATCCCACTGAAGTTGAGAAATACAAGACGAACGGTGTGCCGCACTCGCCTATTTATCGAGGACTACGGCGGGCACGTGTGCTCAGTGTAGCATTGTTAAAGTTACTATGGAAAACGTGAGACGATCAGAATATAGTCAGGCCTACGCCTTATACGAATCTATCTAGGTCAGAATCTTCAGTGGCACACATCGATTACATGTGTGGGTGATGGGTATTATGGGATGAGCCCGATGTGTCTAGGTATGTGTTCAATTCCGGACTCTCCGGTCTAGACCACAAGAAAGTCCTGCGGACAACTCAAGCCGCATCAGCTGCATCTAATGGTCGTCTCAACTGCATCAGCTCATGCCGCATCAACTGCGAGACAACTCTCTACCATTTGTTTATGAAAAGTTATAGGCATCAATTGCATCTGGAGAAACAGATTGGGTGCTGTAAGGCTGCACAAGGCAATTAGATTGACCGGATGATCCTTGCATTGCAACACACACGGTGTAGGATGACTTGACAAGTCCTCCTCGATCATGTACGCTGCGTGAGTCGTGATTGATGATTCCCGGAGGCCTTGGAGACTGAGAAACGTGATGAACTTGTTGATGCAACAAGGCCAAAATGGAATAAACTGGGAATTGGAAAAGCAATATATGTTTGTTTGTTTGTGTGTGTGTAATATTAACATGCATATAAGCACAGAAGGGCATCTCGAATGGGCATTTGGGGATGACACACTCTCATAAGTTGTTCCACGTGTCGATCATTGAGAATTGCAGTTAAGGACTGGCACCGGGCGTTAACCTACGAACTTGTGTGCACACCCGAACTGAACAGACGTGTCAATCATTGTGAAGGGACGCATCCCGAACATGGTGACACCCGCACTGAAGGGACGCGTCCTTTCTGGGTGGTAATTGATGTCCACGAACGGACGTTTCGAAATGACACATTAACTCCCACTACTATAATAAGAGACTGTTTATGCACGAGACGATCATTGCACACATGCCATTTGTGTTCATGACTTTAGACGGTAAAATGTTACCTTCCTTGCAAGTCGACTTCTCAATCTCAAGCGAGGAAGCGAAAGCAGAAGGAACCGCGGGCCAGTATAAGGAATCCGGTACGGTCATGGTGGGAGGCCATCAATGGAGGCTACATTGCTATCCTACAGGTATGGATGATCCTAAGTGGATGCATGTTCGATACGGCATTGCTGTCGTCTTCGTTCCTGTGCACAAATCCCAAATGGTACGTGTCTCGTTGCTGCTATGAATACACACACTCTCACATGGCGATACAGTCACATTATATTATTGTTGTCAAGCCTGTGACTGCTTCCTTTGACGTAGGTGCGAGTATTGTTGTGTGCGATGGCTGGAGACCCAAACGATGTAGATGATAGATTTCGAGTTCAAGCTACAAAAGAAGTGTTTTTCACTAATCGGTATGTACAAGAAAGAGGCTTTGAATGTCTGGTGGGGCATCATGACATTGATCGTGTGACCTCCTATGATCATCACATACACATATCGTGTGGTGTTATAGTATTGGAGGACGACTGCATTGAAGTTCCTCCTCCATCAGTACAAACAAGTATATGCGAAAGCGTTGCAGCTCAAGCCCCTGTGGATGTTGTCTTCCACGTAGGTGCAAAATGCCGGGTGATACGAGCGATACATGCCGATGTGGCGAAAGTATCTTGTGTTATGGAGGCAATGCTCTACGGCCAAGGAAGGGAGTCACGCTCTGAAACTGTTCCACTTATAGAAACAAACCCTAATGGCTTCTCGTTACTGATCAAATATGCTAGGGAAGGATCACTCCCAGACGAGGCTGATTTATGGGACACACCTGCCAACACCTGGTCATATGTACTCTGTGTCGCCGACATGTACCAAGTCGAAAGGTTGAAGCTGCACTGTGCGTCAAAGATGTGGGACATGGCAAGCGAGGAAACTGTGACCTAATTTTTACGATGGGCAATTCAGGCTAACTGCACACATGATTGGGCGGTCATATGCATTGATCATCCCAAATTTATGCATGATCTCCGTAGAAGATTACACGGAGGGTGGTACCTGATGAGGACACCATGAGTACATCTACACCAGCAGCACCTTCTACTCCAGCGCCGTCATCACCTTCTTCAGCGCCACCTTCTGGGCCAATTACTCGGGCCCGTGCAAGAGAGTTCAACTTCGTCATGATGTTGAAGAATGAAGGCTAGCCCAACAGGAGGCCTTGTGCATGGGCGCATAGGACTGGCCCAAGAGGGCGCCTAGGGTTGCACCCCCGCACCCACGACGCTAGGGGCGGCGCCCCCTTTGCTGGCCACACCTCCCCTAGGGGTTGCGCCCCCTTTATTAGTCAGAGTCCTATATCATTTACAACTTGAGTTTTGTTTTACATCTAGCTTTAGCTACACCAAATTACGCACAAATACGTGCTGTACTATGTGATTCAGAACTCCACCTTCGAGTGATATTAAGATTGCTCACCTCAGATTCTTGTTCGTTCTTCGATTGCGTGCAGGAATTGATCTTCGTGATCAGGCTGATCTTGCGCCGGCAAGGTTGGTAACCATCGGGAGTTTGTTCAGCGATTGCATTGGCGCTTCGAGTCTCGCTCGTCGTAGTCGGATTGTGAGGGTCGCCTCCCACCAAATCGAAGTTATCGCCACTCACCAAAAGATCGGGCACTCCGCCTCTATCAAGTGGTATCAGTTTTCCAGGTTGATCGGTGAGTTTATCCAGTGTTTTTATTTCCTACAGTCCACAAAAACCAAATAAAAATTTACATTCAGGTTAGATCCTTGTCCCAGCAACCATTTAGCCTTGCACATTCTTTCAATAAGTGTCTTTGTTGAATTTGTGTGCTTACTCGTTCAATTGTTGCTGGTTACTTTGTGTTCTACCTTTTGTTTTTCTTTTCTCTCTAACCCTAGCCGCCATCACCATCTTCCTACCGCCGCCGCGCGAAAACCCTAGCCGCACGCTTCCCCCGTGATCGGCTCTCCCTGGTTGGAAAGTTAAAAAAAAGGAAAAGAAAAAAAGGGAAAGAAAAAAAGGAAAGAAAAAAAAGAAACAAAAAACAAACAACAGAAGTCCAACCAGGAGAAGGCTTCGGTTCGGTGGAAACCCACCGTGCGCCGGCCTCCCCCTACCGCCTCGCCCTTACCCCTGGTTCGCGATCCCTAGGGCACACCGCGCCCTACGCTCTCCTGACCGCGAGTTCCCCCTCCACCACGCTGTGCTATCTTTGCATACTCGTATCTCTCTTTCTCTGTGCCGTAGTCTGAGTTTGGCCTTGCTCTAGAGGGAGAGAGAGAGAGTATCTTTTTTTTACCAGAATACCCCTGTACTTTCGGAAAAAGTGTGTGTGGTGATTTGCTGTTGGAGATCCTCTGTGTTCATATTATCAGTTTTGAGGACTCCTACAAAAAAAATAGAAGCAAAAAAAAGCAAATTGCTGCACCCTCTCCACCTTCCTTGCTGTCTTTTCAGGTTTTCACTTGTTGCCAGCAGCTTTTGTTTCGTGTTTAGCACTATAATTCAACTTTGGATTATTGTTTGAGTGTGCTAATCCTTGACTTGAGTGCAGCCTACCCAGAACTCCACATATTTTTACGATGAGCAGATTTTGTTTCTCCAGGCAATCGCTCCTCCAATCTTTCGCGAGTTCCACCGGTTGGTTGCAGGTCGCCCCTGTGTGCGTGGTAAGAATGGATAAGAATTTGATAACAGCACTAGTGTGAGTGCCTTTGTGAGCTGTCCCACCCTGTTTTTGTTGTCGTTTTGTTTTTGTGTTTGCGCTAACCATGGCAGATGAAGGCGCCGGGGCTGATCCGCTGCAAGACTTGCGAGCACAAGTTGAAGGACTAGCCGGGGACATTCGGACGATACATGAATGCCTGGACTCAATGATCACTACCTCGACCGACCATTTCGATCAGCTCGACCTCACCCAGACGGCCACCAAGACCACACTCGACGCTCTCGTGGCCCGACTCGATGCCATGCACAGAACGGTGTTTTTCGGCTGATCTGAAGTTGGCTGAAGTGGGCTGAATGTGCACAGTAGCCCAATTCAGCCAATAGTTCTCGGCTGAAACATTTGAATCACGGCTGATTCAGGGTTGTTGTTGGCTTATTGATATTCAAATCAAAAAATGGTGGCAACTGCAATAGTTCACACATTTTAAACTCAAACCACAGCAACAAGCAGATTCACCCTATTCATTACCACATGAAAAATATCAAATGAGCCATTAATCACATCAATTCCAAATAATCAGACCCCATCCTTAAGGTCTCTACAGTTAGCTACATCGTACATATATGTGGACCATTTACAAAATTTTTAGCCGTCATGAGCCACTAATGAAACAGCTTCAAGTCTTACAACTACATTAGTACCCATAGTAAGCAGTCAAATTCATCAACCTCCAAAAGCCATCTACAAACCTCTCCCTCAACGTCGTCATCCTCATGCTGTCAGCCCCTTCCATACCTCATTCATCAAACTCCTCATCCTCCATGTCCTCCCAATAACTCCATGTTTACAAATGAGTCATTAGTACCAACTTTGGCAGTCAACTAAATATGGATCATTGCAGACATGTAATGCTACTAAACAAGTTTCACATACTTGTTCCCAAGGAGTCCAAGTCCTAATGTAATCCACTCTCGAACTTCTTGTATAGGTGCATCAGGACTTAAAGCTACAGTGGCAATTTGACTCAATTGGCCTAGTCCAGCACCTACCATACACCTCGGTGGATGTGTAGGCCCCTCCAGCTTATGCACAAAGTTGTGAAGTGCCAGTCCAGCCATTATAAGTTGTGATTGCTTTACTAGTGGATAATGAGGTATGCGATCCAACATTTGCCACTTCATTTTTGCTGCTCCAAAACTCCGTTCAATAACATTTCAAGCCTTGAATGGTGCCTGTTGACCACCTCCTCTGCATTTTGAGGCTTCTTTTTCTTGAACTCTTTCACATGATACCTCCTTCCTGGATGTGGCGGCATGTAACCCTCTTGACAAGTATACCCAGAGTCCACCAAATAATAGTGTCCTGTAAACAAATACATGCATTTTCATTGCAACAACACATACTTAACAGGCTGCCACCAAAAATTGTACATGCATCTTTGCAAACACACCTTTTGGTGGGCGCGGGAACTTGCTATCCATGAGAGCCCTCTGCTTCAACACCCGTATGTCATGCGCTGAACCCTCTGTGCCAACGCCAACATACGCGAACATCATATTGAAGTCACAAACACAAATGACATTTTGGCTTCTCCACCCATGTCTATTAGTGAAGTCAGCTTGCACTCTTTCAGGAACACTCACCTCAATTAGTGTCCCATCAATGGCTCCTATGCAGCCATCAAACAGAGGTGAGTACTCCGCCAACTCCTCAGGCAATTCTGCATAACTGTTGTCCGTTGGCCTAAGAACTACATCTGCAAAGGGCATCATGGCGTTGAGAACATGTTGCATCAACTTGCTGCAAGTTCCCAACCCCCTCTGGATTCTCTCATGCATTTGCCTCATTGACTGCTTAGTCCCAATAACCCACAGGAACAAGCCTAGCATTTCTTCTGTTGAGATGTCCCTAGTTGGTTCTAGCCCATAGTAGTTGGTTAAGATGTGATGCAACTTGTAGAAGTTCTCAAGCTGCATACGAAAGTTGAGAAAACATCTGTTTGGTTTACTCAGCACGTTGTTTACCCACTGACGACCGGTGAGGTCCCGCACAAGCACATGTTTGAATGTTGGTGGTGTAGGGCCATCCTCCTAGACATTGCATAACCTACTGCCACAACAGCATTTGCCAGTTCATTGAAACTATTCTCACTAGAATTGTCACTATCTTCATCATAATTGTGATTGGTATGGTGCTCCATGATTGTTCTGCCTTCACGAAATGTACTTATGATTTTAATTCTATGACACAGGAGAAGTGGTGCATCAGACAAAACCAATGTAAATACAGTAGACAGGATAAAACACTATTATTGTAATTAAGAGAAATTCCTTTTCAGCCCAAGTAACAGATGATGAAAACCAGACATCATTTATTCTTCATAATTATGTTAAAAAGTATGCATATGCTCAGCCATACTTTCAAAATACGCAGTCATTACATATGGCTAGCCATGCATACTGGAAATTAATTTGGACCAAAAGCTTACTATACTTTCAACAGCTATACTTATGTTCAGCTATGGAGCGTAAGGACAGATATTCTTTTTGAGTATTTCATGTTTCTGAATCTGTTTCCCAAATTTAAGACTAGTAAACAGCAGCTTATGTTCAAGTTGATGGCTCATTACTCATAGCTTGATCTTTAAAAAAAATGACTTGGTAACTTTACCTTGATCACATGGATTTCCTTGGTATGTAGCAGCTGACTACAAACAAATGCAGTTCCCACAGGTTACACCTTCTGAAGCCTTAGTTCATCCTGAGCACCTACAGGAAAACAAATGGAACACTCATCAGACTAAATTTTGTAAAGATGCATCAATATTCATGTGCACCATCTTCTTCTGCATTGTTACATATATGAAAACTTGCTCATGTACTATGACAACATAGCAGCACAATTATTACAATCCAAGTCCTTTAATAGAGTAAACATTATTACACAGATAGTTTTGGACAGTACATAAAAGAGGCATTTAAACCAGTACGGTCTAACTAGCTAAACGACAGCTGAAACAAGTGCTTGTACTCCAAAGGCAGCGGCAAGTACTACTTGTGGTTCTGTTCCATGAGCCAGGTCAGCCAAGGAATACGGACTTCTGGGCCATCCATGTTGAGGAACTCTCTACGGAGCACAAAGCTTTCAAACGACTTCAAAGCTGTGAAGTAGAGGTTCGAAGGTTTTGGCACACCATCTTCTTCTAAGAGTTTCATTGCTGCATCAACCTCTTCCTACTCACGGTTCCGGGCACGATCCCGAGATGAACTCCTCGCAGCAATGCTGTCCGATATCTTCTCTAACATTTCCCCAACTGATAACTTCTTATGTGGGCTTTGTTCCTCTTGCTCGCCACGGGTCCTTTTGGATCCAGAGTGAGGAGGTGTTGACGAACCAATGCCACCTCCCGATATGTACGTGCCAGAGTTGGTGACCCGGTCGCCAAAGAGAGCAGACAGTTCATTCAGGAAAGCCGGTGGGCGGGCACGATCTGCAGCAACATTACTTGTTTCCTACAATTAACACAAGTGTTAGTATGTGCGTGAATCTTAACATATCAGTAGAGAACTGAGTGGTAGCCGTAGTAGTAAACTTACCACATGCTGCGCAGAGTCGTCGGGATGATTAGACCCAAACTGGGTCTCCCAGTACTCCGGTTCAGCAGCTATGCCCCCCGTGGCCGTGTCCCGTCCGAGGCCCGAGGATGATTGTGCGTCCTGCCAGTCTCTGAACTTCCGTTTGAGAGCGTCGAATTTGTTAGTCACTTGCCTGTGTGAGTATTAGGGGAAGTGTGGATAAATGTTGTGCCAGCCCTCCTTAGATACACCATATTGGTTCCAATTGAACTTCTGCTTCTCCGCAATGGCAAGCTTCAACAGAAGAGCTGTCTCTGAGGGCTCCCAATGCGCTTGATCTCGTGGCATCTGTGGGAACATGGAATGGCAAACTTGGATTCTGTTGTTCTCATACAGTAGAGGTACAAGAGGAAATGGTAGAACGCCGTAGCGACAAGTGCAATGAGAAGACGAGTTGAGAAATAGGTACTTGCCTTGGTTTCTAGCTTCGCTCGTTTGGCACACGAGTTGTACAGAATAGCTTCCGGCGGTGAACACGAAGCAGATGACGAAGGTGCCAGTGTTGATGACTGTTGAGAAACAACCAGATGGTACCCATCCTAAGTCTAGAAATTGAAGGCCGCCTGCACGCAACAGATTGAATTCAAAGGCATTAAATAAGGGAAATACAAGAAATATAGTAACCTGACAATAAGTTGTGCATGACTGAACCATTGAAACTATGACAATAAGTAACCTGATCAGTGTTAAATGCATTTAACCATGTACCATGTATGAACTGTTTTTCTTTTAACAAATCAATAGCAGTTATCAAACACATACAAAATCAGCATAATAGTGAAAGGGAGGAATGTGGCAAAAATGTTATTTCATTGATAGAGGGTATTGCCCATTAATAGGGAGTTAGTCATACAAATACAAAAGCATTTGCAGCACGATGCTAAAGGATCAAGCTGACTACATCACACGACCGGCAAAGCAATCTGGATTTCAGCAATCAGTCATTTCGATCAAAACATTTTCATCATCAATTGCTGTCAAATGGTACAAATCTGTCATTAACCATAAAATGATTTAGATACAAATGTACATGTAAAGTGTACACAAAAAGATCAGTTTACTTTGCCATGTAGAAACAATGATATATGAGGTGCAATATCTCAACTTCAAATGCCTTCCTCTTGTCCCTTTCTCAAAATTTACTGGACCATTTGGTGCAACATTCTTTTAATTTGAGCAGCACATGCAGACTACATATAGAGTAACAGGATTTCACAATCTACCATCATAACTCAGTTTGCCTCATTTCCTGATGCTTTGAATTATTCAAATAAAGGAATAAAAAAGCTTTCCACATTGCAATGAACACTCAATTGCTTTTTACAAGATGATATCCCGGATCATGTTTCTTTCTTCCAGCAGTAAAGGAAAGAAAAAACATTCTTTAAGCACAGGAATTAGTAGTGCTGCTACATGAATTTTTCGCAAAAGCATCTTGACCACGACAGTAACCAGAAGGATAAGAGCATTATAGGTCTGAGCAGAAGCATCTTCTGACAGACAAGCTCAACATAACCAATTCTTCACATATTCTTTTTATGACAATCCTAGGATTGGATCGTGCATTGTCTACAGAGTTCTCGTGCATTGATCAATTTCTTAAAATCTAGTTATCTGGAACCATCCATTAGCAAATACAGCTTGTAACATTATTATGGCAGCTAGGTTCACATTCACAATTATGCACCTCACAAAATCAAATAGAAAAAGGTTAAACAACAAGATCCACTCACTTCTCAGCGTACAAACACCATGGCAACCTTAGCCTTTTGTGATTAAAGCTATGCAACCACAATCATTGACCAATCATTTTAGTAAAAAAAATGTTGCGAGAAACAAACCTAGATCGTAGTTGTGCATGTGGAAGTAGGGATCCGGTGGTGGCGACGGCTGGGGAGGCGGCCGCTTGTCTCCTCGAGGTCGCCGGATGGGTTGATGAAGGAACTAGGGAGGGACCTGCGGAGATGTCAGACCTCTTGGTGTCGATCCAGACGGCCGCCGCCTGTGCGCGGAGACGCACTGTCCCGCCTCCCTGGACCTGCCGCAGGAGGCCGACGCCGGGTACTCTAGGGGAGGGCACGACGGTGGTGGTCGGAGGGAGCGTTGGGGCTCAAAGGGATGAGCGTCGGCTACGAACAGCCCTCCCCTACATGGATCTGGAACAGGGGGCCAACAGAGACGACGGAGGGAGGGCGACGCCGGGCATGGAGGTGGAGGGAACGACGACGACCTTCCTCGGTGCGTGCGTGAGGGAGTAAGGCGATTTGTTTTGTCGGGGCTGGAGAAGCGGCGGGCAGGAGAGGCGGCTGATGCGAGGAGATGCCGAGGAAGGGGGGCGCTAGGTTATGCCAGTTGAACGGCTGAGGCTTGGCCAACCGAACGACTGGGCTGATAAGCCCATCACCATTCAGCCGGACTTTAGCCCAGAATTGATCAGCCGAACGGACCCAACGATCACTGATTTGCAGAAGGACTATGGTGGTGATTCGGAGCAGGACGCCGACGACAGTCGCAGTCGTGCCCGCCGTGTGCCACGCCGCCTCGGTAATGATTCTTTTTCTAAGATTAAATTTAAAATCCCACCTTTAAATGGCAAATATGATCCTGCTGCATATCTTGATTGGGAGTTAGAGGTTGAACAAAAATTTTCGTGCCATGATATTGCTGCAAATTCTCAAGTTAAAGCTGCTATTAGTGAATTTACTGATTTTGCTTTAATTTGGTGGCATGAGTACAAAATTAAACATCCCACTGCCATTCTGACCACTTGGGATCAATTAAAAACTGCTATGCGTCATCGATTTGTGCCTTCGTATTATGCTCGTGATTTGCTTAATAAGATGCAACATTTTCAGCAAGGTTCTCAATCTGTTGAGGACTATTACCAAGAGTTACAAAAAGGTATGATTCGTTATGGGATATTGGAGACCAATGACGCTGCTATGGCACGTTTTCGTGGTGGCTTAAACCGCGAAATCCAGGACATACTTGATTATAAGGAATATCATGATATGACTCAATTATTTGAATATGCTTGCAAAGCTGAATGTTAAGTGCATGGACGACGCTCGAAGACATATTCTAACCCTTTTGCAGGACGAACCTCGACATCCACACCAGCACTTGTCTCCCCTGTGCCATTCCCGTCCACCACTACACCGCGCGGGAAGACGGCCAAACCGGCAGGCGTTGCCCCACCCATAGGCGCCGCCTCTTCCCCAGGCCGTACACGGGACATTCAGTGTCATCGCTGCAGAGGTTTTGGCCACGTGTTTCGAGACTACCCAAACAAGCGCACTTTGCTCATTCGTGACGATGGTGAGTACTCTTCTGCTAGTGATTCTGAAGAAATTGAACATGCATTGCTTGCCACTGACCTTGCAGCTAAGGAGGAGGTACATGTCACCCCGGGCGACTCTGATAGGTATGAAAGTCTTGTTGCGTAGCGTGTTCTTAGTGCACAGGTCGCCCCGCCCGAGAAGAATCAGCGACACACTTTGTTTCATACAAAGGGAGTTGTGCAGGAGCGGTTGATTCGCATCATCATCGACAGCGGCAGCTGCAACAATCTGGCGAGTACCATGCTGGTAGAAAAATTGTCGTTACCCACCCGTAAGCATCCGAATCCATATTACATTCAATGACTTAATGATGGTGGTAAAATAAAAATCTCCCGTTCCGTGCGTGTTCCTTTCTCCATGGGTGCCTATTCTGATTTTGTCGATTGTGATGTTGTTCCCATGGAAGCATGCTCTTTATTACTTAGTCGACCTTGGCAATATGATATTGATAGCTTACATCATGGTCGTTGAAATCATTATTCATTCATGTTTAAGGGTCAGAAAATAATCATACATCCGATGACACCTGAACAAATTGTTAAAGATGATCTTGCTCGAGCTGCTAAAACTGCTAAACAACTTGATCTGTCACCATCTGTTAATACTGAAATCAAGGTTAATGCTCCTGTTTTACTTGCTACACGTGCTGATTTTGCAAATCTACGCGCTGCTCATTTGCCATGCTTTGCACTTGTATGCTCTAGTGTGCTCCTTTCACTTGATGATGCACCATCTTTGGATATTCCCCCTGCGGTCGCTAACATTTTGCAGGAGTACGCTGATGTGTTTCCCAAAGATTTGCCACCGGGTCTTCCACCACTTCGTGGCATTGAGCACCAGATTGATCTCATTCCAGGCGCACAGCTTCCAAACCGCGCACCGTACCGTACCAATCCGGATGAGACGAAGGAGATTCAGTGCCAGGTGCAGGAATTGCTTGATAAGGGTTACATTCATGAGTCTCTTAGCCCTTGCTCAGTTCCTGTGTTACTTGTTCCAAAGAAAGATGGGTCATGGTGTATGTGTGTAGATTGTCGTGCTATTAATAACATCACCATTCGTTATCGCCACCCTATACCACACCTTGATGATATGCTAGATGAGCTTAGTGGTGCCATTATTTTCACTAAAATTGATTTGCGTAGTGGCTACCATCAGATTCGAATGAAATTGGGTGATGAATGGAAAACAGCTTTTAAAACGAAATTTGGTTTATATGAGTGGTTGGTTATGCCGTTTGGATTGACTAATGCTCCCAACACTTTTATGCGCTTGATGAATGAAGTTCTGCAACCTTTCATAGGATTGTTTGTGGTTGTCTATTTTGCTGATATCCTTATTTACAACAAATCTATGGAAGACCATTCGAAACATTTGAGTGCTGTTTTTTATGCGTTGTGTGCTACCCACTTATTTGCTAACATGGATAAATGCATCTTTTGCACACAACGTGTCTCATTTCTTGGTTATGTTGTTACTCCACAAGGCATTGAGGTCGATAGCAGCAAAATTGCTGCCATTCAGGAGTGGCCTACACCGACGACGGTCACACAGATTCGGAGCTTTCTTAGACTTGCAGGTTTCTACCGCAGGTTTGTTCGTGATTTTAGCTCCATTGCAGTGCCTTTACATGAGCTTACAAAGAAAGATGTGCCATTCGCTTGGAGTGATTCGCAGGAGGTAGCGTTCCGCACTTTGAAAGATAAGTTAACCCATGCTCCCCTTTTGCAATTGTCTGATTTTAATTAAGTGTTTGAGCTTGAATGCGATGCTAGCGGTATTGGGCTAGGTGCTGTTTTGTTACAAGAAGGAAAACTAGTTGCTTATTTTACTGAGAAATTAAGTGGTGCTAGTCTGAAATATTCTACTTATGATAAGGAGCTTTACGCTTTAGTGCGCACTTTGCATACTTGGCAGCACTATCTTTGGCATCGCAAGTTCATAATTCATTCTGATCATGAGGCTTTGAAACATATTCGTACCCAAACAAATCTGAACCGTCGTAACGCTAAATGGGTAGAATTCATTGAGTCTTTTCCTTACATAATTAAACACAAGAACGGGAAGGACAATGTTATTGCTGATGCTTTGTCTCATCGCTATACCATGCTGTCACAGTTAGATTTTAAAATCTTTGGCTTGCAAACTGTGAAAGATCAATATATAGACGATGCTAATTTTAAAGATGCTTTTGCCCATTGTATTAATGGCAAACCATGGGGCAAATTTCACATATAGGACGGGTTCCTGTTTCGCGCTAACAAGCTGTGTATTCCAGCTAGCTCGGTTCATCTTTTGCTATTACAGGAAGCGCATGGAGGCAGTCTCATGGGGCACTTTGGCGTCTACAAGACGCATGAGGTGCTGGCTGCCCACTTCTTTTGGCCCCGGATGCGCGCAGATGTTGAGCGCCTTGTTGCACGTTGCACTACTTGTCAGAAAGCTAAGTCACGGTTGAACAACCATGGTTTGTATATGCTTTTGCCTGTTCCTACTTCCCCTTGGCTTGATATTTCTATGGACTTTGTTTTGGGACTGCCTAGAACTAAGAAGGGGAGGGATAGCATTTTTGTGGTTGTTGATCAATTCTCCAAAATGGCTCATTTTATACCTTGTCGTAAGACTGATGATGCTAGCAATGTTGCTGAATTGTTCTTTAGAGAGATTATTCGTTTGCATGGTATTCCAAATACAATAGTCTCTGATCATGATGCTAAGTTTCTCAGTCATTTTTGGAGATCTCTGTGGAATAAATTGGGAACTAAATTGCTGTTTAGTACAACTTGTCACCCTCAGACTGATGGACAAACTGAGGTGGTTAATCGAACTTTGTCCACTATGCTTAGGGCTGTTTTAGATAAAAATTTGAACCGTTGGGAGGATTGCTTGCCTCATGTTGAGTTTGCTTATAATCATGCAACACATTCCTCTACAAAGATGTGCCCTTTTCAGATTGTGTATGGTTGCATCCCTCGGGTGCCTATTGATTTGTTTTCATTTGATGCTGAAGACGCCCCACACTTAGATGTTGTTGCACATGTTGAACAAATGGTTAACTTGCATGAACAAACTCACCAAAACATTGCTGCTGCTAATGCTAAATATCAGGTTGCTGGTAGTAAAGGTAGAAAACATGTTACTTTTGAACCTGGTGATATGGTTTGGTTGCATTTGAGAAAGGATCATATTCCTACTTTGCGCCGTTCTAAATTAATGCCTCGTGCTGCTGGTCCTTTTAAAGTGCTACCAAGATTAATGATAATGCTTATATCCTTGACCTGCCTGGGGAGTTTGGTGTTTCCACTAGTTTTAATGTTGCATATTTGAAGCCATATCTGGGTGAGGATGAGGAGTTGCCGTCGAGGACGACTTCAGTTCAAGAAGGGGAGGATGATGAGGACACCACGAGTACATCTACACCAGCAGCACCTTCTCCTACTCCAGTGCCGGTAGCACCTTCTTCAGCGCCACCTTCTGGGCCAATTACTCGGGCTCGTGCAAGAGAGTTCAACTTCGTCATGATGCTGAAGAATGAAGGCCCAGAAGACTGATGGCTGGCCCAGTAGGAGGCCTTGTGCGTGGGCGCCTAGGACTGGCCCAAGAGGGCGCCTAGGGTTGCACCCCCGCACCCACGATGCTAGGGGCAGCGCCCCCTTTGCTGGCCGCACCTCCCCTAGGGGCTGCGCCCCCTTTATTAGTCAGAGTCCTATATCATTTACAACTTGAGTTTTGTTTTACATCTAGCTTTAGCTACACCAGAACACGCACAAATACGTGTTGTCCTATGTGATTCAGAACTCCACCTTCGAGTGATATTAAGATTGCTCGCCTCAGATTCTTGTTCGTTCTTTGATTGCATGCAGGAATTGATCTTCGTGATCAGGCTGATCTTGCGCCGGCAAGTTTGGTAACCATCGGGAGTTGGTTCAGCGATTGCATTAGCGCTTCGAGTCTCGCTCGTCGTAGTCAGATCGTGAGGGTTGCCTCCCACCAAATCGAAGTTATTGCCACTCACCGAAAGATCGGGCACTCCGCCTCTATCAGTACCAGCAGAGTCCCTCTAGCAGCCTATAGTTTTAATGTTTTATTGAAGTGTGTTTACTCATGTAATAAGCAGTTGAAATGGTATGTTAATTTGTTGCAGTGAGTACATTTGTAATGCAATAATCGGATCATTCGTCGAACGTGAATATGAAGTAGAGTATAGTCCTATGTGTGTTTGTTAATTCCATGATCCATGGTGGCACGGACAACCCAGTCAACAACTTGCCTCTCTGCGTATGGTCACTAACGTTTGGGTTCGACACCCAAGCAGTCTTTCGTTTGGGTCACTGACGTTTGGGTCCATGATCCAAAATTTTCATTTCCCGCTCTGGAGCAGAAAGGCGGGACTTGAAATTTTGAATTCCCTGCTCCTCCTCCTTGTGTTCCCCGTTTTATATAAAACAAAGAGAAAAACCATACTTACTTTCTTACTTCCATCGGAGGGTTTTCTCGAGCTTTTATAAGTAAAATTCCTGCGTAAATTATTAGACTAAGTCCTCCTCCAAGTTCTCACATGTCACTCATTTAAAGTGGCTATCCTAGATAATTCGTAAACTCTCACCTCCCATAAGTCTCTCATTTATAATGTAAGGTGGAGCTATAGGTATGGCTAGTGAAGTTAACACAAATATTATCAAGCTAAGAAAATCCTCTAGTGGTCGTTCACCTTCGGAGCCAATGATCATGAGAATTAAACCATAATGTAAGGGTATCAAGGATGAGAAGATTTAGAATGGTGGACATGTGCAAAGGGAAAAAGAATAATGACTTCAAGGCACTAACGATGTCCTCGATGTCGGATTGCACATGATTGGAATAAAGAAGATTCGTTCTCAACATCGCATCCTTCCTTGCACTTCTCTTGATCTTCACTTGATTCAACACCCCTCTTTATATCTTCCTTACTTTGCCTTGAATTTTTCTCCTTTTCCTTCTTTTCTTTTTTTTCTTTTTCTTTCTTCTCTCTCTCTTTTTTCTTGTGTGCGCACACACATATACACACATGTATATTTTTCTTCTTTCCTCCACATCATTATCTTCTTTTCCGAAGCCTTTCGCCCATCTTTTTGACATGAATACCAATCTGAATTTTAAATAAAACTTTGCCTAAAAACGGAACGAATCTTCGGACATGGGTTGTGTTCAAGGAATAAGATGATAAAAAGATGTTTATGGTTTTGGGTATGGAATCCGGCGATGTACAGGACATTCAATGTTTATGGTTTTTAGTATGAAATACCGAATGTATGACGAGGCTAGGAATAAAAGATATAACATCAAGGGCATGATCATTGCTCGAAATTAGATCTCCTAAGAGAGAAAAGTCCTAACTCAATTCATCATGCTAAACAACACTTATTGTGGAGTATATACATAGTGTAGGCTTTGTATAGGATAGACTTGTCTCTCAACTTGGAGAAAGAAATCGCTAACCTTCATTGCAAGGGGTTTTTTAGCGTGTACCTTGGCCTTAGAGCTTTCTCAACAAGAGTGGTCCTTGGTTCATCTAGCGGTGTTGAAGGCAAATCAATCTCAACAAGTGAAGGTGTCTCTTTGTCACCTTCTTGCATCCTCTTCTTCTCATCATGTTGAACTTGTAACTCATCAACTACAACTTCTTTGAAGTCTTCATTATTATCCAAATCATCATCTTCAAAGTCTTGTGTGTTGCCTTCTTTATCTTCCGTGTACCACATGTCATCAAGATTGCTTATCGTTGACTCACTCTTTTCTTTATTCGTGGGCACTTCCATGTCTTGATTTGCCAGTGTGTAAGCTTCAATAGCACACAAACTATAACCTTGTGGAGAGAGACCTTCTTGGAGTGCTTGCTTTTTGTCATCTTCTTCCCACTCATCTTCTAGCTTGTGTCCTATTTTCTTCCATTCATCCTTTGAATCACTAGCACTTCTCTTTATTTTCCTCATCTCCTTAGCAATAAACTCTTCTTCTTGATTTGGTGCATATGTTGTTGTGGAGACAAGACTTTTTGGCAAATCATGGTTGTGCTCTTCTCTCCCTTCATCATAAATCTCTGAGATGTCAAGTTGGTCGATCCATCCTTTATCTTCTTCTTCAAATATCTTTTGGATCGATTCTCCACTCATCTCTTGATAAAAAATGTCTTCAATTCTTTTGGCGACTCGTCGGTGTTCCTCCTTCCTTCGGTGGTTGATTAGGGGGGCAAAATCAACTTGAATCCAATCGGATTGATTGAATTCCGCCAATGGTATAGCATTCCCCATACTTCGGCCTACAATCAAGTTAGTTTCAACATTTTTATTACTCGAAATTACATCTCTTACCTTAGGAAGTGGTTCTTTGATTTCTTGTATGGTCGGTTCATCTTTCTTGACCTCTAGTTCGTCTTTTTCAGAAATTTCAGCAAGCGTTTCCGACTTGCTTTTGTCATTTTGCTCCTCCCGACATCGTCTTCGCCAATCTCTTATCAAGACCGCCACATTACTGATTTTTTGTAAGAGTTGGGCGGTTTCCGCGAGTGTTTTTTCCATGAGATCTCCTCCTGCACACATTTGAACATATTCCATGCAACTAGGGGTTAGGGAAAAGAAAAATGTATGCAAAAGTACATCACCGGGAAATCCGAGCCTTGGTCCTTGTTCAACTAGCTCATTGAAATGATTCCACACTTGATCTATCCCTTCTTCTTCTCCTTGCTTAAAAGTAATCACTTGCCTCCTTATATGTTGGATCTTGCTTATAGGAAAGAACTTGGCACAAATTTTTTTCATCAATTGATTCCAATTTCCGTCGACTTCGAAGGATGCAAATGAATACCACTTGGTTGCTTCATCGGCAAGTGAGTAGGGGAAGAGATTGAAAGGATCTTAATGTCGCCTAGAGGGGGGGTGAATAGGCGCAACCTGAAAATCACCACTTAAAACAATTTTATCAGTAAAACCCGAATACTCCGGAGTTTTGTCCGGATACTCTGGGATGTCTGGAGTCTCTGGACAAGCGCCTGCGCAGCGAAATATGCACACTGCCCAAAACTGGTGCCACTGGTTTTGCAAATCCGGTGCCACCGGGTTTGCCTGGCAGTAACGCCCCTCTTTCCTCCTTCTTGTTTGCTTGCTTGAAATCAACTCAAACTGGATGAGTATCATAGAGTGAAGTTCTTTATGAAATATTCAATGCCTGCACTTCACAAACACTAACACCCGAGTAGATCGACAAATAGCAAAGGCAAGCCAAGAAAGCAAGGCAAGGTAAATGCAGGGTAAACCAACAAAAGACACGGAGATTTGTTTTACCGAAGTTCGGATTTACCACCGTGTGAATCCTAGTCTACGTTGGGTGCTTCTCCTACCGAAGTCGGGTTGCATTCAACCCTTTTCCCGATCCACTAAATTGCTTCTTCCCTTTCGGAGGTGAAGCGAGACCTTCACAAACTGTCCCACAGCTCACCACACCTTGGGAGCTTGTGGGCGACGCCTAGCCGTCTAGGAGGGTTGACCTCCAAGAGTAACAAACACCACAAAGATCTCTTGCTATGAACTCAAGTGCTCAAGGATGGATTATCTCAACTTTCACTCAATCTTTCAATCCCTCACCCAAATCTCTTCTCTTCTCAAATCTCTTGCAAAACTAGAGATGGGAGGGCTTAAAAGGGATGTGGAGATGTGTTTTTCATGTGGGGAACCAGCAGCCACAAATGGGAGAGGGTGAGGGGTATTTATACCCACCATTCAAAAACTAGCCGTTGGCTGTTAAGACCCGGAGTCTCCGAAAAAATCCCCGGATACTCCGGAATCCCCAAAACTAGCCGTTAGGTTTAAAAGTTCTGGATATTCCGGACATTTTTCTGGAGTCTCTAGAAAACCTGGAGTCTCCGGGAAATTTCCCGGAATGTCCGGAGCTTCACTGGATAGCATAGGTCACCTTGGAGAAAAAGCCATAACTTTTTACGCCGGACTCCGAATTCGATGATCTTGGACTCTATGGAAAGCTTATTCAGAGGGCCATCCATTCCAACTGAAAACAAGCTCCAAAACCACTAGGTGCATGTGTTGTGGTAAGTGTTTCTCTCATGATAGCACTTGGGGGTTAGGTTTGAGCACCGAGACATAAGCAAAGCTATCCACGTTGCATCCTTCTTGATAGTACGGCATACCTATACTCAATATCAAATATAAATGCAATAGTAGAACTCTTGAGCTTCATCTTCATGAATCACCATACTTAAACGATATATCCACTTGAGAGATTCATCCATCAATGTCTCATTGATTTGAGCACTCCACCCTTGAGCTAGTGACTTGGATCAATATTCAACATATATGAATGAAATTCACTTCTAGTTGCCAAGTCACACTTCACATGATCCAAACAATGTTTGATGCATCCTCATTGCTTCACTTGATTAGGCTCGACTTGATACCTCGAAATTCTCCAAGCTATAGCCACTTCACCCTAGCCAAGCACATGGTCCAAGTCACTACTTGGCCAACCTTAGCTTAGTACCTCGTTGCTAATCCCTTGCTCGATTTCTTCATCCATTCGATGCCAATTTGAGTTTAGCTTTGATTCAACATTAAGAGTGAAATCCAATTGAGATCATGCCTTCTTTGATTCTATAGTCCCATTTGATCATAACAAGCCTTCCAATTTATTTAGAGACCATCCAATATTCTAATATCACTATGTCTCTTTCTTCACCTCCATTGGCTTGTTTATATATCAAGTATACTCCATGGGATCACTCATAACACAAATCATGACCTTCAATCTTATATAAAGCCATTTCACAATGTGAGGCAATAACCCATTTCTCAACTTATCTTTTACAACAATGGCTTGTCTTCACATATAGATGTTCAATGTTATACATCATACTTTGTTATTTATATGTAACAACCCGCTCACATGCTTAACAAAGACATTAGATCTTTAATCTAGTTGTCAATCAATACACCAAAACCCACTTAGGGTTTAGATGTGTTTCAGAGATTCCATTTAAACCAAGCATCGGGGACTCCCTCTTGTCGTACCGTATTGCATAATGTTGTGAAGCGCTGGATATGTCTATATAGGTTGTCCATCTCCACCCCTCGGAACGGATTAGTTGCCGCCATCTCGATGATCTGAGCCTTGATCTCGTACCTTATCACTTCGAGCCTCGAATCCGACTTTTGTACCTTGATGTCCTCACATCGTGGGTTGGCATAATCCCTTAATGATTTATCCGGTTCCTCCAAAGGATGTCCGACGAACGCCATCTAGACAACAAAAACAAAATAGGGGTTTTCTAGAAAACTAGGGTTAGATTTTAGTAATCAACAAAATTAATACAAGATTAAACGTAGCAAACTGGCTTACTCCCTGGCAACGACACCAGAAAAAGGGCTTGTTGACGGTTCAAAACCGTGTTGAAGTTCACCGCAAGCACACGGGTGACTTGGTGTCTTTTTCACCAAGGGGGGATCCCCAAGGTTCTTGTCAATCCACAGAGCAAGGGATATATTAGCGTTTAACCATGTACTAATCTAGTTGATTAGAAAGCCTTTGAGAGAGATTAATGTAAAATAAAAGCAATCTAACCTAAGCTAATCTATGATGAATCTAAGAAACAAGGGTTGATACAAGAGAGAAATAAAGATAGATAAGCGTTCCCTCCCTAGGATCTAGGATCACATAGATATGCATCTACTGCACGAAAGAGGTGTTGCCCTTGCTAGCATCGTGGCGGTTATGCGATCGCTTAAGCCTTTTCCCTTCATCGTACTTGTCACTACGCAAGGTAATAAAACACTTTTGCTAACGCATCTATATCTAAGCATCCATAGGGTTTGGCTAATCACCACCATTACCACAAACCCTACTAAGATCACATGTTGCGCAAACATATGTAAACAAAGCACTTGTGAAAACATAGACCATGAAGCATCGATAGACACATAATTCATGTAGCGATTACATATCCAAGATCCATCTAACCTTAGGGATGAACGGAGACATTACCCCAACATCTGTAACGCCCGCGTTTTAGTCCCCAATAAATCACTTGCTAAATCACTCACCAAAAATGGTTTCAAAATCTTTTTCATCGTCTGAGCTCAATTCTTGTTATCTATAATTCATCCCAAACCTAATCTCCTCTTAATTCCTTTGTCTTTCCAAATCAATGTCAACAATTCCTCTTTAACCCTTGTTTCTCCCTGAGCTAATACCATCAACCTGCTAACGCAATTCTTTCACGTGTGCACTCCTGCACACACTTGCCACCTCCCTCATCTTCTACCTTGAGCACGTAGCCACGTATGCAGCACACCTACAGAAAGCCATGCGCAAGTCGAAGTGCAAAGCACAACAACACACTGTAGCAGCGGCATGAACCTGCAAGCTGGCTTCACACGCCGGGACACCTTGCCATGCCGCCCAAGGCCGCGGACCCACCTAGCTGCACCACCGTGCCCACTTGCCGCCGAGTTGCTCGGACACTAGCCTGCCACACGGCACGCTGAGCTCTCGCACGCGCCGCAGCCCACGAAGCTGACGATCACGGCGAGCTGCCGCCGGCCCCGCGAGGTGACCTTGCACTCACTACTAGGGAAAGAGGCTTTCGTCCCAGGGCAAAAATAACATTAGTACCGATTTTTTGCCTACCGGTACTAATGTCAACCAGAACCGGTACTAATGTCCCGTGCCAAAAAGGAGGCGGGCGGAGCTATCCCATGGCAAACATTAGTACCGGCCCGTATTCAGCACCGGTACTAATGTCCCACATTAGTACCGGTGCTGAATATGGGCCGGTACTAATGTGGGCACCGGACATTAGTACCGGCTCGTATTACGAGCCAGTACTAATGTAGCCACATTAGTACCGGCTCGTAATACGGGCCGGTACTAATGTCCAACGGTTATATCTCAGCTTCTTCCTCCTCCAGCCCGAGCCCCCCTTCTTTCTCCACTTCGAGCTCCTCCTTCTCCATGGCGCCCTAGAGGAGCTTTTGCCGGATTTGCGACCATTTCTCGACGATTTCACTCGTTGAAGTGGTCTAGAAGTTAGTTACTTCATCCTCCCTTGATTCATACTTATTTTGTTGAGTTTCATTGGTTGAAATAGGAGTATTTTAGCACTTTAAAATGAACTAAGAATATGGATTTGTTTCTATTTATTGTATTTTGTCTATGTTCCAATAGAATTGATTGAAATGGATGTGCCATGTTAGTTGGATGAGATGTTATATATGATGATACAAATTAATTTTTTTCATTATTTTTTATATAAATAAATATATTAAATGCTTTAGATGTACTTACTAAGAGAAATGACTAGAATATTAATATTAGAATTAGAGAAATAATTTATTAGTCAAAAAATAGTTTGCTTATTATAATAATAATTTAATTTGAAATATAGTTTTCTCATTATAAAAATGTTTTCTTATTAGAAAAATGTTTTGCTCCTAAGAAAAACATTTTCTTAGGAAAAAATAGTTTCTTTATTAGAAAAAGTTTTCTTCAATACCATCAAAATGATTTTTTCTCATTAGAAAATTAGGAAGAAGTTTATACTTGATGTGAAATATGGATTTAAGTAGTTTGAATTTGTGTAACATAGTCTTCCATTCATTATTTAAGCACTAGTACCGAGTCAAAAATGGTTTTCTCATTACAATAGTAATTTCTTAGTTAGAAAAATAGTTTCCTCAATAGAAAAATAGTTTTCTTCATTAGAAAAATTGTTTGCTCATTAGAAAATTAGTAAAAAGTTTATATTTCATGTGGAATATGGATTTCAACAAATTGGATTTATGTAACATAATCACTTGCCTTCATTTAAACACTAGTACGTACTCATTAGAAAAATGGTTTCCTCATTACAATAATAATTTCTTAGTTAGAAAAGAGTCACCTCATTAGAAAAATAGTTTTCTTCATTAGCAAAATTGTTTGCTAATTAGGAAATTAGTAAAAAGTTTATATTTCATGTGGAATATGGATTTGAACACTATGAATTAGTGTAACACATATAATCTTGAATTTGTTACATGATAATAATATATTTTTTCGGTTATATATACTTTATTTGTGGATGGACTGGCAATGGATGAACAACGACAAGAGAATATCTAATGAATTCTTTAATGGGCTTCGTGGATTTCTAGAAGTAGCAGAATCCAACAAGCCCCCGTCCGGTTTCATTATTTGTCCATGTAGAAAGTGCAGGAATTTGAAGGATTTCTCAACGACAAAGACTCTTCATGATCACCTATACAAATGGGGATTCATGCCAAACTATTTTGTTTGGACAAACCATGGGGAGAGAGGGGTTATAATGGAAGATGACGAAGAAGAAGACGACAATATTCCTGATTGGACTCAAGAAGGTGCCTTTGTAATGGGAGATGATCCAATGGGTGAGGATGATGTTGCAATAATGGTGGGAGAGCCTGAACAAGGAGAAGATGAGCCGCTTGATGATCTAGGTCAGGTGTTGCGAGAGCATATGGAAGATTGTGAAAAGGTGAAGGAGGCAAAGAAGTTTGAGCGTATGTTAGAAGATCACAAGAAACCATTGTACCCAAATTGCAAAGAGGGGCACAAGAAGTTGGGTAGCACATTGGAAATGCTGCAATGGAAGGCTAAACATGGAGTTTCTGACAAGGGCTTCGATGAGTTAATGATGATCGTAAAGGACATGCTTCCAGAGGAGAACAAATTGCCGGAGTCAACGTACGAAGCTAAAAAGATCGTTTGTCCTCTGGGTTTGGAGGTTCAAAAGATACATGCGTGCCCTAATGACTGCATCCTTTACCGAGGAAAAGAATATGAGAAATTGGAGGCTTGTCCTGTGTGCGGAGCGCAGCGTTATAAGATCCCACGAGATGACCCTTACGATGTTGAGGGGGAGAAGTAGAAGAAGAAGAAGAAGAAAAATTCCTGCTAGGGTAATGTGGTACTTTCTAGTGATACCACGGCTGAAGCGTTTATTCAGGTGCAAGGCTAATGCAAAGTTGATGCATTGGCACAAAGAAGATCGTAAAACAGATGACAAGATCAGGCATCCCGCTGATGGGTCGCAGTGGAGACTAATTGATACAGAATTCCCTGAGTTTGCAGAACACGCAAGGAACATTCAGTTTGGTTTAAGTATGGATGGATTCAATCCATTCGGTGTGTTCAGTAGCGGTCATAGCACTTGGCCTGTGACCTTATGCATATTCAATCTTCCGCCATGGCTGTGCATGAAAAAAAGTTCATCATGATGCCAATAATCATCCAAGGCCCAAAGCAGCCAGGAAATGACATAGATGTTTATCTGAGACCGTTGGTTGAGGATCTTAAAATGTTATGGAAGAAAGAAGGTGTACCTGTGTGGGATGAGGACAAACAGGAGACCTTCAATCTACGAGCGTTGCCGTTTGTCACCATCAATGATTGGCCGGCACTTGGTAATCTATCAGGACAAACAAACAAGGGATACCGAGCATGCACGCACTGTTTAGATGATACTTGCAGTGTGTATCTAAAACACAGTAAAATGATTGTGTATTTGGGCCATCGTCGATTTCTTCATCCTAAGCACCCGTTAAGAGAAGAAGGAAAAAAGCATTTTGAAGGTGTTGGAGAAAAACGTGAGAAGCTAGTGCACCGTGATGGTAAACTTGTATTTTCTATGGTGAAAGATTTGAAGGTAGTGTTTCGGAAGGCTTCTGGTGCCAAATCTATTCCAAATGACAAGGATGGACGTGCACCCATGTGGAAGAAGAAGTCGATATTTTGGGAGCTTCCTTATTAGGAAATCCTTGAGGTTCGCAATGCAATTGATGTGATGCATGTGATGAAGAATTTTTGCGTGAACTTTCTTGGCCACCTAGGTGTATACGGAAAGCCAAAAGATACATTTGAAGCTTGTCGGGATCTTAAATTTATGAAACAGCGAAAAAGCCTGCATCCCGAAAAGAGAGATAAGGGAAATTGGTTGGCCCCTGCTAGTTACACCCTCAGCAAGGAAGAGAAGAAGATGATGTTTGATTGTTTGAACAGTATCAAGGTCCCGACAGGCTACTCCTCAAATATACAATGAATAATAAATTACAAAGAGAAAAAATCCATAAATCTGAAGGCTCATGACTGCCACGTGTTGATGACACAATTGTTGCCTATTACACTAAGGGGTATTCTACCAGAGAATGTGAGATTGGCAGTCGTCAAGATTTGTTCATTCCTCAACCAGATCTCTCAGAAGGCAATCCATCCAAAGAATCTAGTGCAGTTGCAGAAAGATGTCGTGCAATGCCTAGTCAGCTTTGAGATGATCTTTCCACCCTCTTTCTTTACTATCATGACCCACCTTCTAGTGCATCTAGTTGAAGAGATTGTTATCCTCGGGCCTGTGTATTTACACAATATGTTCCCTTTTGAGCGGTTGATGTCTAGTTACAAGAAGTATGTCCGTAATCGTGCTCGTCCCAAAGGAAGCATCGCAAAGGGATATGCTACAGAGGAGGTGATTGAGTTTTGTGTCGACTTTATTAATGAGCTTGCTCCGATTGGACTCCCTGTATCACACCATGAGGGGAGACTCAGGGGAAAGGGCACACTAGGGAAGAAATCTCGGATGGATATGGATGAAATGTTATTTCGTACAACACATTCCTTTGTCCTGCAACAATCATCCCTAGTGGCTCCATACAGGGAGGAGCACAAGTCCATTGTACGGGCCTCAAACAAAGGGAAGTCAGAGGCCTGGATTACACATCATCACAATGATAATTTTGCATCATGGTTGCGGAGAAAACTTATGGGTGATAACACTATTGGAGAGCAACTGCAATGGTTGGCTAGAAGTCCATCTATCTCAGTACTTACGTTCAAAGGATACGAGATAAACGGATACACATTCTACGTGAGAGCCCAAGACCAAAAGAGCACAAACCAAAACAGCGGTGTCCGTATAGATGCAATAGACAACAAAGGAAATGTACAAACATACTATGGTGTCATTGAAGAGATATGGGAATTGGACTATGGACCTTTAAAAATCCCTCTTTTTAAGTGTCAGTGGGTTAAAAACCCTACAGGAGGTATAACGACAGACACATTTGGGATGACAATAGTGGATCTCAACAAGATTGGATACAAAGACGAACCGTTCGTCCTAGCGAATGATGTGACTCAAGTTTTCTATGTGAAAGACATGTCGAGCAAACCACCAATAATAAATAAGGGTGATGATAAAGGTGTTGTTAATAATGAGCCATAGCGTCACATAGTTCTATCGGGAAAAAGAAAAATTGTTGGAGTTGAGGACAAGACTGGCATTTCAGAAGATTATGATCAATTCGATGGTCTTCCTCCATTTTCAGTAAAGATTGACCCAAGCATCCTGTTAGCCGAAGAGGACACTCCATACCTACGTCGTGATCACAACCAAGGGACATTCGTGAAGAGGAAGATTTTTAATGTTGCATTAGATGCTGATGTATAATAAGTTATATTAATTTGTGCTCATGTACCAAAGTATTGTAATATTTTAATGAACTAGTATTTTGCTACTTTATTAACAAAACTTTCAATTATTTCACTTTTTTTAGCATTACCAGATATTAAATAAAAAATTTACGTAAAAACAAACATGAGCAAGACTAAATCATGATTACTATATTAATTACACTCGATGTTCTATGTAAGGAAGATTTTGCATGAAAAAAATAAATTTATTTTCGTTTGTTAAAGTCAAGAACAAAAAAAGACAATTCAGAAGATATTACTAACTTAATGATAAGAAAATGTTAAGTTTGATTGTTCATTTTAGGATATCATAGTATCTATGTAAAGAAAATTAACTAAACTTGTTCTACCATTTTATGAGTTGTATATGATTTACCATAAATAAACTACAATAAAGAAAATAAAAATGAGAAATAAAAGGAAAACAGTGGGCAACAAAATGAAAAGCACATTAGTACCGGTGCTAAACTAGCACCGATACTAATGTGCTTCTCCCATTTGGCGTGAAATGAAAAGCCACATTAGTACCAGTGCTCAACCAGCACTAGTACTAATGTGGACATTAGTACCGGGCCTAAACTAGCCCCGGTACTGATGTCCACATTAGTACCAGTGCTAGTTGAGCACCGGTACTAATGTGGGGATGTATAAGGCGGCGGCCCCTTCTTCCCCAACACTTAGCCAATTCCGCCGATCCCCCCATTCCCCTTCTTCCCCTACATCGTCTCGTCCCGCGCCGGCGCCCCGCCACCCCTCGTCTCCCTCGCCGGCCGCCAGTCAGCCACGCCACGCCGTCTCGTCCCCGCCCGCGCCGTTCCCGGTCCCCGACCCCGATGCCGACGCCGTCCCGCGCACGCGCCGCCGTCCCTCGTCTCCCTCGCCGCTGATGCCGGCCCGCGCGGGTCCCCGGCTGCTCCCCGCCGTGCGCCGTCACCGTTGCCGTTGCCGTCCTCGTCCCCGCCCGCGCCGTGTCGATCTCCGACCGCGCCGCCGCCGTGTCGTCTCCCCCCTGCGCCGGCGCCGCGCTCACCGCCGCGCGCGCCGGCACCCCTCGTGTCCCTCGCCGCCGACGCCAGCCCGCGCGCGTCCCCAGCTGCTCCCCGCCGCGTGCTGTCACCGTCACCGTCCTCGTCCCCGTGCCGCCGCCGTCTCGTCTCCCCCCTGCGCCGGCGTCGCGCTGACCACCGCGCGCGCCGCAGCGCTGTCCCCGTCGTTACCGTCTCGTCCCCGCCCACCGCGCCGCCGGTCCACGTCGCTGTCGCCGTTCGTCCCCGCCCGCGCTGCCGCTGGTACACGCCCTCCCACGTCGCCGCCGCGCGTCGCGTCCTTCATTTGGGGGCTGACGTCAGCCCGACGGTGGCTGACGTCAGCCCCCTATTTTTTCCATTTTTTTATTTTAAATTAAAATTTCGAATTAGATTTAAATTAGTTTTAGATTTAGATATTGTTATAGATTGAAATTAGATTTAATTTATAATTAGATGTTATTTAGAAATTTAGATTTAGAAATATAGATTTAGATTTAGAAATTAGATATAGATTTCAATTTGGATGTAGATTTAAATGTTTTTTATATTTGGATGTAAATGTTATTTAGAATTTGATTTGGACTAGGCGAGTATGGCGGCGAGGAGTAAGGAGACAAGGGTTTATACTGGTTCAGGCCTCCGAAGAGTAAAACCCTACGTCCAGTTGTGGTGGATTATGCGAGGATGAAGATGAGTTGTCCCTGTGCATGGAGCCCTAGGCCGCCTTATATGAGGGACGGGCTAGGGTTTGCATGCGCAGGTCGGTTGACCCGTGTCAGGGTCGGTTACAACTGTGGGAAGCATATCTTCCGGTTTACAAGGAGTATCCCGTGATACTCGGAGCTACAGGCCGCGGCGCGCCAGGTCGCCGTGTCTTGTCTTGCACGCCAAGGCTTCGCGGGTCTTCCAGGATCCTGATCAGGTCGCCCGCGATCTTCGGAGGTGCGGATAAGGTCGCTGGGCCCACTTGTAAGGTCGGCGGGTCTTCTGGAAGGTCGGGTCCACTTGTCAGGGGCCCCTGGGACCCTGGCCAGTGGGGACCCATGGGTACCCATGTCTCGCAAGCCCCCGATCGACGTGTAGGCGTAGTGGCTGAGGCGGGGTTGTGTCGAAGCCGCAGCACCATCGAGGTCGTGAAGGGTGCACGGGGATCCAAAAAAGAAAAGAAACCCCTCCGATACGCGCACGAAGTTGAACATCGAGCTTCTGGGTCGAAGGGCCATGAGGTTGAAGTGAGGACGAGGCGTAGATCTTGCAGAACCGCCGACCTGACCGGAGTCAGGCATGTCATAGTAGCAATCGCGACCTTCAGTAAGGTCAACCAGCCTACCAAGGGTAGGTCGAGCAGAGATATGATTGAAGCAGGCTTCCGTTAGGTCGAGGCGACCTGAAGAAAATAGGGCGTCGAAGACGCACTAGTGTAGTAGCGCCCGAGCAGTAAAGCGACCAGAATGACCGGTTTGATGCTCCAAAGAAGATGAGAGAAATAATCCGAACCTACGACCTTCTGCTGAAGAAACAGATGCTCTTGCTACGTCGACGCTATAGGACAAAAGCTCCAGAATGTTGCAGAGGTTAGCAGGTGACAGGTCTGGCGCAACCAGAGTCACAAGTGCACTGTACGATCACGGGCCAGCATGCTGATGAAGCACAGGTCGCTATCACCCGCAAAAGACAAAAGGTGCTCCAGGACGTGGTCAGGTAGGGGACAAGCGCGCTAATGCCTCCCACGGGCTAACAGTGACCTCGTGCTCCACGAGGGTACAGTGATCTTGAGGATAAGAACGCCACGCAAGTTGGCTTGCGGATAAGACTAAATGGCAGGTGCTTGGCAGTAATAATAGGTACCCAAGGCTTGAAGCAAACCGTACCAATCTTCAATGGTGATCCAAGATGATCTAGTGTAGTAATATTGCCATGCCATGGGCTTGTGTGCGCCCACCAGAGTGTAGAGTTGATGTAGTTCATGCTTGGAGCCAGAAGAATGCTTGCGAGGCTCGAAGAACTCGATTGGCCTCTTCTCCCAGTCCCGCCGAGGAACCCAGAAGGAGTATGAAGCAGCAGCTGCATCGTCGGCCCTGACACTTTCAGGCCTGAGGTGAAGCGGGTAAGCGTTGCGCTCCACCCGGCGAGGTTAGTGTTAAAGCTCGGACCTTCTGCAATCTTGCGGGGGAGCTCAGACTTGATGCTGGGCGCCGCAGGAGACCGGCTGATGCGCGAGTAGAGGTGGCTGTGTGGCAGCTGCCTCCACAGTGGTTGTAGAGGTCGTCGAGTAGGTCCTGAATCTAGAAGAAAGTTTGCGACAAGCCTTATTAGTGTAGACTGAGTCGTAAGCACTTTGGAAGGTAATTCAGGACCTTTAAGATCTTTGGATCTTGTAATTTGGCCAAGGGCCAAACTCCTTGTAGCTTATGAAGCTGTAAATGTAGTTTTACATGAAGAATGTAATGATTTCAGCAGTTGTAAGGGCGCTCAGGCTACAATGGTACGGATACCAAGGTCCCGGCAGGGCTGTAATAGCACGCCGACCTTCAAGAGGCCTTTCGTAGAGACAAGGAGCCCGTGTCGACCTGGGTTGACACGGCCATTGTGTAGTGGCACAACACAGGTAGTCAACCTGGAAACTCTAGGTCTGCAGGACCTAGAATGCAGCAGGGCCTTAGCGACCTCGGGGAGGTACTACTTGACCAAGAGGTCACCAACGGGTAGTGGAGCCATTAAGCATAGGGCCGTTGGTACAGCCATTAAAGGCAATGTTAGTAGGTAGCAGGACCTTAGCGACCTCTTGGAGGTGCCACTTGACCCGGAGGCCACCAACGGGCAGTGGAGCCTTTAAGCACGGGGCCGTTGGTATAAACCAGCCACGAAGGCTAAGGCGATCCAGTAGGTAGCAGGACCTAGGAGCCAGGGGTGTGAACCCGATAGTGAGAGCTGATGCGACCTACCAAGCGGTAGTACCTATCGACCTTGAGAAGGTGTTATCATGGACCCGGAGGTCGTCAGGGGCCAGAGGACCTTGAAGAAAAGGACGGAGAAGGGGCTTGAAGTAGGGCATAACGAGTCCATGGATGCTAGGCCGTTGATTTAGAAAACCAACGGGCATGGATTCCCGCACGGTGCGAACCGTTACTGCCTGTAGCCATTAGGTCGAAAGAGGCATTGGGCGATGTATCCGTTGGGTCGCCGGGAATGTCGCCGAATCCGAAGGGACGTTTGGGGCGGCACGGCCCACCGCACTGATGCAGTCCAGTTATAAAAGGCCGAGAGAAGGGTCGATGACCCCACTCTCTTCCATTCCCCGCAACAGCTAGGGTTTTCGATCCGCCGCCAGAAGCTTTAGCGCACAGATTCGCCGGTGCCGCCGTGCTTAGATCCATTGCACCCAGCGCCGCCGTATGCGCCAGAAGTCCCTGGTAGTATTTAGAACTAGATCCACGGGCTTCGACGAAGAAGAAATGGCCCCAGAGCTTGCGCCGCCGCCGGAGCGCGTTTGGGAGCACTCGACGGTGATGGAGGCGCAGCTCAAGAGTCTGGTGGAGCGTGGGCTGCTGAAGCCCCGGGAGCAGGTGGGCTGGAGGCCAGCCGCCGGCGAGGCCTTCCCCTCCGAGAGGACTGGGGAGACCGTCACATTCGTCGCGTACATCGAGCGCGGATTTGGAGTCCCGGCGGGCGACTTCTTCCGTGCGCTGCTCCACTTCTACCGCGTCGACCTGGTACACCTCGTCCCCAATGCCGTCACCACAGTGTCCTCATTCATCCACTTGTGCGAGGCCTACTTGGGGATACCGCCACACTTCGACCTGTGGCGGTACTTCTTCGAGGTGAAGAAGACGGGGAAAAATGGCGTCGTTGGGTCCGTCGGCTTCATGCTGCGCCGTAACATGAAGACGGTGTACATCAACATGGAGCTGCCGGACAACACCCAGGGCTGGAGGCGGGGGTGGTTCTACATCGACAACCCCAAGCCAGCACTAGTGACTAGGTCAGGGCTCGCACCGGTCCCGGTGCCAGAGTGGAGTAACCAGCTGACGTCGAGGGAGATGGACAGCATCAAGACGCTGCTGGAAGACCTCGCGACGCTGAAGGCGGAGGGGCTGACGGGTGGTGCAGTGGCCATTAGCTTCAGCCGGAGGCTGCTGCAGCTGATTCAAGATAGGGTGCATCCGGCCTACGAGTACTGGGGCCAGGCCGACCCGACCCGTGTGGCGCATCGCAAGGTCTCCAAGCAGGAGATGGTGGCACTGGTGAGAGAACTCTTCAATGGGGTGATCCGGAACCGGACATGCCCCAAGGCGTTCTCCCTCAAGCGGCCCGCCGAAGTGGTATGTCGCTGATCGACCTTGATTCCTTTGTTTTTGTTGAGTTTGCATTCCCCTATTTCTGAGACGAAGGTCGCCTGTTGTAGGGTCGTGAGGGCTTGTTCCGGAGCCCGGCTCCCCTCGCAGATGAGGGCGAGCGCAGCTTCAAGGTCCGGGCGGCGGAGGACATCCGGACTCCGCCGCAAGAGTACTTCGACAACTACCTCTTCGACTCATCGGTGGAGGGTAGTGATGATGAGGATTCGCCCGTGGCGAGCTCCGCGCCAATGACTCGTCGTACGCGGCACGCCACCGGTAAGATCCCGGCGCACAAGGGTGTCAAGATCATCTCCGCCACTATCGAGGTGGAGAAGAGGAAGAAGAGGAAGAGGAAGGACACCACTGCATCATCGGAGACGGCAACGACTAGCACTGAGGTCGTCTTCAAGGAGCAGGATGATGCGCGGGCGCATGACGTCACCGTAGGGTCGGGCAACGTAGCGGCCGCAGGGGGAGATGACGCCGTGTTCGGCATTGCAGGCGAGCAGCAACCGAAGCTGAGCGCGGAAGGCGTGAGCGACCAAGGGTCGCAGAAGAAGCCAAGGCGTGCGCCGCTCAGGCTGTTTCAGGTTCGGCTGAAATCCAGCAGCAGGTACATCGTGGATCTTGCTTTTCTTGCTCTATTCGACCTTCGCGACTTGTTGGGTATGTAGTACTTGACAAATTTGTGCATCTGTGGGCAGGGTGACACCCGCTGCATCGGGTACCAGTAAGAACGCCTCAAGCTAAGAGGCCTTTGGGCGGAAGCTCGAGAAGTTGCCGGTGGGTCAGTCACCGGCGACCTCAGGCGGGGATGTAACCAGCAAGGTCCTTGAGACCATGACGGTAGCGGCGGCCGATGTTGTTGCTGACAGCGCGCGGTAGGAGGAAGGCCTTCACCAGCAGGGCCCGCCCGAGTTGAGCCCACCGGAGACGCGGTTGGCGGAGACCGGAGGGGGAGGCGGGGAGGACGAACGGCACCGGTGCCTCTACACCAGCACTCCATGGAAGGATGACGTCCTCGCCGACGCCAAAGATCTTGCCGACTTCAAGACGGCGCAGGCGACCATCACAGAGGCGGCGAAGACAATCGGCAGGACACTCATGGTGAGCTAATATTACCTTTAGGGCTACGTCTTTAGTTCACCCAGGCGCCTTTATTTGACGATCTTTCTTAATGTGTTGGTGCAGACTCTTGCCGAGCGTTCGCAGGCGAGGGCGAACCTGCTAACGGAGGGCGCCAAGCTTCACGCGGAGCTGGCCATGATGCGAGAGGCCGTGCTTCAGGCCAAGACTGAGGCCGCAAAGGAAATAAGGAGCCTCAAGGATGAGGCGATATTGAAGGACAAGGCTATGGAGGCCTTGAAGCAGGAGCTTGAAGCTGCAAAGCTGAAGGCGAAGGAAGCGGAGGACGATCTGAAGGTCGCCGCCACAGGTACGTCAAGGGACGCCCTTAGTCTTATTGCATTTACGTCGTGGGGAGCCGTTCTGACCTTGACTTTTGCAGACGCCAAGAAGAGGGAGACTGCCTTGAAGAAAGACCTCAAGGAGTCCAAAGAACAAGTGAAGACCCTCAAGGAGAAGCACAAGGAGGTCGTCGCCAGTGAGTCTTACTTCACTCGTAAAGCTGCATATGAATTTGGGGCGCACAGGGATCTAGAGATCGACCTTGGCCGGGCAATGCAAACCCTTATTGACCATCAAGAGATGACTGCAGATCTTCAGAAGGAACTGGACGACCTCAAGGAGGCCGCCGAGTACCTTGTGGACATCTATGTCCCCAAGGTCGAAGGCGGGCCACAGGAGCTCGTCGCGCGGCTGGAGGAGGCGGAAGGTCACGTGAAGACCTTGTTGGTAGACAGCGGTAAGCTCGCCGCTGCTACCACGCTGGCCACGGTGAAGCACCATGAGCCATCCTTCGACCTTGAGAAGGTCAAGGAGGAGCTCGACTTGTCACAGCTGGTGGGCATCGAAGATATTCAGGCCGCCGCGGAGGAGGTTATGAAGAAAATAGACCTGTAGATGTAACTTAGGTCGTAGCAAACAGTTAGTAACAATGGGTCGTGGACCCTTTTGATGTAAGATAAACCTTGCATGAATGAAGAAGCCATGTTTGATTAAGTTAACGTGATCTCTTATTTGACTTCGTATACTCCTTATAAGAACGCAAAGGTAACGAAGTTGCGAGACCCCTTTTCCCCCCGCTAACCCAACTCAGTGGAGGAACGGCTTACCGACTACACGGCTCGACGCGGAGGCTTATGTGCAGCCGACGCGCGGAGGGGGGTCAGGGACCCAAGGTCAAGCAACCCCACGACCTAGGAATGCTTATAAGGTGCACGGAAAGTTGAGGTAAGGGAACACTGGTAAAAAAAGGAAGGTAGAAATCCCAGGTCGAACGACCCTTAGGTTGGCGAAGCCAAGCCCCCGAGCGTGAAGGACCGAGCTTAAAGCCAAGCCCCCGAGCGTGAGGGGTTCGGTTTTAAACCAAGCCCCCGAGCGTGTCGAAAGGGAGGGGTGAACAGAAAACAAACAGGTTGAAAGAGAAACCTTTATATATATATTAAATTACAAAGGATAGAGTACATAACTTTATTGTGATACAAGGCTCCTAAGGATAGAAGCGACGCAAATGCTCGATGTTCCAGGGGTTCGGAATGCCCTAGCCATCGGCCCATTGGAGGCGATAGGTTGCCAGTTCAATGACCTCCTTAACTATGAAGGGGCCTTCCCAAGGCGCAGAGAGCTTGTGCATGTCCTTGGTGTTCTGGATCTGCCGCAAGACTAGGTCGCCAACGTTGAAGAACGCTCCCGCACGTTGCGGTTGTGGTAGTGGCGTAGCTGCTGCTCATGGTGGGTGTGGCGCATGAGCGCGGCCACATGATGTTCCTCGATACTGTCAAGGTCGAGCCTGCATGTTTGCTCCACTTCTCCTTCGTCGAAGTTCTGGATGCGAGGACCACCGAATGCCACATCCGTGGGGAGGATGGCCTCTTACCCGTAGACCAGCAAGAAGGGTGAGTACCCTGTAGCCAAGCTGACCTGGGTCCTGAGACCCCAGAGGATGTGAGGGAGCTCTGAGAGCCATCTGGTAGTGTAGGGCGCTGAGCCGTCGAAGATACGGTCTTTGATGGCCTGTAGGACCATACCGTTGGCCCGCTCGACCTGGCCGTTGCACCGCGGGTGTGCCACCGAGGAGTAGTACACGTCGATCAGACTGTCTTGACACAAGTCCCAGAATTCGGCTCCCGTGAAGGTCGTGCCAAGGTTGGTGACGATCCTGTTTGGCACCCCGAAGCGGTGGGTGATCACCTCGATGAATTTGGCCACCTCTTTCGATGTGACGCTGGATACGGGACGGACCTCGATCCACTTGGTGAACTTATCCACCGCCATGATGATGTGCTTGTAGCCGCCAGGGGCGGTCTTGAAAGGTCCCACAGAATCGAGACCCCAAACTGCGAAGGGCCACGACGGAGGGATGGTTCTCAGGGCCTGAGCCGGGACGTGCTGCTGCTTGGTGAAGAACTGGCACCCCTTGCAGCGACATACGAGTTCCTAGGCATCAGCTATGGCTGTGGGCCAGTAGAAGCAAGACCTGAAGACCTTGCCCACCAGGTTGGAAGAGGCGGCATGGTTGCCGCATTCGCCGCCGTGGATCTCATCCAAGAGCCTGAGGCCCTCAGATCGTAGGATGCACTTCATCAGTACCCCGGTGGAGGCGGACCTCCGGTAGAGTTCATTGCCGACGACGACGTAGTTGGCACTACGCCTCGTGATCTTTTCTCGCTCCGCCTTATCCTCAGGTACTCGGTGTTCGAGGATGAAGGCGATGAAGTCAATGCACCAGTCTTCTTCCGCGTCGACCTGCAGGCGAGGTCACCTCGTCATCAGGCGACTCTGGGTCGGCGATGAGTTTGATGGACGGCTTGCGTAGGTCCTGGACGAATACACTGGCCGAAACCAGCACTCGTTTGGAGCGAAGCTTAGAAAGGACATCGGCCGCAACGTTGTTGTTGCGGCAGACATGGTGGAACTCGAGCCCCTCAAAGTGACGCTCGAGCTTGCGCACCTCAGCATAGTAGGCATCAACGTGTCCTTCCTGGCTTCGGATTCCTTGCTAACTTGGTCGATGACGACCTTGGAATCGTCGTAGGCCATGAGGCGCTTGATCCCGAGGGAGACGGCAATGCGTAGCCCGTGGATGAGGGCCTCATACTCAGTGTCGTTGTTGGACGCCTTGTAGTGGATCTGTAGCATGTACTTGAGGTAGTCGCCCTGGGGGGAGATGAACAAGACACCCGCACCGGCTCCTTCGAGGTTCAGGGAACCATCGAAGTACATTTTCCAGTGCTCAGGTCGCTCCGACGACGGAGGCTGCTGGATCTCTGTCCACTCTGAGACGAAGTTTGCGATGACTTGGGCCTTGATCGCCTGTCTGGAGCAGAACTCTAGGTCGAACTCACCTAGCTCGATGGACCACTTGACGATGCGCCCAGTGGTGTCACGACTCCGCAGGATCTCGCCAAGGGGGAAGGCCGAGACGACCTTGATCTTGTGCGACTGGAAGTAATGCCGGAGCTTGCGGGAGGTCATGAGTAGCGCGTAGAGCATCTTCTGGGGCTGGCTGTACCTGGTCTTGCTGTCAGACAGGACCTCGTTGATGTAGTATATAGGTCGCTGGACCGGGTAAGGTCGCCCCTCTTCAGGTCGCTCAGCCACCAGAACGAAGCTGACCACCAGGGTGGTCGCCGAGATGTAGAGCAGTAAAGGCTCCTTAGGCGCCGGGGGCACCATCACCGGGGGTGTCGTGAGGAAGGTCTTGAGTTGCTCAAGAGCTTGGTCTGCCTCTTCGGTCCAGACGAACTTGTCCGCCTTTTTTGGCAGCTTGAAGAAGGGTAGGCCTTTCTCTCGAAGTTTGCTAATGAATCGGCCTAAGGCCGCCATCATGACTGTGACCTTCATGATGTCCTTCTTGCCAGTAGGTCGCTTCATCCTGAGGATGGCATCCACCTTGGTGGGATTGGCCTCGATGTCCCGGTTGCTGACCATGAAGCCCAGGAGCTTGCCAGATGGGACACCAAAAACACATTTCTCTGGATTAAGTTTCCAGTGGTAGGTACGGAGGTTGGCGAAGGTCTCCGCGAGGTCAGCTATGAGCTCGTCCTCGTGGGTGGTCTTGACGACCACGTCGTCGACGTAGGCTTCTACGTTCTTGCTGATCTGGCTAGCGAGGCACTTCTGGATGGCCTTGTGGTAGGTCGCGCCAGCGTTCTTGAGGCCGAAGGTCATGGCCGTATAGCAGTAGATGCCATGGGGCATTATGAACGCCGTCTTGTCTTGGTCAGAGACCTTCAGGGCTATCTAGTGATACCCTAAGTAGTAGTCGAGAAAGCAGAGGAGGACGCTTCCGGCCGTGGAATCCACGACCTGGTCGATGCGTGGAAGAGAGAAGGGGTCCTTAGGGTAGTGCCTGTTGAGATCGGTGTAGTCGATACACATTCTCCATTGACCGGTTTTCTTTGGTACAAGAACTAGGTTGGCGAGCCAAACTGGGTTTTTTACACTTGGATAAATCCGGTAGCTAGGAGCTTTACTAACTCTACCCTAATGACGTCCTTGCGATCTTTCGCAAAGTGGTGAAGCTTCTGCTTGACAGGCGTGGCCGTCTTGCTTACATCCAAGGAGTGCTCAGCCAGCTCCCTGGGGACACCCGGCATATCCGATGGACTCCATGCGAATATGTCCGCGTTATCCCGGAGGAAACTGGTGAGCGCGAGTTCCTATTTGGGGTCGAGCCCATCGCCGATCACCACCGTCTTCTCTGCATCAGCAAGGCCGAGGCAGACCTTCTTCGTGGAGGGAGCCGCATCGAGGGCGGTGTCGGTGCGCTTCTGTTCTGGGACAGACTGGTCGACAGGGTCGACTTGGTTGGCCTCAGCGACCAAGACCGCGGAGGCGTCGGCGGCAGCGGAGGTCGCGGCGAGGTTGAGGGCCTCCGTGTTCCACCTGAAGGAGATAATGAGGTCCCCCTTGACGGAGAGGACCCCATGTGGAGCCGGCATCTTTAACACCAAGTAGGTGTAGTGCGGGATGGCCATGAATCTGGCCAACATCAGGCGACCTAGAATCACGTGGTAGGAGGACTTGAAGTTGGCGACCTCGAAGTTGAGGTATTCCGTGCAGAAGTTCGCCTCCGTACCAAAAGTGACGAGGAGGGAGACCCGACCTAGGGGTAGGCCGCCTTCCCGGGGATGATGCCATAGAAGGGCTCGTCGCTCTCTGTGAGCTTGTCGAAATCGAAGCCCATCTTCTTGAGGGTGTCGACGAAGATGATGTTGAGCCCACTCCCCCCATCAATCAAGGTCTGGGAGAGCAAGGCCCCGTCCACTGTGGGCTCGACGACAAGCGGGTAGGACTTGGGATCTGGGATGTGGACCTAGTGATCAGCCCTGGAGAACGTGATCGGCTACTCAAACCAACACAGAGGCACAATTGGCTGAGTGTGGACGAGGTGGACGTCGCGCTTGTCCTTCCTGTAGCGCCTTCTACTGGCGCTGGACTTGATTCCGCCGACGATCATGTTGATCGTGCGGGTTGCGGCCTGGAAAGGCCCATTGGGGTTGCCTGAGCCAGTGGAGGGGGCAGGTTCGTCTCGTCGCGACGAGCGGTTGAAGGTGGGTTGCTGCGTGGTGGGTCGCTGCGCGGTGGCTCACGGTGATTGTCATATCGCTCCTCGCGGCGGTCGTCACGCCGATCACGCCGGTCGTCACAGCGGTAGTTGTTGTGGGGGCGGTTGTCGTGGCGCCCGCCATCGTTCCTGGGTCACTTAGGGTCCGCGAGGGCGCTGAAGGCCCTCCTGAACTGGGAGCACTCGCGGAGAGTGTGGGTGGCCCCCTCGTGGAACCCGCAGATGCTGTCGAGTGCCAGGTCAAACTCTTCCTGGTTGATGGTCGAACCTCGGCGCCCATCGATCGCTTGCGGAGCTTGTCTGTTGTAGTGCCGGATGTACCAGCGGCATCAGCGTCGAACTGGTTCTAGAGCGCATCCTCCGTGTCCATCAGCTTGTTGACGATGACCATGAGCTCCTTGACGTTGGTTGGGCCAGCCTCATGGATCTTCTCAAAGATCTTGCAGTCTTTGATGCCCTTCTTGTAGCTGTCGACGATCTGGTCGTCCCGGACACCATTGCACTTGTTCCGGTTCTCGAAGAACCAGGTGTTGTAGTCGCGGAGCCGCTCCTTAGGCTTCTGCACGACCCGCCCCAGGCTGAAGGCGTTTCCAGAGCGATCGTAGGTCGCCTGGAAGTTGGACGTGAAGGCCTGGGACAGATCGACCCAAGTCTTGATGCAGCCGGGCTCAAGGTTGTTGAGCCACAGTGAAGGGGAAGGCCCATGACCAGCGGGAAGTAGGCCGTCATATGGTCGAAGCTACCACCGGCCGCCTTGACGACGACGTAGTAGGTCGACAGCCAGATGTTAGGGTCGGAGCGCCCATCATATGGCTTGATGTTGGGCTTGAAGTTGTCGGGGTACTCCACCTTCTTGAAGCGAGCATCCAGCGCCGGGAAGGCGTTGAGGGCAAGGTCGTCGCCAGAGCCTCTGGCCGGGGCGGCCTCTCTCGGCGTGGAGTGGATGCTGCGCTCCGGGACGACAACCTGGGAACGTGGTTGCCGATCTCGGTTGGTCTGGACGATGGCGGGGTCGCCATGATCGGTGTCGTAGTTGGCACGTCACCGGTTCTCGATCTTGTGGTGATCATGGAGCTCGCGCTCCATGATGCGATGAATGCCCCCGGGTGCGCCGTACTCACGGTCGTAGCCCAGGTAGCGGCGGAGCTCGCGCTCCTCGCGCTCCCGGTGGCGTTGGTCGACGACTCCGCGGGCATCGCAAGCACGCCTATTGGCGTCGAGGTTGACGCGAAGGTCGCGGGCAGCAGCGGGCTGCTGGGCGGGTTGCTCAGGGTTGTGCTGAGCGACCTCCTCCCGAATGGGGGAGAGATGGCTATGCGCAGGTCAATGAGATCGACTGCGCGAGTGGCGGGTCGACGAAGACGCAGCGGACTTGGAGGCTGCGCTCTTCTCTTCCACCAGGGCGTTGGCGACCCGGAGGTACGCAAGGGCCTGCTCAGCTTCTGGCGTCTGGACTTGCTGGAGTCGGGTAATTGCCGTGCCCAGGTTGGCCTGGGGGCTGTTGAAGGTCGGGATCCCAGCTTCCTCGAACTCCAGGCGCAGATCTCGAGCGCAGGGCAAGACGCGCCACTACTCTTCCGCATGTCGCTCAGCGCGGCGACCGTTGGCTTGGATGCGGGCCGCCTCCTCGGAGTTGGTCGCACCCGCGTGGGGTGGCTCGTTCTCGGAGATCACCATCACCTGACGGAAGATGACCTCCGAGTCGTTGGGGGAGATGCGAAGCCGGACCTTCTGGAACTCCCCGCAGTCCGGAGACTGGGTAGGTCGCTTAGCTCGACGAGGGAGCTCGTTGTCGATCTTCTTCCGCAGGCGGCACCCGTGGAGGGTGTGCTTTGCACCCTTGTGGTAGGTGCAGGGCACGTCGAGAGGGTCGCGCCGAGCGCGAGGCACAGGCCTTGGGTTGCGTGAAGGTCGCCGCCCAGATTGGATCTGAGGAGGCGTGGTGAGTTGGCTCAGGCGAAGGCCGGGCGCAGACTTCAGGCCGAAGGGGATGCGTCGTGGCGTAGCGCTGTCTGCGCCGAGCGCTGAGCTCGTTCGCAGATCTCCAGGGTTTCCTTCATCAAGCCGATGACGTTTTCCATCCCGTGGACAAGGTCACAGGGTCTGGGTGGGTGGGTCTCCGATACTAGATCGGGAATGGAGATGGCGGCAGACGCCGTGACGACCTTCTCGGAGGTCACTGGAGGCGTCGAGGCTACCGGAGCAGGAGAGGTCGTCGTGAAGGATCTGAAGCAGATCTCCACGGGGTCGGCGAGGAAGGCCGCCATGCTCGCCGGGAAGACGACGCCAGATTGGGCCACCATGCTGCACAGTGAGTTCCCGATCGCCCCTACCTGGCGCGCCAACTGTCAGGGGGTGAGACCTGGACAGATCCGCTAGGGGGTTGCCCTAGTGGTTTGTAGGTTAATGGAAGATCGGGACCTAAGAGCATAAGTGGTTATGCACGGGGTGCACACGGAACTAGGCGAGTATGGCGGCGAGGAGCAAGGAGACAATGGTTTATACTGGTTCAGGCCTCCAAAGAGTAAAACCCTACGTCCAGTTGTGGTGGATTATGCGAGGATGAAGATGAGTTGTCCCTGTGCATGGAGCCCTAGGGCGCCTTATATGGGGGACGGGCTAGGGTTTGCATGCGCAGGTCGGTTGACCCGTGTCGGGGTCGGTTACAACTGTGGGAAGCATATCTCCCGGTTTACAAGGAGTATCCGGTGATACTCGGAGCTACAGGCGGCGGCGCACCAGGTCGCTGTGTCTTGTCTTGCATGCCAAGGCTTCGCGGGTCTTCCGAGATCCTGATCAGGTCGCCCGCGATCTTCGGAGGTACGGATAAGGTCACTGGGCCCACTTGTAAGGTCGGCGGGTCTTCTGGAAGGTCGGGTCCACTTGTCAGGGGCCCCTGGGACCCTGGTCGGTGGGGACCCATGGGTACCCATGTCTCTCACCCCCCCCCCGCGACGCTCCCGACCCTCCCGCCACTCTCCTGACCCCCCGCCACGCTCCCGACCCCCCGCCACGCTCCCGACTCCCCCGCCACACTCTATTTAGAATTAAATTTTTAATAGTCTCATCATTGGAATAGTTTGTCCTCATATTATTTTTTGTCACATTATTTTAGTTACAATGGTGGGAACAGAAGATGACCGAGAAGCAGAGCAAATGATCATGGATTTAATTGCTCGCAATACTATGAATGATGCACCGAATGAACAAGAACACGATCACAGAGAGGCCGACAGCTACTTGAACATGTTTGGTGATGGCAACGAGAGGGAGCAACCAATTGCTCAAGGAAGCAATGATGGAGAACCATCCGAGGTATAATTAATAAAAACCAGTACCTCGTCATGATTTTTCAGGAACCTACTAATTAGAGAAAATGAGTTAATAGTTCTTAAATTTCCTGGAGCCTGCATCGAGCAGCAAGAAGAAGCCGGGTGGGAAACGCGGCCCAAACAAGAAGCTAGAGGGGCATTTCATCATCACGGAAGTATCTCCCGATGGGAGGCCGTTAGCTCCACATGAAAATGTTGTCGAGTTGATAAATTACAGTGGGGCTCTTGTTAGGGACAACATCCCAATAAGCTTTCGGTATTGGAAAGCGGCTGACCCACCTGACTTGCTACCCGAAGAAGGTAAAGAAGAAGCTGAGCATGAAGATCAAGATCAGGACGAAGAGCAACATGAAGAGAATGAACCCCCGGTACCGGTTCGGCTAGATGTTGTCCCGGTCATAGAGAAGAACATGATTTGGGCCGACGTGAAAGCACACTTCGTATTTCCAAAAGACACAAATTTGAAAGATGTGCGCACTTGGGCCCTGCACAAGAGTGCAATTGCCTTTCAGACATATAAGAAGCGGCTGACCAAGGACTTCATCAAGCAGGGGCTTACACCCGATTTTAAGAAGCCGGGATATGCCAAGTTAAGAGATCACTGGGATGCATTTGTGCAGGGCAGGCAATCGGAAGATGCCGCCAGGTTGATTGCAACCAACACACCCAATGCACGTAAAAAGAAAGAATTTCATCATCTTGGCCCTGGAGGTTACGCGATGGCCATGCCCAAATGGGATCGGATGGAGCAAGAGATAATGGCATGTGGAATCGTACCGGCAACTCTGGAGTGGCCTGACCGAGCGCGGAATTACTATTATGCACATGGTGGCACGCTCAATCCCGAAGATGGATCATTAATACCGGGGGAGCAACTAAGACAGACAGCTGCAAGGCTTGTTGATTTGATCAGGGCTGCTGCCGAAGGAACTTTCATACCTGATCGAGAGAAGGACGAGCTTTCTACGGAAATAGGCACTAAAGAACATGGTGGACAGTGCTGAGGCAAAGGTGTGATTCCATGAAAGTCGCATGGCATGAGCACATTGACTCTTATAAGAAGCACAAAAGGAACAAGGACGAACAAGATAGGAAACTTAGAGAATTGCAAGAGCACGTAGAAATGGCTGAGGCAAGAATGGAGGAAATCATTGACCAGCATGTGGCCCTTGCTCTTAACAAACAATCATCTCAGCAAGGGCCTATAGATGAAATGAGCCCGCCATCTACTAAGGGGAAAATTAGTGTCGCTTCAACGGATGCAGCACCAGCAAACACGGAAGCACCGGTCAAGGAAGCACCCCTAGCATCACCAGAAGGACCGGTTGCCTCACTAGAAGCACCCAAGCCTTAGCAAAAGCAGCCGAGGTCTACCACGAATGGTTCCCCATGGATGACATCACAGTGAGGTCAGCGTGTGAGCTTCTTGCTCAACTCAGAAACAAGATGTTACCGGTGGCTTATGGTGTTGCTGAGGTCCCGAAACCGGGGAAAACTTTCATGGGTGTGGAATTCCGTAAAGCATTTTACCATAAAGTTTCCGTCGACCGAGTGGTCCCCGGTTGGGAAGACCTCGAACTGGAGTTACCAGGACCTGATGGGGAAGAGGTGCTTGGAGATATCGTGCACGGTTGGGTATTGTGGGCCAAGGCTCAAATAAAGATTACAGAACCGGTCAAGGAAGCACCCCTAGCCTCACCAGAAGCACCTCTTCCTGATGCCTCATCTACACCCCCCGTGCCTGAAGACAAAGATCATCAGCTACCGTCATCTCCAACAGGAAGCATGAGTCCTCTAGTTGATCGGGACCCAAGTGAGAGTCCGCCCCCTCAGCATGATGAGTCTGTTAAGGGCAAGGGTACCAAACGATGAGCTACGCATCATCCTCCGCCCCCTCCTCCAAAGAAGTAGACGAAGCCCAAGCAGAAGAAGCCTCAACTGAAATTATCTTACGAGAAGACTCAGGAGGAGCTAGATGCTTTAGTGCGGGTTGAGCTTGATAAACAAATATTCAAAGCGAAGAAGCCACCGGTTGAGAAACCAATTGACTAGGTGAAATTTCATCGCTTCATAAAAAAATGGAGGAGGAGAAACGTATAAATGCCCAGGCACCTCCTTTGACTGACTATGACCGACAGGCAATCAAGATGCACAAATAGAAGAAGTAGGCGAATAAAGCTAAATCTACAATTCCACAACTAAGCACCTAGTCAAAGCAATCAGTCTCCCCCATCAAGGTGCTTTCTACGATTGAGCAGCATATGCTCGTATTCAATAAGGAATCAGGTCTGACTTTTGGTCAAATTCGAGGGGACGAACCAATTCCAAAGCATGAAGGGGCAAATAGACCGAAGTATGAGTAGGGTAAACCTCTTGTGTGGCCGCAGTTGGTGCCGTTTCTTCCAATGAGAATGCATGAACTGCACGATTGGTACATGGTTGCGTCAGCCAGCGGTGTAACCTATGTGGAAATTACCATAGATGATCAACATTATTTTCGTGGCCGAGAAGCTTTTGCTGTGGAATTTGACCAATTTTGGTACTTGTTCAATCAAGATGCAATTGACTCAGGACTCATCGCTTGCTGGACTCTGTAAGTCTTGAAAACAATGATCTAGCCATTCTACCTTATCTTAACTTGTGTTTAATTTGAATTTAATTTCAATCATGCAGCTTTGAGATGTAGCAGTGCAGGAGGAGAGGAATAAGGGACGTCGGCTTCATGGATCCACTAATGATAAATCAGACTTGTGTCAGAAAATGGGAGCTGGCCACATTGGACTATATATATTTGTTTCTAGGAAAACACCTTGAGAAGGGTATCATACTTTTGCCATACAACTTCGGGTGAGCAATGTGTATCTCATCTATTTTATCTTTTTCAAATGACATTTCATATATATTTCAAGAAACTAATACTTCCACACGTATGCACAGCTTCCACTGGATTCTTTTTGCATTCTGTCCGTCTCTAAGCAAGGTCTTCATCTTCGACTCTTTGAGGGCAACTACAGACAAAAGCGCATACCAAGATGTCGTAGAGATGATCAAACTTGCATGGACTCGCCTCTGTGTAGAGCACCCAGGAAAATACAAAGAGAACCTTTATTTCCACTATGATTTCCCTGTATGTGTATTCTGCTAGTCCGCATATCTCATGTCTTCCAATATAATTAAACATATTTCATAACCTTGTTTTCGCACATGTGCAGTGCTTGACACAACCTTCTGGTACCAATCTGTGCGGATACCATGTATGCGAGTTCATGCATATCTTTTCAAGCCTCGCACAAGGTACCAACCTTGAAGACAGGGTGCGTCCACTAAACTAAACGCACATGCATGTAGTTCTTATTTGTCCATGTTCATTTTTGTACTAGTTCTTATTCTTTGTTCATATTCTTTTGCAGATTGATGACACCAAGGAGGGGCTCCTCGAGTCGGAAAGATTCCGGTCAATTCAAGAACAACTATGCAGATTTCTTCTAGATGAGGTGATTACGCTAGGTGGAGAATTCTATTCAGGCTTATGATCTGTTATTGTAACGGGGAAGTCCACGGAAGAAGCATTGGGGAAGTCCACGGCAAAAGCAATTGGGAAGTCGACGGAACAAGCAGAGTCGACTAAGCAGGGGAGCAAGAGAGGAAAAAGCTCTGCAAAGGACCAATCGTCAGGGAGCAAAAAAAAACTAATATTAAACCTTGCTGACCTTTGACGCAATGTATTATATACACTAATATATAATTTTCGTATTTCTGTATGCACAATATTATATATGTTCTTGCATTGGATCAACTACCGCATTTGAGATAATACATGCATACGAATATATGTACTAGTATAATATTAGATATTATACTAATACATATATACGTATGCATGTATAGTATTATCTCAAATATTTTATATGGCACACAAATTTATATTATAGCGTATTAGGCATTAGGATTAGTATACGTAAATCAATCAAATACGATATAATTAATAAACCAGAAAACGATAAAGAAAAAGAAAAAAGAAAAAAAAAATAGTACCGGTTGGCATCTAGAACCGGTACTAATGTGCACCATGCCACGTTGCCGGGGGCGGGCACATTAGTACCGGCTCTCAATGCCAGCCGGTACTAATGTCCCAATGTGACTTCACATTTGTACCGATCGAACAATACCGGTTTGGAAACCGGTACTAATGGAGGGTTATGGACTGGTACAGATGTACGTTTCCCTAGCAGTGACTGCCACCTGGCACCGTGCCGTGCCGCCCCCTTCGCTGCGTCCTCCACCTCCACCACACCACTGCAGCCCCACGCCTCTGCGCGCACACGCCCGCCTGCTCCTCCTCGCCGCACGCCGGCCCCTCTCGACGTGCGCATGCCCGTGCACCGGCACGCACCCGCGCCGTGCACGCGCACGCCACGCCGGGCCCGGCTCGCACGCACGCACGCCGCGCTGCCACGCCGCACGATGCCGTAGCCGCCACAAATCCCGCTGCCGCTGCCGCTACCTCTATTCACCCACTTCGCACGCTAAGTCGCCGCTGCTCGTCGCATCACATCGCACAGCACCGCCACAGCACCACAGTTGACCTCGCCGCCGCGAATCCCAGCCCAGCCACGGCCCTGTCGGCCGAACCGCCTCGCCGAGCCGCCACCGCCATTCCCCTCCACGAACCGCCTTTGCGCACCTATATATATCCTCTGTCGCTCTCCGCCCCGCAGCACATCTCCCAGGCCGCCTTCCCCTCACCTCCCTAGCTCCACCGCACCGCCGCCCATAGCCGTCTCTGCCGCAGTCCACCCACCACCGTCGATCTCCCTTTCTGCGCCGTCTCTGCCCAAGGTGAGGAGGGGAATCGAATCCTCTCACCTCCATCTTCGTTTTTCCCCACCTCCCGGCCGTCGCCGTGGACTGGCCACCGGCGGGCGCCGCCCCTAACCGGCCGGCCGCTCCCTGTCCGACCCTCCTCTGTTCGGTTCAGAGGAGGAAGATAGACATTTTGCTCATAACCCCCTCCCTCTAATCCTTTTCCAACCGAGACCCTCCCCCTCTCTCAAGTTCTTTTCACCAAGAAACCCTGTAGCTCTTAGTTTCTTTACAAATAGGTCCCTAACCCCTTAAACTAGCCCATAAACCACATGTACGTCATCATTCTATGCAAATAAATCTCAACTTTCACCACACCCTTTACGGAATTTTTTCCGCCGAACCATCTACCATTTTCTCATAACTAATATTTATTCCTTCATTTCCGAATTATTCTCTCCTCGAGCTCAACTGATAAAACTTTGTTTGCTTTTATTCATTGTGTGCTTGCTTGTGTGTGCCATAGCTGACGGAGTGAACGAGGAGGAACCCCAAGTGGAGTTTGGAGCCCGAGATCCCGAACAGTGAGCAGGAACTCCCAGAGGACTTTGAAGACGGCAAGTTCAATCTCATCCTTTGATGCATGATTTAATCCCAGTTTTATAAACACAACCCCCTATTTTGTTTTATAAATTGCATAAAACCTGGTAGGATAGCCACCCTTGATTGCTATGGTTGTTCCATGTTTGACTTAAATGATTTCTTTAAAACTGTGTGAGTGCTTTAAAAATGGGAAATGGGTATTTTGGAAAATGAGAAAAGAAATGTGTGGACAAGATGGACGAGTGTGTGTCAGGAGTATGGGTGAGCTCGTACCTTTGTGGCTGAGCGTGTTTGGAGATGTCCATCTTGTCGTTAAGGACCGGGTTGCGTGACATCTCACCTGACCCAGCTATCGTACAACCACTCGACCATTGTATGTGGCAACGGCTTAGCATAAATCCAACTTGTTAATCTGCTAGCCATCGGGAGTGTGGGTGAGCAGCGGAAGAACAAGGAGTAGGGATACGATCTATGTGAGTTATGCCCTGGTTATGTGAGGTAACCCCTTGGTTGCTTCCGTGGTGGCTAGTAGGGTTAGCTAAGGTGGGTAATGGCTTTGATAAGATCCGCGCCGGTAGTAAGGTGTCCGTGTGGTGGTGCCCTACTTGTGGGTAAAGTGTACAACCTCTGCAGAGTGTAAAACCTATTCGAATAGCCGTGTCCACGGTATTGGATGAGTCACGATGTGGTCACAAAGCCAGTGTTTGGGTTAAGGGATTGTTTTCATGGCGTGAGTGATTTTGGAAAAAGAGTGTGGTTGTGTGCCTAGGCTACTACGGACGGGGAGTCCGGTAGTACTCAACTGGTTTTCGTTTGAGCAACTGAGTTACTTTGGTTACGAAAATGTTTGCGAAAACCCTTTTAAAAAACAAACCCCTGCATGAGCAAAAGTTGGTTTTTCATAAAATTCTGATCCCTGTTATTCCTTGTGCATGTTCTGATGTATAGCCCCTCCGTGGGTGGGGTTGGACTTGTTGAGTATGTATGTACTCACCCTTGCTTGATTAACTGTTTTTACAAAGGAGGATCCCGATTTTGTCCCCGAAGACGTTGAGTAGGTTGCCGTCCTGCACCCAACCCGTGCCTGTGGATTCAGGGTCTCCACAGGAAGCTTCCATGGCGCAAGACTTTGATCCTATCTTAGATGATGTCAGTGTTATAGTTTAGCTAGTAGTCCTTGTGTTAGTCCTCTAGATAGTGGTGCTTCAGTGCCCACTACCTCGATGGTTTGTACGGTAATGATCCATCTGATGTAATAAATGTGTTACCAGCCTCCTGGGACTGGTATTTGTATCACATTTAGTCCCCTCTGATGAGGAGACACTTCAACATCTTACAAGGATTGAAGCACATAGGGGTGGTGGAGCCTCTGAAGAACGTCGTCGATGAAGATGGTGGTGAGGAGGCTTGGGAACACCCCTAGGCTGACGGCTTGGAGTCCTCCTCTTGCTTCCTTCCCTCCGCCGGCGTTGATCTTTGCGACGAACTCATCTCATCTCTACCCTCATCTTGCGGTGGTGAGTTTTTGGTGAATGGACGTCGGTAGAATGATTGGATGTGGCGGCTGTCGGAGACAGGGGATATAAATACACCGAGGAGCGTCTAGGTCAAAGGGGACTGCGAACCGAGGCAAAAGTGGCCTGGGCTGGTCGGCATGGGCCGGCCGGCCTGGGCCTTTTCTGGCCCAGTTCGGGCCCGTCTTCTTCCCCGCGGCTCATCATGACATTTTGGATTTATGCCCCTTTATTTGTGTCATTTTGTCGTCGTCATCCCTGTGATCAAGATAGGAAGTCTTCTCGCGTGAAGTCCGATCTTTACGTCTTAGTCCTCGGGTATGATCCATCGTAGCACCTTGGTACTTGCCACCTTTGGGAGTGATTTTGCCTTGCACTTGAACACTAACGGAACTCCTCATTTGCTCCTTTGAACTCGTTGTAACTCCGTCCCTTTTGTCCATGTTTTCTTGCAAAAACACAACACTTCCAAATGCACATACAAAGTTGAACTTGTTATATCATTAGTGTGCCTAGTGGTGGGTTAGTTCCGTAACAAAGCTCAAACCATAGTGTAACAAGTGCTCTAGGTTGACGGAAATCGACCACCAATAGTCGGCCAACCTGTGGCTCACCCTGGCGGCCGCAGATCTGCAACAATTGCGAAGAACAACGTGTTCAAGGCGCAAGTTCGGGCTGCTAAATCGAGATGGCATTCGACACCTTCTTCCCTTCCTATTCGTCAGGTATGCGGGCTCCTCCCTGTATTGATCGATTCAATTAGATTGCTTACCCATGCTCTTTGGCATTCTAAAATATTCTTTAATGTTTGGGTGATTGTTGATCTATTGTACGCTATCGTAAGAGTTTGTTGGAAGTCATTTTATTTGAGGTTTGTACAAATTTGTAGATGAAATTATTAGACTGCTTCCCTATGCTATTTGCCTTTGAATATTGTTGTTGCGTGCTTGAGTGATTGTGGATCTTCTGTTCCCTATTGCAAGAGAATGTTCGAAGTTGACTTATTTGAGGTTTGTAGAAATTAAAGGATTAAATTATTATATTACTTACCCATGCTCTATCGCTTTCCATATTTTTGTTGCATTCTTGGGTGATTATGGATTGGGTGTTATCGTTCATGTACCACATTGAACTTAATAGATGAAATTGCTTTCGATTGCCAATGATCTCAACCCTTATCTCTTGTTCTTGTACTTGTTTCAGCGGGCCAAAGGGTCAACATCTGTAGTCGCTCCTGTTCAGACCTGCTCCAAGGTAATAAACTTAATTAACACCTTCTTTGTTTCCGATTGCGAATGATCTCAACCCTTACCTGTTGTTCTTGTACTTGTTTCAGCGGGCCAAAAGGTCAACATCTGTAGCCGCTCCCGTTCAGACCTGCTCCAAGGTAACAAACTTAACACCTTCTTTGTTTCCTTAGTTCGAATCAATTGCAAGATCCTAATCTGACTTGGGATCCACTGTTGCTAGATGGAAGCTACCAAGTCAATGATGCTTCTTCCCGAACAAATTAAAACAAAGGAGTACTCAAGAATGGGTACTGAATCCTTATGTACTAGTGTTGATGAAGAGTGAGTTGACACTCCCAATCAAGACAGGGTACAACTTCAACAACGGTTTGTTGCTCACCAGAAAGAGTTATGTAGCTTGAAGAAGAAGACCGAAGAATCAGAATCAACTCTGAAAATGCAGTCGGCTGAGATTAAGAGGTTGCAGAAGCTTACCGAAGACAGTGAAGACCTCCTTCATCTACTGCTTAGTAGTAAAAGATGAAGAGGTTAAGATACTTAGATCAAGCCTCTGATATCTCTTGTGATTATGGCCTGGATTTAGCTTTGTTAATCTATATTCCTTGTGAGACTGTTATCTTGTAATAGTTTGTGATATGTGATGAACAATGTGGTCTTGCTTGACAGTAAACAACAATTTGTTTTATTGTATAAAGAAATATGTGCTGATTACTATTTTGTCAATTCGATCGGAATTATTCTAAAAAAGGATCAGAATTGAAACGAAATCAATTAATATTGATGCACGATTAGTTAATTTTCTGTTGGCCTTGAGTGGGCTTAGCACACTATTGTTTGGGCCAAAAGTCAATTTCATTGAAATTAACGTGACATATAAGGCCGCAAATAATGTGCGCAATTGTTGGACTCGACTCAACAAAAACGGGCCCAACCTAATCAAAATTGTGGTCGAAAAACAACAAATGGGCCCAACAAAATCTTTTTTGGGCTATCTGCACAACGCCGACTGACAATAACAGTGTTGGGCTCAACCCAGCTTTAAATAGGCCAAAGTCGTTTTATGACGCAAACGGTTCGTCACAATTGGCATGCCAAATCGGATGCCACATCAAACTATGTCCAGCGTGGCAAAGATGCAGGAACGAAGTTATGACGCTTTGTAAGGACAATTTTATACACGTCATTAAACTCATGACGCCGCGAAGTAAGGTCTCGTAATTAATCGCGGTTTGTGAAGCTCGATTAATGACAGAGAGTTTTCGTAACACCCGACGTCATTAATCGCGGTTTATGACGAGAATCGCCCTTTTTTTGCGTCACTAGTCGGCACATTCCTTGTAGTGTGTCTTGCCTTGAATTTTTCTCCTTTTCCTCTTTCCCTTTTTTCTTCTTCTTTTCTTCTCTCTCTTCTTTTTTTCTTCTTCTTTTCTTCTCTCTTTTTTTCTTGTGCGCGCACACACATATACACATATATATTTGTTTCTTCTTTCCTCCACATCTTTATCTTCTTTTTCGAAGCCTTTCACCTGTCTTTTTGACATGAATAACAATCTTAATTTTAAACAAATCCTTGCCTAAAAATGGAACGAATTTTTGGACATGGGTTGTGTTCAATGAATAAGATGATAAAAAGATGTTTATGGTTTCGGGTATGGAATCCGGCGATGCACGGGGCCTTCAATGTGATGTTCTCGTTACCGAATGTATGACGAGACTAGCAATAAAAGATATAACATCAAGGACATGACCATTGCTCGAAATTAGATCTCCCTAGAGAGAAAAGTCCTAACTCAACTCATCATGCTAATCAACACTTATGGTGGAGTGTGTGTGTGTGTGTGTCTGTGTCTATATATATATATATAATGTAGGCTTTGCATAGGATAAACTTGTCTCTCAACTTGGAGAAAGAAATTGCTAACCTTCATTGCAAGGGGTTTTTCATAATTTTCAGAAATAAACACCTCTAATATTAGTATTACTCAAAGCATAGCCAAAGTAAGGTCCTAGATCAAAGTTGTTTCTTCTTCCATCACCGCCTTGATCTCCTCCTTCTCCTTGGTGCTGCTCGGGCTCGCCATGGGTGCTTCGAATGCTTTCGTGGAGGTGAAAGATTGCAAACAAGATGCGAATCTCGAGCTATACCCAGGAAAACTCGGCCGAAACCCTACCCTTCCTAATTTTGTATTTCCTAAAATGGTCGGCAAAGATAGGAAATAAACCGAGATGTGTCCCAGAGAAAAATGGGCGGAAACCGCCGCGAGGAGACCCTGGGCCGGCCGGCCTGATCCCGGTTTTGGGCCGCCCCGGCCTATCTTCTGTGGGCCTCTTTGTTTCGAGCATACTTGCGCCTTAGGATACCTAAGGCTAGGGACCCCCATGTGTATAAAAGAGGCCCAAATAAGGGATATAAGGGCGTATTTGTATGGGCCAAGGACCTGGTTGTAACATCCAGGGATTTAATTGTAATAGTAAGGACCCAAATGTAATATTCAACCCCAACGATGGAAATAATATAAACAACCACGTCCTCTCTCCTAGGGTTTGAAGGGGAGGGCGCCTCCTCTTCCTATAAATAGGACCCAATGGGTGGAGGAGGAGGAGGCTCCTCTTCCTATAAATAGGACCCAAGGGCTGGAGGAGGAGGGGGCTTGGCCTTTGTGTTCATTGGTTTCTTGTTCAATTGTCTCAAGTGCTTTCATCATTCCTTCCTTTATGTCTGTTTGGGATTTCCAAAATCCCAACAGTGGCGCCCACCGTGGTTTTTTGCACGACGTAAAAATTCACAATTACCACAACAAAAAAGATTTCTCAAGAGATCGAGTGTTGTAGATATGATTGTCGGCATCATCATTGGCAGCTCACCACCTTCGGTGGTGTTCATTTTCACCTTTTGAGAAACAAAATCATTATTCTTTAGGCTCCATCAATGTAAGCTATTGTTCTTCCAAGCTCTGAAGTTCATGTACAAGAAGTAAAATTCATGTGTCAAGCAAAACATCCACTTCAAAGGTTGACGCGCCACACTGAAGCTACCCACCATCAGCTCACTCGAAGCTGCGAGGCACCTGGCTGAACCTACTCATTGAACAGTCGAATAAATGCTGCAAAACTATCTGTCCTGGAGCTTCGGAGCCATCCTTGGCCAACTCGAGGCTATGGACGTGACAATCCAAAACACCTCCAATCTCTACTCAGCTCCGAAGCTACCCATCATTTGTCAACTGCCACCACGAGCAGCCTCAATTCTCAAATCAGCTCTGCTCAGAACACTAGTTGAAGCTAGAAGGGAGTTTTGCTGACCGCGTTTTAGACATAGCCCAGCTTCGAGCTGCTATATGTGCATGGAATCTCGAAATTTCGGAAACCCTTAGCGGACTCTTGAAATCTTGGAACAAGCAAAATCTCAGAACGAGCAGAATTACAAAATCTTGGAACGAGCGAAATCTCATAATTTCAGAAAGAGCGGAATCTTGGAAGCTCACAACTTCGAGCGGAATCTTGGAACCTCACAACCCTGAGAGAAAATTCATAAAAATATACATACTATATATACTAACTTTTATGCTTGCAGGGTAGGAATCTCGGAATCTCCGAACTAGCATAATCTTGGAATCTCAGAACAAGCGGAATCTCGGAACCTCGTGTTTCTAAATCTTGGAAAAGATGGTGGCTTCCTCGAGGATTTCAGAGTTCACGATTACCATGACAGAAAAAGAGATTTCAAGAATCGAAGGATTCCATTCAGTCGTAAAAGTCCAAAAATTTTCGTTGAGCACCCTCGGAATCTCGGAATAAGAAAAATCTCAGAATCTCAGAATCTCAGGATCTCAAAATCTTAGAATCTCAAAATCTCAGAATCTCAGAATGAGAAAAAAAATCTCAAAATCCCAGAACAAGCGACCTCTTGGAATCTTGGAGTGAGCAGTCTGCAGGAAACAAAGTTCACGATTACCATAAACAAAAATTTTCTTCCGAAGATCGAAGGTGCTAGACATGATTTTTGTTGCAAGTGTGATCTTTCCATCACCCTCAATGGTGATTTCTCTCTTTTGCACAACACAAAATTTCACAAAAAGTCATCTCTAGGTTCAGAGCTCTAGAAAATTGAAACCGCCCCACTTACAGCTAATTTCCGAAATACCGAGGGTCTCTATCACTTGTTATGCAACGCAAGTCTGAGGAAGCAGTGATCTTTACCATCGAGGTACATACATCCAAAAAAACTCTCAGGCCATCTCGCCAAAGTTCAGATGTCTCTAGAAATACCTGAAGCTACTATTTGGAAAGTTATGATCATGGCACAAAGCTACTATTTGGAAAGTCATGTTATGGAATCTCCCAAGTCAAGCTCCACGAGCCAAGCAGTGGAACCTCACAGTTCAAGCTGCACTCGGAAGCTCCAAAACAAAACTCACGATTCATGAAACATATAAAAGATGGGATTGGCAAAATATTGATCACCCTCGAACCTCGTCGAAACAAAGACACTGAAATGATGCAATGGCAAAACTCAATCTCAGAATCTAGGAACAACCGGAATCTCGAAATCTCGAGCGAAGTCTCGGAATCTAGGAATCTCGGAATCTCAAAATCTCAAAACAACAGGAATCTCGGAACCTTGCTACCGCAAGCGAAAACTCGTAGAACAATAATATACATGTTATCTATACTAACTTTTATGCTTGCAGGATGTATCCTTTATAACATCTTACATATTTATGAATTTTTATCTTTTATACATAGATTAATTGATTTATTTGACCCTCGGAGAAGTAAAATCCCAGCGCAATCCAACTTTTCTTCGTTTTTGTGCTCTTTCAGAGAAAAAAATTAAATTATTATTTCCAAGAATCTGAGAGTTCTGGGAAGCTGACTGTTCCGGGAATCGGAGTTTCAGAAATCTGAGAGAAGAAAAGAAATCCAGGCTTTTGGGACTTCATTTCTTGATCCGAAGCTCATGAAAGCAAGCGTCACAGATTTATGAAGATAGCGCAGGAAACAAAGTTCACCGTTACAACAACCAAAATTATTCTTCCAAAGTCCGAGAGTACTACACATAGTTGTTGGTGCCACCATGATCTTCCCGTCACCCTCGATGGTGATGTTGTGCAACACAAATTTCACTAGAAGTTGACTCGAGGTCCAGGGTGTACTCAAAAAAACTAAAACTATCTCACTTTCAGCTGATTTTTGAAGCCACGAAGCTCTTTCTATTAATCATTTGGAAGCTAAGTACAATATCAATCTCGACGGAAAGACCTCAGCCTCGAGGCTGCTTGTACCCTCGGAGGTTTAAAGGAATCTCAAAAAGAGCAAAATCTCAAAATCTCAAAAAAGCGAAATCTCGTAATCTCGGAACCAGCAAAATCTCAGAAAGAGCAAAATCTCGAAATTTCATAAAGAGCAGAAATCTCAGAATTTTGCAAACATCAATTACCACGACAAAAACTATTTTTCAAAAGATCAAAGGTGCTAGTATGGTAGTTGAGGTCATCATTATAATCCCATCACCCTCGATGGTGATTTGTCACTTATTGTGCAACCCAAAAGTCATAGGAGGCAGAAGTCATTACCATCGAGACTTGCTGTTAGCACCTACATATCGTCAAACATTATGATTTATGGAAAAAGACTGAACTTAGCATGTAGGCATCCATGCAGCACCAGTCAGCACCTTCGAAGCTAGCCAGGAATCCAAGGCTCTAAAGAAAGTGGAAGGTTTATTCAGGAAAAAAAAAGTGGAAGGCTACACTTCATAGACACAGTGCAACCTCACAGTTCAAGCTGCGCTCAGAAATCTCGGAATCTCAAAAGTAGAAAAATCTCGGAATCTCAGAAAAAGAAAAATATCAGAATCTCATAAAAAGAAAAATCTCAGAATCTCGAAAGGAGAAAAATCTCGGAATCTCGCAATCTCGAGCGTAACCTCGTAAAATACTAGTATACTTATTATCTATGCTGACTCCTATGTTTGCAGGTTCCTCGAGTGAGGTAAAGATGAATCTTCTTCTCAGCATTCTCACTAAAAGCTCTTCTTTCATCAAAATTTTTTATTACTATGGCCTCAAAGCTAGCAAGCATCCAAGTTTCTATATCTCTCATAATTTTATAACCCTCAAGAATAGAATGGAAACTTTACCCAACTGCTGGAAATTCGATGACACGAGAAGAAATCTGGAATCTTTAGCAATGAATGGAATCTGGCCAAACTTCAAGAACCTGCAGGCCTAGAGACAAGGAAACTTTGATAAAAGAAAGAAAATCCTCGAAGTTATCTATCAAAGTGAATATTCTATGGTTTTCGTATATTGCTCAAGTGCACCAACGAAGGTTATACATACTGCTATATGTGTATCACTAATATATCTATTTTGCAGGAATATTAGTTTTCATCGAATGGAAGCATGGTGTTTTGGTTCAGATGAGCATTTGGGTCTTGTCATTTATTGGAATTATCTAAACACTTGGCTTTCATCGTTCATTGGAATCATCTCTATCTGTATTCATCAAGTTATAACCTTTGAAAGCTGATTAAGACGATCCAGGACGTTATTCTGTTGAGCACTACTCTCTACTATAAGATAAATCTATGCATATCCAAGCATTTCATTCATGTGCATTAGTATGCATCATAAGCATTGCATGGATACATCGCACACATGAATCAATAAGATTACATTACAAGGAAACAAATGTATATTATTCTGCAATATTACTTTCAAATACTTACTTTTCATATTTACATTTGAACATGAAAGGCCTGAGACAACAATAAGTTGTGGCCTCGATCCCAACCCAAAGGGGATGTTTCCAAGAAAAGGTCTGAGACAACAATAAGTTGTGGCCTCGATCCCAACCCAGAGGGGATGTTTCCGAAAAAAGGCCTGAGATAACAATAAGTTGTGGCCTTGATCCCAAAAAGTTATAAGAATCCCAACCCAGAGGGGATAATTTCGAGAAAATGCTCGAGGCAACAACAAGTTGTGGCCATTATCCGAAAACATGATTCCTAGATAAGGCAACAACAAGTTGCACGGGAAAAATAAAAAAAATGGCATCAAGACAACAACAAGTTGTAGCCATGAAATCCAAAGCTGTATGAATTTTGGGAGACACAAGAGTTCTGAATGAGAACTCAAAGAAGAACTATACTTTTTGAAAAACATGTCATTTCAGAATTTTATAAAAATCATAGACCTTTTGATAATATTGAATTTTTACAAAAACTCAAGTAGGTTGAAGCAACTGAGGGTTGCGATATCAACCGGGGCAATAACGCCACAAAGGCATAAGTCCACAAAACTCTTGAACCGAGTTTTGTCGACTTATACGCAATTCAGAAGTTTTCACAAAAAAGGGAGAAAATATTCAACATATTTTGCATGAGAATGGCAAGGTGGGGAGGGTGACATTTTTTCAAAACATTTTGTTACCGTTTCACATGCAAAATATCTGTCATTACAAATCTTACTTCCGAAAAAACTAACGTTTCAGGAATTACAAAGGAAGCTTGATTATATGACCAGTTTATTTTGAAAAGTGAGATATCATAAATCTAACCTTATTTCACAAAACTCGAAGCTTACTGTAATGTGTGTTCGAAAAAACTTTCATAAATTTCATGATATCAAAATGTCATGACCTAAGCTTGATTGCAGGTTGAAGCAACCAAGAGTTGCAGTATCAACCGCGGCTTTCCCGCCATCTCGCATAAATCCACAAAACTTGAAACAAGTTGTCAATCTATCTCCAATTTATTTTCATTCATGACAAATTTTTCAGGTGTCAAAGATAAGCTTTCATGGAAACTGGTCAATGGGTGATATCACTTCGATCATGCTTCAAAGATGAGTAGCTTTGAGTACCACCTTGTGGGCTAAGGGGCTCTGTTTTCTTTCTTGGAATCTAAAATTACACAACTTAGCGCTAGAGGAGCTCAACCTTGCTATTTGAAGCTTTTCTTACTTCTATGATATTGCTAATATATTATCTTGATATATCTATTCTCATGTGATGGTTTAAGAAAAGATGCAATCTCAAGGCACCTCAACATAGATTTTTGTTACTTTTGAGATGTTTTAGGAAAGAGCAAAGTTCTACGAAGTCGGATCTTTCGAGAATCTGAGAAGAATGCAAGAAACTGAGCAACTGGAATCTTATTGTTTCGAGGCCCAAGGATGAAGACTTCACAAGTTCACTATTGTGAGAATACTCCATCTCAAAGCCTGAGGGGCTCATTCTCGCAGCCGCTACGTCTTTGGTTCCACTCGAAGCTAGTAATAGTTTTCAGATGTCACTTTGGAGGCACAACTAGCCTCGAGTAATGAGCCAACTAAAGGAGGAGAAACACCATGAGACTATCATTCCTTAAGTATGGAAACTTTGCTCAGCCGCGGGGAAATGTGGAAACTTTAGAAGAGATCCATATTCTCAAATAATAGAATCTTTCCTCGAGGCTATTTGTTACCAGAGGCTGGAGGCTAGGGGCTGCCACTTGAATAAATACCGAAGCTAGCAAGGCAAGCTAATGGGGATTTTTCTAACCATCTAAGGACCAAAATCTCAGAATCTTAACACACGAGGCTGCCTATTTTCTTGCTTTAAAAGATTATATGACCCTCGGAGAAGTAAAGTCCCCGAACAACCTTTGTTTTTCTTTGTTTTTGTGTTCTTTCAGGAAAAGGTCAATTCCAAGAATCTGAGAAGTTCCGAGAAACTCAAAGTTTCTAGAATCTAAGAAAAAGAAAGAATGCTGAACTTTCGGGGTCCATTCTCTTCTCTGAAGCCCTCGACTTGGCATTTTCGGAAATGACATCGCAAGGGGCACACCTCCGGAATCTATATCAACATCGACACCGCCTCAAGGGGTTCACCACCAGAATCTCTGTCAACCTCGACATCATCATCTATTAAGGACCGAATAGGCGACCAGAGAGGGGGGGGAGTGAATGGGAGCCAATAAAAATTCTTCCCGAAGGATGAACTCGTCCTATACCCCGATTGCCACTCGGATCACTCGCACACACCAAAGAAGCTCTAGACTAGGCACACACAAGCCAACGAGTCCTAGAGACAAGCCACGAAGCAAAGAGCGGAAGCACTAGAGAAGAAAAAAAGCACTTATGACTAGGCGCGGACCGTCTGGATGGTACGGGCGGACCGTCTGCTTGGCACAGGCGGACTGTTCGCACGGTCACCCCGGACCGTCCGAAAACTTCAATAGAACCACCAGAGATGCACTCGGAAAATCGGACTGTCCGGCGGAGCCACGCGGACTATCCGCCAGTGTCGCGGACCGTCCGTGTCGGGCCTGCGGACCGGCCAGCCAAAGCTCCAGCACAAACTCACTCAACCTCACCCACGTGGACCGTCCGTCATCGACCGGCAGACTGTCCGCAAAACCTCCTGCAACAAAACCCTAGGCACTCGACAGATCAAAACACGAGCTCGCATGAACTAGCAACGAACATATGACGAACCCTAGGCGCGTGGACTATCTGCGGCGGCCTGGCGGACTGTCCGCAAGCCACGAACAGAACCAAAAACTGGAAACTCGCGAAGTTAACTCCTCCAAGCCATCACCGGATCTCCCAAACTACTTGAGCTCTTGAGACAAGATTTAGGGGAGATGAGAAGCGTCACTAGGTGAAGCTATGCCCCAAAAATCTCGACCTCTAACTCACTAAATCACTGGGAATCGCGGATCACATGAACAGCCTCCATGAACTCGGGTTCCTCCAAGAACTAACGAATCGAAGGGATTTCCCGACGTTTGAGGGGTCAAGATCACACACAAAGATGCGCAAGGCATCCACCCATGATCCCCTCAAAGAAATCTGAGAGAAAATGCCCTCAAATAAATGAATCGAGCAAAGAACAAAAGCAACAAAAAATAGCTCCGAAAATGACACAAAAATCCCAAATAGCTAAGAGATGGAAGAAATCACAACGCCGAATTCTTCCATACATCCAGAGGTCAGAGTCTATACAAGATTCTAGCCTAAGGAAAAATACTGCAAAAAATCTGTCCAGAGTGATTAACCCTAGCCATCCCGCTCTACCTTCTATTTATGCTTAGTCTCCTGGAGGTGGCAAATGACCCAACTACCCCTAGTGCATAAATGTAAGATACACACCTCTCAGGGCCATTTTGGTCCAAGTCAAGCATATTCCCATCGAGCGGACTCGCTTCCACCGCGGACTCGCTTCGCCTCGACGCAAGCCCCGCGATCACGCCACGTGCCCCCGCCTCGAAGCTTCCCGACGCTCCTGGATCACCATCTCTGTTGCGTTGGGCCTTCGGCCTTGGTTTTGAGGCCCAAACCAAGAAACCGTCATCTGATAGTTTTGTGGGCAAACCACCAATCCCCGCGTGCAAGCTTCGGTCTCGAACCGCCACCTTGCACTGGCCCGTGTCAACTTGCTCGTCTTGCACCGTACGGCTCGCACTTGACCCCATCGGCCACCGAGTCCATCGAGCCAAGCCTACTTGCCTCTCTATCACACAGAGGCCACCACGACTAAGGCCTTTCACACTTGTTCTTCACCTGCACCAACAAGAGCCAAGCCGCAACCTGTACCTGCACACTGAGCCAAGCATCAGTCCACACAACATTGTCAATCACTCATCACAAAGGAGCGACCCTCCACTGGTCCTCGGACACACCTGGTCCTCAATCTACCTCTACAACAGCGCAAGCGGCTCACCTTCAGAATCTCCATCGACCTCGGCATCACCTCGAGGAACTCGTCCAAGGAATCTATATCATCCTCGACATGGCCATCAACCTCGACATCCTCGTCATTAACCTCAAGTCATCCACTCTATCGGCCTGAGGGGCTCAACCAGACCACTTACACTACGTATAGAGTTTCTCTCACGAACACCAGACAAGAGGGGCGAGGGTGTACTGGAGGACCAGTCCGTCCTAGTTGCCTGGTGTTCATGAGAGAAAGCTTGAGGATGTCGGAGTTGCCTTTAGCGACAACTACATCAACTCTTGAAGCAAGGTCTCCTAATCAAGGCTGAAGAATGAAACTCCGGAACGAAGCTCTTCTTTCAAGACACTTAGAGACATGTAATTTGGAGTTAGAGTATGTAAACTCAAGAATGTGCATACTCTTTTTTCCATACCCCTTTTTCCCATTGGGTTTTTGGGACGGAGTTTTTAGTGAGGTGCACACGGTAAGGTTGTAGAGGACATTCCTTTTACAATCAAAGTCTAAGTTGTGTTGGGCCTCTTTTTAACAGGAACAACTATTAGGTCTTGTCAGGGGTTGAGACTTGAACAGATCCGCAAGGGGGCTACCCAAGCAGTTTGCAGGTTAAAGGAGGGATCGAAGAACTAAGAGTGTAGATGGTTATGCACGGGATGCACACAGAAATCTCGGCGAGATACGAGGAACATGGCGATTTATACTGGTTCGAGCCTCCGGAGAGTAAAACCCTTCATCAGTTTGGAAGTGGAATTATGTGAGAGAAATCTGCCCCCGAGGAGGGCGCCCTAGGCTGATTTATATTGGCCGACGACCTTGGGCTACAAGTCGGTTTCTATCTATCGTAGTCGGTTACAACATGGAAGGCTTATCCGAGCCGGACTGTTTTGTCTTGTACACCAAGTATCTTTACATCCTTGGGCCCGCATGTCAGGTCCGCGGGTCGTCTGGTAGGTCGGACCCACCTGTCGGGGACAGCTGAGACCCTAGTCGTTGGGGACCCATGGGTACCCATGTCTCTCAAGCCCCCGATCGACGTGTAGGCGTAGCGGTCGAGACGGGGTCATGTCGAAGCGAAGCGAAGGCATGGCACCGCTGAGGTCGCGTAGGGTGCACGGGGATCTAATAAAGAAAAAAAGATGTCTTCAGTCTTGAGTGAAGTCGAACATCGAGCTTCTGGAGTCTAGGATCCAGAAGGTTGAAGTGAAGGCAAGGTAGCCATGTGAAGAGCCGTCGACCTGACCAGGATCAGGTGAAGTAGAGTAGTTCACGCGACCTGAGTAAGGCCGCAATGCCGACCCCAGGGAGGTCGAGCAGAGAAGTATCGGAAGCATGCTTCCAATAGGTCGATGCGATGCAGAAGAAGAGGGCGTCGCAAGACGCACTCGTAGAGTAGCCCCCGAGCAGTAAAACGACCAGAATGGCCGGTTTGATGCTCCAAAAAAGAGGAAGAAAAGGAGAACCTACGGCCTTCTGCTTTATTAGCACGATGCTCTGATGAACTGAGCCAATAAGCCAAAACACCTGGAATCTTGAGGAAGATGCCAAACGCCGAAAGCTGTCATGACCTGAGTCACAAGCGCACTGTACGGTCACGGGCCTGCTCCCACGTAAGGCACAAGCTGTTGTCCGTTCGCAAGGGACAAAAGCACCAGGATGTAGTCAGATAGGGGAAAGGTGCACCGATTATCAGAGCTGCAGCGAGGTTTGGCGACCTGAAGTAGTCAACGACGGAGACGCCGGGAGGTCTGGCGACCTGAAGTAGGCGACGACGGAGATGCCGGGAGGTCTGGCGACCTGAAGTGGACGACGACGGAGCCGTCAGGAGGTCTCCCGACCTCGAGAGGGCGACGAGGGAACCATGAGGAGGTCTCCCAACCTCGAGAGGGCAATGAGCCCCCTAGTGTGGAAGCTGGATGAGTCGTGGAAGCGCCGAGTCGCCTCCCGCCGCAAGCTAGAGAGGTCCGCTAGGCAACAAGAGACACATCCAGAGGTCAGAGGAACTCCGGAAGCTGGACAAGAAGTTGGCCCTGTGAAACAAAGTAGATGTCAAGACGGTGTATTAATCTGCACAAATGTGATGAAAATTTGGCCTGGGCCTAAGACATGCTTGCAATGTGTTTTGTTTGAGAAAGCATTCCCCTTATCATGCCAGGCACAAATTATGCGAACTCAAAAGCTATGACCTGCAAAACGTGTCCCCTCCGCTAACCCAACTTAGTGGAGGAACAGCTTACCAACTGCCCAGCTCAGCGTGGAGGCTTAGGTGCAGCCAGCGCACGGAGGGGGGCCTTGCACCGAATGTCTCGCAACCACATGACTTAAGAATGCGCATAGCGAGTAAGAGGCATTTAAAGGGAGAATGCACAGAAGTTAATTAAGTCCCTCAGGTCTGACGACCTTTAGATTGGCATTGCCAAGCCCCCGAGCGTATCGAGGTCGGATATACCAAGCCCCCGAGCGTGTCGAAGGGGGAGGGAAAATAAAGCAGGAAAAAGCATGTAAAGCAGGTCGGCGAAAGTCACGGAGACCGAGATGATCGCCGTAAGAATATTTAATTGAAAATAACACTTAGCTTGGGTCGTCGTGGTCAGCGGCCGCGAGCTGAAGTCGTGCCGAGATCAGAACGTCGACGAGGTCGGTGATGCACCGTTGGAGGTCGGCGGTCCCGTGCGCGTCGATGCAACAGGTCGCCGAAGCGAGCTGAAGCCGCGCTGAGTTATTGAAGCAGTCGTCGATGCGAGCTGGACTCGTGCCGATTGAGCTCAAGGTAACAAAAAGATCAGCAACAAGGTCGAGGTGACCAGCATCATTGCAGGTCGCCGAGTCGTTGCAGCCGCTGAGTGCACCATGTAGCCATGAAGTCGGCTCCAAATGTTTTGGACTATACGGCTCAGTTCCAGATGTTTTGGACTATACAGCTCAGTTTGTCAGAGCATCATGATGACAACAGAAGGCCATAGGTTCTCTTTTTCTTTTTCTCTGGAGCATCAAATCGACCATCCTGGTCGCTTTACTGCTCGGGGGCTACTACACTAGTGCATCTTGCGACGCCCTATTCTTCTACGTCGCATTGACCTACTGGAAGCCTGCTTCCATCACTTCTCTGCTCGACCTACCTACGGTTGACATTGCGACCTTCTTGAAGGATGCGGGAGGTACTTTTTTAGACACCTGATCTAGGTCAGGTCGGCGGCTCTTTAATGGTTGCCGTCTTGCCTTCACTTCGACCTTCTGGATTCCTCCCACGAGCTCGACGTTCGACTTCGTGCACGCATCAGAGGGGTTTTTTTTTTCTTTTTTTAGATCCCCGTGCACCCTACACGACCTTGACGGCGCCATGCCAATCTTCGGCATAACATCATTTCGGTAGCTACGCCTACACGTCGATCGGGGGCTTGAGAGACATGGGTACCCATGGGTCCCCACCGGCCAGTGTCCCAGAGGTCCCTGCCAAGTGGACCCGACTTGTCAAAAGCCTCGCCGACCTGCAAGTTGGCTCAGCGACCCTATCCACGGTCTCGACGACTCTGGGCGACCTTATCTAGATCCCGGAGGATACGCAGTGCTTGGAGTGCAAGCCAAGGCAATGATATACGGCGCGCCACCGCCTGTAGGTCCGAGTATCACGGGATACTCCTTGTAATCTGGAAGGATAGGTTCCCAAACTGTAACCGACCTAGATATGGGTCCACCGACCTCGAATGGAAACCCTAGCCCGTCCCCCATATATGGCGGCCTAGGGCTCCATTCGAGGGGACACCTTCATCTCTTTCGCATAATCCACCACCACAACTGAACGTAGGGTTTTACTCTCCGGAGGTCTGAACCAGTCTAAACCCTTGCGTCCTTGTCTTCCTCGCCATACCCGTCGCGCTCCGAGTTCGCCACGTGAACTACCACTTACGCTCTTAGTTCTTGATCCTCTCCTTAACCTGCAAACTGCTTGGGTAGCCCCTTTGCAGATCTGTCCAGGTCTCACCCCCTGACAGGTCTTGTTGTACCATCCAAGACCAAATAGTTGAGGGGCTACTGTTGGGGGTGTGCCTTAGGATACCTAAGGCTAGGGACCCCCATGTGTATAAAAGGGGCCCAAATAAGGGGTATAAGGGCGTATTCGTAAGGGCTAAGGACCTGATTGTAACATCCAGGGACTCAATTGTAATAGTTAAGGACCCTAATGTAATATTCAACCCCACCGATGGAAATAATATAAACAGCCACATCCTCTCTCCTAGGGTTTGAAGGGTAGGGCGCCTCCTCTTCCTATAAATAGGACCCAAGGGGTGGAGGAGGAGGGGGCTTGGCCTTTGTGTTCATTGGTTTCTTGTTCAATTGTCTCAAATGCTTTCATCATTCCTCCCTTTATGTCTGTTTGGGATTTTCAAAATCCCAACACTAGCCTATGTGGTGAAAAGGTCCAGCTAAAAATCATGAGAAGGACTCGATAAAAATATGAAAAGAAAACGAAAATTTATTTACAGAAAAGTTACCTTGTTTTACGTCTTAGGCTTGACGCTCGGGCTCGTCCTCCATGGTGTAGGTGTCAATGTAGTCGATGGGCGTGACATTGAGCTCAAGAAAAACCTTCAATCGCTGTCCATTCACCACATATTAATCTCCTTTTATATCCATAATCGTACGGTCCATCCCACTTGCTTTTTAATTTGCCTCTCTCGAAGATCTTGAAGTTTGAGTTGTAGAGGAGGACCTTGTCGCCCTCTTTGAATTCCTTTCCTCGGAGTCTCTTATCATACCATCGCTTCATTCTTTCCTTGTAGATGCTCACGCTCTCATAAGCTTTAAGCCTCATCTCTTCTAATTCACTTATTTGAACTCTCCATTTAATCCTCGCGGCATCCAAGTCGAGACTCATTTCTTTGATCGCCCAATACGCCTTGCGCTCTAGTTCTAAAGGCAAATGACAAGATTTACCAGAAATGAATTGATATGGTGTCATACCTATTGGTGTCTTGTGTGCCGTCCGGTATGCCCATAGTGCTCCATTCAACTTTTTCGACCAATCTTTACCTCCCTTCTCAAAGATCTTATTAAGAATACTCTTGAGTTGCCTATTTGAAGTTTCCGCTTGACCATTGGTTTGTGGGTGGTAACCCGTGGCTACTCTATGCTCGATCCCCAACTTGCACAAGCACTTTCTGAAACTATTTACCGTGAAGTGTGTTCCTCCATCACTTATCAAAACTCGCAAGACTCCATAACGCGGGAATATAACAATCTAGATCATAGATATAGATTCTTCCATTAAAGCTCTTCGACAAGGGATGGCCTCTACGCATTTGGATACATAATCAACCATGACTAAAATATGCTCATATCCATTTGAATTTGTGAAAGGCCCCACGAAATCAATTCCCCAAATGTCAAATAGATTAATTTGCAAAATGTAATTTAACAGCATAGCATTCCTTTGAGATATATTCCACGTTCTTTGACATTCCAGACAAGAAGCAACATACCATTTTGAATGTTCATGCATCTCCGGCCAATAGAATCCACTAGCCCATACCTTTGCTTGAGTCCTAAAATGTCCATAGTGTCCTCCATATTCGCCCGAGTGACACTTCCTTAATATTTTGCCTCATTCTTCCATTGGAATGCACCTTCGCAAGACTCCATCCGCTCCGAGCCTAAAGAGGTAAGGTGCATCCCGAAAATACTTTTGACTCTCGACGATCACCCTTCTTTGAGCATTCTTGTCTAAGTGATCGAGCGTCATCTTTCGTATAGCTCGAATAATGTTGATCATCCAAGTATCTTTGTCGAGGATTTGATAAAGGTGATCATCTCTCATCTTGTCTTCAACGGGTTCTTTATCATCCTTGCGATTCATCCTTGATAGATGGTCGGCCACAACATTTTCCGACCCCTTTTTGTCCCGGATGTCCATGTCGAACTCTTCCAAGAGAAGGATCCACCAAATCAACCTTGGATTGACATCTTTTTTAGACAAGAGATACTTGATTGCCGTATGATCGGTGTAGACAATCACTTTAGAATTCACAATATACGATCTGAATTTTTGAAGGTGAATACTACCGTAGCAATTCCTTCTCCGTTGTTGCATAATTTAATTGAGCTGAAGGACCGGATTGGCGACCATAGAGGGTGGGGGACTGAATGGGAGTCGATACAAATTCTTCTCTGAAGAGACGAGCTCGGCTATGATCCCAAACGCAACTCCAAGGTCCTTGACACCACGCTTGCCAAATCCACGCAGTCTCTGAAGTACTGCTGGACCTAGGAACAAGTCTCAAACCCAAAGCATTCGAACACGCAACGGAAAACAATTCGAGCACCAGCCAACCTCAACCGGTCAGGCCGGTCACCTCCACCAGTCAGACCGATCACCCTCAGAACAGGCTTGTGTCACAAGCACGACACACAAAACTGTCCAAACACTCCCAATATAGGATCCAAGCACTGGACTCAAATCTTGGAGAAAAGCAACCAAAGACACGGACCAAGAACTTCTCCAAACTGAGACCAACCTGAACGAAACTTGCACAGAACCTCCCTCTGAACAAATCAAGCACACCTTTAGCAAATATCCAGGAATCCTACTGGAGACTCCACACGGGCAGGCCGGTGTCCCTGACCGGTCAGACCGGTCAAGCCTGGGAAACCACACGGACCAAAAGCTAGAGCAAGCAAAGTCCAAACTCCACCAAACTTGAACAGAAGCAACCTCTGACCTGGGAGAGCACTCTATCAGCAATGAAGGACCGAATAGGCGACCAGAGGGGGGGGAGTGAATGGGAGCCGATAAAAATTCTTCCAAAGGATGAACTCAGCCTATATCCCGATTGCCACTCCGATCACTCGCACCCACCAATGAAGCTCCAGACTAGGCACACACAAGCCTACAAGTCCAAGAGACAAGCCACGAATCAAAGAGCGGAAGCACAAGACAAGAATCAAAAGGCTTAACCGAATCTGCGAAGCCCTGGGCGGACAGTCCGCACGAGTACGGCGGACAGTTCGTGGGCCCTCGGCGGACAGTCTGAAAAAGGACACCGAACCTCCAGTAGCGCACTGATGAAATTTGGACAGTCCAGGCAAGCACCGCGTACGGTCCGTGACCTCGCGGACGGTCCGGCCCCACTTGGCGGACAGTCCAGCAAACACCTCCCAAAAAAAACTTCAACTCCGACGGATCGAAACACGAGCGCGTACGAACACAGACGAACACGCGATGAACACAGCCGCGCGGACAGTCCGCACACGACCTGCGAACAGTCCGCAAAGCAAGGACAGAAGCAAACCGAGCCTGCGAACCAAAGGTCAACTCACCCAACTCATCACCGGATCTCCCAAACCACTTGAGCTCTTGAGACAAGATTTGGGGGAGATGAGAAGCGTCACTAGGTGAAGCTATGCCCCAAAAATCTCATCCTCTAAATCACAAAATCACCGGGAATCACAGATCACATGAACCACCACCAAGAACTCAAGTTCTTCCAAGAACTCGCGAATCGAAGGATTTTCCCGACGTTTGAGGGGTCAAGATCACACCCAAAGATGCACAAGGCATCCACCCATGATCCCCTCAAAGAAATCCGAGGGAAAACGCCCTCAAATCAACGAATCGAGCGAAGAACGAAACCACCCAAAAATAGCTCCAAAAAGACACGAAAATCACAAAGAGTTAGGAGATCATCACAACACCGAATGCTTCCATACATCCAGAGGTCAGAGTCTGTACAAGAATCTAGCCTAAGGAAATACTGGGAAAAGAAGCAGTCCAGAGCGATCTACCGGGGGAGGAAACCCTAGAGTCCAAGAGAGAGATGACATCCACCTCTCCGCTATTTATACGAAGTCCACCAGAGGAGGCAAATGACCACGCTACCCCTACAACTTAAAATGTAGAAACACACCCCTCAGGGGCAATATGGTCAAGTCCTCGGATATTCCCATCGAGCGGACACGCTTCCACCGCGGACTTGCTTAGCCTCGACACAAGCCCTGCGATCACGCCACGTGCCCCCCGCCTCGAAGCTTCCCGACGCTCCCGGATCCCCGTCTCCGTCGCGTCGGGCCTCCGGACTTGGTTTTGAGGCCCAAACTAAGAAACCGTCCACTGATGGTTTTGTGGGCAAACCACCAAACCCCGCATGCAAGCTTCTGCCTCGAACCGCCACCTTGCACTGGCCCATGTCCATGACTTCAACTTGCTAGTCTTGCATCGCACGGCTCGCACTTGACCCCATCGGCCACCGGGTCCATCCAACCAAGGCTACTTGCCTCTGCATCACTCTGAGGCCACCACGGCTAAGGCCTTTCACGCTTGTTCTTCACCTGCACCAACACGAGTCAAGCCATAACCTGTACCTGCACACTGAGCCAAGCATCAGTCCACACAATGTTGTCAATCACTCATCACTAAGGAGCGACCCTCCACTGGTCCTCGGTGATAGAGGAGGAGTGCCCGATCTTTCGGTGAGTGGAGATAACTTCGATCTGGTGGGAGGCGACCCTCACGATCCGACTTCGACGAGCGAGACTCTAAGCGCCAATGCAATCGCTGAACCAACTCCCGATGGTTACCAACCTTGCCGGTGCAAGATCAGCCTGATCACGAGGATCAATTCCTGTATGCAATCGAAGAACGAACAAGAATCTGAGGCGAGCAATCTTAATATCACTCGAAGGTGGAGTTCTGAATCACAGAGGACATCACGTATTTGTGTGTGTTCTGGTGTAGCTAAAGCTAGATGTAAAACAAAACTCGAGTTGTAAATGATACAGGACTCTGACTAATAAAGGGGGCGCAGCCCCTAGGGGAGGGGCGGCCAGCAAAGGGGTGTCGCCCCTAGTGTCGTGGGTGCGGGGGTGCAACCCTAGGCGCCCTCTTGGGCCAGTCCTAGGCGCCCACACACAAAGCCTCCTGTTGGGCCAACCTTCAGTCTTCTGGGCCTTCATTCTTCAGCATCATGACGAAGTTAAACTCTCTTGCACGGACCTGAGTAATTGGCCCAGAAGGTGGCGCTGAAGAAGGTGCTGCCGGCGCTAGAGTAGGAGAAGGTGTTGCTGGTGTAGATGTACTCGTGGTGTCCTCATCATCCTCCCCTTCTTGAACTGAAGTCGTCCTCGACGGCAACTCCTCATCCTCACCCAGATATGGCTTCAAATCTGCAACATTAAAACTAGTGGAAACACCAAACTCCGCAGGCAGGTCAAGGATATAAGCATTATCATTAATCTTGGTTAGCACTTTAAAAGGACCAGCAGCACGAGGCATTAATTTAGAACGGCGCAAAGTAGGAAAATGATCCTGTCTCAAATGCAACCAAACCATATCACCAGGTTCAAAAGTAACATGTTTTATACCTTTACTACCAGCAACCTGATATTTAGCATTAGCAGCAGCAATGTTTTGGTGAGTTTGTTCATGCAGGTTAACCATTTGTTCAACATGTGCAACAACATCTAAGTGTGGGGCGTCTTCAGTATCAAAAGAAAACAAATCAATAGGAGCCCGAGGGAGGTAACCATACACAATCTGAAAAGGGCACATCTTTGTAGAGGAATGCGTTGCATGATTATAAGCAAACTCAACATGGGGCAAGCAATCCTCCCAACGTCTCAAATTTTGATCTAAAACAGCCCTAAGCATGGTTGACAAAGTTCTATTAACCACCTCAGTTTGCCCATCAGTCTGAGGGTGACAAGTTGTGCTAAACAGCAATTTAGTTCCCAATTTATTCCACAGAGATCTCCAAAAATGACTGAGAAACTTAACATCATAATCAGAGACTATTGTATTTGGGATACCATGCAAACGAATAATCTCTCTAAAGAACAATTCAGCAATATTGCTAGCATCATCAGTCTTATGACAAGGTATGAAATGAGCCATTTTGGAGAATCGATCAACAACCACAAAAATGCTATCCCTCCCCTTCTTAATTCTAGGCAATCCCAAAACAAAGTCCATAGAAATATCAAGCTAAGGGGAAGTAGGAACAGGCAAAGGCATATACAAACCATGGTTGTTCAACCGTGACTTAGCTTTCTGACAAGTAGTGCAGCGTGCAACTAGGCGCTCAACATCAGCACGCATCCGGGGCCAAAAGAAGTGGGCAGCCAACACCTCATGCGTCTTGTAGATGCCAAAGTGTCCCATGAGACCGCCTCCATGCGCTTCCTGTAACAGCAAAAGACGAACCGAGCTAGCTGGAATACACAGCTTGTTAGCGCGAAATAGGAACCCGTCCTGTATGTGAAATTTGCCCCATGGTTTGCCATTAATACAATGGGCAAAAGCATCTTTAAAATCAGCATCATCGACATATTGATCTTTCACAGTTTGCAAGCCAAAGATTTTAAAATCTAACTGTGACAGCATGGTATAGCGACGAGACAAAGCATCAGCAATAACATTGTCCTTCCCATTCTTGTGTTTAATTATGTAAGGAAAATACTCAATGAATTCTACCCATTTAGCGTGACAATGGTTCAGATTTGTTTGGGTACGAATATGTTTCAAAGCCTCATGATCAGAATGAATTATGAACTCGCGATGCCGAAGATAGTGCTGCCAAGTATGCAAAGTGCGCACTAAAGCCTAAAGCTCCTTATCATAAGTAGAATATTTCAGACTAGCACCGCTTAATTTCTCACTAAAATAAGCAACTGGTTTTCCTTCTTGTAACAAAATAGCACCTAACCCAATACCGCTAGCATCGCATTCAAGCTCAAACACTTTATTAAAATCAGGCAATTGCAAAAGGGGAGCATGGGTTAACTTATCTTTCAAAGTGCGGAATGCTACGTCCTGCGAATCATTCCAAGGGAATGGCACATCTTTCTTTGTAAGCTCATGTAAAGGCGCTGCAATGGAGCTAAAATCATGAACAAACCTGCAGTAGAAACCTGCAAGTCCAAGAAAGCTTCGAATCTGTGTGACCGTCGTCGGTGTAGGCCACTCCTGAATGGCAGGAATTTTGCTGCTATCGACCTCAATGCCCTGTGGAGTAACAACATAACCAAGAAACGAGACACGTTGTGTGCAAAAGATGCATTTATCCATGTTAGCAAATAAGTGGGCAGCACGCAACGCATCAAAAACAGCACTCAAATGTTTCAAATGGTCTTCCATAGATTTGCTGTAGATAAGGATATCATCAAAATAGACAACCACAAACAATCCTATGAAAGGTCGCAGAACTTCATTCGTCAATCGCATAAAAGTGCTGGGAGCATTAGTCAATCCAAACGGCATAACCAACCATTCATATAAGCCAAATTTCGTTTTAAAAGCCGTTTTCCATTCATCACCTAGTTTCATTCTAATCTGATGGTAACCACTACGCAAATCAATCTTTGTGAAAATAATGGCACCAGTAAGCTCATCTAGCATATCATCAAGTTGTGGTATGGGATATCGATAACGAATGGTGATGTTATTAATAGCACGACAATCTACACACATACGCCAGGATCCATCTTTCTTTGGAACAAGTAACACAGGAACTGAACAAGGGCTGAGAGACTCACAAATGTAACCCTTGTCAAGCATTGCCTGTACCTGGCGCTGGATCTCCTTTGTCTCATCCGGATTTGTACGATACGGGGCGCGATTTGGAAGTTGTGCGCCTGGAATGAGGTCGATCTGGTGCTCAATGCCACGGAGTGGTGGGAGACCCGGTGGCAAGTCTTTGGGAAAGACATCAGCATACTCCTGCAAAAGGTTAGCAACCACAGGGGGAACATCCAAAGACGGTGCATCATCAAGTGAAACGAGCAGACTAGGGCATACTAGTGCGTAGCAAGGCAATTGAGCATCACATAAATCATCAAAATCAGCATGTGTAGCAAGTAGAACAGGAGCATGCAACTTGATTTCAGAATTAACCGACGGTGATGGTTCAAGTTTCTTAGCAATTTTAGCAGCTCTAGCAACATCATCTTTAACAATTTGTTCAGGTGTCATAGGATGTATAATTATTTTCTATCCCTTAAACATGAAAGAATAATGATTCGAATGACCATGATGCAAGCTATCAGTATCATATTGCCAAGGTCGACCAAGTAACAAGGAACATGCTTCCATGGGAACAAACATCACAATCAGCAAAATCAGAATAAGCACCCATGAAGAAATGAACACGCACTGTTTGTGTTATTCTAATTTTCCCACCATCATTAAGCCATTGAATGTGATATGGATGTGGATGCTTACGAGTGGGTAAGGATAGTTTCTCAACCAGCGTGGTACTCGCCAAATTGTTGCAGCTGCCGCTGTCGATGATGATGCGAATCGACCGTTCCTTCACAACGCCCTTTGTGTGGCGACCTGTGTACTGAGAACACGCTGCACAACAAGGGTTTCATACCTATCGGCGTCATCCGGGTTGACATGTACATCTGTCTTTGCTGCATGGTCAGTGGCCAGCATGGTATGTTAAATATCCTCAGAATCACTAGCGGAAGAGTACTCACCATCGTCACGAATGAGCAAAGTGCTCGTGTTTGGGCAGTCCCGAGCCATGTGGCCACGTCCGCTGCAATGAAAACACATGATATCCCACGTACGGCCTGTGGTGGGGGTCGCGCCTGTGGATGGAGCGGCGCCTGCAGGTTTGGCTGCCCTATCACGGGATGTAGGCGTGGCTGCAGATGGTGCAGGAGAAGCGGCTGCGGGGTTGGATGTCGAGGTACGACCTGCAAAATGGTTAGAAAAAGTCTTCGAGCGGCATCCTTGCACTTCACGTTCAGCTTTGCAAGCATATTCAAATAACTGAGTCATATCATGATATTCCTTATAATCAAGTATGTCCTGGATTTCGCGGTTTAAGCCACCATGAAAACGTGCCATAGCAGCGTCGTTGGTCTCCAATATCCCACAACGAATCATACCTTTTTGTAACTCTTGGTAATAGTCCTCAACAGATTGAGAACCTTGCTGGAAACGCTGCATCTTATTAAGCAAATCACGAGCATAATATGAAGGCACAAATCTATGGCGCATAGCAGTTTTCAATTGATCCCACGTGGTCGGAATGGCAGTGGGATGTTTAATTTTATACTCACGCCACCAAATTATAGCAAAATCAGTAAATTCACTAATAGCAGCTTTAACTTGAGAATTTCCAGCAATATCATGGCATGAAAATTTTTGTTCAACCTCTAACTCCCAATCAAGATATGCAGCAGGATCATATTTACCATTAAAAGGTGGGATTTTAAATTTAATCTTAGAAAAAGAATCATTACCAAGGCGGCGTGGCACACGGCGGGCACGACCGCGACTGTCTCCGGCGTCCTGCTCCGAATCACCGCCATAGTCCTTCTGCAACTCTGTGATCGTGGTGTGCATAGCATCGAGTCGAGCCACGAGAGCGTCGAGTGTGGTCTTGGTGGCCATTTGGGCGAGGTCGAGTTGATCGAAATGGTCGGTCGACGTAGTGATCGTTTCGTCCAGCCGTTCATGTACTGTCCGAATGTCTACGGCTAGTCCTTCAACTTGTGCTCGCAAGTCTTGCAACGGATCAACCGTGCCGCCTTCATCTGCCATGGTTAGCGCAAACACAAAAACAAAATGACGACAAAAACAGGGTGGGACAGCTCACAAAGGCGCTCACACTAGTGTTGTTATCAAATTCTTATCCGTTCTTACCATGCACACAGGGGCGACCTGCAACCAACCGGTGGAACTCGCGAAAGATTGGAGCAGCGATTGCCTGGAGAAACAAAAACTACTCGTCGTAGAAATATGTGGAGTTCTGGGAAGGCTGCACTCAAATGAAGGATTAGCACAATCAAACAATAATGCAAAGTTGAATAAGAGTGCTAAACACGATCAAACGCTGCTGGCAACAAGTGAAATCAAAAGGACAGCAAGGAAGGTGGAGAGGGCCAAACTCAGAATATGGCACCGAGAAAGAGAGGAAGAGAAGCTGGTAAGGTGTGGAGGAAGAGGGGGGAAAAGCGTGCGTGGTGTACACGGTGGAGCCGCAGGGTTCGCGCGATCCAGAGGGGCACGGCGCGCGCAGGAACACCGAGACGAGTTCCTGCTCCTTCTCCCGTGTGGACTCTTTCTTTCTTCTTTTTTTTCCTTTTTTTTCTTTCCTTTTTTTTGTCTTTCCTTTTTTTTGTCTTTCCTTTTTTTCCTTTTTTGATAACTTTTCCTTTTTTTTGGATTTTCCAACACAGGGAGGGAGAAACACGGAAGGGGAGCGAGAGGGGGGGGGAGTCCTGCGGCGGCGCGTGGGGGGAAGTCCTGCGGCGGCGCGTGGGGGGTGTGTGGTGTGGTGGCAGGGCAGCAGAGAAGAACTAGGGTTAGAAACACAAGTAACCAGCAACGATTGAACGAACAAAGCACGCAAACTCAACAAAGCAAGTTATTGAATGAAAGTGCGAGGCTAAAAGGGTTGTTGGGACAAGGATCTAACCTAAAAATAATTTTTTGTTTGGTTTTTGTGGACTGTAGGAAATAAAAACACTTGATAAACTCACCGATCAACCTGGAAAACTGATACCACTTGATAGAGGCGGAGTGCCCGATCTTTCGGTGAGTGGAGATAACTTCGATCTGGTGGGAGGCGACCCACACGATCCGACTACGATGAGCGAGACTCAAAGCGCCAATGCAATCGCTGAACCAACTCTCGATGGTTACCAACCTTGCCGGCGCAAGATTAGCCTGATCACGAAGATCAATTCCTGTACGCAATCAAAGAATGAACAAGAATCTGAGGCGAGCAATCTTAATATCACTCGAAGGTGGAGTTCTGAATCACAGAGGACAGCACATATTTGTGTGTGTTCTGGTGTAGCTAAAGCTAGATGTAAAACAAAACTCGAGTTGTAAATGATACAGGACTCTGACTAATAAAGGGGGCGCAGCCCCTAGGGGAGGGGCGGCTAGCAATGGGGCGCCGCCCCTAGCGTCGTGGGTGCAGGGGTGCAACCCTAGGCGCCCTCTTGGGTCAGTCCAAGGTGCCCACGCACAAAGCCTCCTGTTGGGCCAGCCTTCAGTCTTCTGGGCCTTCATTCTTCAGCATCATGACGAAGTTAAACTCTCTTGCACGGGCCCGAGTAATTGGCCCAGAAGGTGGCGCTGAAGAAGGTGCTGCCGGCGCTGGAGTAGGAGAAGGTGTTGCTGGTGTAGATGTACTCGTGGTGTCCTCATCACTCGGACACACCTGGTCCTCAATCTCCCCCTTGATGAGTGCATTGACAACACCCATAGTAACCATCATAGAGAAAAAGGAAAAGAAAACAACCACAAACACCAACCTCCAACAAGTGATCTAGAGCCAAAGAACAAGCGAAACCAAGATCACTCGCCAGACCAAGTCTTGGCCCCTAAGGCAAGGGCAACAGCTCAGCACAGCCGAGACAAACAAAGCTCTACAAAGAGAACACCACAAAACACAAAACTCAGGCAAACCAAAGGAGCTCCCCCTACACATATGCACACTCCCCCTGAGCAAATGCAACCTCTTTTCTCAATTTTTCTCCTCACAAGCAAAAATCTCACAAATTCTCCCCCTTTCATACATATTCTCCCCCTTGTTGACAATGCATGAATCAAGATACCAGAAAGTGCACAAATGCAAGTCAAAGCATATAGAATCTACCAAGCGTCTCGGATATACAAAGAGCACAACAAAAATGCTACATATGAGATATAGAGCAAGCTAAGTAGACATGGTGTAGTTAGCGCATTGCCATCAAGAATGTAGAGACATATAAACATGTGACATGGCCAAAAGCATTTTTAAGCAATTTTCACAAAGAAACATTCATCTCATGAGCAAAGCCCTATCCATGGCAATTTGAGCAAAAAAGAACTAGATCATACAAAGCTCATACAAGATCACAAGTTCTCATCACAAGATCATAGCAAACACCCATAAGCTACTAAATGTCATGTCAAAGCCACCGAGCCATGTGTCTACTTCTTAAAATGAGATTTCTCATGGTAGACATCATGCAACGGTTTAGCACCCAAGATATATACATCAAAACATAAAGACATGATTGAGAGCTCATTTTTCAAGCATAAGACAATTCATACACCAATTTCATTTTCAAATTTAAACATGGTACATGAAATGCCTTTGTGGCAAAAAGAAGCTTATGCTCCTCCACAACTGAACATATGGGCTAAACATTTACCATGACAAATGGGTCTTTGACCCCAAGCAAAAAAAGCATGATACTCAAGCATAAACTAAGCATGATATAGGCATTTGAGCACAAATTGAGCATGAAAAAGAATCTACACATGAGTGAAGCATTTTTAGTATTTTCACAAAAAGGAAGCTATCTCATCATGAACATATGACAATACCATCAAGAGCATAGCATTCACATAACCATTCCCAAAGCGTACACATATCTCACATATAGCACATCATAGTGATCAAAGTATATAAGAGAAGCTCATCCTACCACAAATGATCCAAAGATGGCTATCCTACCAAGTTTTGTACAGAAAATCAAATGCATGCAAGGAATGCAACAAATGATACATATATCATATATATACATGTGAAGCTCCAAGATCCAGCAAAAAATGAAAACACACTCCAAGTTCACCTCGCAAGCGTGTGAAGGTAACTTGGTCAAGTGGTTTAGTGAATATGTGGGCTAGCTGATCTTGGGTAGGTACATAGGACAAGGATATGTTCCCTTTCACAACATTGTCCCTCAGAAATTGGTATCTCACTTCCATGTTTTTAGTCTTGGAGTGAAGGACTGAGTTTTAGGCTACACTTATGGCACTGGTGTTATCACAAAAGAGTGGAACCTGGGAGCACTCCTCACCAAAATCGCTCATAGTGTAGGTCATCCATAAAAGCTGGGAACAACAACTAGCTGCAGCAACATACTCGGCTTCTATAGTGGACTGGGCTACACTGGATTGCTTGCGAGACGACCAAGAGACCAAAGAAGAACCAAGAAACTGGCAACAACCCGAGGTAGACTTGCGGTCCAATCGATACCCAGCAAAATCAGCATCGGAGAATCCGTGAAGTTTGAGTGTCGAGGAGGCAGAATACCAAAGACCAAACTCAGGAGTGTAGTTCAACTACCTGAAAATCCTCTTGACGGCCTGCCGATGTGAAGTCCTCGGTGAAGCCTGAAAACGAGCGCACAAACACACACTGAACTGTATGTCCAGCCTCGTCGCCGTCAAGTAGAGGAGGGAGCCGATCATGCTCCGGTACTCCTTCTGGTCCACGGCTTCGCCGTCTTCATCCGCATCCAAAGCCGTAGTGGTACCCATCGGTGTAGTCAGCGGCTTGGAGTCGTTCATGCCAAACTTCTTCACCATGTCCTTGGTGTACTTTGCCTGATGTACAAACGTCCCGTCCTTGCACTGCTTGATCTGGAGCCCTAGGAAAAACTGCAGCTCGCCCATCATAGACATCTCAAATTCCCTGCTCATGTCATCTGCAAATCTGGCAACAAGATCATGAGAAGAGCCACCAAAGATTATGTCATCCACGTAAATCTGAACAATCAACAGGTCATTTCCATGCTTAAGGAGAAACAGGGTCTTATCAATTGTGCCCATCACAAACCCAGCTCAGCAAAAAGCCTCTCAACCTACCATACCAAGCTCTCGGTGCCTGTTTCAACCCAAAAAGCGCTCTCTGGAGTTTGTAAACACGGTGTGGGTATTTTTCACTCTCAAACCCCGGGGGGTTGCCTCACATACACTTCTTCCTCTATCACTCCATTCAAGAAAGCACTCTTCACGTCCATCTGGAACAACTTGAACCCTTTAGCCACGGCAAAGGCTGGAAGGTTCCTAATCGCCTCCAGACGGGCCACAAGAGCAAATGTCTCCTCATAATCTATACCCTCTTTCTGGTTGAACCCCTGAGCCACCAACCTCGACTTGTTTCTCATAAGCATCCCATTCTCACCTTCCTTGTTCTTCCACAACCACTTGGTACCTATAGGACGGCAATGCAGAGTGAGCAAAGTGAGAAGTATTCCTTGACCTCGACTGTGTAATGCGTTCATGAAGGTCACCTATGATCGTAGATGGTGAGTGATCCACCTGTACATGCCGGTGAGCCTCTCGCCTAGACACAACCTCCCCCTCAGCAGCAGCCTCCACTCGAACAGCCTTTGTCGTAGTGGGTGTAGGAGATGGACCATCCTCGATTGTCATCGTCGTAGTGGAAGTAGCATGTACACGACCAGCCACGGGAGCATCACCACCATCATCGTCTTCGTCTCCATCTGCATCCTTCTCATCCTCAAAGATCTTCGCACCAATTTCCTCGTCACCTGCACACTCAAAAGCAGAAGAGCTACATGGCTGTGTCTCGTCGAAGGTTACCTCGCAAGTCTCCATGATTCGGTTAGTGTCAAGGTTGATCACACGATATGCTCTGGTGTGAATCGCATAACCGAGAAAAATACCATCCGAACATCTAGCCTCAAGCTTATCCAACTTGCCCTTCTTCAGAATAAAACACTTGCATCCGAAAGCACGAAAGTGACTCACCTTGGGTTTTCGCCCATGCATCAGCTCATATGAAGTCCTCTTCTTGAAAGCACGAAGGAAAAGGCGATTCAACACATAGCAAGCGGTATTGACCACCTCGGCCCAGAAACGCCTAGGAGTCCTATGCTCATCAAGCATCGTCCTGGCCATCTCACAAAGGGTTCGGTTCTTCCTTTCCACTACGCCATTCTGGCAAGCGACGTATGGAGAAGAATACTGATGATCGAGACCAAGATCACTACAAAAGGCATCAAAATGAGAGTTCCTAAATTCCGTGCCATTTTCACTGCGTACAGCTCGAATGGCACCACCATGTCTCTCATTCTTCAACCTCAAGATCAAGTACCGAACAAAGCCAAATGTCTCGCTTTTATCCTCCAAAAAGAAAACCCAAGAGTACCTCCAAAAATCATCAACCACAACCAACACATACCACTTCCTACCCACAGAGCGAACACGAGTTGGCCCAACCAAATCCATGTGCAATAGCTCACAAGGTCGCTCGGTCATGACCGCAGTCAGAGGGGCGTGAGAAGGGGCAATCATCTTTCCATGCCGACACGGAGCACAAACCAAATCCTTCTCGAATTTCAACTTAGGCAATCCTCGGACAAGATCTAGACCACTCAAGCGGGAAAGAAACTCAAAGCACAAGTGTCCTAGCCTCCTATGCCACTTCCAAAGCTCGGCCGAAATGCCAGCAACAAAGCATCGAGGAGGACCAACAGACTGGGAAAAATCGGCACGAAAGGTTTGACCCTCGGGGACGATCGTACAGAGAAGATCGCCTCGAGAATCAAGCACACGAGAAGCGCCCAACTTAAAACGAACCTCAAAACCCTCGTCAAGCAACTGGGATACTGACAACAGGTTAAAACCAAGTGACTTGACCAAAGCCACACTCATCAAGGTCACCTTGCTACTCAGCTTCACCATACCTTCAGCAAGCACTCCTCCTCTCCCATTGTCCCCGAAAGTGATGTACTCCCTTGTACTTACCGGGGTGAGGCTGGAGAACCACCCATGATCTCCGATCATGTGTCGTGAACAACCGGAGTCGATCAACTAAAAGTCCTCCAAGCCTCCCACCTGCAAATAAAAAATGAGAACAAGAATGAGCAAGCGACTCAACACTGGGGTTAGTACCGAAGGAGTCAAACCAGTGTCGAGCCATTTGCTCAAAAGAAGGGTTAGCAAAATCCAACCTATCAAAGCCTCTAGGCGGAGCCCTCTCACACCTACCACCAAAGAACCTGTCTGTTGATGGTTCAAAACCGCGTTCAAGTTCACCGCAAGTACACGAAGTGACTTGGTGCCTTTTTCACCAAGGGAGGGGACCCCCAAGGTTCTTGTCAATCCATGGAGCAAGGGGATTACTAGCATTTAACCTAACACTAACTTAGTTGATTAAGGACTTTATGATGTGAAGATTAATCTATAAAGTAAAGACAATCTAACCCTAGATTATGTTAAAGAGAAATAAGAGGTTCACGAGTATGAAGAACGTATGCCCATGGAGTCTAGGTACTTGAAGATGCAATCACCCAAAGCATGATAAAACCCCGATCCAATCTATCTAAGCATGTGAACAAAGAACTAGACATTTCCCTTCCCTCATACATGTCACTACGTGAAGGTAATCGATACTAACCCTAATGAACACGGTATGTTGACATGATCTACGATAGCAACCCCGAAAGCATGGTAGCTAGCCTTAAACATTAAGCATCATCAACAAAAGGTATGATAGACATAAGATTCAAACAAGAGTGGGTGACTACACATCAACATCCATTACAACTCCATGGACAAACGATAACTTTACCCCATCAAGACGCTAGGCATGGCACCGTTGAACATGGTGGATGCCTCCGATGGAGTTCGTTTCTCGGTGTCCTTCAACTCCGGCGGTGCCGTGGCAAGGCCTCGGCATCCTCCTTCCTCATGGTGGCCTCCCTTGACCTCGACGATGATTCTCTTGAATGCTCACTCCCTCTATCAACCCTCTTCCTTGTGGTTGATCTCTCGAGGCTTCATTGTTCGTCTTTCACGAATGGCTCTCGCCCCCCAACAATTAGGGTTGCATAAACTTATCACCGATGAAAGACGGCGGCGAACCGACCCCGAATGGGTGTAGGCCGGCCGGCCTGGGCCGACCGGCCTGGGCCATCCCCGGCCCGGTTCGCCTCCGTCTTTTGCCACGCGTCATCTTTTGCACTTTGGGGTTTTCCCTCTTTAGGATGTGGGCTTTGGACGTCGTTATCCCCGCGACCAAGCTAAGTGGTCTCTACGCATGATCTTTTGGTCTTTTCATCTTGGTCCTCGGAGATTCTTCATTGAAGCACATTGGTCCTTGCCACCTTTGGAGTCAAGTTCACGCACGGTCGGAGCCCTTTGATCATCATGTAAATCATCCTCCGAACCAAGTGCATCTCTTCTCATTTAGTGGATGAATTCTTGCGTAAACATTATACTCCAAAACACACATCCAACGATGAACTTGTTATATCATTAGTATGCCTAGTGGCGGGTTAGTTCCAAAATGATATCCAAACTATAACATAACAAGTGTTCTTGGTTGACGGAAATCGACCGCCAACATCGCCCCACACGCTTAGATCTTGCGCGTCCTCGAGCAAGTTGCTCACAAATTGTTTATCCAAGGAGTTGAAACATGCTTCGTCAATTCTTTTTTCTTTCAAGTTAGTCAATCATTCATCTTAAAATTAAGAGACATGAAACAAAGATCGTAATGTAAACATGGGCATTTAGAAATTACTAATTCAAGACTTACCCCACAACTCATACCTTTTCACTAGAGATCCTCGACTTCATCCATACTTACTTTCTTACTTCAATCGGAGGGTTTTTACAAACTTTTAGAAATAAAATTCCTGCACAAAGCATTAGACAAAGTCCTTCTCCAAGTTCTCACATGTCACTCATTTAAAGTGGCTATCCTAGATAATTTCATAAACTCTCACCTCCCACAAGTCTCTCATTTATAATTTAAGGTGGAGCTATAGGTGTGGCTAGTGAAGCTAGCACAAGTATTATCAAGCTAGGAAAATCCTCTAGTGGTTGTTCACCTTCCAAGCCAGTGATCATGAGAATTAAACCATAATGTAGGGGTATCAAGGATGAGAAGATTTAGAATGGTGGACATGTGCAAAGGGAAAAAGAATAATGACTTCAAGGCACTAATGATGTCCTCGATGTCAGATTGCACATGGTATGGAATATCAAAGATTCGTTCTCAACATCGTCACATCCTTCCTTGCACTTCATTTGATCTTCATTTGACTTATCATCCCTCACTATACCTCTCTTGCTTTGCCTTGGATTTTTCTCCTTTTCCTTCTTTTCTTTTCTTTTTCTTTTTCTTTTTCTTTTTTCTTTCTTCTCTCTCTCTTTCTTTTTCTTCTTGCTTGTGTGCGCGCCACACATATACACATACATAAATTTTTTTTTCTTCTTTCCACATCTTTCTCTTCTTCTCCGAAGCTTTTCGCTCATCTTTTTGACATGAATACCAATCTGAATTTAAAATAAAATCTTGCGTAAAAATTGAACGAATCTTCGGACATGGGTTGTGTTCAAGGAATAAGATGATAAAAGATGTTTATGGGTTTGGGTATGGAATCCGGTGACGTACGGGGCATTCAATGTGAAATTCCCGTTATCGAATGTATGACGAGGCTAGCAATAAAAGATATACATCAAGGACATGATCATTGCTCGAAATTAGACCTCCCAAGAGACTAAAATCCTAACCCAATTCATCATGCTAAACAACACTTATGGTGTAATATATATATATATATATATATATATATAGGCTTTGTATAGGATAGATTTTATCTCTAAACTTGGAGAAAGAGATTGCTAACCTTTATAGAAAGGTGTTTTTCTTAATTTTCAGAAATTAAAGCCTCTAATGTTAGCATTACTAAAAGCATAGATGAAGCAAAGTCCTAGATCAAAGTTTGAATATGGGTGCTTTACAAAAGTAAATTTCCACTAAGCACCACGCTAAATGATTAATCACCAAGCTCATGCTCGAATAACAAAGATAAAGTAAAGACATAACAAGAAAAGAAACAAGAGGCTTGCATAAGACACTTTTTATTTCTTTTTTTTTCTTGACTCAACACTAAATTAAGACACTTTTGAGCTAAAAAGACAAAGCAAAACTCACACTTGACTCAAACTAGACACGACCTAACACCACTTTAAGAAAATTTTTTAAAAAGAGTAGCTAGCTAGCCCCCTCCCCCCCACGCTAAGATTTTACGACGTCCTCGGCGTAACTTTACAAAAGGTACAATGGGGGAAACACGCTAACTACTACACCTAGTGAAACTTTCCACACGAGGTGCACCACTCCTTCTTCTTGAAGTTCTTGTTCATCCCGAAGAGCTTCCTTATATTCCAGTTAAGGAACTTAAAGTCATCTTCCACCATACACTCTAAATCTTCAATCCTTTGCTGCATGGCGTTGACGGTGTGGAAGCACTCATCAAGGGACGTGAAAAGCTCCGCTATAGCATTGCAGCAAGTCGCACAACACATATGGTGCTCTTCCGCCGGATCATTGTTGCTTCTGTCGTCTCCGTCGTCCGGATCATCGCCACCGTCTGGGTTGCCTCCTTCGCCTTGCTCGTGGTGGTCTTCCGGCTCCTCCTTGGGCACCTCCTCCCAAACATAGAGGTCATTATCATCTCTACCATCGGCCGCCCATGAGCTAGGACTCCGGTCATCGGAGTAGTCGCTATCCCCGTATATCTCCACCGGCTCGGGGGTCTTCTCTTTATAATTCTTCCTCTTAATCCCTAAGAGCCTCTTCGAACGGCGTACGGGAGTAGCGGGCTTCTCCTTCTCTTCAACGCATGGATTTCGGCTAGCCATCTGCCTTGTTGGAACACGCCCTATGCAACGAATCCGTGTGGTCCTCTTCACTTCCTCCTTGAGCTTGGGCACCATAGCACACCGACGAAGCTCTTCGGTTGCCAGTGTTGGAGAGTGGAGGCGTGCTTCTTCTTCCATTGTCGCCTTCACCACTTCCTTCCCCTTGGTGCTGCTCTGGATTGCCATGGGTGCTTGGGGTGTTTTCGTGGAGGTGAGAGATTGCAAATGAGATGCAATTCTCGAGCTCCCCATGTGTCCTTAAATATCCCTATAGGATTCGGCCGAAACCCTTCCTTGCCTAATTTTGTAGCTCGTAAAAAGGTAGGCAAGAAAAGGAAATACCCTGAAGCGTGTCCCAAAGAAAAATGGGCGGAAACCGAGGCAGGGGGTGCTGGGTCGGTCGGCATGGGCCGGCCGGCCTGCCCCCTGTTTCGGGACCCAGTGGCCCATCTTCTGCGGTCCTCTGCGTTTCGTGTATACTAGCCTAGGTGGTGAAAAGGTCTAGCTAAAAATCATGAAAAAGACTCGACAAAAATATGAAAAGAAAAAAAACTTATTTACAGAAAAATTACCTTGTTTTACTTCTTAGGCTTGACGCTCGGGCTCGTCCTCCATGTGATATATATCAATGTAGTCGATGGGCACGATGTCTTGTTCAAGAAAAACCTTCAATCGTCGACCATTAACCACATATTGATCTCCTTTCACGTCCATGATTGTTACCACTCCGTTTGACGAGACCGAGTGAATGACATACGGTCCATCCCATTTGCTCTTCAACTTCCCTTTTCCAAATATTTTGAACCTTGAGTTATAGAGGAGAACCTTGTCACCTTCTTTGAATTCCTTTCCTCAAAACCTTTTATCATACCATCTCATCATTCTTTCCTTGTAGATGGTTGCACTCTCATAAGTTTTGAGCCTCATCTCTTCCAATTCACTTATTTGAATTCTCCGTTTGATTCCCGCGGCATCGAAATCGAGATTCATCTCCTTGATCGCCCAATATGCTTTATGTTCTAACTCCAAAGGCAAATGACATGATTTACCATAAACGAATTGATATGGTGTCATACCTATTAGTGCCTTGTGTGCCGTCCGATATGCCCACAATGCTCCGTCCAACTTTTTCGACCAATCTTTACCTCCCTTTTCAACGGTCTTGTTAAGAATACTCTTGAGCTGCCTATTTGAAGTTTCCGCTTGACCATTGGTTTGTGGGTGGTAAGCCGTGACCACTCTATGCTCGATCCCTAACTTGGACAAGCATTTTCTGAAACTATTTCCCGTAAAGTGTGTTCCTCCATCACTTATTAAGACTCGCGAGACTCCGTAGCATGGGAATATAACATTTTTGATCATTGATATGGATTGCTCTGTTGAAGCTTTTCGACAAGGGATAGCCTCTACCCATTTGGTTACATAATCAACCATAACTAAAATATGCTCATATCCATTTGAATTAGTGAAGGGCCCCATGAAGTCAATTCCCCATACGTCGAATAGATCAATTTGCAAGTTATAATTTCAGGGCATAGCATTCCTTTGATTTATATTCCCCGCTCTTTGACATTCCGGACAAGAAGCAACATACCTTTTTGAGTCTTAATGCATTTCCAACCAATAGAATCCACTAGCCCATACTTTTGCTTGAGTCCTGAAATGTCCATAGTGTCCTCCATATTCGCCCGAGTGACACTTCTCAATATTTCACCTCTTTCATCCCTTGGTATACACCTTCGTAAGACCCCATCCGCTCCAAGTCTAAAGAGGTATGGTGCATCCCAATAATATTTTTAGCTCTCGGCGATCACTCTCCTTTGAGCGTTCCTATCTAAATGATCAAGTGACATCCTTCGTATCGCTCGAATAATGTTGATCATCCAGGTATCTTTGTCAAGGATATGATAAAGGTGATCGTCTCTCATCTTATCTTCAATTGGCTCTTTATCATCCTCACGATTCATCCGTGATAGATGGTCGGCCACAACATTTTCCGACCCCTTTTTGTCCCGATTCTCCACATCAAATTCTTGCAAGAGAAGGATCCATCGAATCAACCTTGGCTTGGCATCTTTTTTAGACAAGGGATACTTGATCGCCGCATGGTCGGTATAGATAATTACTTTAGAATTCATAATATATGATCTGAATTTTTCAAAGGCAAACACTACCACAAGCAATTCCTTCTCCATTGTTGCATAATTCAATTGAGCTCCATTAAGGGTTTTGCTAGCATAATAAATAGCATGTACCTTGCCTTCTTTACGTTGTCCCAATACTGCTCCAACAGCATAGTCACTAGTGTCGCACATTATCTCAAAAGGTTGACTCCAATCGGGCGGTTGAATGATGGGTGCGGTTACGAGAGCCCTCTTTAGTGTCCGGAATGCTGACAAGCACTTCTCATTAAAATTGAATGGTACATCTTTTTGGAGAAGATTAGTCAACAGCTTGGTGATCTTTGAGAAATCCTTGATAAATCTTCTATAGAATCCCGTATGGCCCAAGAAACTCCTCAAAGACTTGACATCTGTCGGTGGTGGAAGCTTTTCAACCGTTTCAACCTTAGCCTTGTCCACCTCAATCCCTCTCTCAGATATCACGTGTCCCAACACTATTCCTTGTTTCACCATGAAGTGACACTTCTCCCAATTTAGCACCAAATCACACACTTAGTGAGAACTTTATCCAAATTTGCCAAACAATCCGCAAAGGTTTTACCATAGACGGAGAAGTCATCCATGAATACTTCAACAATTTCCTCGATGAACTCCGAAAATACCGCCATCATACATCATTGAAAAGAGGCTGGAGCATTGCATAAACCAAAAGGCATTCTTCTATATGCAAATGTTCCGTAAGGGCAAGTGAATGTTGTTTTGTGTTGATCATCCAGGTGAATAGGTATTTGCATGAACCCCAAGTATCCATCAAGAAAACAAAAGTATGCATGATTTGCTAACCTCTCAAGCATCTCGTCAATGAACGGTAGGGGGAAGTGATCCTTCTTCGTTGCTTTGTTCAACTTCCGATAGTCAATACACATCCTCCATCTGGTCATGGTTCTTTGCGGTATCAATTCATTCTTCACCACGGTTAAACCTCCTTTCTTATGCACACAATGTACGGGGCTCACCCATTTGCTATGCGGCACCGGGTAGATTATTCCATCATCCAGCAACTTGATAACCTCCTTCTTTACCACCTCTCGCATGGCATGGGTTAACCTCCTTTGATGGTCTACCACGGGCTTGCATTGATCCTTCATAGGTATGCGGTGAGTGCAAAATGCTAGGCTAAGTTCTTTAAGGTCATTTATCGAATATCCCATCACCTTCTTGTGTTTCTTCAATAATTTCAGCAACATATCATTCTCCTCGGGACTTAATTCGTCACTCACAATCACGGGATAAGTCTTGTCTGGCCCCAAAAATTCATATTTCAGTCCTTTGGGTAATGGCTTAAGATCCACCTCCGGTACTTGTGGTTCCTCGTGTACAATTTCTCCAAGGTCTTCAAATTTATCTTCCTCTAAGCTTCCGTCTGGCGGTTCTAGTCCTTTGGTTACCTCCGCTAACTCTTCATCTAGCTCATCATTAGATTCATTCTCCTTTGCTCTTTGTAGCGGATCCCTAAAAGTTTTGACAAAACGAAGGCTCCCTACCTCTTTGTCATCAAGAGGTAGGGGTGAGGCAATTCTAGAAGCGGAAATAAAATTGTACGTGTGATTATCCCCATCAAGATTAATGGTCACTTTTTACTTTTCCGGCATCTAAAACGACATTAACCAACTTAAGAAACAGTCTACCAAGAATTACATGATCATTTTTATCATAGTAGACATCAACAATGAAGAAATCGATTGGAATGCATTTTCCAGAAATTAAAACTTCTAGGTCACGGGCAATTCCTAGAGGTTTAACAATTCTACCATCTCCCATAATTAATTTGGTAGAGGTTGGAACTAGGTCACTGGTGTGATCATAAATTTCATCAAAGATTTTAGAAGACAAGACATTTACTTGTGCTCCAATGTCGCATAACGCCTTGCAATTAATGTTGTTAACCTTGCAATCTATACGCGGCGATGTCTTCTCTTCTTCATCAGATCCTATGGCAAAAATTTCAACGAGGCGAGCGAATGGTGACACCTCGAGCTTGATTCCCATAATTCTTTTAGCTTCGGCCACATGGTCCGGATCAACTCCTTTGCTAAAGATCTTTTGAAGGACCTCCCCGGTTGTCTCTAGGTTGTATGGATGTTCCACTTGTTTCTCCGACGGGAAGTCCATCTCCAAAGCTTTTGCCATCCCCTTCTGATTAGGGAACGGTCTTCTCTTGTCAAAGATTTCTCCAAAATCAATTGGTATCCAATCCATTTACTCGAACTCCCTTAGTGGCTTTGCGCTCGACATAGTTCTTTCACTTGCTTTGCTTGTCTCGGCATGATCACTCTCCGGGATAGTTCTAATTTCCTCATGTTTGGCTTCTTCAACCTTTTCCGAGATTGGCTCCTCTTTCTTCTCTTCCGGGGCCATATTTCTGAAAATTGCAGCAAGTGGCCCCACACTTGTGTCGCATTCCGTATTTCCCGAAAGTCGTGTTTCCCAATCTCTTCGCATGGTCACCGCTTTGCTTATTTTTTGTAGAAGTTGGGCAGCTTCCGTGAGTGTTTTCTCCATGAGATCCCCTCCTCCACACATTTGAACGTGTTCCATGCAACTAGGGGTTAGGGAAAAGAAAAATGTATGCAAGAGTACGTCACCGGGAAATCCGAGTCTTGGTCCTTGTTCAACTAGCTCGTTGAAACGATTCCACGCTTGATCGATCCCTTCTTCTTCTCCTTACTTGAAAGTTATCACTTGCCTCCTTATATGTTGAATCTTGCTTATAGGGAAAAACTTGGCACAAAATTTCTTTATCAATTGATTCCAATTTCTCTCGAATTCGAAGGGCGCAAATGAATACCACTTTGTTGCTTCATCGGCAAGTGAGTAGGGAAAAAGATTCCATTTAAACCAAGCATCGGGGACTCTCTCTTGTCGTACTGTATTGCATAGTGTCGTGAAGCGCTGGATATGTCTATATGGATTGTCCGTCTCCATCCCTCGGAATAGATTAGATGCTGCCATCTCGATGATTCGAGCCTTGATTTCATACCGTGTCGCTTCGAGAATCGAATCCGACTCTTGTACCTTGATATCCTCACATCGAGGGCTAGCATAGTCTCTTAGCGATTTTTCCGGTTCCTCCAAAGCATTTCCAACGAACACCATCTAGACAATCAAAAACAAAAACAAGAGTGTTTTTTCTAGAACACAAAGGTTAGGTGTTAGTAATCAACAAAATCAATGAGAGATTAAACGAAGTAAACTGTCTTACTCCCCGGCAACGGCGCCAGAAAAAGGGGCTTGTTGACGGTTCAAAACCGCGTTCAAGTTCACCGCAAGTACACGAAGTGACTTGGTGCCTTTTTCACCAAGGGAGGGGACCCCCAAGGTTCTTGTCAATCCACGGAGCAAGGGGATTACTAGCGTTTAACCTAACACTAACTTAGTTGATTAAGGACTTTATGATGTGAAGATTAATCTATAAAGTAAAGACAATCTAACCCTAGATTATGTTAAAGAGAAATAAGAGGTTCACGAGTATGAAGAACGTATGCCCATGGAGTCTAGGTACTTGAAGATGCAATCACCAAAAGCATGATAAAACCCCGATCCAATCTATCTAAGCATGTGAACAAAGAACTAGACGTTTCCCTTCCCTCGTACATGTCACTACGCGAAGGTAATCGATACTAACCCTAATGAACACGGTATGTTGATGTGATCTACGGAAGCAACCCCGAAAGCATGGTAGTTAGCGTTAAACATTAAGCATCATCAACAAAAGGTATGATAGACATAAGATCCAAACAAGAGTGGGTGACTACATATCAAGATCCATTACAACTCCATGGTCAAATGATAACTTTACCCCATCAAGATGCTAGGCATGGCACCGTTGAACATGGTGGATGCCTCCGATGGAGTTCGTTTCTCGGTGTCCTTCAACTCCGGCAGCGCCGTGGCAAGGCCTCGGCATCCTTCTTCCTCGTGGTGGCCTCCCTTGACCTCGGCGATGATTCTCTTCAATGCTCACTCCCTCGATCAACCCTCTTCCTTATGGTTGATCTCCCGAGGCTTCTCTGTTCGTCTTTCGCGAATGGCTCTCTCCCCCCAACAATTAAGGTTGCACGAACTTGTCACCGAAGAAAGGCGGCGGCTTACCGACCCCGAATGGGGGTAGGCTGGCCGGCCTGGGCCATCCCCAGCCCGGTTCGCCTTCGTCTTTTGCCACACATCATGTTTTGCACTTTGGGGTTTTTCTTCCTTCGGATGTGGGCTTTGGACGTCGTTATCCCCGCGACCAAGTTAAGGGGTCTTTACGCATGATCTTCCGGTCTTTTCATCTTGGTCCTCGGAGATTCTTCATTGAAGCACATTGGTCCTTGCCACCTTTGGAGTCAAGTTCACGCACGGTTGGAGCCCTTTGATCATCATGTAAATCGTCCTCCGAACCAAGTGCATCTCTTCTCATTTAGTGCATGAATTCCTACGTAAACATTATACTCCAAAACACACATCCAACGGTGAACTTGTTATATCATTAGTATGCCTAGTGGTGGGTTAGTTCCAAAATGATATCCAAACTATAACATAACAAGTGTTCTTGGTTGACAGAAATCGACCGCCAACACTGTCACGTCTCACTGGAGGAGTACGCGTACCACGAGGGGGAAAACATGGCCCGTAGTCCCTCTTAGAAACAAAACTGCGATCGTGCCTCTCAAACTCATAACGGTCACAAGCAGGAGCACGTCCAGCAAACTCACCACGCCCAAACCCAACACGCCTATCTCTCTGAGGAAACACACCTCCACGAGTGGGAACCGTACGCACAAACACATCACCTCTAGGTAGAGGCTCTCTATGAGGCTCAGGCACACCATGAGAAGGGTGGTACCTGTCCTTGTTTGCCATCTCCCTAGGAAACCTCTCATCCCTTCTCCTCCTGAAACAGAACTCATCCTTATGCCCATCCCTCCCACAATATTCACAATGGAAGCAGATCAGCTGTGGCTTAGGCTGTGGCTTCTCTATGGGCTTCTCAACAGCTTTTTCTCCTGACTTCTCACCAAAGACATTCCCCTGGGTGCTCACAAACTTGATGGATTTCTGGTAGTTTTCTGTCTTGTGGGGGAACACTGGTGGATCTGGGGTTATGTCTAGCTTGTTTGTGAGGTGGTTTGGTTTGGGTGCGAATTTGTTCATGGGTGTAGTGTATGGTGGAATAGGAATCTCTCCAACTTTCTCTCCTCCCTCAAGACTCTTCTCACCACTCTTGCCTACCCCCAACGCCTGACTATCAAACCTCTTAAACTCAGCCAACATCAAACTCAACTGTGGCTCATGCTCAGACAACCAACCCATCAATTTCCTCAATTCATCATTCTCATCCTACAAACGATCAACATAATGCGCAAGTTCCATGTTTTTCAAAACATGCATTTCATAGGTAGAGCATGATGTAGGAATAGGAGCTTTCAAAGCAGCCTCAAGAGAAACTATCTTGGTATGAGATTCATCTAGCCTAGCATGCAACACAGGACAAGAAGTGCAAGCACCTAACAAAGCAGGTCTAGATTTCAACTCATTACACTCAATCTTAAGAACATCTAGTTCCTCAAGAGTTGAGGCATGCTTCTCCTTGAGAGCAGTCAAGTCAGACAGGAAAACATTGCAATCACCACAATCAACCTCATCAGAAACAACAGGAGCAGCCTTCAAAGAGTCTAGCTCAGTTCTAGCATCAACAAGCAAAGACTCAAGCTCAACTATCTTGTCCTTAGCATCACCTAGCAAAGACCAAAACTCTCTCTTCTCCTTGTTGGTCTTCCTAAGCAAATGATCACGATTATCAAGCAACTCATTCAGCCTAGCATTCTCCTCTAGCAAAAAGTTGGGATCATGTCGTACCTCTTCCTCGGAGTCAGAGTTCGAATCCGAGCTGTGCTTCCCACCCTTCTTGGAGTGCGCCATGCCGCAAAAGCCACCTTGTGCAACGAAGTTGAGGCCGATGAAGTTCTTGCTCGTGTGCCGCTTGTCCTTGCGCCGATCTTGCTCTTCATCACTGCTCGAACCGGAAGAAGCGTCGGTTGAAGTGGAGTCAATGTCGCTCGCTCCGGCAACCATCGCTCGAGTCGTCTTCTTCTTGTACCCGACGCTCTTCTTTGGCCTTCTCTCACCCTTGTCCTTGCGCTTGTCCTTGTAGTCGTTCCAGGAGCGGTGCTTGTTGTAGTCGTGCTTGGGCTTGCCCTTGTAGTCGTTCTTGATCTCCATGGCTTCAGGGCATTCTGAGATGAAGTGCCCGTGCTTCCCGCACCGATAGCACATCCCCGAGCTTCTCCTCGCATTCTTGCGGTTCTCGTACATCCGCCCAAACCTCTTGCTCAACAAGGCGAGATCCTCCTCGCTCAGCACCTCAAAGTCCTCATTTGGCATGGACATAAGACAAGACAAAGAAAAAGTAGTAGAGTTAGTATTAGTTCTCGATCCTGAGATAAGAGCCAAACTATGAGGATCAGTGGGGCTCTCGCTCTTGGCTCTCAAGCCACAATCAACCTTCAAAGACCTGAGCTTAGAGAATAGCTCATCCAGCGTCAAGGTATCATACACGCTCGACTCCTCAATGGCCTCGACCTTGGCACTCCACACAGACCTATCCAGTGCATGCAAAAGTTGATAGCTTGATCATGATCCGTGTATGGGAGCACTGTCACATTGGCCCTCATATTGTTCACAATGCTGGTGAAGCGCTGAAACATCACATCAGTCGACTCACCGGGGAGATGAGTGAAGTTCTCGTACTCTCTCCGGTAAGTGGAAAACAAACGAGCTTGCACCTGAGCATTGCCAACATGTGCATTCCTAAGTTTAAGCCATATCTTTCCGGCCACATCCTCTCCGTACACTCGATCAAACTCCGAGGCACAGAGAGCACGGAACAAGTAATCAACAGCCTTCCTGTTGGCCTCAAATATGTCCCACGATCCTGGAAGAATGAAACTGTCTGGAATGACATAGTTAGGATTTTGGGTCACATCCCAGATCAGAGTCCCCTTCCCACGCAAAAATGTGCCCATGCGCCTCTCCCACATTAGGTAATTCTTGCCATTGAAGTGCGGAGGACCCGACCTCTTACCATAGTTGCCCATCTTTGGATCTTAGACTGGTTAGAATCATGAAGATCCGTAACCGGCTCTGATACCAATTGAAGGACCGAATAGGCGACCAGAGAGGGGGGGAGTGAATGGGAGCCGATAAAAATTCTTCCCGAAGCATGAACTCGGCCTATACCCCGATTGCCTCTCTGATCACTCACACCCACCAAAGAACCTCTTGACTAGGCACACACAAGCTTACAAGTCCAAGAGACAAGCCATGAATAAAAGAGCGGAAGCACAAGACAAGAATCAAAAGACTTAACCAAATCTGCGAAGCCCTGGGCGGACAGTCCGCACGAGTACGGCGGACAGTCCGCACGAGTACGACGGACAGTCCGCAAGCTGGGCGGACAGTCCGTGGACCCTCAGCGGACAGTCCGAAAAAGGACACCGAACCTCCAGTAGCGCACCAAGGAAATTCTGACAGTGCGGGCAAGCACCGCGGACGGTCCGGCCCCACTTGGCGGACAGTCTGGCAAACACCTCCCAAACGAAAACTTCAACTCCGATGGATCGAAACACGAGCATGCACGAACACAAACGAACACGCGACGAACACAACCGCGCGGACAGTCCGCACACAACCTGCGAACGTACCACAAAGCACGGACATAAGCAAACCGAGCCCGCGAACCAAAGGTCATCTCACCCAACTCATCACCGGATCTCCCAAACCACTTGAGCTCTTGAGACAAGATTTGGGGGAGATGAGAAGCGTCACTAGGTGAAACTATGCCCCAAAAATCTCAGCCTCTAACTCACTAAATCACCAGGAATCACGGATCACATGAACCACCACCAAGAACTCAAGTTCTTCCAAGAACTCGCGAATCGAAGGTTTTCCCGGCGTTTGAGGGGTCAAGATCACACCCAAAGATGCACAAGGCATCCACCCATGATCCCCTCAAAGAAATCCGAGAGAAAACGCCCTCAAATCAACGAATCGAGCGAAGAACGAAACCACCCAAAAATAGCACCAAAAAGATATGAAAATCACAAAGAGTTAGGAGATCATCACAACGCCGAATGCTTCCATACATCCAGAGGTTAGAGTCTGTACAAGAATCTAGCCTAAGGAAATACTGGGAAAAGAAGCAGTCCAGAGTGATCTACCGGGGGAGGAAACCCTAGTGATAGAGGCGGAGTGCCCGATCTTTCGGTGAGTGGAGATAACTTCGATTTGGTGGTTGTCGACCCTAACGATCCGACTACGACGAGCGAGCTCGAAGCGCCAATACAATCACTGAACCAACTCCTGAAGGTTACCAACCTTGTTGGTGCAAAGTCAGCCTGATCACGAAGATCATTTCCTGCACGCAATCGAAGAACGAACAAGAAAAAGAGGCGAGCAATCTTACTATCACTCGAAGGTGGAGTCTGCAATACACAAAGGCAGCGCTATGCGGCTGTTCGGATGTAGCTAAGGCTAACTTGTAAAACAAACTGGAGTTCTAAATGCGGCGGCTACTGAGTATATGAAGAGGGGCGTCCTAGGGTTGAGGGCAACCTAGGATGGGGCGCCCTCAACTTGGGCTTAAGGCCCAACAAACCGGCGACGCAGCACCTTGGCAGATTCTAGACATCAACTTCTTTCGACGATTCCCATTGACTCGGGACGAATTTGGGCCTCCAAGTAGTGCCATTGGAAGCTTTATGAAATTCTGCTTCCAGCCATATAAAGAACGTCAAAAACCGTCTTCGTATGCGACCTGGGCGTCGTTTTTAGTGCGCACTGGTCCTGGACTCCGAACTGGGCTCGAACTTGAATTCTTTTGGGCCTCCACCTTGGGGACTCGAACCGGATTAGCCTCGTGCCTCCTCTTCGACTTGGACACCCTTGCTGGACTTCTTTTACTCCATTCCATGCACCAATCATGGTCGTATGCATGGGTGTCATGTCCTCATCATTCCCCCCTTCTTGAAGAAAAGTCGTCCTCGACGTCGAGTGTACGTGAAAACGATCCTGCACAACACAAGGGAGAACGGGGTTGCGCAAATAAAGCAAACCAAAACAATTGTGAGGAGGAATGTGACCATGTTTCCAAAGGTGTATCTTGTCATGTCGCATCAAATTGTCAGCATCTCTGGAGAATTTGTTATCGAAAAACCCATGAGGTTTGTCATTACTATCCTGCAAAAGATTAGCACCAACAAAGGACACAACACTAATGGCTGGTTGCTTGCAAGAAAATTTAGCACCAAAAATCATAGGGAGCCACCAGCAATGCTTCCCTTCTTGCGAAACAAAACTACTAGAGGAACATGTGAAAATATTTGTAGGATGGTTTCCCCTAATCGATCACAATCGTGCACAACAAAAGGAGAATTCAGATTTGTACAAATGTAAACCCGATGTACCATATATTGTCCTTTGTTGTTATATTTGCCAATAACATGATATGAATGTCTAGACAACCATGGAAAATTAGTATATGCAAAAAGTCTCTCTTCTAAACAATCTAGATTACACAAATCATCAAATTCAATGTAACCCAAGGTATGTAAAGAAGACAACAAATGTAGCTCATCGTTTTCACTAGCAACATGCCTAATATGTTTATTTTCAGCACTTGCATGTAAAACTGAAGTAGTAGCACACAATTCATCTTTCTCACAAGAAACATCAAGCAAATCACCATGGGACAAAGATAAATCAAGAGATGGTTCCACTATGAATTCCTCAACTAAAGCATGATTTGTGGAAAAACTCAGCACATTAACAGAATTCTCACCTTCCGTGAGTGCAGCACCATGGGCATTACCTATGTTCTCAGTAGGAGTATTCAGTGCATTGTGGAGTGATGGTTCTGAATTTTCACATGAGGATGCGCCTGCAGGTGCGGCCGTCCTCTCGCGCGGTGTAGCGGTGGGCGTGGATGGCACAGGGAGAGCGGCCGCTGAGCTGGATGTCGAGCTTCTTCCTGCAAAAGAGTTAGGATATGTCTTCGAGCGACGTCCCTGCACTTCACGTTCAGCTTTGCAAGCATATTCAAATAACATAGTCATATTTGCATATTCCTTATGATCTAGTATGTCCTGAATTTCACAGTTCAGACCACCACGAAAACTTGCCATTGCAGCGTCATTTTTCCCTAACAACCCACAACGAATCATGTCTTTTGTAACTCCTGGTAATAGTCCTCAACCGAGTGAGAACCTTGCTGAAAACGCTGCATTTTTTAAGCAAATCTCGAGCATAATAAGAAGGTACAAATCTATGTCTCATAGCAGCTTTTAAGTGATCCCAAGTGGTTGGAATTGTACTCGGATGCCTTTGTTTATAATCACGCCACCACATTAAAGCAAAATCCGTAAATGCACTAATAGCAGTTTGAACTTGAGAATTAGCAGAAATATCATGGTATGAAAATTGATGTTCAACTTTTAATTCCCAATCAAGATATGCAGCAGGATCATATTTGCCATTATAAGGTGGAATTTGAAATGTAATCTTAGCAAATGAATCATTACCGGAATGGTGGAGGACACGGCGGGCATGGGCTCGACGGTCTCCATCGTCCTTCTACAACTCTGTGATCGTTGTGTGCAAAGCATCGAGTCGTGCCACGACAGTGTCGAGTGTGGTCTTAGTGGTCGTCTGTGCAAGGTTGAGCGTATCGAACAGCTCCTTCGATGAAGTGGTCATCGAATCCAACCGTGCATGTATCGTCTGAATGTCCGTGGCAAGTCCACCAACTCGTGTCCGCATGTCCTGTAGCTGGTCATCCCTCTTGTCGTCGCCTGCCATGGTTAGCGCAAACACAAAAACAAAAGCGACGACAAAATAGGGGTGTAACGGCTCACAAGGCGCTCAAACTAGTGCTGTTATCAAATTCTTATACGTTCTTACCACGCACACAGGGGCGACCTGCAACCAACCAGTGGAACTCGCGAAAGATTGGAGGAGTGATTGCCTGGAGAAACAAAAATCTGCTCGTCGTAGAAATATGTGGAGTTCTGGGTAGGCTGCACTCAATTGAAGGATTAGCACACTCAAACAATAATGCAAAGTTGAATTATAGTGCTAAACACGAAACAAAAGCTGCTGGCAACAAGTGAAAACCTGAAAAGACAGCAAGGAAGGTGGAGAGTCCTCAAAACTGATAATATGAACACAGAGGATCTCCAACAGCAAATCACCACACACACTTTCTCTCTCTCTCTCTCTAGAGTAAGGCCAAACTCAGACTATGGCACAAAGAAAGAGAGATACGAGTATGCAAAGATAGCACAGCGTGGTGGAGGGGAAACTCGCGGTCAGGAGAGTGTAGGGCGCGGTGTGCCCTAGGGATCGCGAACCAGGGGTAAGGGCGAGGCGGCAGGGGGAGGCCGGCGCACGGTGGGTTTCCATCGAAACGAAACCCTCTCCTGGTTGGACTTCTGTTGTTTTTTTTTGTTTCTTTTTTTCCTATTTTTTTCTTGCCCTTTTTTTTCTTTCCTTTTTTTCTTTCCTTTTTTTCTTTTCCTTTTTTTTTAACTTTCCAACCAGGGAGAGGCGATCGCGGGGGAAGCGCGCGGCTAGGGTTTTTGCGCGGCGGCGGCAGGAAGATTGTGATGGCGGCTACGGTTAGAGAGAAAAGGAAAACAAAAGGTAGAACACAAAGTAACCAGCAACAATTGAACGAGTAAGCACACAAATTCAACAAAGACACTTGTTGAAAGAATGTGCAAGGCTAAACGGTTGCTGGGACAAGGATCTAACCTGAAAGTACATTTTTATTTGGTTTTTGTGGACTGTAGGAAATAAAAACACTGGATAAACTCACTGATCAACCTGGAAAATTGATACCACTTGATAGAGGCGGAGTGCCCGATCTTTCGGTGAGTGGAGATTACTTCGATTTGGTGGTTGTCGACCCTCACGATCCGACTACGACGAGCGAGCTTGAAGCGCCAATGTAATCGCTGAACCAACTCCCGAAGGTTACCAACCTTGCCGGTGCAAAGTCAGCCTGATCACAAAGATCGTTTCCTGCACGCAATCGAAGAACGAACAAGAAAAAGAGGTGAGCAATCTTACTATCACTCGAAGGTGGAGTCTGCAATCCACGAAGGCACCGCTATGCAGCTGTTCGGATGTAGCTAAGGCTAACTTGTAAAACAAACTCGAGTTCTAAATGCGGTGGCTACTGAGTATATGAAGAGGGGCGTCCTAGGGTTGAGGGCAACCTAGGATGGGGCGCCCTCAACTTGGGCTTAAGGCCCAACAAACCGGCGACGCAGCACCTTGGCAGATTCTGGACGTCAACTTCTTTCGAAGATTCCCGTTGACTCGGGACGAATTTTGGCGTCAAACCATTGCCATTGGAAGCTTTATGAAATTCTTCTTCCAGCCATATAAAGAACGTCCAAAACCGACTTCATATGCGACCTGGGCGTCGTTTTTAGTGCGCACTAGTCCTAGACTCCGAACTGGGCTCGAACTTGAATTCTTTTGGGCCTCCACCTTAGGGACTCGAACCGGATTAGCCTCGTGCCTCCTCTTCGACTTGGACACCCTTGCTGGACTTCTTCTACTCCATTCCATGCACCAATCATGGTCGTATGCAAGGGTGTCATGTCCTCATCACCTAGAGTCCAAGAGAGAGATGTCATCCACCTCTCCGCTATTTATACGAAGTCCACCAGAGGAGGCAAATGACCACGCTACCCCTACAACTTAAAATGAAGATACACACCCCTCAGGGGCAATATGGTCAAGTCCTCGGATATTCCCACGGAGCGGACACGCTTCCACCACGGACTTGCTTAGCCTCGACGCAAGCCCCGCGATCACGCCACGTGCCCCCCGCCTCGAAGCTTCCCGACGCTCCCGGATCCGCGTCTCTGTCGCGTCGGGCCTCCGGACTTGGTTTTGAGGCCCAAACCAAGAAACCGTCCACCGATGGTTTTGTGGGCAAACCACCAAACCCCGCATGCAAGCTTCTACCTCGAACCGCCACCTTGCACCGGCCCATGTCCATGACTTCAACTTGCTAGTCTTGCACCGCACGGCCACACTTGATCCCATCGGCCACCGGTCCATCAAACCAAGCCTACTTGCCTCTCCACCACCCGGAGGCCACCACGACTAAGGCCATTCACGCTTGTTCTTCACCTGCAACAACACGAGTTAAGCCACAACATGTACCTGCACACTGAGCCAAGCATCAGTCCACACAACGTTGTGAATCACTCATCACTAAAAAGGAGCGACCATCCACTAGTCTTCGGACACACCTGGTCCTCAAGAAAACCACCTAAGAAACCCACCAAGGGCCTGCCCCGGTCAGACCGGTGACCCACACCAGTCAGACCTTTGCCCTCTAGAAAACTTCCAAGAAAAGATTCAAAAATAGAGCAAACAAACTCCAAACTTGATGAAACTTGGAGCTAGGCCTTCTTTGGTCATAACCAACTTATTCCCAAGAAATCTCCTGAGAAATCCAACAAGGCACCGGTCAGACCTTTGCCCTGCACTAGTCAGACCTTTGACCCTTCAGGAAGCTCAAAGAGAAGATCCAAAACTAGAGCAAATGAACTCCAAAAATGATGAAACTTGAACCATGGATCTTTCTGGTCATTACCACCTTGCTCCTAAAAGATCTCCTCAAAAATCCACTGTTGAACGGCACCGGTCAGAGCTTTGCCCCTCACCAGCCAGACCGGTGCAGACTAGGCACGAACAGAAACGAACCCGCGAAGTCAACTCCAACTTCCAATCGATGGATCTCCCAAACGGCTAGATGGATTAAGCCCAAATTTTGGGTAGACGATAACCGTCTCTAGGAGAAGCTATGCCCAAAATCTCGTGGCCTCAAACCAACCCAAACTCGAGGAATCGTAGATCACGTGCACACCCACCAAAAACACGAGTTCATCCAAAGAACTTCAAATCGAGACCGATTCCCGGTATTTGAGGGGTCAAGATCATCCACAAAGAAGCTTAAGGTACTCACTCATGATCCCCTCAAAGAAATTCGAGAGGAAACACCCTCAATTTCAACGAACAAAAATCCCTCTAAAAAGGCTCTGAAAATAGCTTCAAAAAAGAAAAACTTAGGGAATGAAAGATGTGGCACAAATGACCGAAGTGCCCCCTACACTAGGAGTTACAATTCAAGCCCATGCAAAGGTGTTTTTGTCAACACGTGATTATCTCCATCGGACAGATGCGCATCGACCGCAAGCCCGCTTCACATCCACGCAAGCCTTGCGATCATGCCGCGTGTCCTCCGCTTCGAAGCTTCTGGACGCCCACGGGACCCACCGGTCAGACCGATGCACCTCACCGGTCCGACTGGTCCACACCGCTTGCCAAATCCATGCAGTCACTGAAGTACTGCTGGACCTAGAAACAAGTCTCAAACCCAAAGCACTCGAACATGCAGCGGAAAATAATTCGAGCACCAGCCAACCTCCACCGGTCAGACCGGTCACCTCCCCCGGTCAGACCGATCACCCCCTGAACAGGCCTGGGTCACAAGCACGACACACAAAACTGTCCAAACACAACCAATATAGGATCCAAGCACTGGACTCAAATCTTGGAGAAAAGCAACCAAAGACACGGGCCAAGAACTTCTCCAAACTGAGACCAACCTGAACGAAACTTGCACAGAACCTCCCTCTGGACAAATCAAGCATACCTCTAGCACAATCCCTAGGAATCCTACTATTGGCTCCACACCGGTCAGGCCGGTGACCCTGACCGGTCAGACCGGTCAAGCCTGGGAAACCACACAGACAAAAGCTAGAGCAAGTAAAGTCCAAACTCCACCAAACTTGAACAGAAGCAACCTCTGACCCGGGAGAGCACTCTATCAGCAAACCACCATAGAAACCCACCAAGGGCCTGCACCGGTCAGACCGGTGACCCACACCGGTCAGACCTTTGCCCTCCAGAAAACTTCCAAGAAAAGATCATAAACTAGAGCAAACAAACTCCAAAACTAGAGCAAATGAACTCCAAAAATGATGAAACTTGAACCATGGATCTTTCTGGTCATTACAAGCTTGCTCCCAAAAGATCTTCTAAAAAATCCACTGTCGGCCTGCACCAGTCAGAACGTTGCAGACTGGGCACGAATAGAAACGAACCTGCGAAGTCAACTCCAACATCCAATCGATGGATCTCCCAAATGGCTGGATGGATTGAGCCCAAATTTGGGTAGATGATAAGCGTCTCTAGGAGAAGCTTTGCCCAAAATCTATTGGCCTCAAACCAACCCAAACTCCAGGAATCGTAGATCTCGTGCACACCCACCAAAAACTCGAGTTCATCCAAAGAACTTCAAATCGAGACCGATTCCCGGCGTTTAAGGTCAAGATCATCCACAAAGAAGCATAAGGTACTCACCCATGATCCCCTCAAAGAAATCCGGGAGGAAACACCCTCAATTTCAACGAACAAAAATCCCTCCAAAAAGGCTCTGAAAATAGCTTCGAAAAAAGAAAAACGTACGGAATGAAAGATGTGGCACAAGATGAAGAATGATAGACCACTAAGAATCATGTAGCCATATTCGGTTACAAGCCACTCCCAAGAATCACAAATCTTGGATGGCAAAAAGTTCAAACAAAGAGCCAACTCTCTACACTCTACCTCTCACCAAGAGCACTCCAAGAAGAAGGAGCACACCCACCGAGCCAAACCAAAAAGAGATGGCTGCCCAACCAGCCACTCCTCCTATATATAGGCCCTCTGGACAAATGACCAAAGTGCCCCCTACACTAGGAGTTACAATTCAAGCCCATGCAAGGGTGTTTTTGTCAACACGTGATTATCTCCATCGGACGGATACGCATCGACCGCAAGCCCGCTTCACATCCACGCAAGCCTTGCGATCAAGCCGTGTGTCCTCCGCTTCGAAGCTTCCGGATGCCCACGGGACCCACCGCTCAGACCGATGCACCTCACCGGTCAGACTGGTCCACACCGCTTGCCAAATCCATGTAGTCACTGATGTACTGCTGGACCTAGAAACAAGTCTCAAACCCAAAGCACTCAAACATGCAGCGGAAAACAATTCGAGCACCAGCCAACCTCCACCGGTCAGACCGGTCACCTCCCCCGGTCAGACCGATCACCCCCTGAACAGGCCTTGGTCACAAGCACGACACACAAAACTGTCCAAAGACAACCAATATAGGATCCAAGCACTGGACTCAAATCTTGGAGAAAAGCAACCAAAGACACGGGCCAAGAACGTCTCCAAACTGAGACCAACCTGAACGAAACTTGCACAGAACCTCCCTCTGGACAAATCAAGCACACCTCTAGCACAATCCCTAGGAATCCTACTGGAGGTTCCACACCGGCAGGCCGGTGTCCCTGACCGGTCAGATCGGTTAAGCCTGGGAAACCACACGGACCAAAAGCTAGAGCAAGTAAAGTCCAAACTCCACCAAACTTGAACAGAAGCAACCTCTGACCTGGGAGAGCACTCTATCAGCAAACCACCAAAGAAACCCACCAAGGGCCTGCACCGGTCAGACCGGTGACCCACACCGGTCAGACCTTTGCCCTCTAGAAAACTTCCAAGAAAAGATCATAAACTAGAGCAAACAAACTCCAAACTTGATGAAATGTGGAGCTAGGCCTTCTCTGGTCATAACCAACTTATTCCCAAGAAATCTCCTGAGAAATGCACAATTAACCAGGCAGCGGTCAGACCTTTGCCCTACACCGGTCAGACCTTTGACCCTCCAAGAAGCTCAAAGAGAATATCCAAACTAGAGCAAATGAACTCCAAAAATGATGAAACTTGAACCATGGATCTTTCTGGTCATTACAAGCTTGCTCCCAAAAGATCTTCTAAAAAATCCACTATCGACCTGCACCGGTCAGAGCTTTGCCCTGCACCGGTCAAACCTTTGACTCTCCAGGAAGCTCAAAGAGAAGATCCAAAACTAGAGCAAATGAACTCCAAAAATGATGAAACTTGAACCATGGATATTTCTGGTCATTACAAGCTTGCTCCCCAAAGATCTCCTCAAAAATCCACTGTCGACCTGGACCGGTCAGAGCTATTCCCCTCATCAGTCAGACCGGTGCAGACTGGGCACGAACAGAAACGAACCCGCGAAGTCAACTCAAACTTCCAATCGATGGATCTCCCAAACGACTAGATGGATTGAGCCCAAATTTTGGGTAGATGATATCCGTCTCTAGGAGAAGCTATGCCCAAAATCTCATGGCCTCAAACCAATCCAAACTCGAGGAATCGTAGATCTCGTGCACACCCATCAAAAAACTCGAGTTCATCCAAAGAATTTAAATCAAGACCGATTCCCGGCGTTTGAGGGGCCAAGATCATCCACAAAGAAGCATAAGGTACTCACCCATGATCCCCTTAAAGAAATCCGGGAGGAAACGCCCTGAAATTCAACGAACAAAAATCCCTCCAAAAAGGCTATGAAAATAGCTTCGAAAAAGAAAAACGCAGGGAATGAAAGATATGGCACAAGATGAAGAAGGATAGATCACTAAGAATCATGTAGCCATATTCGGTTACAAGCCACTCCCAAAAATCACAAATCTTGGATAGCAAAAAGCTCAAAACAAAGAGCCAACTCTCTACTCTCTACCTCTCACCAATAGCACTCCTAGAAGGACACACCCACCTAGCCAAGCCAAAAAGAGATAGCTGCCCAACCAGCCACTCCTCCTATATATAGGCCCTCCGGACAAATGACCGAAGTGCCTCGTACACTAGGAGTTACAATTCAAGCCCATGCAAGGGCGTTTTTGTCAACACGTGATTATCTCCATCGGACGGATGCGCATCGACCGCAAGCCCACTTCACCTCCACGCAAGCCTCGCGATCATGCCGCGTGTCCTCCGCTTCGAAGCTTCCGGACGCCCACGGGACCCACCGGTCAGACCGGTGCACCTCACCGGTCAGACTGGTCCACACCGCTTGCCAAATCCATGCAGTCACTGAAGTACTGCTGGACCTAGAAACAAGTCTCAAACCCAATGCACTCGAACACGCAGCGGAAAATAATGCGAGCACCAGCCAACCTCCACCGGTCAGACCGGTCACCTCCCCCGGTCAGACCGATACCCCCTGAACAGGCCTGGGTCACAAGCACGACACACAACACTGTCCAAACACTCCCAATATAGGATCCAAGCACTGGACTCAATTCTTGGAGAAAAGCAACCATAGACACGGGCCAAGAACTTCTCCAAACTGAGACCAACCTGAACGAAACTTGCACAGAACCTCCCTCTGGACAAATCAAGCACACCCCTAGCACAATCCCCAGGAATCCTACTGGAGGTTCCACACCGGCAGGCCGGTGTCCCTGACCGGTCAGATCGGTCAAGCCTGGGAAACCACACAGACCAAAAGCTAGAGCAAGTAAAGTCCAAACTCCACCAAACTTGAACAGAAGCAACCTCTAACCTGGGAGAGCACTCTATCAGCAAACTACCCAAGAAACCCACCAAGGGCCTGCACCGGGTCAGACCGGTGACCCACACCGGTCAGACCTTTGCCCTCCAGAAAACTTCCAAGTAAAGATCCAAAACTAGAGCAAACAAACTCCAAACTTGATGAAACGTGGAGCTAGGCCTTCTCTGGTCATAACCAACTTATTCCCAAGAAATCTCCTGAGAAATCCACAATTGACCAGGCACCGGTCAGACCTTTGCCCTGCACCGGTCAGACCTTTGACCCTCCAGGAAGCTCAAAGAGAAGATCCAAAACTAGAGCAAATGAACTTCAAAAATGAGGAAACTTGAACCATGGATCTTTCTGGTCATTACAAGCTTGCTCCCAAAAGATCTCCTCAAAAATCCACTATCGACCTGCACCGGTCAGAGCTTTGCCCCTCACCAGTCAGACCGGTGCAGACTGGGCACGAACAAAAACGAACCCGCGAAGTCAACTCCAACTTCCAATCGATGGATCTCCCAAACGGCTAAATGGATTGAGCCCAAATTTTGGGTAGATGATAACCGTCTCTAGGAGAAGCTATGCCCAAAATCTCATGGCCTCAAACCAACCCAAACTCGAGGAATCGTAGATCTCGTGCACACCCACCAAAAACTCGAGTTCATCCAAAGAACTTCAGATCAAGACCGATTCCCGGCGTTTGAGGGTTCAAGATCATCCACAAAAAAGCATAAGGTACTCACCCACGATCCCCTAAAAGAAATCCGGGAGGAAACGCCCTCAAATTCAACGAACAAAAATCCCTCAAAAAGGCTCTGAAAATAGCTTCGAAAAAGAAAAACGCAGGGAATAAAAGATATGGAACAAGATGAAGAAGGATAGATCACTAAGAATCATGTTGCCATATTCAGTAACAAGCCACTCCCAAGAATCACAAATCTTGGATCGCAAAAAGCTCAAACAAAGAGCCAACTCTCTACTCTCTACCTCACATCAAGAGCACTCCAAGAAGAAGGAGCACACCCACCTAACTAAGCCAAAAAGAGATGGCTGCCCAACCAGCCACTCCTCCTATATATAGGCCCTCCGAACAAATGACCGAAGTGCCCCCTACACTAGGAGTTACAATTCAAGCCCATGCAAGGGCGTTTTCGTCAACACGTGATTATCTCCATCGGACGGATGCGCATCGACCGCAGGCCCGCTTCACATCCACACAAGCCTTGCGATCATGCCGCGTGTCCTCCGCTTCGAAGCTTCCAGTCGCCCACGAGACCCACCGGTCAGATCGGTGCACCTCACCGGTCACACCGGTCCACACCGCTTGCCAAATCCACGCAGTCACTGAAGTACTGCTAGACCTAGGAATAAGTCTCAAACCCAAAGCACTCGAACACACAGCAGAAAACAATTCGAGCACCAGCCAACCTCCACCAGTCAGACCAGTCACCTCCCCCGGTCAAACCGATCACCCCCTAAACAGGCCTGTGTCACAAGCACGACACACAAAACTGTCCAAACACTCCCAATACAGGATCCAAGCACTGGACTCAAATCTTGGAGAAAAGCAACCATAGACACGGGCCAAGAACTTCTCCAAACTAAGACCAACCTGAACGAAACATGCACAGAACCTCCCTCTGAACAAATCAAGCACACCTCTAGCACAATCCCCAGGAATCCTACTGGAGGTTCCACACCGGCAGGCCGGTGTCCCTGACCGGTCAGATCGGTCAAGCCTGGGAAACCACACGTACCAAAAGCTAGAGCAAGCAAAGTCCAAACTCCACCAAACTTGAACAGAAGCAACCTCTGACCTGGGAGAGCACTCTATCAGCAAACCACCCAAGAAACCCACCGAGGGCCTGCACCGGTCAGACCGGTGACCCACATCTGTCAGACCTTTGCCCTCCAGAAAACTTCCAAGAAAAGATTCAAAACTAGAGCAAACAAACTCCAAACTTGATGAAACTTGGAGCTAGGCCTTCTCTGGTCATAACCAACTTATTCCCACAAAATTTCTTGAGAAATCCATAATTGACCAGGCACTGGTCAGACCTTTGCCCTGCACCGGTCAGACCTTTGACCCTCCAGGAAGCTCCAAGAGAAGATCCAAAACTAGAGCAAATGAACTCCAAAAATGATGAAACTTGAACCATGGATCTTTCTGGTCATTACAAGCTTGCTCCCAAAAGATCTCCTCAAAAATCCACTGTCGTCCTGCACCGGTCAGACCTTTGCCCCTCGCCGGTTAGACCGGTGTAGACTGGGCATGAACAGAAACGAACCCGCGAAGTCAACTCCAACTTCCAATGGATGGATCTCCTAAACGACTGGATGGATTGAGCCCAAATTTTGGGTAGATGATAAGTCTCTAGGAGAAGCTATGCCCAAAATCTCATGGCCTCAAACCAACACAAACTCGAGGAATCGTAGATCTCGTGCACACCCACCAAAAACTCGAGTTCATCCAAAGAACTTCAAATCGAGACTGATTCCCGGTGTTTTAGGGGTCAAGATCATCCACAAAGAAGCACAAGGCACTCACCCATGATCCCCTCAAAGAAATCCAGGAGGAAACACCCTCAAATTCGACAAACAAAAATCCCTCCAAAAAGGCTCTGAAAAAGAAAAACGCAGGGAATAAAAGATATGGCACAAGATGAAGAAGGATAGATCACTAAGAATCATGTTACAAGCCAATTCCAAGAATCACAAATCTTGGATGGCAAAAAGCTCAAACAAAGAGCCAACTCTCTCCTCTCTACCTCTCACCAAGAGCACTCCAAGAAGAAGGAGCACACCCACCTAGCCAAGCCAAAAAGAGATGGCTGCCCAACCAGCCACTCCTCCTATATATAGGCCCTCCGGACAAATGAACGAAGTGCCCTTACACTAGGAGTTACAATTCAAGCCCATGCAAGGGCGTTTTGGTCGACACGTGATTATCTCCATCGGACGGATGCGCATCGACCGCAAGCCCGCTTCACCTCCACGCAAGCCCTGCGATCATGCCATGTGTCCTCCGCTTCGAAGCTTCCGGACACCCATGGGACCCACTAGTCAGACCATGCACCTCACCTGTCAGACCGGTCCACACCGGTGTGGCCGATCAGGCCCACTGGTCAGACCGGTCTAGTGTAGAACCACTTCGCTCTGGACTTCGGCCTTGGCTTTGTGGCTCAGCCAAGTAACCTAGTGGTTTTGTGGCCAAACCACTGCAAATCCCGCGTGCAAGATTCAGTTGTCAGCTGCTACTTTGCACCGGCTCCATCCTCTCGACGCCGTCTTGCTCTTCTTGCCAGCGTACGGCCCGCACTTGATCCCTTCGGCCACCGGGTCCCTCGAGCAGCCTACTTGTCACTCCACTCCTCGAAGGTCACCCAGACATAGACCTTTCGTTCTTGTTCTTCACCTGCAACAACACAAATCAAGCCGCAACCTGCACCTGCAATACTAAGCCAAGAGTCAGTCCATACAACGTTGTTAACCACTCATCACTAGGGAGCGACCATCCACCGGTCCTTGGACACATAGTCCTCCATCTCCCCCTTGACAAATGCATTGACAACACACACACACTAAAGTAACATGGTAAACACACATAACAGAAAGCACACACAACGCAACACTACACGCAAAGCCTCGAAACATCTCAACTTGGTTTCTCAATCTCCCCCTTGACAAGTGCATTGACGAAAGATGGTTTGAAAGCAAAGAAATACTCATTCAAGTGCCCAAAACCCAAGAAAAAGCAAACACAAGGCAACTTGAAATGGGAAGAGCTCCAACCAAAGACTCTCGGAACCAAAGGGACCAGAAAGGCTAAACACCACCAAAGAGTTAAGCAACCTAGAAGAGTTACAAGCAAACCCGAAATCCATCAAACCAATTTCAACTCTTAACAAAGCACTTGTCAACCGCTCATCACCATCAAATCAAGGTTCATATCAACTTGATTTTCCAAATATTCTCCCCCTTGAGGAGTGGGTTGACAACATGTGAGCACAAAGAAATGGTTTGAGAGAGCAAAGGTCGAAAATCTCATCCAAGTGAACGAAAGCCACACAGAGGCAAAGAACAAAGACACTTGGCATGAGAGAAAACACAAAGGCCACCACCACTAACAATCTCGGTCCACAAAGACATGAGCAACGGCTCGACACAACCGAGATAAGAACGCATGATCCCTTAAGAAGAGGCACAAAGGGCTCAACACCGATCATGGAAGGACCGACAACTCAAAACAACCACCGGCTCCTCAAGAAGAGGCAAAGGGGCTCAACACCACCGGCAAAAGAGCAAAAGAGCACAAAACTCACAAGCTCCCCCTAAACACATGCACTAGGACCAAAGAGCATACAAAGCTCACCCTAAACACACATGATAGAACAAAGAGCACACCAAGCTCACAAGCTTCCCCTAAACACATGCACTAGGGCCAAAGAGCATATAAAGCTCACCCTAAACACATGCGATAGAGCAAAGAGCAAAACACCAAAGCACAACTCAATCAAGCCAAAGAAGCTCCCCTTGCACCAATGCAAACCCCCCTTAAACAAATGCATGCAAGCTTACCATTAACAAGAGCTACTCAGCTCCACATTGGTCAGACCTTTGCCCTGCACTGGTCAGACCTGTGCCCGCATCGGTCTGACCTGTGCACCGCACCGGTCTGACCTGTGCCCGCACCAGTCTGACCTATGACCACCCAAAAATGCACATGTCCCAAATGCAGCTCGAAAATGCATGAAAAGGCTCTAAATATGCCCAGATATATAACCCATGTGCAAACTTTTCACCCTTGTTGGCAAAGCATGAATCAAGACAATTTTGCAAAAGATTCAACTACTAGCTTCTCAAATATACAATGAGCAGTACAAAATGCTACAAGTGAGCAAAAGAACAAGCAAGACATTCCACAGTTTCGTAAAAGCTTAGCCATCAAGATAGTAAATCTACATAGGCATATGACAAAGGCATGATTGTTGGCATTTCTTAGCGTGTTCACTTTAAGAACAGATTTGGAATCCATCCTTAGCGACCTTGCCAGAAATGCCTGTTGGCATTTCTTAACGTCACCACTAACGACGCCGAGTTAGCGTGAACGTCAAGACTTGCCAAAGGTAAATCTAAATGATCATGAACGAATCCGCAAGTGCACAAATAAACCATTGTAGCATTTCCCCAAGGAAGGAGAATATTCCAAGGGTATCGTATCCGTGGAATGATGAGGACATCACCGTCTCGGATATGACCACAATAGCATGTTTTTATTCTAAGGTGAAACGATTCCTTATCATCATTGTATCCAATATATTTGATGAATTGTTGCTGCACTATGATGTTTGTTGGTTGTCATTTTCAGAAATACTTACGTGGATCAAAAAGGGTGCTCAACACACATGGAAGGCATGGAGGACCAAAGAGGTTGATTGGGGGCCAAGTCCAAGTGTTCCCCATGTCCTCCACCAGGCCACCACGTCACTTTTGGCCTGAAGATGGAAAGAGATCAAGGCCAACACATTTTGGGCACTGGATTCGGACTGCATGTCTGGGCCAACTTCAAACGGACGCCACGACCTCATACGAACTCTGTTTGGGACGTTATTTATATGGTTGGAAAGATAATTTCATAGAGCTTCCAATGGCACCGGTCTCATGTCAAAATAATATCTGAGTCGACGGGAATCGTCGAAATAAGTTGACGTCCAGAATCTGTCAAGGTGTTACGTCGCCCGATTTTGGCCCGTTGGCCCATGTATCATGTCGGAGCCCATAGGGGCGCATCCTAGGGTTGGAGCACGACCCCCACCAGGTCCTGGTCGTGCCCCTACCCTCTCATATACCCCCATATCTTTCACAAACAGATTGAGTTTTGTTTCATTGTAAGTTTAGCCATTGCTACTTCCTTGTAGACACGTGTGTCGGCTAGACCACCCGTTCTACCTGATTCGGAACCCCAACTTGGTGATATCAGATTGGTTTCCATCTCCACATTTGCAATTGAGTTGCTTGTTATACTTGTTCTTGCTTGTTCTTCGATTGCTTGCAGGAACGGGTGCCCTAGTGGCGGTTGACGCGCTCCACAAGATCGTGACAGCCATAGGAGACGGTGTATCGGTTGCTAAGGCGCATCCTTGGAAGGTTGTAGTCGGCCCGTGAACATCGTTTCCTCCAATCAAAGTTATCCTCCACGCCTCTCATCGAAAGATCGGCCACAAACTCTAGCGGGTTCACATCAGTTGGTAATCAGAGCGAGGTTTATCGGTGAGAGACTATCAATCCTTTGCTATTTTTATTTTCCTATAGTCCAGAAAAGCCAAAAAATAGTGGATTAGTTTACCTGCAATCCTATAACCCATTCGAGCGTTTACTAGTACTGCTTAGTTAGGGCTTGTTGAATTTTCAGTTGCATCGGTTGTGTTGAGTTGCTGGTCTTAGTGTCTAATCCTTTAGTGTTTTGAGTTCTATCATGTTTTGATCACCACGAGATCCAGCATCACCATATACATTAGTGCGGCGTTTTGGCCACCACAGATCCATCTTAAGTCAGATTCAAGTGTTTAAGTACAATCTGAAAAGTATAGCTTTTTATCTTTCCAACGGATCTAGCCTTGTTGCAAAATTCGTTTTGAGCGTTCCGCAATTGTCCTGGAGATTGGCGATCTGCAATCTGTGTAAACTCATCCTTTGGTGTGGATTTGTCATGTTATTCAGCAAAAGAGTTTAGTCTCGTCAAAAAAGTGAAAGAAAGAAAGAGAAAAAAAAGAAGAACAAAAAAAGAAAAAAAGAAGAGTAAAAAAAGAAAGAAAGGAGAAAAGGAAGTGAAAGACAAAAGGGGCTGAATTTGGTGTTTTCCTTATGCTGTGCTAGTTCCTCTTTGTCGGTGATTACCTTTGTGCCTAGGCTCACGTCTCTAGCATGGTTTAGCCTAGGACCAGCACAGTACCACCGTTGAATGATTATTCAGTTTGTTTTTATAACTAATGTGGTGCTAGTTCATTCCTTGTTTCAGCCCACCTATAGTTCCACATATTCGACTACAGCTTGACATGTCTAGTTGCCGCGGCACCGATACACTTTCTTTAAGGTTGACGTCTTGTTGGTTGTCGTCCCCTCCTGTTTTGCTTGGTAAGAACTTGTAAGAGCTTGTGTTTGAACAAGTTGAGTTTGAGAGAATTACACCCGACACATCCTAGTAGTTGACAGGAGAAAACAAAATATTTTGTGTTTCTTGTTTTCTACTAATCATGGCAGGTGACATAGAGATTTTTGAGCAGTTGAAGCTAGACCCTCACATTCAAGGTATCATTCAGCACTTACCATTATATGCTGGTATATTTGATCCTGATGCTTACATTGAATGGGAGCTTAAGGTAGATGCAGAATTTGATAAGTAAGACTTGTCTGAACATCAAATGATTTTTGCTGCTTCTAGTGCTTTAACAAATTATGCTTTGACTACATGGAAACATATTTGTAGGCAGAACAAAGTTCCACAAACTTGGAAAGATTTTAAAATACTTTTCCGTGATGAATATGTTCCTGAATATTATGTTGATTGGTTGCTTGCAAAATTAGACAACTTGAAGCAAGGTAGTAGGACTGTCAAGGAATACTATCATACCTTTAAGATTTGTGTCATGTTTAGTGGATTAGATGAATGCAAGAAAGATGTTATGAGTAGGTTCCTGAAAGGGCTTAATTTTGAAATTCGAACCATGTTAATTAGCAACTCATACAACAATATTGCTTCTTTGTTTTGGCTTGCTCTTAGCGCTGAAAAGGAGATTCTTTTATCTGTGAGTACTTGCATGAATGATGTGAACCATAATATTGAATATTTGTCCAATCAGCATGCTAATCAAGAGCAACATATAGTGGAACCTGATGCTGATTTGATTTTGTCAAATGATGAATTGCTTGTTGTTTCTTGTGATAAAGAGGAATTTTGTGTTGATACTTTGTTTATTCCTGTGCCACAAGTAGTGAATAATTGTTATACTTTTTGTTTGGAACCATCCATATGTGGCGAAGAAAAGATTTTGCATCCTATTACTTGTGCACAAGATGAACTGAAATTGTTGTCTTCCTTAAATACTTTAGGTTATATTGAATTTGATATTCTTTGTAATCTAAACTATTTAGAGGAGAAACTTTTTGCATATTCTGAGTTGAAATGCTTGTCGAATCATAAATATCACTTTATTGGCAAGTACAATTGCAAAGGAGAATATTTTGTGCATAAAGTTTATATATGCTCTAATCTGAAATATCCTTTTGGGCTAGAATACCATGATCAAATAGGGGGCTGCCTTAAAACTAATAATGTCTTGCAAAGTTTTTCTAGTTATTTTATTGAGCAACAGGGTCAGAAGGAGAGCATCGTTGGTTGTCAACTTGCAGCATACTAGTCGCTCCGTGTTCGAACATCAACCCAAGCACCTTCGGATGCCACCGAAGCAAGTCGAGGACGACTTGCAGCCAAGAAGGGGAGAATGATGAGGACATCACTGTCTCGGATATGACCATAATAGTATGTTTTTATTCTAAGGTGAAACGATTCCTTATCATCATTGTATCCAATATATTTGATGAATTGTTGTTGCACTATGATGTTTGTTGGTTGTCATTTTCAGAAATACTTACGTGGATCAAAAAGGGCGCTCAACACACATGGAAGGCATGGAGGACCAAAGAGGTTGATTGGGGGCCAAGTCCAAGTGTTCCCCATGTCCTCCACCAGGCCACCACGTCACTTTTGGCCCGAAGATGGAAAGAGATCAAGGCCAACATGTTTTGGGCGCTGGATTCGGGCTGCATAACTGGGCCAACTTCAAACGGACGCCACGACCTCATATGGACTCCGTTTGGGACGTTCTTTATATGGTTGGAAAGATAATTTCATAGAGCTTCCGATGGCACCAGTCTCATGTCAAAATAATATCTGAGTCGACAGAAATCGTCTAAACAAGTTGACGTCCAGAATCTGTCAAGGTGCTACGTCGCCTGGTTTTGGCCCGTTGGCCCGTGTATCATATCGGAGCCCATAGGGGCGCGTCCTAGGGTTGGAGCATGATCCCCACCAGGTCCTGGTCGTGCCCCTACCCTCTCATATACCCCCATATCCGTCATAAACAGATTGGGTTTTGTTTCGTTGTAAGTTTAGCCATTGCTACTTCCTTGTAGACGCGTGTGTCGGCTAGACCACCCATTCTACCTGATTCGGAACCCCGACTTGGTGATATCAGATTGGTTTCCATCTCCACATTTGCAATTGAGTTGCTTGTTATACTTGTACTTGCTTGTTCTTCGATTGCTTGCAGGAACGGGTGCCCTAGTGGCGGTTGACGCGCTCCACAAGATCGTGACAGCCATAGGAGACGGTGTATCGGTTGCTAAGGCGCATCCTTGGAAGGTTGTAGTCGGGCCGTGAACGTCGTTTCCTCCAATCGAAGTTATCCTCCACGGCTCTCATCAAAAGATCGGCCACAAACCCTACCGGGTTCACATCATGGAAGGCAATGGCGGATATCATAGACTTATGCTTTTGCACTGAATGTAAACTAAGAGATAGATATAGGAAACAACAAACTCAAAGGCAGGGGTAAGATAAAAGATATGATAGGGTAGTGTGACACACACTCAGATCTACCTCTACTCTAGCACACTACGGCTTTGGGGGGACATACGAGTTAGCTCTAGGTTCTAATGTACTAAACAAAGAAAGCTAGAAGATACAAGAGATAGGCATGAGCATTGCATGAGAGGGTAAGGATCAGCACCCAGGTACAAACGGGGAGCTAGCCCACAACGACCAGCACTCTGCGAAACTAGAGTTTAGACTCCTACAGCAAGTACCCCAGCACGGAGGGTTCCAAAGGGTCCAACAACTGTCACCACTGCGGCCTACCTCTATCGTTACGGGGGGAATGCTCATAACTAACGTAGCCACACAACCCAGGCACCATGCCTACATTGCTGCTAGACTTCACCCGGCCCGGGCTATTGTGACCCAGGGTGAGAGCCACTAGAAGACTGGTCAACTTAGACCGAGTACCGTAGCTTGAACACAAACCTCATGCAACACTATCATGCCATCTAACAAGATCAACTAAGGCTAGACATACGAACGGATACGAACCCTCTTATGTCTAGCCAACAAGATCAAAGGGTCGTGTTCGTGAAGAACACGAGCCTCTAACTTATGAACGAACACATAAGAAATGAGTTTATCATTCTTCAAGTGGATCAAAAGGTGGTGTTCATGAAGAACACAAACCTCTAAATGATGAACTAGAGATGAACTCAAGAACATATCAAGCATATGATTTACCATGAATTTATATGAAATAGTTGAATAACTGAAGTAGATCAAAGTCATACAATGAAATAAAGATAAAAGAGAACTCATACCTAGACTCCAAAGAAGACTTGGAACCTCAAGAAGAGCTACTCTAGCCTACCCCTAGCCTTGGAAACTAAAAGTGAGAGGAGAATGAGAGAGTGGTGTGTGAGAAATGGGAGCCCCTCCCCTTCTATTTATAGGCAAGGAAGAGGCTTGCTTCAGGGCTCAAACTCCACCAAAACACCCGTGAGTGAGGCAATGGACCATTGAGGAGCAAACACGTGGAGGGCCAGGATCAGGGGGCCCTAAGGCGGTTCGGCCGATCCTAGGATCGACCGGCCCCCTAGGGTGGCCCCCTGGCCTATCTTTCTCTAGGTGGCTGCCCTGTGGGACCTTTGATCCTCCCCCGGTGCATGGCTTGATTTGGTATCCGAGGTGGGCCCTTTGATCCATGTGAAGTCCATGTGGCGCTCTCTGATTCATCGGTGATTGGCTCCCTTGGATCAGTGATGTGGAATACCATGTGTTTCCTTGGTGGCAGCCACCTCCTCAGCTGAGTTGGCATGGTTCTTCCATAGAAGGTGGGTTTCCATCTCTTTTAATGGGTATTTCACCTACATACAAATAATCTCCAAGGCCAAGTGGAACTACATTATTTAAACCAAAATTCAAGTAAATAATGCATATGCCTCCATTTATGTGAGAATATTGAGGGCTGAAAGTGGTACTTAACAGCCGTCAACAATGATCAAATTAAGCATTTTTGCGAAAAAATTCCCTCTCATGAGCAAAGACCTAAACATGAGCAAAACATACCAATGTGAATCTAGATCACACAAACTTCATGCTAGGTCACTCATCCTCATCACAAGATCATTGCAAACACCCATAAGCATCTCATGTCATGTTAAAGCCACCAAGCCATGTGTCTACTTCTTAAAATGAGACTTCTCATGGTAGACATCATGCAACGGTTTAGCACCCAAATTAAATTTATTTAAAGCATTTATGACATGAAACAAATGAGAGCATAACTTCAAGCATAGGCATTTCATAGATACCAATTTCATTTTTCAAATCTAAGCACAAAATGGTACATGAAGTGCCTTTGCGGCAAAAAGAAGCTTATGCTCCCATAGAAGGTGGGTTTCCATCTCTTTTAGTGGGTATTTCACCTACATACAAATAATCTCCAAGGACAAGTGGAACTATATTATTTAAACCAAAATGCAATTAAATAATGCATATGCCTCCATTTATGTGAGAATATTGAGGGCTGAAAGTGGTACTTAATAGCCGTCAACAAACTCCCCAAGCTAACCTCTTGCTCGTCTCGAAGCAAGACATTAGAGACTTAGGTTGGTTGATCAGGAGTTGCTACGATGTTGTATTCTTAACTTATGGCAAACATACAGCAAAGTACTCTACCAAGAGTTTGAACAAGTTGGCAATGTTCTTACCTTTCACCTGATGTCATGGGGCATATAGCTTCACCAGCCTTAGGCGGTTGAGAGACAGAATGGTTACATAGCAAATGCATAATCACTCATACCTTGATCAGCTATCAATCCGGAGGTTTTGCAAATTTTTCAAAAGAAAATCAGAGTTCCTCAAATGATACTCCCGGATCGCTCAAAAGTGTATGGTTCCTCACCAAGGCATCAATGCTGCCTTTCTTCACATCCTACTCCTAATAGGCTTATGTGGAGCTGTAGGTAGGGAAGAAATGTGGCGTACTTGTCTCTCATATTTTGCTAAGTCAAAGACCAGATCCTTGGAAGAAACAAACATATATCCTGATCAAGATGTGCATATGTGTGTGATGGTGATGAGCATGGTAAGGTGGATACTAGGCCCGGAAATGAGTGCTAGATATTACCATGCTTTTATGAGGAAATGAGGGATTGATGGTAAGGTGGACACTAGCCTCGGAGTAGGTACTAGTTATTACCATCTATATGGTGGAACTCTTTCTCTTGCACATATCAATCCCTTTTTCTCCTTTTGAAATTTTCGAGACTTGGGCTAGCTCTCTTTATTTTTTTTGCCATGCCTTTGAGCATGCTTTTCTTTTTCTTTCTCTCTTTTTTTTAACTAGCCCTTTGTCTCTATTGGAGATATTTGGAGAGGGATGAATGATACAAAGATGCATATAGTTTTATTTGTGGAAGAATGCATAAGCAAAATGGAACAAATGATGAATGCTAACTTCCAGTGTAGAAGATTTAGCATGAACGTGTACGTGATCTTGATCAAGGGAGTATGAGTTCTAACAAGGGTCACAACAATTTGACAAAGCTCAATGAGAGAACAAGCTGCATATGTGGAGGCTAACAAGAGCTAGAATCTACATATGTCCTTGGATAGGAATTCTCATCATTGAGGAACTCATCATGTTTTGTTTTTTCAAAAAGGAAAACTCTGGATGTCAAGCATCACTAAGCACAAGATCATAGCACTGTATTATACCATATCATGTCTCGCAACAACTTAGGCAAGGATCATGCTTTTTGCTACCCACAATTTTCAAGCTAAGGTTTGAACATGCAAGCCAACAAACTCAAAACTTAGGTAGGATAGAAAGTTGTACACAAGACATACGAGAAGAATAAACAGAGCAACTATTCATCATTTCAACCATAGAGGCAAAACATTCTTACTATGCATATCAAAGCAAACTAAGCAAACGACGATGATGAAAGCAAATAAATGTTTTTGGCCTTTTTATTTTTTTTGCAGATGTTTTTTGGGTTTTCATTTATAAGATATTCTGAAAACAAAGGAAGATACAAGTTACCTCAGGATGGGGGTCCTCCCCCAAGCTAGTTTCAGGCTCACTGCGGAGGAGGGTAGAAGAAACCCTGACTCACGTAGTAAGCCCTCTGCTCCTCCATGTGTCGCTGCTGAGCCTGCTCCATGGCTGCAATCCTTTCACCAACCTGATGCTGCTATGCTGAGGTAGACTCGACGTGGGTGTTCAGCGTCTCCTCCAATCTCGTGACCTGGACGGTGAGCTCTCCCATCTGCTACGCGAGCTGAGCATCACGTGCTGAGGTTGAGGAGTGCCGCCTGAAGGACGAAGACGGAGGTGGACCACCGAAGCTAGAACTAGCGGGTGTGGCCCAATGAGCACCGCTCGCACTCTCCCAAGTCGTACTACTCGCACTCGGATGGTAGGTGGGCTGATCCCAACTAGGTGCATATCCAGGGGTAACCCCGAACATGTACCCCGCAGGGGCCCCTCCTACCACTGGTGGTGTAGCAGACTGTGGCTGTGGTGGCGGCTGTGACTGCTGCTACTGCTGCATGTGCGCTCTCTTCGCCGCACTTCTGGTGGACCTGACTGAAACACTAGCACGACGGCTTTCCTCTTGTGTAACAAGGGGAATGGTTAGTGACTCAGAGCTATACAATCGAAACCCCGGGTTAGGTAACGGGATCTGATTTGCATAACCCAGAAAGAAGAAAGTCAAAGAACCATCTGGGCCTTTCTTAAGTATATGCCCTTGGATCAAGTATGCCTCATCAATGATAACTCGGGGTGTCCCGATGAAGGGTACGGGATTCCCGCTAAGAACCCCGAGTCTGAGAGCAATACGAGTCACCAAAGACGTACACTCAATAGGACCTATCATCTTGAAATTCATCAACCACTACCGAATCATAGCGTTAACAGCGGCGTATAATAACATCAACTCATCACTGCGCACGGGCCGAACATCCTCTCGTGGAAAGAGAGTAATGGCGAGCCACTTGTGCCACAAATGGAGAGTGGGATGCACAATATCATTGCACCGAGGCACAAATTTGCCACTGTAAACAAGACCAGAGATGTCTGCCCAGAAAGAGTCTCGAACAAAACCCTCACAAGCCTTCTTCAGAGAAACAACACAACAAGGACTAAATCCAAGGAGATAACTAAGTTCCTTCCAAGAAACACGATAATCGGTCCCAAAAAGACGAAACTCAATACCATCCGGAACCTCAGTAAGAGAGCAAAGAAACCGGATGGTGAGGGGCCGAGAGCCAAGCTCTGTAACCAGCACAAACTCCTCCCAACCAAGACCATGCCAAATAGAAGCAAACTCGAGATTCATACCTGTTTTCTCCATAAGAGCCGGGTCGAAGCCCCGGGTCTGGGCGAAGACTCGATGCTTCAAGAGAGCATAGGCTTGCTCCTCTCGAGCGCCCTGCAAGCTAAGGTTTTGTCGACGACCTCCTCCGCCGCTTGTGGCTCGGCTTGCTCTTCTTCATAATCCATCATTGATGGGCTCGGCGTCGGCTCGGCGGGGACGGATGAACTAGCGCTTGCCCGCGAACGGGAGCGTGTCACCCTCTGGAGAGTGTTCACCGCCCAATTCATGCTAGCACAACAACAAAGGGACAACAAGAGCAACTCGGTGATGGATTAGTAAAATCGAATGAAATTCTTACCGAGATTGCTCCACCAATAGCAATACTTTCAGCAACACAATAGAGAGAATACTTGATGATCCAATCTCGAGCAGGAAATCCAAGAAAACCAAGAGAGCAAGGAGTAGAGAGGGGAGTGTGAGTGAAATCAGTTGAATGGGTGAAGAACACCCCCTCCCCCCTGCAATTTATAGGCAAATACGCCGGGCATCCAGACGTAGCCGTTGGGCAACGGCTAGGAGCCGTTGGAGCAAGGTGGGGCCCAGTAGCCGTTGGGCTGCTTCGGCCGAACCTGGGTGGGCCGACCCCAGGCCGGGCCCACCTACCCTCTGCCCTGGCCAGTGGCTCCCCAACAACTAGCTGGGGGCCTACCTGAGTGCCTCGGCCCAAATTCCCTCGAAATATTTTTCAAAAGATTTTACTAGGATTTCCAAACTCGGAAATTATTTTCAGAAATTTTATTTTGAAAAGGGAAAAGGACTAGATAAATCTAGCATGCAGATGCAAGGTTTTGGAAAATAAAATATGCAATTTTGGAAATAAAATAAAATTTTGGAAAGGGAAATATGAGATAAGTACCAGCTTTAACCTTTTTGGTAGAAAGGACACATCATTTTTAGTCCGACGAGTTGGACTCTTCTCAGCAGTTAATTCCACTCAGCACCCCACTCCTGAGAAGTAGAGGTTGGTGCCTTCTCAATCTTCCGCCATTCTTTCTGAATTTTGTTTTTCTTCTTTGACGGAGATTTCTTCTTTGGGGGTGAAGGATCCGTCCTTCCCCCAAGCTGCTCAACACTATCCTGCATCAAATAGCATTGCTCTTCTTTGTCCTGAAACTTGAACTTCAAGTTCCTCTTCCCAATGCGGAAACGGATTACTCCGGTCCCCACATTGATTCTAGCTCGGACATCACTGAGAAATGGTCGCCCAAGGATGAGCGGCATTCCTCCCTCGTCATCCATATCAAGGACCACTAAATCCGCGAAGACATAAGAGTTCTTGACCTTGACCAATAAGCTCTCAACAATTCCTTCTGGATATCGTACGTTGAATGGCGAGTTGGATAGTCCGTGCCGTTGGAGAGAGAGCTGGATATCCCAGTTGCTCGAACATGGCCTTGGACATGAGATTGACACTTGCACCAAGGTCACAAAGGGCATGCTTGATCGTCTTGTAATAGATGGTGCATGTAATAGCCGGATAGACAGGATCTCTTCTGTGCACAACTGCTGATTCCTCCCATGGATCTAGTATCTGTTGTATGGGCTTTCCTGCATAGTTAGGAGCATGTGTCTTCCTAGGTGGCTTACCCCACCTAGTCGACACTACACTAACATTTTCACAAGAGGACACGGGTTGCCCCGAGATCCTCCCGTTATCTGCAGATGGAACCAAAGCAGCTAACTGAGCTAACTGGGTGTCTAACATTTTGTTAAAACTCAGCTGGTTCTTTTGATCAGAAGAAAAACTATCAAGCTTAACGTTGAGGCTTTCCAAAGTTTTATCAAGGGCACCTAGCTTTTTGTTAATACCTTTATTAATTTTAGCTTGCCAAAAAACGAGATCTCTCAAGGAGGGTTGATTGGGATTGTACGAGTTACCTTGGTTACCTCCTTGATAATAAGGGCGTTGTTGATTCTACGTTTGGCCTCCTTATTGAGGTGGACGATAACCATTTTTGTTGCCGTTCATGTACATCACTTCCTCTTGAGTCTCCAGACAATAATTTCCTGAGTGCCCAGTGTTGCCACAAACCTCACAAGTCATATGAGAATCTATAGGCAGAGTAGTGGTGGCCATGGTAACTTTCTTGCTGGTGTAGTCATCCAATCTCTTCATAAGAAGAACCAACTTGGCAGTAATCATGTCTGCTTCCTTGACAGTATGAGTACCCCTGGGTCATGGTTGGAGCCTTTCATCACTCCACCCTTGGTTGGAAACCATCTTCTCAATGAGTGATTTAGCATTATCAACAGTGAGTGAGCAGAATGCTCCCTGAGCAGCAGCATCAATATGTCGGAGTCAGCCCATTGTAAAAGCTCTAAAGAATGAACCAATCCTCCATCCCATGGTGAGGACAGGCCAGGACATACTCCTGAAGCCTCTCCCAAACCTCTGGAATAGATTCACTTGCTGCTTGCTGAAAACCAGAAATTCTTCCACGAAGAGCATTGGTTTTACCCAATGGGAAGAACTTCTTGAGGAATGCCTCCGAATACTTATCCCAAATGTTATTAGCATCATGATTCGCATAGAACCATTGCTTGGCTTTCCCCAGGAGAGAGAATGGAAACAGTCGAAGACGAACAACATCCATATTTGCACCCCTGATGATGAAAGTGCTGCATAGCTCTAGGAATTGCTGCAAATGGGCATTGGCATCCTCATTTGGCTTGCCACAGAATGGGCTAGCCTGTACCATCGTAATTAGACCTGTCTTGATCTCAAAATTTTCAGTCCCTGTTGCCACCTCAGGGCCTTGCAGCACCTGGTCAGCAGAAGGAGCTGAGTACTCACGAAGTGTCTTCTGGGCCATAGCGTTTGACGTGGATGGTACAAAGGAAGCTGGTTCGCCTTCCGGACGAGTACGACGAGGTGAGTCAAAATGAATTCGAGCTTTCCTCACAAGTGACTCGGGATCTTCACTGAAATTCTCCGGTAAGTCGAAACCAGTCATACACTACCTGTCCTCATCATCCAAAGATAAAAGAAGACAATCAAGGTTAGCATGTATTGAGAGTTGTCCTAACCTACTCATACTTTCTAAACAATTGCAAAGCATAGTCATGATAATCCTGTGCCTTCCCCGGCAACGGCGCCAGAAATGCTTGTTGGCATTTCTTACCGCGATCACTTTAAGAACAGATTTGGAATCCATCCTTAGCGACCTCGCCAGAAATGCCTGTTGGCATTTTTTAACGTCACCACTAATGACAGCGAGTTAGCGTGAACGTCAAGACTTGCCAAAGGTAAATCTAAACGATCATGAACAAATCCGCAAGCGCACAGATAATCCATTGTAGCATTTCCCCAAAGAAGGAGAATATTCCAAGGGTATCATATCCGTGGAAGGCAATGGCAGATATCATAGACTTATGCTTTTGCACTGAATGTAAACTAAGAGATAGATATAGGAAACAACAAACTCAAAGGCAGGGGTAAGATAAAAGATATGATAGGGTAGTGTGACACACACTCAGATCTACCTCTACTCTAGCATACTACGGCTTAGGGGGAACATACGAGTTAGCTCTAGGTTCTAATGTACTAAACATACAAAGCTAGAAGATACAAGAGATAGGCATGAGCATTGCATGAGAGGGTAAGGTTCAGCACCCAGGTACAAACGGGGAGCTAGCCCGCGACGACCAGCACTGTGCGAAACTAGACTTTAGAATCCTACAGCAAGTACCCCAGTGCGGAGGGTTCCAAAGGGTCCAACAGCTGTCACCACTGCGGCCTACCTCTATCGTTACGGGGGGTATGCTCATAACTAACGTAGCCACAGAACCCAAGCACCATGCCTGCGTTGCTGCTAGACTTCACCCGGCACGGGCTATTGTGACCCAGGGTGAGAGCCACCAGAAGATTGGTCAACTTAGACCGAGTACCGTAGCTTGAACACAAACCTCATGCAACACTATCATGCCATCTAACAAGATCAACTAAGGCTAGACATACGAACGGATACAAACTCTCTTATGTCTAGTCAACAAGATCAAAGGGTCGTGTTCGTGAAGAACACGAGCCTCTAACTTATGAACAAACACATAAGGAATGAGTTTATCATCCTTCAAGTGGATCAAAAGGTAGTGTTCATGAACAACACAAGCCTCTAAATGATGAACTAGAGATGAACTCAAGAACATATCAAGCATATAATCTACCATGACTTTATATGAAATAGCTGAATAACTAAAATAGATCAATGTCATACAATGAAATAAAGATAAAAGAGAACTCATACCTAGACTCCAAAGAAGACTTGGAACCTGAAGAAGAGCTACACTAGCCTACCCCCTAGCCTTGGAAACTAAAAGTGAGAGGAGAATGAGAGAGTGGTGTGTGAGATATGGGACCCCCTCCCCTTCTATTTATAGGCAAGGAGGAGGCTTGCTTCGGGGCTCAAACTCCACCAAAACACCCGGGAGTGAGGCAATGGACCAATGAGGAGCAAACACGTGGAGGGCCAGGATCAGGGGGCCCTAAGGCGGTTCGGCCGATCATAGGATCGGCCGGTCCCCTAGGGTGGCCCCCTGGCCTGTGCTTTCTCTGGGTGGCTGCCCTGTGGGCCCTTTGATCCTCCCCCGGTGCTTGGCTTGATTTGGTATCCGAGGTGGGCCCTTTGATCCATGTGAAGTCCATGTGGCGCTCTCTGATTCGTCGGTGAGTGCCTCCCTTGGATCAGTGACGTGGAATGCCATGTGTTTCCTTGGTGGCAGCCACCTCCTCAACTGAGTTGGCATGGTTCTTCCAAAGAAGGTGGGTTTCCATCTCTTTTCATGGGTATTTCACCTACATACAAATAATCTCTAAGGACAAGTGGAACTACATTATTTAAACCAAAATGCAAGTAAATAATGCATATGCCTCCATTTATGTGAGAATATTGAGGGCTGAAAGTGGTACTTAACAGCCGTCAACAATGATCAAATTAAGCATTTTTGCGAAAAAATTCCCTCTCATGAGCAAAGACCTAAACATGAGCAAAACATACCAAAGTGACTCTAGATCACACAAACTTCATGTTAGGTCACTCATCCTGATCACAAGATCATTGCAAACACCCATAAGCATCTCATGTCATGTTAAAACCACCGAGCCATTTGTCTACTTCTTAAAATGAGACTTTTCATCGTAGACATCATGCAACGGTTTAGCACCCAAATTAAATTTATTTAAAGCATTTATGACATGAAACAAATGAGAGCATAACTTCAAGCATAAGCATTTCATAGATACCAATTTCATTTTTCAAATTTAAGCACAAAATGGTACATGAAGTGCCTTTGCGGCAAAAAGAAGCTTATACTCCCCCACAAGGTATCACATGGGCTAAACATTCACAATGACAAATGGGTCTTTGACTCCAAGTGAAAAGGACATGATATCCAAGCACAAACTAAGCATGATAAAGACCACCAAAGCACACTAAGATCATGAAAAGGCCTAACCCATAAGAAAGAGCCTATCCGAGCATTTTCCAAAAATAGCCATCTCAACATGCACATATAGCAAAACTATCAAGAGCATAGCTATCCATCACCAAATCATATCAAACATGCTCAAAAGCTCACAAATAGCATATCATAGTATTCATGGCATATAGGAGAAGCTCAACCTACCATGCATATGATACAAATGCAACAAAGGTAGATATGTACATCAAATGCAACATGATATATGACTTAATGCAAGACATGAATGTCAAACCTACCAAAGTCTATACATCGTGATATATGATACAAATGCAATGCAAAATGCATGGGGAGACATGGAACTTGACTTAACACCAAGAAGGCTCACAAGGGGACACATCAACTAAGAATCGCTCCAAGCGAGAGAAGAGCCACCAAAGATCCCAATTGAGTACCATACAAAAGATACCAATTGCAAGACCGCCAAAGATCCCAAGTGAGTACCATAGAAAGGATACCAATTATAAAATCACAAAAGACTACCAAAAGCCACACCCTCAAAATCAAATTCCCTGTCGAATGAAGCGAAGCTCCCCCTCAACCAAAGAAAACTAGCAAAGAAAATGCTAGGAGAAGAAAGAGCAAAGGAGAAGCTCTAAAACCAACCAAAAAAGGGAGAAAACCAAAGAAGGAACAAAACACAACCCGAAGACAAGGCAAGCCCAAAACCCAAAGCAAGCTCAAAACATGCTACATAATGCATTGACAATACCAATCAAGATAAATAAAGCATTGTAAAATGATTCCATATATATGAATAAGCATGGGCTAGCAAGCATGTCAACAAGGTACAACCTTATACAAGGATACTAAACCAAAATGATACCAATGAACAACATGCCAAACATGATACAAGAATTAAACAAATGCTTGATACAAGTTCATATGGATCATCCACCAACATATATTACAAAGCTAGCATGACAAGATATACATGGGGGACAAACATGCTGACAAGAAAGGTACCATAGAGCTAGCCAAACATGATATAGATGAACAACATGACATAACCATAAGGGGCTATTGCATTTCTGCCCCTATTTTCGACTCCAATTGTGATTTTGCCCCCACTTTTGTCTTCAGTGCATTTTTACCCCCACTATTCCTAAACGAAGCAAAGTTTTACCCCTACTATGTGAACAGCACATAACGGCGTCAAAGATGACATTTTTGCCCTTGCGAATATACCCCTACTTTTTTTAGAACTTTGTGAATATACCCTTATTGGACACAATATTAGAGCAACATCTCAGCAAATATTAACAGGAATTTAACAAAATTTGACACAATATTTGAGCAACATCTCAGAAAATATGAATAGAAATTTAACAAAATTTCGACAGCATCATGACACAAATAAGTTCAAACCACATGCATATATATAGATAGACAAACCACATGCATCTAAGAGAGAACCACCAGATCACATGCCCATCATATATGTCCAAAAGATAAGGAGGAACCAACAGATCACATCCCCATCATACATATCCAACAAAAGGAACTAGTATATTACATGTTCAGTGATTGCATCACATTCATGCATCTATTCCTAATAATGCAGCCAGGCTCCCTCTTCCTCTTCCTCCTCCCCTTCCCCTCCCCCTTCCTGTTTCGCTTGAGCTTGCCCTTCCTCCTCTCCTTCCCCTTCCTCTTCCTCCTTGAGCAGCACCTGCTTCACTTTCACTTGCACTTGCTCTTCCCCTTTCACCTGCACTTGCACTTCATTTATAGAGAAAAAATGGTTCAACAAACAAGTTGATATAAATAAAGGCTGATTACAGGAATAATTGAGTACCAATTCAATACTCACACTGATTTTTGTGAAGATGATCCATTTTGTGAAGATGAGAGCTTCCTCTTTTGACTAGCAGTCAGACCTCCTTGGCAATACTTGGCTATATGACCTATTTCATTACATTCAGAACAAGGCTTCCTTTTTTTACCAGTGCCGGCCTCCTGATAGGACTTGATCCTAGAGATTCTTGGTCTTCCTGGCTTTCTTCTCAATTTGGGTTTCTTGATTTTGTAGCCTAAATCAACACGTGGCCAATTATCCTTTGATGTCATAGGATCGAAAGTACCTGCATATGCCTTCTTGAACATATCCACAGAGAAGTAATAATGGACAAATTCATCCATTTGTGCATGTCTACTCAGCGTAGCAATGAAAGCTAAAGCATGGGTGCAGGGTTTTACAGTGACTTGCCAAGCCCTACAACTACATGTCTTTTGTTGCAAGTCGACCGCATGCCTAAATCTGTTCACTGTTACTTCAGCTGTTCCAGCCCCACATTTCAACACATCATGGTGCTTGATAGTCTTGGCTTTAGCATTTAGAGCATGGATGATAGTTGGGATTATTTTTCCTGACATTTTGGCACCAATCTTGGCTCTCAAGACAAATTTTTCAATGATCATTTGCCTTATCTTATCAAGCATATCAACAATTTGATAGTCCTTGGTCTTGGACACCCGACTGTTGAAACATTCTGAAAGGTTGTTATTGATGTAATCTACCTTGCAATCTTCAAAGAATTTGCTCCTACTCCACATATATGGATGATTGTCATCCAACCACGGCCGTGCACTAGGATACTTTTCTTCTATCTTGGACATAAAGTAGTTGAACTTTTCAATTGTGAAGCTCATGGCGGCTGACCACATATTCTTACCATAAAGTTCACCTGTGAACCCATTCTTCTTCATGTTCTTCCACAAGTGCCTCATGCATTCTCTATGTTCCACTCCTGGGTATACGTCATCTAAAGCAACCTCAACTCCTTTGCCTGCATCTGTACTAATGACCAAACCTTCAGGAGAACCAATAGCCTTCTTCAAGTTTTTGACAAACCAAGTCCAACTTTCCTTAGACTCTGCCTCAATCACACCATAAGCCAGGGACTGTTTTCGCACTCACACGGCACCTGGAGAGGTCGCCTGCGCCAGGGACTGGGAGGCCGCCCGTCCGCGCAGCCTAGGCGAGTACGTCCCGCGCGGCCTGGGCGAGGACGCCCGCACGCACCTGGGCGCACGCCTCGCGGCCTGGCGCGGACGCCTCGTGCAGCCTGGGCGCGGACGCCCGTCCGCTTGCGGCCTGGCGCAGACGCCCCGCGCGGCCAGGGCGCGGACGCCCGTCCACTCGTGGCCTAGGCGCAGACGCCAGTCCGCTCACGGTCTGGCGCGGACGACCCGCGCGGCCTGGGTGCGGACGCGCGCGGCTTCTGGGTGCGGACGCGCGCGGCTCCTGGGCACGGACGCCGCCCGGCGCGGCCTGGGCGCGGACGCGCAGGGCTTCTGGGCGCGGACGCCGCCCCGCGCGACCTGGGTGCGGCCCGGCTCCTGGGCATGGACCTGGGCGAGGACGCCCCGCGCGGCCTGGTGGACCGCGACCTCACGCACGCCTCGTCCTTCCAGTCGCCCTCATGCATGCGGCTCGGGCTGGCTAGGGTTCGAGTTCTTGTGGGCCGTGTGGTGGTGGTGACTGGATGAGGATGGATGAGGATAAGGGGTACCTAGGTCTTTTCACTCTATTATGAAGGGATTTTGTATTTATTTCATTTCGTTTACTGCAGATTTAACAGACGGTGTTGAGAGTAGGGGTAAACGGACGCTTTGTTTTCACAAAGTGGGGGTAAAAATGCACTGAGGACGAAAGTGGGGGCAAAATCACAATTGGCATCCAAAATAAGGGCAGAAATGCAATAGTCCCTAACCATAAAAAGCAACCATAAAGCATGATTGATGAGGACACCACAAGTACATCTACACCAGCAGCACCTTCTCCTACTCTAGCTCCGGCAGCACCTTCTTCAGCGCCACCTTCTGGGCCAATTACTCGGGCCCGTGCAAGAGAGTTCAACTTTGTCATGATGCTGAAGAATGAAGGCCCAGAAGACTGAAGGCTGGCCCAACAGGAGGCCTTGTGCGTGGGCGCCTAGGACTGGCCCAAGAGGGCACCTAGGGTTGCACCCCCACACCCACGATGCTAGGGGCGGCACCCCCTTTGCTGGCCGCACCTCCCCTAGGGGCTGTGCCCCCTTTATTAGTCAGAGTCCTGTATCATTTACAACTGGAGTTTTGTTTTACATCTAGCTTTAGCTACACCAGAACACGCACAAATACGTGCTGTCCTCTGTGATTCAGAACTCCACCTTCGAGTGATATTAAGATTGCTCGCCTTAGATTCTTGTTCGTTCTTCGATTGCGTACAGGAATCGATCTTCGTGATCAGGCTGATCTTGCGCCAGCAAGGTTGGTAACCATCGGGAGTTGGTTCAGCGATTGCATTGGCGCTTCGAGTCTCGCTCGTCATAGTCGGATCGTGAGGGTCGCATCCCACCAGATCGAAGTTATCTCCACTCACCGAAAGATCGGGCACTCCGCCTCTATCAAGTGGTATCAGTTTTCCAGGTTGCTCGGTGAGTTTATCCAGTGTTTTTTATTTCCTACAGTCCACAAAAACCAAACAAAAATTTACTTTCAGGTTAGATCCTTGTCCCAGCAACCGTTTAGCCTTGCACATTCTTTCAATAAGTGTCTTTATTGAATTTTTGTGCTTACTCGTTCAATTGTTGCTGGTTACTTGTGTTTAATCTCTTGTTTCTCATTCTTTTTCTAACCCTAAGTTCGCTGCCGCCGCACTCACCATTAGCGCCGCACCCATCTCCCCTCGCGTCGCGACCGCCCGCCCATCGCGTTCGCCCCCCTCCTTGTCCTGTGAGTTTGGAAAGTTCAAAAAAAAAGAAAGAAAAAAAGGAAATAAAAAAGAAAAGAAAAGAAAAAAAAAGGAAAGCAATAAAAAAAGAGAAAGTCCAAACTGGAAGGGAGACGGACACCGCCTCACGCGTGACGTACCCCTCTCTGTCGCGACCACCCTGGGCGACGCCGAGGCCACCTGCCAAGTCACGTTCCGAGCCCCTCCCCCACGCACCTCCTCTCTTCCCCCACGTCGTGCCAGCTGCCCTTTCTCTCTTTCTTGGTACCATACTCTGAGGTTGGCCTTACTCCAGAGAGAGAGAGTGTGTGTGTGGTAGCACTATAATTCAACTTTGCATTATTGTTTGAGTGTGCTAATCCTTGACTTGAGTGCAGTCTACCTAGAACTCCACATATTTCTACGACGAGCAGATTTTGTTTCTCCAGGCAATCGCTCCTCCAATCTTTCGCGAGTTCCACCGGTTGGTTGCAGGTCGCCCCTGTGTGCGTGGTGAGAACAGATAAGAATTTGATAACATCACTAGTGTGAGCGCCTTGTGAGCTGTCCCACCCTGTTTTTGTTGTCGTTTTGTTTTTGTGTTTGCGCTAACCATGGAAGATGAAGGCAGTGTGGCTGATCCGTTGCAAGACTTGCGAGCACAAGTTGAAGGACTAGCCGCAGACATTCGGACGGTACATGAACGGCTGGACGAAAGGATCACTACGTTGACCGACCGTTTCGATCAGCTCGACCTCGCCCAGACGGACACCAAGACCACACTCGACGCTCTCGTGGCCCGACTCGATGCTATGCACACCACGATCACAGAGTTGCAGAAGGACTATGGCGGTGATTCGGAGCAGGACGCCGGAGACAGTCACGGTCGTGCCCGCCGTGTGCCACGCCGCCCCGGTAATGATTCTTTTTCTAAGATTAAATTTAAAATCCCACCTTTTAATGTCAAATATGATCCTGCTGCATATCTTGATTGGGAGTTAGAGGTTGAACAAAAGTTTTTGTGCCATGATATTGCTGCAAATTCTCAAGTTAAAGCTGCTATTAGTGAATTTACTGATTTTGCTTTAATTTGGTGGCATGAGTATAAAATTAAACATCCCACTGCCATTCCGACCACTTGGGATCAATTAAAAACTGTTATGCGCCATAGATTTGTGCCATCGTATTATGCTCGTGATTTGCTTAATAAGATGCAGCGTTTTCAGCAAGGTTCTCAATCTGTTGAAGACTATTACCAAGAGTTACAAAAAGGTATGATTCGTTGTGGGATATTGGAGACCAACGACGCTGCTATGGCACGTTTTCGTGGTGGCTTAAACCGCGAAATCCAGGACATACTTGATTATAAGGAATATCATGATATGACTCAATTATTTGAATATGCTTGCAAAGCTGAACGTGAAGTGCAGGGACGCCGCTCGAAGACTTTTTCTAACCCTTTTTCATCATCGACAGTGGCAGCTGCAACAATCTGGCGAGTACCATGCTGGTCGAAAAATTGTCGTTACCTACCCGTAAGCATCCGAACCCATATTACATTCAATGGCTTAATGATGGTGGTAAAATAAAAATCTCCCGTTCCGTGCGTGTTCCTTTCTCCATGGGTGCCTATTCTGATTTTGTCGATTATGATGTTGTTCCCATGGAAGCTTGCTCTTTATTACTTGGTCGACCTTGGCAATATGATATTGATAGCTTACATCATGGTCGTTCAAATCATTATTCATTCATGTTTAAGGGTCAGAAAATAATCATACATCCGATGACACCTGAACAAATTCTTAAAGATGATCTTGCTCGAGCTGCTAAAACTGCTAAACAACTTGATCTGTCGCCATCTGTTAATACTGAAATCAAGTTGAATGCTCCTGTTTTACTTGCTACACGTGCTGATTTTGCTGATCTACGCGCTGCTCATTTGCCATGCTTTGCACTTGTATGCTCTAGTGTGCTCGTTTCACTTGATGATGCACCATCTTTGGATATTCCCCCTGTGGTCGCTAACATTTTGCAGGAGTATGCCGATGTGTTTCCCAAAGATTTGCCACCAGGTCTTCCACCGCTTCGTGGCATTGAGCACCAGATCGATCTCATTCCAGGCGCACAGCTTCCAAACCGCGCACCGTACCGCACCAATCCGGATGAGACGAAGGAGATTCAGCGCCAGGTGCAGGAATTGCTTGATAAGGGTTACATTCGTGAGTCTCTTAGCTCTTGCTCAGTTCCTGTGTTACTTGTTCCAAAGAAAGACGAGTCATGGCGTATGTGTGTAGATTGTCGTGCTATTAATAACATCACCATTCGTTATCGCCACCCTATACCACGCCTTGATGACATGCTAGATGAGCTTAGTGGTGCCATTATTTTCACTAAAATTGATTTGCGTAGTGGCTACCATCAGATTCGAATGAAATTGGGTGATGAATGGAAAACGGCTTTTAAAACGAAATTTGGTTTATATGAATGGTTGGTTATGCCGTTTGGATTGACTAATGCTCCCAGCACTTTTATGCGATTGATGAATGAAGTTCTGCGACCTTTCATAGGATTGTTTGTGGTTATCTATTTTGATGATATCCTTATTTACAGCAAATCTATGGAAGACCATTTGAAACATTTGAGTGCTGTTTTTGATGCGATGCGTGCTGCCCACTTATTTGCTAACATGGATAAATGCATCTTTTGCACACAACGTGTCTCGTTTCTTGGTTGTGTTGTTACTCCACAGGGCATTGAGGTCGATAGCAGCAAAATTGCTGCCATTCAGGAGTGGCCTACACCGACGACGGTCACACAGATTCGGAGCTTTCTTGGACTTGCAGGTTTCTACCACAAGTTTGTTCATGATTTTAGCTCCATTGCAGCGCCTTTACATGATCTTACAAAGAAAGATGTGCCATTCGCTTGGTGTGATTCGCAGGAGGGAGCATTCCGCACTTTGAAAGATAAGTTAACCCATGCTCCCCTTTTGTAATTGCCTGATTTTAATAAAGTGTTTGAGCTTGAATGTGATGCTAGCGGTATTGGGCTAGGTGCTGTTTTGTTACAAGAAGGAAAACCAGTTGCTTATTTTAGTGAGAAATTAAGCGGTGCTAGTCTGAAATATTCTACTTATGATAAGGAGCTTTACGCTTTAGTGCGCACTTTGCATACTTTGCAGCACTATCTTTGGCATCGTGAGTTCATAATTCATTCTGATCATGAGGCTTTGAAACATATTCGTACCCAAACAAATCTGAACCGTCGTCACGCTAAATGGGTAGAATTCATTTAGTCTTTTCCTTACATAATTAAACACAAAAATGGGAAGGACAATGTTATTGCTGATGCTTTGTCTCGTCGCTATACCATGCTGTCACAGTTAGATTTTAAAATCTTTGGCTTGCAAACTGTGAAAGATCAATATGTCGACAATGCTGATTTTAAAGATGCTTTTGCCCATTGTATTAATGGCAAACCATGGGGCAAATTTCACATACAGGACGGGTTCCTGTTTCGCGCTAACAAGCTGTGTATTCCAGCTAGCTCGGTTCGTCTTTTGCTGTTACTGGAAGTGCATGGAGGTGGTCTCATGGGACACTTTGGCGTCTACAAGACGCATGAGGTGTTGGCTGCCCACTTCTTTTGGCCCCGGATGCATGCTGATGTTGAGCGCCTAGTTGCACGCTGCACTACTTGTCAGAAAGCTAAGTCACGGTTGAACAACCATGGTTTGTATATGCCTTTGTCTGTTCCTACTTCCCCTTGGCTTGATATTTCTATGGACTTTGTTTTGGGATTGCCTAGAACTAAGAAGGGGAGGGATAGCATTTTTGTGGTTGTTGATCGATTTTCCAAAATGGCTCATTTCATACCTTGTTATAAGACTGATGATGCTAGCAATATTGCTGAATTGTTCTTTAGAGAGATTATTCATTTGCATAGTATCCCAAATACAATAGTCTCTGATCGTGATGTTAAGTTTCTCAGTCATTTTTGGAGATCTCTGTGGAATAAATTGGGAACTAAATTACTGTTTAGCACAACTTGTCATCCTCAGACTAATGGGCAGACTGAGGTGGTTAATAGAACTTTGTCAACCATGCTTAGGGCTGTTTTAGATCAAAATTTGAGATGTTGGGAGGATTGCTTGCCTCATGTTGAGTTTGCTTATAATCATGCAACGCATTCCTCTACAAAGATGTGCCCTTTTCAGATTGTGTATGGTTACATCCCTCGGGCGCCTATTGATTTGTTTTCATTTGATACTGAAGACGCCCCACACTTACATACTGTTGAACAAATGGTTAACCTGCATGAACAAACTCACCAAAACATTGCTGCTGCTAATGCTAAATATCAGGTTGCTGGTAGTAAAGGTAGAAAACATGTTACTTTTGAACCTGGTGATATGGTTTGGTTGCATTTGAGAAAGGATCGTTTTCCTACTTTGCGCCGTTCTAAATTAATGCCTCGTGCTGCTGGTCCTTTTAAAGTGCTAACCAAGATTACTGATAATGCTTATATCCTTGACCTGCCTGCGGAGTTTGGTGTTTACACTAGTTTTAATGTTGCAGATTTGAAGCCATATCTGTGTGAGGATGAGGAGTTGCCATCGAGGATGACTTCAGTTCAAGAAGGGGAGGATGATGAGGACACCACAAGTACATCTACACCAGCAGCACCTTCTCCTACTCCAGCTCCGGCAGCACCTTCTTCAGCGCCAATTACTCGGGCCCGTGCAAGAGAGTTCAACTTCATCATGATGCTGAAGAATGAAGGCTCAGAAGACTGAAGGCTGGCCCAACAGGAGGCCTTGTGCGTGGGCGCCTAGGACTGGCCCAAGAGGGCGCCTAGGGTTGCACCCCCACACCCACGATGCTAGGGGCGGCGCCCCCTTTGCTGGCCGCACCTCCCCTAGGGACTGCGCCCCCTTTATTAGTCAGAGTCCTGTATCATTTACAACTGGAGTTTTGTTTTACATCTAGCTTTAGCTACACCAGAACACGCACAAATACTTGCTGTCCCCTGTGATTCAGAACTCCACCTTCGAGTGATATTAAGATTGCTCGCCTCAGATTCTTGTTCGTTCTTCGATTGCGTACAGGAATCGATCTTCGTGATCAGGCTGATCTTGCGCCAGCAAGGTTGGTAACCATCGGGAGTTGGTTCAGCGATTGCATTGGCGCTTCGAGTCTCACTCGTCGTAGTCGGATCGTGAGGGTCGCCTCCCACCAGATCGAAGTTATCTCGACTCACCGAAAGATCGGGCACTCTGCCTCTATCAATGATGTTCATAAATATCATCCACCACAATATCATACAAAAGATAACAAGATAGATGGACAAGATTACAAAGCTATCATGAACAAGGTGGCTAGCCTATCATGGTTTATACGGAAGCATGACACAAAATCAAAGCATGCAACAAGTATATACAAGTGAGCACAAGGAAAAAAGAAAACTCACTATACATGTGTACAAAGGCTTTCAAGAGCCATCCAAAGCGGTGTGGAGAACCTGTCTTGATCACCCCATGTTCTCCAACCGTGTCTCCATACCTACACACAAGGAGACGAAAATGACCGAGCCTTGGATCCCAAAGGGTTAGCAAGCACATACTTGGGAATCCAATACTTGGTCACACGGGTAAGCGATGCACTCAACTTATCATGTGGGTTAGCATGATGCAAATGCCGGTTCGAATGAAAAGGTTTTCGAACTCTCTTAGAACCATGCCTCAAAGGAGTAACTCGCGAAGAAAGCTAAGTGCTACCATAAGCAAAAAGGCAAAGATCCTTCGAGATCATAGGAGAAGAACCAACAGAAGCACCACAGGAAGCATGCCGCGGACCAACACAAGACACACTAGAATCATGTCCACGAGCATGGCCTAACTCACTAGAAAGAGTGTCATAAAACCCGTCCACAAATCGTGTCTTCTTAGCCTCACAAGTGTTCATGCCATGAGAAGGGCTATGAACAACCAAAGGCCTAGAAGCACCTGCTCGCTGTATTCTCCTTGCCCGTCAGTAGCAAAAACTCTCTTGTTGCCCATCCTTCCCACATTGAGAGCAATGGTACAAAGGCCTATCGGGAAGCACGGTCCGAGTGGATGAATCACCATTCTCTTGTAATTGAGAAGACCCTTGTGACTTAGAACAAGAAGCATCAACCCTATCATCCGACTTGGTGCCCTCATTAGAATCACACGTGCCATGAGAAACGCTACGTGGCTTCTTAAAAGCTTTGGCACACACACGTCGCTCGTGCTTGACACAGTGAAAGCAAAACTCAACGGTATGCCCATCCTTCTTGCAAAAGGTGCATTGGAACTTTGGTTTGGGAGCATGAGTTCCAAATATGTGAGAAGCACCTTTGCCATCCGACACATCCAGGGCAACACCGGAAGAAGCAACAAGCTTAGGAGTAGCTATGAAAGATCTATCCAAAGCACCACCACATGTGCCACCATCCAAAGACTCATGCTCAAGAGAAGAAGTCAACTCTGGTTGAGAAGAAGCAATTGTAAAAGCATCAACATCGGAGTGACAAGAAATGCGAGAATCCAAACCCTTGGCACAAAGACTCTTGCACCTTGTGTGCAAAACCTCATTTTCAAATTTGAGGTGCTCACAAGTACCACATGTCATATTTCTCAAATTCTCAATTTCCGCTTCAATACATCTAGCATATGTGGTATGCAAGAGTTCATTCTCTTTCTCAAGGTTGGCACTCATCTCATCATGCACAACCAACTTGGTGCTCATATCATTGCATAACTTTTTCAAAGCCAACACTTCACTTTCCAAATCAATGCATGATGTGCAAATGAGATCACATGAACAACTAGCGTCCTTCACATCAAGCAAAGCACCATCACAAGAAGTATGGAAAGCATCATCTAGTTTAGCATGCAAGGCAGAGCAAGAAGTACAAGAACCTATCAAAGCATGTCTAGACTTCAACTCAACAAGCTCAGCCCTAACCACATCTAGTTCCTCAACCCTCGAGGCATACTTGTTCTTAAACACATCCAATCTAGCAAGATAAGCATCACAATTAGTGCATTCAACAATAGGAGCAGCCTTAAGAGACTCAATCTCTAGCCTAGCATCAAGAAACTTGGACTCTAGATCATTTGCCTTTTCTCTAGCCTCTTCTAGCAAAGTCCTAAGCTCTTTCCTCATCTTCTTAGTCTCTCTAAGCACTTTATCATGATTATCTATGAGCTCCTCTAGCCTAGTGATCTCCCTATGCATAGAGTTGGGATCATGATATACCTCACCCTCGGAGTCGGAGTCCGAGTCACCCTTCCTTCTCTTCTTATGTACCGTCCTCTTCTCCAAACTCCTCCTACTCAAGGAACCACCTAAGGACAAAGAGCCAATCAGACAAGAACTAGGTGCCATAACTCAAAGCACTGGTTAGGATTAGCCAAAGCACGCAAACCAAAGCCGCGAGCAAAAGCACACCTTTTTCTCTGTCGCCCTGTGGATCTTAGACTGGTTAGAATCACGAAGATTCGTAACCAGCTCTGATATCAATTGAAGAACTGGATTTGCGACCAGAGAGGGGGGGGAAGTGAATGGGAGCCGATAAAAATTCTTCTCTGAAGAGACGAACTCGGCCTATGATCCCAAACGCATCTCCAAGGTCCTCGACACCCCGCTTGCCAAATCCACACAGTCACTGAAGTACTGTTGGACCTAGGAACAAGTCTCAAACCCAAAGCACTCGAACACACAGCGGAAAACAATTCGAGCACCAGCCAACCTCCACCGGTCAGACCGGTCACCTCCACCGGTCAGACCGATCACCCCCTGAACGGGCCTGTGTCACAATCACGACACACAAAACTGTCGAAACACTCCCAAGACAGTATCCAAGCACTAGACGCAAATCTTGGAGAAAAGCAACCAAAGACACGGGCCAAGAACTTCTCCAAACTGAGACCAACCTGAACGAAACTTGCACAGAACCTCCCTCTAGACAAATCAAGCACACCTCTAGCACAATCCCCTGGAATCCTACTAGAGGCTCGACATCGGTCAGGCCGGTGTCCCTGACCGGTCAGACCGGTCAAGCCTCGGAAACCTCACGGACCAAAAGCTAGAGCAAGCAAAGTCCAAACTCCACCAAACTTGAACAAAAGCAACCTCTAACCTGGGAGAGCACTCTATCAGCAAACCACCCAAGAAACCCACTAAGGTCCTGCACCGGTGACCCACACCGGTCAGACCTTTGCCCTTCAGAAAACTTCCAAGAAAAGATCCAAAACTAGAGCAAAAAAACTCCAAACTTGATAAAACTTGGAGCTAGGCCTTCTCTGGTCATAAACAACTTATTCCCAAGAAATCTCTTGAGAAATCCACAATTGATCAGGCACCAGTCAGACCTTTGCCCTGTACCGGTCAAACCTTTGACCCTCCAGGAAGCTCAAAGAGAAGATCCAAAATTTGAGCAAATGAACTCCAAAAATTATGAAACTTGAACCATGGATCTTTCTGGTCATTAGAAGCTTTCTCCCAAAAGATCTCCTTGAAAATCCACTATCGACCTGCACCAGTCAGACCAGTGCAGGCTGGGCACGAACAGAAACGAACCCGCGAACTCAACTCCAACTTCCAATCGATGGATCTCCCAAACGACTGGATGGATTGAGCCCAAATTTTGGGTAGATGATAAGCGTCTCTAGGACAAGCTATGCCCAAAATCTCATGGCCTCAAACCAACCCAAACTCAAGGAATCGTAGATCTCGTGCACACCCACCAAAAACTCGAGCTCATGCAAAGAACTTCAAATCGAGACTAATTCCCGGCGTTTGAGGGGTCAAGATCATCCACAAAGAAGCACAAGGCACTCACCCATGATCCCCTCAAAGAAATCCGGGAGGAAACACCCTCAAACCGACGAACAAAAATCCCTCCAAAAAGGCTCCGAAAATAGCTCCGAAAAAGAAAAACACAGGGCATCCTTTGAGGACCAGGTGTGTCCGAGGACTAGTGGAGGGTCGCTCCTTAGTGATGAGTGATTGACAATGTTGTGTGGACTGATGCTTGGCTCAATGTGCAGGTACAGGTTGCGGCTTGACTCGTGTTGGTGCAGGTGAAGAACAAGCATGAAAGGCCTTAGCCGTTGTGGCCTCCGGGTGATGGAGAGGTAAGTAGGCTTGGTTCGATGGACCCGGTGGCCGATGGGGTCAAGTACGAGCCGTGCGGTGTAAGACTAGCACGTTGAAGTCATGGACATGGGCCGGTGCAAGGTGGTGGTTCGAGGCCGAAGCTTGCACGCGGGGTTTGGTGGTTTGCCCAGAAAACCATCGGTGGACGGTTTCTTGGTTTGGGCCGCAAAACTAAGTCCAGAGGCCCGATGCGACGGAGACGGGGATCCGGGCGCGTCGGGAAGCTTCGAGGCGGGGGCACGTGGCGTGATCGTGGGGCTTGCATCGAGGCTAAGCAAGTCCGCGGTGGAAGCGTGTCCGCTCAATGGGAATATCCGAAGACTTGACCAAATTGCCCCTGAGGGCTGTGTATCTTCATTTTAAGTTGTATGGGTAGCGTGGTCATTTGCCTCCTCTGGTGGACTTCATATAAATAGCGGTGAGGTGGATGGCATCTCGCTCTCTCTCTCCGGCTCTAGGGTTTCCTGCCCCGGTACATTGCTCTGGACTGCTTCTTTTCCCAGTATTTCATTAGGCTGGATTCTTGTATAGACTCTGACCTCTGGATGTATGGAAGCATTCAACGTTGTGATGATTTCCCTCTCCTAGCTCTTTGTGATTTTCATGTCATTTTCAAAGCTATTTTTGGGTGTTTTCGTTCGATTCGTCGATTTGAGGGCGTTTCTATCTAGATTTCTTTGAGGGGATCATGCGTGAGTGCCTTGTGCCTCTTTGTGGATGATCTTGACCCCTCAAACACCGGATTTGGCCTTTGATTTGTGGATTTTCGGATGAACCCTAGTTCATAGTGTTCTTGGCCAAGATCCGTGATTTCGGGAGTTGTAGGGTGTTTGAGGCTTAGTTTTTTGGGGCATAGCATCTTCTTGGGGTTTTCATCATCTCCCCAAAATTTTGTTTGAAGACTCCAAGTGGTTTGGGAGATCCATCAATCGAAAGTTTGGGGCGAATTCGCGAGCAGTTTTCTAGGCTGTCCCGGGTGATCCGGACACTTGTGGCCGGGTGACCCGAAGGGGTAGGTGGATCCGGACACTTGTGGTCAGGTGACCCGGTGCGGCTCTAGATGCCTCAGGGTGACCTTGATGTTTTTGGCCGGATGACCCGGTAGGTCTCAGCCTTCCTTTATGTTGCTCGAGCTCTTTCGTGCTTGTTTCCGCTTTGCTTCCTAGCCTTTCATGCTTTGTTCCTAAGGTCTCGAGAGAGGTTTGTTTGTGCTCCTGCTTGATCGTGTGCGACCCTCGGAGTTGCGATTGGGACATAGGCCGAGTTCTTTTGAGAAAGAATTTTATCGGCTCCCATTCACTCCCCCCCTCTCTAGTCGCCTAATCGGTCCTTCAATTGGTATCAGAGCCGGTTACGCATCTTCGTGATTCTAATTAGTCTAAGATCCAAAGATGGACGACTATGGCAAGGGGGCGGGTCCTCTGCACTTCGATGGCAAGAATTACCCGATGTGGGAGAGGCGCATTGGCGCGTTTTTGCGTGGGAAGGGGACTCTGATCTGGGATGTGACCCAAAATGCTAACTATGTCATTCCAGACAGTTTCCTTCTTCCAGGATCACGGGACATGTTTGAGGCCAACAGTAAGGCCGTTGATTACTTGTTCTATGCTCTCTGTGCCTCGGAGTTTGATCGAGTGTACGGAGAGGATGTGGCCGGAAAGATATGGCTTAAGCTTAAGAATGCACATGTTGGCAATGCTCAGGTGCAAGCTCGTTTGTTTGCCACTTACCGAAGAGAGTATGAGAACTTCACTCATCTCCCCGGTGAGTCGACTGATGTGATGTTTCAGCGCTTCACCAGCATTGTGAACAATATGAGGGCCAATGTGATAGTGCTCCCATACACGGATCATGATCAAGCTATCAAGCTTTTGCATGCATTGGATAGGTCTGTGTGGAGTGCCAAGATCGAGGCCATTGAGGAGTCAAGCGTGTATGATACCTTGACGCTGGATGAGCTGTTCTCTAAGCTCAGGTCTTCGGAGGTGGATCGTGACCTGAGAGCCAAGGGCGAGAGCCCCACTGATCCTCATAGTTTGACTCTTGTCTCAGGATCAAGGACTAATGCTAACTTTGCTGCCATGCAGTTTTCTTTGTCTTGTCTTGTGTCCATGCCAGATGAGGACTTTGAGGTGCTGAGCGAGGAGGATCTTGCCTTGTTGAGCAAGAGGTTTGTGCGGATGTACGAGAGCCGCAAGAATAAGAGGAGAAGCTCGGGGATGTGCTATCGATGCGGGAAGCACAGGCATTTCATCGCTGAGTGCCCTGAATCCATGGAGATCAAGAACGACTACAAGGGCAAGCCCAAACACGACTACAACAAGCACCGCTCCTGGAATGACTACAAGGACAAGTGCAAGGACAAGGGCGAGAGAAGATCCAAGAAGAACAGCGGGTACAAGAAGAAGACAGCTCGAGCGATGGTTGCCGGAGCGAGCGACATTGATTCCACTTCAAGCGACTCTTCTTCCGGTTTGAGCAGCGATGAAGAGCAAGATTGGCGCAAGGACAAGCGACACATGAACAAGAACTCCACCGGCCTCAGCTTCGTCGAACAAGGTGGCTTTTGTGGCATGGCGCACTCCAAGAAGGGTGGGAAGCACAACTCGGATTCAAACTCCGACTCCGAGGAAGAGGTATGACATGATCCCAACTTCTTGCTAGAGGAGAATGCTAGGCTGAATGAGTTGCTTGATAACCATGATGATGTGCTTAGGAAGACCAACAAGGAGAAGAGAGAGTTTCGGTCTTTGCTAGGTGAAGCTAAGGACAAGATAGTTGAGCTTGAGTCTTTGCTTGTTGATGCTAGAACTAAGATAGACTCTTTGAAAGCTGCTTCTGTTGTTTCTGATGAGGTTGATTGTGGTGATTGTAATGTTTTCTTGGCTGATTTGACTACTCTCAAGGAGAAGCATGCCTCAACTCTTGAGGAACTAGATGTGCTTAGGATTGAGCGTGATGAGTGGAAATCTAGACCTACTTTGTTAGGTGCTTGCACTTCTTGTCCTGTGTTGCATGCAAGGCTAGATGAATCTCATACTAAGATAGTTTCTCTTGAGGCTGCATTGAAAGCTCCTATTCCTACATCATGCTCTACCTCTGAAATGCATGCTTTGATAAACATGGAACTTGCACATTATGTTGATCGTTTGCAGGATGAGAATGATGAGTTTAGGAAATTGATAGGTTGGTTGTCTGGGCATGAGCCACAGTTGAGTTTGATGTTGGCTGAGTTTAAGAGGTTTGATGGTCAGGCGTTGGGGGCTGGCAAGAGTGCTGAGAAGAGTGGTGAGGGAGAAGAGAAAGTTGGAGAAATTCCTATCCCACCACACACTACACCCATGAATAAATTTGCACCCAAGACAAACCACCTCAGAAACAAGCTAGACACAACCCCAGATCCACCAGTGTTCCCCCATAAGATAGAAAACTACCAGAAACCCATCAAGTTCGTGAGCACCCAGGGAAATGTGTTTGGGGGGAAGTCAGGAGATAAAGCTGTTGAGAAGCCCACAGAGAAGCCACAGCCTAAGCCACAGTCGATCCGCTTCCATTGTGAGTATTGTGGGAGGGATGGGCATAAGGATGTGTTCTGTTTCAGGAGGAGAATGGATGAGAAGTTTGCTAGGGAGATGGCAATAAAGGACAGGTACCACCCTTCTCATGGTGTGCCTGAGCCTCGTAGAGGGCCTCTACCTTGAGGTGATGGGTTTGTGCGCACAGTTCCCACTCGTGGTGGTGGAGGTGGTTTTCCAAAGAGAGATAGGCGTGTTGGGCTTGGGTGTGGTGAGTTTGCGGGACATGCTCCTGCTCGTGACCGTTACCAGTTTGGGAGGCACGATCATAGTTTTGGGTCTCAGAGGGACTATGAGCCACATTTTCCCCCTCGTGGTGCGCGTTGCCCTCCAGTGAGACGAGACAGGTTCTTCGGTGGTAGGCATGAGAGGGCTCCGCCTAGAGGTTTTGATAGGATGGATTTCGCTAACCCTTTTTTTGCGCAAATGGCTCAACACTGGTTTGACTCTTTCGGTACTAACCCTAGTGTTGAATCGCTTGCTCATTCTCATTCTCGTTTTTGATTTGCAGGTGGGAGGCTTTGAGGACTTTTGGTTGATCGACTCCGGTTATTCACGTCACATGACCGGAGATTGTGGGTGGTTCTCCAGCCTCACCCCGGTGAGTACGAGGGAGTACATCACTTTCGGAGACAATGGGAGAGGACGAGTGCTTGCTGAAGGTATGGTGAAGGTGAGTAGCAAGGTGACCCTAAAGAGTGTGGCTTTGGTCAAGTCATTTGGTTTTAACTTGTTGTTAGTATCCCAGTTGCTTGACGAGGGTTTTGAGGTTTGTTTTAAGTTGGGCGCTTCTCGTGTACTTGATTCTCGAGGCGATCTTGTCTGTACAATCGTCCCCAAGGGTCAAATCTTTCGTGCCGATTTTTCCTAGTCTGTTAGTCCTCCTTGATGCTTTGTTGCTGGCGTTTTGGCCGAGCTTTGGAAGTGGCATAGGAGGCTAGGACACTTGAGCTTTGAGTTGCTTTCCCTCTTGAGTGGCCTAGACCTTGTCCAAGGATAGCTAAAGTTGAAATTCGAGAAGGATTTGGTTTGTGCTCCGTGTCGGCATGGAAAGATGGTTGCTGCTTCTCACGCCCCTCTGACTGCGGTCATGACTAAGCGACCTTGTGAGCTGTTGCACATGGATTTGGTTGGCCAGCTCGTGTTCGCTCTGTGGGTGGGAAGTGGTATGTGTTGGTTGTGGTCGATGATTTCTCGAGGTACTCTTGGGTTTTCTTTTTGGAGGATAAGAGTGAGACATTTGGCTTTGTTCGGGACTTAATCTTGAGGTTGAAGAATGAGAGACATGGTGATGCCATTCGAGCTATACGCAGTGATAATGGCACGGAGTTTAGGAACTCTCATTTTGATGCCTTTTGCAGTGATCTTGGTCTCGATCATCAATACTCTTCTCCATACGTCGCTTGCCAGAATGGCGTAGTGTTGAGGAAGAACCGGACCCTTTGTGAGATGGCCAGGACGATGCTCGATGGCATATGACTCCTAGGTGTTTCTGGCCGAGGCGGTCAATACCGCTTGCTATGTGTCGAATCGCATTTTCCTTCATGCTTTCAAGAAGAGGACTTCGTATGAGCTGATGCATGGGCGAAAACCCAAGGTGAGTCACTTTAGAGCTTTCGGATGCAAGTGCTTTATTCTGAAGAAGGGCAAGTTGGATAAGTTTGAGGCTAGATGTTCGGATGATATTTTTCTCGGTTATGCGATTCATTCTAGAGCATATCGTGTGCTCAATCTTGACACTAACCGAATCATGGAGACTTGCGAGGTTACCTTCGACGAGACACAGTGATGAGGACATTCCCGCCAACGATACATCCCCGACATCGACATCATCACTACCTCAACAGGATTCAATTCCTCTCGCTGGTCCTATTACTCGTGCTCGTGCTCGCCAACTAAATAATCAAGTAAGTTCCCTCCTTAATTCATATACACCATGTTTAGATTGTGGAGACACGTGCACTATTGGTTTGCTTAGGAATCATGGAGAAGAGCAACTCGGAAAAGGATTCGGGTCGGCTGGATTCGGACTACAGCACAGCACCAACTTCTGACGGACGCCACGGTCGCATGCGGAGTCGGATTGGAGCGTTCAAGTACTTCCTGGAACCGTATTGAAGTTAACTTTCATATGGATCCAGACTCATGCCCATATATGTCCTGAGGCGTCCGCAATCTACAAATTATTGACCAGAGGTCTTTCTGTCCAGGGTGCTGCGCCACCGTATTTTGGCCCATTGGGCCGTGTATCAAGTTGGGTCCATTAGGGACGTGTCCTAGGGTTGGAGCACGACCCCTGCCCCCTTGTGGTCATCCTCCCCCTTTCATATACTCCTTAGCCGCCGTCGAGAACACTTGGGTTTTGTTTAGATCAAGTTTAGCCTTTGCTACTTGCTTGTAAGCGCGCGTGCTGGTCCAGCTGCCCGTCTTCGAGTCTTCAGAACCCCACACCATTTGAGATTGAGTTTGAGATTGAAACCTTCATTCTCATCTAGTAATTTCAGTACTTGTTCAATACTTGTTCTTGCTAGTTCTCGATTGCTTGCAGGACGGGTGCCCTAGTGGCCGGTGACGCGACCCACACGATCGCGGCAGTGGAGGAGGTGTATCGTTTGCAAGGGTGCAGTCTTTGGAAGGCTGTAGTCGGGCTGAGAGCCTCTCCTCGTTATCAATCGACTTATCTTCACCTCTCATTGAAAGATTGGGCACAAACCCTACTGGGTTCGCATCACACAGCCATGTAGCTCTTCTACTTTTGAGTGTGTAGGTGACGAGGAAATTAGTGAGAGGATCTTTGAAGATGAGAAAGATGAAGATGAAGAAGAAGATGATGGTGGTGATGCTCCAGCAGCTGATCGTGTACATGCTACTTCCACTACGACGATGACGATCGAGGATGGTCCATCCCCTACACCCACTACGACTGAGGTTGTTCGAGTGGAGGCTGCTGCTGAGGGGGAGATTGTGTCCGGGCGAGAGGCTCCCCGTCGTGTACAGGTGGATCACCCACCGACGATGATCATAAGTGACCTTCATGAACGAACTACATGGTCGAGGTCACGGAATACTTCTCACTTTGCTCACTCTGCATTTGTTGCCTCGATTGAGCCCAAAGATATTCGACACGCTTTGTCTGATGCGAACTGGGTGAATTCCATGCATGAGGAGTTGGAGAATTTTGAGAGAAACCAAGTTTGGGTGTTAGTTGATCCACCACCAAATTGCTGTCCTATAGGTACCAAGTGGGTGTGGAAGAACAAGGAAGGTGAGAATGGGGTGGTTGTGAGAAACAAGACGAGATTGGTGGCTTTGGGGTTCAACTAGAAAGAGAGTATAGACTATGAGGAGACATTTGCTCCTGTTCCATTTGGAGGCAATTAGGATCCTTCTAGCCTTTGCCGTGGCTAAAGGGTTCAAGTTGTTCCAAATGGATGTGAAGAGTGCGTTCTTGAATGGGGGTGATAGAGGAAGAAGTGTATGTGAGGCAACCCCCGGGGTTTGAGAGTGAGAAATACCCACACCATGTATACAAACTCCAGAGAGCACTGTATGGGTTGAAACAGGCACCGAGAGCTTGGTATGGTAGGTTGAGAGGCTTTTTGCTGAGCAAGGGGTTTGTGATGGGCACAGTTGATAAGACCTGTTTCTCCTTAAGCATGGAAATGACCTGTTGATTGTTCAGATTTACGTGGATGACATAATCTTTGGTGGCTCTTCTCATGATCTTTGTGCCAGATTTGCAGATGACATGAGCAAGGAATTTGAGATGTCTATGATGGGCGAGCTGCAGTTTTTCCTAGGACTCCTGCAGTGCAAGGACGGGATGTTTGTACATCAGGCGCAGTACACCAGGGACATAGTGAAGAAGTTGGGCATGAATGACTCCAAGCCGCTGACTACACCTATGGGTACCACTACGGCTTTGGACACATATGAAGATGGCGAACTCGTGGACCAGAAGGAGTACCGGAGCATGATCGGCTCCCTCGTCTACTTGATGGTGACGAGGCCAGACATACAGTTCAGTATGTGTCTGTGCGCTCCTTTTCAGGCTTCACCGAGGACTTCACATTGGTAGGTCGTCATGAGGATTTTCAGGTACTTGAACTACACTCCTGAGTTTGGTCTTTGGTATTCTGCCTCCTCGACACTCTGACTTCACGGGTACTCCGATGCTAATTTTGCTGGGTGTCATTTGGACCGCAAGTCTACCTCGGGTTGTTGCCAGTTTCTTGGTTCTTCTTTGGTCTCTTGGTCGTCTCGCAAGCAATCTAGTGTAGCCCAGTCCACTACAGAGGCCGAGTATGTTGCTGCAGCCAGTTATTCCCAGCTCCTATGGATGACCTACACTATGAGCGATTTTGGTGAGGAGTGCTCCCAGGTTCCACTCTTTTGTGATAGCACCAGTGCCATAAGTGTAGCCAAAAACCCAGTCCTTCACTCCAAAACGAAACACATCGAAGTGAGATACCACTTTCTGAGGGACAATGTTGAGAAAGGGAACATTTCCTTGTCCTATGTACCTACCCAAGATCAGCTAGCCGACATATTCACTAAACCACTTGACCAAGTTACCTTCACACGCTTGCGAGGTGAACTTGGAGTGTGTTTCCCTTTTTAGCTGGATCTTGGAGCTTCTCATGTATATATGTATCATTTGTTGCATTCTATGCATGCATTTTACCTTTTTGTACAAAACATGGTAGGATATCCATCTTTGGATCATTTGTGGTAGGATGAGCTTCTCTTATATACTTTGATCACTATGATGTGCTTTATGTGAGATATGTGTATGCTTTGGGAATGGTGATGTGAATGCTATGCTCTTGATGGTATTGTCATATGTTCATGATGAGATAGCTTCCTTTTGTGAAAATGCTAAAAATGCTTCACTCATGAGTAGATACTTGTTTAAGATCAATTTGTGCTCAAATGCCTATACCATGCTTAGTTTGTGATTGAGTATCATGCTCTCTTTGCTAGGGGTCAAAGACCCATTTGTCATGGTAAATGTTTAGCCTATATGTTCACTTGTGAAGGAGCATAAGCTTCTTTTTGCCGTAAAGGTATTTCATGTACCATGGTTAAATTTGAAAATGAAATTGGTGTATGAATGGCCTTATGCTTGAAAAATAAGCTCTTAATCATGTCTTTATGCTTTTATGTATATATCTTGGGTGCTAAACCGTTGCATGATGTCTACCATGAGAAATCTCATTTTAAGAAGTAGACACATGGCTCGATGGCTTTGACATGACATTTAGTAGCTTATGGGCGTTTGCTATGATCTTGTGATGAGAACTTGTGATCTTGTATGAGCTTTGTATGATCTAGTTCATTTTTGCTCAAATTGTCCATGGATAGGGCTTTACTCATGAGACCAATTTTGTTTGTAAAAATTGCTTAAAATTGCTTTTGGCCATGTCACATGCTTATATGTCTCTACTTTCTTGATGGCAACGTGCTAACTACACCGTGTCTACGTAGCTTGCTCTATGTCTCATTTGTAGCATTTTGTTGTGCTCTTTGTATATCTGAGAAGCTTTGTAGATTGTATATACTTTGACATGCATTTTTCATGATAACTAGGAAGAGAACTTCATGATACCTTGATTCATGCATTGTCAACAAGGGGGAGAAATTGTATGCATTTGTGAAGATTTTGTGAGATTTTGCATGTGGGGAGAAAATTTGAGAAAAGAGGTTGCATTTGTTCAGGGGGAGTTTGCATATGTGCAGGGGGAGCTCCTTTGGTTTGCCTGAGTTTTTTTCTTTGTGGTGTGCTCTTTGTAGAGCTTTGTTTGTCTCAGCTGTGTTGAGCCGTTGCCCTTACCTTAGGGGGCCGAGATTTGGTCTGGCGAGTGATCTTGTTTTCGCTTGTTCTTTGGCTCTGGATCACTTGTTGGAGGTTGGTGTTCGTGGTTGTTTTCTTTTCCTTTTTCTCTATGATGGTTACTATGGGTGCTATCAATGCACTCATCAAGGGGGAGATTGAGGACCAAGTGTGTCCGAGGACCAATGGAGGGCCGCTCCTTAGTGATAAGTGATTGACAACGTTGTGTGGACTGATGCTTGGCTCAGTGTGCAGGTACAGGTTGTGGCTTGACTCGTGTTGGTGCAGGTGAAGAACTAGCGCGAAAGGCCTTAGCCGTGGTGGCCTCCGGGTGATGGAGAGGCAAGTAGACTTGGTTCGATGGACCCGGTGGCCGATGGGGTCAAGTGCGAGCAGTGCGGTGCAAGACTAGCAAGTTGAAGTCATGGACATGGGCCGGTGCAAGGTGGCGATTCGAGGTAGAATCTTGCATGCGAGGTTTGGTGGTTTGCCCACAAAACCATCGGTGAACGGTTTCTTGGTTTGGGCCTCAAAACCAAGTCCGGAGGCCCGATGCGATGGAGATGGGGATCCAAGAGCGTCGGGAAGCTTCGAGGCGGGGGGCATGTGGCGTGATCGCGGGGCTTGCGTTGAGGCTAAGCAAGTCCGCGGTAGAAGCATGTCCGCTCGATGGGAATATCCGAAGACTTGACCAAATTACCCCTGAGGGGTGTGTATCTTCATTTTAAGTTGTAGGGGTAGCGTGGTCATTTGCCTCCTCCGGTGGACTTCATATAAATAGCGGTGAGGTGGATGGCATCTCACTCTCTCTCTCTCTCTCCGGCTCTACGGTTTCCTCCCCCAGTAGATCGCTCTGGACTGCTTCTTTTCCCAGTATTTCCTTAGGCTAGATTCTTGTATAGACTCTAGCCTCTGGATGTATGGAAGCATTCGGTGTTGTGATGATTTCCCTATCCTAGCTCTTTGTGATTTTCGTGTCATTTTCGGAGCTATTTTTGGGTGTTTTCGTTCGTCGCTCGATTTGTCGATTTGAGGGCGTTTCTCTTTGGATTTCTTTGAGGGGATCATGGGTGAGTTGCTTGTGCCTCTTCGTGGATGATCTTGACCCCTCAAACGCCGGATTTGGCCTTCGATTAGTTGATTTTCAGATGAACCCTAGTTCATAGTGTTCTTGGCCAAGATCTGTGATTCTGGGAGTTGTAGGGTGTTTGAGGCTGAGATTTTTGGGGCATAGCATCTTCTTGGGGTGTTCATCATCTCCCCAAAATTCCGTCTCAAGACTCCAAGTGGTTTGGGAGATCCATCGATCAAAAGTTTTGGGCGAATTTGCGGGCGGTTTTCTGGGCTGTCTCGGGTGATCCGGACACTTGTGGCCGGGTGACCTGAAGGGGTAGGTTGATCCGAACACTTGTGGCCGGGTGACCCGGTGCGGCTCTGGATGCCTCAGGGTGACCCGGACATTTGTGGCCGGATGACCCGGTAGGTCTCAGCCTTCCTCTATGTTGCTCGAGCTCTTTCGTGCTTGCTTCCGCTTTGCTTCCTAGCCTTTCAAGCTTTGTTCCTAAGGTCTTGAGAGAGGTTTGTTTGTGCTCCCGCTTGATCGTGTGTGACCCTCGGAGTTGCGATTGGGACATAGGCGAGTTCTTTTGAGAAAGAATTTTTATCGGCTCCCATTCACTCCCCCCTCTCTGGTCGCCTAATCGGTCCTTCATCCTTCTATATGCAAATGTTCCATAAGGGCAAGTGAATGTTGTCTTGTGTTGATCATCCGGTTAAATAGGAATTTGTATGAACCCCGATTATCCATCAAGAAAGCAAAAAGATGCATGATTTGCTAACCTCTCAAGCATCTCGTCGATGAACGGTAGGGGGAAGTGATCCTTCTTCGTTGCTTTGTTCAATTTCCGATAGTCAATACACATCCTCCATCCGGTCACGATTCTTTGCGGTATTAATTTATTCTTCTCATTCTTCACCACGGTCAAACCTTGTTTCTTCGGTACACAATGTACGGGGCTCACCCATTCGCTATGCGGCACTGGGTAAATGATTCCAGCATCCAACAACTTGATAACCTCCTTCTTCACCACCTCTCGCATGGCATGGGTTAACCTCCTTTGATGGTCCACAACAGGCTTGCATTGATCCTCCATAGGTATGCGGTGAGTGTAAAAGGCTGGGCTAAGTCCTTTAAGGTCAGTTATTGAATATCCCATCACCTTCTTGTGCTTTTTCAATAAATTCAGCAACATGTCATTCTCCTCGGGACTCAATTCGTCTCTCACAATCATGGGATAGATCTTGTCCGGCCCCAAAAATTCGTATTTCAATCCCTTGGGCAATGGTTTGAGATCCACCTCTGGTACTTGTGGTTCCTCATGTTTAATTTCCCCGATGTCCTCGGATTTATCCTCCTCAAGGCTTATGTCTTGTGGTTCTAGTCCTTTAGTTGCTTCCGCCAACTCTTCATCTAGCTCATCATTTGATTCATTCTCCATTGCTCTTTGTAGCGGATCCCTAAAAGTTTCAACAAAACAAAGGCTCCCTACCTCTTCGTCATCAAGAGGTAGGGGCGAGGAAATTCTAGAAGTGGGAAGAAAATTATATGTATGATTATCCCCATCAAGATTAATTATTGTTGACATTTCGTAGCGCAATCACCTAAGAACGGATTTAGAATCCATCCCCGGCAACAGCGCCAGAAATGCTTGTTGGCATTTCTTAACGTCACTACTAACGACGCCGAGTTAGCGTGAGCATCAAGACTTGCCATAGGTAAATCTAATGATCATGAATGAATCCGCAAGCGCACAGATAAACCATTGTAGTATCTCCCCAGGGAAGTGAGTGTACCAAGGGTATCGTATCCGTGGAAGGCAATAGCAGATATCAGGACTTATGCTTTTGCACTGGATATAAACCAAGAGATAGATATAGAAGACAACAGCTCAAAGACACGGGTAAGATAAATGATATGATAAGGGTAGTGCGACACACACTCAGATCTACCTCTACTCTAGCACACTACAGCTTAGGGGGGACATATGAAGCTAGCTCTAGGTTCCACGGTACTAAACATACAAAGTTAGATGATACAAGAGACAAGCATAAAGCATTGCATGAAAGGTAAGGTTCAGCACCTAGGTACAAACGGTCCTTTAGACTCCTACAACAATACCCCAGCGTGGAGGGTTTTAAAGGGTCCAACAACTGTCACCACTGCGGCCTACCTCAATCGTTACGGGGGGCAAGCTCATAACTAACGTAGCCACACAACCCAGGCACCATGCCTGCGTTACTGCTAGACTTCACCCGGCCTGGGCTATTGTGACCCAGGGTGAGAGCCACCAGAAGACTGGTCAACTTAGACCGAGTACCGTAGCTTGAATACAAACTTCATGAAACACTAACATGCTATCTAACAAGTTCAAACTAGGGCTAGTCATACGAACGGATACGAACTCTCTTATGTCTAGTCAGCAAGATCAAAGGGTCGTGTTCATGAAGAACACAAGCCTCTAACTTATGAACAAACACATAAGGAATGAGTAAATCATCCTTCAACTGGATCGAAAGGTAGTGTTCACGAAGAACACGAGCCTCTAAATGATTAACAAGGGATGAACTCAAGAACATATCAATGATATGATCTACCACAACATTATATGAAATAGCTGAATAACTGAAGTAGATCAAAGGCATACAAAGAAATAAAGATACAAGAGAACTCATACCTAGACGCCAAAGTAGACTTGGAACCTGAATAAGAGCTACTCTAGCCTACCCCCTAGCCTTGGAAACTAAAAGTGAGTGGAGAATGAAGAGAGTGGAGTGTGAGAAATGGAGCCCCTCTCCTTCTATTTATAGGCAAAGAGGAGGCTTGCTTCGGGGTTCAAAGTGCCTCAAATCACCCGGAGATGCAGCAATGGACCAATGAGGAGCAACCACATGGAAAGTCGAGATGAGAGGAGCCAGAGGCGGTTCGGCTGATCCTAGGATCGGCCGACCCCCTCAGCCCTCCTCTCGGGGTGTCCTTCCTCTGGGTTGCCTCCAGGTGGGCCCTTTGATCACTCCCCCGTGCATGCCAAGTTTTGGAATCGTAAGTGGGCCCGTGGATCCTTGTGAAGTCCATGTGGCGCTCTCTGATTCATTGGTGAGTACCTCCCTTGGATCGGTGACGTGGGTTGCCACATGTCTCCTAGGTGGCAGCCATCTCCTCAGCTGAGTTGGCATGGATCTTCCATAGAAGGCGAGTTTCCATCTCTTTTCATGCTTATTCCACCTACATACAAATAATCTCCAAGGACAAGTGGAATTACAATATTCAAACCAAAATGCAAGTAAATAATGCATATGCCTCCATTATGTGAGAATATTGATAGCTGAAAGTAGTACTTAACAGCTGTCAACAAACTCCCCCAAGCTAACCTCTTGCTTGTCTCGAAGCAAGAAATTAGAGACTTAAGTTGGTTGATCAGGAGTTGCTACGATGTTGTATCCTTAACTTATGGCAAACATACAGCAAAGTACTCTACCAAGAGTTGAACAAGTTGGCAATGTTCTTACCTTTCGCTCGATTACATGGGGCCTGTAGCTTGACCTGCCTTGGGCAGTTGAGAGACAGAATGGTTATATAGCAAATGCATAATCACTCATACCTTGATCAGCTATTAATCCGGAGATTTTGCAAAATTTTCAAAAGAAAATCAGAGTTCCTCAAATGATACTCTCGGATCGCTCAAAGTGTATGGTTCCTCACCAAGGCATTAAGTTGCCTTTCTTCACATCCTACTCCTAATAGGCTTATGTGGAGCTGTAGGTAGGGAAGAAATGTGGCATACTTGTCTCTCATATTTTGCTAAGTCAAAAACTGGATCCTTGGAAGAAACAAACATACATCCTGATCAAGATGTGCATAAGTGTGTGATGAAAATGAGCATTGGTAAGGTGTACACTAGGCCTAGAAATGGGTGCTAGATATTACCATGCTTTATATGAGTAATGAGGGATGGATGGTAAGGTGGACACTAGCCCCGGAGTAGGTACTAGTTATTACCATCTATATGGTGGAACTTTTTTTCTTGCACATATCAATCCCTTTTTCTCCTTTTGGAATTTTTCGAGACTTCGGCTAGCTCTCTTGATTTTATTTTGCCATGCATTGAGCATGCTCTTCTTCTTTTTTTACTAGCCCTTCGTCTCTTTTGGAGATATTCAGAGGGATGAATGATGCAAAGATGCATAGAGTTTTATTTATGGAAGAATGCGTAAGCAAATAGAACAAATGATGAATGCTAACTTCCAGTGTAGAAGTTTTAGCATGAACGTGTACGTGATCTTGATCAGGGGAGCATGAGTTCTAATAAGGGTCACAACAGTTTGACAAAGCTCAATGAGAGAACAAGATGCATATGTGGAGGCTAACAAGAGCTAGAATCTACATATGGCCTTGGATAGGAAATGCTCATCATTGAGGAACTCATCATGTTTAGATTTTTCAAAAAGGAGGACTCCGGATGTCAAGCATCACTAGGTACAAGATCATAGCACTCTATTATACCATATCATGTCTCACAACAATTTAGGCATGGATCATGCTTTTTACTACCCATAGTTTTCAAGCTAAGGTTTGAACATGGAAGCCAACAAACTCAAAACTTAGGTACGATACAAAGCTATAAGCGAGACATATGAGAAGAATAAACAGAGCAACTATTCATTATTTCAACCACAGAGGCAAAGCATTCTTACTATGCATATCAAAGCAAACTAAAGCAAACTTAATGATGAAAGCAAATAAATCTTTTTGGTCTTTTTATTTTTGTAGATTTTTATGGGTTTTCATTAGAAGATATTCTGAAAACAAAGGAAGATACAAGTTACCTCAGGATGGGGGGTCCTCCCCCAAGCTAGTTTCAGGCTCACTGCGGAGGAGGATAGAAGAAACCCTAACTTGCAAAGTAAGCCCTCTGCTCCTCTATCTGTCGCTACTGCGCCTGCTGCATGGCGTCAATCCTCTCGCTAGTCTGACGCTGCCACGCTGAGTTAGCCTCAACGTGTGTGTTCAGCGTCTCCTCCAATCCCATGACCTGGACGGTGAGCTCTCCCAGCTGCTGCGCGAGCTGAGCATCTCGTGCAGAGGCCGAAGAGTATCGTCGGAAGGACGAAGACGGAGGTGGACCACTGGAGCTAGAACTAGCGGGTGTAGCCCACTGGTCCCTGCTCGCACTCGCTCAAGCCGTGCCACTCGCACTCGGCTGGTAGGCAGGCTGGTCCCAACCAGGTGCATATCCAGGGGTAACCCCGAACATGTACCCCGCAGGGGCCCCTCCTGCCACCATTGGTGTAGTAGGCTGTGGCTGTGGTGGTGGTTGTGACTGCTGCTGCTGCTGCATGTGTGCTCTCTTTGCCGTGCTTCTGGTGGACCTGCCTGAAACACTAGCACGACAGCCTTCCTCTTGCGTAACAAGGGGATTGGTTAACGACTCCGAGTTATACAACTGAAACCACGGGTTAGGTAACGGGATTTGATTTGTATAACCTGGGAAGAAGAAAGTCAAAGAATCATTTGGGCCTCTCTTAAGTGTATGCCCTTGGATCAAGTACGCCTCATCAATGAGAACTCGGGGCGTCCCAATGAAGGGTACGGGATTCCCGCTTAGAACTCCAAGTCCGAGAGCAATACGAGTCACCAAAGATAATCCTAAAATTCGTCAACCACTGCCGAATCATAGCTTTAACAGGGGAGACCTTGATCCGTTTAGTAGCGGCATATAGAAGCATCAACTCGTCATTGCGCACGGGCCGAACTCCTCTCGTGGAAAGAGAGTAATGGCGAGCCACTTGTGCCACAATTGAAGAGTGGGATGCACGATATCTTTGCACCGAGGCACAAATTTACCGCTACAAACTAGTCCGGAAATATCTCCCCAGAAAGAATCTCGAACAAAACCCTCACAAGCCTTTTTCAAAGAAAGAGCACAACGATGATTAAAACCAAGGAGACGACTAAGATCCTTCCATGAAACTCGGTAATTGGTCCCGAAAAGACGAAACTGAATACCATCGGGCACCTCGGTAAGAGAGCAAAGAAACTGGATGGTGAGGAGCCGAGAGCCTAGCTCTGTAACCGGCGCAAACTCCTCCAAACCAAGAGCATACCAAATGGAAGCGAACTCGAGGTTCATACATGTCTTCTCCATAAGTGCCGGGTTGAAGTCCTGGGTGTGGGCGAAGACTCGGTCCTTTAGGAGAGCATAGGCTTGCTCCTCTCGAGCACCTGACAAGCTGGGGTAGGGGGTGTCGTCGATGACCTCCTTCGCTGCTTGTGGTTCAGCTTGCTCTTCTTCATAGTCCATAGTTGATGGGCTCGGCGTCGGCTCGGCGGGGACGGATGAACTTGCGCTTTCCCGTGAACGGGAGCGTGTCACCATCCGGAGAGTGATCGCCACCCAACTCATGCTAGCACAACAAAGGGACAACAAGAGCAACTCGGTGATGGATTAGTGAAATCGAATGAAATTCTTACCGAGCTTGCTCACCAATAGTAATACTTGCAGCAACACAATAGAAAGAGTACTTGATGAATCCAAACTTGAGCAAGAAATCCAACAAAACCAAGAGAGTAGGGAGTAGAGAGGGGAGTGTGAGTGAAATGAGTTGAATGGGTGAAGAACACCCCTCTCCCCCTGCTATTTATAGCTGAATGCATCGGGCATCCAGACATGGCCATTGGGCAACGGCTAGGTGCCGTTGGAGCAAGGTCGGGCCCAGCAGCCGTTGGGCTGCTTCGGTCGAACCTGGGGTCGGCTGACCCCTGGTCGGGCCCACCTACCCCCTACTTTGGCTAGTGGCTCCCCAACGGCTAGCTGGGGGCCTGCCTGAGTGCATCAGCCCAAATTTTCCCAAAATATTTTCCAATTGAATTTTCTAGAATTTTCAAACTCAGAAATTATTTTTAGAAATTTTATTCGAAAGGGAAAAGGGGCTAGATAAATCTAGCATGCAAATGCAAGGTTTGGAAAAATTAAATACGCAGTTTGGAAAATCAAATAAAATTTTGGAAAGGGAAATATGAGATAAATACCATGTTTAACCTTTTTGGTAGAAAGGACTCATCATTTTTAGTCCGATGAGTTGGACTCTTCTCAGCGGTTAATACCACTCGGCATCCCACTCCTCAGAAGTAGAGGGTGATGCTTTCTCAATCTTCCGCCATTCTTTACGAATTTTCTTTTGCTTCAATGTTGACGGGGATTTCTTCGTTGGGGGTAAAGGCTCCATCCTTCCCCCAAGCTGCTCAACACTATCTTGCACTAAATAGCATTGCTCTTCTTTATCTTGAAACCCGAACATCAAGTTCCTCTTCCTAATGCGGAAACGGATCACTCCGGCCCCCACATTGATTCTAGCTCGGACATCACTAAGAAATGGTCGCCCAAGGATGAGCGGTATTCCTCCCTCATCATCCATATCAAGGACCACGAAATCCGCGAAGACATAATAGTTCTTGACTTTGACCAATAGACTCTCAACAATTCCTTCTGGATATCGTATCGTTGAATCGGCGAGTTGGATAGTCTGTGCTGTTAGAGAGAGAGCTGGATATCCAAGTTGCCCGAACATGGCCTTGGACATGAGATTGACACTTGCACCAAGGTCAAAAAGGGCATGCTTGATCGTTTTGTAATAGATTGTGCATGTGATAGCTGGGTAGCCAGGATCTCTTCTGTGCAAAACTGCTGATTCCTCCCATGGATCTAGAATTTGTTGTATGGGCTTCCCTGCATAGTTAGGTGCATATGTCTTCCTAGGTGGCTTACCACGCCTAGTCGACACTACACTAACATTTTCACAAGAGGACACGGGTTGCCCCGGGATCCTCCCATTATCAGCAGACGGAACCAAAGCAGCTAACTGAGCTAACTGAGTTTCTAACATTTTGTTAAAACTTAGTTGGCTCTTCTGAGCAGAAGAAAAACTTTCAAACTTAACGTTGAGACTTTCCATGGATTTATCAAGGGCAGCTAACTTTTTATTAACACCTTCATTAATTTTAGCCTGCCCGAAAACAATATCTCTTAAGGAGGGTTGGTTAGAATTGTAAGTGTTACCTTGGTTACCTCCTTGATAATAAGGGCGTTGTTGATTCCACGTTTGGCCTCCTTGTTTTTGGGGACGATAACCATTGTTATTGCCATTCATGTACATCACTTCCTCCTGAGTTTCAGGACAGCAATTTCCAGAATGCCTAGTGTTGCCACAGACTTCACAAGTCATATGAGAATCCATAGGCAGAGTAGTGGTGGCCATGGCAGCCTTCTCGCTGGTGTAGTCGTCCAATCTTTTCATAAGAAGGTCCAGCTTGGCAGTGATCATATCTGCTTCCTTGACAGTATGAGTACCCGTCGGACGTGGTTGGAGTCTTTCAGTGCTCCACCCTTGGTTGGAAACCATCTTCTCAATAAGTGATTTGGCATTATCAACAGTGAGTGAGAAGAATGCTCCCTGAGCAGCAGCATCAATGTGGCCTCAGGCTATCGGAGTCAGCCCATTATAGAAGCTTTGAAGGATTAGCCAATCCTCCATCCCATGGTGAGGACAGGCCTGGGTGTACTCCTGAAGCTTTTCCCAAGCCTCTGAAATAGATTCACTTGCTGCTTGTTGAAAATTAGAAATCTTTCCACGAAGATCATTGGTTTTACCCAATGGGAAGAACTTCTTGAGGAATGCTTCTGAACACTTGTCCCAAGTGTTGATAATATCACGATTCGCATAGAACCATTGCTTGGCTTTCCCTAGGAGAGAAAAAGGAAACAGTCGAAGACGGACATCCATATTTGCACCCCTGATAATGAAAGTGCTGAATAGCTCTAGGAATTGCTGTAGATGGCCATTAGCATCCTCATTTGGCTTGTCGCAAAACAGACTAGCCTGTACCATCGTGATTAGACCCGTCTTGATCTCAAAGTTTTCAGTCCCCATTGCCACCTCAGGGCCTTGTAGCACCTAGTCGGTAGTAGGAGCTGAGTACTCACGGAGCGTCTTCTGGGCCATAGCGTTTGACGTGGATGGTACAAAGGAAGCTGGATTTCCTTCCGGATGAGTACGACGAGGTGAGTCGAAATGAATTCGAGCTTTCCTCACTAGTGACTCGGGATCTTCTGTGAAATTCTCCGGTAAGTCGAAACCAGTCATACACTACCTGTCTTCATCATCCAAAGATAAAAGAAGACAATCAAGGTTAGCCTGCATTGAGAGTTGTTCTAACCTACTCATGATTTATAAACAGATGCAAAGCATAGTCATGATAATCCTGTGCCTTCCCCAGTAACGGCACCATAAATGCTTGTTGACATTTTGTAGCGCAATCACCTAAGAACGGATTTAGAATCCATCCCTGGCAACGGCGCCAGAAATGCTTGTTGGAATTTCTTAACATCACTACTAACGACGCTGAGTTAGCGTGAGCATCAAGACTTGCCATAGGTAAATCTAACGATCATGAACGAATCTGCAAGTGCACAGATAAACCATTGTAGCATTTCCCCAGGGAAGTGAGTGTTCCAAGGGTATCGTATCCGTGGAAGGCAATGGCGGATATCAAGACTTATGCTTTTGCACTGGATGTAAACCAAGAGATAGATATAGAAGACAACAGCTCAAAGATAGGGGTAAGATAAATGATATGATAAGGGTAGTGCGACACACACTCAGATCTACCTCTACTCTAGCACACTACGGCCTAGGGGAGACATACGAAGCTAGCTCTAGGTTCTATGGTACTAAACATACAAAGTTAGATAATACAAGAGACAAGCATAAAGCATTGCATGAAAGGTAAGGTTCAGCACCCAGGTACTAACGGGGAGATAACCCGCGACGACCAGCACTCTGCGAAACTATCCTTTAGACTCCTACAACAATACCCCAGCGTGGAGGGTTTCAAAGGATCCAACAACTATCACCACTGCGGCCTACCTCAATCGTTACGGGGGGGCAAGATCATAACTAACGTAGCCACACAACCCAGGCACCATGCCTGCATTGCTGCTAGACTTCACCTGGCCCGGGCTATTGTGACCCAGGGTGAGAGCCACCAGAAGACTGGTCAACTTAGACCGAGTACCATAACTTGAACACAAACTTCATGCAACACTAACATGCTATCTAACAAGGTCAAACTAGGGCTAGCCATACGAACGGATACGAACTCTCTTATGTCTAGTCAGCAAGATCAAAGGGTCGTGTTCGTGAAGAACATGAGCCTCTAACTTATGAACAAACACATAAGGAATGAGTAAATCATCCTTCAACTGGATCGAAAGGTAGTGTTCACGAAGAACACGAGCCTCTAAATGATGAACAAGGGATGAACTCAAGAACATATCAATCATATGATCTACCACAACTTTATATGAAATAGCTGAATAACTGAAGTAGATCAAAGGCATACAAAGAAATAAAGATACAAGAGAACTCATACCTAGACGCCAAAGTAGACTTGGAACCTGAATAAGAGCTACTCTAGCCTACCCCCTAGCCTTGGAAACTAAAAGTGAGTGGAGAATGAAGAGAGTGGAGTGTGAGAAATGGAGCCCCTCCCCATCTATTTATAGGCAAGGAGGAGGCTTGCTTCGGGGCTCAAAGTGCCTCAAATCACCCGGAGATGCACCAATGGACCAATGAGGAGCAACCACATGGAAAGTCGAGATGAGAGGAGCCAGAGGCGGTTCGGCCGATCCTAGGATCGGCTGGCCCCTCAACCCTCCTCTCGGGCTGTCCTTTCTCTGGGTGGCCTCCAGGTGGGCCCTCTGATCACTCCCCTGTGGCGCTCTCTGATTCGTCGGTGAGTGCCTCCCTTGGATCGGTGACATGGGTTGCCACATGTCTCCTAGGTGGCAGCCATCTCCTCAGCTGAGTTGGCATGGATCTTCCATAGAAGGTGAGTTTCCATCTCTTTTCATGCTTATTCCACCTACATACAAATAATCTCCAAGGACAAGTGGAACTACAATATTGAAACCAAAATGCAAGTAAATAATGCATTTGCCTCCATTTATGTGAGAATATTGATGGCTGAAAGTAATACTTAACAGCCGTCTACAATTGTTACTTTTCCTTTTCCAGCATCTAGAATGGCATTAACCAACTTGAGAACCGGTCTACCAAGAATTACATGATCATTTTTATCATAGTAGACATCAACAATGAAGAAATCGTTTGAAATGCATTTTTCAGAAATTAAAACTTCTAGGTTACGGGCAATTCCAAGAGGTTTAACAATCCTACCATCTCCCATGATTAATTTAGTAGAGGTTGCAACTAGGTCAAACGATCATGAATTTCATTAAAAATTTTAGAGGACAAGACACTTACTTGTGCTATAATGTCGCATAACCCCTTGCAATCAGTGTTGTTAACCTTGCAATCTATACGTGGTGATGTCTTCTCTTCTTCGTCGGATCCTATGGCATAAATTTCAGCAAGGCGTGCGAATGCTGATGCCTCAGGCTTGATTCCCATAATCCTCTTTGCTTCGGCCACATGGTCCGGATCCACTTCCTCTTCGCTAAAGAGTTTTTGAAGGACCTTCGCGGGCGTCTCTAGGTTGTAAGGATGTTCCACTTGTTTTTCCGGCGGAAAGTCTATCTCCAAAGCTTTTGACATCCCCTTTTGGTTAGGGAATGGTCTTCTCTTCTCGAAAATTTCTCCAAAATCAATTAGGACCCAATCCATTTGCTCGAACTCCCTTAGTGGCTTCACGCTTGACATAGTCCTTTCACTTGCTTTGTTTGTCTCGGCGTGATCACTCTTCGGGCTAGTTCTTGTCTCTTCATGTTTAGCTTCTTCAACTTTTTCTGGGATTGGCTCCTCTTTCTTCTCTTCTGGGGCCGCGTTTCTGAAAATTGCAGCAAGCTTCCTCACACTTGTGTCACATTCCGACTTTCCCGAAAGTCGTGCTTCCCAATCTCTTCGTATGGCCGCTGCTTTGCTTATTTTTTGTAGAAGTTGGGCGGCTTCCGTTAGTGTTTTCTCCATGAGATCCCCTCCTGCACACATTTGAACGTATTCCATGCAACTAGGGGTTAGGGAAAAGAAAAATGTATGCATAAGTATATCACGGGGAAATCTGAGTCTTGGTCATTGTTCAACTAGCTCATTGAAATGATTCCACGCTTGATCAATCCCTTCTTCTTCTCCTTGCTTAAAAGTAATCACTTGCCTCCTTATATGTTGGATCTTGCTTATGGGGAAGTACTTGGCACAAATTTTTTTATCAATTGATTCCAATTTCCCTCGACTTCGAAGGACGCAAATGAATACCACTTCATTGCATCATCAGCAAGTGAGTAGGGAAGAGATTGCATTTAAACCAAGCATCGGGGACTCCCTCTTGTTGATGAGGACACCACGAGTACATCTACGCCAGCAGCACCTCAGGCACCTCCAGCTGATGCACCACTTCAGGCGCCACCAGTTGGGCCAATTACTCGGGCCCTTGCGAGGGAATTAAACTACATCATGCTGTTAAAGAACGAAGGCCCAGAAGCATAGAGGACGGCCCAAGGGGGGCCTAGGATGGGGCGCCTAGGGTTGGCCGCCGCCCCTCCTCTCCTGCCGTGCGCCCCCTCTCCTCCCTCCGTTGTTTGGGGCTGCGTCCCCTTATTTACTCAGAGTCCCTTTTATTTTACAACTCGAGTTTTGTTTTACATCTAGCTTTAGCTACACCAGAACACACACAAATACGTGCTGTCCTCTATGATTCAGAACTCCACCTTCGAGTAATAGTAAGATTGCTCGCCTCTTTTTCTTGTTCGTTCTTTGATTGCGTGCAGGAAATGATCTTCGTGATCAGGCTGACTTTGCACCGGCAAGGTTGGTAACCATCGGGAGTTGGTTCAGCGATTGCATTGGCGCTTCGAGTTCGCTTGTTGTAGTCGGATCATGAGGGTCGACAACCACAAAATCGAATTTATCAACACTCACCGAAAGATCGGGCACTCCGTCTCTATCAAGTGGTATCAGCTTTCCAGGATGATCGGTGAGTTTTATCGAGTGTTTTCCCCTTCCTACAGTCCACAAAAACCAAACAAAAATTTACTTTCAGGTTAGATCTTTGTCCCAGCAACCGTTTAGCCTTGCACATTCTTTCAATAAGTGTCTTTGTTGAATTTGTGTGCTTACGCGTTCAATTGTTGCTGGTTACTTGTGTTTCTACCTTTTGTTTCTTGTTTTTCTTCTAACCCTAGTTCGTCACCGTTTCTCTCCGCTGCTCATCCATCCACCACCCCACCGCACTCCTCCTTACGCTCACACCCGTCGCGCAGCCGCCTCTCGGTCGCCCCCCTCCCTGTCCCGTGGTGTGGTAGGTCAAAAAACAAAGGAAAGTAAAAAAAAGAAAGAAAGCAATCAAAGAAAAAGAATCCAAAAAAAGAGACCGCCGCACAGTCCAAGTGGGAACCGGGAGCCGATTTGTCTCGGTGGAGGAGTCCTGCACCGCGCTTTCCCCCTGGCTCGCAAGCCTCCTGGGCTGCACCGTGCACGCCGTGGTAGCTATCTCTCCCTGATCGTGCCGCGTAACCCCACACCGAGCCATCTCTTCTCTCTCTTTTCCGGTACCATATTCTGAGTTTTGCCTTACTCCAGAGAGAGAGAGAGAGTGTGTGTGTGTGTGTGTGGTGATTTGCTGTTGGAGATCTTCTGTGTTCATATTATCAGTTTTGAGGACTCCTGCAAAAAAAAACAGAAGCAAAAAAAAAGCAATTTGCTACACCCTCTCCACCTTCCTTGCTGTCTTTTTGATTTCACTTGTTGCCAGCAGCGTTTGTTTCGTGTTTAGCACTATAATTCAACTTTGCATTATTGTTTGAGTGTGCTAATCCTTGACTTGAGTGCAGCCTACCCAGAACTCCACATATTTCTACGACGAGCAGATTTTGTTTCTCCAAGCAATCGCTCCTCCAATCTTTCGCGAGTTCCACCGGTTGGTTGCAGGTCGCCCCTGTGTGCGTGGTAAGAATGGATAAGAATTTGATAACAACACTAGTGTGAGCGCCTTTGTGAGCCGTCCCACCCTGTTTTTGTCGTCGTTTTGTTTTTGTGTTTGCGCTAACCATGGCAGATGATGGCGCCGGGGCTGATCCGCTGCAAGACTTGCGAGCACAAGTTGAAGGACTAGCCGGGGACATTCAGACGATACATGAACGCCTGGACTCAACGATCCCTACATCGACCGACCGTTTCGATCAGCTCGACCTCGCCCAGACGGCCACCAAGACCACACTCGACGCTCTTGTGGCCTGACTCGATGCCATCCACACAACGATCACTGATTTGCAGAAGGACTATGGCGGTGATTCGGAGCAGGACGCCGGCGACAGTCGTGGTCGTGCCCGCCGTGTGCCACACCGCTCCGGTAATGATTCTTTTTCTAAGATTAAATTTAAAATCCCACCTTTTAATGGTAAATATGATCCTGCTGCATATCTTGATTGGGAGTTAGAGGTTGAAAAAAAATTTTCATGCCATGATATTGTTGCAAATTCTCAAGTTAAAGTTGCTATTAGTGAATTTACTGATTTTGCTTTAATTTGGTGGCGTGAGTATAAAATTAAACATCCCACTGTCATTCCGACCACATGGGATCAATTGAAAACTGCTATGCGCCATAGATTTGTGCCTTCATATTATGCTCGTGATTTGCTTAATAAAATGCAGTGTTTCCAGCAAGGTTCTCAGTCTGTTGAGGACTATTACCAGGAGTTACAAAAAGGGATGATTCGTTGTGGGATATTAGAGACAAACGACGCTGCTATGGCACGTTTTCGTGGTGGCTTAAGCCACAAAATCCAGGACATACTTGATTATAAGGAATATCATGGTATGACTCAATTATTTGAATTTGCTTGCAAAGCTAAACGTGAAGTGCAGGGACGACGCTCGAAGACCTATTCTAACCCTTTTGCAGGAAGAAGCTCGACATCCACACCAGCACTTGTGTCCCCTGCGCCATCCACGCCCACCACTACACCGCGCGAGAAGACGGCCAAACCAGTAGGCGCTGTCCCACCCACAGGTGCTCCCGCTTCCCCAGGTCGTACACGGGATATTCAGTGTCATCGCTGCAGAGGATTTGGCCATGTGTTTCGGGACTGCCCAAACAAGCGCACTTTGCTCATTCGTGACGATGGTGAGTACTCTTCTGCTAGTGATTCTGAAGAAATTTAACATACATTGCTTGCCACTGACCATGCAGCTAAGGAGGAGGTACATGTCACCCCGGGCGACTCCGATAGGTATGAAAGTCTTGTTGCGCAGCGTGTTCTTAGTGCCTAGGTTGCCCCGCCCGAGAAGAATCAGCGACACACTTTGTTCCATACAAAGGGAGTTGTGCAGGACCGGTCGATTCGCATCATCATCGACAGCGGCAGCTGCAACAATCTGGCGAGTACCATGCTGGTAGAAAAATTGTCGTTACCCACTCGTAAGCATCCAAACCCATATTACATTCAATGGCTTAATGATGGTGGTAAAATAAAAATTTCCCATTCTGTGTGTGTTCCTTTTTCCATGGGTGCTTATTCTGATTTTGTCGATTGTGATATTGTTCCCATGGAAGCATGCTCTTTATTACTTGGTCAACCTTGGCAATATGATATTGATAGCTTACATCATGGTCGTTCCAATCATTATTCATTCATGTTTAAGGGTCAGAAAATAATCATACATCCCTTGACACCTGAACAAATTGTTAAAGATGATCTTGCTCGAGCTGCTAAAACTGCTAAACAACTTGATCTGTCTCCATCTGTTAATACTGAAATCAAGTTGAATGCTCCTGTTTTACTTGCTACACGTGCTGATTTTGCTGATCTACGCGCTGCTCATTTGCCATGCTTTGCACTTGTATGCTCTAGTGTGCTCGTTTCACTTGATGATGCACCATCTTTGGATATTCCCCCTGCGGTCGCTAACATTTTGCAGGAGTATGCTGATGTGTTTCCCAAAGACTTGCCACCGGGTCTCCCACCACTTCGTGGCATTGAGCACCAGATCGATCTCATTCCAGGTGCACAGCTTCCAAACCGCGCACCATACCGTTCCAATCCGGATGAGACGAAGGAGATTCAGTGCCAGGTGCAGGAATTGCTTGATAAGGGTTACATTCGTGAGTCTCTTAGCCCTTGTTCAGTTCCTGTATTACTTGTTCCAAAGAAAGATGGGTCATGGCGTATGTGTGTAGATTGTCGTGCTATTAATAATAGCACCATTCGTTATCGACACCCTATACCACGCCTTGATGATATGCTAGATGAGCTTAGTGGTGCCATTATTTTCACTAAAATTGATTTGCATAGTGGCTACCATCAGATTCGAATGAAATTGGGTGATGAATGGAAAGCAACTTTTTAAACGAAATTCAGTTTATATGAATGGTTAGTTATGCCGTTTGGATTGACTAATGCTCCCAGCACTTTTATGCGATTGAGGAGGATGGACGAGCTGCGCATGGAGGAACTGATCCGGCCGCGCGCATCGGTAATCAGAGGCGGAGCCTCCCAGGACTAGGGACGTAGGTCGCGTGTCGGCCAGGGGCAAAGCTCGTCAGCGGCACGTCTAGGACGCGAGCCATGACCTCCCCCACGCCGACCCCTACCCGAGAATTGGCATTTCTTAACAGCACTACTAACGACGCTGAGTTAGAGCGAGCGTCTAGACTTGCCATAGGTGAATATAATGATCATGAATAAATCTGCAAGCACATAGATAAATCATTGTAGCATTTCCCAAGGGAAGTGAGTGTTCCAAGGGTATCGTATCTGTGGAAGGCAATGACGGATATCAAGACTTATGCTTTTGCACCGAATGTAAACCATGAGATAGAGATAGAAGACAACAACTCAAATACAGGGGTAAGATAAATGATAGGATAAGGGTAGTGTGACACACACTCTGATCTATCTCTACACAAGCACACTACGGCGTAGGAGGGACCATACGGAGCTAGCTGTAGGTTCTAAGGTACTATACATACAAGAGTTAGTTGATACAAGAGAGAAGCACAATGCATTGCATGATTGGAGGTTTAGTACCGAGGTACAAACGGGGAGATAGCCCGCGACGACCAGCACTATGCAAAACTATCCTTTAGACTCCTACAGCAATACCCCAGCACAGAGGGTTTCAAAGGGTCCAACAGCTGTCACCACTGCGGCCTACCTCTATCGTTACGGGGGCAACTCATAACTAACGAAGCTACACAACCCAGGCACCATGCCTGCGTTGCAGCTAGACTTCATCCGGCCCGGGCTGTTGTGACCCAGGGTGAAGCCACCAGATAACTGGCCAACTTAGACCGAGTACCGTAGCTTAAACACAAACCTCATGCAACACAATAATGCTATCATTCTAGATCAAACAAGGGCTAGCCATACAAACGGATATGAACTCTCTTATGTCTAATCAACAAGATCAAATGGTCGTGTTCGTGAAGAACACGAGCCTCTAACTTATGAACAAACACATAAGGAATGAGAAAACCATCCTTCAACTAGATCGAGCGGGAGTGTTTATGAAGAACACAAGCCTCTAAATGATGAACAATGGATGAACTCAAGAACATATCAATCACATGAGCTACCATAACTTTATATGAAATAGTTAAATAACAAAAGTAGATCAAAGTCATACAAAGAAATAAAGGTACAAGAGAACTCATACCTAGATCCCAAAGTTGACTTGGAACCTGAATAAGAGCTACTCTAGCCTTCCCCCTTGCCTTGGAAACTAAAAGTGAGAGGAGAGTCAAGAGAGATGTGTGTGAGAAATGGGAGCCTCTCCCCTTCTATTTATAGGCAAGGACCAGGCTTGCTTTGGGCACCAAATGTCACCAAAACACCTCGGGCTGTAGCAAGTGACCAATGAGCAACCACCACGTGGAAGGCCACGATGGGGTGCCACTAGGTCGGTTCGGCCGATCCTAGGATCGGCCGACCATCTAGGGCGGCCCCACCTGGTGTGCTTCCTCATGGTGGCTTGCAGGTGGGCCCTCTGAGCTTTCCCCGGTGCATGGCTTTTGGGAATCCTAGGTGGGCCTATGGATCCATGTGATGTCCATGTGTCGCTCTCTGATTCGTCGGTGAGTGCCTTCCTTGGATCAGTGGCGTGGATGCCACCTATAATCAGTGTGGCAACCACCTTCTCAACTAAGTTGGCATGCATCATTCCATAGAAGGTGGGTTTCCATCTCTTTTCATACTCATTTCACCTATATTCAAATAATCTCCAAGGACAAGTGGAACTACATTATTCATACCAAAATGAGAGTAATAAGTGCATGTGCCTCTACTTATGTGAGAATATTGACGGCTAAAAGTGGTAATTAACAGCCGTCAACACATAACTCCAGGCGGCGTCCATGGCGAGTTGCAAACATGTTTCAGTGTATGTTTCTAGTGTATGTTCTTTGTGTTTGTGAGACATTGGTACCCCTGGGTCCCCACCAGCCAGGGTCACGACCGTCCCTGACAAGTGGGTCCGGCCCAACAAAAGACTCACCGACCTGACAGTGGGCCCTATAGACCTAATCTACAGCCCGGACGACTTCCTGAAGACCTTATCCGATACGACTAGAAGACTTGGAGTACACGTCAAGACATCGGCTGCACCGACAGACCTTCCAAAGATTGCGAGACACAGTTGTAATAAACTAGAGTTAGGACTCCTGGTCGTAACCGACCAGGACTCTGGGCGACCGACCTTGTCTGCTGGCCAATATAAGGTGGGCAAGGCGTTCCCCGATGTACGCATTCTCAATCAATCTACACCACCAACTAGACGTAGGGTTTTACTCTCCGGAGGCCTGAACCAGTATAAACTCGTCGTGTGCTTGTGTTTCGTGTGCTCTAGCATAACCATGGAGTCCTTAGCTCTAGATCTCCTCCACCGAACAAATAAACCACTAGGGTTGACCCCCTGTGGACTGTTCAGATCTAAACCTCTGACAGTTGGCGCACCAGGTAGGGGTAGATCCCGAGCTCTTCGTGCGACTTCGATGGCTTCATCCAATAGTGTCGTCTTCCTCGCAAGCATGGCGGACTTCCTCGCCAACACCGTCGACATCTGCTTCGGCTCCATGCCGTCGGATCTTGCCGCTCCAGCCACCGGCTTAGTCGTCCTCGACAACATCGCAACCACCCCCGTTCAGCAGGTCGAATCCGACCCACTGACAGAAACCCAGCTACCCACACCTTACGATCTTGTCACGGGGTTCGACTGTGTTGCAAGCATGCTTCCGGACACCATAAATATCTGTGAAAGCATCAAGCACTCTAGCAAGTCCAAGGCGTCCTCATCACACATGCCTTTCGGCATGCGGAACACAGTCCGTGTCGTCTCCGACCGCACGAGGAAGCAGATCCAGATCCAATCTGTGTCGAACTCGTCCAACACGCAGGCCCTGACTTGTGGAAACCGCAGGGACCCCTCAGACGGTCTTTGCCCCATCCACAAGAAGGCAATGCACACTGCCCATCAATGTCGTCCATTAAAGAAGCTTCGTCAACCTACTCCTCCAGCATCGACCCAAGGTCACCAGATCCATCGACCCACGCAGTCTCCGAACTGTGGTGAGTTCCAAGTCACCCGCGTTATCCTCACACCTAACAACTATGGCGATGAGGTCTGGGCACATCTCAGCTTCCCAGATCACGAGTCCTTCGTGGTCTCCACAGACGTACCTGCTCAAGCCGGCGAGACTGAAACTCAACGACTGCAACGTGAAGCTGACAACATGCAAGAGCTCAACGCCGCCAGGCGGAAGTAGATCAAGCTGCTCAGGCTGCAGCTGATCAAAATAATGCGGCAGCTCAGGCCAGTGCAGCGGCTCAGGTCGGTGCGGTGGCTCAGGCCAACACTCAACTGAACAACAACGGGCCACCCCTTGGGGGTCAAGTCGCAGCACAACAGCCACGCCAAGACGATCCACCACTACGATGTCGCCTGCGTGCAAGAGACCTTCAGAGAGATTTCGAAGAAGCTGGACACGAGGTCTTTAACTCTCCCCAAGCCAACTTAGGTGCCGTCCTGGCACATGTTGGTCTATTGCCAGATACTCTAGCAGTACGATGAGCTCTTGCTCACATCTGGGTCGCCACAACCCATGTGGAAGAATGGAGTCAAGGCTACAGCAGGTTGGCACAAAGCCAGCACTCCAGGAGCAGATTGGTACGACCTCGTACCAACAACAATGCTGGCAACGCCCCTCTTCAGCCCATAGCTGAGGAAGGAGGTGGTGAAAAATGAGGTGGTGCAACAACCAAACATCGGTGCCAATGCAAGACCTCGAGCTGCAGCAAATGCGCCGCTCAGAGCCGCACAGGCTCCCCGGGCCAATCAAGAGCAGGAACGACGTGAACGAGATGAGCGGGAGATCCAACACCGCACCGACTACGATCGCATTAACAATCCCCCGGACCCTCTTAATGCCAACAACCCGATTCAAGCTGCAGACCCCTGGGTGCTACACGATGAAGAGCTCCCGCATCGTGCGAACTACGACAAAGCCAATGACCCGCCCGATGATTTATACGTCGCACGCCGGGGCCTCGTGTTGATTTCAACGACCATCCCGACGCTAGAGCAATCAACAACTTCGTGGCCTGTCATGCAATCTCCGGAGCAAGAGATACCCGAAAGACTTCAAGCCAGCCATTGAAAAATATGATGGTCGCTTTGACCCAAATATTTGGCTAAAGATGTATTCCATCGCTGCTCAGGCTGCGGGTGGAAGTGAAGATCACATGGCGGGTTACTTCCCCTTGGTGATTGGTAAAGCGCCACTCTTGTGGCTAGATAATCTCCCTGCAGAGTCTATCACCTTGTGGGCAAGTATCTCACGGTTGTTCGCAATGAACTACCATGCTACCTACAACCGTCCCGGCAACACTCATCACCTCGCTAGGGTGACCATCAAGACTAGTGAAACTCTTCAAGATTACACCAATCGGTTCTTCGAAAACCGCAACCAACTTGCTAGTATCAAAGATGAAGACGTCATCGACTACTACAAGAAAGGCGTCACCAACATTAAGCTCTTCGAGAAGATCCATGAGGTTGGGGCAAAAACTATGCCGACCTCATGGCTTACGTCGACAGGCTCGTCGATACTCAAGACGCTATTGTCCACGACTTCAAGGGTAATAGAGCTGACGATGCATCAGCTGCCTTGGTCTCTGACGCTGCCGCCAAGTCACGCAAGCGACATGGCTAGGTCTTAATGGCCAACATTTCGAGAGGGTCTACCTTTCTCCATGAGGAGTTCCAAGAAACTCTAGATGACATCTGTCAGTTCCATACTGGCGCCAAGCACACCATGCGCGAGTGTGAGGAGTTGAAGCGCGCCCTTGGCATCCCTGAAGAGCCCAAGCCGGCCAAGAAGACCAACAACGGTGATGGCTGCTATAATAGTCGCTACAACAACAACCGACGCTACAATGACCGCTACGGCCGACCTGATCGGCGTGACGACCACGACCGGCGACCTTATCGTCGTGATGATCGCTGTGACGACCACCGTGACGATCACCATGATGATCGCTGGGACGACCGTCGAGATGATCGTACCAAGGATCGATGTGATGACCGTCACAATGAAGGTGATCGCCGCAAGGAACAGACTCCTCCTCCACCACCTCCAGGTGGCAATCCCAACGGCACCTTCCAGGCTACCAACAGGGAGATCAACTTCATTGTTGGAGGTCGCAGGGCCGCCCAAAGCAACAGACAATAGCGCTCCAGGGCGAGGGAAATTGGTCTCGTCAACACAGGAACTTCCGAACCTCTCAGGTGGTCAGAGTTCCATATAACCTTCTTCAGGGAAGATCATTGGTCCACATACCAGATCCCGAGACCTACCTGTTGGTCGTTAACCCCATGGTCGATGGGGCAATACTACCCAAGACCCTCATCGACGGAGGGAGTAGCCTCAACATCATATTCACAGAGACCTTGAAGAGGATGAAGTTTGACTTCAAGGAGATGACAGCCTGCGATGAGCCCTTCTACGGGGTTGTGCCTGGCAAAGCAGCATTACCCTTGGGTCGTGTTTGCCTTCCAGTCACTTTCAGCACTGACGCTGACTACCGCACGGAGTGGCTGACGTTCGAGGTGGCGGACTTCCTCTCCTCCTACCATGCCATCCTGGGTCGTTTGTTGTTGGCTCGGTTCATGGCCATCCTGCATCATATGTACCTCATCATGAAGATGCCGGCACCAAACGGGATTCTCTATGTCCACAGGGACATCATGGTCTCCAATAGATGCGAGGACGAGACTCTCGACCTCGCCTCGACATCTACCTACGCCGTTGCAACTTCAGTCATGGTTGCTGAAGCCTCCAAGGTCGACGTCACCACGCTTGAAGTACCTGAATAGAAGCGCATTGCAACTATCTTGGACGCTAGTCCTATAGTGAAGATGGTCTGCCTCGGCCTGCCCGATGCAGAAAAACAAGTCACTATCGGGGCTGACCTGGACCCGAAATAGAATACACGCTCACAAGTTTCCTCCGGGATAACACTGACATATTTGCATGAAGTCCATCACATATACCTGGTGTCCCAAGGAGGCTGGCTGAGCACTCCCTGGATGTAAGCTAGATGGCAAGACCTGTCAAGCAAAAGCTTCGTCGCTTTGCGAAAGATCGAAGGGAGGCCATAGGGGTAGAAGTGTGCAAGCTCTTAGCTGCTGGATTCATCTGTGAATGTAAACACCTGGTTTGGCTCGCAAACCCGGTCCTTGTACCTAAGAAGACTGGCGGATTAAGAATGTGTATCGATTAAACTGACCTCAACAAGCACTACCCCAAGGATCCTTTCCCTCTTCTACGTATTGACCAAGTCGTGGATTCCACGGCCGCCAGCACCCTATTGTGCTTTCTCGACTGCTACTCAGGGTATCACCAGATAACCCTGAATCCTGACGATGAGGACAAAACAGCGTTCATCACGCCTAATGGCATCTACTGCTATAAGGTCATGACCTTTGGCCTGAAAACGCTGGTGCCACGTACCAGAAGGCGATCCAAAAGTGCATGGAGTCTCAGATCCATCGCAATGTGGAAGCCTACATCGACGATGTGGTCGTCAAGACCGACGAGGACAACTTCATCGCCGACCTTGCAGAGACCTTCGCCCACCTTTGCGCCTATCAATGGAAGCTGAACACAACCAAGTGTGTCTTCGGTGTCCCTTCCGGGTTGCTTCTGGGCTTGGTCGGGCACCGAGGCATCAAGGCTAACCCTGTCAAGGTCGATGCTATACGCAACATGGTCAAGCCATCTTGCAAGAAGGACATCATGAAGCTCACCGTCATGATGGCGACTCTAGGTCGTTTCATCAGCAAGCTCAGGGAAAAAGGTCAGCCTTTCTTCAAGCTATTAATGAAAGCATATAAGTTTGTGTGGGACAATGAGGCGCAACAAGCCTTTGACAAGCTCAAGGAGTCTGTCACCTCACCACCAATCATGACGCCTCCCAAAGCGAAGGAAGCACACGTCCTCTACATCTCGATGACCACCAATGTGGTCAGCACCGTTCTCGTTGCGGAACGAGAAGAAGACGGGCAGGCCTATCTTGTCGAACGACCTGTGTACTACATGAGTGAGGTCCTGGCCGACGCTAAAACACAGTATACACAGCCTCAAAAGCTGCTCTATACGCTTTTGATTACATCAAGAAACCTCCGGCACTACTTCCAAGATCACACGATCAAGGTGCCTTCGTCCTTCCCGCTAGGGGAGATTCTTCGCAACCGTGACGCCAATGGCTGCATCATCAGGTGGTCCATCTATCTCGGCGAATTCGACCTTGAGTTCTGCTCTAGGCAGGTGATCAAGTCTCAGATCCTTGCCGACTTCATGTCAGAGTGGATAGAGATCCAGATGCTACCGTCTACGGAGCAACCTGAGCATTGTATGTACTTCGACGGCGCACTCAATCTTGAGGGCGCTGGGGCAGGCGTGTTGCTCATCTCTCCTAAGGGAGACCAGCTCAAGTAAGTGCTTCAAATCCACTACAAGGCCTCCAACAATGGAGCAGAGTATAAAGCTCTTATCCATGGACTTCGTATTGCGGTGTCTCTGGGCATCAAGCGGCTGCTTGCTTACGGTGATTCCAAGGTCGTCATCGAGCAAGTCAACAAAAATTGGGATTGTGTCAAGGACACAATGGATGCTTACTGTGCTGAGGTTCAAAAACTCGACGGCCACTTCGAGGAGATCGAATTTCATCATGTTCCTCGTGACAATAATGTCGCTGCCGACGTCCTCTCCAAATTCGGCTCCAAACGAGCACTAATTCCAGTCAGTGTGTTCGTTCAAGACCTGCGCAAGCCGTCCATCAAGACGCTAGACCTGGACAACCCGGCCCTAGACCAACCAAAACCAATGCCTGCACCTCCTCGTGACGTGCTGATGGCAGAAGCAGAAGACGACTGGCGTCAATAATTCATGGACTACCTGGTCTATCAGTTGGTTCCAGAGGACAAGTCAGAACACGAAAAGGTCACACGGCGTAGTGCTAAATACGTCGTCATCAAAGAAGAGCTATATTGAAAAGCAGCCTCTACTGGTGTGCTGATGAAGTGCATCTTGTGATCAGAGGGTACTCAGCTCTTGGCTGAGATACACAGTGGCGAGTGTGGCTGCCACGCGGCGTCTACCAATCTGGTCAGCAAGGTGTATCGATCTGGCTTTTATTGGCCCATGGCCATGAGCGATGCCAAAGACCTTATCAAGAGGTGCAAAGGATGCCAATTCTTTGCTAAACAGCAACACCTTCCTGCTCAAGCTTTGCGCACAATCCCCCGGCTTGGCCCTGCGTCATGTGGGGTTTGGACTCTATAGGTCCGTTCAAAACCACTCCTGGCGGCTACAAGCGCATCATCATCGATGTGGACAAATTCACCAAGTGGATTGAGGCCAAGGTCACGTCGGAGGAAGTTGCCAAATTCATCAAGGAAATCACCCACCGCTTCGGTGTGCCCAACAAGATCATCACCGACCTTGGTTCAGCCTTCACTAGCTCTGCGTTCTGGGACTTTTGCCAGGACAGCATGATTGATGTCTACTACTCATTGGTCGCCCACCCTCGGTGCAATGGCCAGGTCGAGTGTGCTAATGGCATGGTCTTACAAGCTTTGAAAGATCACATCTTTGACGATGCCACCAATTATGCCTCTCGTTGGTTAGCAGAGCTTCCACACGTAATATGGGGTCTCTGGACTCAAGTCAGCTCGATTACGGGCTTTTCGCCCTTCTTCTTGGTTTACAGTTCAGAGGCCATCCTCCGTACCGACGTTGTCTTCGGTGCGCCTCACATACAACACTACGATGAAGGAGCAGCAGAGAAGACTCGTCGATTCGACCTTGACAGCCTTGAAGAAAACAGAGTGGTGGCTGTAATGCGGCAGGCACGCCACAACTAGCAGCTACGTCGTTACCTTGATCGCAACGTCAAGGAGTGCTCCTTCAATGTTAGTGACCTAGTTCTTCGTCGGATCCAAAAAACTGACGGGATGCACAAGCTTTCCGCCCCATGGGAGGGCCCCTTCATCGTCATCGAAGTCATCAGCTCGTCTACCTATCGCCTCCAATGGGCGACGGGCAAGGAGTTCCAAACCCTTAGAACGTGGAGCACCTATGACATTTCTATCCGTAGAATATGTATTTACTAAGATATATACCCCTTACTTTTGTCAATTTAGTTGAATAAAGATTAGTTTTTCGACAGTCTTCTGTCGACCTTTGAATTTACTGTCCCTTTCCTATGTTGTGCTGTTTCCCCTCCCCCTCGACATGCTCGGGGGCTTGGCCTTGCCAACTAATGGGTCGTTAAGACCTGAGAGTGATGTATTTTCCTCCCCCTCGACATGCTCAGGGGCTTGGCCTTGCCAACTAAAGGGTCGTCCGACCTGAGGATTGTTTGTTCTTATGATTGCTTGCTTCTTACTTGTACGAGCTTGATTGTGTGGTTGCTAAACCCGAGTCCCACACTCCTCTCGTGCATTGATCACATGTAAGTCTCCCCACTAAGCTTTGTGGTCGATAAGCCATCCTCTTCATGAGAAGTGGTTAGTGAGTAAATCACAAATTAAAAAACACAAAACTGCTTCTGAGCTGTCAAGTTCATATGAGTAAGAGTCTTGCATGATTAAGAGAAACTAGTACATTGTTTTTACACAGCACAAGAACGTTGTGCTCCGGCCAACAAAAGGTACAACAGTATTCTAACTAAGTTACAACACGACTACTCCTCGTCTTCTTTGAAGGTGATGTCTTCTACAATCTTGTCGGCTGCAACGTCCACCTCTGCCTCCAAGGCCTTGAGGTCGGCCTCTATGTTGGGCCCTGCCCCGATCTTGGCGACTGTTGATGGCTATTATCCACTCATTTTATACCCATCAACGTGTACATTTTGGCATGAGAAATGATCATCAACACTAGAATAGGGCTTAAACTAATCATTTCCACAAGTGTTGGTGATTATACAAATACAGGTGACTAGCACTAGAAAGAGGAGTAAAAAGCACAAGTCTTTGATCCAAGTACTTCAAGCTCAGCCAATGAGGGGATGCCACCTAGGATTCCCCTGGATCACTGATGTCATCAATCCAAGAGAGGCAAGACCGACGAATCACGGATCACCACATGGACATCACTTGGATCCATGGTCCCACTTATCCCCCTAAACCATCGGGAAACATGGCATGCACCGGGGAGTGACTTCAGGACCCACTGGTCAGCCACCTGGAGGAAACACAAGCCAGGAGGCCGCCCTACGGGTTCGGCCGACCCTAGGATCGGCCGATCCGACCTAGGGTCCATTCATCCTAGCCTTGCACGTGGAGGTCTCCCATTGGCCACTTGATGCGATCCCGAGCGTTTTGGAGCACTTTGAGCCCTGGAGCAAGCCTCCCCCTTGCCTATAAATAGAAGGGGAGGGGCCTCATTCTTGGACACACACTTCTCCTCCTGCTCTTCATTTTGGCCCTGGAGCCTCTCTCTTTAGGAGAGGAGAGCTCTTTGTATAGGATTAGTGCTAGGAAGTGAGGTGGGAAGCTTGGGGCCATGTGATGGGGACGTGGGTGCCCGATCTTCCGTCAGGTGAAAGATAACTCGTTTAGGGCGGATGTGACGCACCGATCCGGCTTCAGATCCAAAGACCTGGACCCCTACAATCTTAGCACCACGATTCCTCTGGTTATCAACCGTGTCACAATCCGGTTGACCTCGCCGCGAAGGCTAATCCCTGCCTGCGAAACAAAGAACACAAGCAAGAACTCGAAAGAAGCAGCTCTCAAAATAGTGACTCTGCAGATGAATGATTAACACACGAAAGTTGGGGTTTCACAAACCGATAACGGCGACTATTCGACGATAGAAAATTCTAAGCAAAACCCGCCTCTAAACCGGCAGCGGCTACTGAGTTTATGGAGAGGGAGGGTCGTCCTAGGGTTGTGGGAGACCAGGAGGGGGCGCCCACGACTTGGGCCAAGGGCCCGACTCGATACACGGCCAAGTTGGCCCAAAATAGGTGGCGCAGCACCTTGTCGTGGTCACACAGCATGATCCACGAGACTTCTGGAGCTAGGACCAGAACCAAATCGACGGTGTCGTCGTCCTCTTTCCAACGAGTACTTATACGCCTCGTTTCGACGTCGTATGATGGAGTTATCGCCGAAACCGTGCGTAAGTGTAGGCTGAATCCGAGATGGACGTGGCAGCTGAGTCGGAGACGAAGTCCAACATGGGAAAGGTTGTGGCGTATGTGTGTTCAGCATGGTGATGTCCTCATCACCATGTCATGTTCATGACATCTTGATAGAGGCGGAGTGCCCAATCTTTCAGTGAGTGGAGATAACTTATATCTGGTGGGAGGCGACCCTCACGATCCGACTACGATGAGCGAGACTCGAAGCGCCAATGCAATCGCTGAACGAACTCCCGATGGTTACCAACCCTGCTGGCGCAAGATCAGCCTGATCACGAAGATCGATTCCTGTGTGCAATCGAAGAACGAACAAGAATCTGAGGCGAGCAATCTTAATATCACTCGAAGGTGCAGTTCTGAATCACAGAGGACATCACATATTTGTGCGTGTTCTAGTGTAGCTAAAGCTAGATGTAAAACAAAACTCCAGTTGTAAATGATACAAGGCTCTGACTAATGAAGGGGGCGTAGCCCCTAGGGGAGGTGCGGCCAGCAAAGGCGGCGCCGCCCCTAGCATCGTGGGTACGGGGGTGCAACCCTAGGCACCCTCTTTGGCCAGTCCTAGGCGCCCACGCACAAGGCCTCCTATTGGGCCAGCCCTCAGTCTTCTGGGCCTTCATTCTTCAGCATCATGACGAAGTTGAACTCTCTTGCACGGGCCCGAGTAATTGGCCCAGAAGGTGGCGCTGAAGCAGGTGCTGCTGGCGCTAGAGTAGGAGAAGGTGCTGCTGGTGTAGATGTACTCGTGGTGTCCTCATCACATCTTCCTCAAGAACGATCCTCAGCAGTGCCTTTGTTCTTCATCTAGACTAAAGTGAGTATTTCGACATTTTCTATTTAGGCTAAAGTCATACGCATGCATAGTTGCTTTGTTCTTGTGTTCTTCGTTTGTTCTTGATTTAGAGGCTTGTGTTCTTCGAACACAACCCTTTCGATCTAGTAGACTTGGATCATAAGTTTGCATCTAGTTTGCCAGCTTGTCTATTAGAGTAAAGTTGATGCTCCTGCATATCTCTAGTTAGATCAAAGTGCATTCGTGATCATGCATGAGTGATATATCATACCTTGAGCTAGTGCCAGTATCTCCCTCACGGATTCGTAGTTCCGTATTTATACGGAGTGCTATAGTCGGGCTATCAGGACGTCAGACGGTGTCCGGCTATAGTAGTAGTCAGTGGTGCAGACGTGGTGTCTGGACCATAGGTTATCTTGCGAATATCAAGTACATTCGCGTAACGATAGAGGTAGGCCACAGTGGTGACAGCCAGTTGGACCCTTTGGAACCCTCCGCGCCGGTGTACCGGGTAGGGCCCCGTTGCCAGAACATATTGCCTAGCCTTAAACAGTTAGGGTGGGTTGGCGCCCAAGGTGAGTGTTATACCTGAGAGACCATGCTAGACTCTGCGCTCGGTCAAGCAGATCCTTTCTACCTATCCTATCAATTAGTGTTGTGTCCTTAGACCATCTATACTAGAGTAGAGGATAGTGCACATCGTTCCTTGGATTCGATACCCTTGGAATACTCTTCTTCCTTGGGGAAGTGCTACAACAGTATTTCCATGTGCTTGCGGTATACCCGGTTGCACTTATAGCTCCCTCTAGGTGTACAACTAGTGGTGACGTTAAGAAGCGCCAACAAGCATTTCTGGCGCCGTTGCCGGGGAACGGTTGCTGTTTCTATCTTCGAGCCTAGTGGTCTTCGTATCTTTTTATCTTTTCCTTTTTGTTCTACCTTTACCCCTGGTACCCTTTTGAGATGCCTTCCTGTCAAAGCCTCTCTACACCTAGGGGCGAGTTCGTCTTAGAGCAACCCTCAACTTCCTCATCTTGCTGCGAGCTTCGTCCCGGCTTTATAGCCATGGTTCCGAATCGACCTTTCTCTGGAGCGATCAGTGATGATCCTAATGTTCATTTAGAGGAGTTCGAGGACTTGTGTTCGTGCTTGGTAATTCCAGGAATGACACAAGAAACTTTGAGGTGGAAATTATTCCCTTTCTCTCTCTCGTAGATAGAGCGGAGCGATGGTACACCAACATAGCAGAGCATGTGAATAATTGGGGAGAACTACGAGAAAACTTTTGTGACTCGTTCTCCCTTTATGAACGCATAGAGCTCTTGACTGTGACCCGTAAGCACTGAGGCTCCTTCTGGAATATCACTCATGGTGGTGAAGTTCAGCTTGCCCTGACGGACTTGCATCATCGGCTTCTTAGTTGGATTGGCCGGCTTGGTCCCTGCACCTTGATTTTGGGGGTGGGGCTTGTTCTGCTTGGGCTTGGGGCAATCACTTATGTAGTGCCCCGGCTGGCCACAATTGTAACAGCGGCGTTCACCGGTGTTACGTGGGGGTGCGTTAGGCTTGGGAGCCTGCTGCTGAGTGTTGCGGAACTGGAAGTTCCCTGAAGGCTTGCTCTGGGAAGGCTTCATCGTCCAGCGTCCAGTTGAAGATTGCTGGGACGAGTTAGGAACATTCTTCTTCACAAAGCGAAACTTTTTGTTAGTCCCGCTGCCCGAAGCAAAACCAGCCTGCCTCTTTTTGTCTCTCTGGGCCTTTTTCATAGCATCCTCTTGGGATATAGCCTTGTTCACCAGCTCGTGGAAGTTGTTGGGCTCAATCAAGTTCAGCCATTCGTACAACTCACCATCCAGGCCATCACGGAACCTCTCCATCTTCTTGACATCGGTATCCACATGATGCCCACCATACTGGCAAAGGCTATTGAACTTCTGTGCATAGTGATACACAGTGTCACTTCCCTGTCTGAGGGCCAGCAGTTCCCTCATCTTCCTATCCATAAGTCCCTTAGGAATGTGATGGTTTCTGAAAGCTTGCTTGAATTCATTCCAAGTGACAGCATGTCCCTGCTGCATGGTCTTGAAATGATCCCACCACATTAAGGCTTCACCCCGCAGTTGCAGAGCTGCGAAGTTGGCCTTGTTTTCCTCTGAGCATGGCAGCACAAAGGCAGAGAACTTGGACTCAATGGCCTTGATCCACGCCTCAGCTTCCAGGGGGTCTTCCGCCTTGGTGAAGGTCGGGGGCTTCATCCCGATGAACTGAGGGTAGGTGGTGACATGATTTGGCCCCTCATGATTTGCCCCAGGGGGCGGCCTCTGGTTCAGCTGCTGGGCGATCTGTTGCTGCGTCTATAGGATCTGGCGCAGCACCTCGGTCTGAGTGGCCATGAATGCCTCCGACGGCGTCATGGGCGGTGGGGGTGGTAGTTCACCACTGCCCGATGCTCCAAAGCCGTTGGGAGAGCTGCGCGTTGGTCCCACCATCTGAAAATGCGAGCCTTTATTAGACATATAGTCATAATCTTGCTTAGAAGGAAATGACAAGTGCGACATATGCATGACAAAGCTCATTCGTGCAATTTCTCGAAAATTGCAGCAACACGTCATAAGAAAAAAATTTCGTATCCAACAGCTCAGTCACCGAAAATCCTTCCAATTCTGGTCAATAGATGTAGGATTCCATGCACTTCAAAGTTGGTATTCAATTCCGCAGCGAATTTCCAAGTTGTATGCCCGATGAATTCGAATTGCGAAGATTCGCCTATCTGCCTTGGCCGCAGGCTGTCACCCACCGAACTTTCCATAACTCTCATTACCCTCATGCAAACATGCTGAATTTTGGTGAGTGCGGTCATCACAATATTTTGCCCAACTTTGGTATTCAACGCATGAAAAGATTTCGACGTTCACTAGCTCGAAAAATTTCCTTGCCAAGATTCAGCCTAGCTGTTAGGACAGCAGCCCGAACTGGAGTAAAAATTGCATAATTCTCAATAGAGAAGTACACAAGTGCTGAAATTTTGCGAGCGCGATCGTCATAAAATTCTGAACAAGTTTGGTATTCAACACAAGACTTGAATCTGACCACAAACAGCTTAAACGCTTTCTTTACAACAAACACTGCAGAAATGGTGTTCAACCAAGCATTACATGGATGCCAAGTTTTGGGGATCACCACATACATCAGGGGTTACAATGCAGTTGAGCTGCACAAAAGAATACTCCTACGTTAGCCTACCACAAAAACCAACCAACGGCTACACACGGAGTATGGAAACCCTACTACAACACTACGGCAACCTAGTTGCCGACCGAAGCGTCACTAGCGGCAGGTGAAGCAGGTGGGGTCGGTGGCGGTGGTCCAGCCTGACTCGCCTGGTCGAGCCCAGACTGACCCTGCTGCTCCTCTGGTGGTGCCTCCACTGGGGGTGGTGGCTGCAGAGCCACGATGGCCTACAGAGCTGCCACCTGTACCTCAGCCTCCTCAACCTGCTGCTGCATCTCGGCGATGTTCTGCAACAGCGCCAACCTCTCGATGTCCCTAACGTCCACGTCCTCCTGGAGGGTAGTGGTCTGCGCCTCCAGGTCGAGGATCCGCTGCAAGTGGTCGCCTCGCTCCAGCTCCAACTGGAACCTCCTGGTACGAAGCCAGTCGTTCTCCTACTGGGTCTGGAAGAGAGTAAAGCTCTGCTGCTGGTAAGCTACTGAAAGACTATGCCAGGCCAGCCGAGCAGACTCCAAGCGCTGGCTGACTATCGTCGCGGTGGTGTAGCGCAGCCCCTGAAGTGTGAACAAGACGTCGAGGCAACGGGTCAGCGTCCTCGTGACGTCCAGTGGCTCTGCCTGCAAAAGAAGCTCCTGAAGGTGGTCCACACGGTCCAGCCACGCTAGGTCGTGCGGGCTCACTGCCGTGAACAGCCCAAACGGTGAGAGGGCCACCACTGTCGGGTTGTGGTCACAAAAGTCCGTCAACACCCGGAGGGCGGCTGACTCGACAGACTCGTGCCCCCGAAAACCCTAGTACATGAAGCTCAAGTCGAACTAGTCGGGGTGGACCGGGTGAAGCGGCACGGTGACGGTCACCCTGCAACGAGGAACGCCCAGGCGCTCAAACTCGGCCACCTCGTAGACTGGTGGAACGGTGTAGCCAGCAGCGCTGAGTGGCTCCCACGCAAGGCGTGGAAAACCCTCCCAGTGTAGCCTGTCGGTGCGGACCGTACCGTCAGCGCTGTACTCGAAAAACACAGGGGCAGCCATCTGTACAAAAGATGTAACGCATGTCAGGACTCAAAGAGAGCAACATGTCAAATGGTGCAAAATCTGGCAGCTGTGAATAAAAATTCATAACTCACAAACCAGAACCCCAAAAATTCTCAAATTTCACCAGCTACTCCGTAAAGTTTTTATGCACAATTTTGGTATTCAAAGGTTGAGCTAGATCATTTCGGAACAAGGCCGAAAGATGCAAAGTTCAAAGTTCTGTCCTCTGAAAAACAGCATGACCTAGGTTCACTAAAAAGGGTATAACTCAAGATCTACAGAAGCTATGACCATGAATTTTTGCGAGCAAAAACTAAATTAGATATGGAGCAACTTTGGTATAGATCAACCAGTCTAATTACTCCTAGAACAGGGTGCAAAAATTCAAACTAACAGCCATACAAAAACTTGGACAGCACAACACCTATACATGAGAGGTAGAGCTAGAACACAAAAACCACACACTAGCAAGATATTCCCTTAGAGAGCATACAAGACGTGTTTTGGGTCCATTTTTAAGTTGTTTTCGATTTTTAACATGATGCACAACGTCCTATTCGTCCTCACACGGCGATTAAGCCAAAAATCGAAGTTAGTGCCGGTGGCAAGGCTTTTTATTCGTCTCTCCTTATAATAACTAGTCGAGAGCTACTCGGTACTCACTTAGCGACTAACGAAGCGCTGTTATGTACCTGCAGAAAAGAACCTTCCGTGCCAGCACATCACGGAAGCATCCCCATACAGTACCGTTCACTTATAGAAACGGTATCCATGCGTCAAGCCGCTGCATGGACAGCGTCCAACCTCGAATACGCTCCTTTTTGAATGAAGCGGATCCTTGCCTCGCATATTCACAATGCGGAACGTCCACGTATGGCAAAACGTGGCGAGACACAGACGTGATGGTGGGTTCCCTTTGGATTAGGTCCCATCCATCCCTCACATGACTTCCATGTGGTACCACCACGTATAGCAAAATGTGATGAGACGCAGACGCGACGTGGGTTCCCATTAGAATAGGTCCCATCCATCCCTCACAGAACTTTCTTGTGGCACCATCACGTATGGCAAAACGTGATGAACTAGTATGGTTGTGCAGAAAGTAAGTTCTGACAAGAATAAAATGTGCTGGAAGTTAGCAAAATAAACCATAGATTAATAAGCCAATAGAAAGAACCCAAAAATTCCCTCTAGGGCCTCTCGGTCTAATTCATCCTTAACGGACCAACATATTTTGCAAATCCAAACAATCTTGGCAAATTTTATTCAAAAACCAGTGATTAAAGTTGTTAATTAATCTCTGGTGCATATAATTGCTCTGATGCCAGCTGTGACAACCCGCCCAGGAAAATACCGTACTATCGCCTAAACCAATCCACTTTGGTCATTAAGCAATAATAAAGTATCATCCTGTCGTTAGTTGCCGGGTTAACGCCCGGTGAAATCACTTTACATAGCACAAGTATCGACATATATGCATTAAAACTCACGCGAAGGCGAGTCCAGAGTACATCACATGATTAACATCCAAATCTACCCCGAAGGGTTTAATTATTATAAACCGAAGTCTTTGACATGCAAACAAAGTTCAGAGTTTTGAAAACAGCGGAATTAAACTAAACGGTGCGAGGAGCATCATAGGAGGCCTACCATGATGCCTTCATTCATCGTCTTCTACCCACTCCAGCTCCCAGCCAGGCGGGATCTCTCCAGGCCATTACCTGGAACAACAGATTGCAGCAAGGCTGAGTATACTAATACTCAGCAAGACTTACCCGTCGGTGACAGCTACATCACCAATTCTAGACATGAAAGGCTTTTTGGCCACTGGAGTTTCTTTTGCTGAAAAGCAACAAAGAGTATGTCCTTACTTTCATGATTTTAGCACGAGTTCTAGTTGATTACTCTTTTCTAAGTTAGCAAGCTATTTCAAGCAAAAGTTGGGCAATACGATTAATCAAGCATAAATATTCATAAAGTTCCATCATTAGGGATATCATGGCCAGTTGGATAAGTAGTCTCAGATAACGGTGAGAGGCCGACAATCGATTGATTTAAACCTTGCAAGGTAGACCTAAACACACGGTAGGGTGCCCCCGCGAGGACAACCACCAGGCGGTTCCCAAAAATCCTCGGTTCGGGATAAAAGGCCACAGTCTTCGGTACAGGCTATCTGGCATACACCGCAAGGCACCCGGAATCACACATGCACCACTGGTAGCTAGCCGGGGGACGCATCCCAAGATTAGTCACAGTAAAATCCCTTACCGCCTCATTAAGGTACTAGGCTTACCGGTCCCATTCCCGACAAGTGCTTAGTACGTTCAAACACTTAACCCACGAAAGCCATTGGACCGGAGCCCACATCCCATGCTCTTACCACATGAGCAATCCATTTATAAAGATCTTATGATTCCAACATAAGAACCTATTCTCGCGAGTGACAAGCATCACTCGACTTGTAACGGTCCTATAGCATGGCAGCTACCGACCTAGCATACTAGTAAAGACATAGGTACCTAGGGATTATGCATCTAGGGTTTCATATCAACTCCTGAACGTAAATGCACAAACATCCATAGATAGTTATGTAAATCTCCAAAAACAAATAGGTCAATGCACCGGGGCTTGCCTTCGTTAGCAAAGTTAGCCTGGGGGTCCTCGGTGTCCTCGTTCACTTCCACGTACTGCAGCTCCGCGTCAGCTCCTCCTTCCTCGGCTTCCGGCACGAGCGAGTAGTTACCGTCAGGGAGTTCTACACGGAATGCAATGCAGGGTTCAGGTGGAGTGAGGGATTAATTATTTCATCCAACTCTTGTTGGCCATATTCACCTTGACAAACATTTGATTACTAATTCATTTCCTTAAGGTTACTACATATGAAGGTTTATTCTTTTAATCTTTTTAATAGTGACTGTGTACATATTTAAGCAAATGACACTAATAAATTGCACAAAACAACAAGGGTGTATTTATAGACCCTAATTAAGCTAGGCAACAATTTAATAAGGTTACAAGGAAACAAGGATGATTTTTCCTAATTAATTTTTAATAAGAAGCTTATGTGCACACCAACCTTCAATTGCAAAACAAAATATAAAAACAAGGACAAGGTTCCTTGCTGGCCTTAATAGTTCTAAACATGCTACTGGACCAAGCTTAACTTTGAAAGAGCCACAAATTTAATTATACCCAAAATAAAATTTCCTAGCTACCAAAAATATGAGAAATGCATAATTAAATAAATAAAATGCTTATGCACCCAAACTCATTCCTACAGCTTCTCTAGCCTAAAACAAGTCTAGGAACCCAGCATGTTCATCACAAACACATCTGAAATTTGAACTATGCATTTAAATGTAAATCTAATCATAAATCAAGATTATATATTTCTAGCAGAGATAAAATCATGATAAATACAGAAAAGTTGCCTCTAGGCATAACATGAACATAGCCACAAGTTGAGCACACAAATCAATTTAAATTTCGCTACAAAAATCAATAAGACAGGAATGGCATAAATACCAAGTAATTCATATAAAACGATATACACAGCAACTTTGTGCAAATTTTTGCCCAGACCCTACAAATGATGTGACTAGCAACGTATCCAAAGTTTAGCACCATAGCCTTTCTAGATTTTGAACTACGACAAAATGATGTCAAACTGAATTTGAATTTTCATTCAAAATCTATAAGTCAAAACTATGGTCATGCTTTTCAAAAGTTGTAGGTCTAGTCTCATTGAAACCAACAAAATTGGTTTTGCACTTTTCTGATTTTTCTACGAATTTCTAGGATTTTTCTAAGGTACTGGACTAAACTGTCAAGAAACTAAGTTTCAAATCCTTCCGTCTAGGTCCCTGGTTTCACTGATATGCCCTTGGACTTCACAACTATGCCCTCCGGCGGTGGGGTGAGCTCGCCGGCGGCGAACGGTGGCCGGAGCAGGTGAACAAGCGGCACGGGAGTTCGATTGGACTCACCACTGACCGATTGAGGGTGGTGGCGCGGCCGGAGATGATGCCGGCGAGCGGCGGCGGCGAGGGCGCGGCGGTGCTCCCGCCTCGGCTCGGGTTCCGGCGAAGGGAGGTGCAATGCAGGTCAACACGTGGCCGTGGGAGCTTCTCTAGGTCCTAGGGGAGGGGTTGAAGAGCTTGGCCGGCGGCGGGAAAGGGCGGAGGGGCTACTTCACCGTGGCGGCGGCAATGGCGGGCGGCGGGGCGGTGTGCACGCGCGGGGAGGGAGAGGTGCCGTTTAAATAGAGGGGCGAGGCAGTGGGGGTGCTGGGGAGCTCCTCCTCGAGGCAAGGGAGGGGAGTTAAGGGACGCGCGGGGTGGCAGTCGAGACGTCGGCGACCGGCACGGCGGGGGGTCCGGCCCGGCGCGGACGCGCGGTGCCACGCGCAGCGGGGTGCTTCCCCAGGCGGCTTCCTGCTCGGGCGGCGCGCGGGCGTGATGATGGTGTCCTCGGGGGCGCGGTCGGGCAGAGGGGGGGGGGGTCCGGACGCCGAGGGACAGCGGCGTACGCCGGCCGCCGTGTGGCGGCGCGGGCGCGACGCGCCGGCGCGGCCAGAGCGCGACGTCGCCGTTTTCAAAATTCAAACTGCCCCACTTTGAAGGCCTCAAACCTTAAATTTCAAAGATGAACTCAAGAACCTATAGATAGGACTTCTGTAGATTGATCAATGCTCTACACAATAGGCACTAACCGAGCTCAATTTGATTTCGAATTGAGAAAGAAAACTTGATGCCAAGATGGAAGAAAACTCGGCCCTGAAGAACAGTAGCCAGCAGGTTTGACTTGAATTTTTGGGCTATTTTTACTCCGACTTTCAAATGCCAACCTGAAGATGAAATGTGTCCCTCACAATTCTGCACAACTTTTATATTGGCAGAATTTTGAGTGTTTAGACAAAAATTGGAGAACGTGGCCAAAGTTCTAGAGTGATATATTGGCATCAATGGGGTTTGACCCACTTAGCTAGGGTTTTGACCAATGTAGTTAGTGTTGACTTGTCAAAGGTACTCAGGGCGAGTGTTAGGGAGGTTTTCAAGGTTATGGCCCAGGTTGACCATGATTTGACCGCAGTCAACTGCTTTGACCAGCAATTAGGGTTAATTAAAAACCTGGGATGTCACAGCATCGTCCGAGTCTGTTCTCATTAAGGTTGTAGAATGTTCTACCCCTCATGAGTATGACTCGGGAGACTCTCTTCACCTTTGTGAAGGCGAACGATCGTCACCACTCTCGACCGAGTTTCAGCCTCTTCCCACTGGCCCGTATCATGTTGCTTTCGATCATGATCGAGAGTCAACATCGAGCTTCCACGATGACTCTCTTGAGATAGAGAATTCATGGGCCATGGAATCTTTCGAGGCACAGACTCTGGAGTCCAGAGGAAAGGATTCCACGCACGAGCATGGTAGCTTCATTCTTGATTCACTATACAGACCATGCTCGCATCATGTCCCTCTAGAGTCAAATATGCTTAGTGCGCTGAGCACGCATGAGGGCTGCAATCGCCTTATGGTCCTCTTTTGTAGGAAGCTCAGAAGGTTGGTTGTAGATGTATATGTCTATCATAAACATATCAGATTTTGTGTGTGCATTGTGGCACTAACCTTGCAGCTAAAGCTTTACTGATTCATCAAGGATTGGTGGTGAGACGGGAATGACACCACCAACGATAGCTGCAAGATGAAGTTCTCATGGTCGAGTTTATGACCTTAAATAAACAAAGCACTACCAGGAGATAGCCTGGATTAGCTTAGGTTTTATTTCCCTTTTCGAATAAAAGCAAGAACATGTTTTTAGGATAAGTTGTCCTTCGGGTATTTTTGGTCACTGACCTTTCAGGTGGAGATTGAAAAGAAGAATGGACTGGTGATGCCTACAAACATGTGAGCTGCATCAAATGCAACACCTGAAGTAAGCTCTGGTGAGGGAGTATTTACAAAAGGAAGCTTGATCTCCACACACTTGAGTTTTGTTGCCTAGCAATGCAAACTTCAAGTGTGGGGGAGGTATGTGAGCATCTTGAGTAAAGTTCCTCCTCTACCAAACTTATCCCGGTGTGGCACTGATGTTAGCTCTTGCATCTTGCCCACTAGCTAGGTAAGTCCTGCTTTTGACATAAAACAAAGCCCTTCCGGGAGGTTGCCCGAGGTTCACCGTCTTATGCTCATGCTTATGTCCCTTGTTGATGATAGCTTGATCATGCTTTCATGCTTCCTTTATCTTTGTTCATATGCTCTAGTTTGAATGTTATTGTTCCGGATGTACATTCATAGATTGTTTTAAATTAAGCATGGTGCTTAGGTTAAAATTTGTCTTCTTCAGTCAAAACAAGACATGGTGTCGAGTTTTGATTGATGAACCATGGAGTTATTTTTTCATAGATCTTGGTTGCATATATGCTGACTAACCCCTGCAGAAAATTGTCAAATTTGAATCGGTAAGTCATTGAGCTAAATTCAAATGGGAAGGTAAGTTGAGGTGTCAGATTCATGTTGCACATCATACAAAGGCGGTACATATGACCTCTCAAAGGTCCAAGGTAAGTATATTCCCCTTTGTGTATAATGTGTAACCTTGGTCTAACCCTTTCGAGCAAATGATATGGTGACAATAAAATAAAACAAAAAGAACAAAAATATTTCAATTTGAATAAAGGCTTAATGGTTCTCGAACCAATAGAGTCCATCTTTTGTTTTCATTTGTCATTTGAAGAACAGTACCAGGATCAACCACCAGTGTGGGGGAGTTCTCTCAAGCTCATCATCGACATATCCACTCGAGAACTCCCACATGGGCACTGCACAACATCGACTACGCCTTCATGACAAGAGCAAGGTAAACTAGAGTGAGTCGGCCGCTTTATGGTCAGCCGAATCACCACTACTCTTCCTTGATCTCTTATCCTTCAGAAGCGATGGTATGTGCACTCTCTTCCTCACTCTCCTTTATCCATGAGTTTGAATGAATTTCAATTCATATCCTTTACATCAAACTCAGCAATTCGTGCTATGCTTGCTCTACATGGTTCCTGTGGTTGGCTTGCATATGTTTTATTCCCTACTTATCATCTTGATGCTTGTGAACAAATATCATTAGGGAACTCATGCTTATCTAAGTAGTTGGTGTTTGTGATATGGTTTGATGATATGATCTCCGCTCTTTATGGTTGAATGCTTGGGAATCTTATTTGAAACCTTGAAAATCCTTTGCAAAGCTCCTCTTTGATATGCCACCGTCCTACCAAAGCCATATGATGTTCATAGTTGAAAACCTTCTACTCATATGCTGCTTGTTATTGCATTGAGCTTTGTCAAATTCGGTGACCCTTGTGAGAATTCTTTTCATTACTCTCATGATCAAGATTCATGTGCACACCACCATTTCCCCCTTTGCTATGCTTCTACATTGGAAGTTAGCATTGTACCATTCATCCATTCCACCAAATAAAGCTCCATTGTTCCATGATTTATCCCTCACCAAATATCCAAAAGAGACTGGGCTATACAAAAAGAAAAAAAAGACATGCTCAGAAAAGCATGATGAGAAAAAAAGAGAGAGAAAAAAAGAAAAAGAAAGAGAGATAGCCCATGTCTCGGTAATTTCAAAAAGGAGAGAGGAGAAAATCATGCAAAAAGGAGTTCCATAACTTAGATGGTAATAACTAGTGTCCATTCCAGGGCTAGTGTCCACCTTACCATCACCTCCACATTCATCATATATGTATGGTAATATCTAGCACCCATTCCGGGCCTAGTATCCACCTTACCATACTCACCATATCCATACAAGTGCACATCTTGATCTGATTGTATGATTTGATTTTCTCTGTGGGTCTAGTCTTTGACTTTGCAATATATATGATATAAGTATGCTTTATCCTTTATCCTACCCTGAGCTCCACATATAGCCATCATTAGAAGTAGGATGAAGAAAGGTAATCTAATGCCTTGGTGAGGACATTTACACATTGAGCGATCTGAGAGAATCAAATGAGGAGCTAAGCAAGGTTTTGTTTTGAAAATCTATTGCAAAACCCCAAGTTACTTAACATGATGAGTAGGAGTGATTTGATTCATGACTGTTCCATTCCTCAACTACCCAAGATAGCATGATAGACACTTCACAAAGTTCACGAGTACAAGGTATGGTTTGGAATATCTCTTATGCTTGCTTCATACCTATGGATATCATGTCTCACCTTGATCTTGTTCTTCCCTTCACTCGGGATGAGCAAAGGTCGAGTATGGGGGTATTTGTTGACGGCTGTTTCCACTCATTTTATACCCGTCAACGTGTACATTTTGGCATGAGAAATGATCATCAACACTAGAATAGGGCTTAAACTAATCATTTCCACAAGTGTTGGTGATTATGCAAATACAGGTGACTAGCACTAGAAAGAGGAGTAAAAAGCACAAGTCTTTGATCCAAGTACTTCAAGCTCAGCCAATGAGGGGATGCCACCTAGGATTCCCCTGGATCACTGACGTCATCAATCCAAGAGAGGCAAGACCGACGAATCACAGATCACCACATGGACATCACTTGGATCCATGGTCCCACATATCCCCAAAACCGTCGGGAAACTTGGCATGCACAGGGGAGTGACTTCAGGGCCCACTGGTCAGCCACCTTGAGGAAACACAGGCCAGGAGGCCGCCCTAGGGTTTCGGCCGACCCTAGGATTGGCCGAACCGACCTAGGGTAGGTTCATCCTGGCCTTGCACGTGGAGGTCTCCCATTGGCCACTTGCTGCGATCCCGGGCGTTTTGGAGCACTTTGAGCCCCGGAGCAAGCCTCCCCCTTGCCGTTACCCAAAAAAAAGCCTCCCCCTTGCCTATAAATAGAAGGGGACGGGCCTCATTCTTGGACACACACTTCTCCTCCTTTTCATTTTGGCCTTGGAGCCTCTCTCTCTTTAGGAGAGGAGAGCTCTTTGTATATGATTAGTGCTAGGAAGTGAGGTGGGAGGCTTGGGGTCATGTCATGTTCATGACATCTTCCTCAAGAACGATCCTCAGCGGTGCCTTTGTTCTTCATCTAGACTAAAGTGAGTATTTCGACATTTTCTATTTAGGCTAAAGTCGTATGCATGCATAGTTGCTTTGTTCTTGTGTTCTTCGTTTGTTCTTGATTTAGAGGCTTGTGTTCTTCGAACACAACCCTTTCGATCTAGTAGACTTGGATCATAAGTTTGCATCTAGTTTGCCAGCTTGTCTATTAGAGTAAAGTTGATGCTCCTGCATATCTCTCGTTAGATCAAAGTGCATTCGTGATCTTGCATGAGTGATAGAGCATACCTTGAGCTAGTGCCAGTATCTCCCTCACGGATTCGTAGTTCTGTATTTATACAGAGTGCTATAGTCAGGCTATCGGGACATCAGACGGTGTCCGGCGATAGTAGTAGTCAGTGGTGCAGACGTGGTGTCTGGACCATAGGTTATCCTGCGAATATCAAGTACATTCGTGTAACAATAGAGGTAGGCCGCAGTGGTGATAGCTTGTTGGACCCTTTGGAACCCTCCGCGCCTATGTACCGGGTAGGGCCCCGTTGCCAGAACATATTGCCTAGCCTTAAACAGCTAGGGTGGGTTGGCACCCAAGGCGAGTGTTATACCTGAGAGACCGTGCTAGACTCTGCGCTCGGTCAAGCAGATCCTTTCTACCTATCCTATCAATTAGTGTTGTGTCCTTAGACCATCTATACTAGAGTAGAGGATAGTGCACATCGTTCCTTGGATTCGATACCCTTGGAATACTCTCCTTCCTTGAGGAAGTGCTACAGCGGTATTTCCGTGCGCTTGCGGTATACCCGGTTGCTCTTATACGCTCCCTCTAGGTGTACAACTAGTGTTGACGTTAAGAAGCGCCAACAGCGACCTCTACCTCCGGGTAGTGGGATTTCACCCTGACCAAAGTACTGACGTGTCACACCCAGTTTTAAAGGCAAAACCAGATGCATAATTTACATGTGTCCAAGATCAAGTTTACACATGCAAACGACTCAATGAATACCAAAAAACAATGTCATAGCGTAAAGAGAGTAGTACTATTATTACATGATTGATAGTCTTTTTATTCTAACACATGAAGCGAGTAGCTAACAGCGGAAAGTAAAGCACAGACGTCCTCCACAGACAGTCGACTGGTCGAACGCACGCCTAGAACTCATCGAAATCCTCTGAAAAATCCTCAAATCTTCCATCTGAGCAGCAGACCGAGTAGTGTAGATGCAAGATAAATGAACAACAAGCATGAGCACATGTCGTACTCGACAAGGGAATAATACATAAACAACATGCAAGGCTTTATAGTGGAAGGCTGATAAGGTTAAAGCGATTAGCACTGTTAGTTGGTTAAAGTTTTATTAAGTAGCTATTTACTAGAAAGCATAAGTATATACCAAATCCAATTAACATATGCAACAATAACATAAGATGAAATGCACAAGTTTAAAGTCCATCTTCCATAGTTTAATCATGTGAGGGTCTAGGGCGCTCATAACCGTGAGCACGGCTAACCGGTTAGTTTTACACTCTGCAGAGGTGGCACATATTTACCCACAAGTCGTGTAAAAGTTCTAGGAACTTTGAACCCAACCATGCGATGCTAGCTAGGCATCATACCACACTACCGAGGTGTGGTTGCATAGAGACGGTACGAGGCCTTTACAAAGTTTCTCTAGTGCAGATTGCTCGCTAGGTTACATGACAGTGCAATGCATAAACCTCTCTCGAGACTGCGAAGCTACCATAGAGCAGATCAGTCTGAGGGCCGGGCTATACACCGACTACTGGCACCCCCTTGCCCTTATTAGGTAAAGCATAACACACACTAAAGTTTCTAATTAATTAGCCAAGACAGAGCCATATGTCTTGCGGTTGCACTGTTGTCCTGGGTGGTCGCTCCATGTTCCGATTAACAAAATGTGGTCTTGTTTAATGAAGGTATAGCATAAGTAAATCAATATTAACATTGTTGTTCATTAAAACCACCATAATCCCATGTTTAGCAACTAAGCATGGTCTACCCAACATGAAAATAAACCCATGTTGATCAAGGCATAGGGTAAACAAGTCTAGACAAACCTTAAATATAAATGGGACCCATCATATTGATGCAAGTAATAAATAAAAAATAGTGTAATTAAAATGCATGTTGTAATGGGTAAAAGGGGCATGCATCAAGGACTTGCCTTCCATGAACTCTTGCTGCTGCTCAAAGTCTTGAAAGCCTTCAACTGCAGCGAACTCTACGTACGGATCATTCTCTACGCACCACATCACGACACATACAAGCAAACAATAGAATACAATAAGAAACAGTCACCAAACAGTACATAAAGCACCAAAAAGAGAGCTAAAACTGCTCTACACTTGGAGACGATCGCGTGGATATAAAGAACATTAAAAACGGACTTAAAACGTGCATTCTATGGCTAAAACAAGCTACAGGGGCTTAACTGCGATAAAACTAAACTAACAGGGGTTAAGTTGCAAGAAACCAAGGGCTAAAACCTAATTAAACATATAAACCGAAGGGATACGGTGCAAAACTTAAAGGTTGGACCTCAGGAGCTAAAACTAGAAAGATTAGGGTCTAAAATGTAAAGAAAAGGACCTAGATCTAATAACTTTTGAACTGTGCAGGATCTGTTTGTGAAACTAGACAAACCGGGGGTCTCTTTATCAAAAAGGACAGCGGCGGGGCGCGTTGACCGGTATCTGACTGCGTTGGCTCGGGTTCAGATATCGATCTCGAGCGTCGGTTCACGATCTGGCGGCTGAGGTGAGCGGCGGCTCACTAGCAGTGACGGGCGGCGCGCGGTGGTGGTTCGCCAGAATTGAGCATAGGTTGCTCGGTGAGGCTTGGTTGGCGATGGGGTTTGGTCCGGGACGAAGCAGGTGACTCAACTAACTCATCTAGGGCATCGTGGAAGACGGAGACACGATGGAGATGACACGCGGCTCGGTGGGGCAGAGCTACAAGGCGGACGCAACTTCGGTGAGCTTTTGCCGACGATGCAAGACATGACAGCGCACGGGGAAGACACTGGCGGCTCCCTCACCTCCACGCGAAGCTCTGGGCGGTCTTCTCATCAACTCGACGATGGCAACGAGGGAGATCAATGGCAGCCACGCGGCTAGGGTTGCGGCGGCACACTGGAGCTCAGGAGGCGGCTAGGGTTTGGGTGGGAAAGGAGCAGGCGCATGGCCGCGGCACCCTCTATATAGGTCGGGGTGACCATCTTGGCATGCGGGCCAAGGGAAGAGGCAGCATGCGTGAGATAGGTGGGGCACTCGAGCTCGAGTCAGGCTCGGCGTGAGCGCAAGGTGCGGGATGACAGATGGCCCCCACCCGTCAGCAGCTGCGCGCGAGAGAGGGCGGAGTGGTGTTGGGCTGCGGCAGGGCTGAGCCACCGAGCTGCTGCTGGGCTGTGACACATGCTGGGCTGAAGAAAAGGAGGAAAGGGACGACGCGCGGTCAGAGCAGTAGAGTCCAGGGACCTTCTTCGGACTTCTCGCTGACGGGCCGTGCGGTGGAGCTGGGCTGCGCGGTAGCTGCGGCCTACGGTGTTGTGCAGGGTTGTTTGCTGAGCTGGGCCAAAAAGAAAGAAAGGATGGGGAGGGAAAAAGAAAAGACTTGCATTTTTCTTGAAAGGCAAACAATTGAATTCAAGTTTGAATTTGAATTCAAAGCAACCAAAATCATTGCACCAGCACGAATGCAACAAACATCAAGCCAATTTTTTTAATTCAGAAAAAATAAAAAATGTTTTTTTCCTATACTATATTTCCTGTAAAGGATTAAATATTGGGAAAAATTTTAAAATTAAGAGAAAATCGTTGTTTAATTTTTCTTTCTATTCACATCCTGAAATTCAGAAATTTCAGGGTGTGACGTGATGGTTGTCGTCTTGCTTGATTACTTCAAGAGGTTGGTCACCCGATCTGGAGCAACTATCAGCCGGTCCAACAGCGGCTAAGGCTCTCCTTCGACGACCTGTGGGACCACCATGTCCACCAAGTACCCAGCCGCACTCTTGAAGTTGTTCATCTCCACCTCAAGACTTGCAATGACTACTTGGTCATTTCGAAGAGACCGCATAGCTACTACGAGGTCGATCTCAAGATCCCTTTGGGCTTCCTTTTCATACGCCAGCTTCTGGGTGGTGTAGTACTCACTCTCGGTGGCGGCCTTTTGCTCCTGCTTGAGGGTGGAGATCGCAAGCTTGACCTCCTTGAGGTCATCCTTGAGTTTCTTCTCCTGCCTATTGTGTTCTGCGGCATCAAGACTTATGGTAGCGCAAAGTTTTGTACAAGATGTAATCCTATGACTTCGGTACACTCAGGTCTTACTGGTGCAGACGGACTTCAGGAGCTCGTCGACGTCCTTGTTCTTCCGCTGCTCATCACTCAGCTCATCCTCGAGCTTCTTCTTCTCCTCTGCAGCCTCAACCTTGACGCGTTGAAGCTCCTCCTCCAACCTCTGCGCCTTCAGGTGAACAGCTGCAGCCTTCTTGCACTGCTCCGACCTGGCACGAGCCTGCCCCGCCAAGGACTGCAAGACCAAGAGTTAGTATACTAACACTGCACTTCATCAGCATGCCAGTAGAGGCTGCTTTGCGGTATAGCACTTCTCCAATGATGACGTATTTGGCACTACATCGTGTGACCTTCTCGCGTTCTGACTTGTCATCTAGAACCAACTGGTGGACCGGGTAGTCTAAGAAAGGCTAGTGCCAATCATCTTCTGCTTCTTCCATGAGCACGTCACGAGGAGGTGCAGGCGCTAGGTCTGGTTGCTCTGGAGCCAGGTTATCCGGGTCCAGGATCTTGGTGGAAGGCTTGCACAAGTCTTCAACGAACACACCGACTGGAACTAGTGCTTTCTTGGAGCCCAACTTAGAGAGGACGTCGGCGGCAACATTGTTGTCGCGTGGAACGTGCTGGAATTCGACTCCCTCGAAGTGTCCTTCAAGTTTTCAAATCTCAACACAGTAAGCATCCATTGTGTCTTTAACACAATCCCAGTTCTTGTTGTCTTGCTCGATGATGACCTTGGAATCGCCATAAGTAAGCAGTCGCTTGATTTCCAGAGACACCACGATACGGAGCCCATGGATGAGAGATTCGTACTCCGCTCCATTGTTGGAGGCCTTGTAGTGGATTTCTTGAGCTGGTCTCCTTTAGGAGAGATAAGCAATACGCTTGCTCCAGCGGCCTCATGGTTGAGTGCACCGTCAAAGTACATGATCCAGTGTTCAGGTTCTTTTGTACACGGAAGCATCTAAATTTCAGTCCACTCTGACACAAAGTCAGCAAGGATCTGAGACTTGATAGACTAGCTAGAGCAGAATTCAAGGTCGAACTTGCTGAGCTCGATAGACCACTTGACGATGCGGCCATTGGTGTCTCGGTTGCGAAGAATCTCCCCTAGTGGGAAGGACGAAGGCACCTTGATGGAGTGAGCATGAAAGTAATGCCGGAGCTTCCGCGACGTGATCAAAAGCGCATAGAGCAACTTCTGAGGCTGTGTATATCGTGTTTTAGCGTCGGCCAGGACCTCGCTCATGTAGTACACAGGTCGTTGGACAGGATAGGCTTGCCCTTCTTCTTCCCATTCTGCAACGAGGACGGTGTTGACCACATTAGTGGTTGCCAAGATGTAGAGGAGGAGTGTTTCCTTCGCCTCAGGAGGTGTCATGATCGGTGGAGAGGTGAGAGACTCCTTGAGCTTGTCAAAGGCTTGCTGAGCTTCGTTGTCCCACACGAACTAATCTGCCTTCTTCAATGCTTTTTCCCCGCGCTTGTTGATGAAATGACCTAGAGCCGCCATCATACCAGTGAGCTTCATGACGTCTTTCTTGCAAGATGGTCTAAACATATTGCGTATAGCGTCGATCTTGACAGGGTTGGCTTCAATGCCTCGGTGCCCAACCATGAAGCCCAAGAGCAACTCGGAAGGGACACCGAATACACACTTGGTCGGGTTGAGCTTCCACTGGTAGGCGCGAAGGTTGGTGAAGGTCTCCTCAAGGTCAGCGATAAAGTTCTCCACTTTTTCGGCCTTGGCGACCACATCGTCGACGTAGGCTTCCACATTCTGATGGAGCTGAGACTCCAAGCACTTTTAGATCGCCTTCTGGTATGTGGCACCAGCATTTTTCAGAACAAAGGTCATGACCTTGTAGCCGTAGATGCCATTGGGCATTATGAATGTTGTCTTGTCCTGGTCGTCAGGATTCAGAGGTATTTGGTGATACCCTGAGTAGCAGTCGAGAAAGCACAACAGGGTGCGGCCAGCCGTGGAGTCCATGACTCAATCGATGCGCGGAAGAGGGAAAGGATCCTTAGGGCAGTGCTTGTTGAGGTCGGTGTAATCGATACACATTCTTAATCTGCCTTAGGTACAAGCACTAGGTTGGCAAGCCAAACCGGGTGTTTACATTCACAGATGAATCCTACAGCTAAGAGCTTGCACACTTCTACCCCTATGGCCTCCCTTCGGTCCTTCTCAAAGCGACGAACCTTCTGCTTGACAGGTCTTGCTGTCTTGCTTACATCCAGGGAGTGCTCAGCCAGATTCCTTGGGACACAGGGCATATCAGATGGACTCCATGCAAATATCTCCGCGTTATCCCAGAGGAAACTGGTGAGTGCGTATTCCTATTTTGGGTCTAGGTCGGCTCCGATGGTGACTTCCTTCGCTGCGTCGGGCAGGCCGAGGCAGACCTTCTTCACTGGAGGACTGGCATCCAAGGCAGTTGCAGTACACTTTTTCTCAGGCATCGCGAGCTTGGTGACGTCGACCTTGGCGGCTTCAGCAATAATGATGGAAGCAACGACGGTGTAGGCAGACGTCGAGGCGAGGTCGAGGGTCTCGTCCTCGCATCTGTAGGAGACCATAATGCCCCCGTCGACAGAAAGGATTTCGTTGGGCGCCGGCATCTTCATGATGAGGTACGTATGATGCGGGATGGCCATGAACCGAGCCAGCATCTGACAACCTAGGATGTCATGGTAGGAGGAGCGGAAGTCCGCGACCTCGAACGTCAGCCATTCCGTGCCGTAGTTAGCTTCAGCGCCAAAGCTGATCGGGAGTAAACACGTCCCAAGGGGTATGCTGCCTTGCTGGGCACGACCCCGTAGAAGGGCTCATCGCAGGCTGTCATCTTGCTGAAGACGAACTTCATCTTCTTCAGTGTCTCGGTGAATATGATGTTGAGGCTGCTGCCTCCGTCGATGAGCATCTTGGGTAGGACGGCTCCATCCACGATGGGGTTGATGACCAGCGGGTAGGTTTCGGGGTATGGTATATGGACCCAATGATCTTCCCTGGAGAAGGTTATGGGGGAACTCTGACCACCTTAGGGGTTGTGGAGTTTCTGTATTGACGAGGCCGATCTCCCGCACTCCGGCATGCTACTATCTGTGGCTTTGAGCTGCCCTGCGACCTCTGACGATGAAGTTGATCTCCCTGTTGGCTTCCTAGAAGGCACCATTAGGGTTGCCACTCGGAGGTGGTGGAGGAGGAGTCCTTTCCTTGCGCCGGTCACCGTCATTGCAACGGTCATCACGTTGATCCTTGGTGCGATCATCTCTGCGGTCGTCCCGACGATCATCGCGGTGATCATCGCGGCGGTCGTCACAGCGGTCATCACGAGGATCTTTGTCATCGCGGTGATCATCACGGCGATAAGGTCACCGGTCGCGGTTATCACGCCAATCAGGTCGGCGGTACCGGTCATTGTAGTGTCGATTGTTATTGTAGTGTCGATTGTTGTTGTAGTGGTTGTCATAACGGCAATCAGCGTTATTGGTCTTCTTGGCTGGCTTGGGCTCTTCTAGCACGCCAAGGGCGCGCTTCAGCACCACGCAATTATGCATAGAGTGCTTTGCGCCATCATGGAACTAGCAGACGTCATCGAGGGTGTCTTGGAACTCTTGACGGAGGAAGGTGGATCCTCGCAAGTTGTTGGCCATTAAGACCTTGTTGGAGCGCTTGTGCGTCTTAGCAATAGCATTGGAGGCCAGGGTTGTGGATGCCTCATCGGTTCATTTGCCCTTGAAGTCATGGACGATGGCGTCTTGAGTATCCACGAGCTTGTCGACGTAAGCCATGAGGTTAGCGGTAGTCTTTGCCCCAGCCTCATGGATCTTCTCGAAGAGCTTGATGTTGGTGACACCCTTCTTGTAGTGGTAGATGACGTCGTCGTCTTTGACACCAGCAAGCTGGTTGCGGTTCTCGAAGAACCGATTGGTGTAGTCCCAGAGGGTTTCACCAGTCTTCATGGTCACCCTGGCGAGTTGGTGGATGTTGCCGGGACGGTTGTAGGTCACCTGGTAGTTCGTAGTGAACAACCGTGACAAACTTGCCCACGAGAAAATGGATTCTGCATGCATATTGTCCAGCCACAAGAGTGGCGCTTTGCCCATCACCAAGGGGAAGTAGGCCGCCATGTGATCTTTCTTTCCACCTGCTGCCCGAGCAGCAATGGAGTACATCTTGAGCCAAATATTCAGGTCGGGAGTGACCGTCATATTTTTCGATGGTAGGCTTGAAGTCCTTTGGGTAGCACATGGTCCGGAGACGTCACGAGAAGGCTGCGAAGTTGTTGACGGTGCTGGCGCCTGATTGGTCGTTGAAGTCAGTATGCGGTCCCTTGGGGGTGACAAACAAATCTTTAGGCGAGCCGTTAGCTTGGTCGTAGTTGGCACGACGTCGTAGCTCTTCATCGTGCAACGCCCGGAGGTCGGTTGCTTAGATCGGGCTGTTGGCATTCAGAGGTCTGTGGGACCATTAATGCGATCATAGTTAGTATGGCGCTGGATCTCGTGCTCGTCTCGTCGTGGCTGATGTTGGTTGGCTGCAGGAGCTTGTGCGGCCAGGGGTGGCACATTAGTTGCAGCTTGAGGTCTTGCGCCGGTGTTTGGCTGTTGCACCACCTCGTTCTCACCACCCCCTTCCTCAGCCACGGGCTAAAGAGGAGGTTGACCACCGTTGTTGTTGGTACGAGGCCGTACCGACCTATTCCTAGAGGGTTGGCTTCGTGCCGACCTGCTGTAGCCTTGACTCCGTTCCTCCACTCGGGCCTTAGCGATCCGGATGTGAGCAAGAGCTCGACGCATCGGTGGAGTATCGGGCAGTAGACCAATCTCTGCCAGAGCAGCACCTAAGTTGGCTTGGGGAGAGTTGAAGACCTTGTGTCCAGCATCCTCAAAGTCCCTCTGGAGGTCACGTGCGCGCATGCGACGTCGTGGTGGTGGATCGTCTTGGCGTTGTTGCTGAGCTACGACCTGATCCCCAGGGTGTGGTCTGTTGTTGTTCATCTGGGCGTTGTCCTGAGGTGCCGGCTTGAGCTACCGTGTTGGCTTGATCGATCTCCGCCTGGCGGCGTTGAGCTCGACCAGCATTGTCAGCTTCACGTTGGGCGTGTTAAGCATCAGTTTCTCCAGGCTGAGCTGGCACATCTGCGGAGACCACAAGGGTTTCATGATCAGGGAAGCTGCGACATGCCCAGACCTCATCGCTTTAAGTGTTGGGCGTGAGGATGACGATGGCGACCTGGAACTCGCCACAGTCTCGGGACTATGCGGGATGATGGATCGAGCGACCTTGAGTCGCTACTTGATGTGTAGGTCGTCGAAGCTTCTTCAAAGCATGGCACTGATGGGCAGTGTGCTTGGCTTTCTTGTGAATGAGGCAAGGATTGTCCGGGAGGTCCCTGCGATGTCCGCAGGCCGGAACCCGTGGGTTGGTTGACTCTAACCCAGATTGGATCTAGATCTGCTTCCTCGCGTGGTCGGAGACCACACGGACTGTGTTTCGCAGGCCGAAGGGCATGCAGATTGGAGTTGCCTTCAGTTTGCTCGAGTGCTTGACGCTTCCGCAGATCTTGATTGTGTTCGCAAGCATGGTTGTAACATGGTCGAACCCCGGGATGAGATCGCAAGGTGTGGGTGGGTGGGTTTCCGTCGGCGAGTCGGACTCGACTTGCTGAACGGAGGTGGTCGCGGTGTTGTCGAGGACGATTAGGCCAGTGGCTGGAGCGGCGGAACCCGACGGCATGGAGCCGAAGCTGATGTCGGCTGGGTTGGCGAGGAAGTCCGCCATTCTGGTGGGGAAGATGACGTCGTTGATCGGAACCATCGACGCCGCACGGAGAACTCTGGATCTGTCCCTACCTGGCACGCCAACTGTCAAAGGTTTAGATCTGCACAACCCACAAGGGGGTTAACCCTGGTGGTTTATTTAGGTTTGGTTGGGGCGATCTAGGCTAAGGACTTGATGGTTATGCAAGAGCACACGGAACACGGCGAGTTTATACTGGTTCGGGCCTTCGGAGAGTAAAACCCTACGTCTAATTGTTGGTGTCGATTGCTTGAGGATTGATTGGTCCGTACATTGGGGGATGCCCTGCCCGCCTTATATTGACCAGCGGACAAGGTCGGTCACCCAGAGTCCTGGTCGGTTACGACCATGATTCCTAACTCTAGTTGATTACAACTGTTCCCCGTAATCTCTGAACTGCCTGTCGGATCCCGCCGTCGTCTTGACGTATACTCCAAGTCTTGTTGCCGTTCCAGATAAAGTCTTCAGGAAGTCATGTGGGCCACAGATCAGGTCTGTTGGGCCCACTATCAGGTCGGTAGGTCTTCTGGTGGGCTGGACCCACTTATCGGGGACGGCTATGAGACTGGTCGGTGGGGACCCAGGGGTACCCATGTCCCACACTAAGGGTGAGGCTGAGTTGATGGATACTCCCTCCTCACATGGATCCTAACTCTTGAATGTACGTCGAGCCAATAAAGCTTGACTCTATCTTCGAGGTTCGGTACGTTCCTGAGTTCTTTTCACCCGGAGATCATCTTTCACTTTGAAAGCACTAGTGCTATCTTTCCATCTCCGAGGTTCACATTCTAAGTGTTGTATCTTCCGAGTCCTGTGATCACCCCAGGTGCTCAACTCACCTGGGATGACCATGTTTGCTTTTTGCTTCATTATCTTCTGGAGTTGTGTTCATATATATGCACTAACCTTGCAGCGAAGATTCCATCGTCACATACTACTATCTGCAAGGAAGACACATGGGGTTAAGGAAGGAGGTTGTTCATGAGACACCCCAGGTTCAAAGTATTCCTTGATTTATTAATTTCGATCCTTCGGGTATCTTGTGAACACTAACCATGCAGAGGAAAGGCTACGTCAGAATTGATAGAAGGAATGAGCAAAGAGGCACAGATGATAGCAGCACTGTGGCAACACGGTGAGCACTTCATGATCTCCGCCGGAAATCATCTACACCAACGGTGGGCTAAGGCATGCTACCAAGATGAGTTCCCCAGAATAATTAATATCTCTGTAAAAGGCTTAGCCAAAGTCATTATAAAGTAGAGGTTGATTATTCAACCCCAAACTTATCTTAGCTTTAGGCAAAGCCCACCTTGTTATCTAGAGGCATCCACCTGGGCCTGTGACCTCCTAGCCCGCTAGATCCCACATGAGAAAGGGGAAGGCCGACAGGGCCCACATGGGGCCGGCCGATCCTAGGATCGACCGATCCAGGGGTGCTGCCGCCTCCCTTTGTCTTTCGTGTGCGCGCTCCTCTTTCCTCTAGAAACCTATTCCCTGTCGCACCAGGAGTTTCGAGTCGCGCAGAACCCATCTCCTCCACCTTTTCTCCTTAAACCACCGCCGCCATGGCCGGCAAGAGCGTTGTTCCATTCGTCGGTGCCGGTTCATCCACCGGCCTCGAAGGGGAAGGAAATCCCTCCATTGCTGCTGCCCCTGCAGTGAACCTAGCACGGGTGGCCAGCGCCCTGGACTTCATGCCGCTCGCTTCCATCCCAACTGGCGGAAGGATCCTAGGCACCCCACCATCTAGGCGTCCTGCCTCACCTGGGAGGTCCAACGCAGAGGACAGACGGCCAGCCCCTACAGCAGGCCGGCTATGGCCGACATCCGCCCGAAGGGGGTGCCACCTGTGCCTCTGCCGCCACCCAGTGCGTCAGGATCATCGTAGACTACTCAGCCACCTCCGCCACTAGTGAACCTGAGGGCGGCGCTACCCAGAGACAAGGCTTCAGAAAATCAAGGCAAGAAGGATGCACGTCCATGTCAGGGGGTGAGACCTGGACAGATCTGCAAGGGGGCTACCCAAGCAGTTTGCTGGTTAATGGAGAGGATCAGAAACTAATAGCATAGGTGGTAGTCCACGTGGTGAACTCGGAACTAGGCGAGTATGGCAATGACACGGGGAGACAAGGGTTTAGACTGGTTCAGGCCTCCGGAGAGTAAAACCCTACGTCTAGTTGTGGTGATGGATTATGCGAGCGGATGAAGATGTCCCCTTGAACTAGCCGCCTTATATGGGGGGACATGCTAGGGTTTCCATTCAAGGTCGGTGGACCCGTATCTGGGTCGGTTACAATCTGGGAAGATATTCTTCCGGATTACAAGAAGTATCCCGTGATACTCGGACCTACAGGCGGCGACGCGCCACATCCTACTACCTAGACTTGCACGCCAAGTTCTGCAGGTCTTCCGGGATCTTGATAAGGTCACCCGGAGTCGTCTGAGTCGTGGATAAGGTCGCTGGGCCCACTGCGCAGGTCGGTGGGGCTTCTAGAAGGTCGGGCCCACTTGTCAGGGACCCCTGGGACCCTAGCTGGTGGGGACCCATGGGTACCCATGTCTCTCAAGCCCCCGATCGACGTGTAGGCGTAGCGGCCGAGGCGAGGTTGTGTCGAAGAGTAGCGAAGGCGCAGCACCGTCGATGTCGTGAAGGGTGCACAGGGATCCAAAAAAGAAAAACCCCTCCGATGCGTGCACGAAGTGAAGACAAGGCGTTGACCTTGAAGAACCGCCAACCTGACCTGGGTTAGATGTAACGAAGTAACTGCCGCGACCTTCAGAAAGGTCGCCATGCCCATCGTAGGTAGGTCGAGCAGAGAAGTAGTGGAAGCAGGCTTCCATTAGGTTGAGGCGACCTGGGGAAAATAGGGCATCGCAAGACGCACTAGTGTAGTAGCCCCCGAGTAGTAAAGCGACCAGAATGGCTGGTTTGATGCTCCGAAGAAGAAGAAATAAATGACAGAACCTATAGCCTTCTGCTCAGGGAACAGGACTGTGCTCTGTGAAACCAATCCAATAGGACAAACACTCCAGAATCTTGCAGAAGTCGTCAGACCTCAGGGCTGACATGACCAGAGTCATGGGCGCACTGTACGGTCACGGGCCGGCTCCAAGGCGAAGCACAGGTCGCTATCACCCGCAAGAGACAAAAACGCTCCAGAATGCAGTCAGGTAGGGGAAAGGCACGCCAATGCCTCCCACGGGTGAACAGTGATCTCGTGTCCCTCGAGGGTATAGTAATCTTGAGGATAAGGACGTCGCACAAGTTGGCTTGCAGATAGGATCAAAGGGCAGGTGCTGGAGGTATAAATAGGTACCCATACCTTGAAGCAAACCACCCAGACTTCAAAGGAGAGCCATGGCGAATCTGTGCAGTAATATTTCCATGCTAGGGACTTATGTCCGCCCACCAGAGCCTAGAGTCGGTGTAGTTCATGCTTGAAGCTAGAAGAATGCTTGTGAAGCTCGAAGAACTCGATCAGCCTCTTCTCCCGGGCCCACCGAGGAACCCAGGTGGAGCATGGCGCAGTACATGCATCGGCGAGCCTTACATGCTAAAGCCTGATGTGATGCTGGTGAACACGACGCTCCACCCGGCGAGGCTGGTGTTGAAGCTTGATCCATTTGGAATCTTGTGGTGAAGCTCAGGCTTGATGCTGGGTACCACAGGAAACCTGCTGGAGCTCGAGTAGAGGTGGCTGTGTGGCAACTGCCTTACAGTGCCTGTAGAGGTCTTCGGATAGGTCCTGAAGCTAGAAGAAAGCTTGCGACACGCCTTATTAGTGTAGACTATGTCGCAGGCACTATATAGGGTAGCTCAGGGCCATAAATGTCTTTGTATCTTTAATTGGCCAAGGGCCAAATCCCTTGTAGCTTATGAAGCAATTCATACACATTTATATGATAAATGTTATATCCCAAGTAGGTGTAGAGGCGTCCGGGCGGCAATGGTGTGGCTACCAAGGTCCCAGCGGGGCTGTAGTAGCACGCCGACCTTCAGGAGGTCTTAAGTAGAGATAGAGAGCCCGTGCCGACCTGGATCGACACGGCTGTTGTGCAGTGACACAACGCAGGTCGTCAACCTGAAAGTCGTAGGTCTAGGCGACCTAGAAGGCAGTGGAGCCTTAGCGACCCTAGGGAGGAGCCGTGATCACGACCAGGAGGCCACCAACGGGCAGTGGAGCCATTATGCACGGAACCGTAGGTATAAACCAGTCGTATAGGCTAAGGCGGTCCAGTAGGCAGTGGGGCCTAGGAGCCAGGGTGTGAACCCGCCATTGCAGGCTGAGGCGACCCAGCAAGCAGTGGTGCTGTTGTCGACCTTGTGAAGATAACGTGATGGTCCCGAAGGTCATCCAGAGATCAAGAGACCTTGAAGCAAATGTTAGCTAAAGCAGGGTATGGGGGCTTGGAGTAGGGCATAACGAGTCTATGGACGCCAGGCCGTTGATCAGAGAGCTAACGGGCATAGATTCCCATACGGCACGAGCCGTTACTGCCTATGACTGTTAGGCCGAAAGAGCCATTGGGTGATAAATCCGTTGCCGAGAATGTCGCCGAGCCCTTAGAGACGTTGGGACGCCACGACCCATAGCGCCGTTGCGGCCCAGTTATAAAAGGCCAAGTGAGGGGCCGAGGACCCCACTCGCTTCCATTTTCGTGCAGGTTTAGGGTTTCATTGCCGCTGCTTAGAGCCTTCCGCGTGAATCCGCCGGCACCGCCGCACTCAGATCCGCTGCGCCACACGCCGTCGTATGCGCATGAAGTCCCTAGTGGTCTTTAGAGCTAGATCCACCGGCTTTGAGGAAGATGAGATGGCCCCCGAGCTTGCGCCCGTGCCTGAGAGCATCTGGGAGCCCTCGACGGTGACCGAGGAGCAGCTCCATGGTCTTGTGGAGCGGGGGCTGCTGAAGCCCAAGGAGCAGGTAGGCTGGAGGCCGGCCGCCGACGAGGCCTTCCCCTCCGAGGGGACCGGAGAGATGGTGGCCTTCGTCACGCCCGTGGAGCGCGGCTTCGGAGTCCCGACAGGCGACTTCTTCCGCGGGCTCCTCCACTATTACAGGATCGACCTGGTACACCTCGTCCCCACCGCTATTACCACGATCTCCTCCTTCATCCACCTGTGCGAGGCGTACCTGGAGATACCGCCACACTTCAACCTATGGCGGTACTTCTTTGAGTTGAAGAAGACAAGGAAGAAGGAGGTCGTGGGGTGCGTCGGCTTCATGCTACGTCGCCACATGAAGTCGGTGTACATTGAGATGGTGTTGCCGGACAACACCCAGGGCTGGAGGCGAGGGTGGTTCTACATCGACAACCCGAAGCCGGCACTGGCGACCAGGTCGGGGCTCGCGCCGGTCCTAGTGCCGGAGTGGAACAACCAATTGATGTCGTGGGAGGCCGACGCCATCAAGCCGCTGCTAGAGGACCTGGCGGTGTTGAAGACGGGAGGGCTGACGGGCGGCGCAGTGGCCATCAGCTTCAGCCGGAGGCTCCTGCAATCGATCCATGATCGGGTGCATCCGGCCTACGAGTACCGGGGCCAGGCCGACTCTACCCGGGTTGCGCAGCGCAAGGTCTCCAAGGAGGAGATGGTGGCGTGGGTGAGGAAGCTGTTCAGTGGGCAGATCTGGAACCAGATGTGCCCCAAGGTGTTTTGCCTGAAGCGCCCCACTGAGGCTGTAAGTCGCTCGTTGCAAATTGACCTTGATTCCTTTGCTTATGTTTGCTTTTTGCTGGTCTGTGATGAAGGTCGCCTAATGCAGGGTCGCGAGGGTGTGTACTGGAGCCCAGCTCCCCTCCCTGACGAGGGTGAGCGAAGCTTCAAGGTCCAGGCTGCGGAGGACATCGAGGTGCCTCCGCAGCACTACATTGACGACTACCTCTCCGACTCGTCGGTGGGAGGTAGTGATGATGAAGATGCTTCCGCGGGAGGTTCCGCGCCAGTGGCCCGGCGCACGCGATTGGTCGCCGGGAAGATGGCGGCAAACAAGGCCGCCAAAGTCGTAGCCGCCACCATCGAGGCGGAGAAAAAGAAGAAGAGGAAGAGGAGGGACACCACTGCATCGTCGGAGACGGCAACACTCAGCGTCGAGGTCGTCACCGGTGCTGGTGAGGATGACGATACGGGGTCGCGTGACGCCGGCGTAGGGTCGGGCGACAGGCCGGCCATGCAAGAAGACGAGACCCCCCTCAGGGTTTTGGAGGAACGGCGCCCGAAGCCAAGTGCTGAGGGCGTGAGCGACCAGGGGTTGCAGAAGAAGCAAAGGCGGGTGCCGCCCAAGCCGATAAAGCTTGGATTGAAGCTTGGCGGTGGGTATGTTGTCTCACATGATTCTCATCTGCCCGACCTTACTGTTTCTGTGTATGTTGCTGCTGACGAGATTTGTGCTTTGGACAGGGGGACTCCTGCCACGTCGGATAGCGGCAAGAATGCCTCGGGCCAGGAGGCCTTTGGGCACAAGCCAGAGAAGGTGTCAGTGGGGTAGTCACCGGCGACCTCAGCCAGGGACGTTTCAAGCCAGGCCCCTGGGACCATGGGAGTGGCATCATCGGCGGCGATCAAGGTCGCTTCCGATAGCACCCAACAGGGGGAAGGTCTTCAACAAGAGGAACGACCCGAGTCGGACCCGCCGCAGACGCATGAAGCGGAGGCCGGGGGAGGGAGTGGACCTAGCGACAGGGACAGGTGCCTCTCCTCCGGCACTCCATGGGAGGAGGACATCCTTGCTGACAGCCGGGACCTTGACGAGTTCAAAGCGGCGCAGCAAACAATTGGCAGGACGCTCATTGTAAGTTCAATTGTTGCCTTGGATCTGGGTCTTCGGTTTGTTCTGAGGACTTGGTCTATTAACCTTTTGGTATTGTGCTGACGCAGTCGCTTGCCGCGCGAGTGCAAGGCAGGGTGGACCTGCTGAAGGAGGGTGCCAAGCTGCATGCAGAGGCGACCGCGGCTCGGGAGGCCGTGCTGCAGGCCAAGATCGAGGCCGCGGGAGAAATCCGGCGCCTCAAGGACGAGATGGCCCTGAAGGACAAGGCGATGGCCACCCTTAAGGAGGAGCTTGAAGCCGCCAGGGTGAAGGCAAAGGAAGCTGATGATGAGCTCAAGATCGCCGCTTCGGGTATGTCTGGGAGCCCCTCGACCTTGATGTTTGAAGTTTACATCATCGTGTGTCGTCCCTGACCTTGTTGATTGCAGAGGCCAAGAAGAGGGAGACCACCTTGTAGAAGGAGCTCAAGGAGAGGACCAAGGAGGTTGAAGCCAGTGAGTATTACTATACCTGGAAGGCTGCATATGAATTCGGTGTACACCGGGACCTCGAGATCGACCTTTCCTGGGCGATCCAAACTCTTATTGATCATCAAGAGATGACTGCAGATCTTCAGAAGGAGCTGGACGACCTCAAGGAGGCTGCTGAGTATCTTGTGGACATCTATGTCCCCAAGGTCGAAGGCGGGCCACAAGAGCTCGTTGCTCGACTGGAGTAGGCAGAAGATCGGATGAAGACCCTGCTGATGGACAGCGGCAAGCTCGCCGCGGCTGTAGCACTGGCCACAGTGAAGCACCACGAGCCGGCGTTCGACCTATGGAAGGTCGCGGAGGAGATCGACCTGGCTTTATTGGTGGGTGTTGAAGATGTCCAGGTCACCGCGGAGTAGATCGTGAAGAAATTAGATCTCTGAAATGTAACTTAGAATATAACAAACTGTTAGTGCAGATGGGTCATAGACCCTTTTGATGTAAGAAAAACCTTGCATGAATGAAAAGGCCAAGTTTAATTAACGACTGTGATCCCTTACTTGGCTTAGATACTATTTATAAGAAAGCAAAAGTAATGAAACAGCAAAAAACCCTTTCCCCCCGCTAACCCAACTCAGTGGAGGAACGGCTTACCAACTACATGGCTCAGCGTGGAGGTTTACATGCAGCCGGCGCGCGGAGGGGGACCTTGGACCCGAGGTCTCGCAATCACATGACTTAAGAACACTTATAAAGGGTATAAAAGTTGTAGTAAGGGAAAGCACTTGCAAAAAGAAAGGTAAAACCCCCAAGTCGAACGACCCTTAGGTTGGCAAAGCCAAGCCCCCGAGCGTGACGGGCCTAGCTTAACACCAAGCCCCCGAGCACATCGGGTCTGGCTTTAAACCAAGCCCCCGAGCATGTCGAGGGGGAGGGGTGAACAGAAAGTAAATAGAGACTCCAAAAGTAGGTCGACAGAAAAACTGCCGAAAAGGAATCTTTATATTTATTGTTTATGAATTACAAGGGATAGAGTACATAGCTTTTATTGCGATACAAGGCTCCTAAGGATAGAAGCGACGTAAGTGCTCGATGTTCCAGGGGTTCGGGACGCCCTAGCCATCGGCCCATTGGAGGCAATAGGTCACCGGTCCAATGACCTCTTTAACTGTGAAAGGGCCTTCCCAAGGTGCAGAGAGCTTGTGCATGTCCTTGGTGTTCTGGATCCGCCGCAGGACTAGGTCGCCGACGTTGAAGGAACGTACCCGCACGTTACGGTCGTGGTAGCGACGTAGCTACTGCTCGTGGTAGGTGAGGCGCATGAGCGCGGCCACACAATGTTCTTCGATGCTGTCAAGGTCGAGCCTGCGTGTTTGCTCCACTTCTTCTCGTCGAAGTGCTGGATGCGAGGAGCCCCGAAGGCAATGTCGGTGGGGAGGATGGCCTCTGACCCATCGACCAGGAAGAAGGGAGAGTACCCTGTAGCCGAGCTGACCTGGGTCCGAAGACCCCAGATGACGTGAGGGAGGTCTGTGAGCCACCTGGTTGCATAAGGCGATGAGGCATCAAAGATGTGGTCCTTGATGGCTTGCAGTACCATGCCATTGGCCCGCTCGACCTGGTCGTTGCACCGTGGGTGCGCCACCGAGGAGTAGTATACATCGATCAGGTTGTCTTGGCAAAAGTCCCAGAAATCTTCTCCTGTAAAGGTCGTGCCAAGGTCGGTGACAATCCTGTTGGGGACCCCGAAGCGGTGGGTGATCTCCTCGATGAATTTGGCCGCCTCTTTCGACGTGACGCTGGATACGGGACGGACCTCGATCCACTTGGTGAACTTGTCTACCGCCACGATGATGCGCTTGTACCCACTAGGGGCAGTCTTGAAAGGTCCCACGGAGTCAAGGCCCCACACTGCGAAGGGCCAAGATGGAGGGATGGTCCTTAGGGCCTGAGCCGGGACGTGCTGCTGTTTGGCGAAGAATTGGCACCCCTTGCATCGACGTACATGTTCCTGTGCGTCAGCCACGGCGGTAGGCCAGTAGAAGCCAGATCTGAAGACTTTGCCGACCAGGTTGGCGGAGGCAGCGTGGTTGCCGCACTCGCCACTGTTGATTTCCTCTAAGAGTCTGAGGCCCTCAGATCGCAGGATGCACTTCATCAAGACCCCGTTGGAGGCGGACCTCCGGTAGAGCTCTGTGCCGACGATGACATAGTTGGCACTACACCTCGTGATCTTTTCACGCTCCGCCTTCTGTTCAGGTACTCGATGTTCGAGGAGGAAAGCGAGGAAGTCGAGGCGCCAGTCGTCCTCTGCCTCGGTCATGAGGACATCGCGACCTCCCAGTGGGGTCACTTCATCATCTGGTGACTCTGGGTCGGGGAGAAGCTTGATAGTCGGCTTGCGTAGGTCTTGGACGAATACACCGGCCGGGACCAGTGCGCGCTTGGAGCTGAGCTTGTAGAGGACATCCGCCGCGGCATACATGGTGAAACTCGAGTCCCTCGAAGTGACGCTCCAGCTTGCACACCTCGGTGCAGTAGGCATCCATTGTATCCTTCCTGGCTTCGGAGTCCTTGCTGACTTGGTCGATGACGACCTTGGAATCGCCGTACGCTATGAGGCGCTTGATCCCCAGGGAGACAGCGATGCGTAGCCCATGAATGAGGGCCTCATACTCGGCGCCGTTGTTGGACGCCTTATAGTGGATCTGCAGGATGTACTTGAGATAGTCGCCTTGGGGAGAGATGAACAGGATGCCCGCGCCGGCCCCTTAGAGGTTCAGGGAACCATCGAAGTACACCTTCCAGTGCTCAGGTCGCTCCGAGGGTGGAGGCTGCTGGATTTCTGTCCACTCCGAGACGAAGTCTGCGATGACCTGGGACTTGATGGCCTGCCTGGGGCAGAACTCTAGGTCAAACTCGCCTAGCTCGATGGACCACTTGACGATGCGTCCAGTGGTGTCGTGACTCCGCAGGATCTCACCGAGGGGGAAGGCCGAGACGACCTTGATCTTGTGCGACTGGAAGTAGTGCCGGAGCTTGCGAGAGGTGATAAGCAGGGCGTAGAGCATCTTCTGAGGCTGGCTGTACCTAGTCTTGCTGTCAGACAGGACCTCACTGACGTAATAGATAGGTCGCTGGACAGGGTAGGGTCTACCCTCTTCAGGTCGCTCAGCCACCAGAACCGAACTGACCACAAGGTTGGTCGCATAGATGTAGAGTAGGAGTGTTTCCTTAGGCACCGGGGGCACCATCACCGGGAGTGAGGTAAGGAAGGCCTTGAGTTCCTCCCGAGCTTGGTCTGCCTCTTCGGTCTAGACGAATTTGTCCGCCTTCTTTAGCAGCTTGAAGAATGGCAGGCCTTTCCATCCAAGTTTGCTAATGAAATGACCTAGGGCCGCCATCATGCCAGTGAGCTTCATGACGTCCTTCTTTCCAGTAGGTCGCTTCATCCTGCGGATGGCATCCACCTTGGTGGGGTTCGCCTCGATGCCCCAGTTGCTAACCATGAAGCCCAGGAGCTTGCCAGAGGGGACACCGAAGACACACTTCTCTGGATTAAGTTTCTAGCGATAGTGTCAGAGGTTGGCGAAGGTCTCTGTGAGGTCAGCTATGAGCTTATCCTCTTCGGTGGTCTTGACGACCATGTCGTCGACGTAGGCTTCTACGTTTTTGCCGATCTGGCGCTCTAGACACTTCTGGATGGCCTTCTGGTAGGTCGCTCCAGCGTTCTTGAGGCCAAAGGTCATGGCCGTGTAGTAGTAGATGCCGTGCGGCATTATGAACGCCGTTTCGTCTTGGTCAGAGACCTTCAGGGCTATCTGGTGATACCCTGAATAGCAGTCGAGAAAGCATAGGAGGACACTTCCAGCCGTGGAGTCCACGACCTGGTCGATACGCGGAAGAGGGAAGGGGTCTTTAGGGCAGTGCCTGTTGAGGTCGGTGTAGTCGATAAACATTCTCCATTGACCTGTTTTCTTGGGTACAAGCACCAGGTTGGCGAGCCAAACCGGATTTTTACACTCTCAGATAAATCCGGCAGCTAGGAGCTTTATTATTTCTACCCTAATGACGTCCTTGCGATCTTTCGCAAAGCGGCAAAGCTTCTGCTTGGCAGGCTTGGCCATCTTGCTTACATCCAAGGAGTGCTCAGCCAGCTCCCTGGGGACATCCGGCATATCTGATGGACTCCATGCGAATATATCCGCGTTATCCTGGAGGAAATTGGTGACCGCGAGTTTCTATTTCTTGTCGAGGCCGTCGCCGATCACCACCATCTTCTCTATGTTGGCAAGGCCGAGACAGACCTTCTTCGTGGAGGGTGCGGCGTCCAGGGCGGTGTCGGTGCACTTCTGCTCTAGGACAGCTAGGTCGCTCGGATCGACCTTCTTGGCCTCAACGACCAAGACTGCGGCGGTGTCGACGCAGGCGGAGGTCACGGTGATGTCAAGGCCTCCGAGTCGCACTTGAAGGAGATGATGAGGTCCCCCAGGATGGAGAGGACCCCATTTGGAGTAGGCATCTTTAACACCAAGTAGGTGTAGTGCGGGATGGCCATGAACCTGGCCATCATCGGGCGACCTAGGATCGCATGGTAGGAGGACTTGAAGTTGGCGACCTCAAAGTGGAGGTACTCCATGCGGAAGTTGGCCTCGGTACCGAAGGTGACGGGGAGGGAGACCTGACCTAGGGGGTAGACCGCCTTCCTTGGGACGATCCCATAGAAGGGCTCGTCGCACTCCGTGAGCTTGTCGAAGTCGAAGTTCATCTTCTTGAGGGTCTCAACGAAGATGATGTTGAGCCCGCTCCCCCCATCGATCAAGGTCTGGGAGAGCAAGGCCCCATCCACCGCGGGCTCGACGACGGGTGGGTAGGACCCAGGATCTGGGATGTGGACCCAGTGATCAGCTCTGGAGAACGTGATCGCCTGCTCAGACCAACACAGAGGCACAGTTGGCTGAGTGTGGATGAGGTGGACCTCACTCTTGTCCTTGCGGTAGCGCCTCTTGCTGACGTTGGACTTGAGGCCCCAACGATCATGTTGATCGTGCGGGTCGCAGCTTGGAAAGGCCCGTTGGGGTTGCCTGTCAGAGGTGGAGGCGGTAGGTTGCCCTCGTCGCGACGAGGTGCTGGAGGTGGGTTGCTGCGAGGGTTGTCGCAGCGATCGTCACATCGATTCACGTGGGGGTCCCGGTTGTCGCGGTCGTCGCACCGGTCCCGCTGGTCATCAGGGCAGTAGTTGTTGTTGTTGTAGCGGCGGTTGTCGCGGTGACCTCTGTCGTTCCTGGGTCGCTTGGGGTCCACAGGGGTGCTGAAGGCCCTCTTGAACTGGGAGCACTCACAGAGAGTATGGGTAGATCCCTCGTGGAACTTACAGAGGCTGTCGAGCACCGCATCGAACTCCTCCTGGTTGAAGGTCGAAGCTCGACGTCCGTCGGCTGCTAGGACCTCGGAAGATCGCTTGCGGAGCTTGGACGCGGCGTCCGCTGGGGCACCAGATGTGCCGGGGGCGTCAGCGTCGAACTGGTTGTGCAGCGCCTCTTTTGTGTCCATCAGCTTGTTGACGATGTTCATGAGCTCTTTGACGGTAGTGGCACCAGATTCATGGATCTCCTCAAAGAGCTTGCGATCTTTGATACCCTTCTTGTAGCTTTCGATGCTCTGGTCGTCCCTGACACCAATGCACTCATTGCGGTTCTCGAAGAACCGGTTGTTGTAGTCGCAGAGTCGCTCCTTGGGCTTCATGACGACCCTCCCAAGGTTGAAGGCGTTTCCAGGACGATCATAGGTCGCTTGGAAATTGGAGGTGAAGGCCTCGGACAGGTCGGCCCAGGACTTGATGCTGCCAGGTTCGAGGCTGTTGAGCCATAGCGAGGGGGCCTTGCCCATGACCAGTGGGAAGTAGGCCGCCATGTGGTCGAAGCTACCACCAGCCGCCTTGATGGCAACGTAGTAGGTCGACAGCCAGATGTTGGGGTCGGAACGCCCGTCGTACTCCTTGATGTTGGGCTTTAAGTTCTCGGGGTAGTCCACTGTCCTGAGATGGGGAGCCAGCGCCGGGAAGGCGGTCACAGCTAGGTCATCACCGGTGCCTCTGGCTGGAGCAGCTTCTCTGGGTGCGGAGTGGACGCTGCACTCTGGGATGACGACCTGGGAGCGCGGCTGCCGATCTCGGTTGCCCTGGGTGACCCCTAGGTAGCCATGCTCGGCGTCGTAGAGGGCACGTCGCCGGTTCTCGATGTCCTGGCGGTCGCGCTTCTCGCGCTCCATGATGCAGTGGACAGCACCAGGGGGCTGTACTCGCGATCGTACTCCGCGCGATGGCGAAGTTCGTGCTCCTCGTGCTCGCGGTGGCACTGGTCGACGTAGCCGCGCACGTCGCGAGTGCGCCTGTTGGCATCGAGGTTGACGCGAAGGTCGCCGACGTTGGCAGTGGCAGGCTGCTGGTTGGGTTGCTCGGGGTTGTGCTGGGCGACCTCCTCCCGAACGGAGGAGAGGTGGGAGCGCTGAGGTCAATGGGATCGACTGCGTGAGTGGCGTGTCGATGAAGATGTAGCGGCCTTAGAGGCTGCGCTCTTTTCCTCCACCAAGGCGTTGGCGACCCGGAGGTACGCGATGGCCTGCTCAGCTTCAGGCGTCAGCGGAGCTTGCTGGAGTCGGGTGATGGCCGCTCCCAGGTTGACCTAGGGGCTGTTGAACGTCGGGATCCCAGCTTCCTCGAACTCCACACGTAGGTCCCGAGCGTAGAATAGGGCTGCACGGAGCTGTTCGTCCGCACGTCGCTGGGCACGCAGGGCGTTGCCTTGGATGTGGGCTGCTTCCTCAGAGTTGGTCGCGCCCACACGGGGTGGCTCATTCTTGGAGACCACGAGCACTTGACAGAAGACGATGTCCGAGTCGTTGGGGGAGACGCGGACACGGACCTTCTGGAATTCACCACAGTCCGGAGACTGGGCAGGTCGTTTGGCATGGTGGGGGAGCTCTTGGTCGATCTTTTTCCGCAGGCGGCACCCACGGAGGGTGTGCTTCGCGCCCTTGTGATAGGTGAAGGGCACGTCGAGAGGGTCGCGCCGTGCGCGAGGTGCGGGCCTCGGGTTGCCTGATGCCCTCCGACCAGATTGGATCTGGGAGGGCGTGGAGAGCTGACTGAGTCCAAGGCCAGGCGTAGACTTCAAGCCGAAGGGGAACGTATCGTGGCATAGCACCGTCTGCGCTGAGCTTTGAGCTCGCTCGCAGATCTCCAAGGTTTCCTTCATCGTGCCGATGACGTTCTCCATCCCCTGAACAAGGTCATAGGGTCTGGCCGGGTGGGTCTCCAATACTAGATCGGAAACGGGGGTAGCGACGGGCGCCGTCACGACCTGCTCCGCGGTCGCTGGAGAAGCTGCGGCTGCCGGAGCAGGAGGGGTCGCCGTGAAGGATCCAAAGCAGATCTCCACGGGGTTGGCGAGGATGGCCGCCATGCTCGCCGGAAAAACGATGCCAGATCGGGCCACCATGCTGCACAGCGAGTTCCCGATCGCCCCTACCTAGCGCGCCAACTGTCAGGGGGTGAGACCTGGATAGATCTGCAAGGGGGCTACCTAGGCAGTTTGCAGGTTAATTAAGAGTGTAGGTGGTAGTCCACGTGGTGAACTCGGAACTAGGCGAGTATGGCGATGAACACAGGGAGACAAGGGTTTAGACTGGTTCAGACCTCCGGGGAGTAAAACCCTATGTCCAATTGTGGTGGTGGATTATGCGAGCGGATGAAGATGTCCCCTTGCAGATGAAGAGTCCTAGGCCGCCTTATATGGGGGGACGGGCTAGGGCTTCCATTCAAGGTCGGTGGACCCGTATCTAGGTCGGTTACAATCTGGGAAGATATTCTTCCGGATTACAAGGAGTATCCGGTGATACTCGGACCTACAGGCGGCGGCGCGCCACGTCCTACTGCCTTGACTTGCACGCCAAGTTCTGCGGGTCTTCCGGGATCTTGATAAGGTTGCCCGGAGTCGTCTGAGTCGCGGATAAGGTCGCTGGGCCCACTGTGCAGGTCGGCGGGGCTTCTAGAAGGTCGGGCCCACTTGTCAGGGACCCCTGGGATGCTGGCCGGTGGGGACCCATGGGTACCCATGTTTCTTAGTCCAGCACCTGTGATACCAAAGGAAGATGAAGACTTTGGCCTTGATGACAGTTTACCACCGCTGTCCCAGACTAGGAGGTCTAGGGAGAGAACTCGAGATGCCGAGTAGCCTCTCAAGATCTCTTCACTGGCCAAGTTGACTTCTCTGATGTGAGAGCTGGAGGTGCGCAATGAGAAGCTCAGGATCACCTTTTCAAAGCATCAGGTGGACCTGGCAAAGCTGAAGGATGATGTGCGCGACCTTCGCTGAGACCTTTGCGCGAAGATGACTCTTCTTGGCTACAGGACATGCAAACGTTTTCGATGCCGAGTAGAGGGGATTCGCCCCAGATTTAGTTCCCATTAGGCGCTTAGTCTAGGTCTAGGTTTATTTCCCTTTCATTTAATTAATTAATTTATTTCCTTTCACGAACTTTTATTTCTTATTCATGTGTGTAAGCACCTAATTTTATTTTAGATAAATTTGGATTTGAATAAGTTGGCTGACCGGTCATGTAACCCGGTCAAGTCGCATTTGTGTCATCACTTTGGCTATTCGATGTAGAAAGACATCTAGGTTCGAGACAGTGTGGGGGAGAGCCACGACTCTCCAAAGGCAGGCATGATGCATTCTCATACCCACACTATGGGCATACTACGTGAGGCAATTGATCATACACAGAGAAGCTGAATGGGACCCGCACGAGTTCACTCCTGTGGAGAGCCTTTCACGGATCAACCTCTATACACAATGTTGGTTTGCACTGATACATCTCACTTCTTGCTCCTGGGTTTTATGAGCCATGATCGTTTAGTTCATATAATCAAAACTCGAATGTCTATGCTATGCTTACCCCATTCTACATGATGCCTGAGTTGACTCGCATATGTTTTATTCCATGTTATCTATCTTGATGGCTGTGAACAATATCCGTCTTAAGGACAAACATGCTTATCTATGTAATTGACGAGTATGGTATGGCTTGATGATACGATCTTGTGCTCTAATGATCAAACTTTCTTGGGTTATTAATATAAAACCACTTGGAAAAAGCTCCTCTTTGATATGCCACAGTCCTACCAGAGCCATATGATGTTCTAGTTGAAAAACCTTATACTCATATACTGCTTGTATTGCATTTAGCTTTGTCAAATTTTGTGACCCTTGTGAGAATTCTTTTAATGCTTTTGTGATCAAGATTCATGTGCACTCCATATTCCCCTTGCTATGCTTCTACTCTGGAAGTTAGCATTGTATCATCATTCATTCCACAAAATAAAGCTCCATGTATGTTGATCTCTCCTTCCAAGTTTTGTTACACAAGAGACATGGCTATCGAAAAAAATATGGACACACGAAGGTCCAAGTAAAAAAATGTGGACACATGATGATGAGGACATCACTGTCTCCGATGTGACCACAATAGCATATTTTTATTCTAAGGTGAACCGATTCCTTATCATCATTGTATCCAATACATTTGATGAACTGTTGCTGCACTATGATGCTTGTTGGTTGTCATTTTCAGAAATACTTACGTGGATCAAAAAGGGTGCTCAATAAACATGGAAGGCATGGAGGACCAAAGAAGTTGATTGGGGGCCAAGTCCAAGTAATCCCCACGTCCTCCACCAGGCCACCACGTTGCTTTTGGCCCAAAGATGGAAAGAGATCAAGGCCAACATGTTTTGGGGGCTGGATTCGGACTGCATGACTGGGCCAATTTCCAACGGACGCCACGACCTCATACGGACTCCGTTCAGGACGTCCTTTATATGGTTGGAAAGGAAATTTGATAGTTCTTCCAATGGCACTGGTCGCACAAGTGGACACCCAGAATCTGTCTGGGTTCTGTGTCATCGTCTTTTGGGCTGTTTGCCCATGTATCGTGTCGGAGCCCATGGGGGCGCATCCTAGGGTTGGAGCACGACTCCCACCATGTCCTGGTCGTGCCCCTCTCTTCTCATATACCTCCATAGCCGCCACAAACAGATTGGGTTTTGTTTCATTGTAAGTTTAGCCATTGCTACTTCCTTGTAGACGCGTGTGTCGGCTAGACCATCCGTTCTACCTATGTCGGAACCTTAACTTTGTGATATCAGATTGGTTTCTATCTCCACATTTGCAATTGAGTTTCTTGTTATACTTGTTCTTGCTTGTTCTTCGATTGCTTGCAGGAACAGGTGCCCTAGTGGCGGTTGACGTGCTACACAAGATCGCTGCAGCCATAGGAGGTGGTGTATCGGTTGCTAAGGCGCATCCTTGGAAAGGTTGTAGTCGGGCCATGAACGTCATCTCCTCCAATTGAGTTATCCCTCCCCACTCTCATCGAAAGATCGGCCATAAACCCCTTACGGGGTTCGCATCAGTTGGTATCAGAGCTAGGTTTATCGGTGAGAGATTGTCAATCCATCGTTGTTTTAATTTTCATATAGTCTAGAAAAGCCAAAAAAATAGTGGATTAGTTTACCTGCAATCCTATAAACTTTTTGAGCCTTTACTAGTACTACTGAGTTAGGGCTTGTTGAGTTTTCGGTTACACCGGTTTGTGTCGAGTTGCTGGTCTTAGTGTCTAATCCTTTAGAGTTTTGAGTTCTATCACGTTTGGTCACCACGAGATCAATTATCATCATATACATCACTGCAGCGTTTGGGCCACCACGGATACATCTTAAGTCCGATTCAAGTATTTAAATACAATCTAGAAACCTTATCCTTTTATCTTTCCAACGGATCTAGCCTTGGTGCGAAATTCATTTTGAGTGTTCTGCAATTGTTCTGGAGATTGGAGATCTGCAATCTGTGTTTACTCATCCTTTAGTGTGGATTTTGTCATGTTATTCAGCAAAAGAGTTTAGTATTGTGCAAAAAAGAAAAAAAAGAAGAAGACAAAAACATAAAAACAAAGAGAAGAGAAAAAAAAGAAAGAGAGGAGGAAAGGAAGTGAAAGGAAAAAAAGGGGGCTGAATCTGCTTATTTTGTTTGTTCGGTGCTAGTTGCTCTTGGTTGGTGACTACCTTTGTGCCTAGGCTCACGTCTCTAGCATGGTTTAGCCTAGGACCAGCACAGTACCGCCGTTGAATGATTATTCAGCTTGCTTTTATAACTAATGTGGTGCTAGTCCATTCCTTGTTTCAGCCCACCTATAGCTCCACATATTCGACTACAGCTTGACAGGTCTGGTTGCTGTGGCACCGATACACTTTCTTCGAGGTTGACGTCTTGTTGGTTGTCATCCCCTCCTGTTTTGCTTGGTAAGAGCTTGTTTTGAACAAGTTGAGTTTGAGAGAATTACATCCGACACATCCTAGTAGTTGACAGGAGAAAACAAAATATTTTGTGTTTCTTGTTTTCTACTAATCATGGCAGGTGATATAGAGATTTTTGAGCAGTTGAAGCTAGACCCTCACATTCAAGGTATCATTCAGCACTTGCCATTATATGCTGGTATGTTTGATCCTCACGCTTACATTGAATGGGAGCTTAAGGTAGATGGAGAATTTGATAAGTATGATTTGTGTGAACATCAAATGATTTTTGCTGCTTCTAGTGCTTTAACAAATTATGCTTTGACTACATGGAAACATATTTGTAGGCACAACGAAGTTCCACAAACTTGAAAAGATTTTAAAATGCTTTTCCGCGATGAATATGTTCCTGAATATTATGCCGATTGCTTGCTTGCAAAATTAGACAACTTGAAGCAAGATAGTAGGACTGTCAAGGAATAGTATCATACCTTTAAGATTTTTGTCATGTTTGGTAGATTAGATGAATGCAAGAAAGATGTTATGAGTAGGTTCCTGAAAGGCCTTAATTCTGAAATTCGAACCATGTTAATTAGCAACTCATACAACAATATTGCTTCATTGTTTTGGCTTTCTCTTAGCGCTAAAAAGGATATTCTTTTATCTGTGAGTACTTGCATGAATGACGTGAACCATAATATTGAATATTTGTCCAATTTGCATGCTAATCAAGAGCAACAAATAGTGGAACCTGAAGGACCAGAATGGCGACCAGAGAGGGGGGAGTGAATGGGAGCCGATAAAAATTCTTCTCCGAAGAGACAAACTCGGCCAATGGTCCCAGACGCAACTCCTCTGTCCTCAACACCTCGCTAGCCAAATCAACGCAGCCACTGAAGTGCTACTAGACCTAGGAGCTAGCCACACACCCAAGCTACTCGACCACACAGCGGAAAACACACTATGTGGTTTTGTGGCTAATACAACGAAGAAAATGAGTTGCAATATGCCCTATTTGGTTGCAATAGCAACAAATGCAACCAATTTTTTTTGTCAAACTTGTGGTGCGAAAGGTGGCGCTGCATTAGGCTGTAGCGACCGTGGTCATTTTATGGTTGCAAAAGTGTTTTTATTGCAACACATTGCGGCATTGCAACTAGCATTTCCAGTCGCGCATGTGTTGGTTGCAAATCACCATGTCGCGACGCATTTTGGGTTGCCATAGGTATTGTGGCATCGTACACAACGCATTACAATTCCAAAAAACTTTCATTGCAAAGTATGGTATTGCTACGTTCTATTTCTGGTTGCTATAGGGGAAGCACCTCTATTGCCACGAAAGGGTTTTGGGTGCAATACATGAAAACCGCTATTACCACGATGTTGATTTCGTTGCCATAGGTGGTGTTGTATATTGCATCGAACCATGTTTGGTTGCTATAAATGCTTCACTCTATTTTCACGAAGTTGATTACGGTGCGATAGTGGTGTTCTCTATTGCCACGCAGCATGGATGGTTGTTTTAGGTGTAACATTCTATTACAACTGATGAGGACACCACGAGTACATTTACACCAGCAGCACCTTCTCCTACTCCAGCGCCGACAGCACCTTCTTCAGCGCCACCTTCTGGGCCAATTACTCGGGCCAATTTTGTACGCTCCTTTCCTATAGAATGTCAATATTTCAACAATAATCTTAAAGACTCAGGCATAGCCATTTGTATGAAAAATGTATTGTTCAGTAATAGTAACAATGTGGAACAAACATGGAATTTAGCAATACTGAAATACTTCAACAGATAGTGTCATTCAACAATATCTAATTCTTTAGGCTTATGTAACATTCTCTGGTAGTAGCTATTGTATGTCCTAGCCGTAGCACTGAAAGTTGAACGCCATCCTTTGTAACGCTCCTTAGCAATGTCCCATATGTTGTTCCTTGAATCATCATTATCCTCCATGTCCCACCTTGCCTGTTATATAATCACAATAACATGCAAATACTATGTGAGTTGTTATGTTAGTTTAAAATTGAAATGTATTCAAAAGCAAAGTTTATGATTACCAATATATCAGTTGCTATTGCCTCTTTGACTTTTGCATGGATATGTTTCCATGATTTCACTCCAATGAGTGGCGTCCTTTTCGTTATAAACATGACTACTTCATCAACGAGTGAGCGGTAGTTATCACCTACCGGTCCTCCAAGTTTGGAGAATTCAATTTTCAACTTCTGATTATCCGACTTGATTCTCTTGGAGATTACCTTCAAACCTCTTACTGGACCGCATCCTCTTTTCTTCACATTTTGTGAGCCTATTCCATGGGAACAAAATGTAATAATACCCACAAAAAAGCATACTATGCATATACAGTTAAATCCTAATAAACACAAGTTACCATCTCCTTGCCCCTGCTGTTTCCAATGCCGAGCATGAGATGGAGGCTACACTGGAGGTGTTGTGTTGCTGTCGTGTCTGGATTGCATATGAATGGTAGGGTCCACATACGCTTCTGCAGACAATTTTGTGACATGATGAGCTAGCATAATTTGTAGTCTGACAAAGAATGGTAAGTTTTTTGCTAATTAGGAGAGGGATATTACAGATGTCATCAAGTAGTCCTGCAACCTTCAGCCATTCTTGGTATGTCTTGATTGTGTCCTCCCTATACATGTCTTTTAATTCTGAAAAAGGATCCATAATTTCAATCATGAGTGAACTGCAAAATCATGAGTATATATATACAAATATTGGGTTGTACCATATCTTACCCATGGCTTGCTTCTCTTTATGCATATGAGCTAGCCAATCTTTGTATTCATCTAATTCATATTCTTGGACTTGTTCTTCATCATCATGTGTGGGAACTCTTTTGGATTTCAATGGTGTTATGGCCACAACAGTTTGGTCTGGTATTGGATTTCTGGATATAACTAATCTGATCACCATCTCCTCCTCCTAACTCTTTTTCATTTTTTCTATATCACAATCGTACTCAATCTCAGTTAGTGGTCTTTCGCAGGAGATTCAACAATTCTAGTTTTGTAGTAAATCAAGTCCTTGTTCCGATACCCCAATTTTAATTTCAATGAGTTTATGGTAGCAAGCGTGATTTGTCTCCCTAAAGGTATAGTTGTATGTACAACATCTACCTCCTCATCACTACCCTTCTGTTGATCTGCGCATTCATCAATGGCATTTCAATAATTTGAATAAATTAGGTGCAAATCGCGTGCACAAATGCATGAAATCTTGGGTACCAGTGCGTGCACAAATGCATGAAATATAGGTGGCAGTACAAGAGGAGTGATCAAACGCGGAAACAGCGTACTTGGCCTCGGTCTCGTCCTGAGACGAAGGTAGCACATCTTCTACATCTTGGCCGTCGACGAGTGCTTCTTCGTCGGCCAAACGTTGTGATGCTCTTTGGGACGAAGGTGACCCAAAGAGCGCAGTCGTCGTCCTAGCCCTGGTGGACATGCTGGGAGGTTCCCCAGTCACCGTACCAGAGGTTGGTGTGAACATTGGAGGAAGCATCACCGACGCAGGTGTGTGCAATACTTCAGACGAGGAAGGGGTCCCCCTTGCCGCCTCGCTGGACGTCGGCATCCTCGTGTAAGGCGAGAAGCAGCTTGGCGGTGGCGCCGGTCATCGTCGACTACCCCTAACTGACCGAGATGTAGATTGGTTTTACAAGGGGATTAGGGAGGGAAAGACACATGACTTACTAGTCTAATAACCCGGTGTTTCGCAACAACGTGGCCCCAGTCATGGCAGCGCGGTAGTTTTGCCATTTGTTAAATATTTCCGATGGAAAAACTGGCGCCACTTTCCAAATCGTTGGCTACTAAATTTTCTGAACGCTTAGCGTATTTGAGGGGTGCGTTTTCGTGTGTCCCGTTGATGTGTGGGTCCACTCAGTTTTATATACTTTTGGATAGACGATGCGTTGAACTTAATCAAGTTTTATAAATATAGTTTTGATGAGTTCGGCCCAGGTGGGATTGGATTATGGTAAGCCTGATGCACCGATTACTCAGTTTAGCATTTGCACATCCGAGGTTCCGACCCTCACGATCCGACTACGACGAGCAAGCCTGAAGCGCCAATGCAATCGCTGAACCGCAACTCAAGGGTGCCCCTACGGGGAAAGGCCCAATCACCCAAAAAGACTGGTCCGTTAGGGGAAGGGTGGCTCTCCCCTTTAATGCGGCTTCCTCCTCCAAAGCTAAGCAAGGTGGGATAATGAGGCTCACACGGTCGCCACATGACTACAACTGGGCCACATGTCCCCTTATGTTGCTTCTTTGCCAACGGGTAATAGTGGAGGATGTCCTCATCATTCTCCCCTTCTTAACAAGGGCCCAGCTGATGGGGACATCACCACCGACACGGGTACATCTACACCAGCAGCACCATCTCCGGCGCCACCAGAGGACACACTCCAGGTGCCACCTTCAGGGCCAATCACCCGGGCCTGTGCACGCGAATTAAACTACGCTTTGCTGCTGAAGAATGAAGGCCCAGAAGATTAAATGACGGCCCAACAGGAGGTCCACGTGGGAGCCTAGGGTTGGCAGCGCCCCCCCTCCTCCCTTGCCGCGGCTCCCACATGCGCGCCCCCCCGAGGCCGCGCGACCTCTTCCCCCCCGAGGCCGCGCGACCTCTTCCCCCCCCCCCCCGTGGCCGCTAGGGGCTGCGCCCCTTACTTTGTTTCCCCCTATATTAGATAGAGTCTTGGTTCGATAAAACTTGAGTTTGTTTTACAAGTTAGCTTTAGCTACATCCGAACAGCCGCATAGCGCTGCCTTCGTGTATTGCAGACTCCACCTTCGAGTGATAGTAAGATTGCTCGCCTCTTTTTCTTGTTCGTTCTTCGATTGCGTGCAGAAATGATCTTCGTGATCAGGCTGACTTTGCACCGGTAAGGTTGGTAACCATCGGGAGTTGGTTCAGCGATTGCATTGGCGCTTCGAGCTCGCTCGTCGTAGTCGGATCGTGAGGGAAAACAACCACCAAATCGAATTTATCTCCACTCACCGAAAGATCGGGCACTCCGACTCTATCAAGTGGTATCAGCTTTCTAGGTTGATCGGTGAGTTTTTATCGAGTGTTTTTAATTCCTATAGTCCACAAAAACCAAACAAAAAATTTTGATCTTTGTCCCAGCAACCCTTTTAGCCTCGTACTTTCATTCAATAAGTGTCGTTGTTGAATTTGTGTGCTTGTTCATTCCATCGTTGCTGGTTTCTGGTGTTTTTCTTTCCTTGTTTTCCCCCCTAACCTTAGCCGCCAACCCGCGCAACACCCCCCCTCGCGGTTGGGCGCTTAGGCCGGGCGCTGTTCCCCCCATCGTGGGACGCCAGGACTCCGAGTCCGTGCCTAGCGCACCCGCCCTCGCGGTTGGACCGCGCGCTGACCCCCTTCCCCGATCGCCCCCCCCTCGCCTGGAGTCCGAACCGAAGTCAAAAAAAGGAAAAGAATCAAAAAAAAGAAAGAGAAAGTCAAAAAAGGAAAGAAACAAAAAAAGAAAAAAGTAAAAAAAGGAGGACGTTTCCAGCAGGGAGAAGGAGGTAGTCCGGTTCGGAAGGGAGTCCGTGGCCTTCACGCCGCGCACGCCCCCCCTCCCACGCCGTGCGCGTTCCCCCTCCTTGGTTCGTGCACTTCCCACCGAACCTTCTCCCACACTGTGCCATCTTTTCATACTCGTATCTCTCTTTCTTAGAACCATATTCTGAGTTTGGCTTTACTCTAGAGAGAGAGAGAGAGAGTGTGTGTGTGTGTGTGTGGTGTTTTGCTGTTGGAGATCCTCTGTGTTCATATTATCAGTTTTGAGGACTCCTGCAAAAAAAACAGAAGCAAAAAAAAAAAGCAAGCAAATTGTTGCACCCTCCACCTTCCTTGCTGTCCTTTCGATTTCACTTGTTGCCAGGAGTGTTTGATCATGTTTAGCACTCTTATTCAACTTTGCATTATTGTTTGATTGTGCTAATCCTTCAATTTAGTGCAGCCTTCCCAGAACTCCACATATTTCTACGACGAGCAGATTTTGTTTCTCCAGGCAATCGCTGCTCCAATCTTTCGCGAGTTCCACCGGTTGGTTGCAGGTCGCCCATGTGTGTGTGGTAAGAACGGATAAGAATTTGATAACAACACTAGTGTGAGAGACTTTCTGAGCTGTCCCACCCCTGTTTTTGTCATTGTTTTGTTTTTTTGTTTGCACTAACCATGGCAGAAGACGGCGCCGTCGGGGATGATCCGCTGCTAGACATGCAAGCACAAGTGGAAGGACCAGCCGCAGACATTCGGACGATACATGAACGGCTGGACGAAACAATCACTACGTCGACCGACCGTTTCGATCAGCTCGACCTCGCCCAGACGGCCACCAAGACCACACTCGACGCTCTCGTGGCCCGACTCGATGCCATGCACACCACGATCACAGAGTTGCAGAAGGACTATGGCGGTGATTCGGAGCAGGACGCCGGAGACAGTCGCGGTCGTGCCCGCCGTGTGCCATGCCGCCCCGGTAATGATTCTTTTTCTAAGATTAAATTTAAAATCCCACCTTTTAATGGCAAATATGATCCTGCTGCATATCTTTATTGGGAGTTAGAGGTTGAACAAAAATTTTCATGCCACGATATTGCTACAAATTCTCAAGTTAAAGCTGTTATTAGTGAATTTACTGATTTTGCTTTAATTTGGTGGCGTGAGTATAAAATTAAACATCCCACTGCCATTCCGACCACATGGGATCAATTGAAAACTGCTATGCGCCATAGATTTGTGCCTTCATATTATGCTCATGATTTGCTTAATAAGATGCAGCGTTTCCAGCAAGGTTCTCAATCTGTTGAGGACTATTACCAAGAGTTACAAAAAGGTATGATTCGTTGTGGTATATTGGAGACCAACGATGCTGCTATGGCACATTTTCGTGGTGGCTTAAACCGCGAAATCCAGGACATACTTGATTATAAGGAATATAAAGATATGACTCAATTATTTGAATTTGCTTGCAAAGCTAAACGTGAAGTGCAGGGACGCCGCTCGAAGACATTTTCTAACTCTTTTGCAGGTCGTACCTCGACATCCAGTCCCGCGGCCACCTCTCCTACACCATCTATGGCCACGACGATGCCCTGGGATAAGGCGGCCACATCTACAGGTGCTGCTCCACCCACAGGCGCAGCTCCCACCCCGGGCCGTATGCGGGATATCACGTGTTTTCGTTGCAGCGGACGTGGCCACGTGGCTCGGGACTGTCCGAACAAGCGCACTTTGCTCATCCGTGACAATGGTGAGTACTCTTCGGCTAGTGATTCTGAAGAATCCCACCATACTATGCTTGCCACTGATCATGCAGCTAAGGCGGATGTACATGTCAACCCGGGCGACGCCGATAGGTATGAAAGTCTTGTTGCGCAGCATGTTCTCAGTGCACAGGTCGCCCCGCCCAAGAAGAATCAGCGACACACCCTTTTCCACACAAAGGGTGTTGTGCAGGAGCTGTCGATTCGCATCATCATCGACAGGCAGCTGCAACAATTTGGCGAGTACCACGCTGGTTGAGAAATTATCTTTACCCACTCGTAAGCATCCAAATCCATATCATATTCAATGGCTTAATGATGGTGAATTAGAATAACACAATCAGTACGTGTTCATTTCTCCATGGGTGCTTATTCTGATTTTGTTGATTGTGATGTTGTTCCTATGGAAGCATGTTCCTTGTTACTTGGTAGACCTTGGCATTGTGATACTGATAGCTTGCATCATGGTCGTTCGAATCATTAATCTTTCATGTTTAAGGGTCAAAAAATAATTATACATCCCATGACACCTGAACAGATTCTCAAAGATGATATTGCTAGAGCTGCTAAAACTGCTAAACAACTTGAACCATCATCATCGATTAATTCTGAAATCAAGTTGAATGCTCCTGTTTTACTTGCTACACGTGCTGATTTTGATGAACTGTGCAATGCTCAATTGCCCTGTTATGCACTAGTATGCTCTAGTCTGCTCGTTTCACTTGATGATGCACCGTCTTTGGATGTCCCCCCTGTGGTTGCTAACCTTTTGCAGGAGTATGCTGATGTCTTTCCCAAAGACTTACCACCGGGTCTTCCACCACTCCGTGGCATTGAGCACCAGATTGATCTCATTCCAGGCGCACAACTTCCGAATCGCACCTCGTACCGTACAAATCTGGATAAGACCAAGGAGATCCAGCGCCAGGTACAGGCATTGCTTGATAAGGGTTACATTCATGACTCTCTCAGCCCTTGCTCAGTTCCTGTGTTGCTTGTTCCAAAGAAAGATGGATCATGGCGTATGAGTGTAGATTGTCGTGCTATTAATAACATCACCATTCGTTATTGATACCCCATACCACGACTTGATGATATGCTAGATGAGCTTAGTGGTGCCATTATTTGCACAAAGATTGATTTGCGTAGTGGTTACCACCAGATTAGAATGAAACTAGGTGATGAATGGAAAACGACTTTTAAAATGAAATTTGGCTTATATGAATGGTTGGTTATGCCGTTTGGATTGACTAATGCTCCCAGCACCTTTATGCCCTTAATGAATGAAGTTCTAAGGCCTTTCATTGGATTGTTTGTTGTTGTCTATTTTGATGATATTCTCATTTATAGCAAGTCCATGGAAGAAGATTTAGAACATTTGCGTGCTGTTTTTGATGCGTTGCGTGCGGCTAACTTGTTTGGTAACATGGATAAATGCATCTTTTGCACGCAACGTGTCTCGTTTCTTGGCTATGTTGTTACTCCACAGGGCATTGAGGTGGATAGCAGCAAGATCGATGCCATTCGAGAGTGGCCTACACTGATGACGGTCACACAGATTCAGAGTTTTCTTGGACTTGCAGGTTTCTATCGCAGGTTCGTCCGTGATTTCAGTTCCATTGCCGCACCTCTCCACGAGCTTACAAAAAAAGGTGTGCTGTTTGATTGGCGTGATTCACAAGAGGTAGCATTCAACACTTTAAAAGATAAGTTAACACATGCTCCTCTCTTTCAATTGCCTGATTTTGATAAAATATTTGAGCTTGAATGTGATGCCAGCGGTATTGGGCTAGGTGCTGTTTTGTTACAAGAAGGAAAACCCGTTGCTTATTTTAGTGAAAAATTAAACGGTGCTAGCCTGAGATATTCTACTTATGATAAGGAACTTTATGCTTTAGTGCGCACTTTGCAAACATGGCAGCACTATCTTTGGCATCGCGAGTTCATTATTCATTCTGATCATGAGGCTTTAAAACATATTCGTACCCAAACAAATCTGAACCGACATCATGCTAATTAGGTAGAATTCATTGAGTCTTTTCTGTACATCATTAAACATAAGAACGGGAAGGAAAATGTCATTGCTGATGCGTTGTCTCGTCGATATACTATGCTGTCCCAGTTAGATTTTAGAATCTTTGGTTTACAGACCATAAAAGAACAATATGTCGACGATACTGATTTTAAAGATGCTTTTGCTCATTGTATGAATGGGAAACCTTGGGGCAAATTTCATATGCAGGATGGGTTCCTGTTTCGCGCTAACAAGCTGTGTGTTCCAGCAAGCTCGATTCGTCTTTTGCTGTTACAGGAAGCGCATGGCGGTGGCCTCATGGGACACTTTGGCATTTACAAGACGCATGAGGTGTTGGCTTCCCACTTCTTTTGGCCCCGGATGCGCCCTGATCTTGAGCGCCTTGTTGCACGTTGCACTACTTGTCAGAAAGCTAAGTCCCGACTGAACAACCATGGTTTGTATATGCCTTTGCCTGCTCCTACCTCTCCTTGGCTTGATATTTCTATGGAATTTGTTTTGGGATTGCCTAGAACTAAGAAGGGGAGGGACAACATTTTTGTGGTTGTTGATCAATTTTCTAAAATGGCTCATTTTGTAGCTTGTCATAAGACTGATGATGCTAGCAATATTGCTGAATTGTTCTTTAGAGAGATTATTCGCTTGCATGGTATTCCAAATACAATAGTCTCTGATCGTGATGCTAAGTTTCTCAGTCATTTTTGGAGGTCGCTTTGGAAAAAAATTGGGAACTAAATTGCTGTTTAGCACAACTTGTCACCCTCAGACTGATGGGCAAACTGAGGTGGTTAATCGAACCTTGTCAACCATGCTTAGGGCAGTTTTAGACAAAAATTTGACACGTTGGGAGGATTGTTTGCCTCATGTTGAGTTTGCTTATAATCATGCAACGCATTCTTCCACACAGATGTGTCCCTTTCAGGTTGTGTATGGTTATATTCCTCGAGCGCCTATTGATTTGTTTGCTTTTGATGCTGAGGACGCTCCCCACATAGATGCTACTGCACATGTTGATCAAATGACTCACTTGCATGAACAAACTCATCAAAACATTGCTGCTGCTAATGCTAGATATCAGGTTGCGGGTAGTAAAGGGAGAAAACATGTTACTTTTGAACCTGGTGATTTGGTTTGGTTGCATTTGCGAAAGGATCGGTTTCCTACTTTGCGACGTTCTAAATTGATGCCTCGTGCTGCTGGTCCTTTTAAGATACTAACCAAAATTAATGATAATGCTTATGTTCTTGACCTGCCTGCGGAGTTTGGTGTTTCCCCTAGTTTTAATGTTGCAGATTTGAAGCCGTATGCGGGAGAGGATGAGGAGTTGCCGTCGAGGACGACTTCAGTTCAAGAAGGGGAGGATGATGAGGACATCACCACCGACACGGGTACATCTACACCAGCAGCACCATCTCCGGTGCCACCAGAGGACACACTCTAGGCGCCACCTTCAGGGCCAATCACCCGGGCCCGTGCATGCGAATTAAACTACGTTTTGCTGCTGAAGAATGAAGGCCCAGAAGAATAAATGACGACCCAACAGGAGGGCCACGTGGGAGCCTAGGGTTGGCAGCGGCCCCCCCTCCTCCCTTGCCACGGCTCCCACATGCGCGCCCCCCCGAGGCCGCGCGACCTCTTCCCCCCGTGGCCGCCAGGGGCTGCGCCCCCTACTTTGTTTCCCCCTATATTAGATAGAGTCTTGGTTCGATAAAACTTGAGTTTGTTTTACAAGTTAGCTTTAGCTACATCCGAACAGCCACATAGCGTTGCCTTCGTGTATTGCAGACTCCACCTTCGAGTGATAGTAAGATTGCTCGCCTCTTTTTCTTGTTCGTTCTTCGATTGCGTGCAGGAAATGATCTTCATGATCAGACTGACTTTGCACCGGCAAGGTTGGTAACCATCGGGAGTTGGTTCAGTGATTGCATTGGCGCTTCGAGCTTGCTTGTCGTAGTCGGATCGTGAGGGTCAACAACCACCAAATAGAATTTATCTCCACTCACCGAAAGATCGGGCATTGCGACTCTATCACCAGCTCTGATACCAAATGATGAGTCTGGCCCAGGTGGGATTGGATTATGGTAAGCCTGATGCACTGATTACTCAGTTTAGCATTCGCACACTCGAGGTTCTAACCCTCACGATCCGACTACGACGAGCAAGCCCGAAGCACCAATGCAATCGCTGAACCGCAACTCAAGTGTGCCCCTGCGGGGAAAGGCCCAATCACCCCAAAAGACTAGTCCGTTTGGGGAAGGGTGGCTCTTCCCTTTAAGGTGGCTTCCTCCTCGCAAGCTAAGCAAGGTGGTATAATGAGGCTCACACGGTCGCCGCCCGACTACAACTGGGCCACATGTCTCATTTATGTTGCGTCTTTACCAACGTGTAATAGTGGAGGATGTCCTCATCAAGTTTTATATAAGTTATACTAGTTAACTTGTTTACTATGTAACTGCACAAGATGACACAAGATCTTTTTGAAATTTACCAACATTTTAACATGACACATGTTGTTGTATATTACTTATAGAGAAGTTTTTGTGGTCAAAGTAAATTTTGAATATCATCTTTCCACCAACTCTAGCAGAATAACATGCCTCACGAAAATTTCGTACCAGAGTAACATGCATCACACAAATTAAGTAAGCAACTAATTATAAAGATTGGTAGCCAGTGTATATGAGGATTGAGTTTACACATAGGCTTCCCGAGCCACGATGACACCACAGCAACTAAGGATCATCAAAAACATGCTCCACATGGACACAAGTTGAGAGACACATCGACCAAAGACACAACTTCAGAGACATGATTCGAGTGTATTTGCAGAATTTCTTCAAAGTTCTACCTAAAATGATGCCAAAGCCTCTCCGCAATCTCCCTCTCCTCGGTACTAGATAAATTTCTTGAAAAAAAGAAAGCATTAACCGTACTGTCAGAACAATTGAATTTCTAATAACAGAATTCATGTGAACTAAAAGAAATTTTAGCAGTCAGCTGAAGTATCAGAACATAAGAATTCCAGATGTAAACTGAATTCCTGATGAGAAGCAGTTAAGAAAGAAAGCAAACATGTTAACTGAAATCCTGAATGTCGTTTATGGTGCATCATGTCTGCAACAAATTAATCAAAACATATCAGCAATCACAAACTGTTTACCTTGTATCAGATCCCACTAAACGCTTCCTTGAGTGTGAAGAAGAACCAATCACACTCGTTCTGGATCCTACACTCCTCGCTGCAGAACCTACGCCACGAGTACCAAGCATGCCATCTTGCGTGGTCGCCACACCCGCGACTTGCACATGGAAGAACATCCTGGCAAGGTACGGGCGCCACCACGGCAACCTCCGCCGACGGCCGTAAGTCTCATGTCGCCGAAATGACCCTGGAGAGGCGTTTTGTACAAGTCAAGTTCTTCCAAGGAAGCACCGTCGCCCCCTCTTCGGGTCCCTCGACCAAGCGCAGGAGCCGCCGGGCCTCATCGTCGTCGCCCTCGCCGCTGTTGGGCCTGTAGAGGAAGAGGGCGAGGGCGTACATCGATACCTTGTGGCCCGCCTCCACGGCACGCCTTAGCTGGTCGAGGCACGACATGATTACGCCACGCTGGTTCCCCAATACGAGGCACAACCTGCTGCGGAACAAGGCCTTCGGGTTGCCGACGGTGGCCAGTGTGGTGATGAGCGCCGCGAGATAATCCGAGCCGAGGTAGAATCGATGCCGCAGGACACGTTTCAGGGCTAGGCGTCGTCCGACCGTGGCGGTGCTGCACACCACACACATTGCCTTGCAGGTTGCGGAGATCCGCCATGCCGTCCTCTGACTGAGCAGCGACGCGGGAGACCATGTCAATCGTCAGCTCCGTCGGCAGTTGCACCAGCCTCGACACCTCGTAGCGTGCCTCGGCAACCTTTTCCATGGAGTGATTACAGTTCGTCACGCGCGGATTGGATGTGCGAGGCAGTGCACCTCGGCGAAGATGAGGTACAAGATGAAGGCAAGATGTCAGGGGAGATGGAGAAGAACCGCCGCCGCCAGATGAGGTTGCTGATTTAGGGGGCTCCCAGGGTATATTGGGTTTAAGAAAATTGTGCTTTCATAGGGAGGGCACATAATCACAGAGTTGTGGGACAAACAAATTTATGAATTTGGAAATTCAAAATGTAAATAAAGTCGTAAATGATGTAAAACAAAAATGTCATGAATACCAAACTTGTAGAACTCGTAAAGATGTACAATATTTATTTTAGTCATTAATCCGTTTGAAAGGGTTTGAACAATTGTATTTTCAAAATTATAAAATTCCAAATTAGAATCAAGATTTTCAAACACTAGATGATGTCACATGGAAAAGTGATGAACACCAAAGATTCATAGCTCATCGAGATGAACAATCTTTATATAGGTCATTTTGTCATTTTAAGAAGTGGTACTATGATGTAGTACAAAATTGACATGTCTCCAACCTAGTTTCTTAAGCTATGTGAGTGAACCTAGGATTAATGAACAATGTGTAGTACCACTTTGTCAAATGAAAAACCGACCTAAATAAAGATTATTGATCTTGACGAGTTATGAAACTTTGGTATTCATCACTTTTCTATTTGACTTCATTTAGTGTTTCAAAATATTGATTCTTGTTTTGAATTGTTTAATTTCAAAATTATGATTGTTGAAACATACTCACATGAGATGCAGTGGACACCATGAGCTTGATTATTATTTTCTAAGAATGTAGGAAAAAATTTCCTGATTTGGACATCATTCGTGAAATCTAAACAAGTTTGTATTTATGATTACAAATCATAGAATCAAGTGATGTAGGTCCATGAAGATCCCAAGAACACATCAGAATCTGGGCGCCGACAGGTGGGACCTAATGAGAATAATGGGGAAATCTCGCGGGTTTAGGCCCACATTACACGGGTTTGGCCCATTAAAGCACAAAAATATGGGATAACAAAATATTGACAACCAAAATCAACAAATAATTAGTGGACTAATGGCAGATGTGTTTATCCCTGAGCTATGCTGCCCAGGTTCGAAACCTAGGAGGAACTTTATTTTTTTTTGCCTATACTCTCCTACACAAAAGTTGAAATTTATTTGAATTTAATACATTTTTACCATTCTAATAAAATTAAAAAGAAGAATAGCTCAGTATATTACTGTTTTTCAGGCTGTGATTAAGATAACGTTTATGTGGTGGGTGGGACCCACGACTTTGCCCCCTTCCTCTTGACGAGTAAAGACTAACCCAACTGGACTCACTGATGAGTGGGTCCCATGATGCTGGGGCGCACGAGTCAGTGTCTGATCGCAAGATCGTGTCCCTTTACATGCGTAAGAGTAGCGGCGCTGGCGGATTCCGCCAAACGTCTCGCTCCTTTCCTCCAGATTTCTTCCCAATCTTTGTTCCAGGCTTCGTCCATCGCTCGCGCTCCGCCTCGCTCTCACCGCCGACTTCCTCCATCGCCGGTGATGGTTCGCTCCACCCGCTCTCACAGCTACGCTCCCGCCTCCACCCCGGGTGCAGTGGCCTACAGCATGCAGGGTCACACCCGCATTGCCGCCTCCCCTCCAGCGGGCGCCATTGTTGCGGTGCCCCGAGTGGAGCACTACTCCACCCAGCAGAGGTGCGACTCGCGAGGAAGATTCGCGAGGAGCGCACGCACTAGGAACCCGCTACCACCCACCAGGTACATGTTCATCGTTTCCGACACCGAGGACGAAGAGGCGGCGCTGGTCATCATCTCTGGCTCGAAGGATGGATTAAGAGCCTCTCCTCCTCCTCCCGGCCACCTGGTTAGTATCAATCCTCTATTTTTAATTTCTGTTAGGATCGATTTGCAATTGGGATTGTCTACTGTAGACATGGAGTTGTGGTAAACCTAGATGAATGTGATCAGTCTAGACTGTACATATTGTTCCTGTCATCAACCTTGACTATATATGTGATTAAAATGATTCTACATATTTTTGGATTGTTTTAGATAAAATGATTCCACAACTAGATTGTAACTTGTTAGAACATTATTGTGGATGGGCAGCCAAAGATAAACTTGCATGTTAATTTGAAATTGATTGATATTACGATAGTTCTTACATTCATGATTCTGATATTGATAACTATTTTTGGCAATGAAGACTCCTCAGCACGACCATGTCTACGTGGTCAATGAGAAGGTCTCGATTCACTGCACATTCTCACACGTGAGCAATGAGGAGACTGGAGAAGGGCCACTAGCGTTGAGGAGGGAGGTCAGATATGGCGGTCCATGCTGTAGTCATTCCTAATTTCCCAGCATATACATGTTAACCTCAAATAATGCCAATTAACAGATCAAGGGAATGGGTGAGCAGCTTCGCGTCCTTTTGAAGCGAAAATATTTCAACCCCTGAAGATGGTGCCTAAACATGAATAAGAGTTTCGTGGTTGATGGACTTATGTAGTACTTATGCCTGCACTTATTTAGTTTTTGCTTTTGTTATGAAGCCTTGAGCTTCTTGTGGTTGATGGACTTATGTAGTACTGATGATCTGATGTATGATGCTTTTGTGCGCAAGCCTTGCTTGTGCCTGATGGACAACTAATATATGTATGAATATTATATACCTTTTATGTATATCTCTGCTGAATGGTTGTGTTCATGAGATGATTTCCTTTTTTCGTGCATGACATGTTCTCTTCCTCCTTTTAATTTTGTTGTTTCTATGTTTTATAATTATTTTGCTCTATACTTGAAAATCAGAAATCCACACTCAGATCATGCAAAGCCTTAAACTCACAAGAGAGAGCGTATCTAGCATTTTTGACAAAAGTAAGCTATCTCATCATGGATATGCAACCAAACTATCAAGAGCATAGATTATCATCCCAAATATCAATCAAGCATATCCACAAGCTCAAACATAGCATATCCTAGGGAACAATGTACATAGGATAAGCCATTCCTAGCTAATGCATATGATACAAATGCAATGTAAAGCATATCTTACAAAGATGCAAAACTATACATCAAGATACAAAGATGGCTACTCTATGAAATTAAACATGCATGCTATACATCAAATTAAACATGTATGATGCATATGCTACAAAGTGAGCTCCCAAAGACCAACTCAAAAAGGACAACACACACCAAGCTCTCCCTGTAAATGAGCAAAGGTAGCTTGGTCAAGTGGTTTTGTGAATATGTCAGCTTTTTGGTCTTAGGTAGGTACATGGCTCAACACTATGGTTCCCTTCTCAACATTATCTCTTAGAAAGTTGATGCAGACACCACGAGTACATCTACACCAGCAGCACCTCAGGCGCCTCCAGATGATCCACCACTTCAAGCGCCACCAGTTGGGCCAATTACTCGGGTCCGTGCGAGAGAATTAAACTACATCATGCTGCTAAAGAACGAAGGCCCAGAAGCATAGAAGAAGGCCCAAGAGGGATCCAGGATGGGGCGCCTAGGGTTGGCCGTCGCCCCCCTCTCCTGCCGCGCGCCCCCTCTCCTCCCTCCGTTGTTTGGGGCTGCGTCCCCTTATTAGGTCAGAATCCCTTTTGTTTAAAACTCGAGTTTTGTTTTACATCTAGCTTTAGCTACATTAGAACACGCACAAATACGTGTTGTCCTCTATGATTCAGAACTCCACCTTTGAGTGATATTAAGATTGCTCGCCTCAGGTTCTTGTTCGTTCTTCGATTGCGTACAGGAATCGATCTTCATGATCAGGCTTATCTTGCGCTAGCAAGGTTGGTAACCATCGGGAGTTGGTTCAGCGATTGCATTTGCGCTTCGAGTCTCGGTCGTCGTAATTGGATCGTGAGGGTCGCCTTCCACCAGATCGAAGTTATCTCCACTCACAGAAAGATCGGGCACTCCGCCTCTATCAAGTGGTATCAGTTTTCCAGGTTGATCGGTGAGTTTATCGAGTGTTTTTATTTCCTACAGTCCACAAAAACCAAACAAAATTTGTTTCTAGGTTAGAACCTTGTCCCAACAACCCTTTTAGCCTCGCACCTTCATTCAATAACTTGCTTTGTTGAGTTTGTGTGCTTGTTCGTTCAATCATTGCTGGTTACTTGTGTTTTATCCTTTCGTTTCTTTTCTTTTCATCTAACCCTAGTTGTTTTATGTCACTGCCGTCGTTCCGCTGTTCGCCAACCCCACCACGCCGCACACCAAGCCCCTCGCGCCTCGACCGCGGCCAGGCAGACCCACGCGCTTTCCCCCCGCGATCTCCTCTCCCTGGTTGGTTGGAAAGTCAAAAAAAGGAAAGAAAAAAAAGGAAGAAAAAAAAGAAAGACAAAAAAGAAAGACAAAAAAAAGGAAAAAAAGGAAAGTCAAAAAAAAAAGAAAAAAAGTCCACAGGGAGAAGGTCGATCCGGTTCTGTGGAAACTCCCCACCGAACCATCACGCCGCGCGCCGTCCCCCCCCCCCCTTTGTTGGGTAACGCGAGGCACCGTGAATCCCCACCCCTGTTCGCGAGTCCTCACGCCCCCTATCTCTTCCGCCACGCCGTGCCAGCTCTTCATCTCTCTTTCTCTGTGCCATATTCTGAGGTTGGCCTTACTCTAGAGAGAGAGAGTATCTTTTTTTACCAGAATACCCCTGTACTTTCGGAAAAAGTGTGTGTCGCAACTTGCTGTTTGAGTTCCTCTGTGTTCATATTATCAGTTTTGAGGACTCCTGGAAAAAAGAGAGAAAAAAATAGCCATCTGTTTCGCTCTCTCCACCTTTGCCACCTTTCCTTGTTCTGTTTTCGCACTTGTAATCAGCAGCTATTGTGACGTGTTTAGCACTCTTATTCAACTTTGCATTATTGTTTGATTGTGCTAATCCTTTATTTGGGTACAGCCTACCCAGAACTCCACATAGTTCTACGACGAGCAAGTTTTGTTTCCCCAGGCAATCGCTCCTCCAATCTTTCGCAAGTTCCACCGTTTGGTTGCAGGTCGCCCCTATGTGCTTTGTAAGAACGGATAAGAGTTTGATAACAGCACTAGTGTGAGCGCTTTGTGAGCTGTCCCACCCCTGTTTTGTCGTTGATTTTGTTTTTGTGTTTGCGCTGACCATGGGAGGTGACGACAAAAGGGATGACCAGCTACAGGCCATGCAGACACGAGTTGGTGGACTTGCCGCAGACATTCAGACGATACATGCACGACTGGATTCGATGACCACTTCATCGACAGAGCGGTTCGATACGCTCGACCTCGCACAGACGACCGCTAAGACCACACTCGACACGGTCATGGCACGACTCGATGCTTTGCACACAATGGTCACAGAGTTGCAGAAGGATGACGGAGACCGCCGAGACCGCGCCCGCCATGTGCTCCACCATTCCGGTAATGATTCATTTGTTAAGATTATATTTCAAATTCCACCTTATAATGGCAAATATGATCCTGCTACATATCTTGATTGGGAATTAGAAGTTGAACATCAATTTTCATACCATGATATTTCTGCTAATTCTCAAGTTCAAACTGCTATTAGTGAATTTACAGATTTTGCTTTAATGTGGTGGCGTGATTATAAACAAAGGCATCCGAGTACAATTCCAACCACTTGGGATCAATTGAAAGCTGCTATGCGACATAGATTTGTACCTTCTTATTATGCTCGAGATTTGCTTAAAAAATGCAGTATTTTCAGCAAGATTCTCAATCTATTGAGGACTATTACCAGGCGTTACAAAAAGACATGATTCGGTGTGGGTTATTAGGGAACATTGATGCTGCAAAGGCATGTTTTCGTGGTGGTTTGAACCGCAAAATTCAGGACATACTAGATTATAATGAATATGCAGATATGACCACATTGTTTGGATATGCTTGCAAAGCTGAACGTGAAGTGCAGGGACGTCACTCGAAGACATATTCTAACTCGTTTGCAGGAAGAAGCTCGACATCTAGCTCAGCGACGGCTCTCGCTACGCCATCCACGCCCACCACTGCATCGTGCGAGAGGACGGACAAACCTGCAGGCGCATCCTCATGTACAAATTCAGAACCATCACTCCACAATGCACCGAATACTCCTACTGAGAACATAGGTAATGCCCATGGTGCTGCACTCACGGAAGGTGAGAATTCTGTTAATGTGCTGAATTTTTCCACTAATCATGCTTTAGTTAAGCAATTCATAGTGGAACCATCTCTTGATTTATCTTTGTCCCATGGTGATTTGCTTGAGGTTTCTTGTGATAAAGAAGAATTGTGTGCTACTACTTCAGTTTTACATGCTAGTGCTGAAAATAAACATGTTATGCATGTTGCTAGTAAAAATGATGAGCTACATTTGGGTTACATTGAATTTGATGATTTGTGTAATCTAGATTGTTTAGAAGAGAGACTTTTTGCATATACTGATTTGCCATGGTTGTCTAGACATTCATATCATGTTATTGGCAAATATAACAACAAAGGACAATATATGGTACATCGGGTTTACATTTGTACAAATCTGAATTCTCCTTTTATTGTGCACGATTGTGATCGATTAGAGGGTAACCATCCTACAAATATTTTCACATGTTCCTGTACTAGTTTTGTTTCGCAAGAAGGGAAGCATTGCTAATGGCTCCCTATGAATTTTGGTGCTAAATTTTCTTGCAAACAACCAGCCATTAGTGTTGTGTCTTTTGTTGGTGCTAATCTTTTACAGGATAGTAAAGACAAACCTCATGCGTTTTTCGATAACAAAGTCTCCAGAGATGCTAACAATTTGATGCAACATGACATGATACACATTTGAAAACATGGTGACATTCATCCTCATAATTGTTTTGGTTTGCTTTATTTGCGCAACCCCGTTCTCCCTTGTGTTGTGCAGGATCGTTTTCAAATACACTCGACGTCGAGGACGACTTTTTTTCAAGAAGGGGAGAATGATGAGGACATGACACCCATGCATACGACCATGATTGGTGATGACGACACCACGAGTACATCTACACCAGCAGCACCTTCTCCTACTCCAGCGCCGGCAGCACCTTCTTCAGCGCCACCTTCTGGGCCAATTACTTGGGCCCGTGCAAGAGAGTTTAACTTCGTCATGATGCTGAAGAATTAAGGCCCAGAAGACTGAAGGCAGGCCCAACAGGAGGCCTTATGCGTGGGCGCCTAGGACTGGCCCAAGAGGGCGCCTAGGGTTGCACATGACGCTAGGGGCGGCACCCCTTTGCTGGCCGCCCCTCCCCTGGGGCTGTGCCCCCTTTATTAGTTAGAGTCCTGTATCATTTACAACTCGAGTTTTGTTTTACATCTAGCTTTAGCTACACCAGAACACGCATAAATACGTACTGTTGTCTGTGATTCAGAACTCCACCTTCGAGTGATATTAAGATTGCTCGCCTCAGATTCTTGTTCGTTCTTCGATTGCGTACAGGAATTGATCTTCGTGATCAGGCTGAACTTGCGCCAGCAAGGTCGGTAACCATCGGGAGTTGGTTCAGCGATTGCATTGGCGCTTCGAGTCTCGCTCCTCGTAGTCGGATCATGAGGGTCGCCTCCCACCAGATCGAAGTTATCTCCACTCACCGAAAGATCGGGCACTCCGCCTCTATCAAGTGGTATCAGTTTTCCGGGTTGATCGGTGAGTTTATCGAGTGTTTTTATTTCCTACAGTCCACAAAAACTAAACAAAAATTTAGTTTTAGGTTAGATCCTTGTCCCAGCAACCCTTTTAGCCTCGCACTTTCATTCAATAACTTGCTTTGCTGAGTTTGCGTGCTTTGTTTGTTCAATCGTTGCTGGTTACTTGTGTTTCTAACCCTAGTTCTCCGCTGCCCTGCCACCACACCACACGCCCCCACGCGCCGCCGCAGGACTTCCCCCCACGCGCCACCACAGGACTCCCCCCTCTCGCTCCCCTTCCGCGTTTCTCCCTCCCTGTGTTGGAAAGTCCAAAAAAAGGAAAAGTTATCAAAAAAGGAAAGAAAAGAAGGAAAGGCAAAAAAAAGGAAAGAAAAAAAAGGAAAAAAAGGAAAGACAGAGTCCACACGGGAGAAGGAAGAGGACTCGTTTCGGTGTTCCTACGCGCGTCGTGCCCCCCTGGATCGCGTGAACCCCGCGGCTCCACCGTGTACACCACGCACGTTCTTTGCCCCCCTCTTCCTCCACGCCTTACCAGCTTCTCTTCCTCTCTTTCTAGGTGCCATATTCTGAGTTTGGCCTTACTCTAGAGAGAGAGAGTGTGTGTGTGTGTGTGTCGCAACTTGTTGTTTGAGATCCTCTGTGTTCATATTTTTGGTTTTGAGGACTCCGCAAAAAAAAACAAAAGCAAAAAAAACAGCAATTTGTTGCACCCTATCCACCTTCCTTGCTGTCCTTTTGATTTCACTTGTTGCCAGCAGCGTTTGATCGTGTTTAGCACTCTTATTCAACTTTGCATTATTGTTTGATTGTGCTAATCCTTCATTTGAGTGCAGCCTTCCAAGAACTCCACATATTTCTACCACGAGCAGTTTTTGTTTCTCCAGGCAATCGCTGCTCCAATCTTTCGCGAGTTCCACCGGTTGGTTGCAGGTCGCCCCTGTGTGCGTGGTAAGAACGGATAAGAATTTGATAACAGCACTAGTGTGAGCGCCTTTGTGAGCTGTCCCACCCTATTTTTGTCGTCATTTTGTTTTGTGTTTGCGCTAACCATGGTAGATGAAGGTGGCGCGGCTGATCCGTTGCAAGACTTGCGAGCACAAGTTGAAGGACTAGCCGTAGACATTCGGATGATACATGAACGGCTGGATGAAACGATCACTACGTCGACCGACCGTTTCGATCAGCTCGACCTCACCCAGACGGCCACCAAGACCACACTCGACGCTCTCGTGGCCCGACTCGATGCTATGCACACCACAATCACAGAGTTGCAGAAGAACTATGGCGGTGATTCGGAGCAGGACGCCGGAGACAGTCGCGGTCGTGCCCGCCGTGTGCCACGCCGCCCTGGTAATGATTCTTTTTCTAAGATTAAATTTAAAATCCCACCTTTTAATGGTAAATATGATCCTGCTGCATATCTTGATTGGGAGTTAGAGGTTGAACAAAAATTTTCATGCCATGATATTGCTGCAAATTCTCAAGTTAAAGCTGCTATTAGTGAATTTACTGATTTTGCTTTAATTTGGTGGTGTGAGTATAAAATTAAACATCCCACTGCCATTCCGACCACGTGGGATCAATTGAAAACTGCTATGCGCCATAGATTTGTGCCTTCATATTATGCTCGTGATTTGCTTAATAAGATGCAGCATTTCCAGCAAGGTTCTCAATCTGTTGAGGACTATTACCAAGAGTTACAAAAAGGTATGATTCGTTGTGGGATATTGGAGACCAACGACGCTACTATGGCACGTTTTCGTGGTGGCTTAAATCGCGAAATCCAGGACATACTTGATTATAAGGAATATCATGATATTACTCAATTATTTGAATATGCTTGCAAAGCTGAATGTGAAGTGCAGGGACGCCGCTCGAAGACTTTTTCTAACCCTTTTGCAGGTCGTACCTCGACATCCAGCCCCGCAGCCGCTTCTCCTGCACCATCTGCAGCCACACCTACATCCCGTGATAGGACGGCCAAACCTGCAGGCGCCGCTCCATCCACAGGCGCGACCCCCACCACAGGCCGTACGCGGGATATCACGTGTTTTCGTTGCAGCGGACGTGGCCACATGGCTCGGGACTGCCCAAACACGTGCACTTTGCTCATTCGTGACGATGGTGAGTACTCTTCCGCTAGTGATTCTGAGGATATTCAACATACCATGCTGGCCACTGACCATGCAGCAAAGACGGATGTACATGTCAATCTGGATGACGCCGATAGGTATGAAACTCTTGTTGTGCAGCATGTTCTCAGTACACAGGTCGCCCCACCAGAGCAGAATCAGCGACACACCCTTTTCCACACAAAGGGCGTTGTGAAGGAACGATCGATTCGCATCATCATCGACAGCGGCAGCTACAACAATTTGGTGAGTACCGCGCTAGTTGAGAAACTATCCTTACCCACTCGTAAGCATCCACATCCATATCACATTCAATGGCTTAATGATGGTGGGAAAATTAGAATAACACAAACAGTGTGTGTTCATTTCTCCATGGGTGCTTATTCTGATTTTACTGATTGTGATGTTGTTCCCATGGAAGCATGTTCCTTGTTACTTGGTCGACCTTGGCAATATGATACTGATAGCTTGCATCATTGTCGTTCGAATCATTATTCTTTCATGTTTAAGGGACAGAAAATAATTATACATCCTATGACACCTGAACAAATTGTTAAAGATGATGTTGCTAGAGCAGCTAAAATTGCTAAGAAACTTGAACCATCACCGTCGGTTAATTCTGAAATCAAGTTGCATGCTCCTGTTCTACTTGCTACACGTGCTGATTTTGATGATTTATGTGATGCTCAATTGCCTTGCTACGCACTAGTATGCTCTAGTCTGCTCGTTTCACTTGATGATGCACCGTCTTTGGATGTTCCCCCCTGTGGTTGCTAACGTTTTGCAAGAGTACGCTGATGTCTTTCCCAAAGACTTGCCACCGGGTCTCCCACCACTCCGTGGCATTGAGCACCAGATCGACCTCATCCCAGGCGCACAGATTCCAAATCGTGCCCCGTATCATACAAATCCGGATGAGACAAAGGAGATCCAGCGCTAGGTACAGGCATTGCTGGACAAGGGTTACATTCGTGAGTCTCTCAGCCCTTGTTCAGTTCCTGTGTTACTTGTTCCAAAGAAAGATGGATCCTGGCGTATGTGTGTAGATTGTCGTGCTATTAATAACATCACCATTCGTTATCGATATCCCATACCACGACTTGATGATATGCTAGATGAGCTTAGTGGTGCCATTATTTTCACAAAGATTGATTTGCATAGTGGTTACCATCAGATTAGAATGAAACTAGGTGATGAATGGAAAACGGCTTTTAAAACAAAATTTGGCTTATATGAATGGTTGGTTATGCCGTTTGGATTGACTAATGCTCCCAGCACTTTTATGCGATTGATGAATGAAGTTCTGCGACCTTTCATAGGATTGTTTGTGGTTGTCTATTTTGATGATATCCTTATTTACAGGAAATTTATGGAAGACCATTTGAAACAATTGAGTGTTGTTTTTGATGTGTTGCGTGCTGCCCACTTATTTACTAACATGGATAAATGCATCTTTTGCACACAACGTGTCTCGTTTCTTGGTTATGTTGTTACTCCACAAGGCATTGAGGTCGATAGCAGCAAAATTGCTGCCATTTAGGAGTGGCCTACACCGACGACGGTCACACAGATTCAGAGCTTTCTTGGACTTGCAGGTTTCTACCGCAAGTTTGTTCGTGACTTTAGCTCCATTGCAGCGCCTTTACATGAGCTTACAAAGAAAGATGTGCCATTCGCTTGGAGTGATTCGCAGGAGGTAGCATTCCGCACTTTGAAAGATAAGTTAACCCATGCTCCCCTTTTGCAATTGCCTGATTTTAATAGTGTTTGAGCTTGAATGCGATGCTAGCGGTATTGGGCTAGGTGCTGTTTTGTTACAAGAAGGAAAACTAGTTGCTTATTTTAGTGAGAAATTAAGCGGTGCTACTCTGAAATATTCTACTTATGATAAGGAGCTTTACGCTTTAGTGCGCACTTTGCATACTTGGTAGCACTATCTTTGGCATCGCGAGTTCATAATTCATTCTGATCATGAGGCTTTGAAACATATTCGTACCCAAACAAATCTGAATCGTCGTCACGCTAAATGGGTAGAATTCATTGAGTCTTTTCCTTACATAATTAAACACAAGAACGGGAAGGACAATGTTATTGCTGATGCTTTGTCTCGTCGCTATACCAAGCTATCACAGTTAGATTTTAAAATCTTTGGCTTGCAAACTGTGAAAGATCAATATGTCGACGATGCTGATTTCAAAGATTCTTTTGCCCATTGTATTAATGGCAAACCATAAGGCAAATTTCACATACAAGACGGGTTCCTGTTTCGCGCTAACAAGCTGTGTATTCCAGCTAGCTCGGTTCGTGTTTTGCTGTTACAGGAAGCGCATGGAGGCGGTCTCATGGGACACTTTGGCGTCTACAAGACGCATGAGGTGTTGGCTGCCTACTTCATTTGGCCCCGGATGCGTGCTGATGTTGAGCGCCTAGTTGCACACTACACTACTTGTCAGAAAGCTAAGTCACTGTTGAACAACCATGGTTTGTATATGCCTTTGCCTGTTCCTACTTCCCCTTGGGTTGATATTTCTATGGACTTTGTTTTGGGATTGCCTAGAACTAAGAAGGGGAGGGATAGCATTTTTGTGGTTGTTGATCAATTCTCCAAAATGGCTCATTTCATACCTTGTCATAAGACTGATGATGCTAGCAATATTGCTGAATTGTTCTTTAGATAGATTATTCGTTTGCATGGTATCCCAAATACAATAGTCTCTGATCGTGATGTTAAGTTTCTCAGTCATTTTTGGAGATCTCTGTGGAATAAATTGGGAACTAAATTGCTGTTTAGCACAACTTGTCACCCTCAGACTGATGGGCAGACTGAGGTGGTTAATAGAACTTTGTCAACCATGCTTATGGCTGTTTTAGATCAAAATTTGAGACGTTGGGAGGATTGCTTGCCCCATGTTGAGTTTGCTTATAATCATGCAACGCATTCCTCTACAAAGATGTGCCCTTTTCAGATTGTGTATGGTTACATCCCTCAGGCTCCTATTGATTTGTTTTCTTTTGATACTGAAGACGCCCCACGCTTAGATGCTGTTGCACATGTTGAACAAATGGTTAACCTGCATGAACAAACTCACCAAAACATTGCTGCTGCTAATGCTAAATATCAGGTTGCTAGTAGTAAAGGTAGAAAACATGTTACTTTTGAACCTGGTGATATGGTTTGGTTGCATTTGAGAAAGGATCGTTTTCCTACTTTACGCCGTTCTAAATTAATGCCTCGTGCTGCTGGTCCTTTTAAAGTGCTAACCAAGATTAATGATAATGCTTATATCCTTGACCTGCCTGCGGAGTTTGGTGTTTCCACTAGTTTTAATGTTGCAGATTTGAAGCCATATCTGGGTGAGGATGAGGAGTTGCCGTCGAGGACGACTTCAGTTCAAGAAGGGGAGAATGATGAGGACACCACGAGTACATCTACACCAGCAGCACCTTCTCCTACTCCAGCGCCGGCAGCACCTTCTTCAGCGCCACCTTCTGGGCCAATTACTCGGGCCCGTGCAAGAGAGTTTAACTTCGTCATGATGCTGAAGAATGAAGGCCCAGAAGACTGAAGGTTGGCCCAACAGGAGGCCTTGTGCGTGGGCGCCTAGGACTGGCCCAAGAGGGCGCCTAGGGTTGCACCCCCGCACCCACGACGCTAGGGGCAGCGCCCCTTTGCTGGCCGCCCCTCCCCTAGGGGCTGCGCCCCCTTTATTAGTCAGAGTCCTGTATCATTTACAACTCGAGTTTTGTTTTACATCTAGCTTTAGCTACACCACAACATGCACAAATACGTGTTGTCCTCTGTGATTCAGAACTCCACCTTCGAGTGATATGAAGATTGCTCGCCTCAGATTCTTATTCATTCTTCGATTGCGTATAGGAATTGATCTTCGTGATCAGGCTGAACTTGCGCCAGCAAGGTCGGTAACCATCGGGAGTTGGTTCAGTGATTGCATTGGCGCTTCGAGTCTCGCTCGTCGTAGTCGGTTCGTGAGGGTCGCCTCCCACCAGATCGAAGTTATCTCCACTCACCGAAAGATCGGGCAATCCGCCTCTATCAATTGGTGCATGGAATGGAGTAGAAGAAGTCCATCAAGGGTGTCCAAGTCGACGAGGAGGCACGAGGCTAATCCAGTTCGAGTCCCCAAGGTGGATGCCCAAAGCAATTCAAGTTCGAGCCCAGTTCGGAGTCCAAGAGCAGTGCTCACTAAAAACGACGCCCAGGTCGCATACGAAGTCGGTTTTGGACGTTCTTTATATGGCTGGAAGCAAAATTTCATAGAGCTTCCAATGGCACTGGTTTGAGGCTCAAATTTCATCCCGAGTCAATGGTAATTGTTGAAAGAAGTTGACATTCAGAATCTACCAAGGTGCTGCATCGTCGGTTTGTTGGGCCTTAAGCCCAAGTTGAGGGCGCCCCATCCTAGGTCGCCCCCAACCCTAGGACGCCCCTCCTCATATACTCAATAGCCGCTACTTTTAGAATTCGAGTTTTGTTTTACATCTAGCTTTAGCTACACCAGACCACGCACAAATACGTGGTGTCCTCTGTGATTCAGAACTCCACCTTCGAGTGATATTAAGATTGCCCGCCTCAGATTCTTGTTCGTTCTTCGATTGTGAGCAGGAATTGATCTTCGTGATCAGGCTGATCTTGCGTCGGCAAGGTTGATAACCATCGGGAGTTGGTTCAGCGATTGCATTGGCACTTCAAGTCTCGCTCGTCGTAGTCGGATCGTGAGGGTCGCCTCCCACCAAATCGAAGTTATCTCCACTCACCGAAAGATCGGGCACTCCGCCTCTATCATAATATAGGAATACCTTTGACATGTTAAAATTTGTTATCTCCTCATAGGTTCGGCGAACCCACCGCATCTACACTTGTGATCCTGTTACCCTGGAGTCCCCTGATGTTCAGTACGACTTCCTAGACTTGTCTGCTTGCCCTGGAATTGCTTTGGTGAGTGCCTTGATTAGCCTAGTTAGATATTGCTGTTTTTTGTGCTAGTTCAATTGGGGTAAGTACTGGTAGTATACCCAATGTAAATGTGCTATGGAACTATTTGATAATCATTGTGATCCTGTTTGTTTTTTAAATGAAGGCTAGTGGAAAGAAGTATGAAATTGTGTAACACAAGATAACCTATCACTTTGCGATGAATGCTGAGAGCGATGATGAGGTTTCTAATGATCCAGTTCTGTCTGGTGCGTAGGTGATGTTACTAATTAACTCAGTTTGTAGAATTGTAGCTATTTTTTAGAATTTATTGGATAGTGAAAATTCATTTCTGATTGTGGAAACACAAATACATAGTCACATAATAACTTGGTGGTGACTTGTTCTGGTTTATATTCTGAAAACATATCTCTCAAACCCAAGTAATCATCATCCTATTTTATCCATTCAAATAATGTGCGACATAATTCTTCTTCATATTCCAGTTGCTAATGCACCCTTTGTAAAATGTCAGATACGACATATGGGGAACCATTTTGCAGAGCTGTCAAGCGAAAGATGCAAGTTGGTGAGTACAACATTGAAGATTTAGATGACTGAGCTGCTCATCTAAGACGATGTGTCATGGGCATATGAACGTTGGATACCAAAGGATGATGACTGTTGGAATGCAAGGACAACAACTTATTATTATGCATAGCTAGATGCTTGTCTCTTGGTGTTATCCATATGTAATGGAATAAGTTTTATTGGTTGCTGCGTGTGCTTTCGTATGGTCACAATAGCAACAACATTTTAGTAATTTATGTGTTAAATTAGAACTTTGCGGGAGGTTGTATCATTCACAGTCTACCTGATTCCTGCGATGTTTATTACTCTATTAGTTATTGTTTCTCAATATAGTTTCAAAAAGATTTCAGATATAGGTTCTATGAGAACAGAAACAATATGATAAAACAATCACGAGTTCAAAAAACAATGAAATCAAAAGGGAAAAAATGAGGGAACACAACCATTAAAGCATATAACCGAAAAAACAAAAAAAACAGGGAAGCCAACCACCTCAGAATCGAACCCTGGTACTAGAGTTGAGAGATTGGGCCCTTAGCACTATGTTGCTCCTTCTGTTGTGATGCAGTTTATTTTTTCATTGTACATTAAGGTAAAGCGGGGAATCCAACCTGGGACGGATCAGGTCAAGGGCGATCTGCGTGCCTGCGAAAGACTAATCCCGTTGTGCCACGTGGCAAGACTAAAGAACAAGCAAATTTTTTCTTTTTAATCTCCGCATAAAACTTGTAACCAGTCTTTCTCCCTCGTACAAACTTCAAAATAGGTCATTTTTACCAAAAATTCCTAAAATCATGCTCCATCATTTATAAAACTTATTAATGATATTATTTTGAAAAATCTTCTCGTGTTAGTGACTTCGAACAATCCAATTTTTGAATTTTACAAAATGACAACTGCAAGCATTATTTTCATACACTAAATGATGTAAAATGTAAAAGTGATGAATACCAAAGTTTCATAACTCGTCAAGATGAACAAACTTTATTTAGGTCATATTGCCATTTTTAAAACTGGTAATAACATGTAGTGCAACATTGGCTATTCTCTAACATAGTTTCTTAAACTATCTTAGTGAATCAAGGATTGATGACAAATGTATACTTCCCCTTTTGAAAATGGTAAACTGACTTAAATAAAGTTTGTGCATCTTGATGAGTTGTGAAACTTTGGTATTCGTCACTTTTGCATTTGAAATCATCTAGTGTTCAAAAATCTTGCTTCTAGTTGTCAATTTTTAAAATACAAAATTGGAAATATTCAAACTTTGTCAAATAGATTAAGGACTTCAACAAAGTTTGTAGATGTTGATGAGTTCAACAACTTTGGTATTCATGACTTTTTCATTTGAAATCATTTATTACCCCAAATAAATATGTGAATTTCTCAACTATTGAAATTTGAAATTTAAATAGTTGAATCTAATTCGTATTGGGAAATGACCAAAATATAAGTTTTAGATCTCGATAAGTTCTAAAACTATTGTATTGACAACTTTTTCATTTGAAATCATTTTTGATGTCTTACAATGTAAGAACATTTTGTTTGAACCATTAGTTAAGAAGATGGTGCATGACAGATGTGTGAGTAGTTAAGAACTAATGTAGTCAGTTTAGTACTGCTTTTGTGTGCAAGCCTCGAGGCTTTGTAAGGCTTTTGTGTAGAAGCCTTGAGCTTGTGCCTCATGGATGACTAATGAAAAGTTGAATGAATGGTTGTGTTCTTGGGTGTTATAATTCGGTCACTATTTCTTTCTGTCAATTGTTCTTGAGTGAAAATGTGTTAGCAGAAAATCATGTTTGTAGTTGTCAATTTACGAAACTGAAAATTTGGATTATTCAAACTTTGTTACTTGGACTAATGACTCAAACACTTGGGTGTGTTCCTCACGTGTTCTCCTTTGCCCCTGATAGGTGGGACCCACTGCATGCAGCAGGAGGAAAATCTCAGCACGATTTCATCCAAAAAAATTTCACATCCTGCCAGATTAACCCTCAGATATCTCGGCCTCATCCCCACGTCCCCCAAAACCACGCGCGGCGGCTATCCCCCTAAACCACACACGGTGGCTATCAGACGACCATAGTTACGACCAAGGGAGGGAACGAGGAGGCCGGCGGTGGAGGACGGTTCTATTCTTCCCTAGCGAGTCCATCCATGGCCGGCAAGGAGAACCCGAAGTGCTAACGCAGAATGGGTCGTAGTCCAGGAAGTCGAAATTGTTCATGAAAACGATGTCAGGTGCGTAGCGGCCGCCTCTTTCTGGAGAAAACTGTGTCTAATAGATACGTTGTTGCCTCCATGCAATCGATTTGATATACCTCTTAGCCCATCTACGGTTCTCAATGAATCAGGGGCGGATCTAGGATCAGAGTTCAAGGGGGCTTGTCTTCTTCTTTCTCCTCTTCTCTCATCTCTTTTACTTCTTCCTCCTTTTTTTCCTCCTTCTCTTCATCCATGGATGAAATTTGCATGGAGGAATCCATGGGGGTAGGGCCGGGCGGAGCTAAAGGGAACTGAAAGGGGGTGCGGCACCATTGTAGAATTGGTAGAGATTTAGATTAACATGGTGAAATTTTAGGTTTGATAAGAGATTACGGATTTTTTGTTGGTGTGGCTGCACCCACAACTCAAAATGTAGCTCCGTCCCATAAATTGCATTTGTTTTTTCCATGAACAATTACATTCATGAGTATTCATATATATGCGCGCATCAATTACTTTAGTTTTTTTCAACATCCGTCCATTGTTTCTTCCTTCCCTTAATTAGAAATGTGTGTTCATATTTATGTGCACATGCAGGTCTATCTTAATCTATCTTAAAATTTGTAACAGAACCTAGTTGTTGTTGTTGTTATTGTAAATAATTCTGATCTAAATAGCATTGTGCTATTTGACCAATGCATATATATATATAGACATATATATATATATATATAGACACACACACACATATATGCATATACCATTATTAGTACCACATCTGAATTTTTTCATGTTGGCGTATCAATATTTATGTGCACATGTAGAGAAAGCAATTTGACATGTGACCTGTTGAATGTACTAATTGAATGTCGCGACCATGGAGGATTAAGATACTTCTCTACTACATTGGACAAGGGTCTTGTACACCTTAACCTCCTAACATATATTGAAGATCAACTTAAATATGAACAACAGGACTTGTAATCAGCAGCTATTGTGACGTGATTAGCACTCTTATTCAACTTTGCATTATTGTTTGCTTGTCCTAATCCTTGATTTGAGTGCAGTACCCAGAACTCCATATAGTTCTACGACGAGCAGATTTTGTTTCTCCAGGCAATCGCTCCTGCAATCTTTGGCAAGTTCCACCGGTTGGTTGCAGGTCACCCCTATGTGCGTGGTAAGAAAGGATAAGAATTTGACAACAACACTAGTGTGAGCGCCTTGTGAGTTGTCCCATCATATTTTTGTCGTTTTTTTGTTTTTGTGTTTGCGCTAACTATGGCAGATGACGGCGCTACCGGGGATGATCCGCTGCAAGACATACGAGCACAAATTGAAGGACTAGCCATGGACATTTGGACGGTACATGAACGGCTGGACTCAACGATCACTACGTCGACCGACCATTTCGATCAGCTCGACCTCGCCCAGACGGCCACCAAGACCACACTCGACGCTCTCGTGGCCCGACTCGACGCCATGCACACAACGATCACAGATTTGCAGAAGGACTATGGCGGTGATTCAGAGCAGGAAGCTGAAGACAGTCGCGGTCGTGCCCACCGTGTGCCACGCTGCCCCGGTAATGATTCTTTTTCGAAGATTAAATTTAAAATCCCACCTTTTAATGGTAAATATGATCATGCTGCATATCTTGATTGGGAGTTAGAGGTTGAACAAAAGTTTTCATGCCATGATATTGCTGCAAATTCTCAAGTTAAGGCTGCTATTAGTGAATTTACTGATTTTGCTTTAATTTGGTGGCGTGAGTATAAAATTAAACATCCCACTGCCATTCCAACCACGTGGGATCAATTGAAAACTGCTATGCACCATAGATTTGTGCCTTTGTATTATGCTCGTGATTTGCTTAATAAGATGCAGCGTTTCCAGCAAGGTTCTCAATCTGTTGAGGACTATTACCAGGAGTTACAAAAAGGGATGATTCATTGTGGGATATTGGAGACAAACGACACTGCTATGGCACGTTTTCATGGTGGCTTAAACCGCGAAATCTAGGACATACTTGATTATATGGAATATCATGATATTACTCAATTATTTGAATATGCTTGCAAAACTGAATGTGAAGTGCAGGGACGTCGCTCGAAGACATATTCTAACCCTTTTGCAGGATGAAGCTCGACATCCACACCAGCACCTGTCTCCCCTGCGCCATCCACGTCCATCACTACATCACGCGAGAAGACAGCCAAACCAGCAGGCGCTGCCCCACCCACAGGCGCCGCCCCTTCCCCAGGCCGTACACGGGATATTCAGTGTCATCGCTGCAGAGGATTTGGCCTCATGTTTCGGGACTGCCCGAACAAGCACACTTTGCTCCTTCTTGATGATGGTGAGTACTCTTCTGCTAGTGATTCTGAAGAAATTGAACATGCATTGCTTGCCACTGACCATGCAGCTAAGGAGGAGGTACATGTCACCCCGGGCGACTCCAATAGGTATGAAAGTCTTGTTGCGCAGTGTGTTCTTAGTGCCCAGGTTGCCCCGGCCGAGAAGAATCAGCGACACACTTTGTTCCATACAAAGGGAGTTGTGCAGGAGCGGTCGATTCGCATCATCATCGACAGCGGCAGCTGCAACAATCTGGCGAGTACCATGCTGGTAGAAAAATTGTCGTTACCCACTCGTAAGCATCCGAACCCATATTACATTCAATGGCTTAAAGATGGTTGTAAAATAAAAATCTCCCGTTCCGTGGGTGTTCATTTCTCGATGGGTGCCTATTCTGATTTTGTCTATTGTGATGTTGTTCCCATGGAAGCATGCTCTTTATTACTTGGTCGACCTTGGCAATATGATATTGATAGCTTACATCATGGTCATTCGAATCATTATTCTTTCATGTTTAAGGGTCAGAAAATAATCATACATCTGATGACACCTGAACAAATTGTTAAAGATGATCTTGTTCGAGCTGCTAAAACTGCTAAACAACTTGATTTGTCGCCATCTGTTAATACTGAAATCAAGTTGAATGCTCCTATTTTATTTGCTACACGTGCTGATTTTGCTGATCTACGCGCTGCTCATTTGCCATGCTTTGCACTTGTATGCTCTAGTGTGCTCGTTTCACTTGATGATGCACCATCTTTGGATTTTCCCCCTGCGGTCGCTAACATTTTGGAGGAGTACATTGATGTGTTTCCCAAAGACTTGCCACCGGGTCTCCCACCGCTTCGTGGCATTAAGCACCAGATCGATCTCATTCCAGGCGCACAGCTTCCAAACCGCGCACCGTACCGTACCAATCCGGATGAGACAAAGGAGATTCAGCGCCAGATGCAGGAATTGCTTGATAAGGGTTACATTCGTGAGTCTCTTAGCCCTTACTCAGTTCCTGTATTACTTGTTCCAAAGAAATATGGGTCATGGCGTATGTGTGTAGATTGTCGTGCTATTAATAACATCACCATTCGTTATCGATACCCTATACAACACCTTGATGATATGCTAGTTGAGCTTAGTGGTGCCATTATTTTCACTAAAATTGATTTGTGTAGTGGCTACCATCAGATTCAAATGAAATTGGGTGATGAATGGAAAACGGCTTTTAAAACAAAATTTGACTTATATGAATGGTTGGTTATGCCGTTTGGATTGACTAATGCTCCCAGCACTTTTATGCGATTGATGAATGAAGTTCTGAGGCCTTTCATAGAATTGTTTGTGGTTGTCTATTTTGATGATGTCCTTATTTATAGCAAATCAATAAAAGACCATTTGGAACATTTGAGTGTTGTTTTTGTTGCGTTGCGTGCTGCCCACTTATTTGCTAACATGGATAAATGCATCTTTTGCACACAACGTGTCTCGTTTCTTGGTTATGTTGTTACTCCACAAGGCATTGAGATCGATAGCAGCAAGATTGCTGCCATTCAGGAGTGGCCTACACCGACGACGGTCACACAGATTCAGAGCTTTCTTTGACTTGCAGGTTTCTACCGTAGGTTTGTTCGTGATTTTAGCTCCATTACAGCACCTCTACATGAGCCTACAAAGAAAGATGTGCCATTCGCTTGGAGTGATTCACAGGAGGTAGCGTTCGGCACTTTGAAAGATAAGTTAACCCATGCTCCCCTTTTGCAATTGCCTGATTTTAATAAAGTGTTTGAGCTTGAATGCGATGCTAGCAGTATTGGGCTAGGTGCTATTTTGTTACAAGAAGGAAAACTTGTTGCTTATTTTAGTGGAAAATTAAGAGGTGATAGTCTGAAATATTCTACTTATGATATGGAGCTTTACGCTTTAGTGCGCACTTTGCATACATGGCAGCACTATCTTTAGCATCGCGATTCATAATTCATTCTGATCATGAGGCTTTGAAACATATTCGTACCCAAACAAATCTGAACCGTCGTCATGCTAAATGGGTAGAATTCATTAAGTCTTTTCCTTGCATAATTAAACACAAGAACGGGAAGGACAATGTTATTGTTGATGCTTTGTCTCATCGCTATACCATGTTGTCACAGTTAGATTTTAAAATCTTTGGCTTGCAAACTGTGAAAGATCAATATGTAGACGATGCAGATTTTAAAGATGCTTTTGCCCATTGTATTAATGGAAAACCGTGGGGCAAATTTCACATACAGAACGGGTTCCTGTTTCGTGCTAAGAAGCTATGTATTCCAGCTAGCTCGGTTCGTCTTTTGCTGTTACAGGAAGTGCATGGAGGCAGTCTCATGGGACACTTTGGCGTCCACAAGACGCATGAGGTGCTGGCTGCCCACTTCTTTTGGCCCCGGATGCGTGCTGATGTTGAGCGCCTAGTTGCACGCTGCACTACTTGTCAGAAAGCTAAGTCACGGTTGAACAACCATGGTTTGTATATGCCTTTGCCTGTTCCGACTTCCCCTTGGCTTGATATTTCTATGGACTTTGTTTTGAGATTGCCTAGAACTAAGAAGGGGAGGGATAGCATTTTTGTGGTTGTTGATTGATTCTCCAAAATGGCTCATTTCATACCTTTTCATAAGACTGATGATGCTAGCAATGTTGCTGAATTGTTCTTTAGAGAGATTATTCGTTTGCATGGTATTCCAAATACAATAGTCTCTGATTGTGATGCTAAGTTTCTCAGTCATTTTTGGAGATCTCTGTGAAATAAATTGGGAACTAAATTGTTGTTTAGCACAACTTGTCACACTCAGACTGATGGGCAAACTGAGGTGGTTAATCGAACTTTGTCCACCATGCTTAGGGCTGTTTTAGATAAAAATTTGAAACGTTGGGGGGATTGCTTGCCTCATGTTGAGTTTGCTTATAATCATGCAACACATTCCTCTACAAAGATGTGCCCTTTTCAGATTGTGTATGGTTACATTCCTCGGGTGCCTATTGATTTATTTTCATTTGATGCTGAAGACGCCCCACACTTAGATGTTGTTGCACATGTTGAACAAATGGTTAACCTGCATGAACAAACTCACCAAAACATTGCTGCTGCTAATGCTAAATATCAGGTTGCTGGTAGTAAAGGTAGAAAACATGTTACTTTTGAACCTGGTTATATGGTTTGGTTGCATTTGACAAAGGATCGTTTTCCTACTTTGCGCCGTTCTAAATTAATGCCTCGTGCTGCTGGTCCTTTTAAAGTGCTAACCAAGATTAATGATAATGCTTATATCCTTGACCTACCTGCGGAGTTTGGTGTTTCCACTAGTTTTAATGTTGCAGATTTGAAGCCATATCTGGGTGAGGACGAGGAGTTGCCGTCGAGGATGACTTCAGTTGAAGAAGGGGAGGATGATGCGGACACCACGAGTACATCTACACCAGCAGCACCTCAGGCGCCTCCAGATGATCCACCACTTCAGGCGCCACCAGTTGGGCCAATTACTCGGGCCCGTGCGAGAGAATTAAACTACATCTTGCTGCTAAAGAACGAAGGCCCAGAAGCATAGAAGAAGGCCCAAGAGGGGTCTAGGATGGGGCGCCTAGGGTTGGCCGCCGCCCCCCTCTCCTGCCGCGCGCCCCCTCTCCTCCCTCTGTTGTTTGGGGCTGCGTCCCCTTATTAAGTCAGAGTCCCTTTTGTTTACAACTCGAGTTTTTTTTACATCTAGCTTTAGCTACATCAGAACATGCACAAATACGTGTTGTCCTCTGTGATTCAGAACTCCACCTTCGAGTGATATTAAGATTGCTCGCCTCAGGTTCTTGTTCGTTCTTCGATTGCGTACAGGAATCGATCTTTGTGATCAGGCTGATCTTGCGCCAGCAAGGTTGGTAACCATCGGGAGTTGGTTCAGTTATTGCATTAGCGCTTCGAGTCTCGCTCATCGTAGTCAGATCGTGAGGGCCGCCTTCCACCAGATCGAAGTTATCTCCACTCACCGAAAGATCGAGCACTCCGCCTCTATCAAAAGTGGTACCTTACTTCGATGTGTTTTGTTCTGGAATGGAGCACTGGGTTTTTGGCAACGCTTATGGCACTGGTGCTATCACAAAGAAGTGGGATCTGAGTGCACTCTTGACCAAAGTCTCTCGTGGTATAGGAAATCCAAAGCAGCGGGGAACAACAACTAGCGGCTGCAACATACTTGGCTTCTTTGGTAGACTGAGCTACACTTGACTGTTTACGGGAAGACCAAGAAACCAAAGAGGAACCAAGGAACTGACAAGAACTAGAGGTAGACTTGCACTTCACACGACACCTACCAAAGTCAGCATCGGAGAATCTGTGAAGTGTTAGTGTCTAGGAGGCAGAATACCAAAGACCAAACTCAGGAGCGTACTGCAAATACCTGAAAATCCTCTTGACAGCCTGCCGATGTGAAGTCCTCGGGGAAGCCTAAAAATGAGCGCACAGACACACACTGAACTGTATGTCCGGCCTCGTCGCCGTCAAGTAGAGGAGGGAGCCGATCATGCTCCGGTACTCCTTCTGGTCCACTGGTTCACCATCCTCGTCCGCATCCAAAGTTGTAGTCGTACTCATCGGTGTTGACATGGGCTTCGCATCATTCATGTTGAACTTCCTCAACATGTCCTTGGTGTACTTGCTCTGGTGCACGAAGGTCCCGTCCTTGACCTGCTTGATCTGGAGCCCTAGGAAAAACTGCAGCTCACCCATCATAGACATCTCAAATTCCCTGCTCATATCATCTCGACCGTGTAGTTCTCTCGTTCATGTCTCCAATGATCTTTGAAGGAAGGTGATCCACTTGTACACGCCTAGGAGCCTCTCGCCTGGAGACTACCTCCCCCTCCACAGCTGCTTCCACCCTTGCTTGCGGTACATGTTGATGCGTCGTAGTCGAAGTAGAAGGCCCGCCATCAACTGTAGTCATCGTCATGGAAGTAGTATGTACATGATCCGCAGCATGTACACGATCCTCACCATCACCATCACCATCTTCTTCTTCCTCCTCAAAGGGTGTCTCGGCCATCTCCTCGTCACCTGCACAATCAAAGCTAAGAGAGCTACATGGCACTGTCTCGTCAAAGGTCATCTCGCAAGTCTCCATGATTTTGTTAGTCTCAAGATTAAGCACCCTATAAGCTCTAGAATGGTTTGCATATCCAAAGAAAATACCATCACTAGATCTAGCCTCAAACTTATCAAGCTTTCCCTTCTTGAGAATAAAACACTTGCAACCAAAGACCTCGGAAGTGACTCACCTTAGGGGCTCTACCATGCATGAGCTCTACCAACTCTACGGCCACGGTGATCTTGGTCTTGAACGCTCGAAGGAAGATCCTGTTCGACACATAGCACGCGGTGCTCACCGCCTTTGCCCAATACCTCCTAAGAGTCCTATGCTCATCGAGCATCGTCCTAGCCATCTCACACAATGTCTGGTTCTTCCTTTCCACAACTCCATTCTGAGGGGCACATAAGGAGTTGAGTACAGATGATCAAGACCAAGATCATAGCAAAAGGCATCAAAACGAGAGTTCCTGAACTCAGAGCCATTATCACTACGGATTGCTCGAATAGTGTTCCCATGCCTCTCATTTTTCAACCTCACGATCAAGTCTCGAACAAAACCAAAAGTCTCACTCTTATCCTCCAAGAAAAACACCTATGCATAGCGAGAATAGTCGTCCACCACAACCAGGACATACCACTTCCCACCCACCGAGCGAACTCGAGCTGGCCCAACAAGGTCCATATGCAATGGCTCTGTCAGACGCTCAGTCATGACAGCAGTCAGGGGTGGATGAGAAGCAGCGACCATCTTACCATGCCTACAAGGCGCACAAACTAACTCCTTCTCAAACCTCAACCTCGGCAATCCTCGGACCAAATCGAGACCACTCAAGCGGGAAAGCAGATCAAAGCTCAAGTGCCCAACCGCCTATGCCACTTCCACAAATCAGGAGAACCAGCCACCAAACACCGTGCAGGACCAACGGACTAAGAAAAATCAGCTCGAAAGATCTGACCCTGGGGGACAACCATACAAACACGGTGACCTTGAGAATCAAGCACCTCAGACACACCCAACATAAACTGAACCTCAAATCCCTCATCAAGTAGCTGAGACACAGAAAGCAAATTGAACCCCAGCGACTTGACAAGAGCAACACGCCTCAGAGACACCTTCCTGCTTACCTTCACCAAGAACTTGTCCCTTACAATTATCCCCAAAAGTGATGTACTCCCTGGTACTCACTAGGGTGAGGCTTGTGAACCACCCCCTGTCTGCGGTCATGTGTCGTGAACAACCGGAGTCCAACAACCAAACGTTCCTCAATCCTCCCACCCGCACATCAAAAACGGGGACGAAAGTGAGTAGATGACTCAACACTGGGGTTAGTACAAAAAGAATCAAACCAGCGTCGAGCCATTTGCTCAAAAGAGGGGTTAGCAACATCCATCCTACCATATCCATCAAAGCTACGACCCCTACCAAACTGAACCACCTCACGTCTCGCTGGAGGAGCACGATCACCACGAAAGGGAGAGCGTGGTTTGTACCTCCTCTGAGACTCAAAACTGCGATGACCTCTCCCATCCTCATATCGACCATGAGATGGAGAACGTCCAGCAAACAACCCCGACCAGGCTCAAACTGTCTTCCACCTGTACCACGAGCTCCAGAACCAACTCTACGGCCACGAAACCCAAACCTCTCACCTCTCTGGGGTGCACCGGTCAGACCGGTGCCCCTGACCGGTCTGACTGGTTGCCCCCTGGCGGCAACCCGGTCCCAATCAGCAACTCTCTGACTTCCCCAAGCTGGTATATTCCTTACCACAACCTCTCCCCTAGGTAGTGACATACGAGGCTCAGGCACACCATGAGAGGGGTGGTACCTGTCCTTATTAGCCCACTCCTTCACCAACCTCTCATCCCTCTTCTTCTTGTAGCAAAACTCACCAACATGACCTTCTTTCCCGCAATACTTACAACGGAATCGGACCTGTTTTGGCTTTGGCTGTGGGTTCTCAACGGGTTTCTCTTCCTCTTTCTTCTCACCCTTCCCTTCAAACACGTTTCCCATGTTGCTCACAAACTTTATGGGTTTTTGGTAGTTTTCTATTTTGTGGGGGAACACGGGTGGATCGAGAGTGGTGTCAAGCTTGTTTCTTAGGTGGTTAGGCTTGGGAGCATATTTGTTCATGGGTGTAGTTTGTGGTGGAATAGGAATCTCTCCAACTTTCTCTCCCTTCTCACCACTGCTCTCACAACCTTGTCAGAGCCCAACGCCTGACCATCAAACCTCTTAAACTCAGCCATCATTAAGCTCAATTGTGGCTCATGCCCCGACAACCAACTCATTAGCTTTCTCAGCTCATCATTTTTATCCTGCAAGCAATCAACATAGTGCGGAAGTTCCATATTTTTCAAAGCATGCAATTCACATGTAGAACAAGAAGTAGGAATAGGAGCTTTCAACTCAGGCTCTAAGGAAACAATCCTAGCATGCGAATCATCCAATTTAGCATGCAACACAGGACAAGATTTGCACGCACCAAGCAAACTTGATCTAGCGTTCAACTCAACCAATTCAACCCTAGCCACATCTAGTTCCTTAACAGTGAGGGCATGCTTCTCTTTCAAGGCAGTCAAGTCAGACAAGAAAACAGAACAATCACTGCAATCAACTTCATCGGTAACAACAGGAGCAGATTTCAAAGCATCAATAGCAAGCATGTCATCAAGATGCCTAGCCTCTAACTCAGCCACTTTCTCCCAAGCTTCCTCAAGCGAGGCCCTAAGCTCTTTTCTCATTTTCTTAGCATCTCTAAGCACACTATCCCGATTATCAAGCAATTCATTCAGAGTAGCATTTTCCTCAAGCAAAGAGTCAATGGTAGGTGGTGATACCTCATCCTCGGAGTTGAAGTCCGAGTCCTCTTTGCCGCTCTTCTTGCTCCCTGAACTATGTGCCATGCCGCAGAATCCGCTTGTCGCCATGAAGCTCAACCTGGTGAAGTTCTTGCTTGAATGCTTCTTGTTCTTGTGTCTCCCACGGTCTTCATCTTCACTACTCGAGCTTGATGTGGTGTAGCAGGAGGAAGAGGTGTCCACGTCGCTCGCACCGCCTACCATCGCTCTCAACTTCTTCTTGTGGTAGCCGCCCTTCTTCTTGCCCTTGTACTCGTCCCGAATCTTGTGCTTGGAGTAGTGGTTCCAGGATTGATGCTTGTGCTCAGCCTGCTTGTACTCGTTCTTCGGGCGATGCTTGTACTCTTGCTTGTACTCAGGCTTCTTGTGCTCGACCTTGTTCTCATCTCCCTCGGGACACTCAGCGAAGAAGTGTCCATGCTTCCCGCACTTGTAGCATGTCCCCGAGTTCCTCCTGAAGTTCTTCCGGTTCTCGTTCAGGCGCCCGAACAGCTTGGTCAGCAAAGCAAGATCCTCATCATCCAAAGCCTCGAACTCCTCATCTGGCAAAGAAACAAGAGCAGACAGAGAGAACATCCTAGAGGATTGATTAGAGTTAGTTCTCGGTCCAGTCACAAGCGCAAGGCTATCATCAGCAGGACCTTCTTGGCTCTCACGTCTCAGTCCACCTCGGACGACTTGAGCTTAGAGAACAGCTCGTCCACCGTCAGGGTCTCATACACACTAGACTCTTGAATCGCCTCAACCTTCACTCCCAATACATCAAGATCCAACGCGTGTAAGAGCTTCATGATCATCGTATGGAAGCTCGGTGATGTTGGCTCTCATGTTGTTCACAATCAGCATGAAGCGCTCGGACATTGCATCCACAGACTCTCCGGGGAGATGAGTGAAGTTTTCGTACTTTCTCCGGTAGGTGATGAGGACATCACCACCGACATGGGTACATCTACACCAGCAGCACCATCTCCGACGCCACCAGAGGACACACTCCAGGAGCCACCTTCAGAGCTAATCACCCGGGCCCGTGCACGAGAATTAAACTACGTTTTGCTGCGGAAGAACGAAGGCCCAGAAGAATAAATGACGGCCCAACAGGAAGTCCACATGGGAGCCTAGGGTTGGCAGCGGCCCCCCTCCTCCCTTGCCGCGGCTCCCACACGCGCGCCCCCCCGAGGCCGCGCGACCTTTCCCCCCTAGCCGCCAGGGGCTGCGCCCCCTACTTTGTTTCCCCCTATATTAGATAGAGTCTTGGTTCGATAAAACTTGAGTTTGTTTTACAAGTTAGCTTTAGCTACAACCGAACAGCCGCATACGCTACCTTCGTGTATTGTAGACTCCACCTTCGAGTGATAGTAAGATTGCTCGCCTCTTTTTCTTGTTCGTTCTTCGATTGCGTGCAGGAAACGATCTTCGTGATCAGGCTGACTTTGCACCGGCAAGGTTGGTAACCATCAGGAGTTGTTTCAGCGATTGCATTGGCGCTTCGAGCTCGCTCGTCGTAGTCGGATCGTGAGGGTCAACAACCACCAAATCGAATTTATCTCCACTCACCGAAAGATCGGGCACTCCGCCTCTATCATTTGGTATCAGAGCTGGGCCCTTGTTAAGAAGGGGAGGATGATGAGGACATCCTAGGGCATGATTTGGCCAGGCGCACAACAGTGTAGGCGGCAGCTGTGGAGCATTGTTTGGCCAGGCGCACGATAGTGTAGGCGGCAGTCGTGTCCAACGGGAGTATGGATTAGCCAGGCGCAGAACAGTGCAGGCGCACGACGATGTAGGCGGCCCATGGGCTAGGAGCAGAACAGTGTAGGCGCACGACAGTGTAGGCGGCGAAGCCGTGCACGTCCGAATTATACCACCTTGCTTAGCTTGGGAGGACCAAGCCACCTTATAAGGGAGAGCTACCCTTCCCCTATTGGACTAGTCTTTTGGGGCGATTGGGCCTTTCCCCGATGGGTGTGCTAGGCATGGACTCGGAGTCCTGGCGTCCCACGATGGGGGGAACAGCGCGCGGCCCAAGCGCCCAACCGCGAGGGGGGGGTGTTGCACGCGAGGAGGATTGCGGCGGCGGTGATGGGGTTGGCGGCTAGGGTTAGAGGGAAAAACAAGAAAAGAAAAACACCAGAAACCAGCAACGATGGAACGAACAAGCACACGAATTCAACAACGACACTTATTGAATGAAAGTGCGAGGCTAAAAGGGTTGCTGGGACAAAGATCGAGATTTTTTGTTTGGTTTTTGTGGACTATAGGAATTAAAAACACTCGATAAAAACTCACTGATCAACCTGGAAAGCTGATACCACATCTCTAGTCTGCTCGTTTCACTTGATGATGCACCGTCTTTGGATGTCCCCCTTGTGGTTGCTAACCTTTTGCAGGAGTACACTGATGTCTTTCCCAAAGACTTACCACCGGGTCTTCCACCACTCCGTGGCATTGAGAACCAGATTAATCTCATTCTAGGCGCACAACTTCCGAATCGCGCCCCGTACCGTACAAATCCGGATGAGACTAAGGAGATCCAGCGCCAGGTACAGGCATTGCTTGACAAGGGTTACATTCGTGAGTCTCTCAGCCCTTGCTCAGTTCCTGTGTTGCTTGTTCCAAAGAAAAATGGATCATGGCGTATGTGTGTAGATTGTCGTGCTATTAATAACATCACCATTCATTATTGATACCCCATACCACGACTTGATGATATGCTAGATGAGCTTAGTGGTGCCATTATTTTCACAAAGATTGATTTGCGTAGTGGTTACCACCAGATTAGAATAAAACTAGGTGATGAATGGAAAACGGCTTTTAAAACGAAATTTGGCTTATATGAATGGTTGGTTATGCTGTTTGGATTGACTAATGCTCCCAGCACCTTTATGCGCTTAATGAATGAAGTTCTAAGGCCTTTCATTCGATTGTTTGTTGTTGTCTATTTTGATGATATTCTCATTTATAGCAAGTCCATGGAAGAAGATTTAGAACATTTGCGTGCTGTTTTTGATGCGTTGCGTGCTGCTAACTTGTTTGGTAACATGGATAAATGCATCTTTTGCATGCAACATGTCTCGTTTCTTGGCTATGTTGTTACTCCACAGGGCATTGAGGTGGATAGCAGCAAGATCGACGCCATTCGAGAGTGGCCTACACCGACGACGGTCACACAGATTCAGAGTTTTCTTGGACTTGCAGGTTTCTATCGCAGGTTCATCCGTGATTTCAGTTCCATTGCCGCACCTCTGCACGAGCTTACAGAAAAAGGTGTGCTGTTTGATTGGCGTGATTCACAAGAGGTAGCATTCAACACTTTAAAAGATAAGTTAACACATGCTCCTCTCTTGCAATTGCCTGATTTTGATAAAATATTTGAGCTTGAATGTGATGCCAGCGGTATTGGGATAGGTGCTGTTTTGTTACAAGAAGGAAAACCTGTTGCTTATTTTAGTGAAAAATTAAATGGTGCTAGCCTGAGATATACTACTTATAATAAGGAACTTTATGCTTTAGTGCGCACTTTGCAAACATGGCAGCACTATCTTTGGCATCGCGAGTTCATTATTCATTCTGATCATGAGGCTTTAAAACATATTCGTACCCAAACAAATCTGAACCGTCGTCATGCTAATTGGGTAGAATTCATTGAGTCTTTTCTGTACATCATTAAACATAAGAACAGGAAGGAAAATGTCATTGCTGATGCGTTGTCTCGTTGATATACTATGCTGTCCCAGTTAGATTTTAGAATCTTTGGTTTACAAACCATAAAAGAACAATATGTCGACGATACTGATTTTAAAGATGCTTTTGCTCATTGTATGAATGGGAAACCTTGGGGCAAATTTCATATGCTGGATGGGTTCCTGTTTCGCGCTAACAAGTTGTGTGTTCCAGCAAGCTCGGTTCGTCTTTTGCTGTTATAGGAAGCGCATGGCGGTGGCCTCATGGGACACTTTGGCATTTACAAGACGCATGAGGTGTTGGCTGCCCACTTCTTTTGGCCCCGGATGCGCCCTGATGTTGAGCGCCTTGTTGCACGTTGCACTACTTGTCAGAAAGCTAAGTCCCGACTGAACAACCATGGTTTGTATATGCCTTTGCCTGTTCCTACCTCTCTTTGGCTTTATATTTCTATGAACTTTGTTTTGGGATTTCCTAGAACTAAGAAGGGGAGGGACATCATTTTTGTGGTTGTTGATTGCTTTTCTAAAATGGCTTATTTTATACCTTGTCATAAGACTGATGATGCTAGCAATGTTGCTGAATTGTTCTTTAGAGAGATTATTTGCTTGCATGGTATTCCAAATACAATAGTCACTGATCGTGATGCTAAGTTTCTCAGTCATTTTTGGAGGTCGCTTTGGAAAAAATTGGGAACTAAATTGCTGTTTAGCACAACTTGTCACCCTCAGACTGATGGGCAAACTGAGGTGGTTAATCGAACCTTGTCAACCATTCTTAGGGCTATTTTAGACAAAAATTTGACACGTTGGGAGGATTGCTTGCCTCATGTTGAGTTTGCTTATAATCATGCAACGCATTCTTCCACACAGCTGTGTCCCTTTCAGGTTGTGTATGGTTATATTCCTCGAGCGCCTATTGATTTGTTTGTTTTTGATGCTGAGGACGCTCCCCACATAGATGCTACTGCACATGTTGATCAAATGATTTGCTTGCATGAACAAACTCATCAAAACATTGCTGCTGCTAATGCTAGATATCAGGTTGCGGGTAGTAAAGGGAGAAAACATGTTACTTTTGGACCTGGTGATTTGGTTTGGTTGCATGTGCGAAAGGATCGGTTTCCTACTTTGCGACGTTCTAAATTAATGTTCTTGACCTGCCTGCGGGGTTTGGTGTTTCCCCTAGTTTTAATGTTGCAGATTTGAAACCGTATGCGGGAGAGGATGAGGAGTTGCCGTCTAGGATGACTTCAGTTCAAGAAGGGGAGGATGATGAGGACATCACCACCGACACGGGTACATCTACACCAGCAGCACCATCTCCAGCGCCACCAGAGGACACACTCCAGGCGCCACCTTCAGGGCCAATCACCCGGGCCCGTGCACGCGAATTAAACTACGTTTTGCTGCTGAAGACCGAAGGCCAAGAAGAATAAATGGCGGTCCAACAGGAGGTCCACGTGGGAGCCTAGGGTTGGCAGCAGCCCCCCTCCTCCCTTGCCGCGGCTCCCACACGCGCGCCCCCCGAGGCCGCGCGACCTTCCCCTCCTTGGCCGCCAGGGGCTGCGCCCCCTACTTTGTTTCCCCCTATATTAGATAGAGTCTTGGTTCGATAAAACTTGAGTTTGTTTTACAAGTTAGCTTTAGCTACAACCGAACAGCCGCATAGCGCTACCTTCGTGTATTGCAGACTCCACCTTTGAGTGATAGTAAGATTGCTCGCCTCTTTTTCTTATTCGTTCTTCGATTGCATGCAGGAAACGATCTTCGTGATCAGGCTGACTTTGCACCAGCAAGGTTGGTAACCATCGGGAGTTGGTTCAGTGATTGCATTGGCGCTTCGAGCTCTCTCGTCGTAGTCGGATCGTGAGGGTCAACAACCACCAAATCGAATTTATCTCCACTCACCGAAAGATCGAGCACTCCGCCCCTATCCCGAGGGGTGTGCTGGGCCGGACTCATCAGTAGGTCATAAAGCGACGCGCCTTCACCTGACTATTTCCTCATGTGCATTCCTCAGCTGGGTCCATATTCGATTTGCCAACTTCTCTCCATACACCCTACTGAACTCGGATGCACAGAGAGCACGATAGAGATAGTCCATGGCCTTGTTGTTGGCTATGAACATATCCCTACTCCCGGGCAACAAGAATGACTCCGGTATGACATAGTTCTCGTCAACCGTGACATCCCAAATCAGCTGAGCCTTTCCACGCATGAACGCACCCATCCTTGCTTCCCACATCTGGTAGTTCTTCCCATCGAAGTGGGGAGGACCAGAACCCTTCCCATAGTCTGCCATCTTTGGATCTCAACCGGTCAAGGTCTCAATGATCCGTATCTGGCTCTGATACCAATTGAAGGACCAGAATGGCGACCAGAGAGGGGGGAGTGAATGGGAGCTGATAAAAATTCTTCTCCGAAGAGACGAACTCGGCCTATGCTCCCAAACACAACTCCTCAGTCCTCAACACCTCGCTAGCCAAATCCACACAGCCATTGAAGTGCTACTGGACCTAGGAGCTAGCCACACACCAAAGCTACTCGACCACGCAGCGAACAACACCTAGAGCAGCAAACTGCCTACACCGGTCAGACCGGTCACCTGCACCGGTCAGACCGGTCAGGAGCAACCTGCTCAGAATCCTCCCAAATTTGTCCAGGAAACCTAGATGTCAATTCCAAGATGTGGAGTAACAGAGAGAAATCCTAAAGTCTACCAGGCAAGCAAAAACACTCCAAAACCCGAGCACACCGAAAACTCTCCACAGCCAAACTAGCTCCAGAAGCACTCTGCGAACAAGCAGCACAACCAACAGCAGCAAAGGAGTTTTTCCCACTGGAAGCTTTGCACCGGTCTGACCGATGCACACCACCGGTCTGACCGGTCTAGCTCAGGAAACTCCAACTGCACAAACTCGATCTCTCAAGGTCCAAAACTGCACGAAACTGAAACAGCAGCATGCCAAGATCACAACCAACACTCCGGAGAAGAACTCCCCGAGAAACAGCCATAGCAGGCCGCACCGGTCTGACCGGTGGAGGGCATAGGTTTGACTAGTCAAGCCTGGGCTGCTCAGGATATACTCCACCCGCGAGTCAACTCCCACCTTCCGATGCCTCGATCTCCCGATTCGCTCCACGGATTCAAGTAAGACTTTGGGGATAGGTGTATCACCTCATGAATGAGTCATGCCTAAGAGATCGGCCCCAAAGATCCACTAAATCAAGAGGAATCAGAGGATGAACACCAAGAACACCTTTTCCCGAAACACAAAGAAAACCCCAAATTCGAGCACCCAAACCCACGGATTTAGAGGAGGGATCACAAGGAAAAGAACCACAAGGGGCTCAAGTGTACATCCCACATCAAATACGCAATGGGGAGACCTCAAATCCACCAAAAGAAAATCGCTAAGAAAAGGCTCCGAAAATCCACAAAAAAGAAAACAGGAATCACCACCACAAGAACTAGAGGAACCACGCCGAACCTTCTATACATCAAAGGAAAGATTCATACGAGGTCTAGCTTGCCTCCCTAGCATCCATCCCTCTCTCAAGATCTCTCATGAAGCTCTCAAGCTAGTCCTAGAGAAAATAGGAAACTAAGAAAGAGAAATTGCCTAGAGCAAATGAAAACCCTAAAGCCCAAGAGATGACTGCCACAACCCTTCCACCTCAGCTTTTATATGAGGTCTTCCGGTGGGGGTAAATGACTAGAATGCCCTCTAGGCGATACAACCCTCGAAGGCATATTTGGAAACTTGATAGCCTTTCCATCGAATGGACGCCCAGCAACCGCACCTTGCATAGCCTCGATGCCAAGCCCGCAATCCCGACGTGTGTCCTTCGCTTCGAGTTAGCCGACTCTCCTCTGCCAACACCGGTCAGACTGGTCTGGTGCACCAGTCAAACCGGCCCGCACAGAGCTGAGCCGCCGACCACTCGGACTTGGCTTTGTGGATCAACCAAGGAACCTAGTGGTTTTCTGGTGAACCACTACAAACCACGCGAGCTTGGTACAGCCTCCATGCCGAGCTCCTCAACTTGGCCGCCACGTCCGCTCCGGCTCGATGTTGGCTTTTGGATCAACCAACGAACCCGCTATCATCCAACTTTGACTTGCTCTTCTCGCACCATGCGACTCGCACTTGATGCCGTCTAGCCATCGGGTCCATTGAACCAAGCCTACTTGTCCCTCCAGTCCTTCGGAGGCCCTGCAAGGCTAAGACCTTTCACACTTGTTCTTCACCTGCACCAACGCACATCAAGCCATAGCCTACATCCACAAGATAGAGCACAGCGTCAGTCCACACAACGTTGTCAATCACTCATCACTAGAGAGTGGCCAACCACTAGCCGTCGGACACTCTGGTCCTCAGAACTTGATGCTGAATTGATTTTGTCAAAACATGAGTTGCTTGATGTTCCTTGTGATAAAGAGGAAGTGTGTATTGATGCTTCATTTACTCCTATGCCACAAATTGTGAATAAAAGTGATACTTCTTCTCAGATTGCAGCACCACAACTAGAGTTAGAGCACTCTCTTTTTCCCCTTTTTGTCCATAACATTTTGCAAGAGGAAGAAAACAATATAATTGAGTGCATTCAGCAATTTGAGCAACAACATGCACTGCAAAAGTGTGAAAAGAATGATTGTCCAGCACCTACGACGCGACAGGTGAGTGACCAAAGCAACAAATTCAATGCTGAAATTAGTCCATGTGAAGATCATGTTTCACTCATATCTACAACACAACTAGTGCATAGACATGCTGATTTTATTCTTGATGATACATATGCTGAAACAAGGTGTGTTCATTGCATTGCTAGTGAGAAAGAGGAGTTTGAAATTATATCTTCTTCAAATTGTTTAGATTATATCGAACTTGATTTTCTTTGTGACATGAAAAGTTTGGTGAATGAATTATATGACAAATCTGACTTGCCAAGTTTTAATCATTGTTTGCTTCATGCAATTAGCAAATATGATAGCGAAGGAAAATATGTGGTGCATAGAACTTATATTTTCTCATATCTGAAATCTCTTTTTGGGTTACATGACCATGATAAAATAGGGGGCTGCACTAATGCTAACAATGTCTCACAAAGTCCTTCTAGATTTTCTCTTAAGCAACAGGGTCACCCTAAAGAAGGGGAGCATTGCTGGTTCTCGCTTTGCAGCATACGAGTCGCTTTGTGTTCCAACATCAAGGCAAGCACCTTTAGATGCCATCGGAGCAAGTCGAGGACATCACCGTCTCGGATATGACCACAATAGCATGTTTTTATTCTAAGGTGAACCGACTCCTTATCATCATTGTATCCAATACATTTGATGAACTGTTGCTGCACTATGATATTTGTTGGTTGTCATTTTCAGAAATACTTACGTGGATCAAAAAGGGTGCTCAATACACATGGAAGGCATGGAGGACCAAAGAAGTTGATTGGGAGCCAAGTCCAAGTAATCCCCACATCCTCCACCAGACCACCACGTCGCTTTTGGCCCAAAGATGGAAAGAGATCAAGGCCAACACGTTTTGGGCGCTGGATTCAGACTGCATAACTGGTCCAACTTCAAACGGACGCCACGACCTCATATGGACTCTGTTTGGGATGTTCTTTATATGGTTGGAAAGGAAATTTGATAAAGCTTCCAATGGCACTGGTCTCATATCAATATTCCATCTGGGACGACGGGAATCGTCTAAACAAGTGGACATTCAGAATCTGTCAGGGTGCTATGTCACCGTCGTTTGGGCCGTTGGCCAATGTATCGTGTCGGAGCTTATGGGGGCGCATCCTAGGGTTGGAGCATGAGTCCCACCACGTCCTGGTCATGCCCCTCTCCTCTCATATACCTCCATAGCCACCACAAACAGATTAGGTTGTTTCGTTGTAAGTTTAGCCATTGCTACTTCCTTGTAGACACGTGTGTCGGCTAGACCATCCGTTCTACCTGATTCGGAACCCCAACTTTGTGATATCAGATTGGTTTCTATCTCCACATTTGCAACTGAGTTGCTTGTTATACTTGTTTTTGCTTGCAGGAACGGATGCCCTAGTGGCGGTTGACGCGCTCCACAAGATCGCTGCAGCCATAGGAGGTGGTGTATCGGTTGCTAAGGTGCATCCTTGTAAAGGTTGTAGTCGGGCCGTGAACGTCGTCTCCTCCAATCGAGTTATCCCTCCCCACTCTCATCGAAAGATCGGCCACAAACCCCTTACGGGGTTCGCATCACATGAAGGTCCACCCCAGAAAAATACAAAGATAGCCAAGTTCTCACCATATTTTCATACAAGAGGGAGAATCATACAGAAAGGAGTTTCCCATAAATCTGATGGTATTAACTAGTACCTATTCCGGGGCTAGTGTCCACCTAACCATCACCACAACATTCATCATATATATATGGTAATAGCTAGAACCCATTCCGGGCCGAGTGTACACGTTACCATATTCATCATCCATCACTTGTGCACATCTTGATCTGATTGTGTGACTAGAATTTCTCTATGGACCCAATCTTTGATTTTGCAATATATGTGATGCAAGTATGCTTACCTTTCTTATCCTACCTGAGCTCCACATAAGCCATCACATAAATAGGAAAGAAAAGGAGGCAATCTAATGCCCTGGTGAGGTCTTATACACATTGAGTGATCTGAGAGAATCAAATGAGAGTGCTACCAAGAGTTCTATTTACGAAAACTTTGCAAAACCCCAAGAAGTTTGTTAGCAGATGCATAAGTGATTTGATTCATGGTCGTTCTGCTTTTCAATCACCCAAGAAGGCATGGTAGCCAATCCACAAAAAGTTCACAAGGCCAAGGTATGACATAGAATATCTCTTATGCCTGTCTATCTCTTTGGTATTCATGACCCACTTGGCATTGTTTCCCCTTCACTTGGGATGAGCAAAGGTCAAGTGTGGGGGTGTGTTGACGGCTGTTAAGTACCATTTTTATGGCCGTCAACTCCTGCATTTTGATACATGAATTGCACATCAACACTAGAATAGGAGTTTAAACTAATACTTTCCACAAGTGGTGATGTGTATTCGAATGCAGGTATTTAGCTAAAGAAATGAGAAGGATCCATGCATAGTTGATCCAAGCTAAACAAGCTTCAGCCAATGAAGGGCTGCCACATAGGATTCCCCTGGATCAATGATGTCACCAATCCATGTATAACACTTTCGACGAATCACGCGCTGCCATGTCAACATCACATGGATCGAAGGGCCCACTTGCTACCCAAATCGCTAGGAATCTTGCCATGCACGGAGGAAAGATCATGGGACCCACATATCAGTCACTGGGAAGAAGCACACGATGACACGTGGCATAGGAGGGCCGGCCGATCCTAGGATCGGCCGAACCGACCTAGTGCCCGTGCATCGTGGCCTTCCACGTGGTGCTTGCTCATTAGCTCCTTGTTGCAATCCCGAGCATTTTGGTGACATTTGGTGCCCGAGGACACCATGGACCTCCTCTATAAATAGGAGGGGAGGGGCCTCATTTCTTCACACCCATTCCAAGCTCAAGCCTTCACTTCCCTCCTTGAGTAGCTCTCCCTCTCTTCGATTCTGCCCATGTGATGTGATTCTCACCTCTTTGTGGTCGAGTAGAGATGAGGTGAGATCTAGGTTAGGATTTATGAGAGATAGAGTAGGAGTGAGGAGTGAGATGGAGTTCTCGTGGATGGCTTTGTTCTTCATTTAGACCAAAGTGAGTATTTCGACATTTCTTATTTAGACTATAGTGGACTTCATGCACAAATGATATGTTCTTGTGTTCTTGGCTTGATCATGATTAAGAGCTCGTGTTCTTCGTAACACGACGCTTTGATCCATTAGGGCTAGTGATAAGTTCAAGTATCCGTTTGCGTGTTTGATCTTGTTTAGCTGAGTAAGAGTGTTGTATCTAGTTTGCATCCAAACCTTCCTGTCGCCACGTAACTCGATGACTAGTATGATATAACCGTTCTCGCGGGTTCGTCACTCCGTATTTATACGGAGTGCTTTAGCATTGTTAACGGGTCGACAGACGTAACCGTGCTCTGGTAGTAGTCGGTCGTGCAGACGTGGTGTTTAGACTACGGGTTACACTTCGAATACCATGTGCCCTCGCATAATGATAGAGGTAGGCCACAGTAGTGACAGTTGTTGGACCCTTCGAAACCCTCCGCGCCTGAGTACCGAGTAGGGCCACAGGCCGGATGATGATGACATTCCATCCATTGATACAACCATGCCTAGTGTTCAGCAACGACCAATGACTCGAGCCCGTGCATGACAACTCAACTATCAGGTAAAGTCGTTCCTCGCAGTTCATACAAATCCATCCAGAATTGGATGCTACTTAACTATGGTGATGAATGTCTTATTCTTAGGAACATGGGACATGGAGAAGAGGGGAGAAGCAGCCACAACAACACAGAACGTCAGCAAGCTCCACATTTCAAGATGAGGGGCGCTCGCATGCAAACGGCGTGATTCATCCCGTTTTGAGTCAAGCAGATAGCAACACAACACCTGTTTGTTTCGGCCATAACTATTAGCTCCGGAGGTTGTTTGGGGCATATGGGTACTTGATGGAAAGCCCTTGAAGTCAATTTTCAGGTGGAACAAGAAACACCCTCAGATTCGTAGGGAGTTCCCCAGAATTTACAGAGAGACATTTGGACCTTCCAGCCAAAGGCTGACCGCCTTGTAACAAGTAAAGCCCATTAGGGGCCCATTCTAAATTAGGTTTTGCACTCTCCCATGCCCCTGGGCTGCCTCTCATGTATAAATACATGCTCCAGCCGCCAGGGGAAGGTTGGGTTTTGTTTAGATGCAAGTTAGCTGTTGCTACTTCCTGGTGAACGCGTGTGTCAATCTGACCACCCAATTTTCTTGATTCAAAACCCCAACTTGTGTTCCAGATTAGTATTGCTTCCAATCCATGAGTCATTTGCTTGTTATCTTGTTCTTGCTTGTTCTCGACTTCTAGTAGGAGCATTGGTGTTCTTGGCACGACAAGAATACCTCAAACGGAGATGGTGTACCTGTTGCTAAGGCGCAGCCCCTGCTGGAGTTGTAATGGAACAGCCAACGTCGAATCCACCCCCAAATCGAGTTTATCCCCAACTCTCATCGAAGGTCGGGAATAAACCCTAGCGGGTTCCATCATGTGGTAATCAGAGCAAGGTTCTCGGTGAGAGTTTTACCATTCTTTACTTTACCTACAGTCCAAAAACCAAAAAGAGGATAGATCTGAAATCCCCTAAACAAGCTTTGAGCCTTACTGTTCCATCTAGTTGTTTGCTTGTTGAGTTTGCGGTTGCATTGATGTGTAGAACTGCTGGTCTTAGTGTTTAAGTCTTTAGAGTTCCGAGTTTTGCCACGTTTACGTCACCACAAGTTCAACAATCACCAAATTCAATCCGTTGCCATTTTCTCGTCACTAATCCATTTCTGTTTCGAGAAGAGAAGTACCTTGTCTCTCTTGTTCATGGTCGGAATAAAGTGTTTTAATACAATTTGGAAAGCTTACTTTGTGTTCATTCCAACGGATCTGACCTCACCCAAAAATTCATTCACCCAAAGAAAGAAAGAAAGGAAGGAAGAAAGGCTGTTTCCGTCGTCTCCTTATTCCTAGTTGGTCTCTTTTGTGACTACCTTTGTGCTCAGGCTCGCGTCTGTAGTATGGGTTAACCTAGGACCAGCACCTTACCATCTTTGAACGCTTATTCAACTTGTTTTGACTAACGTGGTTCCAGCCATACCTTGTTGTTTTGCAGCCACCTATAGCTCCACAAATCATCTACTACTCCACAGGGTTGTGCTTGTGCTACTATTTGTGTTGATCTTGCTGCTGCCAACGCCAATCGTGTGGTGAGAACATGTAAGAGCTTGCATAACAAGTTGAGAGTTAGAAAACACCACACAACAATTTCATCTAGTAGTTGTATGGAATTTCGTACTTAACTTGTTCTTTGTTTGCTCTTGCAACTTGACCATGGCAGGTTCGGGAAATGAAGACGAGGAGGAGGTAGGACCGTTTACACCTCGTACCAGGGGCATCACGCAGCATTTCTGAAAGCAAGTAAGGGAGTACACTGAAGGAATTGATAATGATTTGCAGGTGATAAATGAGAAGATTGGGCAAATGGAGTCCACACAGGTTGCCAACAACAATCGACGTGCAGGGGTGGAGGCAACAGTTGGTCGTATGGACAAGAGCCTCGCTGCTATTCTGAGGCATTTTGATGGGCTCCACGAGAAGATGAATAACCAACATAGAGGACGTAACCAAAAGGAGGAGGACGGTGAAGAAAATTCAGGTGCTGATTATGGTGCTGACACCGAAGTTGAGGACAAAGATCGGCGACGTCTACGCCAGAACCGACGAGGTATGTGTGGACATAACAATGACAATTGTTTCAACAAGATAAAATTTAAGATACCCCTTTTTGATGGTAAATATGATCTAGATGCTTACCTTACTTGGGAGTTAGCTATTGAACCAAAGTTTGCTTGTCATAGTTTTCCTGAAAATGCTTGTGTTAGGGCTGCAACTAGTGAATTCACTGATTTTGCTTCGGTTTGGTGGATAGAATATGAAAAGAAAAATCATAATAACATACCACAAACTTGGGATGCCACGAGGCATCAATTAGAGTTTTCCCTCAGCCCCGCTAGTGCCAAGAATAACATTAGAGCCCCGCACAACCCCGCTCGAGTTTTCCCTCAGTTGGACGTGTTGCTGTACCGTATTCATCATCAATTAGAGCAGCAGCCCCATCTTCCAGTGACAAGCCTCGTGACAGCCCCACGAATTCAGCAGCAAAGACTGCACAAAAACCTGCTGCAACCACTTCATCAGTGGCATCCACGGGCAGAACAAGAAACATTCAGTGCCATCACTACAAGGGGTTTGGACATGTCATACGTGACAGCCCAAGCAAGCGTGTTTTGGTGGTCAAAAAAGATGGTGAGTACTCATCTGCTAGTGAACTTGATGAAGATACACTTGCATTGCTTGCGACTGACGTTGCAGGAAGTGAGGGCTGCCCAGAAGAACATATTAATGCAGCCGAAGTGGACCACTATGAGAGCCTCATTGTGCAGCACGTGCTAAGCGCGCAAATGGAGAAGGCGGAGCAAAATCAGCCACACACATTGTTCCAAACAAAGTGTGTCATCAAAGAGCGGTTGTGCAGAATGATGATCGATGGAGGTAGCTGCAACAACTTGGCTAGCAGCGGCATGGTGGAGAAGCTTTCGCTCACCACCAAACCTCACCCTCATCCATATTACATTCAATTGCTTAATAACAGAGGTAAGGTAAAGATAACCAAACTTGTGCGAATCAGCCTTGCCATCGGCTCCTATAAAGATGTTGTTGAATGTGATGTTGTACCAATGCAAGCATGTAGTATTCTGCTAGGAAGGCCATGGCAATTTGATAAAGACTCTCAGCAACATGGTAGATCAAACCAGTATTCCTTTCTATACCATGATAAAAGAATTTTGCTGCATCCAATGTCCCCTGAAGATATTTTAAAAGATGAACTTGCTAAAGCTTGTAAAATAAAGAATCATGAGCAGTCAATGAGTGAAAAGCAGATTGTGGCAAGTGAACTTGAGAAGCACAAAAAAGAGAATGTAAAATCTGGTCCCAATCTCAAAAATGAGATTAAGTTGAAAGGGTCATGTTTCATTGCAACCAAATCTGATCTGAATGAGATTGATGCTAGTACTGCTGTTTTCTACGCTTTGATTTGCAAGCAAGCTTTGTTTTCACTTGAGGACATGCCTGCTTCTTTGCCTCCTGCAGTCACTAACCTTTGCAGGAATATGCGGATGTTTTTCCAAAGGAAGTGCCACCGGGGCTGCCACCAATCCGAGGGATTGAGCACCAGATTGACCTTATTCCTGGAGCCTCCTTACCCAACCGTGCGCCATATAGAACCAACTCCGAAGAAACTAAGGAGATTCAGCGCCAGGTGCAAGAATTGCTCGACAAAGGTTATGTGCATGAGTCCCTGAGCCCTTGTGTTGTTCCTGTCCTTTTGGTTCCCAAAAAAGATAGTTCTTCGCGCATGTGTGTAGACTTCCGAGCGATTAATAACATTACCATCAGATATCGACATCCTATCCCTAGGCTAGATGATATGCATGATGAACTGAGTGGCTCAATTGTGTTCTCAAAAATTGATTTACGTAGTGGTTACCACCAGATTCGCATGAAGTTAGGAGATGAATGGAAAACAGCGTTTAAAACTAAATTCGGTCTATATGAGTGGTTAGTCATGCCTTTTGGTCTCACTAATGCACCCAGCACTTTCATGAGATTAATGAATGAAGTTTTATGCGCTTTCATTGGCAGATTTGTTGTGGTATACTTTGATGACATCTTGATATATAGTAGATCTTTAGAGGAACATCTTGATCATTTGTGCGTTATTTTTAATGCTTTACGGGATGCACGTTTGTTTGGGAACATCGAGAAGTGCACCTTTTGCACAGATCGCGTCTCTTTTCTTTGATATGTTGTGACACCGCAGGGAATTGATGTTGATCAAGCTAAGGTGGACGCCATACACAGCTGGCCTGTGCCCTCCACTGTCACACAAGTGCGAAGCTTTCTAGGACTTGCTGGTTTCTACCGATGATTTGTGAAAGACTTTAACACCATTGCATGAGCTCACGAAGAAGGGTGTGACCTTTACTTGGGCTGCAGCTCAACATGATGCTTTCGCCACTCTCAAAGATAAGCTTACTCATGCACCTTTGCTACAACTTCCAGATTTCAGCAAAACCTTTGAATTTGAATGTGATGCTAGTGGGATTGGATTGGGTGGTGTGCTGCTACAAGATGGCAAACCTGTAGCCTATTTCAACGAGAAACTAAGTGGACCTAGCCTGTATTATTCTACCTATGATAAGGAATTACTTGCTTTAGTTCGGACTTTAGAAACCTGGCAGCATTATTTGTGGCCACAGGAGTTTGTTATTCGTTCTAATCATGAGTCTTTCAAACACATTCGAAGTCAAGCAAAACTGAATCATAATCCACCCACAAATTGAGTTTATCACCAACTCTCATCGAAGGTCGGGAACAAACCCTAGCGGGTTCCATCACCGAAACACCTTAGACCTTTGAAAGCTAGGGTGGGTCGGCGCCCCGAAGCGAGATCCATAGCGGTTGATCCATCTCGAGAGTTAAGCCCCTCAGGAAGTGCTTCTCATATCCAACCTATCCTAGAATAGTTTGGTGTCCTTGGGTAGACCCCCAATCAAGTTACCTCACCGTCCCGTGGATACGATAACCCTTGGAATACTCACATTCCTTAGGGAAGTGATACAATGGTGTATTTGTGCGCTTGCGGATTTGTTCGCACTCATGAGTGTACCCGGAAGTTTCTTACACGCTCACGCTTCCCTGGTGCCATAGTGGTGACGTTAAGAAATGCCAACACCATGCAGAGGGAAGGAAAACTCATCATTACCAGACAGCAGGAGTGCGCCAGTCATGTGACCCCTGGCGTGGTTGCGGGCGGCTAAGGCATTGCTCTCCCCACGTCACGGTGTCCCTCAGTGAGCCCCGCGGGTGCTCGCCTTGGGGACGGAGCCTTAGGTCCTGCGAGGTGGAGCTTTAGGTCAGGGATTGCTGTTAGGTCAGGATGGTTCCTTAGGTCGTGCGAGATGGAGTCTTGGGTCGGAGACAGATCTCTGGGTCGTGCAAATCGCCAGCATGGCTGTGACAGCTCCCGTACGTCCAGCTCGAGCTGGGACTTGGGTCGGCCTTCTTCGCTTTGATGATGGGCCCTGATTGTTGTCGGCCTTCCTTCTCTTGTTAACGATAGGATTAGAGGTGGACTTGGTCAACCCCGGTTTTATCCCCTCATCAGTAGCCCTCGAGCCTGAGGGGAATTTTGCCTTAGGCTCAAAGAAACGCGGTAGTCGTCGTCGACTCTTTCTTTGTCTTGGTGGGGGCGCACGAGCGCACCCGCTGTTTGTAGCCCCCGAGCCTGTGTTAGAGTCAAGGACTCTGCCATGGGGTCTTGTTCAATGCATCAAGGTCGAGTCCGCCTTTTGATGGCAGTGTGGCTGAGCTGCGGGGTTTGACCCGACACTGCCAGCCATGCCCCGTCTTAGTTGACGTGATGGGACGAAGACGGGCTATTAGCCTACTGCCATGGCTCAAAGGTAGGGTAGGGGGTTGGCAGTGATGGTGTGCTCTGTAAGCCGCACTGACCCGCGACCGCCCTTTGCGTGGTGCCTTGCCGTCGTGGCTCTATAAATAGGCTCTCCTTGCTCTGGTGAGACTCCATGGTAGCTAGACAGAGAGAAAAACACCTTGCAGCTTCTTTCGTCGTGGGGGGTCCGCCCCCGTGAGCTTAAGAACGGCGCCAGTCCTCACTCTCCTCAGTGTTAGAGGAAGACCAGCAAATGGAGGGGGATCCGCGAGGTAGGTGATCCTTTTCCTAGGGTATCTTTGCTTGTCGCAAGACGGGCACGGTACGTTGGGTTTGGATCTTCCTGTACTCGCTCGTCCGAAACACGAAGGCTCTCGAGGCCTCAGCCGATCACCCACGCCCTTGCTCCAAGAGCTCTTCCTCCGGCTTGCGGAGGATGCTTCATCAACATCGTAGTGAGCGCGCCAATGACTACGCCTGGAGCGCATCATCCTGTTGGTGGCGACCGTCCCGCATTTGGTCTCAGGAGCTAGCGACTTCTCCCTCGTCGGCAGTCATCGGCGTCGTGCCCCTGGAGTCTGCATCTCTGGGAGTTCGCGTCAATCGCGCTGCTGCTGGTCTGTTTCGGAAGGGTCGCTCCTCCGAATCCCCGAGGGGCGTTCTTGGGCATCCTTTGGCGACAAGGGAAGTTCCGTGATGCAGAATCACGCCTGACGTGAGCTCCAACTCGCATCAATGGCTTGCCCAAGAATAGGAATGCCACTCTCATGGTGATTTGTTTTCGCATGTGATCACATGGTCTTGGTGACTGACTACTTGTACCTTAGTTTTTTAGGGCCCAAGTCTTTCTTTTCTTCGAAAGCTTCTGCGTTCCTGGTGTGGCTTAGTTTTTCACGTCCCTCGCCCATCTCCTTTCCACCGGGGATTCGCTCATGCGCCCAAATGCTAACCTCCGGGGCCCATCCTTCGTCGCTTGCTCACCGAGGCGACCGTTGAAACCCTCATTGGGCCGACCCTCGATCCCCTCACGAGCACCTACCATGTTCTCTCTCATGCATCCTCTTCACCAAGGAGGAGGGGTAGGCATCGTCATGGCTTGCCTTGATGGCCGAGCCATGGTGCCCTGTGAGCTGCAAGCAGGTTAGTTTAAGTAAGACCCAGGTCTCGTTCGCGGGGCCCCGATAGGATCAGCTAGTGATTGGTCTTATTAAACCCCTACGATCATCTCATGTAGTTCCAGAGTCGTTCAACCGACTCTGGTGGCTTGTTGCCTCCCTCGCGATGGGGAACCATGAGATTTTTCTCGTTGAGGGCTCCAACACGAGTCAGAATGCCCTGAGCAGTCGTGTGCCTGGGTGTCGACCGCTAGCGGGCCCATTCCTCTTCGCCCCTCGCTCTGGTGGCGGCGGCAGCTATTGAACCCTTTTGTCGGGCCAGCCTTCAAACCGTGCGCTAGTTTGACTTGTGGGGCCTCTTTATGACCCATGCTGTGCGGGTCGTTCCGTCTTCTCAGATTGCTGACTGGCGCGTGCATGGACAGCTGGCCTCCTAGCCGGAGTGGGCCTGTTGATCGTGGAAGTCGTGGGGGAAGAGGGGCAGTCGCATTTTGTTTCCGTCTGCCATCACCTCTTTAAATCTCGCCTTCCCCGGAGGGTTGCTCGTGCCAGTCTCTCACAAATTCCTGCAGCAGTTTTTGTAGTGGAGCATTCTGCATGAGTTACCTAGGCTCCCTTGTCGACAATGGACAGGGGGAAACGCGCCTTATTGGAGGAGGTGTCGCAGCTGCCGTCGCCGCGTCGCTGGAGGTTGGCCTCGCATTGAGCAGGAGGCACTCACTACTTCGCTCCATCTTCCACGCTCAAGGTGACCCTTGTTGACTCTTCTTGTGTGCAGGGTTCTCCGCGGTGACACCACCAGACCGACCGGTGGGTTGTCTTCAAGCGGCTCGATGCCGACGCCACCGAACCCCATGATTACGGTATACCGGGAAGATATCCGTCGGTTGACAGAGTAGGTGGTGAGGTCGGGGAGCTGCCTGCACGAAGCATTGGGCGCCCACCGTAAACTCGAGGAGGCTCTAGTCACCGCCCAAGTGGTGATCAGGGCCGCTAGGACGGAGGTCGACGCGGCTTGTCTTGCCACTGACGAGGCGGAGGGCCGCCAATTTGGTTAGTAATGCGGAAAACCTCCCCTCCCCCGTTCTTCTCTGGTCTTGGGACCTTTCCTCATTCTCTCTAGTTTGTTAGATGCGGAGGAGAGGATGCTTGCTCTTCGCAAGGAGATGGGGGACCTTCGTCATCGGGAGTTCGACCTGGCGACGCGCCTCGACGTTCTCACGATGGCGGCGCAGGCTGCCGTCGAGGTCATGCCGTCTGAGCCTCTCTTGCTGCCAGATCGCCTCCGTGCACTGCCCGGCTGGGTCAGGGAGGTAGTGCGCACTGGGGTGCACTTCGGGGTGGTGAACGCGCTGGCCGCTGCTGATGCCCAGTCTGATGAGTCGTGGCTTGCCAACACGCTGCCCGGGTGGCCGGTGAATTATGACGCCGACCTCCGCCACCCGCGCGTGCTGGAGTTTACCAGGGCCGCTGACGCCATTACCACGGAGGTTGACGTTGACGCGGTTCTTCGTGAGGACGCCGCCACCGGGCGCAGTGGGACGTAGGCGATGTTTGGCCGATGTTGTGGCCATTGCTTTTGCTTAGATGCACTCCCCTGTTGGGAGTTTTACCTTTGTGGAGACTTTGTTACCTGTTCTTTGCTATTTCTTGTTCCGGAGTACCTCTGGACCATGGGCGGGGCGTCGTCGGCTAGTAGCTTTAGGTCGGCTAGTTTCCTTTGCTCTCTCCCCTTGGGAAATACTGGGGCTGTAGGTCATATGGTAGTTTCCAAGATGTTGCAGATTTTCGCCCGCCCTGGGGCCATTAGGGTATAGGAGCTCGAGGGGGTCCACCGTGGTTTAGTCGCGCTGCATCACTGCTCGGACGTCTAGCCCCCGAGTATCTCTTAAGGGATCAAGGGAGAGCAGGTCACGAGTTTAGATACTTTTTGTGCATAAGAACTAGCTGGTGTGGATAAAACTGGGAGGAGCCAAGCGAGAACTCGTATTCTGCTCACAAGACTCCGTGCACGTAGCCGCGTAGGCACCAGCGTGTGAGTCCTTGAGGAGCATGGTTAATGAGTCGTGAGGGTTCATTCTCTCTGACTTTTACAGTCATGCGAGTGTATCGGAACATTTCATAAGCCGCGAGAAATTTTTGAAGGAGGAAGGGGCATAGTGTCGCACCCCTGCGTGGAGCCCCTGAGCAATATGGGATTTTGGGTGAAAGGCACAAATATGGATTGTTGCTCATGGAAAGAAATGCTTAGAGAAAACACGGGCATTCTTATTTATTGTAAGCATACATGAACTTTTTTCAAGGATAGAAGTGACATAGTTGTTCTATGTTCCAAGCGTTGGTGATGGGTTGCCCATCCTCATCCTTGAGCTTGAATGTGTCGGGTCAGAGGACTTGGTTGATCATGAACAGGCCTTCCCACACCAGAGACAGCTTGTGGCGATCTTTGTTGCTTTGGACTCGTCGAAGCACTAGGTCGCAGACCTAGAACGCCCTCTTGTGGACAGGGCGGCCGTGGTAGCACCGCATGACCTGCTGATACTGAGCGGAGTGTAGAAGGGTGATGCCGCGTGCCTCGTCGAGTTGGTCGATGGCGTCTTCGAGGGCGGCTTGGTTCCCTTTGTCGGTGTAGGATCGCACCCTCGGGCTCCCGTACTCGATGTCCGGCGGGAGGACTGCTTCCGACCCATGGACCATGAAGAAAGGCGTGCATCTGGTACCTTGAGTCGGAGTAGTTCGCAGACTCCATAGCACAGAGTGTCTTGGACCAGATGAGTGTCTCCACGAACTGGAAACACTCAACGTCGCACTCATAAGCGTGCTGAAAGGTTGTGCTGACGGTGATGACACCCTTTGGCCCGGGCATCTTCAGCTTCAGGTAGGTGTAGTTGGGGACGACCATGAACATCGCATACGCTTGTCTCTCGAGAATCGCATTGTACGTTCCTGGGAAACCGACCACCTCAAAGGTGAGGATCTCTTTGCGGAAGTTGGTCGCGCGTACCAAAAGTGACGGGTAAGTCGATCTGCCCGAGCAGGACCACCTCCATGTCATGTACAACCTCGTGGAATGGTGTCGAGGATGGTCGTAGCTGGGACCACGAGATCCCCATGTCGCCGAGCGTCGACACGTAGAGGATGTTGAGGCTGCTACCTTCGTCCATCAGCACCTTGTGTACCCGTTCAGTGCCAAACAGGGGCGCCACCACGAGCGGGTAGGCTGCTGGCTGCAGAGTGTGGTCAGGATGGTCAGTCCGGTTGTACGTGACCGACAATTCTGACCACCTGAGGTATGATGGCACCACAGGCTTGGTGTGGTATATCTCCTGCAGGATCCGCTTCTGCTTGTGCCATGGCGGGTGCGCGGGTGCCCTGCTGAAGATCATCATGATGACGCCATCTTCCTTTGGGAAGTCATCGTGTTGCCGAGCTTGGCTACACCGGCCTTGGCTCCGTCGAGCGCCTTGTTCTTCAGAGTTCCGGCCAGGAAACTCTTCATCAGGTTGCAATCCTTAAAGGTGTGCTTGAACGGTCCCTTGTGGTTGGGGCCGGGCACCTCCAACAGCTTCTCGAAGTGGTCCTTCGGGGGACCACCCTTGGGTTTGGGCGTCTTCCTGTCGGCCGCCACCACCAAGTTGTCGCCTCGAGACTTCTACTTCTTCTTCTTGTCACGTCGGGTGGATGGGGCCACTCCCTCGTCCTCCGACTACTTCATTTTGCTCACGGCGACAGCTTCCTCCCCGTCAGTGTGGTCCGTGGCAAGGTCGAGGAGGTCCTATGTGGTCTTCGGCTTGCGCCACCCTATCCTGTGGATAAGGGTTTCGCACGTGGTTCCGTCCTGGAACACCATGATGACCTGGTTGTCGGTCGTGTTGAGGAGCTCAATGCAACGTTTGGAGAAGCGGCGGATGTAGTCGTAGAGACCCTCGCCCTTCTTCTACCGGCAGTGGCGCAGCTCGCAAGCGTTGCCAGGCCGGGTACCGGGCGTAGGTACCTTGAAAGTAGCCGATGAAGGCATCTCGAAGCTGAGGTCAGCTGTTGATTTTACCACAAGGGAGGTGCTCGAGCCAGGTTCACACCGAGTCTGCGAGGTAAAGCAGAATGCTTTTGATGATGAAGAGGTCGTCGCTCGCCCCACTATTGTGGCAAGCGAGGAGGTAATCCTTGAGCCACACACTCGGGTTGGTCTCACTATCATACTTGGCCATCATGGTTGAGGCCCGACAGCATGCAAGCGGAATGGCGGCGAGGACGCTCGGACCGAAGGCCCGCGGACCCCTAGGGTCAGGCGTAGGGCTACAACTCCGGTCTTTGTCGCTGTTGTAGCGGACTCCATGTCTCCGGCTGTACTCCCTGTGTGTCCGGTGGTCACTACCGGAGTCGCTGTTGGCTACGGCCCTTCTGCGTGCGCAGATGGTGTCCCTCGCATCACGGCTGGGGCCAAGTCACCACTTGGCGGGTGTGCAATCACTCTCGCCACGGCTCTGCCGTCTCGACAGAAGAGACGACCCATGATGAATGGATTGCTCTGGGGCGTGCGTCTGCAAAACCTGTCGTCGTGATGCTGAGCTCTCTGCTTGCTGAATGGCCGCCACCTCGAGAAGGTCCTAGCGGTGCTGACAAACCCTCTTATCCCGGGCGTGACTGGCTCCGAACAAGTCTGGAGGAGGACAGCTGCTGGTGCAAGGTTTTGTGAGGCCCGCTTGGCAACGGGCATCTTATAGACGATATCGCAGCTGTCGCCATTGATGCGACGACGCACCTCACGTGCGCTTTTGTAGGCCGGGGGCGGGGTAGCGTCATCCCCGAGCTCCTGGTGGAGTTTCGCTCGCTCCTCTTCAAGCTCCTTCTGAGCTTCGTCCATCTCGTCCAAATGTGCACTATGCCGATCACTGGCGTCCTTGCCTTGCGAGTCCGGATCACCAGTGCCATTTGGTGGGGTTGGGCTACGGGAATCACCTCCCGTCGAGCTTTCCTCGGAGTTGGCAGAGTGGGCCGTGCCGTCATGTGGCACGCAGACAAAGCATTCGCGTGTCGGGTTGTAGGGCTTTGCCGCCCGCCTTGTGAGCAGCATCTTGTCATCCTGCTTCCCCACAGCAGACGCATCCGCCGGAGCTGAGACAGAACATGTCCCTGCTTCCCTGCGGCGGGGACCGGGTCCCCTCCGCACGACAGCCAGGTCTGCTCCTCGGGATACAAAGCATCGTAGCAGATCTTGAACTCGTCCCAGGGCAGCAACTCGTCACCCAGCATGCGAAAAACTGAGAACAGCGACGTAGTACACCGCAAGGTGGAAGTGCTCCTGGGACGGTGTGGGCCCTAAGCCGACCACCAGGTCGTGGCCGATCATGTCTAGGACTTGATTGGCAATGGATTTCACTGTCCGCAGCTCCTCAGGCTGCTCGACCGGATTAGCCACGGCGGTGTCGAGCTGAGGGCGCGTGAAGACGGGCCCAGCCGATGACTCTACTGGTCCGTCGTAGACGAACTCCAGCGAGCCAAAGCGTATCACCGTGCCTGACACAGAGCCAGCACTGGGATAGGCCATTCCGACCTTGAGGATGTTGTGACACACGAAGTGCCCCTACCTCGCACACCAATTGTCGAGGTTTGTTACCGCCGACAAGTAAATTTGTACAATTTGTGCGTCAGATCCGGATGGTTGGGACAAGAGACACAAGGATTAGACTAGTTCGGGCACCCCAGGGGGTCCCTACGTCTAGTTTGGGAATGTGTTCTTATTGCCCAGGGGCTTGTAGTAGGGCTTACAAGCTTAGGTCGAGAGAGGGACTTGATCCCAAGTCTCAACGGTGGTGTTCATGGATGTGAGCTTGCACTAGTGCGTGCGTGTTCACTGTATGTGAGTGGTTGTGTTGTGCTGCGATCCATGTGAACGTGTCTGTCTGTGATCATTGTTTTTCTTCTGCGTGGCCTGTTCCTCCTTTTATAGTCTCAAAGAGGCAGGATTACAAAGGGTAAAACGGGGAGAAAATGGTTTGCTATAGTGTTGCAACTATGCTGCAACAGTACTGCGGCGCATTCCTTCGCCTCGGATTGGTGTCGTACATGGGAGGCTATGATAGCCCACCATTAGGGTGGCGTAGGCGACGTGCCCTTGCCTCAGGACGGCTGGCTCCGAGTTATTGCTCTTGTTCCTCTACTAGGTTGAGCACCCTCTGTCGAGTCCTCGATCCAGCTGCTAGTGGTGCTTGATCGAGGCGCGCCGGTCGATGGAGTATCCACAAAGGATTCGAGCCAACCTTTGCTATTGTTGAGCTCTTATGTGATGGGACGTCTTCGCGGTGCCCGCCCATGCAGAGGGTAGGAAAACTCATCATTACCTGACAGTGGGAGTGTGCCAGTCATGTGACCCCTGGCGTGGTTGTGGGCGGCTAAGGCATCGCTCTCCCCACGTCGCGGTGTCCCTCGGTGGGCCCTGTAGGCGTTCGCCTTGGGGATGGAGCCTTAGGTCATGCAAGGTAGAACTTTAGGCCGGGGGCGTCCGTTTGGTCGGGATGGTTCCTTAGGTCATACGAGGCGGAGTCCTGGGTCGGAGACGGAGCTCTGGGTTGTGAAAATCGCCAGCGTGGCAGCGATGGCTCCCGTACGTCTAGCTCGAGCTGGGACTTGGGCTAGCCTTCTTGGCTGTGATGACATGCCCTGATTGTTGTGGGCCTTCCTTGTCTTGATAATGGTAGGATTAGGGGTTGACTTGGTCAACCCCAGTTTTATCCCCTCATCAACACTGCTGTTTGCCACCGAAGGGACCAGGGTAGATCGAAGATTCGTTCTCCTCGATCTGTTGTTTGACTGTTTGAGGTGAAATGAAAATGTAGTTTGTGTGTGTGTGTTGACAGTTGAGATATTTTCTATATTTCATTTCTTTCTTGCTTTCTTAAAGGGTGGATTAGACTGACAACCTTTTGATGATTTGGTGCTTTTTTAGTAATAAAATGTGCCTTGGTGTTACTGTGCTATGTATGTATCCTACCAAGGACTGATCGTTTAAGTGCTCTTTAGAACATCAAGATCAGCCTACTTGAGTCAATCATGTAACAAACTTTCTCCAACTTTAGTTTGTCGATTAATTGTTGTGTTGACATCCTTACTTTTCATCCACAAATGAAGTTATGTATCTACAACTTTTGTGTTCACCATAACATTGCCACAACTTCATGAATATCATCTCCATAATTTCTCTCGATAACATTTATGTTTTGTTTTTGACCGGAGTCAACAGGGGAACCTCTACCAATTTTTTGGTAACATTTTGATTTTGTTAATTAAATATTGTATTATCCTTAGTTATCTATTAAATACGGAGTAAAATATAATTTACCTTCATGTAAAAAGGCTCAAAATTTCACTCTTTCTCAAGTGCATCAAATAATCATAGAAAATTAAGCAATATAAACCGCAGCAACACGTGTGGAATTCACCTAGTATATATTATGACGCGGCTACCATCTAGGAAAGTTTTAATATAAACTCCACTTGATAACATGGAGTAGCAAGAAAAGAAAATTATCATAAAAGGATAAATTGGATCCATTAACATGAGGCAAATTAAACTACTCTCTCTTTCTGTTTCAAATTATTGGTCATTTGATTTTTTTAACCTTAAATTTGACCGCTCGCCTTATTCACAAAATTTGTTCATTTTACTATTCACAAAATTTGTTCATTTTACTACCCATGTGTAAAAAAAATTAACCTCCGTTCCAAAAGTTTGTCATAAGGCAAATATATTCTATTAGTGTCACTTCCATAATGTGATATTCCTTTCTAGGATCACCAACAATCAAATTGTTGTCAAATAATAATTGGCGAGAAAGATGTATGCAGTTTGTAAATGTACCCTAATTTTCTTAGAACTATTAATATAAACTCAATGTGAATGTCTTGAGGTGTTCTATGTAACCTATATAGATGGAACCCACTAAGAGGTGTTAACTATATTTCTCTCAACATGCAAGCCGTCCACCTCAGATGCCACGTCATCATCCACTAGATCATCAATTTATGTCTTCCACCGATTTTCTGTGACAATAGCATCCATACATCTTTGCGAGTATCATACTCTCAAATTCTAACAATAGAAATGTGTGCAAAATCAATCAGTTAACAATTGTTTTCTCTCAACAAAATGAACATATTTTCATATATAGTGTCTTTTTGTAAAAGAATGTCGCAATGCACCTTAGTTTATACTTTCAAATTTTCACCTTGCAACTTTGTTTAAAAATTCCTGCAGCAACGCGCGGGGTATCACCTAGTTCTACGGGTAGCCTTGCCAATAAATATATGAAGTTTATAAATGTACCCTAATTCTTTTAGCACTAGTAAGATAAACTTAATGTGAGGATGTCTTGAGGTAGTAGCAAAATACTCCATGGGTAGCTTTGCCAAATACTCCATCTATTTCATATTACTTGTTGTTTGGGTTTTTTAGATACATTTCTTTTGCTATGCACCTAGAAGTATACTTATGTCTAGATACATAGCGAAAGGAATGTATCTAGAAAAGTCAAAACGGTAAGTAATATGAAACGGAGGAAGTAGCAATTCGTAGGGAGATTCTTGGAAGTGATTTCTACAATGTCTATTCTTTCATGTGTGGCGACATTTCAAGGAGAATACATAAAAAATCCAAAAATAGGAGAACGTGGGGTGGGGTTTGGATTGTTGGGGTAAATATTTGCCCCAAGGTAAATAGTTTGCTCCTTCCGTTTGCCCTTAACAACTTTGGTCCCCTGGGTGTTTGGATTGAGGGGCAAATGTTAGTGGTTAAGCATTTAAGTGATCACTTTGGTAGGCCACAACACAAATTGGCTCCCAATTTGACACTCTTGAGGCGGCAAATGAAATTGTGGAGCTACACATTTGCCTAACCGCATTTGACTCTACATGTTTGGCACCTTCGGGGAAAATTTGGAGCAAAGTTTGCTCCATTAGCCCTATTTGCCCCTCCATCCAAACATACCCAAGATCCTCTCTTGAAGTAACTCACAACACAAAAGCATGTATGGAACACAACTGTGTACATCACATATGGTAAAACTTTCAAATTAGTCTTTGTTTTCACTTCAAGGATATAAATGTTGTGCAAACAAATTGAACCTAGGGCATGTTTAGTTGGGCAAATTCAACCAACTTTTCCCTATTCATTCGTCACGTCGAGTCACATCTTTTCTCACAGCACACAGTCTAATGTGGCAATTTTTTTTCTATTCCAGCACTATTTATACACGCAATTTGCTGACTAAAGGGCGCCTAACATGATCAGATTGCCCTCATCGAGTACATGCCTAAGACTGTCCGCAGCAAGCTAGTGCATCCGCATGCGCAAAGACATGTTATGCTCACAACAAAGAGAAGGTGTCAGGCTCGCAATAGAGAGGGGGTTGCAGCGGTGTAGCAGATGTGGCCGCACATCCTCCCAATGCGAGCATGCGGCAGTTGGCTCCCGCGCGAAGAACCTGGTCGGCGGCACCAACCCGCAGGCTCCGCGCACCGCTTGTCGGCAGCCCGCATAGCTCGCTGGTCGTGCCAGCCCGCAAGCTCTACGCGCCGCTCATTGGCAGCTCGAGTAGCTCGCCGGCTGCACTCAGAGGCCTGATGTGCCGCACCACCGGCAGCGGGCGGAGCCTACGGGTGGTGTAGGCGGAGAGGCAGCGGGCGGAGCTCCAGGAAGGGCCATGAGTCAACATGGCACCGTGGGAGGCCGCTGCTGCAGGCCCTCTCCTGGGAGGGAGAGGGATCAGGGGAAGGGCGGCATGGGTACGGATGGAGAAGAGGCAGCAGAGTGCATGTCAGTTGGGATGAGGGAGAGGAGAGAGGTACCTGAGAAAGGGGGAGAGAAGGCTTGCATCCGCATTTTGCAGATGCACATGCGGGAGTTTTTGGAGTCACCGCAGTGCTCTTGATCTCCTCATTTTGCACATGGGGGAAGGGATGACGAAGCTGCTGGAGACAGTTAGAGGCTAAGGGTATCCCGATAAGGATTTTTCTGCCCATGTATTCGACCCAATCCTAACAGTACCCGCCCAATCCTAATACCAGTCCCATTTTGCAGCTGTACAATTTATGCCCATGTGTAAATATAACATGTTTTGGAGCTACTCTGACCAAGCGCCCGGATGTCCGGCAGGGGTTATTCCGTCAGATGCATAAATCACCGTCTGAGGGGATGAGATCTGACGGCTACAGTGGACGATGGATCCCATGCTAATTATTTGCCACCGCCCCCAACCACCACATAGAGAAACGCACCAGGTTCGCTTTCTCACGCACTACGCCTGCTCAGTGGCACCCGAGATGCTACATCATGTGGGTCCCACATGCTGTTGTAATAGTATATGAACCACTTGCAACACCAGATGAAAACTTGCAACATCAAAATTGAACACTTGCAACAACAAAATGAAACACTTGCAGCACCAAATGGGTTGTTTCGTCCTGTCGTGCAACATTTGCTCAATCATAATGAAACATTGAGACGCATATGTCGCAACATGAAAAGTAGCAGATGAAACACGAAAAACAATTGTTGCAACATCTGTAGCACGGTGAAACACTGGACAGGGAGGTTGCACCATGGGAAATCAACAGATGGAACATCAAAAAACAATTGTTGCAACATGCATATAGTTTTGCAACATCGACACACATAACATTAACATCTCAACCTACCCTTTGCAACATCAAACCAGCTTGTCCGCCCTAGGCTGCACTGGCAGCCTTAGCAACCTCCTCCGGGTGGAGCGGGCGGCGTCCCCAGCGGTGGAGGCGTGGGCCGGGGGCCAGGGCAACCTCACCGAGGGCAGCGTGCCCGCGGAGCAGGGGCAGGGCGCAGGAGCATGTGGTGCAATGATGCGGCGACGCGCGAGGCTCCCATGCCGCGAGGCGCTGGCGGCACGCGGAGCTCCCTTGACGCGAAGCACCGGCGCTGGCGGTGCGTGGATCTTCCATGCTGGGGACCACCGCGCCAACGATTACGTGGGGCAAGGGAGGACGCGCTGCCATATCCGGGCCTCGGGCGCCGCCCTCGGTGCGAAGGGTGTGCGTGGCGCCATAGCCATGGTCGTCGGGAAGTCGTGGTCGTTGCTACCGGGGAGCCATGACCGCTGGCACTGTCGCCGCCGTGCTCGCTCCTGTCCACAGGAGCTCCCCGTCCGCAAGGGAGCTGCGTGTCGGTGCTACTCTAGACAGCCATGGCTCTCTACTCCACACATCCGTGACCTGCAGATAATATTTGGAAGTTGAAATGAGTTGTGTCCTGCGGTGAGGGAAGAGATAAGGGTGGGAAAGTGATAAGGTTGGGGATGGTTGGGTGGGGCTCGCGTATGATATTTTCTTCCTATCGGTGGATCAGGTGGCAAGGGGGTGTCCGACACATGCCGTCTGCTCCGAACGCCCGGACCCAAGCATTATGTACGTTTTAGGGGTGGTGATGTCAATTTTTTTTACAACAACCACATTTTGCCAGACCTCGAGAAAATTTCCACTTAGTTGGACTTGCTCATAACTTTACATCGACCTCTCGCAAACATAGCTTGAGACTGAGATACAACATATGGAATATATTTTACATATTCGATACATCTTTTATCATTTCATTATCCATAAAAGTTATTGTATCCTAGTGCTTGACAAAGTTCTTCATATGTACTACATTTTATTATATGGTATATGGCATATCGTTACTCTCTAATTCTATTGTTCCAGTGCTTCATTTAAAAACAAATGAGTACATGAACACACGGAAAACTTAATCACAACAACACGCAAATACTCCCTCCGGATCGATTTACTTGTCGCCGGTAGTTCAACCAAAAACGGATCGATTTATTTGTTGTCGCAGTTGCCTCTTGAATACGATTTTCCCTTTTTGCCCCTACCATTAATGTCTTCTCCCCTTGCCTCTTGCCGTCTTGCCTAGTGCGTGCCGCCACCGCCAGACGCAGGACTTCCCCATCTCTGCGCTGCTTCCACCGGCGGGGTCCCTCCCTCCCGCGGATGACTGAAGGTTAAAGCCGCCCTCCTCCCAAACCCAACCCACATCTTGCCCATCTCTCTCAGCCGCGCATCGCCATCCTTGCGGCGGCAGGAGCAATGGCGCCTTCGTGTAATTCACCAGGCAGATTCATCGTCCCTGAAGCCATTGCCACCGCCCCTTTCATGCTCCTCCCCACGGCTACCCCATCTAATCCTTGCCCCACCACCGCTCCTTCTGATGCCCCCTTTGAGTCCCTCACCACCGACGCACAGCCAACAACACCATGGCTCAACATCCAGATGCCAGACTCCCACCCTATCGATGCTCCCACCTTGCCCATCAAGATGCCGCACCCCCACCGTGGCCGCGAGCATTGTGCTCTACCCATCGAGTACCTCCTTGCTCGTCTCTCCACCTTGGCTGCATGGACCAGCGCTGCATCATCGTCATGGGCATCAACATCACCAAAATGCAGGCATCAGTACCACAGTTCGTGTTCACCATCCCCGAGGTACGGTTGTGATCCGTAAATTCTTGTGAGCTGTATCTTCCGACTGTTTCTGATTAGTATGCAATTGAGTTCCTAAATCACCTGTCATAAGAAGCCTAAATCTTATTTTACTAAATCAAGAGGATATTCCTAGATATTCTCTGAACTTGCATCTTATTTCCACTCTCTGAACTTGTATAGGGCACTCTCTGAATTTTCTGGGATTCAAAATGTCATGATGTGTTCTTCTTCATTGGTCATAGTATAGGGCATTTACAATTTATCTGCGCTTCGATTCCATATAGTATAGCTACTATAAGATTGTTGGTACCTTCTTCATGCACGCCTGGAGTATTTGGTAGACATCTAAAGTCTTTGATGCTCTTGGGGTATGTGCCAGAGAAATACTCCTAGAGTATTTGTTGGCACCATTTCTTGGCACGGGTCAAGAATAAGGTCAAGGGGAGCAGCGGGTCTCGGAAAACAAAGAAGACAGAGCAATCGGTCGATTCAAGCCCAGCAAATACGATGCCAGCCGATTATGACTAGTCAAACGGGGCCTGCCGATGGTCAAAAAGGTAAATCAGCTGATCAAGGAAGGAAAGCGGCAAGTAAAGAAAATGCCAAGGAGCAGCGCAATGGAGGCGGGTCAACGATTCGTTGGCAACGGGTTAAAGTCAGTTTAACGAGTCCGAATCTTGCATGAATCATTTTAAATATAGTAGTTTTGTTTTCTTTAGATACAAGTAAGCATTATCTGAATTGACTAAGAGTCAAGTCATCCTCGGGACATAAATAGCGACCCTGCGCAGTCGAAAATAGTTTTTACACACCATTATCAAGAAAACATTCACCTCCGGGCACCCCTTTACAATTTTTGCTTTACATTACGTGATTTAAATTTGGCGGCTTCACCATCTGCGATTTTCTCTTTTCAAACGTCGTTCTTCGAGGTCGTTGGGCTGCATCAATCGACCTCCAGCTAGCTTGTAAGTAACGTTTTACCGAGTAAATCCTAGGCTTTCAACCTCTGGGCGCATCGTTGTGGTTTTCATCTAGTTCTTTTATTCAAAACCTGTTGATATAGGTTAGATTTGCAAGTTTTCATACCAATTCTTGTAGTTTTAGCTTTTATCAATCTATCTAGTTCAAATTCAGGCTCTGTCGGCTCCTACCTAGAATAGCCGATCTAGTTTGGTCTTGGACGTTACCACGTAGCTTTGAGTAGGTTGCTTCCGTAGCTTACGATCTGCATACATCATCCGAAATCGGCTGACATAGTCAATTTCAACATACTTGCACTACGGCTGCTCTCGAGCCTGTCGATCCTGCTCTGCATCGTATCAACCGAGCTGGCAGTTACGCATACTGAAGACACATTGATTCTCTAGCTGATCTACCCGAATTTAACTACTTTTCCCTGTCTTCCTTGTCAATCACAAGTCCGATTGACTGGCACACCTCGCACCGATCGGGGAGTCACGCGTGCTGCTGCGTAGGGGTCACATCTGATTTTTGCCTCAACACAGTTTTGGCATGCCTGGTGGGACCCGAAGAAGATGTCATCATCTGGAATCCCAATACCTGAACAGGCCATGAAAGATAATATCCAAGATATCACTGAAGACCAGTTGTAGGGAGAGCTCAAAGCTGAGTACAATGCACACATGGAACAATACAAGAAGATTTAGCCGTACCAGAAACGGAGCCATCAAGAAAGCACCTCTACCAGGGGCAAGACAAGTTACTTTCACATCAGAGCCTGGGATGTGACAAGAGATGATGAAGGAAACTATGAACGCATCCCTCATTAACCAATCAGGGGTCTTGAGCAACACTATCCATAACAGCCTGGTCAAGACCATGAAGAAATGAGTGGATAAGGGCTATGTGGGGCCAGTATACTTTCAGCCTAAGGACAACACCCTGTTTACTCATTGGCTTCTCAGCTGATTCTGAATCAGGCTTCTGGAATATCTCCACCAGAAACAGTTGTCACCACTCCAATGATGCCAGTGCCAGGGAAGCAAAAAAGTGCAAATTTCTCTACTCCAGAGTTTCCCCAAGACAGAGATGCAGATGGAAGTTTTGACCTCCACGAACCACAACAGTCTTTCCATGTGCCAGAGCAATTATGGGAAATACTCCTTTTTTCATATGCAACAACACTTGGAGATATGGTGGGGACTGCTCATATACATAGAGGGAAAACTTTGTTTACATACACGGATGGCAAAACAAGAGAACTACGGAGATGGGACATAAATCCTGTACATGCACAGATGCTTCATCTAATCCCTAGACAAATGCCACCTCAGATCTTGACTAATCAACCGATTCAACCTCAGACAATCAAAAGCTCTCCTGTGCATCAACATTTGTTGGTGACTCCGCCGATTTCAACACAAACACCTCCTATTATACATACTACCCAGAGCCAGCCTGCCCAACAGAGTCAACAAGGAGCCATAAAGCAGCAAGAGACCCAGCAAGAGCCAAACGTCTATCAAGCCTTACAGATGCTTCTGGATCATTTTGCCAATTCAGGACAGTTGACTCTAAGTCAACCTTCTAGCCCTTCGGCCAAACAGCCGATTGCGCCTACTCAGATGGCTCCTAATCTTCTACATGGGCAACCAACTACTCAACACTACTCTGGTGCAAGGCTATCGGCATAATTACCGATTCAGCCACATGAGTCTCACGAGGAACAACCTCTACAAAGCTCATCGGTTGGCATCTAGCCAATAGAACAAATATCTGCCAGAGTCAGGTCTCATCTAAAGGAAGATTTGGCTGATCAGATCACATAAATGTTGTAGAATCACTTTGGAATAAAGCCTAAGCAGCCGAACTACATGTACCGAATGCCATATCCTTCTGGTTACAATTGGATTCCTTTTCCTCAAAGGTTCAAAGTGCGTGACTTCACCAAGTTCTCTGGTCAAGACGATACATCCACGATGGAGCATGTTACTCGATTCATCATACAATGTGGAGAAGCAAGAAACGTGGATCCACTTAGAATAAGACTGTTCTAATCTTCATTGTCAGGACCAACATTCTCATGGTTTACTTCACTTCTGGCCAATTCCATCATCAAGTGTGCCAATTTGGAGAAACAATTTCATAGTTACTTCTTTGCTGGTATTCATGAGATGAGGATCACAGACTTGACAAAGCTGAAGCAGAGGAACGATGAAATGGTCATCTCGTTTGTTTAGAGATTCACAGAAGTCAAGAACAAGTGCTACAATTTGACCTTGAGAGATAAACAATTGGCTAAATTAGCGTTCCAAGGACTCTTGCCTTCAATCAGAGATAAATATGCATCACAAGAGTTCGAAAGCCTTAGCCAATTGGTGAGCCAGATGAGTCAAGAAACAGCCATGTCTTACGAGCCAAGAAGAAACTTTAAGAAGAAGGTCAACTTCATAGACTACTCTGATTCTGAACATTAGCAGAGTGGATCAAGAACAAAAAAAATTGTTTCCTGTCCGTTCGGCAAGAAAGAACTAGAAAAGTTTGGATTTGACATTAGAAAGGCTGATAAGATATTTGATCTGTTGTTGCAATAAGGACAGATCAAACTTTCTCAGTTCCATATAATACCATCAACAAAGGAATTGAAAAAGATGAAGTGTTGCAAATGTCGTAATGCCACATCACATCACACTAATGACTGCAAGGTGTTCAGACAATAGATCCAGTTAGCAATTGAGCAAGGGCGACTCAAGTTTGAAACACCTGCTAAACCTGAAGAGTCGATGAAGATTGATCAGCATTCGTTCCCTACTAATATGCTTGAGGTGACCAGAAAGACTTCACTCCCAATCAAGTTGCTGACATCTGAATCGACTCGAAATAAAGGAACTGTTGATCCCAAAGTACAAGCAACCGCTATTGATGTAAAAGGGAAAGGGTTGCTAAAGGAAGACATAGATCCAAGACTTCCACGTCAGCCTATCACATCTCATATGTTGCTTAGCAAGTTCCAGCGACAACAAGAGAAGATAAAAGAAACAGAAGAGTGGGCTCGATGCAATGAGGGTCATTGGAGATGCCCTTTCTTCAAGTACTGTTGGGAAGAAGGGATCAAACTTCCAACAGCTCAAAATTGTCCACAGTGCAACAGAGCTTATAACGATGGGAGTTCATCCAAAAGGCCTTACTTCGATGGTAGGAGGCCAATGGTCAGAAATCACCATGAGTATGACGATCAACGCATCTCAGTACATGAAAGGCTGGAGGGCAAATCGAACATTCACAATCAACTAGGCGCAAAGCCCATGTTCATGATCGGCTGGGGGCAAAGTCAGGGACAATCGGCCGAACTTTGATCGGCTGGAGGAAATAGCCAACAATTAAGACCCTGATGAAGATATTATGTGTCGTGCTCCTGAGCGTCGGCGAACTCTGCAATTGGATGATGATAAGTCTTAACATGAGATCGAAATACAACCCCGCTGGTGCCCAGATGGTTTGACTAAGTGACAAAAAAGGAGAGTACAGCGCCTACGTCAGCTAGAACAACACGAAGAAGAAGAAAGATATGTGTTGAGCAAAAATAAGATGTGATCTCAAGTATGGCGTCCTAAGCCAAAGGATGATAGTCATACCAAAGAAGGGACAACGACGGATATCAACATGGTCTTCATGCTACCAAAAGAATTCAAGGCACCAGTTGATTCAGATTCATCTGATGAAGAGCAGGGGTTGGCTCAATTAACCTTGGATCCACTACCGGCTGTTTTCGAGAAGCCGGAAGAAGAAAAAAGAAACATCTAAAGGCTTTGTTTCTCAAGGGTTATGTCAATGGAAAGCTAGTCACTAAACTCTTGGTAGATGGAGGAGCAACAGTTAACCTAATGCCGTACACTATGCTACAAAAGATTGGCAAAGGGGATGAGGATTTGAGCGAAACAAACATGATGTTAGTTGATTTCGAAGGCAACATTTCTCCAGCCAAGAGCGTTATCTGTGTTGATCTTACAATCGGGAGTAAAACTCTTCCTACTACTTTTTTCGTCATAAAAGGGAAAGGGTCATACAACTTATTGTTGGGGCGAGATTGGATCCATGCAAATTGCTGCATACCTTCTACTATGCATCAATGCATTATCCAATGGATTGGAGATACAGTTGAATTAGTCGATGGAGACACCTCTTTCAGCATTGCAGTTGCAGAAACACAACAATGGAGTTATGAGCACGTGAGATGCATATCAGGTCAAGTATGGGATACCAAGTTCCTCAAGGTAGCTGATTTTGGTTTACAGCAGGTTCAAGCAGACAGCTCTGACAAATCTGCATAAGAAACACCCAAAGAAGTATCGTCCAAGCACATGGATGGATGTGTAGCCGATCACTACTTTCAAGCTATCTAGCCTATTGTAGTTTCAGGATGTAGCCGATATATACTATCGCCTTTAGTAAAAAAAAATGTAAAATAGTCGATTCTCAATTAACATACTCGATTTTCTCAGACATGGCCGATGTAAAAGTTGCCCCTAAAACAATATCGGTAGGACATGGATATTCACCATGCTGTGTGGTGAATAATATTCACCGCGCTAGACGTGAGCCAAACTTAACTCCGGCAGACCCCTATTCATAGCGAAGTTACTCCATTTCCATCTCAAGTAGTAAAAACTGAATCCAAGTTTTACAACGCATCTGTGTTTTAATGTCCATTGAATATTAACTCCTTGATATTCGGGGCTCATTGAATTTGGCCATCTAGAACGCATGCATGCATGCAGAGTTGATTAGGCTAATTAATTTGATTCTAATGAAGTATATGCATACAGGTTGGTCAAATGAGTTTGTCATGGACAGAGGTCTAGCAAGCTCTGTTAACCATGCAATTACTCCTTGTCGCTTCTGAGTAGTAAAATGGAGTCACGTGCCATTTACCTTCTTCTTTTGTTTCTTGTGGGTTGGTGAACCTGAATATGCACAGTTGATGTTCCTTGTCGGACTTTCGGTGAGCCTCGCCAGCCGTAAAGACGCTTTTTATATACTTCAATCCTTTCATTGAAGTTTGTTTTAGATGGTAACCCAACACATGAATCATGAGTCATCTGGTAAAGTGGTATTTCAGGGAGCAATCAGTGCTTGCATGGCCGTTGGCCGCATGCTAGCATGAGGCGGATTGGATAGAAATTCAAGCACACATGTACATGTTTTTAGGAGAGAGACTGCCTCGGATACATACAATCCAACATGTTATTACTCCACTTTCATCTGAAGAAGTAAAAATAGTTATAGCCTGCCCTGTAACTAGGTTGTTCGTTTTATTTCGCACTTGTTGCTAAATCATAATTTTCATCAGCGAGCTAGGCTTCTTTGCGGACCTGTAGCAGTCCTCCATAGCAGTAAAAACAAGAAAAAAATATTTGTAGCTGTAAAATAGTTTGTATTTCTTTCCCTGACCGTAAAAAGGGTTTGGATTTGCTAGCAAGCGAAAAGAAAATAGACGAGTTTCCCGGCGTGACTCTTGGCATGATCTAGACGATCGAATTGGCACTGGATACATGCTGAGTTTTGTCCAAAGCTCTGGCAAGGTTTTACAGCCGTAAAGTCTTATAGAATGGGCTATTTGACTGTTTGACTGCAACATATGTGGGTGTCTCTGATTTTGACTGTTTGACTGCAATATATGTTGCATAACACAAAAACACGAGCAAGGAACATCCCTTCAGTGACCGTCAAAAGATGGGTTTTTCAATTTCTCACTACCTACAACTACGATGCCTCCATACATCCAGCCGGCAAGATGCAAGCAATGACTAGGTGATCCAGCCTTGCGTTCAATCAAGTAATTACAATGCGCGAGAGAAATTTCAAGACTTGTTTTAAGATTGACATACATTCTTTTATGTTGAAAGAATTGAGTGTAGAGAGAGAGATTTCAGGAAGTAATAATATACGCAAGTAGGCATAGCTAATTACTCCTCTTTTATATAAACCCAATTATGAAAAAATATTCCTATTTCTTCAAGATTACTTCTTTCCTCTATAAAAGAAGCATTCGTCGTGTATGTGTTCAAAATCTGTGTTCGTATATGTAACCACATATAGAAAATTAGTCCTACAAGATTACTCCACTAGTCTCTAAAATAGTATTTGTTCTGGAATAATACTTGTATTTATACAAAATTACTCCTCCCGTCAACAAAAACATTATTCCTTGTTCGTAGGTGGACAATAACTCCGTTCATATTTTCTAAAGGGCAAGAAATCAAAGTATAACAAGAGGATTAATTTCTTGACACGGGGAGTAATTTCTAAATGAAAATTGCGTCCAAGAAACCAAAGTATGACTAGTCTATAGAATATAAAACCATTTTCGAATGACAACCATAAAAAGAAAATCCATGTTTTCAATCAACAAGCAAGGAAATAAAAACATGCATACACGTAGTAACTATTATATGAGCACAACCGTAATTTGAATACCTTATAATAAAAGTTTTCAGGCATCAAGAAGTCTTTTTTCACTTTTCAGGCATGAAGAAGTAATATTCATGAAAAATAACATAAAGTCATATTTTTCATAGCTCCGACATTATTCAATTTCTCTTATGGAGGGGATTGTATCACAAGGTTGGTTCGTGCCTCCGTTGCGGGTAATAGGATGCCCGCAAGCAGTCAGGGAGGAAGTCGATCGTGTGCTTGAGCTTTGTCTTACCCCGTCGAAAGCTTCCTGGCCTCCCTCCATGGCTGCTTTGCACATGGATCAGAACATAATCTCAGCTCCACGGTAAAATAAACCAAACTTTATAATAGAAAAATTGGATCCAAATTACCTCCACAAATGAATAGGAGATGATGAAGATCCCGCGCGCGCTGCTCCTCGCTGATTGGAGCCTCCGCTGCCGGGTTAGTTGCGTGGGAACCCCTCCACCACAGGTGCTGGCCACTGCCGCCACCGGTTGTTGCCTCTGCACCGATTAGAGTGCTCGAGTGATGAGAAAAAATGAAGCAAGAGAAAAAGAGACAAATGAAGGATAGACATGCATGTTCTGTACCTTTATAGCGTAGGGACTTGAATTCTAAATTAATTTTATGAGTTGTGCATGCGTGCAAGAGTTGATTAAGCTAATTAATTTGATTCCAAGGAAGTACATGCATGCGGGTGGCCAAAGGAGTAAAAATTAGAACTAATTACGGTTGTGGGATTTTAACAGCTTTGGACGAAAAGAAGTTGTTCTGTTAGGAGTGTTGAATCAAAATGCTGAATATACAATACCTATATATATATAGGGCAGCACTATTCCATACATAGGGTATGGAATAGTTAATCCATACCCGAGCCCAAACGCACCGCACGGCCCCTGCAACCTTTCCTGCGCGCACCCCCTCCCAACACCGGTTTTTTCCTCCCGGTCCGCCGGTCCAGTTCAACGTGTACGCCCGCCCCCAAGCGCACGTCCGTGTGGTTTTCTTTTTTTTGCCGGGCGTAGCGGGTAGTTGCGGATACGTTTTTTACTGGAGACATGTGATGGTCTGGAGGTTTGGCTCTTGCGAAAAAAATGAGTACTAGTATTTTATTTTATGAAAAAGTTTATGGTGTTGTAAAAGTAGGGAGTATTTTTTATCCAATGCCAACTTTTACCCCTTCTACTTGATGATTTTCTCCTGGCTCTCACGGTCTGATTGCTTTAAAGTTAAAAAATAAGAGTGCTTAGAAACAGCCAAAGGATATTCAGTGTATGAAACGAGTCTGCGAGAAAAAGTGTGAGCCTCTAAGATTCACAACAGTGACTTTATCTTAAATTTCGAGCATATAAAAGCTTAGTATACGATATACCTGTTTACTAGCAGTTTAGCACACTAAATCATATATTGTAGATATTAGCACCCTGTCTCGTATTATTGCTCTGTCCACTTTAGGACAGATTAACAAAATGAAAAAGAGTCATTTCTATCCCTCTAAGTTGAATCATCCAGTTGTACAAGCGAGCATGTTCTACCTGGCAAACCCTCACACACAATCAAATTGAAATTCAAAAAGACGTCAGCTCTCCACCAGCCATGATCACCGTGATAACTGCTTGCAGCCAGCCAGCCGTCTGCGTTCTCTAGCAGCAAGCAGATCCTTCTGTGCGGGCTATCTCTGCATGTGCGATTTCTGGTAAGCAAGAAACTGATTCCAGCATGAGTAATCTCCAGCAAACAGTCCTCACGACCGCCCTTCTGCACAAAGTACAAACATGCTTTAATGCATTCTAGCTTAACGTAAAACAATGGTAGCCGGAATCTGAAAGGGTCTGCTTTTCTCTTCTGCATTTTTTGAAACAACCATACCATGCTATCGACATACCTATGCAAACTTAGAGGTATACAGCTGCAACACTACTATAGAAAAAAATATATGTACACCTAATTTATGAGACATAGAATTGCGATGCTTTATCCATTTTTCTTTATGAATGAATGAATTGTGTCCCAAAGATAATAAACTAATTGTCTAATACAAGTTTAACTAGCAAGTCTTAGTGGACTCATATACTACCAGGCATTTGGGACAATATGAAGCCCTTTCCTGATCTATTCAGAGCCTCTGTTAGGCTTTCATGCATTTTAACAGTAAATTTGTCAACTAAGATACTACCAGACATGGTATGAGCTGAAGTATGAAAGTCTTATAAGAAGCAATTTGCAACTAGTTAGTTGTGGGTAGAAAAGCTCTGAAATCAACTGCAGCCCCCCACAAATGTATTGGACTTCCTTCAAATTCAGCCTAAAATTTAACTACGTAGAGGTTATTTTGACATATCCATCATAAAAGAGTAGCTAATCCACCCATCCAAAGAAGAACAGGTAGTACCTCTGTACATACTGCATTCGTTCTGGCAATTGAAGATGATATCTTGTGTGATCTGACTTGCGGCATACAACTGGTGATACAACCGAAAGGTCAAGACTTGAAATGAAAATGACAATACAACTAAACAAAGATGTTACAACGGATGCTACAACTGAAAATGCATATATTATTTTCTGAAAGCTGGTCATCTCAATTGTAATAATAAAAAGTAATACATTACTATTCTACAATGATGGCCAAATAATATCATAGGCACATTAGCAGCTATCACCTACACAACACAGCAACAATATCACAGGCAGGTCATTCACAAGCAAAAGTGGGCTTCTTTTTTCTTTGGTAATTTAATCATCATCCTCGATCCAACCATTTGATGGCCCTTGATGGACCGCCGATTGTCACATGGCTTGGTATAGGAACTGACGAGAGGTGTTGCAACCTTGTCGAAAGCGCAGTCTGGGGAAGGTGTTTCTTGGTGGCAGAGTTCTAGCTTTATGTCTGGCCTCAGGCCGTGACTGCTACCCACAGTGGGAGTCAACTTCGGGTGTCACCTCTGGAGGTGTAGTGTCTTCCGTCAGTTGATGCTGCGTGCCAGCTGCAGGCCTGTCCACCGGTGGTGCATCGCTCAGCTCTCCCTCCTCCAGGATTGGAGAGTCTTCCATCTTCCAATATTGAACTCCAGCTGTGTGTCCACCTGCTTGTGATGAATCTTCATGCAAATGGTACGGACTAGCAGCTGATGTTACCTCGTCACAATCAGCAGCAACAGCTGGTTCTGTAGTCGTCACCTCCCGGTGCCCGTCACCGGAGAAGATGAACACCACCCGGATCACCTGAAAGCGCACGCTAGCACTTGTATCCCTAAAGAACATTGAAGAATTTCAGAAACACAGGGAGGTTTTGTGCCGGGATTCACCAGCGTTTTCAGGACTCTATTTCTCAATATATATGAACGAAGTACATGCAAGTTTGTGGCGCATAACACCACGACGCTGCGATCTCCTCGCCTCCGCACGAACCGCACCATCCCACGATTCAGAGACTTGGCCATCACCTCGACCTAGCCTACGACTCAGCTGAAAGTAAGGAGAGTCGGTGCATGCGTTCATGCATCAACGACCTGTACAAGACGCACTCAACAGAGCTCCTTTATTCTAGCTAACAAGAAGAGAAAGACTGAGCTTGGATTATCTAACAATCTCCCCCTAATTCATGCTTGGTTCTTCAGCATTTTGACAACACCAATTCTGTCACGAAGCTCACAAAACCTTGCTCGCCCCATGACTTTGTTAGGATATCAACAAGCTGTTCCTGAGTTCCCACATAGTCCAAGCAGATCCTTCCACCTTCCACACATTCACGAATGAAATGGAATTTAACATCAATGTGCTTACTCCTATCATGAAGCACATGATTCTTGCTCAGAGCTATCGCTGATTGATTATCCATCTTGAGAATGGGTTGCTGAATGTTCACCCCTGCAATATCACCCAGCAATCTTTTGAGCCACATGGCCTGACAAACCCCTGCTGCCCCAGCCATATACTCAGCCTCAGATGACGAGAGAGCCACTACCTTCTACTTCTGGGAACTCCATGAGATCACCATCTCACCTAGGAAGAAGATCACCCCGGTTGTGCTCTTCCTCTCATCAACATCTCCCTCAAAATCACTGTCAGAGTACCCAATCAACCTGTTATTGCCCTTGGTGAATTTGGGATAGGCAATGCCATGATCCACTGTGCCAGCAATGTGACGCAGCAGATGTTTCACTGCGGCAAGGTGCTCTTGCCTCGGCCTTTCCATGAATCTACTAACATACCTGACAGCAAAACAAATATCAGGCCGTGTATGCACTAGGTATCTCAGGCTGCCCACCAAACTGCAGTACATTGTTGCATTGACCTCCTCTGTAGTGCTTCTAGTGGACAGCTGTAGCCTGACCTCCATTGGAGGGCAGCAAGAGTTGCAGTTCTCCATTCCTGCCTTCTGGAGCAACTTCCTTGCATATGCTGCTTGACCCAATGTGATGCAATTGCCCCCTTGCTTAACTTCAATTCCCATATAGAAAGAGAGAAGTCCAAGATCACTCATACTGAATGCCTGCTTCATTTCTTCCTTGAATGCTTCCACCGCTGCTGGATTAGCCCCAGTGATGGTGAGATCATCAACATAGACACCCACCACCACTCTAGCTTCTCCAAAACCCATGGTGTACATTCCATGCTCACTAGCACATCTTGCAAACCCCATAACTTGCAAGTTGCTGTCAAGTTTCACATTCCATGCTCTTGGAGCTTGTCTTAACCCATACAAAGCCTTGCTCAGCTTCAGCACCTTCCCCTCATGCCCAGCTGCTACAAATCCTGGTGGCTGTTGCACATAGACTTCCTCCTTGAGTTCTCCATTTAGGAAAGCTGATTTGACATCCATGTCATGAACAAACCAACCCTCTTGTGCAACAACAGCCAACAACATTCTGATGGACTCCATTCTGGCAACAGGTGCGAATACCTCATCAAAATCAACTCCCTGCTGCTGCACATACCCCTTAGCAACTAGCCTAGCCTTGTGCTTGATGACATTGCCTGCTTCATCTTGTTTGAGCTTGAACACCCATTTCAGCCCAATTTCTCTGTGACCTCGAGGCAGATCCACCAGTTTACATGTCCTGTTCTGCTCAATTGATGCCATCTCCTCTCTCATGGCCTTGACCCTGCTTTGCTCATGTCGTGCCTCCTCGAATGAGGCTGGTTCCCCTTCTCCCACTGCTACCAGCAACTCTGCTTGCCCCACAGGTTCAAAACTGGTGAGGATGTCATCTAACCTCCTGAAGTGCAGTGGAGCCCCGTCGTCATGGTCGTTGTCGAGGTCGACGCCACCGCTCGGTGGAGACATGAACTCCACCCCTCCTGGTGGGGCTGGAATAGGGGACGCGGCTGGTGCAGGTGTTCCCACTTCCTCCTACTCCAGCAAAGCTCTCATGCACGCAGACGCGCTCGAGGTCGCGCCTAGGGGCTCGCTTGGTGTCGCCGTCGCACTCCGGACCATGCCCGCCTCGCTCGACGTCGCGCTCGGCGTCCTCGATGCCGCGCGTGGCGCAGCCTCGGCTTCAGGTGTTGCTGGCATCGCGCCAGGCATGTAGGTGACTCGTAGTCAACGACGAACGGCTCATCGTCACCGCCCGCGCTGCTCCCCGCACCACCCTACTCCCAGTCCCACACGCGTCCTTCCTCAAACACGATGTCCCTTGAGACGTGCACACGATTCATCACCAGGTTGTAGAGCCGGTAGGCCTTCGTGCCCGGCTCGTACCTGATGAGCACCATTGGCATGCTTCTATCGTCGAGTTTCCGCAGATGGCTCCCCGCCGCCTTGACATGTGCGACGCAGCCGAAAGTACGGAAGAAGTGGACGACGGGCTTGTGACCATACCATGCTTCGTAGGGCGTCTTGTCCTCCAGAGCCTTCGTTGGTGCCCGATTGAGCACGAACACCGCCATTGTCACGGCTTCTCCCCAGAACCGTCCTGGAACGCCCATCGTCTTGAGCATGCACCGTGCCGTCCCCAGCACGATCTTGTTCTGCCGCTCCACCACGCCGTTCTACTGAGGTGTTTATGGCGCAGTGAGGTGGCGCTGGATCCCCTGGTCGACGCAGTACTCCCCGAATGCCCGCGCTGTGAACTCGCCGCCGCGATCGGTGCGCAGCATCCCCAGCTTGTGCCCGACCTCCACCTCCGCCCGGGCTTGAAGACGAATGATGGCCGCTGCCGCTTCGTCCTTCGTGGCCAGGAGTACCAGCCACATGTACCTACTCATGTCATCGACAACGAGCAGGAACATCTTCTTGCCACCCGGTGTTGGTGGTGTGACCGGTCCACACAGGTCAGCGTGAACCAGCTCGAACTGCCGTGAACCAGCTCCAGCTGCAGCGCCGCCCGGTACTTGCTTGCCACCGAGAATGGGAGCCGTCGCTGCTTTCCGACGAGGCACCCATCACACACTTGGTCCACTTGCTTGATGTTCGGCATTCTGCGCACCATCTCCCCTTTCGACAGTCGTTGGAGTCCCTAGAAGCCGAGATGCTCGTACCTCGTGTGCCACCGCCATGCCGCTTCCTCCCCGCACAGCGCCAGGCATACCGGCTTGTCGACATTGGCATTGAGGACGTAGAGCCGGTTCGCCCCGCGCCGCACATCCACCACGAGTCGACAATGTTGGCAGTCAGCCTGGGGATGTGGTAGACGCCCGTCAGCTTCTGGTGCTCGCCGGTCTTTCACTTGAAAAGCACGGTGCCACGCCCTTCGATCTCCACCGTGGAGCTGTTGCCGAAGCGCACGGAGCCGTGGACGCTGTCGTCGAGTTCCGCGAAGGCCGACCGAGCACCAGTCATGTGATTGGTGGCACCCGAATCGAGGATCCATCTCGTGGTTGCGCCATCACTCCTCTCCCCAAGCTGGACGAAGAGGTTCCCCTCGTCGATGTGGATCACCGCCGCCGTTGTCGGATGGGATGGGGAAGGAGTTGTGGCGTTGACCTCCTCCATGACCGTCACCACTAGGAGAGTATGAGCCTCCTGCTCCTCTTCAACTTAGGCCAGATGGGCCGCATCAAGCCGGCGCTTTGGACACTCCCTGGCCCAATGACCGCGGGTGTCGTAGTACTGGCACTCGTCACGCACGACGTCGCGGCTGCTGCCGCGCGCGCCGCCGTCCCCACCGCGTGCGCCGCCTTCGCCCTTCTTCTCCCTGGGGCCAGAGTTAGAGCCGCTATCGCTCCCCTTGTTCCGACCACCCCGGCCACCACGGTCGCCACCGTGCCCGCACTGACACCCTCCTGGCGAGCCGCTCGAGCTCCCTGACCCCTTGTCAGAGTTGAGATGCAGGCGCTTCGACAACCGCACCACCAGCACGTCCTCGGTGAGGTTGAGCTGCGTGACGCCACCGCCGCTAGTGAGCCCATACTGCTCCTCCGCAACCTTGAGGCGCCCGACCAGCTCCTCCACCGGCACCTCCCCCAACCTCATGAGCGTCTCGATCACTATGGCGATCTGGTGGAAGTGCTTGTGGAGCACTGCCAGGAACTTGCGCACCACCACCGGCTCGTCGATGTCGGCGCCGAGAGTACGCAGCTGCTGCACGATCTTGTTGATCTGCGCGGAGAAGTTGTCGACCGACTCCCCATCCTTGAAGGACAGAGAATCAAATTCCTTGTGGAGCGTGGCCGCCTTCGCCACGCGCACCCGCTCCACGCTGAGGTTCACCGTCTTGAGATCTTCCCACGCCGCCTGCGTGCTGGGCTTGTTCACCATGACCTCCACAATGTCCTCGGGCACACCCTTGCAGATTGCCTCCAATGCCATCTTGTCCTCATCTGCATCAGGATCACCAATGTTCACGGCGTCCCAGAGGTTGGGCGCCTTGAGCATGATACGCATCATTGCCGACCAAGCGCCATAGTTCGTCTTGGTGAGCACCGGCCATTTGGTGCTCCCGACATCCTTGACGTGCTTCTCGAATGTGCCGTCACGCCACTTCGGGCGCCCCCTGCACCGTGGCGGTGATGACGACTATCATCGGCTCCCTTGCGGCGTCCTCGAGTGCCCGCCGAAGTTGGGCAGTGAGGACATCACGTTCCTCGGATCGCAAGTGGCTCTGATGCAACGTGTAGTCGTCACCTCCCGGCGCTCGTCGCAGGAGAAGATGAACACCACCCGGATCACATGAAAACACACACGAACACTTGTATCCCTAAAGAACACTGAAGAATTTCAGAAACATACGGAGGTTTTGTGCCGAATTCACCAGCGTTTTCAGGACTCTATTTCTCAATATATATGAACGAAATACATGCAAGTTTGTGGCGCATAACACCATGATGCTGCGATCTCCTCGCCTCCGCACGAACCGTGTCATCCCATGATTCAGAGACTTGGCCATCACCTCCACCTAGCCTATGACCCGGCTGAAAGTAAGGAGAGCCGGTGCATGCGTTCATGCATCAACGGCCTTTACAAGACGTGCTCAACAGAGCTCCTTTATTCTAGCTAACAAGAAGAGGAAGACCGAGCTTGGATTATCTAACAGGTTCCTCTGCTAGTGCACTTCCAACAGCATTACAGCCTTGGGAGTCGGTGTTTCCATGCTTTGAGATTGATGAAGCTTGATCTTCTCTTTTACAATCAGTTTCTGGCAGAGAAATGCTCATATTGGATCTGACACCCATTTCTAGAAGATGCGCATAGGTCGGATCACTCCTTCCTGGGGTTTCATAGTTGCAAGGCTGCCGTGATCGGCCATTGGTATCATTCCAGTAGTCCCCTAGTGAACTTGTTGGGTCATGGTATGTGTCAGATAACAGCTGCTCCAAAACAGAGGCGGGCGGGATGGCAGCACCCTCTACATCATCTATTTCCACATGCCCCGCAGTTGGTACACATGGACAATCAGCCACCTGAGTGTAATCTCTACTTTCACAATGTTTTCTCTTAAGTAATCTCTTCTTAATATATTGATACGCAGCTCTCCTGAGTGTTCGAGCAAAAAATGTTTCTCTTAAGTATTGCTATTTTCCAACATTTTTCAGCTATAGATTGCCATAGTCATCATTCTGCACCTAGACCTAGGAGTCAAAATTCATCATGGATAGAATATATCACGTGCAATAGCCTTTTATTTGTAAGAGAATATTCATTCATCAAATGAACTGAGCAAAATGTATTGCATATATCATGAAAAAAATATAAAAATGGATCACAAGGTAGCCCATATCTTATACATTCATTAGAACCCAATCTTACTATAACTAAACAAGGGCCAGCCAACTTTACATGATAAAATGAGAGAAGATATTTACCGTGTCACCACTTTGAATATACCATTGTAGCTTATCCACAATCTGCACACATTTACAGGAGTTGCTTTAATAGCACAAAAAGATACTGCATTCAAAAAAAGGAATTGAACTAGTGCATACATTAAAGTCAGTTCCAAAATGGTAAATAACCAGAAATCAGCCTGAAGTCTAAAAGCTATGTGTAAAATATACCAGTATTGTACAACATTCTATATATATAACATTATAAATGGAACCACACCTAAGTTTTTTGGTCCTAAGGTTCCTGTTCCTTGCATCAAATTCTTCCCAGAGCTACTACAGAATAGTGGTTTTAGATAAGGATTATTTTATCCTAATACCACAATAGTTTTTTGTTCAATTCTCGTATTCAAGGCACAGTATCCAAATGCAACAAAATGATGTACTGAAGACAAACATTCGATGTCGATTCCAATATTCCAATTCTGTACAAAAGCATTGGCCTACATTAGAAAACACTATCATTTACATTAATGCTCTTAATCAATTTACAAAAACATGTTCTACTCCGCTGAATTTATGTTCAATTATAGCAAACAACATGTACTAAAAAAAGAATGTTGTAATTATGTTCTAAAAATCATTTTGGAGTATGGATGCCAATGTGTCAGTCCAACCACATATCTACCTGTAAATGTTCATGATATAACGCTATCCCACAATGGTAGTGTGATGCATTCCTTCCAAGAGAACAGAAGAAAAGATCGACAAGTACAACATAAAGATAATCATGTCTTGTTTTAAGCACTAATAGTTGCACCTACCAGCTGGAGTTTATCCAGTTTTGTGAAGTGGCGCCCATAAGATGTATAGTGCATCCCATGAAGAAACCGTGCCAGAAATATGTTCAGCTTGGTGCCAGAAATAGGTTGCTCCTTTGAAGATTTGGAAATAGATTTGCTAGTCACTTGCGAATCGGAAGAGGGATACCGAATTCGAGTGAATTTCAGAGCAAAAGATATTTACACCAAAACTGAGGGGCATGTGTTTGCACCATTTTTTGGCACGAGTCAATAATAAGGTGAAAGGGCACAGCGGGCCTCAGAAAAAAAAAGAGGATAGAGGAATCAGCCGATTCAAGCCCAGCCAATACGACACCAGCCGATGATGACTAGTCAAACGGGGCCTGTCGATGGTCAAAAAGCCGATCAAGGAAGGAAAGCGGCAAGTAAAGAATACGCCAAGGAGCAGCACAGTGGAGGCGAGTCAACGATTCGTTATCAACGGGTCAAAGTCAGTTTAGGGAGTCCAATTTCTTGCATGAATCATCTTAAATATAGTAGTTTTGTTTTCTTTAGATACAAGTAAGCATTGTCGTAATCGACTATGAGTCAAGTCGTCTTCGGGACATAAATAGCGACCCTGCGCAGACAGAAATAGTTTGTACACACCATAATCAGCAAAACTTTTGCCTTCGGGCACCCCTTTACAATATCTACTTTGCATTATACGATTTAAATTCGACAGCTTTGCCAGCTGCGATTTTCCCTTTTCATGTGTCGTTCTTCGAGTTCGTCGGGCTGCATCAATCGACCTCCGGCTAGCTTCTAAGTACCGTTTTAACGAGTAAATCCTAGGTTAAAACCTCCAAGCGCATCACTGTGGTTTTCGTCTAGTTCTTTATTTTCAAAACCCATTGATATAGGTTAGATCTGCAAGTTTTCGTACCAATTCTTGTAGTTTTAGCTTTTATTAATCTATCTAGTTCGAAATCAGGCTCTGTCGGCTCCTACCTAGAATAGCCGATCTAGTTTGGTCTTGCACGTTGCCGCATAGCTTTGAGTAGGTTGCTTTCGTAGCTTACGATCTGCTTACATCATCCAAAATCGGCTGACATAGTCGATTTCAACATACTTGCACTTCGGCTGCTCTCGAGCCTGCCGATCCTGCTCTGCAATGTATCGGATGATCTGGCAGTTACGCATACTGAAGACACATCTGTTCTCTAGCTGATCTACCTGAATTTAAATACTTTTCTCTATCTTCCTTGTCAATCAGCAGGTCAGATTGACTGACACGGCTCGCACTGACTGGGGAGTCACATGTGTTGCTGCGCAGGGGTCATGTCCGATTTTTGTGTCATTAGTATTGGTTTTTTTATTGATTCTTTTCATAGTAACCAAAATTTAAGTTATCCATGAACAGATTCTTGGCTGCAGCAACTTGAATGCTGGATGGTAACAACTTTACTTGCACAAGTTAAATTGCATTTTGTCAATCACTTTAGACTTTTGATAATACATTTTCATCTCACAATTTAAGTACTGAATACTAATGCAATTTTGTCCAACAAGGTGCACTAAATACTCAAGGTGGACAGAGGAGCAATAAAAGGAAATCCCCTTGTGCAGTCATGCTACCCTTTCCATTAAGCAGAATGATGATGTCACCAAGATCATGTATGAGCTCCCCTTTAGTGAGGCAGGAGACACCACCATCTGTCACCAAGAGTACTCCACTTGATCAAGGCCACAGAGTTACATGTGAAATTAATTTAAACTTGACACTAGAAGACAACATGGATGATTCAATTTGTCAAGAGAATGGGAATGATAGTTGGTCAAGAGAATGGTGGTGGGGATGATCCAGTTGGTCAAGAGAATGATGTTGGAGATGATCCACTTGGTCAAGAGAATGATGGTGGGGATGATCGAGTTGGTTAAGAGGATAGTGTTGGGGATGATCCACTTGGTGAGGGGAATGCTCGCAAGAATTTACTAGTGTCTAATGAGAAACAAAGAGAAATATTTGAAGCTTTGTTAGGAAGAGCCAGAAGTGGAAATCTAAAGGGACGTGAGACAAAAGTAGTATCAGTACAATTCTCAGTACCTATTCGAATAATACAACATATTTGCAAAAAAGGAAAAGGTTGTTGATGAGGACACCACGAGTACATCTACACCAGTAGCACCTTCTCCTACTCCAGCGCCGGCAGCACCTTCTTCAGCGCCACCTTCTGGGCCAATTACTCGGGCCCGTGCAAGAGAGTTTAACTTCGTCATGATGCTAAAGAATGAAGGCTCAGAAGACTGAAGGCTGGCCCAACAGAAGGCTTTGTGCGTGGGTGCCTAGGACTGGCCCAAGAGGGCGCTTAGGGTTGCACCCCCGCACCCACGACGCTAGGGGCAGCACCCCTTTGCTGGCCGCCCCTCCCCTAGGGGCTGCGCCCCCTTTATTAGTCAGAGTCCTGTATCATTTACAACTCGAGTTTTGTTTTACATCTAGCTTTAGCTACACCAGAACACGCTGAAGGACCGAAACGGCGAACCAGAGAGGGGGGGAGTGAATGGGAGCTGATAAAAATTCTTCTTCAAAGAACTCGGCCTATGTCCCAATCGCAACTCCAAAAGTCACACACGAACACCAATCGCCAAGACAACGTAGTTATGGATCAACTACAAGTCCTAGGAACGATTCCTTGAAACACTCGCGGAAGCACTAGAGAAGAAGCAAAGGATCCGATCAAACTTGGCAAGTTTCTGCGTACAGGTCAGACTGTCTGCCTAGCTGCCGCGGACTGTCCGCCAGGGTGGGGGCAGACTGTCCAGAAGACAGGCGCGGACTGTCCGCAGTACAAAAGAAGCCTCCAGCCGAAAAACAGCGGTTCTGTCTAAACAGTCCGCAGAATGGTCCGCGACCCCTTGCGGACTGTCCGCCAGCCGCGGACTGTCCGCCAAACACGCGCGGACGGTCCGACGAAGAACTGCGCTGAAAACCGCGAACTCGCAAGAACACCTCCCCAAAGTCGTCCCCGGATCTCCCAAACCGCTGAAGCTCTTGAGCCAAGATTTGGGGGAGATGATATGCGTCACTAGGTGATGCTATGCCCCAAAACTCTTGGCCTCTCACTCCCTAGAACGACGGAAATCGCGGATCACACGAACTCAACCAAGGACAAAGAACTCCACCCAAAGACCATCAAATCGAAGCCGTTTCGGAGGGATTGTTGGAGCAAGATCACCAAGCAAAGAGGCACAAGGTCCTCATACGTGACATCCAACAAGAATCCCTCAAAGAAACGCCCCCGAAACTTCCCCACGAAAATCCCAAACAAAGGCTCCGAAAATCACCAAAAAGGAAAAACGGGAGAAGCACAAACAAGCCTTGAGGAACCACGCCGAATCATCTATACATACCATGAAAGGTTCATACAAGGTCTAGCTTCCGCCCGATCATCCTTCCCTCTCACAAGATCTCACCATGAAGCTCTCAAGCTAGTCCTATGGAAATCCTAAGGAAAATAGGAAGGGAAAATAGGAAAACAAATGAGCTAGGGTACCAAGAGATGGCTGCCATCCTCTCACCCCTTGGGTTATATGGAGGCAACCGAAAGACTAAAATACCCTTACTAGCTAACTAGGGATACATGCCCCTCAAGGGCGAAATCGGAAATCTTTGTCTTCGCACCATCGGACAGATGCCCAGCGACCGCAAACTTGCTTAGCCTCGATGCAAGCCTTGCGATCCCGACGCGTGTCCTCCGCTTCGAAGATTCCGGACTGCGTCGTCGCACACCGGTCAGACCGGTGCTCCTCACCGGTCAGACCGGTACCCACCGGTCAGACCGGTCAGACCCACCGGTCAGACCGGTCTGGAGCTGCTGCACCTCCGTCTTCGGTTCTTCGGTCTTGGCTTTGTGGATCAACCAAGGAACCCAGTGGTTTTCTGGTGAACCACTGGAAACCCCGCGAACTCGGTGTAGCCTCCGCCAATCACCACTCATGACTCGGCTCCCACGTAGTCCCGGCTCGACCTTGGTTTTGAGGCTCTACCAAGAAACCGTCCATGACTTCATCTTGCCGTTCTTGCCACCATGCGGCCCGCACTTGACCCCGCTGGCCACCGGGTCCCCCGAACCAAGCCTACTTGTCTTCTCCACACCTGGAGGCCTCACCGGCAACGACCTTTCGCGCTTGTTCTTCACCTGCATCTGCACCAGTCAAGCCGCAACCTGCACCTGCAATACTTAGCCAAGAATCAGTCCACACCACGTTGTCAATCACTCATCACACCAGGAAGCGACCATCCACCGGTCCTCGAACCACACCTGGCTCTCAATCTCCCCCTTGATGAGTGCATTGACAACACACACGTTTTGGTAACCAAGAGAAAAGGAAAAGAAAAGAAATGACTAAAAGAAACTCCAACAAGCGATCGAAAGCCAAAGAAAAGGCAAAGAGCAAGATCACTTGAAGAAGACAAGTCTCGGACCCCTTAGGCAAGGGCAACGGCTCGACACATTCGAGACAAAACATGCTCAAGCAAAGAGCACAAACCATCAAACCAAAGCTCGAAAACCGCAAAGAGCTCCCCCTGCACACATGCAAGCTCCCCCTGAACCAATGCAACTCCCCCTGGACGAATGCATGCAAACCACCTCGCAAAACAGAGCAGCTGCTTCAGCTTTGCTCTGACCGGTCAGACCGGTCAACCACACCGGTCAGACCGGTGTGCTAGATCGCCCAGCACCTGGACCTCACACCGGTCAGACCGGTGTACCTCACCGGTCAGGCCGATGACCACCTGGGAAAAACTGGGAACTGCCCGAGCTCAAAACTAGCTCGAAATCACTTGGAAACCTTCTAAATGCATGCAGCAAGCCAAAACATGCTCAAACTTCTCCCCCTTGTTGACAATGCATGAATCAAGCTAAAAATGCAAAAAATGCAACCTAGAGCTTCTCAAATAGACAAAATTCAACAAAGGATGCTCTGATACCAAATGAGCAAGTTAGATACTCTATAGCTTCGTAATGACATCAACTACAAGATCACCAAGTTTCACAACCATTGGGCGAAGCTAAGATAGAATTGAGCAATTTTGTGAAAATTTACCCTCTCATGAGCAAAGTCCTAAACATGAGCAAAACATGTCAAAAAGGCAAAGCCACACAAACTTCATGCTAGGACAACCATTCTAAGCATAAGACCATCATAAACACCCACAAGCACCTCATGTCATGTCAAACCCACCGAGCCATGTGCCTACTTCTATGTATGAGACTTCTCATTGGTAGGCATCATGCAACGGTTTAGCACCCAAAGCAAATTAAAATTAGCACATATGACATGGGAGCACATTTTCCAAGCAATTTACATTTCATTTTCAGATTTGAAATTGGTACATGAAATGTCTTTGCGACAAAAAGGAACTTATGCCCCTCCACAAGATCAAGCATGGGGGCTAAACATTCATGATGGCAAATGAGCCTTTGGCCCCATATGATCAAAATAAGCTATCCAACCACAAATTAAGCATAGCCAAGCCACAAAAACATGTCAAGATCATATAAAGGTATTTACTCACAAGAGAGCATACATATGAGATTTTTCAAAAATATAGCCATCAACCATGGATATAAACCAAGATTATCAAGAGCTAAGCCAAAATAACCATAGCTTACCAAACTAGCTCACAAAGACATATATATCATTCCATGGTGAACAATATATATAGGAGAAGCCTTTCCTAAACAATGCATATGATACAAAATGCATGCAACCTAAGATACAAAGATGCCTATACATCATGTTACATATGCCATGCCAAATGCAAGAAATGCACAAAGGAAAGCTATACATATGCTACAAAGGAGCTCCCACACACAAAGCTCACAAACGACCGGCTCCTCGAGGGGAGGCAAAAAGGGCTCGACACCACCGGCAAAAGAGCAAAGGAGCATAAAACTCACAAGCTCCCCCTAAACACATGCACTAGGGTCAAAGAGCATACAAAGCTCACCCTTAGTACACATGATAGAGTAAAGAGCACACTAAGCACACAGGCTCCCCCTAAACTCATGCATTAAGGTCAAAGAGCATACAAAGCTCACCTTACACACATGAGATAGGGCAAGGAGCGAAACGAACCAAGTGGCTTGACCAAGGCCACACACTTGAAGGTCACAAATTCACTTACCTTTATCATTTCTTCAGAATTCACCCGTCCTTGTCCACCATCCCCGAAAGTGATGTACCTCCATGTCACCACCGGGGTATGAGGCCGGAGAACCACCCCCGATATCAACCAAATGTTCTCCGGGCCTCCTACCTGCAACTCAAAACCAAGAGCGAGAGCGAGCAAATGACTCAACACTGGGGTTAGAACCAAAAGTGTCAAACCAGTGCCGAGCCATCTCCTCAAAAGTAGGGTTAGCAACATCCATCCTACCGCGCCTATCAAAACTGCGATCCATCCTATTAAACCTATCAAACCTGGAACCACCATGGGAAAACCACTCCCGTCTCACTGGAGGAGTACGAGTACCACGAAAGGGAAAGCGTGGTCCGTAGCCCCTCTGAGACTCAAAGCTGCGACCTCTCCCAAACTCGTATTGATCACGAGGTGGGGAACGTCTAGCAAACTCAACACCGCTTGACTCAAAGCGCCTACCATCGGTTCCACGACCAAAAGGGCTGAACCCTTTAGCATCACAGCCCCGGAAACCAAACTGTCCAGCACTCTGCCTAGCACCGGTCTGACCGGTCACTCTGACCGGTCTGGCCGGTGGTCCTCGGCCAGCAAACTTGCCTCCACCTGAAGCTCTCCTATCTCTCCAAGCTGGAACCGTATGCACAACACCCTTTCCCTTAGGTAGTGGCATACGAGGCTCAGGCACACCATGAGAAGGGTGGTACCTGTCCTTGTTTGCCCACTCCTTAGCCATTCTCGCCTCTCTTCTTCTCTTATAGCAAAACTCTCTCTTGTGACCATCCTTTCCACAAAACTCACAATGGAAACGGATTGGTCTTGGCTTAGGCTTGGGGTGAGGCTCTTCACAAGGCTTCTCACTAGGTTTCTCACTAGGCTTTTCACTAGCCTTCTCACTTGGTTTTTCTCTCGGCTTAAGCAACTGGTTTGGCTTGGGTACAAACTTGTCATTGGGTATGGGTTGTGGTGGAACTGGAATATTCCCAAACTTTCCTTCTCTCTCACCACTGCTCTCACCAAACTTATCAGATCCCAAAGCCCAACCATCAAAGCGCTTATAGCTAGCAATCATCATACCAAGCTGAGGTTCTTGACTAGACAACCAACAGCACATCACGCAACTTATTGTTTTCATCCTGCAAATGGTCAACACATTGTGCAAGTTCCAAATTCTTCACAGCATGCAACTCACAAGTAGAACAAGAAGTAGGAATAGGCACTTTCAAATCAGCCTCAAGTGAAACAATGCGAGATCGAAGCTCAGCAATTTTTTCATGCAAACCAGGGCAAGAAGTACATGCACCAAGCAAAGTGGGTCTAGATTGCAGCTCAGCCAACTTAACCCTAAGCACATCTAGTTCCTCACACTTGGAGGCATGCTTTTCCCTAAGAGCAGTCAAATCAGCTAGGAAAACAGAGCAATCAGCACAATCAACTTCATCAGAAACAACAGGACTAGCCTTAAGCGAATCTATCTCAAGCTTGGCATCAAGGTTCTGTGTTTCTAGCTCAGCCACTCTTTTCCTAGCATCTTCAAGGAAAGCCCTAAGCTCCTTCCTAAGCTTCTTAGCTTCTCTAAGCATGTGATCGCGATTATCAAGCAAGTCAACCAACTCCTCATTCTCCTTGCGCAAAGAAGAGAGCTCATCACATACCTCATCCTCGGAGTCGGAGTCTGAATCCGAGGCATTCTTCTGGCTTCTCTTGCTGCCGGAGCTGTGTGCCATGCCGCAAAGACCATCCTTCTTGTTGCAGCCTCTCGAAGTCTTGCTTGCGGTACAGCAAAGACCGTTCAAGTACTTGCCGAAGTCCTTCTTCTTCTTCCTGTGCTTCCTCTTGCTGTCCTCTTCTTCTTCTTCTTCACTCGAGCTTGATGACACGTCCTCAGAATCGGAGTCGATGTCGCTCGATCTCTTGATCTTCTCTCGGGTCCGTGTCTTCCTCCCATGTTCATGTTCCTTCTTCTTGGATCTTCTTCCTTTGTCCTTGGACTTGTGCTTGTCGTGGTTGTTCACCTTCGGACACTCGGCGAAAAAGTGTCCGGTCTTGCCGCACTTGAAACATGCCCTCGAGTTCCTCCTCGAGTTCACCCGGTTCTCGTGCAACCTCTCGAACCGCCTGGTCAGCAGCGCCAGCTCGTCCTCTCCAAGCACGTCGAACTCCTCGTCTGGCAAAGACATCAAAGAAGATAGAGAGTACATCCTGGAGGATGCGTTAGCGTTAGACTTAGCTCCTTTGCCACCAACGAGAGCAAGACTATGAGAATCAGTCGGGCTCTCGGTCTTGGCTGTCATACCACGGTCCAACTCAGCCGACTTGAGCTTCGAGAATAGCTTGTTCACCGTCAAGGTGTCATACTTCTCGGACTCAACAATAGCCTCAAACTTCCCGTCCCATACGGTACGATCCAACGAGTGCAAGAGCTTCACGGCTCTATCATGATCAACATATGGGAGCACGGCCACATTGGCTCTCATGTTGTTCACAACAACCGTAAACCGCTGGAAAAGGGCATCGACGGACTCGCCGGGGAGATGAGTGAAGTTCTCGTACTCTCTCCGGTAAGTCGCGTACATCCGAGCCTGAACCTGAGCATTCCCAGCATGAGCATCCTTCAACTACTCCCAAATCCTACAAGCTAAGTCCTCTGTCTGAACCCGATCGAATTCAGGCTGACACAGAGCACGAAACAAGTAGTCGACAGCCTTGTTGTTGGCTTCGAACATATCCCTCGATCCTGGAGCAAGGAAGTTCATCGGATGAACATAAGCTGTGTTCACCGTGACGTCCCAAAGGATCTGACCCTTTCCGCAGAGGAACGCTGCCATCCGCCTATGCCACATCTGGTAGTTCTTCCCATCGAAGTGCGGAGGACCCGAACCTCGTTCCTGGTACGCCATCTTTGGATCTTAAACTGGTAAGAGTCAATAAAGACCCGAACCGGATCTGATACCAATTGAAGGACCGAAACGGCGAACCAGAGAGGGGGGAGTGAATGGGAGCCGATAAAAATTCTTCTTCAAAGAACTCAGCCTATGTCCCAATCGCAACCCCAAAAGTCACACACGAACACCAATCGCCAAGACAACGTAGTTATGGATCAACTACAAGTCCTAGGAATGATTCCATGAAACACTCGCGGAAGCACTAGAGAAGAAGCAAAGGAACCGATCAAACTTGGCAAGTTTCTACGTACAGGTCGGACTGTCCGCCTAGCTGCCGTGGACTGTCCGCCAGGGTGGGGGCGGACTGTCCGGAAGACAGGCGCGGACTGTCCGCAGTACAAAAGAAGCCTCTAGCCGAAAAACAGTGGTTCTGTCTAAACAGTCCGCAGAACAGTCCGCGACCCCTTGCGGACTGTCCGCCAGCCGCGGACTGTCCGCCAAACACGCGCGGACGGTCCGACGAAGAACTACGCTGAAAACCGCGAACTCACAAGAACACCTCCCCAAAGTCATCCCCGGATCTCCCAAACCGCTGAGGCTCTTGAGCCAAGATTTGGGGGAGATGATATGCATCACTAGGTGATGCTATGCCCCAAAACTCTTGGCCTCTCACTCCCTAGAACAACAGGAATCGCGGATCACACAAACTCAACCAAGGACAAAGAACTCCACCCAAAGACCATCAAATCGAAGCCGTTTCGGAGGGATTGTTGGAGCAAGATCACCAAGCAAAGAGGCACAAGGTCCTCATACGTGACATCCAACAAGAATCCCTCAAAGAAACGCCCCCAAAACTTCCCCACGAAAATCCCAAGCAAAGGCTCCGAAAATCACCAAAAAGGAAAAACGGGAAAGCACAAACAAGCCTTGAGGAACCACGCCGAATCATCTATACATACCATGAAAGGTTCATACAAGGTCTAGCTTCCGCCCGATCATCCTTCCCTCTCACAAGATCTCACCATGAAGCTCTCAAGCTAGTCCTATGGAAATCCTAAGGAAAATAGGAAGGGAAAATAGGAAAACAAATGAGCTAGGGTTCCAAGAGATAGCTGCCATCCTCTCACCCCTTGGGTTATATGGAGGCAACCGAAAGACTAATATACCCTTACTAGCTAACTAGGGATACATGCCCCTCAAGGGAGAAATCGGAAATGTTTGTCTTCGCACCATCGGACGGATGCCCAGCGACCGCAAACTTGCTTAGCCTCGACGCAAGCCTTGCGATCCCGACGCGTGTCCTCCGCTTCGAAGATTCCGGACTGCGTCGTCGCACACCGGTCAGACCGGTGCTCCTCACCGGTCAGACCGGTACACACTGGTCAGACCCACCGGTCAGACCGGTCTGGAGCTGCTGCACCTCCGTCTTCGGTTCTTCGGTCTTGGCTTTGTGGATCAACCAAGGAACCCAGTGGTTTTCTGGTGAACCACTGGAAACCCCGCAAACTCGGTGTAGCCTCCGCCAATCACCACTCATGACTCGGCTCCCACGTAGTCCCGGCTCGACCTTGGTTTTGAGGCTCTACCAAGAAACCGTCCATGACTTCATCTTGCCGTTCTTGCCACCATGCGGCCCGCACTTGACCCCGCAGGCCACCGGGTCCCTCGAACCAAGCCTACTTGTCTTCTCCACACCTGGAGGCCTCACTAGCAATGACCTTTCGTGCTTGTTCTTCACCTGCACCTGCACCAGTCAAGCCGCAACCTGCACCTGCAATACTTAGCCAAGAATCAGTCCACACCACGTTGTCAATCACTCATCACACTAGGAAGCGACCATCCACCGGTCCTCGAACCACACCTGGCTCTCACACGCACAAATACGTGCTGTCCTCTGTGATTCAGAACTCCACCTTCGAGTGATATTAATATTGCTCGCCTCAGATTCTTGTTCGTTCTTCGATTGTGTACAGGAATTGATCTTCGTGATCAGGCTGATCTTGCGCCGGCAAGGTTGGTAACCATCGGGAGTTGGTTCAGCGATTGCATTGGCGCTTCGAGTCTCGCTCATCGTAGTCGGATCGTGAGGGTCGCCTCCCACCAGATCGAAGTTATCTCCACTCACCGAAAGATCGGGCACTCCGCCTCTATCAGTTGTCTAGACCAAGGTCTTTGAGTTGATGTTAGTACTCAAAAAAATAGATGTGGTCGTAAGAAGAAAGTGGTAGATATTTCAAAGCTTCAAGATATTCCATTGCCAAGCTGTATAACAATATATGATGTTGCTAAACACATAGGTGTCAGCAAAGCCAAGGTTCAAAGAATGAAACATGAAGGTCTGATAAAGCGTGTCTCAAACATAATAAAATACATATTTGACAGACAAGAATAAGAAGGATCGTCTAAAGTGGTGGTTATCTATGTTTGACCCAAGGAGTGTACCTAACGATCCTGTGTATTTATTGATGAGAAATGGTTTTACATCACAAGGAAGGTATTGATATATTATATAATAGTTGGTGAACAACAACCCACAAGAACATGCAAAAATAAGAACTACATTCCAAAGATTCAGATTTTGACCGTTATTGCCCGACTAAGATTTGACTGTAATGGGAATTGCACCTTCGTTGGGAAAATCGGTTGCTTCCCCTTTGTGACATATGAGCCTGCCTAAAGATCAAGTGTTAATCAACCTGTTAGGACAATAGAAATGAAACCAATCAACTCCATAACAAAGGATACTATTGGACAATTCATGCTTGAAAAGGTTCTCCCAGCTATTCGAGAGAAGTGGCCGCACGAAGATGCCGGCAAGCCCATTTACAAACAACAAGATAATGCAAAGCCACATCTTTCGCGTAATGATAGACAATTTTGTGAGGCTGCACGACAAGATGGGTTTGACATGAGACTCATATGTCAACCAGCGAATTCACATGATTTTAATGTATTGGATCTAGGTTTCTTCAATTCAATTTAGTCAATTCAGTCAATTCAGTACAAAACATCTGCTAGAACTACTGGAACTTGTAGCCATTGTCAATTCATTAATGCTGAACTTCATTTTACTACAAATTTGCCTTTTGTCTTGTACTCCATGTCATGAACTAACATATTCATGTTATGGATCAGGCTTTTGAAGATTATTCAGTGGGCCAGTTGAACAAAATTTCCTTAACTCTCCATGGATGCATGAGAGAAGTCATGAAAATTAGCGGTGGCAATGAATATGATGTTCCACACATCAGAAAAGGAATGCTCGAAAGACAAGCCTGCCTTCCTTTGTAGCTGAACTGTGAAGCGTCTTTGGTGGATACTGCTATGACACAGATAAATGAATAAAGCTGTGTAATCTATGAATAACTTATAACTCGTGTGTTGTGGAGTTTCTTGAAGTATTAACACCAATTTCTTAGTTAGCACCATACTGAGTACATTGATTATCTATGAATTTTCAGTGTGTCTTTGTGAGAGAAGTAATGATACTGAGTACATTGATTATCTGGGACTTTTCTAGAGTGGAATTTGAATTTTAATAGACATGTTTTGGACATGTATGTGCCTTGCTTTCCCTGTGGTTCATCTTTAACCATGACCTGATTCTGATGGTGTGTGGCCCAAGCAGTAGTGTCAGCATTTCCATGCATACTTGTTGTTTGCTTTTTGGATGAACCAATGAACACTACAAGAAAATCGCTGACTAGTGACACAACCTAGTTTTGTCGTCATTGATTTATGACGTTCCTGGCTGATGTCGTCATTAAATTTCACTTCCGAGCAAATTTAGTGACAAAAAAAAACTTTTGTCATAATGGTTGCTACTGTAGCCGAGCATTGCATGTTCTGTGATTGTTTTGTGACGCTATAAGCTCCGCAACAACGTCATAAACCAACTTTGGTCCCACATGTAAGCATTATTTTAAAAATAGAGTGTTCCAAGTTGTCATAAAATTCAGAAGAGTCCCACATGTAAGCATTCTTTCGAAAATAGAGTGTTCCAAGTCGTCATAACATTTTGCAGGGTCCCACATGTAAGCATTTGTTTAAAAATAGACTGTTCCAACTCGTCATAAAATTTAATAGGGTCCAGAAGTCAGTCTGATAAAAAAGGGAGGAAAATTAAAAGGATACAATGTCAATAGCAGGGGTCGAACCCGTGACCATTGATTTTGAAGGGGAAGGCAGCACTACCACTGAGACATGATGCAGTTTGTGTTATTTGAGCCAAGAAGATTTTTTATATTAGTTTATTTGTGTTTATATTATTTTGCATACCCCATGTAAGTGAAAGAAGATAAATATGGCTGTAAAACAAGGAGAAAATGTGCTTCTCCAGTGGGTTGAACCTGTTACCACTTGAAGGGGAAATTTTTACATTGATCAGGTCCCACCTGTAAATTTTAGGTGAGTCTTTAATATAAATCGGTAATTCGAAGGCGAAACACTTAACTGCCTTCGCAAACTCTCGAGTATTGCTTCATAGATCAGCAACGGCTCATGGCACGAATGGCGGATCCTAGCGGCGACGGGAAGATAGTTGCGCCGCCACATCCATGCAACGAGAGGATGAAAAAGCATGACGAGGTCAGTCATCTGGTTTGAGTCGCTATATGTTCCCCTATTTTCCTAGGGTTGGGGATATCGAGATTTAAGGATCTGGAGGATTGATGATCATATATGTTAGATTCAGATTTCATCGTACCCTTAGATTTGTACTTCGATTGGTGTTAGAAGTTGATAGGCTATAGACAATTCATAGGTGTTATATACAGTTAGTTTTTGATTTGCATCATCTTTGTATTTTAGTAGCTTCTGGATGTGCATCAAGCCACTCATTTTATAGATTTTTCTGGAGGTGCACAATTGATATGATTGATAGGTCCTTATATTTTCAATTTGCATCGTTTTATGGATTGATAGATTGAAGAGATTGAATGATGTCTAGATCGTGTTAGATTCAGTTAGTTTCCAATTTGCATTGTTTGATGGATCGATAGGTTCTTGTATGTTACTAGCTTCTAGAGGTGCTTAAAGGTACTGGTAGCAGCAGATCGAGGCCTCCTAATGCTGAATGGTATGCTAGGACAACCATACCCTTGCTGAGTTTATGTAGGTAGCAAACAACTAGGTCCTGTGGCGTTTGTTGGACTTGTTTTACTGTACTCATACAATTGGGTTCAAGGGATTTAGGTTTTTTATAGACTGAGATGAGTTTATTTTTTGGATCGAGATGAGTTTTCTCCAAGGACGAAGTAGCATACTGAAAAAATTGCAAGTGCAGAACATACTGAGGAGCATGTTGTTGATGTTGCTGTGGATGGTATAAGAACATCTAAGATCTGTATGGTATAAGAACATCTTAATGGTCTTTTAGAAGATCTGGATGTCTCCTCCCAGGGGAGGATTCTTCATGATCTCCAGGGAGATTGAAAACTTAATATCTCGGTTAGCTATGAAAGAGGAAGAGCTTCAGCACTTACCTAAGAACAAAAAAACTAAGGGCAGAACTGGCTCCGAAGGCCAAAGACATTAGAATAAATGCGTCAATGATGCCTCAGAGCCAGCTCTTCCCATAGTTTTCTTGTTCTTAGGTAAGTGCTGAAGCTCTCTCTCTTTCATAGCTAACCAAGATCTTAAGTTTTCAATCTCTCTGGAGATCGTAGAAGAGTCCTTGCCCTAAGACGAGACATCTAGCTCTTCTGAAACAACAAATCTAAGAGAGACATGCAAGACCAAAAATTCACGACAGGAGATGCAGAAGGTGAAGAACAGCTGCAGGAGGCCAAATATGTGATGGAGAAGTTCTAGCAATCATTATGATTATGAATGGGTAGTCTATTGTGAAACTTGTATCATGCTTGTATGAAACTGCCATGATGATGTTATGAAACTTGTTGTTGCTGCTGTTTACTTTAGGTCACGCAAGCGAGAAATGGATCGACAATGGGAGGGATCCTCAGAAGATAACATGAAGTTTGAAGCTACTGCCACTGAGCTACAGAAGGTGGAGGGACATCTGCAGGATGGAGGTATGGAAGGAGAATCAACGTCTACAGATGGAAATTGACGATTAGTTCTTATCATTATGATTACAAATGGGTAGTTATAAATGTTGTGAAAATTGTAATGATAATCATCCTATGACATTTTCTACTTGGTGTTGTGAACTTTGTGGTCATGAGTTGAGAAACTTGTTGCTTCCTGAAAAAAGAAGCTAAAATATGTCTTTTACACAAATATAATATTGTACAAAATTAAGTACTAGCAATGGAACGACATGTGATTTTAACTAAAACTGAAAAAATAAAAACAAAACTATAGCCTAGAGGGCCAACGAAGAATCAAACTTGCAACCTCCACTACAATGTTTTGGACCATTCGCGACGCCTCAAATTGGTCGTTATGTGGGTCGTTTGGTCGGATGGTTACTCTTGGGCACATACGATGTTTCCTACTCGGTGATATGAACTTTGTGGTCATGAGTTGTGTTGGCCGTCGACTTCCATCAACTAAAAGCACTTGTTACACTTTGGTTTGATCTTTGAATTATAACTAACTCGCCACTAGGCATACTAATGATGTAACAAGTTTGCACTTACATATGGTTTTTGGAGTATGTTGTTTACACAGGATTTAAGCGCCTAAATGAGGACTTCCGGATAAAGTTCATTGAGCACTTTATGAGAAGATAATGAAGCCCAACATAAGTCAAGACACGAAGTGAACATGACTCCAAATGACCCGAGGTCCGAAGCATGAAGCCGTGAAACTCCCAGGACCTAAACAGAAGATGCGGGAGTTTGCGCGCCAAGCACTCTTATCTAAACCGCAGGGAAAACGACGTCAAGGACCCACATGCAGTTCAGCAAAAATTTAAGAAGACACGAGAAGCGTTGGGGAGCAAGATGGGCCGAACCAGGTCGAATTGGGCCTGGGTCGACCAGCCCAAGCCGGCCAGCCTACCATGTTTCAGGCTCGGTTCGGCCTCCCCTTTGACCTAGCGCCTCCTCGGCTTATTTGTAGCCCCTGCCTCCGACGGTCGCCACATCCATCCACCAGAAGCAAGCACCAAAGGGAGACGACGGCGGCTGCGAGTCCTCGAAGTTGCCTAGGAGATGGCTTAGGTCGACCCTAGCCGCCATGGCCGCACTACGTGGTTGTGCCATGGTTGAGTTCCGGAGCTAGTTGAGGTGATCGATGGTATGTACTCGGTGGTGATGATCCAAACGCATCTATTATTATGTGAGCAATTACAATCTTATCATTCGATCTTCTAGCGATTCCATGTCTCCGTTTATACTTTTTACCTATCATGAATATACTTGTTCCCTAGTCTAACGCAAGGTTAGACTACTTAGCATGCTGTATGTAATCGTGGCGATTAGATTTAGCATGTCGACCCCTCATGAATTGTAGACACGTTCGTGTTTGGACGTGCCCTTAGATTCCTCACACGATTAAGGGTGCATCATGACAGGATGATTTCCTGGAAAGGGTGGATGTCTTCGGGTGGTAGGCCAGAGGTAGGAGTTTAAGCATGCTAGTAGATGAGATGCTCGGTTTGTTGCTCGTTTGTCGGAACTACAACTAGAAGGCGCGAGGCCTAGTTACCCCTTCGGTGGAGCTTTACCTTAGCCAATGATCTTGGGTGAGATCGACCTTGTGCTTTCACTCATATCCATCAAGGTTACCCTTTATATGCAATCGATGCTTCATGTTAGGTTAGATTGACTATATAAGGTAGAGAACCTCGGTTTGCTTCCGATCCACTGATTCGATAACCTTGGGTAATACTCGAGGGAAAAAGGTACTACATGATCCGTAAGCTTGCGGTGAACCTTGGCGAGTTATTGAACCGTCAACAAGCCCTTTTTGTGGCGCTATTACCGGGGATAGGCAACTCGAATCCTAGGGTGATCTACCTTTCTTTTTGACTAACCATAATTTTTATTATTGCATATACGCTTGTTTTCTTGTTTGTGTCCTTGAAAGCAGGTGAAAAGCTAGACACAAGATGTTCGAGGAGTTCTCTACACCCGCATTTCAACAACACAAGATTCACTTCCAACAAACAAGAAGATTCGCTCTTTAGTGGTAGGTGCTAACTTTTGTTAGTGGCGCCTCATCCGCTGTTGAGCCCACACCCTACACGAGAGATGTGGGACATGAGTACCCCTGGGCCCCCACTTACCAGTCTCACGGCCGTCCCCAACAAGTGGGTCCAGCCCACCAGAGGACTTACCGACCTGGTAGTGGACCCAACAGACCAGATCTGTGGCCCAGACGACTTCCTGAAGACCTTATCCGGAACGGTAACAAGACTTGGAGCATATGTCAAGATGGCGGCGGATCTGACAAGCAATCCGGGGATTATGGAAATAGTTGTAACCAACTAGATTTAGGTCTCCTGGTCATAACCGACCAGGACTCTGGGCGACCGACCTTGTCTGCTGGCCAATATAAGGTGGGCAGGGCGTCCCCCAATGTACACCACAATCCAATTAATCAATCACCACCGACAACTGGACGTAGGGTTTTACTCCCCCCAACCGAACCTAAATAAACCACCAAGGTTAACCCCCTTGTGGGCTGTGCAGAACTAAATCTTTGACAGTTGGCGCACCAGGTAGGGGCAGATCGAGAGTTCTCCGTGCGACTTCTATGGCCTCGATCAACGACATCGTCTTCCCCGCCAGCATGGCGGACTTCCTCGCCAAACCCGTCAACATTAGCTTTGGCTCCATGCTGTCGGGATCCGCCGCTCCAGCTGCCGGCCAAGTCCTCCTCGACAACGCCGCAGTCAACTGCGTTCAGCAAGTCGAATCTGACTCGCTGACGGAAACCCACCCACCCACACCTTGTGATCTTGTCGCGGGGTTCGACCGTGTCGCAACTATGCTTGCCGACACAATCAAGATCTGTGAAAGCATCAAGCGCTCTAACAAACCGAAGGCAACTCCAACTTGCATGCCCTTTGGCTTGCGGAACACAGTCCGTCTGGTGTCCGACCACGCGAGGAAGCAGATCCAGATCCAATCTGGGTCGGACTCGACCAACCCACAGGCTCCGACCTGCGGACATCACAGGGACCTCCCAGATGGCCCTTGCCCTCTCCACAAGAAAGCCAAGCACACTGCCCGTCGGTGCCATGCTTTGAAGAAGCTTCGACGACCTACGCCTCCTGCAGCGACTCAAAGTCGCCCAATCCATGCTCCCACGTAGTCTCCAGATTGTGGCGAGTTCCAGGTCGCTCATGTCATACTCACACCCAACACCTACGGTGATGAGGTATGGCCACGTCACGGCTTCCCCGATTGTGAAACCCTTGTGGTCTCCGCGGATGTACCAGCCCTAGATGGGGAAACTGATGCTCAACATCTACAACGCGAAGCTGACAATGCTGGTCGAGCTCAACGCCGCCAGGCGGAGATCAATCAAGACAACGCGGTGGCTCAGGCCGGCGCTGCGGCTCATGGTGGTGCGACGCCTCTGAACAACGCCCAGAATAACAACAACGGACCACTCCCTGGAGGTCAGGTAGGAGCTCAGCAACAACCACGCCAAGACGATCTACCACCACCACGACATCGCATGCGTGCACGTGACCTTCGGAGGGACTTCGAAGATGCTAGCCATGAACTCTTCAACTCTCCCCAAGCCAACTTGGGGGCTGCCCTGGCAGAGATCGGTCTATTGCCCGATACCCCAGAAGTACGACGAGCTATCGCTAAAATCCGGGTCGCCACTACCCAAGTGGAGGAACAGAGCCAATGCTACAGCAGGTCGGCACGAACCCAGCACTCCAGGAGCAGGTCAGTACGACCTCATACCAACAACAATGGTGGTCAACCTCCTCTCCAGCCCGTGGCTGAAGAAGGGCGTGGCGAGAACGAGGTGGTGCAATAGCCAAACGCCAGCGCAAGACCTCAAGCTGCCGCTAATGTGCCACCCCCCGCCGCACAAGCTCCTGTAGCCAACCAGGATCGGCCACGACGAGATAAGCACGAGATCCAGCATCGTGCTAACTACGATCACATTAATGGTCCCCCTGGACCCTCTTAATGCCAACAACCCGATCCAAGCAATCGACCTCCGGGCGTTGCATGATGTTGAGCTACAACGTCGCACCAACTACAACCAAGCTAATGGCTTGCCTGAAGATTTGTATGTAGTCCCCGAGGGACCTCGTACTAACCTCAATGACGACCAGTCAGGCACCAGCACTGTCAATAACTTCGCGGCCTTATCACGGCGTCTCCAGACCATGCGCTACCCCAAAGACTTCAAGCCTACCATCGAAAAATATGACAGTCGCTCCGACCCAAATATTTGGCTCAAGATGTACTCCATAGCTGCTCGGGAAGTAGAAGGAAATGAAGACCATATGGCAGGCTACTTCCCCCTAGTGATGGGCAAAGCACCACTCCTATGGCTCGATAATCTTCTTGAAGAGTCCATCTCCTCGTGGGCAAGTTTGTCACGACTGTTCACTACGAACTACTAGGCGACCTACAACCGTCCCGGCAACACGCATCACCTCGCAAGGGTCACCATGAAGACTGGTGAAACCCTACGAGACTACACCAACCGGCTCTTTGAGAACCGCAACGAGCTCGCTGGTGTTAAAGACGACAACATCATCAACCACTACAAGAAGGGCGTCACCAACATCAAGCTCTTCGAGAAGATCCACGAGGCCGGAGCAAAGACCATCGCTGACCTCATGGCTGACGTTGACAAGCTCGTGCATACCCAAGATGTCGTGGTCCACGACTTCAAAGGCAACAGAACCCACGATGCATTCTCGGCTTTGGTCGCTGATGCTGCTTAGATGCGCAAGCGCTCCAACGAGGTCTTAATGGCCAACAACTCACAAGGATCCACCTTCCTCCGTCAAGAGTTCCAGGATACTCTTGATGACGTTTGCCAGTTCCATGATGGCGCAAAGCACTCCATGCGTAATTGTGTGGAGCTGAAGCGCACCATTGGCGTACCAGAAGAGCCCAAGCTGGCCAAGAAGGCCAACAGTGGTGACGGCCGCAACAACAACAACCGACGGTACAATGACTGGTACCACTAACCTGATTGGTGTGATGACCGTGACCGATGACCTTACCACTATGATGATGGCCGCGATGACAGAGATCACCGTGATGACCACCATGACGACCGCCACGACGATCGCCGTAATGATCGCCGGGACGACCGCAGAGAAGACCACACCAAGGATCGATATGACGATCATCGCAATGATGGTGACCGGTGCAAGGAAAGGTCTCTTCCTCCATCACCTCTGGGTGGCAACCCTAATGTGCCTTCCAGGCAGCCGACAGGGAGATCAACTTCATCGTCGGAGGTCGCAGGGCCGCTCAAAGCAACAGACAGCAGCGTGCCGGAGCGCGCAAGATCGAGCTCGTCAATACAGAGACTCTGCAACCTCTAAGGTGGTCAGAGTTCCCTATAACCTTCTCCAGGGAAGATCATTGGGTCCATATACCAGACCCCGGGACCTACCCGCTGGTCGTCAACCCCACGGTGGATGGAGTCGTGCTCCCCAAGATGCTCATCGACGAAGGCAGAAGCCTCAACATCATATTCACCGAAACTCTGAAGAAGATGAAGTTCGACTTCAGCAAGATGATAGTCTGCGATGAGCCCATCTATGGGGTCATGCCCGGCAAGGCAGCATTCACCTTGGGGCGTGTTTGCCTCCTAGTCACCTTTGTCACTGAAGCTAACTACCGCACAGAGTGGTATCATTCGAGGTCGTGGACTTCCACTCCACCTACCATGCCATCCTAGGTCGTCCGATGCTGGCTCTGTTCATGGCTATCCCGCATCATACGTACCTCATCATGAAGATGCCAGCGCCCAACGGAATCCTTTTCGTCCATAGGGACATCATGGTCTCCTACATATGTGACGACGAGACTCTTGACCTCACCTCAATGTCTGCCTACAGTGCTACTGCTTCTATCATGGTCGCTGAAAGCCGCCAAGGTTGACGTCACCATGCTCACGGTGCCCGAGCAAAAGCGCACTCCAACTGCCTTGGACACTAGTCCTGTAGTGAAGAAGGTCTGCCCCGGCCTGTCCGATGCAGCAAAGGAAGTCACCGTCGGGGCTGACCTAGACCCGAAATAGGGATACAAGCTCACCAGTTTCCTTTGGGACAATGCAGACATATTTTCATGGAGTCCATCTGATATGCCTGGTGTCCCGAGGAATCTGGCTGAGCACTCCATGGATGTAAGCAAGACGGCAAGACCTGTCAAGCAGAAGCTTTGTCGCTTTGCGAAGGATCGAAGGGAGGCCATAGGGGTAGAAGCGTGAAAGCTCTTAGCTGCAGGATTCATCAGTGAATGTAAACACCTGGTTTGGCTCACCAACCCAGTGCTTGTACCTAAGAAGACTGGCGGATTAAGAATGTGTATCGACTACACCAACCTCAATAAGCACTACCCCAAGGATCCCTTCCCTCTTCCGCGCATCGACCAAGTCGTGGACTCCACAACTGGTAGCACCCTGCTGTGCTTTCTCGACAGCTATTTAGGATATCACTAGATACCTCTAAATCCTGACAATCAGGACAAGATGGTGTTCATAACGCCTAACAGAATCTACTGCTATAAGGTCATGACCTCTGGCCTGAAAAATGCTGGTGCCACGTACCAGAAGGTGATCCAAAAGTGCTTGGAGTCTCAGCTCCACCACAATGTCGAAGCCTACATCGACGATGTGGTCATCAAGACCGAAAACATGGAAAACTTCATCACCGACCTCGACGAGACCTTCACCAACCTTCGTGCCTACCAATGGAAGCTCAACCCGACCAAGTGTGTGTTCGGTGTCCCTTCCGGGTTGCTCCTGGGCTTCATGGTCGGGCACCGAGGCATTGAAGCCAACCCTGTCAAGATCGATGCAATACTCAACATGGGTAGACCATCTTGCAAGAAGGACGTGATGAAGCTCACCAGCATGATGGCAGCTCTAGGTCATTTCATCAGAAAGCTCGGGGAAAAAAGGTCTGCGTTTCTTCAAGCTGTTGAAGAAGGCAGATAAGTTCATATGGGATGACAAAGCTCGTCAAGCCTCCAACAAGCTCAAGGACTCTCTCACCTCTCCGTCGATCATGACGCCTCCCAATGCGAAGGAAATGCTCCTCCTCTACATCTCGGCAACCACTCATGTGGTCAGCACCATCCTCTTCGCAGAACGAGAAGAAGAAGGGCAGGCCTACCTTGTCCAATGACTTGTGTACTACGTGAGCGAGGTCTTGGCCGATGCTAAAACACAGTATACATAGCCTCAAAAGTTGCTCTATGCGCTTTTGATCACGTCGTGGAAGCTCCGGCACTACTTTGATGCCCACTCCATCAAGGTGCCTTCATCCTTCCTGGTAGGGGAGATTCTTCGCAACCGAGACGCCAATGGCAGCATCGTCAAGTGGTCTATCGAGCTCGGCAAGTTCGACCTTGAATTCTGCTCTAGGCAGTCTATCAAGTCTCAGATCCTCGCTGACTTTGTGTCAGAGTGGACTGAAATCCAGATGCTTCCGTCTACGGAACAACCTGAACATTAGATCATGTACTTCGAAGGCGCAGTCAACCTTGAGGGCGCTGGAGCAGGTGTATTGCTTATTTCTTTTAAAGGAGACCAGCTCAAGTATGTGCCTCAAATCCACTACAAGGCCTCCAACAATGGAGCAGAGTACGAAGCTCTCATCCATAGGCTCCGTATCGCGGTGTCTCTAGGCATCAAGCGACTGCTTGCCTATGGCGACTCCAAGGTCATCATCGAGCAAGTCAATAAGAACTGATTGTGTCAAAGACACAATGGATGCTTACTGTGCTAAGATTTGAAAACTCGAAGGCCACTTTGAGGGAGTCGAATTCCACCATGTTCCTCATGACAGCAATGTTGTCGCTGATGTCCTCTCTAAGATGGACTCCAAGCGAGCATTGGTTCCGGCCGGTGTGTTCGTTCAAGACATGCGCAAGCCATCGATCTAGATCCTGGACCCAGACAACCCGGCTCCAGAGCAACCAGACCCAGCGCGTGCACCTCCCTGTGATGTGCTGATGGCAGAAGCAGAAGATGATTGGCGCTATCCTTTCTTAGACTACTTGGTCCGCCAGTTGGTTCTGGATGACAAGTCCGAGCGCGAGAAGATCAAACGGCGTAGTACTAACTACGTCATCATTGGAGAAGAGCTATACTTTAAAGCAGCCTCTACTGGTGCGCTGATGAATTGCATCTTGCGATCAGAGGGTATCTAGCTCTTAGCTGAGATCCATGGTAGTGAATGTGCCTGTCACGCAGCCTCTACTAACCTGGTCGCCAAGGTGTACCGATCTGGCTTCTACTGGCGCACGGCCATGAGCGATACCAAAGACCTCGTAAAGAGGTGCAAAGGGTGCCAATTATTTGCCAAACAGCAACACCTTCCTACTCAGGTCCTGCGCACGATTCCTCCGTCAGGGCCCTTCACTATGTGGGGTTTGGACTCCATAGGTCCGTTCAAAGTCGCCCCTGGTGGCTATAAGCACATCATTGTTGCTGTGGACAAATTAACCAAGTGGATTGAAGTCCGACCTGTTGCCAAGGTCGCATCAGAGGAGGCGGCCAAATTCATCAAGGAAATTACATACCGCTTTGGTGTGCCCAACAGGATCATCACCGATCTTGGTTCAGCCTTTACTGGCTCTGCATTCTGGGATTTTTGTCAGGACCACATGATTGACGTCTACTACTCGTCGGTCGCCTACCCTAGGTGCAACGGCTAGGTCGAGCGTGCCAACGGGATGGTTCTGCAAGCCCTTAAAGACCGCATCTTCGACGATGCCTCCAACTATGCTACCTGCTAGCTAGCTAAACTTCCACATGTGATCTGGGGTCTCAGGACTCAGGTCAGCTCGGTCACGGGCTTCTCGCTCTTCTTCTTGGTCTATGGTTCGGAGGCCATCCTCCCCACTGACATGGTCTTTGGTGCACCTCGCATCCAACACTACGACGAAGGAGAAGTAGAGCAGACGTGTCGAGTCAACCTCGACAGCCTTGAAGAAAACAGAGTGGCAGCCGTAATGCGACAGGCGCGCCACGACCAACAATTATGGTGCTATCATGACCGCAATGTCAAGGAGTGCTCCTTCAACATCGGCAACCTGGTCCTGCGATGGATCCAGAAGACTGACGGGATGCACAAACTCTCTGCCCCATAGGAGGGCCCCTTCATTGTCATCGAAGTCATCAGCCCATCGACCTATCGCCTTCAATGGGGCGACAGTCAAGGGGTTCCAAACCCCTGGAATGTGGAGCACCTACGACGATTCTATATGTAGAATATGTATATTACTAAGATATGTACACTTTACTTTTGTTAAATTTAGTTCAATAAAGTTTAGTTTTTAAACAGTTTTCCATCAACCTTTGAAATTGTTGTCCCTTTCTCTGTGTTGTGTTGATTCCCTCCCTCTCGATATGCTCGGAGGCTTGGCCTAGCCAACTACTGGGTCATTAGACCTGAGGGTGATCTGTTTTCCTCCCCCTCAACATGCTCGGGGACTTGGCCTTGCCAACCGAAGGGTCGCTCAACCTGAGGATTATTTTCTACTTTTTTGATTGCTCATTTCTTGCTTGTTCGACCTTGGCTGTGAGGTTGCTAGACCTGAGTCCTTGACTCCTCTCGCGCATCGATCATGTGCAAGTCTCCATGTTGAGCTATATGGTCGATAAACCATCCTCTTCGTGAGTAGTGGTTAGCGAGTTGAATACAGAAGTGCTTCCGAGCTGTCAAGTTCGAATAAGTGAGAGATGTTGCATGATAAAGATGGATCTTTTTTCATATTGTTTGTACACAACACAAAGATTGTTGTGCTCTGGCCAAGAAGGGCAACAAAAGCTAACCTATTACAAGACAGGCCTACTCTTCATCATCTTCGAAAGCAAGGCTCTCTACGACCTTGTTCGCAGCGTCTTCTACTTCAACCTAGATCGGTTGAAGGTCGACCTCTGTATTTGGGCCCTTGGCAATCTTCTTGATTTCCACCTGGGGGAAGTGGGACTTCACTCGTACAAGCGCCTCCATGGCTGCTGCCCTGCTTACAGCCTTCAGCAACTCGTTGACCCTATCTGGGGCCGCCATGAGCCGTTCCAGCAGGGGCACTGGCTCTCCTTTGGTGTTCTGCGGGGCGACTTTGTCCATGATGAAGCCTGCAGCGTTCCGGAGGTTGGCCATCTCCACTTTGTGACCTGCGATGATCACTTGATCATTATACAGCGACTGCATTGCAACCACGAGGTCGATCTCCAGATCCCTCCTGATTTTCGTTTCATGGGCTAGTCTTCGACAAACAGTGTACTCACTGTCATTTAGCGCCTTGTTCTCCTGCTTGAGGGTGTCAATGGCCTTCTCAGCCTCCTTGAGGTCGAAAGTCAACCTCTTCTTGTCCCGAATGGCCACTATTGCATCAAGAAGCTGTCAGCATGGGTTTATTGCAAAGTAAACAAATCCTACGACCTCGGCGAGTCTATGTCTTACCTTGGCTCACCTCCTTCAGTAGGGTGTCAGTATTTGCAGCCATGCGCTTCTGCTCCTCCAGCTCGTCTGCGAGCTTCTTCTTCTCATCCTTGAGCTTCTTCTTCTTGAGGGCGGCCTCTTTCTTCACCCGTTGGAGCTCTTGCTCCAACTGATGTGCCTCCAATGTCACAGCTGCGGCATTCTTGCACAAGTTTGCCCGATTTTTGGCCTGTTCGGCCATATTCTGCAAAAACAGAAGTGTTAGCTCACTAACGATTAACAAATCACTTAGGTTTTCTACTGCAACAATGACCTCTCACCTGGAAGGCCTACCCTAGAGTAACGAGGGAGCTCTGGATCACTATAGTGTCTTCCAGATCATCGAGGATATCGTCCTCGAATGGAGTGCCATTCCAGTCTATCTCCCTGGCCTGGTACGTCTCACCTCCAGCCCCCAGTGTGGCCGGACCCTGCCTTCCCATCGCGGTTGTTTCTTGATTCGGTGCTGGCAGGTCAATCTGTGGCTGGTCTACGCTAACATCGTGAGCTGCTGGGGACGGCAGCATGTTGACACGCTTGGGGTCTAGCACGACCTTCGTGGTCATTTCTGGCGGAATGGAGCTTTGGGCTCCGACCTCGACCTCTGGCATCGACTCCTTCAAGAGCGACACGCTCGGAGATGACGTTACCGACCTACACAGATCATTCTGCTAGTGTCAAAAAAATTTCAAGTGAAGAACAACGATGAAAGTAGGTCGTCATATCTACTTACTTGGTAAGCGACTTGCGGCGTACCACTAGAGGCTTGGGGGCAATCTTGGGGTACCTACTGCTGAACTCCGGATTTAGCGTGGTACTTTTCCTTGATACGATGAAGGTGCGTGACCTTCATCACCTCCTCCTTGCGCTGCTTGGTCTCGAGACTGGGTTCCGTTACCTCAATCACCTCATCGACCTCTTCGGAGTCATTATCTGCGCTGACCTCCTCTTCCTTCTTCTTCTGCTCTGGCGGAGGAGTGGAGCTCTTGCCCCTTTTGCGCTTCTTCTTGGCGCTCTCCAGCTTTGCAGTTTTGGCAGCTTCCACCTTCGACTACGCGAACTTCCCGGCGGTCAGCCGCGTCCGGCGGGTCTGCCTGCTGGCGCTCTGTGCGACCTCTGGTACATCGTCCCTGTCCGCCTCAACTAATGAGTCAGACAGGTACTCTTCAACCAGCTGGGCTGGTGGCTGCTGGATATCCTCCAGCGACCTTATCTTCCTCTGCGACTCTTGGCCGTCAGGCAACGGTGCGGGACACCAATAGTCCATTGCCAGGGCCCGCACACAAAAAGGAAACAAAACACTTATTAGTGAGGTCGACCTCTTAATAATCGTGACAAGAATGACAACAGTAAGATTAACGACTTATTGGATCAGCCACGCGCTTCAACAAGTGCGCCTTCGAGCAGGTCTTGTTGTGGATCCGTCCGCAAAAGAGCTCCTTCACTGGGCGACCATCTCCTCATTGGAGACCTTCCTAATGGCCTCACGAGTTGGGTCCGTCTGACCCCAATACTCGTAAGCCGGATGCCCCCGATCCTTGATCGGCTGGATCAGGCGACGACTAAAGCTAATCGCCACGGCCCCCTTGTCAGACCTGCTTCCTTGAGCTCGGTCACCATGGCAAGGAGCGGCTCAATCTCTTCTTCTTCACGGGAGGTCAGTGCAAGATCCCACTCTGGGATCTTGGTTGGACCAAATCCTGTTCTCTTCGGGAGCTCCGGCTTCTGGTTCACGATATAGAACCACTCCGACCTCCACCTAGTGTTGCTGTCTGGCAGCTCAATCTCTATATACTCTGCCTTATGACCTTTCCTAAGGTAGAAACCTGCACTACCTACGATCGCTGCCTTGCCCAGCTTCTTCACTTGGAAGAAATGCCACCACAAATGGAAATGTGGCGGAATGCCTAAATATTCCTGTTGACACCGGATTTTGGTAAAATCTTATGTCACGGTTGAGTAGCGATATTGGCGGTATTGGCAAGATTGGCCAGAGAAGCTAGGAAGCAGCATGCATGGCAAGCCCGGTGATGCAAGTGGAGGAGCCACATAACCGGCAAAGAAATGATCGGCCACTGGGCAGTCAGCTGCACGTATGGGCGAAGTCACGTGAGATAAGCCAGCCTTGATTAGCAAACATGATTAGTACTCTGGCCGGATTATTTTATTAAAAGGAGAAATAGAGCATACACAAGGCAATCAGCTAGACGTCAGGGATGATCGGCTAGCACATGTTGGCAAGGAGTACATGCACAGGCTACGAGACTACGTTCCTAAAAGCTTAATGAGGTTTAAATACTTTCCGGCCACGAGATGATGATTCAGGCTATTGAAAATAGTAATATTTCCTAATCTAAATATATTGGCCCAATCATATTCCAAGAGAGAGAAGTAGAGGAGATCAGTATGAGCCAAAGGAAGATCGGCTAGTGACAGCCAGAATCGGCTAGCGGTGAAAAGTAGTAATGCCGATGCATGGATACAAAGCTGGATAAAATAAAGAAAGGAATAAATGTTGAGGAGGAGGAGACCACGTGTAGAGGCAATGCAAGAGGTAATTAAAGAAGGCAGATATACGTGGTTGTTTTTCCCTTGCGTGTGTTATATAAAAGAAGATCCAGGCTGACCACATATGCCAGACGGAGAAGAGCATAATTGGCGAAGATTCCACGAGAAAGAGAACTGGATTTGCCCACGAGCATAATTGACGCATTTGCCCAGCACAAAAAAAACTCCGTTGTCACTCCCATTCATCTTCCTCCTCTCGCCGTTCGCGCTCTGCCGCATTCCGGCAAGCACAGGAGGAGTTCCAGCTGACATTTGACATCCGAGCCATGTCTAGGCGATCCGAGCCGCACGGCGGCCACTCGCACACGCCACCACGTCGTCGTCGTTTGTCGATGTCGCCCGAGCCAACCCGAGGCCGCGGCGGATCGAGGATCATCGTCAAGCGCACGATCAAGGAGGCAACCGCAATGATCGTATATCCGACACTCACCCGCACCAATTACGACAAGTGGGTGATGTTGATGCAGGTGAACATGGAGGCCGCGGGGATCTGGTACGCCGTCGACCCTCTTCCCGACGAGGAGATCGAGTACCGCGACGATCGCCTCGCGCTGGCGGCCATCCTGCGCTCTGTCCTGTCACAGCTGCTACCCACGCTCCGGGGAAAGCGCTCGGCGAGAGCGGCATGGGAAGCAATCAAGGCGATTCGAATCGGCGTCGAACGCGTGCGTGAGTCCAGGGCGCAGCAGCTCCGGCGGGAGTTCGCCGCGCTCACCTAGAATGAAGGGGAATCCGCAGAGGACTTCTCTGTGCACATCACTGGCCTCGCCAACAACCTCCGCACTCTCGGTGACAACGTGCCCGACGCCGTCGTCGTGCTCAAGATGTTGGAGGTCGTCCCCGAGCACCTCGAGGCAATCGCTGTGGCGACGGAGACGTTTCTCGACCTGAACATAGTTTCAATCGAGGAAGTCACCGGGCGGCTGCAGGCTGTCGAGCAGCGCCGCCGCACCAAGGCTCTCGTCATCGACAACCAGGGGAAGCTCCTCCTGACCCACGAGGAGTGGATGGCGAAGCTCAAGCTCGGCGGGAACGCCGGGGACAATGGGAGCTCCAGCAGCTCAACTAACTCCAGTGGCGGCGCGGTGAAAAACCACGTCGGCGCGACGCGCGGGCGCGAGCGCGCACCGAGCGGCACACGGCCGGGCGCTGGGCCAGGAGATGGTTCGGGCCAGGCCAAGAAGAAGGACAAGTGCAAGTACTGCGGGAAGAAAGGCCATTGGGCCAAGGAGTGCCGTTCGCGGATCAGGGATGAGGCCCATCTGGCCCGCGTGGCCCAAGAGGAAGCTGATGATAACGAGCCCACTCTGCTTATGGCCAGGTCAACGCTCGTCCCCCTCGCGTCTTCCCCACCGCTCGATGCTGCACCTGCTCCCTCTCCGGCGACTCCGGCAAGGCGCCCTGTGCACATCGTCGAAGCGAAGGTCCTCGCGCAGCTCGATGGAGGGGCTGAGCGCGACGATACCCTCTGGTACCTCGACAGCGGCGCCACCAACCACATGTCCGGCTGCCGCGACGCCTTCATCGACATCGACACATCGATTCGTGGCTCCATCAGGTTCGGCAACGATTCGAGGGTGCCAATCGAGGGGTTTGGCACCGTCCTGTTCGAGGGGAAGACCGGCCAGCACATTCTGCTCACAGGGGTGTACTTCATCCCCAAGCTGACCTCCAACATCGTGAGCCTGGTTCAGCTTGAGGAGGGCGGATGTGATGTCCGGATGAAGGACGGCATCCTGCGTGTACGCGACGACCATGACCGCCTCATCATCAGGGTTCGTCGCACGGCGGATCGGCTCTATCTGCTGCGAGTCAAGCTCGGGCGGCCGCTCTGCCTGGCCGCGCGCACATCCGACTGTGCGTGGCAGTGGCACGAGCGGTACGGCCACCTGCACTTCGACGCTCTGCACAAGCTCCAGCAGAAGGAGATGGTGAACGGGCTGCCGCGCTTCGACCACGCCCATCAACTCTGCAGCGACTGCGTCACCACCAAGCTCAAGTGTTCCCCTTTCCCATCCCAAGCAAAGCGACGGGCAGAGGGCATCCTCGACCTGGTACATGGTGATCTATGTGGCCCAATCACACCTGCAACTCTAGGGGGTAAGAAGTACTTCCTTCTGCTCGTTGATGATCGAAGCAGATACATGTGGGTGTCAATGCTGGCTGCCAAGAGCGACGCACTCGCCGCCGTGAAGCTGTTCCAGGCGCGAGTGGAGGTGGAGACGGGCCGCAAGCTGCGCGTCCTACGCACCGACAACGGCGGGGAGTTCACCTCCGTCGAGTTCGAGAGCTACTGCGCCGAGCGGGGCGTCACGAGACAACACACAGCGCCCTACACACCGCAGCAGAATGGCGTTGTCGAGCGAAGGAACCAGTCGGTGGTGACAATGGCTAGAAGCCTGCTGAAGAGCTGGAACGTGTCGGCGACGTTCTGGGGCGAGGCGGTGGCGACCGCTGTGTACCTGCTCAATCACGCGCCCACCAAGGCACTGGAAGGCATGACGCCTAACCAGGCCTGGCATGGATGGAAGCCCGACGTCACCCACCTGCGCACATTTGGCTGCGTCGCCTTTCTCAAGGTGACGAAGCCGAATCTGAAGAAGCTCGAGGATCGCGGCACACCGGCTGTCTTCATCGGCTACGAACCAGGCGCCAAGGCATGGAGGTTCTACGATCCGGCGACTCGGCGCGCCGTCGTCTCCAGAGACGTCGTGTTCAACGAGCCGGAGTCGTGGAGCTGGAAGGATGAAGAGGAAGGACCCACAGCGTCAGAGCTGACCGTTGCGTATGACGACAGCGAGCACATCGTCGACGGGTACGTTCCAGCGCACTCGAGCGCCCCTGCTACACATGCTCTAGCACCGGGCGCACCTGGAACACCATCTCCGACAACTCCAGCACCGATGGGCACGTCCCTTCCCCAAGCCGGGTACATGTCGCCTCCACCGAACGCCGACGAGTACCTGGACGCGGACAACAACGACTTTCAGCCAAAGTACCGCCACATCGACACCGTCATCGGCCCCGCGTCACCTCCGGTGTATGCAGATCGACGTGAGGGCGCTGCACTCCATCTTCAGATCGATGAAGAGCATGTCACATTTGCAGAGGCGGTGGAACACGAGCCATGGCGTCTCGCCATGGCTGAAGAGCTGAAGTCGATCGAAAGCAACAAGACCTGGCGGATGGTCCCCCTTCCGGCGGGGCATCGACCCATAGGACTCAAGTGGGTATACAAATTGAAGAAGGATGCCACTGGCAAGGTGATCAAGCACAAGGCCCGGCTCGTGGCGAAAGGCTACGTCCAGCAGCCGGGGGTGGACTTTGAGGAGGTGTTCGCGCTCGTGGCACGGATCGAGTCCGTGCGGCTGCTGCTTGCTCCGGCTGCCCAGGACGGGTGGCCGGTGCACCACATGGACGTCAAATCGGCGTTCTTGAACGGGGATCTGCACGAGGAAGTCTACGTTCGTTAGCCACCCGGCTTCGCCGTCGCCGCCAAGGAGAACTTGGTGCTGCGCCTGGACAAGGCGCTCTACGGGCTTCGTCAGGCACCGCACGCTTGGAACGCGAAGCTCGACGACACGCTGGTGGCGCTCGGCTTCACCCACAGCATGTCAGAACACGCCGTCTACGCCCGGGGTCACGGAAGCTCATGGCTGCTCGTCGGCGTCTATGTCGACGACCTCATCATCACCGGGAACGCCGCACCAGAAATTGCCAAGTTCAAGAAGCAGATGAGCGCCCAGTTTTCAGATGAGTGACTTGGGTCTTCTCTGTTTCTATCTGGGCATTGAGGTGTTGCAGGAACCCGATGGCATCAAATTGAAGCAGGCGGCGTATGCAAGCAAGATCTTGGAGCGTGCAGGCATGGAGGGATGCAACCCGTGTCACACCCCAATGGAACACCGCCTGAAGCTGTCCAAGAACAGTCCTGCTCCGCCGGTGGACACAACTGAGTACAGAGGCCTTGTTGGCTGTCTCAGGTACTTGGTGCACACGTGGCCGGACATTGCCTTTGCCGTCAGATATGTGAGTCGCTTCATGGAGCGGCCCACCACTGAGCACCTCAACACCGTCAAGCGCATCCTCCGCTACGTTGCGGGCACGATCGACTACGGCTGCCATTACAAGCGTGGCGGAGGGAAGCTCAAGCTCCTGGGGTATAGCGACGCTGACATGGGCGGCGATGTTGACACCAGGAAGAGCACTACGGGTGTGCTGTTCTTCTACGGGTCCTGCCCCGTCACTTGGCAATCCCAGAAGCAAAAGGTCGTCGCCCTCTTATCCTGCGAAGCTGAGTACATCGCCGGGACGACGGCGGCATGTCAAGGTGTATGGCTGGCGCAGCTCCTGTCCGAGTTGAAGAGCGAGCAGCGCACAGCTTTCATCCTCAAGATGGACAGCCAATCGGCCATCGCTCTGAGTAAGAATCCCGTCTTTCACGACCGAAGTAAACATATAGATGTTCGTTTCCACTTCATTCGGGAGTGTGTTGGCAACGGGAAGTTGGAGATTGAGCATGTTCGTACTAAGGAACAAATCGCTGACATACTGACGAAGCCATTGGGAAGAACTCAGTTCGTTGAGCTGCGTTCTAAGCTAGGAGTCGTCAAGAACAGCAAGGAACTTCAGGATTAGGGGGTGAAATGTGATCGTTTGTAATCCTGAGTCCCTAGGTAGTTAGTTTGTTAGCTCCTTTTCCGTTTTTTCAGTTTGCTTGTGCCTGGCTTGGATCGTTTCCTCCCAGGCGCGTCCCTGTATCTAGGAGCACAGCCACAACGTCCAGAACGTGTGTGGGGTGGCCAGAGCGTCACAATCGCCGTGTGGGATGGCACACGACGCCAAGGTCGTGGCGGGCATGGCGAGTGCCTGGAGAATAGCTCCACCACTCCGTTTTCTTCTCTTGTAAGTTAGATTGTGTATAAGTAGGAATCCTTAATACAGAAAACGCTGACGCATTTGCCCAGCACAAAAAAAACTCCGTTGTCACTCCCATTCATCTTCCTCCTCTCGCCGTTCGCGCTCTGCCGCATTCCGGCAAGCACCGGAAGAGTTCCAGCTGACAAGATTACCATCACAATGGAGGAAATAAAGGAAAATAGCCAGTCGTCAAGGGCGCCATGGATGCTAGCGTACGGAAGTTAGCTAGTCAGCAAAAATTCGGTTCGTGGCCGGTGATAGTTCGGCGTTTCAGAACTCAAGGTGCATCGGCTCGAGAGGAAAGGGATGATCCAACCGTTTAAAAGCCCTGAAAAGTCAAAAAACCAATATGTTGCTTTGAGAGAAACAAGGACTCGACGCAGAGGTGCTTGTACGTACAGCTATAGATGCTCTGCAAGTGATACATGCAAAGAGGAGTTTAGTCATCAGCAGCCATGAGTACAAAAGGCAGGAAGGATGCGTACATGCACGGATTGTTTCGTTAAATCGGCCATCACATACACCAAAGGAAGCAGAGCTTCAGTCTTTCCTACAGAATGGCCAATGGGTAACTCTAAATGTCGTAAAATTCCAGAAGACTATGACACGGTTAACGTTTAACCGAAACCCAGCAAGCTGAAAGGCGAGAGCAAGAATATTTACAAGACCATACATGAGTCCAAGCGAGATTAAAGAGAACCTGTCTTGGGCCAAGAAGCGAGGAAATCCTTCCATCATTAAAGTTGGGCAGCGATGCAGCATCAAGGAGTTTAGTACATTATTTCATAAGATTGCTCGTCCAACAAATTGATTAAGAAACGGAGCAGCGGAGTCATCTTAATTCTTCATAATGGCCAAGATATTATAAATATCGGCTATGAAAAAGCACTGCCGGGAAGATTGAAGTTTACATTGGTCAGAAGATAGAGGTTCCAGCGTTACAAAATTTTGAAGCATGAATCCTTCATACTCCGAAACTGGAGGGCTTGTGTTGACACCGGATTTTTGGTAAAATCTTATGTCACGGTTGAGTAGCGAGATTGGCGGTATCGGCAAGATTAACCAGAGAAGCTAGGAAGCGGCATGCATGGCAAGCCCGGTGATGCAAGTGGAGGAGTCACATAATCGGTAAAGAAATGATCGGCCAGTCAGCTGCACGTATGGGCGAAGTCACGTGAGATAAGCCAGTCTTGATTGGCAAACATGATTAGTACTCTGACCGGATTATTTTATTAAAAGGAGAAACATAGCATACGCAAGGCAATCAGCTAGACGTCAGCGAGGGATGATCGGCTAGCACATGTTGGCAAGGAGTACATGCACAGGCTACGGGACTACATTTCTAAAAGCTTAATGAGGTTTAAATACTTTCCGGCCACGAGATGATGAAAATAGTAATATTTTATAATCTAAATATATTGGCCCAATCATATTCCAAGAGAGAGAAGTAGAGGAGATCAGTATCGGCCAAGGAAGATCGGCTACTGACAGCCAAAATCGGCCAGCGGTGAAAAGTAGTAATGCCGATTCATGGATACAAAGCTGGATAAAATAAAGAAAGGAATAAATGTTGAGGAGGAGGAGACCACGTGTAGAGGCAATGCTAGAGGTAATTAAAGAAGGCAGATATACGTGGTTGTTTTTCCCTTGCGTGTGTTATACAAAGTAGACCCAGGCTAACCACATATGCCAGACGGAGAAGAGCTTAATTGGGGAAGACTCTACGAGACAGAGAACTGGACTCTATGTATTTTAATATTTCCTTTTCTTAGATAAGGCAGTTGAGTTGTAATTTATCTAAGAGTTTGTGTCGCTAGTTGTCATGACGAGTCAGGAGTCTTTAGTTAGGAAGTGGAGCCCTTTTGGCTGTAGGAGTCTAGAGAAGCCCAGGGTATAAATATAAGTTCAGGCCATTGTAATAGTTTCATCACACGATCAATAAACAACCTCTACTTTTCAAGTACGTTTACCTTTCAAGTCGGTGACTTCACCAAAAGTTTTCTTCTTCTTATTTTCTTGTTTCTTCAAGCGTCGTCCTTCGAGTTCGCCAGGCTGCATCAATCGACCTTCGGCAGGCTTGTGAGTACCGTTTTACCGAGTAATTTCTAGACTTTAACCTCCGGGCGCATCACTTTGGTTTCGTCTTGATTTATTCACAATTTACCGATATCACCAATTATCCAGCTTGAGACTGCATCCTGTCGGCTTTTACTATTTTATTATATTTTAATCATCATACATAGCCGATTAGATCTGTTTCAGGTGTTGCCTTCGTAGCTTGGTTTAAGTTGCCTCTGGTAGCTTACGCTATACCTACGTCATCACATCATCCGATCTGGCCGATTTGTTTTCCGTAGCGGCTGCCTAGCTGTTACGATCTCATCAAAAGACACATCGGCTCTCTAGCCAATTAACCCGCTATTTGACATTTCTATTCTTTCCGTGTCGATCAACAGGTCAGGTCGACTGGCACTCCTTGTTACATCCCGAGGATCCGTTACATGCTGCCGCGGAGGACTTTATTCCATTTTCTACGTCAACAATGCCTCGCACATATGAATAAAAGATGAGACTGTTGTTATGGAGTTGGGGACAAGATGTATCAGCTCTAGGCGGTAATAGTGTAGCAATCCACAGAAGAAATCCCACGTGAGGACGTTGAAGCTGCGCTCGAAGTAGGAGGCAAAGATGACCTGCTCGGTGACATCCTCCGAGGGGAACACCTGGCCGGTGGGTGCCTTCGAGTCCACCTCCGCCTTGGGCCTCAGCAGCCCGCGCTCCACCAGCGCCTCGATCTTGGCCTCCGTCATCTCCGACACGACCCATTGGTCCTCCGGCGCGAGGATCTGGCGCGACACCATCTCTTGTTCTCCGACATCCCTTGCGATCTAGATCTTAAGACGCAGAGGGCTTCACACGCATGCGACGGCGCGTGCGCGGTGTTTCTCATGACGGCGGTGGCAGCGGTGCGGCGTGTGGCGGTGAGCTTCGGCTCTAGCTGCGGCGGCGCAAGAGCTCTCTCCGGCGACGCGGAGGAATCGAGCGGCGGCGGAATGCGGAACCCTAGCGGTGTGAGCGGCATGGATGAGAAAGATCGCGAGTGGGGTCTGCTCCCACACGCAACGACCTATATATGGGCTCCGCAGTCCATCTGATCGTTCCTGGGAGGCCGAGCCCAACGACTCTGTACCAATAGATCGACGAGCCCAACGGCTCTGTGCCACCAGGTAGTCGCCCCAACGGCTTTTTTTAAACAGATAGCAGCACCAACAGTCTAGTGCCAATTGGTCATATTGTTTAGCAATGTTTACAGAATTTCACGCCTATAGGTCTCCTGGACTTATTGTTGGCCTACTCGGTCGTTACGATCTCTTTGAGGTCGATGGGATACTACTTGCTATCAGCTCATCCTGATAGCGTCTCTGACCTTCTTGAGGTCGGTGGAGTTCCTGAAGACATCACAACAGGTCGTAGGGGATTCAATTTCTCTACGCACATTACTACAAATGATTTGACAAAAGAGTGTGAACATTACATACATGACTCCGTGGCTACATGGTCATCATAAGCCCCATCTGGTCCTTGACCAGTCACAAGATACAAACTATTTCATCCACGCAATGGGCATGATTGAAGATCTGACCTACCTAGAGCGAACCTTGCCATGCTTTCTGCTATAGCAGAGCACATCGCAAGTTTTCTTCTGGTCCTAGCATGTCGTTTAGGGCTCCTAACTTTTGCATGCAGATACGTTCTTCTCCTCGGGTGTGTACTAGACTCTGGGACCTAGCACACTCCCATCAATTCTCTTCACCGCTAGGCCTTGATGCGTATCTATTACACACTAAGAAACTAGAGTATCACACCAGTTTCCTTCTGGATTCCTTGGTGGACACGGGCGTAGAGATCGGTGGATTACTCAACACTTCACAAGTATTCTTCTAGCTCCAAGCTTCTACAATTTCTTTCTTGTATGCTCTGGTAGACGAATACATGCCCATGGCATGATATTTTGGCTACAATACAACTCCATGATCCCCTTCGGGGTGATTGCTTTGCCTTCGAGCTCCTGCACTATTTATAGCTGAGTTCAATGCTCAGTCGACCTTTACATTGTTGACATGTGACCCTGGTCACTTTACACATGTGAGGCCTCCTTTGGCGTTTCTCCTCGACGCATGACGACAAGGCTGGGTGTCCTGCACCTGATCCGCAAAGTTCACAGTTCGCATGTGATTTCCTGCCAATCTTGCCACCCGTGACTTGCACAGTGTGTGCTTTTGCTAGACTTCATCTATTGCGCTCTGACAAACTTTTGTCGACTGCGATTTTTGTCACATTATGATGAGCAAGCTGGCTAGTGATCTCATGCTACTTTGCACTATTTTCTTGTGACACTACGATTTGCTTCTCTAACTAGCCTGACTCCATGTCAGACGACCCAGCTGCAATATGGTCTTGTACCTGCTAGTTCTACGACCTCTCTAGTTCTACGGCATGCTACGACTTCACTTGATGATATTCGGACCCGCCACGGCTCTACGTCTTATTTGCACCCTCCTATGGCTCTGCGTCCTGGTGCGCCCACTATGGCTTTGCAGTGTAAATGAACATTTATCCCAATCAGCCTATATTTTTGTTTCCTGAGCAGAATGGTCATAGGTTAGATTGAAGACCTTCCTGAGATAGGCGTGCCTTGCTGCTATGCCAGATCCGTCTGGGCGCCTGGAGTCCAGATCAATCATGTCTATGATTTCGACGGGCCTCCTGAAGGTCGGTGTGCCCGCTACCTCGGTGGACAATACCTTGGTACCCTGGCTCTGGTGGATTGCTAGAAGCTATGCTGGTCGTCTAGGCACCAAAATGGCCTTCCCGAGGTCGGTGTGCCTCAGTACCTTGGTCATTCAATACCCCGGTACTGTTTAGGCCCTGCCAACCTAGTTGGGCGTCCTGGATGTGTGACCTTCTTGAGGTCGGTGTGCATTTATAGCCATGCTAGCATGTTCTGGACACCAATGGAATGTTTGCTTCAAGGAATGAAGGCCTCTCTGTGGGGTGTGTGCCAAGCTGGCACTGCCAGGCATCTCCGGGTGCTTGAGCGCTATTAGCGTGAGACCTTCTTCAGGTCGGCATGCCTCGAGTGGCTCTGCCAGACTCTTTGCAGCTATGCAAGATATCTGGGTGTCTCTACAACTGATTTTTCACGACCACGACTAGGATTTCTTCTTCTCCTTTTTTGGACTATCAAAGCAGCCATGCTGCCCGCTTCAATGCTCGGGGACTACTCTACGAGAGCATTTTTCAAACATGCTCCTATTTTCCTCATCGTCTCGACCTACTGGGAAGCCTTGTTTCTCATCAAGTTAGCTCTTGAGCTGATTTCTTCTTCTCCTCCTTTTTTGGATCATTGAAGTAGTCTTGTTGCCTACTTCAATGCTCGGCGACTACTCTACGAGAGCGTTTTTTAAACGCCCTCTATTTTGTCTTCACCGCTTCGACCTAGTGGAAGTCTACTTCCTTTATGTCGGCACTTGACCTCGCTACTCTCGGGAGTCTACAAATTGGTCGGCTGTTAAGCTGGCTACTAATACTTGTTCTTTTTGGACCGACGTGCACACCATTCGACCTGTCGATGGCTCCACGACTTCTTCATGACCCCTTTGAAAGTTCGCTGCACGTACACATCGCTGGGGGCTTGTGGGACATGGGTACCCCAGGGTTCCCACCGACCAGTCTCACGACCATCCCCGATAAGTGGGTCCGGCCCACCAGAAGACTTACCAACCTGGTAGTAGGCCCAACAGACCTGATCTGCGGCCCAAACGACTTCCTGAAGACCTTATCCAGAACGGTAACAAGACTTGGAGCATACGTCAAGATGGCGGTGGATCTGACAGGCAGTCTGAGGATTATGGAAATAGTTGTAACCAACTAGAGTTAGGTCTCCTGGTCATAACCGACCGGGACTCTGGGCGACCGACCTTGTCCGCTGGCCAATATAAGGCGGGCAGGGCGTCCCCCAATGTACACCACAGTCCAATCAATCTAATGAGGACATGACACCCATGCATACGACTATGATGGGTGCATGGAATGGACTAGAAGAAGTCTAGCAAGGGTGTCCAAGTCGAAGAGGAGGCACGAGGCTAATCCGGTTCGAGTCCCTAAGGTGGAGGCCCAAAGCAATTCAAGTTCGAGCCCAGTTCGGAGTACAGGAGTAGTGTCCACTAAAAACAACACCCAGGTCGCATACATAGTCGGTTTTGGATGTTCTTTATATGGATGGAACCACAATTTTATAGAGCTTCCAATGGAACCAGTCTCAGGCCCATATTCGTTCTGAGTCAACGGGAATCGTCAAAATAAGTTGACGTCTAGAATCTGCCAAGGTGCTGCGTCGCCAATTTGTAGGGCCTTAAGCCCAAGTTGTGGGCGCCCCATCCTTGGTCGCCCCCAACCCTAAGACGCCCTCCTTTCATATACTCAGTAGCCGCCACCTTAAAAACTTGAGTTTTGTTTTACATCTAGCTTTAGCTACCCTAGAACACACACAAATACATGCTGTCCTCTATGATTCAGAACTCCACCTTTGAGTGATATTAAGATTGCTCGCCTCAGATTCTTGTTCGTTCTTCAATTGCGCACAGGAATTGATCTTCGTGATCAGGCTGATCTTGCACCAGCAAGGTTGGTAACCATCAGGAGTTGGTTCAACGTTTGCATTGGCGCTTCGAGTCTCGCTTGTCGTAGTCAGATCGTGAGGGTCTACTTCCGCCAGATCGAAGTTATCTCCACTCACCAAAAGATCAGGCACTCCACCTCTATCAAGTGGTATCAGTTTTCCAGGTTGATTGGTGAGTTTATCAAGTGTTTTTCCCTTCCTACAGTCCACAAAAACCAAAACAAAAAATTATTTTCAGGTTAGATCTTGTCCCAGCAACCTTTTTAGCCTCGCACATTCTTTCAATACTTTGCGTTGTTGAATTTGTGTGCTTTACACTTAAATTGTTGCTAGTTACTTGTGTTTTTCCTTTTGTTCTTGTTTTTCTTCTAACCCTAACTTTCACCGCCGCCGTCCGCTGCTCGTTTTCCACCCCCCACGCCAAAACCCCTCCCCTCACGCCTATCCCGCCTCACGTCGCGAACCCCTCCCCCGGCCGTGACTCGGGCACACGCCGCGACCCCCCCTTTCGCGCACTGCTCATTTTCCATCCTCCCCACGTGCCGTAGCCTCCTCGTGCCGCGACCCCCCTGGTCGCGACTCAGACTAGCGCCGCGTGACCCCCCCCCTCGCTGTGAGATCGCCCCTCCCTGCTGTGTGTTTGGCAAGTTACAAAAAAAGAAAAGGAAAGTTATCAAAACAAAAAAAAGGGAAAGTCCAAACAAAAGGAAAGTAAAAAAAAGTAGCAATCAAAAAAAAAGTGGGACAATCCAACTAGGCAAAAGGGAACGATCAGGCTTCGGTGGAATTTCCACAGAGCCCTCACGCGTGCCGCTCTACCTCTCGGGTCGCGACCTCCCCTGGGGATGCCGAGTGCCCCTCATGGCACTGCACCTCACCCTATTGCTCGCTACTTTCCCCCCTGTCAACCGAACTCTTCCCCACGGGCAACGCCGAGCCCCCCTCCCTTCACCCTGCTCACGTTTCACCCTGCGCAGCACCGGACGCCGCACCCCTACCCCCTCGCTCTTACGTTTTCGCACTTGTTTCCAGCAACTGTTTGTTCGTGTTTAGCACTATAATTCAACTTTGCATCTATTGTTTGATTGTGCTAATCCTTGCTTTGAGTGCAGCCTACCCAGAACTCCACATATTTCTATGATAAGCTGGTTTTGTTTCTCCAGGCAATCGCCCCTCCAATCTTTCGCAGGTTCCACCAATTGGTTGCAGTTTGCCCCTGTGTGCTTGGTAAGAACGGATAAGAATTTGATAATAGCATTGTAGTGACCACCTTGTGAGCCTTTACACCCCTGGCAGGCGACAACAAGAGGGATGACCAGCTGTAGCACACACGGACACGAGTTGATGGACTTGTCGCGGACATTCAGACGATACATGCACAGCTGGATTTGATGACAACTTCATCAAAGGAGAGGTTCGATATGCTCGACCTCGCACAGACGGCCACTAAGACCACACTCGACACCGTCGTGGCACGACTTGATGCTTTGCACACAACAATCACAGAGTTGCAGAAGGATTATGGCGGTGACTCGGAGCAGGAAGATGGAGACCGCCGAGGCCGTACCTACCGTGTGCCACACCGTTCCGGTAATGATTCATTTGCTAAGATTAAATTTTAAATTCCACCTTATAATGGCAAATATGATCCTGCTGCATATCTTGATTGGGAATTAGACGTTGAACAACAATTTTCATACCATGATATTTCTGCTAATTCTCAAGTTCAAACTGCTATTAGTGAATTTACGGATTTTGCTTTAATGTGGTGGCGTGATTATAAACAAAGACATCCCAATACAATTCCAACCTCTTGGGATCAATTAAAAGCTGCTATGCGACATAGATTTGTACCTTCTTATTATGCTCGAGATTTGCTTAAAAAATGCAGTGTTTTCAGCAAGGTTCTCAATTTGTTGAGGACTATTACCTGGAGTTACAAAAAGACATGATTTGTTGTGGGTTATTAGGGAAAAATGACGCTGTAATGGCAAGTTTTAGTGGTGGTTTGAACCGCGAAATTCAGGACATAGTAGATTATAAGAAATATGCAGATATGACCACATTATTTGAATATGCTTGCAAAGCTGAACGTGAAGTGCAGGGACGTCGCTCGAAGACATATTCTAACTCTTTTGCAGGACGAAGCTCAACATCCAACTCAGCGCCTGCTCTCCCAGCGCCATCCACACCCACCGCTACACCACATGAGAGGACGGCCAAACCTGTAGGCGCATCCTGATGTACAAATTCGGAACCATCACTTCACAAACCTAATACTCCTACTGAGAACATAGGTAATGCCCATGGTGCTACACTCACGGAAGGTGAGAATTGTGTTAATGTGCTGAATTTTTCCACAAATCATGCTTTAGTTGAGCAATTAATAATGGAACCATCTCTTGATTTATCTTTGTCACATGGTGATTTGCTTGATGTTTCTTGTGATAAAGATGAATTGTGTGCTACTACTTCAGTTTTACCTGCTAGTGCTGAAAATAAACATGTTATGCATGTTGCTAGTAAAAATGATGAGCTACATTTGTTGTCTTCTTTACATACCTTGGGTTACATTGAATTTGATGATTTGTGTAATCTAGATTGTTTAGAAGGGAGAATTTTTACATATGCTGATTTGCCATGGTTGTCTAGACATTCGTATCATGTTATTAGCAAATATAACAACAAAGGACAATATATGGTACATCGGGTTTACATTTGTACAAATCTAAATTCTCCTTTTGTTGTGCAAGATTGTGATCGATTAGAGGGTAACCATTGCAAGAAGGGAAGCATTGCTGGTGGCTCTCTATGATTTTCGGTGCTGAATTTTCTTGCAATAAACCGGCTATTCCTGCTGTCTCCTTTGTTGGTACTAATCTTTTCCAGGATAGTAATGACAAACATCTTGTGTCTTTCGATAACGAAGTATCCAGAGATGCCGACAATTTTATGAGACATTACATGCTACACAATTGGAAACATGGTCACATTCGTCCTTACAATTGTTTTGGTTTGCTTTATTTCCACAACCTCGCTCTCCTTTGTGTTGTGCAGGATCGTTTTCAAGTACAATCGACGTCGAGGACGACTTTTCTTCAAGAAGGGGAGAATGATGAGGACATGACACGCATGCATACGACCATGACTGGTGCATGGAATGGAGTATAAAAAGTACATCAAGGGTGTCCAAGTCAGAGAGGAGGCACGAGGCTAATCCGGTTAGAGTCCCTAAGGTGGAGGTCCAAAGGAATTCAAGTTCGAGCCCAGTTCAGAGTTCTGGAGCAGTGTCAACTAAAAAGGACGCCCAGGTTGCATACGAAGTCAGTTTTGGATGTTCTTTATATGGATGGAATCACAATTTCATAGAGCTTCCAATGGCACCAGTCTCAGGACCAAATTCATTCTGAGTCAACGGGAATCATCGAAACAAGTTGACGTCCAGAATCTGCCAAGACGCGTTGCCAGTTTGTTGGGACTTAAGCCCAAGTTGTGGGCGCCCCATCCTTGGTCGCCCCCAAACCTAGGACGCCCTCCTTTCATATACTCAGTAGCCACCGCCTTAGAAACTTGAGTTTTGTTTTACATCTAGCTTTAGCTACCCTAGAACACACACAGATATGTGTTGTCCTTTGTGATTCAAAACTCCACCTTCGAGTGATATTAAGATTGCTCACCTCAGATTCTTGTTCGTTTTTCGATTGCACATAGGAATTGATCTTCGTGATCAGGCTGATCTTGCGCCGGCAAGGTTGGTAACCATTGGGAGTTGGTTCAGCGATTGCATTGGTGCTTTGAGTCTCGCTCATCGTAGTCAGATCGTGAGGGTCTACTTCCACCAGATCGAAGTTATTTCCTCTCACTGAAAGATCGGGCACTCCGCCTCTATCACAATCAATCACCACCTCTAATCATCAATGATTGTTTGCTTTTGACTCTGGAGGACCACTCATGATGAAAAACTCGAAGGCTAAGGTATACATTAAACTCTCAAGGTACTTTTTGAGATGATACCTTTCTTTTGAAATATCCATGTTCGTATCCAATAGTATGATTCGATTCTATGCCCTATACCTTTGATGATCATGATAGGCTAGAATTTCTTGAGATCAATAAAGATGCTATGTTGTGCTTGAACAGCCTTAATTTGCATGCCTAATGAACCTTTGCCTAATGAGAGCCTTAGCGCTGAGCAAGAAACTTATGCTACCTTTAATCACATTTTTTCATCCAAATTTAAATTGTGGTTATAGTTGCATATGTTTTTATTACATCTTGCAAATATTGGACTTGGTTTGTGCTAGGTCAAGCTCGTGACCTTAAAAGAGTGTGTGTCGGGGAAAACCCGAGTTTCACTAACCATGCAGGTCATTAAACTTTAATCAATAGGAGAGAAGCCATGCCCCAAAGGAATTGCAAGCTCGTGCATCGCCTTCCCCAAATCTTGAGAGCGGACGTCGCTGTTTTCATCAGTTTTGAGCGCCTGATCAGTTATGTAGAAGAAGGAAAAAGTTGAAAATCCTAAGCTCCGTCAAGTGCCGATTCCAACACCTTCAAGATCAATGAATTTGAAGACCCGTACAAGGCGATATGATAAAAACATTAGGCGTTGCATAGTCTGAAATCAGATTTTGACAGATTGCAGCGTTGGAGGAAAATTGGCGCAACTCACTTGATCGGAGTCCGTTGGGGGTGAATAAACACTTGATGGAAATACAATTTCGTGCGCCATGCATCGGAGAAATTGTTTGCTACATGGTCTGATCTGTACAGAGAGGAAAATCTATGAAAGGAGAGGCAGCGACGAAGTGCAAAGGAGAAGAAGGGGATCATGATGCAAGAGATGATCGGGCAAATCTTCCATTGTGAAAGAATGAACATGCCAGGCATGGAGAGTGTATCAAAGCTGCATAGACACCTTCAAATCCTGCATGAAGGACCATGGCTTCACGACCACGAGAAGGTACGTAAGAATGTCGAGCTCTATGACTTTAAATGAAGCGCTTTGCGGGAGGCAACCTGTTTTCTTTTTTATATATAATATGACCATCTACATTGTGCTCTTTAATTGAACTGTCAAGTAACATTGTACCATTGCTATAATAAATACCACAACACCATGTTGTACGATTTAATTGCTATTGACGGAGCACTTTCTTATTTGATCTTGGAAAACTTTTAGACCCCTTTTTGTGTGCCTATTAGTGTTTAGAGAGTCTTTTTCTTTTGTGTCTTTTTAGAGAGAATTATGAAGTTGGCACCATCCTTTGACTCTAATCTTGTGGCTAGTTAATTTAGGATAACTTTTAGACAACCACCATATCATGTCATTTTGTTCATCCGTGTCATATTGCATTGTATGTTTTGAGTTGATCTAGCTTTTTGTCCAACCAACCTAAGCCTTCCTATAGCCCCCACCAAAAAACCATAGCCAACAAGGGTAGGGTTGACTTGTGTTGATTGGCTTGCACCATTCTGGTTGGCCAAGCCCACCTCTATCCCTTGTTCTAACTAAAAACTTTAACTAGCCTTCCTATAAAAGCCTTAGAAAAACCTCTCCTATCCTTAGCCCTCCTAAGACCATAGGTTTGTTTTTCATAGAAAGACTCTTAGCACACCTTAGATAGAATTTCTAAACTTGTCTTTCTCTCTTCACAATTATTTTTGAGCCAAAAATGTAGGATACCCATAACTTACCCTTAAACCTTGTTAGCTTGGTTGATTGATTCTTTTCGATGGGTGATTTTCTTGATGACAACGCTTACTTCGTATGAAGTGAAGGCCAAGCTTTGTCCTTTGCTTATTGTGGACCATATCAGAAATCTTTCAAACCTTGCTAACATTTTTTTGTGCTAACTCTTTGCATTTACATTTTGCATCCACCTCATTGTCATCATCCGCTTTATGACAGCTAGTTTTTTGTGAAACTTTGTGATGAATGCTTTTATATGTATGCTTCGCGGTCATTTTAATTTTGCAATCTTGTGTAAACATGGTGTTTAGATATGATTGGAAACCACCATAATTCAGTTTTATATACCTTTCTTTCATTTTGCGTTGGTTGGTTAATAAACTTTGCAATGCGCCCTACTTCTCTTACACTATAAAGAATTGTTAATCTTGGAATAAGTATGGTGTTTTGACCTTGGTTAATAAAACTTTATGGCAATGGAGAAGTTTGGCAAACACTTTGTAAGCATCGAGCTTAGAATTTGGTGTAAACATTGTTTCGTTTTTATACCATCACATCATTTGCATGCACACTTGCACACACGTACACCTGTTAGGTTCTTAATTTTTCTTTCACTAGATTAACTATGCCAAAAGTTAAGATCCTAGGGGATGTCTTTGGTTTCTAGTATAGTGGTGAGTATTCTCGACCGTCACCTCGGGGATACATTGTGCTTTAGAGTTGTTTTGCAGACATGGCAAATCACTCCCATGAGTTTGTGATAAAAGATTGAGATCGTCAACACCTTCATAATCCCAAAAGAAACACCACTGCCCTCATCAAGATTAAGCACATGTTCAGAGATGTACAAAGAGGAAATTTGGATATTCCGGAGCTTCACCAAGTCTTCTTTCCAACACATCGAGATTCAACATTTTAGGAGACCCGTGCAAGGAGTTACAACCAAATCTTTGGGCGTCACACGTTCTGAAATTAGCCCGGGACAATTTTGCATTAATGGAGTAAAAAGAGCGTAACTCTCTTGTTAGGAGTCCGATTGGGGTGAATGACCACTCATTCAAAAGATAATTTCAAGAACTTTACAATGGAGCAATATTTCAGTACATGTTCTGTTCTGGAAGTTGAATAAAAATTCGTGGAAGTTGAAGCAGTGATAAAGGTCAACTTGGAAGGAGGTGAAGACGAGAAACGATTGGGACTAAGGCTTATGGCAAAGGGTGGACGTTGGAGGACAATCAAGACAACAAAGGTGAAAAGAATGACGATGATCTCCACACATGGTGGTAGGACTTCAAGAATTACATGATGGTTCATCATCTTCCATGCCTAGCAACATGCTAAGCATGGGGGAGGATTTGGTGGGCATAACAAGACCACATGGAGTACAAGGATCACGGTTGCCACAGGATGCTGATTTTCTTCTTCCATGTTAAGAACAATGCTTAAGTATGGGGGAGGCCACGCTACACTTGAAGCATCAAGGGACGGTATGGATTCCTCAACCCTCATTTCGTCCTTGTCTTTCAAGTCGATCGGACCAATGTAGAATTTCTTGAGATCAATAAAGAGGCTATGTTGTGCTTGAACACCCTTAATTTGCATGCCTAATGAACCTATGCCTAACGAGAGCCTTAGCTCTAAGCAAGAAACTTATGCTACCTTTAATCACATTTTGTTCACCCAATTTAAATTGTGGTTATGATTGCATTTATTTATATTACATCTTGCAAAAACTTGGACTTGCTTTGTGCTTGGTCAAGCTTGTGACCTTCAAAGAGTGTGTGTCGGGGGAAAACCTGAGTTTCACTAATCCTCTTGTGTGTATAAGGCATTGCTTGTGCGGACAAAATTCCCCAAGAAGGGTCAGAATGGTAGTTCCCGCTCCTTTAGTGGTACCAAATAAATGATTACTCGACTCAGGATTTTGGGCATAAAGATTCCACTGACCCGTCAGAAAGGGGGCCCAACCCCTGGGGATAGGGTAATACATGTAAGAAATTATTCCATCGAACGTACTCCCCCCTGGATCTGGGAATAGCAACATGAACTAAATGTCCTGTCGAAGCCAAAGAACTTACCCCGAAAAGTCCTGACAAATGATGATTGAGAAGAGATTCTGCATTTTTGAACCACGAAAGGCTTGGCTTCCATTTGGGTTGTAGATGTAACCAACCCCCTATTAAGGATAGCATAGATAGAAATAATAGAAAAAGAGCTCCAGTATAAAGATCTTCATTGGTGTGCAATCCAATTGTATACCACCACTAATAAACCCCAGAATAAGCAATATTCACTAGACCGGCAGCACCTCCTCGAGTAAAGGCTTCCACCGCGGGTTGCCCAAAATGAGGATCCCAAATGGCATGAGCAATAGGTCTTACGTGTAAAGGATCCTATATCCATGATTCAAAATTTCCTTGCCAAGCTACATGAAATAGATTTCCAGACATCCATAGAAAGATTATTGCTAACTGCCCAAAGTGAGAAGCAAAACTGTTCTGATAAAGACGTTCCTTAGTAATATCATCATGACTTTTGAAATCATGTGCGGTAGCAATACCAAACCAAATAGGACAAGTAGTGGGGTCCTGAGCTAAGCCTTGGCTAAACCTGGGAAATCTTAATTCCATAATGCCTTTTAAATCCTCATAGCCACTATCCCACTGCAGTAATTCTCGCTAAGAAGAATGCCCACGTTGTGGAAAATCCACCCAGAAGGTTATGGGTTACTCCTACAGCACATCCTTGTATAATGCTCAAGGCTGTAGGCTGAGTAGAAGGAGCAACTTTTAATTTGTTGTGAGCCCAAATGATAGATTCAATGAGTTCTTGCCAATAACCACAGCCGCTAAATAAAAACATTAAACTGAAAGCCTAGACAAAATGAGCACCAAAGAAAAAATGACCATATGCAGATAATGAAGAACCATAAGACTGAATTACTTAGGATGCCTGTGCCCATAAGAAATCTTGAAGCCAACCATTAATCGTAATGGAACTCTGTGCAAAGTTTCCCCCTGTGATATGAGTTACTATCCCTTGATCGCTTATAGTACCCCAAACATCCGACTACATTTTCCAACTAAAATGGAAAATAGCTACCGAAATGGAATTATACATCCAGAATAGACCTACGAAATCATGATCCCAGGCGGATATTTGACATGTTCCTCCTCGCCCAAGCCCATCGCAATGGAAGCGAAAGCCAAGATTTGCTTTATCAGGTATCAGACGGGAACTGTGAGCAAATAAAACACCTTCAAAAGTATTAATACAGTCACATGGATAGTAAATGCGTGATTTGATGGACTAAAAAGTCTGCGGTTCCTAATGGAATAGGTAATAAAGCCACTTTGCCGCCTACAGCTACTAACTCGCTGCCTCCCCACGTTAAGCTGGTACTTGTTGTTGCACCATGAGCTGTTATGCCAGGCGCGCCAGCATGGATATTTTGTATCCATTGAGCAAAGATGGGTTGTAATTGTATGGTGGTATCCGTAAACATATCTTGGGGACGGCCTAAAGCACTCATGGTATCATTATGAATGTACAAGCCAAAACTGTGAAAACCCGCAAATATACATACCCAGTTAAGGTGGGATATGATTGCATCGCGGTGTCTAAGGACGCGATCCAATAGATCGTTGTATCGAGTAGTTGGATCATAGTCTCTTACCATAAAAATGGTTGCATGTGCAGTAGCACCGACTATTACATATCCGCCAATCCACATTTGGTGTGTGAACAAGGAAAGTTGTGTACCATAGTCGGTAGCTAGGTATGGATAGGGGGGCATAGAGTACATATGATGAGCTACAACAATAGTTGTAGGGCCTAGCATAGCTAGGTTAAGAGATAATTGCGCATGCTATGACGTTGTTAGGATTTCATAGAGACCCTTATGAAAAGATGTTTTTACAGGATCCCTGTCCACAACAATTTTAACTTCTAGTTCTGGTGAACGAATAATCATGAAGTCCTCCTCTTTTCGGATAAGACATATAAAGAGACCAGCCAACTGTCTTTGTATTGAATCTTTGAAAGATAGATATTATGATTAGTCCTTTTCTTTACTATCTACCATCCTTCTATTTTTTAGTTATTTACTAGAGCAATTATATATAGTCAATCCGAGGCAAGTGTTCGGATCTATTATGACATAAGGATTAGGTGCCTAACGGACATTGGTTCTTCTGGAAAATTATTTCCCGACGTAACCAAAAAATCTTTTTTTATGTTTTAATTTAAGAAGCTAGTGTATTTTTTTAGGGTATAATCCCCTATCCACATCCACTTTCCTCGAGTGAGCATAATATAGATTTTTTATGCGATTCCAAATTCCAAGATAACTCATTAGAATTATTAATTAGACCATCCTGATCTGATAGGAATATTTAGATTGCCACCTTTTATGTGCTTTATTACTTCTGTTCCAAAGCCTATCCGTATTATTTATCCATATGAAATATGATATAAAATCGAAGGTAGAAGAAAGGGATATCATGAAATTCTTGATTTGATCTTCTTACCTAAATTATTTGATTAATGAATCAACAACCAAACCACCCATTTTATGGAAATGGAGAGTTATTTTATTCAAATTCAAAGCGCTTCGTAATCTTCAACCAGTTCTGTGCTTCAATATAATTTCCCGGAGTAAGCGCTATAGCTTGTTTCCAATACTCTGCAGCTTGATCAAACCAAGCTTCCACAATTTCCTAATCGCCCTGTAGAATGGCCTGTTCTCCTCGGTCGGAATAGGCAGTTCCTTCCTCTAGAACCGTACTTGAGAGTTTCCTACCTCATACAGCTCTGAATTTGCTATCTTAATTTCCCCTATATTAACTGAATTCGATTTCTCATAAATCAATCCAATTTCTTCTTGGGTTAAGCAGAAGAAGTTAATTACCTAAGTTTCAAACCCTAATTTTGATCAATAATCAGTTTGATCTTTTCTCCCACCTTCAGAAGAAAGAAGCATAGATAGACCTATATGCTTTGTTCCAATCCAATTTTCTGAAAGGTAACTATCTCAGTTTCATTTCTTTCATAAATGAAATTTCCATAGAATCCTCGAAAAAGACTTTTTCCCATAAGAAAGAAAAAAGAAATTACTATTTTTGGGATCTCATACTACATCGCTGCTTAATCCCTTAGTGGATCGACTTTATTACATAAGCGGATTCCTAAATTTTGTCCCATATTGTGGTATAATAAAGAAGTTTTTTTAGTTGTATCGACCCAGTCGCTCACTAAATGATCTTTATGGTGTTTTCTCTATCAATTTCAGCTTTATCCATAGAATAGTAGTATAGGCTCTACTTTCTTCCTATTTTGATTCTCATGAAGTGTCTTTCCTTCCTACAGCTGATAGGGGTAAAATCATTGTTTTGACGATCCCTATGTAGAAAGACATTTTTTCTAGTATTTACTAGAAAATTTTATCCTTTCTTTTTCTTCTTCTTTCTATAGTGGAGATAGTCGCACGTAATGACAGATCACGACCATATTATTAAAAGCATGCGGTAAGAAGGGGTTTCGTTCTAGCGCCCGGAAATAATATTCCAAAGCCTTTGTATGCTCTCCATTGCTTGTGTGTATAAGGCCTATCTTATAATCAAGAGGAGAGAAGCCATGCCCCAAAGAATTGCAAGCTCATGTATCGCCTTCCCCAAATCTCGAGTGCGGATGTTGCTGTTTTTATCAGTTTTGAGCACCCGATCAGATATGTAGAAGAAGGCAAAAGTTGAAAATCAAAAGCTCTATCAAGTTCTAATTCCAACGTCTCTAAGATCGATGAATTTGAACACCCGTACAAGGAGATATGGGAAAACATTAGGTGTTGTGCAGTCTGAAATCAGATTTGGACAGATTGCAGCGTTGGAGTAAAACGGGCGTAACTCACTCGATCGGAGTCTGTTGGGGGTCAACAAAAGACTTAATGGAAAGACGATTTCGTGCTCCATGCATCGAAGAAATTGTTTGCTACATGGTTTGATCTGGACAGAGAGGAAAACTCGTGGAAGGAGAGGCAGCAACGAAGAGCAAAGGAGGAGGGGATGATGATGCAAGAGATGATCAGGCAAGTCTTCCATTGAGCGAGAATGAACATGTCAAGCATGGGGAGTGGATGAAAGCTGCATGGACACCTTCAAATCTTGCATGAAGGACCATGGCTTCGCGACCACGAGAAGGTACATAAGAAAGTCGAGCTCTATGACTCTAAATGAAGCGCTTTGCGGGAGGCAACCTATTTTTTTGTTTATATATATATATATACATATATATTTATATATTTATATATATATAATGACCATCTACATTGTTCTCTTAAACTGAACCATTAAGTAACATTGTACCATTGCTCTAATAAATGCCACAACATCATGTTGTATGATCTAATTTTTATTGAGGGAGCATTTTGTTCTTGATCTTGGAAAACTTGTAGACCCTTTTGTGTGCCTATTAGTGTTTAGAGTCTTTTTCTTTTGTGTCTTTTTGGAGAGAAATATAAAGTTTGGTACAACCCCATGATTCTAAACTTGTGGCTAGTTAATTTAGGCTAACTCTTGCATTTGTTTTAGACAACCACCACCATGTCATTTCATTCATCCATGTCATTTTGTATTGTATGTTGAGTTGATCTAACTTTTTGTCCAACCAACCTAAGCCTTCCTATAGCCCCTACCAAAAACCCATAGCCAACAAGGGTAGGGTTGACTTGTGTTGATTGGCTTGCACTATTCCGGTTGTCCAAGCCCACCTCTATCCCTTGTTCTAACTAAAAACTTTAAATAGCCTTTGTCAGGGGGTGAGACCTGGACAAATCCGCTAGGGGGCTACCCTAAAGGTTTGCAGGTTAATGGAGGATTGGGACCTAAGAGCATAGGTGGTAGTCCACGTGGTGAACTCGGAACTAGGCGAGTATGGCGATGAAAACAGGGAGACAAGGGGTTTAGACTGGTTCAGGCATCCGGAGAGTAAAACCCTTCATCTAGTTGTGGTGGATTATGCGGGAGGATGAAGATGAGTTGTCCCCTTGAATGGAGCCCTAGGCCGCCTTATATGGGGAGGACGGGCTAGGGTTTCCATTCAAGGTCGGTGGACCCATGTCCGGGTCGGTTACAACTGCGGGAAGCTTATCTCCCGGATTACAAGGAGTATCCCGTGATACTCGGCGCTACAGGCGGCGGCGCACCACGTCCTAGTGTCTTGGCTTGCATGCCAAGTTCAGCGGATCTTTTGAGATCTTGATCAGGTCACCCGGGGTTGTCGGAGTCATGGATAAGGTCGCTGGGCCCACTTGGCAGGTCGGCGGGTCTTCTAGAAGGTCGGGTCCACTTATCAGGGACCTCTGGGACCCTAGCCTGTAGGGACCCATGGGTACCCATGTCTCTCAAGCCCCCGATCGACGTGTAGGCGTAGCGGCCGAGGCGAGGTTGTGTCGAAGAGTAACGAAGGCGCGGCACCGTCGAGGTCGTGAAGGGTGCACGGGAATCCAAAAAAGAAAAACCCCTCCGATGCGCGCACGAAGTTGAACGTCGAGCTCCTGGAACGAAGGACCAGAAGGTCGAAGTGAAGACAAGGCGTCGATCTTGAAGAACCGCCGACCTAACCTGGGTCAGGTACCACGAAGTAACTGCTGCGATGTTCAGAATGGTCGCCATGCCTACCGTAGGTAGGTCGAGCGGAGAAACAGTGGAAGCATGCTTCCATGAGGTCGAGGCGACCTAGGGAAGATAGGGCGTCGCAAGATGCACTAGTGTAGTTGCCCCCGAGCAGTAAAGCGACCAAGAATGGTCGGTTTGATGCTCAGAAGAAAAAGAGAGAAATATCCGAACCTACAGCCTACTGCTCATGGAACAGTACTGTGCGCTTGTGATATCGATCCAATAAGACAAATGTTCCAGAATCTTGCAGAAGTCGTCAGACGCCAGAGCTGACGAAACCTAAGTCATGTGTGCACTGTACGGTCATGGGCCGGCTTCCAGGAGAAGCACAGGTCGCTGTCACCAGCAAGGGACAAAAATGCTCTAGAATGCAGTCAGGTAGGGGAAAGGCGCAGCAAGGCCTCCCACGGGCGAACAGTGACCTCGTGTCCCACGAGGGTACAGTGATCTTGAGGATAAAGACACCACACGAGCTGGCTTATGGATAAGACCAAACAGCAGGTGTTGGGGGTATAAATAGGCACCCATACCTCGAAGCAAACTGTAACGCCCTGGGTTTTCAAAAGCGGAAAACCCAGCATTCTGTCTCGTGATAGTCCCTGGATCAGACGCTATCACGCACAGGCATTCATCACAGATAAATATCACAGTCATACAACGAAATCAGAGTACAAAACAGAGTATTTACATCCAATTCCAGCTCGGTATACGATTTGAGTACAAGCCCCTTGGGCTAAACGACAAGTAGAAACTCTACGCAGCGGTAGCTAAGGCTTCAAGTCTTCATCCTCGATCTTCACCACAGGCATCCTTGAGCGAAGCGACGCAACCCTTTCCTCCATGGTTTCTTCATAAATGGACTTTCGTTCCAAGTCCCATCCTACACACTCACAGGCTATCCCCAAGGATCGGGATAGGTTCACGTCACCAACCGTATGCAAGCTTTAAGTGGCCTATTGCTAAAGGTATAAAAAGGTAACAAGGTAAGAGCTAGTGTTTCCTAAGCAGCAGCAGCATCTCATAAAGAATAGAATCTCCATAATCCCACCAAATCCCATATCTCTCATCCGCAACCGGATACACCTGGTCACCCAGATCTCCGTCACCATCTCCTATCTCCATCTAGGGTCGGTGCGAGGACTCCCACTCCTCGCACCTCAATGGTTGCACCAGGATCTGCAAGGCAGAGGGAGCAACTCTCCTCTCCCCGAATACAACCACGGCTCACCATACACTCTCATCCTATAAGGGGGAGGTAGAAATCCCAAAACGTAAGAGTCGGAGAAACAACGGGCATGTCCATAACCGAGGACGCGGCTATACGTATAGATCTAAACTCTGCAGAGCGTGTACACCAGTACCCAACTCGGGATGGAGCACAGCGGGTAGCGATCCGACTAAACCCACCCTACCGGACGAACACCTAGGAGTGAGGATTCCATCCTGCATCTGGGTCTTGCTGCGGTCCTTCGCAAAGGACCACCCCAGAACTGTGAAAATGCCCCCGTGTGGCCACAGGGGGAGCGCCCAAAGGGAAGGGACTTCACCCTAACCCTCTCACTGATACCCTCTATCCTACTGGTAGGCATGGTATCGCACTTGCCAGGGTCGAACGGCCCTATTCCCACTCTCGGCGAGGTGGTGTGTACGAAAGTCCCGTGTAACAGGCGACCCACTCGGTTTCAGACTGGGGCGAGCTCCTATCCTCCAAGTCATCACAAAACCCCAACACCTGTGCTCCTAAAACAGTGTACCCGCCATAGGTACCAAACTGGGCAACGTCTGAGAAGACGATCCCTGGCCCCCGATCCCAGATCGGGTTGTCTTGAGCTTACCCCCGCCAAAATATCCCAAAACACCTTCTCATGCCGGTTTTCCCCACACACTCCAAGAAACTACCACAATAATCCCAACACATGCATAGCAAGCTCAGCGTATCATCACGCATAAGTAAAGTAGTAGTAGTAGGTCAATCAAGGACAAGTATGTAAAAGAGGCTATGCACGGGTTCATCATATCCATCACTATGCAATAAATAAAGCACTAGCAGTTCTAAAAAGCCATGCCTAATGGGCATTCAAAGTAGGTCGGGCGTGAACACCTGTGAGCAAGTAGTTGTCGTAGTTTCCGTAGTCGTACTTGATCTTCTGGCTCGTCTCCTCGGCTCCGGGAATTCCTAGATTCACAAATTGAAATAAATACCGGAGCTAAATGCAAATAAACTCCAAAGAGAAGCAACAAAGAACCAAATAACTCCAAAAGCTAGTCTAACGGGTGCTTCATCATTTTAGAAGAATAAAGAAATTGATTTCATATTTTTCTAAGCTAGAATCAATTTATTTAGGGATTTTCAAATAAAGAAATATTTCACGGATTTAATTGATTGCGATAAAGCACACAAAACATAAGTCAGTAAGTTAGAGAGCTAAAGGCTAGGTTTTGGGTTGGTCTGCAAGCTCATTTGACTAGCCAACGATCTTTGTTGACCAAGTCAACGGAAAAAGGTCAACAGTCAGCCAAACCCCACAAGTGACCCTGTGGGTCCCGTATGTCAGATGGGAATAAGATAGACAGTTCATGACCTCATAGGTTAGTGGGACCCAACGGTAAGGTTGTGGGCCCCATTTGGTCAGATTAGAGGGATTGTGCAGAAAGGATCAGCTAGGAGCGATGTAGTGATTAAGAAACTTGGCTAGAGCTGGAACTCGACAAAGGGGTGGCGAGGACGGATTTATCCATGGTATGGCGGATGGTTTAGTTAGCACACGCGTCGTGCACGACGAAGGCGCGACACGACCACGGCGAAAGGTATGTCGGAACTCGAAGATTGAGAACGACATCCAGTTCACAGATTAAGGCTCGATGGAAAAAGGAGACAAGAGCCGCTGCTAACAAGCAACATACTCACCTAGATCGATAAAGAGCTAAAGATAGATAACACAAGCATGACTTATGGGAAGCAGACATGGTTGTGACAGCTCATTTGATGGCAGACTGCATACAAACTAGCAGTACACCACACAGGTTGTACAGGTGTAGCTGGCGGTCTCACGTCTGCTAGCTTTCTTGCATCGGACTGCAGCGCCATGGATGGGTTTAGAAAACAGCACCAGGTGAGCATAAGGCAGCATCAGCAAGAGGGAAAACCCCCAGTGGCTGCAGCGCACACGACCATGTGTGATGGCACAAACTGGACAGATTGGAAGAGAGGCGACGGTTAGAGAGAGGTAGCTCGGCATTACAGGTTCAGCAGGTTGGAACCTTTGGCACATAGCTCGGCAATGAGTGTGTGCAGCCAAGGAAGATTACATCTCATGGTCAGACGTGGTATGGCTTGGAAACAAAACAAGAGGTGGCAGCTTGCTAGCCTTTGCCCAGGCTGCAGCTTCACGTTGTGGACCAGAAAAACCACTAGCTAGCACTGCAGGGGAGCCGCTAGAGCATACACATGACATGGTAGAAACTCAAGAGGTTCGGCCGATGGCTAGAGACTGGATGGGTCTTTGGCCGGCTCGACAAGGCGTGCTGGCATATCATCAAGCAGGTTGTGGACATAACAAAAGTTCCCCAGTTGTGTGTGCAGAGTGCTTGATCAAATGCCACGAGGGCATGTGCCTCACGGTTGCACACTGTTGTGCTGGTTTACGGCCCGTGCGAGTCAAGACAAGGTGGCGGTGCAAGCTGTGCGCGCGCGAACGCCGGTTTGCCAACAAGGCGTCTCGGGTTCGATCGGGGTGTGCATCACGCCGGTTTGGTTGGTGCACGCGAGTGCGTCCGACCGCCAGGCAAAGCCCCGGCCGAGCACGGCAGCGAGGACAAGATCGGCGGCGATGTTGGAGCAGGGCCCTAGACAGTGAGGAACAAGACAGCAACGCTGAGCTGCGTGTTGGCATCGACATGCCAGCTCATGAGCGAGTTCTCGGTTCAGGATCGCAGCCCCAAAGGTAAGGCCATGCCTTCCCCGGGTGGTGGTGCGCGTGCGTGTGATCGCGGTGAAATCCAAAGCCTGGAGTTGAGGCCTTGGGCTTCACAAGCACGACGAACAGGTGTGTGGGAGATCGAGACCGTGACACGGCGGGACGGCGTGTGGACAAGAGGTCATGGCATGGCTAGGGACGGCGGCTTGGTTGGGCTTGTGCACGCGCAGGCGAGTGCACGGATGAAGATCGGGCGCGGCAAGCCAAAAGGCAAAACCTTCGTCATTCCTGCGTGCGTGTGCACGAGCGTGCAAACTGGTGGCTAAGCCACGATGGCGCGGCAGGCAGGGTGGCGTGCTCGCTGCAGGACAGCATGCATCGAGATCGAAAACTGGGCAAAAACAGCATGCCACATATAGGAAAGCATGGCTAAGGGTCATGGTGAATTTTGTACACACATGGCCTTCATGAGAACCAGCTGCACTAGTGGACTTCTCGCTCATGTAGAGGAAAAGAAGTACAGGGCTGCTACAGTTTGCCTCAAGTGCTCTAGGGTGAAAGTAAAAGAGCAGGGGGGAGGAAAAACTTGTAGTCTAGCATTATGGTTTCAGCAGGTGTAGCAAAAAGCCCCACCGATTCGGACTTTGGATCGTACGGATTTTAGGGAACATAGAGAAGCAAGGCTTTGCTCTTGCATAGGTCGCAAGCGCAATTATGCACAGATCATGGATCGAAAGGGGGCGGTCCCAAATATGGCCTAGGATAGAAGAACAAGATGGTCTTCCGATTGTGGCTCAATTATAGTTTCAAGACGAACTAGCACTCGTGTACAGTTTCCACAGCTTGGATCGGAAAGCCACAAGTGTGCCTTGACAGGGGCAAAAGGACCATGATGTTGCTTGGTTCAAGCACATGGCTCAGAACAAAACCGGAGCGGACACGATGGACATTTTTGTATACAGGTTGTAGCTCCTAGGTTTGGGTCAAGAAATGTCACAAACTAACATGTCACTGGTAGAGCAAGAACACACGGTTTATTAGAGCACCATCAGGCCAAATTATGGACAAGCTTGGCTTAGGATGGTGATGGTCTAGGCATCATGAACATGGCTGCAGCTTGATGGTCAAACAAACAGGCAAACCACCAGGATGCAGGCTAGATGTGCATGCGGCGGAGCACATGACGGTGGAAGGGTCAGGGACAGAGGTCAAGCGGGGTGCGCGTGCAGATGACGGCAGCGGCACCTGTAGGCGTAAGGCTCGACTCGAAGGTCGGCACACAAGCGACGACGTTTGCGCGGCGGCGCGGTGCAGTGCAGCCATGGGTAAAAGGCCGGGCAAAACTACGGCTTGGTCACAGAGCAAAGAAACAGCTCGATGGCCGGCACAGGGATGGCAAGGAGGGGACTAGGCCTCACTTGAATGCTTGCTGTCGCCGTGCCAGTATTTCGACGAGCGGTTCGTCAGGCGGTCCGACGGCGTCGTTCCGTACGCGTCGGCTTCGGCTACTTGAGTTCCTGTCAGAGGACGTGCAAAGGCAGCAACTTCAGCCCCGCCGTCTTGGCCCCCATGGTGTGCGGTCGTCGTGGGCAACATCACACAAGCAAAGCAAGGCATCAACTTTGATGGACAAAGGATCGGCCAGTAGGAAACAAGCAGGAGAAAGGGAAAAGGGCTGCTGGATCGAGCATCTCACCTCTCTGGCAAAACGTCGAGCAGGTGTAGGTCGGGGTAGGGAACAGCTTGGTTGGCTCATTCTGTCAAGCAGGTTGGGTGCGTGCTCTTGGCCACAGTTTGGGGCTGCAACTTGGAGATGGCAAGGCTGCCGAGTTCAGACCTACAGGGAGACAGATACGTCACGAAGGCCGGTTTCAGCGATCAGCAACAGAATAGTGGCTGCTTGACCGTCGGGCTTGTCATGCACATGATAGCGAAAGGGGGGTGGTGTGGTGTGCTTACCTAGGGTGCGTCGGTGGTCATGGCTGGGCAGGGTGCTAGGCGGTTGCAGCAACAGGCAGTGCCTCCTCCACGCGGCCGGCAGTGCAGCGACAAGAAAAAGGAAGAGCTTCAGTTGCCCAGATTTCATACGCATGTTCAGTCATAAGATCGAACAGGTAGAAGGCATGGCGAGGACATGTTGGGGTGGCTCACCGGGGAGGTTGAGCGGAGGCAGGGCGACGACCGTGGATGGCTTCCGCGACGTGGGCAGTCTTCGGCCTCTCCCTCACGGCCTCGGCTTGGAGCAGAAGGAGCAGGGCGCGACGGTCTCCGGCATCCTGGCCGTGGCGGACGACGGACGGTGAGTGCGGTGCTGGTGAAGTCGATGTTGTGCAGGACGGGGAGCAGAGGTCGCAGGGCAGCGTCGCCCCGAGCTCGTGGCCCACGACACGACGGCTCCCCGGCTTGAGGCGTCAAGGGACGACGACATGGCACTGGCGACGCCGGTGTCCTGACGTAGAGCTGGGCGGCAGGCGTGAACACACGCACGGCCTCGGGCCCCTGGTGGCTGCTCCGGTGGCGCGGGTCAGCGGCGACGGAGTCGATCCCCTCACGGCTCTCCTCCATTCCTCCGGCGACGGCAGCAGGACAGGGGAGAAATTTCCCCAAGGGCGGCGGCGGAACAGGGACGACGGCACTGCGTGGCTTTGTAGGGGGAAGGCTAGGGTTTGGAGGTCTAGAGATGGACGGCGGGTGGCGATTCTGGGCGGCGTGGCAAGCATCCGGGCGCGCCAGCACACAGGGGGGGCGGCGCCGTGGGTGTGCGTCGGCGCGGCGCGGCGCCCCTTCGGCCCCCACGGTGTGCGTCACCCAGAGAAGAAGAAAGGAGGGGAAAAGAAGAGGCCGACGGGTGGGGCCCACATGGCGGTGAGACAAGGAGGTGTGGTTGGTGTTATACGGGCTGGTGGGCTGAAGGGCCAGGTGGGCCACGCGGTTGGGCAGGCCGGTGGTGAAAGAAGGAGGTGATCCGGTGGACTTTAGCAACTGGTTTAGAGCCCAAGCTGCAAAGGGTGCTTTCCTATTTGCCTATTTCCTATAAACCTTATTCACACACAATCTAAATTTGAATTTAGGATTCAAATTTGAAACACAGTCAAGTAAAATCCAAATAAAATCCAATAAGCTCCAAAGTTCTCACACTAGCATTTTATAATTCCTAAATTTATTATTTATCTCAAAATAAATCTAAGAATTTAGGGATGGATCAAAGAGGACATCCCTATATTTTAATTAAGCACTCAATTTCAAATCGAAATTTTCAAACCCACATTTTTTGCAACCATAAACAGTCTGGAAAAATTCCGGGATGTTACACAAACTGCCCAATCTTCGAAGGAGAACCATGGCGAGTCTGTGTAGTAATATTTCCATGCTAGGGACTTATGTGCGCCCACCAGAGAATAGAGTCGATGTAGTTCATGCTTGAAGCTAGAAGAATGCTTGTGAAGCTCGAAGAACTCGATTGGCCTCTTCTCCTGGTCTTGTTGAGGAACCCAGACGGAGCATGAAGCAGCAGATTCATCGTCGGTCCTGACACTCTGAGGCCCGACATGATGCTGGTGAACATGACGCTCCACCTGGCGAGGCTGGTGTTGAAGCTTGCTCCGTTTGGAATCTTGTGGGTAAGCTCAGACTTGATGCTGGGTACCACAAGAAACCTGCTGGAGCTCAAGTAGAGGTGGCTGTGTGGCAGCTACCTCTACAGTGGCTGTAGAGGTCGTCGAGTAGGTCCTGAAGCTAGAAGAAAGCTTGCGACACGCCTTATTAGTGTAGACTGTGTCGTAAGCACTTTGGAAGGTAACTCAGGGCCACTAATATCTTTGTATCTTGTAATTGGCCAAGGGCCAAGTTCCTTGTAGCTTGTGAAGCTGTAAATATATTTTTACATGATAAATGTCATGTTTCAAGTAGTTATAGGGACGCCCAGGCTGCAATGGTATGGCTACCAAGGTCCCAGCAGGGCTGTAATAGCACGCCGTCCTTCAGAAGGCCTTTCGTTTAGACATAAAGCCCGTGCCGACCTGAATCGACACGGCCGTTGTGCAGTGACACAACGCAGGTTGTCAACCTATGAGTCATAGGTCTAGGCGACCTAGAAGGCAGTGGAGCCTTAGCGACCTGCGGGAGGTGCTTGGATCATAACCAAGAGGTCACCAACGGGCAGTGGAGCCATTAAGCACGGGCTGTCAGTATATACTAGCCATATAGGCTTAGGCAATCCAGTAGGCAGCGGGGCCTAGGAGCCGGGGTGTGAACCACCGTTGAAGGCTGAGGCGACCTATCAAGCAATAGTGCTTTGTCGACCTTTGCGAAAAGAATGCGGTGAACCCGGAGGTCGCGAGAGGTCAAGGGACCTTGAAGAAAGTGTTGATATAGGGGCTTGAAGTAGGGCATAATGAGTCCATGGACGCCAGGCCGTTGAGCAGAGAACCAACGGGCATGGATTCTCGCACGGCGCGAGCCGTTACTGCCTGTGACCGTTAGGCCGAAAGAGCCATTGAACGATGTATCCGTTGGGACGCCGGGAATGTCCCCGGACCCTTAGAATCGTTAGGATGCCGCGGCCCACCGCACTGGTGCGGCCCAGTTATAAATGGCCGAGTGAGGGTTCGAGGACCCCACTCGCTTCCATTTCCATGCAATCCTTAGGGTTTTCGCGCTACTTAGAATCCTCCACGCGAGTCCGCTGGCGCCGCCGCACTCAGATCCACCGCGCAGCGCGCCGCCGTATGTGCACGAAGTCCTTGGTAGTTTTTAGAGCTAGACCCACCGGATTTGAAGAAGAAGAGATGGCTCCCAAGCTTGCGCCGGTGCCGGAGAGCATCTGGGAGCCCTCGACGGTGACCGAAGCACAGCTCCAATGTCTGGTGGAGCGCGGGCTGCTGAAACCCAAGGAGCTGGTGGGCTGGAGGCCAGCCGCCGGCGAAGCCATCCCCTCCGAGGGGACAGGAGAGACGGTCGCCTTCATCACACATGTGGAGCACGGATTTGGAGTCCCCACGGGCGACTTCTTCCGTGGGCTGCTCCACTGCTACAGGATCGACCTGGTACACCTCGTCCCCAATGCCATCACCACCATTTCGTCCTTCATCCACCTGTGCGAGGCGTACTTGGGGATACCGCCACACTTCGACCTGTGGCGGTACTTCTTCGAGCTCAAGGAGACGGGGAAGAAGGAGGTCATCGGGTGCGTCGGCATCATGCTTCGTCGACACATGAAGCAGGTGTACATCGACATGGAGCTGCCGGACAACACCCAGGGCTGGAGGCGAGGGTGGTTCTACATCGACAACCCGAAGCCGGCGCTAACGACTAGGTCCCGGTGCCAGAGTGGAGCAACCAGTTGACGTTGCGGGAGATGGACGCTGTCAAGCTCTACTGGAGGACCTCGCGGCGCTGAAGGCGGGAGGGCTGACGGGCGGCGCGGTGGCCATCCGCTTCAGCCGGAGGCTCCTGCAACCGATAAAAGATCGGGTGCATCCGGCCTACGAGTACTGGGGTCAGGCCGACCCAACCCGCGTGGCGCGGCGCAAGGTCTCCAAGCAGGAGATGGTGACGCGGGTGAGGGTGCTTTTCAACGGGGTGATCCGTAACCGAACTTGCCCCAAGGCATTTTGCCTGAAGCGACCCACTGAGGCTGTAAGTGACTTGTTTCCCCTCGACCTTGAGCCTTTTGTTTGTGTTTGCTTGCCCCTGATCGTTGACGAAGGTCGCCTGATGCAGGGTCGCGAGGGTGTGTACTGGAGCCCGGCTCCCCTTCCTGACGAGGGTGAGCGCAGCTTCAAGGTCTAGGCTGCGGAGGACACCCAGGCACCTCCGCAGGAGTACATCGATGACTACCTCTCCGACTCGTCGGTGGGAGGTAGTGATGATGATGACCCCCCCCCCCCCCGCGGGGAGTTCTGCGCCAATGACTCGGCGCGCGTGGCAGGTCGCCGGGAAGATGCTGGCGCACAAGGCCGCCAAAGTCGTAGCCACCAACGTCGAGGCGGAGAAGAAGAAGAAGAGAAAGAGGAGGGACACCACGGCGTCGTCGGAGATGGCGACGATCAGTGTTGAGGTCGCCACGGACACTAGCGATGATGATGACACGAGGTCGCGTGACGCCGGCGTAAGGTCCAGCAGAACACCGGCGACGCAGGAAGACGAGACCCCGCTCAGGGTTAAGGACGATCAGTACCCAAAGCCAAGTGCTGAGGGTATGAGCGACCAAGGGTCGCAGAAGAAACCAAGGTGGGTGCCGCCCAGGCCGATCAAGCTTGGGTTGAAGCCTGGTGGCAGGTATGTCGTCGGACATGATCTTAATTTGTTTGCTCGACCTTGCAGCTTTTTGAGTATGTCGTGCTGATGAATGGCGCTCCTTGGATAGGGGAGCCCATGCAGCGTCGGACAATAGCAAGAACGCCTCAGGCCAGCAGGCCTTTGGGCGTATGTTAGAGAAGGTGCCGGTGGGCCAATCACTGGCGACCTCAGGCGGAGATGTCACCAGCCAGGTCCCTGAGACCGTGGGGGCGGCGTCATCAGCGGTGACCAAGGTCGCTGCTGATAGCACTCAACAGGCGGAAGGTCTTCAGCAAGAGGACCGACCTGAGTCGGATTAGCTGCAGATGCAGGAAGCGGAGGCCGAAGGAGGGAGTGGGCCCAACGACATGGACCGGTGCCTCTACTCCGACACCCCGTGGGAAGAGGACATCCTTGACGACGGCCGGGACCTTGCTGAATTCAAGGCAGCGTCGGCGACAATCGGGAGGACACTTGCGGTGACTTTTAGTTGCTTTTGAGGCTAGGTCTTTCAGTTCACTCGGATGACTTGACCTGACGACCTTTTGTGGTGTGTTGATCCAGTCTCTCGCCGAGCAGGCACAGGGCAGGCCAGGCCTGCTGAAGGAGGGTGCCAAGCTTCATGCGGAGCTAGCCGCGACCTAGGAAGTCGTGCTGCAGGCCAGAATCGAGGCTGCAGGAAAAATCAGGCGACTTAAGGATGATGCGGCCCTGAAGGACAAGGCGATGGCGGCCTTGAAGGAGGAGCTCGAATCCGCCAACTTGAAGGCGAAGGAGGCGGAAGACGAGCTGAAGATCGCCGCTACAGGTATGTCTGCGAGTAGCCTTGACCTTGATGCTTGAATCATACGTCGTGGTATGCAATTCCTGACCTTGTCGATTGCAGAGGCCAAGAAGAGGGAGTCTGCCTTGAAGAAGGACCTCAAGGAGTCGAAAGACCAGGTGAAGACCCTCAAGGAGAAGAACAAGGAGGTCGAAGCCAGTGAGTATTACTATACCCGGAGGGCTGCATATGAATTTGGTGTACGCAGGGACCTGGAGATCGACCTTTCCCGGGCAATGCAAACCCTTATTGATCATCAAGAGATGACTGCAGATCTTCAGAAGGAGCTGGACGACCTCAAGGAGGCTGCTGAGTACCTTGTGGACGTCTACGTCCCCAAGGTCGAAGGCGGACCGCAAGAGCTCGTCGCGCGGCTGGAGGAGGCAGAAGGTCGAATGAAGACCCTGCTGATGGATAGCGGCAAGCTCGCCGCTGCTGCCACACTGGCCACGATGAGGCACCATGTGCCGACGTTCGACCTTCAGAAGGTCAGGGAGGAGATCGACCTGGCTCCACTGGTGGGCGTTGAAGACATCCAGGCTGCCGCGGAGGAGATCATGAAGAAAATAGACCTCTGAAATGTATCTTAGAATGTAGCAAACTGTTAGTGCCAATGGGTCGTGGACCCTTTTGATGTAAGATAAACCTTGCATGAATGAAAAGGCGGTATTTAATTAACTGATGTGATCCCTTATTTGACTTAAATACTATTTATAAGAACGCAAAAGTAATGAGGCTACACAGACCCCTGTCCCCCCGCTGACCCAACTCAGTGGAGGAACGGCTTACCGACTACACGGCTCAGCGTGGAGGCTTACGTGCAGCCGGCGCGCGGAGGGGGTCTTGGACCCAAGGTCGGGCAACCACACGACTTAAGAAAACTTATAAAGGGCACAAAAGTTGTTGTAAGGGAGCACACTTTGTAAACAGAAAGGTAAAACCCGTCAGGTCGAACGACCCTTAGGTTGGCAAAGCTAAGCCCCCGAGCGTGAAGGGCCGGGCTTAACACCAAGCCCCCGAGCTTGAGGGGTCCGGTTTTAAACCAAGCCCCCGAGCGTGTCGAGGGGGAGGGGTGAACAGAAAGTAAGTAGAGACCCATAAAAGTTGGTCGACAGGAAAACTGCCGAAAGGGAATCTTTATATATATATATATATATTTTTTTGCTGATGAATTACAAGGGATAGAGTACATAGCTTTTATTGGGATACAAGGCTCCTAAGGATAGAAGCGACGTAAGTGCTCGATGTTCTAGGGGTTCGGGACGCCCTGGCCATCGGCCCATTGGAGGTGATAGGTCGCCGGTCCAATGACCTCCTTAACTATGAAGGGGCCTTCCCAAGGTGCTGAGAGTTTGTGCATATCCTTGGTGTTCTGGATCCACCGCAGGACTAGGTCGCCAACGTTGAAGGAACGTTCCCGCACGTTGTGGTCGTGGTAGCGACGTAGTTGCTGCTCATGGCGAGTGTGGCGCATGAGTGCGGCACACGATGCTCTTCGATGCTGTCAAGGTCGAGCCTGCGTGTTTGCTCCACTTCTCCTTCATCGAAGTGCTGGATGCGAGGAGCCCCGAAGGCGACGTCGGTGGGGAGGATGGCCTCTGACCCATAGACGAAGAAGAAAGGGGAGTACCCTGTAGCCGAGCTGACCTAGGTCCTGAGACCCCAGATGACGTGAGGGAGCTCTACGAGCCACCTGGTTGCGTAAGGCGATGAGCCATCGAAGATGCGGTCCTTGATGGCCTGCAGGACCATGCCGTTGGCCCGCTCGACCTGGCCGTTGCACCGTGGGTGCACCACCGAGGAGTAGTATACGTCGATGAGGTTGTCTTGGCAGAAGTCAGCTCCTGTGAAGGCCGTGCCAAGGTTGGTGACAATCCTGTTGGGCACCCCGAAGCGGTGGGTGATCTCCTCGATGAACTTGGCCGCCTCTTTTGACGTGACACTGGATACGGGACGGACCTCGATCCACTTGGTGAACTTGTCCACCACCACGATAATGTGCTTGTAGCCGCCAGGGGCGGTCTTGAAGGGTTCCACAGAGTCGAGGCCCCATACTACGAAGGGCCAGGACAGAGGAATGGTCCTTAGGGCCTGAGCCGGGACGTGCTTCTGTTTGGCGAAGAATTGGCACCCCTTGCATCGACGTACAAGTTCCTGTGCATCGGCCATGGCCATAGGCCAGTAGAAGCCGGACCTGAAGACCTTGCCCACCAGATTGGCAAAGGCGGCGTGGTTGCCGCACTCACCGCCGTGGATTTCATCTAAGAGCCTAAGGCCCTCAGATCGTAGGATGCACTTCATCAAAACCCCAGTGGAGGCAGACCTCTGGTAGAGTTTGTTGCTGCTGCCGACGTAGTTGGCACTATGCCCCGTGATCTTTTCATGCTCCGCCTTGTCCTCAGGTACTCGATGTTTGAGGAGGAAGGCGATGAAGTCAAGGCGCCAGTCGTCTTCTGCCTCCATCATGAGGACATCGCGACCTCCCGGTGGAGTTGCTTCGTCATCTTGTGACTCTAGGTTGGGGAGAAGCTTGATGGACGGCTTGCGTAGGTCCTGGACAAACACGCCGGCTGGCACCAGCGCTCGCTTGGAGCGAGCTTGGAGAGGACATCAGCCGCGACGTTGTTGTTGCGGCAGACATGGGGGAACTCGAGCCCTTCAAAGTGACGCTCGAGCTTGCGCACCTCAGCAAAGTAGGCGTCCATTGTGTCCTTCCTGGCTTCAGAGTCCTTGCTGACTTGGTCGATGACGACCTTGGAATCGCCGTAGGCTATGAGGTGATTGATCCATAGGGAGACAGCGATGCGTAGCCCATGAATGAGGGCCTCATACTCGGTGCTGTTGTTGGACGCCTTGTAGTGTATCTGTAGGACCTACTTGAGATAGTCGCCCTAGGGAGAGATGAACAAGACGCCCGTGCCGGCCCCTTCGAGGTTCAGGGAACCATCGAAGTACATCTTCCAGTGCTCAGGTCGCTCCGAGGGTGGAGGCTGCTGGATTTCTGTCCACTCCGAGACGAAGTTTGCGATGACTTGAGACTTGATGGCCTGCCTGGGGCAGAACTCTATGTCGAACTCGCCTAGCTCGATGGACCAATTGACGATGCGTACAGTGGTGTCACGGCTCCGCAGGATCTCGCCAAGGGGGAAGGCCGAGACGACCTTGATCTTGTGCGACTGGAAGTAGTGTCGGAGCTTGCGAGAGGTGATAAGCAGGGCGTAGAGCATCTTCTGAGGCTGGCTGTACCTGGTCGTGCTATCAGACAGGACCTCGCTGATGTAATAGATAGGTCGCTGGACAGGGTAGGGTCTACCCTCTTCAGGTCGCTCAGCCACTAGAACCGAACTGACCACTAGGGTGGTCGCAGAGATGTAGAGCAGTAATGGTTCCTCAGGCGCCGAGGGCACCATAACCGGGGGTGACGTGAGGAAGGCCTTGAGTTGCTCCAGGGCTTGGTCCGCCTCTTCGGTCCAGACGAACTTGTCCCCCTTTTTTAGCAGCTTGAAGAAGGGCATGCCTTTCTCTCCAAGTTTGCTAATGAATCGACCTAGGGCCGCCATCATACCGGTGAGCTTCAAGACGTCTTTCTTCCCTGTGGGTCGCTTCATCCTGAGGATGGCATCCACCTTGGTGAGGTTCGCCTCGATGCCCCGGTTACTGACCATGAAGCCCAGGAGCTTGCCAGACAGGACACCGAAGACGCACTTCTCTAGGTTAAGTTTCCAGCAATAGACGCAAAGGTTGGCGAAGGTTTCTGCGAGGTCAGCTATGAGCTTATCCTCGTGGGTGGTCCTGACGACCACGTTGTCGACGTAGGCTTCTACGTTTTTGCCGATCTGGCTCCCGAGGCACTTCTGGTAGGTCGCGCCGGCGTTCTTGAGGCCAAAGGTCATGGCCGTGTAGCAGTAGATGCCGTGGGGCATTATGAACGACGTCTTATCTTGGTCAGAGACCTTCAGGGCTATCTGGTGATAGCCTGAGTAGCAGTCGAGAAAGCATAGGAGGACGCTTCCGGCAGTGGAGTCCACGACCTGGTCGATACGCGGAAGAGGGAAGGGGTCTTTAGGGCAGTGCCTGTTGAGGTCGGTGTAGTCGATACACATTCTCCATTGACCGGTTTTCTTGGGTTCAAGGACCGGGTTGGCGAGCCAAACCGGGTTTTTACACTCGCGGATAAATCCGGCAGCTAGGAGCTTTATTAATTCTACCCTAATTACCTCATTGCGATCTTTCGCAAAGCGGCGAAGCTTCTGCTTGACAGGCTTGGCCGTCTTGCTTACATCCAAGGAGTGCTCAGCCAGCTCCCTGGGGACACCCAGCATATCCGATGGACTCCATACGAATATGTCCGTGTTATCCCGGAGGAAACTGGTGAGCGTGAGTTCCTATTTGAGGTCGAGGCCGTCACCGATCACCACCGTCTTCTCTGCGTCAGCAAGGCCGAGGCAGACCTTCTTCATGGAGGGCACCGCATCCAGGGCGGTGTCGGTGCGCTTCTGCTCCGGGACAGCTAGGTCGCTCTGATGGACCGCCTTGGCCTCCGCGACAAAGACTGCGGAGGCGAGGTCGAGGGCCTCCGTGTTGCACTTGAAGGAGATGATGAGATCCCCGAAGACAGAGAGGACCCTATTTGGAGCCAGCATCTTTAACACCAAGTAGGTGTAGTGCGAGATGGCCATGAACCTGGCCAGCATCGGGCGACCTAGGATCACGTGCTAGGAGGACTTGAAGTTGGCGACCTCAAAGCTGAGGTACTCTGTCCGGAAGTTGGCCTCCGTACTGAATGTGACGGGGAGGGTGACTCGACCCAGGGGGTAGGCCGCCTTCCCAGGGACGATGCCGTAGAAGGGCTCATCGCACTCCTTGAGCTTGTCAAAGTCGAAGTTCATCTTCTTGAGGGTCTCAACGAAGATGATGTTGAGCCCGCTCCCCCCATCGATCAGGGTCTGGGAGAGCAAGGCCCCGTCCACCGTAGGCTCGACGATGAGTGGGTAGGACCTAGGATCCGGGATGTGGACCCAGTGATCAGCTCTGGAGAACATGATCGCCTGCTCAGACCAACGCAGTGGCGCTGTTGGCTGAGTATGGACGAGGTGGGCCTCACACTTGTCCTTGCGGTAGCGCCTCCTGCTGACGCTGGACTTTGATGCCCCCAACGATCATGTTGATCGTGCGGGTTGCAGCCTGGAAAGGCCTGTTGGGGTTGCCTGTCGGTGGTGGAGGCGGCAGGTTGGTCTCGTCGCGAGGAGGTGCTGGAGGCGGGTCGCTGCGGGAGGTCTCACGGCGGTCGTCACGTCGCTCCTCGCGCCGGTCGTCGCGTCGATCTCGCCGGTCGTCATGGCGGTAGTTGTTGTTGTAGGGGCGGTTGTCGCGGTGACCACCGTCGTTCCTAGGTCGCTTTGGGTCCACAAGGGTGCTGAATGCCCTCCTGAACTGGGAACACTCACGAAGAGTGTGGGTGGCTCCCTCATGGAACCCGCAGAGGCTGTCGAGCGCTGCGTCGAACTCCTCCTGGTTGAAGGTCGAAGCCCGACACCCTTCAGACGCTAGGACCTCAAAAGGTCACTTGCGGAGCTTGTCTGCTGCGGTGCCGGATGTGCCAGGGGCCTCGGCATCGAACTGGTTCTACAGCGCCTCTGTGTCCATCAGCTTGTTGACGACGTTCATGAGCTCTTTGACGGTGGTGGTGCCAGACTCATGGATCTTCTCGAAGAGCTTGCGATCTTTGATGCCCTTCTTGTAGCTTTCGACGGTCTGGTCCTCCCTGACGCCAACGCACTCGTTGCAGTTCTCGAAGAACCGGTGGTTGTAGTCTCGGAGCCACTCCTTAGGCTTCTGCACGACCCTCCCGAGGTTGAAGGCGTTTCCCGGGTGATCGTAGGTCAGCTGGAAGTTGGATGTGAAGGCCTGGGACAGGTCGGCACAAGTCTTGATGCTGCCAGGCTCGAGGCTGTTGAGCCACAGCAAGGGGGCCTTGCCCATGACCAGCGGGAAGTAGGCCGCCATATGGTCGAAGTTACCACCAGCCGCCTTGACGGCGACGTAGTTGGTCCACAACCAGATGTTGGGGTCCGAGCGCCCGTCGTACTCCTTGATGTTGGGCTTGAAGTTCTCGGGGTAGTCCACCGTCTTGAAACGGGGAGCCAGCACTGGGAAGGCGGTGATGGCGAGGTCGTCACCGGTGCCTCTGGCCGGGGCGGCCTCTCTGGGTGCGGAGTGGACGCTGCGCTCCGGGATGACGACCTGGGAGCGCGGCTGCCGATCCCGGTTGCTCTAGAGAAGGCCTGGGTCGCCGTGCTCAGCGTCGTAGAGGGCACGTCGCTTGTTTTCGATGTCGTGGCAGTCGCGCAGCTCGCGCTCCATGATGCGGTGAATGGCCCCAGGTGGGCCGTACTCGCGATCGTACTCCAAACGGTGACGAAGTTCCCGCTCCTCGTGCTCTCGGTGGCGTGGGTCAACGTAATCGCGCACGTCGCGAGTGCACCTGTTGGCATCAAGGTTGACACGGAGGTCGCCAACGTTGGCAGCAGCAGGCTGCTGGGCAGGTTGCTCGAGGTTGTGCTGGGCGACCTCTTCCCGGATGGGGGAGAGATGGCTGCGCGGAGGTCGATGAGATCGACTGCGCGAGTGGCGGGTAGATGAAGACGTGGCAGCCTTAGAGGCCACGCTCTTCTCCTCCACCAAGGCATTGGCGACCCGGAGATACGCGAGGGCCTGCTCAGCTTCAGGCGTCACCGGAGCTTGCTGGAGCCGGGTGATGGCCGCGCCCAGGTTAGCCTGGGGGCTATTGAACGTCGAGATACCAGCTTCCTTGAACTCCAAGTGCAGGTCCCGAGCGCAGGGCAGGGCCGCGTGCTGCTACTCTTCCGCACGTCGCTGGGCACGCAGGGCGTTGCCTTGGATGCGGGCTGCTTCCTCAGAGTTGGTCGCGCCCACACGGGGTGGCTCGTTCTCGGAGACCACGAGCACTTGGCGAAAGACGATGTCTGAGTTGTTGGGGGAGACTCGAACACGGACCTTCTAGAACTCCCCGCAGTCCGGGGACTGGGTAGGTCGTTGGGCGCATTGGGGGAGCTCTTGGTCAATTTTCTTCCGCAGGCGGCACCCGCGGAGGGTCTGCCTCGCACCCTTGTGATAGGTGCAAGGTACGTCGAGGGGGTCGCGCCGGGCGCGAGGTGCAGGCCTTGGGTCGCCAAAAGGTCGCCGCCCAGATTGGATCTGGGGAGGCGTGGATAGCTGGCTGAGGCGAAGGACAGGTGCAGACTGCATGCTGAAGGGGAACGTATCGTGACGTAGCGCCATCTGCACCGAGCGTTGAGCTCGTTCGCAGATCTCCAGGGTCTCCTTCGTCATGTTGATGACGTGCTCCATCCCCTGAACAAGGTCATAGGGTCTGGGCGGGCAGGTCTCCGATACTGGATCAGAAACGGGGGTGGCGACGGACGCCGTGATGACCTGCTTCGGGGTCGCTGGAGAAGTTGCGGCTGCCGGAGCAGGAGAGGTCAACGTGAAGGATCCAAAGCAGATCTCCACGGGGTTGGCGAGGATGGCCGCCATCCTCACCGGAAAAATGACACCAGATCAGGCCACCATGCTGCACAGCGAGTTCCCGATCGCCCCTACCTGGCGCACCAACTGTCAGGGGGTGAGACCTGGACAGATCCACTAGGGGGCTACCCTAGAGGTTTGCAGGTTAATGGAGGATCGGGACCTAAGAGCGTAGGTGGTAGTCCACGTGGTGAACTCAGAACTAGGCGAGTATGGCGATGAAAACAGGGAGACAAGGGGTTTAGACTGGTTCAGGCCTCCGGAGAGTAAAACCCTACGTCCAGCTGTGGTGGATTATGCGGGAGGATGAAGATGAGTTGTCCCCTTGAATGGAGCCCTAGGCCGCCTTATATGGGGAGGACGGGCTAGGGTTTCCATTCAAGGTCGGTAGACCCATGTCCGGGTTGGTTACAACTGCGGGAAGGTTATCTCCCGGATTACAAGGAGTATCATGTTATACTCAGAGCTACAGGCGGCGGCGCGCCACGTCCTAGTGTCTTGGCTTGCACGCCAAGTTCAGCGGATCTTCTGAGATCTTGATCAAGTCGCCGGGGGTCGTCGGAGTCATGGATAAGGTTGCTGGGCCCGCTTGGTAGGTCGGCGGGTCTTCTAGAAGGTAGGGTCCACTTGTCAGGGACCTTTGGGACCCTGGCCGGTAGGGACCCATGGGTACCCATGTCTCTCAGCCTTCCTATAAAAGCCTTAGGAATACATCTCCTATGAGAAAATCTTTCACACCTTTAGCCTTCCTAAAACCATAGGTTTGTTTACATAAAAAGACTTTTAACCATAGGAATTTCTATTCTTGACTCCTTCTCTTCAAAATTCTTATTTGAGCCAAAATATAGGATACCCATAACCTATCCTTAAACCTTGTTAGTTTGGCTGATTGATTATTTTCGATTGGTGATTTCCTTATTGACAAAGGTTACTTCGTAAAGTGGAGGCCAAGCTTTGTCCTTTGCTTATTGTGGACCATATCGGAAATTTTTGAAATCTTACTAATATTTGATTGTGCTAACTCTTTGCATTTGCATTTTGCATCCACCTCATTGTCAACATCTACTTTATGTTAGCTTGGTCTTTTCGTTAAACTTTATGATGAATGCTTTTATATGTATGCTTCGCGGGCATTTTAATTTTGCAATCTTGTGTAACATGGTGTTTAGACATGATTGGAGACCCACATCATTCAGTTTTATATACCTTACTTTCATTTTGCATTGGTTGGTTTATAAACTTTGCAATGCGCCCTACTTATCTTGCACTAGAAAGAATTATTAATCTTGGGATAAGCATGGTGTTTTGACCTTTGTTAATAAATCTTTATGGCAGTGGAGAAGTTTGGCAACCACTGTGTAAGCATGGAGCTTAGATTTTGGTGTAAAAATTATGTTGTTTTTACACCATCCCATCTTTTGCAAGCACCCTTGCACACACGTACACCCATTAGGTTCTTAATTTTTCTTCCACTAGATTAACTATGCCACAAGCTAAGATCCTAGGGGATGTCTTTGGTTTGTTGGCATAGAGTGAGTATTCCCGACCGCCACCTCGGGGGTACTTTGTGCTTTAGAGTTGTTTTGCAGGTATGGCGAATCACTCCCATAAGCTTGTGATAAAAGATGAAATTAAGAACATCAACACCTCCAAAATCCTGAAAAATACACCGTTGTCTTCATCAAGATTAAGCACATGTTCAGAGATGTACAAAAGAGGAAATTTGGATATTCAGGAGCTCCACTAAGTCTTCTTTCCAACACATCGAGATTCAACATTTTAGGACACCCGTGCAAGGAGTAACAAACAAATCCTTGGGCGTCACACGTTCGGAAATCAGCCCGGGACAGTTTGCATTGATGGAGTAAAAAGGGTGTAACTCTCTTGTTCCGAGTCCAATTGGCGTGAATGACCACTCATTGGAAAGATAATTTCAAGAACTTTGCAGTGGAGGAATATTTCAGTACATGTTCTATTCTGTAAGTTGAAGAAAAATTCGTGGAAGTTGAAGCAGCGATAAAGGACAACTTGTAAGGAGGTGAAGACAAGTTGAGAAACAATTGGGACCAAGGCTCATGACGAAAGGTGGGCGTTGAAGAACAATCAAAGCAATAAAAGTGCAGAGTATGATGATGATCTCCCCACATGGCGGTAGGACTTCAACAATTACGAGATGGTTCATCATCTTCCATGCCTAGCAACATGCTAAGCATGGGGGAGGACTTGGTGGACGTGAGAAGACCGCATGGAGTACAAGGATCACAGTCGCCACGGGATGCTAATTTTCTTCTTCCATGTTAAGCACAATGTTTAAGCATGGGGGAGGCCACACTACAGTTCAAACATCAAAGGACGGCAACAATTCCTCAACCCTCTTTTTGTCCTTGTCTTTCTATTTGTCTGCACGTATGTATAGGCTTTCCGCAACCTTATATGCAACCTTTGTATATCTCTCTATAGAATAACATGGCTACTAGGAGTACAACCTAGATTTGTTTTCAACAAATAATAATCACCGTTACCTTGTGCTCACCATGATGATATCTTGTATGCTTTTGCTTATGGATATATGATGATCGTTGCCACTTTGCTCATTCTTGTGCTTGGTTTGTATATGATTAACCTAGTGCTCTCTTTAATATGTTCTGAAAATTAAATTAATGATAGACAAATCTTTTGTGGAGGTTATGATAACTTGAGACTCATAGTATTTTTCGCAAACTTCACCTGATATCCACCCACAAACTGAAAATATCTTTTTGTGTTTACCTTCTTGACCACAACCCAAATATTATCAATGAATATTTCGAGGAAGATTACAAGTAATGAAGGTGCCGTCAGTTGGAGTAAAATTTTGGGAGACCTCCATGAAAGGATCCCTAGAAGGTTTCAAGTATCTCTTTTCACGAAAATACAAGAATTTCAGCACTTACCTTGGCACAATCACCACCTCTTTGCTCGGGGACGAGCAACGTCTAAGCATGGGGGGTTGCCAAGGAAGTACTAGTGTAGTCTAGAGTTCAAGGGGAGTAAAAAAAAGTGTTGAAAGAAAAAAAAATAAAGAAGAAAAAGTATGATGAGAAAAGGAAGAAAAAAAAGAAAAAGAGGAAGAAAATAATAATAATAAAGTTCCCCGGTTCTCTAGCTACGTTTGAAGATTTCAAAATGATTTCAAGATCAAGACGCATACTCATCTTTCCAACCATGTGCAATCCGATAACGCGGACTTCGTTTGTGCCTCAGGATCACTCTTTGTCATTTGCACATGTCCATCTATCTCAAAGTGTATGTATTTTTCTCTCCTCCTCCTTGGGCATTATTTTTCAATGCAGATTCGAAGACTTAAACGGCCTCTAATGGCAAAAGTTTGAATAACAAAGTTGTGGGCCTTGATGATAACTTTGATTTGGACACATGGAAGGCCCAATTCGGGTCAAGGAGCTAGGAGATATGGCCCCCGAAATACCTGCTGCACAGCTAAGTCCGAAATCAGACAGATTATCTTCTGAGGCCGTTTTGGGGATCTTATCTTCGTTTCGAAGGAAAGCAATGAATACCGAAGTTGGAGATAATTTGGTGGCACACAATCTAGACACCGAATTTGCATTATTTGGAGCCCGGACGTGAGAGATATGGTGCCGGCAAGGAAGGGCTGAGAATCAGAAAAATCTGGACGAGGCTGATTTTATGGAAACCAAGTTCGCTTCTCTACCAAGGAAGATCTCATACAAGACAAGGTGGAGCACGCCCCAAGGCTCCCCGAAAGCATAAATACAACCCCCTAGGCGCCCAAGGAGGGGGATCCATCTAACAGAATTCGGCGAAACCTAGAAGCAAGCACCGGAGGGAGACGACGGCGGCTGCGAGTCCTCGAAGTTGTCTAGGAGATGACATAGGCCAACCCTAGCGCCATGGCCGCGCTGCGTGGTTGTGCCATGGTGGAGTTCCGGAGCTAGTTGAGGTCATGAATCATATGTACTCGGTGGTGATGATCCAAACACACTTATTATTATGTGAGCAATATTCATCATGTTTTCCAATCTATTAGTGATTCCATGTCTCTGTTCATGCTTTCTACCTTTCATTAATATATTTGATCCTTAGTCTAATGCCAGGTTAGACTACATAGCATGCTCTTTGTAATCAAGGTGATTAGATTTAGTGTGTCGACCCTTCACGATTTGTAGACACATTCATGTTTGGGCGTGCCCTTAGATTTCCCGCACGATTAAGGGTGCCTCGTGACAGGATGATTGCCTGGAAAGGGGGATGTCTTCAGGAGGTAGGCTGGAGGTAGGAGTTTAAGGATGCTAGTAGATGAGATGCTCGGTTTATTGCTCGTTTGTCAGAACTTCAACTAGAAGGCGCTAGGCTTAGTTACCCCTTTGGTGGAGCTTTACCTTAGCCGATGTTCTTAGGTGTGATCAACCTTGTGCTTTCACTCATATCCATCAAGGTTACCCTTTATATGCCATCGATGGTTCATGTTAGGTTAGATTGACTAGATAAGGTAGAGAACCTTAGTGGTTTGCTTTCGATCCACAGATTCGATAACCTTGGGTAATACTCGAGGGAAAAAGGTACTACATGATCCGTAAGCTTGCGGTGAACCTTGGTGCGTTATTGAATTGTCAACATTATATGTAGTGTGAACTTTGTGGCGATGAGTAGCTATGAGATTCCATCTTTTATTATGCTGATTTGGTTTAATCTATTTCAAAGTGATTCGAGCGTGCTCACCATTATGAATTCATATGCGTTGCATAACTACAGAACTACGCACAAAAGAAGGTAGAGGGAGAACAGGAGGTATTGTAATAATAGTCAGAGAAGGGCAAAGTTATGGACGAGGAGAAGGTCCGGTCTGTTAATGTTTTGATGGAAGGATCTTCCTGGGAAACTAATGCGTAGCTACTTGTATCTAACTGTGATTGCGAATTTGATTGTGGTAGAACTTGTTCCATCATATTTACCATTTAAAACTAATGCACTGCATCATTGAGGAAGACTAATTATATATATATATATATATATATTTGTTTGTCATGTATAGAAATGTGTTACAGATGGTTACATAATCAAAGATCCACATTATGCATAGCTAGGCCAAATCCAATCCCTAGGAACCTGCTTAATTCGGATCGCAGGAGTAGTGTTGACGCCTGGAACAATACCTATTCTCTGCTCGTAGATCTAATATTGATCCTCTTCATCATGTCAATAAGTTTGTAGGAAGTAAATATGATTTGCCCTCAAGACAAGCAAGCCAGAAATGGCATGCTCTTGTCTAACCATGCACTTGTCAAGACCAAACAAGATGATCTTATTCTGGAACTCAAAAGCTCTGTCCCAGGGAATAGGCTGCCAAAATTCCTCGACGAATGAATGCAGAATTAATTCGACCATCTCAGCTTCTTTCTCCACTAAAACAACAAAGAACAATCAGTCTTGACCTTCAAGTAGAGAAGAGTTGCTCATGCCAATAACCCATGACAACCGAAGTCAAACAAATTCATATCTTTCACTCCTCGAAAATTGAGACATGCACGTAATTTGGGATGAATAAGTGCACATTTTGACTCCTCGAAAAATGAGATACGGAGTACAGTATGCACTTATTTTGGGATGAAGGGGGTACATCATTTCGTCTGGTCTGTTAACATTCCGCCGAACGGACTTTCCCCCATTCTGAGCAAATATTTCTCACATTATAGAAAAAGTAACCTTTTCGGGGGACGTTTTGTTAATAATGGCTGAATGGGTTCCTCTCCCCATAAATATCTCACTCTTGCAACCAATAACAAACCCCATTCTCGCACAGCACCGTCTCCCTTCCTCTCCACACTCTTGCAACCAACAACAAACTCCATTCTCACACATCACCCTCTTCCTCTCCCCATGGAGCCATTATCTCCTAGAGGTGTCGGCAAGCCACATCCTCCTCTTCTTCTGATGAAAGGGAGGATCCCTAGTGGTCCGATGAAGAAGAGGTAGATCGGAGCCCTATTCGAGCGCTGGTGGACACATCCTCTGATGATTCGGAGTTTGTAGAACAAATGGAAATCCAAGATGGGGTGCCTCTAAAACATCGCACCCCCACAGGTTAGCAAGAGGTGCTAGGGGTTAGGAGCGCGAAAGCACCGCCACTAGCCCGCGAACTGTCTTCTCCAAGCGCCATCATCCTCTCTCATCCTCATCGGTCGGCGGCAGTCAATCTCTGCCATCCTCGTTGAGCAGAGGCCATCATCCACCATGCTCAACCGATCACCATGGAGCGGCACCATCATCCCCAGGAGGCGCTAATGGAGGGACGACCTCATCCGCAGTCGATGCCCAGGGTGGTCCGCCGCAATCTTCCATGGGCGGCGGCAATAGAACGACTACCTCATCCGTGGGCAGCTGCAACAAGGTGCCGGGTGCACCATCGACCAAGAAGCGGCACCACGATTAGTGGTAACTGCTACTAGTAGATGGATTAGAAGAAGTAGTGTAGTGACTCTGTTTTATCATTTCTTTTACTACTATTTTTTCAAGATGCTGGGTTTTATCATTGCGTACTACTAAATTGTAAGATGTTGGGTTTTTCTTATAAAATGTTGCGTACCAGTGACACTTTAATCCAGTCTGACAGAATACTGCACAATGTACTTTTGCCTATTGTTCATGCAGTCTCTTTGCGTAGAACGACTACTGTTCAGCTCTATTTTATCTTTTCTTTTACTACTATTTTTTAAGACGTTGTATCATATGCAGGGAGAATTGCCGATATGTTGATGTTTGCTACTTGGTGGTGTGAACTTTGTTGTGATGAGTTGCTATGAGATGCCATCTTATTCTGTCGATTTTGTTTAATCTATTTCAAATTGATTTGAGCATACTCCTATCACCATTCTGAATTCAAATTGATTCAAGCAGCTGCGACAAGGTGCCGGGTGCACCATCGACAAAGAAGTGGTGCCTTGATTAGTGGTAACTGCTACTAGTAGAAGGAGTAGAAGAAGCAGAACAAACTTTCACCTTTTGTACATCTGGTCTGATTGAATACTACTACTATTGTTTTCTCCTTGTAAGATGCTGGTTTTTTCATTGCGTAGCAGTGACAGTTTAATCCGGTCCGACTGAAAACTACAAAATGGACTTTCGCTTTGTGTTCATCGCATATTTAAGAAATCAAGGGAACGGACTTTCTGTTTTCACTGAATTTATACCGAGGGAGTAGACACATATTACCATTTTTATTAGAAACAACACAATGCAAATACAAACGACACAAATGCATGCGTATGCATTGGTTACACATGAGGATGGATAGATCCACTATCGGTGGAAATACAGCGACAAACTACTAGCAATCTACCATCACGACTCATACTACTACCATCACGACATACTACTACCATCACAGGCTCATGGAAATCCTGCCGCTGCACGGGGTGCAGCAAAATGTGTATCCTGAAGTAGATACTCCTCCAAAGCATGATGCCTCACCTTGTATCCCACAGCCAGGCAGGAGAAATGGCGATGGAATGTGTGTGTAATAGCAGGTCACGAATGGTCCATTGCAAGTGACCCCTCTGGCAAAATGGGCACCCCCACATCCTTGGTGACAGACACGGGCGGGCTCGGCCTGTTGAAGCCAAAGCAACACAAACCATTTCAGGTTATGTGATTCATCTTGTTCAATGAGCACTGGTCGCGGGGGTGGCATTTCAACGGGCAACAGCAGAGGTGGCGGCTTGGGCCGCGAGCGAAAAGGTGGTGCCATGAGGTTCAACTGACCCTGAGCTGCTGTTGCTAGCGGCTGAATTGGAGGTGCCATCACCCCCGGGTGTTGCTGAGGTGTCGATGCCAGGGGAAGTGGATGTTCCATTGGGGCCGGGTGCTGTTGTGGTGCCAATAACAACGACTGAACTAGGTGCTGGTGAGGTGCTATTGCGACCGACTGCTCCCGCTTCCCCGACTCCTCCAAGTTCAATGCTCCGTCCCTTCCTTGCCCGACCATTCTCCACATACTGCATACACAAACGAAGAACATACCCTACATAAGCTAATAATGTGACTGTCTCAATACCATGCATACGTAAAGTAAAAAATATTAGCCAAGAAAATGATCTCTTGATTACCCTTGAATAAAAGTTGAGAAATGCAATACGGGGAACCGATGAGTGGTGGCCTTGCCTTTCAAGAATGTTGTGCCGCACTCGCCTATTTATCGAGGACTATGCCAGGCACGTGAGCTTAGTCTAGCATTGCTAAAGTTACTATGGAAAACGTGAGATGCTCAGAATATAGTCAGGTCTACCTGATACAAATCTATCTAGGTCAGAATCTTCAGTGGTGCACATCGATTACATGTGTGGACGATGGGTATCACGGGATGAGCCCAACGTGTGCATATATGTGTTCATTTCTGGACTTTCCGGTCTACAGCACAAGAGAGTCCTGCGGACTACTCACACTGCATCAACTGCATCAAAAGGCCATCTCAACTGCATCAGCTCATGCCACATCAACTGCAAGACAACTCTCTACCATTTATTTATGAAAATTTTCTGGCGTCAATTGCATCTGGAGAAAAAGATTGGGTGTTGTAAGGCTGCACAAGGCAATCAGATCGACCGGATGGTCCTTGCGTTGCAACACGCACGGTGCAGGATGACTTGACAAGTCCTTCTCGACCAAGTACATTGCGTGAGTTGTGACAGCGGTGGTCTACAAATGGCCTGGATTCGCACTTGATGATTCCAGCAGGCCTTGGACACTGAGAAATGTGATGAACTGGTTGATGCGACAAGGTCAAAACGAAATAAGCTGGAATTGGAAAAGCAATATATGTTTGTGTGTGTGTGTCTGTGTAATATTAACATGCATATAAGCACAGAAGGGCATCTCGAATGTGCGTTTGGGGATGACACGCTCTCACAAGTTGATCCACGTGTCGATTATTGAGAATTGCAGTTAAGGACTAGCACCGGGCGTTAACTGACAAACTTGTGTGCACACCCGCTCTGAATGGACGTGTCGATCATTGTGAATTGCACTTAAGGACTAGAATTGAGAAGTTTATGACCCGAACGTGGCGACACCCGCACTGAAGAGATGCATCCATTCTGGGTGGTAACTGATGTCCACGAACTGACATTTCAGAAAGACACATATTCACTACCAATATAATAAGAGACAATTTATGCACAAGACTATCATTGCAGGCCATTTGTGTTCATGGGTTTAGACGCTAAAATGTTTCCTTCCATGCAAGTAGACTTCTCAGTCTCTAGCCAGGAAGCGAAAGCAGGAAGAACCGCGGGCCAGTATAAGGAATCTGGTACGTTCATGATGGGAGGCCGTCAATGGAGGCTTCGTTGCTATCCTACAGGTGTGAATGATCATCAGTGGGTGGATGTTCGAGACGGCATTGTCATCATCCTCATTCCTGTGCACAAATATGAATACACACACTCACACATGGCGATACGGTCACATTATATTATTGTTGTCAAGCCTGTGACTACTTCCTTCCACGTAGGTGCGAGTATTGTTGCGTGCGATGGCTTGAGACGCAAATGATGAAGATGATACATTTCGAGTTCAAGCTACAAAAGAAGTGTTTTTCACGAATCAGTATCTACAAGAAAGAGGCTTTGAATATCTGGTGGAGCATCATGACATTGAACGCGTGACCTCCAATGAAGATCGCATACACATATCGTGTGGTGTTACATTACTAGAGGACAACTGCATTAAAGTTCCTCCTCCATCAGTACAAACAAGCATATGCGAAAGCGTTGCAGCCTAAGCCCCTGTGGACGTTGTTTTCCATGTAGGTGCAGAATGCCGGGTGACACGTGCGAAACGTGCTGATGTGGTGAAAGTATCTTGTGTGACGAAGGCAATGCTCTATGGCCCAGGAGTGGAGTCTAGCTATGAAACTGTAACAATTTTATACACACACCCTGATGGCTTCTCGCTCCTGATCAAATATGCTAGGGAAGGATTACTTCGGAGGAGGCTGATTTGTGGGACACTCCTGCCAACGCCTGGCCTTATTTACTCTAAGTCGCCGACATGTACCAAGTCAAAAGGTTTAAGCTGCACTATGCGTCAAAGATGTGGGACATGGCAAGCGAGGAAACTATGACTTCATTTCAATGATGGGCAATTCAGGCTAACTGCACACAATTGCAGGACAAGTGCATGTCTCTCTTAGAGTGAATCTTTCCTCACGGTGGGCGATCATATGCATTGATCATCCCGAATTTATGCATGATCTTTGTAGAAGATTACACATAGGGTTGTACCAGGGTCCCCTATAGTTTGTAGTTTTAATGTTTTATTTAAGTGTGTTTAGTCATGTAATAAACAGTTGAAATGGTACGTTAATTCATTGTAGTGAGTACATTTGTAATGCAATAGTCGGATCATCTGTCGAACGTGAATGTGAAGTAGAGTATAGTCCTGTGTGTGCTTGTCAATTCCATGATCCATGGTGGCACGAACAACCCTATCAATAACTTGCCCCTCAGCGTATGGTCACTGACGTTTGGGTCTGACACCCAAGCGGTCCAACGTGTCAGTGACGAAGTCCTGGCAGCAGTTTCCAAAGTCTTTCATTTTCCGCTCTAGAGCAGAAAGGCGGGACTTAAAATTTTGAATTCCCCACTCCTCCTCCTGGTCCTCCCCGTTATTTATAAAACAAAGAGGGAAACCAGGCCTCCCAATTTCCTCCTAGTAATTTTCCAAAATCAGGGGATTTTCTCCTCTACCGCTGAAGAGACCTAGTAGATCTGCGGCGGAAGTAGCAAGGCAACCTCGCTACCAATGACGGATTCCTCTGCTACAAGCGGTCGGCTTCCTCTGCTACGAGCGGCGGCCTTCCTCTACTATGAGCGGCAGCCTTCCTCGACAATGTCCTTGAAGCTGCAAGATGGTTCAAACTTGTTGCTCTGTCGGCTCCCCCGAGGTTCACCCTGGCGGCCGCAGATCTGCAACAGTTGCGCAGAACATCATGTTCAAGGCGTAAGTTCAGGCTGCTAAATCAAGACGGCATTCCACACATTCTTCCCTTCCTATTCATCAGGTCTGCGGTCTCTTCCCTATATTGATCGATTCAATTAGATTTCTTCCCCATGCTCTTTGTCATTCTGTAATCTTCTTTAATGTTTGGGTGATTGTGGATCTACTGTACCCTATCACAAGAGTTTGTTCAAAGTCATTTTATTTGAGGTTTGTAGAAATTTGTAGATGAAATTATTAGACTGCTTCCTTATGCTCTTTGCCTTTGAATATTGTTCTTGCATGCTTGGGTGATTGTCGATCTTCTGTTCCCTATTGCAAGAGATTGTTCCAAGTCAACATATATGAGGTTTGTAGAAATTAATGGATGAAATTATTATATTGCTTACCCATGCTCTTTTGCTTTTGAGGACCGGAGTGTCTGACAGTCAGTGGATGGCCACTCCTTAGTGATGAGTGATTGACAACATTATGTGGACTGACGCTGTGCTTTGTCTTGTGGATGTAGGCTGCGACTTGATTTGCATTGGTGCAGGTGAAGAACAAGCACGAAAGGTCTCAGCCTTGCGGGACCTCTGAAGGACTGGAGGGACAAGTAGGCTTGGTTCGATGGACCCGGTGGCCAGACGGGATCAAGTGCGAGTCACATGGTCTGAGAAGAGCAAGTCGAAGTCGAATGGTGGGTTCGTTGGTTGATCCGAAAGCCAACATCGAGCCGAGGCGAACGTGACAGCCAAGTCGAGGAGCTCGACGTGGAGGCTGCACCAAGCTCGCAGGATTTGCGGTTCCTTAGTTGCGCCACAAAGACAAGTTTGAGTGGTCGACTGCTCGAAGCTGTATCAGGCCGGTTTGACCGGTGGTGGACACTGGTCTGACCGGTGGCGGCCGAGGAGCGTCGAGTGACTCGAAACGGAGGACACGCATCGGGATCGCAGGCTTGGCGTCGAGGATATGCAAGGTGCGGTTGTTGGGCGTCTATCCAATGGAAAAGCTGTCAAGTTTCCTAGTTTTCCCTTCGAGGGGTATGTACTGCTAAGGTCATTTAGTCTTTCGCTCCCACCGATGGACCACATATATGAACTAGGTGGAAGGGTGTTGGCAGCCATCTCTTGGGCTTTAGGGTTTTCATTTCCTGTTAGCAATTTCTCTTTTTAGTTTCGTATTTTCTCTTAGGACTAGCTAGAGAGCTTCATGGTGAAATCTTTAAAGAGGGAAGGATGTTAGGGAGGCAAGCTAGACCTTGTACGAATCTTTCCTTGGATGTATAGAAGGTTCAGCATGATTCCTCAAGTGTTTTTGGTTGTCTCTCCCGTTTCTCTTTTTGGTGATTTTTGGAGCTCTTTTTGGAGGAATTTTTGGAGAGGGATTTGGGGCGGATTTCTTTGGGTTTGTTTGTGGAGATCACACATGAGTGCCTTGTGGCTCTTTGCTTGGTGATTTGGCTTCACAAACTCCACGAAATCCACTCGAAACAGTGGCTTTTGGATGAACTCGTGGATGAACATTTTGGATCTTTGACTTTCGATTCCTCGTTTTAGTGGATCTTTGGGGACGATCTTTTAGGCATGGCTTGACCATGAGGTATTACACCTATCCCCAAAGTTTTGCTTGAATTTGTGGAGCGAACTGGCAGATCGGTTGATCTGAAGGAAGGTGTTGACCCGCGGGTTGGAATTTTCCCGAGCGCCAGGTAGGATCGGTATAACTGGTGCTACCCACCGGTCTAACGGGTGCAAGCCTTCGTGGGCAACTCAGGGGAAAACTTGACTGTGGGGTTTGTGTTCATCTAGGGAAGGTTTTCTGTGAAGTTTTGGTGCGCTTCTTTCTCAGGAGTTCGAGTTCTTGCAATTGGGGTTTTCCTCCCCTTGACTGGCCTGACCGGTACAAGGCACCGGCATGACCGGTGCTAGAGAGTTATTAGGACCGGACCGGTCATTGAACTGGTGAGCTCCTCGATTCAATGGTTCACTGGTTCAACCGTTGTGAACCAGTTGAACTGCTGGTTCGATAACATTGAACCATTGAAGCGAACCGGCCACAAATATATTTAACCGGTCCAGTATAGAAGAGTCTGTTCGGCTGGTAGATTGAATAGTGTTCGGTTGGTAGATTGAATAGTGTTGTGTGAGAGGAAATATGTCGAGATAAGGCGAGCTGAGATCATAGGGAAATATGCTCATAAACAACATAACTATAGCAATTTATTAAATTAGTACCAGACCAGCACCAGCTTCTCGAAATTGCAAGGGTTCATTATTCATTTATTCAATAGCATATTCAGTATCCTACTCACTGATTCAGTGCTACTGTAACTGTAAGGCTGTTGCTCTATCCATTTAATCAACCTTTTACATTTTAGAATCTGAATAGTAAGCCACAATGGTTTAAATTCTAACCACTACACAAATAGAATAATTAAAGTATGCATCTCTCGGTAGTAGAGGATATACATATACTGATTGTTTTCGTTGCATAGTGATGGCCTTGCCTGTTGCCTACTTGTGCTTGACTGCTTGTGGAGCGCCAGGCAGGGAGAATCAAATCGACAATGGATGGACATAGACTACTAGTCGCTGCAGCCTGGTGGCTGGAGGTGGAGGCGTGGAGCGCCTCAAGTCGCCGACCCTTGTGTCCATCATTGGTGAAGAGCGGCAAGGCTGAATGATGAGCCGTCAGGGGCCGCCGCCATCCAAGAACGACCAGGAACGAGCTGGCGAGGTGGAGCGGCCTCCTCCATGAAGAACCAGTAGGGGATCTAGTGCTCTACACCTAGTTGCCTACAGTCGCTGCTGCTAATGCGCCGCCACCGGCAATTTCCCTCTCATGCAACCCATCTGTTTATACCCTTGGGCCCTGGTCAGTGAGCCGACGGAGAGGTAACATGTGTAAAAACAAAACCATTTTGGTTTGCATGGAACCACCCGGTTCACCGGTTTCGTAAAAAATCGGCCGGTTTGCCCGGTTTTTAGCAGTTTGATTGTGTAGACGGTCTTTTAAGTGAACTGGACCGCTGGAGGCTTTGGTTCGGTCTTTTACCGGGCCAACTGCCGGTCCAGTCCAGTCCTAATAACTATGGTGCCAGGGGTGTCTATAGAAAATTATCGTGCTGCTCGGGTGAACCAGCTATGGGTGTGTGGGTGACCCGGTTCGTCTATGTGTGGTGTCGGGTGACCCAGTGGTGTGTTTCGGGTGACCCGACTAGGACCGGTCTGACCGGTGCAGGGACCGGTCTGACTGGTGTAGTGTGTTGGTGCTCGAGTTGTTTGTTCTGCTGCGTTCTCGAGTAGGTTTGATAGATTGCTAGTTCCTAGGTCCAGTAGCACTCTAGTGGCTGCGTGGATTTGGCTAGTGAGGTGTCGAGGATCTTGGAGTTGCGTTTGGGACCATAGGCCGAGTTCGACTCTTCGGAGAAGAATTTTTATCGGCTCCCATTCACTCCCCCCTCTCCGGTCGCCATTCTGGTCCTTCAATTGGTATCAGTGCCGGATACGGATCATTAAAACTTTAACCAGTTGAGATCCAAAGATGGCGGACTATGGGAAGGGTTCGGGTCCTCCCCACTTTGATGGGAAAGATTACCAGATGTGGGAAGCCCGGATGGGCGCATTCATGCATGGAAAGGGTCAGTTGATTTAGGATGTCACGGTTGACGAGAACTATGTCATTCTGGACATGTTCCTTTTGCCCAGATCGAGGGATATGTTCGATGCCAACAACAAGCCTGTGGACTACCTCTATCATGCTCTCCGTGCATCTGAATTCAATCGGGTGTATGGAGAGCGGCTGGCACACAGGATATGGACCCAGTTGAGGAATCCTCATGGTGGAAACAATCAGGTGAAGGCGCGTCGCTTTATGACCTACTGGAGGGAGTACGAGAATTTCACTCATCTCCCTAGAGAGTTTTTGGATGCCATGTTTGAGCGCTTCACTCTGATTGTGAACAACGTGAAAGCCAACATCACCCAGCTCCCATATGATGATCATGATAGAGCTATCAAGCTCTTACACACGCTGGATCTCTATGTATGGAGTGCCAAGGTTGAGGCGATTCAGGAGTCCAGTGTGTATGAGACCCTGATGGTGGACTAGCTGTTCTCTAAGCTCAAGTCGTCTGAGGTGGACCGAGGTCTGAGAGCCAAGAAGGGCAAGGGCCCTACTGATGATAGTCTGACTCTTGTTTCTGGATCGAGAACTAATGCTCTTCATTCTTCTCAGATGTATTCTGTGTTTGCTCTTGCTTCTTTACCAGATGAAGAGTTCGAGGTGCTGGATGATGATGATCTTGCTTTGCTGACCAAGAGGTTCGGGCACCTGAACGGGAACCGGAAGAACTTCAGGAGGAACTCAGGGATGTGCTACAAAGTGTGCAAAGCACAGGCACTTCTTCGCCGAGTGTCCCAAGGGAGAGGAGCACAAGAACGAGTACAAGAAGCCTGAGTACAAGCAGGAATACAAGCATCACCCGAAGGCCGAGTACAAGCAGATCGAGCACAAGCACTACTCCCGGAACCACCACTCCAAGCACAAGAGTCGAGACGAGTACAAGGGAAAGAAGAAAGGTGGCTACCACAAGAAGAAGTGTCGAGCGATGGTGGCTGGTGCGAGTGATGTCGACACTTCTTCTTCCTGCTACACTACGTCGAGCTCCAGTAGTGAAGAGGAAGACCATGGAAGGCACAAGGGCAAGAGGCACATGAACAGGAACTTCAACAGGCTCAGCTTCATGGCGGCATGTGGCTTTTGAGGCATGGCGCATAGTTCTGGTAGCAAGAAGAGAAACAAGAACGACTCGGACTCGGACTCCGAGGATATGGTACTTCCCCCCACCGTTGACTTGTTGCTTAAGGAGAATGCTACATTGAATGAATTGCTAGACAATCATGATAGTGTGCTTAGAGATGCCAACAAGCAGAGGAAAGAGCTTAGGGCCTCCCTAGAAGAAGCTAGGGAGAAAGTGGCCGAGTTAGAGGCTAGGCATCTTGATGATATTCTTGCTTTGGATGCTATTAAGTTTGCTACTGTTGTTAGTGATCAGGTTGATTGCACTGATTGCCCTGTGTTTCTAGCTGATTTGACTGCTCTTAAGGAAAAGCATGCCTCCACAGTTGAGGGACTAGATATGGCTAGGGCTGAGTTCACTGAGATTAAGTCTAGATCTAGTTTGCTTGGTGCTTGCAAGTCTTGTCCTTTGTTGCATGCAAAACTAGATGAATCACATGCTAGGATTGTTTCTCTTGAGGCTGAGTTGAAAGCTCCCATTGCTACTTGTTGCTATACTTGTGAATTACATGCTGTAAAGAATATTGAGCTTGCACATTATGTTGATCGTTTGCAGGATGAGAATGATGAGTTGAGAAAGATGATGAGTTGGTTGTCGGGTCATGAGCCTCAGTTGAGTGTGATGATGGCTTCGTTTAAGCGCTTTGATGGCCAGGCTTTGGGGTCAGAGAAGATTGGTGAGTGTAGTGGTGAGAGTGAGGAGAAGATTGGGGGCATTCCAGTGCCACCACAAACTACACCCACAAACAAGTTGAAGGACCGAATAGGCTACCAGGAAGGGGGGAGTGAATAGGAGCCGATAAAAATTCTTCCCGAATGATGAACTAGGCCTATACCCTAATTGCCACTCAGATCACTCGCACACACCAAAGAAGCTCTAGACTAGGCACACACAAGCCTACAAGTCCTAGAGACAAGCCTCGAATCAAAGCACGGAAGCACAAGACAAGAATCAAAACGCTTGGCCTATTCTGGAAAAGCCAGCGCGGACTGTCCGGCTTGTGCGGGCGGACCGTCCGCACGGGTGGGGTGGACTATCTGCACGGCCTGCTCGGACTATCCGAAAAAGCCAACAGAACCACCAGAGATGCACCCCAAAAAATCGGACTGTCCGTGAGGGACCCGCGGACTGTCCGCACCTTCACGGACCGTCCGACACTCAAGTTCGGACCGTCCGCAAACTCCGTGCAACCAAAACCACTTGTGGCACCGGATCAAAACACGAACTCGGAAGGACACGCGAAAAGCACGAAGAACATCTGCACTATTCCAGGCCTCGCGGACTGTCCACACAGGGCTCGCAGACTGTTCGTGGGTTACGAACAGAACTAGCAATAGCTTGGCCGCGAGGTCAACTCCACCTATCCATCAACGGATCTCCCAAACAGCTTGAGCTCTTGAGACAAGATTTGGGGGAGATGTGAAGCGTCACTAGATGAAGCTATGCCCCAAAAATCTCGGCCTCTAACTCACTAAATCACCGGGAATCGCGGATCACATGAAGCACCACCAAGAACTCGGGCTCAACCCAAAACTCGCGAATCTAAGGGATTTCCCGGCGTTTGAGGGGTCAAGATCACACACAAAGATGCACAAGGCATCCACCCATGATCCCCTCAAAGAAATCCGAGAGAAAACGCCCTCAAATCAATGAATCGAGCGATGAATGAAACACCCCAAAAATAGCCCCGAAAATGACACGAAAATCACAAAGAGCTAGGAGATCATCACAACGCTGAATGCTTCCATACATCCAGAGGACAGAGTCTATACAAGAATCGAGCCTAAGGAAAGCAGAGGAAAAGAAGCAGTCCAGAGCAATCTACCGGGGGAGTAAACCCTAGAGTCCAAGAGGGAGAGATGCCATCCACCTCTGCTATTTATACGAAGTCCACCGGATGAGGCAAATGACCACGCTACCCCTACAACTCAAATAGAAGATACACACCCCTCAGGGGCAATATGGTCAAGTCTTCATCGAGTGGACACGCTTCCACCGTGGACTTGCTTAGCCTCGACGCAAGCCCCGTGATCACGCCACGTGGTCCCCGCCTTGAAGCTTCCCGACACTCCCGGATCCCTGTCTCCGTTGCATCGGGACTCCGGACTTGGTTTTGCGGCCCAAACCAAGAAACCGTCCACCAATGGTTTTGTGGGCAAACCACCAAACCCGTGTGCAAGCTTCGGCCTCGAATCGCCACCTTGCACCGGCCCATGTTCACGACTTCAACTTGCAATTCTTGCATCGCACGGCTCGCACTTGACCCCATCGGCCACCGGGTCCATCGAACCAAGCTTACTTGCCTCTCCATCACCCAGATGCCACCACGGCTAAGGCATTTCACACTTGTTCTTCACCTGCACCAACACGAGTTAAGCCGCAACCTGTACCTGCACACTTAGCCAAGCATTAGTTGACACAACGTTGTCAATCACCCATCACCAAGGAGCCATCCTCCACTGGTCCTCAAACACACCTGGTCCTCACAAGTATGCACCCAAGTCACTTACGAAACAAACTTGACACTATTCCAAATCCACCCGTGTTCCCACACAAAACAGTCAACTTCCAAAAACCGGTGAGATTTGTGAGCAACCTTAGGAATGTGTTTGAGGGAAAGCCAGAGAAGAAAGAGGTGGAGAAACCCATTGAGAAACCACAGCGAAAGCCAAAACTAGTTTGCTTCCATTGTGAGTATTGTGGGAGAGATTGCCACATAGGTGAGTTTTGCTACAAGAGGAAGAGGGATGAGAGGATGGCTAAGGAGTGAGCGAACAAGGACAGGTACCACCCTTCTCATGGTATGCCTGAGCCTCGTATGCCACTACCTAGAGGAGAGGCTGTGGTGAGGTCTATACCAGCTTGGGGTGATAGGAGAGCTGCTGATCGGGATAGGTTCACTGGCCGGGAGGCACCAGTCAGACCGGTGCACCTCAGAGAGGTGGCCAGATTGGGTTTCGTGGTCATGGTGTTGATCGATTCAGTTCTGGTGGTCGTGGTACAGGTGGTAGGCACTTTGAGTATGGTCGTGGTATGTTTGTTGGACATTCTCCACCTCATGATCGATATGAGGATGGGAGGGGTCATTGCAGTTTTGAGTATCAGAGGAGGTACGGGCCACGTTCTTCCTTTCATGGTGATTGTGCTCCTCTAGCGAGATGTGAGATGGTTCAGCGTGGTGTTGGTCGTAGCTTTGATGGATATGATAGGATGGATGTTGCTAACCCTACTTTTCAGCAAATGGCTCAACACTGGTTTGACTATTTTTGTGCTAACCGTAGTGTTGAGTCGCTTGCTCATTCTCGTCCTCATTTTTGATTTGCAGGTGGGAGGCTTGGGGAATGTTTGGTTGTTGGACTCCGGTTGTTCTCGACACATGACTGGAGACAGGGGGTGGTTCACAAGCCCCAATGAGTACTAGAGAGTACATCACTTTTGGGGATAAGAGAAAAGGACGAGTTCTAGCTGAAGGTATGGTAAAGGTGAGTAGGAAGCTAACTCTGAGGGGTGTTGCTCTTGTCAAGTCGCTGGGGTTCAATTTGCTTTCTGTGTCTCAGCTGCTTGATAAGGGGTTTGAGGTTCGGTTTAAGTTGGGTACGTCTCAAGTGCTTGATTCTCGAGGCGACCTTGTTTGTACGGTCGTTCCCGAGGGTTAGATTTTTCGAGCTGGTTTCTCTCAGTCCGATGGTCCTGCATGGTGTTTGGTGGCTGGTTCTTCTGATTTGTGGAAGTGGCATAGGTGGTTGGGACGCTTGAGCTTTGATTTGCTTTCCCGCTTGAGTGGTCTCGATTTGGACCGAGGATTGCCTAGGCTGAGGTTTGAGAAGGAGTTGGTTTGTGCGCCTTGTAGCCATGGTAAGATGGTACCTGCTTCTCATCCACCCCTGACTGTTGTCATGACAGAGCATCCGACAGAGCTATTGCATATGGGCCTCGTTGGGCTAGCTCAAGTTCGCTTGGTAGGTCGGAAGTGGTATGTCTTGGTTGTGGTAGACGACTACTCTCGCTATGCCTGGGTGTTTTTATTGGAGGATAAGAGTGAGACATTTGGTTTTGTTCGAGATCTGATCTTGAGGTTGAAAAATGAGAGGCATGGGAACACTTTCGAGCAATCCGTAGTGATAATAGCTCTGAGTTCAGGAACTCTCATTTTGGCACCTTTTTGTGTGATCTTGGTCTTGAACATCAGTACTCGACTCCTTATGTGCCCCCTCATAATGGAGTTGTGGAATGGAAGAACCGAACGCTTTTTGAGATGGCTAGGATGATGCTCGATGAGCACAAGACTCCTAAGAGGTTTTGGGCTGAGGCGTTCAATACCGCATGCTATGTTTCCAACCAGATCTTCCTTCGAGCGTTCAAGAAGAAAACAAGTTATGAGCTCATGCATGGCCGAGCTCCTAAGGTGAGTCACTTCCGAGTCTTTGGTTGCAAGTGTTTTATTCTCAAGAAGGGTAAACTTGATAAGTTTGACGCTAGATCTAGTGATGGTATCTTATTTGGGTATGCCAACCATTCTAGAGCTTATAGGGTGCTTAATCTTGAGACTAACAAAATCATGGAAACTTGCGAGGTAACCTTCGACGAGACAATGTCATATACCTCTCTTGGTTGAGTGTCCAGGTGATGAAGAGATGGTTGAGACGCTCTTCGAGGAGGAAGAAGAAGAAGGTGATGGAGTTGGCAAGGATTGTGTACCCTCTACTTCCACGACGACTATGGTTGATGGCGGGCCTTCTACTTCTACGACTACACATCAACATGTACCGCAAGCAAGGGTGGAAGCTGCTGTGCAGGGGGAGGTAGTCTCCAGGCGTGAGGCTCCTAGGCATGTGCAAGTGGATCACCCTCCTTCAAGAATCATTGGTGGCATCAACGAGAGTACCACTGGTCGAGGTTACAAGATACTTCTCACTTTGCTCACTCTGCATTTGTTGCATCTTTTGAGCCCAAAGTGCTGACAAAAAATGGAATTAAGTTCTTCACGGCAACACATAACGGATCCCCAGGATGTAACAAGGCGTGCCAGCCGACCTGACCTTTTGATCAGCACGGAAGAGAGTAGAATGTTAAATACGGGTTAATCGGCTAGAGAGCCGATGAGAGTCTTCCACGTGGGCACAACGTAACAGCCGGATCGGCCGATACGAGAGCAACAAGATCGACCGATCAGTCGAAGTGCAAGTATGTTCAGAACGGCTAGATCAGCCGATCTGGTGACGTTAGCAGCGAGATGGATCTAGATCGGTTATGGGATCGGTACGTTGACGACACAACGTGCAGTAGCCAACACGATCGAGCCTCGAGCGGGATAAATTGGTGATAAAACCTAAATAAATAAGAATTGGTACGAAACTTGCAGATCTAGCTGATATTGATAAATTGTGAATAAATCTAGGTGAAACCACAGCGATGTGCCTAGAGGTTAAAGCCTAGAAATTACTTCGTAAAGCGGTACTCAGAGACCTACCAGAGGTCGATCGATGCAGCCCGGCGAACTCGAAGGACAGCGCTTGAAGAAACAAGAAAACAAGAAGAAAGAAACTTTTGGCGAAGTCGCCGACTTGAAAGATAAATTGCAGGAAAAGTAAAGGTTTTGTGTTTGTTGGTGTGTACAATTTTCTCCGACCACGCAGGGTCGCTATTTATGCCTTGTGAGCAAGTAGACTCCTAGTCGATGACGACACAGCTTACTCGACTCTAAAGAAATTACAACTGCTAAAAATAAACGACTCATGCAAGAGTCGGACTTGCTAAACTGACTTTGACCTGTCGTCAACTGATCATTGACCCGCCTTAACCTCCTTGTCTTCCTTGGCATATCCTTCCCTTCCCGCTTTCTTTCCCTTAGTCGGCCGATCCCCTTCTTTGACCATCGGCTGGTCTTGTTGACTTTTTTGTCGGTCGACCAATTTCAAATCGGTTGGTTGCTTCTTCTTTTCTCCCTTTTACCGGCTCTGTAGCTTTCCTAGTGCCTCTTCACCTCTTACTAACATGTGTCAAAAAATGGTGTCAACACGTGCCCCCCAATTTCAGAGTAAATATCTTATGCTCCGAAATTCCTTCGATTTCGGTTTCTTTCTCTGAGTCGAACGCAACCAACATATAGATTTCCTAACAAACTCGAGGACCCAAGGCCATAAATATCAGCCTCTCTGGCTGTTTCTCTGTATCTGTTGCTTTCTCGTTATAGTTCCATAGCTTCAAAGCCGATAAGATCTGTAATCAATTTTCTGTCAAATCGATGACTTCTGCGTCAGGCTCTGCTGATGGTGATCGTCAAACAGATCCACCGGTGATCTTTTCCGTGGTCCCTCAGGTATTGCTTGAATCCCTTGCTTCTTCACTATCGATCCGATGTTGCTTTACCTTAGACCTGTTTCTTTTTTACTATAGGAATTCAGGAATCACATCACAATCCCTGCTGGCAACCCACCTGGTTTCATCTTCCTTAGTCCAATGGGTAATCCTGATCCAACCACTCTGATTAATCTCGAAACCACTAGAATCCCCTTTAAGCAGGCCAATATGAAGGTGTCCGATTGGAAAGAAGCTTTTAGAACCTACACTGGCTATACTCAAGGGTGGAAGGCCTGGTATTGTAGAGTCGCTCAGAAATATCAGCCTCATTGGGAAGTACATCGCCTTAATCAATGCATTACCCTCTCTTTGTCTGACATGGTCAAAAATGAATCTTTGCTCATTGCTTCTTCATATTTTTGGTCGGATGCCATGAATGCTTTCCTCTTTGGTCATGGGCCGATGACGCCTACCCTAGCAGATGTTCTCATGTTGACTGGCCTAGATATCTCTTCTTCAGACCAAACTTTTCGGAAGCTCAATCCATCTTTCAATCTAAAAACCAAAGACTCTCGTGGTTGTACTGGCTATATTACCGACCATATGAAAACTGGAAATGTTCAATCCAGGGAACATGTAGCTTTTCTCAACATGTGGTTGGACAAGTTCATCTTTTGTGGAAAAACTGTTGGTCCTACCTCCAATTATCAAGTCATGGCTGAACTCTTCGATAATGGTAAAGAAGTTCCCCTGGGTAAGCACCTTCTTGGAGCAGTTTATGATATGCTTCATCGAGTGGCAGCAAGTTTGGTGAAAGGTGAACCAGTAAAAAATACAGGTGGTCCTTGGTGGTTCATCAATCTTTGGTTGAATCTACATTTTCATGCACTTTTAGGCCAAAACATCTTCAATTCTGTCTTTCCTTTGGATCAACCGGATGACGTGGCCACAGAAACTCGTTCGTGTCGTAACTTTGGTGAAGCGGTTTCTGTCTTCCCAGGCAGAAAGAGAGAGCTGATTCTTATCACCGGTTTCTTCAAAGGTTTCTACCATGGTTTCAATGATGATGATGTTATTTGGTTTGAATATAAAGATCCTAACCATACGTTCGAATCAATCTTGCGATTCGAAAATATCACCACCAATGATCCTGATAGAATCATCTTTGAACATATCATCAGACCATGTGTACTTCCTTCAAACTTCTTTGGCAGTCAACCTTCATCATATGAATTCTATAACCCTTCGTTTGCAGACCGTCAGCTGTGTTTTGGCCAATTACCGATTGGCCTTTACATTCAAGATCTGATCAGACCTAGAGAAACAATCCCTGATGTGATTCACTATGACCGGCTAAAAAATTTGAACCCAGACTCTGCAATCGTGGTGCTTGATGGTTGGAACAATATATCATTCACTTCTTCTTTCAAAGATTGGTGGTCTGAATGGAGTGAACATTTATTCTTTGTGGCCTGTTCCACATACTGTCAGAAGTTTGATAGTGATTATAGGGTCCATTCTAGTAAGGTAATAATCCTTTCTCGGCTCTAATTATGCTTCTGTCACTGTATTTTTTCTAACTCTTCCTTCTCTGTCCTTCTTCAGCTTGGAGACATCAAACCACCTTCCATGAGCCGAAGTGGTCGGCCGATTTATTATTTTCCCCCTCGAGATCGTCCATGGATTGGCTATAAGGCTCCAAGGATTGCTGATGTCTCGGATGTGCCAGCTTCAAGAGCTCCTCAATGTCAGAATCCTCATGGTGGAAACAATCAGGTGAAGGCGCGTCGCTTTATGACCTACTGGAGGGAGTACGAGAATTTCACTCATCTCCCTAGAGAGTTTTTGGATGCCATGTTTGAGCGCTTCACTCTGATTGTGAACAACGTGAAAGCCAACATCACCCAGCTCCCATATGATGATCATGAAAGAGCTATCAAGCTCTTACACACGCTGGATCTCGATGTATGGAGTGCCAAGGTTGAGGCGATTCAGGAGTCCAGTGTGTATGAGACCCTGACGGTGGACTAGCTGTTCTCTAAGCTCAAGTCGTCTGAGGTGGACCGAGGTTTGAGAGCCAAGAAGGGCCAAGGCCCTACTGATGATAGTCTGACTCTTGTTTCTGGATCGAGAACTAATGCTGTTCATTCTTCTCAGATGTATTCTGTGTTTGCTCTTGCTTCTTTACCAGATGAAGAGTTCGAGGTGCTGGATGATGATGATCTTGCTTTGCTGACCAAGAGGTTCGGGCACCTGAACGAGAACCGGAAGAACTTCAGGAGGAACTCAGGGACGTGCTACAAAGTGTGCAAAGCACAGACACTTCTTCGCTGAGTGTCCCAAGGGAGAGGAGCACAAGAACGAGTACAAGAAGCCCGAGTACAAGTAGGAATACAAGCATCACCCGAAGGCCGAGTACAAGTAGATCGAGCACAAGCACTACTCCCGGAACCACCACTCCAAGCACAAGAGTCGAGACGAGTACAAGGGAAAGAAGAAAGGCGGCTACCACAAGAAGAAGTGTCGAGCGATGGTGGCTGGTGCGAGTGATGTCAACACTTCTTCTTCCTGCTATACTACGTCGAGCTCCAGTAGTGAAGAGGAAGACCATGGAAGGCACAAGGGCAAGAGGCACATGAACAAGAACTTCAACAGGCTCAGCTTCATGGCGGCAAGTGGCTTTTGAGGCATGGCGCATAGTTCGGGTAGCAAGAAGAGAAACAAGAACGACTCGGACTCCGACTCCGAGGATGAGGTACTTCCCCCCACTGTTGACTTGTTCCTTAAGGAGAATGCTACATTGAATGAATTGCTAGACAATCGTGATAGTGTGCTTAGAGATGCCAACAAGTAGAGGAAAGAGCTTAGGGCCTCCCTAGAAGAAGCTAGGGAAAAAGTGGCTGAGTTAGAGGCTAGGCATCTTGATGATATTTTTGCTTTGGATGCTATTAAGTTTGCTACTGTTGTTAGTGATCAGGTTGATTGCACTGATTGCCCTGTGTTTCTACCTGATTTGACTGCTCTTAAGGAAAAGCATGCCTCCACAGTTGAGGGACTAGATATGGCTAGGGCTGAGTTCGCTGAGATTAAGTCTAGATCTAGTTTGCTTGGTGCTTGCAAGTCTTGTCCTTTGTTGCATGCAAAACTAGATGACTAGTAAGGTAATAATCCTTTCTCGGCTCTAATTATGCTTTTGTCACTGTATTTTTTCTAACTCTTCCTTCTCTGTCCTTCTTCAGCTTGGAGACATCAAACCACCTTCCATGAGCCGAAGTGGTCGGCTGATTTATTATTTTCCCCCTTGAGATCGTCCATGGATTGGCTATAAGGCTCCAAGGATTGCTGATGTCTCGGATGTGCCAGCTTCAAGAGCTCCTCAATGTCAGAAGAGAAAAGCAATTGCTAGGAAGCTTTTGATCAAGGACCCGAAGAAACTCAAGGTATCCACCGATACTTCCACTGGTAATGTATTCGTCGATCCTGAACATGCGGCTGGTATACTAGCCGATGCCGTGATAGTAATCAACTTATCTGGACCTTTTTTCTACCTCTTAATATATTTCCCAGCTCTTTATACTTTTCTTTTTGTAGTCCTCCAGTTTGTTGGACAAATTTATCCAAGAGAAAGTGAGAGCTTCATCAGGCGCAGGACGTCGTACCAGAGTCAAATCAAGAGCAAGCCAAAGAAAACCCTTTATCAACTAATCTTCATGGAAAGGAAACTCAAGCATAGAAATCTACGTCAGCTGAGGAACCTCAAAGTCAATCTAGTGTTGAACAAGGACTTTCAAAATTGGCCACTCTTCCTGATGTAGAAGTGAGAGAGATTGAGGCAGCCGATGAGCTTCAAGGTCAACAAGCTGATGTTGAAACATAATCGGCTACTTATCTCAATACTAAAAGCCAGAAAGAGCTCGCCAATGTTATTCTGATCGATGAAGATGAACCAGTTGACCCAATTGTAAGTGCCTCCTTTCTTCATCAATCTTGCTATATGTCTGCTTGGTAATAGTTCTTTTGACCTGCCTTTCATTTTTGTAGATTCAAGATGATCCCTCTATCGGTAGTTCTTCTTGTGTATTATCTTTAGGCCCACTCCCTGACGATGTTCAAACATGTCTTCGAGATATGCTGCTCCTCCTTGATCAAAATATCAGTCAATTGGTTCAAGAGGAAGAACCGACCAGACAGATTTATAAGCAGATTAGAGGGCAGCTGCCAACTGAAGTAAAAGATAAGCTTCATCCAGTTGCTTTCATAGAGAGTCATCAGCTTCGTGTTGAACATGCACAGAGTCGGCTGGAAAAAAGAACTCGTCAAGAGTAGTTGGTTCAGGATCGAGAGGCTCTTGATTCTCAAATGGCCGATTTGGATAACAGGATCCAAGTCTTGTCTCGTTCTCGTCCCGAGATCCCTGCCACTATTGACCGGATGAAGAGAAGACGTGTGGATCTCCTTGCAGAGTTAAAGCAACTCGATGAGGCTTTATCCTTGGAGGAGAAGAAACTTGCAGACCTCCCAAACACGATCAGCAGTATGGAGCGCAAGAAGGATGCTATTGCCAAGAGAGCCCAAGCTATCAGTCGAGAAGAACGACCGATCTCTGGTTCAGCCGACGTCGATCGTCAGGAGATAGAAAAAGTTGACCAGCTTCGCTTCGATGCCATCAATGCCATCCATTCATTGGGCATAGTTTGAATGCCTTTGCATGTGTAACTCTGAACCAGCTTCCAATGCTGCTCTTTTATTGCCTTGTCCTTTTCTTTTGACCAAACATTTAATCGATCTATAAAAACGCGTCATCTCCATCCTCTTTCTTGCACCCTGATGCGATGTGTTCCTCTTTCTCTTCTGTGTATCAGGTTTGCTTCAACCTTCTCTTTTATCTCTCTATCTATGAATTTTACATTGTAATTTCCCTCTTTTCTCCTCAGTCTCCCAACTGTGAGGACGTGGAAAGGATCTTGACGAAGATTAACGCTCATGGTGCGAATCAACGAGCGCCACCGTCGAGGCAGAAACGAGGTCTTCAACTTGTGATCTCCACAGATGAGGAAAAATTAGAGGCTCTAGAAACCAAGAGGACGCACCTTCTCAAGGAACTGAACCAAGTAGAGGATGAAATAGACATCACCAAGATGCAATTAGAGAAGGCAAAAGAGTTAGAGAAATCCAAGTGTAGTTTTTCTCTTTAGCCGATGTGATCGGCCTTAATAAATTCCTTTTCTTTTTTCAGCCAATGCAATTGACTTTAATGTATTTCCCTTCTTTTCAGCTGATATAATCGGCTTTCATCTTTTAAGGTAATTGTTTGTATGATTCATGCATCTTTCTGGATGATTTCCTTTTCTCTGATAACATGCATTATTTGTCTCCTGATCTTTCTGAATTATGACAGATGAATGCTGCCCATCACCTCTTGAATGCCATCAGACGTTCAATGATGACATGGACTTTGAACCATCTTTTCTCATGCATCTCTCTATAAAACCCAGCCTATAACCCAATGGTTCTTCACTTGTTTCCTTTTTGCAGGCTCCTTTTTCCTCTTTTAGCCGACAATCTCTAGATCGGCTTGTTGCTTTAGGAATGGGAGGCATCTTCCTCTTGGAGCGTACTCAGGAAAAATTAGTACTCTCTCTACTTTAACAAGCGTCTTCTTGAAATAGTTTTGCTTCATGTTGCTACCAGTAAGCTTGTTGATGCTATCAGTAACATTGAGGAATATCCATCTTTGTTTTCCCCTCTACCGGAGTACAAATTGTTACCCTTTAATAGCCTCTGAGTGCTTCTCCCTTTTTTGGGGAAACGGATCACTGAAATCAATGTCAGCCTCTGAAAACTGAGCCATTCACGGGGGAACTGTTTCCATTTTGACCGGATCTGGCATCTTTTTTCATTCTTTCCTATCTTCTCAGCTTCCATCCCTTCTGGTTTGGGCTATAAATGGCAACCGAATGCACATTGGCTCTCCACACCTTCCACCATGACGCAAAGATTAGATCTGATAGGGTGTAGGCTCCTATTATTTGATTGTCCTTTTCTTCCCCTTTCTCACCATGGCTAAAAGATTTCTTGTGAAGTAGTGCAGCATTACCTATCTTTCTCCAACCCTTCTCGTGAAGCTAGGAGGTACAACAGCTAAAAGAATCCTTATAAAAAGCTTCGATTCAATGGCTGAGGGGAAGGAGCAAGGTAGAATGTCTCGCTGCACCTGTATCAAAGGAAGAGCGCGCCAAGGGGATGACCATATTGGTCATCAACTCGGAGAGCTCTCGGTGGAAGATCACAGATTCTGGTGAAGATCTTAGTATTCCGTTTCCTCTTCGCGGCATTCCTCTCTCTATGATGTTCATTGATTCAATATCCTCATCATATGAGAGATAGGATAGTCATCTTCCAATTATGTAACCCATTGATCTTCAATGCGGACGTAAACACCATGTACTGAAATATGAGAGAAAGAAATATATATTTATATTTTTTGTTCTAAGGGCGATTGTTACATCAGCCATAAGTGTTTAAAACACTTCTAATTTTATAATTTTTTCTCCTTAAGGTGCTAACTCAGTATCAGCTATTTTACACTCGAGGCGATAACTATGTATCAGCTAAGTACTTAATCTAATATTTTGTCTTGGCTTTGATGAGTATCAGCCCTGTCTTGTCATAGTCCACTCCGATCAGCCGATGTAGATCTGCACTTTATCTCTTCATATTTTGGAACCGATCGTTTGGATCGGCTGAAGCTCAAAGTCAGACATCTTGAGAAAATCTGTCTCCCAAACTTTTCTAGATATGCAGATGACTTTCTCAAAGTTCCACTACGTATAGACTGCTGCAATGTGGAAAGAGGAATAGGCGTTGACTACTTCCACCGATTCTCCAATCCATTGAATCACACACTGATGCATGGTAGATGGGATACAGTAGTTGGCGTGAATCCAATCTCGTCCAAGCAACAAATTGTAGGATCCTTTCCCCTTGATGACGAAAAAGGTTGTTGGAAGAGTCTTGCTGCCGATTGTCAGGTCCATGCAGATAGCACCCATTGCAGAAGATACGTTTCCTTCAAAGTCGAGCAGCATGATATCGGTCTTGGTTAAATCTTCCTCACTTTTTCCAAATCTTCGGAGCATCGAGTAGGGCATGAGATTGATTGATGCACCACCATCTACCAAAATTCTTGTGACTGGCTTCCCATTGCCATGTCCTTTGAGAAACAGAGCTTTCATATGCTGACGCTTTTCTTCTTTTGGTTTCTCAAAACTGGCCAACATTGGATCCAAAGCTAATTGAGCCGATCAGCTCTTCATCTGAAATTTATTCATCTGAATCAGACTCTAGAGTCACGAATTCTTTGGGTAGCATGAAGACCATGTTGACGCTTGCCATCGGTTGATCGTCTTTCTTGTCATCGGCTCTTGGTTTGGGTCGCCAAATTTGAGATCGGACCTTCTTCTTATCAAGTGCTTGCTTCTCAATTTCTTCTTGTTGTTCCAATTGTCGCAAACATTGGATCCTTCTCTTCTGAGATTTGTTCAACCCTTCCGGGCACCACCTAGGTTGGCGAGGTTCGTGTTGACTCTTGTCTTCATATGTACTGTGATGCCTTTCTAGATCTCGAGCCAACACGTCTTCGCCAGGAACTCTGCCATCAGCCATATCTTCCAGCCGATTAGGCCGACTATCTTGATGCTTGCCCCCCAGCTGATCATATACTAAGATGCGTTGGCTGGGGTGTTCTTGTCGATCTTGATTTATGGGCTTCTTGTCCCTGTTATCAAAACATGGCCTCTTGGATGACTGTCCTTCTGAATAAAAGACTTCACATTCTGGACAGTTATCAGATGTCGGAAGTTTGATCCCTTCTTCCCAGCAGTATCTGAAGAATGGACATTTCCAGTGTCCTACATTACGCCTCGTCCATTCTTCCTTTTCCTTGATCTGCCTTTGTTGGTGTTGGAATTTGCTTAGAAGAACCTGTGATGTAATATGCTGCTTTGAACCCTTTAAGTTGATTCCTTCTTCAAGCAATCCCTTCCCTTTGGCTTCTTCTGCTGTCATCTGAGTTTCGAGATCAGTGGTTCCTTTATTTTTAGCCGATTCAGACGTCAACACTTTTGCTTTGGTTATCTCAATCGTGTGGGTAGGAAAAGAGTGTTGATCAATATTCATCGGCTTTCCAGATTTAGAAGTTGTTTCAAACTTCAGCTTTCCTTGATCTATTGCATTTTGAATCTGTTGACGAAACACCTTGCAGTACTTGATCTTCCTCAACTCTTCTACACTTGGTATGGTATGATTTCGCAAAAGCCTGATTTGCCCTTACTAGAGGAGAAGATCAAATATCTTGTCAGCTTTGGTTGTGCCAAAGCTGAATTTCTCAAGTTCCTTTTTGCTGAAGGGACATGCAATCGGCTTTCTGTTTGGTACCCACTCAGCCAAGTCAACTTCGGCTTCCTCTTCATCATCAGAGCAATCTACATAGGACACTCATTTCTGAAAGTTCCTCCTGGGTTCATATGATCGAGTGCTCTCATGACTCAGCTGATGGAGAAGTTGACTGATGTTCTCGAACTCTTGTGATGCATATTTCTCTTTGATAGATGACAAGAGTCCCTGAAAGGCCAATTCTGCCAACTGTTTATCAGTTAGAGATGAGCTGTAGCATTTGTTCCTCATCTCCCTGAACCTCTGAACGAAATTTGGTACTGACTCATCATTCCTTTGCCTTAACCTGGTAAGATCGGTAAGTTTCATCTCATGAATCCCTGAGAAGAAGTACCCATGAAACTGTCTTTCCAAATCTTCCCAACTTTGAATTGAATTGGTTGGGAGTGATGTAAACCAAGCGAAGGCTGGCCCTAACAGTGAGGATAAGAATAATCACACTCTCAATGACTCATTTGTCCCTGCCTCTCCACACTGAATGATGAAGCGAGTAACATGCTCAATGGTGGAGGTGTCATCTTGGCTAGTGAACTTGGTGAAGTCGGGCACCTTGAACCTCTGAGGAAACAGGATTTGATCAAAGGATGTAGGGTAGGGTGTCTGGTACATGTGCGTTTGCTACTTTGGCTTTAATCCGAATTGATTCTGCAACATATTTTCACTTCAGCCATCAGGTTTTTCTGATCAATCGGCTGAGACCCAGGCGAAGGATATTGCTATCCTGAAATTGCTCCAATTGTTCTCGGCTTCTCCTGAACAATCGGCTGGATAACCGAAGGATTAGGAGGAGACCAGTACTGTATTGGGATCTCAACAATATGAGAATTTCCTTGAACTGGCTGTCCAGTTGAGAAACCCTGATTTGACTGGCTTGGTTGTGGAGCAATCGGCTGCTGCACGTACTGAATGTTTGAGAGATCCAGGATGGATTGTTGGCATTTCTTAGCGTCACTACTAATGACACTGAGTTAGCATGAACACCAAGACTTGCCAGAGGTAAATCTAAATGATCATGAACGAATCCCCAAGCGCACAGATAAACCATTGTAGCATTTCCCCAAGGAAGGAGAATATTCCAAGGGTATCGTATCCGTGGAAGGCAATGGCAGATATCATAGACTTATGCTTTTGCACTGAATGTAAACCAAGAGATAGATATAGGAAACAACAACTCCAAGGCAGGGGTAAGATAAAGATATGATAGGGTAGTGTGACACACACTCAGATCTACCTCTACTCTAGTACACTACGACATAGGGGAACATACGAGTTAGCTCTAGGTTCTTATGTACTAAACATACAAAGCTAGAAGATACAAGAGATAGGCATGAAACATTCCATGAGAGGGTAAGGTTCAGCACCCAGGTACAAACGGGGAGATAGCCCGCGACGACTAGCACTCTACGAAACTATACTTTAGACTCCTACAACAATACCCAGCGTAGAGGGTTCCAAAGGGTCCAACAGCTGTCGCCACTGCGGCCTACCTCAATCGTTACGGGGGGCATGCTCATAACTAACATAGCCACACAACCCAGGCACCATGCCTGCATTGCTGCTAGACTTCACCCGGCCCGGGCTATTGTGACCCAGGGTGAGAGCCACTAGAAGACTGGTCAACTTAGACCGAGTACCATAGCTTGAACACAAACCTCATGCAACACTATCATGCCATCTAACAAGATCAACTAAGGCTAGACATATGAACGGATACGAACTCTCTTATGTCTAGTCAACAAGATCAAAGGGTCGTGTTCGTGAAGAACACGAGCCTCTAACTTATGAACAAACACATAAGGAATGAGTAAATCATCCTTCAAGTGGATCAAAAGGTAGTGTTCATGAAGAACACAAGCCTCTAAATGATGAACAAGAGATGAACTCAAGGACATATCAATCATATGATCCACCATGACTTTATATGAAAAAGCTGAATAACTGAAGTAGATCAAAGCCATACAAAGAAATAAAGATAAAATAAAACTCATACCTAGACTCCAAAGTAGACTTGGAACCTGAATAAGAGCTACTCTAGCCTACCCCCTAGCCTTGGAAACTAAAAGTGAGAGGAGAATGAGAGAGTGGTGTGTGAGAAATGGGAGCCCCTCCCCTTCTATTTATAGGCAAGGAGGAGGCTTGCTTCGGGGCTCAAAGTGCCTCAACTCACCCGGGGATGCAGCCATGAACCAATGAGAGAGTGACACGTGCAAGGCCGAGATGAACTGACCCTAGGTCGGTTCGGCCGATCCTAGGGTCGGCCAAACCCCTACGGCGGCCATCTCGGTTGTGCTTTCTCCAGGTGGCTGACCAGTGGGCCCTTTGATCCTTCCCCCGTGCATGCCTCGTTTTGGAATCCAAGGTGGGCCCTTTGATCCAAGTGAGGTCCTTGTGTCGCTCTCTGATTCGTCGGTGAGTTCCTCCCTTGGATCAGTGACGTGGATTGCCACGGGTTTCCTTGGTGGCAGCCACCTCCACAGCTAAGTTGGCATGGTTCTTCCATAGAAGGTGGGTTTCCATCTCTTTTCATGCTTATTTCACCTACATACAAATAATCTCCAAGGACAAGTGGAACTACATTATTCAAACCAAAATGCAAGTAAATAATGCATATGCCTCCATTAATTTGAGAATATTGATGGCTGAAAGTAGTACTTAACAGCCGTCAACATGGATCGCTCTTGATACTGAGGTGTCGAGAACAAAGGAGGATATGTCATTATTTCCACGAGTGCAGATTGATACATGGCTTCATTGTATTCCTCTTGGAGTTTAGCAACCAAACTTCTTACTGCAGATGCTTTCATGTTTGGACTCATCTGCCCCTGTGCCATCTGGTGACTCACGATCGGCTGATTAGCCAAAAATCCACCATATGCATTTGGCTGAGGTGTCATCTCTTGAGTTTTCTGAATTCTCTGAGGAGCAGGTAGTGGCTTGACCATATAAGTGTGTAGGGGTGATACTTCATAACTCTGCTGACTCTGGGTTTTGTGATCATAGAATGTGAACGTAATCCCTTTGTCATGCTGAAGAGCAATACCGACCAAGGTATTGAACTTTGCTGCATAAGGGCCGGTAGATTTGAGCATTGTTGTATTCTCTTGTCTCTGGCTTGACTCTGGTGCAGAATTCGTAGGCATCCCAAATGTTATCAGCTTCCCATCTACCATTTCTTTCTGGTGGGAATCTTAGTGCTGTAGGAGTAGGTGTTACGAAGGCTTGAGATCGTGGCTGACTAAACTCCCCCATAGTTGTTGATGGCGGCATGGTACAAGGAGGAGTTGTCGTGACGATGCTAGGAGTAGAAGTTGGAATCGGCTAAGAAACTGGCAACACCTCATTGAACCTCTTGTTGGCAATAAACGAGAAAGTCATGTCAGGTTAATAATATGTTGGTCCCTTGAATGAGCTTATGACTTCTTGCCCAAGAACCTCTTTCATGGAATTCTGCACTGAATTATTGAAGACAGAAGATTGATCGATCAAAGCATGATGCATAGCTTTTGTCATCATGTCTTGTAATTTTCCAGGTTCGGCCTGCACTATCATCTATGTTGGCCTCAGAAGAGGAACCTTCCTTACTGGCCCTTCTTTGATGAGGCTGAAGCTGCCCATCAAAAGGCAACCGTATTCTACCATGCAATTCTCGTACTCGGCTTTGTCAGTTTCCTTAAGTTGATCCACAGTAATTGGTTGTATGTTGTCCACATGCACATCTTTAGGCTTCGAGATCTCCTTAGTCATTGTTCATGATTCTTCGGGGGCATGCCAAGATGTGTTGATGCAAAAAATAGAAAGTTCTTCACGGCAACAAGTAACGGATCCCCGGGATGTAACAAGGCGTGCCAGCCGACCTGGCCTGTTGATCGGCACGGAAGAGAGTAGAATGTTAAATATGGGTTAATCGGCTAGAGAACCGATGAGAGTCTTCCACGTGGGCACAATGTAATAGTCGGATCGGCCGATATGAGAGCAGCGAGATCGACCGATCAGCCGAAGTGCAAGTATGTTCAGAACGGCTAGATCAGCCGATCTGGTGACGTCAACAGCGAGACGGATCTGGATCGGCTGTGGGATCGGTATGATGATGATGCAACGAGCAGTAGCCGACACGATCGAGCCTCGAGCGGGATAAATTGGTGATAAAAGCTAAATAAAAAAGAATTGGTACGAAACTTGCAGATCTAGCTGATATTGGTAAATTCTGAATGAATCTAGACGAAAGCACAGCGATGCACCCGGAGGTTAAAGCCAAGAAAGTACACGGTAAAGCGGTACTCACAAGCCTATCAGAGGTCGATCGATGCAGCTCAGCGAACTCGAAGGACGGTGCTTGAATAAACAAGAAAACAAGAAGAAAGAAACTTTTGGCGAAGTCACCGAGTTGAAAGTTAAATTGCAGGAAAAGTAAAGGTTTTGTGTTTGTTGGTGTGTATAGTTTTCTCCGACCACGCAGGGTCGCTATTTATGCCCTGAGAGAAACTAGACTTCTAGTCGATGACGACACAGCTTACTCAGCTCTAAAGAAATTACAACTGCTAAAAATAAACAACTCGTGCAAGAGTCAGACTCGCTAAACTAACTTTGACCCGTCGTCAACTGATCGTTGACCCGCCTTAACCTCCTTGTCTTCCTTGGCGTATCCTTCCCTTGCCGCTTTCTTTCCCTTAGTCGGCCGATCCCCTTCTTTGATCGTCGGCTGGTCTTGTTGACTTTTTTCTCGATCGGCCAATTTGAAATCGGCTGGTTGCTCATTCTTTTCTCTATTTTATCGACTCTGTAGCTTTCCTGGTGCCTCTTCGCCTCTTACTAACATGTGTCAAAAAATGGTGTCAACACAAAGATATTGGACACGCACTTTCTGATGCAACCTGGGTGAATTCCATGCACGAAGAGCTTGAAAACTTCGAGTGGAACCAAGTCTGGGTGTTAGTTGATCCACCTCCAAATTGTCGTCCTATAGTTACCAAGTGGGTGTCGAAGAACAAGGAAGGTGAGAATGGGATGGTTGTGAGGAACAAGTCTAGGCTTCTTGCTCAGGGGTTTAATTAGAAGAAGGGGATAGTTTATGAAGAGACATTTGCTCATGTGGCTAAGTTGGAGGCAATTCGGATCCTTCTAGCCTTTGTTGTGGCTAAAGGGTTCAAGTTGTTCCAAATGGATGTGAAGAGTGCTTTCTTGAATGGGGTGATTGAGGAAGAGGTGTATGTGAAGCAACCACTGGGGTTTGAGAGTGAGAGATACCCACACCGTGTGTAGAAACTCCAGAGAGTGCTTTATGGGTTGAAACAGGCACCGAGGGCTTGGTATGGCAGGTTGAGAGGCTTTTGCTGTGTAAGAGGTTTGCGATGGGCACAGTAGATAAAACCTTGTTTCTCTTTAAGCATGGAAATGACCTGTTGATTATACAGATTTACGTGGATGACATAATCTTTGGTGGCTCCTCCCATGACCTTGTTTCCATGTTTGCAGATGACATGAGCAGGGAATTTGAGATGTCTATGATGGGCGAGCTGCAGTTTTTCCTTTGGCTCCCTATCAAGCAAGTCAAGGATAGGACCTTCGTACACCAGAGCAAGTACACCAAGGACATGCTGAGGAAGTTCAACATGAATGATGCAAAGCCCATGTCAACACTGATGAGTACGACTACAGCTCTGGATGCGGACGAGGATGGTGAACCAGTGGACCAGAAAGAGTACCGGAGCATGATCGGCTCCCTCCTCTACTTCACAGCGACTAGGCCTGACATACAGTTCAGTGTGTGTCTGTGCGCTTGTTTTCAGGCTTCACTGAGGACTTCACATCGGCAGGCCATCAAGAGGATTTTTAGGTATTTGCAGTACACTCCTGAGTTTGGTCTTTGGTATTCTACCTCCTCGACACTCACACTTCACGGATTCTCCGATGCTGACTTTGTTGGGTGTCGTGTGGCGCGCAAGTCTACCTCTGGTTCTTGCGAGTTTCTCGGTTCCTCTTTGGTCTTTTGGTCTTCCCGTAAACAGTCAAGTGTAGCCCAATCTACCACAGAAACCGAGTATGTTGCAACCGCGAGTTGTTGTTCCCAGCTGCTTTGGATTTCCTACACTATGAGAGACTTTGGTGAGGAGTGTACCCAGATCCCACTTCTTTGTGATAGCACCAGTGCCATAAGTGTAGCCAAAAACCCAGTGCTCCATTCCAGAACAAAACGCATAGAAGTAAGGTACCACTTTCTCAGGGACAATGTTGAGAAGGGAACCATAACGTTGAGCCATGTCCCTACCCAAGACCAAAAAGCAGATATTTTCACAAAACCACTTGACCAAGATACCATTGCTCATTTAAGGGGAGAGCTTGGTGTGTGTTGTCCTTTTTGAGTTGGTTCTTAGGAGCTCACTTTGTAGAATATGTATCTTATATGTTTACTTTGATCTATAGCGTGCATGTTTCTTTTTGTACCATGGTAGGATAGCCATCTTTGTATCTTGATGTATAGTTTTGCATTGCATTTTGTATCATATGCATTTTGTAGGAATGGCTTCTCCTATATACATTAATCACTATGATATGCTATGTTTGAGCTTGTGGATGTGCTTGATTGATATTTGGGATGATAGGCTATTCTCTTGATAGTTTGGTTGTATATTCATTTTGAGATAGCTTGTCTTTGACAAAAATGCTAATTTGCTCTTTCTCAAGAGTAGAGGATTATAGTGTGCTCATTGTGTGCTTTGAATGGCTATATCATGCTTAGATTATGCTGGGATGCATGTTTTTATTCGATGGGCCAAAGACCATTTGTCATGATGGATGTTTAGCCCCTTTTGCGCATCTTGGAGGAGCATAAGCTTCTTTTTGCCACAAAGGCATTTCATGTACCATTAACTTGTTAATTTGAGGAAAAAGAAGAAGAAAAGGAAATGAAATGAATATGGAGTGAAAAATGTCCTCCATCATGTCTTTATGCCTTATTCGCTACATTTTCATAAAAATGGGTGCTAAATGGTAGCTTTGACTCCATGGCTTTGACATGACTTGATTGTCTTGATGGGTGTCCTCCATGATCACTTAATTAAAATATGTTGTCCTCGCATGATCTTTGAGTGATTTAGTTTATTTTGAGCTCATTTTGTGCATGTGTAGGACTTTGCTCATGAGAGGAAATTTTTCCCAAAAAATGCTAATTTTAACCATGGCTTGATCCTGTGTGTATGTCACTGAACATTCTTGATAGCAATGCTTTATCGAACCTTTGTCAAGTCTAAGTGGTTCATTTGCTCTTTCCTAGCAAATTTTATGGCTCTATGTCCATTTGAGAAGCCTTCAGTAGAATTTTTTGTAGAAATGCCTTGATTCATGCATTGTCAACAAGGGGGAGAAGTTTGAGTATGGAAAAACTTGCTGCATACATTTAGAGAGTTTTGGTGGAATTCCAGACGAAAAATGAGCATGTGCATTTCCCAGATGGTCATCGGTCTGACCGGTGTGGGCACCAGTCTGACTGGTCTAACGATTTGTTCCAGGTATGGTCATTGGTCTGACCGGTGCTAGGACCGGTCTGACCGGTGTGAACTAAAAGCTCTATTCTTCTAGGTAAGGGGAGAAGTTTGCATGGTTGGGTTCAGGGGGAGTTGCATTTGCTCAGGGGGAGCTGCATGTGTTCAGGGGGAGCTCCTTGTGTCGTCTGAGTTCTTGCTTTGGTGGTTTGCTCCATGTGAGCTTTGGTTTTTGTCTCGATTGTGTTGAGCCGTTTCCCTTGCATTAGGGGACCGAGAGTTTGGATTGCAAGTGATTAGGTGTTCGTGTTGTTTGGTTTTTGGATCACTTGTTTGGTTTGTTTTTGTTTCTCTTTTTTTTTCCTTTTCATTATGTATGGGTTACTATGTGTGTTGTCAATGCACTCATTAAGGGGTAGATTTAGGACCAGAGTGTCCGACGGTCAGTGGATGGCCACTCCTTAGTGATGAGTGATTGACAATGTTGTGTGGACTGACGCTATGCTCTATCTTGTGGATGTAGGCTGCGGCTTGATTTGCGTTGGTGCAGGTGCAGAACAAGCGCAAAAGGTCTTAGCCTTGCGGGGCCTCCGAAGGACTAGAGGGACAAGTAGGCTTGGTTTGATGGACCTGGTGGCTAGACGGGATCAAGTGCGAGTCACATGGTGCGAGAAGAGCAAGTCGAAGTCGAATGGTGGGTTCGTTGGTTCATCCGAAAGCCAACATCAAGTCGGGGCGAACGTGGCGGCCAAGTCGAGGAGCTCGGCGTGAAGGCTGCACTAAGCTTGTGGGGTTTGCAGTGGTTCACCAGAAAACCACTGGGTTCCTTGGTTGCGCCACAAAGCCAAGTCCGAGTGGTCGAAGGCTCGAAGCTGCATCGGGCCGGTCTGACCGGTGGGCCTCACCAGCCTGACCGACGTGGACCGGTCTGACCAGTGGTGGACACTTGTCTGACTGGTGGCGGCCGAGGAGTGTCGGGTGACTCGAAACGAAGGACACATGTTGGGATCACAGGCTTGGCGTCGAGGATACGCAAGGTGCGGTTGCTGGGCGTCCGTCGGATGGAAAAGCTGTCAAGTATCCTAATTTGCCCTTCAAGGGGTATGTATCGCCTAAGGGCATTTTAGTCTTTCGCTCCCACCGATGGACCTCATATATAAACTAGGTGGAAGGGTGTTGGCAGCCATCTCTTGGGCTTTAGGGTTTTTATTTCCTCTTAGCAATTTCTCTTATGAATTTCCTATTTTCTCTTAAGACTAGCCTGACAGCTTCATGGTGAGATCTTTAGAGATGGATGGATGTTAGGGAGGCAAGCTACACCTTGTATGAATCTTTCCTTGGATGTATAGAAGGTTCGGCGTGCTTCCTCAAGTGTTTTTGGTTGCCTCTCCCGTTTCTCTTTTTGGTGATTTTCGGAGCTCTTTTTGGAGGAACTTTTGGAGAGGGATTTGGGGCGGATTTCTTTGGGTTTGTTTGTGGAGATCACACATGAGTGCCTTGTGCCTCTTTGCTTGGTGATTTGGCTCCACAAACTCCACAAAATCCACTTGAATCGGTGACTTTTTGGATGAACTTGTGGATGAACCATTTAGATCTTTGACTTCCGATTCTTTGTGTTTTAGTGGATCTTTGGGGACGATCTTTTAGGCAAGGCTTTTCCATGAGGTGTTACACCTATCCCCAAAGTATTGCTTGAATCCGTGGAGTGAATCGGGAGATCGGTTGATCAGAAGGAAGGGGTTGACCCGCGGGTTGGAATTTTTTCGAGTGCCCAAGCAGGACCGGTCTGACTAGTGCAAGCCTTCGTGGGCAACTCAGGGGAAAACTTGACCGTGGGGTTTGTGTTCATCCAGGGAAGGTTTTTTCTGAAGTTTTGTTGCGCTTCTTTCTCAGGAGTTTGAGTTCTTGCACTTGTGGTTGTCCTCCCCTTGACTGGCCTGACTGGTACAGGGCACCTGCCTGACCGGTGCCAGGGGTGTCTGTGGAAAATCGTCGTGCTGCTCAGGTGACCCGGCTAGGGGTGTGTGGGTGACCCGATTCGTCTGTGTGTGGTGTCAGGTGACCCTGTGGTGTGTTTCGGGTGACCCGACCAGGACTGGTCTGACCGGTGTAGTGTGTTGGTGCTCGAGTTGTTTGTTCCGCTGCGTTCTCGAGGAGGTTTGATAGTAGATTGCTAGTTCCTAGGTCCATTAGCACTCTAATAGCTTTGTGGATTTGGCTAGCGAGGTGTCGAGGATCTTGGAGTTGCGTTTGGGACCATATGCCAAGTTCGACTCTTCGAAGAAGAATTTTTATCAGCTCCCATTCACCCCCCCCTCTCTGGTCGCCATTCTGGTCCTTCGGCTTTCCATATTTTTGTTGCATGCTTGGGTGACTATGGATTGGGTGTGACCTTTCATGTACCGCATTGAACTTAATAGATGAAATTACTTTTGATTGCGAATGATCTCAACCCTTATCTCTTGTTCTTGTACTTGTTTCAGTGGGCCAAAGGGTCAACATGTGTAGTCGCTCCTATTCAGACCTGCTCCAAGGTAACAAACTTAACACCTTCTTTATTTCCGATTGCGAATGATATCAACCCTTACCTCTTGTTCCTGTACTTGTTTCAGCGAGCCAAAGGGTCAACATCTATAGTCGCTCCTGTTCAGACCTGCTCCAAGGTAACAAACATAACACCTTTGTTTCCTTAGTTCGAATCAATTACAAGATCCTAATATGACTTGGGATCCACTGTTGCTAGATGGAAGCTACCAAGTCAATGATGCTTCTTCTCGAATAAATTAAAACAGAGGCAGCCGAGTACTCCAGAATGGGTACCAAATCCTTATGTAGTGTATTGATGAAGAGAGAGTTGATGCTCCCAATCAGGATGTGGTACAACTTCGACAATAGTTTGTTGCTCACCAGAAAGAGATATGTAGCTTGAAGAAGAAGACCGAAGAATCATAATCAACTCTGAAAATGTAGTCAGCTGAGATTAAGAGGTTTTAGAAGCTAACTGAAGATAGTGAAGACCACCTTCCTCTACTGCTTAGCAATAAAAGATGAAGAGGTTAAAATCATTAGATCAATGCTCCACTGTCTCTTGTGATTATGACCTAGATTTAGCTTTGTTAATCAATGTTCCTTGTGAGACTATTACCCTGTAATAGTTTGTGATATGTGATGAATAATATGATCATGCTTGAGAGTAAACAACAGCTTGTTTTATTGTATAAAGAAATATGTGTTGATTACTATTTTGCCAACCAGATTGGAATTATACTAAAAAGATCAGAATTGAAATAAAATCAATTAATATTGATGCACGATTAAGTTTATGTTGACCTTCAGTGGGCTTAGTCCACTTTTAAATGGGCCAAAAGTTAATTTTATTCAAATTAACGTGACATATAAGGCCGCAAATAATGTGCGTAATTGTTGGATTCGACCCAACAAAGATGGGCCCACCAGAATCAAATTTGTGCTCGAAAAAACAACTAATGGGCCCAACAAAATCTTTTTTGGGCTATCTGAACACGTCGGCTTACAGGAATAGTGTTGGGCTCAACCCAACTACAAACAGGCCAAATTCGTTTTATGACGCAAACGGTTTGTCACAATTGGCATGTCACATTAGATGCCACATCAGATTATGTCCAGCGTGGCAAAGCTACAAGAACGAAGTTATGACGATTTTCCACGTGTCATTGAACTCGTGACGCCCCGAAATAAGGTCTCATCATTAATTGCGGTTTGTGATGCTCGATTAATGATGGAGGGTTTTCGTAACAACCAGCATCATAAATCGTCGTTTATGACGAGAAACACCCTTTTTTTGCGTCACTAGTCGGCGTTTTCCTTGTAGTGGTACTTCTAATGATCTTGGAGAAATTATATTTTGCAGGCCATTAGTTGCCATTAATTTGTGTTGTGTGTGCTGTCAAACAGCTGAAATTTTCTCAGCCAATATTTAGAGAAATTTTTTGTGTTTGTGTGTTGTGTGTCCTGTCAAACAGCCAATATTAAGAGTAATTTCTTGTGCTTCTGCACCACCTGTCCATGGGCATCAGAAAAATGTACCAACTGTTATAGCTGTTATATTCTGAAGCTCACAATCAAGACATCACATCACTCAGAAGCAGCTTTAGAGGCTCATAACAATTCCAGTACATCATAAATTCAGATGCACATGAAAGGTTAAATCTTGCTCTAAAGAATGTGGTGAAAATATTAATAATAGTGAATTGAACATGAAGATTGATGCACAGGTAGAGTAAACTGTAAAATATATATTGTGAAGGATCGGATTGGCGATCTGCGAGGGGGGAGTGAATGGAAGCCGATAAAAATTCTCCGATGAGAACTTCGGCCTATATCCCGAATTCGCTACCGAAAGGATCCCGCACACAACTTGCCAAGATCATGTAGTCACTTAGAGTACTACTGATCCTAGGAGCAAGTTCTCAACCACAACCAAACACGCAAAACTGCAGCAGAAAACCTGCACGGCTTACTGCCAGACCTCCACCGGTCAGACCAGTCTACTACACCGGTCAGACCGACGGCACCAGTCAGACCAGTTCCCTGCACCGTCCAGACTGGTTGTTGCAGCAACCGCACAGGAACCTTTCCAGAAATCCTCAAAGATGTATCTAGGCACTGGAACAAAACCAACTCAAAACCAAAAAGGCAAGGGTCACAAGAAGCTTGTTGATGGTTCAATAACGCGTTAAGGTTCACTGCAAGCGCACGGATCACGTAGCTCTTTCACCTAGAGTATTCCACCAAGGTTTTTGTCAATCCACGGAGCAAGGGGAATGCTAATGCTTAACCAAGTACTAATTTAGTTGATGTAAACTTTTGAATAGATGATTAATTAAGAACTAAGGACAAGATGAAAACCAATCTAATCTAAGTTAACGAGAGGTATGAGATGCACAAGTTTAAAACCGATCTAATCTATCAAAACATGTGAACATGGTTTAACCCTTTCCCTCCTATCGTACTGTCACTATGGGAAGGTAATCATCACAAAACCTAGATGAACACAGTATGTTGATGTGATCTACGGGAGCAAGAGGCGGCCGATGCAACCCAAAAGGTATGGTAGCTAACCTTAATCATTAAAGCATCATCAACAAGGAAGTGATAGATTAAGATCCAAACAAGAGTCGCCAATTACACGACAAGGTCCATTACAACTCCATGGACAAATAATGACTTTACCCCATCAAGATGCTAGGCATGTGATGAGGACATCACCATCTCGGATATGACCACAATAGCATGTTTTTATTCAAAGGTGAACGGATTCCTTATCATCATTGTATCTAATACATTTGATGAATTGTTGCTGCACTATGATGTTTGTTGGTTGTCATTTTCAGAAATACTTACGTGGAAAAAAAGGGTGCTCAACACACATGGAAGGCATGGAGGAACAAAGAAGTTGATTGGGGGCCAAGTCCAAGTAATCCCCACGTCCTCCACCAGGCCACCACGTCTCTTTTGGCCCAAAAATGAAAAGTGATCAAGGCCAACACATTTTGGGCGCTGGATTCGGACTGCATGACTAGGCCAACTTCCAACGGACGCCACGATCACATACGAACTTTGTATGGGACGTTCTTTATATGGCTAGAAATGGAATTTCATAGAGCTTTCAATGGCAACAGTCTCATATCAATATTCCATCTAAGGCGACAGGAATCGTCTAAAAAAGTGGACGTTCAGAATCTGACAAGGTGCTGTGTCACCGTCTTTTGGGTTGTTGGCCCATGTATCGTGTCGGAGCCCATGGGGACGCATCCTAGGGTTGGAGCACGACCCCTACCACATCCTGGTCGTGCCCCTCTCCTTTCATATACCTCCATAGCCGCCACAAACAGATTGAGTTTTGTTTTGTTGAAAAGCTTAGCCATTGCTACTTCCTTGTAGACGCGTGTGTCGGCTAGACCACCCGTTCTACTCAATTCGGAACCCCAACTTGGTTACTATTGATTGGATTTCATCTCAATATCTTGTAATTCAGTACTTGTTATACTTGTTCTTGCTTGTTCTTTGGTTGCTTGCAAGAACAGGTGCCCTAGTGGCTGGTTGACGCGCTCCACAAGATCGCGGCAGCTATAGGAGGTGGTGTATCAGTTTCTAAGGCGCATCCTTGGAAAGGTTGTAGTCGGGCCATGAATGTCATCTCCTCCAATCGAATTATCCCTCCCCACTGTCATCGAAAGATCGGGAACAAACCCTAGCGGGTTCGCATCAGTTGTATTACAAACCCTAGTTGGTATCAGAGCGAGGTTTATCGGTGAGAGATTATCAATCCATCACTATTTTTTATTTCCTATTGTCCAGAAAAGCCACAAAAAATAGTAGATTAGTTTACCCGTTGTCCCATAAATCTTTTGAGCCTGTACTAGTATTGCTTAGTTAGGGTTTGTTGAGTTTTCGGTTGCATCAGTTGCATCGAGTTGCTGGTCTTAGTGTCTAGTCTTTTAGAGTTTTGAGTTCTATCATGTTTGGTCACCACGAAATCCATTGTCATCATATACATTGCTGCTGCGTTTTGGTCATCACAGATTCATCTTAAGGCCGATTTGTGTGTTTACATACAATCTGGAAATCTTATCTTATTACCTTTCCAATGGATATAGCCTTGTCTCGAAATTCATTTTGAGCATTCTGCAATTTTCTTGGAGATCAGCGATCTGCAATCTGTGTAAACTCATCTTTTTGTGCTGATTTGTCTTGTTATTCAGCAAAGGAGTAAACAATAGTGAAAAAAAGAAATAAAGAAGGAAAGAAAAAAACGAGAGAAAAAAGCCAACGAGAGAGAGAAAGTGCTGAATTTGTAGTTTTCCTTTGTGCTGTGCTAGGTGCTCTTTGTCGGGGACTACCTTTGTGCCTAGGCTCACCTCTCTAGCATGGTTTAGTCTAGGACCAGCATAGTACCACCGTTGAATGATTATCCAGGTTGCTTTTATAACTAATGTGGTGCTAATCATTCCTTGTTTCAGCCCACCTATAGCTCCACATATTCGACTACAACTTGACAGGTCTTGTTGCTGCGGCATCGATACACTATCTTCGAGGTTGCTGTCTTGTTGGTTGCCATCACCTCCTGTCTTGCTTGGTAAGAACTTGTAAGAGCTTGTTTCAAAGAAGTTGAGTTTGAGAGAGTCACAAAAAACACATCCTAGTAGCTGATAGGAGAAACATATTATTTTGTGTTTCCTGTTTTTTACTAATCATGGCAGGTGATACAAAGATTTTTGAGAAGTTGAAGCTAGACCCTCATCTTCAAGATGTCATTCAACACTTACCATTATATGCTGGTATGTTTGATCCTCATGCTTACATTGAATGGTAGCTTAAGGTAGATGCAAAATTTGATAAATATGACTTGTCTGAACATCAAATGATTTTTGCTACTTCTAGTGCTTTAACAAACTATGCTTTGACTACATGGAAACATATTTGTAGGCACAACAAAGTTCCACAAACTTGGAAAGATTTTAAAATGCTTTTTCGAGATGAATATGTTTCTGAATATTATGCTAATTGGTTGCTTCAAAAATTTGACAACTTGAAGCAAGGTAGTAGGACTGTCAAGGAATACTATCACACCTTTAAGATTCGTGTCATTTTTGGTGGATTAGAAGAATGCAGGGAAGATGATATGAGTAGGTTCATGAATGGGCTTAATTCTTAAATTCAAACTTTATTAATTAGCAAATCATAGAACAATATTGCTTCATTGTTTTGGCTTACGGTGAGTGCTGAAAAAGAAATTTTATTGTGTGCGAATACCTGCAAGAATGATGAGGCCCATAATGTTGATAATTTGTCCACTCTGCATGCTAATCAAGAGCAACAAATAGTGGAACATACTGCTGATTTGATTTTGTCACAAGATGATTTGGTTGATGTTACTTATGATAAAGAGGACTTATGCGCTGATGCTTCTTTTACTCCTATGCCACAAGCAATTAATAAGTGTGATACAAATGGTTTGGAACCATACATATATGCTGGAGAAAAGCTTTTTCAACCCATTACCTGTCCAAAAGATGAACTGAAATTGATGTATTCTCTAACTACTTTAGGTTATATTGAATTTGATATTTTTTGTGATCTAAAATGTTTACAGCAGGAACTTTTTGCATATCTTGAATTGGCATGCTTGTCGAATCATACATATCACTTTATTGGCAAGTATAATTGCAAAGGAGAATATTTTGTGCATAAAGTTTATATTTGCTCTAATCTGAAATATCCTTTTGGGCTAGAATACCATGATCAAATAGGGGGCTGCCCTAACACTAATAATGTCTTGCAAAGCTTTTCTGGTTGTTTTCTTGAGCAACAGGGTCAGCTCAAAGAAGGGGAGCAATGTTGGATGTCAACTTGCAGCATCATAGTCGCCCCGTGTTCGAACATCAACCTAAGCACCTTTGGATGCCACCGAAGCAAGTCGAGGACAACTTGCAGCCAAGAAGGGGAGAATGATGAGGACATCATCGTCTGGGATATAACCACAATGGCATGTTTTTATTATAAGGTGAACTGATTCATTATCATCATTGTATCTAATACATTTGATGAATTGTTGCTGCACTATGATGTTTGTTGGTTGTCATTTTAAGAAATACTTACGTGGACAAAAAAGGGTGCTCAACACACATGGAAGGCATGGAGGACCAAAGAAGTTGATTGGGGGCCAAGTCCAAGTAATCCCCACGTCCTCCACCAGGCCACCACGTCGCTTTTGGCCCAAAGATGGAAAGTGATCAAGGCCAACACATTTTGGGCGCTGGATTCAGCCTGCATGACTAGGCCAACTTCCAACGGATGCCACGACCACATACGAACTCCGTTTGGGGAGTTCTTTATATGGATAGAAAGGAAATTTCATAGGGCTTTCAATGACACTAGTCTCATATCAATATTCCATCTGAGGCGATAGGAATCGTCTAAACAAGTGGCCATCCTGAATCTGTCAGGGTGTTGTGTCACGTCTTTTGGGCCGTTGGCCCATGTATCGTGTCGAAGCCCATGGGGGTGCATCCTAGGGTTGGAGCACGACCCCCACCACATCGTGGTCATGCCCCTCACCTCTCATATACCTCCATAGCCGCCACAAACAGATTGGGTTTTGTTTTGTTGAAAGATTAGCCATTGCTACTTCCTTGTAGACGTGTGCGTCGGCTAGACCACCCTTTCTACTCGATTCGGAACCCCAGCTTGGTTAATATAGATTGGATTTCATCTCAATATCTTGTAATTCAGTACTTGTTATACTTGTTCTTGCTTGTTTCTTTGATTGCTTGCATGAACAAGTGCCCTAGTGTCTTGTTGACGCGCTCCACAAGATCGCGGCAGCTATAGGAGGTGGTGTATCAGTTTATAAGGTGCATCCTTGGAAAGGTTGTAGTCAGGCCATGAACGTCATCTCCTCCAATCGAATTATCCCTCCCCACTCTCATCGAAAGATCGGGCACGAACCCTAGCGGGTTCGCATCAGTTGGTATTACAAACCCTAGTTGGTATCAGAGCATAGTGCAGCAACAATTCATTAAATGTATTAGATACAACGATGATAAGGAATCGGTTCACCTTAGAATAAAAACATGTTATTGTGGTCATATCCGAGACAGTGATGTCCTCATCAGCATGGCACCGTTGAACATGGTAGACACCTCTGATGAAGATCGATCCTCACTGTCCTCCAACTCTAGCGGCGCCGTGGCAGGGCCTTAGCGTCCTCCTTTCCTTGTGACTACCTTGAGTGCTCACTCCTTCGATCAATCTCCTCTCCCGATCTCTGGATCTCTCTTTGAATTGTTAGATGTTTGATGTGGTCGACCTCAGAGGCATTTATCAGTGTCCCTAGCGAATGGTGGCATCGGCAGACACTTAGGGCATGTACAGCCCTACTATAAACCCCGTCTGTATACTGACCATTTTGCAGAAACACCCCTGTGCATCCCAGTCGACGGGCTCCCCGTCGTTTTGCGAGTCGATGGGGGAGTCCCGTTCTCCCAGGCGAACAGACGACGAACAGACGAGGGCCGGCGGCGCTGTACTCCATCGTCGCCCCAAATCGACGAGCTGTGGGATCCCGCGCGGCGAACCCCGCGCGCAGGAGATTGCCCGCCAAATCCAACTCCCATCGCCTTCCCCTATCCAGGATCCATACTCCACTCCTCCAATCTTCAGCTCCCCTCGCCGGATTTCTTCATCAGATATTTCGTCTACCGCGGCCGCAGGTAGGAAGAAGGTGGGAGGCACACCTACGACCTCGGATGCGGTGGCCCCAGCCCCAGCCCGTACCAAGGTCGCAAGGTCGGGTTGGCGGCGACGGCTCTCCCCTTCAGTCAAGAGGGCCATCCTCGAGGCCACCGGCAACGACGTCGTCGCTCACGTCATGGCCGAGCTCAAGGTCCGTCGCTGCTATGATATGCCTAACATACTGATTCATCACCTATTTGACTGAGACACATTTGCTCTTATGTTCTAGTTTCATTTCCCACAGATTAGGATTAGGATGTGCTAACTTTTGTATTTGTTTTGTTTGATTGCTCTCGCTCTTCTCGATTCCTGCAGAGTGCAACAAAGGAACAGCGGTATCAGGACGCCTCAAGGTTGACTAGGCTTGCTGGAACCAGCTTGATAATTACTAAGCCTTTTATCATAGATTGCCATGGTGCCTTTCAATTGCCTTTCAATTTCCTGAATGCATGGCATATTATGGCATTCATTCATCTTCTAATAAAAAAAGGTGGCTGAATTTTAGCTTAATTTCTCTCTATAATCTCTGAATCTGGTGAAACATAGATTCTGAGTTTATCTGAATGATTCTAAGTTCTGTTATCTGAATGGTGCAAACTGCATGGTGGCTGCCATGTTTATGGCTGCCATTATCTTCAAAAAAAGAAGATAAGAACAGAATATCAATATGCCATTTTCAGATAAGTCAATATGTTTTGAATGCTGATGCTTACTGAATGCAGTCCAGCCATGGTGTAAACTGAATGCAATGGTACCTGTAGCTAGATTATTTCTGAACCTGTATGAGAATAGATACTCATTTTTTGGTGTTCAGTAGCTAGAGGCCATATGCCTAGTGAATGCTGTCATATAGCTGAATCTCTGAAAATTAGTTCATGTTGTTTACTGAATGGTTTAGCTGTCAAATTGCCATGAAAAGATTGTTGCATGTGAACTATCAATTAAGTTTCTTTTAATTCAATTAATTCATCTATGCTACCTCTGTTCCATGTTACTGAATATGAATTGCTTATCCAAAATCTGTTGTCTGAACCTTGTTCAAAACTGAATGCATGTCACTATCTGTTATCATGGTGAAGTGTCAATGCCTGCAAATTTTATGCTTAAAGGTACAAATCAAGAATTGACACCATAGTGTTCCCTGAATTCACATGAATTTTGTCAAAGCATCTTGCCGTACTTGAAGCTACTGCAACCTTACAAACACGTGAAAACTGTCAGGACTCATATTGACATCTGACTAAATGTGAATGCTATCTGTTGCTTTCAGAATATTAAAATAAATTGTGGTCTAAGTCTTTGCTTGCTTTATAGGAGATTGTTTTAGAAGTCTATTCTGTAGTGATCTGCTAGTGTCATTTGCTGGAGCCTTTCCATTTAGTTCATGGCCCTGAAGGTTTACTTCTTCATCTGGCATGGTTCAGTTTTTGCCTTCTTGCTGGACTAGTGGTTAAGATACTGTTTCATTTCTGAAAAGTACTGATCTGTAATTTTATCTGATGCAATCATGCAAATGCTACTTGTCTCTGAATACTACTTACTGTTGTTTTCTTGTTTTTCTGTAGGACGTCCTATGCAGCTGTGCTACTTGTCTCTGAATGCAGTTTTGAACTATGTGGTGTGTAGCTGCATATGTACCTCTGTCCCATCTTGTTTGAACTTTAATCATAGCTGTGTTGCATCTGTGGTAATTGACACATGTGAATGTGAATGTGAATGCATCCCACTAGTAGTCGATCAGTTTGGTGCATGCATGTGAATGTGATCAGTTTGTGAATGTGACTGTTGCTGCATGTATCCCACTAGTCATCTATTGTCATCAGTTTTTGAATGTGAAAAGGTGTGAACGTGGTCCAGTATTATCTGTATGTGAATGTGGAACTATTATTCAATCAAATAGTCACAAAATGGTATACACAAAGCATTAAACAGCTTATAGACAGCCTCTGTGTCTATGGGCTGTACGCACTATCTGTACATCTGTCTGTACGCGTAGTTCGAGATTCTACAGACGGGTTCCTGTCTAAGGGCTGTACATGCCCTTAGGGTTCCATCATCTTGACGCTGAAGAAATGGGAGGGCGAACCGACGTCAGAAGGGGGTGGGCCGAACGGCCTTGGCCCACTTCGTCTCAGTTCGGCCCCGTCTTCCTCCACGTGGCTTCTCTCTTCAATAATACCTTCTGCTCCTTCGCATGTGGGCTTTCGACGTCATTATCCTCGTGATCAAGATAGGGGGTCTTCTCGCCTGAACGCTGGTCTTTTATCTTGGTCAACGGAAATATCTTGTCCTTGCTTCTTTGTCCTTGCCACCTTTGGAACTAAGTTCATCCTCTTGCATAGCATCCTCCGAACTCGATGCAAACTTATCCATTAAGCGCATGATTTCCTGCAAAGATATTATACTTCCAAAAGCACATGCAAAGTTGAACTTGTTACATCATTAGTACGCCTAGTGGCAGGTTAGTTCCAAATCAAAGCCAAAACCAAAGTGTAACAAGAGCTCAAGGGGTGTCATATTTGACCGCCAACAATGCTTCACAAACCAACCTGAATCTTGGCAAGAACTGACCATGGGCTACTTAGAGGAAAACCCCACGCAACCAAACGTTCACCCGAGGCAAACCCACAAAAGACCCAACATCGGTCTAACTGGTTGGCTACACCGGTCTGACCGGTCAGATCCGGGCAGCTTGGGATGAACTCCACCCGCGTGTCAACTTCAAGAATCAAATCCACCGATCTCCCGATTCGCTCCACGGATTCAAGAGAAACTTTAGGGAAGGTAGGAGCACCTCATGGTAATCTCAACCCCAAAACTCTCTCAAACAAGATGAATTGTGGATCTTGGACCACCACCTCAAGAACACGAAGAACTCCGAAAACCACCAAAATCGAAGGCCTTTCCACGGGTTTGGAGGAACAAGATCACCAAGGAAAGAGGCACAAGGTCCTCATGTGTGATTCCCACAACAAATCCTGCAAAGAAACACATCCAACACCTTCCTAAAAAAATCCCAAGAAAAGGTTCCGAAAATCCACAAAAAGAAAAGCCATGGGATTCACAAACAAATCACAAGGGAACAAGAGGATGAACTCCAAATCATCAATACATCACAAGGAAAGATTCTTTATAAAGAGGCTAGCAACCTCCCATCATCATACCCACATGAGATTTGCAATAGAGCACTAGCTAGCCTATGGAAAACTAAGAGAAGGGGAAAACAAAGGCTCAAAGTGCTTACGGTTCCAAGAGTTGGCTGCCATCCACCTCTCCAAAGACAATACATAGGTGGAGGCAAAAGACCAAACTACCCCTAGTACATGAAAGTAAGATACACGCCCGCCAAGGGCATTTTGGGTAATCGCATCAGATGTCCATCAGACGGATGCACATCAACCGCAAGCCCGCTTAGCCTCCACACAAGCGTTGCAATAATGCTGCATTCCTCCGCTTTGAAGCTTCCGGATGCACACGGCTCACACCGGTCAGACCGGTTCACCCCACCGGTCAGACCGGTCAGGTCCACCGGTCAGACTGGCCTAGTGCAGTCTTGTTAGATCCCGGCCTTCGGTTTTGGCTTTGTAGATCAACCAAGGAACCCGATGGTTTTGTGGCCAAACCACCGCAAATCCCGCGGACTAGGTGCGACCTCCACGGCAATCTCCCTCTTTACTTGACTGCCCGGCTCAGTGTTGGTTTGTGGCCAAACCAATAAACCCCGCACGCAGGCTTCGGTTGTTAGCCACTACCCTACTTTGTGTGCGTCTGAGGACCGAGGGATGGTCGCTCCTTGTACACGACTTCGTCTTGCCCTTCTTTGGCAGCATGCAGCTCGCACTTGATCCTGTCGGCCACCAGGTACCTCGAACCAAGCCTACTTGTCTCTCCACTCCTCGGAGGCCACACAGGCACAGACCTTTCGCGCTTATTCTTCATCTGCACCACGCAAATCAAGCCAGAACCTGCACCTGCAATACTAGGCCAAGATTCAGTCCACATCATGTTGTCAATCACCCTTCACTAAAGAGTGACCATCCCTCGGTCCTCGAATTCACACAAGTCCTCAGTCTCCCCCTTGATGAGTGCATTGACAACACACATAGATCACCAACATAAGGTAATAGAAGAAAAAGAAAAGAAACGAACAAAAACAGAAACAAGTGATCGAAAGCCGAACTAAAGGCAAAAACAAGATCACTTGAAGGAGAAAGTCCAGTCCCCTTAGACAAGGGCAACGACTCAACACAACAAAGACAAACAAGCTCACCATAAAGGAGCAAAAACCACCAAAGCATAAACTCAGACGACACAAGGAGCTCCCCCTGAACACATGCAGGCTCCCCCTCAGGACCGGTCAGACCGGTGACCACCTGGTCACCAAACCTTTCAAGACCATTTTGAAAACCTTCTAAATGTGCTCAGAAATGCTTTTCTCAGCCAAACTTCTCCCCCTTGTTGACAATGCATGAATCAAGGCAAAATTCGGAAAAATTCAACCAGGAGCTTTTCAAATAGACAATGGTTACCACAAAATGCTACAAGTGAGATAATGAGCAAGCAAGATAGTTTATAGTTCCGTAAAAGCATAACCATCAAGATAGTAAAGCTATATAGGCTTATGACAAAGCTATGATCAATTTGAGCAATTTTGCAAAAAATCTCCCTCTCATGAGCAAAAACCTAAACATGATCAAAATGAGACAAAGTGAACTAAATCACACAAACTTCATGCTAGGTCACATATTCTCATCAAAAGATCATTACAAACACCCACAAGCCATCTCATGTCATGTCAAAGCCACAGAGCCATGTGTCTACTTCTACAAATGAGATTTTTCATGGTAGACAACATGCTATGATTTAGCACCCAACATAAATTATGTAAAGCATAAATGACATTGTTCATATGAGAGCATAATTTTCAAGCATAGGCATTTCATTTTCAGATTTGCAAACATGGTACATGAAGTGCCTTTGCAGCAAAAAGAAGCTTATGCCCCCCCCACAAGGTAATCACATGGGCTAAACATTTATAATGACAAATGGGTCTTTGACGCCAAGTTAAAAGAACATGCTATCCAAGCAAAAATTAAGCATGACATAGTCAATTAAGCACACTAAGAGCATGAAAAGGCTTCTACTCACAAGAGAGCCTACACTAGCATTTTCCAAAAATAGCTATCTCGACATGAATATATAACAATTCTATCAAGAGCTTAGCTGCACATCACCAATCCATATAAAACATGCTCAAAAGCTCACACATAGCATAGCATAGTCATTAATGTATATAGGCGAAGCTCATCCTACCAAAATGCATATGTTACAAATGCAAACATGTCTTTGATACAAAGATGCCTATACATCATAATACAAATGCAATGCAAAATGCACAACCCAAATATGATACATATGCTACAAAGGAGCTCCCACCACCAACTCAGGAAATCAAACACACATCAAGATCACCCTGCAGTGACTAAAACTGGCTTGGTCAAGTGGTTTGGTGAAATTATTGGCTAGTTGGTTTTGGCCGGGTACATGGATCAAGGCTATGGTCAATTTCTGTCAACCTAGCTATGAGTTTACCTTCAATGTTGGTATCTATTTGATATCCAAACTAATGATCCTAACCCCCCCCCCTAACATATCAAGTTTGCATCCGCATATGGTTTTGGAATGTTTGTGTTTACACAGGATTTTAGTGCTTAAAGGAGCACTTTCAGGCAAAGTTCATAAGGCACATTACGAGAACATCGAGAAGCCCGGCACAAGTGTAGACTCGAAGTGAACATGACTCCAAAAGACCCAAGGACCGAACCATAAAGTAGTAAAACTCCAGGGACCAAAGCAGAAGATGCAAGAGCTTGCGTGACAAGTACCCTTATCTATTTCACGGAGAAAATGTTGTCAAGGGCCCACATGCAGAAGGGTGGAAATCAAGAAAAACACAAGAAGCTTCGGGAAGCGAGCCGAGGCCAAACCGGGCAAAAGTGGGCCCAGGCCGGCTGCCCTAGCCCATTTCCACCCCGGTTCAGCGCCCCCTTTGACCTAGTACCCCCTCGGGCTATTTAAAGACCCCACGCGAAGACTCACACATCATACCATTCGTCATCCACGGCCGAGGAGCAGAGAAGCTAGAGGGACACCATCTCGGAGAGGAGGGTCGTGCTAGTTGTCTAGGGTTTCCCTAGCTGACGTGGGAACCTTGAATAGAAGACCACGTCAGAGTTTCGAAGCTAGGATCGAGATCGAGGTAGGATCCCGGTGGTGATCTTGTAATCAGTCATGGTGAAGAACTAGATTTCTAGCGATCAAGTGCCTTCTTCTATGATTTTGCTCTATCTTAGTTTTGCTTCTTCTTCAATCTATTCTCGAGATAGATTGCTCGGGGTGCTCTTGTAGCCAATGTGGTTAGAGGTGCATACTGGATCTACCAAGTGGGTTCAACGTGTTCCTTGCAAGCGTGCTCTTTGGTTCACCTGCGAAGAAAGGGGGCATCGTGACAGGATGTCGATTCCTAGTACGGCGGGTGCCTTCCAAAGTTTGATCGAATGACATGATTTAAAGATGCTTTTTATGATATTCGCTTTGTTAATCTTCGTCTATCTTGTTCAGAGCTACAACAAAAGCATGATCTAGGCTCTCTAGATCGGTTATCTCTACGCTTTCTCTTGCTACCTCTTGTGTTTAGTAGATTAAATGCAAACCAACCACTCAAAAGAAAGTGTTTCTCCGCTTATTAGATTGAATCTTGCGTTACACATGTTCCACGGATTGATACCTTGGGTCCATACTCGAGGGAAAAAGAGACTATGATGATTCGTAAGCTTGCGGTGAATCGTGGTGTGTTATTGAACCATCAACAAGCCCCTTTTTCTGGTGTTGTTGCCGGGGAACAAGTAATCAAGATCCAATGTAGTATTGGATTCTAAAATATTTTTCAGTTTTCTAGTTGATTTTTCTTTTGCATCTCTTAATTTTGATCATCCTCAAAAATCAAACTAATCTAGTTTTTAACTAACCCTAGTTTGTAATTTTTCTTTTAGATTTTTGTATATTTTGTTTATTGCTAGCCCTAACAGGAGATGGAGGGCCACCTTTCCAACAAACCCAAAAATTTTGTAGATGATCCAGAAAAAATTTACAGGCAAAGCAGACGTGCAACACAAGCTAAGAAACTGGAAACTGTAGATCCAAAAGCCGAGACCGAAGGATCGTCAGAGTCTCCAAAGGAATCACCACCTCTAAGTCTGAAGGGATCAATCTCAACCGCCACCCATGGGAGAACGACCATAGCCGGAGTGCAAGATCAGGGATATATGCACCAAGGACATTGTTGATCTACCTATCCTAAACCTTCAAGACATCGGAAGGCCGTTCGAGATCAAGACCTCAACTATCTGCATGGTGCAACATTCGCCTTTCACCGGTAAAGAGGATTCTAACCTTCACCTCCAAGCGTGAATTCAACTATGTTAGACTTTCAACATGGATGGGGTGACTCAAAATCAAATGAGGGCAAGGTTTTTTCCGTTCTCGCTACTTGGAAAAGCTTTGCAATGGTTCTACACTCTACCGGTGGAGACAGTGCAAAATTGGGAAGAATTGATGAGGGCCTTCATGAAGTAATATTATTCACTAGGCAAGACTCAGAGTTTGCGCAACCAGATTGCTATGTTTGCTCAATTTCCAACGGAGATGATTGCGGAAGCTTTTGAGTGTTTCAATGAATACATGCGAGCCGTGCCACATCACAAGTTCCCGAAGGAAGACCTCGTTCAAAAGTTCTATCAATGTCTCAACATGGCTTCAAGGACAATCTTTGATGCATTGACGAGAGGATCCATCATCGAGCTTACTCCGACTGAAGTATTCACTCTATTCAAGAAGGTTGCGGATAATGATACATGGGCGTCATCCGGACGCTTACTTCTGGTTCAACCCACGGGCAATGTTAAAGGTGTTTTGCAGGTAGAAAAAGAGGAACTCCTTGAAGGGAAGATCAACTCGCTTATGAGGAGGATGGAGAAGATGGAGATAGAGAAGAAAGATTCTCAAGACCTAAAGGCTGCTGAAGCAAGATCCACATGTGAGGAGTGTGGGGAGTACGGCCATGTCCAAAGAAATTATCTAGAGGAAGCAAAGGTGCTCGACTACATGAGAAAAGGAGATTTGCCAAACCTTCGCTATGGGCAAGGTAGACCTCAATTTAATGCAAGTTCGTCCCTTCAAAATTCGGTTATGCTTCATATACAATTGAAGGACCTCATGGACGAGCAAGCTAAGATCAACAAGGATACCGTCACTAAGTTCAAGGCTATGGACAAAGTATTGGAGAATATTAATGGCAAGGTGATGGAGGTCAAAAGCTCTAACCTTTAAGTGCTCAACATGATGAAGATGTTAGAAACACAAGTGGGACAACTTGCCAGGCGCATAATGGGTAACGAAGGGAGATTGCAAGGATAACCCCAAGGTCCCGAGATGGCGAAGGCTATTCAAACTCGTTCGGGAATGGATACGGAGGACCCCAAATATCCAGCCGGAGCAAGGAAGCCTAAGCCAGCCGCCAAGACGAAAGATCACACTAAGGTGAAGGTGACCACTATTCCGGAGATCGCTACCGAAGAGCTGGTTGAAATGTTGAGTCAAGATATGAAGATGCCTCCACTAAAACCACGCTACTTCCGAGGTAAAATTGATAATCACTTTGAAAAGTTTGTGGAAGTGGTGCGCAGGTTAAGCATCAACATGCCACTCTTGGACGCTCTTCAAGTTCCAACATATTCTCCCTACTTCAAATACATACTTGCCAACAGTACGAGATGGCAACACTCGGGGTAGATCACATCAAGATGTCTGAGGAATGCAGTGTCGCTATTGCAAATCAAGGGCCTGAGAAGCAAAGAGACCCCGGATGTCCGACCATCCCATGTTCCATTGACTCATTCATGTTCGAGAAGGCATTGTGCGACCTCGGAGCAAGCGGGAATGTCATGACAAGAGATGTGTTTGAGAAGCTACGCCTACCGGAATTAGATCCTACGGCCATGTGTCTAGAGTTGGGTGACAACTCTATTCGCTATCCTGTGGGAATCGCCGAAGATGTACCCGTAAAAGTTGGAGATTACCTCATCCTCGTCGACTTTGTGGTTCTCAAGATGGGAGAAAGGGAGAAGCCGCCACTCATCCTAGGGAGGCCATTCCTCAATACTGTCGGAGCAAGAATTGATTTTGGCAAGGGAAAGATCAAGTTCGACATCAATGGCACAAGGAGCGTATTCAAGTTTCGTCCACGATTTGTGGTATGCAACATGATCAATGTTAAATATGTTCCACCTCATTGTCGCATTAGTAAGGAAGAGCCGAAGAAGAAGGAAGCTAAGGAGATCATGGAAGTTGTTGCATCCATCAAGACCAAAGAACTAAGCCAGCCTGTGAAGACCAAAAAGATGACTAAGCCGAAGAACAAGCCTGCACCCAAGCCACAGATGGTGCAGAAGTGGGTACGCAAGAATGCAATGCCACCTCAGAGCGTTGATCCGAAGTGAAGAAAAGGAGAAGTCTAGCTATAGACTATAAATGAAGCGCTTTGAGGGAGGCAACCCGTTCGTCTAGTCAAGAATAAGCTACCGGGAGGACAACCTGATCAATAATAAAAGCTACTGGGAGTGCAACCCTGAAGATTTTTTCGAGTTTCAAGTTTGTCGGTCATAGAATTTGCTACGTAAGACCTAGATATAAACTCTTAAGTGGTTGAACAAGTGTTGGAGAACCTTTTATTTGCTCGGTCGTTATATTTGGATTTTTCTATCTTAAACCAATGACACGAGCCATCCCATGATTTATTTGCCTCTTTTCCAGAAACTAGAACCAAAAATTCAGATCCTATCAGAGCTTTCCATCCTCTCCATGATGGTAGGTTCAGTTTGTTTTACATGGTAAAAACACACGAGTAGAGCCTCGTGTTGTTCTTTAATTATTTTTAACTTTTGACACATGGTAGGACTTGCGTGAACCTAAGGAATTTGATTTTTGGTTTGGTTTCACTTAATAACTACCAATTTCTCTAGAGCTAGATTTTTTCCAAGACCATTTTGATTTTATTTATTCAAAATCTCTCTCTCATGTTTGGACAGAATTAGAACCTAAACCCATAACCCCATGGTCAAGCTAGAGGAGCTTGCTATCAATTAATGAAATCAAACGATCCCGGCGCAACCAAAATAAATGTAGTCGGAAAGTTTTCGACTTACAATATTTTTGATGTCTAAAAACTCCTCTAAAAATATATTTAGACTCATTGCTACCTCTGAGTTAATTTTCAAATTTCGAAATTAGAGGAGTAATTAGCATCAAAACATGATCAAGGGAAGGTTTTTGAGTTTGATTAACATCTAATGTCCATTGATGCATCACGGGAAGGCAATAACTCACAAGCATCTTTGGCACATGCAAATGACAAGCATGGGGGGGGCAACAACACCTTGTTTTGCAGGAAATTAATGGAAGCACTTGAAGCAAGGAGGCAAGGAAGTGACATAAAGAAAAGAGGATGGGGCACAAGTTTCATCATTCAAAACAAAAGAGTGGTTCACAATAATTGGACGGTGGAATCTCGTGGAGCACGAGGGCAGAAAGAAACAAAGAGGCAAGGAGCAAGTGGGAGAAAAATGAAGGCAAACCAGGCAGGGAAGACCCTAGGCTAGCCGTCCTAGCCACTATGTGTCAGCCGGCCTGGCCCCTTTATTTGGCCCTCGGTGCTCTCCTTTCCGAGGTAAGTCACTCGTTCATTTGCAAGCTCGTGTTCTTGAATTCATAGTCCAGAGGTCTCTGAAACCACACAAAAAAATTTGTGCCTCATTACCATCTCTAAAAATCCCCAAAAAATCGTTGCAATTCTTACCATTCCATATACTTTCTTTGTGCATATTTCCACTAGCAAGAAACCACCAGGGAAGTTGTTTGTGAGTGTGTGCAGCAAGGAATCTTGAAGAAGACCATTAACTTCATCTTCGGGAAGAAAAGTTCATCATCTTCGAAGGTGCCATCATCAAGCTCTTCGTGAAGGCACTCAGTTTCCGAGTCTCCGCGAAGCATGGAGGATGATGTCGTGGCGCCAAGGAGTGACATGCTGCTCCTTAGTGGCATGACAAGCACGAGAAGCTCCTCCATGTGGTTCCCTGAACCGCGTGGACACAACGAAGAGCCGCCCGTTCCACCACGACGCTCGACACGTTTATCCGGTCGACCGCCATACGAACCCGAGCGCTCCAAATATGGCTTCATGATTCAGGCAAAGGAAGAAAAGGAGAGACTTGGTTATATTAAGGGAAGACTTGTGGCGAATGTCGACTTCGCCGATGGCGCCCTCCAAGCATTGGGATTTTATTCGGATATATATCAAATATTGAGCCAGCTCGGATGGGTACAATTTTCCGATGGAGTTGCAACAGATACTCACAAGGAGTTTGCATTAGAGATGCTCATGACTATGAAGCTGGTAATGGAGGAAGGCATGGCGTGCCTTTCATTTCATCTCAAGGATGAAGAGCAATTGGTTTCTTATGAATTAATTAGAGAGTTTCTCGGTTTCATGAAAGGCGCACCGGAGTTGGTTGAAGTCCAAGGGAATGTATTAGAGGAATTTTGGGGGATGATTTTGAAGGAAGAAAATAGGCAGAGGAACAACATCAAGAACCCTATCATTCGAGTGTTTCACTAATGGATGAGCAAGAGGATATTAGGAAGGATGAGAGAAACAAAGATCACCGATATGGAATTAAATTGGCTCTATGCAGGTTTGGTGACAAGGCAAGTCATTGACCCAACTTATATTATGGTTAATCGGTGGGCTGGTGAAGCAATCTCAGTAACCAGAGATATTGGTTCGAGATGTTACCTCACCATGATAGCTATTGCATTAAAGCCAACAATTTGGAAGAACCCAAAATTCAAGATTGTTGGGACTTCTTTGGGAATCGAATATATGAAGCATGGGAAATACATTAGTGGAGATGATAGCAAGGGATACAAGGTGGCAAAAGTTAATGTTCCTCTCCTCGATATGAGGCTGAATTATTTATTAAAGGGAAGGAAGACTGGCTAGAGGAATGACTTTTTGTGTCGGTAAAGAAGAATAAAAGAGGAAGGATTATAGAAGAAGGAATGTCCTCTGCAGCCCAAGGTGGAGAAGGGGCTTCCTATCAAGCAAGACAAAGTGCACCATCCAGTTGGATGGGACCACAATATGGAGGAATTCCAATGCCACAATATGGAGGGATCCCAACACCGCAATACAGGGGAGTGCCAATCCAAGCATGGGGGAGTGGTGTAGCCATGCCACCACCACCTCCATCATATCATCAACCGTCCTACGTGGTGCCAAATGCAGCATTTGTGGCACCCTATGGAAACATGCCTCAACCTCAACAAGTACGGCCATCATTGGAGCTTTCGCATGAAGGAATATGCAAAACATTCAAGCCATCCGGACTAATGTAGATGAATGTGAAGAAGGGACTGCAAATATGGCCTATAAATTGGGTCGCCTTAACATAGTGCCACCGGATCAATTTCAAGGAGGACCGACGCAACCATATTATGAGAAAGGATATCAGCAACACCCACCACAAGAATGAAGAAGACGCCACAAATATAATTCTTGCACACTTGTTTTGATTTTTCTTTTCCTTCTTTATTTTTCAGCTTGTGTGCGAGTTTGTGTGTGCGTAGCATTTTCTATTTATTTATTTTCAGCATGTGTGTGGTAGTAGTAGTCTTTATTTCCGATCACCATGAATAAATTTCACTACCTGCTTATGATCTTTGGTGAGGATGGAAATTTATGCCATGTTGATATATGATGACCATTGCCACTTTGCTCATTCTTATGCTTGTTTTATGCCTGATTAAGCTAATGCTTTCTTTAATATGATCTAAATTTAATTTAATACTAGCTTAATCTTTTGTGCAGGTTAAGATAACTTGCAACCCATAGTATTTTTCTTTGCTCTCATTTTTAAATGGATTAAAGATCATTTATTTTTGTTGTTCTTAAAGGTAATGCTAACCTTGTCATTAATAGCACTTGCATTTGGCTCTACCTATCCAAAGCCTTATATTCACTTGAGTGCAAAACCTTAGTTTCAAAGATTTATTTTTGGGTGCATTGATTCAAGACTTGACTTCTCTGGTTCAAAACTAATAAGCTCGTCATTCCGTTTTTGCATATCTATCTTATTGCTAGCCTTTTCTATCCGTGCATTGCAAGTTTCCACATCAAAAATTTTGCAAACCTCGCCGGATATCCACCCACAAACCCAAATTATCTCTTTTTGTCTTTACCTCCTTGACCACAACCCAATTCTTGAGTATGGACGATTATTTCGAGAAAGATCACAAGGAACAAGGTGCTACAAAGATTGGAGTATAATTTTGGGAGACCTTCAGGATGACATAAAGGTTGCGTGAAGGATCCTCAGAAGATTTCAAGTGTTTCTCTCCAGGAAAATATAAGATTTTTAGTACCTACCTTGGCACAAAAATTTCGTTATCTCTTTACCTGAGGACGTGCAATCATCTAAGCATGGGGGTGAGCTGCCAAGAAGGTAGGTACTAATGTAGTCTAGAGTTCAGGGGAGTATAAAAAAGAGATAAGAAAAAAATGATGAAGAAAAATAATAATAATGTGTATAATAAAAAAATAAAGCTCCTCGGTTCTCTAGATGCATTAGGAATTTCAAGAGGATTCAAGATCAAGACCCACACTCATTTTTCCAACCATGTGCAATTCGATAACGAGGACTTCGCTTCTGCCTCGGGATCACTGTTTTGCCATTTGCACATGTCCACTTATCTCAAAAAGTGTGTTCATCTCTCCCCCTTCTTTCAAAACATTATTTTTCAATGACCTTTTTGATGAGGCTCGGTAATTCCATGACAAGCTTGTCTTGTTTTGATAATATCCTGATTATAATATCTTCCTAGGATTTACTGAGAGACATGGGTACCCCTAGGTCCCCACCGACTAGTGTCCCAGAGGTCCCTGCCAAGTGGACCCGACCTGCCAGAAGCCCCACCGACCTGCAAGTGGGCCCGAAGACCTTATCCACAAACTTGACGACCTCGGGCGACCTTATCCCGATCCCGGAGGATCCGCTGTACTTGGAGTGCAAGGAAAGCAGTAGCATGCGGCTCGGTGCCGCCAGTAGGTCCCAGTATCATGGGATACTCCTTGTAATCTAGGAGGATAGCCTTCCAACTTTTAACCGACCCGGATACGGGTCCACCGACCTCGAATGGAAACCCTAGCCTGCTGCCCATATAAGGCAGCCTAGAGCTCCATTCGAGGGGACACCTTCATCTCTCTCGCATAATCCACCACCAAGCTAGACGTAAGGTTTTTCTCTCCGGAGCCCTGAACTAGTCTAAACACTTGCGCCCCCGTGTTCTTCGCCATACTTGCCGAGTTCCGAGTTCGCCACGTGAACTACCACCTACGCTCTTAGTTCCCGATCCTCTCCATGATAGAGGCGGAGTGCCCGATCTTTCGGTGAGTGGAGATAACTTCGATCTTGTGGGAGGCGACCCTCACGATCCGACTACGACGAGCGAGACTCGAAGCGCCAATGCAATCGCTGAACCAACTCCCGATGGTTACCAACCTTGCCGGCGCAAGATCAGCCTGATCACGAAGATCAATTCCTGTACGCAATCGAAGAACAAACAAGAATCTGAGGCGAGCAATCTTAATATCACTCGAAGGTGGAGTTCTGAATCACAGAGGACAGCACGTATTTGTGCGTGTTCTGGTGTAGCTAAAGCTAGATGTAAAACAAAACTCGAGTTGTAAATGATACAGGACACTGACTAATAAAGGGGGCGCAGCCCCTAGGGGAGGGGCGGCCAGCAAAGGGGCGTCGCCCCTAGCGTCGTGGGTGCGGGGGTGCAACCCTAGGCACCCTCTTGGGCCAGTCCTAGGCGCCCACGCACAAAGCCTCCTGTTGGGCCAGCCTTCAGTCTTCTGGGCCTTCATTCTTCAGCATCATGACGAAGTTAAACTCTCTTGCACGGACCCGAGTAATTGGCCCAGAAGGTGGCGCTGAAGAAGGTGCTGCTGGCGCTGGAGTAGGAGAAGGTGTTGCTGGTGTAGATGTACTCGTGGTGTCCTCATCATCCTCCCCTTCTTGAACATAAGTCGTCCTCGATGGCAACTCCTCATCCTCACCCAGATATGGCTTCAAATCTGTCACATTAAAACTAGTGGAAACACCAAACTCCGCAGGCAGGTCAAGGATATAAGCATTATCATTAATCTTGGTTAGCACTTTAAAAGGACCAGCAGCACGAGGCATTAATTTAGAACGGCACAAAGTAGGAAAACAATCCTTTCTCAAATGCGTTGCATACACAATCTGAAAAGGGCACATCTTTGTAGAGGAATGCGTTGCATGATTATAAGCAAACTCAACATGGGGCAAGCAATCCTCCCAACGTCTCAAATTTGTATTTAAAACAGCCCTAAGCATGGTTGACAAAGTTCTATTAACCACCTCAGTCTGCCCATCAGTCTGAGGGTGATAAGTTGTGCTAAACAACAATTTAGTTCCCAATTTATTCCACAGAGATCTCCAAAAATGACTGAGAAACTTAACATCACGATCAGAGACTATTGTATTTGGGATACCATGCAAACGAATAATCTCTCTAAAGAACAATTCAGCAATATTGCTAGCATCATCAGTCTTATGACAAGGTATGAAATGAGCCATTTTGGAGAATCGATCAACAACCAAAAAAATGCTATCCCTCCCCTTCTTAGTTCTAGGCAATCCCAAAACAAAGTCCATAGAAATATCAAGCCAAGGGGAAGTAGGAACAGGCAAAAGCATATACAAACCATGGTTGTTCAACCGTGACTTAGCTTTCTGACAAGTAGTGCAGCGTGCAACTAGGCGCTCAACATCAGCACGCATCTGGGGCCAAAAGAAGTGGGCAGCCAACACCTCATGCGTCTTGTAGACGCCAAAGTGTCCCATGAGACCGCCTCCATGCGCTTCCTGTAACAGCAAAAGACAAACCGAGCTAGCTGGAATACACAGCTTGTTAGCGCGAAACAGGAACTTGTCCTGTATGTGAAATTTGCCCCAAGGTTTGCCATTAATACAATGGGCAAAAGCATCTTTAAAATCAGCATCGTCGACATATTGATCTTTCACAGTTTGCAAGCCAAAGATTTTGAAATCTAACTGTGACAGCATGGTATAGCGACGAGACAAAGCATCAGCAATAACATTGTCCTTCCCGTTCTTGTGTTTAATTATGTAAGGAAAAGACTCAATGAATTCTACCCATTTAGCATGATGACGGATGAAGGACCGATTAGGCGAACCAGAGAAGGGGGGAGTGAATGGGAGCCGATAAAAATTCTTCTCGAATGAGATGAGAACTCCAACAAGACGAACACGGCTTCCAACTCACGTCTCCGACCCAACTACCCAAGTTGGCCAAGACCACGCAGCCACTGGAGTGCTACTGGTCCTAGGAACCAACACTCAACCCTGCGAGCCAGAACTCACCAAAACACACAGCGGAAACTTGCACGGATTGCTGCCTGTGCTACACCGGTCAGACCGATGACCTGCGCCGGTCAGACCGGTGACACCGGTCAGACCGGTGGACAGAGCCGGTCTGGCCGGTGGCTACAGCAGCCGCACAGCAAACGTTCCAGGAAGCCTCAGTGACTCCTCTAGGCCCTGGAACAAAACCACCTTCGAAACACAACCTGGAAGGAAGAAGAACCCCTCACAAAACCTAGCAAAACAACTCCAAACACGCCAAGAACTGATCAGCAGGACCACGAGACAAAACCACACTGACAAGGCTGTTCCCCGAGACAAAAACCCACCAAGGACTGCTCGGGATGAACAGCGCCCGCGAGTCAACTCCCCCAAATCCAACTCCCGATCTCCCGATTCGCTCCACGGTTTTGCACAAGACATTGGGGATAGTAGGAACACCTCATGGGTACTCCATAGCCAAGATTTGGTCCACCAAAACTTGTCAAATCAAGAGGAATCGAAGAAATCCCACCAAGAACGCCTCTAACCCTAGAGCCACGAAAACCCCAAAATCGAGCCCCTTTGCTCACGGATTTGGAAGGGAAATCAAAGGGAAAAGAACCATGAAGGGTTCATGCATACATCCCCTACCAAATCCCAAAGAGAAAGGTCTCGAAATCGCTCCAAGAAAATCGCCAAGAAAGGGCTCCGAAAATCACCAAAAAGGAGAAACGGGAAAGACACATCCAAGCCTTGAGGAACCACGCCGAATCATCTATACATACCAAAGAGGTTCATACAAGGTCTAGCTTGCCGCCCGATCATCCTTCCCTCTCACAAGATCTCACCATGAAGCTCTCAAGCTAGTCCTACGAAAATCCTAAGAAAATAGGAAGGAAAATAGGAAAACCAAATGAGCTAGGGTTCCAAGAGATAGCTGCCATCCTCTCACCCCTTGGGTTATATGGAGGCAACCGAAAGACTAAAATACCCTTACTAGCTAACTAGGGATACATGCCCCTCAAGGGCGAATTCGGAAATCTTTGTCTTCGCTCCATCGGACGGATGCCCAGCGACCGCAAACTTGCTTAGCCTCGACGCAAGCCTTGCGATCCCGACGCGTGTCCTCCGCTTCGAAGATTCCGGACTGCGTCATCGCACACCGGTCAGACCGGTGCTCCTCACCGGTCAGACCGGTACCCACCGGTCAGACCGGTCTGGAGCTGCTGCACCTCCATCTTCGGTTCTTCGGTCTTGGCTTTGTGGATCAACCAAGGAACCCAGTGGTTTTCTGGTGAACCACTGGAAACCCCGCAAACTCGGTGTAGCCTCCGCCAATCACCACTCATGACTCGGCTCCCACGTAGTCCCGGCTCGACCTTGGTTTTGAGGCTCAGCCAAGAAACCGTCCATGACTTCATCTTGTCGTTCTTGCCACCATGCGGCCCGCACTTGACCCCGCTGGCCACCGGGTCCCTCGAACCAAGCCTACTTGTCTTCTCCACACCTGGAGGCCTCCCCAGCAACGACCTTTCGCGCTTGTTCTTCACCTGCACCTGCACCAGTCAAGCCGCAACCTGCACCTGCAATACTTAGCCAAGAATCAGTCCACACCACGTTGTCAATCACTCATCACACCAGGAAGCGACCATCCACCGGTCCTCGAACGACACCTGGCTCTCAATCTCCCCCTTGATGAGTGCATTGACAACACACACGTTTTGGTAACCAAGAGAAAAGGAAAAGAAAAGAAACGACTAAAAGAAACTCCAACAAGCGATCGAAAGCCAAAGAAAGGCAAAGAGCAAGATCACTTGAAGAAGACAAGTCTCGGACCCCTTAGGCAAGGGCAACGGCTCGACACATCCGAGACAAAAAATGCTCAAGCAAAGAGCACAAACCATCAAACCAAAGCTCGAAAACCACAAAGAGCTCCCCTGCACACATGCAAGCTCCCCCTGAACCAATGCAACTCCCCCTGGACAAATGCATGCGAACCACTTCACGAAACAGAGCAGCTGCAACAGCTCAGCTCTGACTGGTCAGACCGGTCGAAACCACCGGTCAGACCGGTGCTCAACATGTTAACAGGACCAGCACTCTGACCGGTCAGACCGGTGACCTCAACCGGTCAGACCGGTGCACAACAGAGCCCAAAAATGGCTCGCAACCACCTGAAAACCTTCCAAATGCATTCAGTAGGCCAAAACATGCTCAAACTTCTCTCCCTTGTTGACAATGCATGAATCAAGCCAAAAATGCAAAAAATGCAACCTAGAGCTTCTCAAATAGACAAAATTCAACATAGGATGCTACACATGTCCACATGAGCAAGTTAGATACTCTATAGCTTCGTAATGACATAAACTTCATGATCACCAAGTTTCACAACCATTGGGCGAAGCTAAGATAGAATTGAGCAAATTTGCGAAAAAACACCCTCTCATGAGCAAAGTCCTAAACATGAGCAAAACATGTCAAAATGGCAAAGCCACACAAACTTCATGCTAGGACAACCATTCTAAGCATAAGACCATCATAAACACCCACAAGCACCTCATGTCATGTCAAAGCCACCGAGCCATGTGCCTACTTCTATATATGAGACTTCTCATTGGTAGGCATCATGCAACGATTTAGCACCCAAAGCAAATTAAAATTAGCACATATGACATGGGAGCGCATTTTTCAAGCAATTTACATTTCATTTTTCAGATTTATAATTGGTACATGAAATGTCTTTGCGACAAAAAGGAACTTTTGCCCCTCCACAAAATGAAGCATGGGGGCTAAACATTCATGATGGCAAATGAGCCTTTGGCCCCATATGATCAAAATAAGCTATCCAACCACAAATTAAGCATAGCCAAGCCACAAAAACATGTCAAGATCATGTAAAGACATTTACTCACAAGAGAGCATACATATGAAATTTTCAAAAACATAGCCATCAACCATGGATACAAACCAAGATTATCAAGAGCTAAGCCAAACTAACCATAGCTTACCAAATTAGCTCACAAAGACATATATATCATTCCATGGTGAACAATGTATATAGGAGAAGCCTTTCCTAAACAATGCATATGATACAAAATGCATGCAACCTAAGATACAAAGATGCCTATACATCATGTTACATATGCCATGCCAAATGCAAGAAATGCACAAAGGAAAGCTATACATATGGTACAAAGGAGCTCCCACACGCCAACTCAAGAAATCAAACAAACACCAAGCTCCCCCCGCAAACGAGTGAAAGTTGCTTGATCTAGGGGTTTGGTGAAAATATCGGCTAGTTGTTCATGTGTGGGTACATGGATCAAAGCTATCTTCCCTTTCTCTACGTTGTCTCTCAGAAAATGATACCTCACTTCTATGTGCTTGGTTTTGGAATGGAGCACTGGGTTCTTTGCAATGCTTATGGCACTGGTGCTATCACATTGAAGTGGGACATGAGTATACTCCTCACCAAAGTCACTCATGGTGTATGTGATCCAAAGGAGCTGAGAGCAACAACTAGCTGCGGCCACATACTCTGCCTCGGTAGTGGATTGAGCAACACTCGACTGTTTACGGGAAGACCAAGACACCAAAGAAGAACCCAAGAACTGGCAAGTCCCAGAAGTGGACTTCCTGTCCAACCGACACCCGGCAAAGTCCGCGTCTGAAAATCCATGAAGCGCCAAAGAAGAAGACGCAGAGTACCAAAGGCCGAAGTCGGTAGTGTGTCGCAAATACCTAAAAATGCGCTTGACTGCTTGCCGATGCGAAGTCCTCGGAGACGCTTGAAAACGAGCGCACAGACACACCGAGAATTGGATGTCCGGTCTCGTCGCCGTCAAGTAGAGGAGTGACCCGATCATGCTCCGGTACTCCTTCTGGTCCACGTGTTCACCTTCCTCGTCCGCATCAAGAGCTGTAGTCGTACTCATAGGCGTTGCCATGGCCTTGGAGTCCTCCATCTTGAACTTCCTCACAATGTCCTTGGTGTACTTAGCTTGGTGCACAAATGTTCCTTCCTTTGATTGCTTGATTTGTAGCCCAAGGAAGAACTGCAACTCGCCAATCATGCTCATCTCAAATTCCCTGCACATGTCTTCTGCAAACCTTGCAACAAGAGAGTTAGACGAGCCACCAAAGACAATATCATCCACGTATACCTGCACAATCAGGATATCTCTGCCCTACCTGAGGAGAAACAAGGTCTGGTCGACCTTCCCCATCTCAAACCCTCTCTCAAACAGGAACCCCCTCAACCTACCATACCAAGCTCTAGGCGCCTGCTTCAACCCATACAGCGCCTTTCTCAACTTGTACACCCGGTGAGGGTACTTCTCACTCTCAAACCCCGGTGGTTGCCTCACGTACACCTCTTCCTCCAACACACCGTTTAGGAAAGCACTCTTCACGTCCATCTGGTACAACTTGAACCCTTTAGCCACGGAAAAGGCTAGAAGGATCCTGATCGCCTCCAAACGAGCTACAGGAGCAAAAGTCTCCTCGTAGTCGATCCCCTCTTTCTGACTGTACCCCTGAGCAACAAGTCTCGACTTGTTCCTCACCACTTCTCCTTTCTCTCCCTCTTTATTTTTCCACACCCATTTTGTCCCAATCGGCTTACACCCTGGGGGAGGGTCAACCAACACCCAAACTTGATTCCTCTCAAAATTCTCCAACTCCTCATGCATCGAGTTAACCCAATTATGATCAGATAACGCGTGTCCAATGTCTTTGGGCTCAAAGGTGGCAACAAAAGCAGCATGAGCGAAATGAGAATTGTTCCGAACCCTCGACCGTGTAGTATGTTCATTCATGTCACCGATGATTCTCGAAGCTGGGTGATCCACTTGCACTCGCCGGGGAGGTTCTCGCCTTGATGCTGCCTCCCCCTCAACAGCAGCTTCGCCTTGATCTGGGTTTGTCGTTGTAGGTGTGGGAGAGGGTCTATTCTCGATCGTCGTTGACGTAGTAGGTACATGTTCAGCCGCGGGCATCACACCGCCATCTTCATCATCTCCATGTTCATGCTCCTCCTCCTGAAAGATCTCCTCACCAAGTTCGTCGTCACCTGCACACTCAAAAACAAGCTGACTACGTGGCTGTGTCTCGTCGAATGTTACCTCGCAAGTCTCCACGATTTGGTTAGTTTCAAGATTGAGCACAAGAAATGCTCTAGAATGAGATGCATAACCAAAGAAAATGCCATCGACAGACCTAGCCTCGAACTTGTCCAACTTCTTCCCATTCTTCAGAATGAAGCATTTACAACCAAAGACATGGAAGTGACTCACCTTGGGTGTGTGACCGTGCATCAACTCGTAACAGGTTTTCTTCTTATGAACCCTGAGGTAGATCATGTTCGACACATGGCACGCGGTATTGACCGCCTCCGCCCAGAACCTTCTCGGAGTCCTATGCTCGTCGAGCATCGTCCGAGCCATCTGGCACAAGGTCCTATTTTTCCTTTCCACAACGCCATTCTGGGGAGGCGTATACGGACTCGAAAACTGATGTTCAAGACCCAAGTCATGGCAAAAGGTTTCGAAGCGAGAGTTTTTGAATTCCAAGCCATTGTCACTGCGGATCGCTCGTATGGCATCTCCGTGCCTCTCGTTTCTTAACCTCAAGACCAGATCTCGAACAAAACCAAACGTCTCCCCTTTCTCCTCAAGAAAGAACACCCACGCATACCGAGAGTAGTCGTCCACCACAACAAGGACATACCACTTCCCACCCGCAGATCGCACACGAGCTGGGCCAACAAGGTCCATATGGAGTAGCTCGCATGGACGCTCAGTCAACACATCGGTAAGAGGCGGGTGAGAAGAGGCTACCATCTTGGCATGCCTACACGGCGCACAAATCAACTCTTTCTCAAACCTCAACCGTGGCAATCCTCGGACCAAATTGAGTCTACTCAAGCGAGACAAAAGGTCAAAGCTCAAGTGACCCAACTTCCTATGCCACTTCCACAACTCACTCGAAGAACCAGCAAAAAAGCAACGCTCCACACCAGAAGACTGAGAGAAATCAGCTCGGAACACTTGACCCTCGGGAACGACCATGCAAACAAGATCCCTCCGAGAATCTAAAATCCGAGAACCACCAGGCTGAAACAACACCTCAAAACCCTCATCCAACAATTGGGACACAGAAAGCAAATTGTATCCAAGCGATTGAACAAGAGCAACACGCCTGAGAGTGATCTTGTCACTTACCTTAATCTCACCTTCTGACAGCACACACCCTCGCCCATTGTCCCCAAAAGTGATGTACTTCTTTGTCACCACCGGGACGAGACTTGAGAACCACCCCTTGTCTCCGGTCATATGCCTCGAGCAACCGGAGTCAATCAACCAAATGTTCTTCAAGTCTCCCACCTGAAATTCAAAAGCGAGCACGTGAGTGAACAAACGACTCAGCACTGGGGTTAGTACCAAAAGAGTAAAACCAGTGCCGAGCCATTTGCTCCAAAGTGGGGTTAGCACAAACCAAATCATCACGCCTATCAAAGCTACCACCACGAACACTACTACGGTAACCACCACGAGGGAACCAACCCTCTCTAGTTGGAGGAGGACGAAAGCCACGAAAGGGAAACCGTGGATCGTTCCTTCTCTCCATCTCAAAGCTACGACTCCTCCCACCCCCGTATTGAGCACGAGGTGGAGAACGCCTAGCAAACTGACCACCTGCAAACTTTCCAGACCAACCACTTGAACCACGACCTCCAGAACCAAACTGAGCATCCTCACGAGCACGAAACCCGACTAGCTGTCTGCCCAGACCTGCACCGGTCTGACCGGTGTAGCTTGGCCAGCAGCAGCACCTGCAGCCTTCCGGTCTCCCCAAGCCGGAACCGTCCTCACAATCGCCTTGGCCCTGGGCATCTGCATACGAGGTTCAGGTACACCATTAGAGGGGTGGTACCCGTCCTTGTTAGCCCACTCTCTAGCCATTCTCTCCTCACGCTTCCTCTTGAAGCAAAACTCATCCTTATGACCATCTCTCCCACAATACCCACAATGGAACTTTATGGGCTGTGGCTTAGGCTTAGGCTTGGGTTGGGGCTGCCCACTCAGCTTCTCACCCTTCTTCTCTCCTTCCTCACCTCCCTTTGGGCTCACAAACTTCACCGGTTTCTGAAAATCATTTGTTGGGTGAGGGAATATGGGTGGATCTGGAGTAGTGTCAAGTTTGTTTCTGAGATGGTTAGGCTTGGGCTCAAACTTGTTCTTGTGTCTGTTTGGTGGTGGGATAGGAATCTCTCCAACTCTCTCAACTCCCTCACCACTGTTCTCTCCAAGCTTGTCAGCCCCTAGTGCCTGACCATCATAGCGTTTGAAAGCCGCTATCATGATACCAAGTTGAGGCTCCTGACCCGACAGCCAGCTCATACATTTTCTCAGCTCATCATTCTCATCCTGCAAGCGATCAACATAATGCGCAAGCTCCAAATTCTTAATTGCAGTGAGATCAGCTAGGTACACAGAGCAATCACAGCAATCAATCTCATCAGAAACCACAGGAGAAGCCTTAAGCGAATCAATCTCAAGCTTAGCATCTAGGTTCTGGGTTTCTAGCTCAGCCACACGGTTCCTAGCATCTTCTAGTGAGGCCCTAAGCTCTTTCCTCATCTTCTTGGCCTCTCTAAGCATGTGATCGCGGTTATCAAGCAAGTCAACCAACTCATCATTCTCCTTGCGCAAAGATGAGAGCTCATCACATACCTCATCCTCAGAGTCAGAGTCCGAGTCACTCTGGTGGCTCTTCTTGCTGCCGGAGCTACGGGCCATTCAACAGAAGCCATCTCCCGCAAAGCAGCTCAACCCGCTCAAGTTCCTGGATGACTTCTTGTTTTTGCGCCGATCACCTTCATCTTCACTGCTACTCGAGCTCGAGGAAGAGTAGGCGGAGCTGGAGTCGACGTCGCTCGCTTCGACCATCGCTCGGGCCTTCCTGCCGCGGCCATCCTTCTTCCTCGACCGTCGCTCGTCCTTGTGCTTGTTCTTGTGCTTGTGATCGCGCCTCGATCAGTACTTGCCATCCTTGCTCGATCGGTGCCTGTAGCCGTCCTTGTAGCCGTCCTTGTTCTCCGTCTTCTCCGGGCAGTCAGCGACGAAGTGTCCTGGCTTGCCGCACTGAAAGCACGTCCGTGCTGTCCTCCTCGTGTTCACCCGGTTCTCGTGCAGCCTCTCGAACTGCCTGGTCAGCAACGCCAGCTCGTCCTCTCCAAGCACGTCGAACTCCTCGTCTGGCAAAGACATCAAAGAAGACAGAGAGTACATCCTGGAGGATGCGTTAGCGTTAGACTTAGCTCCTTTGCCACTAACGAGAGCGAGACTATGAGAATCAGTCGGGCTCTCCATCTTGGCTGTCATACCACGGTCCAACTCAGCCGACTTGAGCTTCGAGAACAGCTCGTTCACCGTCAAGGTGTCATACTTCTCGGACTCAACAATAGCCTCAAACTTCCCGTCCCATACGGTACGATCCAACGAGTGCAAGAGTTTCACGGCTCTATCATGATCATTGTATGGGAGGACGTCCACATTGGCTCTCATGTTGTTCACAACGACCGTAAATCGCTGGAAAAGGGCATCGACGGACTCGCCGGGGAGATGAGTGAAGTTCTCGTACTCTCTCCGGTAAGTCGCGTACATCCGAGCCTGAACCTGAGCATTCCCAGCATGAGCATCCTTCAACTGCTCCCAAATCCTACAAGCTAAGTCCTCTGTCTGAACCCGATCGAATTCAGGCTGACACAGAGCACGAAACAAGTAGTCGACAGCCTTGTTGTTGGCTTCGAACATATCCCTCTATCCTGGAGCAAGGAAGTTCATCGGATGAACATAAGCTGTGTTCACCGTGACATCCCAAAGGATCTGACCCTTTCCGTGGAGGAACGCCGCCATCCGCCTTTGCCACATCTGGTAGTTCTTCCCATCGAAGTGCGGAGGACCCGAACCCCGTTCCTGGTACGCCATCTTTGGATCTTAGACTGGTAAGAGTCAATAAAGACCCGAACCGGCTCTGATACCAATTGAAGGACCGATTAGGCGAACCAGAGAGGGGGGGAGTGAATGGGAGCCGATAAAAATTCTTCTCGAAGGAGATGAGAACTCCAACAAGACGAACACGGCTTCCAACTCACGTCTCCGACCCAACTACCCAAGTTGGCCAAGACCACGCAGCCACTGGAGTGCTACTGGTCCTAGGAACCAACACTCAACCCTGCGAGCCAGAACTCACCAAAACACACAGCAGAAACTTGCACGGCTTGCTGCCTGTGCTACACCGGTCAGACCGATGACCTGCGCCGGTCAGACCGGTGACACCGGTCAGACCGGTGGACAGAGCCGGTCAGGCCGGTGGCTACAGCAGCCGCACAGCAAACGTTCCAGGAAGCCTCAGTGACTCCTCTAGGCCCTGGAACAAAACCACCTTCGAAACACAACCTGGAAGGAAGAAGAACCCCTCACAAAACCTAGCAAAACAACTCCAAACACGCCAAGAACTGATCAGCAGGACCACGGGACAAAACCACACGGACAAGTCTGTTCCCCGAGACAAAAACCCACCAAGGGCTAGCACCGGTCAGACCGGTCAGACCGGTCGCGCCTGGGCAGCTCGGGATGAACAGCGCCCGCGAGTCAACTCCCCCAAATCCAACTCCCGATCTCCCGATTCGCTCCACGGTTTTGCACAAGACTTTGGGGATAGTAGGAACACCTCATGGGTACTCCATAGCCAAGATTTGGTCCACCAAAACTTGTTAAATCAAGAGGAATCGAAGAAATCCCACCAAGAACGCCTCTAACCCTAGAGCCACGAAAACCCCAAAATCGAGCCCCTTTGCTCATGGATTTGGAAGGGGAATCAAAGGGAAAAGAACCACGAAGGGTTCATGCATATATCCCCCACCAAATCCCAAAGAGAAAGGTCTCGAAATCGCTCCAAGAAAATCGCCAAGAAAGGGCTCCGAAAATCACCAAAAAGGAGAAACGGGAAAGACACATCCAAGCCTTGAGGAACCGCGCCGAATCATCTATACATACCAAAGAGGTTCATACAAGATCTAGCTTGCCGCCCGATCATCCTTCCCTCTCACAAGATCTCACCATGAAGCTCTCAAGCTAGTCCTACGAAAATCCTAAGAAAATAGAAAGGAAAATAGGAAAACCAAATGAGCTAGGGTTCCAAGAGATAGCTGCCATCCTCTCACCCCTTGGGTTATATGGAGGCAACCGAAAGACTAAAATACCCTTACTAGCTAACTAGGGATACATGCCCCTCAAGGGCGAATTCGGAAATCTTTGTCTTCGCTCCATCGGACGGATGCCCAGCGACCGCAAACTTGCTTAGCCTCGACGCAATCCTTGCGATCCCGACGCGTGTCCTCCGCTTCGAAGATTCTGGACTGCGTCGTCGCACACAGGTCAGACCGGTGCTCCTCACCGGTCAGACCGGTACCCACCGGTCAGACCGATCAGACCCACTGGTCAGACCGGTCTGGAGCTGCTGCACCTCCGTCTTCGGTTCTTCGGTCTTGGCTTTGTGGATCAACCAAGGAACCCAGTGGTTTTCTGGTGAACCACTGGAAACCCCGCGAACTCGGTGTAGCCTCCACCAATCACCACTCATGACTCGGCTCCCACGTAGTCCCGGCTCGACCTTGGTTTTGAGGCTCAACCAAGAAACCGTCCATGACTTCATCTTGCCGTTCTTGCCACCATGCGGCCCGCACTTGACCCCGCTGGCCACCGGGTCCCTCGAACCAAGCCTACTTGTCTTCTGCACACCTGGAGGCCTCCCCGGCAACGACCTTTCGCGCTTGTTCTTCACCTGCACCTGCACCAGTCAAGCCGCAACCTGCACCTACAATACTTAGCCAAGAATCAGTCCACACCACGTTGTCAATCACTCATCACACCAGGAAGCGACCATCCACCGGTCCTCGAACCACACCTGGCTCTCAACGGTTTAGATTTGTTTGGGTACGAAAATGTTTCAAAGCCTCATGATCAGAATGAATTATGAACTCGCGATGCCAAAGATAGTGCTGCCAAGTATGCAAAGTGCACACTAAAGCGTAAAGCTCCTTATCATAAGTAGAATATTTCAGACTAGCACCGCTTAATTTCTCACTAAAATAAGCAACTGGTTTTCCTTCTTGTAACAAAACAGCACCTAACCTAATACCACTAGCATCGCATTCATGCTCAAACACTTTATTAAAATCAGGCAATTGCAAAAGGGGAGCATGGGTTAACTTATCTTTCAAAGTGCAGAATGCTACCTCCTGCGAATCACTCCAAGTGAATGGCACATCTTTCTTTGTAAGCTCATGTAAAGGCGCTGCAATGGAGCTAAAATCAAGAACAAACCTACGGTAGAAACCTGCAAGTCCAAGAAAGCTCCGAATCTGTGTGACCGTCGTCGGTGTAGGCCACTCCTGAATGGCAGCAATTTTGCTGCTATCGACCTCAATGCCCTATGGAGTAACAACATAACCAAGAAACGAGACACGTTGTGTGCAAAAGATGCATTTATCCATGTTAGCAAATAAGTGGGCAGCACGCAACGCATCAAAAACAGCACTCAAATGTTTCAAATGGTCTTCCATAGATTTGCTGTAAATAAGGATATCATCAAAATAGACAACCACAAACAATCCTATGAAAGGTCGCAGAACTTCATTCATCAATCGCATAAAAGTGCTGGGAGCATTAGTCAATCCAAACGGCATAACCAACCATTCATATAAGCCAAATTTCGTTTTAAAAGCCATTTTCCATTCATCACCTAGTTTCATTCTAATCTGATGGTAACCACTATGCAAATCAATCTTTGTGAAAATAATGGCACCACTAAGCTCATCTAGCATATCATCAAGTTGTGGTATGGGATATCGATAACAAATGGTGATGTTATTAATAGCACGACAATCTACACACATATGCCAGGATCCATCTTTCTTTGGAACAAGTAACATAGGAACTGAACAAGGGCTGAGAGACTCACGAATGTAACCCTTGTCAAGCAATGCCTGTACCTGGCGCTGGATCTCCTTTGTCTCATCCGGATTTGTACGATACGGGGCGCGATTTGGAAGCTGTGCGCCTGGAATGAGGTCGATCTGGTGCTCAATGCCACGGAGTGGTGGGAGACCAGGTGGCAAGTCTTTGGGAAAGACATCAGCGTACTCCTGCAAAAGGTTAGCAACCATAGGGGGAACATCCAAAGACGGTGCATCATCAAGTGAAACGAGCAGACTAGAGCATACTAGTGCGTAGCAAGGCAATTGAGCATCACATAAATCATGAAAATCAGCACGTGTAGCAAGTAGAACAGGAGCATGCAACTTGATTTCAGAATTAACCGACGGTGATGGTTCAAGTTTCTTAGCAATTTTAACAGCTCTAGCAACATCATCTTTAACAATTTGTTCAGGTGTCATAGGATGTATAATTATTTTCTGTCCCTTAAACATGAAAGAATAATGATTCGAACGACCATGATGCAAGCTATCAGTATCATATTGCCAAGGTCGACCAAGTAACAAGAAACATGCTTCCATGGGAACAACATCACAATCAGCAAAATCAGAATAAGCACCCATGGAGAAATGAACACGCACTATTTGTGTTATTCTAATTTTCCAACCATCATTAAGCCATTGAATGTGATATGGATGCGGATGCTTACGAGTGGGTAAGGATAGTTTCTCAACCAGCGTGGTACTCGCCAAATTGTTGCAGCTGCTGCTGTCGATGATGATGCGAATCGACCGTTCCTTCACAACGCCCTTTATGTGGAAAAGGGTGTGTCGCTGATTCTGCTCTGGTGGGGCGACCTGTGTACTGAGAACACGCTACACAACAAGAGTTTCATACCTATCGGCGTCATCCGGGTTGACATGTACATCCGTCTTTGCTGCATGGTCAGTGGCCAACATTGTATGTTGAATATCCTCAGAATCACTAGCGGAAGAGTACTCACCATCGTCACGAATGAGCAAAGTGCGCGTGTTTGGGCAGTCCCGAGCCATGTGGCCACGTCCGCTGCAAGGAAAACACGTGATATCCCGCGTACGGCCTGTGGTGGGGGTCGCGCCTGTGGATGGAGCGGCGCTTGCAGGTTTGGCCGCCCTATCACGGGATGTAGGCGTGGCTGCAGATGGTGCAGGAGAAGCGGCTGCGGGGCTGGATGTCGAGGCACGACCTGCAAAAGGGTTAGAAAAAGTCTTCGAGCGGCGTCCCTGCACTTCACGTTCAGCTTTGCAAGCATATTCAAATAACTGAGTCATATCATGATATTCCTTATAATCAAGTATGTCCTGGATTTCACGGTTTAAGCCACCACGAAAACGTGCCATAGCAGCGTAGTTGGTCTCCAATATCCCACAACGAATCATACCTTTTTGTAACTCTTGGTAATAGTCCTCAACAGATTGAGAACCTTGCTGGAAACGCTGCATCTTATTAAGCAAATCACGAGCATAATATGAAGGCACAAATCTATGGCGCATAGCAGTTTTCAATTGATCCCACGTGGTCGGAATGGCAGTGGGATGTTTAATTTTATACTCACGCCACCAAATTAAAGCAAAATAAGTAAATTCACTAATAGCAGCTTTAACTTGAGAATTTGCAGCAATATCATGGCATGAAAATTTTTGTTCAACCTCTAACTCCCAATCAAGATATGCAGCAGGATCATATTTACCATTAAAAGGTGGGATTTTAAATTTAATCTTAGAAAAAGAATCATTACCAGGGCGGCGTGGCACACGGCGGGCACGACCGCGACTATCTCCGGCGTCCTGCTCCGAATCACCACCATAGTCCTTCTGCAACTCTGTGATTGTGGTGTGCATAGCATCGAGTCGGGCCACGAGAGCGTCGAGTGTGGTCTTGGTGGCCGTCTGGGCGAGGTCGAGCTGATCGAAATGGTCGGTCGACGTAGTGATCGTTTCGTCCAGCCGTTCATGTACCGTCCGAATGTCTACGGCTATTCCTTCAACTTGTGCTCGCATGTCTTGCAACGGATCAGCCGCGCTGCCTTCATCTGCCATGGTTAGCGCAAACACAAAAACAAAACGACGACAAAAACAGGGTGGGACAGCTCACAAAGGCGCTCACACTAGTGTTGTTATCAAATTCTTATCTGTTCTTACCACGCACACAGGGGCGACCTGCAACCAACCGGTGGAACTCGCGAAAGATTGGAGCAGCGATTGCCTGGAGAAACAAAAACTGCTCGTCGTAGAAATATGTGGAGTTCTGGGAAGGCTGCACTCAAATGAAGGATTAGCACAATCAAACAATAATGCAAAGTTGAATAAGAGTGCTAAACAAGATCAAACGCTACTGGCAACAAGTGAAATCAAAAGGACAGCAAGGAAGGTGGAGAGGGCGCAACAAATTGCTGTTGTTTTCTTTTTTTTGCTTCTGTTTTTTTTTGCGGAGTCCTCAAAACCAAAAATATGAACACATAGGATCTCAAACAGCAAGTTGCGACACACACTTTTTCCGAAAGTACAGGGGTATTGCGGTAAAAAAAAGAAGAGAATATGACACACACACACACACACTCTCTCTCTCTAAAGTAAGGCCAAACTCAGAATATGGCACTTAGAAAGAGAGGAAGAGAAGCTGGTAAGGTGTGGAGGAAGAGGGGGGGAAAGCATGCATGGTGTACACAGTGGAGCCGTGGGGTTTTCGTGATCCAGAGGGGCACGACGCACGCAGGAACACCGAGACGAGTTCCTGCTCCTTCTCCCGTGTGGACTCTTTCTTTCTTCTTTTTTTTCCTTTTTTTCCTTTCCTTTTTTTTGTCTTTCCCTTTTTTTCCTTTTTTGATAACTTTTCCTTTTTTTTGGACTTTCCAACACAGGGAGGGAGAAACACAGAAGGGGAGCGAGAGGGGGGGGGGAGTCCTACGGCGGCGCATGGGGGGAAGTCCTGCGGCGGCGCGTGGGGGGCGTGTGGTGTGGTGGCAGGGTAGCGGAGAAGAACTAGGGTTAGAAACACAAGTAACCAGCAACGATTGAACGAACAAAGCACGCAAACTCAACAAAGCAAGTTATTGAATGAAAGTGCGAGGCTAAAAGGGTTGCTAGGACAAGGATCTAACCAAAAAATAATTTTTTGTTTGGTTTTTGTGGACTGTAGGAAATAAAAACACTCGATAAACTCATCGATCAACCTGGAAAACTGATACCACTTGATAGAGGCAGAGTGCCTGATCTTTCGGTGAGTGGAGATAACTTCGATCTGGTGGGAGGCGACCCTCACGATCCGACTACGACGAGCGACACTCGAAGCGCCAATGCAATCACTGAACCAACTCCCGATGGTTGCCAACCTTGCCGGCACAAGATCAGCCTGATCACGAAGATCAATTCCTGTACGCAATCGAAGAACGAACAAGAATCTGAGGCGAGCAATCTTAATATCACTCGAAGGTGGAGTTCTGAATCACAGAGGACAGCATGTATTTGTGTGTATTCTGGTGTACCTAAAGCTAGATGTAAAACAAAACTCGAGTTGTAAATGATACAGGACTTTGACTAATAAAGGGGGCGCAGCCCCTAGGGGAGGGGCGGCCAGGAAAGGGGCGCCGCCCCTAGTGTCGTGGGTGCGAGGGTGCAACCCTAGGCGCCCTCTTGGGCCAGTCCTAGGCGCCCACGCACAAAGCCTCCTGTTGGGCCAGCCTTCAGTCTTCTGGGCCTTCATTCTTCAGCATCATGACGAAGTTAAACTCTCTTGCACGGGCCCGAGTAATTGGCCCAGAAGGTGGCGCTGAAGAAGGTGCTGCCGGCGCTGGAGTAGGAGAAGGTGTTGCTGGTGTAGATGTACTCGTGGTGTCCTCATCACTCCATTAACTTGCAAACCGCTTGGGTAGCTCCCTTGCGGATCTGTTCATGTCTCAACCCCTGACAGTTGGCGCGCCAGGTAGGGGCGATCGGGAGCTTGCTATGCAGCATGGTGGCCCGATCTGGTGTTGTCTTCCTAGCAAGCATGGCGGCCATCCTCGCCAACCCTATGGAGATCTGCTTTGGCTCCTTCACAATGACGTCTCCTGTTCCGACAGCCGCGGCTACTCCAGCGGCCGCGAAGCAGGTCGCAATGGCGCCCGTCGCCACCCCCGTTTCCGATCCAGTGTCGGAGACCCACCCGCCCAGACCCTACGATCTTGTCCAGGGGATGGAGCGCGTCATCAGCATGACGGAGGAAACCCTGGAGATCTGCGAGCGAGCTCAACGCTCGGCGCAGCTGGCGCTACGCCACGATACCTTCCCATTCGGCCTGCGATCTTCGCCTCGTGTCCGTCTCAGCCCGATGTCCATGCCTCCCCAGATCCAATCTGGGCAGCGGCCCTCTGGCGACCTAAAGCCTGCACCTCGCGCCCGGTGCGACCCTCTCGATGTACCTTGCACCTACCATAAGGGCGCGAGGCACAGTCTCTGCGGATGTCACTTGCGGAAGAAGATCGACCAAGAGCACCCCCGCTGCGCTACACGAGCTCCCCAGTCCCCGGACTCCGGCGAGTTTCAGAAGGTCCGGGTCCATGTCTCCCCCAACAACTCGGACATCGTCTTCCGCCAGGTGCTCGAAGTCTCAGAAAATGAGCCATCACGTCACGGCGTGATGGACTCCGAGGAGGCGGCGTGCATCTAAGGAATCGCCCTGCGTGCCCAGCGACGTGCAGAAGAGCAGCGTTGCGCTGTCCCCCCTTGTGCTTGAGACCTTCGCCTTGACTTCGAGGAGGCAGAACTCCCGATGTTCAACAGCCCCCAGGCCAACCTGGGTGTTGCCATCACACGCCTCCAGCAAGCTCAGCTGACACCCGAGGCCGAAGTGGCCATTGCCTATCTACGGGTTGCCACAGCCCTGGTAGAAGAAAAGAGTGTGGCCTCCAAGTCTGCCTCATCTTCATCGACCCATTACTCACGCAGTCGATCTCATCGACCTCGGCGCAGCAACCTCCCACCCATCCAGGAGGAGGTCGTTCAGCACAACCCCGAGCAGCCTAACCGCCAGGCTAACAGCGCCAACAGTGGCGACCTCCGCGTCAACCTCAACAAACAACAGGCGCACCCGCGATGCCCGCGGCTACATCGACCAACGCTACCACGAGCGCGAGGAGCGGGAACTACGTCATCGCGCGGAGTACGACCGCGAGTACGGCCCCCCTGGCGCCGTCCATCGCATCATGGAGCGTAAGCAGCGCGACCGCCACGACATCGAGAACCGGCGACGTACCATGTACGAAGAGCAGTACGGCAACACGAAGGTCGCCCGCGGCAACCGGGATCGCCAACCACGTTCCCAGGTCATCGTCCTAGAGCGCAGTGTTCACTCCATCCCCAGGGACGCCGCTCAAGCTGGAGGCGACGGCGACAACATAGCTATCACTGCCTTCCCCGTGTTGGCTCCTCGATTTAGATCGGTGGACTACCCCGACAACTTCAAGCCGAACATCCAGAAGTACGATGGGCGCTCCGACCCCAACATGTGGCTGTCGACCTACTACGTCGCCGTCAAGGCGGCTGGCGGCGGCTTCGACCACATGGCGGCCTACTTCCCACTGGTGATGGGTGAGGCCCCGTCGCTCTGGCTCAACAACCTCCCGGCTGGAAGCATCAGATCCTGGGCTGACCTGTCCCAGGCCTTCACCTCCAACTTCCAGGCGACCTACAATCGCCCTGGAAACGCCTTCAACCTCAGGAGGATCGTCATGAAGCCTAAGGAGCGGCTCCGTGACTACACCAACTGGTTCTTCGAGAACCGCAACACCTGCGTTGGCATCAGAGACGACCAAGTCGTCGAGAGCTACAAGAAGGGCATCAAGGATCGCAAGATCTTTGAGAAGATCCACGAATCTGGCGCCACCACCGTTGCTGCCCTCATGGAAGTCGTCAACAAGCTCATCGACACCGACGAGGTGGTGGTGAACCAGTTCGACACCGATGCTGGGCGTGATGCCGGCACATCCGGCGTAGCAGGGGACTCCGGTTCCAAGCTGCGGAAGCGACCTTCCGAGGTGCTGGCGGCTGAGGGGCGTCAACCTTCGATGTGTAACTAGGAAGAGTTCGACGCAACACTCGACATCCTCTACGGGTTCCACGAGGGGTCCAATCATACCCTCCGTGAGTGCTCACAGTTCAAGAAGGCCTTCAGCACCCCTGAGGATCCCAAGCGACCCAAGAAAGACGGCGACCGATCCTCTTCGTGCTGCTACAACAACTACCGCCGCGACGACCGAGACCGCCGCGACGACCGCCATGATGATCGCCGCGACAACCACCGCGACGACCCACGCCCCGAAGCTTACCGTGACGAGCGCGACCTGCTGCCTCCACCTCCGACAGGCAACCCCAACGGGACCTTCCAGCCACCTACCTGAACGATCAAAATGATCGTCGGAGGTCTCAAATCCCACGTCAGCCGAAGGTGCTACCGCAAGGATAAGCGCGAGGTCCACCTCATCCACACCCAGCCAACGGCGCCTCTGCGTTGGTATGAGCAGGCGATCACGTTCTCCAGAGCTGATCACTGGGTCCACATCCTAGATCCTGGGTCCTACCCACTCGTCGTCGAGCCCACGGTGGAGGGGGCCCTACTCTCCCAGACCCTCATCGATGGGGGGAGCGGGCTCAACATCATCTTCGTCGAGACGCTGAAGAAGATGAAGTTCGACTTCAACAAGCTCACGGCGTGCGACGAGCCTTTCTACGGCATCGTCCTGGGGAAAGCGGCCTACCCCCTGGGTCGGGTCTCCCTCCCTGTCACCTTCGGCACAGAGGACAACTTCCGCATGGAGTACCTCAACTTCGAGGTCGCCGACTTCAAGTCCTCCTACCATGCGATCCTAGGTCGCCTGATGTTGGCTAGATTCATGGCCATCCCGCACTGCACCTACTTGGTGTTGAAGATGCCTGCTCCAAATGGGGTCCTATCCGTCTATGACGACCTCATGGTCTCCTTCAAGTGCAACTCTGAGGTCCACGACATCACTGTGACCTCCGCCTACATCGACACCTCTGCAGTCTTGGTCGCTGAGGCCAAGAAGCTCGCTCCGAGCAACCTGATCATCCCGGAGTAGCAACGCACGGACACTGCCCTGGACCCCGTGCCATCGACGAAGAGAGTCCGCCTCGGCCTGCCCGACACGGAGAAGACGGTGGTCATCGGCGACGACCTCGGGGAGAAATAGGAACTCGCGCTCACTAGTTTCCTCCGGGACAACACAGATATATTCGCATGGAGTCCATTAGATATGCTGGGTATCCCCAGGGAGCTGGCTGAAAACTCCTTGGATGTAAGCAAGACGGCCAAGCCTGTCAAGCAGAAGCTGCGCCGCTTTGCAAAAGATCGCAATGAGGTCATTAGGGTAGAGATAATAAAGCTCCTAGCTGCCGGATTCATCCGTGAATGTAAAAACCCGGTTTGGCTTGCCAACCTGGTACTTGTACCCAAGAAAAATGGTCAATGGAGAATGTGTATCAACTACACCGATCTAAACAGGCACTGCCCTAAGGACCCCTTTCCTCTTCCTCGCATCGACCAAGTTGTGGACTCCACGGCCGGAAGCATCCTGTTATGCTTTCTCGACTGCTACTCAGGGTATCACCAGATAGCCCTGAAGGTCTTTGACCAGGACAAGACGGCGTTCAAAACACCGCACGGCATCTACTGCTACACGACCATGACCTTCGGTCTTAAAAACGCCGGAGGGACCTACCAGAAGGCCATCCAGAAGTGTTTGGAGTCCCAGATCGGCGACAGCGTGGAAGCCTACGTCGATGATGTGGTCGTCAAGACCACCGTCGAGGACAACCTCATAGCTGACCTCGCCATGACCTTCGCCAACCTCCGCCACTATCGCTAGAAACTTAATCCAGAGAAGTGTGTCTTCGGTGTCCCATCCGGCAAGATCCTGGGCTTCATGGTTAGCAACCGGGGCATCGAGACGAACCTCACCAAGGTGGATGCCATCCGCAAGATGAAGCGACCTATCGGGAAGAAGGACGTTATGAAGCTCACCGGCATGATGGCGGCCCTAGGTCGATTTATCAGCAAGCTTGGAGAGAAAGGCCTACCCTTCTTCAAGCTGCTGAAGAAGGCAGATAATTTCGTCTAGATAGAAGAGGCTGACTAGGCCCTGGAAAAGCTCAAGATCTTCCTTACGTCACCCCCGGTGATGGTGCCCTCGGCACCAAAGGAAATGCTACTTCTCTACATCTCCGCGACCACTCTGGTGGTCAGTTCAGTTCTGGTGGCAGAGCGACCTGAAGAAGGCAAACCTTACCCGGTCCAGCGACCTGTCTACTACGTCAGCGAGGTCCTATCAGATAGCAAGATTAGATACTCGCAGCTGCAGAAGATACTCTACGCCCTCCTCTTCACCTCGCGCAAGCTCCGGCATTACTTCCAGGCGCACAAGATCAATGTCGTCTCGGCCTTCCCCCTTGGTGAGATCCTGCGTAGCCACAACACCACTGGGCGCATTGTCAAGTGGTCCATCGAGCTAGGCGAGTTTGACCTCGAGTTCTGCCCAAGGCAGGCCCTCAAGTCCTAGGTCATCGCTAACTTCATCTCTGAGTGGACAGAGATCCAGCAACCTCCATCATTGGAGAAGCCAGAACACTAGAAGATGTACTTCGATGGTTCCTTGAACCTCGAAGGAGCATGAGCAGGCATGCTCTTCATCTCCCCCCAGGGCGATCACCTGAAGTACGTTCTGTAGATCCACTACAAAGCGTCTAACAATGGCGCTGAGTACGAAGCCCTCATCCACGGGATACGCATCGCTATCTCCCTAGGGATCAAGCGTGTCATAGCTTATGGTGACTCCAAGGTCGTCATCGACCAAGTCAACAAGGCCTGTGACATCAAGAAGGACACGATGGACGCCTACTGCGTCGAGGTTCGCAAGCTCGAATGCCACTTTGAGGGGATCAAGTTCCATCACGTCTGTTGCGACAACAACGTCGCGGCCGACGTCCTTTCCAAGCTCGGCTCCAAGCGCGCACAGGTTTCGGCCGGTGTGTTTGTCCAAGACCTATGTAAGCCTACCATCAAAATCCTCTCCGACCCAGAGTCACCAGCCGACGATGCAACCCCGCCAGGTGGCCGCGATGTCCTCATGGCTGAGGCTTAAGATGACTGGCACCTTGACATCCTCGCCTTCATCCTCGATCATCAGGTTCCCGAAGAGAAGGCAGAATACAAGAAGGTCACAAGGTGCAACGCCAACTACGTCGTCGTTGGCACAGAGCTCTACCGGAGGTTCGCCTCCAACGGTGTGCTAATGAAGTGCATCCTACGATCTGAGGTCCTCAGGCTCTTAGAGGAAATCCACGGCGGCGAGTGCGCAACCACGCCGCTTCCGCCAACTTGGTGGGAAAAGCCTTTAGGTCGGGCTGCTGCTAGCCCACCGCCATGGCCGACGCTCAGGACCTTGTTCGGCGATGCAAGGGGTGCCAGTTCTTCGCCAAGCAGCAACACGTGCTGGCTCAGGCCCTGCGGACTATCCCTCCACCTTGGCCCTTCGCAGTGTGGGGCCTCGACTCGGTGGGACCTTTCAAGACCGCTTCTGGCGGCTACAAGCACATCATTGTGGTGGTAGACAAGTTCACCAAGTGGATCGAGGTCAGGCCTGTATCTAGCGTTACGTCGAAGGAGGTGGCCAAGTTCTCCTTTTCTTCTTCTTTGGAGCATCAAACCGGCCAATCTGGTCACTTTACTGCTCGGGGGCTACTACACGAGTGCGTCTTGCGACGCCCTCTTCCTTCTACGTCGCATTGACTTCATGGAAGCCTACTTCCATTACTTCTCTGCTCGACCTACCTACGGTTGGCATTGTGGCCTTTCTGAAGGTCGCGGGAACTACTTCGTGTCACCTGATCCAAGTCGGGTCGGCGGTTCTTCAAGGTCGTCGTCTCGCCTTCACTTCGACCTTCTGGATTTCTTCCTGGAGCTCGATGTTTGGCTTCGTGCAAGCATTGGAGGGGTTATTATTTTTTGGATCCTCGTGCACCCTACATGACCTTGACGGCGCCATGTCTTCACCAAATTTCGACATGACCTCATCTCGGCCACTATGCCTACACGTCGATCGGGGGCTTGAAAGACATGGGTACCCCTAGGTCTCCACCAACCAGTATCCCAGAGGTCCCTGCCAAGTGGACCCGACCTGCCAGAACCCCCACCGACCTGCAAGTGGGCCCAAAGACCTTATCCACAGACCCGACGACCTCGGGTGACCTTATCCCGATCCCGGACGATCCGCTGTACTTGGAGTGCAAGGAAAGCAGTTGCACACGGCTCGGTGCCGCCAGTAGGTCCGAGTATCACGGGATACTCCTTGTAATCTGGGAGGATAGCCTTCCAACTTGTAACCGACCCGGATACGGGTGCACCGACCTCTAATGGAAACCCTAGCCCGCTGCCCACATAAGGCGGACTAGAGCTCCATTCGAGGGGACACCTTCATCTCTCTCGCATAATCCACTACCAAACTGGGTGTAGGGTTTTTCTCTCCGGAGGCCTGAACCAATCTAAACCCTTGCGCCCCCATGTTCTTCGCCATACTTGCCGAGTTCCGAGTTCACCACGTGAACTATCACCTACGCTCTTAGTTCCCGATCCTCTCCATTAACCTGCAAACCGCTTGGGTAGCTCCCTTGCAGATCTGTCCAGGTCTCAACCCTGACATTTACTTTCCCAAAGCTCCAGATAAAGCCTTCCACTAATATTTGAGAGAGGAAAGAAGTAGTTCTAGTAGGCTTGAGAGACAAGATGAGATGAGAGTTCATGAGAAAGATGAGAGGAGGTTTAAATTATTGATCTTAGTTTAGCAATTTTTCTTCATCTTGCACTTTATTTCAAAATTTCTGAGATTTGTTTAAATTTGAGAGCATGAATAATTACTTCTGGGATGAGCTTAAATTGATATATATCCTCCATAGAGATGAAGGTTGGTTACATTATGAAACTTTAACAACTAAAACTTTGGGAGCATTATGTTTTCTGATGCATGATCAAGTGCAGGGTGTGAACAATGAAAGGCAACACTGATATCCATTGAAGGCTTACTCGAGGACGAGAAAGGTTTCAGCATGGGGGGATGTTGGCGGTCAATTCCTGTCACCCTAGCTATGAGTTTACCTTCAATGTTGGCATTGATTTAATATCCAAACTAATGATCCTAACCCCCCCTAACATATCAAGTTCGCATTCGCATGTGGTTTTGGAATGTTTGTGTTTACACAAGATTTTAGCACTTAAAGGAACGTTCATGCAAAGTTCATAAGGCACATTACGAGAAGATCGAAAAGCCCAGCACAAGTGTAGACTCAAAGGGAACATGGTCCAAAAGACCCAAGGACTGAAGCATAAAGTAGTAAAACTCCAGGGACCAAAGAAGATGTAGGAGCTTGCACGACAAGTACCCTTATCTATTTCGCAGAGAAAATGTCGTCAAGGGCCCACATGCAGAAGGGTGGAAATCAATAAAAACGCAAGAAGTTTCGGGAAGCGAGCCGGGGCCAAACCGGGCCAAAGTGGGCCTAGGCCAGCCGGCCCAACCCATTTTTGCCCCGGTTCAGCACCCCCTTTGACCTAGTACCCCCTCGGGCTATTTGAAGACCCCACGTGAAGACTCACACATCATACTCTTCGTCATCCTCCACCGAGGAGCAGAGAAGCTAGAGGGACACCATCTCGGAGAGGAGGGTCGTGCTAGTTGTCTAGGATTTCCCTAGCTGACGTGGGAACCTTGCAAGGAAGACAACATCGGAGTTCCAGAGCTAGGATCAAGATCGAGGTAGGATCCTGGTGGTGATCTTGTATCTTGTAATCATTCATGGTGAAGTTTTCTAGTGAATCCGATTTCTAGCGATCAAGTGCCTTCTTCCATGATTTTGCGCTCTCTTAGTTTTGCTTCTTCTTCAATCTATTCTCGAGATAGATTGCTCGGGGTGCTCTTGTAGCCATGGTGGCTAGAGGTGCATACCGGCTCTACCAACTAGGTTCAACACATACCTTGCGAGTGTGCTCTTAGGTTTAAATGCGAGGAAAGGGGGGCATCATGGCAGGATGTCGATTCCTAGTACACCGGGTGCCTTCGAGAGTTTGACCGGAGGTCACGATTTAAAGATGCTTTTTATGAGATTTTCTTTGTCAATCTTCATCTATCTTGTTCGGAGCTACAACAAAAGCATGATCTAGGCTCTCTAGATTGGTTATCTCTACACTTTCTCTTGCTACCTCTTGTGTTTAGTAGATTAGAGACAAACCAACCACTCAAAAGAAAGTGTTTCTTCGATTATTAGATTGAATCTTGCGTTACACACATTCCACGGATTGGTACCTTGGGTCCATACTCGACGGAAAAAGAGACTACGATGATCCGTAAGCTTGTGGTGAATCTTGGTGCGTTATTGAACCGTCAACAACTATCTTTCCCTTCTCTACATTGCCCTTAAGAAGTGGTACCTCACCTCAATGTTCTTTGTCTTGGAATGTAGGACAGGGTTCTTGGCAACACTTATGGCACTGGTGCTATCACAAAAGAGTGGGGCATGGGTATACTCCTCACCAAAGTCGCTCATAGTGTAGGTGATCCATAGGAGCTGGGAGCAACAACTGGCTGCAGCTACATACTTGGCTTCTGTATTGGACTGAGGTTTGCGGGATGACCAAGACAACAAAGAAGAACCAAGAAACTGACAAGTACCCAAGGCAGATTTACGATCCAAACGACACCTAGCAAAATAAGCATCAGAAAACCCGTTAAGGTTGAGTGTGGAGGATGCATAATACCAAAGACCAAACTCAGGAGTGTAGTTCAAATACCTGAATATCCGCATGATGGCCTGCCGATGCGAAGTCCTTGGTGAAGCCTAAAAACGAGCGCAGAGACACACAATGAACTGTATGTCTAGCCTCATCATCGTCAAGTAGAGGAGGGAGCCGATCATGCTCCTGTACTCCTTATGGTCCACGGGTTCACCTTCCTCATCCGCGTCCAAGGTTGTAGTCGTACTCATCGGTGTTGCCATCAGCTTGGAAATTCTCCGTTTTGAATTTCTTCACTATTGAGTTGCATGCACCAACCAGTTCAACCCAAAAGCTTAAGTTGATGAGGAAACGTGGGCAATTCACTTATACTCCAACACTCCCCCTCACGTGCAGGCTCCCCCAAGCCGCATACGTGGATACTGGAGTGGGGCTGTAATTATTGAATTCTCACGCTCGCCAGGATTTGAACTCGAGACCTCTGGATCTAATACCATATTGAGTTGCATGCACCAACCAGTTCAACCCAAAAGCTTAAGTTGATGAGGAAAGGTGGGCAATTCACTTATACTCCAACATTCACAATGTCCTTCATGTACTTCGCTTGATGCACAAACGTCACGTCCTTGAGTTGCTTGATCTGAATCCCGAGGAAGAACTACAACTCGCCCATCATCGACATCTCGAACTCCCTGCTCGTATTCTTTGCAAAACCTCACAACCAAAGAGTGAGAGGAGCCACCAAAGATAATGTCATCCACGTATATCTGTACGATCAAGATGTCATCGCCCTGCCAGAGGAGAAAAAGAGTTTGGTGGACTATCCCCATCACAAACCCCTTGCTGAACAAGAAACTCCTCAACCTACCATACCACGCTATGGGTGCTTGTTTTAGGCCATAGAGAGCTTTTCTAAGTTTGTACACTCGGTGGGGATACTTCACACTCTCAAAACCCGGGGGTTGCCTCACATACACTTCTTCCTCTAATAACACCCCATTCAAGATAGCACTCTTCACATCCATTTGGAACAATGAGAATCCTTTAGCAACAACAAATGCTAGAAGAATTTGAATTGCTTCCAAATGGGTCACCGGAGCAAAGGTTTCCTCATAATCTATCCGCTCTCTCTGGCTATACCCCTGTGCTACCAACCTCGACTTGTTTCTCACAACCACCCCATTTTCTCCCTCTTTGTTTTTCCAAACCCACTTGGTACTTATAAGTTTGCAATTTGCTGGAGGCTCTACTAACTCCCAGACTTGGTTCCTTTCAAAGTTCTCAAGCTCCTCATACATAGCGTCCACCAAGTTCAAATCAGAAAGTGTGTGTCCAATATCCTTGGGCTCGAAAGATGCAACAAATGCAGAGTGAGCGAAATGAGAGATTTTCTGTGACTGGACCGTGTAGTGCGTTCATTGATGTCATCTATGATCCTGGAGGGAGGATGATCAGCATGTACACGCCAGGGTACCTCTCGCTTGGAAACAACCTCCCCCTCAGCAGCAGCTTCCACTCGATGTCTACTTGTCATGTAGGAGTAGGGGATGGGCCATCCTCGATCGTCGTCATCGTAGTAGTAGTAGGTGCACGGTCAGCTGCAGGTACACCACCACCATCTTCATCCTTTCTTTGTTCCTCCACCTCCTCCTCAAAGATCTCCTCGCCAAATTCATCATCTCTACATATTCAAAAACAATCAAGCTACGTGGTTGTGTCTCGTTGAATGTTACTTCTCATGTCTCCACAATTTGGTTAGCTTCAAGATTAAGCACACGATATGCTCTAGAGTGAGTAGCATAACCAAAGAAAATTCCATCCACAGATCTAGCCTCAAACTTATCTAGATTCTTGCCTTTCTTGAGAATGAAACACTTACAACTAAAGACATGAAAATGACTCACCTTGGGAGTGCGACTATGCATAAGGTAATAGCAGGTTTTCTTCTTAAAGGCACGAAGGAAGATCCGGTTTGACACATAGCATGCGGTATTCACCGCCTCAACCCAATACTTCCTAGGAGTCCTGTGCTCACGAGCATCATCCTAGCCATCTCACAAAGTGTTTGACTCTTCCTTTCCACAACACCATTCTAAGGAGGGGTGTACGGTGTAAAAAATTGATGCTCAAGACCAAGATCACCACAAAAGGTCTCAAAACGAGAGTTCTTGAATTCTGTGCCATTGTCACTGCGTATAGCTCTAATGGCAACACTATGTCTCTCGTTGTTCAACCTCAAGATCAGGTCTCGAACAAAACAAAATGTTTTACCCTTATCCTCCAAGAAAGACAGCCAGGCATAGTGAGAGTAATCGCTCACAACCACAAGGACATACCACTTTCCACCCACCGAGCGAATGCAAGCTGGACCAACCAAATCCATATGCAACAACTCCCCAGGATTCTCAATCATGAAAGCAGTCAAGGGTGGATGGGAAGTGGCTACCATCTTGCCATGCCTGCACGGGGCACAAACTAAATCCCTCTCAAAGTGCAACCTGGGCAGTCCTCGGACAAGATTGAGACCACTCAAGAGGGAAAGCAAATCAAAGCTCAAGTGTCCCAACCGCATATGCCATCTCCACAACTCTCCAGAGGGACTAGCTACCAAACACCGAGGAGGACCAAAAGACTGAGAGAAATTAGCACGAAAGAGCTGTACCTCAGGAACGAGCGTACAAACAAGATCGCCTCGAGAGTCAAGAATCTGAGATTTGCACAACTTAAACCGAACCTCAAAACCCTCGTCAAGCAACTAAGAAACTGAAAGCAAATTAAAACTAAGTGACCTAATGAGAGCAACACACTTCGAGGTCACCTTATCACTCACCTTAACTTCACCTTCTGAAAGCACGCGTTCTCGTCCATTATCCCCAAAAGTGATGTACACCTTTGACACCACTGGGGTGAGGCTAGAGAACCACCCCCGATCTCCGATCATGTGTCATGAACAATCGGAGTCGATCAACCAAATGTTCTCCATGCCTCCCACCTGCAAATCAAAACCAAGAACGAGAATGAGAAAATGAATCAACACTAGGGTTAGCACAAAAAGAGTCAAACCAGTGTCGAGCCATCTACTCAAAGGTCGGGTTAGCAACACCATCCTATCACGCCTCCCAAAGCTACGACCACCACGAGTAATCCTATCATGTCTCTCTGGAGGAGTACGAGCACCACGAAAGGGAAAACGTGGTCTGTAGCGCCTCTAAGACCCAAAACTATGATCGGTTCTCCCAAACTCGTATCGACTATGAGGAGGAGAACGTCCATCAAACACACCACGCGCAGAACCAAAGCACTCACCTCTCTGAGGTGCACCGGTCTGATCGGTGACCCTGACCGGTCTGACCGGTGCCCCTCGGCCAGCAGAACCACCCTGTTGACGGCTCAATAGCGCATCAAGTTTGCACTACAAGCAAACGGATCGTGTGTAGCTTTTCCCTTAGAGTATTCCATCCAAAGATTATCAATCCGTGGATTGACAGTGAAGCACCTAGGGTTTTCCATCTAGCTAAATGGATCTATCCTAGCATGATGTGAAGATTGCATATGAAGAGTAACACTTTATAGATATGAATAAAGCATTATGTGTTGATCACACTCACAACCATAGATGAGATAACACAACTAAGGAGCTAGGGCCTATTGTCTCTAGGTACAGTTTTAGTCAAAAGGTTGTCAAATTGTAGATTGCATCTCAACTAAAGGTACACATAATCATCTCTTAGAAAGGCGGCTCGCAAGCGGCCTACTTTCCCAAGGTCACCAGTGTGAGGTGCGCGTCAACGCGTAAGGTTTCCCAAAGCCTTACCCAAACAACTCCTAGTTGCTGCACCAACTCCCACGGTACTCGCCATCGGTCCAATTCCACGTCATGTCGTTGTTGGAACTTTTCCCTCTGCCATGCTGTCACCACACCGGGGTAATTGACGACTAGCTGAAACACGCTACCTCAATGTATCCTCAAGATGTAGACTAATCACCACAAATAGATCTAATCTTACTATGAACATATGGATGCATCACATATGAGAAAGAAAGCATGCATTGAAGTAGACCAAAGTCGAGACAACTAGAACAAAGAGTAGATTGATATCACCATCGTGTGTGCACATACTGTTGACACCGTTTTTAAGCACGGGTCAAAAGGGAAAGAAGTACGGTGGAATTCGCAAGAAGAAGAAGCAGGAACAATCGGCCAATTGAAAGCCAGCCGATGGAAAAAGAGTCAACCAGTCCTACCGATGGTCAATATGGTGGATCGGCCGATCGAAAGAAGGAAGCGGGAATCAAAGAAATATGCCAAGGACAGATACAGCGGAGGCGGGTCAACGATCAGTTGGCGATGGATCAGAGTGAGTTTAGGGAGTTCGACTCTTGCACAAGTCATTTTTATTTTTGGTAGCTTTATTTTATCTAGATGCAAGTAAACAATGCCGTAATCGGCTAGGAGTCGGGTCGTCCTCAGGACATAAATAGCGACCCTGCGTGGTCAGAAAAACTATACACACCATAATCAAACAAACAGCCTCTGGGCAAACCCTTTACAATTCTTGCATCTACTTTACAACATCTACTTTTCAGCGACTTCGCCATTGCGTTTTTCTCTTTTCAAGGGTCATGTTTCGAGTTCGTCGGGCTGCATCAATCGGCCTCCGGCTAGCTTGTAAGTGACGTTTTATCGAATAACCCTAGGCTTTAACCTCCGGGCACATCATTGTGGTTTCGTCTAATTCTTTATTCACAACTTATAGATATCAGTTGATCTACATGTTTTTGTACCAATCCTTGTAGATTTAGCTTTTATCAATCTATCATACTCGCGAATAGGCTCCATCGGCTGCTTTACTTCTTATTTATCTATTTACTTTGAAAAAGTCGATTCAGACCTATTTTGAGTTCTACCACGTGGTGCCGATCGAGTCGCTCACATCAGCTCGGCCGATGCTTACGTCATCGCAAATCGGCCGACAGGGCCATTTCCTCTCAACAAACTTGCACTTCGGCTACTTTCGAGCCCGCCGATCCTTCTTTGTCCCGTATCAGCCGATCGGCAGTTACGTGCGCTTCTGAACACACATCGGCTCTCTAGCCGATCTTATCGAATTTAACTATTTTCCCCGTCTTCCTTGTCAATCAACAGGTCAGATTGACTGGTACACCTTGCACTGTCCGGGAAGTCACGTGTGTTGCTGCACGGAGGTGACGTCCTATTTTTGTGTCAACACACTTTTGGCACGCCTGGTGGGACCGACGAAGATGTCTACTACTAGTACTGCTACTACTACTGTTCCTATCAGCACTTCAGGAATTCCAATACCCTATGATGTCGCAAAGGACAACATTCAGGAAGTTACTGAAGATCAACTCCAAGGAGAACTCAAGGCTTAGTATGATGCATCCATAGCACAATACAACAAGTTATGCTTGGTTCCTTTGGTAAAACCAGGAGTGGAATCATCAAGAAATCACCTCTCCCAGGGCCAAGACATGTCACTTTCTCATCGGATCCTGGAGGGCTGCAAGAGATGATGAATGAAGCTATGCACAGGTCCCTCATAGATCAATCGCCTGCCCTGGAGAATACTATGCAGAATAGTCTTATCAAAACTCTGAGGGAAGTTGTGAAACAAGGCTTGTTGGACCAGCTTACCATTAGCCTTATGATAAAGCCCCTGTCTTTGCATCGGCTAAACAACCGATTATCAGTCAGATTGGGGAGGTTCCTCTGCCAGAAGCAACCTTTGAAGCGTCAACTTCTCAAACTGCTTTACTAGGGAATTAGAATCTGAGTTTTTCTGCCCCATGACAGGTTTAGTATGCAAAGGAAGGAGATCCAGATCAGAGAGTTATAGGATATCCTCAAGATCTCTTTGCAAATGATATATCTCATATATTTGAGACAGAATCTGGAGTGAGTGCAGGTGTAGTGGTGCATCCCATGTCCTATAGAGCAGTGTTTGGAGATACCCCTGGAACTGTACACATGGACAAGGATGGAGTGACATTGGTTTATTTCAACCACAAAACTAAGGCATTCCAAAGGCTTAATATTGATCCAAAACATGCTCACATGGTATGGCCAATGGATTTCCAAGAAAAGGTGCTTGTTCCACTGCAGACTTTGGCTTCACAGCAATTTATACTCAAACCATGCAGAGCTCTCCTATGCCTCAATGTTCATCGGCCATGCAACCGATTGCAACTTGTCCCGTACAGAGTTCTCCCATGAGACAACATCCTCCGGCTATGCAGTTAGCTATGAGTTATCCTGTACAAAGCTCTCCCATGCCTCAAGCTTAAACTGTAACATCTGTGGCTCTGAGATCGCCACCTCAGCAGCCAAGGGTGGATGGCCAACAAGCGCCACAGCAAACACATCCAACTGTGTGGCAAGCACTACATGCAATTATGAATCAATTAGCCAGTTCAAGGCAATTGGACTTAAACTAGTCACCTAATCTGTCACTAGGCAGCCGATCACTCCAACACAAGTGGCTCATAGACCTATAGCTGGACAGACAAGTACTCCTCCTTAGACTAGTATAACACCATCGGAAGAATTGCCGAATCAGCACCAAGGAATTTGTGAGGAGCAGCCTCCACAAAGTCCTTCGACCAGTTTTTAGCTAATTGAACAAATATCTGCACAAATAAGGTCAGATCTGTAGGAGGATATTGCTGATCAAATTACAGAGACACTACAGGCCCACTTTGGGATCAAACCAAAGCAGCACGCCTACATGTACAGGACTCCATATCCACCTGCTTATGACCAGATCCCGTTTCCTCCAAGGTTCAAAGTGCCTGACTTTACCAAGTTCTCTAATCAAGATGACACTTAAACGATGGAGCACGTCACCTGATTCATCATACAGTGTGGAGAAGTAGGGAGCAATGACGCACTCAGGGTGTGATTGTTTTCATCATCATTGTCAAGGCCAACATTTGCATGGTTTACTTCACTTCTGGCCAATTCCATTGTCAAGTGGGCCGATTTGGAGAAACAGTTCCACAGCTACTTCTTTGCTAGCATCTATGAAATGAAAATCACAAACTTAACAAGGTTAAAGTAGAGGAACGATGAAAGAGTTGCCAACTTTATTCAGAGATTCAGAGAATTCAGGAACAAGTGTTACAGCTTAACTTTGGGAGATAAGCAATTGGCTGAGTTGGCATTTCAAGGGCTCTTGCCGTCAATCAAAGAGAAATATGCATCACAAGTGTTTGAGAGCCTTAGCCAGTTGGTGAGCCGGATAAATCAGGAAGCTGCGAAACCCTATTAACCGAGGAGAAACTTTCAGAAAAGGGAGACATATGTGGATTATTCTGATTTGAAAATGATGAAGTTGAGGTCGGACTAGCAGAATGGGTCAAAACTAAGAAACCTGTCTCTTGTCCCTTCTGTAAGAAACAACCAAAGAAATTCGGCTTCCATGTGATCAAAGCTGATAAAATATTCGATCTGTTGCTGCAGCAAGGGAAAATCAAGTTTTCTCAATTTCACAGCATACCATCAGCAGAGGAGCATAAAAAGATAAGATACTGCAAGTGGCACAATGCCACGTCTTATGATACCAACGACTGCAAAGTGTTTCGGCAATAGATCCAGATAGCAATCGAGTAGGGAAGGCTCAAGTTTGAGGTACCCACCAAGAATGAAAAGCCGAAGAAGATTGATCAACATCCTTTCCCCACTAACATGATTGAGGTGTCTAGTAAAGTTGTACCACAAACCAAGTTCCTGACATCTGAATCGGCTCAAAATACTGCTAGGAATAAGGGATTAAGCTTGGAACTGCTGAAAATTGCCCAGAGTGCAATGGAGCCTACAACAATGGCAGTTCACCCAAGAGGCCTTGTTTTGATGATAGGAGACCATCAATCAGAGATCATCATGAGTACGATAATCAGCAGATCTCGGTACATCAAAGACTGAGGGGCAAAGTCAATGTCCATGATCGGCTGGGGGCAGAGTCAAAATTGGTCCACCCAACCATAATCGGCTAGATTAATTGGCCGATGTAAGGGTTCCTGATGAAAATGTTATGTGTCATGCTGATGAGGACATCACCGTCTCGGATATGACCACAATAGCATGTTTTTATTCTAAGGTGAACCGATTCCTTATCATCATTGTATCCAATACATTTGATGAATTATTGTTGCACTATGATGTTTGTTGGTTGTCATTTTCAGAAATGCTTACGTGGATCAAAAAGGGTGCTCAACACATATGGAAGGCATGGAGGACCAAAGAGGTTGATTGGGGACCAAGTCCAAGTGTTCCACACGTCCTCCACCAGGACACCACGTCACTTTTGTCCCAAAGATGGAAAGAGATCAAGGCCAACACGTTTTGGGCGCTGGATTCGGACTGCATGACTGGGCCAAGTTGCAACGGACGCCACGACCTCATATGGACTTCGTTTGGGACGTTCTTTATATGGTTGGAAAGATAATTTGATAGAGCTTCCAATGGCACCGGTCTCATGTCAAAATAATATCTGGATCGACGGGAATCGTCGAAAGAAGTGGACGTCCAGAATCTGTCAAGGTGTTGTGTCGCCCGGTTTTGGCCCGTTGGCCCGTGTATCATGTTGGAGCCCATAGGGGTGCGTCCTAGGGTTGGAGCACGACCCCCACCAGGTCCTGGTCGTGCCCCTACCCTCTCATATAACCCCATAGCCATCACAAACAGATTGGGCTTTGTTTCGTTGTATGTTTAGCCATTGCTACTTCCTTGTAGACACGTGTGTCGGCTAGACCACCTATTCTACCTGATTCGGAACCCCACCTTATTGAGTTGTGACTCAGTGTGAAACCTTCATTCATATCTGGTATTTTCAGTACTTGTTCCATACTTGTTCTTGCTTGTTCTTCGATTGCTCGCAGGAACGGGTGCCCTAGTGGCGGTTGACGCGCTCCACAAGATCGCTGCAGCCATAGAAGGTGGTGTATCGGTTGCTAAGGCGCATCCTTGGAAAGGTTGTAGTCGGGCTGTGAACGTCGTCTCCTCCAATCGAGTTATCCCCCATGCCTCTCATCGAAAGATCGGCCACAAACCCCAACGGGTTCACATCAGTTGGTAATCAGAGCGAGGTTTATCGGTGAGAGACTATCAATCCTTTGCTATTTTTTCCTATAGTCCAGAAAAGCCAAAAAATAGTGGATTAGTTTACCAGCAATCCTATAAACCATTCGAGCCTTTACTAGTACTGCTTCATTAGGGCTTGTTGAATTTTCGGTTGCATCAGTTGCGTCGAGTTGCTGGTCTTAGTGTCTAATCCTTTAGAGTTTTGAGTTCTATCACGTTTTGTCACCACGAGATCCTTTGTCATCATATACATCGCTGCTGCATTTTGGCCATCACGGATTCATCTTAGGTCCGATTCGTGTGTTTAAATACAATCTGGAAAGCTTATCTTGTTACCTTTCTAATGGATCTAGCCTTGTCCCGAAATTCATTTTGAGCATTCCGCAATTGTCCTAGAGATTAGCGATCTGCAATCTGTGTAAACTCATCTTTTTGTGCAGATTTGTCTTGATTTCCAGAAGGGAGAAAAAAGAATAGTGAAAGAAAGAAAGAGAGAAAAAAATAAAAACGAGATACAAAAAGAGAGCAAAAAAAAAGAAAGTGAGGAGGAAAGGAAGTGAATGAAAAAAAGGGCTGAATTTGGTGTTATCCTTGTGCTATGCTAGTTCCTCTTTGTCGGTGATTACCTTTGTGCCTAGGCTCACGTCTCTAGCATGGTTTAGCCTAGGACCAGCACAGTACCTCCGTTGAACGATTATTCAGCTGGCTTTTATAACTAATGTGGTGCTAGTCCATCCCTTGTTAAGCCCACCTATAGCTCCACATATTCGACTACAGCTTGATAGGTCTTGTTGCTGCGGCACTGATACACTTTCTTCGAGGTTGACGTCTTGTTGGTTGCCGTCCCCTCCTATTTTGCTTGGTAAGAACTTGTAAGAGCTTGTTTTGAACAAGTTGAGTTTGAGAGAATTACACCCGACACATCCTAGTAGTTGATAGGAGAAAACAAAATATTTTGTGTTTCTTGTTTTGTACTAATCATGGCAGGTGATATAGAGATTTTTGAGAAGTTGAAGCTAGACCCTCACATCCAAGGTATCATTCAGCACTTGCCATTATATGCTGGTATGTTTGATCCTCACGCTTACATTGAATGGGAGCTTAAGGTAGATGCAGAATTTGATAAGTATGACTTGTCTGAACATCAAATGATTTTGGCTGCTTCTAGTGCTTTAACAATTTATGCTTTGACTACATGGAAACATATTTGTAGGCATAACAAAGTTTCACAAACTTGGAAAGATTTTAAAATCCTTTTCCGTGATGAATATGTTCCTGAATATTATGCTGATTGCTTGCTTGTAAAATTAGACAACTTGAAGCAAGGTAGTAGGACTGTCAAGGAATACTATCATACCTTTAAGATTTGTGTCATGTTTGGTGGATTAGATGAATGCTCGAAAGATGTTATGAGTATATTCCTGAAAGGGCTTAATTCTGAAATTCGAACCATGTTAATTAGCAACTCATACAACAATATTGCTTCTTTGTTTTGGCTTGCTCTTAGCGCTGAAAAGGAGATTCTTTTCTGTGAGTACTTGCATGAATGATGTGAATCATAATATTGAATATTTGTCCAATCTGCATGATAATCAAGAGGAACAAATAGTGGAACTTGATGCTGATTTGATTTTGTCAAATGATGAATTGCTGGGTGTTTCTTGTGATAAAGAGGACTTTTGTGTTGATGCTTCATTTATTCTTGTGCCACAAGTAGCGAATAATTGTGATACTTTTTGTTTGGAACCATCCATATGTGCCGAAGAAAATATTTTGCATCCTATTACTTGTGCACAAGATGAACTGAAATTGTTGTCTTCCTTAAATACTTTAGGTTATATTGAATTTGATATTCTTTGTAATCTAAACTATTTAGAGGAGAAGCTTTTTGCATATTGTGAGTTGAAATGCTTATCGAATCATACATATCACTTTATTGGCAAGTACAATTGCAAAGGAGAATATTATGTGCATAAAGTTTATATTTGCTCTAATCTGAAATATCCTTTTAGGCTAGAATACCATGATCAAATAGGGGGCTGCCTTAACACTAATAATATCTTGCAAAGTTTTTCTAGTTGTTTTCTTGAGCAACAGGGTCAGCCCAAAGAAGGAGAGCATCGTTGGTTGTCAATTTGCAGCATACTAGTCGCTCCGTGTTCGAACATCAACCCAAGCACCTTCGGATGCCATCGAAGCAAGTCGAGGACGACTTGCAGCCAAGAAGGGGAGAATGATGAGGACATCACCGTCTCGGATATGACCACAATAGCATGTTTTTATTCTAAGGTGAACCGATTCCTTATCATCATTGTATCTAATACATTTGATGAATTATTGTTGCACTATGATGTTTGTTGGTTGTCATTTTCAGAAATGCTTACGTGGATCAAAAAGGGTGCTCAACACACATGGAAGGCATGGAGGACCAAAGAGGTTGATTGGAGACCAAGTCCAAGTGTTCCACACCTCCTCCACCAGGCCACCACGTCACTTTTGGCCCAAAGATGGAAAGAGATCAAGGCCAACACGTTTTGGGTGCTGAATTCGGACTGCATGACTGGGCCAAGTTGCAACGGACGCCACGACCTCATACGGACTCCGTTTGGGACGTTCTTTATATGGTTGGAAAGATAATTTGATAGAGCTTCCAATGGTACCGGTCTCATGTCAAAATAATATCTGGATAGATGGGAATCGTCGAAAGAAGTGGATGTCCAGAATCTGTCAAGGTGTTGTGTCGCCCGGTTTTGGCCCGTTGGCTTGTGTATCATGTTGGAGCCCATAGGGGTGCGTCCTAGGGTTGGAGCATGACCCCCACCAGGTCCTGGTCGTACCCCTACCCTCTCATATAACCCCATAGCCATCACAAACAGATTGTGTTTTGTTTCGTTGTATGTTTAGCCATTGCTACTTCCTTGTAGACACGTGTGTCGGCTAGACCACCTGTTCTACCTGATCCGGAACCCCACCTTATTGAGTTGTGACTCAGTGTGAAACCTTCATTCATATCTGGTATTTTCAGTACTTGTTCCATACTTGTTCTTGCTTGTTCTTCGATTGCTCGCAGGAACGGGTGCCCTAGTGGCGGTTGACGCGCTCCACAAGATCGCTGCAGCCATAGGAGGTGGTGTATCGGTTGCTAAGGCGTGTCCTTGGAAAGGTTGTAGTCGGGCTGTGAACGTCGTCTCCTCCAATCGAGTTATCCCCCACGCCTCTCATCGAAAGATCGGCCACAAACCCCAGCGGGTTCACATCACAAGCTCTTGAACGCCAACGTACTCTGCAATTGAATGATGAGAAACCAGTGAAACCCCAACATGAAGTCAAGAGGCAGCCACACTGGTGTCCAGAAGGTTTGACCAAGTCTCAGAAGAGGAGAGTCCAACGGATGCGTCAACTAGAACAAAAAGAAGAAGAAGAAGAGAGACGTGTGTTGGACAAAAAGAAGGTTTGGTCTCAAGTATGGTGTCCTAAACCAAAGGCCGATGATGATGAGAGCAGAGGGCCAGCAGCAAGTGTGAACATGGCTCCAGCCAATTCAGACTTGTCCAATGACGAACAGGGATTGGCTCAACTAACATTGGAACCCACACTGGCTACTTTTGAGAAGCTAGATGAAGAAAAGAGACAACACTTGAAAGCTTTATATCTCAAAGGGTTTATCAATGGAAAGCCCGTCACCAGGTTGTTGGTAGACGGAGGAGCAGTAGTCAATCTGATGTCATACACCATGCTTCGCAAGATCAGGAAATCAGATGATGACCTAACCCAGACAGACATGATGCTGATTGATTTCGAGGGTAATGTCTCTCCGGCCAAAGGGGCGATTTGCGTGGACCTCACAATCGGCAGCAAACTCTTTCAACCATGTTCTTCGTCATCAAAGGGAGAGGGTCGTAGAACCTATTTTTGGGACGAGACTGGATCCATGCCAACTGCTGGATACCATCCACCATGCATCAGTGCATCATTCAATGGATTAGAGATTCAGTAGAAGTCCAAGGAAAGAGATCCTACAGTGTAGCAGCTGCAGAAGTACAAGAGTGGAGCTATGAGCAACTAAGCTGCATATCAGGAAAGGTTTGGGAAACAGAGTACCTCAAGATGTCCGATTTCGGGCTACAGCCGGTTCAAGCAGTCGGCTCTAACAAACCTTCCTAATGGATCAGTTCATTGAAGATGAAGGGAAGCTTGGGCACGGGTTCACGTCAGACAACAAGTTAGAAAAAATAGATCTTGGAGATGGTAGTAAACCAAGGCCGACTTATATCAGTGCCAAGCTAGATCCTGAATACAAAGCAGAGTTGATTGCATTGTTGAGGGAATTCAAAGATTGTTTTGCTTGGGAATATTATGAGATGCCTGGTTTAAACCGATTAATTGTTGAACATTGGTTACCTATAAAACCGAGTTATCATCCTTTTTAGCAGCACCCTAGACCATGCAATCCAAAAATTTATCCTGATATAAAAGCTGAGATAACAAAGTTACTCAAAGTTGGATTTATTTAGCAATGTCGATATGCCGAATAGATTTCTAATATAGTTCATGTATTTAAGAATAATGGCAAACTACATGTATGCATTGATTTTAGGGACTTAAACAAAGTGACACCGATGGATGGCTATCCAATGCCAGTGGGTGATTCATTGGTGAATGCCGCTGCAGGACACAAGATCATCAACTTCATGGACGGTAATGCTGGTTATAATCAAATTTTTATGGTTGTAGAAGATATTGTGAAAACAGCTTTCAGGTGTCCTGGTCAGGTCGGCCTTTATGAGTGGATTGTCATGACCTTTGGTTTGAAAAATGTTGGAGCTACATATCAAAGGGCCATGAATTATATTTTCCATGAGCTCATCAGCAAGATAGTTGAGATCTACATTGATGTTGTAGTAGTCAAGTCGACAGGCTACAAAGAGCATCTAGCTGATTTGCGCAAGACATTGGAGTGCACAAAAAAGCATGGTTCGAAGATGAATCCTAATAAGTGTGCCTTTGGTGTATCTGCTGGTTAGCTCCTGTGTTTCTTAATACATGAAAGAGGGATTGAGATTGGCCAGAAATCAATTAGTGAAATTGACAAGATAACAACACCAATAAACAAAAAAGAGCTTCAGTCATTAATCGGCAAGATTAATTTCATCCGGAGGTTTATTTTCAACTTATCAGGAAGAATTCAGCCGTTTACTCCACTATTGAAGCTCAAGGCCAATCAAAATTCACATGGGGAGAAGATAAGAAGAAGGCTTTGGATAATATCAAACAATATTTGAAATCTCCTCCTGTCCTAATGCATCCTCAAGATAAGAAGCCATTCAAGTTATACCTATCAGCTGATGAGAAGGCAATTGGATCGGCCCTTGTACAAGAATTCGAAGGAAAAGAGCATGTCGTTTACTTTGTGAGCAGATGGCTCTTGGATGCAAAGACAAGAAACTCAGCGGTGGAAAGATTGTGCTTGTGCTTATACTTTTCTTGCACAAAGTTGAGGCCATATTTATTATCAGTCGAGTGTATTATTGTCTGCAAAGATGACGTGGTCAAGTACATGTTGTACTTGTCGATCTTGAAGGGAAGAATCGAAAAGTGGATTCTAGCTTTATCAGAATTTGACTTGACCTATGAATCGGCCAAAGCAATCAAAGGACAAGTGATGGCCGATCTAGTTGCACAACATTATGGGCTAGAGGTCTCAATCATTGAACCGGTTCCTTGGACAATGTTCTTTGATGGATCATCATGTGGAGTAGGCGCTGCTGTTGGAATCGTCCTCACATTGCAAGCTATCAGTTCTCTATCCCTATTGAGAGGACTTCAATGAATAATCAAGCTGAGTATCAGGCTGTGTTAAAAGGGATAAAGCTACTTTGAGAGGTCAATGCTAAGATGGTTGAGATATTTGGAGATTCTATGCTCGTGATAAATCAATTAGTTGGAGAGTATGAATGCAAACATGACATCTTGAGAATTTATCATGAAGAGTGCCTCCAACTACTCAAAGGGTTCAAGATGTTGAAACTCGAGCATGTGCCTAAACACCATAATGAAGAAGCCAATCGGCTGGCTCAAAGCGCTTCAGGCTATTGGCCGATTCTTGCTTTAGAGTTACCCGCCGATGATTGGAGAATAGAAATAATTGATTATTTAAAAGATCCATCGAGGAAAGTCAGCAAACAGCTGAGGTATAAGGTCGTTAAGTACGTACTACTGGAAGATGAATTGTACTATCGAACCATTCATGGGATTTTGCTTAAATGCCTTGGTGAAGAAGAAGCAAAAACATTAATGGGAGAAATACATGAAGGAGTATGCAGGGCTCACCAATCGGCATTTAAAATGAAGTGGATGATCAGAAACAATAGCTACTATTGGCCGATGATTCTGGAAGATTGCTTCAAGTATTACAACAGATGTCAAGATTGCTAGAAGTTTGGAAGCGTGCAGAGAGTTCCAACATCAGCCATGAACCCAATAATCAAGCCATAGTCATTTGGAGGATGGGTGATTGATTTGATTGGTCAGATATTCCCACCATCTAGCAAAGGTCATAAATTTGTGTTGGTGGGTACTGATTATTTCACAAAGTGAGTTGAAGCGATCCCGATCAATAACGTGACATCGAGCAATATGATCGAGTTTGTACAAGAGCATATTGTATTTCGGTTTGGTATTCCTCAAACTATTACGACTGATCAAGATAGTCAATTTACTTCAGGGGAAACTCATTGGGGTTCAAATTGCTAAATTCTTCTCCATATTATGCTCAATCCAATGGTCAAGCCGAATCTGCTAACAAAGGCATCATCAAGTTGACCAAATGCAAGATCGATGAGAATCCCAGGCGATGGCACAGAATACTCAATGAGGCATTATGGGCGTACCGGATGGCCTGTGACAGTGCAACAAAGGTGATAGAGGGGGAGTGCCCGATCTTTCGATGAGTGGAGATAAATTCGATTTGGTGGTCGCCGACCCTCACGATCCGACTATGACGAGCGAGCTCGAAGCGCTAATACAATCGCTGAACCAACTCCTGATGGTTACCAACCTTGTCGGTGCAAAGTCAGACTAATCACGAAGATCATTTCCTGCATGCAATCAAAGAATGAACAAGAAAAAGAGGCGAGCAATCTTACTATCACTCAACTGTGGAGTCTGCAATACATGAAGGCAGCGCTATGCGGCTGTTCGGTTATAGCTAAAGCAAACTTGTAAAACAAACTCAAGTTCTAAATGCGGTGGCTACTGAATATATGAGGAGGGGCGTCCTAGGGTTGGGGTTGACCTAGGATGGGGCGCTCTCAACTTGGGCTTAAGGCCCAACAAACCGAGGACGCAGCACCTTGGTAGATTCTGGACGTCAACTTCTTTTGATGATTCCCATTGACTCGAGACGAATTTGGGCCTGAAATCAGTGCCATTGGAAGCTCTATGAAATTGTGCTTCCATCCATATAAAGAATGTCCAAAACCAACTTCGTATGCGACCTGGGCGTCGTTTTTAGTGCGCACTGGTCCTGGACTCTGAACTGGGCTCGAACTTGAATTGTTTTGGGTCTCCACCTTGGGGACTCGAACCGGATGAGCCTCATGCCTCCTCTTCGACTTGGACACCCTTTTTGGACTTCTTCTACTCTATTCCATGCACCAATGATGGTTGTATGCATGGGTGTCATGTCCTCATCAAACAATAGATGAGGACAATCAAACAAGGATTAACACAATCTAACAATAAATGCAAAGTTGAATTATAGTGCTAAAACACGTAACAAAGCTGCTGGAAACAAAGTGTAAAAGTGGAAAAAGACAAGGGGAAAAAATAAAAAGGAGCATAGGAATGGCGGTGGCAGGGTGCGCCGGGCCCAGGCGTGCTGTGCGCCGATAGGGCACCGAGCCTGCCCAGAAGAGATCGATCAGATGAGATCTCCACTTTGCTATTTTCTCTTTTTTCCTTCTTTTTTTTGGACTTCCCAAAAGGACTACAACACAAGGAAAATAGGCAGGCACGATCTAGGGAAAGGACGCGATCCTGGGAGGAGGTCCGATCGGTGCGTGCGTGTTGTTGCTTGCTTTTTTTGACTTGCCAAACAAACAAACAAAGCAGGGGGGCGGCGTGTAGCTGCGAGCAGGGCCCGAGCAAGGAGCGCTCGGTGGTGCCTAGGGCGGTCACAGAGTCTCACGACAGAGGAGGGCGGCGTGCGTGAGGCTCGGTGGGAAATCCCACCGAAGCGGATCGGTGTCGTGATTGGCCCCTCTTTTTTTTATTTCTTTTCTTTTTCTTTTTTTTGACTTTTTTTGACTTTCTTTTTTTTCTTTTGATTCCTTTCCAAATCAACACACGCAGGAAAGGAAGGAAGGGCGCACGGGGGAACCGGTGCACGACCCACGACACCGTGATCAAGGCCCTGCGCGAAGCGGTAGGGGATGGAAACGCGAACAGGAGGGGGTGATGGCGTCGGCAGAGAAAAAAATGGTGGCAGCGGCTAGGGTTAGAAAGAAAGAAAACGAAAAAGGAGAACACAAAGTAACCAGCAACAAATGAAGTGTAAAGCACACAAATTCAACAACGCAAAGTATTGAAAGAATGTGCGAGGTTAAAAAGGTTGCTGGGACAAGATCTAACCTGAATAATTTTTTTGTTTGGTTTTTGTGGACTGTAGGAAGGTAAAAACACTCGCTGAACTCACCGATCAACCTAAAAAATGATACCACTTGATAGAAGGGATGTGCCCGATCTTTCGGTGAATGGAGATAAATTCGATTTGGTGGTCGTCGACCCTCACGATCTGACTACGACGAGCGAGCTCGAAACGCCAATGCAATCGCTGAACCAACTCCCGATGGTTACCAACCTTGCCGGTGCAAAGTCAACCTGATCACGAAGATCGTTTCCTGCACTCAATCGAAGAACGAACAAGAAAAAGAGGCAAGCAATCTTACTATCACTCGAATGTGGAGTCTACAATACACGAAGGCAGCGCTATGCGGCTGTTCTGTTGTAGCTAAAGCTAACTTGTAAAACAAACTCAAGTTCTAAATGTGGCGGCTACTGAATATATGAGGAGGGGCGTCCTAGGGTTGGGGGCGACCTAGGATGGGGCGCTCCCAACTTGGGCTTAAGGCCCAACAAACCGGTGACGCAGCACCATAGCAGATTCTGGACGTCAACTTCTTTCGACGATTCCTGTTGACTCGGGACGAATTTTGGCCTGAAACCGATTCCATTGGAAGCTCTATGAAATTGTGCTTCCAGCCATATAAAGAACGTCCAAAACCGACTTTGTATGCGACCTGGGCGTCGTTTTTAGTGCGCTCTGGTCCTGGACTCCGAACTGGGCTCGAACGTGAATTGTTTTGGGCCTCCACCTTAGGGACTCGAACCGGATTAGCCTCGTGCCACCTCTTCGACTTGGACACCCTTGCTGGACTTCTTCTACTCTATTCCATGCACCAATGATGGTCGTATGCATGGTTGTCATGTCCTCATCAAAAGGTGTCTCCTTATCAACTCGTATATGGTCACGATGTAGTTTTGCCTTGGGAGCTTAAGACAGGATCCAGAAGGGTGTCTTTTCAAGATCAATTGTCGGCGGATGACTATTCGACCATGATGAAAGAAGAGTTAGAAGATCTGGTTGGAAATTTGAGAGATTTGGCTAATATTGAGAAAAATAGAAAGAGAATAGCCAGGTCATATGACAAGAAGGTCAAGGTGAAAGAATTTTCCCAAGGAGATTTTGTTTGGAAGTTTATTCTGCCAATTGGCTCCAAAGACCCAAAATACGAGAAGTGGTCACTAACTTGGGAAGGCCCCTATCGAGTCAGCCGATGTGTGCCAGGCAACACATACATCTTGGAGACATTGGAAGGAGAAGAGTTTGCAAAAGTTTTAAATGGAAAATACTTGAAGAAATATTACCCAAGCATATGGGTGGATGCCTAGCCGATTGCTACTTCGTGCTGATCGGCTGATTGTAGTTTCGGGTTGTAGCCGATGATAATGAATCGCCTCTAGAGTAAAAATTAGATAGCCAATATTTTGTATATCTCCTTTAGCTCAAAAATGTAGAGCCGATCTATTTAGCTGATTGTATTTTTCGGTTTCTTATTTCGGATATGGCCGATGTAAAAGTCGCTCTTAGAACAAAAAATATAAAAAGTGATGGCACATATGTTTTTCTCATTCATATTCTAGGAGTGTTTACATCAAAGGACTACAAGACTCATCAAGTTCATCACTTAATATTATAAAAGCTCCTTGAGAGGGAAATTAAGGTACATATTTTGGAAATATCTTCTACAAAAGTAGAAGCAGCAAAAGGCTTTCCTGATGAGGAGTTTAGAGAAAACTACAGCTAGAGGAGAGAAAAACCTACATCCCTTCAAAATTCCTTCTCGTAGAGAAGGTAGGTGAAAAGGGATGTTAAGCTTGCAGAGATCCCCTCCAGGTTCCACAGCCTTCCCCTGAAGGCCAATCGACCCTCCTGATGCAGGGGTGCATTGTGCCTGCCCTTCTCGGCCAACAGATACACCTAAGACTCGTCGTAAGGGTTCTTCTAGCAGTTGGGCCTCCTGGCTTCACAAAGAATGCACCATATCGCAAGAATTTTCTAGCAACTGCATGGTTTGGCGAAAGAGGGATGGGCAAAGAGAAGAAAACGGCAACCTACAAGGTCTATTCTTTGAGCCATGGCTGAAGAAGTTGTCGGTAACTGATGGGCATCGGTTGCTTTTTATAGAAAAATCAGAGAAGAGATAAGATCAGGAGCACAGGAAACGAGAAGGATCCCGAGACATTGATCCAGATGTGGTCAAAAGGGAAACAATCATCCCGTGAATGCCTCGGTTAATGATGGCTGACAATAATTCAGAGATGCGGTTCCCAAAGGAAGCAATGGAATTTCAGGTTATATTACTGAATAAGTTACTCTGTATCTAGAAGAGGAGATCCCAGGAACACCTTATGCTTGACACTACTGACAGTGATGGTAGCTTCCTTGCATCATCATAAAGCAAAACTATTTCAAGTTCTAAGTTGTCAAGGAACAATTCTAGCTTCTCTTTCCTGAGTAAATTTTGCAAAGAAGATGCCTCTCATGCTTAAGAACTAGAGGAAGCCAATTTGTATCTATCAGATTTATGGCTGAGTTTCTAAAGGCTACCTCAGGATCCTTTGGGTAAAAAGAAGTGTTTTATAGAAAGGGGACAAGAGAGGTAGGCAAGAAGATCACATGACAACAGTACGAGTGATGGCAGGCAAAATATCAACCACAGTTAAAGGAGACCATCAAATAAATTTATGATTGAAGATTTGCAAAGATTTTCATTGATTGTGTGTCAGTACGGCTACAGAGGTCTCTGGTAGAGAAAGGCTGATTTCAATCGGCTAAAACATACATCAGGGTTTTGCTCGAATTTTGGCTTTATACAATTGCTCCCTAACTAAGGAAGAGGTAATTTTATAGGTCGGTTTCTATATTTCAGTCAAAAGGCATTAAAGAGGGAGTGTTGGAAATTAGCAGAAGAGTTAAACCATCTACAAGTTCCAGGAATTGATACAAGTTTGAAAAAATAAAGTTCAAGCTACACAATTCTTAGGGAGTGAATCGCATTGATTGCATTCAAGCGAAGTTGGTCGACTTCTTCAATTTCTCTGCGATCGGCGTCGGCTGAATCTGGGATCGGCTGTTCTTCCCTACAGATGATTTATACCTTCCTGACGATGATTGTCTTTTTGCGTTTCATATTAGCAATGGTTCCTGGGAGATCGGCTAGTTTCTTCTCTTCTTGAGAGAGATCATCATCAAGTTGGCGCAACTCTTCAAGGAGATCTAATCGTCTCTTCTTTAGCTGATCAATGATGTTGATGATGTTGGAATGAGAGCCAGATAGAACTTGGATCCTGTCATCCAGGTCGGCTAATTGGGAGTCAAGGTTTTCTCGGCTTCTAGCAAACCTCTCCTGACGAGTTCTTTCTTCCAGCCAATTATGATCTCACTCAAATCGAAGTTGTTGGCTTTCTATGAAGGCTACTTGATGCAACTTCTCTTTAACATCGGCTGGCAACTATCCTCTGATTATCTTGAAGATTTCTCTGATCGGTTCGGCATCCTGGACGAGTTGCCTGATATCCTAGTTGAGTAAGGGCAGCATGTCTTGAAGTCTGGCTCGAACGTCGTCAGGAAGTGGACCCAGAGATAGTACACAAGAGGAGCTGCCGATTAAAAGGTCATCCGAAATTCACAAAAATAAAGGTAGTAAAAGTGCTGCTTCAAAAAATATCACAAGGAAAATAAGAAGACAGATACTTTAATGATGATATGCCTAGCAATCACTCATCTTCAAATGAAACTCCATTTGATATAGCTGGTCCAATTACAAGCAGTAGAGCTAAACAATTAGAGAAGGAAATTCATTCTCAGGTGAATGCTAACCTTATGTTTAATAATCAGTTTATGTTGAATGAGCCTATGCTCTTGAGTTCTTGTTCCAATGTCCTTAGGAATGATGGAGTGTATGAACCAGCATGTGATGAAGATGGATTCAAGCCTCTGGACATCTGAACCAAGAAGCCTATGGTGTGCATGAATAAAATTGTGGTTCATCACCACTGCATGGGAATGCAACTAGAAGCATGGTACAAATTCCAAGCATCACTACAGACAGAATACAAGGAGTTAGATGGTGTTCTATACGTGTATAGAAGCGTCTTCAAGTCTATTTTCCAGCATGTACAAATCCACTAGCTGCATGTACGAAATCCTCTAGTAGCACATGTGCGAACCCTATCTCTATATATATCTTGTACTAGACAATGAAAGGACAGATCTTGATTGACTAAATTCAGAATACACAAACTCGTGGAGTTTTGTTTATGCATAAGTCTTGATAGGCTTGCAACACTTGTTCTTTCGATTCCTGAGGGAGTTGTAGAATGCTGAACTGCGGTTCACCCAGTTCGTGCCTTCACGTCTATAGGGCGTGATTGCGTGGGCTGTTTCGTCGGTACGTGGAAGGGTGATTGTCTCGGTAGTTCGTTGCGTGGACAGCCTCATGGTGCACTGCCTCTTCACCAGGTCACGCAAGGACAAGTTATCAAGTTCGCGAATCCTACGAGAAGATCGGGCCACACAACTTGCTACATGCATTGCATAGGCATGTGAACATCATCTAGTATCAAAGCCTCCATCTCCTCAATAGGATTGTTCTTGTTTTTGGTAGGATAGAATTTATATACCTATTGTCCACTAATAGCCGAAAAGAAAACCTACATCCCAAATTCATATGTGCCACTGATTTTGTAGTTTGCTTTATCGAGTATTAATCCTTTAAGATTTGTCTAGTTGCTGAATTTTTTTTCTCATTGTTCTAGCACACCAAAAGGAGTTTGGGCAGCAACAAGTTTCGTTTGGTGCAATTGGTGTTCATCTATCCACTCCCTACATCTTGTTCCTTTCTTTGTGCGTCTTTTCCTTTATATATAACAACTTAGACTTGTGTTCTTGGATTATTATTTGGTTTTGCATCACTACATTTCAGCGCATTCCACTTACATATTACGCCACCAAGCTCCACTTAAAAGCATCGTGAGTTGTTGCACCATCGTCGCTGTTACAATCACTCTTCCACTACAGATTGCAGCCACGGTTCTTGCTATTTTCAGGGAGAGAAAGAACTTGTTTTGTAAGTGGTGAGGGAGTGATACCACATATTCATTCTTCTATTATTTTTGTCTCCTTGTTACTAACATGGCTGGTGATGAAGACTCTTCTTCCCATAATATTTCTGCTCAAGAGATTCAGAAGGTGTGTGACCAAATGCGTCAATTGATGCAAGGAATGCAACAACTTCAACAATCCATTCAGCAACAGCGTGGGGAACCTCCACCTCATGATAATGAGGATGATGATCACCATGTTGGTGGACGTGGTGGTGGCAGTGGCCGAGGATTTGCTGCTGGTTTTGGTCATGCATGACGTGTTCCTATTGGTGATCCTACTAATTTTGATGCTGACACATTTTCAAATTGTAGTGCTTAACATGGAGGTGATCTTTATGGTCGCCGTGGTGCATATGATGATCATGGTGATGACAACTTTGGCCGTTTTGGAGGCCGTGGTCGTTATGGTGATCACTGTCGGTGTCATCATGAACGACGTCACAATGATGATGGTTTGGGAAAGGTTAAAGTGTCCATTCCTCCATTCAGCGGCAAGGAGATGCTGATGATTATTTTGAATGGGGAAACCAAAGTGGAGCAACTATTTGATTTGTATGAATACCCTGCTAAAAAGAAGGCAAAGCTTGCATCCATTGAGTTTAAAGGCTATGCCATAACTTGGTGGAATTAGGTCTATACTGAATATCAGAGAGTTGGGCATGTTCGTATAACTTGGGAAGACATGAAAAGGGAAATGCGACGTTGTTTTGTTCCTGCATATTATTCTCGTGATCTGCATTTGAAGCTAAAACGTCTTGTGCAAGGTACTCGTCGTGTTGATGAATATTTTCAAGAATCAGAAATGTGTTTACTTCGTACAGGGATAACTGAGGATGAGGAATCAACAATGGCTCGGTTTCTGGTTGGCCTTAATAAACCCATTGTTGATAAAGTGGATATGACAAATTACACATGTCTCACCGAGTTGGTTCGTTTTGCAAAGAGGGCTGAAAGGCAAATAGCTACATCTTACAAATACAATGCTTATTGGCATCATTCCCAACAGAAAGGGGATGTCACACCCCAATTCCAATAGCAAGGAGCTGCAACGCCCAAATCCTCATCTCATGGAGCAAATAGATCTATTCCACCTTCTTCCAAACAATTGGAAGTGAAAGGTAAAGCCGTGAGTTCAAATCAGCGCACTTCTTCTACTACAGCCACCCAACACAAGACAAGCAAGATTGAGTGTTTTAAGTGTGGTGGTCATGGGCATAAGCAAGTTGAATGTCCCAATCATCGTACTATTATTGCACTTGCAGATGGTTCTTATGTTTCACAAAGTGAAGAGGAGGATGAGTTTACCAATGTATTTGCAGATCTTAATCTTGACACTGTTACAAGATGACATGTTTATCCATTCAACCTATTCCAACTTTTGCTCACAATGACATGTTACAAGATGTTATTTCTCCATCTTCTAACGAGATTACTAGTGCTGATTTTGATGAATTGTTTGCTGATTTTCCTGATTTGAAGCCTTCTATAACGAACACACTATCTCCTTCTTTGGTGGTTAGGCGAGTTCTTTCCACTCAATTTGTTGCTGCTGAACAAGGACAACGCCATAATTTGTTTCAATCCTGATGCAAAGTAAAAAGACAAGTGTGCCGTTTCATCATGGATGGTGGGAGCTGCACTAATATTGTTAGTGTTTTGCTTGTTGAGAAGCTTGGTTTGCATCCACGTCGCCATCCACATCCGTGCCATATGCAATGGTTGAATAATTCTAGGATAGTTAAGGTTTCAACCATGATTCGTTTGTCATTTTCAATTGGTGATTATCATGGAGAGGTTGATTGTGATATTGTCCCCATGCAAGCATGCCATTTGCTGCTTGGTCAGCCCTGGCAATTTGATGTGGACTCGGTGCATTTTGGACGGTCTAACAAATACACTTTCATTCACAATGACAAGAAGGTGGTTCTTGTTCCATTATCTCTAGAGGAGATACATACTTCGGATATGGCTCGCAAGAAAAGAGAGGAATCAGACAAAAGAAAATTGAGTGATATCCCCAAACCAAGTAAGGGAGTGAGTTCTAAACCATCCAGCCACATAAAGCCTCATTCCACATTAAAATAGCCACACCAAACTGAGTGCTTATTTGTGAGCAAGAGTGATTTGAGAGATGTGAGAAACACCACAGCTCCATTCTTTGTACTGTCGTACAAGGAGGTCTTACTTTCAACTAACGATTTGCCTTCATCGCTGCCTAGTGTTGTTCTTGATCTCTTACAAGACTTCAAAAATGTTTTTCCGGATGAGATACCAGCTGGACTTCCTCCAATCCATGGAATTGAGCATCAAATTGATTTGGTATCAGGTGCTTCTCTTCCTAATCGTCCAGCCTACCGCACCAATCCCGAAGAGACAAAGGAAATTCAGCGTCATGTGAAAGAGCTTTTGGACAAATGGTATGTTTGTGAATCCTTATCACCATGTGTTATTCCTGTTCTTATAGTTCCAAAAAAAGATGGCTCTTGGCATATGTGTTGATTGTCATGCTATCAATGCTATAACTGTTCGATATTGCCATCTCATTCCACGACTTGATGACATTGTTGGTGGTTACAATAGCCCAAATAGTAAAAGTGGCACCCTTGAGTTGGATCGTACGGCTCAGAGGGCTACTAGAGGACTGAGTGACTAGTAGAGAGAATGGTGTGCATAGATTCCACTGAACTCAATACATAGGGCCAGCGCCCTCTTTTATAGGCCTCCGAGGCCGTTCTGGTACAAAGTCCATCCTGCCCCTGGTACGGCTCCGGTATGGACGTGCTACCCCCTATGCCCCAACGAGGGCATTTTGGTACAATCTCCCTCCCGCCACACAATGCCGCATCCTACGTCACTATAAACCCTAGGGTAGATCTTCTTGCCACGTGTCTTCCTCCTTCTGGGGCTCTTCCAGCTCTCGGCGTCCTCCCGGGTGCCGAACACGGGGTTCCCCCGTGTTCCGGTCTCCCCCTCTGCAGCTTTTTCCCAACAGGGCCGCGACGCCGCCTTCTCCCGTCGGGACCGTCTTCTCGCTGGCGGCCCTGCACGGGGGCCCTCGTGCAGGGGTCGTACCGTTGTTACCGACAGGGCCCAGCCTGGAGGGGGCCCCTCCCCCGGATCCCCACAGTAGCCCTTTCCCGGAGCGTTCCTCCCGGGAGCGGACTCGACCGGGAGGGAGTCCCGGGTTCTGATCGAAGTCCCTCCGTCGGGACCCCCTATGGGGGGGTCCCGGCAGCGGGTCTCCTGGGGGTCTGGGGGGTAGGGGGCTCCCTTATGGTCAAAGAAGGGAGATCTTGATTCAGAAACCCTCTGGTACTCTTGCTTCTCGCATCTTAATTTCCGTGCTTGGTTCGGGTGACTTCTACTTAGGCCTTTCCTCGCGTCGTGGCCCAACGATCCTGGGTTACTTGATGCGGACACCATGAGTACATCTACACCAGCAGCACCTCAGGGGCCTCCAGATGATCCACCACTTCAGGCGCCACCAGTTGGGCCAATTACTTGGGCCTGTTCAAGGGAATTAAACTACATCATGTTGTTAAAGAACGAAGGCCCAGAAGCATAGAGGAAGGCCCAAGAGGGGTCCAGGATGGGGCACCTAGGGTTGGCCACCGCCCCCCTATTCTGCCGCGCGCCTCCTCTCCTCCCTCAGTTGTTTGGGGCTACGTCCCCTTATTTAGTCACAGTCCCTTTTGTTTACAACTCGAGTTTTGTTTTACATCTAGCTTTAGCTACACCAGACCACGCACAAATACATGATGTCCTCTGTGATTCAGAACTCCACCTTCGAGTGATATTAAGACTGCTCGCCTCAAATTCTTGTTCATTCTTCCGTTGCGTGCAGGAATTGATGTTCATGATCAGGCTGATCTTGCGCCGGCAAGGTTGGTAACCATCGGGAGTTGGTTCAGCGATTGCATTGGCGCTTCGAGTCTCGCTCGTCGTAGTCGGATCGTGAGGGTCGCCTCCCACCAAATTGAAGTTATCTCCACTCACCGAAAGACCGGGCACTCGGCCTCTATCATGACCTGGCCCCCACCGCGACGTGTGCCTTGGCCCTAGTGATAGAGGCGGAGTGCCCGATCTTTCGGTGAGTGGAGATAACTTCCATCTGGTGGGAGGCGACCCTCACGATCCGACTACGACGAGCGAGACTCGAAGTGCCAATGCAATCGCTGAACCAACTCCCGATGGTTACCAACCTTGCTGGCGCAAGATCAGCCTAATCACGAAGATCGATTCCTGTACGCAATCGAAGAACGAACAAGAATCTGAGGCGAGCAATCTTAATATCACTCGAAGGTGGAGTTCTGAATCACAGAGGACAGCACGTATTTGTGCGTGTTCTGGTGTAGCTAAAGCTAGATGTAAAACAAAACTCGAGTTGTAAAACAAAAGGGACTCTGACTAAATAAGAGGACGCAGCCCCAAACAACGGAGGGAGAAGAGGGGGCGCGCGGCTGGAGAGGGGGGCGGCGGCCAACCCTAGGCACCCCATCCTGGGCCCCTCTTGGGCCGTCCTCTATGCTTCTGGGTCTTCATTCTTTAACAGCATGATGTAGTTTAATTCCCTCGCACGGGCCCGAGTAATTGGCCCAACTGGTGGCGCCTGAAGTGGTGGATCATCTGGAGGTGCTGCTGGCGTAGATGTACTCGTGGTGTCCTCATCACCTAGGGCTGACGTGGCACGAGTCCGCCCACTAGGGGGCCTTCCACCACTCGCCACCTGTCGGTGTGGGGGGAGTCCGCGGCTGTGGGGAGGGAGAGGGGGCAGCCAGCTTATAAAAGTTACCGGTGTGCCCCGCTCGAGCCCTAATCCTTTTTATCGTGCCGCCTGCCTCGCTAAGTCTCTGAGATCTCACCTACCACAGTCCCTCTTGGGCGGGCCTTCTCCTCCCCTCCCCAGCGCGCCCCCGCGCTGTTCTCCCGGAAGACTCAACTCCCGGGGCGCCCTCCTCTCGGGATGGCTCCGAAACGTGCCACTGGCTCCCGCGGGAAGAAAACGGTCTCCGACCCTGCCGCCGCCGCGCGATCCGTGAGAGGGAAGGGCGCGCGCCCCTCCTCTTGGGAGCTCCAGCGGAGTACTGAAGGACCGAATAGGCGACCAGAGAGGGGGGTTGTGGATGGGAGCTGATAAAAATTCTTTCCGAATGATGAACTTGGCCTATGCCCCGATTGCCACTCCGATCACTCACACACACCGAAGAAGCTCTAGACTAGGCACACAAGCCTACACATCCTAGAGACAAGCCACGAATCAAAGAGCAGAAGCACTAGACAAGAATCAAAGTACTTAGCTAAATATGCGAAGGCTAGCCGCAAACTGTTCGTGTAGTACGGGCGGACCGTCTGCAAGGGAGGGGCGGACTGTTCGCACAGCCTGCCCGGACTGTCTGAGAAAACCAACCGAACTACCAGAGACACACCCCGAAAAATCGGACCGTCTGCGAGGGACCCGCGGTCTGTCTGGCCCGTCACGGATCGTCCTGCACTTAAGTATGGACCGTCCGCAAACTCCTTGCAATAAAAAAACTCCTGAACCAACGGATCGAAACACGGGCACGAAAGACTTGCGAAGAACACAACGAACAGTCGCGCTACCAGCCACACGTGGATTGTCCGCAAGGCTCATGCGGACTGTTCGCCAGGCGCGACAGAAGCAGAAACAGGCCACTTCGCGAAGTCAACTCTCCAAAGCCATCACCGGATCTCCCAAACCACTTGAGCTCTTGAGACAAGATTTGGGAGAGATGAGAAGCGTCACTAAGTGAAGCTATACCCCCAAAATCTCGACCTCTAACTCACTAAACCAATGGGAATCGCGGATCACATGAAACTACCTCCATGAACTCGGGTTCGTCCAAGAACTCACAAATCGAAGGGTTTTCCCGGTGTTTGAGGGGTCAAGATCACACCCAAGGATGCACAAGGCATCCACTCATGATCCCCACAAAGAAATCCGAGGACAAACACCCTCAAATCGACGAATCAAACGAAGAACGAAAGCAACCGAAAATAGCTCCGAAAATGACACGAAAATCACAAAGAGCTAAGAGAGAAAATAAATTACAACACCGAATGCTTCCATACATCTAGAGGTCAGAGTCTATAAAAGAATCTAGCCTAAGGAAATACTGGGAAAAGAAGCAGTCCAGAGCGAGTAACCCTAGCCATCCTCCTCTACCTTCTCTTTATACTTAGTCTTCTGGAGGTGGCAAATGACCAAACTACCCCTAGTGCATAAATGTACGATACACACCCCTCAGGGGCATTTTGGTCCAAGTCAAGCATATTCTTATCGAGCGGACACGCTTCCACCGCGGACTCGCTTAGCCTCGACGCAAGCCCCGCGATCACGCCACGTGCCCCCCGCCTCGAAGCTTCCCGATGCTCTCGGATCACCGTCTCCGTCGTGTTGGGCCTTCCGCCTTAGTTTTTAGGCCCAAACCAAAAAACCGTCCACCGATGGTTTTCTGGGCAAAACACCAAACCACGCGTGCAAGCTTCGGCCTCGAACCGCTACCTTGCACTGACCCATGTTCATGACTTCAACTTGCTCCTCTTGCATCACACGGCTCGCACTTGACCCCATCGGCCACCGGGTCCATCGAACCAAGCCTACTTGCCTCTCCATCACCCGGAGGCCTCCACGACATAGGCCTTTTGCGCTTGTTCTTCACCTGCACCAACACGAGTCAAGCCGCAACCTGTACCTACACAATGAGCCAAGTATCAGTCCACACAATGCTGCCAATCACTCATCACTGAGGAGCGACCCACCACTGGTCTTCGGACGCTCCTGGTCCTCAGTCTCCCCCTTGATGAGTACATTGACAACACCCATAGTAACTAACACAAAGAAAAAGGAAAAGAAAACAACCACGAACACAAACCTCCAACAAGTGATCCAAAGCCAAAGAACAAGCGAAAAACAAGATCACTCGCCAGACCAAGTCTCGGCCCCCTAAGGCAAGGGTAATGGCTCAACACAGCCGAGACAAACAAAGCTCTCCATAAAGAGCACACCACAAAGCACAAAACTCAGCAAACCAAAGGAGCTCCCCCTGCACATATGCAAACTCCCCCTGAGCAAATGCAATTCTTTTCTCAATTTCTCCCCAACATGCAAAATCTCACAACATCTCCACAAACTCAAACTCTCACCCTTGCAAATAACATTTCCCCCTTGTTGACAATGCAAGAATCAGGCAACCATGAAGGTGCACAAATGCGTGTCAAGGCATACACAAGCTACCAAGCTTCTCAGATATACAAAGAGCACAACAAAATGCTACAAATGAGACATAGAGCAAGCAAAGTAGACATGGTGTAGTTAGCGCATTGCCATCAAGAAAGTAGAGACATAGATACATGTGACATGGCCAAAAGCAATTTTAAGCAAATTTTCACAAAAAAATTCATCTCATGAGCAAAGCCCTATCCATGGTCAGTTTGAGCAAAAATGAACTAGATCATATAAAGCTCATACAAGATCACAAGTTCTCATCACAAGATCATAGCAAATGCCCATAAGCTACTATATGTCATGTCAAAGCCACCGAGCCATGTGTCTACTTCTTAAAATGAGACTTCTCATGGTAGACATCATGCAACGGTTTAGCACCCAAGATATGTACATAAAAGCATAAAGACATGATTAGGAGCACATTTTTCAAGCATAAGGCAATTCACAGACCAAATTCATTTTCAAATTTAAGCATGGTACATGAAATGCCTTTGCGGAAAAAAGAAGCTTATGCTCATCCACAAGTGAGCATATGGGCTAAACATTCACCATGACACATGGGTCTTTGACCACAAGTGAAAAGAGGATGATACTCAAGCACAAACTAAGCATGATATCAACATTTGAGCACAAAGAGAGCATGTAAAAGTATCTACTCATGAGTGAAGCATTATAGCATTTTCACAAAAGGAAGCTATCTCAACATGAATATATGACAATACCATCAAGAGCATAGCATTCACATCACCATTCCCAACGCATCACATATCTCACATATAGCAAATCATGGTGATCAAAGTATATAAGATAAGCTCAGCCTAACAAATATGATACAAAGATGGCTATCCTACCATGTTTTGGTACAAAATGAAAATGCATGCTTGAAATGCAACAAATGATACATATATCACATATATACATGAGAAGCTCCAAGATCCAGCTAAAAAGGAAAACACACTCCAAGTTCACCTCGCAAGCGTGTGAAGCTAATTTGGTCAAGTGGTTTAGTGAAGATGTCGGTTAGCTGATCTTGGGTAGGTACATAGGACAAGAAAATGTTCCCTTTCTCAACATTGTCCCTTAGAAAATGATATCTCACTTCGATGTGTTTAGTCTTGGAGTGAAGGACTGGGTTTTTGGCTACACTTATGGCACTAGTGCTATCACAAAATAGTGGAACCTGGGAGCACTCCTCACAAAAATCGCTCGTAGTGTAGGTCATCCATAGGAGCTGGGAACAACAACTGGCTGCAGCAACATACTCGGCCTCTGTAGTGGACTGGGCTACACTAGATTGCTTGCGAGACGACCAAAAGACCAAAGAAGAACCAAGAAACTGGCAACAACCCGAGGTAGACTTGTGATCCAAACGACACCTAGCAAAATCAGCATCGGAGTATCCGTGAAATCTGAGTGTCAAGGAGGCAGAATACCAAAGACTAAACTCAGGAGTGTAGTTCAAGTACCTAAAAATCCTCTTGACGGCCTGCCGATGTGAAGTCCTCGGTGAAGCCTGAAAATGAGCACACAGACACACTGAACTGTATGTTCGGCCTCGTCGCCGTCAAGTAGAGGAGGGAGCCGATCATGCTCCTATACTCCTTCTAGTCCACAGGTTCACCATCTTCATCCGCATCCAAAGCCGTAGTGGTACTCATCAGTGTAGTCAGCGGCTTGGAGTCGTTCATGCCAAACTTCTTCACCATGTCCTTGGTGTACTTCACCTGATGTACAAACGTCCCTTCCTTGCACTGCTTGATCTGGAGCCCTAAGAAAAATTGCAGCTCGCCCATCATAGACATCTCATATTCCCTACTCATGTCATCTGCAAATCTGGCAACAAGATCATGAGAAGAGCCACCAAAGATTATGTCATCCACGTAAATCTGAACAATCAACAGGTCATTTCCATACTTAAGGAGAAACAGGGTTTTATCAACTGTGCCCATCACAAACCCCTTACTCAGCAAAAAGCCTCTCATCCTACCATACCAAGCCCTCAGTGCCTGTTTGAACCCATAAAGCGCTCTCTGTAGTTTGTATACACGGTGTGGGTATCTCTCACTCTCAAACCCTAGGGGTTGCCTCACATACACTTCTTCCTCTATCACCCCATTCAAGAAAGCACTCTTTACATCCATCTGAAACAACTTGAACCCTTTAGCCACAGCAAAGGCTAGAAGGATTCTAATTGCCTCCAGATGGGCCATAAAAGCAAATGTCTCCTCATAATATATACCCTCTTTTTGGTTGAACCCCTAAGCCACCAACCTCGACTTGTTCCTCTACCATCCCATTCTCACCTTCCTTGTTCTTCCACACCCACTTGGTACCTATAGGACAACAATTTGGTGATGGATCAACTAACACCCAAACTTGGTTTCTCTCAAAATTCTCCAACTCCTCATGCATGGAATTCACCCAGTTTGCATCAGAAAGTGCGTGTCGAATATCTTTGTGCTCAAACGAGGCAACAAGTGCAGAGTGAGCAAAATGAGAAGTATTTCGTGACCTCGACCATGTAGTGTGTTCATGAAGGTCACCTATGATCATCGATGGTGGGTGATCCACCTGTACACGCCGGGGAGCCTCTCGCCTAGACACAATCTCCCCCTCAGCAGCAGCCTCCACCCGAACGGCCTCAGTCGTAGTATGCGTAGGGGATGGACCATCCTCGATCGTCGTCGTCGTAGTGGAAGTAGAATGTACACGATCAGCCACGAGAGCATCACCACCATCATCATCTTATTCTCCATCTCCATCCTTCGCATCCTCAAAGATCTTCTCAACAACTTCATCATCACCTGCACACTCAAGGACAGAAGAGCTACATGGCTGTGTCTCGTCGAAGGTTACCTCGCAAGTCTCCATGATTCAGTTAGTATCAAGATTGAGCACACGATATGCTCTAGAGTGAATCACATAACTGAGAAAAATGCCATCAGAACACCTAGCCTCAAACTTGTCTAACTTGCCCTTCTTCAAAATAAAGCACTTGCAACCAAAGGCTTTGAAATGACTCACCTTGGGTTTTCGCACATGCATCAGCTCATACGAAGTCCTCTTCTTGAAAACACAAAGGAAAATGTGATTTGACACATAGCAAGCGGTATTGACTGCCTCAGCCCAGAAACGCCTAGGAGTCCTATGCTCATCAAGCATCGTCCTGGCCATCTCACAAATGGTCCGCTTCTTCCTCTCCACTACGCCATTCTAGCAAGCAACGTATGGAGAAGAGTACTGATGGTTGAGACCAAGATCAATGCAAAAGGCATCAAAATGAGAGTTCCTGAACTCCGTGCCATTGTCACTACGTATAGCTTGAATAGCATCCCTATGTCTCTCATTCTTCAACCTCAAGATCAAGTCTCGAACAAAGCAAAATGTCTCGCTCTTATCCTCCAAAAAGAAAACCCAAGAGTACCGCAAAAAATCATTAACCACTACCAACACATACCACTTCCCACCCACAGAGCGAACATGAGTTGGCCCAACCAAATCCATGTGCAACAGCTCACAAGGTCGCTCGGTCATGACCGCAGTTAGAGGTGCGTGAGAAGCGGCAACCATCTTTCCATGCCGACACAGAGCACAAACCAAATCCTTCTCGAATTTCAACTTTGGTAATCCTCAGACTAGGTCTAGGCCACACAAGCGGGAAAGCAACTCAAAGCTCAAGTGTCCGAGCCTCCTATGCCACTTCCAAAGCTCAGTCGAAACACTAGTAACAAAGCATCAAGGATGACCAAAAGACTGGGAAAAGTCGGCACGAAAGATTTGACCCTCGGGGACGATCGTACAGACAAGATCGACCCGAGAATCAAGCACACGAGAAGCATCCAACTTAAAACAAACCACAGAACCCTCGTCAAGCAATTGGGATACTGACAGCAGGTTAAAACCAAGTGACTTGACCTAAGCCACACTCTTTAAGGTCACCTTGCTACTCACCTTCACCATACCTTCAGCAAGCACTCGTCCTCTCTCATTATCTTTGAAAGTGATGTACTCCCTTGTACTCATGGGGGTGAGGCTGGAGAACCACCCACGATCTCCGTTCATGTGGAGCTACGTCACCGCGCGGAGTACGATCACGAGTACGGCCCCCCTGGAGCCGTCCACCACATCATGGAACGCGAGCAGCGCGACCGCCACGACATCGAGAACCGGCGTCATGCCGTGTATGAAGAGAAGTACGGCAACCCGGAGGTCGTCCAGGGCAACCGAGATCGGCAACCGCGCTCTTAGGTCGTCGTCCCGGACCGCAGCGTCCACTCCGCCCTTAGAGACGCTGCCCCAACCAGAGGCACCGGTGATGACCTAGCTGTGACCACCTTCCCCGCGCTGGCTCCCCACCTCAGGATGGTGGACTACCCCGAGAACTTCAAGCTCAACATCAAGGAGTACGATGGGCGCTCCGACCCCAACATCTGGCTGTCGACCTACCACGTCGCCGTCAAGGCGGCTGATGGCAGCTTCGACCACATGGCGGCCTACTTCTCGTTGGTCATGGGCAAGGCCCCCTCATTATGGCTCAATAGCCTCGAACCTGGCAGCATTAATTCCTGGCCGACCTGTCCCAGGCCATCACCTCCAACGTCCAGGCGACCTATGATCACCCTGGCAACACCTTCAACCTTGGGAGGGTCGTCATGAAGCCCAAGGAGCGGCTCCGCGACTACAACAACTGGTTCTTCGAGAACCGCAATGAGTGCGTCGGTGTCAGGGACGACCAGATCGTCGAAAGCTACAAGAAGGGCATCAAAGATCGCAAGCTCTTTGAGAAGATCCACAAATCCGGCGCCACCACCGTTAAGGGCCTCATGGACGACATCAACAAGCTCATGGACACGGAAGAGGCGATGGTGAACCAGTTCGACACCGACGCTGTCGGCACATCTAGTACAGCAGCGGACTCCGTGTCCAAGCTCTGCAAGCGATCTTCCGAGGTCCTAGCGGCTGAAGGACGTCGAGCTTCGACCTTCAACCAGGAGGAGTTCGACAGAACGCTCGACAGCCTTTGCGGGTTCCACAAGGGATCTACTCACACTCTCCGCGAGTGCTCCCAATTCAAGAAGGCCTTCAGCACCCCTGTGGACCTCAAGCGCTCCAGGAGCGACGGCGGTCGCCGCGACAACCGCCGCTACAACAGTAACTACCACCGTGACGACCAGCGGGACCGGCGCAATGACCGCGACAACCAGGACCCCCGCGACGACCAACATGACGATCGCCGCGACAACCGTCGCAGCGACCCACCTCCAGAAGCTCGTCGCGATGAGGGCAACCTACCACCTCCACCTCGGGCAGGCAGCCTTAATGGGCCCTTCCAGGCTGTGACTCATACGATCAACATGATCGTTGGGGGCCTCAAGTCCCACGTCAGCAGGAGGCGCTACCGCAAGGACAAGCACGAGGTCCACCTCGTCCACACCCAGCCAACTGCGCCTCTGCGTTGGTCTGAGCAGGCGATCACGTTCTCCAGAGCTGATCACTGGGTCCACATCCCAGACCTGGGTCCTACCCACTCGTTGTCGAGCCCACTGTGGATGGGGCCCTGCTCTCCCAGACTCTCATTGATGGGGGGGCGGGCTCAACATCATCTTCGTTGAGACCCTAAAGAAGATGAACTTCGACTTCGACAAGCTCACGGCGTGCGACGAGCCCTTCTACGACATCGTCCCAGGGAAGGCGGCGTACCCCATGGGTCGGGTCTGCCTTCCCGTCACCTTCGGTACCGAGGCCAACTTCCGCACGGAGTACCTCAACTTTGAGGTCGCCAACTTCAAGTCCTCCTACCATGGTATCCTAAGTCGCCCAATGCTGGCCAGGTTCATGGCCATCCCGCTCTACACCTATTTGGTGTTAAAGATGCCTGCTCCAAACGGGGTCCTCTCTGTCCTGGGGGACCTCATCATCTCCTTCAAGTGCGACTCCGAGGCCCTCGACATCACCGCGACCTCCGTCTGCGTTGACGCCTCCGCAGTCTTGGACGCTGAGGCCAAGAAGGTCGCTCCGAGAGACCTAGCCATCCCGGAGCAGAAGCGCACCGACACCGCCCTGGACGCCGCACCCTTCACGAAGAAGGTCTGCCTCGGCCTTGCCGATGCAGAGAAGACAGTGGTGATCGGCAACGGCCTTGACAAGAAATAGGAACTCGCGCTCACCAATTTCCTCTGGGATAACGCGGATATATTCGCATGGAGTCCATCGGATATGCTGGGTGTCCCCAGGGAGCTGGCTGAGCACTCCTTGGATGTAAGCAAGACGGCCAAGCCTGTCAAGCAGAAGCTTCGCCGCTTTGCGAAAGATCACAAGGACGTCATTAGGGTAGAAATAATAAAGCTCCTAGCTACCGGATTTATCCGAGAGTGTAAAAATCCAGTTTGGCTCGCTAACCCGGTGCTTGTACCCATGAAAACCGGTCAATGGAGAATGTGTATCGACTACACCGACCTCAACAGGCACTGCCCTAAAGACCCCTTCCCTCTTCCGCGTATTGACCAGGTCATGGACTCCACGGCCGGAAGCGTCCTCCTATGCTTTCTCGACTGCTACTCTGGGTATCACCAGATAGCCCTGAAGGTCTCCGACCAAGATAAGACGGCGTTCATAACACCGCACGGCATCTACTGCTACATGGCCATGACCTTTGGCCTCAAGAACGCTAGAGCGACCTACCAGAAGGCCATCCAGAAGTGCCTGGAGCGCCAGATCGGCAAAAACGTAGAAGCCTACATGAACGACGTGGTCGTTAAGACCACCAAAGAGGATAAGCTCATAGCTGACCTCACAGAGACCTTCTGATGAGGACATCACCACCGATACGTGTACATCTACACCAGCAGCACCATTCCAGGCGTCACCATCCGTACGAGCTGCATCTACACCTGCGCCAGAGGCTCCTACACCTGCGCCTTCTGGGCCAATCACACGGGCCCGTGCGAGGGAGTTGAACTACATAATGCTGCTGAAGAATGAAGGCCCACAAGGGTAGTTGCTGGCCCAACAGGGAAGCCCAGGTGGGGTGCCTAGGGTTGGAGGCACCCAGGCTCACGCCCCACCTCCTGGCCGCCCCCCCTCGTGGCCGTGTCGACTCTAGGGGCTGCGCCCCGTCCTTTTGTTTTCCTATATTAGATAGAGTCCTTCTCATTTTACAACTTGAGTTTGTTTTACAAGTTAGGTTTAGCTACAACCGAACAGCCGCATAGCGCTGCCTTCGTGTATTGCAGACTCCACCTTCGAGTGATAGTAAGATTGCTCGCCTCTTTTTCTTGTTCGTTCTTCGATTGCGTGCAGGAAACGATCTTCGTGATCAGGCTGACTTTGCACCGGCAAGGTTGGTAACCATCGGGAGTTGGTTCAGCGATTGCATTGGCGCTTCGAGCTCGCTCGTCATAGTCGGATCGTGAGGGTCGACAACCACTAAATCGAATTTATCTCCACTCACCGAAAGATCGGGTCACTCCCCCTCTATCAAGTGGTATCAGTTTTCCAGGTTGATCGGTGAGTTTATCCAGTGTTTTTATTTCCTACAGTCCACAAAAACCAAACAAAAATTTACTTTCAGGTTAGATCCTTGTCCCAGCAACTGTTTAGCCTTGCACATTCTTTCAATAAGTGTCTTTGTTGAATTTGTGTGCTTACTCGTTCAATTGTTGCTGGTTACATTGTGTTCTACCTTTTTGTTTTCATTTTCTCTCTAACCCTAGCCGCCATCACCATCTTCTTGCCGCTACCGCGCGAAAACCCTAGCCACGTGCTTCCCCCGCGATCGCCTCTCCCTGGTTGGAAAGTTAAAAAAAAGGAAAAGAAAAAAAGGAAAGAAAAAAAGGGAAAGAAACAAAAAAGGAAACAAAAAAAGAAACAAAAAAAAACAACAGAAGTCCAACCAGGATAAGGTTTTGGTTCGGTGGCAACCCAGCGTGCGCCGGCCTCCTCCTGCCGCCTCGCCCTTACCCTGGCTCGTGATCCCTATGGCACACCGCGCCCTACCCTCTCCTGGTCGCGAGTTCTCCCTCCACCACGCTTTGCTATCTTTGCATACTCGTATCTCTCTTTTTCTGTGCCATATTCTGAGTTTGGCCTTACTCTAGAGAGATAGAGAGAGAGAGAGAGTGTGTCGCAACTTGCTATTTGAGATCCTCTGTGTTCATATCATCAATTTTGAGGACTCCTAAAAAAATAGAAGCAAAAAAAAATCAGCAATTTGTTGCACCCTCTCCACCTTCCTTGCTGTCTTTTCAGGTTTTCACTTGTTGCCAGCAGCTTTTGTTTCGTGTTTAGCACTATAATTCAACTTTGCATTATTGTTTGAGTGTGCTAATCCTTGACTTGAGTGCAGCCTACCCAGAACTCCACATATTTCTACGACGAGCAGATTTTGTTTCTCCAGGCAATCGCTCCTCCAATCTTTCGCGAGTTCCACCGGTTGGTTGCAGGTCGCCCCTGTGTGCGTGGTAAGAACGGATAAGAATTTGATAAAAGCACTAGTGTGAGCACCTTTGTGAGCTGTCCCACCCTGTTTTTGTCGTCGTATTGTTTTTGTGTTTGCGCTAACCATGGTAGATGAAGGCGTCGGGGATGATCCCCTGCAAGACATGCGAGCACAAGTTGAAGGACTAGCAGCAGACATTCGGATGATACATGAACATTTGGACGAAACGATCACTACGTCGACCGACTGTTTCGATCAGCTCGACCTCGCCCAGACGGCCACCAAGACCACACTCGACGCTCTCGTGGCCCGACTCGATGCCATGCACACCACGATCACAGAGTTGCTGAAGGACTATGGCGGTGATTCAGAGCAGGACGCCGGAGACAGTCGCGGTCGTGCCCGCCGTGTGCCACACTGCCCCGGTAATGTTTCTTTTTCTAAGATTAAATTTTAAATCCCACCTTTTAATGGCAAATATGATCCTGCTGCATATCTTGATTGGGAGTTAGAGGTTGAACAAAAATTTTCATGCCATGATATTGCTGCAAATTCTCAAATTAAAGCTGCTATTAGTGAATTTACTGATTTTGCTTTAATTTGGTGGCGTGAGTATAAAATTAAACATCCCACTGCCATTCTGACCACTTGGGATCAATTAAAAACTTCTACGCGCCGTAGATTTGTGCCTTCATATTATGCTCGTGATTTGCTTAATAAGAGGCAGCGTTTTCAGCAAGGTTCTCAATCTGTTGAGGACTATTACCAAGAGTTACAAAAAGGTATGATTCGTTGTGGGATATTGGACACCAACGACGCTGCTATGGCACGTTTACGTGGTGGCTTAAACCACGAAATCCAGGACATACTTGATTATAAGGAATATCATGATATGACTCAATTATTTGAATATGCTTGCAAAGCTGAACGTGAAGTGCAGGGACGCTGCTCGAAGACTTTTTCTAACCCTTTTGCAGGTCGTAGCTCGACATCCAGCCCCGCGGCCGCTTCTCCTGCACCATCTGCGGCCACGCCTACATCCCTTGATAGGGCGGCCAAACCTGCAGGCGCCGCTCCATCCACAGGCACGACCCCCACCACAGGCCGTACGCGGCATATCACGTGTTTTCGTGGCAGCGAACGTGGCCACATGGCTCGGGACTGCCCGAACACACGCACTTTGCTCATTCGTGACGATGGTGAGTACTCTTCCGCTAGTGATTCTGAGGATATTCAACATACCATGCTAGCCACTGACCATGCAGCAAAGTCGGATGTACATGTCAACCCGGATGACGCCGATAGGTATGAAACTCTTGTTGTGCAGCGTGTTCTCAGTACACAGGTCGCCCCACCGGAGAAGAATCAGCGACACACCCTTTTCCACACAAAGGGCATTGTGAAGGAACGGTCGATTCGCATCATCATCGATAGCGGTAGCTGCAACAATTTGGCGAGTACCGCGCTGGTTGAGAAACTATCCTTACCCACTCGTAAGCATCTGCATCCATATCACATTCAATGGCTTAATGATGGTGGGAAAATTAGAATAACACAAACAGTGCGTGTTCATTTCTCCATGGGTGCTTATTCTGATTTTGCTGATTGTGATGTTGTTCCCATGGAAGCATGTTCCTTGTTACTTGGTCGACCTTGGCAATATGATACTGATAGCTTGCATCATGGTCGTTCGAATCATTATTCTTTCATGTTTAAGGGACAGAAAATAATTATACATCCTATGACACCAGAACAAATTGTTAAAGATGATGTTGCTAGAGCTGCTCAAACTGCTAAGAAACTTGAACCATCACCGTCGGTTAATTCTGAAATCAAGTTGCATGCTCCTGTTCTACTTGCTACGCGTGATGATTTTGATGATTTATGTGATGCTCAATTGCCTTGCTACTCACTAGTATGCTCTAGTCTGCTCGTTTCACTTGATGATGCACCGTCTTTAGATGTTCCCCCTGTGGTTGCTAACCTTTTGCAGGAGTATGCTAATGTCTTTCCCAAAGACTTGCCACCGGGTCTCCCACCACTCTGTGGCATTGAGCACCAGATCGACCTCATTCCAAGCGCACAGCTTCCGAATTGCGCCCCGTACCGTACAAATCCGGATGAGACAAAGCAGATCCAGTGCCAGGTACAGGCATTGCTTGACAAGGGTTACATTCGTGAGTCTCTCAGCCCTTGCTCAGTTCCTGTGTTACTTGTTCCAAAGAAAGATGGATCTTGGCGTATGTGTGTAGATTGTCTTGCTATTAATAACATCACCATTCGTTATCGATATCCCATACCACGACTTGATGATATGCTAGATGAGCTTAGTGGTGCCATTATTTTCACAAAGATTGATTTGTGTAGTGGTTACCATTAGATTAGAATGAAACTAGGTGATGAATGGAAAACGGCTTTTAAAACGAAATTTGGCTTATATGAATGGTTGGTTATGCCGTTTGGTTTGACTAATGCTCCTAGCACCTTTATGCGCTTAATGAATGAAGTTCTAAGGCCTTTCATTGGATTGTTCGTTGTTGTCTATTTTCATGATATTCTGATTTACAGCAAGTCCATGGAAGCACATTTAGAACATTTACATGTTGTTTTTGATACGTTGCGTGCTGCTAACTTGTTTGTTGACATGGATAAATGCATCTTTTGCACACAACATGTCTCGTTTCTTGGCTATGTTGTTACTCCACAGGGCATTGAGGTGGATAGCAGCAAGATCGATGCCATTCGAGAGTGGCCTACACTGACGACGGTCACACAGATTCGAAGTTTTCTTGGACTTGCAGGTTTCTATCGCAGGTTCGTCTGTGATTTCAGCTCCATTGCAGCGCCTCTCCACGAGCTTACAAAGAAAGGTGTGCCGTTTGATTGGAGTGATTCACAAGAGGTAGCGTTCAGCACTTTAAAGGATAAGTTAACCCATTCTCCTCTCTTACAATTACCGGATTTTGACAAGATATTTGAGCTTGAATGTGATGCTAGTGGTATTGGCTTAGGTGCTGTTTTGTTACAAGAAGGAAAACCTGTTGCTTATTTTAGTGAAAAATTAAGCGGTGCTAGTTTGCGATATTCTACTTATGATAAGGAACTTTATGCTTTAGTGCGCACTTTGCAAACATGGCAGGACCATTATTCATTCTGATCATGAGACTTTAAAACATATTCGTACCCAAACCAATCTGAACCGTCGTCATGCTAATTGGGTAGAATTCATTGAGTCCTTTTCGTACATCATTAAACATAAGAACGGGAAGGAAAATGTCATTGCTGATGCGTTGTCTCGTCGATATACTATGTTGTCCTAGTTAGATTTTAAAATCTTTGGCTTGCAGACCATAAAAGATCAATATGTCGACGATGCTGATTTTAAATATGCTTTTGCTCATTGTATGAATGGGAAACCATGGGGCAAATTCCACAAGCAGTATGGGTTCTTGTTTCGCGCTAACAAGCTGTGTGTTCCAACAACCTCGGTTCGTCTTTTGTTGTTACAGAAAGTGCATGGAGGTGGTCTCATGGGACATTTTGGTGTTTACAAGACACATGAGGTGTTGGCTGCTCACTTCTTTTGGCCCCGGATGCGTCCTGATGTTGAGCACCTTGTTGCACGTTGCACTACGTGTCAGAAAGCTAAGTCACGCCTAAACAACCATGGTTTGTATATGCCATTGCCTGTCCCTACTTCTCCTTGGCTCGATATTTCTATGGACTTTGTTTTGGGATTGCCTAGAACTAAGAAGGGGAGGGACAACATTTTTGTGGTTGTTGATCAATTCTCTAAAATGGCTCATTTTATACCTTGTCATAAGACTAATGATGCTAGCAATATTGCTGAATTGTTCTTTAGAGAGATTATTCGCTTGCATGGTATTCCACATACAATAGTCTCTGATCGTGATGCTAAGTTTCTCAGTCATTTTTGGAGGTCACTTTGGAAAAAAATTGGGAACTAAATTGCTGTTTAGCACAACTTGTCACCCTCAGACTGATGGGCAAACTGAGGTGGTTAATCGAACTTTGTCAACCATGCTTAGGGCTGTTTTAGACAAAAACTTGAAACGTTGGGAGGATTGCTTGCCTCATGTTGAGTTTGCTTATAATCATGCCATGCATTCTTCTACAAAGATGTGCCCCTTTCAGGTTGTTTATGGTTATATTCCTCGAGCGCCTATTGATTTGTTTGCATTTGATGCTGAGGACGTCCCACACATAGATGTTGCTACACATGTTGATCAAATGATTAGCTTGCATAAACAAACTCAACAAAACATTGCTGCTCCTCATGCTAAGTATCAGGTTGCGGGTAGTAAAGGGAGAAAACATGTTACTTTTGAACCTGGTGATTTGGTTTGGTTGCATTTGAGAAAGGATCGGTTTCCTACTTTACGATGTTCTAAATTGATGCCTCGTGCTGCTGGTCCTTTTAAGACACTAACCAAAATTAATGATAATGCTTATGTTCTTGACCTGCCTGCGGAGTTTGGTGTTTCCACTAGTTTTAATGTTGCAGATTTGAAGCCGTATGCGGGAGAGGATGAGGAGTTGCCATCGCGGACGACTTCAGTTCAAGAAGGGGAGGATGATGAGGACATCAGCACCGATACGAGTACATCTACACCAACAGCACCATTCCAGGCGTCACCGTCCGTACGAGCTGCTTCTACACCTACGCCAAAGGCTCCTACACCTGCGCCTTCTGGGCCAATCACACGGGCCCGTGCGAGGGAGTTGAACCACATAATGCTGCTGAAGAACGAAGGCCCACAAGGGTAGTTGCTGGCCCAACAGGGAAGCCCAAGTGGAGCGCCTAGGGTTGGAGGCACCCAGGCTCGCGCCCCACCTCCTAGCCGCACGCCCCCCCCCTCGTGGCCGCGTCGACTTTAGGGGCTGCGCCCCCTCATTTTGTTTTCCTATATTAGATAGAGTCCTTCTCATTTTACAACTTGAGTTTGTTTTACAAGTTAGCTTTAGCTACAACCGAACAGCCGCATAGCGCTTCCTTCGTGTATTGCAGAATCCACCTTCGAGTGATAGTAAGATAACTCACCTCTTTTTCTTGTTTGTTCTTCGATTGCATGTAGGAAACGATCTTCGTGATCTGGCTGACTTTGCACCAGCAAGGTTGGTAACCATCGGGAGTTGGTTCAGCGATTGCATTGGCGCTTTGAGCTCGCTCGTCGTAGTCGGATCGTGAGGGTCGACAACCACCAAATTGAATTTATCTCCACGCACCGAAAGATCGGGCACTCCCCCTCTATCACCTTCGCCAACCTCTGCCGCTATTGCTGGAAGTTAAATCCAGAAAAGTGTCTTCAGTGTCCCGTCCGGCAAGTTCCTGGGCTTCATGGTCAGCAACCGGGGCATCGAGGCGAACCCCCCCAAGGTGGATGCCATCCGCAGGATGAAGCGACCTACTGGGAAGAAGGATGTCATGAAGCTCACCGGCATGATGGCGGCCCTAGGTTGATTCATCAGCAAACTTGGAGAGAAAGGTCTACCCTTCTTCAAGCTGCTAAAGAAGACAGACAAGTTCATCTGGACAGAGGAGGCCGACCAGGCCTTGGAGCAACTCAAGACCTTCCTTACATCAGCCCAGGTGATGGTGCCCCCGCACCAAAGGAAACACTACTACTCTACATCTCCGCGAGCACCCTGGTGGTCAGCTCGGTCCTAGTGGCAGAGCGACCTGAAGAGGGTAGACCCTACCCTGTCCAGCGACCTATGTACTATGTCAGTGAGGTCCTATCAGACAGCTAAACTAGGTACACCCAGCCGCAGAAGATGTTATACGCCCTCCTCGTCACCTCGCGCAAGCTCCGGCACTACTTCCAGTCACACAAGATCAAGGTCGTTTCGGCCTTCCCCCTTGGCGACATCCTGCGCAGCCGCGACACCACTGGACGCATCGTCAAGTGGTCCATCGAGCTAGGCGAGTTCGACCTAGAGTTCTGCCCCTGGCAGGCCATCAAATCCCAGGTCATCGCGGACTTCGTTTCGGAGTGGACAGAGATCCAGCAGCCTCCACCTTCCGAACGACCTGAGCATTGGAAGATGTAGTTCGATGGTTCCCTGAACCTCGAAGGGGCCGGCGCAGGCGTACTGTTCATCTCCCCCCAGGGCGATCACCTGAAGTACGTCCTACAGATCCACTACAAGGCATCCAACAACGGCGTCGAGTATGAAGCCCTCATTCACGGGCTACGCATCGCCATCTCCCTAGGGATCAAGCGCCTCATAGCGTACGACGATTCCAAGGTCGTCATCGACAAAGTCAGCAAGGATTCAGAAGCCAGGAAAGATACAATGGATGCCTACTACGTCGAAGTGCGCAAGCTCGAGGGTCACTTCGAGGGACTCGAGTTCCATCACGTCTGTCGTAACAACAACGTTGTCGCCGATGTCCTCTCCAAGCTCGGCTCCAAACGCATGCTGGTCCCGGCTGGCGTATTCGTCCAAGACCTACGCAAGCCGACTATCAAGCTTCTCCCCAACCTAAAGTCACCAGATGATGAAGTGACCCCACCAGGAGGTCGCGATGTCCTCATGACCGAGGCAGAAGACGACTAGCGCCTTGACATCCTCGCTTTCATCCTCGAACATCGAGTACCCGAGGAGAAGGCGGAGTGCGAAAAGATCATTAGGCGTAGTGCCAACTACATCGTCATTGGCACAGAACTCTACCGGAGGTCCGCCTCCAATGGAGTATTGATGAAGTGCATCCTGCGATCTGAGGGCCTCAGGCTCTTAGAGGAAATCCACGGCAGCGAGTGCGGCAACCACGCCGCTTCAGCCAACTTGGTGGGTAAAGCCTTTAGGTCTTGCTTCTACTGGCCTACCGCAATGGCTGACGCCCAGGACCTTGTCCGGTGATGTAAGGGGTGCCAATTCTTCGCCAAGCAGCAGCACATGCCAGCCCAGGCCTTGCGCACCATCCCTCCATCTTGGCCCTTCGCATTATGGGGCCTCGACTCCGTAGGACCTTTCAAAACCGCCCCTGGTGGGTACAAGCACATCATCATTGTGGTGGACAAGTTCACCAAGTGGATCGAGGTCAGGCCCGTATCCAGCGTCACGTCAAAAGAGGCAGCCAAGTTCATCGAGGAGATCACCAACCGCTTCGGGGTTCCCAACAGGATTGTCACCGACCTTGGTACAGCCTTCACAGGCGCAGATTTCTAGGACTTCTGCCAAGACAGCCTGATAGACATATACTACTCCTCAGTGGCGCACCCACGGTGCAACGGCCAAGTCGAGCATGCCAATGGCATGGTCCTGCAGGCCGTCAAGGATCGCATCTTCGATGGCTCATCACCTTACGCAACCAGGTGCTTGCGGAGCTCCCTCACGTCATCTGGGGTCCACGGACCTAGGTCAGCTCGGCTACAGGGTACTCTCCCATCTTCCTAGTCTACATGTCAGAGGCCATCCTCCCCACCGACGTCGCCTTCGGGGCTCCTCGCATCCAGCACTTCAACGACGGAGAAGCGCAGCAAACACGCAGGGTTGACCTCGACAGCCTCGAAGAGCATCGTGTGGCTGCGCTCATGTGCCACACCCACCACAAGCAGCAGCTATGTCGCTACCATGACTGCAACATGCAGGAACGTTCCTTCAATATTGGCAACCTAGTCCTGCGACGGATTCAGAACACCAAGGACATGCACAAGCTCTCTGCAGGAAGGCCCCTTCATAGTAAAGGAGGTCATTGGACCGACGACCTATCGCCTCCAGTGGGCTGATGACCAGGGCATTCCGAACCCCTGGAACATCGAGCACCTACGTCGCTTCTATCCTTAGGAGCCTTGTACCATAATAAAAAGCTATGTACTCTATCCTTTGTAATTCATAGTCAAAAAATATAAAGATTCCCTTTCGGTAGTTTTTCAGTCGACCTACCTTTTGGGTCTCTATTTACTTTCTGTTCACCCCTCCCCCTCAACACGCTCGCGGGCTTGGTTTAAAGCCGGACCCGATGCGCTCGGGGGCTTGGTCTTAATCCAGGCCCGTCACGCTCGGGGGCTTGGCTTTGCCAACCTAAGGGTCGTATGACCTGGGGGGTTTACCTTTCCTTTTTACAAGTATTTCCCTTACTACAGCTTTTATGCTTTTTATAAGTGTTCTTAAGTCATGTGGTTGCGAGACCTTGGGTCCAAGGCCCCCCTCCGTGTGCCGGCTGCATGTAAGCCTCCACGCTGAGCCATGTAGTTGGTAAGCTGTTCCTCCACTGAGTTGGGTCAGTGGAGGGGAAGTGTTTTTGTAGCTTCATTACTTTATGCATTCTTATAACAAGTGTCTGAGCGAAATAAGGGAACACCGTCATTAATTAAACATGACCTTTTCATTCATGCAAGCTTTTTCTTACATCAGAAGGGTCCACGACCTATCCACATTAACAGTCTAATACATTTTGAGTTACAATTTCAGAGCTCTAGCTTTTTGACGATCTCCTCCACGGCGACTTGGACATCTTCGGTGCCCACCAGCGGTGCCAGGTTGATCTCCTCCGCGACCTTCTGTAGGTCGAACGCTGGCTCGTGATGCTTCACTGTAGCCAGTGCTGCAGCCGCAGCGAGATTGCCGCTGTCCATCAGCAGGGTCTTCATTCGACCTTCTGCCTCCTCCAGCCTAGCCACGAGCTCCTGTGGCCCACCTTCGACCTTGGGGACATAAATGTCCACAAGGTACTCAGCGGCCTCCTTGAGGTCGCCCAACTCCTTCTTGAGATCTGCAGTCATCTCTTGATGGACAATAAGAGTTTGGATTGCCCGGGAAAGGTCGATCTCCAGGTCCCAGCGTACACCAAATTGATATGCAACCTTCCGTGTATAGTAATACTCACTGGCTTCAACCTCCTTGGTCTTCTCTTTGAGGGTCTTCACCTGGTCCTTGGACTCCCTGAGCTCCTTCTTCAAGGCAGTCTCCTTCTTGGCATCTGCAAACAACAAGATCAAGGTCAGCATGCGCCGTAAATTCCAGAAATTAATGTCGAGGGTACATCCAGACGTACCTGCTGCGGCGATCTTGAGCTCGTCTTCAGCTTCCTTCGCCTTCACCCTGGCGGCTTCCAGCTCCTCCTTCAGGGAAGCCATCGTCCAGTCCTTCAGGGCCATCTCGTCCCTGAGGCGCTGGATTTCTTCTGCGGCCTCGATCTTGGCCTGCAGCACGGCCTCCTGGGCCACGGTGGCCTCTGCATGAAGCTTCGCACCCTCATTCAGCAGGTTTGCCCTGCCCTGTGCTCGCGCGGCGAGCGACTGCGTAAACACAATGTCAAAGGTTGTCAGACCAAGTTATCAGAACAAGTTGATGACCTAGACCACGGGTGCAACCCAAACTTACAATGAGTGTCCTCCCAATAGTTTACTACGCCTCCTTGAACTCATCCAGGTCCCGACCGTCAGCAAGGATGTCATCCCCCCAAGGGGTGCCGGAGTAGAGGCACCTGTCGTTGTCTCCAGGCCCGCTCCCTCCCCCAACTTCCGCCTCCTGCGTCTGCGACGGGTCCGACTCGGGCTGGTCCTCTTGTTGAAGACCTTTGCCCTTTTGGGCACTATCAGCAGCGGCCTTGGCCGCTGCCGATGTCGTCTCCATGGTCCCAGGGGCCCAGTTTGAGACATCTCTGGCCGATGTTGCTAGTGACTGCCCGACCGGCGCCTTCTCCACCTTATGCCCAAAGGCCTCCTGGCCTGAGGTCTTTTTTCCGCTGTCCGACGTAGCAGGGGTCCCCCTGTACAAAAAAAGAGCAGATTTCATCAGCAACGACGTATCCACAACTTGCAAGGTCATACCTACAAAGATCAAGTTCGACGACGTACCTGGCACCGAGCTTCAACCCAAGCTTTACTGGCCTGGGCAGAACCCGCCTCTGCTTCTTCTGCGACCCCTGGTCGCTCACGCCTTTAGCATTTGGCTTCAGGTGCTGTTCATCAACAACCCCTAGGGGGTGTCTTCTTCTTGCACGACCGGGGTGTCGCCCGACCTTGGGCCCACATCGTGTGACCCTGCATCGTCATCTTCGCCAGTGCCGGTCTTGACCTCGGCACAGACTATCGCCGTCTCTGACGACGCGGTGGTATCTTTCCTATTCCTCTTCTTCTTCTTCTCCGCCTCTTGGGTGGCAGCGACCACTTTGGCGGCCTTGGACGCCACCATCTTCCCGACGACCTGCCACGAGCGCCGGGTCACCGCCGCAGAACCTCCCGCGGAGGGAGCTTCGTCGTCGCTACCTCCCACCGACGAGTCGGAGAGGTAGTCGTCGATGTACTGCTGCAGAGGCACCTCGATGTCCTCCGCAACCCAGACCTTGAAGCTTCGCTCACCCTCGTCAAGGAGGGGAGTTGGGCTCCAGTACACGCCCTCGCGACCCTGCATCAGGCGACCTTCGTCACAGACCAGTAAGCACATTCGAAAGCAACAAATCAAGGTCGAATTGACAGCAAGTTACTTACAGCTTTGGTGGGGCGCTTCAGGCACAGTGCCATGGGGCACGTCCGGTTCCGGATCTGCCCAGCGAACAGCTCCTTCACCCGTGCCACCATCTCCTCCTTGGAGACCTTACGCTGCACCACATGGGTAGGGTCGGCCTGACCCCAGTACTCGTAGGCCGGATGCACCCAATCTTGGATCGGTTGCAGGAGCCTCCAGCTGAAGCTGATGGCCACCGCGCCACCCGCCAGACCTCCTGTCTTCAACTGCGCCAGGTCCTCCAGCAGCGGCTTGATGGCATCCGTCGCCCGTGACGTCAACTGAAGGTTCCACTCCGGCACTGAGACCGGTGCAAAACCCGACCTTGTCACCACAGCCGGCTTCTGGTTGTCGATGTAGAACCACCCTTGCCTCCAACCCTGGGTGTTGTCCGGCAACACCATCTCGATGTACACCGGCTTCATGTGGCGACGTAACATGAAGCGATAGACCCGACGACCTGCGACTTCCCCGTCTTCATCAGCTCGAAGAAGTATCGCCACAAGCCGAAATGCGGCGGTATCCCCAGGTACGCCTCACAGAGGTGGATGAAGGAGATCGTGGTGATGGCGTTGGGGACGAGGTGTACCAGGTTGATCCTATAGTAGTGGAGGAGCCCGCGGAAGAAGTCGCCCGCGGGGACTCCGAATCCGCGCTCGACGTGCGTAATGAAGGCCACCATCTCTCCGGCCCCCTCGGAGGGGAAGGCCTCGCCAGCGGCCGGCCTCCAGCCCACTTGTTCCGTGGGCTTCAGCAGCCCGCGCTCCACCAGACCTAGGAGCTACTCCTCCGTCACCAACGAGGGCTCCCAGATGTTCTCCGGTGCCGGCGCAAGCTCGGGAGCCATCTCTTCTTCTTCGAGGCCGGTGGATCTAGCTCTAAACACCACTAGGGGTTTTGTGCGCATGCGGCGGTGTGCGGTGTGACGGATCTGAGCGCGGCGGCACCGGCGGATTCGGGTGGAGAACTCAAGGCGGCAGCAGCGAAACCCTAAGCCCGCACGGAAATGGAAGAGGGTGGGGTCCTCGTCCCCTTACTCGGCCTTTTATAACTGGGCCTCAACGACGCTATGGGCCGCGACGCCCCAACGTCTCTAAGGATCGACGCAATTTTCGGTGACCCAACGGATCTATTGCCTAACGGCTCTTTCGACCTAACGGTCACAGGCAGTAACGGCTCGCGCCGTACGGGAATCTATGCCCATTGGCTCTCTGGTCGATAGCCTGGCGTCCATGGACTCATTATGCCCTACTACAATCCCCCATACCCTACTATAACTGACATTTGCTTCAAGGTCTCTTGACCACTGGACTACCTTCGGGTCTATCATATCACCTTTACAAGGTCGACAAAGGCCCGGCTGCCTGCCAAGTCGCCTCAGCTCACATGACGGGTTCACGCCCCAGCTCCTAGGCCCTGCTGCTTACTAGACCGCCTCAGCCTACACGGCGGGTTTACACCGACGGCTCCGCGCTTAATGGCTCTACTGCCCGTTGGCGGCCTCCTGGCCATGATTACAGCTCCTCCTTGAGGTCGCTAAGGTCCCACTGCCTTCTAGGTCCCCTAGACTTAAGATTCTTAGGTTGACGACCTGCGTTGTGTCACTGCACAACGGCCGTGTTGACCCAGGTCGACATGGGTTATTTGTCACTTCTTAAGGCCTCCTGAAGGTCGGCGTGCTAACATAGCCCCGCTGGGACCTTGGTAGCCATACCATTGCTGCCCAGACGCCTCTACATCTACTTTGGACCTGGCATTTATCATATAAATGTGTATTTACAAGCTTCGTAAGCTACAAGGAGTTTGGCCCTTGGCCAAATTACAAGATAGAAACACATTAAAGGCCTTGAGCTACCCTACATAAGGTTTGTGACGCAGTCTACACTAATAAGGCGCGTCGCAAGTTTTCTCCTAGCTCCAGGACCTGCTTGAAGACCTCTACAGCCACTATAGAGTCAACTGCCACACAACCACCTCTACTCGAGCTCCAACAGGTTTCCTGTGGTACCCAACATCAAGTCTGAGCCTCACCACAAGATTCCAAATGGAACCAGCATCATCACGGGACTCGCCGGGTGGAGCGTCGTGTTCACCAGCATCACATCAGGCCTTAGCGTGTAAGGCCCGGCGATGCATGTACTGCTCCATGCTCCACCTGGATTCCTCGGTGGGCCCGGGAGAAGAGGCTGATCGAGTTCTTCCTGCTTCGCACGCATTCTTCTAGCTCCAAGCATGAACGACGCTAGCTCTATGCTCTGGTGGACGGATGCAAGTCCCTGGCATGGAAATATTACTACGTAGCTTCGCCATGGCTCTCCTTAGAAGTCTGGGTGGTTTGCTTCAAGGTATGGGTGCCAATTTATACCCGCGGCACTTGGCCTTCGATCTTATCCGCAACTTGGCTTGCGCGGCGTCCTTATCCTCAAGGTCACTATACCCGCGTGGAGCACGAGGTTACTGTTCACCCGTGGGAGGCATTGGCGCGCCTTTCGCCTACCTGACTGCATTCTGGAGCATTTTTGTCTCTTGCGGGTGATAGCGACTTGTGCTTCGCGTGGGAGCCGGCTCGTGACCGTACAGTGGGTTTATGACTCAGGTCATATCAACCTTTGGCGTCTGGCGTCTTCTGCAAGATTCCGGAGGTTTTGTCCTATTGGATTGGTTCTAGAGAGCACAGTTCCGTTTCCTAAGCAGAAGGCTGTAGGTTCGGTTCTTTATTTCTTCTTCTTTGGAGCATCAAATTGGCCATTCTGGTCACTTTACTGCTCGGGGGCTACTACACTAGTGCGTCTTGCGACGCCCTATTCCCCAAAGGTCGCCTCGACCTACTAGAAGCCTACTTCCAGTACTTCTCTGCTCGGCCTACCTACGGTTGGATGGGCGACCTTTCTGAAGGTCGCAAAAGCTACTTTATGTTACCTGACCCAGGTCAGGTCGGCGGTCCTTCAAGATCGATGTGTCGCCTTCACTTCGACCTTCTGGATTCACATTCTAGGAGCTCGATGTTCGCCTTCGTGTGCGCATTGGAAGGGTTTCTTCTTTTTTGGATCCTCGTGCACCCTACACGACCTAGACGGTGCCGCGCCTTCTTCGACACGACCTCGCCTCGGCCGCTACACCTACACGTCGATCGGGGGCTTGAGAGACATAGGTACCCATGGGTCCCCACCGACCAGGGTCCCAGAGGTCCCTGACAAGTGGACCCGACCTTCCAGATGCCCCGCCGACCTGCAAGTGAGCCCAGCGACCTTATCCCCGACTCCGATGACTCCGGGCGACCTTATCAAGATCCGCGACACTTGGCGTGCAAGTCAAGACGTAGGACGCGGCACGCCCCCGCCCGTAGGTCCGAGTATCACGGGATACTCCTTGTAATCCGGAAGGAAATCTTCCCAGATTGTAACCAACCCAGATATGGGTCCACCGACCTTGAATGGAAGCCCTAGTCCGTCCTCCCCATATAAGGCAGCCTAGGACTCCATTCAAGGGGACCATCTTCATCCTCCTCGCATAATCCACCACCACAACTGGACGTAGGGTTTTACTCTCCGGAGGCCTGAACCAGTCTAAACCCTTGTCTCCCCGTGTTCATCGCCATACTCGCCTTGTTCTGAGTTCACCATGTGGACTACCACCTACGCTCTTAGTTTCCGATCCTCTCCATTAACCTGCAAACTGCTTGGGTAGACCCCTTGCGGATCTGTCCAGGTCTCACCCCCTGACAGGACTTGATGGAGTACCTGGAGCGCCCGGAGGAACTCGTCAGCCCGGGCCTGGGGGAGCCCCTCCTCCTCTATATCGCCACGACACCAACTGCGGTCAGCGCCGCACTAGTGCAGGATGTCCTAGAAGCTAGGCAAGCTACACTACACGGAGCTCGAGAAGATGTCGTACGCCGTGGTCATGGCCTCCCGAAAGCTCAAACACTACATCACCGGCCATCCGATCACCATGCCCATGTCGCTGCCGCTCCGAGGCGTGCTTGGAAACAAGGAATTAGTGGGGCACATATCCAAATTGGCAGCAGAGCTGGCACCGTACCACCTCACGTTCAAAGCCCGGACGGCTATCAAGTCCCAGGCGTTGGCGGACTTCATCGCGGATTGGACACCCTCGGATGGAGGAACAGAGCTCCCCCGGCCAGAGCTTGAGTGGCTGGTGTTTGTCAACGGGGCCTCGGGGGGCTCCAGGGCTGGAGCCGCGGTAGTCATCCACTCCCCCATGGGACGGGAGCTACAATATGCGGTGCGGCTTGAGTTCCCCAGCACCAACAACATGGCGGAATACGAAGCCTTGATCCTCGGGCTGCGGAAGGTTTCCATGCTCGGGGCCCGGAGGGTGCAGGTCCAGAGCAACTCGCAAGTGGTGGCTCGGGAAGTGGGAAAAGAGTACGAAGCACGGGAGCTAGAGCTCACGGAGTACCTCCGTGTGGTACGTGGGCTCGAGAAGAGGTTCCAGGGGTTCACGGTAGTACATATCCCGCGCGTGGAAAACGTAGTGGCGGACGCGCTGGCTAAGGCGGCGGCTTAGCAGCAGCCCCTCCCACCACAGGTCTTCTGCGGCATAGCCGCCGTGCCTGCCACCCAGGTACTTCCCGGGACGGGCGACAATGGGGCCACGCGCGGAGTAAACGCCATCCACAGTGAAGACTGGTGGACCGCCATCATCGCCTACCTGGGAATGCAATACCAGCCTACTGACCCAGCAGAGGATCACCAGCTGGAGCAGCGCTGCCGTGCAAACATGATGGTAGATGGGATGCTGTACAAAGCAAGGGTCTCCGCCATCGCCCCAACCTGTCCATTAGCGCGCTAGGGGATCAACCTCGTCGGACCTCTACCAACGGCACTGAGAAGCTTCGGCTTTGCCGTCGCGGTGGAGTACTTCTCCAAGTGGGTTGAGGCGGAGCCCATCACCACTATCTGAGCCGCAAACATCATCAAGTTTTTCTGGAGGAACATAGTGTGTTGTTTCGGTGCGCCAAGGGAGGTAACCGTGGACAACGGGAAGCAATTAGACTCGGAGCGCTTTCGGACCTACTGTGAGGAAATAAGAACCAAGGTGTGTTTCACTTCAAATCCAATAGGGCTTGTGTGACAACCCCACCCGAGATAATTCTGTACTATCACCTAAACCAATCCATTTGGTCATTAAGTGATAATAAAGAGTCATCCCGTTGAGTGTTACCAGGTCAAAACCCGGTAAATCACTTGTAAAACACACAGAGGATCGAACACGCATACATTAAAACTCCCACGAAGGAGAGTCCAGAGTACCTTACAAATTAATCCAAATTCCCTGTAGGGTCACATTATAACAACCATTGTTCTTGACATGAAAAGTAAATGGTTTAGAGTTTCAAACGGCAGCGGAATTAAACTAATCGATAACTTGGCATCATGGGAGGCCACCCATAACACCATTACTCCTCGTCATTCACCCATTCCAACTCCCAGCAGGGTGGGATTTCACCAGGCCAAACATTATCACCTGAAAACAACATTTATAGCAAGGCTGAGTATACTAATACTCAGCAAGGCTTACCAGTCTAAAATAAAAGACTTAACCTCTAATCATGCAAGGCTTTTGGCTAGTGGGTTTGTTTTCCCAAAAAGCTACTAAGGAGTTAATCCTTACTTTCAATATTTTAGCTCAATTTCTAGTAGATTAATTCATTACTAGATAAGCACTATTGCAATCATGAATTGTGCAAACAATTAATCAAACATCAAGTTTATCCATATTCCATCATAAAGGGATTATCATGGCCAGATAATTAAGCACTCTCGGATAACGGTGAGAGGCTGGCGATCGATCGATTAATAACCTTGCAAGGTGGACCTAAACATACGGGAGAAAGTACTCACAATGAGTGCATTCAACCTGGCGGTTCCCGTCATTCCTCGGATTAGGACAGGATGCCACAGTCCTAGGTACAAGGTTATCTGGCATGCCTCACACTAGCGTCTAGAGTCACACATGCACCGCAGGTAGCTAGCCTGGGGCCGCAACCCAAGATTAGTAGCCTAAAGTTCCCGCACTGCATCATTTAGGTACTAGGCTTACCGTACCCATTTCCGACAAATGTTTAGTACGTTCAAACGCTTAATCTCTTAACCATTGGACCGGAGCTCAGAATCCCATGCTCTTACCACGTGAGCAATCCAATTTAACAATCCTATGATTCCAACATAAGAACCTATTCTCACGAGCGAAGTACATCACTCGATGTTGGGGATATTCACTACGTACCTAACCCCAGGTCCCATTTCGGCTAAAAACCTTCGGGCCGAAGGACAACAACTCTGTGCATTCGGTGGTTGTGCAGGTGTGGCGTCTTGGGGCTCGGGGAAGCGAAGGTCTGAAGGCTTCAGGCGCCCGAAGGAGAGGGAAACCTTCGGGACAAAGGCGGAAGCATCGCGAAAAGCGGTACACGAACATGAAGCAAGTCGGGCGGTCCCTGGACGCGAAGGCCTATGCGCAAGAGCGGAGTAGAGTGGGTGGCTCTATGACGCGAAGTGATGAGGACACCATGAGTACATCTACACCAGCAGCACCTTCTCCTACTCCAGCGCCGGCAGCACCTTCTTCAGTGCCACCTTCTGGGCCAATTACTCGGGCCCGTGCAAGAGAGTTTAACTTCGTCATGATGCTGAAGAATGAAGGCCCAGAAGACTGAAGGCTAGCCCAACAGTAGGCTTTGTGCGTGGTCGCCTAGGACTAGCCCACGAGGGTGCCTAGGGTTGCACCCCCGCACCCACGACGCTAGGGGCAGCGCCCCTTTGCTGGCCGCCCCTCCCCTAGGGGCAGCGCCCCCTTTATTAGTCAGAGTCCTGTATCATTTACAACTCGAGTTTTGTTTTACATCTAGCTTTAGCTACACTAGAACACACACAAATACGTGCTGTCCACTGTGATTCAGAACTCCACCTTCGAGTGATATAGTGATTGCTCGCATTACTTTCTTGTTCGTTCTTCGATTGCGTACAGGAAACGATCTTTGTGATCAGGCTGATCTTGCACCGGCAAGGTTGGTAACCATCGGGAGTTGGTTCAGTGATTGCATTGGCGCTTCGAGTCTCGCTTGTCGTAGTCGGATCGTGAGGGTCGCCTCCCACCAGATCGAAGTTATCTCCACTCACCGAAAGATCGGGCACTCCACCTCTATCACGAAGGTTACGCGGGCAAGCTCGCGGTCAAGCGCGGAGAGGAGCAGGGCGGATCTTCGAGATGACGTAGTTTCACTGAAGTGGTGCAAGGAAATTGATGCTCATGTGGAAAGCACCATGCTGTAAAGTGATGAGTTGTAACAGAGGAGTTAGCAGTGTCGGTGTGAAAATACTGTAATACCCTCAAAGATCCTTCGCACGATGTAAAAAGCAAGGGCAAAAATGTAAAGTGTAAATGTTACGGACCTATTCAAAGGACCCAAGAGGAATGAAAAGGGGACGACGCGTCTGAGGAAATGCTACCCTAGCTTGCCTGAAGACGAGTGAGAGTTTTACACGTGTGTTTGAGTAAGTGTTTTCGTTGCATTTGTTGGCCCCTCTTCGGGGACGGGTTTCTCCCCAACATTTCTGGCGCCCACCGTGTTTTGTCCCACCACAACTCAGTGGTACTGAAGAGGCACCAAGGCACACCAATACCAATCCACAAAGAGCTACCGATAATCCGTCGGGAGCAGAGTCCGAAGGTCCAGTCAACGAAGGGGCGAACGCAAACACAAACAGAGACATCGTTCTAAGTCATGCACTAGTCGGTCGAGACGGAGCCCTCGAAGACATCGCAGACGGCAACTTCGAAGTCGACCTCTTAGACGCAAGGATTTTGGACGAAGACATCATTTCACTGAGGAGAGTAGAAGCAACTATAGCAGCAAGATTGAGTCAGATGCCAAGTTCGTCCAACATCCGGACGAGAGCTCAAGCAGAAGCGGCGTTTCTCAAGGCCAAGGGACCATAGACAGGTGATCCATCCCAGGATCAACTAAAGTATCAACAGATGCTGAAAGACATCCAGAAAAAGAGATCTCTCCTAGAGCAACTTCGCAAGGAGAAAGAACAGCAAGCAATCAGGCAGAAGACAACTCAGCTTCAAGAACAGATGGCAATCTTGCAGGCACAGCTAAATTCTTTGCAGGAGCAATTAGTAAGGTCTGAGTCACGACCGGGACAGCAACAAAAAACATCGCCACATCAGGGGAAGAAGTGAAGCAGGCCAGTTGTTGTGGATGAGTCTTCATACGAGTCTGAGGAATCATGGGCATTCCACTCCGACGAAGAGGCGTTCGTGGAACATAGACCACGCTGCAAGCGTAAGGCCTCACAATCTTCAAAAGATAAACCATCAACACCACTCACGTTCGAGCTTGAGCAAGCGGATTGGCCACCAAAGTTTAAGTTGCCATCTTCGCTGCCAGAATATGACAGTGAGTCAGACCCGCGACAGTTCATTCTTCGCTACAGTGTGGCAATCACTTCGGGAGGGGGTGATGACAGAGCGAAGGCAAAGGCAATGATTATGGCATTAAAAGGCTCTGCTCAGCAATGGTATGCGTCACCGCCCAAAGGAAGCATAGGTTCATGGAATCAGCTTCGGGAGAAAATTGAAAGCAACTTTCAAGGGTTTCAACCCCAAGAACTCACGGCAAATGACCATCATCAGATAAAACAAGGGGAAAAAGAGCCGTTGCAAGAATACATGAAGAGATTCACAAAGGCCAGAGCAAAAGCGCCACATGTCGAAGAGTCAAGTGTAATTGACGTCGTTATAGGCGGCTTGAAGGTGGGACCCTGTGGGGAATACTTGGACAGGCGTAGGCCAACTTCGGAAAAGAAATTGTTCGAAGTCTTGCAATCATACTGCTTGTCCGATCGGGGAAAGCAAAGAAGAATAGAGGATTATCACGCCAGAAAAACGCAGCGAAGGCTAAGGAAGAATGGAACAGGCGGCCAAACACAAACAATAGAAACAGAACAAACAGCCCAACGTACAATAGGGGGGTGTGAACAATGTTTCATCCAAAGGGACAGCAAATAATCAAGCACCTTCACAGTCCAACCCGCAAGGATCTGTGAAATACTCAACGCCGCCTCCGCTGACAGTTTGTTCCATACATGGCAGAAACAAGGGTCATTGGACATATGAATCCCGGGTGGCAATCAAGCGAAAGGAGGAGGAGGAAAAGAAAAGAGCCGCGCAGAATCAAGTCGGTTTTCTCAACAGAGCCCCGTCTGCAGCACCTTCGGTGGCAAACAACTCAGCATCAAACTGGAAATCTATGTACCAGCCACCACCACAATATTTCCAACCCTTACCATATCCACCCCAGTTTCACCCAGCTTACACACCAACACAAGTGCCAGCGCCAAGTGCACCATATCAACCGAAGGAAAACCCACCGCAATCCCAATAGCAAAATGCCCGAAGGGCAGAACAAGATGATAGATATCAAAGAGTCAACGTTATAAACAACGACTCAGATGATAGGTATCAGAGGGTGAATGTTATAAATGCAATAACAGGGTGATGTTGTTTCCCTGAGTTCCCATCGAAGAGGCAAAGGGAAGATGACCGAAGAGAAGTCAGTCACTTGTCTTCGGGAAAAGTATTTCGCACAAGGTGGTCGCATATCCCAATAACCTTCACAGAGGCTGATTTGAAACTGAAAAGGTACCCTCATGAGGATCCGCTAGTGATCGGAGCAATATTGGGAAAGAACATAATGTACATTCTGGGAAATGATGTAGGAGGAATTCTAGTAGACAATGGAAGTTCTGCAGATGTTCTCACCTACAATTTGTTCAAGAAAATGGAATTCAGGGACGATCAGCTGCAAACGTCCACAAAACCATTGTATGGCTTCGGTAACAAGAAGGTCGAAGCTCTGGGAACAATTGAAATGAATGTTATGTTGGGCGAAGTGGCACTAATGAGAACAGAGATGGTTAATTTTGATGTGGTGGATATCCCTTATTCCTACAAGGCTATCTTCGGAAGAGGAGTGATAAACAAATTTGCAGCAGTAATTCACATGCCATTTTTGTGTATGAAAATCCCAACGCACAATGGAGTATTGTCAATCTATGGTGATCAGTAAGACGCATGGGACAAGGAGTACAACACAGGCACATATCGCAAGCCGGTACACTTGGTGAGATTAGATGAAGGCAAGCAAGAAACTGAAGGTGACATGCAAGAGTCACATATCTTGAAGCACAAAAGGAAAGAGGAAGAAAACAGAATCAAGCCCATGCAGTGCACGAAAAGAGTAAAGCTGAATGACAGCACAGACGACAAAATAGTCATAATTGCTAAGGACCTCAGCGAAGAAGAAGAGGTAGAGTTGCTTAATTGCTTAAGAGACAACCAGGATGTCTATGGCCAAAAAAGATCTCAAGGGCATATCGCGTGACGCGATTGAGCATAGCCTAAACTTAGATCCGAAGGTACCACCAAGAAGGCAAAAGTTAAGGGTGATATCACCAGAAAAAGAGAAAGCAGCACTTCGAGAAGTATAGAAGTTGCTGGACGCAGGAGTCATACACAAAGTGCATTTCACTACTTGGCTATCTAACATCGTTATGGTCCCGAAGAAAAATGGAGATCAAAGAATGTGCATAGAGTTCACATCTCTCAACAAGGCTTGCCCGAAGGATGATTACCTGCTCCCAAGAATTCATGTGCTGGTCGATGCGGCAGCCGGATCCGAAAGAATGCCACTCCTAGATTGTTTTTCGGGATATCAACAGGTGTGGATGCGAAGGCAAGATGAGGACAAGACAAGTTTCATAACACCATTTGGGGTTTACTGCTTCGTAAGAATGTCTGAGGGTCTGCGCAACGCAGGTCCAACTTTCAACAGAATTGATAGAGGCAGAGTGCCTGATCTTTCGGTGAGTGGAGATAATTTTGATCTGGTGGGAGGCGACCCTCACGATCCGACTACGACGAGCGAGACTCGAAGCACCAAGGTAATCGCTGAACCAACTCCCGATGGTTACCGACCTTGCTAGCGCAATATCAGCCTGATCACGAAGATCGTTTCCTGCATGCAATCGAAGAACGAACAAGAAAAAGAGGTGAGCAATCTTACTATCACTCGAAGGTGGAGTTCTGAATCACAGAGCACATCACGTATTTGTGCGTGTTCTGGTGTAGCTAAAGCTAGATGTAAAACAAAACTTGAGTTGTAAAACAAAAGGGACTCTAACTAAATAAGGGGACGCAGCCCCAAACAACGGCGGGAGGAGAGGGGGCGCGCGGCTGGAGAGGGGGGGCCAACCCTAGGTGCCCCATCCTAGGCCCCTCTTGGGCTGTCCTCTATGATTCTGGGCCTTCGTTCTTTAACAGCATGATGTAGTTTAATTCCCTCGCACGGGCCCGAGTAATTGGCCCAACTGGTGGCGCCTGAAGTGGTGGATCAGCTGGAGGTGCCTGAGGTGCTGCTGGTGTAGATGTACTCGTGGTGTCCTCATCGTCCTCCCCTTCTTGAACTGAAGTCGTCCTCGACGGCAACTCCTCATCCTCACCCAGATATGGCTTCAAATCTTCAACATTAAAACTAGTGGAAACACCAAACTCCGCAGGCAGGTCAAGGAAATAAGCATTATCATTAATCTTGGTTAGCACTTTAAAAGGACCTGCAGCACGAGGCATTAATTTAGAACGACGCAAAGTAGGAAAGCGATCCTTTCGTAAATGCAACCAAACCATATCACCAGGTTCAAAAGTAAGATGTTTTCTACCCTTACTACCAGCAACCTGATATTTAGCATTAGCAGAAGCAATATTTTGGTGAGTTTGTTCATGCAGGTTAACCATTTGTTCAACATGTGCAACAGCATCTAAGTGTGGGGCGTCTTCAGCATCAAATGAAAACAAATCAATAGGCACCCGAGGGATGTAACCATACACAATCTGAAAAGGGCACATCTTTGTAGAAGAATGTGTTGCATCATTATAAGCAAACTCAACATGAGGCAAGCAATCCTCCCAACGTCTCAAATTTTGATCTAAAATAGCCCTAAGCATGGTTGACAAAGTTCTATTAACCACCTCAGTCTGCCCATCAGTCTGAGGGTGACAAGTTGTGCTAAACATCAATTTAGTTCTCAATTTATTCCACAGAGATCTCCAAAAATGATTGAGAAACTTAGCATCACGATCAGAGACTATTGTATTTGGGATACCATGCAAACGAATAATCTCTCTAAAGAACAATTCAGCAATATTGCTAGCATCATCAGTCTTATGACAAGGTATGAAATGAGCCATTTTGGAGAATCGATCAACAACCACAAAAATGCTATCCCTCCCCTTCTTAGTTCTAGGCAATCCCAAAACAAAGTCCATAGAAATATCAAGCCAAGGGGAAGTAGGAACAGGCAAAGGCATATACAAACCATCGTTGTTCAACCATGACTTAGCTTTCTGACAAGTAGTGCAGCGTGCAACTAGGCGCTCAACATCAGCACGCATCCGGGGCCAAAAGAAGTGGGCAGCCAACACCTCATGCGTCTTGTAGACGCCAAAGTGCCCCATGAGACCGCCTCCATGCGCTTCCTGTAATAGCAAAACACGAACCAAGCTAGCTGGAATACACAGCTTGTTAACGCGAAACAGGAACCCGTCCTGTATGTGAAATTTGCCCCATGGTTTGCCATTAATACAATGGGCAAAAGCATCTTTAAAATCAGCATCGTCTACATATTGATCTTTCGCAGTTTGCAAGCCAAAGATTTTAAAATCTAACTGTGACAGCATGGTATAGCGACGAGACAAAGCATCAGCAATAACATTGTCCTTCCCGTTCTTTTGTTTAATTATGTAAGGAAAAGACTCAATGAATTCTACCCATTTAGCATGACGACGGTTCAGATTTGTTTGGGTACGAATACGTTTCAAAGCCTCATGATCAGAATGAATTATGAACTCGCGATGCCAAAGATAGTGCTGCCATGTATGCAAAGTGCGCACTAAAGCGTAAAGCTCCTTATCATAAGTAGAATATTTCAGACTAGCACCGCTTAATTTCTCACTAAAATAAGCAACTGGTTTTCCTTCTTGTAACAAAACAGCACCTAGCCCAATACCGCTAGCATCACATTCAAGCTCAAACACTTTATTAAAATCAGGCAATTGCAAAAGGGGAGCATGGGTTAACTTATCTTTCAAAGTGCGGAACGCTACCTCCTACGAATCACTCCAAGCGAATGGCACATCTTTCTTTGTAAGCTCATGTAGAGGCGCTGCAATGGAGCTAAAATCATGAACAAACCTGCGGTAGAAACCTGCAAGTCCAAGAAAACTCCGAATCTGTGTGACCGTCGTCGGTGTAGGCCACTCCTGAATGGCAGCAATTTTGCTGCTATCGACCTCAATGCCCTGTGGAGTAACAACATAACCAAGAAACGAGACACGTTGTGTGCAAAAGATGCATTTATCCATATTAGCAAATAAGTGGGCAGCACGCAACGCATCAAAAACAACACTCAAATGTTCCAAATGGTCTTCCATAGATTTGCTGTAAATAAGGATATCATCAAAATAGACAACCACAAACAATCCTATGAAAGGCCGCAAAACTTCATTCATCAATCGCATAAAAGTGCTGGGAGCATTAGTCAATCCAAATGGCATAACCAACCATTCATATAAACCGAATTTCGTTTTAAAAGCTTGTTTTCCATTCATCACCCAATTTCATTCGAATCTGATGGTAGCCCCTACGCAAATCAATTTTAGTGAAAATAATGGCACCACTAAGTTCATCTAGCATATCATCAAGGTGTGGTATAGGGTGTCAATAACGAATGGTGATGTTGTTAATAGCACGACAATCTACACACATACGCCATGACCCATCTTTCTTTGGAACAAGTAATACAGGAACTGAACAAGGGCTAAGAGACTCACAAATGTAACCCTTATCAAGCAATTCCTGCACCTGGCACTGAATCTCCTTCGTCTCATCCGCATTGGTATGGTATGGTGCGCGGTTTGGAAGCTGTGCGCCTAGAATGAGATCGATCTGGTGCTCAATGCCACGAAGCGGTGGGAGACCCGGTGGCAAGTCTTTGGGAAACACATCAGCGTACTCCTGCAAAATGTTAGCGATCGCAGGGGGAATATTCAAAGATGGTGCATCATCAAGTGAAACGAGCACACTAAAGAATACAAGTGCAAAGCATGGCAAATGAGCAGCGCGTAGATCAGCAAAATCAGCACGTGTAGTGAGTAAACTAGGAGCATTCAACTTGATTTCAGTATTAACAGATGGCGACAGATCAAGTTGTTTAGCAGTTTTAACAGCTTGAGCAAGATCATCTTTAACAATTTGTTCAGGTGTCATCGGATTTATGATTATTTTCTGACCCTTAAACATGAATGAATAATGATTTGAACAACCATGATGTAAGCTATCAATATCATATTGCCAAGGTCGACCAAGTAATAAAGAGCATGCTTCCATGGGAACAACATCACAATCGACAAAATCAGAATAGGCACCCATGGAGAAAGGAACACGCATGGAACGGGAGATTTTTATTTTACCACCATCATTAAGCCATTGAATGTAATATGGGTTCGGATGCTTACGAGTGGGTAATGACAATTTTTCTACCAGCATGGTACTCGCCAGATTGTTGCAGCTGCCGCTGTCGATGATGATGCGAATCGACCGCTCCTGCACAACTCCCTTTGTATGGAACAACGTGTGTCACTAATTCTTCTCGGGCGGGGCGACCTGGGCACTAAGAACACGCTGCGCAACAAGACTTTCATACCTACCAGAGTCGCCCGGGGTGACATGTACCTCCTCCTTAGCTGCATGGTCAGGGGCAAGCAAAGCATGTTCAATTTCTTCAGAATCACTAGCAGAAGAGTACTCACCATCGTCACGAATGAGCAAAGTGCGCTTGTTCGGGCAGTCCCGAAACACGTGGCCAAATCCTCTGCAGTGATGACACTGAATATCTCGTGTACGGCCTGGGGAAGGGGCGGCACCTGCCGGTTTGGCCGTCTTCTCGCGTGGTGTAGTGGTGGGCCTGGATGGCGCAGGGGACACAGGTTCTGGTGTGGATGTCGAGCTTCTTCCTGCAAAAGGGTTAGAATATGTCTTCGAGTGTCGTCCCTGCACTTCACGTTCAGCTTTGCAAGCAAATTCAAATAATTGAGTCATATCATGATATTCCTTATAATCAAGTATGTCCTGGATTTTGCGGTTTAAGCCACCACGAAAACGTGCCATAGCAGCGTCGTTTGTCTCCAATATCCCACAACGAATCATCCCTTTTTGTAACTCCTGGTAATAGTCCTCAACAGACTGAGAACCTTGCTGGAAACGCTGCATCTTATTAAGCAAATCACGAGCATAATATGAAGGCACAAATCTATGGTGCATAGAAGTTTTCAATTGATCCCATGTGGACGGAATGGCAGTGGGATGTTTAATTTTATACTCACGCCACCAAATTAAAGCAAAATCAGTAAATTCACTAATAGCAACTTTAACTTGAGAATTTGCAGCAATATCATGGCATGAAAATTTTTGTTCAACCTCTAACTCCCAATCAAGATATGCAGCAGGATCATATTTGCCATTAAAAGGTGGGATTTTTAATTTAATCTTAGAAAAAGAATCATTACCGGGACGGCGTGGCACACGGCGGGCACGACCGCGACTGTCTCCGGCGTCCTGCTCTGAATCACCGCCATAGTCCTTCTGCAACTCTGTGATCGTGATGTGCATGGCATCGAGTCGGGCCACGAGAGCGTCGAGTGTGGTCTTGGTTGCCGTTTGGGCGAGGTCGAGCTGATTGAAACAGTCGGTCGACGTAGTGATCGTTTTGTCCAGCCGTTCAAGTACTGTCCGAATGTCTGCGGCTAGTCCTTCAACTTGTGCTCGCAAGTCTTGCAACAGATCAGTCACGCCGCCTTCATCTGTCATGGTTATCTCAAACACAAAAACAAAACGATGACAAAAACAGGGTGGGACAGCTCACAAGGCGCTCACACTAGTGCTGTTATCAAATTCTTATCTGTTCTTACCACGCACACAGGGGCGACCTGCAACCAACCGGTGGAACTCGCGAAAGATTGGAGCAGCGATTGCCTGGAGAAACAAAAACTGCTCGTCGTAGAAATATGTGGAGTTCTGGGAAGGCTGCACTCAATGGAAGGATTAGTACAATCAAACAATAATGCAAAGTTTAATAAGAGTGCTAAACACGATCAAACGCTACTGGCAACAAGTGAAATCGAAAGCATAGAAGCAACGAAGGTGGCTAAAATGGAGAGAGCGCAACAGATTGTTGTTTTTTTTCTTTTTGTTTTTTCTCTTTTTTTGCAGGAGTCCTCAAAACCAAAAATATGAACACAGAGGATCTCCAACAGCAAGTTGCGACACACATTTTTTCCGAAAATATAGGGGTATTCCGGTAAAAAAAAGAGTAAGGCTAACCTCAAAGTATGGTATGCGTGGGAGGGGGAAAGGATCAGTGGAGCCTCGCAAACCCGAACAGGGAGGTAGGGAGGGTGCGGCGTGTGGTGGGGGCGAGCAAAGGGGTGGGGGGGGGGGGAAGGCACGGCGTGCGACCCAGAAAGAGGAACGACGCGTGGGCGGTGCCCTGATCGATTTCCTTCCCTTTCCTTTTTTTTATTGCTTTTGTTGTTTCTTTTCTTTTCTTTTTTTTTACTTTCTTTTTTTGATAGCTTTCCAAGACAGGAACGCAGGAAAGGAAACCGAACCGAAGGAGGGATCCCGCGGTACCACGCGTGGCGTCACGGCGCGAGGGGTCACGCGCCCAGGGAGTCCGAGTTGCGAAGGCAACCGTGTGTGGGAGGGTTGCAGCGTGGTGGCAGGGCAGCGGAAAAGGGAGAAACGGCGGCTAGGGTTCGAGAGAAACAAAAGGGTGAAACACAAGTAACCAGCAACGATGGAACGAACAAAGCACACAAACTCAACAAAGCAAAATATTGAATGAAAGTGCGAGGCTAAAGGGGTTGCTGGGACAAAGATCTAACCTGAAAATAAATTTTTGTTTGGTTTTTGTGGACTGTAGGAAGGGAAACATACTCGATAAAACTCACCGATCAACCTGGAAAGCTGATACCACTTGATAGAGGCGGAGTGCCCGATCTTTCGGTGAGTGAAGATAATTTCGATCTGGTGGGAGGCGACCCTCACGATCCGACTACGACAAGCGAGACTCGAAGCGCCAATGCAATCGCTGAACCAACTCCCGATGGTTACCAACCTTGCTGGCGCAAGATCAGCCTGATCACGAAGATCGTTTCCTGCACGCAATCGAAGAACGAACAAGAAAAAGAGGCGAGCAATCTTACTATCACTCGAAGGTGGAGTTCTGAATCACAGAGTACAGCACGTATTTGTGCATGTTCTGGTGTAGCTAAAGCTAGATGTAAAACAAAACTCGAGTTGTAAAACAAAAAGGACTCTGACTAAATAAGGGGACGCAGCCCCAAACAACGGAGGGAGGAGAGGGGGCGCGCGGCAGGAGAGGGGGGGCGGCCTACCCTAGGCACCCCATCCTGGGCCCCTCTTGGGCCGTCCTCTATGCTTCTGGGCCTTCGTTCTTTAACAGCATGATGTAGTTTAATTCCCTCGCACGGGCCTGAGTAATTGGCACAACTGGTGGCGCCTGAAGTGGTGGATCAGCTGGAGGTGCCTGAGGTGCTGCTGGCGTAGATGTACTCGTGGTGTCCACATCAAGAATGGTCCAGATAGTTCTCGGCCCACAGTTGAAGAGTAACATATCTGCATACGTTGATGATGTTGTTGTGCACAGCAAACATAAAGAGAATCACATCGAAGACTTGGCAGAAACTTTCCAAAACATGAGAAAGTACGGTCTCATGCTGAACCCAGAGAAGTGTATCTTCGGCATGTCTAGGGGGAAGATATTGGGTTGCATGGTGTCAAAATCAGGAATACAAGAAAACCTGGAAAAGATAGAAGCAATAAGAAACATGAGGCCACCAAGAACCAAAAAAGATGTCCAGGAACTCACTGGAAGACTCGCAGCGCTCAGTCGTTTCATTTCCAAATCAGCAGAGCGAAGTTTGTCGTTCTTTAAGCAACTGGCGGGGTAGAAAACATCACATGGGGAGAAAATGAGCAGTTGGCCTTCGAGGAACTTAAAGCATATTTGGAACAGTTGACGGTAATGGCAAGCCCAGGGCCAGAAGCGAAGTTGTTGCTATATGTGGCTGCATCAAATCACGCGGTAAGTGCAGCTTTGGTTGAGGAGAAGCACGATGGCAGAAATTTGAAACAAGTGCCAGTATACTTCGTATCAGAAGTGCCCAATGGAGCAAAGAAATTTTACTTAGAGTTGAGAAAATGGTGTATGCCATTGTAATGGCAGCAAGGAAGCTAAAGCATTATTTCCAAAGCTACAAAGTGGTCATTCCAACCAGTTTTCCACTTCGCGAAATGTTTGAGAACAAAGAATCTTCGGGAAGGATTGACAAGTGGGCAGCGGAATTATCACAGTATGAGATAACCTTCGCATCAAGAACAGCAATAAAATCTCAAGTGTTGGCAGATTTCGTGGCAGAATGGGCTCACGCAGACGAAGACACAACGAAGCCGCTAAACGAGGAAAAATCATGGGAGATATTTTGTGACGACGCGTATTGCAATGATGGCGCAGCAGCTTCTGCAATTCTCAAATCATCTTCGGGGATAAAAATAAGATATGTGGCAAGGCTAGAGTTCGATGGATACACAAATAACGTCGCAGAGTACGAATGTTTGCTACTGGGGCTCTGAAAGGCAAAGGTAGTAGGCGCATAAAGGTTGGTGCTGAACACAGATTCAAAGCTCATCACAAACCAAATAGGCAAAGCATACAGATCAAAGAAAGATCAAATGTCCTCGTACCTAAAAGCAGTTAGGACAATGGAGAAACACTTTTTTGGGTTCACAGGCAAGAAGATACCAAGGGAGCAGAACAAGGAAGCCGATGCTTTAGCAAAAGCAGGGGCTACAAAGCAACCACTACCACCAGATGTGTTCTATGAGACATTGAGAAAAATGACCACACACCTCACAGAAGTGCAACCGAAGCTTATTAGCGCAATCACCAGTGAAGATTGGAGGGCACAAATAGTCACCTACTTGAAAGGGCATTACGAGCCAGAAAACGAAGCTGACAGGAAAAGGATGGCAGCAAGAGCCAAGTCATTTGTTTTGAGAGGGGAAAATTTGTACAAGGCAGGCGTGTGTGCACTATTACTCAAGTGCGTCTCGCGCGAAGAGGGAAAAGAGTTGCTCAGAGAAATCAACGTGGGGATGTGTTCCTCACACATAGGAACAAGGAAGCTGGTAGCGAAGGCATTTCGCGAGGCATTCTATTGGCCAACAGCAGTAAGTGACGCCGAAGAGATTGTAAGAAAATGCGACAACTGCCAAAAGCACATAAACTATTCCAAGATGGGGGATGGATATCGTTGGGCCTCTGCCAACAGCGTCGGGAAATTACAAGTACGCAATAGTGGCTGTAGAATACTTCTCAAAGTGGATTGAGGCGAAGGCAGTGCAGAGGGTAACTTCAGGTGTAGTACAGAAGTTCTTTTGGCAGAATGTGGTCTACAGATTTGGAGTCCCATATGAGCTGACGGTGGACAACAGCAAGTAGTTTGATTCAACAGAATTTCGCAAATTTTGTTTCCACCTAGGCACAAAGTTGTGTTTTGCTTCGGTGTACCACCCACAGTCCAACGGAGCCGTGGAAAGGTCCAACGGGATAACCTTTATAGGTATAACGAGAAACATCACTGGCATGCCAAGTGGCAAGTGGGCAGAAGAGTAACCAAGAGTCATATGGTCTCACAACACCACAGAGTCAAGAGCTACAAAATTCACAACTTTCAAGTTATTGTATGGTGAAGAGGCAATGGTACCCGAAGAAATAAAACTGGGGTCCATTCGCACCGAAGACGCACCAGAAAATGATGACATGGCACTAGCACTGGATACATGCCAAGAAGCAAGGCTACAAGCACTACAAAACTTTGAGTATTACCAAGAAGAGACTAGAAGATGGAAGGATAGGAAAATCCGAAGGAGAAACATAAAGACAGGGGACATGGTCTTAAGGAAAAAGACAAGAGGAGTGGGAAAGTTGCAGGAAAAATGGGATGGTCCATTCATAGCAACAGAAACAAGACTAGGGGCTTTCAGGCTGACCACGCTAGAGGGGCTGGACAACCCTTACTCTTGGAACGAAGACATGCTACAAAAGTATTGGTTGTGAAAGGTGTAGCGGCAAAGGGGGAACAATTTTCCATTGTATCTTAGCTTATTTTTCGTAGTTTCTTTTCGCTTAACATTTGTGTAACATACATTTTTATTTGTGTTGCCGAAGCCGTACTCTTTTCCTAGCGGGGAGAGTCCCTAGTTGTGTATTCATCGGCACGACAGGGATGTGAGGTTTTTAACGAGGCAGTCTTCTTGTGTAATATCTCCTTGGAAATTATAACAAGGACTCCCCAAAATATCATCGGTGTGCATTAGGAAGTCCGAAGTGACACAACTCAAATGAAATGAGTTGTCACTTTCAGCACAGGATTCAAAAAACAAAAATAACGCATAAGTGAACAATTACGTTTAGATTCAGAGAAGAATGCAAAATGTAATTGGTTCACTTAAAGAGCTCGCGGCGAAACCAAGCACAAAAATAAGCAAAAACCCTTCAGCGGCCAATGCGTGAAGCCCCTCGGGAAAAACCCGCAGGGATAAGTCGACTCGTGAAACAGCGTAGTCGCAAATCATCTCCTTTTTTAGCAAGGAAAGAAGCCTTCGGCAACGTATGCGCGAAGCAAAATGCGAGGCCTGACTGACGAGTCATCTCGAGGACAAAAATTTTTCTTACTAGCGCAATATGAAAATGTCGCGTTATATCATTGCACGCAAGCATCATCTCGCACCACAGAACGAAATCGCGCGAAGGCAACACGCGAAAGTAGAAAACACAGTCGCCGCATCGCAATAAGAAAAATACGTACCCATGACAAAATTGGTTGTGAAACGCGGAAAAGGAAACTAGGGGGAGGCGCTTCGCAGTGTGAGTTCCCTTTCTCTCGAGTTCCAAAACCAATGCTTTGAGGAAAATGAGACAATTCATTACATTGCAACAAACACAGAAGCAGTAGCAAAGTTACAGACACAGTGGTATACATCATTACATCCAACACACCCGAAGCAACCTGTTAACTTGTTAATAAGAGCACTTGTAAATGTACTCATGCGCGTCATCTTCGGTGAGATCGACGATTTCAACCTTCGGCATCACAAGGGAAGATTCACCACCAGCCGAAGAGCTTGCTGAAAGTTGTGCAGGAACAGAAGAATCACTTCCACGAAAGCGCTGCTGCAAAGTCGAACCATGAATCAGACGGTTTCGGGTATGCTGTTCGAAGAAATCCTTAGACGCAATATTGCGATCATTGTATCGTTTGATTTTATAGGACCAAAAATCGTCGAAGGACACTTGAGGAAATTTCGAGTGAAACTTTCGCCATATGGAACCAGACATGAAATAGTCACCACGGTTTATAACAATTGGGCAGATATCTTCGTCTATCTATGCAGGGCACAACTTCGGCACCTGCGCAAATTCGCAAAATATTTCAGTTACACAGGCAAAATGTATTCTAAAACTCCTTGCCTAATGCTAGTCACCGCAGCCTCACTCCTCACACCTCTTCGCTCTCATGGGGAACGGCCGAAGTAGTTTGCACGTTAGTAGAGGCAGCACCTTGGGTTCCACCTGCCGAGGAGGAAGGAGCAATAGGAGCATCAACTTGACCGCCAATACCGGAAGCATCAGCAGTCGACAAAGGCATGGAAGAGGGCGGAGTTGCCGCAGCATCGGAGGTGCCCAAGGCTTGTTCAGAAGCAACGGGGCTGGGGCTCGTCTGAGAAAAGCAGTAGCACAACTGAAGGTAAGGGATAGCAATACCGAGCAGAAGTGCAAGAAAAAGTAAATTTGCGAAGAGTAAAGACAAATAACTTGCGCAGAACACGGCGGGCCTCAGCCACCGCGTAACCAAATCCAAACTTGTGGTAAAACTCTTTAACTAAGTTTTTCGCAATATTCTTCGGTAGCGCGGGAATCCTATCAATGTTAGTTTCTTAGGGCCATGCGAAGGGACCATCACGCATTTGTCGAAGAGCAGACTTAGAGACAACCAGCTCAGATCCGTCAGAGGGGGTACTCAGAAAAGAGTACACAGAGTGAGAAATGGTACGAGCAGCAACCCTAGTGCTTAGTTCACCAAACGAGCGGCCAGCCAAAGCCAGAGAGGAAACACCATCAGATAGCCACTCGAAAATGTCACTGATATATTGATCCTTGATGCTATAAGGGCCAGGAGCGGTACCGAAGTCCACAAGAAGATCGTGAACCTTCTTGCAGACAGGAACGATGTGTTTTTGAACTTCGTCGCAGTACTCATCATGTTCCTTGACGAGAGCAGCATGAGTAGTCTTTAGATCATTCAGCTCTTTCCGCTTCCCTTCATACAAGCCCTTAACACCTTCACTTTTCTTTTTCTCGCTTTCAATAGCCTATTTCAGTCTCGAGACTTCACTTTCAAGCGAAGTGTTTTTCTCAGAAAGGGAAGTTCTCTCTGAAGATAGAGCGACACTTTTCTTTTTCTCTTCTTCTAAGGCAGCGACAAGTGTTTCCTTATCTTTCTGCAGGTTCTTGACCGTGGTGATTTGTTTTTCAAGAGCAGAAGTAGTCTGGTTGCGAAGGTCGAACTGACGGATCTCGTCACGGCACTGACGCAGAGCAACCCTGCAAGCAACGATGATTTTCATGGCAAGATCCTGTGCTTGGGTTAAAACTTCATCAGCACCTTCGCGACCCAAATCTTCTTCCATGATAGGAAAGCTGAAAGACTGGCCAGCCTCTTGAAGCAGGGCGCGCTCACAGTCATCACTGCAGAATTGAAGAAGTTTTCTTTTCCGGTCACCAAAAAACCGGGAACCTTGCGGAATCCCAAGACGGCACGCAAAAACAGAAGGAGAATCAGCGCTAACAAAGACACCAGTGCTTTGGCGACCACTATCAGACTCAGTATCAGAACTGCAGTCACTTTCGCCAGCATCAGCAACAAAGGCAACAACAACTTTGCGCGAAGAAGATGGCGCAAGCCGACTAGCAGGAGCAGAAACCATAGTGGCACCTTCGGCAGAAACAGGGGCTTTGACACTAGGTTTAGGAGGGAGAGCCAACTCTTAATCACTTTTAGGCTCGCGGTCACTAATGTCAATATCGAAGGGGCGGCCAATGGTCCCAGCAGCCGCGTCTCGAGGCGGTGACAACAAAGTCACATCAACTTGCTCTTCCGTGTGTCCAGGGTCAGACGCCCGGGTGCTCCGCGGCACTTTTGTTGTCGTCACTCCGGTTTCCGTCACTGCCATCTGGACTGGACGACACAGTCTCAGGAGATGCAGATCTTTGCTTGCGACGGCGCTTAAGCTGGCGGTTACTTGTAGTTTTTCCACATCTTTTACCAGGACGCGAAGAGGCGGCAGCAGCCGAAGGTTCCACAGCGGTGCCAAAACTTTTCTTCGCGGCACACATGGCAGCAGCTTCGTGACGAATTAAAGTAACTTGGCGCTCGCCAGCAGCAATACCAAAGAATTGGAAGACACAATTGTCGCAACGACCACCAATCCGATTGTTAATATCATTGTCTTCTTTAAGGCTGGCGGGGCCAAGTATTTCATTGGCAGCGTCCTCAATCAGAAGAACATCAATATCTGAAAAAAACAAGTGAAGACAAGTAAGTAAAAGCGTGGAAAGGAAATATAATGAACGAGCAAGTTTATACGGCGAGATATACTAACCTTCAAGTTTGAGGCCGAAGCTTTTCACGAAGTCGGGAATCTTGAGCGGGCTCGTGAAGTCGCTCTACGCAGCGACGGACCAACCCGATTTGACGGGAAAAACCTTACTGCAGCAGTACTCTTTGACAAGGTCACAAGTACCCATGACCTTCGCAATTTTCCGGAAAGCAACCAAAAACAGTCGGGACTGGTCAGAGTCATCAAGAGCAGTGCTGACACCCTTCGGCAAATCCTGCAGCTCCTTGCAAACCAGCGATGTGGAGCTGTCATCCACCTTGTGGTAAAACCAGAAAGTGTTCCAGTCATCCTCCCATTTATTCTTATAGCAGACTACAGGGGGCTCCACATCGGGCCTATACCTAAAGTTCAGCGAAGCGAACTGGGCTTCCTCCTTAACATACGTATCACCTTCGGTGCGCTCCATGAAGAGGGGTTGATGATGGATGGTGTGAGCGCGAACTAAGTTAGCCACACTAGGACTAACACCCATAGTCTTGCATGCCCACATAAACAGACTAAGCCGGAGAATGGAGTTGGGCGTAAGGTGATGTACGTACATATCGAAGTTGCTAAGGATAGCAACAACGATGAGAGGAAACCGAAGGCCAGCAGCGAAAAGATCGTGAAAGACAACAACCTCATCATCCCTTGGAGTCGGGATCACTTCGTTTCTAGGAGCCCTAGCTTGGCCGCTTTCGAAGTACTCGAGTTTCTCATACTAAGCAAGAAGCCTCGGAGTCACGCGACTCCGGCCAAAAATCTTAGTGGTGGCCTTCGGGGGCTTCGGCGCAGCAGTTTTGGGGGCCATCATAGCGGCGTGAACAAATAAGGAAGCGAAGTGCAAGCTACAGAACGAAGAAGGAAAATAATCTAAGTAAGCAGCAACAAAACAGATGCAGGAAAAAATGAAGCGAAGATGTAAGGCAAAATTCAGAAACATTTACCAAGAGAAGGGAGCGACGGAGCAGGCATGCAGATAGCAGTGATAGTTAGGGTTTTCACCACGGGGTGGGGGATGGCTTTTATAGTATAAGCGGCGCACAAATCTAGGAATACGTGGAGCGAGAATATAGGAGTGCGCAGAGTGACTATTACGGGAAGCATATCGCGAAAAAATAGGAGAATCACACCGAAAAATCAGGAAAAAAGATCACATCATCGAAGGCAACCGTATCGCGAAAAAATAGGAGGTTCGAATGGAGACAAGCGTGCGACACGTGTAAAAACATTTGACTCGATGAGCCGAAATGGGGAGGCACTTCGGTACGAACAGATTTTTACCCGTTTTTGTTTCGCTAGTTCGGCTCGTCATAGAAGCAAACCTTCGCTAGCGAGGGGCTAATGTTGGGGAAATTCATTTCGTACCTAACCCCATGTCCCATTTTGGCTAAAAACCTTTGGGCCGAAGGACAACAACTCTGTGCGTTCGGTGGTTGTGCAGGTGTGGCGTCTTCGGGGCTCGGGGAAGCGAAGGTCCGAAGGCTTCAGGCGCCCGAAGGAGAGGGAACCTTTGGGCCAAAGGCGCAAGCAGCACGAAAAGCGGTACACGAACACGAAGCAAGTCAGGCAGTCCCTAGACGCGAAGGCCTATGCGCAAGAGCGGACCAGAGTGGGTGGCTCCACGACGCGAAGGTTATGCGGGCAAGCTCGCGGGCAAGCGCGGAGAGGAGTGGGGCGGATCTTCGAGACATCGTAGTTTCACCGAAGGGGTGCAAGGAAATTGATGCTCACGTGGAAAGCACCACGCTGTTAAGTGATGAGTTATAACAGAGGAGTTAGCAGTGTCCGTGTGAAAATACTGTAATACCCTCAAAGATCCTTCGCACGATGTAAAAAGCAAGGGCAAAAATGTAAAGTGTAAATGTTACGAGCCTATTTAAAGGACCCAAGAGGAATCAAAAGGAGACGACATGTCTGAGGAAAAACTACCCTAGCTTGCCCGAAGACGAGTAAGAGTTTTACACGTGTGTTTGAGTAAGTGTTTTCTTTGCATTTGTTGGCCCCTCTTCAGGGACGGGTTTCTCCCCAACACTCGACTTGTACCGGGTCCTTAGTGCATAGCAACTAGCGACCTAGCATACTAGTAAAAGATCATAGGTACTTAGGGATCATGCAACTAGGGTTTCAATTCAACTCCTGAATGTAAATGCACATAGATAGTCAAACATAAATTCAGAAGTTAAAAAGAAAACACATAGGAGAATGATAAACTGGGGCTTGCCTTTTAAGCAGATGTTAGTCTAACTAGGCCCTTGGCCCTTCCAAACTTTGGTTTGGGTCTCGTTGTGCTCCACGACGTTCACTGCTTCCTCGAATGGTCCGTCCCTGCTCTGGGATGAGCTCGTAGCTACCGTCAGAAAGTTCTACACGGAGGATGCATATGCAAGAATTAATTTGTGAAATTAAGTTAATTAATTATAAAACATCACATAGCAAACCTAGGGTGCAAGGTTGACCACATTCATGTAGATAAGAATGTATTCAGCATACTCTTCCATACATACATGTAAGCAACCATTTATAGGTATTTATTTTAATGGTGATTGTGTGCACCTCTATACAAAAAAAATTAGAATTACTTCACATAACAATCGAGTTGAATTTAGTAACCCAACAGGGGTATATTCTAAAGTAAAACACACCTAAGACCCTAAAAGAGTGATTTCTTTACTTCTCTTTTATAACACTTCATTTCTTCCAAAAATCATTATGTTTAAACCATGCAAGATATCACAGTGAGAAATTTTGTACAGGCACACATTGTAACAACAGAGCTACTGCCAAAATTTCATAGAAAACTGAGCCACGTCCTAAGCATGAAAAATATGACAATTTATTACTAGCAAAAGCAAGAACTATTATTACAGAGAAAACTACTCATGCACTGGAGCTTAAATTTTGCACTGAGGCTCCCTAGACTATAACTAGGCCACACACCAAAAATTAGCTTCGGAAACTCTTCCTAGCAAGCTACACAAAAATAACCAGTTTCAGCCTAGATATTCATAAAGAAATTATATAGGGACATACATAACTAAACTGTAGCCTAACATTCTCCTACAGCACAAACATGGCACAAACATCATCTAGTCTAAAGATGAGCATCACTCAGTCAACAGAAACTGAGCTATGGATTTAACTTTATAAATAAGCATATCTCAAAAACATATATTTACACAACTCATAAAAATGTGATAAAATCACCAGAGGCACATACAAGCCTAACAAGGTTATAGCCACAATATAAGCCACAAAAAGTACTCACATGAAGCTGTACAAAAATATATATACAGATCTAGCATAAATAAAAAATAAATCATAACTAAAGATTCACTCAGTAACTTTGTGCAAAAACCATGACTAACAACATATCCAAAACTCACGCTCAGTACAGGAGTACATTTCAGGTTATGAACAAGCACATTCAAACTGAGTATGAATTTTAACTTAAAAAGTGCTCATCGAAAGTTTACACAACCTTTCTAAAAGAGGTAGATCTGTTCATAAGGAAACCAACAAAATTGGTTTTGCATTTTTCGGATTTTTCTATGATTTTCTACGATTTTTCAAAGATCTGGCCAAAACACAAGAAAGGTGAAGAATCTTTTTACACATAGACCCTCGGCTACAGAAGTTCCATCACATAAAGGCCCTCGGTTTACAGAAAACACCCAGTAAAGGATTTTGCCCTTACAATGTGGTCCTCGAGGCAGCCATGGGCGAGGAGCGCCGGATTCCGGCGACGGCAGCGTCGGTCTTGGCCGGGGATGGTGCGGCACGCGCCTAGGAGCCTACCACAGAACTGCTGGTGGCCGGAGTGGAAGCGAAGGCGGCACCCGCGAGCACGCACGGCAGCACAGTGGCTCGACAACTGCTGGAGCTCTGCTTCGGCGAAGGGGACGGCGTAGGCAGGGCAACAAATGCCCCGGGAAGATTGAGTGGGGTCGTGTAGGGCGGTTGGGGAGCTCAGGTGGTGGCGATGAGGTTTGAGGCTGGGAGTTCGCCGTGGGACGCCAATGGCAGACGCAGCGGAACAGAGGCATGCGGCGGCGGCGTCTCACACGTGCATGGAGGTCCGGGGGCTTTTATAGATGACACGACGACGACCCGACAGCTCGCCGTCCACGCCAGTACAAAGGGCGGCATGGCCTCGCGCGGGAAGGGCGGGTACGGCGGCTGGCCGGCGCAATGGGTCGGTGCGCGTGGCGTGCGATTGGGCGGAGCAAGGGGGTGGGTCCTGGGCGGTGCCGTCCAACTGCTCAAGGCTTGCCACGTGGTCGTGGTGTTTCTCGACGTCCGAGCCCAGGGGACCCACGGCGGTAGCGCATGGAAGCGCGGGTGACGTCGTGCACGCACCGCCAGTGCACGCTCATGAGCGCCAGGACGCAGGAATGCTTCAGCCTAACACTGTTTAACTGAGATTTTCTCAAAAATCTTGCAACTAAGTGCACCAAAGTGTAAATATAAAAGTTGTAGATCTCTCAACCCTCTACAACTTTTACAAAGGTGCATAGGTGTTTTGAGGAACGGATTTTGCATGAATTGCAGCCCAAGTTGAGGATTTTCTCGACACTGGAAAAATCAGCTGTCGGCCGTTGACCAAGATTTTTTCCCATTTTTACTCAAAATTTGAAGTGCCGCCCAAAATAAAAGTTGCGTCCCAAGACAAGATGCACAACTTTTATTTTGGCAGATTTTGAAGTTTTTAGGTGATATTTGGAGAATGTGGCAAAAGTTCCAGAGATGACTTATGTGCACTAGGGGTTAACTAGGGATTTTGACCATGCTTTGACCAAGGGTTGACCATTAGTGTTTGTTGGCTAGGTTTTCGAGGTGATGACCCAGGTTGACCAAGGTTTGACCAAAGTCAACATGTTTGACTTGGTTGACTAGGTCATTAGCGTTAATTAACCCTAAATGAAAACCTGGGGCTTCACAGCCTACCCCCTTAAAAAGAATCCCGTCCCGAGATTCGCAGTTTTAAACAAGGATAGTGGAATAGCAGTGTCAAAAGGGATGTACCCGTTGTCCCAGTGTTCCTTCCGGAAGGCCAACCGTAGTTGTGGTTTTGGATCTGCTCTTCATGGCTTGAGCAAGTTGTCTCTTGCGCTTCTTCTTCTCATTCCATTCAGTCTTGTCCTATTGAGGTTCCAGGCACTCTTTGGCCATATGCCCACGTTGTCTATAATTATAACAAAGGCGGTTACCATGATCGTGTGGAGGTGGGGGTGCATAGGAACTTGGGGCCTGCGGGGTTTTGTTGCTCTGCTTCCTAGCACACGACTTGAATTCGGTGCAGGTAATTTCCCATTCACTTAAATCCAATTCAGACAAAATTTGCTTGGGATTCCCACTCCTTCTCTCTTCCTTCCTAAGATCCATTAGTAGTTTTGATGGTGGTAGTAGAGAGTCGGAGGTGTTGAATTGTCCCTGCTTCATGTGATCCACTAATAGATGGCAAAAACGGGCCTGTTCAACCACGAATGTAGACAACGACTGAGTGAAACTAGTAGTTAAACTAGTTTGAGATAGCCCTTGATAAAGACCATGGGTAACGTTGTGCACTATCTGACTAAGCACTACATTCTATTCTTCCAACATCTGGATCGCGCCAGCGATGGTAGCTATATTAACCTGGGTAGGTACTTGGGATGAGCAAGACTCATAGAGGCGAGGTTTCTCTAGATTTGCTCCGGTGGAGTTCATAGTCTTAGTGTCCAATTTCGTTCTATCTGAACTGGCACCCTTGGTAGGTTGTGATTGTTGCCTCTGAACAATCTGTCACTACGTCTAGAGGATTTGGCATAGCACTTTCATTTGAGCAGCTGTGAATGCCTCCGAAAGCGTCATGGGAGGTGGCAGTGGTAGATCGCTACCACTCAGTTCACCGAAATCATAGGGGATGTTGTGTGTCGGTCCCACCATCTAAAAGGTTGAGTTTTCATTAAACACATATTCATAAGCTTCCTCATAAACATTAACAAGTAGACTATGTACAACAAAAGCTCATTCATAGCAAGTTTTTCGAGAGCAGACAGCAACAGCCATAAATATAAATGGTCACATCTTTCCTCACTGCCTCAATGCCGCTCATGAGGAAGTGGGCGATGAATGTGTACATGAAAAACTAAGAGCAGAAAGATTCCGATCGCGACGTAGAGATACATTCCCACCAGCGTCCAGCGAATCGACTCGAACACTTCCGGGAGGTGAGCCATGGTTGGTAGTACGGCTTGGGGGTCTTTTCTTGGCCTACTTCCGAGCTTCTTCTTGATGTCGTTGATGAAGACGGAGGGAGAGCTTGCTCGGCGAGGAACGGAGCAGACATCAGAGATGCGTTGGTGGCGGGTTGGCCAAGAAACAACCAGAGGGGAAGACGAAGAGAGACGGTGATGTCGAGCTCAACTGGGAGGCGAGACTTGGTAAGGGCGGTATCAAGGGAGGGCTTCCCTTTTATGCTGCCATGGGACCGCAACGGTCATCCAAGATCACCCGAGGTAGGGGCCGGCGGAGTGATCCGTTGGTGGCAGCATGTGGCTCGATAGTGGTCGGCCCCGAGAGGTCTCGGTGACGTGATCGTGGCCGCGAAAAAGAGAGGGCAGAGTGATGCTACGGCATCGTGCCGTCGTGGCGCGGAAAAGAATGGAGTTCAACAGGCCGAAGAAATGACCGTGATGGTGGGAATAACGAGAAAAGTTCAGGGTATCCACCATCTAGGTTCGAGATCGTCGTGAGGAGAATTTCACAAGAGATTCTACCTGTCCTTCGTTTGCTTCTTTCTTGATTCCTACGATTTGGAGGGTATGATCAACGGATCATGGATTGAGGAGTGATGGACAACTCTCATATCATTGACTTGAAAACTCTGTTCTTCCTTCTTCAACTTTGCCGGTTGATCTGATTTGATGCTAAGAAAATTTTGAGATTGGACGGAAGGAGACCAAGTTGAAAAGTTCCATCAAAAAATTTTTTATGAAGAAAAGGAAGGCTAGTAAACAAATTTTTGGTTAAATTTGTTTACCGAGATTTCTGATTTTATTTTAGAATAGCAACATAGGTGTGATTATGGATCAAGGGTTCCACCATCTTAAGTCCGAGGTTAGTTGTCCACAAAAAAAATTAAAGATGGCAAGGTCATGGAGAGCGGTTGCAAGGAATTGCTTACAGATAGCAATTTAGGATGATTTGGAAAGGATAGGTTGATATAGAAATTTCAGAAGGTGCTTGCTCACAGGTTACTTAAATGGTGAGTTTGGATGACATCATTCCTCGCATTACATCGATGTCGAGTTTGGAATCACCACAACATAACACATGGGGTTACAATGCAGCCTAGCTGCGCAAGAGCGTACTCCTAGGTCAGCCTACCACAAAAACCATCCAAAAGTGGCTGCACACCCTAGAGTATGCCCTTTCTACTACAACACTCGTACACCTCCTTACTCTATTACAAGCATACCGGTTTCCACTGCAACTAGCTAGCCCTAGGTTCACCTTCTGCTTAACTGGTCTATCCAAATTGAAGAAAGCTCAAGGTGAGGCAGGTCCAGACTCTACTCCAGACTCTCCCTGAGTGTCCTCTGGATTTTCTTCCTCTTCTGGTCCAGGAATGATCGGTTTCGGAGGTAGCACTACCACAGCTTCCAGGTGATTCTCTAGTTCCAACATATACTGGTCGTTATGCTGTAACATGAAATTCTGTTCGTGAATGGTTTTACCCAATTCACGTATTCTTGCCTTATCCTTACGTCTTCTTTTCTTGAGAGTGGCTATCAGTGCTCGGGCTTCTTCCAACTCTTGCGTGGTATCCTTCACTTCTTTAACTTGTTGCCTATAAACTTGGTGTCTATAGAATACACTTTCTCCAACCATCAATTGATAGGTGTCGTGCATAGCTTTGGAGAAATGGACTGAGGTAACAAGATCAGAACTATAGTGAGCATTGCCTTGAGTAGTGAGAAAAGCTTCACGTTCAACCCATTGTCCAGGGTGTTCTTCTCCTATGGGAATTACCTTGGCTGCAGTACCAGCTACCGAGGTAGAATGCTTCCCACAAAAAGTGGTGAGGGCTTCAAGAGTGGCCTTTTGCACGGTGCTAGCTAGTGTCAAGCCTTGGGCTTTACGTTCCCATGCTTCCCAATTGGAATTCAACGGGCAAGCAGCAATCTTCACCTTCACTTCCCAATGAAGGATCTGTCTCGAGGTCATGAACTCATGCACCATGTACTCTGGATAAGTGGTGTATCCAAAATCGTTCAGGGTGTCCCACAAAAGTGCAGGAAATCCACCCTCCTCGAGGTAGTTCAAGTGAGTCCACGCCTGCGCATCAGTGGTCATGGATCCGGAGTTGGACATCCGGATAAAGTAACGAATGTAAGAATCTAGACAAATGAAAGTGCACAAGAAAGGACTTTCATAGCGCTCGACAGAAAGTTGCATACAAAATCACACTAAAAATTCCAACTTTCACAAGACCTTAGGTAGGTACTAAGGAACAAGTCTAATCCTCCTGTGGGTAAAATTGGGGGTAGCCATCTATACAAAGGTACAGAGTATGCCTGAACTCGAACGAGCGTGACATACAAACGGCATAAATTTCTGGCAGTCGTGAACAAAAATCCACAACTCAGGAACTACAGCCCCAAAAATTCTCAATTTTTTGTAGCAACTCGGCAAGGTTATGAGGCACATCTTTGGTATTCAAAGGTTCATCTAGAAAGGTTAGGAAGATACTCAAAAGATGCAAGTTCAGAGTGAGGTACCCAGGAGAAAACAGCATGACAGGGTGTCACTATTTTGGGCATAACTTGAGATCTATAGGAGCTATGACCATGCGATTTTGGCAGCACAAACTAGATTAGATATAAAGCAACTTTGGTACAAATCATCTAGTCAATTTATTTTCAGAACAGGTGTAAAAATTAAACAAACAGACACATCAACTTGATGAGTAAGCAACAAGCAAGCTATACATGCAAATCTATACTAAAACATTGAGATAGCAAGGTAGCACCTAGAGAGCATACAAACATGTACGATTGCAAATTTTAAGGTTCAACAATATTTTAACATAATGCAAAAGCATCACATACGACCTCACAAGGTGATCAAGCCAAAAATCGAAGTTAGTACCGGTGGCAAGGCTTATATACTCCTCTCCCTATAATAACTAGTCGGAGCTACACTTTGGTCACGTAACGATTATACGAAACGTTGTTAGCGTACCTGCAGAAAAGAACCTTCCGTGCCAGCACGTCACGGAAGCGTCCACATACATTACCATTCACTGTAGAAATGGTACCCATGCATTTTGCACCGCATGAACAACAGTCAACCTGAGACATGCCCCTTTTGAAAGGAGGGTGTCCCCCTTCGCATGTTCATAATGCGGAATCATTGCACACGTATGGCAAAACGTGGCGACATCACACTCATGACACGTTCATTTTGAATAGAACATGCCATCCCTCGTATGACTTGCATATGGAAAGCACACGTATAAGACACGTGAGCATCCAACCGAGAAGATAGGATCCATGGAATGGATTGCCCTATCAACCCTCGCATACTCGTGATGCAGCATAGCACACGTATGAAACATGTGGCTTAAGAAGTGCTGGAAGTTAGCATAAATAAACCATATATTACTTAGCCACCTTAAAGAACCCAAAATTCCCTCTAGGCCTCTCGGTCTAGATCATTCCTTAGCGATCCAATGTTATTTTAAAATTCAATCAATCTTGGCAAGTTTTAATTATAAATCATGTGATTAGTATTAAACTAATTACTCTGGTGTATATGGATGCTCTGATACCAACTATGACAACCCCGTCGAGATAATTCCATACTATCACCTAAACCAATCAATTTGGTCATTAAGTGATAATAAAGAGTCATCCTGTTGAGTGTTGCCGTGTCAAAGCCCGATAAATCACTTGTAAAACACACAGAGGATCAAACACGCATACATTAAAACTCCCACGAAGGAGAGTCTAGAGTACCTTACAAATTAATCCAAATTCCCCGTAGGGTCACATTATTACAACCATTGTTCTTGACATGAAAAGTAAATGGTTTAAAAGGCAGTGGAATTAAACTAATCGATAACTTGGCATCATGGGAGGCCACCCATAACACCATTACTCCTCGTCATCCACCCATTCCAGCTCCCAACCGGGTGGGATTTCACCAGGACAAACATTATCACCTGAAAACAACATTTATAGCAAGGCTGAGTATACTAATACTCAGCAGTATACTCAGCAAGGCTTACTCGTCTAAAATAAAAGACTTAACCTCTAATCATGCAAGGCTTTTGGCTAGTGGGTTTGTTTTGCCAAAAAGCTACTAAGGAGTTAATCCTTACTTTCAATATTTTAGCTCAATTTCTAGTAGATTAATTCATTACTAGATAAGCACTATTGCAATCATGAATTGTGCAAACAATTAATCAAACATCAAGTTTATCCATATTCCATCATAAAGGGATTATCATGGCCAGATAATTAAGCACTCTCGGATAACGGTGAGAGGCCGATGATCGATCGATTAATAACCTTGCGAGGTGGACCTAAACATACGGGAGAAAGTACTCACAATGAGTGCATTCAACCAGGTGGTTCCCGTCATTCCTCGGATTGGGATCGGATGCCACGGTCCTAGGTACAAGGTTATCTGGCACGCCTCACACTAGCATCCAGAGTCACACATGCACCACAGGTAGCTAGCCTGGGGCCGCAACCCAAGATTAGTAGCCTAAAGTTCCTGCACCGCATCATTTAGGTACTAGGCTTACCGTACCCATTTCCGACAAATGTTTAGTACATTCAAACGCTTAATCTCTTAACCATTGGACCAGAGCCCAGAATCCCATGCTCTTACCACGTGAGCAATCCAATTTAACAATCCTATGATTCCAACATAAGAACCTATTCTCGCGAGCGAAGTACATCACTCGACTTGTACCGGGTCCTTAGTGCATAGCAACTAGCGACCTAGCATACTAGTAAAAGATAATACGTACTTAGGGATCATGAAACTAGGGTGTCAATTCAGCTCCTGAACGTAAATGCACATAGATAGTCAAACATAAATTCAGAAGTTAAAAAGAAAACACATAGGAGAATGATAAACTGGGGCTTGCCTTTTAAGCAGATGTTAGTCTAACTAGGCCCTTGGCCCTTCCAAACTTTGGTTTGGGTCTCGTTGTGCTCCACGACGTTCACTGCTTCCTCGAACGGTCTGTCCCTGCTTTGGGACGAGCTCGTAGCTACCGTCAGAAAGTTCTACACGGAGGATGCATATGCAAGAATTAATTTTTGAAATTATGTTAATTAATTATAAAACATCACATAGCAAACCTAGGGTGCAAGGTTGGCCATATTCATGTAGATAAGAATATATTCAGCATACTCTTCCATTCATACAAGTAAGCAACCATTTATAGGTATTTATTTTAATGGTGATTGTGTGCACCTCTATACAAACAAAATTAGAATTACTTCACATAACAATCGAGTTGGTTTTAATGACCCAACAGGGGTATATTCTAAAATAAAGCACACCTAAGACCCTAAAAGAGTGATTTCTTTACTTCTCTTTTTATAACACTTCGTTTCTTCCAAAAATCATTTTGTTTAAACCAAGCAAGATATCATAGTGAGAAATTTTGTACAAGCACACAGTGTAACAACAGAGCTACTGCCAAAATTTCATAGCAAACTGAGCCATATCCTAAGCATGAAAAATACGACAATTTATTACTAGCAAAAGCAAGAACTATTATTACAGAGAAAACTACTCATGCACTGGATCTCAAATTTTACATAGAGGCTCCCTGGACTATAACTAGGCTACACACCAAAAATTAGCTTCAGAAACTGTTCCTAGCAAGCTGCACAAAAACAACCATTTTCAGCCTAGATATTCATAAAGAAATTATACAGGGACATACATAACTAAACTGTAGCCCAACTTTCTCCTACAGCACAACCATGGCACAAACATCATCTAGTCCAAAGATGAGAATCACTAGATCAATAGAAACTGAGCTATGGATTTAACTTTATAAACAAGCATATCTCAGATAAGCCACAGAAAGTACTCACATGAAGCTGTACAAAAATATATATACAGATCTAGCATAAATACAAAATAAATCATAACTAAAGATTCACTCAGTAACGTTGTGCAAAAACTTAGAGCTAGCCTGTACCAGTCAGGACTAACAACATATCCAAAACTCACGCTCAGCACAGGAGTACATTTCAGGTTATGAACAAGCACATTCAAACAGAGTATGAATTTTAGTTTAAAAACTGCTCATCAAAAGTTTATACAACCTTTCTAAAAGAGGTAGATCTGTTCATAAGGAAACCAACAAAATTAGTTTTGCATTTTTTGGATTTTTCTATGATTTTCTATGATTTTTCAAATATCTGGCCAAAACATAAGAAAGGTAAAGAATCTTTTTACACATAGACCCTCAGCTACAGAAGTTCCTTCACATAAAGGCTCTCGGTTTACAGAAAACACCCGGTAAAGGATTTTGCCCTTACAATGTGGTCCTCGAGGCGGCCGCCGGCTGGGAGTGCCGGATTCCGGCGACGGCGGCGTCGGTCTAGGGCGGGGAAGGTGCGTCGCGCGCCTAGGAGCCTACCACGGAACTGCTGGTGGCTGGAGTGGGAGTGGAGGCGGCACCAGTGAGCACGCACGGCGGTGCAGTGGCTTCGCGCCCGCTGGAGCTCTGCTCCGGCGAAGGGGACGGCGTAGGCAGGGCAACAAATGCCCCGGAAAGATTGAGTGGGGTCGTGCAGGGCGGTTGGGGAGCTTAGGTTGTGGTGATGAGGTTTGAAGCAGGGAGTTCGCCGTGGGACGCCAATGGCGGACGCGGCGGAATAGAGGCGTGCGGCGGTGGCATCTCATGCGTGCATGGAGGTCCCGGGGCTTTTATAGCTGACACGGCGACGACTTGCCGTCCATGCCAGTACAGAGGGTAGCATGGCGTCACACGGGAAGGCCGGGTGCGGCGGCCTTGTGAGCGGCTGGCCGGTGCGGTGGGTCGGTGCGCGTGGCGTGCGATTGGGCGGAGCAAGGGGGTGGGTTCTTGGCGGTGCCGTCCAACTGCTCAAGGCTTGCCACATGCTCGGGGTGTTTCTCGACGTCCGGGGCCAAGGAACCCACGGCGGCAGCGCATGGGAGCGCGGGCGACGTTGTGCGCGCACCGTCAGTGCGCGCTCATGAGCGCCAGGATGCAAGAATGCTTCGGCCTAACACTGTTTGACCGAGATTTTCTCAAAAATCTTGCAACTAAGTGCACCAAAGTGTAAATATAAAAGTTGTAGATCTCTCAACACTCTACAACTTTTACAAAGGCGCATACATGTTTAGAGCAATGGATTTTGCATGAATTGCAGCCCAAGTTGAGGATTTTCTCGGCACCGGAAAAATCAGCTGTCTGTCGTTGACCAAGATTTTCACCCATTTTCACTCAACATTTGAAGTGCCGCCCGAAATGAAAGTTGTATCCCAAGACAAGATGCACAACTTTTATTTTGGCAGATTTTGAAGTTTTTAGGTGAAATTTGGAGAATGTGGCAAAAGTTCCAGAGATGAGTTATGTGCACTAGGGGTTAACTAGGGATTTTGACCATGCTTTGACAAAGGGTTGACTATTAGTGTTTGTTGGCTAGGTTTTCGAGGTGATGAACCAGGTTGACCAAGGTTTGACCAAAATCAACATGTTTGACTTGGTTGACTAGGTCATTAGTGTTAATTAAGCCTAAATGAAAACCTGGGGCGTCACAGCTTGCGAGCAGGCCAACGGGAGCATATTCTCCGCACTCAGCAAGCGCATCTTCGGGGCCCCAAAGGAAACTTGGGCAGACGAGCTACCGAACATCTTGTGGGCACACCGCACCTTTGTAGCCCGTCCAACTGAGTTCACCCCGTTCAAACTTCTCTTCGGGGAGGAGGCCATCACCCCAGAATAAGCGCAGGCGGGAGCGGGCCGGCTGGCTCCCGAGAAGGGGCGGGAGGAGGCCGAGATGGCTCAAGACCTGCAAGAAGAGAATCGTCTCTGGGCCGTCCAGAACCTCGACCAGTACCAGAAGGAGACGAATGCATGGTGTGACAGGAGGTTGAAGTCCCATTCTTTCACCACTGGGAACCTAGTCCTCCAGTGGAGGAGGGATGCCGAGTCCCGAGGGAAGTTCAAAAGCAAATGGGAGGGCCCATTCATCGTTACCATGACCCCCCGCCCATGAGCCTACCACTTGATGATGCCGGACGGGATCGAGGATCAATATTCATGGAACGCCGACCTTCTTATCCGCTACTACCCCTGAGGCTCCGAGTTGGGAGGTGGCCGGAGGATCCGGGCCGGAATGAAGCTACATCAAGCTGGAAATTCCACTCTTTTGGGGCAGAGTGTTTGGGACGGGACTGCCCCCCTGTAATCTAGTATGAGAGAAAAGCACAAGCCGTGCGGTGGTCTCACGAGACCGCCCCCCGGCAATGTCTTCTGAAGATTAAGTATGAATGTGGCAACTGATTTCGGGTGACCTCTGGAGAATGCATCACGATTGAATGGGGATTCAGTGTAGCAGCACACGCTCGCCCTCCAAACCCGACGGAAATGTCCCGGCCCAAGAAACCTCGAATAGGTTTCCTTCGGCACCTACCTCCAGATTTCAGAAACTCGAGTCTTTTCCGAAGATACCTCGAAAAGGTTTGCAAGTTTCGATGCAGCAGCGTGCATCGCATCCTAAAACCCCTGAAGGCAACTTATTTCCGGAGGGTCAGCTGCGACCACGGGATCGGTCGGAGCTCTACCGAGCCCGATTCCAAGATTTCGGGAAGCGGGGAAGCTCTCTCGAGGGGCCACAGTCGGCCGGAGATCTGGCGATGGGACACGCGCCCACCTTCAGATTCCGGAAACACTGAGCCCCTTCCGAAGAAACCTCAAATAGGTTTAAAAGACCCTACATAGCACCGTGCGTCGCGTCTTAAAACCTCCGGGGGCAATTTGCCTCCGAAAGGTTGGCTAAGGTCGGGAGACCAGCTGGAACACCACCGGAACTGGTCCCCAGATTCCGGGAGGCAGGGGAGTCCTACTGAGGGGCCGTAGGAGGGCCGGAGCCCTAGCGTGGGGCACCACGCTTAGCTCCAGATTCCGGAACTTGACCCTATTCTGAAGAGCCTCACGGAACGGCTTAAAGGGATGATCACCCTAAGTGTTGCATCACGTGATGCGTTCACTACCATCAGAAGGCTCGCCTTCCGAAGAGCCATGGTGATGAAAGGTTGTTTTGGGTCACTAGAAAGGAAGGGCAGGGGTCTCACCGCGGACAACCCTTCCAGATGCCAGGACTGGGGCTCCATCCCAAATGGTTGAGGGTCAGGCCAGGATACCTGCCAGGGGAGGCTATGGCAAAAGGCCACACACCGCCGCTGTCGCACCAGCGCCACGGGATATTCGACATACCTGAGCGATAGTCATGATAGTGACGCCGGAGGGCTCCCCGCTGCAAGCCGAGACCCCTCTGAAAAAGACACATAAAAAAGGGGGGAGCGCGACGGGAACAGAGAAACCCGGGGGCGTAGCTTCCCGGTCTCCCAAAAGCATGCAGAACGCGAGTAGATTAATGGGCATCACTTCATAAATTACGGGAGGGAGAACTCCTAGTTACAAACTACAGAAGAGATCCCTAGTTACAAACTACTGAAGAGATCCCTAGTAACAAACTACGGGAGTCACCCCGAGCCGCAGGTCGCGGACCACAATGCTGCATGAGCAAGGAAGCGTCTAGCGGGAGACCTCCGGGCCGCCACCCGGCATCATACCATGTCATCACAGCCTCCCTCTGGGCGTCTTGGAACCGTAGTTCGCAAGAGAACTATGCACCTACAATGAGGAATGGCTCGAGGTGGCCGGCCGCACGACCCTTTTATAGGCTGTGCAGCGTGCTACAAGACAAAAATAGCCAGTCCAGGTGAAGCAAGCGGCCTGACACCTAGCAACCAAGGAGCGGGCGAAGGCAACTCCTACAAGTCCTAAAAAAGAACAAATAATGAAGAGGAAAGAACAATGCATTGATGGTTCGACAAGTAAGCATGAAAGAATTCTCTCTATGGCTATACTTTAATGAGTACATTATTGGTATAAGTCATCTCGATCCAAGTAATCAAGGAAGCTGCATTGTCGGCGGCCACTCCCGCGGCCCCGAGGAGCGCGGCCCCGACCTTCACCGCCGGACCTCCCGCGACGGGAGCGACGGGACCCTTGGGACGAAGACTCCCCGGACCGGGAGCGCCCCTTCAGATCTTCGGCGAAGGCCTCCATAGCAGCACGACCACCATATCACTCCGAGAGCTACGAAGTCTGCCGCCGCCATTTGACGCGCCACCTCCTCATTGGCCGCCACGAGAGGATCCACACAGCTCTCGTCCCCATCGGACCAGTCCTCTGCCGGAGAGCTATCGGCCCCCTCCGAAGCTACCTCCTTGCCTTTGCCCTCCCGGGGCGGCGGGGCGATCCCACCAGGCGAACAGAGGAGGATGCTGCCAGATCCCCCCGCCACGGGTGCCTACACCATAGAAGAACAAGCAACAAAAATTAATTTTCCACGGAAAGGCAAACGGAGGGAGATGTCGGAACCTCGTCCCGCGGCTGGGGGATGGGACCCTTTGGGGGTCGCGGAGAGATCCAAGGGGTACACTGTGATGAGGACATCACGAGTACATCTACACCAGCAACACCCTCCCCTACTCCAGCGCCGGCAGCACCTTCTTCAGCACCACCTTCTGGGGCAATTACTCAGGCCCGTGCAAGAGAGTTGAACTTCGACTTGAGGCTGAAGAATGAAGGCCCAGAAGACTGAAGGCTGGCACAACAGGAGGCCTTGTGTGTGGGCGCCTAGGACTGTCCCAAGAGGGCACCTAGGGCTGCGCCCCTACACCCTCGACGCTAGGGGTAGCGCCCCCTTTGCTGGCCGCGCCTCCCCTAGGGGCTGCGCCCCCTTTTTCCTTTATTAGTCAGAGTCCTGTTTCATTTAGAACATGAGTTTTATTTTACATCTAGCTTTACCTACACCAGAACACGCACAAATACGTGATGTCCTCTGTGATTCAGAACCCCACCTTCGGGTGATATTAAGATTTCTCGCCTTAGATTCTTGTTTGTTCTTCGATTATGTGCAGGAATTGATCTTCATGATCAGACTGATCTTGCGCCGGGAAGGTTGGTAACCATCGGGAGTTGGTTTAGCGATTGCATTGACGCTTCGAGTCTCACTCGTTGTAGTCAGATCGTGAGGGTTGCCTCCCACCAAATTGAAGTTATCTCCACTCACCGAAAGATCGGGCACTCCGCTTCTATCAAGTGGTATCAGTTTCCAAGTTGATCGGTGAGTTTATCGAGTGTTTTTTATTTCATATAGTCCACAAAAACCAAACAAAAATTTGTTTCTAGGTTGGAACCTTGTCCCAACAACTCTGTTAGCCTTGCACCTTCTTTCAATAACTTGCTTCATTGAGTTTGTGTGCTTGTTCGTTCAATCGTTGCTGGTTACTTGTGTTTTATCTTTTTGTTTCTTGTTCTTCTCATCTATCCCTAGTTTTTCTCTGCTGCCCTATCCTCCACGCTAAACGCCCCCACGCACCGTGACTCCCTGGCCGCGCACATTGCCTAGCACCGCAAGACTTCACCCCTCGTGACCCTCTTCGTGTGTCTCCCTCCCTGTGTTGGAAAGTCCGAAAAAAGGTTATCAAAAAAAGGAAAGAAACAGTCAAAAAAAGGAAGGAATCCAACAGGGAGAAGGAGTCCGATCCGGCTCGGAGCAGTCCCACGTGTGCCATTTTTCCCCCGGGTCACAAGGCGCCCTTCCCCCCTTGCATCGCGCCCTACCCTCTCGCAGTCTGTCCCCACGTCGTGCCAGCTGCTCTTCCTCTCTTTCTGGGTACCATATTCTGAGGTTGGCCTTACTCTTCTTTTTACCGGAATACCCCTGTACTTTCGAAAAAAGTGTGTGTCGCAACTTGCTGTTTGAGATCCTCTGTGTTCATATTATCAGTTTTGAGGACTCCTGAAAAAAAGAAGCAAAAAACATCAATCTTTTGCGCCCTCTCCACCTTTGCGACCTTGCTTCGGTCCTTTCGTTTTCACTTGTTGCCAGCAGCGTTTCATCGTGTCTAGCACTCTTATTTAACTTTGCATTATTATTTGATTGTGCTAATCCTTCATTTGAGTGCAGCCTTCCCAGAACTCCACATAGTTCTACAACGAGCAGATTTTGTTTCTCCAGGCAATCGCTCCTCCAATCTTTCGCGAGTTCCACTGGTTGGTTGCAAGTCGCCCGTCTGTGCGTGGTAAGAACGGATAAGAATTTGATAATAGCACTAGTGTGAGTGCCTTGTGAGGTGTCCCACCCTTGTTTTTGTCGTCGTTTTGTTTTTGTGTTTGCGCTAACCATGGCAGATGACGGCGCCGCGGGGGATGATCCGCTGCAAGACATGCGAGCACAAGTTAAAGGACTAGCCGCGGACATTCGGACCATACTTGAATGGCTGGACACAACGATCACTTCGTCGACCAACCGTTTCGATCAGCTCGACCTCGCCCAGACGGCCACCAAGACCACACTCGACGCTCTCGTGGCCCGACTCGATGCAATGCACACAATGATCACTGATTTGCAGAAGGATTATGGCGGTGATTCAGATCAGGACACCGGAGACAGTCGCGGTCGTGCCCGCCGTGTGCCACGCCACCCCGGTAATGATTCTTTTTCCAAGATTAAATTAAAATTCCACCTTTTAATGGCAAATACGATCGTGCTGCATATCTTGATTGGGAGTTAGAGGTTGAACAAAAAATTTCATGCCATGATATTGCTGCAAATTCTCAAGTTAAAGCTGCTACTAGTGAATTTACTGATTTTGCTTTAATTTGGTGGTGTGAGTATAAAATTAAACATCCCACTGCCATTCTGACCACTTGGGATCAATTGAAAACTGCTATGCGCCATAGATTTGTGCCTTCGTATTATGCTCGTGATTTGCTTAATAAGATGCAGCGTTTTCAGCAAGGTTCTCAATCTGTTGAGGACTATTACCAGGAGTTACAAAAAGGTATGATTCGTTGTGGGATATTGGAGAACAATGACGCTGCTATGGCACGCTTTCGTGGTGGCTTAAACCGCGAAATCCAGGACATACTTGATTATAAGGAATATCATGATATGACTACTTTATTAAAATATGCTTGCAAAGTTGAACATGAAGTGCAGGGTCGACGCTCGAAGACATATTCTAACACTTTTGGAGGAAAAAGCTCAACATCCACACCACCATTTGTCTCCCCTGCGCCATCCACGTCCACCACTACACCACGCGAGAAGACGGCCAAACCGGCAGGCGCTGTCCCACCCACAGGCGCCGCCCCTTCCCCAAGCCGTACATGGGATATTCAGTGTCATCGCTGCATAGGATTTGTCCACGTGTTTCGGGACTGCCCGAAAAAGCGCACTTTGCTCATTCGTGATGATGGTGAGTACTCTTCCGCTAGTGATTCTAAAGAAATTGAACGTGCGTTACTTGCCACTGACCATGCTGCTAAGGCAGAGGTACATGTCACCCCGGGCGCCTCTGATAGGTATGAAAGTCTTGTTGCGCAGCATGTTCTTAGTGCACAGGTCACCCCGCCCGAGAAGAATCAGCGACACACTTTGTTCCATACGAAGGGAATTGTGCAGGAGCGGTCGATTCGCATCATCATTGATAGCGGCATCTGCAACAATCTGGCGAGTACCATGTTGGTAGAAAAATTGTCGTTACCCACTCGTATGCATCCGAACCCATATCACATTCAATGGCTTAATGATGGTGGTAGAATAAAAATCAGACGTTCCGTGCGTGTTCCTTTCTCCATGGGTGCCTATTCTGATTTTGTTGATTGTGATGTTGTTCCCATGGAAGTGTGCTCTTTATTACTTGGTTGCCCTTGGCAATATGATATTGATAGCTTGCATCATGGTCGTTCAAATCATTATTCTTTCATGTTTAAGGGTCAGTAAATAATCATACATCTGATGACACCTGAACAAATTGTTAAAGATGATCTTGCTCGAGCTACTGAAACTGCTAAACAACTTGATCTGTCGCCCTTTGTTAATGCTGAAATCAAGTTCAATGCTCTTGTTTTACTTGCTACACGTGCTGATTTTGCTGATCTAAGTGCTGCTCATTTGCCATGCTATGCACTTGTATGTTCTAGTTTGCTCGTTTCACTTGATGATGCACCATCTTTGGATATTCCCCCTGCAATTGCTAACATTTTGCAGGAGTACGCTGATGTCTTTCCCAAACACTTGCCATCGGGCCTTCCTCCGCTTCGCGGCATTGAGCACCAGATCGACCTCATCCCAGGTGCCCAGCTTCCAAATTGTGCACCATACTGTACGAATCCGAATGAGACAAAAGAGATTCAGCGCCAGGTGCAGGCGTTGCTTGATAAGGGTTACATTTGTGAGTCTCTTAGCCCTTGCTCAGTTCCTGCATTACTTGTTCCAAAGAAAGATGGATCATGGCGTATGTTTGTAGATTGTCGTGCTATTAATAACATCACCATTCGTTATTGATACCCTATACCACACCTTGCTGATATGCTAGATGAGCTTAGTAGTGCCATTATTTTCACTAAATTGATTTGCGTAGTGGCTACCATCAGATTCGAACGAAATTGGGTGATAAATGGAAAACAGCTTTTAAAATGAAATTTGATTTATATGAATGGTTAGTTATCCCATTTGGATTGACTAATGCTCCCAGCACTTTTATGCGATTGATGAATGAAGTCCTGAGGCCTTTCATAGGATTGTTTGTGGTTGTCTATTTTGATGATATCCTTATTTACAGCAAATATATGGAGGAACATTTGAGTGGAGTTTTTGACGCGTTGCGTGCTGCCCACTTATTTGCTAACATAGAAAAATGCATCTTTTGCACACAACGTGTCTTGTTTCTTGGTTATGTTGTTACTCCACAGGGCATTGAGGTGGATAGCAACAAAATTGTTGCCATTCAGGAGTGGCCTACACCGACGACGGTCACACAGATTTGGAGCTTTCTTGGACTTGCAGGTTTCTACCGCAGGTTTGTTCGTGATTTTATCTCCATTGCTGATAAAGGCGGAGTGCCCGATCTTTCGGTGAGTGGAGATAAACTTCGATTTGGTGGTTGTTGACCCTCACGATCCGACTACGACGAGCGAGACTCGAAGCGCCAATGCAATCGCTGAACCAACTATCGATGGTTACCAACCTTACCGGCGCAAGATCAGCCTGATCACGAAGATCAATTCCTATCCGCAATCGAAGAACGAACAAGAATCTGAGGCGAGCAATCTTAATATCACTCGAAGGTGGAGTTCTGAATCACAGAGGATAGCACGTATTTGTGCGTGTTCTGGTGTAGCTAAAGCTAGATGTAAAACAAAACTCGAGTTCTAAATGCGGCGGCTACTGAGTATATGAAGAGGGGCATCCTAGGGTTGAGGGCGACCTAGGATGGGGCACCCTCAACTTGGGCTTAAGGCCCAACAAACCGGCGACGCAGCACCTTGGCAGATTCTGGACGTCAACTTCTTTCGACAATTCCCGTTGACTCGGGACGAACTTGGGCCTCAAACTGGTGCCATTGGAAGCCTTCTGAAATTCTGCTTCCAGCCATATAAAGAACATCCAAAACTGACTTCGTATGCGATCTGGGTGTCGTTTTTAGTGTGCACTAGTCCTGGACTCCGAACTGGGCTCGAACTTGAATTCTTTTGGGCCTCCACCTTGGGGACTCGAACCGGATTCGCCTCGTGCCTCCTCTTCGACTTGGACACTATTGCTGGACTTCTTCTACTCCATTCCATGCACCAATCATGGTCGTATGCATGGGTGTCATGTCCTCATCATTCCCCCCTTCTTGAAGAAAAGTCGTCCTCGACGTCGAGTGTACGTGAAAACGATCCTGCACAACACAAGGGAGAACGGGGTTATGCAAATAAAGCAAACCAAAACAATTGTGAGGAGGAATGTGACCATGTTTCCAAATGTGTATCATGTCATGTCGCATCAAATTGTCAGCATCTCTGGAGAATTCGTTATCGAAAAACGCATGAGGTTTATCATTACTATCCTGCAAAAGATTAGCACCAACAAAAGACACAACACTAATGGCTGGTTGCTTGCAAGAAAATTTAGCACCAAAAATCATAGGGAGCCACCAGCAATGCTTCCATTCTTGCAAAACAAAACTACTAGAGGAACATGTGAAAATATTTGTAGGATGGTTACCCTCTAATCGATCACAATAATGCACAACAAAAGGAGAATTCAAATTTGTACAAATGTAAACCCGATGTACCATATATTGTCCTTTGTTGTTATATTTGCCAATAACATGATATGAATGTCTAGACAACAATGGCAAATCAGTATATGCAAAAAGTCTCTCTTCTAAACAATCTAGATTACACAAATCATCAAGTTCAACGTAATCCAAGGTATGTAAAGAAGATAACAAATGTAGCTCATCATTTGTACTAGCAACATGCATAATATTTTTATTTTCAGCACTGGCATGTAAACCTGAAGTAGTAGCACACAATTCACTTGTATCACAAGAAACATCAAGCAAATCACCATGGGACAAAGATAAATCAAGAGATGGTTCCAATATGAATTGCTCAACTAAAGCATGATTTGTGGAAAAATTCAGCCCATTAACAGAATTCTCACCTTCCGTGAGTGCAGCATCATGGGCATTACCTATGTTCTCAGTAGGAGTATTCGGTGCATTGTGGAGTGATGGTTCGGAATTTGTACATGAGGATGCGCCTGCAGGTGCGGCCGTCCTCTCGCGCGGTGTAACGGTGGGCGTGGATGGCGCGGGGAGAGCGACCACTGAGCTGGATGTCGAGCTTCTTCCTGCAAAAGATTTAGAATATGTCTTCGAGCGGCGTCCCTGCACTTCACATTCAGCTTTGCAAGCATATTCAAATAATGTGGTCATATCAGTATACTCCTCATAATCAAGTATATCCTGAATTTCGCGGTTCAAACCACCACGAAAACGTGCCATAGCAGCGGCATCCGTCTCAACTAAACCACAACGAATCATACCCTTTTGTAGTTCTTGGTAATATTCATCCACAGATTGTTGACCTTGTTGAAAACGCTGCAAATTACTAAGAAAATCTCGGGCAAAATAGGAAGGCACAAATCTGTGTCGCATAGTAGCTTTTAAATCAACCCAAGTGGTGGGAGTGGTAGTGTGATGTTTTTGTTCATATGCACGCCACCACATTAAAGCAAAATCAGTAAATACACTAATAGCAGCTTTAACTTGAGAACTAGCAGGAATATCATGGCACGAAAATTTCTGTGCGACCTCTAATTCCCAATCAAGATATGCAGCAGGATGATATTTGCCATTGTAAGGTGGGATTTTAAATGTAAGCTCAGCAAAAGAATCATTACCACCACGGATGAACGCACGGCGGGCGTGTCCACGGAGGTCTCCAGCGTCCATCTCCTTCTATAAACCTGTGATCAGTGTTTTCATTGCATCGAGGTGTGACACAATGGTGTTGAGCATGGTCTTAGTGGCGTGCGGCTGTTCATCCTTCTTCTCTACGTCTTCTTCCATGGTTAGTGCAAACACAAAACAAAACGAGACCAAAAACAGGGGTGGAATGGCTCACAAGGCTCTCAAACTAGTGCTGTTATCAAATTCTTATACGTTCTTACCATGCAAACAGGGGCAACCTGCAACCAACCGGTGGAACTCGCGAAAGATTGGAGGAGCAATTGCCTGGAGAAACAAAAATCTGCTCGTCGTAGAAATATGTGGAGTTCTGGGTAGGCTGCACTTAAGTGAAGGATTAGCACAATCAAACAATAATGCAAAGTTGAATTATAGTGCTAAATATGAAACAATCACTGCTGGAAACAAGTGAAAAAGTGGATGAGAACAAAGCAAGCACAAGCGGCGTGCGGGTGGTGCGGTGTTGCCCAGAGGGGGAAAACCGCGAGCAGGGAGGGAGAGGCGCGGTGGAAGGAGGGGGGGGCGAAGTTGCCCAGGGTGGGGCTCGCGACCAGGGCGAGCAGTGTGTGCGGCGTGTCCAGGGAGGACTCGCGACCAGGGATGAGCAGTGACGTGCCCAGGGCGGACTCGCGACCAGGGCAGCGTGCAGCGTGCGTTGGGGGAACTCGGTGGAGCTTTCTTTCTTTTTTTTTGATTGCCGTCTCCTTTTCTTTTTGACTTTCCTTTGTTTTTTTATACCTTTCCAAAGCACACACGGCAGGGAACAACCGCAGTGCACGCTGCCCACAGGTGGCGATCAGCTGGATCGGTCTCGGTCTCCTCCTCCCGGTTGTACTCCCCTTTTTTTCCTTTTTTTAACTTTTTTTCACTTTCCTTTTTTTTGGCACTTTCCAACCGAGACAGGGAGGGGCGATCACGGAGCATGGGGGTCGCGGCGTGCCCGGGCAGAGACCGAGGCGCGCGAGGGGGCGGAGTCCCGCGGCGCTACGCAAAGCGCGTGGTCAGGGAGTTATGGCGCGTGGGGGGTGTTTGGCGTGGGTGGGTAAGCAGCGGAAAACAAAAAGACGCGGTGGCGGCTAGGGTTAGAAAAAAAACAAGGAATAAAGGATAGAATCACAAGTAACCAGCAACAATTGAACGAGTAAGCACACAAACTCAACAAAACAAGTTATTGAATGAAGGTGCGAGGCTAAAAGGGTTGCTGGGACAAGGATCTAACCTAAAAACAAATTTTTGTTTGGTTTTTGTGGACTGTAGGAAATAAAAACACTGGATAAACTGACCAATCAACCTGGAAAACTGATACCACTTGATAAAGGTGGAGTGCCTTTCGGTGAGTGGAGATAAACTTCGATTTGGTGGTTGTTGACCCTCACGATCCGACTACGACGAGCGAGACTCGAAGCGCCAATGCAATCGCTGAACCAACTCCCGATGGTTACGAACCTTACTGGTGCAAGATCAGCCTGATCACGAAGATCAATTCCTGTCTGCAATCGAAGAATGAATAAGAATCTGACGCGAGCAATCTTAATATCACTCGAAGGTGGAGTTCTGAATCACAGAGGACAGCACGTATTTGTGCGTGTTCTGGTGTAGCTAAAGCTAGATATAAAACAAAACTCGAGTTCTAAATGCGGCGGCTACTGAGTATATGAAGAGGGGCGTTATAGGGTTGAGGGCGACCTATGATGGGGTGCCCTCAACTTGGGCTTAAGGCCCAACAAACCGGCGATGCAGCACCTTGGCAGATTCTGGACGTCAACTTCTTTCGACGATTCCCGTTGACTCGGGAGGAATTTGGGCCTCAAACAAGTGCCATTGGAAGCCTTCTGAAATTCTGCTTCCAGCCATATAAAGAACGTCCAAAACTGACTTTGTATGCGACCTGGGCGTTGTTTTTAGTGCGCACTGGTCCTGGACTCCGAACTGGGCTCGAACTTGAATTCTTTTGGGCCTCCACCTTGGGGACTCGAACCGGATTAGCCTCATGCCTCCTCTTCGACTGGGACACCCTTGCTGGACTTCTTCTACTCCATTTCATGCACCAATCATGATCGTATGCATGGGCGTCATGTCTTCATCAATTGCAGTGCCTCTAGATGAGCTTACAAAGAAAGATGTGCCATTCGCTTGGAGTGATTCGCAGGAGGTAGCGTTTAGCACCTTGAAAGGTAAGTTAACTCATGCTCCCATTTTGCGAATGCCTGATTTTCATAAAGTGTTTAACCTTGAATGCGATGCTAGCGGTATTGGTCTAGGTGTTGTTTTGTTACAAGAAGGAAAACAAGTTGCTTATTTTAGTGAGAAATTAAGCGGTGCTAGTCTGAAATATTCTACTTATGATAAGGAGCTTTACGCTTTAGTGCACACTTTACATACATGGCAACACTATCTTTGGCATCACGAGTTCATAATACATTCTGATCATGAGGCTTTAAAACATATTCGTACCCAAACAAATCTGAACCGTCGTCATGTTAAATGGGTAGAATTCATTGAGTCCTTTCCTTACATTATTAAACACAAGAACGGGAAGTAGAATGTTATTGCTGATGCTTTGTCTCGTCGCTATACCATGCTGTCACAGTTAGATTTTAAAATCTTTGGCTTGCAAACTGTGAAGGATCAATATGTAAACGATGCTAATTTTAAAGATGCTTTCACCCATTGTATTAATGGCAAACCATGGGGCAATTTTCAAATATAGGACGGGTTCCTGTTTCGTGCTAACAAGCTGTGTGTTCCAGCTAGCTCAGTTCGTCATTTGCTATTACAAGAAGCGCATAGAGGCGGTCTCATGGGGCACTTTGGCGTCTACAGGACGCATGAGGTGCTGGCTGCCCACTTCTTTTGGCCCCGGATGCGCGTTGATGTTGAGCGCCTCATTCCACGCTGCACTACTTGTCAGAAAGCTAAGTCACGGTCGAACAACCATGGTTTGTATATGTCTTTGCATGTTCCTACGTCCCCTTGGCTTGATATTTCTATGGACTTTGTTTTGGGATTGCCTAGAACTAAGAAGGGGAGGGACAACATTTTTGAGGTTGTTGATCGATTCTCCAAAATGGCTCATTTCATACATTGTCGTAGGACTGATTATGCTAGCAAGGTTGTTGAATTGTTCTTTAGAGAGATTGTACCTTTGCATAATTTTCCAAATATAGTAGTCTCTGATGGTGATGCTAAATTTCTCAGTCATTTTTGGAGATCTCTGTGGAATAAATTGGGAACTAAATTACTGTTTAGTACAACTTGTCACCCTCAGACTGATGGACATACTGAGGTGGTTAATAGAACTTTGTCAACCATGCTTAGGGCTATTTTAGATCAAAATTTGAGACGTTGGGAGGATTGCTTGCCTCATGTTGAATTTGCTTATAATCATGCAACACATTCTTCTACAAAGATGTGCCCTTTTCAGATTGTGTATGGTTACATTCCTCGGGCACCTATTGATTTGTTTTCACTAGATGCTGAAGATGCCCCACACTTAGATGTTGTTGCACATGTTGAACAAATTATTAACCTGCATGAACAAACTCAACACAACATTGCTGCTGCTAATGCTAAGTATCAGGTTGCTGGCAGTAAAGGCTGTAAACTTGTTACTTTTGAACCTGGTGATATGGTTTGGTTGCATTTGAGAAAGGATCATTTCCTAATTTGCGCCGTTCTAAATTGATGCATTGTTCTGCTGGTCCTTTTAAAGTGCTAACCAAGATTAATGATAATGCTTATATCCTTGACCTACCTGCGGTTTTTGGTGTTTCCACTAGTTTTAATGTTGCAGATTTGAAACCGTCTGCGGGCGAAGATGAGGAGTTGCCGTGGAGGACGACTTCAGTTGAAGAAGGGGAGGATGATGAGGACATAACGAGTACATCTACACCAGCAGCACCTTCCTCTACTCCAGCACCGGCAGCACCTTCTTCAATGCCACCTTTTAGGCCAATTACTCGGGCCCGTGCAAGAGAGTTGAACTTCGTCTTGATGCTAAAGAATAAAGGCCTAGAAGACTGAAGGCTGTCCCAACAGGAGGCCTTGTGTGTGGGCACCTAGGACTAGCCCAAGAGGGCACCTAGGGCTGCGCCCCCACACCCTCGACGCTAGGGGCGGCGCCCCCTTTGCTGGCCGCGCCTCTCCTAGGGGTTGCGCCCCCTTTTCCCTTTATTAGTCAGAGTCCTATTTCATTTAGAACTTGAGTTTTGTTTTACATCTAGCTTTAGCTACACCAAAACACACACAAATACGTGATGTCCTCTGTGATTAAAAACTCCACCTTCGAGTGATATTAAAATTGCTCGCCTCAGATTCTTGTTTGTTCTTCGATTGCGTGCAGGAATTGATCTTCGTGATAAGGTTGATCTTGCGCCGGTAAGGTTGGTAACCATCGGGAGTTGGTTCGGCGATTGCATTGGCGCTTCGAGTCTCGCTCGTCATAGTCGGATCGTGAGGGTCGCCTCCCACCAAATCGAAGTTATCTCCACTCACCGAAAGATCGGGCACTCCGCCTATATCACACTGTGCTCCATGGGACGGGCTCCTAGTCATGCGGCCCAAAAGACAAGGGGTAACGACGGGAATTCTTATTCAATAAGGAGATCTAGAAATACAACAGAAAGAAATGAGACGCTACACCTCCGGAGCAGGGGCAACACCTGGGGAGGAAATTTGAGCCCCCCGGGGCGAGGCGGAATCACCAAGGCCCGGCAAGCAGTCACCCGCTAAAGGGCTCCCCTCCTAAGAAGGGGGAGCCCCGGGAGATGGTGCAGAGGGGCTCCCCCCGAGGTGGGGAAACCCCGTAAGGCACCGCTAAAGTGCTCCCCCCCCGAGCGTGGGGAGCCCCAAAGGAAGACGCTTCAGGGCTCCCATCCCTAACGAGGGGGACCCCAAGGGGGTTACAACAGGGCTCCCCTCCCGGGAAGATGGGACACCAGAGGAAAGACCTCCCCCAGATGGGGAAGGCAGCAGCGGTATGGAAGGAGGATGCAACAAGTCGAAGAGACAACGCCAATCTTCCACGAAGTCCGAGAAGTCGTCTTTCGGGTGTCGTTGCGGGGCCGAATCGGCGAATTGATGCTCCATCCAGACTGACCAATCCAGGAGGAAGGTCCCGCTGATATACATCCCTTGGAAAATTAGGCCTTCCGGGAAGATGTCACGTTTCGAAGGCTGGCGGCAGCCCGTGTGACCGAGGAAGCCCCGCTTGGAGCGCGGCACGTCGCGCGGAGGCAGTCCTCTCTGGGTAGGAGCTTTGTGGCCGTGACGAGGCATCTGAAGACAAGGACGAAACACATTCAGAGAAAGAAGGAGTGCAAGGCGAAAGAGACGAGACTTCTTTTCCATTCGAAAAAAAGGGAAGTCCCGAACGGATGCCTCTCGGAAACCTTTTTGGTTCTTTACAAAAGGGAAGCAAAAGGGCTCCTCTCGGAGGAGCAGCCCAACAAACGAAACTACCAAAAGAAAATGGGGGCGCTAAGCACCGACAGGAAGGGATTAGACCTGGGTATCATCCCGGGAGTGCCCCCCTCCCGTCCCGGAGGAGCTGCCATCGGGTGCCTTCTCCGCTTGGACTTTGGCCACCGCCTCGGCGCCTACTGCCAGAGGAGCTCCCAGAAGCCGTGGAAGGCGCGAGAGGCCAACCACATGTTCTTGGCATCCCGGAGGAACGCCGCCCTGCTGGTCGGAAGATCCCCAGCCATGTCCTTCACTTGGGACACATGGGTGCACCTTGCTCGGAAGAGTGAGAGGATGGCCCCCATCCAGGCGGTCTAAGTGAACACCCCGGCGAAGCTCCGGGTGGCGGCGGCCATGGTGGACACCCCCACCTAACCAAGTCAGGCTGGCAAGGATGTCTTTCTGGGGGCCCGACGGAAGGGTCATCACCACCCCAAGCCCCGCCAGTGAAGGGTCAAGATGGTGATGATTTCCGTCACCGCGCTGGACGCTCGGGATAGAAGGTCTCGGGCGGAGAGGAGCTCCTCCTCCGCCTTCTTCAAGGTCTCCTTGTTGGAGGAAGACTCATCCTCCGCCTTCTGCCGGGCCTCTTCCGCTCGCCACGCGTGAGCCTCGACCGCCTCTTTCTCCTGTTGGGCTTGGGCTAAAGCTCCCTCAAGCTCGTGGATGCGTCCCGAGGCCGATGATGCCTCGGTCTCCACAGAAGCCACCAGAGACTTGGCCAGAAGAGAGACCTGCTGAGGGAGAGGAAAATGATGAGAAGACCAGGGCGGGGACTGCAGGAACCAAGGAGGATTCGAAAGCAAGACCCACCTGCACCCAGAAGCCGGCTAGGGCCTCGATCTTCACGTCATGTGGGGGCCGTTCCGTCAAGGCGTGCAAGCTGGCCACTGGGAGGTGGTTCGCTAATACCACAAAGAGGCCCCGGGCCTCAGTGGGGCCCACTAGGTCGTCCGGGGTGGCCATGGGCACCCCCGGGACGGCCCCGCAGAAGAGGCACTTGCCCATCTCGGGCCTGCCTGATGCCACCGGGGTCTCCCTCCCTGTACCCGCCAGGAGAGTCTCTTTAGTAGTGGGATGTTCCTGCTCGACAGTCCTCGAGGGAGCCTTGGTGTCTGCGCGGAAGGAGGGTGGGGCCCACCCATTAAGGTACAATGCCAAGGGTGATACCGGGACTAAGCCGTGAGAGGACATGTGCTTACTTTTCTCCTCGAGCTCGTCGTCCGTGTCTTCCCCGAAGCTCAGCTCCGGGCCCAAGATGGGGAGCGCGAAGGCCGGAGCACTAGGAGCCCCACCAACCAAGGGAAATGGAGGGGAACGGGGCAAGGAGCTCCCTCGGTGGGCCCTCTGAGTCGACCTTTTGGGGACTTGGTCCACCTCCCCGGCCTCAGCATCCTCATCCGGGCCTCCACCGGACCCCGAGGGGGCGTCACTAGATCCCCTCTTCCGGCTGCCGGCCTCCTTCGCCTGTCCTTCCGGGGCAAGGCGCTCCTGGGTAGTAATCTCGCACGACATGAAGATCAAGGCTTCGGGGTGCAGGTGGGTCTTCCTTTCAAAACCTCCTCGGGTCCTGCGGTCCCCGCCCTGGTCTTCTCATCATTTTCCTCTCCCCCAGCAGGTCTTGCTTCTAGCCAAGTCTCTGGCGTCTTCTTTGAAGATCAAGGCGTCATCGTCCTCAGGGCGCATCCGCGAGCTTGAGGGGGCTCTGGCCTAGGCCCAACGGGAGCAAGAGGCAGCCGAGTCTCGCATGGGGCGGGTAGAAGAGGCCCGGCAGAAGGCAGAGGATGAGTCTTCCTCCAACAAGGACGCCTTGAAGAAGGTAGAGGAGGAGCTTCGCTCCGCCTGAGACCTTCTATCCTGAGCGTCCAGTGCGGTGAGGAAAATCATCACCATCTTGACCCCTTCACTGGTGAGGCTTGGGGTGGTGATGACCCTTCCGTCGGGCCCTCCAGAAGACATCCATGCTAGCTTGACTTGGTTAGGCGGGGGGTGTCCACCATGGCCGCCCCTGCCTGGAGCTTCACCGGGGTGAGCGTTCAGACCGCCTGGAGGGGGGCCTTCCTCTCGCTCTTCCGGGTGGGGTGGACCCATTTGTCCCAAGTGATGAAGGACATGTCGGGGATCTTCTGACCAGCGGGGCGGTGTTCCTCCGGGATGCCAAGAACGTGCGGTCGGCCTCTCACGCCTTCTACGGCTTCTGGGAGCAGCACAGTGAGGGGCTGTCCCTGGAGGTGGGCGCAGCACGCGCTTAGGTGTTGGCCAAACTCCACCTGGAGAAGGCACTCGACAGCTGCTCCTCCGGGATGAGAGGGGGGCATTCCTGGGATGATACCCAGGTCTGAACCCTTCCCGTCGGCCTTAGGGACACCATTTTCTTTTGGTGGTTTCTTTTGGTGGGTTGCTCCTCCGAGAGGAGCCCTTTCACTCCCCTTTTGTAAAGAACCCAAAAGGTTTCCAGGAGGCGTTTGTTCGGGAATTTCCTTTTGATTTTGGAATGGAAAAGAAGTCTTGTCTCTTTCACCTTGTATTCCTTCTATCTCTGAATGTGTTTCGTCCTTGTCTTTAGATGCCTCGTCGCGGCCACAAAGCTCCTACCCGGAGAGGACTGCCTCCGCGTGATGTGCCCCGCTCCAAGCGGGGCTTCCCCGGTCGCACGGGCTGCCGCCAGCCTTCAGAATGTGACATCTTCCCGGAAGGCCTAATTTTCCGGGGGATGTATATCAGCAGGAATTCCTCCGGGATTGGTCCATCTGGATGGAGTGTCAGTACGCCGCTCCGGCCCCGCAGTGACACCCGGAAGACGACTTCTCAGACTTCGTGGAATATTGTCGCCGTCTCTTCGACTTGCTGCGTCCTCCTTCCATAGTGCTGCGGCCTCACCCATCCAAGGGAGGTCTTTCCTCTAGGGTCCCTTCTACCCGGGAGGGGAGCCCTGTTGTAACTCACTTCGGGGCTCCCCCCGTTAGGGAGGGGAGCCTTGAAGCGTCTTACTTTTGGGCTCCCCACGCTCGGGGGGGGGGAGCCCTTTAGCGGTGCCTTCCGGGGCTTCCCCCACCTCGAGGGGGAGCCCCTCTTCACCTTCTCTTGGGGCTCCCCCTTGTTATGAGGGGATCCCTTTAGCGGGTGACTGCTTCCCAGGCCTTGGTGATTCCGCCTCGCCCCGAGGGGCTCGGGTTTCCTCCCCAGGTGTTGCCCCTGCTCCGGAGGTGTAGCGTCTCATTCTTTCTGTTGTATTTCTAGATCTCCTTATTGAATAAAAAATCCCACTGTTTCCTCTTGTCTTCGGGGCCGCATGACTGGGAGCCCATCCCGTGGAGCACAGTGTACCCCTGGGGTCTCTCCGCGACCCCGAAAGGGTCCCCTCCCCCGGCCGCGGGACAGGGTTCCGACACCTCCCTCCATTTGCCGTTCCGTGGAAAATTAATTTTTGTTGCTTGTTCTTCTATGGTGCAGGCACCCGTGGCGGGGGGTTCCGACGGCATCCTCCTCCGTTCGCCTGGTGGGATCGCCCCGCCACCCCGGGAGGGCAAAGGCAAGGAGGTAGCTCCGAAGGAGGTCGATAGCTCTCCGACAGAGGACTGGTCTGAGGGGGACGAGAGCTGGGTGAATCCTTTCGTGGTGGCCGACGAGGAGGTGGCGTGTCAAATGGCGACGGCGGACTTCGCGGCTCCCAGAGTGGACGTGGTGCCTGTGCAAGGTGCTGCTATGGAGGCATTCGCCGTAGATCTGGAGGGGCGCTCCCGGTCCGGGGAGTCTTCGTCCTAGGTGGCCCGTCGCTCCTGTCGCGGGAGGTCTTTCGGTGAAGGTCAGGGCCGCGGGAGTGGTCGCTGGCGACGCACCTTCCTTGATTACTTGAATCGGGGATGACTTATACCAATAATGTACTCATTAATGTATAGCCATTGAGAGAATTCTTTCATGCTTACTTGTCGGCCCATCAATGCGCTGCTCTTTCCTCTTCATCATTTGTTTTTTTAGGACTTGTAGGGGCTGCCTTCTCCCGCTCCTTGGTTGCCAGGTGTCAGGCCGCCTGCTTCGCCTGGACTAGCTGCTTTTGTCTTGTAGCGCACTGCACGACCTATAAAAGGACCGTGCGGCCGGCCACCTCGAGCCATTCCTCATTGTAGGTGCATAGTTCTCCTGCGAACTACGGTCCCAGGACGCCAAGAGGGAGGTTGTGATGACGTGGTGTGATGTCGGGTGGCGGTCTGGAGGTCTCCCACTGGATGCCTCCAGGGTTGTTCCGTCGTGGCCCCTTGGAATTCCTCCGTCGGGAACCCCCGGAGCTCCTCTGCCAAGGGCTGACTCTCTTCAGTGCTAAAAGGAAGCTTGCGATGACGGGCGCACTGACTAAGGGAATCAACGGAGGGAGGTTGTGTGGGCGAGTTTCGCACGCCTTCGTCTGACACAGCTCTTCGGAAGATGCATCCCGTTCGGGGAGGCAGAAGCCTACAGCAGCGCCGTCCCTCTCGCTTTCGCTTCGGGTGTTCCGAATGCCGGAAGGAAACTTGCGAGACGGGGTGATGCGGTTGCCCGAGTGCTACAAGGGAGCTAGCGAGGAAGGTTCACCTTCCGAACCGGTCTCCCCGCATTTGTAGCAGTGGTGTTTTGCTTTGATCCCCCCTGTATCCCGGACCTAGCTGCTTCATGAAGTTGTAGTGTTAGCATCTTCTCACAGCAGGCATCCTTGCTCTTGCGGTGCTGTGGTCCGTGACCTGCCGCCTGGGGTGACTCCCATAGTTTCTAACTAGGGATCTCTTCCGTAGTTTGTAACTAGGGATCTCTTCCGTAGTTTGTAACTAGGAGTTCTCCCTCCTATAATTTATGAAGTGATGCCCATTAATCTGCTGTTGGCGGTCGATTTCTGTCAACCTAGAGCACTTGTTACACTTTGGTTTGAGCTTTGATTTATAACTAGAGACAAGAAGACACCCATGAAGAAGAGCACAAGGTTTGTCGGATCCTCAAGTGCTGCCCCTCACTATGATGATGAGCCCCTTCCTCGCTCTAGTCACTCCTCTAGATCTTCTCGCAAGGTCAAGGGGCCCATGGTCAAGAGGGCCTTCAAGAGTATCTTCTCTATGTGCAAGCGCATCGTCATTGAGACTAATGAGAACCGTCGTTACCTCATCGAGATCAAGTCTCACCTTGGGCTTCCCACGGACACCTACCATGAGCTCCCGGAGTTTGACGATCCATTTGCGGAGTGGGATGCCCATGACACTGCTGCTGCTGCTGGCCAAGAAGAAGAAGAAGAAGAAGAGCACGAGGAAGAAGAAGAGGAAGAGGAGGAGGAAGACAACAATGAAGAAGAAGAAGGTGGTGATGACGAGGACACGGAGTGATTCTCTGCTGCTGCTGCTACCTTTGCACTTCCTTTTTGGTGCTTGATGCCAAAGGGGGAGTGAAGTACCTTATTTTTAGTTTGGTTTAAGACTTGGAAAATTTGTGAACTTGGTCTGTAATAAATCCTTGTGTGAGACTGTGATGTGAGCTTGAGACTGTTTGGTTGTGTGCTTGTCATGCTAGAATTCTAGGTTGAATTTTAATTCCTAAGGATGATTATGATAGTTTGAAATTTTTATGATGATATGCTTTTCTGCTGAGTGTCAAAGTCCCGGACACTCCGGGTTTTTCTCCGGACTCTCCGGGTTTCCCGAGCAGTCCGGGGTTAGCCCGGATTCTCTAGGCTCTAACACTACAGCCTCTTTTTGATATTTATTGAATGTATAAACTGTCATATATATGCTTTTCTGCTGAGTGTCAAAGTCCCGGACACTCCGGGTTTTTCTCCGGACTCTCCGGGTTTCCCGAGCAGTCCGGGGTTAGCCCGGATTCTCTGGGCTCTAACACTACAGCCTCTTTTTGATATTTATTGAATGTATAAACTGTCATATGCATCACACATCTCTTGTTTGCACTAACACAAGCACCCCACTGTTGATCATCTAGTGACACTCTCATGTTTTCCTCTCTTGTGCAAAATTTGGTGCTAAAAGCACTATTGAGATTCAAAACTCCAAATGCACATATTAAGGGGGAGTGTTGCAAGATAGATCAAAGCTCTTTACTGAATTTAATTATCTCTCTTATGAAGCTTAAAGGTGTTGTCATCAATCACCAAAAGGGGGGAGATTGAAGAGTATCTTGACCCCCTAAGTCGGTTTTGGTGATTTAATGACACACTAATAAGCTACTAATGATATGTTGAATATATGAGCAGGTATTAAAATCTTATGATGGCATATAAGCACTTCATTGCTATACAAAAAGAAAGTGATGCTAAAAGAAGGATTCCTTGGAGGGTTATTTATTTTATATTTTTGAATTTGAGTCCTAGGAATGCCGTACTATAAAGAGGGACAAGAAGTGTATCTTTCAAGAGTTGAAAAGGTGCTCTAGATGACTAACCAAAAACCTATGAGAGACACCTTTGCACTGCATGTTCACCGGGTTATCTTTTAAGTGCTGACTCTGGAAGGCCGGATACTCCGGGTCTTAGAGCTCCAACGACTCTTTTTCTGGGTGAGGGGGTATTTATACCCCCTCAACCCTATCCACTCCCTCTCTCTTGCCCATTTCGCTTGCAAACATTCACAACTCATTCACTCCTCCTCTTTACTCCCCTTGGCCTTGGTTTGGTGAGATTTGTTGGGGATTAAAGGAGGGATTGAGAGCAAGAGCTTGGAGAGTGCTAGTGAGCTGATTCCCCATCTCTAGAGCACCTCATTCTTTGCTTGGTTGGTAACTTTCTTGTTTGTTACTCTTGGAGCTTTGACCTCCTAGCCTGCTAGGCATTGCCTTAGAGCATCCTTTGGTTTGTGGCTGCCCAAGGAAGTTTGTATTACCCCGTGATTGAGTAAGTAACCCTAGCTCGATCTTTGTGGTCGCTAGGGGGAGGAAAGTGACCTAGGTATAAAGGTCCACCCTTTGTGGGTTCCTCAACGGAGACGTAGAGCTCAATGTGCGAGCTTGAACTCCGGTAACAAATCCTTGTGTCCCTTGTGTTTGTTGCTCTTGTTGTATGCTTGATATCCCTTTGAGCACATTTCTAGGGTTTGTGGCCGATCTACTCCGTGGTGAGGTTCCTACTAGTTCTAAGTGGTGGAATAGGCTTATATCACTGTATTGCATATCCTATATTCATAGATCTACATTTGAGCAAGTTTGATTTCTGTTGATTTAGTGATCACCCACAAAGCTCGGAGTATCCAGACATTTTCCCAGATTCTCCAGAAATCCCAGAGTATCTGGAAAAATATCCGGAGAGTCCGGACTTAGCTTCTAACAACTGTTTAAAGTTTGTGATTTTCAGTTTCGACTATTCACCCCCCTCTAGTCAACATCTAGATCCTTTCAGGAATAGTTTCAGAGCGTGACTCCCTTCCTTGGCCGTAGAGCATTGCCTCCATCACACAAGATACTTTCGCCACATTGGCATGTTTCGCTCGTATCACCCGGCAGTTTGCACCTACATGGAAGACAATGTAAATAGGGGCTTGGGCTGCAACGCTTTTGCATATGCTTATTTGTACTGATGGAGGAGGAGGAAGTTCAATGCAGTCGTCCTCCAGTACTGTAACACCACACGATATGTGTATGCGATCTTCATTGGAGGTCATGCGATCAATGTCATGATGCTCCACTAGACATTCAAAGCCTCTTTCTTGTAGATCCCGATTAGTGGAAACCACTTCTTTGTAGCTTAACTCGAAACGTATCATCTTCATTGTTTGGGTCTCCAACCGTCGCACGCAACAATACTCGCACCTACGTCGAAGGAAGCAGTCAGAGGCTTGACATAATGCGATTGTATCGCCATGTGTGAGTGTGTGTATTCATAGAAGCAACAAGACATGTACCATTTGGAATTTGTGCAGAGGAACGAGGATGATGGCAATGCCGTCTGGAACAACCATCCACTGATGATCATTCATACCTGTAGGATAGCAACGTAGCCTCCATTGACGGCCTCCCACCATGAACGTATCAGATTCCTTGTACTGGCCTGCAGTTCCTTCTGCATTCGCTTCCTTGCTTGAGAATGAGAAGTCGAATTGCATGGAAGGAGACATTTTAGCGTCTAAAGCCATGAATGCAAATGGCCTGCAATGATCGTCTCGTGCATAAACTGTCTCCTATTATAGTAGCGGGAGTGAATGTGTCATTTCGAAACGTTTGTTCATGGACATCAGTTACCACCCAGAGAATGGACGCGTCCCTTCAGTACGGGTGTCACAATGATCGACACGTCCGTTCAGAGCGGGTGTGCACACAAGTTCCTCGGTTAACGCCCGGTGCCAGTCCTTAACTGCAATTCTCAATGATCGACATGTGGAACAACTTGTGAGAGCGTGTCATCCCCAAATGCCCATTCAAGATACCCTTATGTGCTTATATGCATGTTGTTAATATTACACACACACAAACATATATTGCTTTTCCAATTCACAACTTATTCTGTTTTGGCCTTGTCGCATCAACAAGTTCATCACGTTTCTCAGTCTCTAAGGCCTGTGGGAATCACCAAGTGCGAATCCAAACCAGTCGTAGGCCTTTTCAGTCACGACTCACGCAGCGTACCTGATCGAGGAGGACTTGTCAAGTCATCCAGCACCATGCGTGTTGCAACACAAGGACCATCCGGTCGATCTGATTGCCATGTGTAGCCTTACAGCACCCAATCTGTTTCTCCAGATGCAATTGACACCTAAAACTTTTCATAAACAAACGGTAGAGAGTTCTCTCGCAGTTGATGCGGCATGAGCTGATGCAGTTGAGACGGCCATTAGATGCAGCTGATGCGGCTTGAGTTGTCCGCAGGACTTTCTTGTGGTCTAGACCGGAGAGTCCGGAATGGAACACATACCTAGACACGTCGGGCTCATCCCGTGATACCCATCGTCCACACATGTAATCGATGTGCGCCACTGAAGATTCTGACCTAGATAAATTCGTATCAGGCGTAGGCCTGACTATATTCCGAGCATCTCACATTTTCCATAGTAACTTTAGCAATGCTACACCGAGCTCACGTGCCCGCCGTAGTCCTTGATAAATAGGCGAGTGCGGCACACCGTTCATCTTGCATTTCTCGACTTCAGTGGGATACAAGGGTGAGATCATTTTCTTGGCTAATCTTGTTTACTTTATGTATGCATGGTATTGAGACGGTCTCATTATATTGTCAGCTTATGTAGGGTTTGTTCTTCGTTTGTGTATGCAGTACGTGGAGAATGGCCTGGCAAGGAAGAGATGGAGCAAGGAACTTGGAGGAGTCAGGGAAGCGAGAGCAGTCGGGCGTAATGGCACCTCACCAGCACCCGGATCAGCCGCTGCCATCGGCACCGCAACAGCACCCGACCCCAATGGCACCTCCACTTCCGCTGGAATCGGCACCACAGCAGCACCCGGCCCCAATGGCACCTCCACTTCCGTTGGCATCGGCACCGCAGCAGCACCCGGCCCCAATGGCACCTCCACTTCCGCTGGCATCGGCACCGCAGCAGCACTCGGCCCCAATGGCAGCTCAGAATCAGCTGAACCTCATGGCAGCACCTTTTCACCCGCGGCCCAGGCTGCCACCTTTGCTATTGCTCGTTGAATTGCCACCTCTACAGCCAGTGCTCATTGAACAAGATGAAGCGCATGACCTGAAATGGTCTGTGTTGGTTTGGCTTCAGCAGGCCGGTCCAACCCGTGTTTTTCACGAAGGAATGTGGGTGTGCCCTTTTTGCCTGAGGGGTCCCAGGCAATGGACCATTCGTGACCTGCTATTACACGCGCATAACATCGCCATTCCACCTGCCTGGTTGTGGGATACAAGGGCGAGGCATCGGGCTTTGCAGGAGTATCAGCTCCAGGATACACGTTTTGCTGCACTCCGTGCAGCGGCAGGATTGCCATGAGGCCGTGATGGTAGTAGTATGTCGTGATGGTAGTAGTATGAGCCGTGATGGTAGATTGCTAGTAGTATGTCGTTGTACTTCCACGAATAGTGAATCGATCCATCCTCATGTGTAATCAATGTGTATGCATGCATTTGTCTCGCAATGTCGTGAAAACGGAAAGTCTGTTCCCTTCATTCCTTAAATACTGGATGAACACAAGACGAAAGTTCATTTTGTAGCAAACATCATAAGATGATCAGGTTTCTACAAGTTTCTCAACTCATCACAACAAAGTTCACACCACCAAGTAGCAAACATCAACATATCGGCAATTCTCCCCGCATATGATAAAACCAAACATCTTGAAAAATAGTAGTAAAAGAAAAGATAAAACAAAGCCGAACAGTAGTCGTTCTATGCAATGAGACTACATGAACAACAGGCGAAAGTCTGTTGTGTAGTATTTAGTCAGACAGGAATAAAGTGTCATTGGTATGCAACATTTTATAAGACCCAACATCTTACAATTTAGTAGTACGCAATGATAAAACCCAACATCTTGAGAAAATAGTAGTTGGTGCTGGGGTTCCTCTGTGAACTCTTGGGGTTTGCGGCTGATGGCTGTTAGCTGTTGTTGCCTAACCTCTTGTTAGGCTGTTTGTAAGTACCTCTGTTTTCTTTGCGCCTTGTTCTCTTTTTAATATAAGTTGTTGTCGAGGGGTGTTGCCCCATGGTTTTTGCTCAAAAAAAAAGAGTGGGGAGAGGAAGGGAGAGGGCGCTATACGAGAATGGGGTTTGTTGTTGGTTGAAGAGTGGGATATTTATGGGGACCGGAAGAAATGTTGTACTCCCTCCGTCCCAAAATAATCGCATACTATACTCCGTATCTCATTTTTCGAGGAGTCAAAATGTGCACTTCCCATTTATATCACGCACTTAGTTTTATTTCCGCTGTTTAAACTCTGAATCACCTTTACTTTTATGTATGAAAAACTTGGTTTGTAATAATATGTACTCGTGGACTTTTTTGTAATGTAAACTTGTACTCTGGTCCTGCCTTCGTGTGGGCTTGCGCATATTCTCGATCCTGTGCAAGTGATTCACCGGGCATGACCCGGCAGAGGTGACAAAATAACTCTTGGTTATCTCTTATGAGCCAAGTGGACCGGCTTAGATGATAATCCGGATTTATTTTGGGCGGTTCTGTCACAGCACCACGAAGGCCGCTTACTGCACGACCTCGCCGCACGAGGGGCTGATTGAAAGGTCTTTGATAGGCATGGACCAGGGAGGTCGCTTACTGCCAACCTTGAGGGTAGTCAGGACTGTTGACACTCATTTATGACACCCCTAGAGTAATTGTTACATGTAGGTTTCGTCTCTCATTTGGAACTAACCTGCCACTTGGCACTCTCATGACATAACAAGTTCGACACAAGCATGTGTTTTTGGAGTTTTGTGTTTATGCACGTTTTTAGCATTTAACAAGCACTATTAGGCGATGTTCATAACACGTGCATCGAGAGGATCAAGGAGCCCAATGTAAGTGCAATAACAAGATAAACAAGACTCTAAGGGCTAGAGCACAAAATGATGAAACTCCAGGGATCAAGATCAAAGAAGCAGAGGATCATGCAACAAGCACCCTTATCTATTTCACAGAGCAAATGACATCAAAAGCCTGCATGCATCAGGGTGGAGACTTGGGAACCATCAAGGAGCTCACACGAGAAAGCCGAGCTCAAGGCGGGCCAAAAAGGCCCTTGGCTGACCGGCCTATGCGGATCAGCCCAGGCCATTTTTGCGCTGCCTCGGCCTCTCCTTTGACCTAGGGTCTCCTCGGTCAATAAGTACCTCCTGCCCCGAAGAGCCGCCACATCCATTCATCTAAGGGCCACCGAATTGAGGGACACACACCGAAGGAAACCGACGGCCGCCGCGAGTCCTCGATGTTGCCTAGGAGATGACTTAGGCTAGACCCTAGCCTCCATGGTTGGCCCGACGTAGTGAAGCCATGGTGGAGTTCTGGAGCCATGCCTTGGATCCATCAAGGCACATGTACCTATGACAGTGATATCAATATAGTCTTGTCTCTACTTTGATCTACTTCTACGCATGCTTTATCCTCCATATGTGTAGCTATCATATATTCTTAGTAGGAATTGATCTAATCGTGATAGTTAGTCTGTGTTTTGCGGATACATCAAAGTAGTGCACGTTAAGTCGGTGGTTGATTATCGTCATATGGTGACAGCATGCGGGAGGGGAAAGGCCGAACAAACATGTAATGTTGAGTTTGATCTATTGCGAGTATCGTGAGTGTCACTAGGTAAAGCTTTGGGAAAACTTAGGCGTGTTGCGGACGCGCACCTTGCAATGGCATTCACGGGAAAGTACTATGGTCATCTCTTTATCTTGGTATGAGTACTAGATTAGTTTATTGCTTTGGTCGGAGTTGCAACTAGAAGTTGGTGGGCATGTGTTACCTATGGTCGTGTTACCTTATGGTTGTTGAATGTGATCCATACATCCATCCACATTTGTATGTAAACCCTATATGCAATCTATGCTTCATGTTAGGATAGGTTTGATAGATTAGATGGAAACCTTAGTCGGTTCACTTTTGATCCACGGAGTGATAAACCTTGGGGAATACTCTAAGGGAAGAGCTACAATGTTCTGTGTGCTTGCGGTTCAAATTGACGTGCTTTTGAGCCGTCAACAAGCTTTTCTGGCGCCGTTGCCGGGGATCGGCAACTTCAACCCTAGGGTGATCTATCTTTCTTTTGGACTAACCCTAATTTCATTATTGCATATATCATGTTTTTCTTGTTTGTGTCCTTGAAAGCAGGTAAAACCCTAGACACAAGATGTTCGAGGAGTTTTCTACATCTGCACTCCAACAAGACAAGAATTACTTACAACACAATATCAACAACATGAAGATCCGCTCTTTAGTGGTAGGTGCTAACTATATGTTAGTGTCCTAGCATCCGCTATCAAGTCCACACTAATAAACACAACAAAGATGAATAAGGTATGCCGCTATGTCAATAAATTTTGTTTAGACTAATGTTTCTTGGAGAATTGCTTTTTCAAGTAATAGGTGCCAAAGCTATGCTCGAAAGGCAACAAGATCAAGATCATCAACATCTCCGGATCAATCCAAAAAAGCCAGTGTTCTTATCAATATTCTACACAACCTCAGAAAAAAATGATAGAATATTTTTGGATATTTAGAAGCCCCATGAAGTTACAATTGCAACGAATCAAGAATCAAGGCAATCGGATGTTCCTACAAGCGGATATGGCCGAATCACAGAAGGTTGCACGTCCTCAAAATTCTCTAGACAACATGCAAGAGCGGAAATAAAATAGGCATAACTCCCTCATTTGGGCTCCGTTTAGATGAATGAGTACTCGTTGGAAAGGTAATTTTATAACTTTTCAATAGAACTATATTTTGGTATATATTCTGTTCTGTATACAGGGGGAATCCACGAAGAAGAGGCAGCAGCAACACGATGAGAACAAGAGAAAGAAGATGAGGGTGACAACAATGAAGAGGTGCTTAGGAAGTGCTTTCACCAAGCATACATGATAAAATTCAGAGGCTTAGAGCAAATCAAGGACACTTGAAGCATTAGCAAATAGAGACACAAGCGAGTAACATTCGACGCATGAAGATTAGAAGCAAACGATGAAGCACTACGAAAGATGGCGTCGAATGACGAGAATGTTTTTGGGCTCTCACACAAGGGATCATTGTGTTGCATGAACAAAACCAAAATGTGTGGTGCCCACAAATGAAGAAAGGAGTGAGTCCACACAAGGAAACCTTGACAACATGTGGTGCACAGAAGAATTGGAGGAATTGCAAGAAGATGATATGACGACTACTTGGCGCCACCGTGAGGTTGATTCACTTATAAGAGACCACTCATGAAGGAAGAGCTCCAAGGTTAAGGTACACATTAAAATCTCAAGCTACTATCGGTATTGATGATATTCTTTTGATACATCTATGTCAATCTAGTAGTATGTTTTAATTCTCTGCCCTTTTCCAATGATGATCACGTTGATAGGGTAGAATTTCTTAAGAATGATAAATGGGCTATGTTGCTTGAACCTTGTTAATTCCATGCCTAAATAACCTTTCCCTAATGAAGAGCTCAGTGCTAAGCAAGAAACTTATGCTTGATTTGTTGATCCCATATTAATTGTGGTTGGAATTGTGGATGCATATGTTTTCAATCTATTTTTTAAATCTCGATCTTGCTTTGCACTTGGTCAAACTAGTGACCTTAAAAGAGCACATGTTGGGAGAAGCCCGAAGTTCACTAACCATGCAGGACATTAGACTCAAATGAAGTGGAGAGAGGTCATGCCCAAACAGTTGCAAGCTTGATCGTCACCATCTCCAATTCCCAGACAAGTGTGTTGCTGTTTTCATCAGTCTTCAGCACTTGGTCAGACATGTACAAAGGGATAAAAGTAGATATTCAGAAGCTCTATCAAGTTCTTGTTACATTGCATCTAAGATAGACAAATTTGAAGAATTGTACAAGGAGATATGATAAAAACATTGGGCGTTGCGCATGCAGAAATCAGCTTAGGACAGATTGCAGTGCAGGAGTAAAACAGGCATAACTCACTCGATTGGAACCGGATTGGAGAAAATAAAGATTTGATGGGAAGAAAATTTCATGTGCACGCATTGGAATGATTGTTGGCTACATGTTATGATCTAGACAGAGAAGAAAAATCTGTGCAAGTGAGGCAGCGATGAAGTGCAATGGAGAAGGAGGTGATGACGATGCGAGAAGGGGTTGGGCAAGTCTTCCATTGAGCGAAAAAATTATGTCAAACATGTGAAGTGAATCAAAGCTGCATGGGAACCTTCAACTCTTGCATGAAGGGTCATGGCTTCATGACCACAAGAAGGTATCTGAGAAAATCAAGCTCTATGACTTTAAATGAAGCGCTTTACGAGAGGCAACCCGCTTTTTATATATATGTATATATATATAGAGAGAGAGAGTATATATATTAGGAGCCTAGGGCTTCCAATGCTAATTGAAAGCCCTAGCCAAACCAACGCAACCACTTCAGAACCGAACCGACCGGCCAACATGTCACCTGGTTCAACCGAGCCGGGGAGCTTCCCACCCTGGGTCCACTAGGCCCATCACTAAATATCAGCCACACATCCCCGCTCACCACCGATCGCCCCTCTCCCTCATCTTTATTTTGAATCCTGCTTTCTCTCTAATCTCTCTCTCCTCACCAGCGGATGCGGATGGCCACTCCGGTGACCTTACGACCGTGGGGGAGCAGCGGCACAGACGCGGGGCTCCCCCGGCGAGAAGCAGCGTGGAGGCGGCACCGGTGTGGACCCCCAAGGAGCAGCTACCTGCGGGAGCTGCAGGGTGGATGCAGGCAACAACCGCTGCTGGAGTGGCATCTCCCAGCGAGCCGCCTGGCGAGATCCCCGTGCGGGAGCCCCCAGCGAACGGCAGTATGACCGGCGAGCTCCCCACGTGGCGGACCCGGTACCGGCTCATCCCCTACCAGGACTCAGCAGCGACGTGGCGGCTGCTGCCCACCTCTACTCCTCGTCCGGTTGTCCGGCATCTCGGTGACTGTGGGCACGCTCCATCAAGACGGTGCGGAGGGCCGAGGAGCTGCGACCCGACAAGCGGTGTCGTGGAGCCGTTTCCCCGGCGAGCGGCGGCGCGAATGCGGTCTTCCCCGACGAGCGGCAGCTCGGAGGCCGTTAGACACACACGGTGAGCTGGCGATGTGCTGGCCAACTCCGCCTGTGGCCGTGACCGGGATCCGTGATGGCCTTAGCTGCCTGCACCCGAGATCTGCAACGACCTATGCCTGCGGTCGCGTTCCCGAGTCACGATGGTGACTGCAGCCCTACGGTGCAACCAGGAGATAACGATGGATGACAGCGACAAGGAGCGGCACACGCGGGGCCAAGACCGGTGGCCGGCTGAGCAGCACGGAGGCTGGTATCCCATGGAGCGAGCTGCAGCACCGGCAGCCAGGGCTGCACGTGGGGCTCACTCGCGTGCAGGGCGTCAAGGGAATAGGTGCAGTAGGGATCTCGGTAACAAGTGCTTAATATTGTGTCTTGGTCACTCTCAGTTCTTTGTGAACACTCATGGATCATTAGTCCGAGGATTGTGAAGCATGAGGAAGTGACCTTGACATTTTCATAATATTTATTCTCTCATACCATTCGATGCTCTTAATGTCTCTCTAGAAGAGTATTTGTTGTGATAACCTTTGCAGGGTTTCATTTATGTAATTTAGAAGCTTATCAATGAGCAAGAGCTGAAAAAACACCAAGTGGACCTCACTGGGGCAGGGCGGTCTAACCGCCTAGCCCCCAGAGAAGCTTTTTCAGGGTTACCCGGCCCTAGAAGCAGGTGACCCGAAGCGTCTCTGTTTGGTACCGGGTGACCCGGCCCCCTTGGTCTCTGTTTTGACACTTTGGTGATTCCAAGTCAATGGTAATGTGTTTCTCGACATATTTCAATTAGTTAAATCTTTTATATGCCTAGACCAACTGAGGACCAGGTGTGTCCGAAGACCAGTGGAGGGTCGCTCCTTAGTGATGAGTGATTGACAATGTTGTGTGGACTGATGGTTGGCTCAGTGTGCAGGTACAGGTTGCGGCTTGACTCGTGTTGGTGCAGGTGAAGAACAAGCGTGAAAGGCCTTAGCCACTATGGCCTCCGGGTGATGGAGAGGCAAGTAGGCTTGGTTCGATGGACCTGGTGGCCGATAGGGTGAAGTGCGAGCCGTGCGGTGCAAGAGGAGCAAGTTGAAGTCATGGACATGGGCCGCTGCAAAGTAGCGGTTCGAGGCCGAAGCTTGCACGCGGGGTTTGGTGGTTTGCCCACAAAATCATTGATGAACGGTTTCTTGGTTTGGGCCTCAAAACCAAGGCCGGAGGCCCGACACGACGGAGATGGTGATCTGGGAGCGTCGGGAAGCTTCGAGGTGGGGGCACGTGGCGTGATCGTGAGGCTTGCGTCGAGGCTAAGCAAGTTCGCGATGGAAATGTGCCCGCTCGATGGGAATATCAGAAGACTTGACCAAAATGCCCCTAAGAGGTGTGTATCTTAAGTTTAAGTTGTAGGGGTAGCGTGGTCATTTGCCTCCTCAAGTGAACTTCATATATATAGCGGAGTGGTGGATGGCATCTCTCTCTGGCTCTGGACTCGCTCTGGACTGCTTCTTTTCCCAGTATTTCCTTAGGGCAGATTCTTGTATAGACTCTGACCTCTGGATGTATGGAAGAATTCAGCATTGTGGTTCGATCCCTTTCTTAGCCCCTTGTGATTTTTGTGTCATTTTCAGAGCTATTTTCGGGTGTTTTCGTTCTTCGTTTGATTCATTGATTTGAGGGTGTTTTTCTTCGGATTTCTTTGAGGGGATCATGGGTGGGTGCCTTGTACATCTTTGGGTGTGATCTTGACCCCTCAAACGCCGGGAAATCCATTCGATTTGCGAGTTCTTGTAGGAACCCTAGTTCTTGGAGGTTATTCATGTGATCTGCGATTCCCAATGATTTAGTGAGTTAGAGGTCGAGATTTTTGGTGTATAGCTTCACCTAGTGACGCTTCTCATCTCCCCCAAATCTTGTCTCAAGAGCTCAAGTGGTTTGGGAGATCCAGTGATGGCTTGGAGGAGTTGACCTCGCGCGTGGGCTATTTCTCCATCTGTCGGAGCAGTGCGGACAGTCTGCGAGTGGCCGACGGACAGTCCGCAAGCGCCCTGACAGCTCAGCTATTCGTCATGTTCTTCGCGAGTTCTTGCGTGTCTGTGTTTCGATCCGTTGCCTTAGGTGCTTTTGGTTGCATGAAGTTTGCCGTCGGTCCGTACTCGAGTGTCGGACGGTCTGTGAAGGGCTGGACAGGCCGCGGGTCCCTCGCAGACAGTCCGATTTTTCGGGGTGCGCTACTGGAGCTTCAGCTGCTATTTTCGGACGGTCCGCGGCAGCCGTGCAGACAGTCCGCCCTAGCTTGGCGGACAGCCCGCCCGTACTGCACGGACGGTCCGCACCTAGCCTGTCTAGATTTGGCTAATTGCTTGATTCTTGTTTAGTTCTTCTGCTCTTTGATTCGTGGCTTGTCTCTAGGACTTGTAGGCTTGTGTGTGCCTAGTCTAGAGCTTCTTTGGTGTGTGCAAGTGATCCGAGTGGCAATCGGGGTATAGGCCGAGTTCATCCTTCGGGAAGATTTTTTATGGGCTCCCATTCACTCCCCCCTCTCTGGTCGCCTATTCGGTCCTTCACCAACCTTTGAAGCAATCTTCCTTGTTCATAAATGAATTATGTTCTATGTTCGAGAAATTCAAAAACCTCTAAGCACTAATTAAGGGGGAGCTCTCTTCAAAGTTTGTGTCATTTATGGAACTAACAATTTCTTCTAGTGAACTTGTAGTCTCTTGTATTTGTGCATCTTTAGCAAGCTCTTAATTTTCTCATTGAACTTGAAAGATCAAGTAAGAGCTAGCCTTTCCCTAAACTCTCATATGCACAACTCCAAATGGTCTTTGGGCAAAGGTATGTGTTCATGAACCCTTTTAAAATACAGTAATGCATCTAGGCCATTTTATCATGCTAGTGTGCCATCCTTAGCATGTAGTTGCTTCAAGTAAATATTGTCTTGCCTTTCTAGATATTTGGTTGATACCTACAAAGAAACTTGACTTAGTGTCTTGTTATCTCGTGAAAAAAGGTATGAGCTAAATATACTAGAATGGTGATTTATTTGAGGTGGATGCACGCACTTTGTGACATAGGAGAGAAGTTTCTGAAAACTAAACTAGCATGCGTAGGAAGTGTGGATTTTTGACAAATATTTGAATCTTGGTCTTTGTGACCTAATCAACATAGTTGTGATAATAGCTCCTATTGATTGATTGTTAGCTAGTCACAATTAAGAAGATTTTCTCAAGTCCATAAAATCTCTATATCAATATCTCTCTCATTCTTGGAAGAATCAAGAATTATGGAATTATTTGAAATATGAATTATCCTTTTAAGAATTGGAAAAATTGGATCTTTATCTTCTAAATCCTATATCCAAGCATGGAAAAGCAAAGGAATCAAATATCTACTATAAATTAGCCTTTTCCATATTTCCCCGGGGGGGCGGTCTAACCGCGCGCCCCATGCAGTATGACCGGGTACCACGGGCCTTTTATCTTTTTAACCCCTCCTGTGACTCCACAGTGTTTTGGCCTTATCCTTTCACCCCCTCCTCTCTCCCCACAAGCAGAACACACCACATTTATCCCCAACCTGTGCCTCCTCCCTCTCATGCTCTCTCACCCCCTCCCATGGTGATTTGAGGACTCAACCATGGAAAAAACTCTCCACCGTGGAAGGGACCCTCATAGGGGTGGTGAGGAAGGTCCCAATCCCGCTCTCCGGATTCAACTCAAGTTCCTCTCTCAAAAGGTATCTAAATCTTGTTTTTACCCGATCTCCCTACTCGATGCAAAGCTATGGATTCCCTTTGAGATATCGTCTATTAGCAACCCCTAGAAGACATTCCTAAAGTTTCAATCAATTTCATTAGGTACATTGTCGGGAAGAAATTTTTAGGGTTTCACTGCCCCGGGCAGTCTGACCGCGTGGGCAGGGCGGTCTGACCGCCCGGAGCAGTTTAGCCCCTAAAGTTTTGTTCTCCTCTGTGGATTCAACACTTTTCAATCTAGGAATATCCCATGAGCATTATCTTTCATATCTCAGTATTGTGCTACTGTGGCTGGCCTGGAGAGCCATTGGCTCAAAACTGGTAGGTGCGGTCTAACCATGTCTAGGGTGGTCTGACCGCCCTTCCCAGTATTGTGCCAAGTACTCCATGCGCTAAGCCTCTACATGATTTATCTAGCCAATCTTGTTCCTGGTGGCTTATACGCCTTTATTTCACTTCTGGTGATACAGGAACAATAGTTATGCCTAAGGGTTCAGGCGCCGAGAAAAGGAAAAAGGGAAGTGAGGATGTTGCCCTCACTGAGATCGGACATAGCTCAAATCCTTATAATATCAGGGAGAGATTGAGGCCAAGGGGGCAGCAAAGGCCAGTTGTGCAAGATTATGAAGAAGATATTGATATGAGTGAAAGGAACAAGTCTAGTGATGATGAGGAAGAGGATGAGAACTCTGTGTGCACAGATCATCAGGGCAGAGCTGAAACCATGTACAGTGGAGTTGGTGCTGGTGGCAGTGGAGTTAGGGCTGATGATGAGATTGAAGAGAATGTCAGTGATGGTCATGATGCAGGTGGAAATGAGGAAGATGAACCTGTGGGAGCAGCTGGAGTGCCTCCTCCTGATGATGATGATGATGATGGAGGGAATGTCGTCCCATCTCTTGTTGTTAACTTCTTGCCAGAGATCAGGACCCCCATCTATCCCCTTATTAGAGGCCCTGTGAATTATTACAGCGAAGGGATGGCAGAAACAGTGAAGAATTTGAGAAGAGAAAATCCATATGTTAATCCAAAGACTGCTTCAGATTACAAGTCTTGGTCTCCCTTTCAGTAGGACTTCTACACTACTATCATTACTTGCCCTAGGAATTCTAAGATCACTAGTGAAGCTCAGTGCATTGATCAGGATTATATGGCAAGAAAGAATGACAGGATTTTCAATGACATAATCAGAGAGTGTGAGTTGAAGGGGTTGAAGAACATCATGAGATTCATGCAACATTGGAACAAAGAAATTATCACACAGTTCTATGCCAAAATTTACTTTGGATATATGGGAACTGAGCGAGCGATGTTCTGGATGACTGAGGGTGAGAGATGGCATATCACCTTTAGTAACTTCCTTGCTTTATTAAGGCTTCCAAATGATACTAGTCTCAGAAAACTTCATGATGTTGGGATTCTTAATACAAGGTAGATGGAATTCATGTACCCCAGGAGTAAGAGGGCCTTTGCAGGAACGGTTAAGCTGCTTTACACTTACTATGCAGTCCTTAATCGGCTTTTTAGGAAAACCCTCACCCCTAGAGATGGAAACTCCTCACATATCACAGCTTTACAGAGAAATCTTATGGTTGCCATGAGATCGGGGGAAGCTCCATATTGTGTCAGAGACTTCATTTGGCAAGAGATCAAGAACTGTTCGGAAAATGCTCAAAATCTGTGTGGGCATAGTCCGTATATCATGTTTATCATAAGGAAAGTCACCAACACTAAGTATCCTAGGGATACAAGACATCGACCCTTGCAACCCAAGCATAGCCTGACCATCAGTGTTCCCTCCTCTCCAGAAGAGATGCAAGAGCAAGAAGGAGATGAAATATGGAACAACGCAGCAGCGAGACTATAGCGGGGCAGAACTTAGGCAGGGGGCGGTTTGACCGCCCTGTGCATGGACAGCAGCAGAACACTTCTTTTTTCAAGAAATTGTTCAACATTTTTGCTGGGATTTGCAAGAGTCAGAGGGACATTGAGGTTGCCAATGACAGGGCAATGAGAGAAAGAAAGAAAGAGCGGGATTCGATGAAGAGGATGCATGCACACTTTTGATTCAGCCACCTCGCTCACCTATTTCTCCCGTTCCTCCAGAGGTTGAGATACCGTCAGTGGATGAGAGGATGCAGGGCTACATCAACTCCAGTTATTATGAGGAGTTTGTCCAGACGTACTATCTTGTTGTGGGTGCTTCGTCTTTGGCCCCTCCACCCGTCCATTCACCTATGGGGTTTGATGCTATGTTTGGAGGTGAATCATCTTCTCAGGCTCCTCCATCTCCTCCTCCTACTGAAGATCCAGAAGCTCCTTTAGCAGCACGACTTTCTGCAGATCTATTTGGTTATGGTCCACCTCCTCCTCAGGGTATGGTTGATGCACCTCTAGCTCTATTATCTGTTATCACCATATATGAATCCATTTATCATAACTATCCTATGTGTTGTTTATCTTTCTCAACATAGGAGGGAGTTATCCACCCGGCGATGGCTCGGAGTGGGGACATTGGTAGTGATCAACTTCTATATCTTCTCCAGGCCCTTTTATGGATGCTTGATGACAAAGAGGGAGAAGAATGGATTAAAGCTTCAAGATTTCATCTTTTAGTATTGCTGATCTGGTACAGGCGGTTTGACCGCACCTGGGATGCGGTCTGCCGCCCTTGGCTGCTAGCTGAGAAAGTCATGTAATAAAATTTGGATTTCATTTTTGATGGACTTGAGAAACTTGTATGAGTGCTACTGTGTGTGTTTGAACCTATTTATTTATCTTATGTGACTTGGTGTTAGTTTGAGATAATTATTTGTGATGGTGATTGTTTTTGTGTTGGCTGAGTGGGGGAGGCGGTCTGACCGGCCTGCAACCTCGGTCTGACCGCCCCAGCCCAGTCAACACACAATTTTCTTTGTTGAATGCTAATCATGTCATATGCATCACAATTTTATTTTATTGTTGTCACACACACTTGTTGCACATATTCTAAGATTTGGGGGGCTCTCATGTACTTTCACTTGAAATGTGCTTTTGGCATTTGAGGCTAATTTTGAAATTCCATTCAAAGTACATATTAAGGGGGAGCTCATCCTATATCTAAGAATTCTCTTGCGCTTAAATGTTTTATTTGTAAGCTTTAATTGAGTTGTCATCAATCACCAAAAAGGGGGAGATTGAAAGTGCATTTAGGCCCCTAACTGGATTTTGGTGAATTGAATGACAAAGCGATTAAAGAACTAAGTTGTTTGTTTAAGAATGTGAGCATGTTTTTACTTTATTATTCATGAGTTAATATTGCTATATATTTTAGGATGAATATTATATGGCTCACATGAAGAAGACAAGCAAGTGTGTGGTCCTATGATATAATGTGATAAATGTCAAGCAATCAAATGAAGATAAATATTAGGAATATTTTGCAAAGACCAATTCCAAATCTCCAATGATTGTGGCAGCTTGACTAAAAATCAATGGATCATAAAAAAGAGAAATGGTCTTCTCTACTAAATAATAAATTCAAGGCTTCATGTGGTGATTGCAAAAGGATACAAGAGTATTTATTTGATGATCCTCAATTGCAAGCTTGCATATTCGTTGTCAATCAAGAACAAACATTTGAAGTGTTATTTCAAATGAAGATTAATTATGGATGAAGCAAAGCCGAACTCAACGTGGATTGGGTAAGTGATGAAGAGATCAACCGAGATGACTAGACCGAGGTACTAAGCATTCTTGGCCTAGTGTGGCTACCTTTGGTGTGTTGCTAAGGTGAAGTAACTAGTATCTGTGGGGTCTCGAAGTATCATATCCAAGCCTTAACCGAGGAAAGTAATGCAAATCATTTATATGTTACAATGCAAATATTTATATGTTATGATTGGCAATATGGAGTGACTTAAGGATCTAAGCGTGCATTCCTATGCTATATGGAAAGATCTTAAGTTGCTAGCTCAAGTATGGATGTGCTGATGAAGATAGCAATTGTTGCAAGCCCTCAAGTTCAAGTTCTTCAAGTATGGCAAGGTTGAAGATCTACAAGCTCAAGAGGTTGATTAAGCATTTACTTTTATTCTTGAGTATATGAGTGCTGTACTATCAAGAGGGATGCAACATTAGCTTTATGACAAGTATCAAAAGTGCTCATTAGTTGACCTATGTGAGAAATAGCCTTGAGAGAGTTCCTCAGTGATCTAACAAACCTATAACCCAACGTTAGCCACTTCATCTTGTCGATGAAGTGTTGGTGAGAAGAGATAAGGGTTTTGGGCTCTCTCTGACCAGAGCGGTTCTAACCGCCCTAAGGGGGCGGTCTGATCGCCCCTGGCCGGCCAACAGTAAGTTTTTCAAACTAGCCAGGCAGGGCGGTCTAACCGCCTGGTGCAAGCGGTCTGACCGCCTTGGGCTGGTTTTCTAATGGCTAGTTTCTCTTGTGTGGAGTATTTATACCCCACGAGCTCCACTTGTTGGAGCTGCCGATTCTAGGGTTGCTGGTGTGCTCCCCCTGCTGTTTTTGCTAAGCCAAAGCCATAGAACCTCTCCCCAACCATCTCTTTGTGAGATTTGTGAGATTCAAGCTCTAATCTTGAGTTGGGTTGAGAGAGTGAGTTTGTGTGAGCTTTGTGAGCTGTCAAGAGCCTTCCATAGCTTGAGCACTTGTGATTCGCGTCTACAAGCCTTAAAGCATTTGTTACTCTTGGAGGTTTGCCTCCTAGACGGCTAGGTGTCGCTGGCTAGCTCCCAAGTTGTGGTGAGCAGCGGCAAGTTTGTGAGGGCTGTGATCTTGCCTCTTCGTGGAAAAGATCGCCTTAGTGGAATCGAGGAAAGTGGTTGAAAGAGACATGGCTTGTTGTGGGAAGAGTTAGTTGAGAACTCGAATCCCTTACACTCTCCTCAATGGAGACGTAGCTTCCTTGGTGGATGTGAACTTCGGGAAATAAATCTTCGTGTCTCCATGTGGTTTACCTCACTTGTGGTTTTCTAGCATATTACTATTTGCTTCTGCTTTGATCTACTTGGGTGTGCTTGTCTTTGTGTGCGGGATCATTACCCTGCTTGTGATTATCTACTCAAGCCACCACACAAGTTGCATCCGTGCTAGAAGTCAAGAGGAGCTTGAGCCACACTTTGCTGGCTTTCTGCGTGGAGGCGGTCTAACCGCGTCCAGGGGGTAGTCAAACCGCCCTCCCCCAGCAGAAGGCAGCAGGGGCGGTCTAACCACCTAGTGAAGGCGGTCTGACCGCGTGTGCCAGGGAGCTCAAGTTTCGGGGAAAAGTTTCAGTTGGTCGACTCGCCAATTCACCCCCCCTCTAGGCGACAGCAAGGTCCTTTCAGAAGGAAAATGTTTTACGTGCAAATCTAAAATTAATTGTTTTACCATGTGGTTTATGCCTTAGAGATCTATGCTTCGGTGCTTATGTTGTCACATGTTGTCTACCTAGAGATGTCTCTTTTTAAGAAGTAGACACATGGTTTCAACGAGCTTTAACATGCATAGGAATGTTTTATGGGTGTTTGCAATGATCTCTTGTTGAGCATATGTGACCTTGTGTGAGATTTGTGTCTTTTAGCTCATTTTTGCTAAAATGGCTCATGGCTAGGACTTTGCTCATATGGCGGAATTTTTTTTTAAAAAATGCCTAAACTTGTCTCTTGCTTTGTCACATGCATATATGACTATACTCTCTTGATGGCAATGCTTTTACTGAACTATGAACTACTTTGCTTGCTCTTTATCTCATTTGTAGCATTTTGTAGTGCAAATTTTATATTAGACAAGCTCGTAGTTGAATTTTGCATGCATTGTCAAAAAGGGCGAGAATGTTGCATGAGGGAAGTAAATCTGGGCGCATTTAGAACCTTTTCAGACTGCATTGGGAAAGTTTGGTGATCTAATGGTCACCGGTCTGAACGGTGTGGGGTACTGGTCTGACCGGTTAGACCTAAGCTACTCTGTATCATGGTAACTTTGCATGCATTTGTTCAGGGGGAGTTTGCATTTGTGCAGGTGGAGCTTCTTTGTTTGCCTGAGTTGTGCTTTGGTGTTTCCTCTTTGCTTTAACGCATGTGGTTAGGGTGAGCTTTGTATGCTCTTTGGCCCTAGTGCATGTGTTTAGGGGGAGCTTGTGAGTTTTGTACTATTTTGCTCTTTTGCCGGTGGTGTTGAGCCTCTTTAACTCTTCTTGAGGAGTCGGTGGTTGATTTGAGCTTTCGATCGTCATATGATTGGTGTTGTGCCCTTTGTGCCTCTTTTTGAGGGATCATGTGTTTTTGGTCTTTCCATGATCGGTGTTGAGCCCTTTGTGCCTCTTCTTAAGGGATCAAGAGTTCTTGTTTCGGTTGTGTTGAGCTTTTTGCCCATGTCTTTGGGACTGAGATTTTTCCAAGTTCTTGTGGCCTTTGTGGTTCTTCTCATGAAAAGTGACTTTGTTCTTTGCCCTTGTGTGGTTTTCGTTCACTTGGATGAGATTTTTGGACTTTGCCCTCTCAAACTATTTCTTTGTGATCATTTGTTGTTAACACACTCATCAAGGGGGAGAAATTTGGGAAAATCAAGTTGATATAAACCTTGATTTGATAGTGATGATAGGTTGACAAGTGCTTTGTTAAGAGCTGAAATTGGTTTGATGGTGTTAGGGATTGCATGTAGTATTGTGCCTCTTGCTTGACTCTTCGGTTATGCTTAGCCTTTGTGCTTCCTTTGGTTCCGAGAGTTTTTGGTTGGAGCATGCATTTGTCCCTTCTCATCTCAAGTTGCCTTGTGCTTCCTTTTACTTAGCTTTTGGTCACTTGAATGGGTTTTCCGTTTGCTTTCAAACCATCTTTTGTCAATGCACTCATCAAGGGGGAGATTGAGAAACCAAGTTGAGATGTGCCTTGGTTTGTATATAATGAGTGATTGATCGGATGATTTGAGGCTTTGTGTGTAGTGTTGTGTTGTGTGCGTTGTGTTGTGTGCACTGTGTTGTGTGTGTGTTTTTCATATTGTTTTAGTGGTGTGTTGTCGACGCACTCGTGATGAGTGGTTGACAACATTGTGTGAACTAACTCTTAACCTAGTATTGCAGGTGTTAGTTGCGGCTTGGTTTGCGTTGGTGCAGGTGAAGAACAAGCACGAAAGGTCAAGGTGGCCTCCGGGGTGATGGAGAGACAAGTAGGCTTGGTTTGAGGGACCCGGTGGCTGACGGGATCAAGTGCGGGCCGCATGGTGCAAGAAGAGAAAGACGACGTCGTGGTGGAGCCGGTGAGAGTGGTGCCTCTCATCAGGGTTTATTGGTTTTCCATAAAACCAAAGCCAGTGCAAGGCAATGACCGAATCATTGAATGGGAAAGGTTCGAGTAGACCGTCCGGGTGTCAGAGGTGAAAGGCTTGGCATGCTCGACGCAAGTGTGGAGGTCGGGTGCCTTCTGCGTGGGGTTTTCGGTGGTTTATCCTCAAAACCATCGGGTTCCTCGGTTGCTCCACAAAGCCGAGCTCGACAGTTTGTTGGTTTGGCCACAAAACCAACATCGAGCTGGGGCGATCGTGGCGGCCAAGTCAAGAAAAAGCTTGGCGTGGAGGTCGTGCCTCGTTCGCGGGGTTTTAATGAGGACATGCCTAACATCCTCTCATCTACAAATGAAACTCCACTTGATATAGCTGGTCCAATTACAAGGAGTAGAGCTAAACAATTGGAGAAAGAAATTCATTCTCAGGTGAACGCTAACCTTATGTTTAATAATCAATCTATGTTGAATGAGCCTATGCTTTTGAGATCTTGTTTCAATGTCCTTAGGAATGATGGAGTGTATGAACCAGCATGGGATGTAGATGGATTTAAGCCTCTAGACATCTGAACCGAGAAGCCTATGGTGTGCATGAATAAAATGGTGGTTCATCACCTTTGCATGGGAATGCAATCAGAAGCAAGATGGCTGACACATGCTACGAATTCCAAGCATCACTGCAGACAGAATACAAGGAGTTAGATGGTGTTCTACAAGTGGATGGAAGCGTCTTCAAGTCTACTTTCCAACCCGTCAAATGGCTCCTCATTTCGACTTCCCAATAAAGAGTTATGCTTATTTTAGTAACTGCTGCCAGAAGCTGAAAAGACACGCGAACCAGCCACGAATTCCACTAGTGCATGCACATGCTGCCATTTACACAAAGCTGAACGCCCCTATCTCTATATATATCTTGTACTAGACAATGAAAAGACAGATTTTGATTAGTTCAATTCAGAATACACAAACTCGTGGAGTTTTGTTTATGCGTGAGTCTTGTGAGGCTTGCAACACTTGTTCTTTCGATTCCTGAGGGAGTTGTAGAACGCCGAACTGCGGTTCACCCAGTTTGTGCCTTCACGTCTATTGGGCGTGATTGTGTGGGCTGTTTTGTCGATACGTGGAAGGGTGATTGTCTCGGTAGTTCGTCGTGTGGACAGCCTCGCGGTGCGCTGCCTCTTCACCAGGTCACACAGCGACAATTTATCAAGTTCGCAGATCCTACGAGAAGATCGGGCCACAACAACTTGCTACACGTGCTGCATAGGCGTGTGCATATCATCTGGTATCCAACAGCAAGGGGATGTCACGCCTCAATCCCAACAGCAAGGGGCTGCAACGCCCACAAACACATCTCGTGGAGCAAATAGATCTATTCCACCTTCTTCCAAACAATTGGATGCGAATGGTAAAGCTGTGAGTTCAAATCAGCCCACTTCTTCTACTACAGCCAACCCACGCAAGACAAGCAAGATTGAGTGTTTTATGTGTGGTGGTCATGGGCATAAACAAGCTGAATGTCCCAATCATCGTACTATTGTTGCACTTGCTGATGGTTCTTATGATTCACAAAGTGAAGAGGAGGATGAGTTTACCAATGTGTTTGCAGATCTTAATCTTGACACTTGTGAGTATTCAGCAGAGGATGGTACATTTGAGCTAGGTCTGAATTGTTTAGCCATTCAACCTATGCCACCTTATGCTCACAATGACATGTTACAAGATGTTATTTCTCCATCTTCTGACGAGATTACTAGTGCTGATTTTGATGAATTGCTTGCTGATTTTCCTGATTTGGAGCCTTGTGCAATGAATACACCATCTCCTTCTTTGGTGGTTAGGAGAGTTCTTTCCACTCAGTTTGTTGCTGCTGAACAAGGACAACGCCATAATTTGTTTCAGTCCCGATGCAAAGTGAAAGGCCAAGTGTGCCGTTTCATCATAGATGGTGGGAGCTGCAATAATATTGTTAGTGCTTTGCTTGTTGAGAAGCTTGGTTTGCAGCCACGTCGCCATCCACATCCGAACCATATGCAATGGCTGAATAATTCCGGGACAGTTAAGGTTTCAACCATGATTCGTTTGTCATTTTCCATTGGTGATTATCATGGAGAGGTTGATTGTAATATTGTCCCCATGCAAGCATGCCATTTGCTGCTTGGATGGCCCCGGCAATTTGATGTGGACTCGGTGCATTTTGGACGATCTAACAAATACACTTTCATTCACAATGACAAGAAGGTGGTTCTTGTTCCATTATCTCCAGAGAAGATACATATTTCAGATATGGCTCACAAGAAAAAAGAGGAGTCAGACAAAAGAAAATTGAGTGAGATCCCCTATCCAAGTAAGGGAGAGAGTTCTAACCCATCCAGCCACATAAAGCCCCATGCCAATCCTAAACAGCCACACCACACTGAGTGTCTCTTTGTGAGCAATAGTGATTTGAGAGAAGTGAGAAACACCACAGCCCCATTCTTTGTGCTCTTGCATAAGGAAGTCCTACTTTCAACTAACGATTTACCTTCATCGCTGCCTAGTGTTGTTCTTGATCTCTTACAGGACTTCAAAGATGTTTTCCCCGATGAGATACCAGCTGGACTTCCTCCACTCCGTGGAATTGAGCATCAAATTGATTTGGTACCAGGTGCTACTCTTCCAAATCGTCCAGCCTACCGCACCAATCCCGAAGAGCCAAAGGAAATTCAGAGACAGGTAAAAGAGCTTTTGGACAAAGGGTATGTTCGTGAATCCTTATCACCATCTGTTGTTCCCGTTCTTTTAGTCCCAAAGAAAGATGGCTCTTGGCGCATGTGTGTTGATTGTCGTGCTATCAATGCTATAACTGTTCGATATCGCCATCCCATTCCACGACTTGATGACATGTTAGATGAATTGAGTGGTTCCATCATTTTCACTAAGATTGATTTACGTAGTGGCTATCATCAAATCCGCATGAAACTTGGTGATGAATGGAAAACAGCGTTTAAAACTAAATTTGGTCTCTATGAATGGCTTGTGATGCCATTTGGCTTGACAAATGCTCCTTCAACTTTTATGCGCTTAATGAATCATGTTTTACGAGCTTTCATTGGCAAGTTTGTAGTTGTTTATTTTGAAGATATTCTGATCTATAGCAAATCATTTGATGAACATCTTGATCATATTCGTCAAGTACTTGCTGTTCTGAGGGACGAAAAACTGTATGGCAACATTACTAAGTGCACCTTTTGCACAGACCGTGTTGTTTTCCTTGGTTTTGTTGTTTCCGCAGATTGTATTCATGTCGATGAAGAGAAGGTTAAAGCAATAAAAGATTGGCCTACATCGGTAAATGTGAGCCAAGTTCGAAGCTTTCTTGGTCTTGCAGGTTTTTATAGGCGTTTTGTTAAAGATTTCAGCACGATCGCTGCACCCCTCAATAATTTGACAAAGAAGGACGTTCCATTCAAGTGGGGTGATGAACATGACCAAGCCTTCAATCAGTTGAAAACAAAGCTTTATGAAGCACTGCTGCTACAACTTCCTGATTTTGGTAAGACATTTGAGATCGAATGTGATGCAAGTGGTATTGGCATAGGAGGTGTACTGCTGCAAGAAGGTAAGCTTGTTGCCTACTTTTCTGAAAAGCTAAATGGTCCACATCTGAATTACTCGATTTATGACAAAGAGCTTTATGCATGAGTTCGCATTTTGGAAGTGTGGCAACATTACTTGTTACCTAAAGAATTTGTAATCCATTCTGATCATGAAGCTTTGAAATATATTAAAAGCCAAGGCAAGCTGAACCATCGACATGCTAAATGGATTGAGTTCATTGAAACGTTTCCCTATGTTGTCAAACATAAGCGTGGTAAAGATAACATTGTTGTCGATGCCTTGTCTAGAAGATGTGCGTTGATTACACAACTAGATACAAAAGTGCTTGGTTTGGAATCCATTAAAACACTTTATGCTGCTGATGCTGATTTTAAAGAACCTTTCTCTCATTGCATTGATGGAAAAGGTTGGGATAAATATTATGTGCATGATGGCTTCTTGTTTCGGACTAACAAAATATGCATTCCAGCTTGTTCGATTCGTCAAGTTCTTTTGCAGGAAGCACATGCAGGAGGACTCGCAGGTCATTTTGGTGTAAAAAAGGCGTTGGACATGCTCTCTGATCATTTCTTTTGGCCACATATGCGACGTGATGTCCAGCGGCACGTTGGGTGCTGCATCATTTGCTTGAAAGCTAAGTCTCGCCTCAATCCCCACGGTTTATATACTCCATTGCCTATTCCACATGTACCTTGGGAAGATATATCTATGGACTTTATTCTGGGGTTACCTCGGTCTCAAAGGGGGAGGGATTCTATTTTTGTTGTTGTAGATCGCTTTTCTAAAATGGCACATTTTATCCCCTATCATAAGAGCGATGATGCTTCACACGTTGCTGATTTGTTTTTCAGGGAGATTGTTCGTTTACATGGAGTTCCAAAGACTATTGTTTCAGATCGGGATACAAAATTTCTCAGCTACTTTTGGAAGACATTGTGGGCTAAGCTTGGCACAAAGTTATTATTTTCAACCACTTGTCATCCACAAACGGATGGGCAAACTGAAGTTGTCAACCGTACCTTGTCAACCATGTTGTGTGCTGTGTTGAAAAAGAATTTGAAGCTCTGGGAAGACTGCCTTCCACATGTTGAATTTGCTTATAACAAGGCAGTCCATTCTACAACAAACTCTTGCCCATTTGAAATTGTGTATGGGTTTAAACCGCATACTCCCATGGATCTTTTGCCTTTACCATTACAGGAACAAGTTAACTTGGATGCCACGAAAAGATCAGACTTTATCAAGTGGTTACATGCGGAGACAAGAAAGAATATTGAAAAGAAATCAGCACAATATGCAAAGCAAGCAAACAAAGGTAAGAAGAAGGTTACATTTTAGCCAGGAGATCTTGTATGGTTGCATCTACGCAAGGATCGTTTTCCACAACAACGTAAGAGTAAGTTATCTCCTCGGGGTGATGGTCCGTTCAAGGTTCTCCAAAAGAAAAATGATAATGCTTATAAAATTGAGCTGCCACCTGAATCTTCCAATGTGAGTACAACATTCAATGTCAAAGACTTGCTTCCATTTGTTGGTGAGCCTGAGTCGAGGACGACTCCTTCTCAAGAGGGGGAGGCTAATGAGGACATGCCTAACATCCTCTCATCTACAAATGAAACTCCACTTGATATAGCTGGTCCAATTACAAGGAGTAGAGCTAAACAATTGGAGAAAGAAATTCATTCTCAGGTGAACGCTAACCTTATGTTTAATAATCAATCTATGTTGAATGAGCCGATGCTTTTGAGATCTTGTTTCAATGTCCTTAGGAATGATGGAGTGTATGAACCAGCATGGGATGTAGATGGATTTAAGCCTCTAGACATCTGAACCGAGAAGCCTATGGTGTGCATGAATAAAATGGTGGTTCATCACCTTTGCATGGGAATGCAATCAGAAGCAAGATGGCTGACACATGGTACGAATTCCAAGCATCACTACGGCCAGAATACAAGGAGTTAGATGGTGTTCTACAAGTGGATGGACGCGTCTTCAAGTCTACTTTCCAACCCATCAAATGGCTCCTCATTTCGACTTCCCAATAAAGAGTTATGCTTATTTTAGTAACTGCTGCCAGAAGCTGAAAAGACGCGCGAACCAGCCATGAATTCCACTAGTGCATGCGCATGCGGCCATTTACTCAAAGCTGAACGCCCCTATCTCTATATATATCTTGTACTAGACAATGAAAAGACAGATTTTGATTAGTTCAATTCAGAATACACAAACTCGTGGAGTTTTGTTTATGCGTGAGTCTTGTGAGGCTTGCAACACTTGTTCTTTCGATTCCTGAGGGAGTTGTAGAACGCCGAACTGCGGTTCACCCAGTTCGTGCCTTCACGTCTACAGGCCGTGATTGCGTGGGCTGTTTTGTCGATATGTGGAAGGGTGATTGTCTCGGTAGTTCGTCGCGTGGACAGCCTCGCGTTGTGCTGCCTCTTCACCAGGTCACGCAGCGACAATTTATCAAGTTTGCAGATCCAACGAGAAGATCGGGCCACAACAACTTGCTACACGTGCTGCATAGGCGTGTGCATATCAGTTTTTCAGTGGTTTACCCATAAAAATATCGGGTTCTAGGTAGATCCACAAAACCGAGCCCGAAGACCTGGCGTGACGGAAACAATATCCAAGTGCATCGGGATGCTTCGAAGCGGGGGATGGCGTGGTGGCCAAGCTTCGGGAAGCTTGCATCCGAGGTAAGCAAGGCCCAATGGATGCGTGTCCGCACGATGAGTGCATTCATGTATTGAGCAAAATGCACCTGCGTGGGTTTGTGTTGTAACACCTAGTGTATGGGCACTTCGGCTTTTGTCCGTAGGGCTCTATATAGGAGGAGTGGCTGATTTGGGCAGCCATCTCTTTGGATAGAAGGGTGGGAGTACTACTTCATTTTGGGTGCTCTAGGTGAGAGGAAGAGAGGAGAGAGTTGGCTCTTTGTTTGTGCTTCTTGCCATCCAAGATTTGTGATTCTTGTGAGTGGCTGGTAACCAGATATGGCTAAGTGAATCATAGTGATTACGTCCTCTTCATCTTGTGCCAACTCCTTTAATCCTGTGCGTTTTTCTTTTTATGGAATTTTGGGGTCTTTTTGGAAGATTCTCCGTTCGTTGGATTTGAGTGCGTTTTGGTGGGGTTTTCTTTGTGGGGATCACGCATAGGTCTTGTGTGACCTTTCTCCTAGTGATCTTGCACCCACAAACCTCATGAGTCAGCTCGGATTTGAAGTTCTTCCTCCCTACCTTCTTGACCCTTTGCACGAAATCCTCGATTTCGCATGAGATGTTTGGTTTAGGGACTTGATCTCTTTGGAGACACTTGTTCAAGGGATAGATCTACTTCTCCCAAAATCTCAACTCCAGTGGTTGCGTGAGTCAAGAGATCGATTTGAGAGAAGTTTTTCCCGAGCTGCCCAGGAATTTTTGGTGGTACCGAGATCCCATCTCAGTGGTACCGTGTTGGTGTACGGTGAAATTTTGGGGTGATTTTTTGTGGACATGTTCTTGATGGCTAGAGAAACTTGGGGTTCAAATTTCATCAAGTTTTGACTTTGTTTATTCTAGTTTTCGATTTTTCCTAGGAACTCAAAGTGTCCCTAGAAATCTCGGGGGTACCAAGATTTGCATATTGTGATTTTTGGAGAGATCTTTTGTCAGCATGTTCTTGGTAGCTAGAGGAACTTGAGTCTCAAATTCCATTATGTTTCAACTTTGTTTACTCTAGTTTTGGATTTTTCCCGAGGTATCCCTAGAAATCTCGGTGGTACCGAGTTTCCATATCAGTGATACTGAGTTCTCATCTCGGTGGTACCGAGATTGTCGGGATTTTCTATTTCCGCTTGCTTTGGTGCATTTGTTCCAGACTTGTTCCTAGGGTCAGTAGGTTCGTGGTGACTATGTGAACTTGGCAAGTTCATGTAGAGGTCCTTGGAAGTGATTTTGGGGCATAGGCCGTGTTCTTAAAGAAGAATTTTTATCGGCTCCCATTCACACCCCCCTCTCTGGTCGCTAATCTGATCCTTCAGACTTGGTGAAATCTTTGTTGAATAGGACAAAGTTTTGACAGACTTGAAGATCAAGGCACAAGCTTCAGATGTAGTAATGAAAGTGCAGACTGGTGACATTGAGAGGTTGAAGAAACAAGTACAAGCTACTGAGACCCTCCTTCGTCACTTCTAAGCTCCCGCCTTGGGTAGGGCTATTGTGTTTCTTAGTCATCTTCTTGTGTCCTCCCAGCTAGTTGTGCTGGGTTGTGAGTATTGTGCTTTCTTATCTTAGTGGATTCTATTTGAATACCAGCTTTATTGGTTTGTGAGCTCCTCGTAACAATCTGCTTGTGGTTGTTTTATGTTCATTGATAATAATGTGTCATGTGTGATTCGAAATATTTATTTGTATCAATGGTATGAAAATATTATCTGTAATGTCAATTATCAAATTAATTAGCATGTAATATGATATTGAATTATATTTTAATTAAGTGCTACCTGGACTGTAGCCCAAAATAACAGGACCAAAAATTATGTGGGCTTGCCCTCTCAGCCCATTATTTTATTTTTTTTAGAATTCAAAAAATGATCGAAAAAGAACTGATCGAAACCAAAAATAACGTCAGCGATTATTGGGCTCGGTCTAACATGAATAGGGCCTAAAACAAATTATGACGTCAACAAATATTGGACTCGCTCCAACTAGTAATGGGTCTAAAATAATTTAATGACGATAACAATTACTGCGGCCTAAAACATTCTATGATGAACGCAATTATTAGGCTTAGTTTAACCAGAATAGGGCCTAAAACAATCTATGATGACTGCAATTATTTGGCTCAATCCAACTGAAATAAGGCCTAAAACAATCTATGACGACCGCAATAATTGGGCTCAGCATAACATTAAGTGGGACAAATTGAATTTATGATGACATTGCTTTTTGGGCTTGGCCCAACAAGAACTAAGCCTAATTCACTTAATGATGAAACACTGCATCACAAACTGTCGTGCCACATCAGATTTGATCCCACATGGCATGCAGTTTTATGATGACAGGTATTACGAATTTGTATGTGTCATTATATTCATGACGTCGCGAAGTAAAGTCTCGTCACTAATCACGGTTTGTGACGCTCCATTAATGACAGATGATTTTCGTAACCACCAGCATCATAAATCACGATTTATGACGAGAAACGTTCTTATTTTACGTCACTAATCGGCGTTTTTCTTGTAGTGACCCTAGCTAGATCGAGAGAGAGAGAGGTGATGCAGAGAGAGACAAGGAGCACCCCCAACAACCACAAACCCTACCTGCTGCCTCGCCACGAGCACCGAGTGCTGCTAGCTAGTGCTCGCCATCGGCGGTATCTGCGAGAGGATAGTTGTGAGGGTGGTAGAGAGATGATGGGTAGAGGATATCGACGACGAGCGGACACGAGAGTTGTTTTAACCAAAATTGATGAATAGTTTGAGTCCGACCATATCGGAGCGGGAGTTAACGATGACGTGGATCAACTGAATGCATAACGATGAGTTGAAATATTAGCGACGTGGTTTTGGAAGAGCCGTCACCAATGACTTACCTGCAATTACCAGTGACATGTTTTGTTGAGACAGGTCACTAGTATGTTAGCATACAAGGCATGACGAAGGTATTAGTGATGTGTTTTAACGGTGGTCATCATTAATCTCACAGTTGTGACACATTTTCATTTTGTGTCACTAATTTGTGTATCACTTTTGTTGATTTCTTACGTATTGGTTATTAGATATTCCTTAACCAAAGGTCTTATAGCCTACTTGGTTAGATGGGGTTGAGGTATGGTCGCAACCAGGAGACCTTGGTTCAATTTCTCATTGGAGTGAATGTACAGGTCTGGTTTAAAAAAATTCCCTCGCCGGAAAAACCGGGGTTCGAGGATTTTCTAAGGCAGGATTAGGTTCCCTTCTCTTAATGAAAACCGTGGGGCCGTCTTAACCCCCACCAACTTAGTTTTTTATTAGATATTCCTTAAATAATAGTATATTTCTTATATGCATTTTTCTAGGACTATTGATTCTGTGCTGATATTGGCTAAAAACTAAGTTAAGTGTAGAGCCATGGATGGTCCAGAATGCACATTACCGACGGTCATGGTTAACACCCCTGCATGGCTACCAATTGGATGTTGTAAAATAGGCATGTCGCTAGGCCATGGGGCAACTTACACACCCCTATTTTTGGGTTCTTCCTCCTCCTCGGTCACCTTGATATTAGGGGGAGCATCGCCTCCCCTCTCTTCTTGTTGACGTCTCCCCCTCCCTCTCTTTCCTCCATCACAGCACAATATTCTTCAGGGGAGGTGGAGGAGGCAAGGAGACGCCGCAACGTTTAAGCCAACCATTTCTCTTCAGATCGCAATAGAGAGCATACAACAATAGAAGCCATGGGAAGCAACAGTCATGAGCATAGGTGCGACGTCCCACGCCCACCGCCATTGTCACTTTACAGGCACTGGGAGGAAGAGGAGGTCGTCAAGGCTAGCACGCCCATGTTGTTGTCATCAGTGGACCCAACATTGACTATCGTGGTGGCCAACAACAACAATAAGAAGAAGCTGACCAAGCAACCATCCATGAAGGAGACCACCCGGGAGGTCAAGTGGGAGAAGCGGCGGCGGCAGATACAACGACAGAGGAGGAGCATGGGCATGCACGATGCTGACGATAACATGGGCACCGGTGGTGGAGGTGCCTGTCCCAGCGACGTCGAGGCAAGCTCAAGCATGGATCGGATGACCAAGTGTCTGACGGATGAGGATCTTGATGAGCTGAAGGGATCCATGGATCTCGGCTTCAGGTTCGATGAGCAGAAGGGTGGCCAAGATCTTTGTGACACTCTCCCCGCCCTAGATCTTTACTTCGCGGTCAACCGACAGGTCTCCGAGCCCAAGATGCGGTGGTCTACCAGCTCAGTGCAGTCTCTATCAGCAACCAAGTCGTCACCCAACCTGTGCAGCACGCCATTCCCAGATAGCCCTAGCGCGCACTCTAACCCCATGGACTCGTGGAAGATTTGCAGTCGAGGTAATTTGCAATTTTCATCTTTTTAGCAGTTTCTTACAAAAGATTACTATATATCGTGAAATCCAATCTCTAAAAAGCTCATTCGGAATAATGTTGTTAGTGAGTTTTAATGTTGTGTTGATTCCTTTCTTTCCATTTGATGGCTTCGATTCAACAGGTGACAACCCTCAGCTCGTGAAGACAAGACTTAGGCACTGGGCTCAAGTAGTGGCTTGTTCAGTGAAGCACTCCAGCTGATCATCACCGTGGCCTATGTACGCTTCTATATGATACCTACCTGTGTACAAGTGATTGCCTCGTTAGATCGATAGCAATGGTAAGTCGTGACCGAGTGGTACTAAATTACAGAGTATGACCTGGTTGATTTCATGCCCATGGTAAAATTGTTGTGTTTAGATTTAACATATGCATGTTGGCAAAAATATACATATTCAATGATCCATCCCTTGACTGCAAGGACAGTTTCATAGCAAAATATTACCCCTCGCACGATAATTAACTGTTTATTTTTTAGAAGAAGATAATTGTTTCCAGCATCTTCAACCACACACAACAAAGTCTTTACACCATTCTCAACACCAAAGCTAATAATAAAATAGGGAAAGGAGCACATACGTAATATGGAAAATCAAAGGTTGAGTCAGTAGCGAACACGACCAATGGAACTATCTATAGTGTTTGAGCATGTCTTTGTAGACATTTTAGGTCCTATAGATGCAACCACAATCAATGCAAAAGAAACCATACCAAAATCCAAATATAGGACTTCCTCCGTCCGAGAATATAGCTTCGTTTAGCGTTTAAAATTTGTACCAAAATACAGCTGCATTTGAGTTGACAACTCTGATTGAATGGATGAATGGACAAAAATAACCCTATGATAATCAATTATTGTGTGGTATTGATTGTCAATAAATGACAGCATGCATAATACATTTTGTTTCTATAGAGACATATAAGGAAGGTATAACTGCCATACATAAATCACATGCACATGAATGGACGGGATTAATGAAGGGCATAATAGACATTTTAGCACACTTCTTAATCTGTCTTAAAAAGGCTAAACGAAGCTATATTTTGGGACGGAGGTAGTATATATTTTGAGGCTCTAAATTGCGTTATGTTCAAAAAAAAGAAAAAGGGACCATCAGATGAACCGACACCCTATATTCTAGTTGCACCAGAGCAACTCGTAGTGATCAATTTTTGAGGAGCGCACCATCAGATGAACCAATGCAAGAATCAGATCATTATAGTACCTAGAGTTGGTCTAAGCATAATTAAAACTCGGGCTACCAGAGAGGTTTTGGACATCCGACCTTCAGCACTGGATCAACTGGCGGTTACATTGAAGTAATTGGAAACAAAGCATTAGTGAACACATAATTACAACATAATGTTCCAGAGAGGTTTTGTCATGGAATATAGGTCACCTGATGAACGAATGGTGGCAGCATTTCAAGCGTAGAAGAAAATGACGTCAACAGGATTTAGGGCATGGAAGGCAACAACTAGTTGCACCGGATCAACCAATGCTACACAAAAAGGGACCGTCAGTTGATTCGATGGTATAATGTTTGCTAGCTAGTGTGCAACAGCTATATGGAGGCCTTGGGCTATTTACACCCTTCCACTCGCCCATTTAAGGTTGCTGGTGAGTGCAGACACATTAAGCTCACATCCAAGCCACAAAAAATGCTTAAATGTTTGCACATGCTGATGAGGACACCACGAGTACATCTACACTAGCAGCACCTTCTCCTACTCCAGCGTCGGCAGCACCTTCTTCAGCGCCACCTTCTGGGCCAATTACTCAGGCCCGTGCAAGAGAGTTCAACTTCGTCATGATGGCGAAGAATGAAGGCCCAGAAGACTGAAGGCTGGCCCAAAAGGAGGCCTTGCGCGTTGGCGCCTAGGACTGGCCCAAGAGGGCGCCTAGGGTTGCACCCCCGCACCCACGACGCTAGGGGTGGCGCCCCCTTTGCTGGCCGCCCCCCCTAGGGGCTGCGCCCCCTTTATTAGTCAGAGTCATGTATCTTTTACAACTCAAGTTTGTTTTACAAGTTAGCTTTAGCTACAACCGAACAGCCGCATAGTGCTGCCTTCGTGTATTGCAGACTCCACCTTCGAGTGATAGTAAGATTGCTCGCCTCTTTTTCTTGTTCGTTCTTCGATTGCGTGCAGGAAACGATCTTCGTTATCAGGCTGACTTTTCACCGGCAAGGTTGGTAACCATCGGGAGTTGGTTCAGCGATTGCATTGGCGCTTCGAGCTCGCTCGTCGTAGTCGGATCGTGAGGGGCAACTTCCACCAAATCGGATTTATCTCCACTCACCGAAAGATCGGGCACTCCGCCTCTATCAAGTGGTATCAGTTTTATAGGTTGATCGGTGAGTTTATCGAGTGTTTTTATTTCCTACAGTCCACAAAAACCAAACAAAAATTTATTTTTAGGTTAGATCCTTGTCCTAGCAACCCTTTTAGCCTCGCACTTTCATTCAATAACTTGCTATGTTGAGTTTGCTTATAATCATGCAACACATTCCTCTACAAAGATGTGCTCTTTTCAGATTGTGTATGGTTACATCCCTCGGGCTCCTATTGATTTGTTTTCATTTGATACTGAAGACGCCCCACACTTAGATGTTGTTGCACATGTTGAACAAATGGTTAACCTGCATGAACAAACTCACCAAAACATTGCTGCTGCTAATGCTAAATATCAGGTTGCTGGTAGTAAAGGTAGAAAACATGTTACTTTTGAACCTAGTGATATGGTTTGGTTGCATTTGAGAAAGGATCGTTTTCCTACTTCGCACCATTCTAAATTAGTGCCTCGTGCTGCTGGTCCTTTTAAAGTGCTAACCAAGATTAATGATAATACTTATATCCTTGACCTGCCTGCGGAGTTTGGTGTTTCCACTAGTTTTAATGTTGCAGATTTGAAGCCATATCTGGGTGAGGATGAGGAGTTGCCGTCGAGGATGACTTCAGTTCAAGAAGGGGAGGATGATGAGGACACCACGAGTACATCTACACCAGCAGCACCTTCTCCTACTCCAGCGCCGGCAGCACCTTCTTCAGTGCCACCTTCTGGGCCAATTACTCGGGCCCGTGCAAGAGAGTTCAACTTCGTCATGATGCTGAAGAATGAAGGCCCAGAAGACTGAAGGCTGGCCCAAAAGGAGGCCTTGTGCGTGGGCGCCTAGGACTGGCCCAAGAGGGCGCCTAGGGTTGCACCCCCACACCCACGACGCTAGGGGCGGTGCCCCCTTTGCTGGCCGCCCCCCTAGGGGCTGCGCCCCCTTTATTAGTCAGAGTCCTGTATCTTTTACAACTCGAGTTTTTTTTACAAGTTAGCTTTAGCTACAACCAAACAGCCGCATAGCGCTGCCTTCGTGTATTGCAGACTCCACCTTCGAGTGATAGTAAGATTGCTCGCCTCTTTTTTTTTGTTCGCTCTTCGATTGCGTGCAGGAAACGATCTTCGTGATCAGGCTGACTTTGTACCGGCAAGGTTGGTAACCATCGGGAGTTGGTTCAGCGATTGCATTGGCGCTTCGAGCTCGCTCGTCGTAGTCGGATCGTGAGGGTCAACTTCCACCAAATCGGATTTATCTCCACTCACCGAAAGATCGGGCACTCCGCCTTTATCACATGCTTTGTGAGGTGTTTTGTGCAAGCATAGACTTAGAGTTGATTGTATACAAGGTGTGCCAACCTTGTGAGGTGATTCTAGATTGAATTAAGGTGTACAATGTGTTGTCGAAGCCTTGGGGCCTTAGTGGCTCTTTGGAAAGTTTTTGACCATCCAGCTTGGTGTGGAGTGGCGTTGACGACCGTGTACGGGGGACGTGGAGACCCATCCCTTGGTGGATAAGCTAGCGGAGATGGCATCAAGGGACCAAGGGATCTTGGCGAGTGCCTTCGTGACCAAGCCTCTATGGCAAGTCAAATTGCTCCTTGGGAGAGACTTGGTGAATAGGAAGCAATACTCTTGTGGGAGTGCCTACCGATACCACAGGATAAATCTTGTGTCAAAAGTTTGTTTCCTCTCATCCCTCTTTACATCTCTGTATTTCATAATCGCAATCCTTGTTTGCCTTTACTTTTATAGAGTAATATCTTAATAGGATTGGCTATAGGTTGCAAATTTTTTTTGGAATGAGGGTTCCACACGAGATCAACCATACATTGGACATCCACATAGAAATTATGTAGTTTATGTTTATGCAAAGTAGTGGAAGCCATATGTTTAAATTTTAAGTTGTCTTGTTCATCCACTACCCCTCTTAGACTACAAGCATCAATTCCTTTCTGAGTCTATTATTGCTTCTTCATCTATTGTTGGCAAACATATTAAAAGCAACAAACTCCAATAATTTTGTTGTTGAACCTCACGCTGTAGTAGGGACTAGCACCACAACCAACATGCTCCTCTGATAATTAAGTACCTACCATTCCACCTATTCTCTCCATCCAAAAAAATATGTTGTTTTAGGATTCAAATTTGTCTGAAAACATGTCGTTTTACTTAATTTAGTATGTGTGCATTGCATGTTGGCATGCAAAAGTCCATTAGCACCAAATATGGCTCATAAATAGGGGCAATCAAGGTCATTTTCCACCTCAATAATCTATCCTAAAATTTCAGAAAGGAAATGTATTTTGGGACGGAGGGAATATTCTTTATTATTTATGTAATAGGGAATTTATTTCTTTTGATCGTCGGTGTCTAAAATTTTGATTAACCTTTTGAGTATCTAAATCTTTATACTCCTAAAAAATTTAAGATTATGAGAAAAAACCGGTACGTCATTTTCCTCTCCGCCCACACGTCCACCTTCCGCTCTCCCCTCTCAATTTTGTGCGTCAGATTACGCCCCTCCCCCTCATCTGCGCATCCACAATGTCCCCCAAGGTTGTCGCGGGTCTGCCGTGGGAGTCCACCGAAACTTAATTCTCCTCAGCCACTGTTGTCTTCCTCCTCCAATCCAAAACCTCCTCACCCCTCACATCCGCCGTCCTCCTCCTGCAATGTCTCGGCGCCACCGTCGCCTCTTGCAAGACCTCTCGAGCCCACTTCGTCATCTCCAACTTGCTCCTTCTGCGCCTTCGACGTCATCGCCTCCTTCAAGACCTCCTGAGACCACGACGCGGGTTGGGTCTCGCACATCATCTTCTCTGCCGCCGCCTACATCGATCGCCGCCATTCATCAAGCCATCACCTCCACCATAAGCCACTCCATCAGATCAACCACAGTTAGGAGTCGCAGCAACATCCTCCTCGGACATGGTACGGTGGCCTCCTCCGATCTCCGATCCAGCAGCCACCACAATACCGTCATCTCCTCCGTCTTCGATCCCAGGCTGGGGACGTCGTCGCCTCCAATCCCCACCCCAATCACGCAAACCCGCCACCATAGTCTACATCGTCTCCTGTCCTGGATCCTTTAGTGCTGACATCTTGACAAAATATCAATCTACTAGGAAAGTGCCAGTGTGTTGCCATGGGTAGTAACAAAATTTATAGTGCAATGCATAAAAGAATCAGCAAGATAGTAACATTGTAAGAGGAAGTACTACCATATCACACAAAATAGTTAATCCAGTGCAAACAGGTAGTTCCTTCAATTATTCCACTACTGTGTTTCTATCATAACAAGCCTGACCAGCCAAGTTACAAGATCAAACGTAGTATAACATGGTACACACAAATCTTTATATTACTATGGAAATGTTGTGCTGATTCGCATCACTAAAGCTCTCAATTTAGCATCAGGATGATCCATGAAAAACAAGGCTATCATATGGATATCCACCTAAAACAGGATATGGCACTGATTAAAGTAGTAACAAGCAAATTGCCATTGTTCACACACAAAAGTTCAGCCAAATATGGTACAGAAAATAGATGCATTGTTGATAGTAATTGCTGTGAGCAGAAAATATTCATAGATAATATATCATTTTCATAAGCCCTACAACAACATATATTACAATCATTACATGTCCATTTACCCTACCAGCCTCATATAAAGCCCCAACATCAAGCACACAACACACAGATATAACCTCATGTAGCTAAATCACAGTCATGGACTTCAGGCACTGTCTGATCTGTGAAATAATGGGGAAATAATTAGTACATAGTATGGCACAAAGTAATACAGAAAGAGTAAACTGGCAAAAATAATTACTCTAAACCCTAAACCATATACCCAAAGAGTAAACTGGCAGAAATAATGGGCAACTAAGTACACAAGCAGACTTCACATGCACCTTGGTCAACTTAAAATACTACAAGAGCTAAGAGTTCATCCATGGCTCCATGCATCATCAAAATTAAAGGCCCACTAACACCATTACACTTTCAACCGCTAGTTACTTCATTAGTGTATGAATGCTGATCCTAATTAAGTTGATATTTGCAAACACAGTGGCAGAGTAGAAACACTAGCAGGTTACCTGCTAAGTAGTATACAGTGAGAAAGAAATTACTCATAAACAATAGGAAGCAAGTACTAAGCATAGAGTATCTATCCATTCAGTCACAGTACAACTATCTATAATCTATCCATTCAGTTATAGAACAATGGTAGAAACAATCATTGGCATCCTCGACGAGACAAGGAACTGAGGTTCGTAGTGTCAAGATTTGTTATAACAGGCAGGCTCTGTTCCTCAAATCAGAAAAGAAATAGGGTGTCTGAATCAAATTATTATTTAATGCTAGTTCAATGCGTTAGCAATAATTACTTATACTTGGACGGGATAGACATTACCTAAATGGCAAGCATTTCTCTGCGCTTCCTTTCCTTCAATAGAGATTGCCAGGAGCGGACACGCAAAGTAGCACCTAGCACGACCCTCTTGGTAGCAGACTCGTTGGATCCAATGCTCCTCAAGGGAGTATCACCTCCCCTCCTACTCCCCACACCATACGCACAGGCCGCCACGAGCAACCTCACAACTAGACTCACAAGCTAGCAGATCGAGGGTGCTACCGCCGCCAGGCCCTCACGCTGATTCAGATTCATCGCACCCACCCGGCCCCCGCGCTGAAAGAGAGCGGCAGCGCAGCAGCTGGCACTCGTGCCATTTTAGGTCGGCAGCGCCACACCTGGCTGTCATGCCGGCGGGGAGGCCGATGGGGCGGCGGCTGCCTGCCCTACCATGTGAGAGCGAGATGTGAGTAGAGAGAACAGAGAGGTTGGTATAAAATGGCCTAGGGTTCGGAGTGGGAGGCTGATGCTAGATCTTTTATTCACTGCGGGTTGGATCTTGATCGTTGATCTTGATTGGATGGTTCAGATCGAGCACAAGTCAAGTTGGGCCTTCGGATTTCAAGGTTTGGGCCGTGTTGAGGTTGGTCCAGGCCCGTTTTGCTTAATGTTTTTCGTTTGTATTATCAGAATAAAGTTAATAGTTATATGATTATTTGATGAATTGCTTATTACAAACATTAAAATAATACTAACTATCCATAATTAATATTGGAGAATATATAAAGTTTGATTTTAGCCTTCCAAATTTGGTGACAAAATTATTAATTTAACTTAAAAAGCACGCCACTCTTCTTAAGTGTCATATAGTTTATGCAAGACCAAGTCTAAGTGCCAAGTATGTTTAAGTGTGAACCTATAACATTTATATACGTTAAAGTTAACAAGTGAAATTTCACATATATTTGAAAACCAATTGTCATGCGAAAAAGTCGTTTTTCTATTTTTTTAAAACCTCAAAACACTCTTGTGAAGTAACTTGAAAAAATATTATCTTACATACCCTCAAAACATTTTTCACATGTAAAATACAACATATAAGTTGTATGTTAGAAGTTTAAATATTTTTGGAACAGATTTGCTTTTTTCTACCATTTAAATGAATTTCTGCAGATTTATTGGAAATAATTAAATTTCGAACTACATGTATGTCAAGTAATATTTAAAAATTTCCTCAAAAATTATATTTAGGCTACTATCTTACATGATAGCCCATGTCTTGGATATTGACGAAAACTTCAATTGACTTATAGGGAAAACTCAAACTTCTACTAGTCACCTCATAATAAAATAATGATAGTAATACCTAAAACTTCTCCAAAACTTATGTAAATTGGCACAAAATCATTTTATGGATGTAAAAGCTTGACAAAAAAGTTTCGTAAGATTTTTTTAAAATTGGAGTATACATTGTTCATAAACTAGATAGTTCCGTCACATTGTTTCATACAACTCAACTTAAACTTCAAAGTTTATACACACTCAAGTACCTTCTTACCCCATGGACACCTCAAATTTGTATGCATCCTTACATTTAACTCTACTATTAGTATTTGGAGATTTAGATTTCTAATTGTCATGCGAAAAAGTCACTTTTCTATTTTTTAAAAACCTAATCAAGACACTCTTGTGAAGTAACTTGAAAACATATTACCTTACATACCCTCAAAACATTTTTCTATTGTAGAATATAACATATAAGTTGTCACCTAGGAGTTTCAACAATTGTCAAGTAGATTTGCTACTTTCTATCATTTAAATGAATTTCTCCATGTTTACTGAAAATAATTCCAAGTTGAACTGTGTGCACCTCTAATAAGATTCAAAAATTGAAAAAATATATATATTTAGGCTCCTATGCTCCATTCTAACCCATGTCTTGAAGAGTGATGAAAAATCTAATTGTCTTCTAGGGGTAATTCAAACTTTTATGTCGAAATTACGTCATAGTAAATAGAATAATATCCAAATTTGGACAAAAAAATTTAAAAATTGGTGTGGAGACAAATTTTAGGCTCACAAGTATACGATAAAAAATTAAAATGATTTTGATAAAGTGACACTATACATTATTCATGAATGGACAATTATAAGTAAATTTAAATAACATAGTATACCACATGAGAGGAGGTGGCCTGGTGGTAGAAATGCTTTTACTCCTTCCTTGGCGTGTGGGGTTTGAACCCATATTTGGCCACTTTTTTTCATTTTTTCTTTAATTTTGAGGGTGGCTGCTGTGTGGCTGTGGCTTGGTGCGGCCGGCTGGGCTGCGAAAGCTGCGTGGCGTGGGAGGTTGTGGTCGGCCGGGGCTATGGCGCGGGAGGCTGGAGGGCGGCTGCGGCCGGCCGGGGCTGTGGCTCGGCCGCTGCGTGGCACGGTCGATCGGGGCTCGGCCAACCGCGGCCGCAGTTGGCGGTGGAAAAACGAAGTACATAAGTGTTGAATGCAAAGGAAAAACACAAATTTGTATGTGGTGTAGTGGTAAGGGTTGTTTAGTTGAGGCAAGAGGTGCATGGTTCGAAGCTTGGCCCCTTCAATTTTTTTTGTTTTCTCTATTTTTTCATACATTGCTCTATTTTTTTCCTAAGTTTTTTAATTATTGATCATGATGATCTATATTTCTTTACGTTTCATAAAAGTTTTTTTTAATTTATTTGTGGCAACAAACACATATCTATCGCAACGAATTGTTTTCTGGATGCAATAGGCACATGAGCTATCGCAACAAAGGTTAAGTTTTAAACAACATTATTTCATCGTGGCCACAAGCACGCATAATCATAACCAACTAAATATTCGTGGCAACAAACACACATCAAATGCAACGAATGGTTTTCTGGATGCAACACGCACATGAGATATCACAACAAAGGTTAAATTGTAGACAACATTATTTCATCATGGCCACAAGCATGCCTATTCGCAACCAAATAACTATTTGTGGCAACAAAGAAACATCTATCGCAGCACTAAATCGATACTATCGCAATGCACAATTAGTTGTGACAATAGGTACCCATAAAGGCAACCACCTTTTTCACCGTGGCATTAACACCAACCTATTGCAAGGAATGTTTCAACAGACGCAACCCACATTTTTGGTGGCCATAAGATCCAGATATCACAACCCATTAATACGTTGGTTGCTATAAAACCAAATATTGCAACCGAATGTGTGGTGTAGCGAAAAAAATGGTGCTCTAAGGGTCAATTCCTAGTAGTGGGATGCTCTTTAGTTGCCTATTTGATGTTTCCGCTTGTCCATTGGTTTGTGGATGATATGTCATAGCCACTCTATGCTCAATTCCCAACTTGGACAAGCACTTTTTAAAGCTATTCCCGGTGAAATGAGTCGCTCCATCGCTTATCAAGATTCTTGGAACACCATAGCGAGGGAAAATAATATTCTTAACCATTATTATGGACTCCTCCGTCAAAGCTTTACGACAAGGGATTGCCTCTACCCACTTGGACACATAATCGACCAACAGAAGTATATGCTCATACCCATGTGAGTTTTTAAAGGGCCCCATAAAATCGATTCCCCAAACATCAAATAAATCAATTTGCAAATTATAATTCAATGGCATGGCATTCCTCTGAGATATGTTGCTGGTTCCTTGGCATTCAGGGCAAGAGGCAGCAAACCTTTTAATGTCTTCATGCATGCCCGGCTAATAAAATCTGCTGGCCCACACCTTTGCTTGAGTCCGGAAATGCCCATAATGTCCTCCATATTCCGCCGAGTGACACTTCCTCAATATCTCTTTCCTTTCTTCTCTCGGTACACATCTTTTCAAAACTCCATCGGCTCCAAGTCTAAAAAGGTAAGGTGAATCCCAAAAATATTTTCAGCTTTCAGAGATTATTCTTGTCTAGGTGATCGAGTGGAATATTTCGAATCGCCCGAATGATGTCGATCATCCAGCTATCTTTGTTGATTATCTGATAAAGGTGGTTGTCCCTAATCTTTTCTTCAGTGGGCTCTTTGTCATCTTGTTCACGATTCATTCTTGACAAATGATCGGCCACAACATTCTCCGACCCATTTTTATCTCGGATCTCGACATGAAACTCTTGTAAAAGGAGGATCCATCGAATCAACCTTAGCTTGGCATCCTTCTTAGACAAGAGGTACTTAATTGCTGCGTGATTAGTGTAAACAATCACCTTGGAGTCAAACACCACCGCTAGCAACTCCTTTTGCGTTGTCGCATAATTTAATTGAGCTCCATTAAGAGTTTTACTAGCATAGTATATAGCATGTACCTTGCCTTCTTTTCGTTGTCCCAAAACCGCACCTACGGCATAGTCACTTCTGTCGCACATAATATCGAATGGTTGACTCCAATCCGGCGGTTGGATGATTGGTGCACTCACGAGAGCCTTCTTCAATGTTCGGAACGCTGCTAGGCACTTTTCATCATTGTCGAATGCCACATCCTTTTGAAGAAGCTGAGTTAATGGCTTGGTGATCTTTGAGAAATCCTTGATGAATCTTCTATAAAATCCGGCATGGCCCAAAAAGCTTCTTAAAGACTTCATATCCGTAGGTGGTGGGAGTTGCTCGACCGTCTCCACTTTAGCTTTGTCCACCTCGATGCCTTTCTCGGATATAACATGTCCCAAGACTATTCCTTGCTTCACCATAAAGTGGCACGGTGGACAAATGCCATCTAGACAACAAAAACAAAAACAAAACAAAAGGGGTTTTCTAGGAAACAAGGGTTAGATGTTAGTAATCAATAAAATTAACACAAAATTAAACGTAGCAAATTGGCTTGCTCCCCGGCGCTAGAAAAAGGGCTTGTTGACAGTTCAAAAATGCGTCAAGGTTCACCGCAAGCGCACAGATCGGTGTAGCCTTTTTCACCTAGAGGAGATCCCAAAGGTTCTTGTCAATCCACGAAGCAAGAGAATTGCTAGCATTCGATCTAGTACTAATCTAGTCGACTTAGTAAACCTTTAAACTAGAGATTAATCTTAAAGCAAACTAAAAGGTGCACAAGGTGTGAAGGACACTTGCCCATAGGGTCTATGGATACTTGAACATGCAACCTCCAAGCGAGACAAACCAATGTAATCTATCGGAGGGTGTGACCATGGCTTCACCCTTTCCCTTCTCTCGTACTGTCACTACGCGAAGGTAATCATGGCAAAACTACGAATGATCACGGTATGTTGAAGGGATCTATGAGAGTAGTGAGATCTATACACCCGAAAAGCACAGTAGCTAGCCCTAATCATCAAAGAACCATCAACACAAAAGCAATAGATTGAAACCACAAAAGAGTCGGCGATTACATGACAAGATCCTTTACAATCCCATGGACAAATGGGAGGTTACCCCATCAAGACACAAAGCATGGCGTCATTGATCTTGGTAGACGCTTCCGATGGTGTCGTCCTTCAACTCTGGGGGCGTCATGGCAAGGCCTCGACGTCCTCCTCTGCTTGTGGTTGCCTCCTTGGACTAGATGAATATTTCTCCCAAGTGCTCTCCCGGTCCAACCTCTTTATTGTTAAATAAATGATGTGGTCGACCTCGGAGGCTTTTATCTCTGGCCATTCCGAACGACGGCGCCAGCAACAACTTAGGGTTGAAGCATCTTCACGCTCAAGAAACAGGAGGCCGAACCGACGCTAGAAGGGAGTGGGCTGGCCGGCCTGGGCCCACCTCGGCCCGGTTCGGTCGCCCCTTTCTCCCTGTGCCTCATTTTGTCTTTTTGGATATTTGCCCCATTATTTGTGTCTTTTTGGCGTCATCATCCCCACAATCAAGATAGGGGATCTTCTCGTATGAAATCCAATCTTTACGTCTTGTGATGAGGACACCACGAGTACATCTACACCAGCAACACCTTCTCCTACTCCAACGCCGGCAACACCTTCTTCAACGCCACCTTCTGGGCCAATTTCTCGGGCCCGTGCAAGAGAGTTCAACTTCGTCATGATGCTGAGGAATGAAGGCCTAGAAGACTGAAGGCTGGCCCAACAGGAGGCCTTGTGCGTGGGCGCCTAGGACTGGCCCAAGAGGGCGCCTAGGGTTGCACCCCCGCACCCACGACGCTAGGGGCGGCGCCCCCTTTGCTGGCCGCGCCTCCGCTAGGGGCTGCGCCCCCTTTTCCCTTTATTAGTCAGAGTCCTGTATCGTTTACAACTTGAGTTTTGTTTTACATCTAGCTTTAGCTACACCAGACCACGCACAAAGTGCTGTCCTCTGTGATTCAGAACTCCACATTTGAGTGATAATTAAGATTGCTCGCCTCAGATTCTTGTTCGTTCTTTGATTGTGTACAGGAATCGATCTTCGTGATCAGGCTAATCTTGCGCCAGCAAGGTTGGTAACCATCGGGAGTTGGTTCAGTGATTGCATTGGCGCTTCGAGTCTCGCTCGTCGTAGTCGGATCGTGAGGGTCGCCTCCCACCAGATCGAAGTTATCTCCACTCACCGAAAGATCGAGCACTCCGCCTCTATCAAGTGGTATCAACTTTCCAGGTTGATCGGTGAGTTTATCGAGTGTTTTTATTTCCTACAGCCCACAAAAACCAAACAAAAATTTGTTTTTAGGTTCGATCCTTGTCCCAACAACCCTTTTAGCCTCGCACTTTCATTCAATAACTTGCTTTGTTGAGTTTGCATGCTTTGTTCATTCAATCGTTGCTGGTTACTTGTGTTTCTAACCCTAGTTCTTCTCCGCTGCCCTGTCCACCACACCACTCGCCCCCCACGCACCGCCGCAGGACTCCCCCCATCGCAAACACCCCCTTCCCTAGCACCTCGGTCTCTGACTCGGGCGGCACGTCGTGACCCCCCTCGCTTACCTTCCGCGTTTCTCCCTCCCTGTGTTGTAATGTAAAAAAAAGGAAAAGTTATCAAAAAAAAGGAAAGAAAAAAGGAAAGAAAAAAGAAAGAAAGAGTCCAAACGGGAGAAGGAAGAGGACTCGTTTCGGTGTTCCTGCACGCGCCGTGCCCCCCTGGATCGCATGATCTCGCAGCTCCACCGTGTACACCATGCACGCCTTCCCCCCTCTTCCCCCACGCCTTACCAGCTTCTCTTCCTCTCTTTCTCTGTGCCATATTCTGAGGTTGGCCTTACTCTAGAGAGAGAGAGAGTGTGTGTGTGTGTGTCGCAACTTTCTGTTTGAGATCCTCTGTGTTCATATTATCATTTTTTGAGGACTCCGCAAAAAAAACAGAAGCAAAAAAAACAGCAAATTGATGCACCCTCTTCATCTTCCTTGCTGTTCTTTCGGTTTCACTTGTAACCAGCAGCTATTGTGACGTGTTTAGCACTCTTATTCAACTTTGCATTATTGTTTGCTTGTGCTAATCCTTGATTTGAGTGTAGCCTACCCAGAACTCCACATATTTCTACGACGAGCAGATTTTGTTTCTCCAGGCAATCGCTCTAATCTTTCGCGAGTTCCACCAGTTGGTTGCAGGTCGCCCCTGTGTGCGTGGTAAGAACGGATAAGAATTTGATAACAGCACTAGTGTAAGCACCTTTGTGAGCTATCCCACCCTATTTTTGTCATCGTTTTGTTTTTGTGTTTGCGCTAACCATGGCAGATGACGCACAAATACGTGTTGTCCTCTGTGATTCAGAACTCCACCTTCGAGTGATAATTAAGATTGCTCGCCTCAGATTCTTGTTCATTCTTCGATTGCGTACAGGAATCGATCTTCGTGATCGATCTTGCACCAGCAAGGTTGGTAACCATCAGGAGTTGGTTCATCGATTGCACTGGTGCTTCGTGTCTCGCTCGTCGTAGTCGGATCGTGAGGGTCGCCTCCCACCAGATCGAAGTTATCTCCACTCACCAAAAGATCGGGCACTCCGCTTCTATCAAGTGGTATCAGAGCTCCAGGTTGATCGGTGAGTTTATCGAGTGTTTTTATCTTCCCTTTCGATTTGTGCTTTCGTATTATACTCGTGATTTGCTTAATAAGATGCAACGTTTTCAGCAAGGTTCTCAATCTGTTGAGGACTATTACCAAGAGTTACAAAAAGGTATGAATCGTTGTGGGATATTGGAGACCAACGACGCTGCTATGGCACGTTTTCGTGGTGGCTTAAACCGCGAAATCCATGACATACTTGATTATAAGGAATATCATGATATGACTTAATTATTTGAATATGCTTGCAAAGCTGAACGTGAAGTGCAGGGGCGATGCTCGAAGACATATTCTAACCCTTTTGCAGGAAGGAGCTCGTCATCCACACCTGCACCTGCGCCATCCACGCCCACCACTACACCGCACGAGAAGACGGCCACACCGGCAGGCGCTGCCCCACCCACAGGCGCTGCCCCTTCCCCAGGCTGTACACAGGATATTCAGTGTCATCGCTGCAATGGATTTGTCCACGTGTTTCGGGACTGCCCGAACAAGCGCACTTTGCTCATTCGTGACGATGGTGAGTACTCTTCATCTACTGATTCTGAAGAAATTAAACATGCATTGTTTGCCACTGACCATGCAGCTAAGGAGGAGGTACATGTCACCCCGGGTGACTCCGACAGGTATGAAAGTCTAGTTGCGCAGCGTGTTCTTAGTGCCCAGGTCGCCCTGCCCGAGAAGAATCAGCGACACACTTTGTTCCATACAAAAGGAGTTGTGCAGGAGCGGCCGATTCGCATCATCATCGACAGTGGTAGCTGCAACAATCTGGCGAGTACCATGCTAGTAGAAAAATTGTCGTTACCCACTCATAAGCATCCGAACCCATATTACATTCAATTGCTTAATGGTGGCGGTAAAATAAAAATCGCTCGTTACGTGCGTGTTCCTTTCTCCATGGGTGCCTATTCTGATTTTGTCGATTGTGATGTTGTTCCCATGGAAGCATGCTCTTTATTACTTGGTCGACCTTGGCAATGTGATATTGATAGCTTACATCATGGTCGTTCAAATCATTATTCATTCATGTTTAAGGGTCAGAAAATAATCATACATCCGATGACACCTGAACAAATTGTTAAAGATGATCTTGCTCAAGCTGCTAAAACTGCTAAACAACTTGATCTATCGCCATCTGTTAATACTGAAATCAAGTTGAATGCCCCTGTTTTACTCGCTACACGTGCTGATTTTGCTGATCTACGCGCTGTTGATTTGCCATGCTTTGCACTTGTTTGCTCTAGTGTGCTCGTTTCACTTGATGATGCACCATCTTTGGATATTCCCCCTGCGGTCGCTAACATTTTGCAGGAGTACGCTGATGTGTTTCCTAAAGACTTGCCACCGGGTCTCCCACCGCTTCGTGGCATTGAGCACCAGATCGATCTCATTCCAGGCGCACAGCTTCCAAACCGCGCACCATACCATACCAATCCGGATGAGACGAAGGAGATTCAGCGCCAGGTGCAGGAATTGCTTGATAAGGGTTACATTCGTGAGTCTCTTAGCCCTTGTTCAGTTCCTGTATTACTTGTTCCAAAGAAAGATGGGTCATGGCGTATGTGTGTAGATTGTCGTGCTATTAATAACATCACCATTCGTTATCGACACCCTATACCACGCCTTGATGATATGCTAGATTAGCTTAGTGGTGCCATTATTTTCACTAAAATTGATTTGCGTAGTGTCTACCATCAGATTCGAATGAAATTGGGTGATGAATGGAAAACGGCTTTTAAAACGAAATTTGGTTTATATGAATGGTTGGTTATGCCATTTGGATCGACTAATGCTCCCAGCACTTTTATGCGATTGATGAATGAAGTTTTGAAGCCTTTCATAGGATTGTTTGTGGTTGTCTATTTTGATGATATCCTTATTTACAGCAAATCTATGGAAGACCATTTGGAACATTTGAGTGCTGTTTTTGATGCATTGCGTGCTGCCCACTTATTTGCTAATATGGATAAATGCATCTTTTGCACACAACGTGTCTCGTTTCTTGGTTATGTTGTTACTACACAGGGCATTGAGGTCGATAGCAGCAAGATTGCTGCCATTCAGGAGTGTCCTACACCGACGACGGTCACACAGATTCACAGTTTTCTTGGACTTGCAGGTTTCTACCGCAGGTTTGTTCGTGATTTTAGCTCTATTGCAACGCCTCTACATGAGCTTACAAAGAAAGATGTGCCATTCGCTTGGAGTGATTCGCAGGAGGTAGCATTCTGCACTTTGAAAGATAAGTTAACCCATGCTCCCCTTTTGCAATTGCCTGATTTTAATAAAGTGTTTGAGCCTGAATGTGATGCTAGCGGTATTGGGCTAGCTGCTGTTTTGTTACAAGAAGGAAAACCAGTTGCTTATTTTAGAAAGAAATTAAGCGGTGCTAGTCTAAAATATTCTACTTATGATAAGGAGCTTTATGCTTTAGTGCGCACTTTGCATACATGGCAGCACTATCTTTGGCATCGCGAGTTCATAATTCATTCTGATCATGAGGCTTTGAATCACATTCGTACCCAAACAAATCTGAACTGTCGTCATGCTAAATGGGTAGAATTCATTGAGTCCTTTACTTACGTAATTAAACACAAGAATAGGAAGGACAATGTTATTGCTGATGCTTTGTCTTGTCTCTATACCATGTTGTCACAGTTAGATTTTAAAATCTTTGGATTGCAAACTATGAACGATCAATATGTAGACGATTCTGATTTTAAAGATGCTTTTGCCCATTGTATTAATGGCAAACCATGGGGCAAATTTCACATACAGGACGGGTTCCTATTTCGCGCTAACAAGCTGTGTATTCCAGCTAGCTCGGTTCGTCTTTTGCTGTTACAGGAAGCGCATGGAGGCGGTCTCATGGGACACTTTGGCGTCTACAAGACGCATGAGGTGCTGGCTACCGACTTCTTTTGGCCCCGGATGCGCGCTGATATTGAGCGCCTAGTTGCACACTGCACTACTTGTCAGAAAGCTAAGTCACGGTTGAACAACCATGGTTTGTATATGCCTTTGCCTGTTCCTACTTCCCCTTGGCTTGATATTTCTATGGACTTTGTTTTGGGATTGCTTAGAACTAAGAAGGGGAGGGATAGCATTTTTGTGGTTGTTGATCGATTCTCCAAAATGGCTCATTTCATACCTTGTCATAAGACTGATGATGCTAGCAATGTTGCTGAATTGTTCTTTAGAGAGATTATTCGTTTACATGGTATTCCAAATACAATAGTCTCTGATCGTGATGCTAAGTTTCTCAGTCATTTTTGGAGATCTCTGTGGAATAAATTGGGAACTAAATTGCTATTTAGCACAACTTGTCTCCCTCAGACTGATGGACAAACTGAGGTGGTTAATCGAACTTTGTCCACCATGCTTAGGGCTGTTTTAGATAAAAATTTGAAACGTTGGGAGGATTGCTTGCCTCATGTTGAGTTTGCTTATAATCATGCAACGCATTCCTCTACAAAGATGTGCCCTTTTCAGATTGTGTATGGTTACATCCCTCGGGCGCCTATTGATTTGTTTTCATTTGATGCTGAAGACGCCCCACACTTAGATGTTGTTGCACATGTTGAACAAATGGTTAACCAACAGGAACAAACTCACCAAAACATTGCTGCTGCTAATGCAAAATATCAGGTTGCTGGTAGTAAAGGTAGAAAACATGTTACTTTTGAACCTGGTGATATTGTTTGGTTGCATTTGAGAAAGGATCGTTTTCCTACTTTGCGCCGTTCTAAATTAATGCCTCGTGCTGCTGGTCCTTTTAAGGTGCTAACCAAGATTAATGATAATGCTTATATCCTTGACCTGCCTGCGAAGTTTGGTGTTTCTACTAGTTTTAATGTTGCAGATTTGAAGCCATATCTGGGTGAGGATGAGGAGTTGCCGTCGAGGACGACTTCAGTTCAAGAAGGGGGGATGATGAGGACACCACGAGTACATCTACACTAGCAGCACCTTCTCCTACTCCAACGCCGGTAGCACCTTCTTCAGCGCCACCTTCTGGGCCAATTACTCGGGCCCGTGCAAGAGAATTCAACTTCGTCATGATGCTGAAGAATGAAGGCCCAGAAGACTGAAGGCTGGCCCAATAGGAGGCCTTGTGCGTGGTCGCCTAGGACTGGCCCAAAAGGGCGCCTAGGGTTGCAGCCCCACACCCATGACGCTAGGGGCGGTGCCCCCTTTGCTGGTCGTGCCTTCCCTAGGGGCTGCGCCCCCTTTTCCCTTTATTAGTCAGAGTCCTGTATCATTTACAACACGAGTTTTGTTTTACATCTAGCTTTAGCTACACCAGACCACGCACAAATACGTGTTGTCCTCTGTGATTCAGAACTCCACCTTCGAGTGATAATGAAGATTGCTCGCCTCAGATTCTTGTTTGTTCTTCGATTGCATACAGGAATAGATCTTCGTGATCAGGCTAATCTTGCGCCAGCAAGGTTGGTAACCATCGGGAGTTGGTTCAGCGATTGCATTGGTGCTTCGAGTCTCACTCGTCGTAGTCGGATCGTGACGGTCGCCTCCCACCAGATCGAAGTTGTCTCCACTCACCAAAAGATCAGGCACTACACCTTTATCATCTTGGTCCTCGGGGATGTTTCGTCGTAGCACCTTAGTCCTTGCCACCTTTGGGAGTGAATTTTCCTTGCACTTGAACACGAACGAAACTCCTCGTTTGCTCCTTTGAACTTGATGTGAATCTGTCCCTTTAGTCCATGTTTTCCTGCAAAAACACCACAATTACAAATGCGCATACAAAGTTGAACTTTTTATATCATTAGTGTGCCTAGTGGCGAGTTAGTTCCATAATGAAGCTTAAAACAAAGTGTAACGAGTATGTTTGGAGCACCAAAATTCACCGTCAACAGGGTCCTCCCCCAAGCTAGCTTCAGGCTCACTACTGCGCATAGGGATTGTACCCGATGTACGAGTAGAAAGCCCTCTGCTCCTCCATCTGCTGTTGCTGCCTCTGCTGGATGGTGTCGATCCTCTCACTAGCCTGTCGCTACGAGTCGTGAGTGGACTGGATGTGGGTGTTCAGCGACTCCACCACACCCATGACCTGGACGGTGAGCTCTCCCATCTGCTGCAAGAGAAATGCATCTCTAGCAGAAGCTGACGAGAACCGTCTAGCGGTCGATGAAGGGCCACCTCCTGAGCTGGTGCGGTTGTGGTCCAAGCACCACTAGCTGCGTCAGGCCAAGCCGAACTACTCGTCCCCTGTGACGGCATCTAGGCCCCTAATTTGTGTTTTGGTAATTAATGACAATCTTAGTGCACTAACAATTTCATTGAGCACATGAGTATAGGTTAGTCCCGGAGTTGAATTGAGTTTCATGGTGATCGTGGTGATGGTGTGATCAACTTCTACCATGGGAAGCTCAAGGCAAAGGTATAAGATAGGGTTTTTCATTTTACCGGTCATAAGGTGATTAGATGATGAACAATGACTGGGTTGATAGGCTAGATAGCCGTACTATCAAGTGGGATCAACTTCATTGGCTTGACACTTCTATAGTGCCACTTTGATTAATGACTTGCATGCTTTGCATTTAGATGAGTGACGTTTTCAAAAGTTGAAAGAAGCTTTGTTGAAAATCTTGAGAAAAATCAGTTTTCTATTGTGGGGCGGACAGTTCGTGCCCTTAGGGCGGATGGTCCGTGCGCTATTGAATTTGTTAAATATCTGTGGGTTTTTGAACGAAGTTTTTCGACAAAAATTGTTTTGGGGCGGACAGTCCGCGAGGCTCTCACGGACGGTCCGATATTCATCTTGATTCTAACAGAAAGGTTCTTGGCTCGGGTGGGCAGGCCGGACGGTCCGCGGGCACCCGGCGGACAGTGCGCGGTGAAGCACTGGACGGTCTGCGGTGCCCTGGTGGATAGTCCGCCTGGTCCAACGGCTAGTTCTGACAGCCTTTGACTTCGTATTTTTACCATTGGAATTCAAACTCGGACAATCCTTAGTGTTGTCGTAGACAGTCCACGAGGTACGCGTTTTGAGCTGTTTTGAACTTAACGGCTAGTTTCGTGGGAAGGGGGTATTTATACCCCATGCCCGAGGTGGGAGAGCCTCTCTTTGCACTTTGAAAGGTTCATACAACATCATTGAACTCTCCCTCTCCTCTCTCTCTCACTCACTTTGCTTAGAGCTTCCATTCTTTGTGAGATTGAGAGCATCTAGTGCATTGCATCAAGGTGTTGATATTTGTGGCACTAGGGAATCATCAAGCAAGTGTTTCGATTTGTCTCTCTTGGAGGTTGACGCCTCCTAGACGGCTTGGTGATTGGTGACTCTGTTGAAGCTCGCAAGAAGATTGTGCGTGGCTCCGAAGAAGATTGTTGTGAAAGGTCTTGTGCTCACCTCGCCAGAGTGGTGAAGAGCAACTCTAGTGGAATCGAGGTGAAGATGATAGAGGCGGAGTGCCCGATCTTTCGGTGAGTGGAGATAAATTCGATTTGGTGGTTGTTGACCCTCACGATCTGACTACGACGAGCGAGCTCGAAGCGCCAATGCAATCGTTGAACCAACTCCCGATGGTTACCAACCTTGCCGGTGCAAAGTCAGCCTGATCGCGAAGATCGTTTCCTGCACGCAATCGAAGAACGAACAAGAAAAAGAGGCAAGCAATCTTACTATCACTCAAAGGTGGAGTCTGCAATACACGAAGGCAGCGCTATGCGGCTGTTCGGTTGTAGCTAAAGCTAACTTGTAAAACAAACTCGAGTTCTAAATACGGCGGCTACTGAGTATATGAAGAGGGGCGTCCTAGGGTTGAGGGCGACCTAGGATGGGGCGCCCTCAACTTGGGCTTAAGGCCCAACAAACCGGCGACGCAGCACCTTGGCAGATTCTGGACGTCAACTTCTTTCGATGATTCCCGTTGACTCGGGACGAATTTGGGCTTCAAACCTGTGCCATTGGAAGCCTTATGAAATTCTGCTTCCAGCCATATACAGAACGTCCAAAACCGACTTCGTATGCGACCTGGGCGTCGTTTTTAGTGCGCAATGGTCCTGGACTCCGAACTGGGCTCGAACTTGAATTCTTTTGGGCCTCCACCTTGGGGACTCGAACCGGATTAACCTTGGACCTCCTTCTTGACTTGGAAAACCTTGCTGGACTCCGTCTTCTCCAATCCATGCACCACACATGGACATAAGCATTGTTGCCATGTCCGCATCATCCTCCCCTTCTTGACGAAAAGCCGTCCTCGGCGTCGATTGTACTGGAAACCAATCCTGCAAAGCACAAAGGAGAACGGGGTTGCGAAAACAAATGGAACTGAAATAATTGTGAAGAAGGACAAAACCTCGTTTCCAATTTGCTAGTGTGTCATCTTGTATGAAAAATTCAGCAAGCATGCAACCTTCGTAATCGGATGGCACACATTGTACTTCAACACCATCCTGCAAAAGATGAGTACCAAGAAACGACAATGCAGGAATAGATGGCAGGAACCAATGATGCTCCCCTTCTTGGGATTCAACCATTTTATTTAAAACAAAACTACTAAAGGAACATGTGAAAGTGTTTGTATGATGGTTTCCCTCTAATCGATCACAATCTTGCACAACAAAAGGAGAATTCATATTGCTACAAATGTAGACGCGATGTATCATATATTGTCCTTTGTCATTATATTTGCCAATAACATGATATTTGTTTCTAGAAAACCAAGGCAAATCAACATATCTCAAAAGTTTCTCTGTTAAACAATCTAGATTACACAAAATATCAAATTCGATGTAACCTAATGTGTGCAAAAAAAATAACAAGTGTAGCTCATCATGTTTACTAGCAATATGCATAACATGTTTATTTTCAGCACTAGCATGTAAAACTGAAGCATGGGCACATAATTCATCTTGGTCACAAGAAACATCAAGCAAGTCATCATGCGACAAAGATAATCAAGAGATGGTTTCACTATTAAGTGCTCAACTATAGCATGATTGGTGGAAAAATTCAGCACATTAACATAAGTCTCACCTTGCGTGAGTGTAGTACCATGGACATTACCTGTGTTCTCAGTAGGAGTATATGGTGCATTGTAAAATGATGGTTCAGAATTGGCACATGAGGATGTGAGCTCCTCATTTTCTTTCATGTCGCCCGTGTCCGCTTGCTTGTGGTGAGCATCCTGGTGCGGAATCGCCTTCGACTCAGCCCTCTCGTGGGATGTAGGTGTGGACGTGGATGGTGCAAGGGAAACGGACGCTGAACTGGGTGTCGAACCGCTGCCTGCAAAAGAGTTAGAACATGTCTTCGAGCGGCGTCCCTGCACTTCACGTTCAGCGTTGCGAGCATAATATGAAGGCACAAATCTACGTCACATAGCAGCTTTTAATTCAGCCCAAGTGGTGGGAGTGGTAATGGGATTTTTTTGTTCATAACGCCACCAATGTAAAGCAAGATCAGTAAAAGCACTAATAGCAGCTTTAACTTGAGAACTAGCAGGAAGATCATGGCATGAAAATTTCTGTTCGACCGCTAACTCCCAATCAAGATATGCAGCTGGATCATATTTGCCATTGTAAGGTGGAATTGTAAATGGAAGCTTAGCAAAAGAATCATAACCACCGTGGTTGCATGCACGACAGGCGCGTCCACTGAAGTCTCCAGCATCCATCTCCTTCTGTAAACTTGTGATCAACGTTTTCATTGCATCGAGGTGTGACACAATGGTGTCGAGCTTGCTCTTAGTGGCCTGCGGGTGTTCGTCCTTCTTGTCTATGTCTTCTGCCATGGTTAGCCTAAACACAAAACAAAACGAGACCAAAAACAGGGGTGGAACGGCTCACAAGGCTCTCAAACTAATGCTGTTATCAAATTCTTATATGTTCTTACCACGCAAACAGGGGCAACCTGCAACCAACCGGTGGAACTCACGAAAGATTGGAAGAGCGATTGCCTGGAGAAACAAAAATCTGCTCGTCGTAGAAATATGTGGAGTTCTGGGTAGGCTGCACTCAAATCAAGGATTAGCACAAGCAAACAATAATGCAAAGTTGAATAAGAGTGCTAAACACGTCACAAAAGCTGCTGGTTACAAGTGAAATTGAAAGAGGGTGCAGCAATTTGCTGTTTTATTTTTTTGCTTCTTTTTTTTGCGGAGTCCTCAAAAACTGAGAATATGAACACAGAGGATCTCAAACAGCAAGTTGCGACACACACTTTTTCAGAATATGGCTCAGAGAAAGAGAGGAAGAGAAACTGGTAAGGCGTGGGGGAAGAGGAGGGGAAGGCGTGCGAACGGCAGACGGTGCAGCGCGTGAGCCCACGGTGAGGTGCTCAAGGCAGGGGCAAGCACGGCGCGGCAGGGGTTCACGACGAGCAAAAGAAAAAGAGGGAAACGGCAGGGGGAGGCGTGAATGTGGGGGGTAGGGTGGGGCGCCGCGGTGTGCAACAACCGGTAACGCTGAATGCCTGAGTCGGCCAAGGCCGCTGGCGCCTCGCGATCCAGAGCGCGTGATGGGCCGGGACTCGGTCTCCGGAGGGGAAGTGCGGCGTGGGGAAAATGGCGCGCGTCGGGGGAAACTGCCGAACCAGACTAGCCCCCTTTTCCTTCCTGGATACGTCCACTTCTTTTCTTTTTTTTTGTTTCTTTCTTTTTTTTATTGAGTCCTTTCTCTTTTTTTTGTCACGGACTCTCCAGGGGGGGCGATCGGGGCAGGTAGGGGAAAATGGCGTGGCCCACACGTTTTTGCGGAGGAAACCGAGTCACGGCGCGAGGGGAGGTTACGGCGCGAGGAGGGTAGGCAGCGGCGGCAGAAGGGTAGGCGGCTAGGGTTAGAGACGAAAAAGAAATGGGAAACACCGAAAACCAGCAACGATTGAACGAACAAGCACACAAATTCAACAACGACACTTATTGAATGAAAGTGCGAGGCTAAAGGGGTTGCTGGGACAAAGATCTAACCTGAAAATAAATTTTTGTTTGGTTTGTGTGGACTGTAGGAAATAAAAAAACACTGGATAAACTCACCGAGCAACCTGGAAAACTGATACCACTTGATAGAGGCGGAGTGCCCGATCTTTTGGTGAGTGGAGATAAATTCGATTTGTTGGTTGTTGACCCTCACGATCCGACTACGACGAGCGAGCTCGAAGCGCTAATGCAATCGCTGAACCAACTCACGATGGTTACCAACCTTGCTGGTGCAAAGTCAACCTGATCACGAAGATCGTTTCCTGCACGCAATCGAAGAACGAACAAGAAAAAGAGGCGAGAATCTTACTATCACTCAAAGGTGGAGTCTGCAATACACGAAGGCAGCGCTATGCGGCTGTTCGGTTGTTGCTAAAGCTAACTTGTAAAACAAACTAGAGTTCTAAATACAGCGGCTACTGAGTATATGAAGAGGGGCGTCCTAGGGTTGAGGGCGACCTAGGATGGGGCGCCCTCAACTTGGGCTTAAGGCCCAACAAACCGGCGACGCAGCACCTTGGCAGATTCTGGACGTCAACTTCTTTCGATGATTCCCGTTGACTCGGGACGCATTTGGGCCTCAAACCGGTGCCTTATGAAATTCTGCTTCCAGCCATATAAAGAACGTCCAAAACTGACTTTGTATGCGACATGGGCGTTGTATTTAGTGCGCACTGGTCCTGGACTCCGAACTGGGCTCGAACTTGAATTCTTTTGGGCCTCCACCTTGGGGACTCGAACTGGATTAACCTTGGACCTCTTTCTTGACTTGGAAAACCTTGCTGGACTCCGTCTTCTCCAATCCATGCACCACACATGGACACAAGCATGGTTGCCATGTCTGCATCATCCTCCCCTTCTTGACGAAAAGTCGTCCTCGGCGTCAATTGTACTGGAAACCAATCCTGCAAAGCACAAAGGAGAACGGGGTTGCGAAAACAAATGGAACTGAAATAATTGTGAAGAAGGACAAAACCTCGTTTCCAATTTGCTAGTGTGTCATCTTGTATGAAAAATTCAGCAAGCATGCAACCTTCGTAATCGGATGGCACACATTGTACTTCAACACCATCCTGCAAAAGATGAGTACCAAGAAACGACAATGCAGGAATAGATGGCAGGAACCAATGATGCTCCCCTTCTTGGGATTCAACCATTTTATTTAAAACAAAACTACTAAAGGAACATGTGAAAGTGTTTGTATGATGGTTTCCCTCTAATCGATCACAATCTTGCACAACAAAAGGAGAATTCATATTGCTACAAATGTAGACGCGATGTATCATATATTGTCCTTTGTCATTATATTTGCCAATAACATGATATTTGTTTCTAGAAAACCAAGGCAAATCAACATATCTCAAAAGTTTCTCTGTTAAACAATCTAGATTACACAAAATATCAAATTCGATGTAACCTAATGTGTGCAAAAAAAATAACAAGTGTAGCTCATCATGTTTACTAGCAATATGCATAACATGTTTATTTTCAGCACTAGCATGTAAAATTGAAGCATGGGCACATAATTCATCTTGGTCACAAGAAACATCAAGCAAGTCATCATGCGACAAAGATAAATCAAGAGATGGTTTCACTATTAAGTGCTCAACTATAGCATGATTGGTGGAAAAATTCAGCACATTAACATAAGTCTCACCTTGCGTGAGTGTAGTACCATGGACATTACCTGTGTTCTCAGTAGGAGTATATGGTGCATTGTAAAATGATGGTTCAGAATTGGCACATGAGGTTGTGAGCTCCTCATTTTCTTTCATGTCGTCCGTGTCCGCTTGCTTGTGGTGAGGATCCTGGTGCGGAATCGCCTTCGACTCAGCCCTCTCGTGGGATGTAGGTGTGGACGTGGATGGTGCAAGGGAAACAGACGCTGAACTGGGTGTCGAACCGCTGCCTGCAAAAGAGTTAGAACATGTCTTCGAGCGGCGTCCCTGCACTTCACGTTCAGCATTGCGAGCATAATATGAAGGCACAAATCTACGTCGCATGGCAGCTTTTAATTCAGCCCAAGTGGTGGGAGTGGTAATGGGATTTTTTTTGTTCATAACGCCACCAATGTAAAGCAAGATCAGTAAAAGCACTAATAGCACTTTAACTTGAGAACTAGCAGGAACATCATGGCATGAAAATTTCTATTCGACCGCTAACTCCCAATCAAGATATGCAGCTGGATCATATTTGCCATTGTAAGGTGGAATTGTAAATGGAAGCTTAGCAAAAGAATCATTACCACCATGGTTGCACGCACGACGGGCGCGTCCACTGAAGTCTCCAGCATCCATCTCCTTCTGTAAACTTGTGATCAACGTTTTCATTGCATCGAGGTGTGACACAATGGTGTCGAGCTTGGTCTTAGTGGCCTGCGGCTGTTCATCCTTCTTGTCTACGTCTTCTGCCATGTTTAGCGCAAACACAAAACAAAACGAGACCAAAAACAGGGGTGGAACGGCTCACAAGGCTCTCAAACTAATGCTGTTATCAAATTCTTATACGTTCTTACCACGCAAACAGGGGCAACCTGCAACCAACCGGTGGAACTCACGAAAGATTGGAAGAGCGATTGCCTGGAGAAACAAAAATCTGCTCGTCGTAGAAATATGTGGAGTTCTGGGTAGGCTGCACTCAAATCAAGGATTAGCACAAGCAAACAATAATGCAAAGTTGAATAAGAGTGCTAAACACGTCACAAAAGCTGCTGGTTACAAGTGAAACTGAAAGAGGGTGCAGCAATTTGCTGTTTATTTTTTTTTGCTTCTTTTTTTTTGTGGAGTCCTCAAAAACTGAGAATATGAACACAGAGGATCTGAAACAGCAAGTTGCGACACACACTTTTTCAGAATATGGCACAGAGAAAGAGAGGAAGAGAAACTGGTAAGGCGTGGGGGAAGAGGAGGGGAAGGCATGCGAACGGCGGACGGTGCAGCGCGTGAGCCCACGGTGAGGTGCTCACGGCAGGGGCAAGCACGGCGCGGCAGGGGTTCACGGCGAGCAAAAGAAAAAGAGGGAAACAACAGGGGGAGGCATGAAAGTGGGGGGTAGGGTGGGGCGCCGCGGTGTGCAACAACCGGTCACGCGGCGTGCCCAAGTCGGCCAAGGCCGCTGGCGCCTCGCGATCCAGAGCGCGTGATGGACCGGGACTCGGTCGCCAGAGGGGAAGTGCGGCGTGGGGAAAATGGCGTGCGTCAGGGGAAACTGCCGAACCAGACTAGCCCCCTTTTCCTTCCTGGATATGTCCACTTCTTTTCTTTTTTTTGTTTCTTTCTTTTTTTTTGATTGAGTCCTTTCCTCTTTTTTTTGTCACGGACTCTCCAGGGGGGGGGCGATCAGGGCAGGTGGGGGAAAACGGCGCGGCCCACACGTTTTTGCGGAGGAAACCGAGTCACGACGTGAGGGGAGGTTACGGCGCGAGGGGAGTAGGCAGCGGCGGCAGAAGGGTAGGCGGCTAGGGTTAGAGAGGAAAAAGAAAGGGGAAACACCGGAAACCAGCAACGATTGAACGAACAAGCACACAAATTCAACAACGACACTTATTGAATGAAAGTGCGAGGCTAAAGGGGTTGCTGGGACAAAGATCTAACCTGAAAATAAATTTTTGTTTGGTTTGTGTGGACTGTAGGAAATAAAAAAACACTGGATAAACTCACCGAGCAACCTGGAAAACTGATACCACCTGATAGAGGCGGAGTGCCCGATCTTTCGGTGAGTGGAGATAAATTCGATTTGGTGGTTGTTGACCCTCACGATCCGACTACGACGAGCGAGCTCGAAGCGCTAATGCAATCGCTGAACCAACTCCCGATGGTTACCAACCTTGCCGGTGCAAAGTCAACCTGATCACGAAGATCGTTTCCTGCACACAATCGAAGAACGAACAAGAAAAAGAGGCGAACAATCTTACTATCACTCAAAGGTGGAGTCTACAATACACGAAGGCAGCGCTATGCGGCGGTTCGGTTGTAGCTAAAGCTAACTTGTAAAACAAACTCGAGTTCTAAATACGGCGGCTACTGAGTATATGAAGAGGGGCGTCCTAGGGTTGAGGGCGACCAAGGATGGGGCGCCCTCAACTTGGGCTTAAGGCCCAACAAACCGGCGACGCAGCACCTTGGCAGATTCTGGACGTCAAATTCTTTCGTTGATTCCCGTTGACTCGGGACGAATTTGGGCCTGAAACCGGTGCCATTGGAAGCCTTATGAAATTCTGCTTCTAGCCATATAAAGAATGTCCAAAACTGACTTCGTATGCGACCTGGGCGTCATTTTTAGTGCGCACTAGTCCTGGACTCTGAACTAGGCTCGAACTTGAATTCTTTTGGGCCTCCACCTTGGGGACTCGAACCGGATTAACCTTGGACCTCCTTCTTGACTTGGAAAACCTTGCTGGACTCCATCTTCTCCAATCCATGCACCACACATGGACATAAGCATGGTTGCCATGTCCGCATCAGAAGAGTCGTTCTTTGGTTCTAATCGGCTCAAGATCAAGCGGTGTCTTGATAGAGGAGCCATTGAACATTGAATTCACCTCAACGTGTATTAGGGGTGACCGGCAAGTCATCGACACCACGGGATAAATTCGTCTCTTGTGCTTGGTTACTTCTTTGCTCAATTTACTTTCAAACAATTTACTTTGAGCACTTTACCTTCTAGAGATTGAATTGTATCTTGCCATCCTAGGTTGCAAACCTTCAACATAGGCCTAGTGTAGCTAGAAATTTAATTCTCCTTGTGGTTCTAATTAAATTTCTCTAGTGTTGTGTTTTTAGATTTTATACCACCTATTCACCGCCCTTCTAGTTGGTATCCTAGATTATGCGAACCCAGTAGGGTTTGTGCCCAATCTTTTGATGAGAGGTGAAGATAAGTCGATTGATAACGAGGAGACACTCTCGGCCCGACTATAGCCTTCCAAAGACTGCACCCTTGCAACCGATACACCTCCTCCACTGCCGTGATCGTGTGGGTCGCGTCACCGGCCACTAGGGCACCCGTCCTGCAAGCAATCGAGAACTAGCAAGAACAAGTATTGAACAAGTACTGAAATTACTAGATGGGAATGAAGGTTTCAATCTAAAACTCAATCTCAAATGATGTGGGGTTCCGAAGACTCGAAGACGGGCGGCTGGACCAGCACGCGCGCTTACAAGCAAGTAGCAAAGGCTAAACTTGATCTAAACAAAACCCAAGTGTTCTCGACGGCGGCTAAGGAGTATATGAAAGGGGGAGGACGACCACAAGGGGGCAGGGGTCGTGCTCCAACCCTAGGACGCGTCCCGAATGGACCCAACTTGATACGCGGCCCATTGGGCCAAAATACGGTGGCGAAGCACCCTGGACAGAAAGACCTCCGGTCAATAATTTGTAGATTGCAGACGCCTCATGATAGATATGAGCATGAGTCCGGATCCATATGAAAGTTAACTTCAACACGGTTCTAGGAAGTACTTGAACGCTCCAATCCAACTCCGTATGCGACCGTGGCGTCTGTCAGAAGTTGGTGCTGTGCTGCAGTCCGAATCCTGCCGACCCGAATCCTTTTCCGAGTCGCTCTTCTCCATGATTCCTAAGAAAACCAATAGTGCACGTGTCTCCACAATCTAAACATGGTGTATATGAACTAAGGAGGGAACTTACTTGATTATTTAGTTGGCGAGCACGAGCACGAGTAATAGGACCAGCGAGAGGAATTGAATCCTGTTGAGGTAGTGATGATGTCGATGTCGGGGATGTATCGTTGGCGGGAATGTCCTCATCATCCTCCCCTTCTTGCATTTGAGTCATCCTCGACTCAAGCTCATCTTCTTCTCCCAAATATGGCTTCAAATCTGCAATGTTAAATGTGGGACTAACCCCAAAATCTGCAGGTAGATCGAGTTTGTATGCATTGTCATTAATCCTTTCTACCACTTTAAACGGTCCATCAGCCCTAGGCAATAATTTAGATTTACTCAATTCAGGAAACCTCTCCTTTCTCAAATATAACCATACTAAGTCTCCAGGTTCAAATTTTAATTCCTTTCTACCTTTATCACCAGCAAACTTGTACTTAGCATTCATGCTCTCTATGTTCTCTTTTGTTGTTTCATGCAGCTTTAACATCAATTCAGCACGTTTAGTAGCATCAAAATTTAGGTTCTCAGAGGCTGGCAAAAATCAATAGGAGCACGAGGCAAGAAACCATATACAATCTGAAATGGGCACATCTTTGTAGTAGAATGCAACGAACGATTGTATGAAAATTCAATATGAGGTAAGCATTCTTCCCACATCTTAATATTGTTCTTTAACACAACCCTTAACATAGTAGACAAGGTTCTATTCACAACTTCAGTTTGACCATCAGTTTGGGGATGACATGTAGTAGAGAACAAAATCTTAGTACCCAACTTAGCCCACAAAGTTTTCCAGAAATAACTAAGAAACTTAGCATCACGATCAGAAACAATAGTATTGGGCACTCCATGCAAACGAACAACTTCTCTAAAGAACAAATCAGCAATATTTGAAGCATCATCAGTTTTATGACATGGTATGAAGTGTGCAATCTTAGAAAATCTATCAACAACCACAAACACACTATCACGACCCTTCCTAGTCCTTGGCAAACCCAACACAAAATCCATAGAAATATCTTCCCAAGGAGCACTAGGAACAGGAAGAGGTACATATAAACCGTGTGGATTTAAATGTGACTTAGCCTTTTGACATGTAGCACATCGAGCAACAAACCTCTCCACATCTTTCCTCATCTGGGGCCAAAAGAAATGGCCAGCAAGAATGTCCATCGTCTTTTTGGCTCCAAAATGTCCCATCAAACCAACTCCATATGCTTCCTGCAACAACAACAAACGAACGGAGCTAGCTGGAATGCATAACTTGTTAGCTCTAAACACAAACCCATCACTAACGATGAATTTGTTCCATCCTTTGCCATCTTTGCAATGCAGCAATACATCTTTAAAATCAGCATCATTAACATATTGTTCTTTAATTGTTTCTAGGCCAAAGATCTTGTAATCAAGTTGATTTAGCAAAGCATATCTCCTGGACAAAGCATCAGCGATGATATTCTCTTTCCCTTTCTTGTGCTTAATAACATATGAAAAAGATTCAATAAATTCAACCCACTTAGCATGTCTACGGTTCAGTTTTCCTTGGCTACGAATATGTTTCAAAGATTCATGATCAGAATGAATAACAAACTCTTTGGGCCACAAATAATGCTGCCATGTTTCCAAACATCGAACAAGAGCATACAATTCTTTATCATAAGTGGAATAATTCAGAACTGGACCGCTCAATTTTTCACTAAAATACGCAACCGGTTTTCTTTCTTGCAACAAAACACCACCCAATCCAATTCCACTAGCATCACATATTCAAGCTCGAAAGTCTTATTAAAATCAGGGAGTTGGAGGAGAGGTGCATGTGTCAACTTATCTTTCAAAATGTTGAAGGCGTTCGCTTGTTTTCTTCCCCAACTAAAAGGCACTCCCTTCTTTGTAAGCTCATTCATTGGTGCAGCAATGGTGCTGAAATCCTTCACAAACCTGCGATAGAATCCAGCAAGTCCTAGAAAACTCCGTACATGTGTGATACTCGTTGGTACAGGCCACCCTTTTATAGCTTCTACTTTGGCTTGATCAACCTCAATTCCCTGTGGAGTCACAACATAGCCAAGAAACGACACTCGATCGGTGCAAAAGATGCACTTCTCAAGGTTACCAAACAAACGTGCATCTCGTAAAGCATTAAAAACAGCACGTAAATGATCAAGATGTGCATCCATAGATTTGCTGTAGATCAATATATCATCAAAGTAGACTACAACAAATTTCCCAATAAAAGCACGCAAAACCTCGTTCATTAATCTTATGAAAGTGCTAGGTGCATTAGTTCACCCAAAAGGCATGACTAACCACTCATATAAACCGAACTTAGTTTTGAAAGCAGTTTTCCATTCATCTCCCAATTTCATATGAATCTGGTGATACCCACTACGCAAATCAACCTTAGAAAACACAGTAGCACCACTCAATTCATCAAGCATATCATCTAAACGTGGAATAGGATGTCGATAGTGAATAGTGATATTATTAATAGCTCTACAATCAACACACATATGCCATGTTCCATCTTTCTTAGGCACCAAAATAACTGAAATAGCACAAGGACTAAGAGACTCACACACATATTTCTTTTGTTTCCTCCGGATTTGTCCTGTATGGTGCATGGTTGGGCAAAGAAGCTCCCGGAATAAGATCAATTTGGTGCTCAATCCCTCGTATAGGTGGCAGCCCCGCTGGTATCTCACTTGGTAAAACATCAGAGTACTCCTGCAAAACGTTAGCAACAGCAGGAGGAAAAGAATGTTGCATATCTTGAAGTGAAATCAAAGCATCCTTGCATACCAAAGCATAGGCAACAGAAGTGGAAGCAATTAATTCATCAATATCAGATTTAGTAGCAAGCACACAATGACTTTTCAATTGTATCCCATCGTTATTATTACCAACAGATTTCAGATTTTTATTGTTCTCAGTTTTAGCTTTTGCAGCTTTAGCAATATCATCACGCACAATAGCCTCAGGAGACATAGGAAGCAACAAAATTTTTTTATCATTGTGCATGAGAGAATACTGATTTGATCTACCATGATGCAAATAATCTGTATCAAATTGCCAAGGTCTACCTAGTAGAATATGACAAGCTTCCATAGGCACAACATCACACTCAACAAGATCATGGTATGAACTAATAGAAAAACTAATTCGTACCAGCCTCGTTACCTTAACCTTACCACTGTTGTTCAGCCATCGAATGTAATATGGATGTGGGTGTGGTGTGGTTGAAAGTGCAAGCTTCTCCACCATGTCACTGCTAGCCAAGTTATTACAACTTCCCCATCAATGATCAAGCGACAAGAACGTTCTTTAATGACACACTTTGTTTGGAACAATGTGTGCCGCTGATTTTGCTCCGCCTTCTCCATTTGTGCACTAAGCACACACTGCACAATAAGACTCTCATAATGGTCGGCATCGTCTTGTCCGATCTGTTCGTCAGGTGGCTCTACTCTACCTGCATCGTCAGCCGCAAGCAAAACAAGTGTATCGTCATCAAAATCACTAGCAGAAGAATACCCACCATCTTCCTTTACCACCAAAACATGTTTGCTACACAGTCATGTTGTACGTGTCCATAACCCTTGCATCGATGGCACTGAACATCCCTTGTTCTACCTGTGGAGGCAACTGATGATGCACTACTGGCTAGTTTCTGGGCAGACTTGGTTGCTGAATTTGTAGTCACACCACGTAGTTTGTCGGAGGAGGATGGTGGTGGTGCTGATCGGTTCGATGTGGTCATGGAAGTAGATGAACACTGGTGCCATGATGTGGATCGCCTTGCAAAAATGTTAGACTTGGCACCACATCGTCCCTGCACTTCCCGTTCTGCTTTACAAGCAAGATGGAAACATTTCGTTACAATATTATAATCTTTATAAGAAAGGATGTCCTGAATATCTCTATTTAGTCCACCCACAAATCTAGCAATAGCAGATTCCTCACTCTCCTCTATATTACAACGCAACATACCCATTTGTAATTCCTGAAAATATTCTTCCACAGATTTAGTACCTTGTCTCAATTGTTGCAACTTATGTAACAGATCACGTGCATAGTAAGAAGGAACAAATCTAGCCCGCATGACCCGTTTCAAAGCATCCCAAGTGTGTGGTATGTTATTAGGATTTTTCTTGCCATACTCTATCCACCAAATAGAAGCAAAATCAGTGAACTCGCTCGTAGCAGCTCTAACACGTGTAGTTTCAGGAAATTCATGGCATGCAAACTTTTGATCAACAGCAATTTCCCAAGTAATGTAAGCATCAGGATCATATTTGCCATCAAAAGGAGGTATCTTAAATTTAATCTTACTGAAAGCATCATCATTACCATGCAAATCACGTCGACGATTACCACCCATACCTCGACGATTACGATGTAGCTGACGTCGGTCTTGATCGTCGCCTTCAGTGTCTCCACCATATGTGTCCCAATCACCATCAAATCCGTCATCCTTGTCGTCCTTCTTGTCTTCCTTCTTGCCATCTCCAACCTTCTAAGTATGCAGATCATCAAATTGCTTCAAGAGTGCACCAAGACTCTTGTCCATATGAGCCACTGATGCCTCCATCCCTACAAGCCTATTGTTGTTCGTGATCTGTGCGGCCTCCAATTGCCCAATCTTATCATTCGTCACCAGCAAGTCATTATCAATGCCTTCGTTGTGCATCTTCACTAGCCTCTCGAAGTGTTGTATGATCCCCTTAGTCCAAGGAGACTGTGGAATTTTGTTGACTTCTTCTTCATCTGATCCTGCCATGGTGAAAACAAAGAAAACAAGTGCCACAGAAAAAAATCCTACAGCTAATAGGATGTAGCTACAGTAAGATGCTCACTCTCGAGTCGTTATACAAGCTCTTACCAATTCTTACCTTGCCCAACAGGAGGGGATGGCCACCACAAGTCTGCAACCGCGGAGTGAAGTGTATCGGTGCCAGAAGCAACAAAACCTGTCAGGCTGTAGTCGAATATGTGGAGCTATAGGTGGGCTGGAACAAGGAATGACTAGCACCACGTTAGATAAAAAGCAAGCTGAATAATCGTTCAACGGTGGTACTGTGCTAGTCCTAGTCAAGACCGTGCTAGAGACGCGAGCCTGGACACAAACGAAGTCACAGCGCACCACTGGAAATATGAACAGCTCACTTTAAACACAAAGATCAACCCCTTTTCTCTTTTTTTTCCTTTTTTTTCTTTTTTTTTCTTTTTTTCCAAGGGATCCTCAAAACTGAATATATGAACAAAGGGACTCCCAAAGAGCCAATTACCACACAAACTTTTCCAGGAAAACACAGGGGTATTCCGGTAAAAAAAAGATGGTATAAGCCGAAACTCAAATATGGTATAAACGAGGAGAGGACAACTAGAGATATGATCCACTGCTATCTTTCGTGATGATGACAATATATATGAACATGTGATCCGTAGCAATATATGGCACCACAAAGCAGCCACCAAACCGAGTACAACTCAAACTGCAACACGAAGTGGCTTCGGTCTTCACCTTCCCACTAACGAGCGTGGGGTTTATAGATTGATTCCTGTTCGGACTTGATCACACAGAGTACTTGGCGCAGCCAACACAGGATCAAAATGGTAGCGCACAACTGTGACAGAAACGTGACAAGGACTCAAAACTCTAAAAGACTAAAACTAAGACCAGCAACTAGACACAAATCGGTGCAACCGAAAACTCAACAAGCCCTACCCAAGCAGTGCTAGTATGGCTCAAATGTGCGCAATCTACGAATCTTTGACCAGAGGTCTTTCTGTCCAGGGTGCTGTGCCACCGTATTTTGGCCTAATGGGCTGTGTATCAAGTTGGGTCCTTTAGGGACGCGTCCTAGGGTTGGAGCACGACCCCTGCCCCCTTGTGGTCGTCCTCCCCCTTTCATATACTCCTTAGCCACCGTCGAGAACACTCGGGTTTTGTTTCGTTGTAAGTTTAGCCATTGCTACTTCCTTGTAGACACGTGTGTCGGCTAGACCACCTGTTCTACCTGATTCGGAACCCCATCTTATTGAGTTGTGACTCATTGTGAAACCTTCATTCATATCTGGTATTTTCAGTACTTGTTCCATACTTGTTCTTGCTTGTTCTTCGATTTCTCACAGGAACAGGTGCCCTAGTGGCGGTTGACGCGCTCCACAAGATTGCTGCAGCCATAGGAGGTGGTGTATCGGTTGCTAAGGCGCATCCTTGGAATGGTTGTAGTCGGGCCGTGAACATCGTCTCCTCCAATTGAGTTATCCCCCAGGCATCTCATCGAAAGATCGACCACAAACCCCAGTGGGTTCACATCAATAAGAAGATGCGCTAGTCAACTTTCTTCGGGCTAACCATGATATCTTCGCATAGAAGCCAGCTGACATGCCCGGTGTGCCCAGGAGGTTGATCGAGCACTCACTTAACGTCGATCCTAAAGCTACCCCCAAGCGACAGCACCTCCGCCGCTTCGCCCAAGACCGCAGGGATGCCACCAAGAACGAACTCGCGAAACTACTCGTGGCCGACTTCATCAGAGAAGTGTTCCGTCCTGAGTGGCTCGCTAACCTTGCCCTGGTATGGAAGAAGAATTCAAACAAGTGGAGGATGTATGTCGACTACACTGATCTCAACAAGCACTACTCCAATGATCCTTTCGGGTTGCCACGGATAGACCAAGTCATCGACTCCACGGCGGGATGCGCCCTCCTTTCCTTCCTCAACTGCTACTCGGGGTACCACTAGATAGCAATCAACGAAAAAGACCAAGAGAAGACCGTGTTCATCACCCGGTTCGACACCTACTGCTACACGATGATGTCGTTTGGGTTGAAGAACGCTAGCGCAACGTACCAGCGAGGTATCCAAGCCTGCTTCAAGAGGCAACTCAACAAGAATGTCGAAGTGTACGTGGATGATGTAGTCTTCAAGACCAAGGATGCCGACACGCTCATCACCGATCTTGAAGAGACCTTCGCTTCTCTGCGAAAATACGAATAGAAGCTCAACCCTAACAAGTGCGTCTTCAGTGTACCATCAGGGAAACTATTCGGGTTCATCCTCATCCATCGTGGCATCGAAGCTAACCCAGAGAAGATCTCTGCTATCATGAACATGAAGGCTCCGTCAACTATCAAGGACGTCTAGAAGCTTTCTGGATGTATGGCGGCCCTCAACAGATTCATCTCCAGACTTGGAGAATGGGGTCTACCTTTCTTCAAGCTACTCAAGTGGCAAGAGAAGTTTGTGTGGACTACAGAGGCTGACGAAGCTCTTCAACAACTCAAAGACTTCCTATCCAAGCCCCAAGTCCTCACAGTGCCTAAAGCCAAGGAGGGACTCCTCCTCTACATTGTTGCAACTACTCATGTGGTCAATACTGCTATTGTCGTTGAACGACATGAAGATGGCCACGCTTACAAGGTCCAGCGACCTGTCTACTTCGTCAGCAAGATCCTCTCTAAGTCAAAGGCTCGGTACCCTCTGGTGTAGAAGCTGCTTTATGCGATTCTCATCACCTCGCGGAAGCTATGACACTACTTCTAAGAGTACAAGATCTCTGTTGTAATTGACTACCCGCTCAGTGATATCATTCACAACCAGGATGCCACAGGGAGGATTTCAAAATAGGCGGTCGAGCTTGGCGCTCTATCGCTTGACTTCAAGCCTCACACTACTATCAAGTCTTAAGACTTGGTCGACTTGATGGCTGAGTGGCTGGAGAATCAAGTGCCAACACCAACCGAGCGCCTAGAGCATTGGGTCACGTACTTTGACGGTTCTCTCAGGCTCGAAGGCGCCGGGGCAGGAGTGCTACTGATCTCCCCCAAGGGCGAGCAACTTAAATACATCCTATAGATCTTCTAGAAGGTCTCCAACAAATCTTCTGAGTACAAGGCTCTACTACATGGGCTCCGCCTAGCAGTCTCCCTCGGCATCAAGTGACTACTCGTCTACAGCGATTCCGCAGTGGTCATCAATCAAGTCAACGACTCCTGGGATAGCAATAGAGAAAACATGGATGCGTACTACCTAGAAGTACGCAAGCTCGAGAACAAGTTCTTTGGTCTCAAGTTCCACCACGTCATCCGAGACAACAACGTAGTTGTAGATGTCCTGTCAAAGCTGGGTTCCACTCGCGTTCAAGTCCCTACAGGTGTCTTCATCCACGAGCTCCACAAGAAGTCTATTCCAGATGTTGACGGTTCAATAACGCGTCAAGTTTCACCGCAAGCTTACGGATCATGTAGTACCTTTTTCCCTCGAGTATTACCCAAGGTTATCGAATCCGTGCAACATGTGCAATGCAAGATTCAATCCAATAAAGCGAGAAAACACTATCTTCTTGAGAAGTTTCAAATGCATCTAATCTACTAAACACGAGAGGTAGCGAGAGAAAGCGTAGAGATATCCAATCTAGAGAGTCTAGATCATGCTTTTGTTGTAGTTCTAAGCGAGAGATGAAGATAACAATGCGAATCTCAAAAAAATCATATTTAAACCATGGCCTCCGTTCCAATCCTCGAAGGCACCTACCGTACATGTGAACGACATCATGTCATGATGCCCCGCTTGTTGTGTAGGTGAACCTAAGAGCATGTTCACGCGGAATGTGTTGAAAATACTTGGTAGATCTAGTATGCACCTCTAGCCACCGCAGCTACAGGAGCACCCCAAGCAATCTATCTAGAATAGATTGAGGATTAAGCAAAACCAAGAGAAGACAAAATCGTACAGATGGCACTTGATTGCTAGAAATCAGATTCACAAGAAAACTTCACCATGGAAGATTACATGAACAAGATCACCACTAGGATCCTACCTTGATCTTGATCCTAGCTCTGAAACTCTGACTTGGTCTTCCATGCAAGGTTCCCACGTCGGCTAGGGAAACCCTAGGCAACTAGCATGACCCTCCTCTCTGAGATGGTGCCCCTCTAGCTTCTCTGCTCCTCGACGGCAGATGACGAATGAATTGATCTTTGACTCTTCACGTGGGGACTATAAATAGCCCGAGGGGGTGCTAGGTCAAAGGGGCGGCAAACCGGACCCAAAATGGGCTGGACCGGCCGGCCTGGGCCCACTTCAGCCCTGTTCGCCTCCGCCTTTCTTCCCGAAGCTTCTCGCATCTTATTGAATTTCCACCTCTCTACATGTGGGTCCTTGACATTGTTTTCTCCGCGGTTTAGATAAGGGTACTTGTCACACAAACTCTTGCATCTTCTGTTTAGGTCCCCAGAGTTTTACAGCTTCATGCTTCAGTCCTCGGGTCATTTTGAGTCAAGTTCACTTCGTGTCTTGACTGTTGTCGGGCTTTATGGTCTTCTCATAAAGTGCTCGATGAACTTAACCCGGAAGTCCTCATTTAGGCGCTTAAATCCTGCATAATTAATATACTCCAAAAATCACATGCGAGTGCGAAGTTGATATATCACGGGGGTTAGGATCGTTAGTTTGAATATCAAATTAATACCAATATTAAAGGTAAACTCATGGCTAGGTTGACAAAAATTGACTGCCAACATCCCCCCATGCTTAAACCTTTTCTCGTCCTCGAGTAAGCCTTCAATGGATATCAGTGTTGCCTTTCAATGTTCATACCTTGCACTTGATCCTACATGAGAAAACATAATGCTCACTAAATTTATATTTGTTTAAAGTTCCATAATGTAACTAGCCTTCATCCCTACGGAGGGTGGATATCAATTAAGCTCTTCCCACAAGTAGTTAATCATGCTCAAAAATTTTTAAAAATTTTGAAATGAAGTGCAAGATGAAGACAAAGAGCTAAACCAAGTTCAAAAATTTAAACCTCCTTGCATCTTGCTCATGAACTCTCATCTCATTATTTTTCCTAATGCATCTACAGAGCTGGGAGCTTTATTATTTTTTTCTCTCTCTCTTTTTTATATATACACATATTTTTTCTTCTCTCCTTTTTTCGTTCTTTCTTTCATACTTTTTCATTTTTATATTCCCCTGAACTCTAGACTACATTGGTACCTACCTTCTTGGCAGCGCCCCCCTATGCTTAAATGATTACACGTCCTCAGGCAAAGAGGTGGCGAAATTTTTGTGCCAAGGTAGGTACTAAAAGTCCTATATTTTCCTGGAGAGAAACAGTTGAAATCTTCTAGGGATCCTTCATGCACCCTATGTCGTCCTGGAGATCTCCCAAAATTATTCTTTAATCTTTGGAACCTTCGTTCTTGTGATCTTCCTCCAAATATTCATCCATACTCAAATATTGGGTTGTGGTCAAGGAGGTAAACACAAAAAGATATTTTTGGGTTTGTGGGTAGATATCCGGCGAGATTTGCAAAATTCCCAAGGTGGAAACTTACAATGCATGGATAGAAAAGGCTAGCAATAAGATAGATACGCAAAAACGGAATGACCAGATTCTTAGTCTTGGGCCAGAGAAATCAAGTCTTTAATCAATGCACCCAAAATTAAATATTGTACACTAAGGTTTTTGCACTCAATTAAATATAAGGCTTTGGATAGGTAGAGCAAAATGCAAGTGGTATTAATGATAAGGTTAGCATAACTTTTTAGGAACAAAAATAAATGATCTTTAACCCATCCAAAATTGAGAGCATGAGAAAACTATGGGTCTCATCTTTATCACTAGGCCATACCCCGCGCGTTGCTGCGAGATTTGAATGGCCTTCGCTGTCTCGGGACCTTGTTCCGGCTGGATATTTGGGGTCCTCCATCTCCATTCCCTAACGAGTTTGAATGGCCTTCGCCGTCTCGGGACCTTGGGGTTGTCCCGACAATCTCCCTTCATTGACCATTAGGCGCTCGGCAAGTTGTTCCACTTGAGTTTCTAGCATCTTCATCATGTTGAGCACTTAATGGTTTGAGCTTCCGACCTCCGTCACCTTGCCATCTATATTCTCCAATACTTTGTCCATAGCCTTGAACTTAGTGATGGTGTCCTTGTTGATCTTAGCTTGCTCATCCATGAAGTCCTTCAATTGTATACGAAGAGGAACCGAATTTTGAATGGACGAGCTTGCATTAAATTGAGGTTTACCTTGCATGTAGAAGAAGTTTGGCAACCCTCCTTTCCTCATGTAGTCGACCATTAGGAAATGGTCGAACTCCCCACACTCCTTACATGTGGATCTTCCTTCGACGGCCTTTATAGCTTCTTTCTTCTCTACCTCCATCTTCTTCAACCTCCTCATAAGTGAACTGATCTGCCATTCAAGCAATTTATTCATTGAAATGCTCCAAAGCTTCTTCAATCGTCTCTGTGGGAAATTGAGCAAACATATCAATCTTATTGCGCAAACTCTGAGTTTTGCTCGGCGAATAATATTTCTTCATGAAGGCCCTCATCAATGCTTCCCAATTTTGTAACGACCCCGCCGGTAGAGTGTGGAACCAATGCAAAGCTTTTCCAAGTAGCAACAATGGAAAAAGCCTTGCCCTCATTTGATTTTGAGTCACCCCATCCATATTGAAAGTTTGACATAGTTGAATGAATGCTTGGAGGTAGATAGTTGAGACCTTGATTTTGAATGACCTTCCGATGTCTTGAAGGTTTAGGATTGGTAGATCAACGATGTTCGGGGTGCATAGCTCCCCGATCTTGCGCTCCGGCTGTGGTTCTCCCATGGATGGCGGTTGAGGTTGATCTCCCTTTGGACTTGGAGGTGGTGATTCCCTTGGAGATTCCAACGATCCTTCGGCCTCGGCTTTTGGATCTACAAATTCCTTAGCTTGTGTTGCACGTCTCCTTAGCCTGTAAAGTTTTTTCTGGATCATCCACAAAAGAAAATTTGGGTTTGTTGGAGAGGTAGTCGTCCATCTCCCGTTAGGGTTAGCGATAAACAAAATATACAAAAATCAAAAAGAAAAATTTAGGGTTAGTCGAAAGCTAGATTAGATTCATTTTTGTGGAGATCAAAATTAATAGATGCAAAAGAAAAACCAAAAGAAAAAAATAAAAAATACTTACAAACGCGATACACCTCTAGCCACCGCGGCTACAAGAGCACCCCATGTAATCTATCTCGAGAATAGATTGAAGAAAAAGCAAACCCAAGCAAGAACAAAATCATAGAAGAAGGCACTTGATCTCTAGAAATCGGATTCACAAAAGATTTCACCATGAATGATTACATGAACAAGATCACCACCGGATCCTGCCTTGATCTTGATCCTAGCTCCGGAACTCCGACGTGGTCTTCCATGCAAGGTTCCCACATCGGCTAGGGAAACCCTAGACAACTAGCACAACCCTCTTCTCCGAGATGGTGTCCCTCTAGCTTCTATGCTTGTCGGCGGCAGATGACGAATTAATTGATATGCGGCTCTTCGCGTGGGGACTATAAATAGCCCGAGGGGGTGCTAGATCAAAGGGGAAGCGAACCGAGCCTAAAATGGGTTGGGCCGACCGGCCTGGGCCCACTTCGACCCAGTTCACCTCCGTCTTTCTTCCCGAAGCTTCTCGCGTCTTCTTGAATTTCCACCTCTCTGCATGTGGGTCCTTGACGTCATTTTCTCTACGGTTTAGATAAGGGTACTTGTCGCGCAAACTCCCACATCTTCTGTTTAGATCCCCGGAGTTTTACGGCTTTATGCTTAAGTCCTCGGGTCATTTGGAGTCATGTTGACTTTGCTTCTTTACTTGTGTCGGGCTTTATGATCTTCTCATAAAGTGCTCGATGAACTTTACCTGGAAGTCTTCATTTAGGTGCTTAACTCCCTCGTAAACAACATACTCCAAAAACCACATGTGAGTGCGAACTTGATATATCACGGGGGTTAGGATCGTTAGTTTGAATATCAAATCAATACCAACACTGAAGGTAAACTCATGGCTAGGTTGATGGAAATTGACCGCCAACACCAGAGCAGCCATCTCCACACTCGACTACTGATCCTGGCCCGTCCAAGATAGACCGTGAGGTGCTCATCATCGACATGGATTGGAGGCAACCGTTCATCAACTGCATCAAAGAGCAGAAGATACTTTTTGACAAGTCAGAGGCAGAGCAGATCACACACCAAGCCAAAAACTACATACTAGTTGGAGGCCAGCTCTACAAGCGAGGTGCCACCTCTCAAGTCCTCATGAAGTGCGTTTCTCGAGAAGAAGGCAAGGATATCTTGAAGGAGACTCACAAAGGGACCTGCGGCAACCACGCGTCCTCCCAGACTCTAGTGGGAAAAACTTTTTAACGAGCGTTTACTGGCCAACAGCCCAATGGAGAGGATCTAGACAAGAAGTGCCAAGGATGCCAGTTCTTCGCCAGGCAACAACGTGTCCCAAGCTACAAGCTCATTCGATACCACCAACTTGGCCTTTCGCTTGCTGGGGGCTCGACATGATTGGCCCTTTACCAACTACACCAGGGGGATTCAACAAAGTTCTAGTGGCTATTAACAAGTTCACCAAGTGGATTGAGGTCAAACCTATTATCTTCCCAAAAGCTAACAGAGTACTCGATGTCTTGGATGAGATCATGCATCACTACAGGTTCCCCAATCGTGTCATCACAGACCTGGGCTCCAACTGATGAGGACACCATGAGTACATCTACACCAGCAGCACCTTCTCCTACTCCAGCGCCGGCAGCACCTTCTTCAACGCCACCTTCTGGGCCAATTACTTGGGCCCGTGCAAGAGAGTTGAACTTCATCATGATGCTGAAGAATGAAGGCCCAGAAGACTGAAGGTTGGCCCAACAGGTGGCCCAACAGGAGGCCTTGCGTGTGGGTGCCTAGGACTGGCCCAAGAGGGCACCTAGGGCTGCACCCCCACACCCTCGACGCTAGGGGCGGCGCCCCCTTTGCTGAACGCGACTCCCCTAGGGGCTGCGCCCCCTTTTCCCTTTATTTGTCAGAGTCCTGTATCATTTACAACTTGAGTTTTGTTTTACATCTAGCTTTAGCTACACCAGACCACGCACAAATGCGTGCTGTCCTCTGTGATTCAGAACTCCACCTTCGAGTGATATTAAGATTGCTCGCCTCAGATTCTTGTTCATTCTTCGATTGCGTACAGGAATTGATCTTTGTGATCAGGCTGATCTTGCGCCGGCAAGGTTGGTAACCATCAGGAGTTGGTTCAGTGATTGCATTAGCGCTTCGAGTCTTGCTCGTCGTAGTCGGATCGTGAGGGTCGCCTCCCACCAAATCGAAGTTATCTCCACTCACCGAAAGATCGGGCACTCCGCCTCTATCACCAACTTTAATAACCACCAGTTCTAGGATACTACAAGAACAGCGGGATTGATGTTCGGTACAACTCCATTGCACAGCCACGTGCCAACGGCCAAGTGGAACACACCAACGGGATGGTACTCAATGCTCTCAAGAAATGCCTGTATGATGTTGCAAACACCAAAGGAGGCAAGTGGATCAAAGACGAATGACGACGATAGGGAAACACATCGTAAACAAAGTGGTGAAACCTCATGGAGATCCAACGAAGGTAATCAACTTGAATGTAGTAGTCAAGCTATTGAAGTTATGAATCTTCATGTGCCTGACTTGTCATTCATAGTTGTGCACAGGGCACAACTAGTTCCGAGCAGTCGTCTGAAGCTGCTCAGCAAGTGTTGGAGGACGACGAGTCCTCGCTACCCGCTGTGGAGTCTAGCAAGGATGCTGAGGCGAAGAAGATGGAGCTGTCACCGGCCCAACAGCGAGAGCTATCAATGGCGGTGGCCCGTCCCAAAGAGCCAGAGGTTGTTAAGGAGACACCAGTACTCGCCGGAGGACTGGCCCGACTGCTTGGAGGATCGAAAGTCCTGTTGGCGCGATCGATGAAGTAAGTAGACTAAGAACTCGAGTACTTGTTACTGTTATCTGTAGAGATCCTCAAATACTTGTCCAGATGCAGAAAATCAACGAACCTATCTTGGGAGGGAGCTGGAGTAAGTATGCCTACTGATGGCGGGAGCCGCTCAGCGAAGGCTGGAGAGACTATGCTGCCTTCGCAAGGACAGGGTTCTAAAGACGTGTCAGCAGCCGAGGCGGGCATTAGTGAAGATGCTTCAACAACCGAAACCGGTGTCGCTGAAGGTAAGTCTGCTATGGAGCAAAGTAGTTGAGTCATTAATAGCATCATATCCTGCAGCCCCCGAGCCAGATGTTAATCTCTTGGCGGAAATTGAAGCAGAGCTGGCTGAGGTGGTGGTGTCGGATCCTTAAGCCAACTTGCCACCACCAGACGAAGTCTAGGAGGTAGCCCCTGTGCGTCAAGAAAACACACAGGTAGTTCTGATGATGATCCTAGAGAGGCAGGTTGTCGTCTGCAAGGCGGACATTAAAAATCCCACACCGCTGCGGAGCGTAGCGATGGATGCACCAGTGTCGAGTGGCCATGCTGCGGATGAAGACTTGTCGCTACTTGATGATGACTTGTTGGATGCACAATTGGTAGAGCTGCATCTAGAGTCCGTCCGTCATATGGGTGTGTATATTAAGGTAACCCCGAGTACTCACTGATGATGGGTAGCTGTTGATGGCTCATAAGCGCGTCAAGTTCAAACCGCAAGCGCACGGATCATTGTAGCTCTTCTCTTGGAGTATTCCCCCAAGGCTTATCAATCTGTGGATCAAAAACAAATTGACTAAGGTTTACCATCTAATCTATCGAACCTAACCTAACATGAAGCATAGATTGCATAAAGAAGTTAACATACAAATGTTGATGGATGTATGGGTCACATTCGGTAGCCATAAGGTAACACAACCAAAGGTAGCACAAGCCCACTGTCTTCTAGTTGCAACACCGGCCAAAGAGATAAACTAATCTAACCTATACCATTATTGACGAGGCCCTAGACCAGGGCCCATCACGACCTCTGAAAAACGCAGTACGGACTGACACGCAGCATACTTAGTGGCTAATACAACGAGTATTAAGCCTCCGAGTACCTGGAAGTACGTACGACCAGTTTCCGTCGCAGGCCAGGGGCCGGATGGCCCATGCACACCGGTGCCTCTTCCTCCGAGTACGCGGCGGCCCACTCGACAAGTTCTCCGCCGCGTGGTGGTTCGCACGACAAGTCATCGTCTCCGCCTCCAACTACTCGCTCGCATAAGTAGTTTCCGTCTCCTTCCCCGACTACTCGCTCGCACGAGTAGTTCCCGTCATCGACCGGGTCAGGCTTCGCACGGAAGGCAACGACGGCGTGGGCCCCTCGTTGAGATCTCGGGATCTCAGCGCGTATTCTCCCATACGCCGCCATGCGTCCGCTCCTCCGCGACGGCCCGCCCGGGCTAGGCCGATTCGGTGTCAGAGGACGGATCCGTCCGCCCTGCCATGAACGGCACAGTGCCTACTGTACCACGAATGACGCAAGGCGTACTGCGCCACGAACGCCATAGTGCACGCTACTCCCTAACCATCGGAAGGCGTGGCATAGACTACCTGCTCGCACGAGTAGTTTTCCGCCTCCGACCAGTTCAAGACTTCACAACGAAGACTGCAGGTACACGGGCCCCGTCGATACCCCGTGATATCCGGGCACGCTAACCCGCGCACCACCATGCACCGGTCCCTCCGCGCCGGCCCGCCCTAACCAGGCCGATCTGGTGTCAGAGGGCGGATCCGTCTGCTGTTCCACGAACGGCACAGTGTGCGTCGTACCGCGGGCGGCACGGGGAGCATTGTGCCACGAACAGCACAGTGCACGCCTCCCCTAGCCCCAAGCACTATGATATAGACCACTCCACCTCCACAGTTCCCGAAAAAGATGTGCTCCTGTTCTACTGACAGGGATAGGATACGAATCCTACGCCCTGCACCCGACTTGCTACTCGGAGAAGGGTACGAGAAGCCCTGGAAGCAGCTACTTGGGACGCATGATTCCAGGATGACCTACACCATCACCTGTGACCCCGTAACAGTTCTTCGCCGCACCGCCCTGACGGCCTGACACGGAGAAAGGACACCCTGCACTGTAACCTAGTTTCCACCCTCGGTGTAACCCCCATGGACCTCTCCCTTGCGACTATAAAAGGGAAGGAGGGGAGCACTTACAAACACGTTTGTTTCCACCCCCACACGCACTCAGTATTGATATCTCATCTCATATTCACCCATAGACATACTCACACTCGTGTACGCAGAACTCTGCTACAAAAACCCCACGCACACGCACTAGGGACTTGGGCTCGAGACCCTCTCCCGACCTGTTTGTAACCCCTACTAAAAACCTCTGAGCATAAAGAACACCCCCTCTCTGACTGGACGTAGGGTATTACTCTCCGGAGGCCGAACCAGTATAACGTCGCGTGTCTCTTGTGCAACTGTGCAGATCCATACACACGTTCGTATAAATTTACTTGCCGGCGGTAACAAACCCCGACAGTTGGCGCGCCAGGTAGGGGCCTTCGCGTGTTTCGACGTTCATTTCAGGGTCTGCACGACCCTTCAATCGTCTTCTTCGATGGTAATCATCGCCAAGCTGCTACCGATGAGTTACCCAATGGGATCGTCCGACCCACTCCTGGCCGGGCTCGAGATCCATTTCAGGAGTATGAACTTCCGGGCGACTGGAGACGGCTATCTCATGCATCTCGTCAACGAGACCACCGACGCACCCGCGCCAGCTCCTGCTCCGGCCGCCGCCCCATGATCACCCCGGCGTAAGAGGCGCTCGGGCAAGCGCTCGTGACAGGCCAAGGCGGAGCGATGCCGGGCGGCACGTGCCAGCTCCCCTCCGCGGGTCGAAGCTGGCGAACCACGACCCACCGACGTGGCGGAAGACTCCCTGCCGTCAGACTCGATGGAGCGTATCGCCAGAGAGAGCGTGCCGATGCTGTCGCTCCCCCGAGGGACGCGCTACACAACAGCAGCATATTCCTCTTCATCAGGCACGGACCTGGCCGCATATGAGAACTACCCGAGCCATCACCTCTGGTGTAATAGGAAGCTTCCAGCGACCTCACCCGACGAGCAGTACCTCGACTCCGATGGCACAGACGACCTCTTGGTCTCAGAGTGGGACTACTCCAGGCTCTAGGATGCCGGCGCTTTCCGCCGCTTCCAGACAGCGGTGGACTACTGCTTCGGCTACTCCGACGACTCCGATGCCGGGGAATACGACCCCTCATGCGAATGCTTCGTTGTTAGCAATGCCCCGGTCGTGTCGGCTCCAGCCCAGACTCCAGAGGGAGCCGTCCACTCCGCCCACAGCTCGACGGCAGACAGCGTGGCTGAGGCACGGGACCCACCCAACGGCGCCGCGCAACGAGCACAACTAGACGAGTTGGAGGACGTGTAGCGGCAGCTCGACGATGAGCGGGCTCAGCTCCACCAACAACTCGGGCAGGACCCGAACCCGACTCCCGCTCGTGTGCACGCGAGGGACGTCTAGTAGCGCATCATCAACGACGACCGAGACGTCGTCAACGGCAGGCCCGTCTTCAAGATCCCAGAGCCTGCCACGCCTCAGGAGAAAGAAATGCACAAACAAATCAAGACACTCCTCGAGACTACCGCCGTGCAGCAGGCGGAGAGCTCCGCTTCTCGTCAGCGGGGCTCACAGGGTCGCGGGCACTCCAAGCCACAACAACCTGCGGCGCCGTCGCAACAGCCACGATGGTCCGAGGAAGTCAATGTGCTGGTCAAGAGCCGCCTGGGTCCCCATCGCGACACGCGCGACACCATCAAGGCGCGACGAAGGGCAGACGTGGGACAAGACGACGACTACAAGCAGCGGCCTCATAAGGAGTACAACCGGCGGCGAGGTGGTCGTTACGACAGCGACGAGGACCGAAGCCAGTGCAACTCGCCTGACGCCAAGGGCCTCGGGCCTTTGGAAAGAACGTGCGTAGTGCACGTTTCCCTTCACATTTCCGAGCTCCGACCTTTGTACCCAAGTACGATGGTGAAACCAACCCCAGCGTTTGGTTGGAAGACTATCGGCTGGCGTGTAACGCCGGCGGTGCGCGGGACGACCTGTTCATCATCAAGAATCTCCCGCTACACCTCGCGGACTCGGCCCGCAGATGGCTCGAGCATCTGCCTCGGGGCAAGATCGACAACTGGTCGCAGCTGCGCGACGCCTTCATAGGCAACATCCAGGGCACATACGCCCGACCAGGGAACCCGTGGGGCTTGCGCAACTGCAAGCAGATGAAGGACGAGAGCCTGCATGACTACATCCGGCGCTTCTCCAAGCGGTGCACCGATTTGCCTTTCACCACCGACACGGACATCGTTTCGGCATTCTACAATGGCACCAAATGGAAGCAGCCGGCTGAAGCTGATGACGGTCTGTCCTCTCCGACCAACAAGAAAAAGAAGAACAAGGACAAGCGGTATCGAGATGACACCCTGGTGGTTGCTGTCGTCCGAAAGACAGCAAGGCCCAGGGCGACCCGCCAAAAGACCACTTCGAAAAGTTGCTGGAGGCCCCGTGCCCCAACCACGAGGGTCCGGTCAAACATGCCTTCAAGGACTGCAAACTGATGAAGTCCTATCTCGCCGGCACGCTTAAAAAGCGTAACACTGCTCCGACCAGTGATGGATGAAAAGACAAGGGCAATGACGAGGTTGGTTACCCCCGTCAAGACGGAGCTGTCATGATGATCTTCGGGGGCTCGGAGGCGCGGCCACCCAGACGCCAGGAGAAGCTGATCCAGCGAGAAGTCTATCACGTCGAGCGCGCAACGCAACATACCAAAAGTGGTCGGAGACGCCAGTTACGTTTGACCGTCGAGATCATCCCGACCACGTCCCACGGCCAGGCAACTACCCGCTGGTCGTGGCACCCTTGTTCGGCACAAAGTGCGTGCACAAGGTGCTGATGGACGGAGGTAGCGGCCTCAACGTCATCTACATGTCGACCCTCGATGACATGGGGATCCTGCGGTCCCGACTACGGCCATCGACGGCACCATTCCACGGGGTCGTACCCGGGATGGAGGCGGTTCCCCTCGGGCAGATCGATCTGCGTGTCCCTTTCGGAACTCCGAACAATTTCCGAAAGGAAACCCTCACCTTCGAAGTGGTAGGGTTCCCGGGGACGTATCACGCGATACTCGGAAGGCTAGCTTACGCGAAGTTCATGGCCGTCCCCAACTACACGTACCTCAAGCTGAAGATGCCCGGCTCGAAGGGCATCATCACAGCAAGTACAACGTTCTAGCACACATACGAGTGCGATGCTGAGTGCTTCCAGTTCGCTGAAGCACTGATCCGGTCCGAGAAGCTCGCCGTAGAGCCCCCGTCCGAGGACCAAGATATCCCCGAGTCGTCTAAGCGAGCGGCATGCTCTTTCGAGCCCACCAAGGACGCCAAGGAGGTGGCCATCACTGATGAGGCGCTCGGTTCCGCCTAGGAAAGCACGCTCATCGACTACATCTGCGCAAACCTCGACGTGTTTGCATGGAAGCCCTCCGACATGCCGGGGATTCCAAGGGAGGTCGCTGAGCACAAGCTTAACATTAAGCCCGACTCGAAGCTGATCAAGCAGCGTCTTCGCCGCTTCAACTCCGATAAGTGCAGGGCTACCGGTGAGGAGATCAAGAAGCTCCTTAGTGCAGGTTTCAACCGTGAAGTATACCACCCTAAGTGGTTAGCAAATCCTGTACTCGTTAAGAAGAAGAATGGAAAGTGGCGGATCTGTGTCGACTACAAGAGCCTGAACAAGACATGCCCAAAAGATCCGTTTCCATTACCACGTATAGATCAAGTAGTCGATTCGACAGCCGGGTCTGAAACCCTCTGTTTTCTCGACACTTATTCCGGATACCACCAAATCGCGATGAGCTTGGCCGACCAGCTCGCGACCTCATTCATCACCCCCTTCGGCGTGTTCTGCTACGCATCGATGCCGTCCGGGTTAAAAAATGCAGGAGCCATGTTCCAGAGATGCATGCGACGCGTCTTTGGTGACCTCATCGGACGGCTGATCGAGGCCTACGTGGATGATATCGTGGTAAAATCGAAAAAGGTGGGCGACCTGATCCCCGACCTCACCGCGGTCTTCCAAAAGCTAAGGGAGCACGGCGTGAAGCTGAATCCCGAGAAGGGCGTTTTCGGGGTCCCCAGAGGCATGCTACTCGGGTTCGTCGTGTCGGAACGCGGCATCGAGACCAACCCCGAGAAGATCTCCGCGATCACGAATATGGGGCCAATCAAAAACCTGAAGGGAGTGCAGCGCGTCACAGGATGCCTCGCTGCTCTCAGCAAGTTCATCGCCCGACTAGGTGAACGCAGCTTACCACTGTACAAGCTCATGAAGAAGTCGGAACACTTCGCATGGACACCTGAGGCGCAGGAGGCTCTCGACTCGCTCAAAAACCTACTCGAGAGCCCACTGGTGCTCACCGTGCCGGCAGAAGAAGAGCCTATGCTCTTATACATCGCCGCAACGACTCAGGTCATGAGTGCGGCGCTGGTGGTCGAGTGAGACGAGCCCGGGAAGACACAAAAGGTGCAGCGCCCAGTCTACTTTGTGAGCGGGGTCCTCTCCGACTCGAAGACACACTACCTGCAAATCCAAAAGCTGATCTACGCTATCCTCATCACCAAGTGGAAGCTCCGGCACTATTTCGACTCGCACCGCATCACGGTGGTGTCCAAATATCCGCTTGGCAAGGTCATACAGAGCCCGGAGGTAGAAGGGAGAATTACCAAGTGGGCCCTCGAGTTGATGGGATAAAACATCACGTACGCGCCCCGTACCGCCATCAAGTCGCAGGCGTTGGCCGATTTCGTCGCCGAGTGGACGGAGATCCAAACTCCCCCGCTCCCATCGAGCATGAGACGTGGCTCATGTACTTTGACGGGTCTCTCATGAAGGAAGGAGCCGGGGTCGGACTTGTCTTCATCTCGCCTTTGGGCGTGCGTATGGAGTACATGGTCCGACTACATTTCGCGACTTCCAACAATGTCGCAGAATACGAGGCGCTCGTCAACGGCCTCCGGATCGCTCTCGAGCTCAGGATTCGACGTCTCGAGATTCGGGGAGACTCCGACCTGGTCGTCGGGCAGGTGATGAAGGAGAAAAATTGTTTAAGCCCAAAAATGGCTGCGTATTGCCATGCAGTGCGCGAGTTGGAGGACAAGTTCCACGGGCTCGAGCTCAATCACGTGTTGCGCAAGTACAACGAGGCAGCAGACACCCTCGCAAAAGCGGCATCAAATCAAAAACTTGTTCCGCACGAGGTCTTTGCCAGCGACCAATACGAGCCATCCGTCCGCTCCGAGGAGGACAAGCCGCCAGAACCATCGACACTAGAAGTCATGGAGATCGACAAGGTGCGAGAGCCTAATCTTGAAGATCCAGACTGGAGGATCCCGATCCTCAAGTGGATGGTGGAGGGAAAGTTACCGCTCGATAAGCAGGAAGCTCGACGGATAGCTCGTATGGCCAAGTCGTCCAGACTGGTCGACAGCGAGCTCCGACGAAAGGGCGCTGAGGGCATACTCATGCGTTGCATCCTGGCCGACCAGGGCAAAGAGCTGCTACAGGAAATTCATGCTGGCACGTGCGGACATCACACCGGCCCAAAGATCATTGTCAGGAAAGCTTTCCGACAAGGTTTTTACTGACCAACCGCAGTCGCCGACGCGACTCGAATCGTGCGCAGCTGTGAAGGTTGCCAATTCTACGCGCGACAAACGCACCTCCCGGCGCAAGCGCTTCAAACCATTCCTATCACCTGGCATTTCACAGTCTGGGGATTGGACATGGTCGGCCCCTTGAGGAAGGCACCCGGGGGCTACACCAACGTGCTCGTCACCATCGACAAGTTTTCGAAGTGGGTCGAGGCCAAGCCCATAACAAACGTTCATTCCGAGGAAGCCATCACATTCTTCACTGACATCATCTATCGCTTCGGGATCCCAAACTCCTTCATCACCGACAACGGCACCAAGTTCACCGGCAAGAAATTCCTCAAGTGTTGCGACGACAATAACATCCGCGTGGACTGGGCCGCCGTCAGCCATCCGAGGACCAATGGACAGGTTGATAGAGGCGGAGTGCCCGATCTTTCGGTGAGTGGACATAACTTCGATATGGTGGGAGGCGACCCTCACGATCTGACTACGACGAGCGAGACTCGAAGCGCCAATGCAATCGCTGAACCAACTCCCGATGGTTACCAACCTTGCTGGTGCAGGATCAGCCTGATCACGAAGATCGATTCCTGTACGCAATCAAGAAGGAACAAGAATCTGAGGCGAGCAATCTTAATATCACTCGAAGGTGGAGTTCTGAATCACAGAGGACATCACGTATTTGTGCGTGTTCTAGTGTAGCTAAAGCTAGATGTAAAACAAAACTCAAGTTGTAAAACAAAAGGGACTCTGACTAAATAAGGGGACGCAACCCCAAACCACGGAGGGAGGAGAGGGGGCGCGCGGCAGGAGAGGGGTGGGGGGCGGCGGCCAACCCTAGGAGCCCCATCCTGGGGCCCTCTTGGGTCGTCCTCTATGCTTCTGGGCCTTCGTTCTTTAACAGCATGATGTAGTTTAATTCCCTCGCACGGGCCCGAGTAATTGGCCCAACTGGTGGCGCCTGAAGTGGTGGATCAGCTGGAGGTGCCTGAGGTGCTGCTGGCGTAGATGTACTCGTGGTGTCCTCAACATCCTCCCCTTCTTGAAATGAAGCCGTCCTCGACGGCAACTCCTCATCCTCACCCAGATATGGCTTCAAATCTGCAACATTAAAACTAGTGGAAACACCAAACTCCGCAGGCAGGTCAAGGATATAAGCATTATCATTAATCTTGGTTAGCACTTTAAAAGGACCAGCAGCACGAGGCATTAATTTAGAACGGCGCAAAGTAGGAAAACGATCCTTTCTCAAATGCAACCAAACCATATCACCAGGTTCAAAAGTAACATGTTTTCTACCTTTACTACCAGCAACCTGATATTTAGCATTAGCAGTAGCAATGTTTTGGTGAGTTTGTTCATGCAAGTTAACCATTTGCACAACATGTGCAACAACATCTAAGTGTGGGGCGTCTTCAGCATCAAAAGAAAACAAATCAATAGGCGCCGGAGGGATGTAACCATACACAATCTGAAAAGGGCACATCTTTGTAGAAGAATGCGTTGCATGATTATAAGCAAACTCAACATGAGGCAAGCAATCCTCCCAATGTCTCAAATTTTGATCTAAAACAGCCCTAAGCATGATTGACAAAGTTCTATTAACCACCTCAGTCTGCCCATCAGTCTGAGGGTGACAAGTTGTGCTAAACAGCAATTTAGTTCCCAATTTATTCCACAGAGATCTCCAAAAAAGACTAAGAAACTTAGCATCACGATCAGAGACTATTTTATTTGGAATACCATGCAAACGAATAATCTCTCAAAAGAACAATTCAGCAATATTGCTAGCATCATCAGTCTTATGACAAGGTATGAAATGAGCCATTTTGGAGAATCGATCAACAACCACAAAAATGCTATCCCTCCCCTTCTTAGTTCTAGGCAAGCCCAAAACAAAACCCATAGAAATATCAAGCCAAGAGGAAGTAGGAACAGGCAAAGGCATATACAAACCATGGTTGTTCAACCGTGACTTAGCTTTCTGACAAGTAGTGCAGCATGCAACTAGGCGCTCAACATCAGCACGCATCCGGGGCCAAAAGAAGTGGGCAGCCAACACCTCATGCGTCTTGTAGACGCCAAAGTGTCCCATGAGACCGCCTCCATGCGCTTCCTGTAACAGCAAAAGACGAACCGAGCTAGCTAGAATACACAACTTGTTAGCACGAAACAGGAACCCGTCCTGTATGTGAAATTTGCCCCATGGTTTGCCATTAATACAATGGGCAAAAGCATCTTTAAAATCAGCATCGTCTACATATTGATCTTTCACAGTTTGCAAGCCAAAGATTTTAAAATCTAACTGTGACAACATGGTATAACGATGAGACAAAGCATCAGCAATAACATTGTTGTTCCCGTTCTTGTGTTTAATTATGTAAGGAAAAGACTCAATGAATTCTACCCATTTAGCATGACGACGGTTCAGATTTGTTTGGGTACGAATATGTTTCAAAGCCTCATGATCAGAATGAATTATGAACTCGCGATGCCAAAGATAGTGCTGCCATGTATGCAAAGTGCACACTAAAGCGTAAAGCTCCTTATCATAAGTAGAATATTTCAGACTATCACCGCTTAATTTCTCACTAAAATAAGCAACTGGTTTTCCTTCTTGTAACAAAACAGCACCTAGCCCAATACCACTAGCATCGCATTCAAGCTCAAACACTTTATTAAAATCAGGCAATTGCAGAAGGGGAGCATGGGCTAACTTATCTTTCAAAGTGCTGAACGCTACCTCCTGCGAATCACTCCAAGCGAATGGCACATCTTTCTTGGTAAGCTCATGTAGAGGCGCTGCAATGGAGCTAAAATCACGAACGAACCTGCGGTAGAAACCTGCAAGTCCAAGAAAACTCTGAATCTGTGTGACCATCGTCGGTGTAGGCCACTCCTGAATGGCAGCAATCTTGCTACTATCGACCTCAATGCCCTGTGGAGTAACAACATAACCAAGAAACGAGACACGTTGTGTGCAAAAGATGCATTTATCCATGTTAGCAAATAAGTGGGCAGCACACAACGCATCAAAAATAGCACTCAAATGTTCCAAATGGTCTTCCATAGATTTGCTATAAATAAGGATATCATCATAATAGACAACCACAAACAATCCTATGAAAGACCTCAGAACTTCATTCATCAATCGCATAAAAGTGCTGGGAGCATTAGTCAATCCAAACGGCATAACCAACCATTCATATAAACTAAATTTCGTTTTAAATGTCGTTTTCCATTCATCACCCAATTTCATCGAATCTGATGGTAGCCACTACGCAAATCAATTTTAGTGAAAATAATGGCACCACTAAGCTCATCTAGCATATCATCAAGGCGCGGTATAGGGTGGTGATAATGAATGGTGATGTTATTAATAGCACGACAATCTACACACATACGCCATGACCCATCTTTCTTTGGAACAAGTAACACAGGAACTGAGCAAGGGCTAAGAGACTCACGAATGTAACCCTTATCAAGCAATTTCTGCACCTGGCGCTGAATCTCCTTCGTCTCATCCGGATTGGTAAGGTACGGTGCGCGGTTTGGAAGCTGTGTGCCTGGAATGAGATCGATCTGATGCTCAATGCCACGAAGCGGTGGAAGACCCGGTGGCAAATCTTTGGGAAACACAATAGCGTACTCCTGCAAAATGTTAGCGACCGTAGGGGGAATATCCAAAGATGGTGCATCATCAAGTGAAACGAGCACAATAGAGCATACAAGTGCAAAGCATGGCAAATGATCAGCGCGTAGATCAGCAAAATCAGCATGTGTAGCAAGTAAAACAGGAGCATTCAACTTGATTTCAGTATTAACAGATGGAGACAGATCAAGTTGTTTAGTAGTTTTAGCAGCTCGAGCAAGATCATCTTTGACAATTTGTTCAGGTGTCATGGGATGTATGATTATTTTCTGACCCTTAAACATGAATGAATAATGATTGGAACGACCATGATGTAAGCTATCAATGTCATATTGCCAAGGTCGACCAAGTAATAAAGAGCATGCTTCCTTGGGAACAACATCACAATCAACAAAATCAGAATAGGCACCCATGGAAAAAGGAACACGCACAGAACGGGAAATTTTTATTTTACCACCATCATTAAGCCATTGAATGTAATATGGGTTCGGATGCTTATGAGTGGGTAACAACAATTTTTCTACCAGCATGGTACTCGCCAGATTGTTGCAGCTGCCGCTGTCGATGATGATGCGAATTGACCGCTCCTGCACAACTCCCTTTCTATGGAACAAAGTGTGTCGCTGATTCTTCTCGGGCGGGGCAACCTGGGCACTAAGAACATGCTGCGCAACAAGACTTTCATACCTATCGGAGTCGCCCGGGGTGACATGTACCTCTTCCTTAGCTGCATGGTCAATGGCAAGCAATGTATGTTCAATTTCTTCAGAATCACTAGCAGAAGAGTACTCACCATCGTCACGAATGAGCAAAGTGCGCTTGTTCGGGCAGTCCCGAAACACATGGCCAAATCCTCTGCAGCGATGACACTGAATATCCCGTGTACAGCCGGGGGAAGGGGCGGCGCCTGTGGGTGGGGCAGCGCCTGCCGATTTGGCCATCTTCTCGCGCTGTAGTGGTGGGCGTGGATGGCGCAGGGGACATAGGTGCTGGTGTGGAAGTCGAGCTTCTTCCTACAAAAGGGTTAGAATATGTCTTCGAGCGTCGTCCCTGCACTTCACGTTCAGCTTTGCAAGCAAATTCAAATAATTGAGTCATATCATGATATTCCTTATAATCAAGTATGTCTTGTATTTCGCGGTTTAAGCCACCACTAAAATGTGCCATAGCAGCGTCGTTTGTCTCCAAACTCCTGGTAATAGTCCTCAACAGACTGAGAACCTTGCTGGAAACGCTGCATCTTATTAAGAAAATCACGAGCATAATATGAAGGCACAAATCTATGGCGCATAGTAGTTTTCAATTGATCCCATGTGGTCGGAATGGCAGTGGGATGTTTAATTTTATACTCACGCCACCAAATCAAAGCTAAATCAGTAAATTCACTAATAGCAGCTTTAACTTGAGAATTTGCAGCAATATCATGGCATGAAAATTATTGTTCAACCTCTAACTCCCAATCAAGATATGCAGCAGGATCATATTTACCATTAAAAGGTGGGATTTTAAATTTAATCTTAGAAAAAGAATCATTACCGGGGCGGCGTGGCACACGGCGGGCATGACCGCGACTGTCGCCAGCGTCCTGCTCCGAATCACCACCATAGTCCTTCTGCAAATCAGTGATCGTTCTGTGCATGGCATCGAGTCGGGCCACGAGAGCGTCGAGTGTGGTCTTGGTGGCCGTCTGGGCGAGGTCGAGCTGATCGAAACGGTCGGTCGACGTAGTGATCGTTGAGTCTAGGCGTTCATGTATCGTCCGAATGTCCCCGGCTAGTCCTTCAACTTGTGCTCGCAAGTCTTGCAGCGGATCAGCCCCAGCGCCTTCATCTGCCATGGTTAGCGCAAACACAAAAACTAAACGACGACAAAAATAGGGTGGGACAGCTCACAAAGGCGCTCACACTAGTGCTTTTATCAAATTCTTATCCGTTATTACCACGCACACAGGGGCGACCTGCAACCAACATGTGGAACTCGCGAAAGATTGGAGGAGCGATTGCCTGGAGAAACAAAATCTGCTCGTCCTAGAAATATGTGGAGTTCTGGGTAGGCTGCACTCAAGTCAAGGATTAGCACACTCAAACAATATTGCAAAGTTGAATTATAGTGCTAAACACGAAACAAAAGCTGCTGGCAACAAGTGAAAACCTGAAAAGACAGCAAGGAAGGGGGAGAGGTTGCAGCAAATTGCTGATTTTTTTTCTACTATTTTTTTCAGTAGTCCTCAAAACTGATAATACGAACACAGAGGATCTCAAACAGCAAGTTGCGACACACACTTTTTCCGAAAGTACAGGGGTATTCCGGTAAAAAAAAGATACGAGTATAAAAAGATAGCACAGCGTGGCGGAGGGGGAACTCACAGCCAGGAGAGGGTAGGGCGTGGTGTGCCCAAGGGATCGCGAGCCAGGGGTAAGGGCGAGGTGGTAGGGGGAGGCCGGCACATAGTGGGTTTCCACCGAACCGAAGCCTTCTCCTGGTTGGACATCTGTTGTTTTTTTTGTTTTTTTTGTTTCTTTCCTTTTTTCTTTCCCTTTTTTTTATTTCCTCTTTTTTTTCTTTTTTTCAACTTTCCAACCAGGTAGAGGCGATCGCGGGGAAAGCGCACGGCTAGGGTTTCACGCGGCGGCGGTAGGAAGATGGTGATGGCGGCTAGGGTTAGAGAGAAAAGGAAAACAAAAGGTAGAACACAAAGTTACCAGCAACAATTGAACGAGTAAGCACACAAATTCAACAAAGACACTTATTGAAAGAGTGTGCAAGGCTAAATGGTTGTTGGGACAAGGATCTAACCTGAAAGTAAATTTTTGTTTGGTTTTTGTGGACTGTAGGAATGCAAAAACACTGGATAAACTCACCGATCAACCTAGAAAACTGATACCACTTGATAGAGGCGGAGTGCCCGATCTTTCGGTGAGTGGAGATAACTTCGATCTGGTGGGAGGCAACCCTCACGATCCGACTACGACGAGCGAGATTCGAAGCGCCAATGCAATCGCTGAACCAACTCCCGATGGTTACCAACCTTGCTGGCGCAAGATCAGCCTGATCACGAAGATCGATTCCTGTACGCAATCGAAGAATGAACAAGAATCTGAGGTGAGCAATCTTAATATCACTCGAAGGTGGAGTTCTGAATCACAGAGGACAGCACGTATTTGTGCGTGGTCTGGTGTAGCTAAAGCTAGATGTAAAACAAAACTCGAGTTGTAAAACAAAAGGCACTCTGACTAAATAAGGGGACACAGCCCCAAACAACGGAGGGAGGAGAGGGGGTGCGCGGTAGGAGAGGGGGGGCGGCGGCCAACCCTAGGCGCCCCATCCTGTGCCCCTCCTGGGCCGTCCTCTATGCTTCTGGGCCTTCATTCTTTAACAGCATGATGTAGTTTAATTCCCTCGCACGGGCCCGAGTAATTGGCCCAACTGGTGGCGCCTGAAGTGGTGGATCAGCTGGAGGTGCCTGAGGTGCTGCTGGAGTAGATGTACCCGTGGTGTCCTCATCACAGGTGGAGAGGGCGAATGGCATGATCCTGCAGGTCCTGAAGTCACGAATTTTTAAGCACCTCGAGAAGTTTCGGGCGACGTGGGCCGCGGAACTCCCGTCCGTCCTATGGAGCCTATGCACCACACCTAGTCGGGCCACGGGTTGCACACCTTTCTTCCTGGTCCACGGGTCGGAGGCAATCCTCCCAACGGACATCGACTACGGCAGCCCACGGGTTCGAGCCTACACTAAAGAAAGCAACCAGGTCGCTCTCAAAAACACCATCGACCAACTAGATGAAGCACGTAGCATCACTCTCCTCCACTCGGCACAGTACCAGCAGGCTCTACGTCGTTACCACGAGCGCAACATACGGGAACGCGAGTTCCAAGTCGGCGACCTCGTCCTCCGACGAGTTCAAAGCAACAAGGGTTGGCACAAGCTCTCACCGCCATCGGAGGGTCCATTCATCGTCGACCAGGTGCTCTGTCCAGGGACTTTCAAGCTCAAATACGAGGATGGCAGGTCATCTCCAATGCATGGAACATAGAGCAGTTACGCCATTTTTACCCTTAAGTATTTCCTTTGTTTTATCTTATGACAATGCAAGAGCTCCGAGCTACTTTCTTGTTTCGTGAGATGATATGTTCTTCAAGCCTGCGTCTTTTACTCGAGTAAAATGTTTTTATGCTTGTCTCATCCCATGGGCAAGTCTCCGACTTTTCCAAGGGCTCGGGGGCTACTTGGGGCCACGGCACCCCTTCCCCGCACGTTTCGAAAAAAATTTCCGATCAAGAACCGTCCACGGTTTCTCGTATGATCGTCGCGGTACACCCACACTACTTAAAGGCAGATGAACGACGGCTTTAGCGGTCATAAACCTGCGCTCGTCTGGGCCCTGAGTACTTACGCCCCTGCGGCTACGGCACAAAGACCCACGAGCAAAGTTCACGACCTCGAGTTGTCGCTCATTCGCTCCCTCGAAAGTTGTCGGGCAACCGTCTGAACTATAAACTCCGAAGAGTTTTCTTGTTTGCAAAAACATACGCGTTCGTCTACCTTCTTCAAAGTACTCGAGGGCTGGTTGCCCGAGCAGTACCAATTTAAGACTAAGTCTGGCCGGGTCGCCAGGTTCCTACGCCCCCGCGGCTACGGAGCAAGACACCACCAACGAAGTCTTAGATCATACTGCTTGAGCTTGCAAGTTTTCCTAACTACTCGGGAGAAGGATAACGAGCAAACAAACGAAGTCCGCAACTTAAAATAAAAACGGTCACCTGACCCTGAGAGTTTATTACAAGTTTCCGATAGGCATAATCAAAAGCCCCTGCGAGGCTACTTTGCTTTTCTTACAGGCCCAGATCATGGAGGGCATAGTTCATCATAACTCGGGCGAAGTCGATGGCGTCATGTTCAATGCGCTCATAGCCGGCGTCGTCGTAGCCCGGACACCACCCCTAGCCCAACAGTTCCTAGTCCAGCCCCGGATAGTGCGACAAGAAGATGGCCACCACCTTGCGGACGATGTCGCGGGCCACGTCCTTGGATTGCCGACGAGCCGTCACGGCAGCCCGTTCCAAGCGGTCCTTCAAAGTGGGGGCAGAAGGAACCCCGAGTTCGTCCATCGCTTTGACGATGGCCTCGCCCATCCTGTCACGAATCGACTGCACCAGCGCGAGGCCCTCCCTGGACTTCCCGTGCAACCTCCGCATCTCCTCCAGATCCGTCACGATCTCTGAAGCAAAAAGGGACACACATTAGCAGAAAGCAACGTGATCAGAAAGAGCAAAACACGGGAAAACGACGTCTCTTACTATTCAGCTTCTCGGTGGACTTGCGAGCGAGGTCCGCCAGCTTCTCATTCTCGACAAGCCGGGTGGCCACGATGCTCCCCTGATACACGACCTGCTTCGCCAAGTCGTTGCGGGCCACACGAAGAGCTGCTTACCCCAAAAAGCAAGACAACATCACGAAACTAAGCAACTACGCGCAAGCAGAAATGTAAAGACAACAGGTCCTGAGGCACTCACTGACGATCTCCTCCTCGCGCTTCTTGGCAACTTCCTCGAGTTGGCCCTTCTCAGCATTGACACTGCTTACTTGGGCCTCAAGAGTAGTCACCCTTTCACGGGCCGCCTGGAGGTCGGACTCGGCCCGGCCCGCCTTTGCCTCGAGCTCCATTTTCTCCTGGTGGGCAGTCTGGGCGGTGGCCTCGACATTGGAACGCAGCTCTATTGCTGCCTGCTCCACCGCGGCCAACCTCTCCTCCAACGCGGTCTTCTCCGCCTGTGTTGCGGCCGCGTGGTCCTTAGCGGATTTCGCCCTAGCTTCGAGGGCAGCACGTTCGGCCACTCGGTCGACCTCGCTGGCTGCCGAGACGAGGCAGGTCGCAGCCAGCTGCGTCTCCAGTTGGGTCCTCTCCGCATGGAGTGCCTCGATTGCCCGGGACTTGTTGTCGCAGCACCCCACGAGCTCCTAAATCACAGACGGGCTCCACGGTCAAGAAAAAACAATGAAGCACGTACGAAAAACGAAAAGCTGAAGAACGTAGACTACGACTCACCCTCGTAGCAGGCAGGACCAGCTCCATGAGAGCCCGCTCTGACTGGCGCAGCGCCCGTTTGCTCTAGCGCAGACCCCGCTCCAGGTTGCGGCGGGCCAGGGCCTCCGCACCACCATGAACGTGCAGGCCGACGGAGGTTTCGATCCGTGAGACGGGCACCAGCCAGAGCGGCGGCGCCTCCGCCTGTTCTTTGAGTGTCGACGCGGTCGCCCCCGGGCCCCTCGAGCTCTCTCCGACCTTCGAGGTAGGAGGTGGTGTCTGCTCCTCCGCCACCACAAGAAGTGAAGCAGTGGGGAGGGTGACTCCGGGATGATGACGACCTCCGAGGCACTCGTCGGGGGGACGACGCTGATGATGGAGGTGGCGGCCGACGAGATCGGAGCGGTCTCCTCGGTCACTTCCACGCTCGTCATGGCCGGGGTCTCCGGGGAAGCAGGGATGGCCTGCTCCACGACGACCATGGCGTCCTCCGGGTCGACCAGCAACTCGGGGGCTGGGGTCCCGATATCTGCCGCAGTGCCTCCCGCGCTCGACGACTCGGGGGTTGGCTGTCCGGCGTCCGCCGCAGAACTGCCTGCCCCCACCAATGGCTCGGGGGCTGGCAGTTCAACATCTCCTGCCGGCGCTTCTGGAGCAAGATTCTCCAAGGGTTGCTCCTGGGGCCTAGACAGGCACTTCGCCAACTCGGCCGCACGGGCCGAAAGTGCTTCTTCTATGGGGGTTTCGCCCCCCAATCCCATCGTACCCATCGACAGGTCGCTGCGAGCAGGGCTCTCAGCTCCCATCGGTGGGACCACCATTTCCTGGGTCCTGGACCCTCCCACCTCCTCGACTGCCGCCCCCGACGGGAGGGTTGGCGGCGGACCGCCCAACGGCGACACATCTCCGGCAACCTGGGCCGGGCGGCGCAACATCATCACGGGCGCCGGCTTCATTGTACTGGGGTCGGGCGCCCTGAAACAGAAAGGGTGTCACGACGACAACAGGCGGAGGACATGCTTCCCAGGAATTCAAAGTAATAATAGAAGAATTACAACTCGAAGCCTACCTTTCTGCGATGTTGCGGGCCCGCTTCGAACCGAAGGTCGGGTTCGGGGAGGGCGCCGCCCATTTGCTCCCTGTGGTCGGAGCAGAAGTCGAGGAAGACGCAAGCTCGCTCCCAGCAACGACGATGGACGGGAGACGTCGCTGGGTGGTGGTCGATCCCCCGCCCTGGGTCGCGAGCGGAGAAGAAACCCCCGGTGCATTCCGCCACTCCTACGGCAAGCGCACCGACGGGGAGTTCGACCTCCGGCGAGAGGAGTGGCGACGCGAGGTCTCGTGCCCCGACGTGGGACGAGTGGCGTCGCCGCGCCCGGGGGAACTCCTACTCCTCTCGCGGTGACCCCGCTGAGAGGTGCGGCTGCGCGTCCCGGATCGGTCTACTCGGGGCGACTGGGACGGCGCCTGCCGGCTCGAGCTGGCGCCCGCCGCGGCCAAGGCGGGCTCCGACCCATCGCGCGGCTGCGACGACACCAGCATCTCGTCATTGGTCCACACAAACTCGGACTCAGAGTCCCCCATGTCCGGCGGCAGTGACGAGGGGTCCTCGTCCTCGGAGACATCAGCCTCCTTAGCGCGCCGGCGTGAGGCGCGGTCGTCATTCCTCGACCGCTTCTCGATCTCCTTCTACTGGTGGGTCTTTTTGCGCTCAGCCCGGCACTTGTCCCTCGTGGCAAGCATCCGGGTGAGCGTCCTGTTCTCCTCCAGAGGAGGACGCGAGGCGAGGATGCTCATCGTCCCCATCTGAACAAATGCGAGAAAGTTATTACCCACCGTGAAAATCCCGAAGCCAAGTCAGAAGGTGCCAAGAAAAACATACCAGGGCCGCGGTGGTCAGGTCAGGGAGCATCCACAGTGAGTCCAGCGGTGGCCAGAACAAGTAGTTGATCCCGGTGGCCTGGGACACCCGGTGTTGGACCTCCTCCGCCGAGGGCAGAGGGTCGGCCGTCACCGTCCCCACGAAGGGAGCCTGGTCGGCCGTCATCTCGAAGAGGCGCAGGGGGCGTCGTCGGAGCGGGACGACCCCCCTCGCGTGGTAGCCGCCAATCACGGTGACGAAGTCCACGCCGTTGTCGCGTAGCAGCTTGAGGGCCCGGAGGGGGTCCGGAAGGAACCGGGGTCGGTCTTTCTCCTCCGGCCCGTATTTCCACTTCGCCGGCGCGCGGTCATGCCAACGGCTGGTATACCTTGGGAGCGAGTTCTCGTCGTCGTTCTTGAGGTAGAACCAGTCCCGGTGCCACCTGCTATTGGAGCTTGTCAGGGAGGTGGAGATGTACTCGTCCATCATCCCCTGCTTCCCACGAAGCCCGGCGCACCCAATCGCCGCCGCGGTGCAGTCGTCCTTCAGGCAAACGAACTTGTAGAAATACCGGAACAGGTCCCAGTGGTCCCCCTACCGTAGGTACCACTCGCACAGCGCCTCGAACGCCGCCATCTGCTGGATGCTGTTCGGGTTGAGGTTGTGGAGCACGAGGTCGTACTCCTCGAGGACAGCACGGATGAATTGTTCCGCCGGGACGTAGAAGGCGCGCTCGTGGAAGGCCACGAACGAGACCACATACCCCTCCGAGGGCTCGGGGACGCGCTCGGCTCTGGGAACCTTCCACTCCTCCGCCGTGGTCTTAGGCGGCAGCATGCCGTCGGCGACGAGACGGTCGAGCTTGGACCAGGTCATGGTTGAGGACGCCCAGTTCGACATGGCAGCGGTGCCGAGAAGCAAACTTGTGTTCAGAGTCGAAGGAGGCGCGGGAGCACGAGCGTAGCAGATGTGGAGGCTAAAGCAGAGGCGACGGCGGCGGAGTAAGCAAGAAAGAAGAAGGGGAAAAATCCCAACCAGCGGCAGCGGTATAAAAGGAGGAAAAGACCGAAACCCCGCAGTTAATGCCTCGGGTCCACCTCAGGTCACGTCTCCCCACGCACCGAAGCATCGCTCCTCAAAAGGTGCGCCCACTACTGCCAAGCGCACGAATGCGCATGAATGCGCCGCCACGTCACCCATGACAGGTCCCACGAATCCCGCGTCCGGCGCATGATCTCTGCCATTCATCTCACGACGCGCACTGTGCACAACGAGCAACGACAAGGTAACTTCCACGAATTCAGCTCGTCAACATTCAACCACACGCACAAGTCTCCGACTTGTCCGTGGGCTCAAGGGCTATCACCCGCGGGTGCGCTCGCGCGCCCCCGTCAGAAAAAACATATTCAACTTCTTCGTCCCCGCGGCAATTGAACCTAGGAGCAAGTCCTTGACTCCCTCACCAGGCTCGGGGGCTACTGACGAGGCCCTAGACCAGGGCCCATCACGACCTCTGAAAAACGCAGTACGGACTGACACGCAACATATTAGTGGCTAATACAACGAGTATTAAGCCTCCGAGTACCTGGAAGTCCGTACGACTAGTTTCCGTCGCGGGCCAGGGGCCGGACGGCCCATGCACACCAGCGCCTCTTCCTTCGAGTACGCGGCAGCCCACTCGACAAGTTCTCCACCGCGTGGTGGTTCGCACGACAAGTCATCGTCTCCGCCTCCGACTACTCGCTCACACGAGTAGTTTCCGTCTCCTTCCCCGACTACTCCCTCGCACGAGTAGTTCCCGTCATCAACCGGGTCAGGCTTCGCACGGAAGGCAACGACGGCGTGGGCCTCCCGCTGAGATCTCGGGATCTCCGCGCGCATTCTCCCACACACCGCCACACGTCCACTCCTCCGCGACGGCCCACCCGGGCCTGGCCGATTCGGTGTCGGAGGACGGATCCGTCCGCTCTACCACGAACAGCACAGTGCCTGCTGTACGACGAACGGCGCAGGGCGTACTGCGCCCCGAACGGCATAGTGCACGCTACTCCCTAAACATCAGAAGGCGTGGCATAGACTACTTGCTCGCACGAGTAGTTTTCCGCCTCCGACCAGTTCAAGACTTCACAACGAAGACTGCAGGTACACGGGCCCCGTCGATACCCTGTGATATCCGGGTACGCTAACCCGCGCACCGCCACGCGTACTCAGTATCGATATGTCATCTCATATTCACCCGTAGACATACTCACACTCGTGTACGCATAACTCTGCTACAAGAACCCCACACACACGCACCAGGAACTTGGGCTCGAGACCCTCTCCCGACCTGTTTGTAACCCCTACTACAAACCTCTGAGCATAAAGAACACCCCCTCTCTGACTGGACGTAGGGTATTACTCTCCGGAGGCCCGAACCAGTATAACCTCGAGTGTCTCTTGTGCAACCGTGCGGATCCATACACGCGTTCGTATAAATTTACTTGCCGGCGGTAACAAACCCCGACAATTATAAAGAGATATCCCTAGCACTTTCCCGTGATTGCCATTGTAAGGTGCATGTCGATGACACGTCTGAGGTTTCCCAAAGCTTTACCTAGTGACACTCACGATACTCGCCCTAGATCAAACTCAACATTACACGTTTGTCCGGCCTTTTCCCTCCCGCATGCTGTCACCATACGACGGTAATCATCCACTGACTTCCCATGCACTACTATGATGTATCAGCAAGACATAGACTAACCATCACGATTAAATCTATTCCTACTAAGTACATACGCTAGCTACACATATGGAGGATAAAGCATGCATCGAAGTAGATCAAAAGTAAAGATAGATTAGATTGAATTCTGAAGGACCGAAAAGGCGACCAGAGAGGGGGGGAGTGAATGGGAGCTGCTAAAAATTCTTCCCGAAGGATGAACTCGGCCTATACCCCGATTGCCACTCGGATCACTCGCACACACCAAAGAAGCTCTAAACTAGGCACACACAAGCCTACAAGTCCTAGAGACAAGCTACGAAACAAAGAGCGGAAGCACTAAACAAGAACCAAGCACTTAGCCAAATCTGGACAGGCTAAGCGCGGACCGTCTGTGCAGTACGGGCGGACTGTCCGCCAGGTTAGGGCGGACTGTCCGCAAGGCTGTCGCGGACTGTCCAAAAACTCAGCCAGAACAACCTGTGATGCACTGAGAAAATCAGACTGTCCGACTGAGCCATGCAGACTGTCCACCAGTGTCGCGGACTGTCCATGTAGGACTCGCGGACCATCCGGCCAAAACTCCAGAAACACCCACTCAACTTCACCCTCGCGGACCGTCCGTCATTGACCGGCGGACTGTCTGCAAAACTTCCTGCAACAAAACCCTAAACACTCAGAGGATCAAAACACGAGCTCGCACGAACACGCAAAGAACAACGACGAACTCGAGCCGCGCGGACTGTCCGCCCAGGGCACGCGGACTGTCCGCACGTTGTGAACAGAAGCAGAAACAGGGCGCGCGTGAGAGGTCAACCTCACCAAGTCATTACCGGATCTCCCAAACCACTAAACCTCTTGAGGCAAGATTTGGGGGAGATGAGAAGCGTCACTAGGTGAAGCTATGCCCCAAAAATCTCGACCTCTAACTCACTAAATCACCGAGAATCATGGATCACATGAACAACCTCCATGAACTCAGGTTCCTACAAAAACTCGCGAATCGAAGGAGTTTCCCGGCGTTTGAGGGGTCAAGATCACACCTAAAGATGCACAAGGCATCCACCCATGATCCCCTTAAAGAAATCCGAGAGAAAACGCCCTCAAATCAACGAATCGAGTAAAGAACAAAAACACCCAAAAATAGCTCCGAAAATGACATGAAAAACACAAAGAGCTAGGAGAGGGAAATCATCACAACGCCGAATGCTTCCATACATCCAGAGGTCAGAGTTTGTACAAGAATCTAGCCTAAGGAAAATACTGAGAAAAGAAGCAGTCCAGAGCGATCTACTGGGGGAGGAAACCCTAGAGCTAGAGAGAGAGATGGCATCCACCTCTCTGCTATATATATGAAGTCCACCAGAGGAGGCAAATGACCACGCTACCCCTACAACTTAAAATGAAGATACACACCCCTCAGGGGCATTTTGGTCAAGCCTTTGGATATTCCCATCGAGCGGACACGCTTCCACCGTGGACTTGCTTAGACTCGACGCAAGCCCCGCGATCACGCCACGTGCCCCCGCCTCGAAGCTTCCCGACGCTCCCAGATCACCGTCTCCATCGCATCGGGCCTCCGGACTTGGTTTTGAGGCCCAAACCAAGAAACCGTGCACCGATGGTTTTATGGGCAAACCACCAAACCCCGCATGCAAGCTTTGACCTCGAACCGCCACCTTGCACCGGCCCATGTCCATGACTTCAACTTGCTAGTCTTGCAACGCACGGCTCGCACTTGACCCCATCGGCCACCGGGTCTATCAAACCAAGCCTACTTGCCTCTCCATCACCCGGAGGCCACCACAACTAAGGCCTTTCGTGCTTGTTCTTCACCTGCACCAACACGAGTCAAGCCGCAACCTGTACCTGCACACTGAGCCAAGCATCAGTCCACACCATGTTGCCAATCACTCATCACTAAGGAGCGACCCACCACTGGTCCTCGGACACACCTGGTCCTCAAAATCACCGTCAAAAGTACATATGCCTTGATGAATCCAAGGCATGGCTCCGGAACTCCACCATGGCTTCACCACGCAGGGCCAACCATGGAGGCTAGGGTCTAGCCTAAGCCATGTCCTAGGCAACGTCGAGGACTCACAGCGGTGGCGGCTTCGGTGTGTGCCTCAATTCGGCGACTCTCTGATGAATGGATCTGAATCGTCCCCCTCCTTGGGAGCCTAGGTGGTTGTATTTATACCCTTAGGGAGAATTGGGGCGTGCTCCACCTTGCCTTGCACAAGATCTTGCTTGAGAGTGAAGCAAACTTTGTTTCCATAAAATCAGCCTCATCCATATTTTCCTGTTACACAGCCCTTCCTTGCCGACATCATATCTACCACGTCCGGACTTCAAATAATGCAAATTCGGTGTCTAGACTATGCACAACAAAAAATCATGCGGTCCATGACGGTCGATTTTCGTCACGGGTCATCAAAATTTCGTCATAAAACGGCATCTATGACAAAATTTCAGATAGTCATGGATGAGCGTCACAGATTAAGCGTTGTGACGAACTTACGTTTTCGTCATAGATTAACGCAATCCATGACGTTCTCAGATCGTCATAGATCTGTCTAAAGCCTATTAAACCCGGCCTATAGCCCAAAATCTGTGACGAAATTGATCGTCATGGATTAACTTGCCATGTCACTTGTAGAGATGTGCTGGCTACTAATGTGGCAATTGTTGACGTCTCAGTTGATGACGTGGCAGCAACATGGCAGTCACGTGGCACTACAGTAGCAGCCGCGTGGCGCTGATGTGGCAGCCGCGTGGCACTGATGTGGCTGCCACATGGCAGATGATGTGGCAGCCATGTGGCAGATGATGTGGCTGCCACGTGGCAGATGATGATGTCAGTCGGTACAATTTGTTACCAGGCTGAATTTAAAATGAGCCTCAAATTGGGAAGATGTTTCAGCACATATAAACACGTTGCAGCCCAACCCAAATAAATTTCAAGCACAGCCCACATACATTCCAGGCACAAACCATATACATTTCAGCCCAACAAATGTCACAACAGATTCAAAACAGCTATAAATCCCAGAAAACAAATCAAATCTGCCCAAAAAAATACATCGATCATTTGGCACAAGATCACCAGATCACCATATACAACATATATCACCAGAAACCCCATAAACTGCTAATACTGCTAATGTATGAGCCATGGTAAAAAAACTATGAAATGTGCATCTTTATCGAGTCTTCAGTTGATATACAACTAAAACAAGTACTGTAGTCCAACCCTATATTACCATCACTTGAACTGCTAGGATGCTCAGCAGTGCCCAATCAGATAGACTTACCAGTAAGAATCAAACAACAATAAGACCTAATGCACAGTAGTAATTGTCGACCATACACCCCTGGGTACCCATACAAGGAAGGATGAAGACGGACTCCTACTAGAATTCTCTTGTAATCCTACTAGGACTCATACTGTGTAATCCTATCCGAACTCCTATCTTGTAACCAACTAGGCACCCGCCCCCTGGACTATATAAAGGAGGACTGGGTACCTAGGAGGAAGATCCAACACACAATCCCTCCAGGGACAACACCAAGCACAGGGCGCAATATACTACACCAAACAGGACGTAGGGTAGTTACTCTGGCTACCTGAACCTGTAGAAATCTGTGTCTTGTGTCCTTGCCTTTACCTTCGAGTTCCAGCTCATGGCGATCGTCCACTATCTACCCTCCGACGGGTACCCCCTATGGAGGTTCACTAGTATAGAAGTTCACATCAATGACAAAACACTTTCGTTATAGAACATGCCAAATTCGTCATTGAAAACCTTCTGTTACTAATTTATGACGATTCTGAGATCGTCATAGAACAAGCGTCATATTTGACGCACCGTGACGAATTAGGCAATTTCGTCACAAAACTGCTCCTTTTTTGTGACGAACACGTTTTTCGTCATGTAACCGCTCGTCTTCTATGACTAAAGAAAATTGTCACTAAATTCATCATGAAAGTGAATGCCACATGGCGTCGTGTATGCTGGCAGCTCACGTGGCTCGGTGCCACAGTGGCTGTTGACGTGGCTCGTTTCAAAACTAGAGGCTGATGTGGCGACGTGCACCTGGACGATGACGTGTCTTGATCTGATTGGTCTAGGTGTCGTGATCTGGTTGGTCCACATGTCGTGATGATGTGGCAGCCACGTGGCAAATGATGTGGCAGCCACGTGGCAGATGACGTGGCAGCCGCATAGCAGCTGATGACATCATTTTTTTGCGATTTGTTAGCAGGGTGAATTTAAAATAGACCTAAAATTGGACAGCTATTTCAACCCATATAAATTTCACAACAGATCCAAAACAACAAAAAAAGCACAAATCAATTCCAGCAAAAAAACATATTTCCAGCCCATTTATCAAAACAAAAATTCTAGCATAAAAATAATAGCATTACATGAATCACCTTCCCAGTCAACATACATTTTCCACATAGCATCACTACCCGCCATTTGGCACCATAAATATTGTCTTTAACCTAGGCTTGACGGGCATCTCCTATATATCCATTAACCGCATTGTACCTGCACATACACATGGTCAATTTCAGATAGGATTTTCAGATAGGTCAAGTAAAGTCAAACTTGGAAGATGACATGATCGATTATAATAGAAGAACTGCCCTTCAACAACATTTGCAAATAGCTTTCATCAAGCATAAGTAAAAGAAGAACTAGAATTCATTTGAGCACTCATCAAGCATAAGTAAAAGAAGAATTACTCAGATTAACAGTGGCATTGCCACTTGCCACTGAAAATAGCTAGTCATTTCTTTACATGATGGAGTAGCAGCAAAATGGTAAAATGCACCTTATTAATCGACTAGAGCACCTTATTAACTTTGACAAGAGCACCTTGTTAATGTTCCAGTTAAAATCCTGATTAGCATAACTTCCAGTTTAACAAAATGACAGGTTTGCTGATTTCCTTATTATTATACCCAAAATAGAGAGTTCAAGGATATATTAAATCTGCATGTACATTTTTCAAATACCTGTACACTTGCACGAAATGCAGATCATCTACAGAGAAAAGGATCCAGTTTATAGTTATCTCAAAATCGACTGTCCTATTTCATCAGGGCAAGTACACTTCAGCAAAGGAATTATTTGATATTAGAATGGAGTTATTTTGTACCTGGCGACAATGGAAGCTCAACAGTTCTTCCTGCACAGAACCAGTTGCTGATCCTCCACTTATGCTGCTGCCCGCCAATTCCATGCTCGTGCTACTGAAGCTTGGCACCCTAGTGAATTGACTGTCAATTGAACCAGTACAAACAGGTTAGTTTTCACAAATTTTTGTTGTTTTGGCATCAATCACTTATGTATAGATACATAACAAAAGGCTAGAAAAGCCAAAATAACTAGTAATTCGGGACAAAGGGAGCATTTGCTAGAATCTTTGTGTGTGCATAATCAAATTTATCATAATTGTCATGTGCCTAATTAAATATGCTTTATTGTTTCCACATGTAGAAATGGTATTAACAACTATGATTATAGCAGTATACACACCTCGAATGTTCTGACCAAATAGATTTATTTTTTTCAATTTCATGGCTATAAGAGATCAGATGGAAGGTTTCAACGATAATTAATGCAATTTTGCTAAAGGCATCGAAAGATTTCACATACATATAGTGCTACATTAGTTCCACATATGACCTAGTTCATGTGATTTCACTATGAATGAGAGGTAAAGTGAGGATAAGGGCAACAAGAGGATGGAAGGTGCAGCTAATGTTCACAGAATTAATAACCGTCTACATAATACTCGAATAGTTAGCTATCCTGATCCCAATATAACAAAGATGGCATATTATATCTTCCTACTCTACTTCTCCACTCCATTCAAGTTCAAAAGAAGTATCTAGAAAAGTTACCTAGACAAGTTTGGGAAAATCATCTGATGATCACAATAATAATGATAAGAGGCAATACAACATACCGATTCCTTCTTGCTATTCTCCTTGTCCTCCAAATCCTTCAGTGCCCGATCCATCCATTTCCTAGAAAATAGCCAATCCCACACAATCAACACAGTAACACTAAGACACCACGTGTTGATCATATTGCAAACCAGTCCGGATCGAAGCCACTCACGGCTCTGCTGAGATGTACTCAATGCACTTTTTGACGTTGGCCTTGGCCTCCGCAAGGTCCTGCTTGACCAGGACCGAGCCGATGAGCTTGTACACGTTCGCCCCATCGTCTAGTATCTCCAACTCCTACCAAACAAGATCAAATCAGACCCTCAACATCAAAATCAACAAATGTTTCGGAACCAATGCGAGATAGAATGTCTGAAATCGCTAGTCGAGTGTGTGTGCCTTGAGGAACAACTCATTCTCACCGACCTGGATGGTGTACTGCTTGAGGACCTGGTGGTTCTTTGAGATGTCTGCGAGGGGGTAAGGAGAGGAGCAGCGAATGTCAGAAGTGAGCTACAGTTTGGAGGTGGAGGCGACGAAGAGGATTAGGGACAGCGCCTACCTTTCTGGATCTTACTGAGGGCATTAGTCTGGACCTCGAGATCCTTCTGCATCTCGCGGATGGCTGCCAGAGTCGACGACGACACCATGGCAGCTTACTGTGGTTGCGACGCCAACCGCGAGACCTTGCGGGAGGAACTGAATCTGGGACCGTTAACCCCCAGTGCCGCCTGCTCGATTTGGGAAAGGGGAGGATGGGATTTTGGTTTGGAGATGGAGCCGGTTGGTGACTTGGTGTGGGGCGTGGACACGAGGCAAGGGGCAGCGGTGGTGGGGGAGGAAGGGGATCGGTCGGTCGGGCTCGGCCACCAGCCGCAGCGGATGGGGAATCCAGCACAACTACTCGTGGATTTGAGGAAGGGAGAGAGGGCATCTCAGAAGGAGGGTTGTGGCACAGTGCGGTGGGCAGAGGGAGAGAGGAGTGAGGGGAGCTACTCGGTGGCGGCGACGGCGGGTGTATTTGCCAGCTAGGGTTCCAGGTGGGAATGTTGGAGAGGATGGGAGCGCTGGGGCCTAGGGCGAGTGAGGGAGAGTGACACAAGGAGTAGGGTTTTGTTTCAATTTACACTATGCTTGTGCGATCAGGACTGTCGAATTCGTGATGGACGGCTAAAGATAATTGGGCCGAAGCAGGCCTTCTTCGATTCCACCCTGCTTATAATTTTCTTTTTCTTTTTCAATTTTATTGCATAATAGAAACAATCACAATTTGAACTACAAGTATCTTAAAATAGTATTTATATGCATTGATATATTTTTCATTGTTTGAATTAAGTGTAAACGAGAGAGACAAATAGAGAGGAAAATGTGTTCAATCCTTTGATTCATTTGTGATGTACATATATATATCTACAGGGAGAGGGGTGCGGCATACGGACGTGGTGGCAACCGCCGCGTCTCTACGCCAGCGGTGATGCCGGTGGTGGTAGTTGCCAACTATGGATGGATGGATGAGATCATTTAGATCTCATGATTTGCAACACTCCCCCTTGATCGAATTCAGCCTTGATCATTCTTCAAGATATCTATTCAGAAATCTCATAAATATATATATGTATATCAAGTAAAACTCTTCAAAAACCCAGTGGGAAAAATAAGGAGAAAAATCATGATATGTAGTTTTGTGTTGATATTACCTCATTAAAAACTTTGAATGAGAAAATCAAATGATAAAACTCATACAAAGAAAATAGTGTAATATGATAGTATAACAAGTTAAGTGTCATGGAGTGACACTCCCCCTGATTCTTGCAAGTCTTTGAGTTGTCTCATACCAATACCCATGATGTATTTATGAAATGAAGAGTATGGTAAAGACTTTGTGAATAAATCAGCAAGATTATCACAAGACATTATCTGCAAGATGTTTATATCCCCATTTTTCTGAAGATCATGAGGAAAGAATAATTTAGGGGCCATATGTTTGTCAAGATTAGTCTTAACATAACCTGTTTCCATCTGAACAACACAAGCAGCATTATCTTCATAGATAATGGTTGGTGATTCCATTGAACTAATACCACAAGATGTAAGTATGTGGTGTACCATTCTGCGAAGCCATACACATTCACCTGATGCTTCAAATAATGCAATTATTTCAGAATGGTTGGTGGATGTAGCTACCATAGTCTATTTGGAAGATTTCGAAGAAATAGTAGTTCCACCATGCATGGAAATGAATCCTGTTTGTGATTTGGCCTCATGGGGATCAGATAAGTAGCCAGCATCAACATACCCTATCATAGTCTGATCATCACTCCTCTTAAAGAAGATGCCAAGATCTTTTGTGCTATTGAGATATCGGAAGACATTCTTAACTCCAAGCCAATGACGTTTGGTAGGAGCAGCGCTGTATCTCACCAGCAGATTTACTGCAAAAGCAATATCCGGTCGGGTACTATTAGAAAGATACATAAGCGCACCAATGGCACTTAGATATGGGAACTCACTGCCCAATATCTCTTCTCCATCTTCCCTTGGTCTAAATGGATCATTCTCTATGTCTAGAGATCGAACCACCATGGGGGTCTTAGATGGATATAACTTATCCAATATGAATTTCTCCAATATCTTTTGGGTATAAGCACTTCGGTGCACAAGGATTCCTGAAGGTAAATGCTCAAGTTGTAGACCTAAGCAAAACTTGGTTTGACCGAAATCCTTCATCTCAAACTCCGTCTTTAAATGATGACGTGCTTCATTAATGTCTTCCTCATTGCCAATGATATTGAGATCATCAACATAGACTGAAATAATGCAAAATCCATTGGAAGATCTCTTAATGAAGACGCACGGGCAATCATCATTTTTAGTGTATCCCTTCATTAGAAGAAATTCACTTAATCGGTTGTACCACATTTTGCCCGATTGTTTTAAGCCATAAAGTGACTTCTGCAACTTGACGCAATACATGTTGCGATTTGCCTTAGGATTCGGTATATCAATTACATCTGGAACCTTCATGTATATATCAGAATCCAGTGACCCATATAGATATGCGGTCACTACGTCCATCAACTGCATAGATAGACGATTTTGTACTGCTAATGATATAAGCTATCGGAAAGTTATTGCACTCATGACAGGAGAATATGTCTCGTTGAAATCAACACCGGGTTTTTGCATAAAACCCTGTGCTACAAGCCTTGCTTTGTATCTCACCACCTCATTATTTTTATTCCTTTTACAAATGAAAATCCATTTGTAACCAACAGGAAAGATACTAGGAGGGGTAGGCATTACAGCCGAGAATACTTCTCTTTTGTAAAGTGAGGCTAATTCTGCTTCAATTGCTTCCTTCCATTTATTCCAGTCCGAGCGTTGCATGCACTCTACCATGGTTTTGGGATCTGGATCATGTTGAAGGCATTCATCAATTTTCTCAGCAAAATATGAGTCGACAATTGTAGCATTTCTATCAAATGTTTCTCCTGTTTCAACATAGTCGATGGCAATTTCATCTACCCTTATAGACTCATCATGATTTCTCGAAATGATGTGTCTAGGGTCTTTTGATGTCTCAGTCTCAGTAACGTGCACCACAGAGCTAGATTGTGGATCATTACAATCCACTTGGTGTCTATCAACTGATGGTTGATTCGCATTCACCACTTGTCTTTTCTTGCTAGCATTAGAATCTTTCTGATTGGTCGTACTTCTCCCCCTCTTACAAATGAGTGGGAATTGAGTGGTTTTATTTGGTACCTCCACTCTTTCTGGTACATTCCATGCGGGAATAAAAGATTTAGTGACACCTTTATAGTTGGTGAAAGCATCTGGCAGTTCATTTGCAAGTTTCTGCAAATGTATGGTCTTTTCAACTTGTAGTTCACTTTCTGTAGTACGTGGATCAGAGGCTGGAATACCTTTAGCATCCCAATCAATTTCCTGGCATTCTTTTTGGTACTTAAAGTCTCCCCCTAATACCGGGAAATGTTCCTCATCAAAAATTGAGTCAGCATACCAGGCAGTAAATAGATCTCTTGTTAAGGGTTCTAAATACTTAATGATCGACGGAGATTGAAATCCCACATAGATCCCTACTTTCCTGTGTGGGCCCATAGATGTACGCTATGGTGGTGAGATCGGGATGTAGACTGCACATCCAAACTTACGCAAATGGGAAATACTTGGAGGATTTCCACGTACTAACTGCATTGGGGAAGTATCATGATATGCAGTTGGTTGTAGTTGGACAAGGTCGGTAGCGTGCAGAACTGCATGATCCCAACACGACGTAGGCAATTTGCAATTCATTAACAAAGGTCGTGCAATGAGCATGATCCTATTGATCAATGATTCAGCCAAACCATTCTGGGTATGGACATATGGAACAGAGTGCTGAACTTCAATTCCTAAAGACATACAATAGTCATTGAAGGCATGAGATGAAAATTTAGCAGCATTGTCCATACGGATCGATTTGATTCTATGTTCAGGAAAATTTGCCTTCAACTTTATGATTTGAGACATAATCTTGGAAAATGCATGGTTACATGTCGAAAGAAGACACACATGTGACCATCGAGTAGATGCGTCAACCAAAAACATGAAGTACCTGAACAGTCCAGAGTTTGGAGCAATTGGACCACTAATATCACCTTGAATTCTTTCAAGGAATTTTAAGTGGTTCTGCTTTGATTTTGAGAGGAGACAGCCTCACAATCAGTTTCCCAGTGGCACATGCGGTGCACACAAAATCAGAGGATTTAGGAAACTTTGCACTTAAATTGTGACCAATGGAATTGCCGATAATCTTTCTCATCATCCCTATGCCAGGGTGTCCAAGTCGATCATGCCAAATTCGGAAAGGATCAACATTTTGAAAGATTACCTTATATGCAACATGTGCAATAGGCTTAATGTATGTGTAATACAACCCAGACGAGAGTGAGGGAATTTTTTCGCATGTGCGTTTGCCATATCCATCTGGTTTAGTCAAGAGAAGAAACTCCCCTTGCTTATCATCATGGGTTTCAACATGAATCCCATTACGACAGATATCTCTAAAACTTAGGAGGGTACGTGTAGAATCGGGATACAGGAGTCCATCCTCAATTACAATTTGTGTACCCATGGGGAGTGTAATAGTGGCCCGTCCGGATCCAACTATCACAGCATCGCGTCCTGCGATGGTCAAAACTTTGCCATCTCTATTTTTGAGAGTCTGAAAGTATTTGATCTCCCTAAGCATAGAGTTTGTGGTGCAACTATCCACTAGGCATAATTCCTCCTCCGTTGAGTTGACATCATGAGACATCTATAGTTAAACAAGAAATTCAAGTCAAGAATTCTTTATTCAACATATAGAAACATATCACATACATATGAAAATATTACAATAATGAAGAGTTTATATGCCCCAGATCTATGAGTGCATACATCTCTATGAACTACCAAGCAATACAACTGGAGTTCGTACAACCCATGCAATGAGTTAGTACATCTCTACTTATTACAACATTAAGACATGACAAATGTAGGACATAAACAACTGTTTCAAGATTAATTCTTCTAGTGGACCAATTCACCGAGATTATGCTAAATCACCAAGTGGATCCTTCGAGAAGTACTCGATAAGCATATCATCGGCAGTTTCTTCCTGTGGAAGAGTGAGCATGCCTCCAGTTGTAGTGGTGTTCTCTTGACCAAGAGTGTTCTGCGGTTCTGTAGGAGCCAGCGAAGAACTTTGAACCACATTTGCAGCCTCAGTAGAATTGAAGTGAGCTTCATATCTTGGCTTGTTGAACTTTGGCTTCTGGAGGGAATTTTGATACAGAAGAACAAGATGTTTTGGGCAACGGCATTCCTTAGTGGTATGGTTATAGCAACCACACCTAGAGTAAGCATTGCGACTGTTGTCGCGAGGTGATGATGCTTTGCCATTACCTTTTCCCCTTTTCCTCTCCTAAAGAATGTGCGTCTGTTGTTGAACTTCTGTTTTCCACCCGAACTCTTGGAGGACTTATTCTCCTTAAAGTTCTTCTTATTCCCAGCAGGTGAATGAGCATTGTAGTGTACCTCAGGCAAAGGAGCAGAACCCGGAGGGCGCTGATGGGCATTCTTTAAAAGAAGCTCATGATGTTTTTCTGCTTGGGACAATGTATGAATAAGCTGGGAATATTGCAAAATTGCTTCTGTGGTATTGCTGATGCAATATCCTGTCCTCTGGAAGCATAGTGGATAGAGTTTTCTCTATCTTCTCTGCATCCGTTGGCTCTTTTTCGCAGAATTTCAACTTTGAGCAAATGGTGTGAACAGCATGATTGTATTCTGCAACAGTTTTAAAGTCTTGCAGACGAAGGTGATTCCACTCATGATTGGATGAAGGCCAAATGAGTTCCTTTTGCTTTTCATACCTTTCTTTGAGTGCTTTCCATAAAGCAAGTGGGCATCTTTCCATCAGATACTCCTGCTTGAGATCCTTATGGATGTAGAGCCTCAGGAGCAAAAGGGTAGAAAACTTCTTCTTATCCTGAATGGGGGCAGCCCCAGCAACAGGATCTTGTATTGCCTCAACAATCCCTCTAGAAGCAAAGTTTATTTCAATGTCCGAAGCCCATGTTGGGTAATTGCGCCCATCAATGGCGAGTTCGTCGAACTCTTTATTAGTTGTCATGTTCCTACAATTATGACCATGGGTTATCATTATGAAAAATGATAAATTAAGAATCCCAATGGTAATGTTGTAATCTCATAAAGCAAAAATAATCACATGGAATGAGGGGAAAACTTTCATGAGAGTTAATATTTTGAGAATTAATAAGAACGGTATAGATATTCTCCAAATTAATGGAGTAGATCCCATAGTAATGGGCAAATGAATTGTTGCCTAAAGCATGGATCTCAGGGCTGATATATTCAAAAGAGCATATCGCAGCCAACGCTTAGGGCTCCACTACCTTGTGCTTCATTAATAATTAAAATGAAACTTCAAAATTTAAATTTTAATTATCCTCAAAGTTCACTTGGGGAAGCATGTATAGGCAATCATCGGAAGATGTAGGCCTCATAGTGATGGGCAAGAAACTTGCGGCCTTAAAGCACAATCTCAAGGCTACTAAATTCTATGAAAGAACTTAGCGTAGCTGTTGACGGTTGTTATCCACTCATTTCATACCCGTCAACACGTACATTTTGGCATGAGAAATGTTCACCAACACTAGAATAGGGCTTAGACTAATCATTTCCACAAGTGTTGGTGATTATGCAAATACAGCCAATTAGCACTAGGAATGAGAGCAATAGCACAAGTCTTTGATCCAAGTACTTCAAGCTCAGCCAATGAAGGGATGCCACGTAGGATTCCCCTAGATCAATGACGTCATCAATCCAAGAGAGGCAAGCCCGACGAATCACGTATCGCCACATGGACATCACATGGATTCAAGGGTCCACTTGCTACCCAAACTGCCAGGAAACTTGGCATGCACGGGGAAGTGACCATGGGGCCCACTTGTCAATCACCTAGAGAAAACACAACACGAGGGGAGGCCCAGGAGTTTCGGCCGACCCTAGGATCGGCCGACCCTAGGATCGGCCGAACCGCCTCTGGGTCCTCTGACCCCACCTTCCACGTGTTGCTCCATGATTGGTCACTTGTTGCAATCCTGGGCGTTTTGGCGACATTTGGTGCCCGGAGCAAGCCACTCCCTTGCCTATAAATAGAAGGGGAGGGGCCTCATTCTTGGACACACACTTCTCCTCCTCCTCTTCATTTTGGCCTTGGAGCCTCTCTCTTTAGGAGAGGAGAGCTCTTTGTATAGGATTAGTGCTAGGAAGTGAGGGGGAATGCTTGGGGCCATGTCATGTTCATGAATCTTCCTCAAGAACGAACCTCAGCGGTGCCTTTGTTCTTCATTTAGACTAAAGTGAGTATTCCGACATTTTCTATTTAGACTAAAGTCGTATGCATGCATAGGTGAATTGTTCTTGTGTTCTTCGTTCGTTCTTGATTTAGAGGCTTGTGTTCTTCGAACACAACCCTTTCGATCTAGTAGAGCTGGATCATAAGTTTGCATTCTGTTTGTATGCTAGCTTGTCTATTAGAATAAAGTTGATGCTATGCATATCTCTAATTAGACCAAAGTGCATTCGTGATCTTGCATGAGTGATAGAGTATACCTTGAGCTAGTGCCAGTATCTCCCTCGCGGATTCGTAGTTCCGTATTTATACGAAGTGCTATAGTAGGGCTACCGGGACGTCAGATGGTGTCCGGCTATAGTAGTAGTCAGTGGTGTAGACGTGGTGTCTGGACCATAGGTTATCCTTCGAATACCAAGTGCATTCGTGTAATGATAGAGGTAGGCCGCAGTGGTACAGCCTGTTGGACCCTTCGAAACCCTCCACGCCTGTGTACCGAGTGGGGCCCTGTTCCCAGAACATATTCCTAGTCCTAAACAACTAGGGTGGGTTGGCGCCCAAGGCGAGTGTTTATACCTGAGAGACCGTGCTAGACTCTGCGCTCTGTCAAGCAGATCCTTTCTACCTATCCTATCATCCAGTGTTGTGTCCTTAGACCACCAGCTAGGTGAGAAACCAGAGCTCCTCCGTCCTGGGAACGAAACCCTTTGGGAATACTCATTCTCCGAGGGAGAAGTGCTACAACGGAGTATCCGTGCGCTTGCGGATTTGTTCGCACTCATCAGTGTACCCAGGAGTTTCTTACACGCTCACGCTACCGCGGCACCTAGTGGTGACGTTAAGAAATGCCAACAGCAGCCGGTCCCAAGGTCTCCATCACCCTATGCTCAAATCCCAAGAGAAAAGACATGTGATATAAATTTGCATGAGGATGTGCTAAATGAAAAGTGCAATATTATATAAATTGCAAATTAGTTCATAGCAAATAAGTAGTGAAAGTTTTAGAAAAATGGAAGGCATAAATTCTAAAACATGTGCAATAATTCAACAACATAGTCTTAATTGCATAAAGGATAATACATACATGGATGCACAATTACAGACAACATCTGGGGTCTAAACAGAAAAGTACATAGACACATAAACACCAATGAATTGTTGCAATAGAATTATCAACTAACAGAGGAACTTGAATCTAAAACAGCCACTGAAAAGAAAATAACAGAGATAACTATGCATCTTGGGCCGGAATTGCGAAGCAGCCCACTCCAATATGCGATCCGCAGCAGCCTGTAGAGGCCCATGCGGCCTGGCAGCCCGGTTCGGCCCATTTACTGCCGCCACCGCAGTATAAGAGGGTCGAGCAGTTAGGGTTGAACCCTAACTGCCCCACCTCTCAACCACGGCGAGCAACCTCGGAGCCGCCGCAGCACCTGTCCACCGTCGGCGCACCTCCCTGCTGCAGATCCGGTGAGACCATCAGGCCTCCGCGTCAGAGGATGGTGGAGCGCGGCCTCCCACGCCATTGGGGAGGTGGCGGTGGCCAGTGAAGATGATGCCCGGGCGGCGAGGAAGAATGGCGGATTCGGTGACGGCAGGGATGCTAGGGCCAGCTCTGGCGTTTCGGTCGGGGAAGGTGCAAGGCGGCTACCCGCGCCGCGCTGCAACAGTGCCGCCAAGGGAGAATCCCGGCGGAGGCGTTGAAGGGGAGCGGCGACGGGGGAATGAGCCCGCAGTGGAGGTTGAACCATTTCAATCTTCACGGGCTCTCCCTCCGGCGACGCAGCAGCAGGTCCGGTGGGTGGCGGCGACTCCTCGTCGACCGGTAGGGGGCACTCCATCAAGGAGACTGGAACCACTACCGTCCTTCCATGGACGTCGCAGTAGAGGAGGTTCCGGACCCTGACATGGAGAGGAGGGATGGCGGCCACCGGCGGCTCACTAGAGCAAGCGTCGGTGGTCGTCTAGGCGTTAGCCGGCAGCGCGCTCGGGCCAGTGGCGGCGGTTGCCTCTGCTCTGAATGCGCGGTTGAAGAGGCGGCTTCCACCGGCTGTAATACGAGCACCACGACGATGATGAGCGGGAATTGAAGCCGCCGGAACAGCAGCCACAATGTTCTAGAGGTGAAGACCCTAGGGCGCAGCGACCGGCGTCCCCGACTGGTTCTGGACCAGCGCGCGGCGCACATGGCATTGGAGGCGATCCCGGAGACAACGAGCACGGAGCGCGAGGAGGAAGATGCATCATAGAGGCAACAACTTCATCGACGGTAGGCATGATACCTGCACACGCCGGAGGCCAACGCCTGCTCTGTTCTTGTCGTTCTCGATTTGCAACTTCTCCTCCTTCTTCTCCCGGAGCAAGTGCTGATAACGTGTTTGAATTGAGTGTAAACGAGAGAGACAAATAGAGAGGAAAATGTGTTCAATCCTTTGATTCATTTGTGATGTACATATATATATAGGGAGAGGGGTGCGGCGTACGGACGTGGTGGCAACTGCCGCGTCCGTACGCCGACGGTGATGCCGGTGGTGGCAGTTGCCAACTATGGATGGATGGATGAGATCATTCAAATCTCATGATTTGCAACATTCATATACAACAGCTTGTATATAAGTTCTCGTCTAGGAATTTTAAGAATTTTAAAGTAAATTTGCTATTTTATACCATTTAAATGAATTTCTACGTGTCTATGGAAAGTAATTTCAAGTTGACATACATGTACCTTCAATAAGATTTAAAAAATGCAAGTAAATTATATTTAGGCATCTATGGTCCATTCTAGCCCACATCTGAGATATAGACGAAAAATTCTGTTGGGGCGGTAGAAAACATCACCTCTCGGTCCCGGGGTTTTGTCTCCAAAAAATCACTTGGCCTCGGCCTAATTTGGGTAGCTAGTTGAAAACTTGGGCCTCGCACGTTCAGATCAAGGAATAAATGTACACAGAAACATGCGAATTAACCCCAAGTCAAGTTGATAAGTCCGGCCCAGGTGGGATTGGATTTATGGTAAGCCCGATGCACCGATTATGCAGTTTGGGCTCGGCACCCGAATTTTGATGCAAACCAGCACCGTCCTTCGTCGCACCCCTCAGGGAAAGGCCCAATCGCCCCAAAAGACTAGTCCGTTAGGGGAAGGGTGGCTCTCCCCTTTAAGGTGGCTTCCTCCTCCCAAGCTAAGCAAGGTGGGATAATTCGGACGCGCACAGCTTCGCCGTCTACACTGTCTTGCGCCTCGCCCATGGGCCGCCTACACTGTCGTGCGCCTACACTATCGTGCGCCTAGCTAATCCGTACTCCCGTTGGACACGACTGCCGCCTACACTGTCGTGCGCCTGGCCAAATCGTGCTCCACGACTGCTACCTAAACTGTCGTGCGCCTGGCCAAATCGTGCCCTGGGATGTCCTCATCACAAGTCCTCTTTTTTCGCAGGTTAAGTGTTGGGCTCCGGGATCTTTTTTATCATCGCTGGGCTCCGAGGATGTGTTTCGTAAAAACATTCGGCTCTGACGGCCCTTTTAGGAAGAAACAGAAGAACCTGGGCTTCGCCAGGTTGATCGTACATCGAGGAGTATAAATTAACCCGAATTGAGTCTTCTTCTTCATAGGGAAAGTTCAGGCTCCGGGAGTTTCTTCGAAACAGATGATGGTTGAAAGCTTGGGCTCCGCCGGGGCTTTACCAGAAACCCAGCGTCAAGAAGTCTCAAAGATGAACACCGAAGCCGAAGAATCTTCAGGGAGAAGAGCACCAAAGACAACGGATCACGAAGCCTAGAGTTCTTCAAGACCCCGCCTGCTTGGACTTGGTCAAAAGCTGTTACAACACAGAACTGTCGTGTCTCCGTGTTTTGTGGGGCATCGCCCGCTCTGTTGTCTCCGGCGGGTTTTGCGCTCCGCTATCTTCGGCGTTAAGTCCGCATCGTGTGCAAGTCCAAGTTTACCCCTGTATATTCTTCATAGATGCTAGGGCTTTGGGGGTAAACTTGGAATGTAATTTTAGTCTTGTGGCACTATAAAAGGAGGCCCCCTTCTCATTGTAAAGGGGACGACCTTTTGAGAAAGTGAAAGAGTAATACATGAAGGAAGGCTGTTGATTTAATATAACTTGACTGGAACGTATTTATTGTGAATTGTTCGTCGTTTAACCATCTCTCTGTTTGGGAGTTTAGTGTTCCCAACAGAGGCACCCACCGTGTTCTTAGCCACCAAAGAACCCACGATGGCACCCACGAAGAAAAAACCTACTGACCAGGAGGAGCCTAGAGTGGTTGCCGAAGAAAAGAGGATCATAGTCGCCCCGGAGCCTAGACCGGAGGACGAAGATCTAGCACGCACTAGTAGTGAGAAAAGAAAAGTGGCAGGGAAGACCGCACAGGGTTCTGACCCGGAAACCAGCCTCATGAATGACAAAGAGGGCGCAACCGAAAAAGAGTTGGATTCGATCTTGAAGCAGATCGAAGCTATGAAGCGAGAGAAGGAGAGAATAGCCTTAGAACTTGAAACGCAAAAACAAGCCGATGAGAAAATTAAGAAACTAAAGGCAGCAAAGCTGCAGTTAGCTCAGATGCAAGAAGAGCTGGATGAGTTGCATTCTCATCGGCGCACCCTGCCAAGTCCCACCCCAAACCACGAGAAAGATCCACCTTTGCAAAATGAAAACCCAATGTTCAATTTCCCAACCCACAACACGGCAGGAATGTTTGTGTCTGTCAACTCGACCTCACCTCTCTCTATAGGCCTTCAAACAGCGCCATGGCCCTTCACCTATAAAACAATCTCCCTACCAAAGTACAATGGCTTGACAAATCCAAGACAGATCATCATGAGCTACGAAGCTGCCGTGGCTTCGACCGGTGGTTACGAGGTGGTTTTGGCTAAGTCATTCATCATAGCATGTGAAGGCGCGACTTTGAACTGGTACTCACTATTACCCCCGCACTCAGTCTACAGTTGGGTCGACCTAAAAACCAAGCATACCCAAAACATCCAAGGCTTCCAAGCCGCAACCACATATGAGGGAGATTTATTCTATTGTATCCAGAAAGACAAGGAACCCCTGTCAAATTATGTGAGAAGATTCCTCCAGTTGAAATCCCAAACCCCAGATGTATCGGAGAAAGTTGCCATAGCCGCCTATATCAAGGGGCTAACCCCAGGGCAACCCGCATCCCACCTCTAAAGAAAAAAGCCAAAAATAATGCAGGAACTGTTGGTAGAGCTTGAAGAATACTGTAGATCCAATGAAGATCACAGGAGAAGAGTAGCCGAAAGAAATGGGTTAAGGCAAGCCCAGAGGGAGCACGAATGGGTTCCCACGCACCAGAGCGTGCAAAACAACAGGGCGCCGTACCCTCCCAACCAAGTACTCCCAATAAAAGCTGCACCAGACACCCAAAACCAGAATCAAAACCCCCCACAAAACCAAGCTCCGCACCCAGCTCTGCAAACTTCTAACTGGGGAGGCCACAACCAGAGAGGAAGAGGTAGGGGCAACGGACCGTCCCCTCAAAACCAAAACTTTTGCCCTCGCTTGTTTTATTGTTCTTTCCACGGAAAGCAACCTCACCATTCCATAGACAATTGTCCCGAAACCAAAAGAACTTTGGAAAGAATGGCCGAGGAAAAAAGGGCCGCCCAAACCCAGCCTCAACCCGTTCCACCTAAACCAATCAACCATACTTGGCCTCAGCAATCCTTCCAATAAAACCCATATCCCACTGCGCCCCACTACATCCATATAACCAAGGAAACCCAACATTTTTTCAAGCCAGTACCTAAAATCAACCGCAGCAAGCATGGCAAGCACCGCCACCGCACCAGTACCAACCACAAAACCAAGAAAACACCTGGCCCATGCAAGAAATTACACCGCCACCTCCTGGTATACCAAACGTGGTTCCAAAAGCGGAGCCAGCTAACCCAAGGAATGTTCCCAAAGCTTTGCCAACCTTTGGCTCTATCATGGCTATTTCCCAGAGCGAAGCCCAGAACCAAGAAAGCTCGTATCGTCAGATGTTTCCTATCGTGGGAGGATCATCTCGCGAGTTCGAGAACAAAAAAATGAGAAGGAATTACTTCAGAGAGGTGCAAACCATAGTCCAAGACGGACCAACAGTAAAGCCACCTTGGGCACATGTACCTATCACATTCACAGAAGAGGACTTCATGCTGAAAACAGCCGCGCACAATGATGCCATGGTCATCAAAACCATTATCACAGGATGGGAAATTGGAGAAGTTCTAGTAGATAATGGCAGCTCCGCGGACATTCTTTTCGCCAAGACTTTCAGAAAAATGAAGATAGACCCACACGTGTTGCAAGAAGCAGACATACCGCTTCTGGGCTTCGGGGGGAAACCAGTCAGAGCACTAGGGAAAATTTCACTACCTGTCTCTTTTGGAAATCTCGACAACCCAAGAACCGAGCTAATCACATTTGATGTGGTGGAAATGCATTATCCATATCTGGCCATCTTAGGCAGGGGTTTCATCAACAAGTTCGATGCAGCATTCCGGCAGCTATTCCTATGCATGAAAATACCAGCGCTTAAAGGAGTCATCACTGTATTTGGTGACCAACAGACCACCAGGGGTATTGAATGGGGCGCAGTGCCGGGCCAGAGAAGTATCCATCACTTGACTCAAGGGGAAGCTGACGAAGCCGAGGAAAAAGAAAATAAGAAACAATTTGTGGAGCTAAAGAGAGATAAAGAAAAAGTAAACTACAGCGCCGACGGCGAAACCAAAAGAGTTCAACTAGATGTACACATGCCAGATAGGGTAGTGACAATCGGAGCTGAGCTAAGCCCGCATGAGGAGCAAGAATTGATGACATTCTTAAGTAAAAATCAGGATGTGTTCGGTCAGCCCACGATTTGAAAGGGGTTGATCGAGACATCATCGAGCACAGGCTAGAGATGGACAAAAACATCAGGCCCAAAAAGCAAAAGCTCTGCAAGATGTCAGATGAAAAAGTCGAGGCTGTGAAAGCAGAAGTACAAAGATTGTTGGATGCCAACGTGATTCGCGAAGTAAAATACTCAACCTGGCTTGCAAACACAGTCCCGGTGAAAAAGAAAAAAGGGAAATGGAGGATGTGTATAGACTTCACAGACCTGAACAAAGCTTGCCCGAAAGATAATTATCCACTAGAAAGAGTGGATAAAATAGTTGATGATGCAGCAAACAGCGAGATGTTGTCATTACTTGACATGTTCTCGGGATACCACCAGGTCAGAATAAGAAAAGAGGATGAGGAGAAAACCAGCTTCATCACCCCCTTCGGCATCTTCTATTTCTTAAGGATGCCTGAGGGGCTTAAGAATGCGGGGCCAACTTTCATAAGAATGACAGCATCAGTATTTCCTGAGCAGCTACGCAGAAACTAGTTTGCATACGTGGATGACATAGTCGTCAAAAGCAATAAGCGAGGCGACCATATCTCAGACCTTGCAGAAACTTTCGCAATTCTGAGAGCCGCAAACTTGAGGTTAAATCTTGAGAAGTGCGTGTTCGGAGTACACCGCGGGAAAGTGCTCGGATGTCTCGTGACAACTAAGGGAATACAAGCCAACCCCGACAAAATCCAAGCAATAATCAATATGGAAGAACCTAGATCTCTGAAAGACGTGCAAAAACTCGGCCGCAGAGCGAAGCCTCCCTTTCTTCCAAGTGCTCAGAAACAACAAGAAGTTAGAGTGGGGGCAAGAGCAGACCAAAGTGTTTGCGGAGCTCAAAGATTATCTCATTAGCCTGACAAAATTGTGTCCCCCGGAGCCTGGCTCCCCATTGTTGCTTTACATCTCAGCTTCGAGGACTGTGGTGTGCGCAACCTTAATACAAGAAAAGGAAGTAGAAGGGAAGCGGTCCCAGTCTATTTTGTCTCCGAAACACTAACGGGGTCAAAGATATTCTATTCAGAGCTGGAAAAAATCGTGTATGTGGTGGTCATGGCAGCACGGAAACTCAGGCACTATTTCGAGTCCCACAGAATCATAGTGGTGACAGACCAACCTTTGCACGAGCTATTCAACAATAGAGAGGGTTCGGGACGAATTTCCAAATGGACACTAGAGCTATCAGAGCATGTGGTTGACTTTGAAAAAAGAAGCGCCATCAAATCACAAGTCCTAGCAGACTTTGTCGTACACTGGACGTCTACAGCAAACTCGAGCTCCGCAGAGATTGAGCAGCCATGGATCGCATATTGCGACGGGGCATAATATCACAAAGGAGCCGGGGCTTCGGCGGTCATCACCTCTCCAGCCGGGATCAAAATGCGGTTCGCAGTTAGGCTGGACTTCGCAGAGAATGAAAGAGCAACTAACAACACAACTGAGTATGAAACATTGTTCCTCACCTTGAGGAAAATGAAAGCTCCAGGGCAGCAAAGGTTCATCGTAAGATCGGACTCCAAGGTCATCCAGGGGCATGTGGAGAAAGACAGCGAAGCCAGGGAGCCAAAGCTCGTTAAGTATCTCGCAGTAGTAAGATCAATGGAAAAACATTTCAAGGGATTCACAGTGGAACACATCCCCAGGAACTCAAACAACGAAGCTGACGCACTGGCAAAAGCCGCAGCACAAAATCAAGCCTTACCTCCGGATGTTTTTTATGAGGTTTTGACTACACCCGCAGTGAAAGAGCCCAAAGCTAAAACAATCAATGTCATAGAAAAATATGATTGGAGGGCTCCGATATTGGCTTTCTTGAGAGGTCATTATGAGCCCACTGAGGAAGTTTCCTTGAACCGTATGAAGCAAAGGGCCCGGGGCTATGAGTTAATTGAATGGGAGTTATACAAATCGGGCATATCAGCTCCTACCTTGAGATGCAACATCTTCGACGCAGGGAAAGAATTGCTAAAGGAAATTCATTCTGGTTTTTGCGGTGCCCACATCGGCTCCAGAGCTCTGGCCCAAAAAGCACTAAGGCAAGGTTTCTATTGGTCGTCTATCATCGATGATGCTCATCACTTGGTAAAAACTTGCGAAGCTTGCCAGAAAAATGCCAACAATCAGAGAAGTCCTTCGATGCCCACACAATTGATACCACCATCTTGGCCTCTGCAAAGATGGGGAATGGACCTAGTTGGACCACTTCCAGCGGCTCAAGGAAATTGTAGATTCGCAGCCGTAGCCATAGATTACTTCACAAAATGGGTCGAGATCAAACCATTGGCAAGCATCACGTCCAGCAACATCCAAAAATTCTTTTGGCAGAGTATAATTTGCAGATTTGGGGTTCCAAGGGAACTAACTATGGACAATGGAAAGCAATTTGATTGCAATGACTTCAGAGAATTTTGCCTGACAATGGGGACTAAGTTAAAGTTTGCCTCCGTGTATCATCCACAGTCAAACGGTGTGGTTGAAAGAGCAAATGGGCTGATATTTTCAAGCATAAAGAAATGTTTGTTCAATCAGAAAAAGGGGAAGTGGGTGGAAGAATTGCCGAAGGTAACTTGGTCTCATAACACCACTGTATCAAGAATCACCAGCTTTTCACCATTCAAGTTGCTATTCAATTCTGAAGCCATGACTCCGGAAGAGATTAAGAATGGAAGTTTGTGAGTGTTGAAAGCACAAGATACATGAGCAGAGAAAGATTTGATCAAGGTAGATGTGCTCCAAGCTGTTAAGAACTTAGAAAAATATCAGCTAGAAACCAAAAGATGGAGGGACAAGAAAGTTGTGAGAAAGGAAATACAGGTAGGGGACTTGGTCATCTAGAAGAAAAAGAATTTCAATAATCCAGGAAAGTTGCAAGAGCCATGGGAAGGCCCGTACATAGTAGCAAAGAGTCTAAGACCAAGATCTTTTTCACTTGGCAGATCAGTTGGGCAACATGTTACCACACACATGGAACACAGAGAGCCTTCTCAAGTACTACCCTTAGAAGCATACAGTGCAAAAACTCCAGCTTCGTGAACTTATAAATGGGGCCGGAGCCTAGCTATCTTATGCTCTTACGTTTTCAGCATTTTACATTTTCCAAGGACCGTACTCTTTTCCTTGCTAAAGGGGACTCCAAATCAGGAGGCAAGGTTTTTAATGAGGCAGATCCATGTAATAAATTTCAGTTTCAATGAAATTACTTTCCCCTTAATTCTTCATCTGGCACTTGTTATTTTTCAGCAATTTACTTTCAGTCATTTACTTTCTGCGAGGGGGTTTCTACCCAAGAGCAATGAAAAGCAACAAGCTTGTATAGGTTGTCTCACAAAAATCTTAGCATTCATGCCTAAGTATCAAAAAATCCCACAAGGCAACAGACTAAGTTGCGGGATCAAAATTTTCCTCGTTGGATCAAGTAAAAGGATCGAAAAGCAACAAGATTGCTATATTCGACCACCAAGTCAAAGGAAAGTCTGCAAAATTCGAAGCAAATTTTGCTAGACTTTAGGTTTCGAGACAAGAAAAGCTACCCTACCAAACATTGCCTTTTCTGCGAAAATTCACGAGCTTCGAGAAAAGCAAAAACAGGGGGGGTGATGTTTTCTTGAAAAACAAAGCTGTTTTTTGCTCTTTTCTCGAAGTTGGAGAACTAGATAAACTAAAAATGATGAAAAAAGATACCGAAGCCAAGTTATATTACAAGAATTGAACCCAAAGTATTGTTTACACCATCAGACATCACCACGCAGGACGTTCCAAAACCAATAAGTTTAAGCAAAGTCAAGAAGATGTGGCGGCTTCGCCATCTTTTTCTGCACCAACACTTTTCTCGCTCGGGGGCTCCGTCCTTGGGAGATCCGCCTTCCTGGCTTGAGTCTTCAGACGAGCCGGTTTCCAACGCCTCCTTTTCCTTAGCCTATAAAATAACAAAACCAACGTCTGAGTAACACCATAACAAAAAAGAAAACAGGCGGGGATCATTAGGAAAATTTCTTACCTCCGCTAAATACCTACGTCCCACGGCCTTGGCATGGTCCTGCCCAGACGCCTCCCAGAACAGGGTCAAGAAGTTCCTCTTGATAACCTATACGTTCTTTGAGGGAATTTCACACTCCATATCCTCCGCCTTCGTGAACTTATAATTTGTGGTGCCCAAGGCCAAGAAGTCCGAGCATCCATTCTTTTCTAGTAGTTTCAGCAAGACTTCAACGCACATTGAAGCCACGTAGTCACTGGCTCCGGTCATCACGTCGGGGATGTGTTCAAATTCTTGCTCCATCCACTCAAAGATCTCTTTGGCCCCTTTGTCGCTAAGGAAAGGCAGGGGCTCCACGCCAAACTCCCCAAGAGTGCGAGAATATTTCTCATATAGAACCTGGAAGCGTTCTCTCAAAACTCCCTTGGCTGCATCTATAAAATTTTTCTGACCCTTAACTTCTTTTCTAAGTTCTTCAATAACTGACTTTTGTTCATCATTCTCTTTCCTCAGAGAATCTATGACTCCGGTGTCGTCTTCCACTACCTTTCTTAAATCCTCAACTATTTTTTCCAACTTCTCTGTATCTTTGGTCAGATTTTCCGAAGCAATTTTAAAGGTATTAACATTGTCCTCCAAAATAGCAATTTTCTCCATTTGAAGATTGCACATCTTCTCCAGAGCTGCCTTATCTTCTTTGAGCCTGATAATCTCCCGACTCAGTTCAATATTCTCAGCTTCGGTCGTCAAAAACTTCTGCTCTTGGGAGCGATATTTTTCAACAGCCTTTCTGCTAGAAATCATCGATTTATAGCAAAGCTCAACTGACAAACCTGCCAGAAGACCAGCCTCCATGTTTTCCAAAGATTTTTCATAAGCTGCAAAAAATATGAGAAACTGAACCTTAGTACGAAGCAATCGCAGGAAAAATAAAGTAAAGACAAGAGCAAACCTTGAGCATCAAAAGATCCCAAAGGTCCGGCAGTAGTATTGGTCCCCTGTTGCTTCACAACTATAGAAGCTTGGGCCCCGAGAATTTCTCCATCTTCCAATTCCTGGCCTTCGGGGGCTTTGCCCTCAGCTTGCGGAATGTCACCAGCCACCGCGCCTGCAAGCCAAAAGGAACCCCTTAGCTCCCAGAGCACAAGCGACTCCACGACCCCTCTCCACTTACAAAAGGCAAGCGAACAGATAATAGAGTTTTTAGATCTTTCATACCAACAGTTGCGTTGTAAGAGAACGTCGAAGGATCAAAGGCGCGTTTCTCCGCAAGAACCAATTCCAGCGTGGGCCCCTCCACAGCACCTGTTGTGCTCACTGTCTCCGCCAGAGACTTCATGAATTCGGGTGACGCCCTCGTGTCAGCCTGAACCTGAGAAGTGTCACTAGGGCGAGCAGCATCGGCAACCCCTTCCAAAGATTTTTCAGCTTCGAGAAGTTCAGAGCTAACAACAAGTTGTTTGGAGGGTGTTTCTGCATTAGAAGCTTCCAAAACATCACTACCCAGATTTGTGGGCTCCGCCCCTTTTAAGGATGACACTACAGCCTTCTCAGTCTCCTGCTCGCTCAAACGGTCTCCGGTGTCGCCCGCAGATGCCCCTAAGGGATCTAGATAATCCAGGTCATCAACTGAGCCAATAATCTTCACTATGTGACATGCACGTCCCGGCTTGGAGCCAGATTTTTTACGACGAAGACCCGGCTTCGAGGCTTTTTCTACCACCGAAGAAACTTGAGGGTTGTTATCTTGAGTTGCAGCCTGCTTCTTCTTAGCCCACTCAAGTTGGCTCGTCTTCGAGGAAGACACCGGAGCCATGGTTTTTTGCGTCTCAACGGCTGTAGCATCATCAGCCGCCTCCAGGGAAGCTACAGATTTCTTCTTCTTCCTTGCAGCATCAGCCGGGTCCATTGTAACTTGAGTAGAATTGCGTGTACGCTTAGAAGATGCCCTGGGCTTCGGCCGGGCATCAACCTCAATCCCAAGCTCCGAAAAAATATGGTTAATTCTGCGACCGCCTGTCGTTAACTTGCGCACCGCCTGATATTTTGCGTCGGTATAAGGAGCTAGCATATCCACTACTCGTCGCTCAATCTCCCCAACAAACTCATAAGCATTCTTGCCCTCCGGCATCTTCAGCCCAAAGCGAGGAAAAGGAATTTCCTTGGCGAACCAGTCAACTGATAGCCATTTTATCTCTCGGGGGTTCCAGCCAGCAGCCAAAGGCCAAATTCCAGCTGTCAAAAATTCTTCAACTACATCCCGGCCAGGAATAAACTGAGAAGCCAAGCAGAAAGGTTTTTCGCAGTCCTTGAAGCCCTTGGTCTTTGCAAAGTCCGGCCCGGTTATGTAATTTAACGGCATCATGATAGGGATACTGAAAGGATAATATCCAGTCCCATCAGAGCCGCGGGGCATGTTGACCTTCACATAAAACCCGTACGACAACCAATCGTCGTCCCACTTATTCTTATGCGTAGGATTTAGCTCAATTCACTCAATATCCTTCTTTGTATTCTTCCGTCGAGTAGTGAAAGTTATGCAACCAAAATGATTCTCAAAGATAGTGGTGCTCCCTTCCAGCTGAAAACTCCGGTTCTGCACATGAAGTTCGTAGAAGCGAGCGAAAGCTTCGGTATCCACTCGACCACCGCACGACCGCACCACGAAAAAGAACTTGGATGGCTGGATGAATGCATTTGGCGTCAACTGATGTAGCTTGACACCATACCAGTCCAATATCTCAGGGAGAAAACGCGAGCAGGGGAACCTCAACCTGGCATTGAAAAAGTCACGAAAAACCACAGCTTCTCCCTTTTTTGGCTTTGGTGTTGTTTCTCCTTCGGAAGCCTGGGCAACACCTGCCGGAAAAAACACTTTCTCTTCATAATACTTCAGCAAATTCTCTGAAACCAGTGAAGTCTCGAAGACTAGTGATGGAGTCTTAGGCTCTCGGGCCATTAGATCAGACGGAGAAGCCTCGACAGCGGAAAGATCTTTGCTGCAAGACGCGTCCTTGGCCTTCGGTGACACCTCATAGTCCACTATATCACCAAGAGGTTCCACCGGAGCTTCGGGTGGAGCGTTGGCAGTAGCTATTTCTTCCTCCGTCATCGGTCGAGCGGTTTGCTTAGTGCGAGCCAGGTCAACAAAAACTCTGGGCTTCGCAAAAAAGCTATGACCTAAAAACCTCTCAACCAAACAATCACGCAACGAGCACGAATCTAAAAGCAACCGAACGTAAGAAAACTAGTTCTGAAGCTTCGGGGAGAGCGGGTCTTCAGGACCTCACACCCCCCGCTTATATAGCCCGAGGAGAGAGAAGGAGCGCAACCGTCTGGGAATACGAACGGACGCCTCGGGAAACAGCTTTTTTGTCGCTCAACGGTCGGCTGTGCGAAGCCAAAAACAAAAATTGCACAAACTTCCCGTCGCCGAAGGTGACATTTTCTTCAAGTTGAAGTTCACAAAAGAAATCGAGGACAAGGATAAACTTTTAGCTTAGCGCTTCTCCTCGAGGGGCTACTGTTGGGGCGGTAGAAAACATCACCTCTCAGCCTCGGGGTTTTGTCTCCAAAAAATCACTTGGCCTCGGCCTAATTTGGGAAGCTAGTTAAAAACTTGGGCCTCGCACGTTCGGATCAAGGAATAAATGTACACAGAAACATGTGAATTAACCCAAAGACAAGTCCTCTTTTTTCGCAGGTTAAGTGTTGGGCTCCGGGATCTTTTTTATCATCGCCGGCCTCCAGGGATGTGTTTCGTAAAAACATCCGGCTCCGCCGACCCTTTTAGGAAGAAACAGAAGAACCTGGGCTTCGCCAGGTTGATTGTACATCGAGGAGTATATATTAACTCGGATTGAGTCTTCTTCTTCACAGGGAAAGTTCAGGCTCCGGGAGTTTCTTCGAAACGGATGATGGTTGAAAGCCTGGGCTCCACCGGGGCTTTCCCAGAAACCCGGCGTCAAGAAGTCTCAAAGATGAACACCGAAGCCGAAGAATCTTCAGGGAGAAGAGCACAGAAGACAACGGATTGTGAAGCCCATAGTTCTTCAAGACCCCGCCTGCATGGACTTGGTCAAAAGCTGTTACAACACGGAACTGTCGTGTCTCCGTGTTTTGTGGTGCATCGCCCGCTCTGTTGTCTCCGGCGGGTTTTGCGCTCCGTGTTGGGATCCGAAAATCCCGAACAGATAGAAAGAGAGGAGGGATGAGAAAACTTGAGACAATTGAACAAGAGATCAATGAATACCAAGGTCAAGTGTCCCCCTCCTCCACCCCTTGGGGTCCTATTTATAGGAAGAGGAGGTGCCCTCCCCTTCCAAACCCTAGGAGAGAGGAGGTGGCTGTTTACATTATCTCCATTGGTGGGCTTGAATATTACATTTGGGTCCTTAACTATTACAATTGAGTCCTTGGATGTTACAATCAGGTCCTTGGCCCTTACAAATACGCCCTTATACCTTTTATTTGGGCCTCTTTTATACACATGGGGTCCCTAGCCTTAGGCCTCCTAAGGTGCACCCCCAACACTCCGCTATCTTCGGCATTAAGTCCGCATCGTGTGCAAGTCCAAGTTTACCCCTGTATATTCTTCATAGATGCTAGGGCTTTGGGGTAAACTTGGAATGTAATTTTAGTCTTTTGGCACTATAAAAGGAGGCCCCCTCCTCATTGTAAAGGAGACGACCTTTTGAGAAGGTGAAAGAGTAATACATGAAGGAATGCTGTTGATTTAATATAACTTGACTAGAACGTATTTATTGTGAATTTTTCGTCATTTAACCATCTCTCTGTTTGGGAGTTTAGTGTTCCCAACAAATTCAATTGACTTATAGGGAAAATTCAAACTTATACTAGTCACCTTATTGTAAAATAATGATAATAATACCTAAATTTCTCTGAAAATTTTGAAAATTGGCATAGAATAATTTTATGGATGTACAAGATTGAAAAAAAGTTTCATAAGGTTTTGTGAAAATTGGAATATAAATTGTTCATAAACTAGATAGTTCCATCACATTATTTAGTTCCATCACATTATTTCATACAACTCAACTCAAACTTCAAGAGTTGAATACCTTATAACATGTTTAGACTTGTACGCACTTCAAAATTGAACAAAGCCTTACTTTTAACATGTTATTAACATTTGTGGATTTACATTAGCACTTGTTGTGCAAAAAAATATTTTTCTATTTTTTAAATCACTGATGAATACACCCTTGTGAAGTAACTTGAAACACTATTATCTTACATACTCTCAAAACATTTTTCACATGTAAAATACAACATATAAGTTGTCACCTATGAGTTTTAAGTATTTTCAAGTAGATTTGCTATTTTCTATCATTTAAATGAATTTCTGCGGGTTTATTGGAAATAATTAAATTTTGAACTACATGCATGTCAAATAGTATTTAAATTATTTCTCAAAAATTATATTTAGGATACTATCTTACATGATAGCCCACATCTGGGAGATTGATAAAAAATTAATAGACTTATAGGGAAAACTCAAACTTCTACTAGTCATCTTGTTATAAAATAATGATAATAATTCCTTAAAGTTCTCCAAAAATTATGTAAATTGGCATAAAATCATTTTATGGACGTACAAGCTTGACAAAAAAGTTTCATAAGATTTCGCGAAAAAGAAGTATACATTTTTCACAAATGGACACAACTCTCACATAGTTTCATACAATTGAAGACAAACTTTGAGATTTGAACACCTCGTAACATGAATGAACTCGTATGCACCTCAATTTTGGACACCATATCATGTTGACCATAACATTGAACCATATTAAGTTATATTAGCGATCATCATGGGAAAACAAGTTTTTCTATTCACTATTAAGTTGGGAGGAAACATATTATACAGAAAATATCAACACTTCACAATTAACATCTAAAAAATTATAACTAAATGAAAGGGCATGATTTTAGAAAAATTCGAAAAAAATCATCAAATTTGAAGTCTCCATGAAAGATAAATACTAGATACAAATTTAAATTCCGGATAAAAAAAAGAAATGGAGCTGTTTGTGTGTTCTTGAATGTAGCCACTTGGCACAATTTCAGAACTTATAACTTTGTATGACAAAGCAAGTCATAAACTACGTACAAGTGCAATGCTATGAGGTTGTTCCACTGACCTTGAAGGTCTCGGGTTCGATTCTTATGACCTCTACCTATTTTGTCATTATTCAAATAAATCAGACAAACAACATAAATAACCTTTACGTCCTTTCAACGTCACAATCCTAACCACAGCTCAATGGTAAAATGTCACAGATATGACCACCGCGATCCGAGTTCGAATCCACGAAGGACTCGTTTTTTGGCCAATTTATGGGCTGTGGCCGGTGGGGTGCCCGACCCGCACTCGCGGCAGGTGACGTGGTCAGCAGCCGGCGGGGTGAGTTGGCACCCAACCGGTGATCTGCACCACTGTGGTGCGCTGACCTAGACGTAAATATCAAAATTAATGCTGTGTTCACAAATTTTGGAACAAGGCAAGTAGCCTAATGGTAAGCCACTTCAGCCCATTGAGCTTGTTTTTGGGTACGATTCCATGTTCTGCCTCTTTTTTCCACCCAAATTTTCTAAAGTACAACCTTTTTTCTTTCCTATTTTTTTTTAAAAATTAAAAGAAAAATTTTGGAAACTGATTTAAGTACTATTTTGCCCGTCTTTTCCATGAACTTTATGATTTTACCCTTTTCTCAACATGAATAATTCCGATAGCAGTTTGACATGTTAAAGAATTATGAAAACAACACTTGACAAATTGCATATATATTTGAAACCTAACTGTACATTAAAAAAATTAACAAATGCTTCCCATTTTTGCATATGCAACACGACGGATGCGAACACAAGTCTTGCAGGCAATTCATCGAGCACCTGTAACACAGATGCCAGTATGCGACATGCTTGCACAGATGCATTGTCGTGCTTGAGCAAAAACGCTGCCCGTGGACTTATTTATTGCAGAGATGCCTCGCACAGCTGCTGGCCTGCTGCCAGATTCCTCTGCCCGCTCTCCATCTCCGTTGCATCTGTTGAGGCGGCGGACGGACTAGTGGTCAGCGACCAACGATGCATGCGGCTGGACCCGCGGGGCAGTCGGAGCACAGCAACGACGGAGAGGACGGACGCGCTGGGTGCAGTCAGATGTTGCCATCGAGCAGCACCGACAGGCGACGGCCTGCTCCGCGGCCATGGCGTCACCGCCACCGCGCCGCCGCTACCTGCACAGGTCTGTCCATCGGGTTGGAGGGGCAGCGGCTTTTTTATCAAACATACCTGTATTCAACTTAAAGATATACCGTACAAAGACCGGAGCCCATACAGGTACATTCTGGTAGGACACAGAAGACAGCTGTACCACCTGACCATTCGCAGAAAAGACCCTCATAAACATAAAAAAATACATTCATGCCCCTAGATCTTTTGCAAACTGGATCTCGCCGTCGGTCACCGTCGGCGTTCACCAGAAACGGTCGCCGTCCTCCCACGAACTAGAGGAGCCTCCTCGCCATCAGGCTTTGACACGAGCCGCAGAACACACTCGTCTTGAACGACGAGATGAAGGCATCGTTGATCGTCCATCAGCCGGGGATGCACCCCAGACCCCGTCGGCTCCGGATCCAAACTCGCCAATGATGACTATTGCGGCGGGCGAGGGCGTGTCGCCGTCGGGAGGGAGCCCGCTACCGATGGGAGAAAGAGAGGGGCAGCGCTGGCCCGCTGGCCGCCGACGAATTGAGATGACTGACAAGGAGCCGGGAGTTAAAAATATATGATGGGCGTTGTGGTTTTTTGTGTCACTACAATTTCTTTTTTTTTTTGACATTTAATCTATCCAAACCAACGCTGTGAGAGAGTAGGGGTAAACGACAACTTCATTCAAAAATTATAAGGGCAAAAACGCAAAGTTAAAAAAGTAAGGGTAAAATCACAATTGAAGTATGAAGTAGGGGTAGAAACACCAAAATCTCTATTATTTTCACGTGACAACTCGAATGATTCATTTGTGACGAACAGGTTCGTTGTCGGTGACCATCCTCTGAGTTTCGTCACTATTTTAGTGACTTGGCACCTTAACTCGTTATCTGTGACGAAGTCACAAAATTCGTCACGGTAGAGACCACTTTCATGACGAAAACTCAAAACGTCACTATGAAATTGTCATAGATATTTACATTTCCACTAGTTGTTGCCGGATATAAAACTCCGACAGCAATGCCTGCAAAATCAATGGCAATATTAGTATGCTTTGGAGATGCAATGAAATTCAGAGAAAAATGTAGAGCTAACGTTGCTACTGTTGACAGGCACCAAAACCGTTCAAGCTAATTAGCTATGAGCTAAACATATACCCAGCAACATGCATTCAAGGAAACAAGCACATGTTAGGGGCATGCTACAGATCATACATGGTTTATAAAGAATAAACAAATGCTGTGCAACCTATAGCATGAAAGTAACACTACACAAATCAAAAAGCTTGAGCTTGACATGAACAGTGTGCATGAGTAATTAAATAGCAGCTAGCTTTGTGACTTTCAGTTCAAAGTAATCACAAACTGAATGATAGGCAAGCAACTAGAATAGATAAATAGATAAACAGCTGCTATGCAAGATTACTCAAGGAATAGAATTTTGTAGCATGAAAGCAACCATTTACAAGAATGCTATTTACTGAATTTTTCCACTGTGAGAAAGCATGTCAGAACCATAAATAACTCTCAAAGGTGACACATAATTTCCAGCATCCAACCAAAGGCAGGTAACCATTGCAGGTAGAATGAGAGTAACAGGGAGAGGAAGTGGCAAAAACTTACGGTCTCCTGCTTCGAGCCCTTTGATGCCGAGCAGCTGGTTGAAGCTGGAGACGTCCACCCTTCGACGCCTTCTTTGTAGCCTTGGGCTTTGCTGTGAGATAGAGATGTCGACGCGAGATAGAGATGCCGCATAGACAAAAAACAAGATCAAATTAAGTAGCAGCGACTGATATACCCTTTAACCAATTGACACTAGCATATCAATGGTCTCCAATGTCTTGTTCGGTGCTAACTCAATAGCAATTGCATAAAAAAAGCAGAAAACATGCCATCCAAATATGTTGAACCGAAACCGGCTAATTAAACCAGCATTATAGCTTTATTGTATTGTCTGACGAGAATCCATGTATAGTGCAAGTAGGACCATCGATTAACACAATCCAAAATATTAGTTTACAGATTTTTTATGTCAACAACAAATGCAATCACTGTATGAGAGAGGATGACAGATCATACATGTATATTTCTAAAAATACGAGAGAGGCTGACATGAGACCAAACTTCTGAGTTGATGAACCAAAACATGTACTAAAAGGGTATAAAAGCACCAAAATGCTATTCCAACTTTAATGATGCACTTGCAAAGTAGCAAGACATCAAAGCTATAACAACAGTTCTCTAGAGCTGAATGATAATTTAGAAGAATTTCATAATATGCCGGCGGTGGCGACCCCTGTGCCTACAATGGCCTCTGCCCTGTCAACTCCTGTGCTTGCGGCTGGCCTCTGTTGTAGGTAGCTGAGAAAGAGAGGCAAAGCCCTAGCGACGAGGCATCAGCTTGCCGGCGGGTTGCGAGAGGTAGGAGGCAGGCGGCAGGCGGACTGGAGGCTGGCCACCGCGGTGCCGTGCCGGATCTGGGCGCCACCGGTAGCATCCCGACCTGCGACGCACCGGATCTGAGTGGTGCCGATCGTGTGTGCCATGGAGCCCACGGACTGAGGCCGCCGGTCGCATCGCACAGCGAGGCCCCCGAGCCAGCGACTGCGGTGAAAGGAGTGAGGAGGGGAGAGGACGGGAGGAGGGAGGCGGGTGCCCGGCGGCCGCCCAGCCTACAGCGACCAGTAGCACCCACGCCACCAGGGCCGTGGCGAAAGGAGTGGGAAGCCGCAGTGAAAGGAGTGGCGAGCCGCGCCGCCACCGCCGTGGCGGGCGGGGAAGCTGGGGAGCGCGAGCGTAGCGGGGAAGGTGGCGAAGAGGGCGTGGCTGGCGTGGATCTGCTCCGTGCACGGCGGGAGATGCGAGAAAGAGGGAGCGGGTGACGGAGGCGTGGTTGGGGGCGACGGGATGGATATTTATTGGACATTAGGTGCATCTTAGTTGTCTATTTTTCATCCAACGGTTTAGGTAAGATGCTGTTTTAATAAGACCGTGTGGGCCGAATACTTAGATGGGCTTGTACAGGGCTTACCTCATAGTTTTGATGTTTTTTGTTTTTGTTTTTCTTTTTCATTTAAGTCATTCCTGTGAAGTAACTAGCAAAAATAATTATCTTTTATACTTCAATTAATTTTTAAAATGTAAAGTACTACATATGTAGTGTTACACCATAGTTTCAAGAATTTTCAAGTAGATCTTCTATTTTCTAATATTTAAATGAATTTCTGCATGTTTAACCAAAGGAATTCAAAATTGACCTATATGTACCTCTAATAAGATTAAAAAAATAGAAAAAAACTACATTTAGGCACCTATGGTCCATTATAGCCTACATCTGGGAGATTGATGAAAAATTTAATTGACTTATAGGGAACATTCAAACTTCTACTAGCCATCTTATTATAAAATAATGATAATAATATCTAAAACTTCTCCGAAAATTATGTAAATTGGCACATAATTATTTTATGGATGTATAAGCTTTACAAAAAAGTTTCATAAGATTTTGTGCAAATTGGAGTATATATTGATCATAAACTAGATAGTTCTCTCACATTATTTTATACAACTCAACTCAAACTTTGAAATTTGTATACAATAAAGTATTTTTCTTGCTCATGTACACCTCAATTCTTGGTATAACCTTACATTTACTCTTATAATAACTTATGGGGATTCACATTGTCATTTGTTGTGCAAAAAAGATAATTTTCTATTTTTTAAACCACTAATGAACCCTTGTGAAGTAAGCTGCAAAATATTTATCTTATATGCCTCCAATACATTTTTCTAATGTAAAATACAACATAAAAGTTGTCACCTGGGAGTTTCAAGAATTTTCGAGTAGATTTGTTATTTTCTATCATTTAAATGAATTTGTTCGTGTTTACCGAAAGTAATTTCAAATTGACCTATATGTACCTCTAGTAAGATTAAAAAAATTCAAAAAAATCTATATTTAGGTGACTATGTTCCATTCTAGCCCACATCTTGGAGATTGACAAAAAATTCAATTGACTTATAGGGAAAATTCAAAGTTCTACCAGCCATCTTATTATAAAATAATGATAATAATACCCAAAACATCTCCAAAAATTATGTACATTGGCATAGAATCATTTTATGGATGTATAAGCTTGACAAAAAAGTTTCGTAAGATTTTGTAAAAATTGGAGTATACATTGTTTATAAACTAGATAGTTCATCATGTTGTTTCATACAACTCAACTTAAGCTTTAAAGTTTGTACACACTCAAGTACTTTCTTACCCCATGGATACCTCAAATTTGGATGCAACCTCACCCTTACTCTCCTATTATTATTTGGAGGTTTATATCCAATTTTCATACGAAAAAGCCGTTTTTATATTTTTTTAAAAAAAACCTAATCAAGACACCCTTGTGAAGTAACTTGAAAACATATTACCTTACATACCCTCAAAACATTTTTATATTGTAAAATGCAATATATAATTTGTCACCTAGGAGTTTCAAGAATTTTCAACTGGATTTTCTATTTTCTATCATTTAAATGAATTTCTATGTGTTTATCAAAGGTAATTCCAAATTTACCTACATGTACCTCTAGTAAGATTCCAAAATATTTCAAAAAATTATATTTAGGCATTTATGGTCCATTATTACCTCCATCTAGGAGATTGATGAAAAAGTCAACAAGCTTATAGGGAAACTTCAAACTTCTACCAGTCACCTTATTACAAAATAATGCTAATAATACATAAAACTTCTACAAAAATTATGTAAATTAGCATAGAATCTTTTTATGGATGTACAAACATGACAAAAAAAGTTTCATAAGATTTTGTGAAAATTGAAGTATACATTGTTCATAAATTAACTAGTTATCTCACATTGTTTCATACAACTCAACTTAAACTATGAAGTTAGTATACCCTAAAGTATTTTCTTCCTTATGTACACCTCAATTTTGAACATAACCTTACATTTACTCTTCTATTAACATATGGGGATTCACATTGCCATTTGTTGTGCAAAAAACATTATTTTTCTATTTTTTAAATCACTATAATGAGTACACCCTTGTGAAGGAAGTTGCAAAATTGTTATCATATATGTCCCCAATTTATTTTTCACACGTAACTGACAACATATAAGTTGTCACCTAGGAGTTTCAAGAATTTTCAAGTGGATGTGCTATTTTTATATCATTTAAATGAATTTCTGGATGTATACTTAAAGTAATTCTAAATTGACCTATATGTACATCTAATAAGATTGAAAAAATTCAAAAAACTGTATTTAGGCACATATGGTCCATTCTAGCCCACATCTAATAGATTGATGAAATATCCAATTCTCTTCTAGGGGCAAATCAAACTTTTATGTCGAAATTACCTCGTAGTAAATAGAATAATATCCAAATTTGGTCAAAAAATTTAAAATTTTTGTGGAGACATATTTAAGGGTCACAAGTATATGATAAAAATTTAAATGATTTTGATAAAGTGACACTATACATAGTTCACAAATGTACACTTATATGTAAATTTAAATAACACAAGTTACCACATGTGAGGAGGTGGCTTGTTGGTAGAAGTGCTTTTACTCCTTCCTTGGTGTGCAGGGTTCTAACCCATGTTGGGCCACATTTGTTTTGATTTTTTCCTTTAATGTTGAGGGTGGCTGCTGCGTGGCCGGGCACGGCCAGCCACGACCTTGGTGCAGTCGGCTGTGGTCGCCCGGGACACGACCGCTGCGTGGCGTGGGAGGCTGCGGCCGACCGGGGCCGTGGCACGGCCGGTCAGGCTCGGCCGAGCGTGGCCGCAGTTGGCCGGTGGCAAAACGAAGTTAAAAAATGTTAAATGCAAATGAAAAATACAAATTTGTATGTAGTGTAGTGGTAAGGGTTATTTAGTTGAGGCAAGAGGTGTACAGTTCGAACCTTGACCTTTTCAAATTTTTTTATCTTCTCTGTTTTTTCATGCATCACTCTATTTTTTCCTAAGTTTTTTAATTATTAATCGTGACGATGTATATTTCTTTTCACATGTTGTATGAAAGTTTTTTTAAAAAATTTATCTATCATGAAGAAATGCTGAAACACATCGTGGGTTGAACTATGACGAAATTGGCATAATGTCATAGTGTTTGGACTCATATCGGGCTTCATATCCAACACTACGAATCTATGACGAAATCTGACTGTTTGTCATGGATGCAGTGTGATCTGTGTTGAAATCTATATCGAAATTGGCAAAACATCATAGTGTTTGGACTTCATATCGGGCTTCATATCCAACACTGCGAATCTATGACGAAATCTAATTATTTGTCATGGATGCAGTGTGATCTGTGACAAAATCAAAAAACGTCATGGGAATTTCGTCATGGATCAAAGGATTTCTTGTAGTGATGTGGCACAAAATTATTCCAACTTTTGTATTCATTTCTTTCCTTGTAAACGAAGATAAGATCCCCAAAACAGCCTCAGAAGATAATGTGTCTGAATGCAGACTTGTTTGGGCAGCAGGTATTTCGGGGGCCATATCTCCTAGCTCCTTGATCCGAATTGGGCCTCCCATACGTTCAAATCGAAGCTCTCAACTAGGTCCACAACTTTGGTATTCAACATTTTGCCATTAGAGACCATTTAAGTCTCTAAATCTACATGGAAAGATCATGTTGTTGTGAGTGCGCGAATATCTCTCAGGTTGAGTTGATCTCGTTAGTAAATTTCCAAATACCAAGACAACCATTGGAACTTTGGAGTCATGTTCATATTAAATATGTACTTGCATTTGGCTTCTTATCCTTCTGAGACATGTGTTATGAACTTCACCCAAGAGTGCTCGTTTAAATGCCGAAAACCAGCGTAAACACGGAACTCCAAAAACACATGCTTGTATCGAACTTGTTATGTCACGAGAGTGCCTAGTGGCAGGTTAGTTCCAAATGAGAGACGAAACCTACAAGTAAGAAGTACTGTAGGGTGTCAAATTTGACTGCCAACATTCCCCTCATGCTTAAACCTTGCTCGTCCTCGAGCAAGTCTAGGATATTCGCTTTAAGAATTCAGCATTGCCCTTCGATGCCATCCCTACACACAATCATACATAACAAGACACATTGCTTTCTCAAGTATTTAACATTAATGTTCAAGTTTTGACTGGCTACTTTCATCATGGAAGATAGACTAGCAATAAAGAACATGCCACAATAAAACAAATATAGAGCCCTCAAACTTAAGCAAACTTCAAACCTTTTACAATGTTGCATTGTGAAGAGTTTTCAAAAAGGTGCAGATCCAACATAGTGAGGTCCTATTGGAAGAGCTCATGGAAACGCTCATCTCATCAAGTCACTCAAGCCTATACCAGATTATTTTCAACCTATTCTACTCATATATGTATGTGGAAGGCTTATGTGGAGCTTGGTAGGTAAAAACAATCCTAGCAAAATATTATATCTGAAATTTTGTCAAACTAAGAGAGAGATCTATTGGATTTATTGAGACTTATCAAAAAGGCTATGAAATATAATGTTGGAAAGGGAGAGAGATGGAACACACAGATTTAGATAAGTGGACATGTGCAAGTGGCAAGTGAATGATCCCGAGGCACGAATGAAGTCCTCGTTATCGGATTGCACATGGTTGGAAAAACTGAGTATGAATCATGTCAACCAGACATCCCTAGGCCCACCAGCAATGTGGGCCATGCCCGGGAGATAGGCCTGACTACCTGGACTACACGACTAGTGGCCCACGGTGCAAGGCTAGCGTGGACCACCAGGCAAGGAAGGACAGGACAGGACTTGTACTGGATTAGGATAGCTTCTCATTAACCGACATAGGCTACTCCTAGTCGTACTCGACTTGTACTCTTGTACCCGAACCGACCTGTAACCCTGCCTCCTGTGAAATATAAGGCGGGGCAGGGACCCCCCATACAGAAGACGCAACTCACGTAATCAATCAAGAGCCACGCAGCATACAGGACGTAGGGTATTACGCACTTTGCGGCCGGAACCTATCTAATTGTGTGCCCTGTGTCTCATCATCGTGTTCATGATCTCGGCGAGCCCCACCGCACAAAAAACTACCTCGGGTACCCCTTAGTAGGCTCGGTATCCAAAACACTGACAGCTGGCGCGCCAGGTAGGGGCTCTCATCGTTGATCCATCGGCGAACTCGATGGTGACCATCACCATCAATCCCACCGTCGCTTTCTCGCAAGGCGACACCTTCGTCTTCGGCTCCTGGTTCTGCATCGCCAACGGCGTGGGTTCTTTCCTGCGCTTCCTAGCACCGGCCTCGGAGTCACTGCTAAAGTCCTCGACGCTCCCGCAAGCTTCGATGGAAGATCTCGTCGAGAATTTCAGTAAGATTTCACTTTCTAACCACGTGAGAGGGCACGAGTTGGTGTCCGGGTCTAACTCGACTTCATCTCAAATCCAATCCGAGCCAGGTGCCTTGGCTATCCAGCCCGAACTTGGCACGGATTGCATCCCACATTGACTCCTCTTCGAACACCGCCACGTCAGCACCGCTTACCAAGCTGCACTGACCCACCACACCCGCCCTAGGAAGGACATCGTGCCCGAGTACACCTCGGACACGGACGTCAACCACGACTACTCCGACTCGAATTCATCAGAGCTCGAGTTCGTCTACAGCTCGGATTTGTCCAAAGAGAATCCTCTGACAGGCCCTGCTCAAGGACTGGTGATCACATCGACACCTGAGAGTAGAGTCGTCTACTGGCCTGAGCATGTTCGTGCTGACCTCACCCCGGGCGATCAAGAGCGCCTCGTTGCCTGCCTCCACAACTTGCCCTTCCAGGAACGCACCAAGCTTGTCGACTATGACACCGACACGGAGCTCATTGAAAGCTCGGACAACTACTCGCACCACAGAGAAGTCTTTGTAGTAGACGCCGGCGCACCCGAGGGGCGGCGCGCCAACTATCGCTTCCCGGAAGACGTCACCGACAATGAACTCTACGCCGACGCACCTGCCAATGAAACTACGGAGGCCAAGACTGCGCGCCACACTCGCAATGCTGATCGCGCCACCCTCCGACAATAACTCGAGGCAGCTCTGCCCATACACAACTTGGAAGAAGCATTGGCTGCGGTCGCTGACCGCGAGATCCGCACTCCGGCAGACGTGATCAACGCCATGAACGTGCTCAGGTGTTCCATGCCATGCACCAGGGCCGTTGCCGAAATCGCAAAGCTAACAGAACTGGCTCACACCATGCTCTGACGCGATGGCGGCAGCGGTTCTAGTCGTGGAGATCCCAACCGTGGCACCAACAGAACCAACAAGTCCAAGCGCACTCAGCCGGAAGCAAGCAACAGGCCCAAGGATGATGGTGGTGATGGAAGCGTCAACAGCAAGTCCCGAGACTCTCGACCGGATGCTCGCACAGTCATCACGGCTCGTCGGGCAGAACGCGAGAGGCAAAAGGACGCAGACTCTGACGCCTTCCCTACCTTCTCCAAACGCATTCAAGCTCTCTTCCTTCCGGAGAAATTCAAGCCCCACGGTATCTCCAAGTACGATGGCAAGCAAGACCCAAGGCAGTGGTTGTGCTGCTATGCTCTAGCCATCACCAACACCGGGGGCAACGACGATACAAAGTGCATCTACTTCCCATTCTGTCTGGAGCAAGAGCCGCTCACTTGGTTCGAATCCCTCAAGAGGGGCTCCATCGACAACTAGGATCAACTCAAACAACATTTCACCAGCAACTTCGCGGGTTCTCTCGGTCGTCACGGCACACGGATGGACCTTGTTCTCATTAAGCAGAAACAAGGCGAATCCCTCCGCGACTACATGTGTCGTTTCTTCGAGAAGAGGGCCTGCATCATCGACATTACCAAAAAAGACGTCATAGACACATTCCAGGATGGTATCTATGATGACATGCTATTCCAAGACTTCGGTCGCGCCCGCCCAGCCAACATCACCAAGCTCAAGGAGATAATGACCCACTGGGCGGACGAGGAAGACAAGGCCCGCAACCGGAACAAAGGTCGACACAACCAGGGCAACACCAACAATGCCGGTGGGAGCAGCAGTGGCAAGCAACAGCAAGTCAATCGCACCAATAACAACTACTCGAACAACCTTAACCGCAAGCGGAAGTACGAGAACACTATTGCAGCCATGACTGCTAGTGGTCCGTTTGAAGATGACCCTGCCGGGGCTAAACTAGCCAAGCAAAAGTGCCCGTGGCACCCGGATGCTGGTCACAGCACCGACAAGTGCTATCAACTTCGCCTACCCTTGAAGAATACCCCAGAACCGGAGCATCCAAATCCGAAGTATCACAAGGGCAAGGGGAAGAAGAATGGCAACGACAACAACAAAGACCCCGGGTTCCAGGATCCGGCCAACACTGTCAACGTCATCTTCGGCGGACTACCAAACAAACGTGTCCAGAAACTCACCCTTAGGGAAATCATGTCCGTTGAGCCAGCTGTCCCAACCTTCCTGAAGTGTTCTGAGACTCCTATCAGCTTCTCGAGGGCGGACCAATGGACTAGTTTTTCTGAGCCTGGGCGCTATCCTCTCGTCTTGGATCCAGTGGTGGCACGCTCCAGACTCACCAAGGTTCTTATCGACGGTAGCAGCGGCCTCAACGTCCTGTTCGCCAAGACTCTACAGAAGATGGGCCTCGATATCTCCAACATGCTGACCAAGACCAACAATCCCTTCTACGGGATCGTCCCGGGCAACGCGGCTGTCCCTCTGGGTTCAGTTGTACTACCCGTTACCTTCGGGACCAAGGAGCACTACCACACCGAGTACATCAAGTTCAAGGTTGCGAATTTCGAGACTTCTTACCACGCCATCCTCGGCAGACCCGCTCTAGCGAAATTCATGGCTATCCCGCATTACGTGTACCTTGTACTCAAGAAGTCGGGACCTAAAGGAGTACTCGCGCTACGGGGAGACTTGAAGCGTTCCTACAACTGCGATACAGAAGCCGTAGAACTCGCATCCACAAATCAAGTTCCTAATGCCATGATGGAGGTTTTCACTGCAGCCAAGAAGCTTGCCCAGAGCGAGCTGGAGGTTCCCGTGAAGACCGACATCAACAACAAGCCTGCACCAACTAGTGACGTCAAGCTCAAGACTGTGGACCTTGTCCTCGGCGACAGCAGTAAGACGACCACGATCAGTGCAGAGCTCGATCCTAAATAGGAAGACGCGCTCGTCAACTTCTTACGGGCTAACCATGAAATCTTTGCTTGGAAACCTTCCGACATGCCAGGTGTGCCCAGGGAGTTGATCGAGCACTCACTCAACATCGATCCTAACGCCACCCCAAGAGACAACACCTACGTCGCTTCGCTGATGACTGCAGGGCCGCTATCAAAAAGGAGCTCGCCAAACTACTCGCGGCTGGCTTCATCCGGGAAGTCTTTCACCCGCAATGGCTTGCTAACCCTGTGCTTGTCAGAAAGAAGAACTTGAACGACTGGAGTCTACACCGACCTCAACAAGCATTGCCCTAAGGATCCTTTTGGGAAATCGCGGATTGATAAAGTCATCGACTCCACGGCGGGTCGTGCGCTCCTTTGCTTCCTCGACTGCTACTTTGGTTATCACCAGATTGCAATCAAGGAATCAGATCAAGAGAAGACCGCGTTCATCACCCTGTTCGGTGCTTACTGCTACACGACTTTGTCGTTCGGGTTGAAGAACGCCGGCGCCACTTACCAGAGGGCTATCCAAGCCTGCTTCAAGAGGGAACTTAACAAGAATGTGGAAGCATACGTGGATGACATCATGGTGAAGACTAGGGATCCAGACACGCTCCTCACAGATCTTGAAGAGACCTTCGCCTCGCTACGGGAGTATCGCTGGAAGCTCAACCCCACCAAGTGCGTTTTTAGCGTACCTTCGGGGAAACTACTCGGGTTCATCATCAGCCAGCGTGGCATCGAAGCAAACCCCGAGAAGATCACCGCCATCACCAGCATGAAGGCTCTGGCTACTGTCAAGGATGTCCAGAAGCCCACAGGGTGTATGGCGGCTCTCAACCACTTCATATCACGACTTGTAGAACGGGGTCTACCCTTCTTCAAGCTACTTAAGCGGCAACAGAAGTTCGTGTGGACGGAAGAAGCTGATCAAGCTCTCAACCAGCTGAAGGAGTTCCTCTCCATCCCTCCGATCCTCACAGCTCCTTTCCCAGTTGAAGAGCTCCTGCTCTACATCGCCGCGACTACTAATGTGGTCAGCATAGCCATCGCATAGCCATCATCGTCGAGCGGCAGGAGGAAGGCCACGCCTACCTAGTTCAATGGTCGGTCTACTTTGTCAGTGAGGTCCTTTCAGAATCGAGGCTTGCTACCCCCCGGTGCAGGAGCTACTTTATGGAATTTTGATCACTTCACGGAAGCTCCGCCACTACTTCGATGCATACATGATCTATGTGGTCACCAGCTATCCTCTTGGCGAGATACTGCACAACCGGGACACCACGGTGAGGATTTCTAAATGGGCGGTTGAGCTTGGCGCTCTATCGCTCGACTTCAAGCCTCGCACTGCAATCAAATCTCAAGCCCTGGTCGATATCATGGCCGAGTGGTGGGAGAATCAAGTCCTAACTCCAACAGAACACCCTGAACACTGGGTCATGTACTTTGATGGCTCCCTCAAGCTGGAAGGCGCCAATGCTAGAGTACTACTAATCTCCCCCAAGAGCGAGCAACTCAAATACATTTTGCAGATCTTCTGGAAGGTCTCCAACAACGAAGCTGAATACAAAGGTCTGCTGCATGGGCTCCACCTTGCAGCCTCTCTCGGCATCAAACGACTACTCGTCTATGGCGACTCCCTGGTAGTCATCAACCAAGTCAATGACTCCTGGGATCACAATGCCGACAATATGGACACGTACTGTCAAGAGGTACACAAGCTCGAGAACAAGTTTTATGGTCTCGAGTTCCATCATGTAGTCTGCGACAACAACATTGCTGCAGATGTCTTGTCGAAGCTGGGATGTTCACGTGCTCAAGTACCAGTGGGAATCTTCGTCCATGAACTCCACAAGCCATCCATCCCAGATTCACCACCTGCACCTGTGACTACTGACCCTGCTCCGGCACAGCCTGATCGCGAGGTGCTAATGATCGACGAGGACTGGAGAATTCCCTTCATCGACTACATCAAGGATCATGTGATACCCGCAGACAAGGCAGAAGCCGAGCGCATCTCTCGCCGCGCCAAGGCCTATGCCCTAGTTGGGGATCAACTCTACAAGCGAGGCGCAAGTTCTGAGGTACACATGAGGTGCGTCTATCGCGAAGAAGGCAAGGACATCCTAGAGGAGATTCACAAGGGGGTCTATGGCAACCACGCTTCTTCTCGCACCTTGGTGGGGAAAGCTTTCAGACGAGCGTTCTACTAGCCTATAGCTCTGGCTGACGCAGAAGAACTAGTCAAGAAGTGCCATGGATGCCAATTCTTCACCAAGCAACAACACGTCCCAGCCTACAAACTCATCACGATACCGCCAACCTGGCCCTTTGCCTGCTGGGGGCTTGATATGATTGGGCCTCTACCAACTGCACCAGAGGGTTTCAATAGGGTTCTGGTAGATATTGACAAGTTCACCAAGTGGATCGAGGTCAAGCCTGTTACCTGCCCCAAGGCCGACAGAGTACTCGACTTCTTGGATGAGATCACGCATTGCTATGGGTTCCCCAACCGCATCATCACAGACTTGGGTTCGAATTTCAACAATCACCAGTTCTGGGAGTACTGCGAGAACAGCGGGATTGATGTCCGGTACATCTCCGTTGCCCACACACGTGCCAACGGTCAAGTGGAACGTGCCAACGGTCAAGTGGAACGTGCCAACGGGATGCTGCAAACACCAAGGGCAGGAAGTGGATCAAGGAACTACCCAATGCCCTCTAAGGGCTACGCAATCAGCCTACCACCCCCACAGGGCAGTCACCCTACTACATGTTCTATGGCTCTGAAGCTATCTTGCCTGCCGATGTCATGTGGCGTTCTCCAATGGTTGAACATTATGAAGGCGTAGCTGAAGAAACAAGATGGACAGACACCGACAGTCTCGAAGAAGCTCACTGCAACGCACTGATTCAATCCGCTAGATATTTCGAAAGAGTTCACCGCTATCATGATCGCAACGTCAAGGAACACTCCTTCAATGTTGGTGATCTCGTCCTTCGTCGTATCCAGAACATGGCAGGACTTCACAAGCTCAACTCGCCATGGGAAGGGCCTTTCACTATTGAGAAAGTCACCAGCCCAGGCTCCTACCGCCTCCAAACTATTGAAGGTGAATCAGTCGACAACTCCTAGAACATTGACCAGCTTTGCCGGTTCTACCCATAGTCTTCACGACCACTCTGAGGGTCACGACAACCCTGTCCAGGCGGTTTTTCGGCTGTGACTACTCGAGGATCACGATAATCCTCTCCGGGGGTCACGACAACCCCTCTCCATACGGCTCCGGCCGTGTGAGGCAGTAAGTGGCACAAGATTGTCCATGTCCTCTTTCCAGAGGCTGCGGCATATGGGCAAATACCACAGCTTGTAGGGACCTAGTGGAGCTCCCCCTCGAGTTGCCGCTCTAAGCACTTACGCAACATGAGCTAGCTACACTGGCACTTACGGTTTTGCTCGTTCCTTCGGAACACCCATGCGGGTACTATTCCTGTAGGCTTCATGCCTAAATAGTACCTAAGGCACTACATCTCGGTAGTGTACCTAGACATTGTACTCAACGCAATGTAACTCTTTACAGACCAGTAATAAAGTGATTATCTCATATATCGACTTGTTACAGTGTCTCACACTTATTTCTCAACAAGGGCCTAACTTTGTCACGGCTATAGCTTGGCTTCTTTGTTGTATCTAAGCTAACGTTCTTCGGAACTTTTCTACACCCGAGTACTTTATAATCGGGTACTATACTTCTTTTTGCAGCCAACACTCAAGGTTTAACTAGACGAGTACATGGCATCCACGACAGGCAAAAAAGAAGTTTCTAGATAATTGATTACTTCATGATTTTCAATTATATTACATAACACTTGTTCGGAATCACACTTGTCCTTGCAGTGTTTCTACACAGGTACATCTACCGCAGGTTGATGAACTGCGCGACTACTTCTGCAATAGGGGACGTCTGCTGTAGCAACTCAGCAAGCCTCTCGTCAGTGCAGTCTCGCGCTCTTCCTCCCATGATAGCCGTGAGATCTTCTCCAGGGTAGAAGGACTTGATGAAGGCCAACACTTGGTTCGGGATCGAGCGGGTAGCCCGCGCACGTACTCAAGCATCTTCTCACGCGTCTCCTTCAGCCTCTCCACGAGCGGGCACGGGGGCTCTCCGGGTACTCTGTGATCGAACAGATTAGCCACCGGTTCTGGCACCTCAGTCAACTCCTTCAACTCCACTCGAAGCTTGTTCTCTTCCTCAAGCTTGGCCTTCAGGGACTACATGCAAGTGAGCAGATCACGACTTCCAGCTTCGCATATCCGCATTTCACGCTCAAGATCATGACAACACACCTGATAATTGACTTTGAGTTCTTCACGACCTACCTGCTCACGGAGGAAGGCTAATTGCCAGTCATCTAACTTCTCCTTGGTCTTCTTGACCTCCTCAGCTAGCTCTGCGGATCAACAAATGACAACTTATCATGAGGATGGACTCAACGCAATAAGTACACAACGAAAGCTTCTGGACGGTACGGGCTACCTTTGTTTTTCTGGCGGAGCGACTTGTTTTGCCCGATGACTTTGTCTTTTTGAGCCATCACCTCCTGGAGCGAGTTATGGTACTCGGCGGCATTTGCATCCAGGCGTTGCTGCAGCTTTAGGGACAATGACTTTTGTGCTTCCAGATCCGCCCTGAGCTGCATGACTTCCACAATGTCACCGGCTTGTTGTTCAAGAAGCCGAGTCTTGCGCTTCGACTGCTTGACAACTTCCTGCAAAAGACCAACAAACAAAAGTCAGATACAAGTTATCTTCGACTACAATTACTCTACAGGGGATTGGATTTCAACTTACCGCAAAAAAGCTTCTCCACACCATGGAACATCTCTGAGTGCATCTCCAAGGTGCCCTTGTCCAGGTAGGAGTCGTCGTACGGCATCAACTCCTCTGCTCTGGACTGGGTACTTGTTCCCTCCTCTGAGTACATCGCCGCGCTGCGCAGTGGGATTGGATCCAATATCTCACCCTCGTGCGGCACCCGCGCCCTTCAGGATCATCTTCAAGGATTACCCTTGTGTCTTCACGATGCATAGGGGCTCGCGTAGCGGGGGCATCCTCCCTGGGCAGGTTGGCATCAGGATCTACTTCCAAGCCTTCCCTCACCACTGCCTAGATATCCTTCAGCTGCTCGGCTTCATGCCTGAGGGCTGTTTCCACGACAGACTTCACCACGTCACCCCATAACAGGTGCAGGCCTTGCACGACTTCTTCTTCGGCGACCGCGAATTCCTCTGTGGATTGACCTGGGGGCTCCTGCAGGTTCTCATGTTCTGCTGGGGGGCTTTGGTTCCCTGTTGCAGGATTTGAGCTCGATGCCCCCCATGTCAAGTCCGTAGATTTCCTACATCAAGATTGGTTAGCTACTTCACATGCAAAATAATGGGGGACTCGAGTTGTCTGCTACTTACAAAGCTGCTCGTTGTACTTCAACTCGAAGAATGTTGGCATCTCAGCCACCGCTGCTTCTGCTTTAGTTGGTGGCGCGACTTCTTCCGCTACAACTGCTTGGGCATCTTGCGCCCTGGCTTCGGTGATGCATACCCAGTAGGGTTTGTGGTCGATCTTTCGATGAGAGGCGTGGGGGATAACTTGATTCGAGGAGATGACGTTCATGACCCGACTACAACCTTTCCAAGGATGCGCCTTAGCAACCGATACACCACCTCCTAGGGTTGCAGCGATCTTGTGGAGCGCGTCAACCGCCACTAGGGCACCCGTTCCTGCGAGCAATCGAAGAACAAGCAAGAACAAGTATGGAACAAGTACTGAAAATACCAGATATGAATGAAGGTTTCACACTGAGTCACAACTCAATAAGGTGGGGTTCCGAATCAGGTAGAACAGGTGGTCTAGCCAACACACGTGTCTACAAGGAAGTAGCAATGGCTAAACTTACAACGAAACAAAACCCAAGTGTTCTCGATGGCAGCTAAGGAGTATATGAAAGGGGGAGGACGACCACAAGGGGGCAGGGGTCATGCTCCAACCCTAAGACGCAACCCTAATGGATCCAACTTGATACACGGCCCATTGGGCCAAAATACGGTGGCGCAGCACACTGGACAGAAAGACCTCTGGTCAAAGATTCATAGATTGCGGACACCTCAGGACAGATATGGGCATGAGTCCGGATCCATATGAAAGTTATGGCGTGTTTGGCACAGCTCCACGCAGCTCCAGATCTGAAAAACCAACTCCACTCCAAGTTTTTCCAGCCAAACATGTCCAGCTCCAGTAGCTCCACCGCGGATCTGCTCCAAAAAAAAGGTGGAGCAGACCCCAACTCCATGGATTTGGTGGAGTACCTCAAGAGGTACACCACAACACTAGATTTGGTGGAGTTGGTAAAAATTACCCACCACGGCCACTCATTAGTGGAAACTGACCGGTTCGTTTCTTTTTTTCTCTCTTTCTCCGTCAAACCTTCGTTCGTCGCGCTCTTCCTCGTGTGTACGCCATCAGCGGCACCTCCCCTCCGCCCAGCACCACCGTGGCGGCACGGTGTCCTGGCGGCGAGGCCGCGCCCACCACTGCGGTCGGTGGTGGCGAGACCGCGCCCGCCTATGCGGTGAGGCCATGCGCGCCCATGCGCGCCGCTGCGGTCGGCGGTGTTGAGGCCGCGTGCCCGGTGAGGCCGCACACCCCTATGACCGGCGGCGGTGAGGCCGCACACCCCTGCGACCGGCAGCGGTGAGGCCGTGCGCCACCCCTGTGGCGGGCTATGGCGAGGTCACGTACCGCCCCTGCAGCCGGCGGCGGCGAGGCTGCGCACCCCTGCGGCCGGCGATGGCATGATGTGTAGGGGCGGCGGCGGCGCCGCAGAGTGCAGGGACTTGTGCCCCGCGACCACAGCATGGCCAGGAGCCTCGAGACCCAGAAGGGAGGCGGCGGCGCACCCACACGAGCGTCGGAGGAGCATCTGGGCACGACGGGATAAGGAGGATGGGATACGGCGACTGGCGGTTTTCTTTTTTTTCTTCTGACGTGCGGGCCCTTGATGTCAGTGACATAGGGAAAAATTGGAGCTGTACCAAACACTTCTCGAAATTTCAGATCCACGGTGGAGCTACTCCATGGTGGAGTTATGTAGATCTGCAACTTTGGAGCTATTTTTTCAGAGCTGGAGCTCTGCCAAACACGCCCTTAACTTCAACACGGTTCCAAGAAGTACTTGAACGCTCCAATCCGACTCTGTATGCGTCGGTGGTGTCCGTCAAAAGTTGGTGCTGTGCTGCAGTCCGAATTCAGCGTCCAAAACGTGTTGGCCTTGATCTCTTTCCATCTTTGGGCCAAAAGTGACGTGGTGGCCTTGTGGAGGACGTGGGAAACACTTGGACTGGTCCCCAATCAACTTTTTTTGGTCCTCCATGCTTGCCATGTACGATTAACACTCTTTTTCAACCACGTTAGTATTTCTGAAAATGACAAGCAACATACATCACGGTGCAGCAACAATTCATCAAATATACCAAATACAATGATGATAAAGAATTGGTTCACCTTAGAATCAAAACTTGTGGTCGTATCCGAGCCGGTGATGTCCTCATCATTCTCCCCTTCTTGGCTGCAAGTCGTCCTCGACTTGCTCCGGTGGCATCTAAAGGTCCTTACCTCGATGTTGGAACACGGAGTGACTTGTATACTACAAATCGAGTACCAGCAATGATCCCTTTCTTTGGGTTGACCCTGTTGCTTAAGAGAAAAACTAGAAGGACTTTGCAAGACATTATTAGCTTTAGTGCAGCCCTCTATTTTATCATGGTCATATAACCCAAAAGGAGATTTCAGATCTGAGCAAATATAAATTCTATGCACCAAATATTCTCCTTTGAAAATATATTTGCCAATAAAGTGATATGTATGATCAGCCAAACGTTTCAATTCATAATACGCAAAAAGTTTCTCCTCTAAACAATTTAGATCACAAAGAACATCAAATTCAATATAACCTAGAGTATTCAAAGAAGACAACAATTTCAGTTCATCTTGAGCACAAGTAATAGGATGAAAAAGCTTTTCTTCAGCACATATGTATGGATCCAAACAAAAAGTATCACTCTTATTCACTACTTGTGGCATAGGAGTAAAAGAAACATTAGCACACAAGTCCTCTTTTTCACAGGGAACAGCAAGCAACTCATCGTGTGACAAAATCAAATCAGCAGCAGGTTCCACAACTTGTTGCTCTTGATTAGCATGCAGAGTGGACAAATTTCTAACATTATGAGTCACATCATTCTTGCAACTGCTCACAAATGAAAGAATTTCCTTTTCAGCACTCACAGCAAGCCAAAACAATGAACCAATATTGTTGTATGATTTGCTAACAAACGAGGTTCGAATATCAGAATTGAGCCCTTTCATGAACCTACTCATATTATCTTTCTGACATTCTTGCAATCCACCAAAAATGACACAAATCTTAAGGGTATGATAGTATTCTTTGACAGTCATACTACCTTGCTTCAAGTTGTCTAATTTTGCAAGCAAACAATTAGCATAATATTCAGGAACATATTCATCTCGAAAAAGTATTTTAAAATCTTTCCAAGTTTGTGGAACTTTGTTGTGCCTACAAATATGTTTCTATGTAGTCAAAGCATAGTTTGTTAAAGCACTGGAAGCAGCAAAAATCATTTGATGTTCAGACAAGTCATACTTATCAAATTCTGCATCTACCTTAAGCTCCCATTCAATGTAAGCATGAGGATCAAACATACCAGCATATAATGGCAAGTGCTGAATGATACCTTGGATGTGAGGGTCTAGTTTCAACTACTCAAAAATCTCTATATCACCTGCCATGATTAGTAGAAAACAAGAAACACAAAATATTTTGTTTTCTCCTATCAACTACTAGGATGTGTCGGGTGTAATTCTCTCAAACTCAACTTGTTCAAAACAAGCTCTTACAAGTTCTTACCAAGCAAAACAGGAGGGGACGACAACCAACAAGATGTCAACCTCGAAGAAAGTGTATCAGTGCCGCAGCAACAAGACCTGTCAAGTTGTAGTCGAATATGTGGAGCTATAGGTGGGCTGAAACAAGGAATGGACTAGCACCACATTAGTTATAAAAGCAAGCTGAAAAATCGTTCAACGGAGGTACTGTGCTGGTCCTAGGCTCTGCTAGAGACGTGAGCCTAGGCACAAAGGTAATCACCGACAAAGAGGAACTAGCACAGCACCAGGAAAACACCAAACTCAGCCCCTTTTTTCATTCACTTCCTTTCAGACAAATCCGCACAAAGAGATGAGTTTACACAGATTGCAGATCGCTGATCTCTAGGACAATTGCGGAATGCTCAAAATAAATTTCGGGACAAGGCTAGATCCATTGGAAAGGTAACAAGATAAGCTTTCTAGATTGTATTTGAACACACGAATCGGACTTAAGATGAATCTGTGATGGCCAAAATGCAGCAGCTATGTATATGAAGACAATGGATCTCGTGGTGACAAAATGTGATAGAACTCAAAACTCTAAAGGATTAGACACTAAGACCAGCAACTCGACGCAACCGATGCAACCGAAAACTCCACAAGCCTTAACTAAGCAATACTAGTAAAGGCTCAAAAGGTTTATGGGACAACAAGTAAACTAATCTACTATTTTTTTGGCATTTCTGGACTATAGGAAAATAAAAATAGCAAAGGATTGATAGTCTCTCACCGATAAACCTCGCTCTGATTACCAACTGATGTATACCCAGTAGGGTTTGTGGTCGATCTTTCGATGAGAGGCGTGGGGGATAACTCAATTGGAGGAGACGACATTCATGACCCGACTACAACCTTTCCAAGGATGCGCCTTAGCAACCGATACACCACCTCCTATGGCTGCATCGATCTTGTGGAGCGCGTCAACTGCCACTAGGGCACCCATTCCTGCGAGCAATCGAAGAACAAGCAAAACAAGTATGGAACAAGTACTGAAAATACCAGATATGAATGAAGGTATCACACTCAGTCACAACTCAATAAGGTGGGGTTCCGCATCAGGTAGAACAGGTGGTCTAGCCGACACACGTGTCTACAAGGAAGTAGCAATAGCTAAACTTAGAATAAAACAAAACCCAAGTGTTCTCGACGGCGGCTAAGGAGTATATGAAAGGGGGAGGATGACCACAAGGGGGAAGGGGTCGTGCTCCAACCCTAGGACGCTTCCCTAATGGATCCAACTTGATACACGGCCCATTGGGCCAAAATACGGTGGCGCAGCACCCTGGACAGAAAGGCCTCCAGTCAAAGATTCATAGATTGCGGACGTCTCAGGACAGATATGGGCATGTGTCTGGATCCATATGAAAGTTAACTTCAACCCGGTTCCATGAAGTACTTGAATGCTCCAATCCGACTCCGTATGCGTCCGTGGCGTCCGTCAGAAGTTAGTGCTGTGCTGCAGTCCGAATTCAGCGCCCAAAACGTGTTGGCCTTGATCTCTTTCCATCTTTGGGCCAAAAGTGACGTGGTGGTCTTGTGGAGGACGTGGGAAACACTTGGACTGGTCCCCAATCAACTTTTTTGGTCCTCCATGCTTGCCATGTACGATTAACACTCTTTTTCAACCACGTTAGTATTTCTGAAAATGACAAGCAACATACATCACGGTGCAGCAACAATTCATCAAATGTACCAAATACAATGATGATAAAGAATTGGTTCACCTTAGAATCAAAACTTGTGGTCGTATCCGAGCCGGTGATGTCCTCATCATTCGGCTTGCCCCACTTCCTAGGATTCGACGGGGGTTGGCTGAGCCACCTCAGGCTCAGCTGGCTCGTTGAAGACAACCGTGGGCGCCGGGGATGCGTCATCCTCAACGCCCACGACTTCATGAACCTTCGGGTTCCCTTGCTCGGCTTCTTCTTCCTGAGCAGGCCTGGGGGTATCCTGCAAAGCAGACTTCTAGTCAGCACAAAAGGACTAAGTATTCGACACGATATCGACTACTTATTTCAAAAACATCCTCTCTGGGCAGGTTGGCATCAGGATCTACTTCCAAGCCTTCCCTCACCACCGCCTCGATATCCTTCAGCTGCTCGGCTTCTTGCCTGAGGGCTGTTTCCACGACAAACTTCACCACGTCACCCCATAAGAGGTGCAGGCCTCGCACGGCTTCTTCTTCGGCGGCCGCCAATTCCTCTGTGGATTGACCTGGGGGCTCCTGCAGGTTCTCATGTTCTGCTGGGGGGCTTTGGTTCCCTGTTGCAGGAATTGAGCTCGATGCCCCCCATGTCAAGTCCGTAGATTTCCTGCACCAAGATTGGTTAGCTACTTCACATAAAAAATAATGAGGGACTCGAGTTCTCTGCTACTTACAAAGCTGCTCGTGGTACTTCAACTCGCGGCCCTAGCAAGTCGAAGAATGTTGGCATCTCAGCCACCGCTGCTTCTGCTTCAGTTGGTGGTGCGACTTCTTCCGCTACAACTGCTTGGGCATCTTGTGCCCTGGCTTCGGTGATGTATACCCAGTAGGGTTTGTGGTCGATCTTTCGATGAGAGGTGTGGGGGATAACTCGATTGGAGGAGACGACGTTCACGACCCGACTACAACCTTTCCAAGGATGCGCCTTAGCAACCGATACACCACCTGCTATGGCTGCAGCGATCTTGTGGAGCGCGTCCGCCACTAGGGCACCCGTTCCTGCGAGCAATTGAAGAACAAGTATGGAACAAGTACTGAAAATAGCAGATATGAATGAAGGTTTCACACTGAGTCACAACTCAATAAGGTGGGGTTCCGAATCAGGTAGAACAGGTGGTCTAGCCGACACACGTGTCTACAAGGAAGTAGCAATGGCTAAACTTACAATGAAACAAAACCCAAGTGTTCTCGACGGCGGCTAAGGAGTATATGAAAGGGGGAGGACAACCACAAGGGGGCAGGGGTCATGCTCCAACCCTAGGACGCGTCCCTAATGGATCCAACTTGATACACGACCCATTAGGCCAAAATACGGTGGCGCAGCACCCTGGACAGAAAGACCTCCGGTCAAAGATTCATAGATTGCGGACGCCTCATGACAGATATGCGAATGAGTCCGGATCCATGTGAAAGTTAACTTCAACATAGTTCCAGGAAGTACTTGAACGCTCCAATCCAACTCCGTATGCGTCTGTGGCGTCCGTCAGAAGTTGGTGCTGTGCTGCAGTCTGAATTCAGCGCCCAAAACGTGTTGGCCTTGATCTCTTTCCATCTTTGGGCCAAAAGTGACGTGGTGGCCTAGTGGAGGACGTGGGAAACACTTGGACTAGTCCCCAATCAACTTTTTTTGGTCCTCCATGCTTGCCATGTACGATTAACACTCTTTTTCAACCACGTTAGTATTTCTGAAAATGACAAGCAACATACATCACGGTGCAGCAACAATTCATCAAATGTACCAAATACAATGATGATAAAGAATTGGTTCACCTTAGAATCAAAACTTGTGGTCGTATCCGAGCCGGTGATGTCCTCATCATTCGGCTTGCCCCACTTCCTAGGATTCGATGGGGGTTGGCTGAGCCACCTCGGGCTCAGCTGGCTCGTTCAAGACAACCGTGGGCGCCGGGGATGCGTCATCCTCAACGCCCACGACTTCATGAACCTTCGGGTTCCCTTGCTCGGCTTCTTCTTCCTGAGCAGGCCCGGGGGTATCCTGCAAAGCAGACTTCTAGTCAGCAAAAAAAGACTAAGTATTCGACACGATATCGACTACTTATTTCAAAAACATACCTCATGGATTGGCTTCTGGGTGGTCAAGATTTTCCTCACTGGCCGCATCGCGGCGGTGGTTCTCTTCTTCCGCAGTGGCTGGGCCACATCCTCGAGCAGTTCCGTTGCCGTTCTCTTTCATAACCCTGTGCCGGAAACTTTCACTACTGGTACTCCAGAGTACCCGTATCGAGCCTTCACCTCAGAACGCTGCTGGAGCATCTGCTCATCGTCACTGCTGGTGGACGCATCCTCCACCAACACCTCGTCTTGCCTGGGGGCTGGGTCTTCTTCCCCGGGGGCTGGGCTTTCTTCCCCTGGCTATTGGACTACAGCTTGTGGAGACTTGTCCACCCGTGCTGGCTCCGCACTGCGTGGAGGGGCCACGGACACGAACTTCTCAACATCCTCCTACATTGACATGATAACAGATTTCAGTCTATGACTACTTGCACAATAAGTACTCGGGAGCTGAATTCAAGTACTCACCATACGCGGAGGATTATCAGCGCTGAACTCCGTAACGGCCGCAGTTTCCCATTCAGGTTCTTGAAGATTTTCTGCAGCTTCTCCATCACGAGATCGTCGCTGATCTCTTTTGCAGTCATCCTCGAGCCATCATCAAGACCTGTGTACTCAAACCCAAGATGCTCCCTCTGCATCAAGGGTTGTACATGGCACTTCACAAAGCTGAAGGCTACTCTCTCCGTCGTCAGCCCTTGCGCCTTCTTCTCAGCAATCCTTGCTAGCAACTCCAGAACTTGGATGCATTCCTGCATGGACGGCTCGTCCTTCCAGATGTTCTCCTACACAGGAGCGTACATGCTCGGCTTAGGCAGCTGAGGCGGTGCATTTTCAATATAGAACCACCGCAACTTCCAGTCTTGGTTGGAATCTATAAGGTTGTACTTAAAGTACTGATTCTCTATGCCTTGGCGCATCTGGAGCCCGGCTCCACCGACTACTACTGGGAAATTTGAGTTAGGTTGTGGCTTCAACCTAAAGAACTTCCTAAAAAGTGCCCAGTGGGGGCGGATGCCAAGGAAGGCTTCACAGAAGTGGACGAAGATGGATATGAGGAAGATGCTATTAGGATTGAGGTGGACATGTTCTAACTTAAAGAAATTCAGGAAACTCCTGAAGAAATCAGAAGCTGGAAGTGTCAAACCTCGCTCCACGAAGTGATTGAACATCGGGATCTCGTCCGGGTTCTTCTCCATCGGCCACGCATCTCCCGCGGCGGTATTCCACCTGGTGACCGCCTTCTCGCGCAGCAGGCCTGCATCCTCTAGAGCCTTAATGCTGGCCTCTTTCATCTTGGACTTATTCCAAGCACATGCTTGATTTGGCGGGTTCGCTGGCACCGCCTTCTTATACTTTGGCTCCGGCATCTGCTCTTTGCCGCGAGTGGACTTTCTCTTCTTCTCCATCTGCTGCTTGGACGGTCCAGCATTCATCCTGTTAGTCACGAGCTTCTTCACTCGCATCTGCTCGGGGGCTAGGGATGGAGGAGGGCGGCGATTGGTGGCGCAAGCACTATTCTCTGATGGTGTTGGCGGTGGTAGCAGCTATTTTTCAGATCTAAAGCGAATGGATGAAGTGGAAAACCTAGGGGGACCCCCGTGGGTATTTATAACCTAAAAACCCTAAAACGGTTCGCTTGGTGCCTCTTTGCATTCAACAGTCAGATTGATTCGCACCAGGCGGTTTATCCGGCTAAGCCAGTGGGCCTCTTTCATATCCAAGACCCGCACTGCTTCATCTCATGGGCTCGACTACTCGTTGGGATTGGATTTCCCTCAACTACAGCACATTGGACTCAGGCCACATTTTACACTCAGTTTGTATCCTTTAATTCGAGAAGGACTCGACTCAAGGCTCGGGGGCTCTGTGCCACGTGTCCTTCGGTTTTTTCTCTGGATTTTGCTGATTAATTGACGGAAGCTTTCAAGATGGACCCTCAGCTTGAATCTGTGATTCAACCTAAGGCTCGAAGGCTACATCCCATACGGGATGTGATTTTAGTAATCGCATTCCCATATGTTTTCTTCGGGATTTCTCGGAGCAAGACTACAAGAGCTAGAAGACTGACCCTTAGCTTGAATCCTTGATTCGACCTAACGCTCGGGGGCTACATTCCATATGGAATGCGATTTTTGCAATCGCATTTCCATATGGATCTTCGACGCGAGGATTTCAAGAACGAAGCGGGTACTATTGAAGACCTTCGAGAGAAGTACTCAGGGATGCTTGGGAACAACTCGAGAAGACTTCAAGACTACTCACGGAGTTAGCTAGAGTACCTTCCAGCCTCGTCATGATTCAGGTACTATTGAAGACTGAAGCTTGCAGATCTCGGGGACGCTTGGGAACTACTCGCCAAGGCCTTCAAGACTACTTGGATACATCGCTCTCGACTACAAAGTACTCGGGGGCTTATCGACCGGACATCCCTAGGCCCACCAGCAATGTGGGCCATGCCCGGGAGATAGGCCTGACTACGTGGACTACACGACTAGTGACCCACGGTGCAAGGCTAGCGTGGACCACCAGGCAAGGAAGGACGGGACAAGGCTTGTACTGGATTAGGATAGCTTCTCATTAACCGACATAGGTTACTCCTAGTCGTACTCGACTTGTACTCTTGTACCCGAACCAACCTGTAACCCTGCCTCCCGTGATATATAAGGCGGGGCAGGGATCCCCCTATACAGAAGACGCAACTAACGCAATCAATCAAGAGCCACACAGCATACAGGACGTAGGGTATTATGCACTTTGCGGCCCGAACCTATTTAATTGTGTGCCCTATGTCTCACCATCATGTTCCTGATCTCGGCGAGCCCCGCCGCACAAACAACTACCTCAGGTACCCCTTGGTAGGCTCGGTATCCAAAACACTGACAGATCAATCCTTAATCTTGATAGCACTTTGAACTTTAATGAAGCTTGTAGAACTAAGGAGCACTTTTATTTCTTTTTCATTTTTCCTTTTTTCTATTTATTATTTTTCTTCTTCTTCTTTTTCTTTTCTTCTTTTTTCTTGCTCCTCAGGACTTCTTGTAACATAGTACTCACTCAGCAAATGTCAAAAATAATGCGATAACTCCTCCCCCATGCTTAGATGATGATCGTCATTGAGCATGAAAAGGAACAATGATATATTGCTAATGTGAGTGTCAAAATATTCGATCTCCAACAAAAAATAATTTATTCCTCTAGAGGGGCTTCCACACCTTATGGGCGCCTCTAAGGCTTGATCTTCTTGAAGGGGCACTCATTAATCTTTTGAATATCGGACAAGATAATTTTTCCATACTCAATGATAGTTGTGATCAAGGAGGTAGTCACAAAAATGATAATTTGGGTTTAGGTTGGATGCCCAGTGAGGTTTGCAAAATTTCCAGTGTAGAAACTCACAATGCATGGACAAAAAGTCTAGCAATAACAAGTTATGCAAAACAAAATGACCAGTTTCTAAGTCTCATACCACAGAAATCAATCTTAATCCAACTCATCAAAAATATAAGTTTGCAAACTAAAGGTTTCATCATGAAAGAACATATATGTGTAAAGGCTTTGGTAGGTAGAACTTTGCAAGAGGTTCACGCATGTAGATAGCATCAAAATCAAGTTTTAAATAAAACAATACAAGATATAAGGTCATCAGTAAACTTAAATCCAAGAGCAACATAAAGAATGTGGGTCTAGAATTTAGTCATTTAACCTCCACAAATAAAAGAGCTAGTATTTAGCCAATTTAAGTTCCTTCTAATAGAGAACAAATAGCCAAGTCATATACAACATTGTGAGGGGTAACAAAGCGGCAATTTCCATCACTTTTCCCATAAGAAAAATCATAAAAGATATCATCGTGGTGAGCACAAAGTGATGGTGATTATCAATTATTGAAAATAAAAACAAATCTAGGTTGTACTCCTAGTAGCCATGTTACTATAGGGAGAGATATATACAAAGGTTGCATCATGTCTATGGTTGAAGGCTTATATACATAGGCATTTAGAAAGAGATGAACAAGAGAAGGTGTAGGAAAAATTTACCATCCTTTTGATACTTGAAATGAGTTGGAGCGAAGCCTCCCCAATTCTTAAGCATTGTGCTTAGCATGGAAGAAGGAATAGCATCTTCTAGCGACCGTGATCCTTTCTCATCGAGTCCTCCGCCATGCTTAGCATTGTGCGAGGCATGAAAAGAGAGGATGAAGCTTGTTCTCCATGTTCGGAGCTTGTCTTTATGCGTCTTCACTTTTGTCGCCTTTTCGTCCTTCAATTCTCCTCTTTTTCTTTCATAAAAGGTCATCATCATGCCTGCAAAACAATTCAAGAGTACAACCTACCCCCAAGGTGACGGTCGGGAGTAGAAACAATTGCCAACAAACCAATAAAATCCCCTAAGATACTTTACTTGTGGCACAATTAGTCTAGCAAAAAAATGGATTTATGTGGATGCAAGTGGGAGGTGTGTGTATGCAAATGAGAGGAAGGTGCATAAGTAAAGACAATGTTTACACCTAATTTTAAGCACTATGCTTACAACTAGGTTGCTGAATTCCCCTTGGCCATAAAGATTTATTAACCAAAGGTAGAACACCATGTTTATCTCAAGGTCAATAATTCTTTGAAGAACAATGTTGACGGCTCAAAAGCGCATCAAGTTTCGATCCGCAAGCACACTGGTCGGTTGTGGCTCTTCCCTTAGAGTAGTCCCCAAGGTTTATCAATCAGTGGAACAAGTGGGATGTTGGCTTTAGCTATGTATTAATCTTACTAACTAGGCAAGTAATATGGTTGTTGTGTATAAAGACAAACTAATCTAAATAAATCTAAGATTGAATCTAAGGTTAAGCTAGATGGCAAAGGTTGATACAAGAGAGAGATTAAGATAGATAAGCATTCCCTCCATAGGATCTAGGATCTCATGAATATGCATCTACTACATGAAAGTGGTGTTGCCCACGCTAACATCATGGCGGTTATGCGGTCACTAGGCCCTTTCCCAACATCGTATTGTCACTACGCAAGGTAATCGATCACTTTTGCTAACACATCTATATCTAAGCATTCATAGAATTAAGCTAATCACCATGATTACCACAAACCCTACTAAGACCACATGTTGTACATACATATGTAAATAAAGCATTCGCAAAGACATAGACCATGAAGCATTGATAGGCATAAGGTTCATGTAGCGATTACATGTCAAGGACCCATAAAACCCTAGGGATGAACGGAGGTATTACCCCATCATCTTACATAGATTGAAGCACATAGGGGTGATGGAGACTCCGGAGAACGTCGTCGACGAAGACGGTGGTGATGAAGCTTGGGAACACCCCTAGGCCGACGGCTTGGAGTCCTCCTCTTGCTTCCTTCCCTCCGCCGGCGTTGATCCTTGCCACGAACTCATCTAATCTTTATCCCTCATCTTGTGGCAGCGGTTTCTGGTGAATGGACGTCGTTGGATGGATACGATGGATGGATCCCCCTTCCCTGGACGTCCAGGGGGTTGTATTTATACCCTTGCGAAGCCTTGGGGCGTGCTCCACCTTGCCCTGCACGAGATCTTGCTTGGGAGCAAAGCAAACTTGGTTTCCATAAAATCAGTCTCATCCAGATTTTCCTATTTCCTAGCCCTTCCTTGCCGACATCTTATCTCCCACGTCCGGACTCCTAATAATGCAAATTCGGTATCTATATTGTGTGGCACAAAATTATCTCCAACTTTGATGAGGACACCACGAGTACATCTACACCAGCATCACCTTCTCCTATTCCAGTGCCGGCAGCACCTTTTTCAGCGCCACCTTCTGGGCCAATTACTCGGGCCCGTGCAAGAGAGTTTAACTTCGTCATGATGCTGAGGAATGAAGGTCCAGAAGACTGAAGGCTGGCCCAACAGGAGGCTTTGTGCGTGGGCGCCTAGGACTGGCCCAAGAGGGCGCCTAGGGTTGCACCCCCGCACCCACGACGCTAGGGGCGGCGCCCCTTTGCTGGCCGCCCCTCCCCTAGGGGCTACGTCCCCTTTATTAGTCAGAGTCCTGTATCATTTACAACTCTAGTTTTGTTTTACATCTAGCTTTAGCTACACCAGAACACGCACAAATACGTGCTGTCCTCTGTGATTCAGAACTCCACCTTCGAGTGATATTAAGATTGCTGGCCTCAGATTCTTGTTCGTTCTTCGATTGCATACAGGAATTGATCTTCGTGATCAGGCTGATCTTGCGCCGGCAAGGTTGGTAACCATCGGGAGTTGGTTCAGCAATTGCATTGGCGCTTCGAGTCTCGCTCATCATAGTCGGATCGTGAGGGTCGCCTCCCACCAGATCGAAGTTATCTCCACTCACCGAAAGATCAGGCACTCCGCCTCTATCAAGTGGTATTAGTTTTCCAGGTTGATCGGTGAGTTTATTGAGTGTTTTTATTTCCTACAGTCCACAAAAACCAAACAAAAAATTATTTTTAGGTTAGATCCTTATCCCAGCAACCCTTTTAGCCTCGCACTTTCATTCAATAACTTGCTTTGTTGAGTTTGTGAGCTTTGTTCGTTCAATCGTTGCTGGTTACTTGTGTTTCTAACCCTAGTTCTTCTCCGCTACCTTGCCACCACACCACACGCCCCCCACGCGCCGCCGCAGGACTTCCCCCCACGCGCCGCCGCAGGACTCCCCCCTCTCGCTTCCCTTCCACATTTCTCCCTCCCTGTGTTGGAAAGTCCAAAAAAAAGGAAAAGTTATCAGAAAGGGAAAAAAGGAAAGACAAAAAAAAGGAAAGACAAAAAAAGGAAAGAAAAAAAAGGAAAAAAAATAGTAAGAAACAGTCCACACGGGAGAAGGAGTAGGAACTCATCTCGATGTTCCTGCGCGCGCCGTGCCCCTCTGGATCGCGCAAACCCCGCGACCCCACCGTGTACACCACGCGCGCTTCCCCCCCTCTTCCTCCACGCCTTACCAGCTTCTCTTCCTCTCTTTCTAGGTGCCATATTCTGAGTTTGGCCTTACTTTAGAGAGAGAGAGAGAGAGTGTGTGTGTGTGTCGCAACTTGCTGTTTGAGATCCTCTGTGTTCATATTTTTGGTTTTGAGGACTCTGCAAAAAAAACAGAAGAAAAAAAAAGAAAACAACAGCAATTTGTTGCGCCCTCTCCACCTTCCTTGCTGTCCTTTTGATTTCACTTGTTGCCAGCAGCGTTTGATCGTGTTTAGCACTCTTATTCAACTTTGCATTATTCTTTGATTGTGCTAATCCTTCATTTGAGTGCAGCCTTCCCAGAACTCCACATATTTCTACGACGAGCAGTTTTTGTTTCTCCAGGCAATCACTGCTCCAATCTTTCGCGAGTTCCACCGGTTGGTTGCAGGTCGCGCCTGCGTGCGTGGTAAGAACGGATAAGAATTTGATAACAACACTAGTGAGCTGTCCCACCCTGTTTTTGTCGTCGTTTTTGTGTTTGCGCTAACGATGGCAGATGAAAGCGGCGCGGCTGATGCGTTGCAAGACTTGCGAGCACAAGTTAAAGGACTAGCCGTAGACATTCGGACGGTACATGAACGGCTGGACGAAATGATCACTACGTCGACCGACCATTTCCATCAACTCGACCTCACCCAGACGGCCACCAAGACCACACTCGACGCTCTCGTGACCCGACTCGATGCTATGCACACCACGATCACAGAGTTGCAGAAGGACTATGCAGTGATTCAGAGCAGGACGCCGGAGACAGTCGCAGTCGTGCCCGCTGTGTGCCACGCCGCCCTGGTAATGATTCTTTTTCTAAGATTAAATTTAAAATCCCACCTTTTAATGGTAAATATGATCCTGCTGCATATCTTGATTGGGAGTTAGAGGTTGAACAAAAATTTTCATGCCATGATATTGCTGCAAATTCTCAAGTTAAAGCTGCTATTAGTGAATTTACTGATTTTGCTTTAATTTGGTGGCATGAGTATAAAATTAAACATCCCACTGCCATTCCGACCACGTGGGATCAATTGAAAGCTGCTATGCGCCATAGATTTGTGCCTTCATATTATGCTCGTGATTTGCTTAATAAGATGCAGCGTTTCCAGCAAGGTTCTCAATCTGTTGAGGACTATTACCAAGAGTTACAAAAAGGTATGATTCGTTGTGGGATATTGGAGACCAACGACACTGCTATGGCACATTTTCGTGGTGGCTTAAACCGTGAAATCCAGGACATACTTGATTATAAGGAATATCATGATATGACTCAGTTATTTGAATATGCTTGCAAAGCTGAACGTGAAGTGCAGGGACGCCGCTCGAAGACTTTTTCTAACCCTTTTGCAGGTCGTACCTCGACATCCAGCCCCGCAGCCGCTTCTCCTGCACCATCTGCAGCCACGCCTACATCCTGTGATAGGGCGGCCAAACCTGCAGGCGCCGCTCCATCCACAGGCGCGACCCCCACCACAGGCCGCACGCGGGATATCACGTGTTTTCGTTGCAGCGGACGTGGCCACGTGGCTCGGGACTGCCCAAACACCCGCACTTTGCTCATTCGTGACGATGGTGAGTACTCTTCCGCTAGTGATTCTGAGGATATTCAACATACCATGCTGGCCACTAACCATGCAGCAAAAACGGATGTACATGTCAACCCGGATGACGCCGATAGGTATGAAACTCTTGTTGTGCAGCGTGTTCTCAGTACATAGGTCGCCCCACCGGAGCAGAATCAGCGACACACCCTTTTCCACACAAAGGGCGTTGTGAAGGAACGGTCGATTTGCATCATCATCGACAGCGGCAGCTGCAACAATTTGGCGAGTACCACGCTGGTGGAGAAACTATCCTTACCCACTCGTAAGCATCCACATCCATATCACATTCAATGGCTTAATGATGGTGGGAAAATTAGAATAACACAAACAGTGCGTGTTCATTTCTCCATGGGTGCTTATTCTGATTTTGCTGATTGTGATGTTGTTCCCATGGAAGCATGTTCCTTGTTACTTGGTTGACCTTGGCAATATGATACTGATAGCTTGCATCATGGTCGTTCGAATCATTATTCTTTCATGTTTAAGAGACAGAAAATAATTATACATCCTATGACACCTAAACAAATTGTTAAAGATGATGTTGCTAGAGCTGCTAAAATTGCTAAGAAATTTGAACCATCACCGTCGGTTAATTCTGAAATCAAGTTGCATGCTCCTGTTCTACTTGCTACACGTGCTGATTTTGATGATTTATGTGATGCTCAATTGCCTTGCTACGCACTAGTATGCTCTAGTCTGCTCGTTTCACTTGATGATGCACCGTCTTTGGATGTTCCCCCTGTGGTTGCTAACCTTTTGCAGGAGTACGCTGATGTCTTTCCCAAAGACTTGCCACCGGGTCTACCACCACTCCGTGGCATTGAGCACTAGATCGACCTCATTCCAGGCGCACAGCTTCCAAATCGCGCCCCGTATCGTACAAATCCGGATGAGACAAAGGAGATCCAGTGCCAGGTACAGGCATTGCTTGACAAGGGTTACATTCGTGAGTCTCTCAGCCCTTGTTCAATTCCTGTGTTACTTGTTCCAAAGAAAGATGGATCCTGACGTATGTGTGTAGATTGTCGTGCTATTAATAACATCACCATTCGTTATTGATATCCCATACCACGACTTGATGATATGCTAGATGAGCTTAGTGGTGCCATTATTTTCACAAAGATTGATTTGCGTAGTGGTTACGATCAGATTAGAATGAAACTAGGTGATGAATGGAAAACGACTTTTAAAACAAAATTTGGCTTATATGAATGGTTGGTTATGCCGTTTGGATTGGCTAATGCTCCCAGCACTTTTATGCGATTGATGAATGAAGTTCTGCGACCTTTCATAGGATTGTTTGTGGTTGTCTATTTTGATGATATCCTTATTTACAGCAAATCTATGGAAGACCATTTGAAACATTTGAGTGCTGTTTTTGAAGCGTTGTGTGCTGCCCACTTATTTGCTAACATGGATAAATGCATCTTTTGCACACAATGTGTCTCGTGTCTTGGTTATGTTGTTACTCCACAGGGCATTGAGGTCGATAGCAGCAAAATTGCTGCCATTCAGGAGTGTCCTACACCGATGACGGTCACACAGATTCGGAGCTTTCTTGGACTTGCTGGTTTCTACCGCAGGTTTGTTCGTGATTTTAGCTCCATTGCAGCGCCTTTACATGAGCTTACAAAGAAAGATGTGCCATTCGCTTGGAGTGATTCACAGGAGGTAGCATTCCGCACTTTGAAAGATAAGTTAACCCATGCTCCCCTTTTGCAATTGCCTGATTTTAATAAAGTGTTTGAGCTTGAATGCGATGCTAGCGGTATTGGGCTAGGTGCTGTTTTGTTACAAGAAGGAAAACTAGTTGCTTATTTTAGTGAGAAATTAAGCGGTGCTAGTCTGAAATATTCTACTTATGATAAGGAGCTTTACGCTTTAGTGTGCACTTTGCATACTTGGCAGCACTATCTTTGGCATCGCGAGTTCATAATTCATTCTGATCATGAGGCTTTGAAACATATTCGTACCCAAACAAATCTGAACCGTCGTCACGCTAAATGGGTAGAATTCATTGAGTCTTTTCCTTACATAATTAAACACAAGAACGGGAAGGACAATGTTATTGCTGATGCTTTGTCTTGTCACTTTACCATGCTGTCACAGCTAGATTTTACAATCTTTGGCTTGCAAACTGTGAAATATCAATATGTCGACGATGCTGATTTTAAAGATGCTTTTGCCCATTGTATTAATGGCAAACCATGGGGCAAATTTCACATACAGGACGGGTTCCTGTTTTGCGCTAACAAGCTGTGTATTCCAGCTAGCTCGGTTCGTCTTTTGCTGTTACAGGAAGCGCATGGAGGCGGTCTCATGGGACACTTTGGCGTCTACAAGATGCATGAGGTGTTGGCTGCCACCTTCTTTTGGCCCCGGATGCGTGCTGATGTTGAGCGCCTAGTTGCACGCTGTACTACTTGTCTGAAAGCTAAGTCACGGTTGAACAACCATGGTTTGTATATGCCTTTGCCTGTTCCTACTTCCCCTTGGCTTGATATTTCTATGGACTTTGTTTTGGGATTGCCTAGAACTAAGAAGGGGAGGGATAGCATTTTTGTGGTTGTTGATCAATTCTCCAAAATGGCTCATTTCATACCTTGTCATAAGACTGATGATGCTAGCAATATTGCTGAATTGTTCTTTAGAGAGATTATTCGTTTGCATGGTATCCCAAATACAATAGTCTCTGATCGTGATGTTAAGTTTCTCAGTCATTTTTGGAGATCTCTGTGGAATAAATTGGGAACTACATTGCTGTTTAGCACAACTTGTCACCCTCAGACTGATGGGCAGACAGAGGTGGTTAATAGAACTTTGTCAACCATGCTTAGGGCTGTTTTAGATCAAAATTTGAGACGTTGGGAGGATTGCTTGCCCCATGTTGAGTTTGCTTATAATCATGCAACGCATTCCTCTACAAAGATGTGCCCTTTTCAGATTGTGTATGGTTACATCCCTCGGGCTCCTATTGATTTGTTTTCTTTTGATACTGAAGACGCCCCACACTTAGATGCTGTTGCACATGTTGAACAAATGGTTAACCTGCATGAACAAACTCACCAAAACATTGCTGCTGCTAATGCTAAATATCAGGTTGCTCGTAGTAAAGGTAGAAAACATGTTACTTTTGAACCTGGTGATATGGTTTGGTTGCATTTGAGAAAGGATCGTTTTCCTACTTTGTGCCGTTCTAAATTAATGCCTCGTGCTGCTGGTCCTTTTAAAGTGCTAACCAAGATTAATGATAATGCTTATATCCTTGACCTGCCTGCAGAGTTTGGTGTTTCCACTAGTTTTAATGTTGCAGATTTGAAGCCATATCTGGGTGAGGATGAGGAGTTGCCGTCGAGGACGACTTCAGTTCAAGAAGGGGAGGATGATGAGGACACCACGAGTACATCTACACCAGCAGCACCTTCTCCTACTCCAGCGCCGGCAGCACCTTCTTCAGCGCCACCATCTGGGCCAATTACTCGGGCCCGTCCAAGAGAGTTTAACTTCATCATGATGCTGAAGAATGAAGGCCCAGAAGACTGAAGGCTGGCCCACCAGGAGGCTTTGTGCGTGGGCGCCTAGGACTGGCCCAAGAGGGCGCCTAGGGTTGCACCCCCGCACCCTCGACGCTAGGGGCGGCGCCCCTTTGCTGGCCGCCCCTCCCCTAGGGGCTGCGTCCCCTTTATTAGTCAGAGTCCTGTATCATTTACAACTCGAGTTTTGTTTTACATCTAGCTTTAGCTACACCAGAACACGCACAAATACGTGCTGTCCTCTGTGATTCAGAACTCCACCTTCGAGTGATATTAAGATTGCTTGCCTCAGATTCTTGTTCGTTCTTCAATTGCGTACAGGAATTGATCTTCGTGATCAGGCTGATCTTGCGCCGGCAAGGTTGGTAACCATCGGGAGTTGGTTCAGCGATTGCATTGGCGCTTCGAGTCTCGCTCGTCATAGTCGGATCGTGAGGGTCGCCTCCCACCAGATCGAAGTTATCTCCACTCACCGAAATATCGGGCACTCTGCCTCTATTAAACTTTGGTATTCATTTATTTCCTTAGAAACGAAGATAACATTCCAAAACGGCCTCGAAAGATAATCTGTCTGATTTCGAACTTGTCTGCGCAGCAGATATTTCGAGGGCCATATCTCATAGCTCCCTGATCCAAATTGGGCCTTCCATATGTTCAAATCGAAGCTCTCAACAAGGTCCAACACTTTGGTATTCAACATTTTGCCATTAGAGGCCGTTTACGTCTCCGAATCTGCATCGAAAGATCATGTTGTTCCGGGCTCTACGAATATCTCCCTTGAGTGTTCCATATCCAATTCACTCTCGATTGGCTCTCCCTCTTGTGGTCGACCTTGGAGGCATTTATCTGTGTCCCCGGCAAATGGGTGTGGCCAAAAAACTTAGGGTTCCATCGACTTGACGCCGAAAAAATGGGAGAACAAATCGATGCCAAAGGGGGGGGGTGAGTCGGCCGGCCTGGGCCCACTTCGGCCCAGTTCGACTGTGTATTCCTCCACGTGGCTTTTCTCGACATTTTGAATTTTTGCTCCTTTGCATGTGGGGTTTAGACGTCATTATCCCCGCAATCAAGATAAGGAGTCTTGTCGCATGGACTACGGTCTTTTGTCTTGGTCTTCGGGAATATTTTCGTTATTGTATCTTGGTCCTTACCACCTTTGGAGGTAAGTTCATACACGAACGGAGCTCCTTGATTCTCGTGCAAAGCACCCTCCAAACTTGATACAAATTTATCTATAAAGCGCATGATTTCCTGCATATTAAACATTACACTTCAAAAAGCACATGCACAGATGAACTTGTTACATCATTAGTATGCCTAGTGGCGGGTTAGTTTCGAATCAAAGCTCAAACAAAGTGTAACAAATGCCCTAGGAGTACCAAAATTGACTATCAACATCACCCCTGCTTAAACCTTGCTTGTCCTCGAGTAAGTAATCCTTGCTTAAAGAGGAAACCAGAGTTGCCTTCCAAAGTTGTACCTGCACTTAGTCATTCATGATGAGACAAATTGCTCTCTCTTAAGAATTTAGTTTTGAAGTTCATGTTGTGAACGACTTCTATTTTGATGAGGACATGACACCCATGCATACGACCATGATTGGTGCATGGAATGGAGTAGAAGAAGTCCAACAAGGTTTTTCAAGTCAAGAAGGAGGTCCAAGGTTGATCCGGTTCGAGTCCCCGAGGTGGAGGCCAAAAGCAATTCAAGTTCGAGTCCAGTTCGGAGTCCAGGAGCAGTGCGCAATAAAACGGACGCCCAGGTCGCATACGGAGTCGGTTTTGGACGTTCTATATATGGTTGGAAGCACAATTTCATAGAGCTTCCAATGGCACCAGTCTCATGCCAAACTTTGTCCCGAGTCAACGGGAATCTTCGAAACAAGTTCACGTCCAGAATCTGTCAGGGTGCTGCGCAAATACCTTTTGGGCTGTTGGCCCAACAGGAGGCCCATGTGGGTCTAGGGTTTATTTTAAGACCCCTCGTTTATTTTAAGACTTGAGTTTTGTTTTACATCTAGCTTTAGCTACACCAGAACACGCACAAATACGTGCTGTCCTCTGTGATTCAGAACTCCACCTTCGAGTGATATTAAGATTGCTCGCCTCAGATTCTTGTTCGTTCTTCGATTGCGTACAGGAATTGATCTTCGTGATCAGGCTGGTCTTGCGCCGGCAAGGTTGGTAACCATCGGGAGTTGGTTCAGCGATTGCATTGGCGCTTCGAGTCTCGCTCGTCGTAGTCGGATCGTAAGGGTCAACAACCACCAGATCGAAGTTATCTCCACTCACCGAAAGATCGGGCAATCCGCCTCTATCATATTTCATTATGGAAGATAGACTAACAATAAAGAACAAGCCACAATTCAGAAATAAATACAATGCTCTCAAACTTAAGTGAACTTCAAACCGTTACCTTGTTCCATTGAAGAAGTTTCAAAAAGATGCATATCCAACATAAGTGAAATTCTCTTGCAAAAGCTCATGGAAACACTCATCTCATCAAGCCACTCAAGCCTATACTAGATTATTGTCAACCTATTCTACTCATATGTGATAGTGGAAGGCTTATGTGGAGCTTGGTAGGTCAAAACAATCCTAGCAAAACATACATCCGAAATATTGTCAAACTAAGAGAGAGATCTACTAGAATTACCGAGACTCGTCAAAAAGGCTATGGAAAATAAATGTTGGAAAGAGATAGGGATGAAAGACACACATTTAGATAGGTGGACATGTGCAAGTGGCAAATGGATGATCCCGAGGCACAAGTGAAGTCCTCGTTATCACATTGCACATGGTTGGAAGATTTGAGTATGGATTTGTCTTCGAGGCACTTGAGAACTTATGAAGCAAAAAGAACTGAGAAGCATCTTTATTTATTATATTTTTTTCATTTTTCCCTTTTCTTTCTTCTTCCTTTTTTTCCTTTCTCATCATTATTGATTTATTTCTTTTTTTTTGCTCCTCAGAACTCTTGCAACATAATACTTACTCAGCATTTGTCAGATATGATGTGATGACTCCTCCCCCCATGCTTGAATGATGCTCATCCTCGAGCATAAAAGAGAGGGAAAACGACTGTTGAAATAAGCATAAATACATAATCTCTGCAGAATATCTGAATTTTCATTGGGAATTTTACTCCATACTCAAAATCGGGTTGTGGACATGGAGGTAATCACAAAAGATATTTTGGTTTAGGGTGGATGTCCAGCGAGGTTGAAATTTTCGATGTGAAACCCATAATGCATGGACAAAAAGGCTAGCATGAAAAAGTTACACAAAGGAATGGTCAACTTCTTAGTCTCGAACCATAGAAATCAATCCTAATCCAACTCATCAAAATCTATGTTTGCAATCTACGGGTTTTGTCATCATAGAACATATATGTATGTGGCTTTGGTAGGTAGAACCTTGCAAGAGCATCACAAATGTAGATAGCATAAAAGTTAAGTTTTCAATAAAAACAACACAAGTTATCCAGCCATCCGTAAACTTAAATCAAAGAGCAAAGATATGTATGTGGGTCTAGAGTGTAGTCCTTTCACCTCCACAAATATAAGAGCCGGTATTTAAATTAATTTGAGATCATGTTATAGAGAGCAATTAGCCAAGGCATCCATAACTTCATGTAGGTAAAACAAAGCAACAACTTTCATCATTTTTCCATAAGCATATGCATTATAAAACATCAAGGTGAACACATGGTCATGCCTATTTATTGAAAATAAAAATAAAATTAGGTTGTCCTCCTAGTAGCCATGTTATTATCAAGAAAGAAAAACAAAAGTTGCACCGAGTTGAAGGTTGAAGGCATACTTACAAGCATTAGCGTTTGGAAAAGAGAAGGTCCATGGAGGTGTTACCACCTTTTATAGTTCTTCGTGATCTGCTCCTGACATCTCCATGTATTGAATGTGGCTTGCTCATGTCTTGATCTTCCAATGTTCCTAAACTTCTGAATTTGATCATGTATGCTTAATGGAACCAATGGTCGCCCTTCTCTTCAATGTTGTCATCGTCATCTCCACTTTCTTGTTCTCATCATCTTGTTGTCTCTTTTTCAAGGATTTCCCCCTCTGTCCAGAATAGAACTATTGATGCTTTTCTGGTCAACACACATGAGCGCTAGATTGTGTGGAAGTCAAAATGCCGAACTCGTCGAGCTCCTGCCTGGATCGGTCTGACCGGTCAGGTGCACCGGTCTGACCGGTGTATGCAGAGGTGTCGGTGAAGACCTACGATCACTGCCTCGGGAGGGACCCCGTTGGAGGTGGCGTGCCTAGGGTTGCTTTGAGATCGGCAGGCCACTCAGAACGTCCTTGAACGTCATCGAGACAAGCAAGGAAAGCAAAGGGGTTGGAAAAGGTAGGGTTTGGAGATAAAAGTTGTAAAAAGTAATGATCGATTGGGTGATAGGTCCGGTTGTGGCCCTTTATATTCATAGGGTGGGGAGGTCTTGCCCCGCAAGGAAGTCCTTTACAACTCAAAAACAACCAGGACTCCTCAATTCTACTCGGACTCGGGGTCCACCGGTCACACCGGTCAGGCCCACCGGTCACACCGGTGTGACTGTTGCCGAATCAGCTACAAGACCTGACCAGTCAGACCACCCAGGGACACCGGTTTGACCGGTGGCGTCCAGCCTGATCGGCTTCGTGCCAATTTTGGGTGCGAACATATGCCCCCCTGTTTTTTAGTAAAGCTTGCGTACTAAAAAATATTTCTAAGGTCGATGTGACAGATTTCACCGACCATTTTTTTTCTCTAAGGGCGATTTTTGCATAAATCGGCCATAGTCCGATCAGGCATCTTGCCAAACACTTGGATAGAATTTCTTCAAGTATCTCCCATTGAGAGCCCTTGGAAGCTGTTGTCCTTGTAAAGTTTCCACCATGTAAGAATTCCCGGAGCACACCTTCACAATCTTGTATGGAACTTCCCAACTTGGAGACCACTTACCGAATTTGTTGCTCTTAGTTCCAATAGACAAAATTGTCTTCCAAACCAGATCACCTACCTGAAAAGATTTGGCTTTTACCTTCTTGTTGTACACTCTAGCAACATGCCTTTTGTCTTTCTCAATCTCCTCTAAAGCCTCCAAGCGCTTGTCGGTCACTTCGTCGATATTGTCCATCATTAAAGCATTATATGTTCCAACATCAAGATTATTTTGCTTTGCAAGTCTGTATGCGGCTAGATTCACCACAATAGGCAAAACGACCTCTTGACCACACACAAGCTCATAAGGATTCACTTTAGTAGCACCATGTCTAGAAATACGATGAGCCCATAAAGTTTCCGATAATACCTCATGCCATCTCCTAGGATTGTCCTCTATCTTCTTCTTGATGAGCTTCACCAAAATCTTGTTGCTAGACTCGGCTTGACCATTTGCTTGAGTATAATATGGAGATGAATTGAGTAATTTAATACCATAATAATTGACAAACTCACACACCTCTTTTGATACAAATGATGTCCCTTGATCCGTAGTCAAAGTTTGTGGAATGCCAAATCTATGTAAAATATGCTCTGTAATAAACTCAATCACCTCTCTATGTGTCATATTTTTCAAAGGAATCGCTTCGGTCCACTTGGTAAAATAATTAGTTGCCACAATCACAAAACAATGCCCCTTCGACGAAGGAGGGTGAATCTTACCAATAAAATCTAATCCCCATCCTCTGAAAGGCCAAGGCTTGATAAACGGAAGCATCAACGTAGCGGATACCAACTGAACATCCCTATGTTTTTGACACTCTTCACATCCCTTGTAGTACCGAAAACAATCAGCTATCATAGTAGGCCAATAAAAGCATGCTCGCTTGAGGAGCCACTTCATCTTAGGAGCCGATTGATGAGTACCACAAGTTCCTTCATGCACCTCTACCATAGCCAACCTAGCTTGATCAGGACCCAAGCATTTGAAAAGTAAATCATCCACGGTCCGATGATACAATTCACCATCATCAAGAACAAACTTGAGAGCCCAACGTTAAACTTTTCTATCAACTGAACTGCTAGGATTCTGTAAATAATTAACCAGAGGCTTTCTCCAATCATTCACCTCGTCCTTATCATTAATGGCCGAAGGAGAATTTTGACCAGGGGATAGGTCAGACCGGTTGGTGACATTGGTCAGACTGGTGTCACCGGTTGGACCGGTCGGCTGCTTCGGCCTGACCGGTGCCTCCAGGACAAAGCACTTGGCTAAAAACACTGGTTTGTGTGCTTGGAAATTTCATTTCCGAACATTATAACTAGATGCTTGCTGAGATAGAGCATTAGCCCTAGGATTCTGTTCTCGTGGCACATGATGTATAACAAATTCAACCATACAAGATATGATATCTAAGCATTTATCAAGATATGCATTTAAAAAACCATTTAGACATTGACATACCTTGGAAACTTGCTGCACCACTAATAAAGAATCACCATAAGCTTCCACATGTTTTACTCCCATGTCATGCAAAATTTCCAATCCAAATAGAAGAGCCTCATATTCGGTTTGGTTGTTAATACATTTATGATCCAATCGGTTAAGAGCTTAAAAAACATCCCCACCTGGCGAAATAATGATAACTCCAACACCACAACCATCTTTGCAAACCGATCCATCGAAATGCAATTTCCATGGAGTAAAAGTAATATAAGCGACATTTAAATCAAGTTGCTTATTTACTCTATGTTCAACGATAAAGTCGGCGACAATTTGACCTTTCATTGAATTTAATGGCTCACAATGTAAATCATATACAACTAAAGCATAAGCCCGTTTGCCGACTCTACCAGTCAAAATTAGTTTAGGCAACATGTATTTAATAATGTCGGTTTGACATGCTACTATGCATGTACTATGTAGCAAATAATGCCTTAACTTGGTACAAGTATGATATAGTGATAAACACAATTTTTCAATAGGATTGTACCTTGTTTCGACGTCCAATAGTCTTCTACTCTCATACGCAACAAAATATTCCTTTCCTTCGGTCTCTTAAGTCAAAACACCTCCAATAAGATCCTTCTCAGCTACCACATACAACTTAAAAGGAATTCCACTCTTGGGTGCTTGAAGAACGGGTGGCGAAGACAAATAACGCTTGATCTCATCAAATGCCTCTTGTTGTTTTGCCCCCCAAGTAAAATCAATATCACTTTTCAACCGAAGTAAAGGAGAAAAAGCATTCACCTTCCCAGACAAGTTACAGATAAACCTCCTCATGTAATTTACCTTGCCCAAGAACTTTTGTGAAACCTTTTCGCAAACGGGAGCCTTTACATTCTTGATAGCTTGCTCGGGATCTTGTGTGGTGTTGGTTTTGGGGTGGAGAACGAGGCCTTGCTCTGTGTTGTCTTGGTTGTCCTCGCTCTAAAGGTCTTGTGCTGTGGATTTCTTGGTTTTCTTAGGTGGGGCCATCGTGGGTTTCTAACGGCTAAGAACACGGTGGGCGCCAATGTTGGAAATTCCGAAATCTCCAGACAAAAGGTGGAAGTGAACTGACAAAAGCCTCTGTTCTTTCTCTGAAAAAGCTGACCCCTTTACACGGAGGCATGGGGGCTCCTTTTATAGTGACCGAGGGTCACTTTTACATCCCGAAACTACCCTTCGTAAAATTACAAATACATGGAAATGTTGAGGGTACATATGTCCGCGGCAATCACGGAGATCTTATCTAAACTACGAACATGCCATTGCGTATTCTAGCTTCTTTCTTCTTCCGTAGCCAAGCTTCTCACGTCTCTTTGTATCTTCCTTGAAACGTTGTTGACTGAGTCAGCTTCGGTTTTCCGGAATGCCTTCGCAATCTTCAGAAATCCTCAATCTGTAGCCTCAGTCAGGACCTTCCCCCTTTTGCGCTCCTCCGTTGTTCTTTTCTCAATACCCTCGGTGTAGAGAAGTTTTCTCAGAATTCCCTGTCTCCTGAATGTTACAAAATACAAGGGAAAGAAAGGAATCCTGGTTTCTTAGGAATTCCGAGGGTCATCAATATATTCATGTATAAAATAACATTTCATTAAACCATTTTATTCACCAGAAAACTTTCTCTAATCATAAGAAGTAACGACTTTAGATACATTCACAGATCTGAAGAACTTCGGAACCTTCAGGGGTTTCCTAAATCTGCCGACGCGTGTCTTCTTGGAAGATTCCGAGGGAGTCGATTTTTAGCTGATCCCCAACAGGAACGTCGACTGGGGGCATGCCAACCCAGAACTGTAGGTCTTGACAAAGTAGCTCCTTCTTCTGACTTCTGATTATCTGAGCAGCAGTGGGGAGAGAACAACTGGGGTTGAAAGGGAAAACGGTGAGTACACCTGGAGGTGTGTAATCCGCAAGTGGAGGGAAAATTTATGCACAACATGCAGGCTTACAGCAAGGAAGGCTTTATTTGGTGGATTGCAAAGCTCAAGATTTAGTTGGTCAGATTTTAATTAAAGCACCTAGGAATATTATGTTTCAAAGGACTTTCCCAACCCATAACAACTTAAGGCCAAGCCATCTCGTAACCAGCATGATCTCATCCAACGAACCAATCCCAAACCACCAAACCATCCATCTAACTTTGTGAGAGCCCAGGCTGCTCATGACCGTGAGCATGGCTGTTATAACAGTTCTTAACACTCTGCAGAGGTCGTACACTTTACCAACGAGTCGTGATACCCGTCATGCGAGAGGTTGCGAGCCTCTTCACAACACATTTCCGAGCTGTGCTTGCATGGGTTCACTACGAGGCCTTTACAAAGGATCCACTAGTAGGTGTTGGTAGACTCCTTGCTGAGTATTGGGCGATGGCCTCATCAGCACCATCTAGCCACACATGTCACCAGCTTCACCTAATTAGTTGGCAAAGCCTAGAGCCCTTTAGGTCTCGTGGTTGTACTATAAGTCCTGGGTGGTCGCTCCACAAACCGGTCCTTAAAGATTTCAACTCAGGCAAGACCAAGGAACCACATCAAAACTTATATCTGTAAACTTCATAAATCATCAGTAGCTAGCACTTGCCATCATGAGTTGCTTTTAGTTGCCTAGGGTTCCATGTTGCTAAAAGATTAACCCAAACCACATGTTGCATAGTTCCATTAGTCAATATTAATTAAGAACTAACCCATATTGAGCAAGCTAAGCATAAATCTACCCATCAATAAGGTAACCTCTAAGGGCTTCAAGGAATGATTAAACAAATCTAGTAAACTTGTCCTTAATAGGATTCCCCAAACAAATTAGACATCTAATGCAGAAAGAATAAATAAAAAGGTGATATGATGTATAAAAGATAAAGGTACAAAATAGTAAGATGTTCAAGGACACTTGCCCGTTTCTCGATCTTTCACTACTCAGAGACGTTCCTTCATGCGTAGCAATCAACTGAGATAATCAATTAATACAGCTAAGAGCAAAGCACCTGACAATAAAATCATTTTAGAAATGCGTACTACTAGCTAACTACGAACACTAGACCGCAAGGAAAGACTAAACGAGACTATGAGCAAAGAGGTACAACTATCAAAGGGTTTACGCAATTATGAACAAAGGACTATATGCTTCATTTATTTTAATTAATGTGTAATGGGTATTTTAGGAAATACCACATGTTGGAACTTTTATGTGTAATGGGTATAGAATTTTTAGGGAATATGTGTAATGGGTATAGAATTTTTATAAAAGAGAAACTATGTGAGAGCTACTAGCAAAATTTTATGTATCGTGTTGAGCTAAACAAGTTATAATTAAAACATATTTATGTTCGAATTAATCAGATTAACTTTTATCTAGAAAAGACGGAGGTTACACTTATATTTGATTTTATTTTAAAGGTGGTTGAATTGGACATTAATCAAATTAATATTAGCTTTAATTTTCAGAAACATGAAACCTAGTGAACATCGCTCCTAACACGTTCTCTACGATGAAACGAACCTAACGCAACTTAAACTAGCTGAAACAGAGCTAAAACGTGAAAGATATGAGCTTTGGAAGGTTTCAGGGACCTATGTGTGATTATCCATGGTTTATAGGGGCTAACAGAGAAGATATGCAAGGCACAACGAGTAGTGCTCGTGAAAAGGTTAAAACAGAGGGTTATATGTGCAATAAGGCTTTGCTGGGCTAAACTGTGAAAGGTGGAATCTTTCTGAGGGTTCATGTGCAAAGCAGCCAAGACTCAGAGAAAGGTGGGTGGATTTCAGAGTTCTACATGGGGTTAAGCACAAAAGCGTGGCTGACGAGGCGGATCTGCTAACTAGGCAACACGTGGCACATGGTGGGTGGCTGGATGGGATGATGTGGTGCTGACAGGGCGGTGACACGGTTGTGGACCGAGCGTGGACCGCGGTCCATGGGTCCACCGCGGACCGATTACACACCCAAAGGGGTATGCGATCTGGGCGTCCATTCATGGATCAATGATTCAGGGACACTGGGAGGCTTTGGTTGCCGGCGGTGAGGAGAAACAGAGTAGCGACGGCAGCTCGTCGGAGCATCACCGGAGTCCGGCCGTTCTCGAGCTATGTTGCATGTTTTCGCGTACGGTTTTGACCAGGAGAAAGAGAGAGAGGGGCAAGGCTCACCACGGTGCTCTTGGCTCCGGTATCACAATGGAGAGGGTGTGCAGTTCAGGGAGGCGGACGACATTACGAGCACGCACCGGAGACGGGGTTCCAGCCTCGAGTTCGTGCTCCTTACTGCGGTGGTCTTTGGCCTCGATTCATGGTGAGCAGAGGCATAGCGGCGGCTTGGTTTCGCAGAGAGGCAAAAAGGGCGAGCGACGGTGCGTTGTGCGGCCTTTATAGGCAGAGGAGAGGATCGGGTGGCCGGGGATTTGGGGACGTGGCCATGGCGGCCGTGATGGGCGCGGGAGGAGCAGTGTTGCCGCGTTTGGCCGTGGCATGAACCGAGGTGGGATCTCGGGCGAGAGGATACGCGGAGGAGAGGGCCCAGGGAGCGGAGATCACGGCGGGGCGCACGGGATTTCGAATCCTAGCCGGTGGTGGTATGCTGTCATGCGAAGCAGAGGGAGGGAGAAAGGAGAGGTGGATAGGAGGGGGTGACATGCGGGGCCGGATTGTAGTGAGAGGGAGGAGGTGGCAGGCCGGTGCTAGGTTGCGAGAGTTAGTGGGCCGAGATGGGCCAGCGGGGTCAGGTGGGCCGGCATGGGAGAAAGAGCAGGGAGGTGGGCTTCGGTATGTAGCTGGGCCGGCAGAGGGGAAAAGGGAAGGGAAGTGGGCTTGGCCCGTAGAGGCTTTCAGCCCAAGAGGGGAGGGGAATGGTGTGGGCTGGGTATGGAGAGAGAAGGGAGAGTGGGCCGAGATGGGTAAAGGGTTTGGGTTTAAAAGAGATTAGACAAAGAAGTTTAGATAAAGAGAGAGAAGGGTTAGATGTATTTTAGGTAGAGAGAGATAGCTCTTGGTATAGAGAGAGGAAGAAAAAGAGAGAGAGAGGAGTGGTACCTTTGGGTATAGATAGAGAGAAAGAGAAAACATGGTTTTAGAGAGGAGAGACGATCCTATGGTAGAGAGATAGGTCTTGTTAGAGTAAAGATTGGTTCGAGAGGTTAAGATTAGAGAGATAGAGATTCAAAGCCTAAACCTATAGACGAACCTTTTTGAGTTTGAAAACTCAAATTCATTTTTTAAACAATAAACATTATGCATTTGTAGCATGAATGCAACAACCAATATTTATAACCTATGATACATTTATTTATTTTAGAAAATATTTTTTATTTTGAATAAATTATACACACTCTATTTAATTCTAACAAATTTTATTTAAAATTTTAAAATCCTAGCAAAAATGCAGACTAAGGCGTTACATCTAGGTTGAAATTTTTGTAGAAATGCCTTGATTCATGCATTGTCAACAAGGGGGAGAAGTTTGTGCATGAAAAATGGATCTAAGCATGTTTAGTGGGTTTCCAGCTGGTTTCGAATTTGTTCGAACCATGTTTTGCGGGGGCGGTCACATAGGGCGGTCAAACCGCCCTGTCTGAAGATGTGACCGGCCGGGCGGTCCGGCCTGGTCTATGCAGAGCAAGTTTTGCTCTTTGTCATGCATTTGCAGTAGTTCTTCGCATGCATGTGTTCAGGGGAGCGCATTTGCTCAGTGGGAGCCTGCATGTGTTCAGGGGAGCTCCTTATGTCGTCTGAGTTCTTGCTTTGGTGGTTTGCTCTTTGTGAGCTTTGGATTTTGTCTCGGTTGTGTTGAGTCGTTGCCCTTGCCTTTGGGGACTGAGATTTTGGCTTCAAGTGATAAGGGTTTGTGTTGTTTGGCTTTTTGATCACTTGATTGGTTTGTTGTTAGTTTCTTTTCTTTTCTTTCCTATGATGGTTACTATGTGTGTGGGTGCTGTCATGCACTCATCAAGGGGGAGATTGAGGACCTATGTGGTCCGAGGACCGGTGGATGGTCGCTCCTTGATGATGAGTGATTGACAACATTGTGTGGACTGACTCTTGGCCTAGTATTGCAGGTGCAGGTTGCGGCTTGATTCGTGTGGTGCAGGTGAAGAACAAATGCGAAAGGTCTATGTCTGTGTGACCACGTAGGAGCGGAGAGACAAGTAGGCTTCGTTCGAGGTACCCGGTGGCCGACGGGATAAAGTGCGGGCCGTATGCTAGTAAGAAGAGCAAGACGACATCGAGAGGGATGGAGCCAGTGAAAGGTAGCAGTTGACAACTGAAGCTTTCACGCAAGGTTTACAGTGGTTTGGCCACAAAACCACTAGGTTACCTGGCTGAGCCACATAACCAAGACCGAAGACTCGACGTGGCGAGCCAGCCTGCCTGGCCCGGTCTAACCGCCTAGTTAGGTCTGTCTGACCCCCTGGCCAGGGTGTAGCCGGGGTCAGGGCGGTCTGACCGCCGAGGAGGGGCGGTCTATTGACGGCTGTTAAGTACTACTTACAACCATCAATATTCTCACATAAATGGAGGCATATGCATTATTTACTTGCATTTTGGTTTGAATAATGTAGTTCCACTTGTCCTTGGAGATTAATTGTATGTAGGTGAAATAAGCATGAAAAGAGATGGAAACCCACCTTCTACGGAATAATCCATGCCAACTCAGCTTAGGAGGTGGCTGCCACCAAGGAAACAAGTGGCAATCCACGTCACTGATCCAAGGGAGGCACTCACCAACGAATCAGAGCGACACATGTACTTCACAAGGATCAAAGGGCCCACCTAGGATTCCAAAACGAGGCATGCACAGTGGAGTGATCAAAGGGCCCACAGGGTAGCCACCTAGAGGAAACACACCTCAAAAGGAGGGCCGAAGGGGCCGGCCAATCCTAGGATCGATCGAACCGCCTCTACCTCCTTTCATCGTGTCCCTCCACGTGGTTGCTCCCCATTGGTCCATTGCTGCATGCCCGGGTGATTTGAGGCCATTTGGTGCCCGAAGCAATCCTGGTCATTGCCTATAAATAGAAGGGGAGGGGCTCCATTTCTCACACACCACTCTCTTCATTCTCCTCTCACTTTTAGTTTCTAAGGCTAGGGGTAGGCTAGAGTAGCTCTTATTCTGGTTCCAAGTCTACTTTGGAGTCTAGGTATGAGTTCTCTTGTATCTTTATTTCTTTGTATGACTTTGATCTACTTCAGTTATTCAGCTATTTCATATAAGGTTGTGGTCGATAATGTGATTGATATGTTCTTGAGTTCATCCATTGTTCATCATTTAGAGGCTTATGTTGTTCATGAACACTACCTTTCGATCGACTTGAAGGATGATTTACTCATTCCTTATGTGTTTGTTCATAAGTTAGAGGCTCGTGTTCTTCACGAACACGACCCTTTGATCTTGTTGACTAGACATAAGAGAGTTCGTATCCATTCGTATGACTAGCCCTAGTTTGATCTTGTTAGATAGCATGTTAGTGTGGCATGAAGTTTGTGTTTAAGCTACGGTACTTGGTCTAAGTTGACCAGTCTTCTGGTGGCTCTCACCCTGGGTCACAATAGCCCGGGCCGGGTGAAGTCTAGCAGCAACGCAAGCATGGTGCTTAGGTTGTGTGGCTACGTTAGTTATGGGCATGCTCCCCGTAACGATTGAGGTAGGCCGCAGTGGTGGCAGCTGTTGGACGCTTTGAAACCCTCCGCGCTGGGGTATTGCTGTAGGAGTCTAAAGGATAATTTCGCAGAGTGCTGGTCGTCGCGGGCTATCTCCCCGTTTGTACCTGGGTGTTGAACCTTTACCTTTCATGCAATGCTTTATGCTTATCTCTTGTATCATCTAACTTGTATGTTTAGTACCTTAGAACCTAGAGCTAGCTCGTATGTCCCCCCTAAGCCGTAGTGTACTAGAGTAGAGGTAGATCTGAGTGTTTGTCACACTACCCTTATAATATCATTTATCTCACCCCTGTCTTTGAGTTGTTGTCTTCTATATCTATCTCTTGGTTTACATCAGTGCAAAAGCATAAGTCTTGATATCCGCCATTGCCTTCCATGAATACGATACCCTTGGAATACTCTCCTTCCTTGGGGAAATTCTACAATGGTTTATCTGTGCGCTTACGGATTCATTCACGATTGTTAGATTTACCTTTGGCAAGTCTTGATGCTCAAGCTAACTTGGCGTCATTAGTAGTGACGTTAAGAAATGCCAACAAGCATTTCTGGCGCTGTCGCCAAGGATGGATTCTAAATATGTTCTTAGGTGATTGCGCTACGAAATGTCAACAAGCATTTCTGGCGTCGTTGCCCGGGAAGGCACAGGATTATCATGACTATGCTTTACATCTGTTTATAAATCATGAGTAGGTTAGAACAACTCTCAATGCAAGCTATCCTTGATTGTCTTCTTTTATCTTTGGATGATGAAGACAAGTAGTGTATGACTGGTTTCGACTTACCGGAGAATTTCACTTAAGATCCCGAGTCACTAGTGAGCAGAGCTCGAATTCATTTCGACTCAACTCGTCGTACTCGTCCAGAAGGCGAACCAGCTTCCTTTGTACCATCCACGTCAAACGCTATGGCCCAGAAGACGCTTCGTGAGTACTCAGCCCCTTCTGCTGACCAGGTGCAGCAAGGCCCTTTGGTGGCAATGGGAACTGAAAACTTTGAAATCAAGACGGGTCTAATCACGATGGTACAGGCTAGTCCATTTTGTGGCAAGCCAAATGAGGATGCTAATGCCCATCTGCAACAATTCCTAGAGCTATGCAGCACTTTCATCATCATGGGTGCAAATATGGATGATGTTCGTCTGCGACTGTTTCCTTTTTCTCTCCTGGGGAATGCCAAGAAATGGTTCTATGCGAATCATGATGCTATCAATATTTGGGACAAGTGTTCAGAGGCATTCCTCAAGAAGTTCTTCCCATTGGGTAAAACCAATGCTCTTCGTGGAAGAATTTCTAGTTTTCAGCAAGCAGCAAGTGAATCTATTCCAGAGGCTTGGGAAAGGCTTCAGGAGTACGTCCTGGCCTGTCCTCACCATGGGATGGAGGATTGACTTATTCTTCAAAGCTTTTATAATGGCCTGACTCCGACATCCCGAGGCCATATTGATGCTGCTGCTCAGGGAGCATTCTTCTCACTCACTGTTGATAATGCTAAATCACTTATTGAGAAGATGGTATCCAACCAAGGGTGGAGTGATGAAAGACTCCAACCACGTCCGAGGGGTACTCATACTGTCAAGGAAGCGGATATGATTACTGCCAAGCTGGACCTTCTTATGAAAAGATTGGATGATTACACCAGCGAGAGGGCTGGCATGGCCACCACTACTCTGACTATGGATTCTCATATGACTTGTGAAGTCTATGGCAACACTGGGCATTCGGGAATTACTGTCCTGAAACTCAGGAGGAAGTGATGTACATGAACAGAAATAACAATGGTTATCGTCCACAACAACAAGGAGGCCAACCATGGAATCAACAACACCCTTATTATCAAGGAGGTAACCAAGGTAACACTTACAATCCTAACCAACCCTCCTTGAGAGATCTTGTTTTCGGGCAAGCTAAAATTAATGAGGGTGTTAATAAAAAGTTAGCTGCCCTTGATAAAACCTTGGAAAGTCTCAATATTAAGCTTGAAAGTTTTTCATCTGCTCAGAAGAGCCAGCTAAGTTTTAACAAAATGTTAGAAACTTAGTTAGCTCAGTTAGCTGTTTTTGTTCCCTCTGTTGAAAATGCAAATGCGGTGACTACGAGGGGACGTAAGTCCACTCGAGATCCACCATATCCTAACCCTGCAGGAACGGACAAGAAAAACATAATAGATGTTGAGAACATTCATGAAGGTTCGTCTGACTCGGAAGAACTCCCCCAAGTAAGGAAGGTGCCCTTGAAAGAGAAGGCACCTGAAGGAGTGACAACACATCCGGAATTTGTAGAAGCCAATGTGATGTCGTTCCCTCAAAGGAACAGGAAGTCGACAGTAGATGAACAGTTCAATTGCTTCGTGGACATGAATCAGAAAGTTTATATCAATGTCCTATTAGTCGAGGCAATACGCGTACCCACTTACGCGTGTTATCTCAAGGACATCCTAACCAAGAAGCGAGCCCTTCCTATGATGGAAGAGGTACGGCTCACTGAGTGCAGTGCCGCTATACTCAACCACCTTCCTGAGAAGAAGAAAGATCCAGGGTGTCCCACAATCACTTGTATGATTGGGACACAACGTTTTGACCATGCTCTTTGTGGCTTAGGGGTCAGCGTCAGCATCATGCCTAAGGTAGTCTTTGATCAACTCAATTACACGAGTTTGTCTCCAACCACTTTGCAGCTGCAACTAGCTGATTCTTCAGTTCGATACCCAGCGGGAATAGCCGAGGACATTCCAATAAAAGTCCGAGATTGCTTTATCCCCGTTGACTTTGTGGTACTAGATATGGAGATTACCAAGGAAGTGTCGCTCATACTTGAGCGACCATTTCGGAGCACAGCTGATGCACAAATTGATGTGGGAGCGGGTTAGATTCATCTCTGCATCAATGGCAAAGAGGAGAAGTTCGAATTCTGTCCAAGAAAGGAGCAATGCTCGATGATCAAGGATTCACCAACTCCCAACACTCCAGCACGAGAGGTCGGAACGCCATGACAGGAAATGGACAGCCTCGTTACATTCATAAAGAATTTTTGGAAGGAAGAACTTCAGCCTATGAGTGTGGGGCAGAAGCAATATTGGAAACCTCAGTCCCAGTCCAAGAAATCACCCCCTACACACCACAAACCACAAGACACTCAGAAGGTGTGGAGGAAGGTGAATAGGAAGCCAACTTCTCTTCCAAAAGAGACGGCTGCCTCACTTTCAAGGTAAGAAATTTGGAACCAGAGTCTAGCTCTAAGGACTCAAAATAGTGAGCCCTGTGCCGACAGGTAAATTCGGTAAGTTATCCTTAGTTTCCATTGCAATAAAATTTTGATCTTAGAAAAAACAAGCTACTTTTGCTCTATGGCTTCTGCATTCTTGCTGGGGCAGGCTCAGGGGTGATGTCCACCTGGACACTCCTTGAGTTTGTACCATGGTACTAACCAGCCACAGCACTGCGGGGTACATGTTCGGGGTTACCCCTGGATATGCACCTAGTTGGGACTAGCCCGCCTACCAGCCGAGTGTGAGTGGCACGGCTTGGGCGAGTGCGAGCAGGGACCAGTGGGCTACACCCGCTAGTTCTAGCTTCGGTGGCCCACCTCCGTCTTCGTCCTTCGGGCGGCACTCTTCGGCCTCTACACGAGACGCTCAGCTCGCGCAGCAGCTGGGAGAGCTCACCGTCTAGGTCACGGGATTGGAGGAGACGCTGAACAACCACGTTGAGGCTAACTCAGCATGGCAGCGTCAGGCTGGTGAGAGGATTGACGCCATGCAGCAGGCGCAGCAGCGACAGACAGTGGAGCAGAGGGCTTTCTATGCGAGTTAGGGTTTCTTCTACCCTCCTCCGTAGTGAGCCTGAAGCTAGCTTGGGGGTGGACCCCCATCCTGAGGTAACTTATATTTTCCTTTGTTTTCAGAATACCTTATAATGAAAACCCATAAAAATCTGCAAAAATAAAAAGACCAAAAAGATTTATTTGCTTTCATCATTAAGTTTGCTTAGTTTGCTTTGATATGCATAGTAAGAATGCTTTGCCTCTATGGTTGAAATGATGAATAGTTGCTCTGTTTATTCTTCTCATCTATCTTGCTTACAGCTTTGTATCCTACCTAAGTTTTGAGTTTGTTGGCTTGCATGTTCGAACCTTAGCTTGAAAACTGTGGGTAGCAAAAAGCATGATTCATGCCTAAGTTGTTGTGAGACATGATATGGTATAATAGAGTGCTATGATCTTGTACCTAGTGATGCTTGACATCCGGCGTTTTCCTTTTTGAAAAATCTAAACATGATGAGTTCCTCAATGATGAGCATTTCCTATCCAAGGCCATATGTAGATTCTAGCTCTTGTTAGCCTCCACATATGCAGCTTGTTCTCTCATTGAGCTTTGTCAAATTTTTGTGACCCTTGTTAGAACTCATACTCCCCTGATCAAGAGCACATACACGTTCATGCTAAAACTTCTACACTGGAAGTTAGCATTCATCATTTGTTCCATTTGCTTATGCATTCTTCCACAAATAAAACTCTATGCATCTTTGTATCATTCATCCCTCTCCGAATATCCCCAAAAGAGACAATGGGCTAGCTTAAAAGAAAAAAAGAGAAGAAGCATGCTCAAAGCATGGCAAAATAAAATAAAGAGAGCTAGCCCAAGTCTCGGGAAAAAAATTCCAAAAGGAGAAAAGGGGATTGATATGTGCAAGGAAAAGAGTTCCACCATATAGATGGTAATAACTAGTACCTACTCCGGGGCTAGTGTCCACCTTACCATCAATCCCTCATTTTTCATATAAAGCATGGTAATATCTAGCACCCATTTCTGGGCCTAGTATACACCTTACCAATGCTCATTTTCATCACACACTTATGCACAATCTTGATCAGGATGTATGTTTGTTTCTTCCAAGGATCCAGTTTTTGACTTAGGAAAATATGAGAGATAAGTATGCCGCATTTCTTCCCTACCCATAGCTCCACATAAGCCTATTAGGAGTAGGATGTGAAGAAAGGCAACTCAATGCATTGGTGAGGAACCATACACTTTGAGTGATCTGAGAGTATCATTTGTGGAACTCTGATTTTCTTTTGAAAAAATTGTAAAACCTCCGGATTAATAGCTGATCAAGGTATGTGTGATTATGGATTTACTATATAACCATTCTGTCTCTCAACCGTCTAAGGCAGGTGAAGCTATATGCCCCATGTCATCAAGCGAATGGTAAGAACATTGCCAACTTGTTCAACTCTTGGTAGAGTACTTTGTTGTATGTTTGCCATAAGTTAAGGATACAACATCGTAGCAACTCCTCCTGATCAACCAACCTAAGTCTCTAATGTCTTGCTTCGAGACGAGCAAGAGGTTAGCTTGGGGGAGTTTATTGACGGCTGTTAAGTACTACTTTCAGCCATCAATATTCTCACATAAATGGAGGCATATGGATTATTTACTTACCTTTTGGTTTGAATAATGTAGTTCCACTTGTCACTGGAGATTATTTGTATGTAGGTGAAATAAGCATGAAAAGAGATGGAAACCCACCTATGGAGTGATCCATGCCAACTCAGCTGAGGAGGTGGCTACCACCAAGGAAACAAGTGGCAATCCACGTCACTGATCCAATGGAGGCACTCACCGACGAATTAGAGAGCGACACATGAACTTCACAAGGATCAAAGGGCCCACCTAGGATTCCAAAATGAGGCATACACAGGGGAGTGATCAAAGGGCCCACAGGGCAGCCACCCAGAGGAAACACACCTCAAAAGGAGGGCCGAAGGGGCCGGCCGATCCTAGGATCGACCGATCCGCCTCTGCCTCCTTTGATCATGTCCCTCCACGTGGTTGCTCCCCACTGGTCCATTGCTGCATCCTCAGGTGATTTGAGGCCATTTGGTGCCCGAAGCAAGCCTGGTCCTTGCCTATAAATAGAAGGGGAGGGGATCCATTTCTCACACACCACTCTCTTCATTCTCCTCTCACTTTTATTTTCCAAGGCTAGGGGGTAGGCTAGAGTACCTCTTATTCAGGTTCCAAGTCTACTTTGGAGTCTAGGTATGAGCTCTCTTGTATCTTTATTTCTTTGTATGATTTTGATCTACTTAAGTTATTCAGCTATTTCATATAAGGTTGTGGTAGATCATGTGATTGATATGTTCTTGAGTTCATCCATTGTTCATCATTTAGAGGCCTGTGTTCTTCATGAACACTATCTTTCGATCCACTTGAAGGATGATTTACTCATTCCTTATGTGTTGGTTCATAAGTTAGAGTCTCGTGTTCTTCACGAACACGACCCTTTGATCTTGTTGACTAGACATAAGACAGTTCATATCCGTTCGTATGACTAGCATTAGTTTGATCTTGTTAGATAGAATGTTAGTGTTGCATGAAGTTTGTGTTTAAGCTACGGTACTCGGTCTAAGTTGACCAGTCTTCTGGTGGCTCTCACCCTAGGTCACAATAGCCCGGGCCGGGTGAAGTCTAGCAGCAACGCAAGCATGCTGCTTGGGTTGTGTGGCTACGTTAGTTATGAGCATGACCCCCGTAACGATTGAGGTAGGCCGCAGTGGTGACAGCTGTTGGACCCTTTGAAACCCTCCGCGCTGGGGTATTGCTGTAGGAGTCTAAATGATAGTTTCGCATAGTGCCGGTCATCGCGGGCTATCTCCCTATTTGTACCTGGGTGCTGAACCTTACGTTTCATGCAATGCTTTATGCTTATCTCTTGTATCATCTAACTTGTATGTTTAGTACCTTAGAACCTAGAGCTAGCTAGTATGTCCCCCCTCTAAGCCGTAGTGTACTAGAGTAGAGGTAGATATGAGTGTGTGTCACACTACCCTTATCATATCATTTATCTCACCCCTGTCTTTGAGCTGTTGTCTTCTATATCTATCTCTTTGTTTACATTCAGTGCAAAAGCATAAGTCTTGATATCCACCATTGCCTTCCACGGATACGATACCCTTGGAATACTCTCCTTCTTTAGGGAAATGTTACAATGGTTTATCTATGCGCTTGCGGATTCGTTCACGACTGTTAGTTTTACCTTTGGCAAGTCTTGATGCTCACACTAACTCGGCGTCGTTAGTAGTGATGTTAAGAAATGCCAAAAAGCATTTCTAGCGCTGTCGCCAAGGATAGATTCTAAATCTGTTCTTAGGTGATTGCGCTATTAAAAGTCAACACGGTCTGGCCGCGTGGACCGCAGCACGTCGAGAAGCTTCGAATCGAAGGACACGTGGCGGGATCGCAAGGCTTGCGTGGAGTTGAAGCGGCTTGCAGTCTGTGGGCGTCCGTCCGATGGAGAAATTGACCAAAGTTCCCACAGTGCCCTTGGTGGGCGCGTATCTTAAGTTAAGTAAGTAGGGGTAGTTTGGTCATTCGGCGCCCTCCTTATAATCTCACTTGAGGGAAGATGGCAGCCAACTCTTGGAACCCTAGTTCATTTACTCTTCCTCTTTAGTTTTCCCTAGGCTAGCTTGAGAGCTTCATGAGTCATCTTGAGAGAGGGATGGATGTTCGGGTGGCTTGCTAGACCTTGTATGAACCTTTCATGGCATGTATAGAAGTTTCGCGCGTTGTTCATCTTGTCTCACTTTGTCTCCTGGCGTTTTCCTTTTTGGTGATTTTCAAAGCTAGTTTTGGGGATTTCCGTGGTGGCTTGTTTGAGGGGTTTCTTGGTGGGATTCTTGTTGGGTGTCACACATGAGGTCTTCGTGCTTCTTTTCTTGGTGATTTTGCCCCAGCAATCCCTCGAGAAGACCTTCGATTTGGGTGGTTTTCAGAGTTCCTCGAGTTCATGACATAGATCCCTTGGATTCGCGATTCCTTTGATTGAGAGCGCTTCGGTGGATATCCTTTGGTGGAGAGGTCATCCAGGAGGTGACCCAGCTACCCTCGAAGTTTAGCAGCAATCCGTGCGGTGAATCAGGAGATCGGGTGATGGGAAGTTGAGAGTTGACCCGCGGCCACGCCTAGGGCATGCAGTCTGACCGCCCTGGGTAATTCGCAAGGAAAGTTTGGTTTCCTAGGGGATTTCTCTGATAGCTTGTTTTCCTTGATCAGAGGAGTCTCCAAGCGAAATCTTCGGTCGATTCGAGGTCGTGAGCTTCGTTTGGAGGTTGGGGGAAATTCTAGGCCTATGCGGTCTGACCACCCGGTCCATGCGGTCTGACCGCCCCTGGCAGGAAGATTTCCCGTGTCTGGTTTCCGCAGTGGTGTGTGCGTGGTTGAGTTGTTTGGAGGTGAGGTTTGTTCCTAGGATCAGTAGCACTCCAGTGGCTACGTGATCTTGGCAAACGTGCGGATAGAGTGGAGAAAGTGATTTAGGGATCGAGGCCGTGTTCATCTCGTTAGAGGAGTCATCTCTCTCGAGAAGAATTTTTATCGGCTCCCATTCACTCCCCCGCTCTCTGGTCACCCAATCCGGTCCATCAAGAAGAAAGCCCAGCCCCCGTGCATCAGGAGAATGCACGGGTAATTCTTGAGATGAGCCCAGAGAGGCAGATGGCTGTGCGTGAGATCGACATTGAAGATCCATCGCCGCTGCGGAGCCGACAAATGGAGTTTATGGCAGAGATGAGTAGCCATGCTGCTGATGAAGTGCTGGCTAGTGTCGATGAAGCCATGTTGGAGCCAGATTATCTGGAGATGCAGATGAAGAATCTACATGACTTCAGCTCGTTTATGCAGGTAAGAACAAGTACCCCTTTGTTGTAGACTGATCGTATGGTCTTCGAGTACTTGATCAAATCTCTTTGTGATGCGCAGGACATCGTGAGGCAGTCGAGGCAGAAGTCCTGAGAACTCACCAAGCAGGCCACTGGAGGAGAGCGGGTGACCAAGCTTAAAGAGGACTAGCGGAAAGAGAGGGAGCTCTCGCCCCGGCTGCAGATGAAGTTGGACTCGAAGGCGGCGGAGTACCGCAACGAGGTCTAGAAGCTAACAGAGCTGAAGGACAATGTCGTCCGCAAGAATAAATCTTTGCAGCAGAACAAAAATGGTAATCCTGGAGCTCTAGACTTGTATCGAGTACTTGTTGCAGGTGTAGTAAACTGACCCCTTGAAGTGTTGATATGCAACACTGGAGAACTCGGTGCAGAAATTGAAGGACAAGGCCACTGATTGGCAGAACGCCTTCAACCGAGAACAAGCCGAGCGCGAGAAGGTCGAGGAGGATCTCAAGCTGCGGACTGCAGAGCTGATTTACAAGTTGGAGCTCAAAGGTGACACCATTGTTGATCTGACGACTTGTATGTAGTCGCCGAAGTTGAAGATGGAGGAAGCCGAGCTCTTGAAGCGTGAGCTGACGGAGTTGAAGGTAGCAGCAGAACCAGTGGCAAATCTGTTCTTACCCAGAGTACACAGGGTGGAGCAGAGGCCACTGGTGGAGAGGTTGAAAGACACATCAGGAAAGATTGTTGAGTATGTGCAGAGGCTGGCGCGATCGATCCCGACCCAGGTGCTGAGCTTCCTTCGCTCCTACCCGATGCCTGACTTCATCGTAGTTAAGGAAGGCGCGGCGGTAGACTACACCGATGACATGTTCCAAGAGCTTATGGTAGAGATGCCCCGCATCGCCGAACAGATGGTCTCACGCCTAGATCTTAGCTAGATGTATATGTAGAAGAAAACTTGTAGGCAAGACAAGTTTAAAAACAGATAATGTATAATGAGTAGTAGTGAAAATTCGAGTACTCAATTATATGTTTGTGATGTTCCCTTGCGTATAATGTAGCTGTGCGCCTTTGATGGTCTAGTAGCGAGTCTAGAGAAGTCTTGGCTGCAAGAGGAAAAGTTTTGCGAGTAGTGGTACTCGACTTTGATGAGTTCCAGAGAACTACAAATAGCGACAAGATTTCACAGAACAAAAGTTACCAAATAATCTTTTATTACTGTGCAAATAATGAGTACAACTGTTGGCACTTGGCCTGGCACAGAGCTGTTTACAACTGATAAGGAGTCGCTAGGATGGGCATGGACCGTAGTAGGTCGCGAACTGCCGTCCTGATGGGTAGCCGGGACTGTAGTAGACCGCAGACAACTACCCGTGGATTGCCCGGACCGTAATAGGCCGCAGACGACTACTGATAGAGATGAAGCTGTCTGAAAATGCTTGCTGGAGGGGAGGTGTGGATCGTCGTTGGCCGCAAACTACCGACCCGATGAGTAGGTCGGACCTTAGTAGGTTGCAGACAACTACCCGTGGATAGCCCGGACCGTAGTAGACCACAACGACTACCCGTAGAGATGAAGCCGTCCGAAGAGGCTTGCTGGAGGAGAGGCGTTGACCGTAGTAGGCCGCGAACCGCCAACCTGATGTGTAGCCCGGACCGTAGTAGGCCGCAGACAACTACCCGTGGGTAGCCCGGACCGCAGTAGGCTACAGATGACTACCCGTGGAGATGAAGTCGTCCGAAGAGGCTTGCTAGAGAGGAGGCGTAGACCATAGTAGGCCGCAAACCGCCGACCCGATGGGTAGCCCGGACCGTAGTAGGCCGCAGACAACTACTCGTGGGTAGCCCGGACCATAGTAGGCCATAGGCGACTACTCGTGGCGTGGAGCCGAGCTATCGATTGGTAGTCTTGGACTACGGGTAGAATCGACAAAGGTGCTCGATGTTCCATGAGTTGGCAATGTCGTCACTGTCAAGGGTTTGGAGGCGATAGGAGCCTGGACCAGTGACAGTCGTGACGGAGAAAGGGCCTTCCCACGACGAGCTGAGCTTGTGAAGTCCTGATGTATCCTGGATGCGACGTAGGACAAGGTTGCCCACGTTGAAGGAGCGTTCCTTAACGTTACGATCATGGTAGCGCCTGATGCCCTCGAGGTACCAGGCGGATTGAACAAGGGCGTTGCAACAGGCTTCTTCGAGGCTGTCGATGTCAACTCGTCTGTTGTCTACAGAGACACCTTTGTCGTATTGCTCGACCGCAGGAGATTGCCACATCATATCAGCAGGCAGGATAGCTTCGGAGTCGTAGACCAGGAAGTAAGGTGACTATCCTATTCGCTTTGTAGGCTGAGTATGTAGCCCCTAGAGTGAGTTGGGTAGTTCCTTGATCCACTTGCCTCCTTTGGTGTTTTTAGCATCGTACAAGCGCTTTTTGAGAGCATCGAGTACCATCCCATTGGTGCGTTCCACTTGGCTGTTGGCACGTGGGTGTGCAACGGGGACATACCGAACGTCAATCCTGCTATTCACATAGTACTCCGAGAACTGGTGGTTGTTGAAGTTGGAGCCCAGGTCTATGATGATGCGGTTGGGGAACCCGTAGTGATGCACGATTTCATCCAAGAAGTCAAGTACCCTGTCGGCCTTGGGGCAGGTGACAGGCTTGACCTCGATCCACTTGGTGCACTTGTCAATGGCCACTAAAACTCGATTGAATCCTCCTGGCGCAGTTTGTAGAGGGCTGATCATGTCAAGCCCCCAGCAAGTGAAAGGCCAGGTTGGTGGTATCGTGATGAGCTTGTAGGGTGGTACGTGTTGTCTCGCAAAGAACTAGCATCCTTGGCACTTCTTGACTAGTTCCTCTGCGTCGGCCAAGGCTGTTGGCCAATAGAACGCTCATCGAAAAGTTTTGCCCACTAGAGTCTGAGAGGACACGTGGTTGCCGCATATCCCTTTGTGAGTCTCCTCCAAAATGTCCCTTCTTCCCCAGACACGCACTTCATGAGGATATGAGAAGTGGCACCTCACCTATAGAGCTGTTCTCCGACGAGTATGAAGTTCTTGGCTCAACATATGATCTTCTCTGCCTCTGACTTGTCAGAGGGAATCTTCTGCTCCTTGATGTAGTCGATGAACGGCTGCCTCCAGTGCACGTCAATCATAAGCACATCGCGAACTGACTCGAACGGACTAGGATCAGTAGTCGAGGGTGGAGATGGTGGCTCCGGAATAGACTTCTTGTGGAGCTCATGGACGAAGACACCCGCAGGGACTTGAGCGCGAGTAGAACCTAGCTTTGACATGACATCCGCAGCTATGTTGTTGTCGCGGATGACATGATGGAACTCGAGATCATAGAATTTGTTCTCGAGCTTGCTGTTAACGGTCAAATTCGGTACACCTAGCTATGAGTTTACTGTCAACATTGGCATTGATTTGATATCCTAACTAATGTTACTAACCACCTTGATATAACAAGTTCGCACTCACATGTGGTTTTTGGAGTATGTTGTTTACGCAGGATTTAAGTGCCTAAATGAGGACTTACGGGTAATGTTCATCGAGCACTTTATGAGAAGATCATGAAGCCCGGCACAAGTCAAGACACGAAGTGAACTTGACTCCAAATGACCCGAGGACCAAAGCATGAAGCTGTGAAACTCCGAGGACCTAAACAGAAGATGCGGGAGTTCGCGCGCCAAGTACCTGTATCCAAACCACGGGGAAAACGACGTCAAGGACCCACATGAAGTTCGACAAATATTTAAGAAGACACGAGAAGCGTCAGGGAGCAAAACAGGGCCGAATCAGGCCGAATTGGGCCTAGGCCAGCCGGCCTAGGCCGGCCGGCCCACCACCTTTTCGTGTCGATTCGTGCTCCCCTTTCATCCATTCATCAGAGAGCTACCAAATCGAAGGAGACATGCCGAAGGGAGCCGACGGCCGCCGCAAGTCCTCGAGTTGCCTAGGAGATGGCTTAGGCCATGCCCTAGCCGCCATGGTTGGCCCTGTGTGGTGAAGCCATGGTGGAGTTCTTGAGCCATGCCTTGAATTCATCAAGGCAATTGTACATTCAACATTCGATGGTGATATAAATCATATCTTTTCCTTACTTTGATCGACTTCGATGCATGCTTATTCATATGTTTTAGCTAGCATATGCCCTTAGTTGGAATAGACGTAATCATGGTGGTTAATCTATATATTGCGGATACATCGTAGTTTGCTTCCGATCCACGGTTCGATATCTTGGGTCATCCCCGAGTGAAGAAGGCAACACGTGATCCGTACGCTTGCGGATCGAAACACGACACATGTTTCAACCGTTAACAAGCCCTTTTTCTGGCGCTGTTGCCGGGGAATGGAACTCAAACCCTAGGGCGATCTATCTATCTATTTGACTAACCCAAATTTCATTTTCACATATATCCCATGTTTCTTATTTGTGTCCTTGAATGCAGGTAGAAACCTAGACACGAAGCGACCGAGAAGTTTTCGACATTCGGACTTCGACAAGACCAACCTCGCTCAACCAAGTTGATGGCTACACAAAGATTTGCTCTTTAGTGGTAGGTGCTAACTTTAGTTAGTGGCCCAACATCCGCTATCGAGCCCGCACCCAAAACAAACGAAGATGAACAAGGTATGCCTATGTGTCAATTAAGTTTTTAAGACTAATGTCTTTTGGAGTTTTGTGTGTTCGAGCTATAGGTTTCTGAAAACATGTCCAGCATGATAGAGAAGGATCCCATTTCCATCATGCTCATGAAGCGATGGTAATTATTTTTGAAGCCAAAGGATGCGTGGCATGGTGCCCTAAAAGACCACAAGATAAAGATCACTCGAACATCTGCGGATCGATCGACACGAAGACGATGATGTCATCAAGTTTTGCAAGAACCTCAGCAGAAAACATTATATATATTTGAATTTTCAGAAGCTCCTTGAAGTCTTCGTTCCAACGAATCAAGCGGCAAGGCAATCGGAGGTTCCTACAAGCAGATATGGTCGAATCATCGAAGGTTGCACATTCTGGAATTTTCTAGACAGCAAGCAAAAGCGGAAATAAAACGGCCACAGCTCCCTCATTTGGATTCCAGCTAAGATGAATGAGTATTCGTTGGAAAGGTAATTTCATGAATTTTTCAATAGAACTATATTTTGGTATATGTTCTTTTCTGGACGCAGGGTTAAATCCACGAAGAAGGGGCAGCACTAAGGCGATGACAACAAGATAGAGGAGATGGACATGATGACAGTAAATAGAAGATGGGGCAACGGTTCCATGACGCACACATGATCAAATTCAGGAGCTAAGGACAGAAACAAAATCCTCCAGAGCATGGATAAATGAAGACACAAGGGGCACCACTCAACAAATGATGATGTTGGAAGTGAACCACGACGGATTTCCAAAGGGCAACATCAAGCTGCAAGGATACTTTGGATTCTCGCACAAAGAACCATGGCTTCACAACAATAAAAAGGTACGTGAGAAAGTCGAGCTCTATGAATTTATATGAAGTGCTTTGCGGGAGAAAACCCGATCTTTTCCTTTATATATATTAAGATGACGGTCTATATTGTGCTCTTTATTTGAAAACTTCAAGTATCATTGTACCATTGCTCCAATAAATGTCACAACCACATGTTGTATGCTTTAATAGATATTGAGGGAGCACTTTGCTACTTGATTTTGGAAAACCTATAAACCCTTTTTGTGTGCCTATTAGTGTTCAGAGAGTCTTTTTCTTTTTGTCTTTTTAGAGAGAAATATGTAGGACGACACAATTCCTTTGATTCTAAACTTGTGGCTAGTTAACTTAGACTAACTTTTATTTCGGTTTAGATCACCACCATATGATGTCATGTCATTTTGTTCATCCATGTTGCATTGCATTGCATGTTTTGCTTTGATCTAACATTTTGTCCAACCAACCTAAGCCTTCCTATAATCCCCACGAAAAACCTTAGCCAACAAGGGTAGGGGTCAACTTGTGGCCAAGTCTACTCCTATCCCTTGTTCTCACTAAAAACTTTGACTGGCCTCTCTACAGAATACTTAGGAAAACCTTTCACACCTTTAGTCATCCTAAAACCATAGGTTTGTTTTTCATAAAAAGACTCTTAGCATACCTTAGATAGAATTTCTAAACTTGTCTCTTTCTCTTCAAAATTTTTATTTGATCCAAAAATATAGGATACACATAACCTACCCTTAAACCTTATTAGTTTGGTTGAGTGACTCTTTTCGATGGGTGATTTTCTTGTTGACAAAGCTTACTTCATATATGGAGGCCAAGCTTTGTCCTTTGCTTTTATAGACCACATCAAAAGTATTTTTCAAACCTTACCAACTACTTGTTTGCTAACCCCTTGCATGTTACATCCATCTCATTGTCATCATCCACCTTTTGTTAGCTAAGTCTTTTCGTGAAACTTTATGATGAATGCTTTTATGTTTATGTTAAATGCTTGGTACGGCGTTTTCCTTTGCAATCTTGTGTGAACATGGTGTTTAGACATGATTCGAGACCACCATCATTCAGTTTTGTAAACCTTGCTAACATGTTGCATCGGTTGGTCTATAAGCTTTGCAATGCGCTTAGTTTTTCGTATGCTATATGGAATTTTTGATATTGGGATAGACATGGTGTTTTAACCTTGGTTTATAAGTCCTTATGGGTATGGAAGGTTCAGCAACTTAGTTGTAAGCATGGTGCTTAGAACTAGGTGTAAACATTGTCTTTGTTTATATGACATCCTCTCATTTGCATGCACACTTGCACACACGCACACCCATTAGGCTTTTTAAATTTTTCTTTCACTAGGCTAACTATGCCACAAGTTGAGATCTTAGGGATGTCTTTGGTTTGTTGGCAATTGTTTCTACTACCGACCATCACCCCGGGGGTAGAATGTGCATTTGAATTATTTTGCAGGCATGACGAAGTGTTCCCATGAGTCCTTGACCAATTGCAATCAAGATCGTTAGTCATCTACAAGCCTTGAGTGGGAAGTCGCTGTTTCCATCAAGGTTTGAGCACGTGTCCAGAGATGTACAATGGAATAAAAGTTGATATTCAGAAGCTCCTTCAAACCCTCTTTCCAACGCATCAAGGATCCTCAATTTTGAAGACCCGTACAAGAAGATATAACATAAACATTGGGTGCGGCGCATTCTGAAAATTGTGGATAGATTGCATCGCCGGAGTAAAAAGGGCACAACTCCCTTCTTTGGAACCTGTTTCATGCGAATGATGGCTCGTTGGAAAGATAATTTCATGAACTTCGATTTGGAGTGGTGGTTCAGTACATTTTTTGTTTGGAAATAGAAGAAAATCTGTGGATGATGAGGTAGTGACAAGAACGACAAGGAAGTAGGTGATGATGGTATGACGAGGGATTGGATCCATGGCTTGATCATAATTAGAAGAAGTTGAAGGACAACTGAGCAACAAAGGGAAATAAGTGTGAAGATGATTTTCAAACACATGGCAATAGGAGTTCAAGAATTACGAGCGATTCAAGTTCTTCCACACTTAGCAACATGCTAAGCATGGGGGAGGATTTGAGGGATGAAAAGGGAAAGGCCACATAGAGTACAAGGATCACCTTCACCACAAGATGCTCATCATTCTTTTTCCATGCTAAGAACAATGCTTAAGCATGGGAGAGGCCATGCTACACTTCACTACGAGAATCAAAAAGGATGGTAACTCACCCTTAACTTAATCTTTGTTCATCTCCTTCTAAATGCTTGCACATATATGCTTTCAACCATAAACAACCTTTGTATTTATCTCTCAATCAATAACATGGCTACTAGGAGGACAACATAGGTTTGTTAGTTTTATTTTTCAATAAATCATGATCACCGTTAATTTGAGCTCACACGATGTTATCTTTTATGGTTTTGCTTATGGAAAAGTGATGGAAGTTGCCGCTTTGTTTTACCTACACAATGTTTTATATGACATGGCTATTTGTTCTCTCCCAAAGGAACTTAATTTGATTAAATACCAGCTCTTTCCTTTGTGGAGGTTAAATCACTAATTTTTAGACCCACAGACTCTATCTTGTTCTTTGATTTAAGTTTACCGATGACCTATGCCTTGCACTTGTTTTATTTAAAATTCTTATGCTATCTACATATGTGAACCTCTTGCAAAGTTCTACCTACCAAAGCCTATACACATAAGATTTTCTGTACCTATCTTAGCAAGAAAAAGTATATATAATCCCCCATTTGCTCGAGGACGAGCAAGTGTCCAAGCATGGGGGAGGAGCCGCTAAGAAGGTACCATGTTGTCTAGAGTTCAGGGGAGTTTAAAAAAATGAAAATGATGAATGGAACAAAGAGAAAGATAGAAAGAAAGAAAGAAAGAAAGAAAGAAAAAGAGAAACAAAGAAGAGTGTGATAAAAATAATGATAATAAAGCTCCCCGGTTCTCTAGCTTCATTTGAATTTTCAAGAGGTGCTTCAAGATCAAGTTCCATACTCAAGTTTCCAACCATGTGCAATCCGATAACAAGGACTTCATTTGTGTCTTGGGATCATCCACTTGCCACTTGCACATGTCCACTTATCAAAATGTGTGTCTTCCATCCCTCTCCCTCTTCAACATTATTTTTCCATGGCCTTTTTGACTAGTCCCAGTAATTCCAATAGATCTCTCTCCTAGTTCGACAATATTTCAGGTATAATGTTTTGCTATGATTGTTTTTACATACCAAGCTCCACATAAGCTTTCCACTTTCATATATGAGTAGAATATGTTGAGAATAATCTAGTATAGGTTTGAGTGACTTGATGAAATGAGTGTTTGCATGAGCTTTTGTAAGAGGTTCTCGCTATATTGGATATGCATCTTTTTGAAAACTCTTCACGATGCAACAAGGTAAAGGTTGAAGTTTGCTTAAGTTTGAGAGCACTCTATTTATTTTATTGTGGCATCTTCTTTAATGCTAGTCTATCTTCCATGATGAAGTGGACGGTCAAAACTTGAACCTTAATGCTAAATACTTGAGAGAGCAATATGTCTTGCTGTGTATAACTAAGTGCAGGGAAGATGTTGAAGGGCAACACTGATTTCCAAGATAAGCAAAGATCTTGGGCTTGCTCGAGGACGAGCAAGGTTTAAGCATGGGGGTATGTTGACGATCAAATTTGGTACACCTAGCTATGAGTTTACCATCAACATTGGCACTGATTTGATATCCTAACTAATGGTACTAAGCGCCTTGATATAACAAGTTCCCACTCGCATGTGGTTTTTGGAGTATGTTGTTTACATAGGATTTAAGCACCTAAATTAGGACTTTCGGGTAAAGTTCATCAAGCACTTTATGAGAAGATCACAAAGCCCGACAAAAGTCAAGACACGAAGTGAACATGACTCCAAATGACCCGAGGACCGAAGCATGAAGCTATGAAACTCCGAGGACCTAAACAGAAGAAGAGAGAGTTCGCGCGCCAAATACCCTTATCCAAACCGTGGGGAAAACGACGTCAAGAACCCACATGAAGTTCGGCAAATATTCAAGAAGACATGAGAAGCGTTGGGGAGCAAAACGGGGCCGAACCAGGCCGAATTGGGCCTAGGCCGGCCCACCCCCTTTTCGTGCTGGTTCATGCCCGGCTTTGACCTAGATGCTCCTCGGTGTATTTATATCCCCTGCCTCTGACGGCTGCCACATCCATTCATCCATTCATCAGAGAGCCGCCAAATTGAAGGAGACAGGCCGAAGGGAGCCGACGGCCGCCGCAAGTCCTCGTGTTGCCTAGGAGATGGCCTAGGCCATGCCCTAGCCGCCATAGTTGGCCCTACGTGGAGAAGCCATGGTGGAGTTCCGGAGCCATGCCTTGAATTCATCAAGGCAATTGTACATTCAACATTCGATGGTGATATAAATCGTATCTTTTCCTTACTTTGATCTACTTCGATGCATGCTTTTTCATATGTTTTAGCTAGCATATGCCCTTAGTAGGAATAGGCGTAATCATGGTGGTTAATCTATATCTTGCGGATACATCGTAGTGGTGCACGGACGTAAAGTCGTTCGGTGGTGTTTACCTTTGCGTAGTGACAGTACGTGGGAAGGGAAAGCGCTGAGCAAATGTGTAAGGGTTTACTCCTTATCTTAGCACGAGATTATATTGGTTTCTCATCTTGGCCAGAGCTGCAACTAGAAGATGGTAGGTTAGGGTTACCTTGGGTCGTGCATGCTTATGGCTAGTGAATGCGATCCATACACCCTTTCATGTTTGTATGTTAAATTATTTATGCGATCAACACTTCATGTAGGTTAGTTCAATAGATTAAATGGTAAACCCCAGGTAGTTTGCTTCTAATCCACGGTTCGATATCTTGGGTCATCCCCGAGTGAAGAAGGCAATACGTGATCCGTACGCTTGTGGATCGAAATGCGACACGTGTTTCAACCGTCAACACTTGCGAACTTCTAGGCAATACGCGTCCATGTTTTCTCGATTGAGATCCCAAGGCTTGAGACTTGATAGCAGTGCGAGGCTTGAAGTAGAGCATGAGAGCGCCAAGCTCAACCGCCCATTTAAAAATCCTCCCTGTGGCATCCCGGTTGTGAAGAATATCAGCAAGTGGTTACTCAGTGACCATAGAGATCTTATACTTCTAGAAGTAGTGTCGAAGCTTCTGCGAGGTGATGAGGACCGCGTAGAGCAACTTCTGAACCAGTGAGTACTGGGACTTTGATTTAGAAAGGACCTCGCTGACGAAGTAGACGGGGCACTAGACCCTGTAGGCATGGCCGTCTTCATGTCATTCAAAAACAATGGCAGTACTGACCACATGATTAGTCGTAGCAATGTATAGGAGAAGTTCCTTGTTGGTTTGAGGTGCTGTGAGTAATGGGGTCTTGGACAAGAAGTCTTTGAGTTGTTGAAGAGCTTTGTCAGCCTCTGCAGTCCACACGAACTTCTCTTGCCGCTTGAGTAGCTTGAAGAAGGGTAGACCCTGCTCTCCAAGTCTTGAGACGTATCGGTTGAGGGCCGCCATGCATCCAATAAGCTTCGACATTCTTGTTGAGTTGTCTCTTGAAGCAGGCTTGGATAGCTCGCTGATATGTTGCCCCCATGTTCTTCAACCCGAACGACATCGTTGTTTAGCACTATGTGCCGAACGGGGTGATGAACGCGGTCTTCTCTTGATCAGATTCCTTGATTGCTATCTGGTGGTACCTCGAGTAGCAGTCGAGGAAGGAGAGGAGAGCGCAGCCTGTCGTGGAGTCGATGACTTGATCAATCCGTGGCAACCCAGAAGGATCCTTGGGGCAGTGCTTGTTGAGGTCAGTGTAGTCGATGCACATCCTCCACTCGTTTGTGTTCTTCTTCCGGACCAGGACGGGGTTAGCAAGCCACGCTGGGTGAAACACTTCTTTGATGAATCCGGCCGCGAGTAGTTTCGCGAGCTCTTTCTTGACGGCATCCCTGCGGTCTTGGGTGAAGCGGCATAGGTGTTGTCGCTTGGGTATTGCTTTAGGGTCGACGTTGAGTGAGTGGGTACTGCTTCAGCTTCGACGACAAAGACTTTGCGGCTTGGGGAGTAGTTCCCAGAGCTGGACTAAGTGATGATTTCATTGTCGCCGCCTTCTTTAGGGAGGTCAGCCCCCTCTTGGTATGGGAGAGTCTCGAGTACGGCGACGAGGTCGAGAGGCTTCTGATCGGGCCAGTAGATGAATCTACCTACTGATTTCGATGTGACAACCAGTCCCTAAGCAGGGCCTGTGAGTAGCAGCTTCTCTTTAGAGATGTCCGAGCCGTAGTCGAACTCAAACTCGGATGAGTCCGAACGGGTGTCAGAGTAGTTGAGGTTGATGTCCGAGTCCGACGAGTACTCGAAAGCTACCTCCTTGCCCGGGCGATGAACCACGAGCAGTGCGGCATGGTAGGCAGCACTGGCAGAGTGGTGTCCGAAGTGGAGAGGTTGGGACAGGTAGATCGGACCAGACACAGGCTCGGTAGAGAGCTCGCGTGGTTCGATCCAAGCTTGAGTCTAAGGACTAGGTGTGTCCGAGGACCAGTGGAGGGTCGCTCCTTAGTGATGAGTGATTGAAAACGTTGTGTGGACTGATGCTTGGCTAAGTGTGCAGGTACAGGTTGCGGCTTGACTCGTGTTGGTGAAGGTGAAGAACAAGAGCGAAAGGCCTTAGCCGCGGCAGCCTCCGGGTGATGGAGAGGCAAGTAGGCTTGGTTCGATGGACTCGATGGCCGATGGGGTCAAGTGCGAGCCGTGCAGTTCAAGACTAGCAAGTTGAAGTCGTGAACATGGGCCGGTGCAAGGTAGCGGATCGAGGCCGAAGCTTACACGCGGGGTTTGGTGGTTTTCGAACAAAACCATCGGTGGACGGTATCTTGGTTTGGGCCGCAAAACCAAGTCGAAGGCTCGATGCGATGGAGACGGGGATGCGACGGAGATTCTTGTATAGACTCTGACCTCTGGATGTATGGAAGCATTCGGTGTTGTGGTGATCTCCTAGCTCTTTGTGATTTTCGTGTCATTTTTGGGGCTATTTTGGGGTGTTTTGTTCTTCGCTCGATATATTGATTTGAGGGCGTTTTTCCTCGGATTTCTTTGAGGGGATCATGGGTGGATGCCTTGCGCATCTTTGTGTGTGATCTTGACCCCTCAAACGTCGGGAAATCCCTTCGATTCGCGAGTTTTGGTTGGAGCCCGAGTTCTTAGTGGTGGTTCATGTGATCTGCGATTCTCGGTGATTTAGTGAGTTAGAGGGCAAAATTTTTGGGGCATAGCGTCATCTAGTGACGCTTCACATCTCCCCCAAATCTTGTCTAAAGAGCTCAAGCTGTTTGGGAGATGCGGTGATGGATAGGAGGAATTGACCTCGCGGGTTGCGCATTTCTGCTTTTGTCCACACCATGCGAACTGTCCGCGAGTCCTTGGCGGACTTTCTGCGGGCTGCTGACCAGCGTAGGTGTTCTTCACGTGTTCTTCCGAGTTTGTGTTTTGATCCAGTTCACTAGTGGTTTTGGTTGCACGGAGTTTGCGGATGGTCCGAACTTGAGTGACGGACAATCCGTTAAGGTGCGGACGGTCCGCGTGTCCCGCGCGGACAGTATGATTTTTCTAGGTGCGTCTCTAGTGGTTCTGTCCGCTTTAGCAGACAGTCCGCAAGGTCCTTGCGGACAGTCCGCCCAGGCCTCATGAATAGTCTGCCCGTACACCACGAACTGTCTGCTAGGTCTATTGCGGACTTGCCTCTTTTGGTTGGATTCTTGTCTGGTGCTTCCGCTCTTTGATTCGTGGGTTGTCTCTAGGACTTGTAGGCTTGTGTGTGCCTAGTCTAGAGCTTCTTTGGTGTGTGCGAGTGATCGGAGTGGCAATCGGGGTATAGGTCGAGTTCAACCTTCGGGAAGAATTTTCATCGGCTCCCATTCACTCCCCCCCCCTCTCTGGTCACCAATCCGATCCTTCAATTGGTATCAGAGCCGGTTACGAATCTTCATGATTCTAACCAGTCTAAGATCCAAAGATGGGTGACTATGGAAAGGGGTCGGTCCTCCGCCCTTCGATGGCAAGAATTACCTTATGTGGGAAAGGCGCATGGGCACATTTTTGCGTGGGAAGGGGACTCTGATATGGGATGTGACTCAAAATCCTCATTATGTCATTCCACACAGTTTCCTTCTTCCAGGATCGTGGGACATGTTTTAGGCCAACAGTAAGGCCGTTGATTACTTGTTTCGTGCTCTCTGTGCCTCGGAGATCGAGCGAGTGTACAGAGAGAATGTGGCCGGAAAGATATGGCTTAAGCTCAGGAATGCTCATGTTGGTAATGCTCAGGTGCAAGCTCGTTTGTTTTCCACTTACCGGAGAGAGTACGAGAACATCACTCATCTCCCCGGTGAGTTGACCGATGTGATGTTCCAGCGCTTCACCAGCATAGTCAACAACATGACGGCCAATGTGACAGTGCTCCCATACATGGATCATGATCAAGCTATCAAGCTTTTGCATGTCCTGGATAGGTCCGTGTAGAGTACCAAGTCGGAGGCCCGATGCGACGGAGACGGGGATCCGAGAGCGTCGGGAAGCTTCGAGGCGGGGGGCACGTGGCGTGATCGCGGGACTTGCGTCGAGTCTAAGCAAGTCCGCGGTGGAAGCGTGTCCGCTCGATGAAGACTTGACCATATTGCCCCTGAGGGGTGTGTATCTTCATTTCGAGTTGTAGGGGTAGTGTGGTCATTTGCCTCCTCCGGTGGACTTCGTATAAATAGTGGAGAGGTGGATGGCATCTCTCTCTCTCTTGGACTTTAGGGTTTCCCCCCCCCCGGTAGATCGCTCTGGACTGCTTCTTTTCCTCTGCTTTCCTTAGGCTAGATTCTTGTATAGACTCTGACCTCTGGATGTATGGAAGCATTCGGCGTTGTGGTGATCTCCTAGCTCTTTGTGATTTTCATGTCATTTTCGGGGCTATTTTTGGGGTGTTTCGTTCTTCGCTCGATTCATTGATTTGAGGGCGTTTTTCCTCGAATTTCTTTGAGGGGATCATGGGTGGATGCCTTGCGCATCTTTGTATGTGATCTTGACCCCTCAAACGCTGGGAAATCCCTTCGATTCGCGAGTTTTGGTTGGAGCCTGAGTTCTTAGTGGTGGTTCATATGATCCGTGATTCTCGGTGATTTAGTGAGTTAGAGGCCAAGATTTTTGAGGCATAGCTTCATCTAGTGACGCTTCACATCTCCCCCAAATCTTGTCTTAAGAGCTCAAGCCGTTTGGGAGATGCGGTGATGGATAGGAGGAGTTGACCTCGAGGGTCGCGCGTTTCTGCTTCTGTCCGCATCACGCGGGCTGTCCGCGAGTCCTTGGCGGACTGTCTGCGGGCTGCTGACCAGCCCAGGTGTTCTTCATGTGTTCTTCCGAGTTCGTGTTTTGATCCAGTTCACAAGTGGGTTTGGTTGCACGGAGTTTGCGAACGGTCCTAACTTGAGTGACGAACAATCAGTGAAGGTGCGGACAGTCCTCGGGTCCCTCGCAGACAGTACGATTTTTCGAGGTGCGTCTATGGTGGTTCTGTCCACTTTAGCGGATAGTCCACGAGGTCCTTGCGGACAGTCCACCCAGGCCTCACAGACAGTCCGCTTGTGCACCACGGACTGTCCGCCTGGTCTGTTGCGGACTTGCCTCTTTTGGTTGGATTCTTGTCTGGTGCTTCCGCTCTTTGATTCGTGGGTTGTCTCTAGGACTTGTAGGCTTGTGTGTGCCTAGTCTAGAGCTTCTTTGGTGTGTGCGAGTGATCGGAGTGGCAATTGGGGTATAGGTTGAGTTCAACCTTCGGGAAGAATTTTTATCGCCTCCCAATCACTCCGCCCCTCTCTGGTCACCAATCCGGTCTTTCAATTGGTATCAGAACCGGTTACAGATCTTCGTGATTCTAACCAGTCCAAGATCCAAAGATGGGTGACTTTGGAAAGGGGTCGGTCCTCCGCACTTCGATGGCAAGAATTACCCTATGTGGGAAAGGCGCATGGGCGCATTTTTGCGTGGGAAGGGGACTCTGATTTGGGATGTGACTCAAAATCCTCATTATGTCATTCCAGATAGTTTCCTTCTTCCAGAATCGTGGGACATGTTTTAGGCCAACAGTAAGGCCGTTGATTACTTGTTCCGTGCTCTCTGTGCCTCGGAGATCGAGCGAGTGTACAGAGAGAATGTGGCCGGAAAGATATGGCTTAAGCTCAGGAATGCTCATGTTGGCAATGCCCAGGTGCAAGCTCGTTTGTTTTCCACTTACCGGAGAGAGTACGAGAACTTCACTCATCTCCCCGGTGAGTTGACTGATGTGATGTTCCAGCGCTTCAACAGCATAGTCAACAACATGACGGCCAATGTGACAGTGCTCCCATACACGGATCATGATCAAGCTATCAAGCTTTTGCATGCCCTAGATAGGTCTGTGTGGAGTACCAAGTAGGAGGCCTGATGCGATGGAGACGGGGATCCAAGAGCGTCGGGAAGCTTCGAGGCGGGGGCATGTGGCGTGATCGCGGGGCTTGCGTCAAGTCTAAGCAAGTCCGCGGTGGAAGCGTGTCCGCTAGATGAAGACTTGACCATATTGCCCCGGAGGGGTGTGTATCTTCATTTCAAGTTGTAGGGGTAGCGTGGTCATTTGCCTCCTCCGGTGGACTCCGTATAAATAGTGGAGAGGTGGATGGCATCTCTCTCTCTTGGACTCTAGGGTTTCCCCCCGGGTAGATCGCTCTGGACTGCTTCTTTTCCTCTGCTTTCCTTAAGCTAGATTCTTGTATAGACTCTGACTTCTGGATGTATGGAAGCATTCGGCGTTGTGGTGATCTCCTAGCTCTTTGTGATTTTCGTGTCATTTTCGGGGCTATTTTTGGGGTGTTTCGTTCTTCGCTCGATTCGTTGATTTGAGGGCGTTTTTCCTCGGATTTCTTTGATGGGATCATGGGAGGATGCCTTGCGCATCTTTGTGTGTGATCTTGACCTCTCAAACGCCGGGAAATCCCTTTGATTCGCGAGTTTTGGTTGGAGCCTGGGTTCTTATTGGTGGTTCATGTGATCCGTGATTCTCGGTGATTTAGTGAGTTAGGGGCCAAGATTTTTGGGGCGTAGCTTCATCTTGTGACGCTTCACATCTCCCCCAAATCTTGTCTTAAGAGCTCAAGCCGTTTGGGAGATGCGGTGATGGATAGGAGGAGTTGACCTCGAGGGTCGCGCGTTTCTGCTTCTGTCCGCATCACGCGTACTGTCCGCGAGTCCTTGGTGGACTGTCCGCGGGCTGCTGACCAGCGCAGGTGTTCTTCGCGTGTTCTTTTGAGTTCGTGTTTTGATCCAGTTCACAAGTGGTTTTGGTTGTACGGAGTTTGCGGACGGTCCGAACTTGAGTGACGGACAATCCGGGAAGGTGCGGACAGTCCGCCGGTCCCTCGCAGACAGTACGATTTTTCGAGGTGCGTCTCTGGTGGTTCTGTCCGCTTTAGCGGACAGTTCGCAAGGTCCTTGCGGACAGTCCGCCCAGGCCTCACAGACAGTCCGCCTGTACACCACGGACTGTCCGCTAGGTCTGTTGCGGACTTGCCTCTTTTGGTTGGATTCTTGTCTGGTGCTTCCGCTCTTTGATTCGTGGGTTGTCTCTAGGACTTGTAGGCTTGTGTGTGCCAAGTCTAGAGCTTCTTTGGTGTGTGCGAGTGATCGGAGTGGCAATTGGGGTATAGGTCGAGTTCAACCTTCGGGAAGAATTTTTATCGGCTCCCATTCACTCCGCCCCACTCTGGTCACCAATCCGGTCCTTCAATTGGTATCAGAGCCGGTTACGGATCTTCGTGATTCTAACCAGTCCAAGATCGAAAGATGGGTGACTATGGAAAGGGGTCAGTCCTCCGCACTTCGATGGCAAGAATTACCCTAAGTGGGAAAGGCGCATGGGCACATTTTTGCATGGGAAGGGGACTCTGATTTGGGATGTGACTCAAAATCCTTATTATGTCATTCCAGACAGTTTCCTTCTTCCAGGATCGTGGGACATGTTTTAGCCCAACAGTAAGGCCTTTGATTACTTGTTCCGTGCTCTCTGTGCCTCGGAGATCGAGCGAGTGTACAGAGAGAATGTGGCCGGAATGATATGGCTTAAGCTCAGGAATGCTCATGTTGGCAATGCCCTGGTGCAAGCTCGTTTGTTTTCCACTTACCGGAGAGAGTACGAGAACTTCACTCATCTCCCCGGTGAGTTGACCGATGTGATGTTCCAGCGCTTCACCAGCATAGTCAACAACATGACGGCCAATGTGACAGTGCTCCCATACACGGAGCATGATCAACCGATCAAGCTTTTGCATGCCCTGGATAGGTCTGTGTGGAGTACCAAGTCGGAGGCCCGATGCGACGGAGACGGGGATCCGAGAGCGTCGGGAAGCTTCGAGGCGGGGGGCACGTGGCGTGATCGCGGGGCTTGCGTCGAGTCTAAGCAAGTCCGCGGTGGAAGCGTGTCCGCTCGATGAAGACTTGTCAATATTGCCCCTGAGGGGTGTGTATCTTCATTTCAAGTTGTAGGGGTAGCGTGGTCATTTGCCTCCTCCGGTGCACTTCGTATAAATAGTTGAAAGGTGGATGGCATCTCTCTCTCTCTTGGACTCTGGGGTTTCCCGCCCGGTAGATCGCTCTGGATTGCTTCTTTTCCTCTGCTTTCCTTAGGCTAGATTCTTGTATAGACTCTGACCTCTGGATGTATGGAAGCATTCGGCGTTGTGGTGATCTCCTAGCTCTTTGTGATTTTCGTGTCATTTTCTGGGCTATTTGTGGGGTGTTTCGTTCTTCGCTCCATTCGTTGATTTGAGGGCGTTTTTCCTCGGATTTCTTTGAGGGGATCATAGGTGGATGCCTTGCGCATCTTTGTGTGTGATCTTGACCCCTCAAACGCCGGGAAATCCCTTCGATTCGCGAGTTTTGGTTGGAGCCTGAGTTCTTATTGGTGGTTCATGTGATCCGCGATTCTCGGTGATTTAGTGAGTTAGGGGCCAAGATTTTTGGGGCGTAGCTTCATCTAGTGACGCTTCACATCTCCCCTAAATCTTGTCTTAAGAGCTCAAGCCGTTTGGGAGATGCGGTGATGGATAGGAGGAGTTGACCTCGAGGGTCGCGCGTTTCTGCTTCTGTCCGCATCACGCGGACTGTCCGCGAGTCCTTGGTGGACTGTCCGCGGGCTGCTGACCAGCGCAGGTGTTCTTCGCGTGTTCTTTCGAGTTCGTGTTTCGATCCAGTTCACAAGTGGTTTTGGTTGCACGGAGTTTGCGGACGGTCCGAACTTGAGTGACGGACAATCCGTGAAGGTGCGGACAGTCCGCGTATCCCTCGCAAACAGTACAATTTTTCGAGGTGCGTCTCTGGTGGTTCTGTCCGCTTTAGCGGACAGTCCGCAAGGTCCTTGCGGACAGTCCACCCAGGCCTCACAGACAGTCCACCTGTACACCACGGACTATCCGCCAGGTCTGTTGCGGACTTGCCTCTTTTGGTTGGATTCTTGTCTGGTGCTTCCGCTCTTTGATTCGTGGGTTGTCTCTAGGACTTGTAGGCTTGTGTGTGCCTAGTCTAGAGCTTCTTTGGTGTGTGCGAGTGATCGGAGTGGCAATTGGGGTATAGGTCGAGTTCAACCTTCGGGAAGAATTTTTATCGGCTCCCATTCACTCCGCCCGTCTCTGGTCACCAATCCGGTCCTTCAATTGGTATCAGAGCCGGTTACGGATCTTCGTGATTCTAACCAGTCCAAGATCCAAAGATGGGTGACTATGGAAAGGGGTCGGTCCTCCGCACTTTGATGGCAAGAATTACCCTATGTGGGAAAGGCGCATGGGCGCATTTTTGCGTGGGAAGGGGACTCTGATTTGGGATGTGACTCAAAATCCTCATTATGTCATTCCAGACAGTTTCCGTCTTCCAGGATCGTGGGACATGTTTTAGGCCAACAGTAAGGCCATTGATTACTTGTTCTGTGCTCTCTGTGCCTCGGAGATCGAGCGAGTGTACAGAGAAAATGTGGCCGGAATGATATGGCTTAAGCTCAGGAATGCTCATGTTGGCAAGCTCGTTTGTTTTCCACTTACCGGAGAGAGTATGAGAACTTCACTCATCTCCCCGGTAAGTTAACCGATGTGATGTTCCAGCGCTTCACCAGCATAGTCAACAACATGAGGACCAATGTGACAGTGCTCCCATACACGGATCATGATCAACCTATCAAGCTTTTGCATGCCCTAGATAGGTCTATATGGAGTACCAAGTCGGAGCCCCGATGCGACGGAGACAGGGATCCGAGAGCGTCGGGAAGCTTCGAGGTGGGGGGCACGTGGCGTGATCGCGGGGCTTGCGTCAAGTCAAAGCAAGTCCGCGGTGGAAGCGTGTCCGCTCGATGAAGACTTGACCATATTGCCCCTGAGGGGTGTGTATCTTCATTTCAAGTTGTAGGAGTAGCGTGGTCATTTGCCTCCTCCGGTGGGGTTCGTATAAATAGCGGAGAGGTGGATGGCATCTCTCTCTCTCTCTCTTGGACTCTAGGGTTGCCCCCCGGTAGATCGCTCTGGACTGCTTCTTTTCCTCTGCTTTCCTTAGGCTAGATTCTTGGATAGACTCTAACCTATGGATGTATGGAAGCACTCAGCGTTGTGGTGATCTCCTAGCTCTTTGTGATTTTCGTGTCATTTTCGGGGCTATTTTTGGGGTGTTTCGTTCTTCACTCGATTCGTTGATTTGAGGGCGTTTTTCCTCGGATTTATTTGAGGGGATCATGGGTGGATGCATTGCGCATCTTTGTGTGTGATCTTGACCCCTCAAACAGTGGGAAATCCCTTCGATTCGCGAGTTTTGGTTGGAGCCCGAGTTCTTATTGGTGGTTCATGTGATCCGCGATTCCCGGTGATTTAGTGAGTTAGTGGCCAAGATTTTTGGGGCATAGCTTCATCTAGTGATGCTTCACGTCTCCCCCAAATCTTGTCTCAAGACCTCAAGACGTTTGGGAGATGCGGTGATGGATAGGAGGAGTTGACCTCGCGGGTCGCGCGTTTCTTCTTCTGTCCGCATCACGCGGACTGTCCGCGAGTCCTTGGCGGACTGTTCGCGGGCTGCTGACCAGCGCAGGTGTTCTTCGTGTTCTTCGCGTGTTCTTTCGAGTTCGTGTTTTGATCCAGTTCACAAGTGGTTTTGGTTGCATGGAGTTTGCGGACGGTCCGAACTTGAGTGACGAATAGTCCGTGAAGGTGTGGACAGTCCATGGGTCCCTCGCTGACAGTTCAATTTTTCGAGGTGCGTCTGTGGTGGTTCTGTCCGCTTTACCGGATAGTCCGCAAGGTCCTTGCGGACAGTCCGCCCAGGCCTCACGGACAGTCCGCCCGTACACCACGGACTGTCCGCCAGGTCTATTACAGACTTGCCTCTTTTGGTTCGATTCTTGTCTGGTGCTTCCGCTCTTTGATTCGTGGGTTGTCTCTAGGACTTAGGCTTGTGTGTGCCTAGTCTAGAGCTTCTTTGGTGTGTGCGAGTGATCGGAGTGGCAATCGGGGTATAGGCCGAGTTCAACCATCGGGAAGAATTTTTATCGGCTCCCATTCACTCCCCCCTCTCTGGTCACCAATCCGGTCCTTCAATTGGTATCAGAGCCGGTTACGGATCTTCATGATTCTAACCAGTCTAAGATCCAAAGATGGGTGACTATGGAGTAGCAATCGGGGTATGGGCTCGATGAATTACCCTATGTGGGCAAGGCGCATGGGTACATTTTTGTGTGGGAAGGGGACTCTGATTTGGGATGTGACTCAAAATCCTCATTATGTCATTCCAGACAGTTTCCTTCTTCCAGGATCGCGGGACATGTTTGAGACTAACAGTAAGGCCGTCGATTACTTGTTCCGTGCTCTCTGTGCCTCGGAGTTCGATCGAGTGTACGAGAGAATGTGGCCGGAAAGATATGGCTTAAGCTCAGGAATGCTCATGTTGGCAATGCCCAGGTGCAAGCTCGTTTGTTTTCCACTTACCGGAGAGAGTACGAGAACTTCACTCATCTCCCCGGTGAGTCGACCGATGTGATGTTCCAACGCTTCACCAGCATAGTCAACAACATGAGGGCCAATGTGACAGTGCTCCCATACATGGATCATGATCAAGCTATCAAGCTTTTGCATGCCCTGGATAGGTCTGTGTGGAGTGCCAAGGTCGAGACCATTGAGGAGTCGAGCGTGTATGATACCTTGTCGCTTGATGAGCTGTTCTCTAAGCTCAGGTCTTCGGAGGTTGATCGTGGCTTGAGAGCCAAGAGCGACAGCCCCACTGATCCTCATAGTTTGGCTCTTGTCTTAGGATCAAGGACTAATGCTAACTCTATTGGTTTTTCTTTGTCCTGTCTTTTGTCCTTGCTAGATGAGGACTTTGAGGTGCTGAGCGAGGATGATCTTGCCTTGTTGAGCAAAAGGTTTGGGTGGATGTACGAGAACCGCAAGAATACGAGGAGAAGCTCGGGGCTATGCAATCGGTGCGGGAAGCACGGGCACTTCATCACCGAATGCCCTGAAGCCATGGAGATCAAGAACGACTACAAGGGCAAGCCCAAGCACGAATACAACAAGCACCGCTCCCGGAATGACTACAAGGACAAGCGCAAGGACAAGGGTGAGAGAAGGCCCAAGAAGAGTAGCGGGTACAAGAAGAAGACGGCTCGAGCGATGGTTGCCGGAGCGAGCGACATCGACTCTACTTCCAGCGACTCTTCTTCCGGTTCGAGCAGCGATGAATAGCAAGATCAGCGTAAGGACAAGCGGCACACGGGCAAGAACTTCACCGGCCTCAGCTTTGTCGCACAAGGAGGATTTTGCAGCATGGTGCACTCCAAGAAGGGTGGGAAGCACAGCTCGGATTCGAACTCCGACTCCGAGGAAGAGGTACGACATGATCCCAACTTCTTGCCAGAGGAGAATGCTAGGCTAAATGAGTTGCTTGATAACCGTGATGATGTGCTTAGGAAGACCAACAAGGAGAAGAGAGAGTTTAGGTCTTTGTTGGGTGATGCTAAGGACAAGATAGTTGAGCTTGAGTCTTTGCTTGTTGATGCTAGAACTGAGATAGACTCTTTGAAAGCTGCTCCTATTGTTTCTGATGAGGTTGATTGTGGTGATTGCAATGTTTTTCTGATTGACTTGACTGCTCTCAAGGAGAAGCATGCCTCAACTATTGAGGAACTAGATGTGCTTAGGATTGAGTGTGATGAGTTGAAATCTAGACCTGCTTTGTTAGGTGCTTGCACTTCATGACCTGTGTTGCATGCTAGGCTAGATGAATCTCATACCAAGATAGTTTCTCTTGAGGCTGCATTGAAAGCTCCCATTCCTACATCATGTTCTACCTGTGAAATGCATGCTTTGAAAAACATGGAACTTGCACACTGTGTTGACCGTTTGCAGGATGAGAATGATGAGTTGAGGAAATTGATGGGGTGGTTGTCTGGGCATGAGCCACAATTGAGTTTGATGTTGGCTCAGTTTAAGAGGTTTGATGGTCAGGTGTTGGGGGCTGGCAAGAGTGGTTAGAAGATTGGTGAGGGAGAAGAGAAAGCTAGAGAGATCCCTATTCCACCACACACTACACCCATGAACAAATTCGAACCCAAGCCAAACCATTTCAGAAACAAGCTTGAAACAACCCCAGATCCACCAGTGTTCCCCCACAAGTCAGAAAACTACCAGAAATCCATCAAGTTTGTGAGCACCCAGGGGAGTGTCTTTGGTGGGAAGTCAGGAGAGAAAGCTGTTGAGAAGCCCATAGAGAAGCCACAGCCGATCCGCTTCCATTGTGAGTATTGTGGGAGGGATGGGCATAAGGATGAGTTCTGTTTCAGGAGGAAGAGAGATGAGAGGTTTGCTAGGGAGATGGTAAACAAGGACAGGTACCACCCTCCTCATGGTGTGCCTGAGCCTCGTAGAGGGCCTCTACCTAGGGGTGAGGTGTTTGTGCGTACGGTTCCCAGTCGTGGAGGTGGAGGTAGTTTCCCTCAGAGAGATAGGCGTGTTGGGTTTGGGCGTGGTGAGTTGGCTGGACGTGCTCCTGCTCGTGACCGTTACGAGTTTGGGAGGCACGATCGGAGCTTTGGGTCTCAGATGGACTACGGGACACGTTTTCCCCCTCGTGGTTTGCGTACTCCTCCAGTGAGACGTGACAGGTTCTTCGGTGGTAGGCGTGAGAGGGCTCCACCTAGAGGTTTTGATAGGATGGATTTTGCTAACCCTTCTTTTGAGCAAATGGCTCGATACTGGTTTGACTCTTTGGGTACTAACTCCAGTGTTGAGTCGCTTGCTCATTCTCGTTTTCGCTTTTGATTGCAGGTGGGAGGCTTGGAGGATTTTTGGTTGATCGACTACGGTTGCTCGCGTCACATGACCAGAGATCGTGGGTGGTTCTCCAGCCTCACCCCGGTGAGTACGAGGGAGTACATCACTTTCAAGGACAATGGGAAAGGATGAGTGCTTGCTGAAGGTATGGTGGAGGTGAGTAGGAAGGTGATCCTGAAGAGTGTGGTTTTGGTCAAGTCACTTGGTTTTAACCTGTTGTCAGTATCCCAGTTGCTTGACGAAGGTTTTGAGGTTCACTTTAAGTTGGGCGCTTCTCGTGTGCTTGATTCTTGTGGCGATCTTGTCTGTACGATCGTCCCCGAGGGTCAAATCTTTCATGCCAATTTTTCCCAGTCTGTTGGTCCTCCTCGATTCTTTGTTGTTGGCGTTTCGGCCGAGCTTTGGAAATGGCATAGGAGGTTATGACACTTGAGCTTTGAGTTGCTTTCCCACTTGAGTGGTCTTGATCTTGTCCGAGGATTGCCTAAGTTGAAATTCGAGAAGGATTTGGTTTGTGCTTCTTGTCGGCATGGAAAGATGGTTGCTGCTTCTCACGCCCCTCTGACTGCGGTCATGACTGAGCGACCTTGTGAGCTATTGCACATGGATTTGGTTGGGCCAGCTCGTGTTCGCTCTGCGGGTGGGAAGTGGTATGTGTTAGTTGTGGTTGACGATTTTTCGAGGTACTCCTAGGTTTTCTTTTTGGAGGATAAGAGCGAGACATTTGGCTTTGTTCGAGACTTGATCTTGAGGTTGAAGAATGGGAGACATGGTGATGCCATTCGAGCTATACGAAGTGACAATGGCATGGAATTCAAGAACTCTCATTTTGATGCCTTTTGTAGTGATCTTGGTCTCGATCATCAGTACTCTTCTCCATACGTCGCCTGCCAGAATGGCGTAGTGGAGTGGAAGAACCAGACCCTTTGTGAGATGGCCTGGACGATGCTTGATGAGTATAGAACTCCTAGGCGTTTCTGGGCCGAGGCGGTCAATACCACTTGCTATGTCTCAAATCGCATCTTCCTTCGTGCTTTCAAGAAGAATACCTCTTATGAGCTGATGCATGGTCGACAACCCAAGGTGAGTTACTTTAGAGCTTTCAGTTGCAAGTGTTTCATTCTGAAGAAGGGCAAGTTGGATAAGTTTGAGTCTAGATGTTCAGATGGTATCTTTCTCGGTTATGCGATTCACTCTAGAGCATATCATGTGCTCAACCTTGACACTAACCGAATCATGGAGACTTGCGAGGTAACCTTCGACGAGACACAACCATGTAGCTCTTCTGCTTTTGAGTGTGCAGGTGACGAGGAGATTGGAGCGAGGATCTTTGAGGATGAGAGGTATGGAGATGGAGATGAAGACGATGATGGTGGTAATGCTCCAGCGGCTGATCGAGTACACGCTACTTCCACTACGACGATAATGATCGAGGATGGTCCATCCCCTACACCCACTACGACTCAGGCTGTTCAAGTGGAGGCTGTTGCTGAGGGGGAGATTGTGTCCAGGCGAGAGGCTCCTCGGTGTGTACAGTTTTTCTTAGGACTCCAGATCAAGCAGTGCAAGGACGGGACGTTTGTACATCAGGCGAAGTACACCAGGGACATGGTGAAGAAGTTTGGCATGAATGACTCCAAGCCGCTGACTACACCAATGGGTACCACTACGGCTTTGGACGCGGATGAAGATGGCGAACCCGTGCACCAGAAGGTGTACCGGAGCATGATCGGCTCCCTGCTCTACTTGACGGCGACGACGCCGGACATACAGTTCAGTGTGTGTCTGTGCGCTCGTTTTCAGGCTTCACCGAGGACTTCACATCGGCAGGCCGTCAAGCAGATTTTTAGGTACTTGAACTACACTCCTAAGTTTGGTCTTTGGTATTCTGCCTCCTCGACACTCAGACTTCATGGGTACTCCGATGCTGATTTTGCTGGCTGTCGATTGGACCCCAAGTCTACCTCTGGGTGTTGCCAGTTTCTTGAATCTTCTTTGGTCTCTTGGTCATCTCACAAGCAATCCAGTGTAGCCCAGTCCACTACAGAAGCCGAGTATGTTGCTACCGCCAGTTGTTGTTCCCACCTTTTATGGATGACCTACACTATGAGCGATTTTGGTGAGGAGTGCTCCCAGGTTCCACTCTTTTGTGACAGCACCAGTGCCATATGTGTAGCCAAAAACCCCAGTCCTTCACTCCAAGACTAAACACATTGAAGTGAGATACCCCTTTCTGAGGGACAATGTTGAGAAAGGGAACATTTCCTTGTCCTATGTACCTACCCAAGATCAGCTAGCCGACATATTCACTAAACCACTTGACCAAGTTACCTTCACATGCTTGTGAGGTGAACTTGGAGTGTGTTTTCCTTTCTAGCTGGGTCTTGGAGCTTCTCATGTATACATGTGATATATGTATCATTTGTTGCATTCCATGCATGCATTTTACTTTTTGTACAAAACCTGGTAGGATAGCCATCTTTGGATCATTTGTGGTTGGATGAGCTTCTCTCATATACTTTGATCACTATGATGTGCTATATGTGAGATATGTGTATGCTTTGGGAATGGTGATGTGAATGCTATGCTCTTGATGGTATTGTCAAATGTTCATGATGAGATATCTTCCTTTTTGGGAAAATGCTAAAAATGCTTCACTCATGAGTAGATACTTGTCTATGCTCAATGTGTGCTTAAATGCCTATATCGTGCTTAGTTTGTGCTTGAGTATCATGCTCTCTTTGCTTGGGGTCAAAGACCCATTTGTCATGGTAAATGTTTAGCCCATATGTTCACTTGTGGAGAAGCATAAGCTTCTTTTTGCCGCAAAGGCATTTCATGTACCATGCTTAAATTTGAAAATGAAATTGGTGTATGAATTGCCTTATGCATGAAAATGAGCTCTTAATCATGTCTTTATGCTTTGATGTAAATATCTTGGGTGCGAAACCGTTGCATGTTGTCTACCATGAGAAGTCTCATTTTAAGAAGTAGACACATGGCTCGGTGGCTTTGACATGACATTTAGTAGCTTACGGGCATTTGCCATGATCTTGTGATGAGAACCTGTGATCTTGTATGAGCTTTGGATGATCTAGTTTATTTTTGCTCAAATTGCCATGGACAGGGCTTTGCTCATGAGATGAATGTTTCTTTGTGAAAATTGCTTAAAATTGCTTTTGGCCATGTCACATGCTTATATGTCTCTACTTTCTTGATGGAAATGCGCTAACTACACCATGTCTACTTTGCTTGCTCTATGTCTCATATGTAGCATTTTTTGTGCTCTTTGTATATCTAAGAAGCTTAGTAGATTGTATATGCCTTGACATGCATTTTTCAGGAAAACAAGGGGGAGAGCTTCATGATAACTTGATTCATACATTGTCAACAAGGGGGACAATATGTGTGAAAGGTGGAGAGTTTGTGAGATTGTTGCATGTGGGGAGAAAAATTTGAGAAAAGAGGTTGCATTTGCTCAGGGGGAGTTTGCATATGTGTAGGGGGAGCTCCTTTGGATTGCTTGAGTTTTGTGCTTTGTGGTGTGCTTTTTGTGAGCTTTGTTTTGTCTCGGCTATGTTCAGCCGTTGCCCTTGCCTTAGGGGGCCGAGACTTGGTCTGGCGAGTGATCGTGTTTTCGCTTGTTCTTTGGCTTTGGATCATTTGCTTGGAGGTTTGTGTTCGTGGTTGTTTTCTTTTCTTTTTCTCTATGTTGGTTACTATGGGTGTTGTCAATGCACTCATCAAGGGGGAGATTGAGGACTAGGTGTGTCCGAGGACTAGTGGAGGGTCGCTCCTTAGTGATGAGTGATTGACAACGTTGTGTGGACTGATGCTTGGCTAAGTGTGTAGGTACAGGTTGCGGCTTGACTCGTGTTGGTGAAGGTGAAGAACAAGCGCGAAAGGCCTTAGCCGTGGCGACCTCCGAGTGATGGAGAGGCAAGTAGGCTTGGTTCGATGGACCCGGTGGCCGATGGGGTCAAGTGCGAGCCGTGCGGTGCAAGACTAGGAAGTTGATGTCGTGAACATGGGCTGGTGCAAGGTAGCGGATCGAGGCCGAAGCTTGCACACGGGGTTTGGTGGTTTTCTGACAAAACCATCGAGGGTCAGTTTCTTAGTTTGGGCCGCAAAACCAAGTCGGAGGCCCGATGCGACGGAGACAGGGATCCGGGAGCGTCGGGAAGCTTCGAGGCAGGGGGCACGTGGCGTGATCGCGGGACTTGCGCCGAGGCTAAGCAAGTCTGCGGTGGAAGAGTGTCTGCTCGATGAAGACTTGACCATATTGCCCCTGAGGGGTGTGTATCTTCATTTCAAGTTGTAGGGGTAGCGTGGTCATTTGCCTCCTCCGGTGGTCTTCGTATAAATAGTGGAGAGGTGGATGGCATCTCTCTCTCTTGGACTCTAGGGTTTCCTCCCGCGGTAGATCGCTCAGGACTGCTTCTTTTCCTCTGCTTTCCTTAGGCTAGATTCTTGTATAGACTCTGACCACTGGATGTATAGAAGCATTCGGTGTTGTGGTGATCTCCTAGCTCTTTGTGATTTTCGTGTCATTTTTTGGGCTATTTTTGGGGTGTTTTGTTCTTCGCTCAATATATTGATTTGAGGGCGTTTTTCCTCGGATTTCTTTGAGGGGATCATAGGTGGATGCCTTGGGCATCTTTGTGTGTGATCTTGACCCCTCAAACGCTGGGAAATCACTTCGATTCGCGAGTTTTGGTTGGAGCCTGAGTTCTTGGTGGTGGTTCATGTGATCCGCGATTCCCGGTGATTTAGTGAGTTAGAGGCCAAGATTTTTGGGGCATAGCTTCATCTAGTGACGCTTCACATCTCCCCCAAATCTTGTCTAAAGAGCTCAAGCCGTTTGGGAGATGCGGTGATGGATAGGAGGAGTTGACCTCGCGGGTCGCGCGTTTCTGCTTCTGTCCGCATCACGCGGACTGTCCGTGAGTCTTTGGCGGACTATCCACAGGCTGCTGACCAGCGCAGGTGTTCTTCGTGTTCTTCGCGTGTTCTTCCGAGTTCGTGTTTTGATCCGGTGCCACAAGTGGTTTTGGTTGCACGGAGTTTGCGGACGGTCCGAACATGAGTGACGGACAGCCTATGAAGGTACAGACAGTCCGCGGGTCCCTCATGCACAGTCCTATTTTTCGGGGTGCGTCTCTGGTGGTTCTGTCCGCTTTTGCGGACAGTCCGCCCAGGCCTCACGGACAGTCTGCCTGTACACCACGGACTGTCCGCCACGTCTGTTGCAGACTTGCCTCTTTTGTTTCGATTCTTGTCTGGTGCTTCCGCTCTTTGATTCGTGGGTTGTCTCTAGGACTTGTAGGCTTGTGTGTGCTTTGTCTAGAGCTTCTTTGGTGTGTGCGAGTGATCGGAGTGGCAATCGGGGTATAGGCCGAGTTCAACCTTCGGGAAGAATTTTTGTCGGCTCCCATTCACTCCCCCCCCTCGGGTCGCCAATGCAGTCCTTCGGAGTCGTAGTCGAGTTGTACTCGGACTCTGACTAGAACACACCGACTTGGTCGGAGAGCAAAATTTCACCAAAATTTTTGACGACATCGTCCATCGGGGCTTCAGGAAGCACCGTGGGCGTGAGGCTTGCCTTGTGGTAGCCGCCAGTAAGCTCAGGAAGGATCCGGCACTGTCTGCGACACAAACCCAGGAGCCAAAAATGAAGGTGTCACCTTTCTCGAAAGCGACAGTGGGCTTGAAGTTGATCGGAGCCATCGAGTTCGCCACAAATCTACGACGAGATCCCCTACTTGGCGCACCAACTGTCGGTGTTTAATCCCAGCAAACCTACCCAGGGGGTGCCTAACGTAGTTGATTGTGCGGTGGGGATCACTGAGATTAGGAACTCGATGGTGAGACACGGGGCACACAATTAGACAGGTTCGGGCCGCAATGTGCGTAATACCCTACGTCCTGTATGTTGTGTGGCTCTTGATTAATTGTGTGTCTTTCATGTGATGTTTGAGGGGTCCCTGCCTTGCCTTATATGCATGGGAGGAAGGGTTACAAGTTGGTTTGGTACAGGGGTCGGGTACGACTAGGAGTAGCTGTAGGCGGTGTACAGGACATGCCTTCCAAGTCTAGTACTATCCCTGTATAATCTTGAGTAGTCCGAGTACACCACGTCTTCAGTAGTCGCGGCCCACAAGTAGACAGAGAGTAATGCGGGTACTTATCTTACGAGTAGGACCACCCCAGTGGTGGGCCCTAGCATGCCGTACGATAGTGACCGTCTCAATACCATGCATACATAAAGTAAACAAGATTAGCCAAGAAAATGATCTCACCCTTGTATCCCACTAAAGGTAGGAAATGCAAGACGGGGAACTGATGAGTGTTGGCCTTGCCTTTTTATCGAGGACTACGGCGGGCACGTGAGCTCGGTGTAGCATTGCTAAAGTTACTATGGAAAACATGAGATGCTCGTAATATAATTAGGCCTACGCCTGGTACGAATCTATCTAGGTCAGAATCTTCAGTGGCGCACATCGATTACATGTGTGGACGATGAGTATCATGGGATGAGCCCGATGTGTCTAGGTATGTGTTCATTTCCGGACTTTCCAGTCTAGAGCAAAAGAAAGTCCTGCAGACAACTCACGCCGCATCAACAGCATCTAATGGTCGTCTCAACTGCATCAGCTCATGCCGTATCAACTGTGAGACAACTCTCTACCATTTATTTATGAAGAGTTTTAGGTGTCAATTGCATCTGGAGAAACAAATTGGGTGTTGTAAGGCTGCACAAGGCAATCAGATCGACCATATGGTCCTTGCATTGCAACACGCATGGTGCAGGATGACTTGACAAGTCCTCCTCGATCAGGTATGTTGCGTGAGTCATGATTGAAAAGGTCTATGAATGGTCTGGATTCGCACTTGATGATTCCCGCAGGCCTTGGAGACCCAGAAACATGATGAACTTGTTGATGTGACAAGGCCAAAATGGAATAAGCAGGGAATTGGAAAAGCTATATATGTTTGTGTGTGGGTGTGTAATATTAACGTGTATATGAGCACAGAAGGGCATCTCGAATGGGCGTTTGGGGATGACACGCTCTCACAAGTTGATCCACGTGTCGATCATTGAGAATTGCAGTTAAGGACTGGCACCGGGTGTTAATCGACAAACTTGTGTGCACACCCACTCTGAACGGATGTGTCAATCATTGTGATCCGCACTTAAGGACTAGAACCGAGAAGTTCATGACTCGAACGCGGTGACACCCGCATTGAAGGGATGCGTCCATTTTGGGTGGTAACTGATGTCTACGAACGAACGTTTCAGAACGACACATTAACTTCCACTACTATAATAAGAGACAGTTTACGCACGAGACAATCATTACAGGCCATTTGCGTTCATGGCTTTAGACGCTAAAATGTTTCCTTCCATGCAAGTTAACTTCTCAGTCTCAAGCCAGGAAGCGAAAGCAGAAGGAACCGCAGGCCAGTACAAGGAATCCGATACGTTCTTGGTGGGAGGCCGTCAATGGAGGCTTCGTTGATATCCTACAGGTATGAATGATCATCAGTGGATGGATGTTCGAGACGACATTGCCATCGTCCTCATTCTTATGCACAAATCCCAAATGGTGCGTGTCTCGTTGTTGCTATGAATACACACACTCACACATGGCGATACAGTCGCATTATATTACTGTTGTCAAGCCTGTGACTGCTTCCTTCAACGTAGGTGCGAGTATTGTTGCGTGTGATGGCTGGAGACCCAAATGATGAAGATGACACATTTCGAGTTCAAGCTACAAAAGAAGTGTTTTTCACGAATCGAGATCTACAGGAAAGATGCTTTGAATGTCTGGTGGAGCATCATGACATTGAGTGTGTGACCTCCAATGAAGATTGGATACACATATCGTGTGGTGTTACAGTACTTGATGACGATTGCATTGAAGTTCCTCCTCCATCAGTACAAACAAGCATATGCGAAAGTGTTGCAGCCCAAGCCCCTGTGGAGTCGTCTTCCACGTAGGTGCAGAATGTCGGGTGATGCGAGCAAAACGTGCTGATGTGGCGAAAGTATCTTGTGTGATGGAGGTAATGCTCTACGACCCAAGAGTGGAGTCACGCTCTGAAACTGTTACAATTACAGACACAAACTCTGATGGCTTCTCACTCTTGATCAAATATGCTAGGGAAGGATCACTCCCAGAGGAGGCTGATTTATCGGACACTCCTACCAACGCCTGGCCTTATTTACTCTCGGTCGCCGACATGTACCAAGTCGAAAGGTTGAAGCTGCACTGTGCGTCAAAGATGTGGGACATGGCAAGCGAGGAAACTGTGACCTCATTTCTATGATGGGCAATTCAGGCTAACTGCTCACAATTGCACGACAAGTGCATGTCTCTCTTAGACCGTGAGAAACCAAGTTGAGATGTGCCGTGGTTTGTATGTGATGAGTTATTGACCGGATGATTTGAGGCTTTGTCTGTAGTGTTGTGTTGTCAATGCACTCATGATGAGTGGTTGACAACGTTGTGTGGACTGACTCTTGGCCTAGTATTGCAGGTGTAGATTGTGGCTTGGTTTGCGTTGGTGCAGGTGAAGAACAAGCATGAAAGGTCTATGCTTGTGTGGCCTCCGAGGAGTGGAGAGACAAGTAGGCTTGGTTCGAGGGACCCGATGGCCGACGGGATCAAGTGCGGGCAACATGGTGCAAGAAGAGCAAGACGAAGTCGTGGACATGGAGCCGGTGCAAGGTAGCGGCTAACGATCGAAGCTTGCATGTGAGGTTTGTTGGTTTGGCAACAAAACCAACACCGAGCCGGTGCAAGGTAGCAGCTAACTACCGAAGCTTGTACGCAAGGTTTGGTGGTCTGGCCACAAAACCATCCGGACGAGGGTTTCTTGGTTTGGGCATCAAAGCCGAGCCCGAGGGCCCGGCATGACGGAGACGGTATCCCGGTGTGTCAGGAAGCTTCGAAGCGGGCGACACGCGGCATGATCGAGGTGCTTGCATCGGGAGGACGCGAAGGCCTGATAGATGCGCAGCCGTCCGATGGAGAACTTCAGGTGTTGACAAAAATGCCCCTGTGAGGGCTTGTATTGTATCTCCTAGTGTAGGGGCACTTCGATCTTTTCCGGAGGGCCTATATATAGGACGAGTGGCTGAATTTCAGTCAACTCTTTGGCTAGTAGGTGGGAGTTCTCTTTCATTTTGTGGTGCTCTTGGGAGAGAAGGAGAGAGGAGAGAGTTGGCTCTTTGTTTGACCTTTTTGCCATCCAAGATTTGTGATTCTTGAGAGTAGCTTGTAACCGGATATGGCAAAGTGATTCATAGTGAAATCTTTCTCTTAATCTTGTGCCAAATCCTTTAATCTTGAGCGTTTTTCTTTTATGCGATTTTCAGAGGTATTTTTGGAGGATTTTTTGTTCGTCGGATTTGAGTGCGTTTTGGTGGGGATTTCTTTGTGGGGATAACTCATAGGCCTTGTGTGACCATTCTCCTTGTGATCTTTCAGCCACAAACCCCACGAATCAGCTCGGATTTGAAGTTCTTCCTCTCTACCTCTAGTTCTTGGTGTTCATCACGAAATCCTTGATTTCACTAGATTGATTGGGTTTGGGGCCATGAAATTTTAGGGATAGCTTCTCCTTGAGGCAAATCCACTTCCCCAAAAGTTTGGCTTCAATCCATTGGGTGAATCGTGAGATCAGTGATTTTGAGGAAAAGCTCTCTCTCTCTCTCTAGGGTTCATACCCTAAATCTTTTTCTAGTGGTGAAGAGTTGATCTTTTGGAGGAGATATTTCTGGAAACGCTTCATTTTGTTGTTGAGAAACTATTATTAAAGTTTCGTGATTTTAGGAAGTTGTTTGATCGAGTTTTGGATTTTCCTTCCTTCTTTCGCGGGCTGTTTTTCTCTGTTTTCTGGGTGCTGTCAGAACTTCCGACCTGGCAGAGGAAGTACCGATAACTTGTTTTTGGCTGACAGAGAGCCTTTATCGGAACTACCAACCTTGGGCCGGAAGTTCCAATAACCAGTTTTTGACAGACAGAGAGCCTTTATCGGTAGTTCCAACCTGGGGCCGGAAGTTCTAACAAAACCTGTTGTAGGTTCTCTTGAGCTCGTTCTTGTCTCGTTTCCTTTTAAGCTTGCTTTGGGTTTGTTTCTAGGCTTGTCCTACCTTGTTCCTAGGGTTAGTAGGTCCGTTGTGACTACGTGATCTTGGCATGTTTGTGCGGGATTCTTTTGAAGTGATTTTGGCGTATAGGCCGAGTTCTTGAGAAGAATTGTTATCGGCTCCCATTCACTCCCCCCTTCTCTGGTCGCCAATCCAGTCCTTTAATTGGTATCAGAGCCGGTTGCGGATTCATGTGACTCTAACAATTCTAAGATCCATAGGGTGACAAAAGAGAAGGGGTGCTTTGCTTGCAGATTTGGTTTGTGCGGTTTGAGCTTGTTTTCGGCTAATCCTAACCGGTACTTTAAGTATTGCACCAAGCTCTTCTCCTTGTGGTTTTTTGAGCAGGAGGGGTACGGAGGTTGAGGCTGAAGTCGGAGTGGAGGTGATGATGTCCCTCATCGAGGACTATCAAGATGGTGACCTCAAGAAAGGCGAACTCTACTGCTAGCTAAGGGACATGAACCAAGGTACGCTTGCCAAAGGTATCTTGATCCTATGCGACAGGTTGAATGATTGTGAATGTGATTGTGGGGATTTGCATAGGAGAAACATAGATTTGTGTGATGCCTTGCGTAGGAAGAATGAGAAGATGAAATACTCTCTTGCTAGGTTGAAATGTGGTATGGCTCATTGGAAGTCTTGTGATTTAAATTCTTGCACTTCTTGTAATACCATGCATGCTAAGAATGATGAATTGAACTCTTCTCTTACTAGCTTGAAATCTGAAATTAAGTTGTTGAAATTCAGTGCTTCTTCGCCATGCAAATCTTGTGATGCTTTGCTTGTTCAAATGGAGGTGCTAGAAGGAGATATGTTTGGGTTTGCTAGTGAATGTGGTAACTTGAATGGTGATCTTGCCAAGGCTAGAAATGAGATTGCCTTGTTGAAGTCAGATGCTTCTATGCCATGTGTTTCTTGTGAGTCTTTGCTTGCTGAAAATAAAGGATTAAAATAGACTCACACCACATGTGTAGATGAACTTGAGCATGCTAGGGCTGAAATTTGTGATATGAAATCCATGCCTTGTTGCAAGTGCTCTTTGTTGCTTGTAGATGATGATTTCGATACTTCTTGTGATGATGATGATGCTTTGGTTGATGTAAATGATGTTACTTGTTCATGTGGTCTCATTTGCACTTCATGCATTGATTTGGAAAGTGAAGTTTTGGCTTTAAAGAAAATGTGCGATGATATGTACGCCAAGTTGGTTGTGCATGATGAGATGAGTGCCAACCTTGAGAAAGAGAATGAACTCTTGCGTACCACATATGCTAGATGCATTGAGGCGGAAATTCAGAATTTGAGAAATATGACATGTGGTACTTGTGAGCGCCTCAAATTTGAAAATGAGGTTATGTGCACAAGGTGCAAGAGTCTTTTTGCCAAGGGTTTGGATTCTCGCATTTCTTGTCACTCCGATGTTGATGCTTTTACATTTGCTTCTTCTGAACCGGAGTAGACTTCTTCTCTTGAGCGTCAGTCTTTGGATGGTGGCACGTGTGGTGGTGCTTTGGATAGCTCTTTCATAGCTACTCCTAAGCTTGTTGCTTCTTCCGGTGTTGCCCAGGATGTGTCGGATGGCAAAGGTGCTTCTCACATATTTGGAACTCATGCTCCCAAACCGAAGTTCCAATGCACCTTTTGCAAGAAGGATGGGCATACCGTTGAGTTTTGCTTTCGTCGTGTCAAGCACGAGCGACGTGTGCATGCCAAAGCTTTTAAGAAGCCATGTAGCCTTTCTCATGGAACGTGTGATTCTAATGTGGGCACCAAGTCGGATGTTGGGGTTGATGCTTCTTGCTCTAAGTCCTAAGGGACTTCTCACTTACAAGATAATGGTGATTTGTCCACTTGGACTGTGCCTCCCGATAGGCCTTTGTACCATCACTATTACAGAAGTTCACATCAATGACAAAACACTTTCGTCACGGAACAAGCCAAATTCGTCATTGAAAATCTTCTGTGACGAATTTATGACGATTCTAAAATCGTCATAGAACACGCGTCACATTTGACGCACCGTGATGAATCAGTCAATTTCGTCACAGAACTGCTCATTTTCTGTGACGAACACGTTTTTCATCACGCAACCGCTTGTCTTCTATGACTAAGGACTATTGTCTATAATTTCGTCATGGAAGTGATTGCCATGTGGCACCGTGCATGCTGGCAACTGACGTGGCTCGGTGCCACGCTGGCTGCTGACGTGGTTCGTTGCCATGCTGGCTGCTGACGTGGCACGGTGCCACGCTGGCTGCTAATGTGGTTTCGTTCCACGCTGGACGCTGACGTGGCGATGTGCACCCGGAAGATGACGTGTCATTATCTCATTGGTCCACGTGTCATGATCTGGTTGGTACACGTGTTATGTTCTGGTTGGGCCACGTGCCTTCATATGGTTGGTCGACGTGGCTTGATATGGTTGGTCCACGTGTCCTGTTCTTGTTGGTCTGTGTGTCCTGACCTGGTTGGTCCACGTGTCCTGATCTGGTTGGTCCACGTGTCCTTATCTGGTTGGTCCACGTGTCCTTATCTGGTTGGTCCACGTGTCCTTATCTGGTTGGTCCACGTGTCCTTATCTGTTTGGTCCACGTGTCGCGTTCTTATTGGTCCACATGTCGTGCTCTGGTTTGTCCACATGTTACGATATTATTGGTCCACGTGTCGTTTTCTGATTGGCCCACGTTTCTGCTTCCTGTTGTGTCACGTGGGTGCCTCGGGTAACGACACGTGGTCGTTTCTAGTGGCTCCACGTGGCCATTTTTGTTTGGGACATGTGTTCACTCGTGCTTGCACCTCTGGATGCAACACAAGTTCACAGTTACAATGCACCATATTCATAAGTTGTTCACCATTCAGATCAACACAAATCACAGTTACATTCGTATCACTCCAAGCACCATATTCGGGACACATAACATAGAAAAGTTCATAAGCTGTTCACCATCACACATCACAAGATCACCATGACATCATGACACAAGTTCATCATGACATCAATTACTTAGCAGTTCACATACTCAGTTCACAGAAGGTAAAGGTAGCAGCAACTTGACTAAGTTCCAGCAAAAGACAGCAGCACGCTTTCAGGATGATCAAGATGATGGACCAGGTAAGTTATCACCACAGTTGAACTGCAAAAGACACTTAAGCAGCAGATTGTTCTCCTCGACCGCCTTCTTGTTCTCCTCCATCGCCTTCTTGCACTCTTGCAGCTCCATTTGGGTCCTCTGAAGGGCTTCCTCTGTGTTCCGAGCATTCTGCTTCAACACATTCACTTCATCTTGGAGAACAGTTGAATCTTGTTTTTCAGCCGCGAGTTGTTCCTGCAGTGCCTTTTCTTTCGCTGTTGGTGGTTTTGTTGGGCTTGTCGGCTACAGACCAATATTCTTCAAGAAGATATTACTGATATTCCTGGGGAGCACCTCGGAGACAACCTGTGCACTTGATAGTGCACTACCTTCAGCAGGAGGCTGATCCTTCAAAGCTTCCATGTTAGCCTGCCACAATCCAAAGAGTTGTCAAGAACCTAGTTAAACTTGGTAAATTTCAGAATCTCGACTTAAAGAGACATTTGCCATTTCAGCTGATTCCCAGTACTAAAAGGACACAACTAATTCACTTGACTAGCTAAAAGAATCATGCAACAACTAATTCTAATGATTTGCCATTTCAGCTGATTCCTAGTACTAAAAGGAAAAATAATTTGAAATCAGTAAAGAGCGTGTATCATGTAACCTATCACACTCCCTGTTAAGCAAACAATTATTACAGTAGACCAAACACTACTAGCAAAAATTGAACAGCTAGCATAAATTGAATAGCCGACCAACACTACTAGCAAAAATTGAACAGAAATTGAACAGCAGAAATTGAACACTACTAGAGACAAGCCGACAACACTAATAGCAGAAATTGAACAGCTAGACCAAGAATTCATGGTCATGCATGCATGCACAAGACAGTTTCAAGCCATTTCAAGCCATAATGAAAACAACTATGGAAAGACCACCTCGGCATAATGAAAACAACTATGGCCGTTTCAAGCCATCTCGGTTTCCACACTAAGACAATTTCAATAAGAGATACATAGAAAATGCTGGGAAAATATATAGTGATATTAGACTTACAATTGCTTCTTTTGCAATGTCAGTCATTCCTTTCTTGCGGCTGGTATGACATTGTTTGAAGATCTCCACTGCATCAAGCTCTCCATCAGCAGTAGGTTCTTGTTCTCCAACAGTGGCCGCTTCTTGTTCTCCATTAGCACCAGCTTCTTGTTCTCCAGTAGCATTTTCTTGATTTGCACGTGCTGCAGCAATTTTCTTTTGCCTCTGTTTGGCATGACATGCACATAGTCCAAATTAGTTGACTTTGGCACATAGCAGTGGAGTAAAGAAGAAACTGTACAAAATAATGCCCTATTACATATGCATGGAGATGTGCAACATAGCATCGAGCTCCCGTCGCCTGGTGAAACATGACTTTGGCACGGTTTCCCTTATTCTTTTCAGCTATTCGCTGCAACAACAAGTGATACAGATTATAACTAAATCAAAATTATTGGACCTACTGGGCTGCAACATGAGAAACTTATGTAGCATCACTTGTGGGACCTACCAGATAAATAAAAAATAGCTCAAGAATGATAAATGATGTCTGAACAGTAGCAAGAAGAAACATGTCTTCTATTTGAACAGGATAAAATATCAAAGCAATCAACTAAGGATTAGGGTGGCTTCATGTTACTACACAACTTCCACATAGGACTATACTATAGGAGTATGTGCTAGCGTGGCTTTCCCATCAAGAAAAATGAAAGTTTAGCATATACTCTGTAGTAATTAACATCTTTCCAAAAGAACAAATTGTAGTTAAAGTTTCTTGTTGCGTGAGGAAAGACTAGTAGCTAGCTGAAAGTACAAAGCTAGTGAGATTCTTTTCCTTTCTTCTTAATTGGTAAAGACTATTTTGTTGCTGGGCACTTAAGCAATAATCATATATAATTATGTGCAGACAACCTTATTATCCATTATATAAATGTCTTTTTCTTTAACATGGATGCAACTATAGTGTCTCGTCGTTTCCATTCTCAGTAACGCATTTACTTCAATCAAATCATGCATTCATGCTTCATGTGTATTTTATTGGACGGTGGAGGCTAGATAAACAAAAAGACACTTCTGAAGCAATTTTCTGTACACACTTTGATTTACATGGCAACAGTAGCTAGCTGTGGAGTTCAGCAGATAGGACATACCATGTTTTTTGGATCTGACCACTTCTGAACCAGTTCATTCCACTGTGCATCAGTCATGTATGGTACAGGAGAGGTGGTTCTGATCTGGTCAATTGGGATGCCGGTGAAGTAGGTTTTCTTCAAATTATAGCGCCTCTTCTTTATAGTAGACTGGAGAACATTATAGCAAGCATCCTTAGTTGGCTGTTGATTCATGTCAATGGCCAGCATTCCCTGAAAATTATTGATTAAGATCATTCATTAGTTGCAGAAGATGATCAATCTCACAGTTAAATGTAACATATACATAGTATAGATGATAAGATGAACTTACACTTAACCGTCCAACAATGCCATCGATTAGATTTTTATCTTGTTTGCAATGTTTCCAATGGGTTAGGACAGGAACAGAATCCCTAACAATGACACCAGCTTCCAAAGCGAATTTCGCAGCTTGCACAGGGTCATGTGGCCTTTTGAACCCATCAGCAACAGATATGGGCAGCTTCTTCTTCATCGCTCTCGTCATCCTATCAAGTAAGATACCCCTTGTTGGTGGCCTAGGCCTTCTTGGAGCTCTTTGGGCAAGCTCTACAAAATAACAAAAGTTCAGAATGTTAGTACTCCTCAAATATTGGTAGTGGAACTAAATTACAGAATTTAAATGCAAATGACATTTACCTCCATGACCTGTTTGCGTTTGTTCTTCATGGAGCTCATCTTCTTGTCCCTCACGGTGCTCCTCATGTTCTCCGCCAAGACCATCATTATCATAATCTCCATCGTAGGACTAGTCATACTCGTACTCTCTTGGACTGTGTAGACCATTGTCTTCTTCGGCTACACGAGGCAATTCTTGCTGAACTTGATCAACTGTTTCAGTTGGCTGGTGCCTTGTGGAGGACCTTGTGTTGACGCCACGAGGTCTCTCATTTGAAGTACGTTGCCTGGCTCTCTTAGCTTGTGTTGCTCCGTCAGTTTGTATATCTTCAGCAAGTCTCTCATTTGGAGGACTAGTCCTCACTCGCTTACTTGATCTTGCACCTCCCGGCGGCATATCTTCTGTACGTCTACTATGAGGAGCCTGCAGTAGGAGAAAAACATGTGAAATATAAGGAAATGCTACTATAGTAGTAAAACATGCAACTGTGCATCCCATCCCTTGGTACCTCAATGACCACAAGGGGAACAGGCTCCTCGTCTAATTCTGCACCATCATCGGTGTCTCCTTGAACCTGGTCCTCAGGGAGATACTCTGAATCATCTGTATCTTTAGCACGTCTACCCTGTACCCCTTTCCTAGCTCCCCTTGAAGGGGCTGGTTTATTTCCAAATGAATTTACATCTGATGGGAGACCAAGTTCTTCAAACCTTCTCTTAATAACACCTCTGATTAATAGACACCTAACAAGCAAAGTTCTGTGTATTAACAACACCTATAGTTTACATGATACATATTCATGCAAACCATCATAACAGCAAGTTGTCTACCCAACCCATTATCAGTTACAAAGGAAAACCATCATAACAAAAAGCATCATAATCATCTTAATATGAACTTTCACAGAAAATCAAACTGTAGCTACTAATCATATCTATCAAATCTGATGCTGGACAATCATATTGAACAAAATAAAATCAGGAGCTATAGATATCAATCACATATGTATCAAGTAAACAAGAGTCCCTATAGCATATCTATCAGTAGATAAACAGTCAATCCACCAAAGAGTAGGCCTAGCGACATATCAGTGATATTTCCATTAAGTAAACCATTAGTTTATTTAGTCATAGCACACCTATAATACTCCAATCAATTATATATCCTCCATTTCCTAGAAAGCAAACTATCTAGGTTAATAGAGTGTGGTACACGGTAATCACATTCAAATCCGAACCCTAATCCGCCTCGAGCTCAAAACCCTAATCCACCTTGAGCTCCAAACCCTAATCCACACGTCTCAATCCTAATCCTTTATCACAGATGTACTACAGCCAATAAATTGTAGTCACCTCGAGCTCCAAACACTAATCCACACATCAGCGTTGTAGGGATTTGGCATACCTGATAGAACACTGCGTCGAGTCTTTACCATACTTCGTCGATGTTGTAGCAGGATCAGGTCGGAGTCGTCGTCAGCGTAGTACTCCGGTTCTGGTGGCGAGATGAGGTAGCAGATCTGAGTCCCAATGGCAACGGCGAGGAAGCAGACCTAGCCACGGCGTCGTGTATCGACGAGGTGCGGACCTGGCCGGCGCGTCGTGCGTCGTCGAGGTGCGGAACCGGCCGGGGCATCATGCGTCGTCGAGGTACGGACCCGGCCGGGCGTCGTGCGTCGTCGAGGTGCGGACCCGGCCGGGCGGTGGGTGTCGTCGAAGAGGCACCTGCGGCGGCGGCCAGGGTTTGGAGAGGGGGAGAGGGAGAGGAGAGGGTGTATTTTTGGAATTTCATCCCGCGCCCGCGCTATGCCCCGTTTCACTGACAGGTGGGCCCAGTTTGGGATTAGATGCCCGCGGCCCCGCGCTGTGCTGCCGAGACAGACTGACAAGTGGACCCAGTTTTGAAATGAGATTGGGATAGTATGATTTTTTATTTTGAACAAATCCATATTTAAAATATATTCGAATGGAGAAATACCTAAAACGGAACTTGTAGAAATTGATTTTAGAAAAAATTAGGAGAAAGAATCAACCAATTTGGAGTTCGTATGAGGAAGAAAAACGGTTTACAAGTTTTATCCGAAGATTAAAAACAGAAATTGCACTTGCTATGAACTGGGATGAACAAGTGTGGTTTCTCTTTTTAATCTTTGAATATAACTTGTAACTAGTTTTTCTGCCTCATACTAACTCCAAATTAGATGATTTTTTTTCTAAAATTTTATAAAATCATTCTCTATCAAGATAGTGTGTTGATTTTGGTAATTTGTGCTGTGATGAAGTTTGAACAATTAAAAATTTGAATTGTTTTTTAAAGTGGTGATTTTAGACCAGATTTTGAAACCCGGAATGATTTAAGATGAAGAAGTAATGAATACCAAAGTTGTATGACTCATCAATATCTACAAACTTAGGTATAATTCAAATGAAAAAAATGAATTCGGTAATAGTTTATTAGGGATAATTCAAACTTACATCTCGAATTTATAGTATAATAATTCAAATAATATCATAAAATGCTCCGATGGTTCTACGAATTGACGTGGTAACATAATTTGGGTCCATAAACTTGTCATAAAAAATTCAAATGATTTCGGTAACAACGGAACCTTTGTTTTTGAGATTGGTAACAGCGGAACCTACGTTGTTTAGAAATGGATACATGTCTAACATAGTTTTATGAAATGTTACTTGAACATTGAAGTGTATCATACTTTTCGAAATTTTTGAATTCATATGCACTTCAAACTTGACCATAAGCTTGTGTTTAGTTTATTATTGCAAAATACTAAGTTACATTAGTAATGTTTGTGCAAAACAAATGATTTGTCTAATCGATATTTAGGAGGAACTAGATAAAAGGATATAAATAGGATTTGCAAAATAGAATCTGTACAAAACAACATCATTAAAGAAAAGAGTGTGATTTTAGAAAAAATCAGGAAGAAAAAACGTCGAATTCGGATTATGTGTGACGAAGAAATACTAGTTACAAAATTTAATTCTGGATTAAAAGAATAAATACCAACTATCCATGTGTTCTTCACCTCCAAGACAGCCGAGCCAATAGGGTGCTGACACCTGGTAGCCCTTATAATTATAGTAGAAGTAAATTAGTTTCAACACTTGTACTCGAACTTACATTTGGCGCAGTGGTGGAACTTCTCACTCTCTAGCAATTGGTCCCGGGTTCGAGTCCCGACTCCGACCAATTTTTGGACAAGTTTGTTTGAATTTTTTTTTAAAAAAATGGGGTGACCAACCTAGGATTCGAACCCTGGTCACCAGCCTCAGAAACAACGGTCTCACCACTGCGCTACATCAAGTAATGTCCATTGAGCGCATCCCGTTATTCTCTTATCCTAGAACGTGGCCATCGACATAAAGCCGTGGTGTCATTTCCTCACCTCGGCGTCTCCTCCAGTCCTCCTCCTTGGTGTCTCCTCCAGTCTCTTCCTCACTGCCCCCCTTCTCTTCCTCACCAGCGTCTCCTCAGTGTCTCCTCCTACCAAGCTGCCCCCTTCCTCTAGCGAGTATGCCGCGGCATCGCTACAATCGCTCTGCCACAGCCCGTCGCCAAGATCATGACGAGCGGGGCCGCTTCTGCGAGACGCACCTCGCTTGCCCCTCCATCGACGGGAGCTCCACCGACGGGAGCTCCTCCGACGGGAGCTCCACCGACGGACAGCTCCTCCGATAGGGGCTCCACGAACGAGAGGACATCATTGGTGACAGCAAGAGAGTTGTCCTCGATCTGATCTTGAGGGATGCTCTGCCGCCGACCGCCACACCTGAGGCCAGCCGTCACCGGGAGATCCGCTCCGCCACGCACCGCGCGCCTGAGGCCAGCTGTCACCGGGAGATCCGCTTCGCCACGCAGCGCGTGCCTGAGGCCAGCGCTCCCCGGGGGATCCCCTCCGCCGCCGACCGCACGACTGAGGCCAATGTGCACCGGGCTCGCTCCGCCGCTGAGCGCACACTCAGAGCCAGCACGTGCCGGGAGATCCGCTCTGCCGTCGACCGCACGCCTGAGTCTATCGCGCGCCGTCGCCGGGTGATCCACTCCGGCTCCGGCGTCCTACAGGGCAAGAAGAAGGGGAAGGAGGTGGTGCTGAAGATAGGCAAGAAGACAACCATCGAATTGTTGACCTCTAGCAGTGGTAGTGACGAGTCTAGCAGTGAGGAGGTGGTGCCAGGGGAGGAGATGGTGCTGAAGAGGAAGGAGAAGAAGGTGAACATTGGAGCCCTCTTTCTATTTTTCATTGCTCATATAAATGTTGTCCAAATGTTGTACTGATGTCGTTGCTCATACAATTTTTCATTGCTCAACATTGAACAAATGCTATCACGATTCAGTCATGTGCTGAACATTGTACTGATGTTGTACTGTAGTCTCATCTGTGCACAACATTGAACTAATGCTATCATCTGATGCCAACAGATGACCTTCTGGGAGTTGCGCGAGGCGGCGGCAGAGTCATAGGAGAATGTCAAGTGGCTCGAGGGTGAGCTCAAGAGGGAGCAGGCAAGGAAGAAAAGACTTTTTCATGCACTCCAAGCTGCATCCGAGAAGGCACAAAATAACAAGTAGTACTTTGGTGGAAGCAAATGGAAGCAGCAAGCTGAAGCATCATGCTAGAAGGTGAAGCATCAGTGTGGATGCTTATTTTGTTATCGGCTCGCATGATTGCAGGTCTTTGCTATTTGTGTCTGCAAATAAGGATGGTTGATGGTTCCAGTAGTGATGTGAACTAGTACTGATGTTTAGTGGTTAATTACTTGTGGTTCAGCTGGTGAATGAAATTTGCTTTGTCTGAAATTTTTTTGTGTCTGAATTTTCTGGTGAATGGAATGTTGCTATGTGTTTGTGTCAGTACTGATGTTTGTGTCTGGAATATATGCTGGTGAGGCTATTTTGCTCGCTGCTAGCTGCTGCCAGACAGTTTGATCGAGATGCTGCTACTGGACTCGAAGCCATGTTGCTATGTGTTTGTTCACAGGATTATTCAGGCAGCAGCTTGGCAGTAGAATGTCTGTCCAGCACACAACAGTGCATGGGCAAATGAAGTTGTTTCTCTCAAAAGAAAAAATGAAAGCAAGATATGCTTAATAATTAGTACTAATGTTTAGTGGTTAACTACTTGTGGTTCAGCTGGTGAATGGATTATCTACCCTATCATTATTCCTTCTATAGTGCTGTGGTGAATCTTCTCCTACTACTGTGTTGTGTGATGGCTGAAACCAGATTGTTGTGTGATGGTTGAAACCATGTGTGATGGCTGCAGGCTCATTACATGCTAAAATCAGAGCAATGACATGCATAGAGCTCTAAAAATTTCACATACATGGCAGACAAAACTTCTAGCAAACTTCAAGCGTGACCATTCAACATTGCGTCGGAAAGAAGAATTAGCTAGTAACATTTGACGCAAAACAACATCAATTAAAACCAAGATCGTTTCTTGATTCGACTCAATTGCTGCAAACACATCACAAGTTCACAATAGCTGCTCCAGAACCCTAACACTTATGCAAAAGTTCTCTCTCTGCATGATACAGACATGCATGTTGATTCTTTTTAAGATGTAGGCTTTTGCTTCTTGGGCATCCTGTAGGAACCAACAACACAGGCGTGGTCGCGCTCAAAATGCTCCAAGGTCACCTGCTCGGATGGCTTGAACTGGTCGGCCTTCAGCTTCTCCACTTCAGCAGCAAACACAGCCTCAACAAGCATGGTGGAGTCGATACAGTTTGCCTGAACAAAAGGATTTCTTGTCAGATCAGTGCAAACCAAACAAGTGCCTACTATAGCATTTTTTGCAAACAAAACAGATGAAGCACAGAATCTCAAGCTGAAAATGTAACTTGATAGATATCACAAAATGGCCACCATAAAGGCATATATATTTTCTGTCTCAGTTTGTTCAGAAGCAAAGTTGAGCAAATAGAGTCTATTTTTTTAAAGCAAATAACAACTCTAAAATGGCACATAATTTTATACCTATACTAGCAGTAGGTACCAGCTGAGCTCTGGTTGCTCTCTAGAAGCGAGGACCGGCTGAAAAGCAAGCACAAGCCCTACACTGTAGTCTAAACTAGGAGAAATGCATCCCAAATTCCTATTGTAAGCATATCAGCATCTCAGCATATGGATAAAATCAAATGAAAGTGTTGCTGGCCTTTTTTTGGTTCTAGCAGTTTCAGAGATCATCATCCTCGCAGTCAGCATCTTGGCACATGTCGTCTTCAGCGTTTTCATTGCCACCATCACTCAAATATTCCATTATAGTGTCATCTTCATCTTCCTCCTCATTTTCATCTACAACAATGTTGGCTTGCCTACTGTTTCTTATAAGTTCATCTAGACTACCTTCAAATCTAGTAGATCCTCCACCCTGATTAATGGGCTCAACCTCAGCACCATCACCATCACCTTGCTGCACTTCATGCTCTGTAGTAGAACAGTGAACATCTTGGTATACATCATGAGCGAGGTCACTTTTTTCAGCAACATTATACATCTCCCTATGTTCAAATTTCCGCACCACTCGTCAATTCTTTCCCAAAGCTGTGTCTTCCATGTAGAATACCTTTGTCGATTGAGTTGCCAAAATGAAAGGGTCAGACTTGTACCACAATGACTGAATGTTGATGGATTTGAAATGTCCATAATCTCTGATGCCTACAGTCTTGCCTCCTGCCTGATTGTACCAATCACATCTAAAGAGAACCACAGTCTGATCGCATTGTAGATTGGCATTATATTGTAACTCAATAATCTCCTTAAGGACTCCATAAAAATCAGTGGCCTGATCGTCATGAGTACCTTCAGTCAATACACCATTGTTCTGAGTCTGCAAGTATTTCTCACGGTCCATGGTGTTATACCAGACTCCATTGACAATGCAAGATGCGGAAAACATCACTCGAAGATCAGGACCACAAGACAGTGCAAACAATCCTTCAGTAACCTCTTCTGGATGATCATTCCGCTTCTTCGCAATCTGGGGTTCAAACAAAGAATACAAGGTTACCACTAATGAGATAACTCACACTACAACATACATAAAGCCAGTTGGTGACTACAGTGCAGGACACTTACATGGCTCCTAAACCATCTAGGAAATGGCTTTTCAAGCCTTTTCTCAACATCATGTGACCCTTCTGTCAATAACTCTTCCCTGCATATGCTATCACAAATAAAGCAAAAATAAGGAAATCTTCACTTGAAAATCAGGAGATTATAATCTTGCAAATAAAAACAATACTTACTCCAAATATTGCTCAACTTCTTCACAATTATTTAGAACATACCAAACTAGCTTATCCATCATCTCATCATCAATGTATTGTCTCCTGCCAGCTCCTATGATTTTGACACCATGCATGAAAACTGAGGTGTCATTAACTAATGGCCCATAACCTACATCCTTGTTGAACTTGGTGTCAACATCCTACATATACCTTGAACAAAATGTCAAGGTGTCACTTGCAGCATAGGCCTCTGCAATTGATCCTTCCGGCCTAGCCCAGTTCCTCACAAAATTCTTCAAAGTACCCAATCTCCTCTCTATTGGGTACATCCATCCATACTGAACAGGCCCTCTAAGCAATTCCTGATCAAGTAGATGCACAGCCAGGTGCATCATGACATCAGAAAAGGCTGGCGGGAATATTTTCTCAAGCTTGCAAAGGATTAGTGGGATTTTGAGCTTTAATCTTTCCACCACATCTATCCTTAGATTTCTACTACACAATTCTCTGAAGAAGTTCTCGAGCTCTACAATTGCTTCATACACATCTTTACTTACCAATCCTCTTAAGGCAACAGGTATGATCCTTTGCAGTAGTACATGGTAAAAATGTGTTTTCAGCCAGCCCTGCAACTTGGTACCATCTGCACTTATGAATCTCCCTAGGTTGGTTGCAAACCCATCTGGAAACTTCACACCTTTGAGGCATTTGCAAAATTTAACTTTATTTTCCCTGTTCAATACATAGAAAGCGTCTAGCTTCACAACTGAGTTGCCATCCTGTTGCAAGTGCTGATCATGTCTAATGCCCATATCTTGCAAATCCAACCTTGCATTATTGGTGTCTTTGGTCTTGCCCTGAATTTCTAGTAATGTGCCAAGGATGTTTTCACAGATGTTCTTTTCTATGTGAATTACATCAAGATTGTATGGCAGCAACAAATCTTTCCAATATGGTAGCATCCATAACAAAGCTTTGCGACTAAAAATTTTGGGGGCGCTATCCTCTCCACGCTTCCTCTTCATGGGTGGAGGGGCTGGATGCTTTCCTAGCCTGTCATGTTTCACTTTCTCCAGCTGCTCAAGGACCTCTTTAGTACTGAACTGACCCGGTGCATCCCTCATTTCAGGGTGGTCATCAAAAGCCAAGCTTCTCCGCCAAGCATGATCCTTTGGAAGAAAACAGCGATGGCCAATGTACCTAGTTTTGCCCCTCAGTGCACGTGATAGAGGATTTTTGTCACAGTGGATATAAGCATAATAGCCTTTAGTGGTTCGCCCCGACAAGGTGCTCAGCGCTGGATAATCGTGTATGCACCACAGCACAGCGGCATAGAGATCAAACTTTTTACCACTCACGGCATCATAAGTGCTTACTCCACTCCAGAGTTGAAGCAGTTCTTCTACTAGAGTCTCCAAATACAAGTCAAAATCTTTTCCAGGACATGATGGACCAGGGATGAGCAAAGACATAAAGCAGTTTGCTGGATTGACACATTCCCATGGTGGTAGGTTCAGAGGTGTCACAAGCACAGGCCACATACTATATTGAGTGCTCATGTTGCCAAATGGGTTGAAACCATCTGTAGCTAAGGCAAGCCTCAAGTTCCTCGGATCATTTGCAAAATCTTTATACTTCTTATCAAAATCCTTACAAGCCCTCCCATCAGCAAGATGGCTCATTACATTCTTGACTGGCCTCCTAATCTCCTTGTGCCATTGGGTCTCCTCAGTTGTTTGTTTCATTGCAAACATCCTCTTCAACCTTTTTATAAGTGGAAAGTGCCTCAAGACCTTATGAGGAACCCGCCTTTTTCCATCCCCATCTTCCCATCTAGATTCACCACAAATTGGGCACACTTCTAGCTTGGAATAATCCTTGTCAAACAACGTAGACTTTTGAAACAGCACACAGTTGTTCTTGCACGCATGGATTGATTCATATGCAAGGCCAAGTTCAACAAGATACTTCTTCGCCTCATCATAAGAACTTGGAAATTCACACTGAGGGAATCCCTGGGACAATAGCTTCATGAATGCACTAAACGCTGTACTGCTAACTCGATAGAGAGACTTGATATAAAGAAGTCTCACTAGAATGGAGAATCTAGAGTGCTCTGATCCTGGGCACAGTTGCCGCTTGGCATCGGCAAGAACTTTGGTAAATCTTGGATTGCTTCCATCTACCTCTAATGATGTGTACAAATCTGCTAGCATCTCTGTGACTTCGTGATCATCATCTCGGTCATCATCTCGGCCATCATCTTAGTCATCCTCACCCAAATTGATCCCTTCATCATAATCATATCTATCATGCTGCACCTCCTCCTCTCTGGACTTAATAATTTCAGCATCTAGAGGCTCCCCATGATGAATCCAACGAGTGTAAGCAGGCGACATTCCAAAGATGTGTATATGGTCATTCACTTCTTGCTGATGCCGTAAAACTTGAGTAACACATCTGCAGCATGGACATTTTATCTTGCTGTCTTCATGGTATTTTCCTCTAACAAATTCCATGAACTCTTCCAGTCCGTCCATGTAGGCAGGTGTGAATGGTTTCAAATGAACCCAACTTCGATCCATCTGTTTTGGCATAAATGTGGAAATTCAGAACCTAGCATGAAGTTTGTGTGATCTAGATTCACTTTGGCATGTTTTGCTCATGTTTAGGTCTTTGCTCATGAGAGGGAAATTTTTTGCAAAAATGCTTAATTTAATCATGCCTTTGTCATATGCCTATATAGCTTTACTATCTTGATGGCTATGCTTTTATGGAACTATGAACTATCTTGCTTGCTCATTATCTCACTTATAGCATTTTATAGTGCTCTTTGTATATTTGAGAAGGTAGTAGTTGAATCTTTTGCAAAATTACTTTGATTCATGTATTGTCAACAAGGAGGAAAAGTTGCATTTGGGAGAGAAAATGATTCAATTTCTATGCATTTGTTGCATCTAGAGGGATACTCAGTTCAGGGGGAGAACTTGAGTTTGCATGCACATGTTTAGGGGAAGTATGCATTTGTGTAGGGGGAGCTTTGGGAGCGATTTTCCTTTGTTTGCCTGAGTTGTGCTTTGGTGGTTTGCTCTTTGCTCTATCACATGTGTTTAGGGTGAGCTTTGTATGCTCTTTGGCCCTAGTGCATGTGTTTACGGGGAGCTTGTGAGCTTGGTGTGCTCTTTTCTCTATCACATGTGTTTAGGGTGAGCTTTGTATGCTCTTTGGCCCTAGTGCATGTGTTTAGGGGGAGCTTGTGAGTTGTGTGCTCTTTTGCCGATGGTGTTGAGCCTCTTTGCCTCTTCTTGAGGAGCCGGTGGTTGATTTGAGTTTACAGTCCTTCCATGATCGATGTTGAGCCCGTTGTGCCTCTTCTTGAGAGATCATGTGTTCTTATCTTTGTTGTGTCGAACCATTTCACATGTCTTTGGGGACCAAGACTTTTAGTGGTGGTGGCCTTTGTGTTTCCTCTCATGCCAAGTGTCTTTGTTCTTTGCCTTTGTGTGGCTTTTGTTCACTTGGATGAGATTTCCGGCCTTTGCCCTCTGAAACCATTTCTTTGTGCTCCCATGTTGTCAACCCACTCCTCAAGGGGGCAAGTTGATATGAACCTTTGATTTGATGGTGATGAGCGGTTGACAAGTGCTTTGTTAAGAGATGAAATTGGTTTGATGGCTTTCGGGTTTGCTTGTAGCTCTTGTGGGTTGCTTGACTCTGGTGGTGTTTATCCTTTGTGTTTCCTTTGGTTCTGAGAGTCTTTGGTTGGAGCTCTTCTCTTTTGAAGTAGCCTTGTGTTTGCTTTTTCTTGGCTTTTGGGCACTTGAATGGGTTTTTCCTTTGCTTTCAAACCATCTTTTGTCAATGCACCCATCAAGGGGGAGATTGAGGAACCAAGTTGAGATGTGCCTTGGTTTGTATGTGATGAGTGATTGACTAGATGATTTAAGGCTTTGTGTGTAGTGTTGTGTTATGTGTGTTTACCATGTTGCCTTAGTGGTGTGTTGTCAATGCACTCATGATGAGTGGTTGACAATGTTGTATGGACTGACTCTTGGCCTAGTATTGTAGGTGTAGGTTGCGGCTTGGTTTGCATTGGTGCAGGAGAAGAACACACGTGAAAGGTCTATGCCTGTGTGGCCTCCGAGGAGTGGATAGACAAGTAGGCTTGGATCAAGGGACCCGATGGCCGACGGGATCAAGTGCGGGCTGCATAGTGCAAGAAGAGCAAGACGAAGTCGTAGACATGGAGCCGGTGCAAGGTAGCGGCTAACGACCGAAGCTTGCATGCGGGGTTTGTTAGTTTGGCCACAAAACCAACACCGAGCGGGTGCAAGGTAGCGGCTAACGACCGAAGCTCGAACGCGAGGTTTGATGGTTTGGCCACAAAACCTTCCGGAGGAGGGTTTCTCGGTTTGGGCCTCAAAACCAAGCCCGAGGGCCCGGCATGACGGACATGGTATCCAGGTGCGTCGGGAAGCTTCGAAGCGGGCGACACGCGGCATGATCGAGGTGCTTGCATCAGGAGGACGCGAAGGCCCGATAGATGCGCGGCTGTCCGATTGAGAACTTCATGTGTTGAGCAAAATGCCCCTGTGAGGGCTTGTATTGTATCTCCTAGTGTAGGGGCACTTCGTTCTTTTCCGGAGGACCTATATATAGGAGAAGTGGCTGAATTTCAACCAACTCTTTGGCTATTAGGTGGGAGTTATATTTCATTTTGGGGTGCTCTTGGGAGAGAAGGAGAGAGAAGAGAGTTGGCTCTTTGTTTGAGCTTTTTGCCATCCAAGATTTGTGATTCATGAGAGTGGCTTGTAGCCGGATATGACAAAGTGATTCATAGTGAAATCTTTCTCTTAATCTTGTGCCAAATCCTTTAATCCCGAGCGTTTTTCTTTTATGCGATTTTCAAAGGTATTTTTGGAGGATTTTTTGTTCGTCGGATTTGAGTGCGTTTTGGTGGGGATTTCTTTGTGGGGATCACTCATAGGTCTTGTGTGACCATTCTCTTGGTGATCTTTCACCCACAAACCCCACAAATCTGCTCGGATTTGAAGTTCTTCCTCTCTACCTCTAGTTCTTGGTGTTCATCACGAAATCATGGATTCTGCGAGATTGATTGCGTTTGGGGCCATGAGATTTTAGAGATAGCTTCTCCTTGAGGAAAATCCACTTACCCTAAAGTTTGGCTTCAATCCATTTGGTGAATCGGGGAAAAGCTCTCTCTCTAGGGTTCATACCCTAAATCTTTTTCTGGTGGTGAAGAGTTGATCTTTTGGAGGAGATCTTTTGGGAAAAGCTTCTTTGTGTTGTTGAGAAGCTATGGTTAAAGTTTCATGATTTTAGGAAGTCGTTTGATCGAGTTTTGGATTTTCCTTCCTTCTCTCGCGGGCTGTTATTCTATGTTTTCTGGGGCTGTCGGAACTTCTGACCTGGCACAGGAAGTACCGATAACTTGTTTTTGGCTGATAGAGAGCCTTTATCAGACGTACCGACCTTCGGCCGAAATTTCTGATGATCGGAAGTTCCGACCCTGAGCCGGAAGTTCTGATAACGAGTTTTTGACAGACAGAGAGCCTTTATCGGTAGTTCCGACCTGGGGCCGGAAGTGCCGACAAAACCTGCTGTAGGTTGTCTTGAGCTAGTTCTTTTTCTCGTTTCCTCTTTAAGTTTGCTTCCGCTTTGTTTCTAGGCTTGTCCTAACTTGTTCCTAGGGTTAGTAGGTCCGTTGTGACTACGTGATCTTGGCCAGTTTGTGAGGGATTCTTTGGAAGTGATTTTGGGGTATAGGCCGAGTTCTTGAGAAGAATTTTTATCAACTCTCATTCACTCTCCCCCTCTCTGGTCAATAACTCCAGTCCTTCAGAGCAAATCTATCCTCACAGAATACTCACATATGATTGGGCGGTTGTATGCACTATTCACCCCGAATTTATGCACAATCTCCGTAGAAGATTACCTGAAGGGTTGTACCAAGGTCCCCTGTAGTTTTAATATTTTATTTAAGTGTGTTTAGTCATGTAATAAACAGTTGAAATGATACGTTAATTTGTTGCAGTGAGTATATTTGTAATGCAATAATGAGATCATCCGTCGAACGTGAATATGAAGTAGAGTATAGTCCTGTGTGTGTTTGTCAATTCCATGATCCATGGTGGCACGGACAACACAGTCAACACATTGCCTCTCTACGTATGCTCAATGACGTTTAGGTCTGACACCCAAGCAGTCTTTCGTTTGGGTCACTGACATTTGGGTCCATGATCCAAAGTCTTTTGTTTCCCGCTCTGGAGTAGAAATCGGAACTTGAAATTTTGAATTCCCCGCTCCTCGTCCTGTTCCTCCCCGTTATATATAAAACAAAGAGGAAAACCAGGCCTCCTAATTCCCTCGTGGTAATTTTCCAAAATCAGGGGATCTTCTCCTCTACTACAGAAGAGACCTAGTAGATCTGAGGCGCAAGCAGCAATGGTGACCAAGCTACCGACGATGCCTTCATCTACTATGAGCGGTCAGCTTCCTCTGCTACGAGCAGCGGCCTTCCTCTGCTACGAGCAGCGGCCTTCCTCGAAAACGTCCTTGAAGCTGCAAGATGGTTCAAACCTATTGCTCTGTTGGCTTCCCCGAGGCTCACCCTGGTGGCCACAAATCTGCAACAGTTGCGAAGAACATCGTGTTCAAGGCGCAAGTTCGGGCTGCTAAATCAACAAAGCATTCGACACCTTCTTCCCTTCCTATTCGTCAGGTCTGCGGGCTCCTCCCTGTATTGATCGATTCAATTAGATTGCTTTGCCATGCTCTTTGGACTTCTATAATATTCTTTCATGTTTGGGTGATTGTGGATCTACTGTACCCTATGGCAAGAGTTTGTTCGAAGTAATTTTGTTTGAGGCTTGTAGAAATTTGTAGATAAAATTATTAGACTACTTCCCTATGCTCTTTGCCTTTGAATATTGTTGTTGCATGCGTGGGTGATTGTGGATCTTCTGTTCCCTATTGCAAGAGATTGTTCCAAGTCAACTTATTTGAGGTTTTAGAAATTAAAGGATGAAATTATTATATTGTTTACCCATGCTCTTTGGCTTTCCATATTATTTTGCATTCTTGGGTGATTATGGATGCAGTGTGATCGTTCATGTACCGCAGTGAACTTAATAGATGAAAATACTTCCGATTGCTAATGATCTCAACCCTTATCTCTTGTTCTTGTACTTGTTTCAGCAGGCCAAAGGGTCAACATGTGTAGTCGTTCCTGTTCAGACCTGATCGAAGGTAACAAACTTAATTAACACCTTCTTTGTTACCGATTGTGAATGATCTCAACCCTTACCTGTTGTCCTTGTACTTGTTTCAACGGGCCAAAGGGTAAACATGTGCAGTCGCTCTTGTACAGACCTGCTCCAAGGTAACAAACTTAACACCTTTGTTTCCTTAGTTCGAATCAATTACAAGATCCTAATCTGACTTGGGATCCACTGTTGCTAGATGGAAGCTACCAAGTCAATGATGCTTCTTCCCGAACAAATTAAAATAGAGTACTCAAGAATGGGTACCAAATCCTTATGTAGTAGTGTTGATGAAGAGCGAGTTGACGCTCCCAATCCAGACGGGGTAAAACTTCGACAACGGTTTGTTGCTCACCAGAAAGAGTTATGTTGCTTGAAGAAGAAGACCGAAAAATCGGAATCAACTCTAAAAATGCAGTCGGCTGAGATTAAGAGGTTGCAGAAGCTAAGCGAAGACAGTGAAGACCTCCTTTGCCTACTCCTTAGCAGTAAAAGATGAAGAGGTTAAGATCCTTAGATCAAATCTCCAATATCTCTTGTCATTATGACCTGGATTTAGCTTTGTTAATCTATGTTCCTTATGCGACTGTTATCTTGTAATAGTTTGTGATATGTGATGAACAATATGGTCATGCTTGATAGTAAACAACAATTTGTTTTATTGTATAAAGAAATATGTGTTGGTTACCATTTTGCCAACCAGATCGGAACTATTCTAAAAAAAGGATCAGAATTGAAATGAAATCAATTAATATTGATGCACGATTTGTTACTTTTATGTTGTCCTTCAGTGGGCTTAGCCCACTATTTATTGAGCTAAAAGTCAATTTAATTCAAATTAATGTGACATATAAGGCCGCGAACAATGTGCGCAATTGTTGGACTCGAGCCAACAAAAATGGGCCAACCTAATCAAAATTGTGGTCGAAAAAACAACAAATTGGCCCAACAAAATCTTTTTTGGGCTATCTGCACAACGCCGACCTACAGTAACAGTGTTGGGTTCATCCCAACTTTAAACGGGCCAAATTCGTTTATGACGCAAACGATTCGTCACAATTGGCATTGCCACATGGGATGCCACATCAGATTATGTCCAACGTGGCAAAGCTGCAGGAACGAAATTATGATGTTTTGTAATGACGATTTTGCACGCATCATTAATCTCATGACACAGCGAAATAAGGTCTCGACATTAATCATGGTTTATGACGCTCGATTAATGACGGAGGGTTTTCGTAACAACTGACATCATTAATCGTGGTTTATGACGAGAAACACCCTTTTTTGCATCACTAGTCGGCACACTCCTTGTAGTGGTTGTCGTCTCGGGACTTCTTTTCTTTCTTCTTCTTCTTATCACGTCAGGCAGACAGGGTCTCACCCTCATCCTCCGACTGCTTCTTTTTGCTGAAGGCAACAACTTCTTCCCCATCGGCGTGGTCAGTGGCTAGGTCGAGGAGGTCCTGTGTGGTTTTCGGCTTGCGCCGCCCTATCCTGTGGACAAGGGTTTCACATGTGGTCCCATCCTGGAACGCCTTGATGACCTATTTGTCCACCGTGTTGGGGAGCTCAGCGTAGCACTTCGAGAAGCTACGGATGTAGTCGCATAGACTCTCGCCCTTTCTTTGTCGGTAGTGGCGAATGTTCTTGATGATGAAGAGTTCGTTGTTTGCCCCTTTGTTGTGGCAGGCGAGGCAGTAATCCTCGAACCACACGCTCCGATTGGTCACGTCGTCGTACTTGGCCACCGTAGTCGGGGCCCGGTAACGTGCGGGGGGAATGGCGGCGAGGACAATTGAACCGAAGGGCCATGGACCCTTGGGGTCAAGCATCAGGCTCCGGCTCTGGTCCTCATTGCTGTCATATCGCCCCCCACGTCTCCGGCTGTACTCCCGGCGCATATGGTGCTCACTACCGAAATCGCTGTCAGCTGCAGCCCTTCTCCTTGCGATGATGGTGTCCCCCGCGTCGCGGCTGGGACCGAGTCGCCGTTTGACGGGCACTCGATCGTCCTTGCCGCGGCTCCATCATCTCGATGGAAGGGTGTTGGTGTTTCTTAATGTCACCACTATGGCATCGGGTAGCATGAGCGTGTAAGGAACACCCGGGTACACTGACGAGTGCGAATGAATCCGGAAGTGCACGGATACACCGTTGTAGCACTTCCCCAAGGAATGAGTGTATTCCAAGGCTTATCGTATCCAAGGACGGTGAGGTAACTGGACGGGTGTCTAACCAAGGACACCAAGCTACTACTGAGATAGGTTGGAGTTGACAAGCACTTTCTAGGGGGACTTAACTCTCGAGATGGATCTGACCGCTATTAGTCCTCACCGTTGGGCGCCGACACACCCTACTCGGTACACGGGCGCGGAGGATTTCAAAGGGTCCAACAGGCTGTCACCACTGCAGCTTACCTCTGTCGTTACGCGAAGGCACGTGGTATCCGTAGGATAACTAGAGTCCAGACACCACGTCAACACTATCGATTACTACTATAGCGCGGTTATGTCTATCGACCCGCTAACTACACTATAGCTCCCTGTATAAATACAGAACTACGAACTTGGAGAGAGAACGGTTCAGATCATGCTCATCATCGAGTTACGGAACAATAAAAAGGTTTGGATGTGAACTAGGTACAACATTCTTACTCAGCTAAACAATATCTAAACATACAAACAGATACCTGAACTAGTGTGCTAGCTCTAAATGATCGAAGCCCTGTGTTACGAAGAACACAAGCCTCTAAACTAAGAACAACCCAAGAACACAAGAACATATCATTCATGCATGAAGTCCACTATAGTCTAAATAAGAAATGTTGAATACTCACTTTGATCTTAATGAAGAACAAGACATCCATGAGGACTTCAACTCACTCCTCACTCCTACTCTATCTATAAACTAATCCTAGTCTAGATCTCACCTCATCCCTACTCCACCATATAGAGGTGAGAATCACCTCACATGGGAAGAATTAGAGAGAGGGAGAGAGCTACACAAGAGAGAAAGTGAAGGCTTGACAGCTTGGAAGTGTGTTGGAAATGAGGCACCTCCCCTTCTATTTGTAGGCAAGGGGTGGCTTGCTCTGAGGCTCAATTATCACCAAATTAGTGAGCACCACGCGGAAAGCTAGGATGAGAGGAGGCAAGGTCGGTTCGGTCGGTCCTACGATCGGCTGACCATCCCGGCCCTCCTCTCATGCTGTGCTTCTTCCAGGTGGCCAACAGGTGGGCCCTCTGATCACTCCCCCGTGCATGACAAGTTTCCTGTCGGTTTGGGTAGCAAGTCGGCCCATGGATCCATGTGATGCTGATGTGGTAGCGTATATGATTCGTCAAAAGTGTTTCACATGGATTGGTGACGTCATTGATCCAGTGGAATCCATGTGGCAGCCTCTCATTGGCCAGAACCTAAGAGACTTGGATTGGAGTGGATTACATACACTACAAGAAAATCTCTTACTAGTGACGCAACCTAGTTTTGCCGTCATTGATTTATGACGTTCCTAGCTGATCTCGTCATTAAATTTCACTTCCGAGCAAATTTAGTGACAAAAAAAACTTTCGTCATAACAGTTGGTACTGTAGTTGAGTATTCCCTGTTCCAAGCAGTTTTTTGACGCCATAAGCTCCGCAACAGCGTCATAAACAAACTTTTGTCCCACATGTAAGCATTATTTTAAAAATAGAGTGTTCCAAGTCGTCATAAAATTCGGAAGTTTCCCACATGTAAGCATTCTTTTGAAAATAGAGTGGTCCAACTCGCCATAAAATTTTGCAGGGTCCCAATGTAAGCATCTATTTAAAAATAGAGTGTTCCGACTCGTCATAAAATTTAATAGGGTCCCACAAGTCAATCTGGTAAAAAAGGGAGGAAAATTAAAATGATACAATGTCAATAGCAAGGGTCGAACCTGGGACCTTTGATTCTGAAGGGGATGGCGGCACTACCACTGAGACATGATGCAGTTTGTGTTATTTGCGCCAAGAAGATTTTTTATATTAGTTTATTTTTGTTTGTATTATTTTGCATGCCCCATGTAAGTTAAAGTAGATAAATATGGTGGTAAAACAAGGAGAAAATCTGCTCCTCCCGTGGGTCGAACCTATTACCACTTGAAGGGGAATTTTTTTACATTAAACAAGTCCCACCTGTAAATTTCAGGTGAGTCTTTAATATAAATCAGTAATTCGAAGGCGAAACGCTTCACTACCTTCGCAAAGACTCTCGACTTTTGCTACACAGATCAGCAACAGTTCTTGCCATGAATGGTGGATCCTAGCGGCGACAAGAAGATGGTTGCGCCGCTACATCCAAGTAGCGTGAGGATGAAATAGCAGGACGAGGTCAGTCCTCTGGTTTGAGCCGCTATATGTTCCCCTATCTTCCTAGGGTTGGGGATATCGAGATTTAGGGATCTGGAGGATTGATGATCATATATGTTAGATTCAGGTTTCATCGTACCCTTAGATTTGCACTTCGATTGGTGTTAGAAGTTGATAGGCTATAGATAATTCATAGATGTTAGATTTAGTTAGTTTTCAGTATGCATCGTTTGATGGATTGATAGGTTCATGTATTTTTCTAGCTTCTGGAGGTGCTTGAAGCCACTAAAGCTGAGTTGCAGAAGGTGAAGAGAGACTTGCAAGAACAACAAGTCAGCGAGCTCAAGTCACTACAAAAGGCTCTAAATTACAAGAACCTGCATGATTAATCTTTACAGGACAACATTACTCAGATGGAAGAGCTAACCAAATGCAGGGACCAGTGTAATCAATTGATGCAGCAGGAGAATGCGCGGTTGAATGAAATGGTATCGTTACGGCAGGACAACATTGCCCAGATGGAAGAGCTGACCAAATGCAGGGAACAGTGTAATCAATTGCTGCAATAAGAGAATACTTAGTTGAATGAAATGGCATTGTTATAGCAGGACAACATTACCCAAATGGAAGAGCTGACCAAATGCAGGGAACAGTATAATCAATTGCTGCAACAGAAGAATACCCGGTTGAATGAAATGGCATTGTTACGGCAGGACTACATTGCCCTGATGCAAGAGCTAACCAAATGCAGGGACCAGATTAATCAATTGTTAAGGTAGGAGAATGACCAGCTAAAAGAGATTCACAAATGGACAGACTTGTGTAAGCAATTTTTAGCGGAGAATGACCTGTTGAAAGAAGAGCAATGAAACACTAACTGAGCTGCAGACAATCGATAAAACATGTATGGTGTTATTGCTACCAAGACAGTTCATAGGTGGTGTGTACTTTGTGGTGATGAGTTGCTTGTATTTTGGTGTTTGCTACTTGCTGGTGGTGTGCACTTTGTGGTGATGAGTGCTATGAGATGCCATCTTATTATGCCGATTTGATTTCATCTATTTCCAATTGAGTCGAGCATACTCATCATTCTGAATTAATTTGGCAGATGTTTTGCTGGTCCGGTATGTTGATGTTTTGCTGGAAGGACCTTCCTGAGTAACGATCACGAAACTGCTTGTTTCCTACTGTCGATCACGAAATGTTGCAAAAACAATTTGCCATAGCAATGGTTCGAACTAGAGAACTATAGGAACAAGACGGTGTTGTTTACCACTGCACCACCTCTTGGTTGTGTTAATTTGTTGGGAAACATTTTCCTTATGGTTGTGCCAGGTGAAAGTAAATCGTAGGGGAAACACTTCACCACCTTCGCAAAGACTCTCGACTTTTGCTACGCGCAGATCTACAACGGCTCGTGGCGGATCCTAGCAATGATGGGAAGATGGTTGTGCCGCCACCTCCCGGCTATGAGAGGCTGAAACAGCTCGACAAGGTCGGTTCTCTGGTTTGAGCCACTATATTTTCCCATATCGTCCTAGGGATTTCTAGATTTGGGGATCTAACGGATTGATGAGCATATACAATAGGTGTTAGATTCAGTTAGTGTTCAATTTGCATCGTTTGATGGATCGATAGGTTCTTGTATTTTACCAGCTTCTAGAGGTGCTTGAAGCCACAAAAGCTAGGCTGCAGGAGGTGAAGAGAGACCTGCAAGAACAATAAGGTAGAGAACTCATGGCGCAGTAAGAGGCTGTAAAATACAAGGAGCTGTGTCAGGAATTAAAGGAGATGGTTGACCAATTGTTACATGAACAATTGCAACAGACCAACAAATACAAGGAGATGTGTGCCGAAATGTTATGCCAGGACAATGCCTTGTTGAAAGAAATTGGTGAGAGTCTTGACCAGGAGTCGAAAGACCTGGTACGGGACTGGAAGGCAAAACTTGAAGAGGTTGCACGGTCATGGAAGGAAGAATGTGCAAAGGCTAACATCAAGCTTAAAGTAACTACCACTGAGCTGGAAAACGTGAAGGGAAAGCTGAAACAGTCCAACCATGCGATGGAAGTGTATAAGCAATCAGTTGAGAAGGTAATTATCGAGATCGAGAAGGAGAAGCAATCGATACAACAGAGTGTTATCCAGATGCAGAAGGAGAAGCAGCAGATACTGTGCGAGAAAGATAAAAATATGTAGTGCTTGATTATTATGAAACTTGTTTCTTGTTGTTTAATTACTAGTTGTTGCTCCTATGCACTTCATAGTGATGAACTGCCATGACACGTAGTGTTATGAAACTTGTTGCTGCTTATGTTTTCTTTAGGTCAGCCAAGTGAAAAAGGGATCAACAATGGCAAGGATCCTCAGAAGCTAACATGAAGCTTGAAGCTACCGCGGCTAAGCTGCAGAAGGTGACGGGACAGCTGCAGGATGGAGCTATGGAAGGAGAATCAACATCTACAGATGAAAATTGATGATTAGTTCTTATCGTTATGATTACAAATGGGTAGTAATGATTATTGTGAAAATTGTAATGATGATCATCCTATGATGTTTTCTACTTGGTGTTGCGAACTTTGTGGTCATGAGTTGACAAACTTGTTGCTACCTGATCATAATATGATGTTTGCTGCTTGGTGGACCAGAGAGGTCCAATCTGTTGATGTTTTGCTGGCAGGACCTTCCTGAGTAATGCTCGCGTAACTGCTTGTTTCCTACTGTGGTTCCAACTCGTCATAAAATTTAATAGGGTCCCACAAGTCAGTCAGATAAAGCACAGAGGAAAAATAAAAGGATACAATGTCAATAGCAGGGGTCGAACCCGCGACGTTTGATTTTGAAAAGGGTACACAGAACCACAGAGACATCATGCATTTTGTGTATATCTAAACAAAGTAGTATACCTAGTTTACTTATTACGGCCAACGGCTATATCTCCAACCGCGTACGCTACAAGGGGCTCGCCAGCACACTCCTGTGGATCGTTGTGGCAAATATGTAGCCTAGAGGAATTGGTGCACAGATCTACAACCCGCGGCGGGAATGGCACATCCTCGCATCGAAGGGAGGAGAGTGAGCTACGGTCAGGTCAGTAACCTCTTTTGTGCCTCTGCTTTCCCCTTTTGTCAGAGGAAAGTGATATTTGGAATTGGGGATTTCGGTTGAAGCACGATTGTTGTTGCAAGTTGATTGATTTAGAAAGTGCAAAACAAAGCATTAATTTCAAGTTGCAATGAATTTTTTGTAGCATCCGTGTACTCTAGCATCTTCTTCCATTGGTAGTTACTACTCAGAGACATCTTCCTGCAATAGTAGCCATTTGCATCCCAAAGACAAGTGCAAACACGGGTTGAGAGCTGTGGTGAAGTATGCTTGGACCTTTCTCAACCCTGGCCGCTGGTTTGCTAGCTGCCCAAAGGTAATGGCTAGTTGGCTACCTGCTTATGTGGTTCCTGTGGTCAACGGTGATTGTTAATGGGGCATTTAATTTGTAGGAAGAAAAGGGGCAATGCGATTACTTCTGCTGGATTGATCCAGAATGGGATTATAGGTCGTATGCTGTTATGGTGAAGCTCATGAAGAAGAAAGTGAAAGCTGAAGAGGATGCAAAGCAGTGGAAGGAAGAATTGGGAAAAGTTAACTGTGAGCTTAGAGAGATTAGGAATGAGCTCAAGATAGTGCGACAAAACTTTAGAAGGATACCGCCGAGCTGAAGTCAATTGGGAATTATAGGCACAATGTCAGACTCGCGCATGTGCTGCTTGCTTTATTTGTCATTGTCGCGGGAATGGCGGGATTCATGCTCGGTGGGAAGGCTAATTAGATGTATCTGAACATTCTGTCGATCACGTATTCTACAAGTGTCACTTTGGTATTGTGAATATTGTGTCGATCATGTATTCTGAACATTGTACCTTATGATTTTGAACATTGTACTGATGATGTATTGCCAAAATCCACCAAGAAATGTGTGGCAGTTAGTATCCACCACATTATACTGACCATTTAGTCCGACCTCTTAACATTTGCAACAACATAATTTCTGTTAGGTTCGCCAACAGTCAGAATGAATTATTATTGTTATACCGAAATCAATGGAGCAATAGAGATGGTTGTTTTGGTATTGTTATCCCGAAATCAATGGGGCTGCAGCGACGATTGTTTTGGGTGGCGAAGGAGCGGAGAATTTACGGTAAATGCGGAGAAAGGAGCGGTGGATTTGTTGTAAATGGGGCATCCCTCGACTTCTTCCGCCTGGCGTACACAAAACCTTTTTGCAATTGCATCTCCTCCTCTCGGAAGGAAGATCTGTGAGATTAAGGTGCTCTCTTCCTACTCTCTATATCAATTTGAATGTGCATTTGACCTAGGACCCTGATGTTTGACCAAACTATTTTCAGGACGACGGTAGGTCAGCAATCATGCCGTCGAGGCAGTTGCCGCTATCACTGGTGGCGCTCCCCTACCAAGGTGAACATTGACATCGCCAGCCACCTCGCTGCGACCTCGGAGCGGGCCATGGACGACCTCTGCAGCCTACGGGCGACCTGCCGGGATATGGGTCGTGTGTGCAAGAACGCGATCGTTGGTCGGCGCGTGGCACTAGAGTGATTTGCCGTTGAGTTGCAGTGGAATGACCATAAGGGCTACGACGCCCTCCTCGATTGCCTAACCCGCATAAGAAACCTGGAGGCATGTTTCCTTTCTGGGATGGACATCCTGTTCGGGGAAAACTACAGCTCCCGGTCATCTATCGCCAACCTCGAGGAGGCCGCCCAGGCTGGGCACAATGTGGCGGCCTACGTAGCCGCCATGGTCCTCTACAGGGCAATGGCGGCGCCGGTGATGATGACAGTACGAGGCGGTACATCAGACAGGTCGAGGGCGAGGAAGAATCGGCGACCGCGACAGCAATGATGATGCAGACGAACAAGGGTTGGCTGCGGTGCCGTGAGGCAGCCTCAGAGGTGATCCAGCGAGTGACGTGGCGCCGACGGGCAATGCTGGTGCCCCCAGTGGCGCGCGGCAAACATCAGTGTGCAGGCAGCCTGTGCTTCAACAGGAGCTAGGAAGAATGGTCACATTTCTGTAATGAGGAATGTAGAATTCACGCCGAATGTGATATGTTCTTTATCAAAATAACTGGATATCTGCATCAAAAATAATTCTCTGGCCTGTTCATGTATCCTGAACCCAAACATCCGGTGCTGCCCGGGTTGTATTGCCTATCCAACCAAGTCTTCGAAAACAAGGAAAAATGCAGATGGTTGAAACTCTGGGTCTTGGCTGGATTGTTACCAAGCATGCCTCGTCAACAAGGAAAAATGAAGCCGTGGTTGAAACTCTGGGTTAGCTTGCTTGTCTTCATGATTCTTTCCTACTAACCAAGTCTTGGACAAACAAATCTTTGCTGGATGGGGTAGTGTACACTAGATAGTAGACACGGTTTTACTAAAAGCCAATTTGTTGCCCATCGCTTCAATTTGCTCTAGCTAAGCCATGGCTTCACGTTTGAATTGTGCATGTATTGGGCTCTCCCTAAGAAGGATGATATCATAGCTCACCTTGTCCAAATTTAAAACAAGCATCTTTTGCCATCAAATGACTAAACATATTTCTCTGGTCTACTCATGGTTCGTAAACCCAAACATCCGACCTCCTTTTGTGCCCTTCTTGTATTGCCTATTTCATAGCAAATGCTTTAGTCCCGTCTGATAATGTTTCGTAAACCAAAATAACCAGTCTCGTGGGAACATTCGATCCCATCATGTTCAACTGAATTAAGATTGCTCCATTTGACTGACACGATCCCTGATGCGACCCTGTGCCTTTCCCTTGGCAAATGAGATCTATTAATATATACTGGAAAACAATTTTGCATCTCCTCCGCAATGCAAGAAAAACCCATCGACATCTCCTCTTAGCACAACCACACCAGAAGACCCCATCGGCATCGCCTCCTATCGGCGCAAGTACCGCCTTCCTCTTTCCCAAATCAATCGATTTCTTTGTTCTTTTGACATTTTCCGCCTCTTTGAGCAAACTAATTTGTATGTGCATTTCAGAGCTTCTCCGCCAATGGCCGGAGACAATCATCACGTGCCTCTGTGTAGCTCGCTCTCCTATCATCCACACCGGTTAAAGCTCCGGCGGGGCGGAGATGTGGCGACTGCGGCAGGACAAAAATGCCTCAATGGAGGGCCTGCCTGATGGGGCCCGGCACGCTCTGCGCCAACTGTGGCTGTCGTCGTTGGCATGCTGAGGAGTGGTGGGGCAGGTGCCATTCTCGACGGAGCAATAAAGCTGGCGTGCAGTGGGTGGAGTGCCCGAGAGGCCGACCATTGTGGCTGCTATGACTCTCCACTCCGCCATTGAAATCAAGTGCACCCGCCGCGTCGACTATCCCGGAGAGCTCAGGCGCTCGGCCGTTCCCGTCCCTGTTCGATAGGCCGGCACCATTGCCAGCGGCTCGGCCATTGATGTCAAGTGTGCCCGCCGTGCCGACTGTGCCGGTGAGCTCAGGGGCATGGCTGTTCCTGTCCCTGCTCCACAGGTCGTCGTTGTTACCAACCGCTCGGCCATTGATGTCAAGTACGCCCGCCGTGTCGACTATCCTGGAGAGCTTTGGTGCACGGCCGTTCCCGCCCCTGCTCGACAGGCTAGCGGTGTTGCCAGCCGCTCGGCCATGGAGGTCAACTGCGCGACTGTCCCGAAGAGCTTAGGGGCACGGCCGTTCCCGTCCCTGCTCCACAGGCCGGCGGCGTTACCAGCCGCGCGACCATTGATGTCAGGTGCGCCCGCCGCGCCGACTATCCAGAGAGCTTAGGGGCACGGCCGTTCCCGTCTCTAGTCGAAAGGCCAGCGGTGTTGCCAGCCGCTCATCCATTGATGTTGGAGCCGTCCCTGCTCGACAGCGAGGCGGCGCCTTTGATCCTCGATGAACCAGACTGGATGAAAAGCTAATTGCCAACAATAACAAGTGTCACTTTGTTGTAATGCTAATTAGTAGTTTTTAATTAATTTTGGTCCCTCCATATTTGATTATGCTGATTGTAAGATCAGAGAACTCTATTTCCTCCTATAGAGTACTTTGGATGGATGTTCGTTCGAAAAATGTGAACCTATTTTGCCAACAAATCAACAAATAATATAGTCCGTCCTTGTCACTTTTTCTGATCAGTAACTTCCGCCCGTTGCCATCCTCGTGCCACATCTTCCTATGGAAGGTGGTTGCCATCATCAAGAGATTACAGACATGTTGGTCATACGGCGCGGGGACCCGCACATCAACCCCTCAACAGTAGAAGATGAACGGAAGCCACTCAAGAGGCGCCCATTGCTTGCCTTCTCACCAAAGCGGCACAACTTCCCAGGCAAGGTGAGTAACTCCACATAAATCGCCATTCCTACCCCCACCTTCGGCGTCCTCACCAGCTCCAAACCACTGTACCACTACCCAAACACTCGCGCCTCACTCCTACTATCCGGCCGACGCAATGAAGCGATCAGGCTTCCCGTCACGCGGGCTTTCCCCCACCAGCTCACTGTCGCGCTGGCTATCCCCCACCGGCTCCCCATTGTGCCGGCTCTCACCGTCACGCATCAACGGATCCTCTGGCGCCACATCCTCTTCGCACGACCGTGACTAGGTGTCGTCATGCGACGGCCACCAATTCGCACGTGGTGGTTTGCCGGCGGATTCCCAGCCTCCTCCACCATCGCCGCCGCCGCCCTCTGATGCCACCAACGTCGACCCGCCGTCGATCGCTGATGGTTTGGCAGGAGCAGGTGGTGGCTCTGTTGGATATCCAGGCTCCTTCACCGTTGCCACCTTGGAACCTTACGTGTACGGTTACCCTTCCAGCTGGTGAGTTTGACTCCGACTCCGACTCCAACTCCGACTCCCAAACTGACACAGACTTGTCTGAGGACCATCGCCACGGCTACATCCCTCCAGTCCTTCAGGGTGATGCTTTGTGTGTCTTCCTGCGCACCAACGGCACGTATGGGTGCCCTGTCTACCCTAACCGTATGCACCAGTGGTGCAACCTGAATGAGGTCAAGGACCATGTCCTTGGGATGGCCAGGTCTGCGTGCCAGAGGTAGGACTTCAAAAAGAAGTTTAGCCGCCACCGCGTCATGGCCAGGAACGAGGGATGGATGTAGTTGGAGTGAGCGAGCCGCACCGATGGAAGATCTATGTTGTTATGTTATCTGTGATGTTAATTAGTATCTTTAGATTTCGTTGGAACTTTGTGTTATGTATGTGAACATTGTGATGCTATGTTATCTGTGATGTTAATTAGCATCGTTAGATTTCGTTGGAACATTGTCTTGTGTATGTGGACTCTGCTTCCTACTTTGGGTGGATGTTCGTTCGAATAATGCGATCGTATTTTCCTAACAAATCAACAAACCATTTAGTCCGGTCTGGTCACTTTTGCAAATCAATAAGATACGGCCGTTGTCATCCTGTTTTGCCCACTAATCAACAAACAATGTCCGGTCTGGTCACTTTTTCTTATTAGTAACATCCGGCTGTAGCCTTCCTCGACAGGCCGAGGCGCCCGTTGCCTAATTTCCCCGGGAAGCTTGCAACATCATCCCATGGAAGGTGGTTGCCATCATTAAGAGGTTAGTGAAGGTGGTATACCCAAATTGTACCCACACATCAGCCACACAAAGGTTGAAGATGAATGGCAGCCACTTGATCTAGAGGCCCGTTGCTTAGCTTGTCACATAACCTTGCACAACTTCTCATGGAAGCTGGCCATTGTATTCCTACCACCATCGGCGTCCTCACTAGTTTCGAACCACTCTACCCATAGTTCTCTTCCCAAACACTCCCGTTTCCAACGCAATGAAGCAATCAGTCTCCCCAAGACACAAAGAGCTCAGGCGCATGGCCGTACCTGTCCCTGATCGTTGGTTCTTGCAGTGTTGCCAGCCTCTCAGCCACCGCCTTTTCAAGAGCCGAATCCGGGTCCTGGCTGTCACCGCACGGCCTCCACTTCATCCGCGCCTACTTAGAGTGGCTAGGATGTCAATTCCATGGCATGGAGCCGCCTTGCTGCGACGCCGCCAACGTCGAGTCGCCGATGCCCAGAGCTGCTTGTAGGTCACCGGCGGATTCCTAGCCTCCTCCACCACTTGCAAAGTTGGAATCCGACTCCGACTCCAACTCCGACACCCAAACTGACACAGACCATTTGAAGACCGTTGCTCTGCACGTCTTCCGGCGCACTACCAACACCTATGGGTCCCCTGTCTGCCCCAACCGTATCCACTGGTGGAGGAACCTGAATGAGATCAAGGACCACGTCGTTGGGATGGCTAGGTCTGAGGCCCTGAGGGAGGACAACATGAAGAAGTGGAGCCGCCACCACGTCCTGGACAGAAACGAGGGATGGATGTAGATGGAGAGAGAGCCGCACCAGTGGTAGATTAATGCCGTTATGTTATCTGTGATGTTAATTAGTATCTTTAGATTTCATGGGGACATTGTCTTATGTATGTGAACATTGTGATGTTAATCAGTAACTTTAAATTTCCATGAAACATGGTCTCATATTTGTCCATCTTGTTCGTGTTTCATAGACAAGAACATCCGCCCCTATTGGACCTACATGATTGTGATTTTGGTTATCGTTTGTTTGTTGCTCAATCCCCTTATTTCTGCTTTGTTCTCCTGACCATCTCTCTTCCTTATCTCCCTATAAATGTTATCCTATTTTAGCTCTCTCTCAGAAACTATGAAATCCTAGATCACCTTTTCCCAAAATCAAAACAAACATCTTTTACAGGATCGGAAATATTTGTCCTTTCTGTACATTTGTCATAGACCCAAACATCCGGTCATGCCTATGGAATTGCATGATCTCATTTGGTCATTTCCTAGCATGCCACATGAACAAGGAAAAAACTATGGATGAAACATTGGGACTACTTGGTTGTCTTGACCATGTCTTGTTCCCATGTAGTGTACGCTAGGCAGATTAGCCATGGTTACTTCAAACCAATTTGTTGTCTTACTTCATATCCAATGGCAGTGTACTACACCCCTCACATCAACATGCTCTAGCTAGGCCACGGCTATGTACGGAGTAGTTGGAATAATGCACGTATCTGGAGAGGTTGAAGATCAATATTGAACGACTAATAAGCAATAGCAATGTGATCGTTGGCCACCTTGACCAAATTCAAAACAAGCATCTGGTCTCTTATTGCCAAACATCCAAAATGCTAATGCATCCCAAACCCAAATCATGTTTGTGATTTTGGTTATCGTTTGTTTGTTGATCAATCCCCTTATTTCTGCTCTATTTCCCTGACCATCTCTCTTCCTTTTCTCCCTATAAATGTTATCCTATTTTAGCTCTCTCTCAGAAACTATGAAATCCTAGATCACCTTTGCTGAAAATCAAAACAAGCATCTTTTACAGGACCAGAAATATTTGTCCTTTTGGTACATTTTTCCTTGACCCAAACATCCGGTCGTGCCTATGGAATTGCATGATCTCATTTGGTCGTTTCCTAGCGTGCCACATGAACAAGGAAGAAAACTATGGATGAAACATTAGGTCTACTTGGTTGTCTTGACCATGTCTTGTTCCCATGTAGTGTACGCTAGGTAGAGTAGCCATGGTTACTTCAAACCAATTTGTTGTCTTACTTCATATCCAATGGTAGTGTACCACACCCCTCACATCAACACGCTCTAGCTAAGCCACGGCTATGGACGGAGTAGTTGGAATAATGCACGTATCTGGAGAGGTTGACGATCAATATTAGACTATTAATAAGAAATAGCAATGTGATCGTTGCTCACCTTGAACAAATTCAAAACAAGCATCCGGTCTCTTAGTGCCAAACATCCGAAATGCTAATGCATACCAAACCCAAACCATCTCTCTTTGTTTGTTGATCAATCCCCTTGTTTCTGCTTTGTTTCCTGACCATCTCTCTTCCTTGTCTCCCTATAAATGTTATACTATTCTAGCTCTCTCTCATAATCTATGAAATCCTAGATCACCTTTGCCCAAAATAAAAAACAAGCATCTTTTAGAAGATTGGAAATATTTGCCCTTTTTGTACATTTTTCCTAGACCCAAACATCCGGTCTCCTATTGCCAAACATCCGATCTGTTAATGCATCCCAAACCCAAACATCAGGTTTAATGGCAGTGAAATAGTTCATCTCTGCATGTTGAAGATTACAAATATAGTTTTCTCCAAATTCACTAAGATTACAAATTTACATAGTTTTATCCGTTGCAAAAGACAGTTACATTATTAGAGATCGAGGCGCCTCCTTGCATTAGCATGATACTACTCCTGAAGAGACACCCCGCTTTTCCCAGAAATTGAGATCTATTAATATACCGGACTCTCCCAACTCCCTCCATTGCCTTGTCTCAAACTCTCTTCCTCCAGAAAACCACAACCACCATGCCTTCTTCTCCGATTCGACTACCCGCCTCCCCCTTCCCTTCCAACCCCTCCTCCATCGGGACACCGCCCGACTCCCCCCAACCAAGTGCATGTGAGCCATCCGAGCCCTCCTCGAGTGAAACTGATGTAGAAGACATGGAAAGGCAGGAGAGTGAGGACAGTGAGGATGAGTACGACTACGTGGAAGAGGATGAAGATGAAGATGAAGATGAAGATGAAGAGGACGAGGATGAGGTGGAGACGTGAGGGGCCATTGAGAAGAAGTGATTGGCAGCAAATAAGAGGATGCGGGAGGATGCCAAGAAGATGAATCGTCGGACGGAGGTGTTTGTGAGGCAGCTTTTGAAGGATGACAAGGCCGGTAAGCTTGATTCGTTCAAGGACATTCCGTGGGCGAAGAAGAAGGGTGCGGAGGAGGAGGTGGTGGAATTGAAGATTACCAAGAGGAAGATGGACGTCGGCGCTGGTCCTTCAAATGCTGACCCCGCCAATCCCGGTCCCGTGGCTCCCCCAGCCATTGAAGCTCTTGCGATGCTAGAGTCATTCGGGAACTCTTCGGAGGGGTCGACGTAGATTACTCGGATTTGTGTTTTCTTTTTCATGTTCATATAGGTGGTCTTGTGGATGGAAAAATCAATGGTATGTTTTCTTTTGGAGGGAAAGATCGATCCCCTGTTTTCCTGCTCTGTGAATCTTGTAGTGGTAGGAAAATCCCCTATATCCCATGTTATCCATGAAGAACATTGGTGTTCTTCTTTTTCCATGATCACCTTCCTTGCTTCAGTGTTTTTCCCTGGTCATGATGCGTTGTCATAGTCTGAGATGTATTGTCTTGTCATGTGATATTTTATTCTTATCCCACCGCACCACATTGCAAGATACACACATAAATGATGACTGATTTTACCAATTTACTGTTTGACCAAATTCACTGTTTTGCCAAGAATATACACAACGTGAATGATGGTCACCTTGCCCAAATTATTCAACTTAAATGTGCACATACATGATACATCCCCATAGACCCACACTCGTACAGTGGCACTGGCACACACACACACACACCCACCCAGCAATAAACCAACGGACTTGGCAACGAGGAGACAACAGACACAGTCATGGATATGGATACGGCACAAGCCTATTCCGCCACACCTAATGCACGACGGAATGTAGCATAACGAGGATCCGTGAGGAGATATTCCTCCAATGCATGATGCCTACCCCTCGAGTTCATGGTACGTCCCGAGTGACCAATGCCAGAAGCATGATGCAGGGTGTCACAAAAACCCCACTACCAATGGCAAGATTGCAGTAAGGGCACACACAGCGACCATGGCGAAGCACACGAGTGTAACCCTACTCCTGCAGCCAAGCCAAGGCATCTTTCTTCATCTCCTTGGTTTTTTCCTTGTCTGCTTCGTCCATGTCATACAGATCATATGGATCCATGTATCCTGGCCGCTGCGGAGGTGGCACAGCATGGAAGTTGGTGGTTCCAACGTTCGCATCAGAAGCCATCCTCCTACACACACTCACCAACAAAGTAAACATGATAAGCACTAACCACAAGCAATGATGGTAACTTGTAAAAACACGACGCGAAAGCTAAGGGCTCACCTCTTTTGACAGCACGCAGAACCAAATAGTGTCTGCTAGCACAATGCGTGGAGGATGAAGAGGCGATAAGCAAAGGCCTTGGGGGCACGCTTATTTATCGAGCCATGTCCGTCACAAGGTAGCGTGCACCTCGTGGCAGACCATGCCTCACAGGATTACAGTAGCCATGAAAATACATGGGATGCTCAGAATACGCAGGCCTACACTGCTCAGGAATCCTGTCACAAGTATAGGGCAGAATATGCAGGCTTTTTCATCGGTAGGGATGCAAAATATTTGGTGGGTACACGGGTGTGCTTTGGTCTGGATAAGAACATAGAACGAGGATCCTTATATCCGTATGACTTAAAAAATAGATGTGTAGGCATTATAGTGGGAGAAGCAGTGTTAGGCTTTGTGATCTACGATTGGAAACGCACCTAGTTTCACTAAAGCGTGGGCCTCTTCCAGATATCCGTCTCCCGCCTATATTGTACGCCACCGGAATCCCACCCAAACTCGCTGACAATATGGGGCCGCGCTTGCACGGCCCCTCTTGTTAGTGGTCCCGTAGCAAGTGCAGCTTACCAAATTTTCATTTCACAGTCAGCAAGTGGAAAGTGGAATTTTCAAATTCTGTATTCCCTCGCCTCCCCCAACTAATAAATACTCTACTCTATTGCTACCGCGTTGCGCCACTAAACTCTCACCTTCTATTTCCAAAAAGCATCACTCTGCTTATCTAGATCTGCGGTGACGGTCCGAGCACGCCGTTACCAGTGGAGGGGGAGGGGTATCTCAGCGAGATGGTGGGCGACAGATATCGGTGTTCTGCTTGCATCTGCTGTGCTGGCCAAGCTGAGCAGTTAAGTGAGGATGTGGCGCAAGCACCAGCTCCTGATGCCCCCTCAATCCATGGGCCCCTAAATCTTGGAGCTTCACAATTGAGAATCTCATTTCCTTTTCTCTCTAGTACCATAGGAGTATTTTCGTTGGCTTAGAAACTATATTGCTTTGTGTATTATGTTAGTTCAGAGATTCTTCTCTTACCTTTGCCGCTCTAGATCCAGTCACTGATTTGTAACACAACTTAATCATTGAGCCATGCTTAGAAAGTAAATTTCTTTGTGTATTGTGTTAGATTTTAGATTATTCTCTTACCTTAGCCGCTCTAGATCCAGTTACTGCTTTGTAACACAACTTAATCGATGAGCCATGCTTAGAAAGTAATTTGCTTTGTTTATTATGTTAGATTTGAGATCCTTCTGTTACCTTGACCGCCCTTGATCTAGTTCCTGATTTGTAACACAAGTTAGGAGGGGCCATTAGTTCTCATATGTTGTTTCGCGAACTCATTTTTTAATTTCTAAGCATCAATTTGTAGATGGTCAATACTCCTTGCAATTGACAGCTGACCAGTCTCTAGATCTATCTGCAAGTCTACTAATGGTCATGGTACACTCTATTCCAGGTATCTAAGGCAAGTAACCTAATACTTATTGTGTAGGGCCTACCATCCCGCTCCTGCATTGCTGAGATTCAATCACATGTCGTGGTATGTAACAGGATGCATGAATATCCTGCTACTTTATTCTTAGGATTATTCTTAAGTTTATTTGCTTGCTTTGTTTAAGGTTCAAGTTTGACTTCTCCTTTCATTTTTAGGCTGAAATATTGAGGACAATCCTGCGGTTCAAATATCAAGTTCCTGTACCTCCAATGTGAAGTCAAAGCCATTCATTGATTACATGCCTTGAGATTATCCAGCTGCCGCTACATGGTCAAGACCTGAAGTTTTTTTGGGAGGGCTAGATGAAGCTGCTGACCTTAGTGAAATCTTTGTTGAACAGGACCAAGTCTTGACAGACTTGAAGATCAAGGCACAAGCTTTAGATGTAGCAATGAAAGTGCAGACTGATGAGACTGAGAGGTTGAAGAAACAAGTAGAAACTACTGAGACCCTCCTTCGTCAACTCCTAAGCTCGCGCCTTGGGTAAGGCCATTGTGTTTCTTAGTCTTCTACTTGTGTCGTCCCAGCTAGTTGTGCTGGTTTGTGAGTACTGAGCTTTGTTACCTTAGTGGGTTCTGTTTCAAGATCAGCTTTATTTGTGAGCAGGGAGATATCATGTGTATTGGTTTGTGACCTCCTACAGACAATCTGCTTGTGGTTGTTCTGTGTTCCTTGATAATAATGTGTCATGTGTGATCCGAAATATTTATTTGTATAAGTGGTATGGAAATATTATCTATGATGTCAATTACTAAATTGATTATCATGTAATATGAGATTGAATTATATTTAATTAAGCGCCACCTGGATTGCAGCCCAAAATAACAGGGCAAAAAATTATGTGGGCTTGCCCCCTCGGCCCATTAATTTTTTACGAAAAAAACGATCCAAAATGAACTGGGACAAATCCGAAATGACGTCAGCGATTGGTGGGCTCGGTCCAACATCATTTGGGTCTAAATCAATTTATGACGTCATCGAATATTAGACTCGATCCAACCAGTACTCGACCTAAAACAAATTAATGACAACTGCAATTATTGGACTTAGTCCAACTAAAATGGGGCCTCAAACATTCTATGATGACTGCAATTATTGGGCTCCATCCAACCAGAATAGGGCCTAAAACAATCTATGATGACAACAATATTGGGCTCCATCCAACCTTCATAAGGTTTAATACAATCTATGACGACCACATTTATTGGGCTCATTCCAACCTTGATAAGGCCTAAAACCAATTTATGACGACCAAAACTATTGGGCTCAGCATAACATTAAGTGGGCCAAATTCAATCTTTGACGACAAGGTTTTTTGGGCTTGGCCCAACAAAATATGGGCTGAATTCACTTAATGACGAAACGGTTTGTCACAAAACGTCGTGCCACATCAGATTTTGGTCCGACATGGCATGTAGCTTATGACACCTTAGTGTTACGAATTTATACGCATCATTAAACTCATGACGTCACGAAATAAGGTCTTGTCATTAATCGCGGTTTGTGACGCTCGATTAATGACGGAGCGTTTTCATAACAACCGGCGTCATTAATCGCGGTTTATGACTAGAATCGCCCTTTTTTTTGTCACTAGTTGGCACATTCCTTGTAATGATATCCATGGATTCCTCCCATTTCCTATGCTAAATACCTACATTTGAATAGACATTGACACTGGTGGAAACTATTAGTTCAAGCTCCTATTCTAGTGTGGATTTTCCTTTCATGTTCCAAATTGCAGGAGGTGACGGCCATAAAAATGGTACTTAACAACCGTCAACAAAGGGACGATCCACAGTGGATGGACTGCTCGGTGGTGTGTGTACACGAGGCCTGGTGTCGTGATGCCGAGCTTTCTGCCTGTTGGACGGCTGCCATGTCGAGGAGGTCCTGGAGGTGTTGATGAATCCTATTGTCTTCGGGGGTCACCACCTCTGGACACGTTGTAATATCCCTGATATTTTGTTAACATTAAGTACCTTCATTAGCATGACTAATCAAGATTAATTAGTCTCTAAGCATGTTTTACTTGATTGTGAACATATTTGCACAAAAGCCCTTGGTCAAAGTCAAAATACGTGGTCAAACCCCTAAAGACCCAAGGGGCTGATTCGGTTTTCTTGCGTTCTCCAAATTTCACTATAGAAGTTCAAAATCGGCCAATAAAAAAGTTTTTCCTTATTTCCGGGAACACATTTTTCATAATTGGTGGACATTCAAATTTTGAGTGGAAGTTCGCTTAAAATCGAGTTGAACGCACTGTGAACAGTGTTTCGGGGCCGAGAATTTCTGCAACTTCGTCACGATTTTCCCACAAATCTATTCATCAAAACATATGTCGCCCTTTGGGAAAGTTGTAGTGCTATAGCTCCTCTACAACTTTTATATTTGGAGATTTGTCACTTAGTTATCATTTTTGGGAGTTATGCAATTTTTAACAAGGGCTGTTGGAATAGAAGCAGGCGACGACGTCGTTGCTGCGGCGTCCAGAGGGCATGTGCGCGCCGCCGGTCTGGCCGTCCACGTGTCGCACGCGACATCCTCCGGTGTACGGACTCTCGGCACCTCTGTTGTGGACCCGCGCCCGCCCGTGGACCCTCTGCCCACCTCGGATGTGTGCGCCACGTCCATCTGCACGGGAATGCCCAGGCGACACGCGCCGACCGTCGCGACTGCCAGCCGGATGCGCGCGCGTTCTTCCATGCTGTGGTCGAGGTTAAAAGGGGAACGAACAGGGCATCGCGCGTCGTCCTCGTTCACCTGGTCCGCCTGCTCGCTCACTCCGCGCCGGGCACGCCGCGCGGTTCGCTGTGCGCGCCGCCGCTCGCCGCAAAGCAGAGCAGGTCAGAGCCGAGCTGCGCCGCGCCCACACCTCCTCCACCCTGACGACACCATGCTACTACTCCCCGGCGTCTCCTCGAAGTCCTGTCCGCCACCGCCAGTTCGCCGAGCCACGCCGTCGCCGGCCAGACCGAGCCGCGGTGGACGTTCGAGGTCAGTCCGCCGCCGGCGCCCGCCGTCCATGTCCCTCCCCCGTCGAAGCCCCAAAATGAAAACCAGGTAAGCCCCTCGTCGCTCTCCATCACTTCCCCAGTCCATCCCGGCCTTCTCCTCGCCAGATTTTGGTCCTCAACGCCGGCCATGGCGCCTGGGGACCACATTGCATCTTCCCCATTTGTTTCAGGGTGTTTTCCGTGAATTAGGGGTGTATCTGTAATTTCTGAAACTTCTTTCGATGGTCTCTCTGTAAATGAGTTTTAGGGTTCTAGCTGTAGCTTAGAAAATCCGTGAAAAATCATAGAAAAATAAGAAAAATGTAAATCCAACTTTTTTGGATTCCTTGTTAGCAGATGTACAACGTTTACAAAAGTTGTATAGGGTTTTTCTGATTAGTTTTTAAATGTAAATTCAAACTCAGTTTGAGACCTTTTCATTGTAATTCAAAATGTACTCATGCAAATGAAATGAAATTTGCATATGTTGTTGTGGACTCCATGTTCAGATCTGTGACCAAGTTTCACACATTTTTGTTGTGTAGAATTCTAGTTATGATTTTTGGAAGATTTATGTTAGTTTAAGCTTGATGCTTTTTATAGTCCCCGCAAGATATAAATTCCTTAAGCACCAATGCACCCTAGGCCTTTGTCATGTTGTTAAGCACTTCTGGAAATATAATGGTGAATTTAGGAGCCTATTTGATTAGTGTTTGATATTTATGTTTGTGAAAGATGTCAAATTCATAACTTGAAAAATATGATGAATCCACCTGAATGTGTTGGTCTGGAGCTTAGTTTTGGCATATTGGAACTGTAGGAAACATTTGAGCTCAAAAAGATTAGTAAATCTTTTTGTATGATTTAATGAAGTCTATCTAGGCTGAACCTTGTCTTTTTCATTTAAATTAATATATAAATCATGTGGAGCTGAAAATTAATATTTAAGCTTATTTTAGTCATATGCTGTTGTGGTACAATTTTCATACCAGTTGGAGTCTTATTTTAATTATTATGAATTATGAATGAATGGCTAGTTAAAATGGAATAAATAGATTTATAATTATCTTTTATTTTGAATGGAAAGTATTTAAGTTTAGTTGCTGTTTGAAATAATCTTAAGCACACCCCCATGCTGATGATGAAGTTTATTAGTTTAATTTTCTTAGATATGCACACAATCACCATCAAAGGCATGTTTAGTTCATCATCATCCACCCCTTAATTTTAATGAAGTTTAATAATTTAATTTGCTTAGATGTGCACGTAATCACCATCAAAGTAAGAGTTACTTCATCATCACTCACCCCATACCCTTAATGAAGTTCAGTAATCTAAATTATTAAATGTGCACACAATCCCCACCAAAGTAGTAGTTATTTCACCCTCACCACACCAACGATACTTTTGTGAACTTTCTTATTTGTTTAGATGAATGTGGCCAGTTGGGTTTAATTGTAAAATCTCTCACCTTCACCCTGCCACAAATGCATGTGCGTCAGAGGAGGGACGTACATGCTCACACAGGAGGAGGGATCCGCTAGTGGTGAGCTGAATCAAGTGAGTGGGCAGCAAGACCTGGACCAAAGTCCAGAAGAGCCCAAGGCTTGTGTTGAGTCAGAGAAAGGCAAGCACCGGATGCATATAACCTTTTTGGATAAAATATCACTCTACCTTTACTTTTCAGTATTTATGTTTACTTTGTTCATTTAAGTTTCAGGAGTTGCTTTGAAACCTAGATGAATGATCCTTAGGACTCCTATGCTCTTTTACTAGTATGTTAGGAACGCTAGTGCCATGCTCTAAGGGTACGGTACAAATCGAGTAATGACTCATTGCTCGCAAGATATAGGATGCTTATGTTGGAATCATAAGTTGGTTAAATTGACTCGCTCATGTGGTAAGAGCAATGATGGGTTCGGTCTCGACCGAGTAGCATAGTGCTGGTCTAAGCTATTGAACATACCAAGTGCTTGTCGGGAATGGGACCGGTAAGCCTAGTACCTAATGAACCAGTGCGGGGACTTTATCGCTACTAATCTTGAGATGCGTCTCCTGGTTTGATTCCGGTAGTGCAAGTGTGAGTCTAGACGTGCCGTGTGAGGGCGTTCCAGTAACCTTGTACTTAGGACTGTGGTGCCTGTCCCTAATCTGGGGAGTGACGGGAACCGCCTGGTCAGGGTAGACCCCGCATTTGTTTTTCTTTGGATTCTTTGGGGTCTACCTTCTTCCATGTATCTTGGGTTTACCTTGCAAGGATATAAATCGATCGATCGTCGGTCACTCGCCGTTATCTGAGTCGGCTTGACCACTGGCTACCCCATGTCTATTTATGAAACATTTTGGATTAATATTGATGACTGATTAATCTTGTTTGCACAACCATGCTTGTTTAGCTAGGTGCTTACCTAGAATGGTTAACATACTAGAACTTGAGCTAAAAATTTGAAAGTAAGGATCAACTCTTAGATGCTTTTTGCAAAACAAACCCACCAGACAAAAAGCCTTGCATGTCTAGCTGTGTCTTTTATTTTGACGGGTCAGTCTTGCTGAGTATTAGTATACTCAGCCTTGCTTAATTTGTTGTTTTCAGGTAACCTCATCTGGCCTGGTACTATTCCAGATGGATGGGAGATTGAATGGGAAAATGACGATGAAGAGTGATATGCTTGAATGGCCTCCTATGTGTATCATGCGTTTAGTTTAATTTCCGCTGTCAAAACTCTGAACCATGTTTACTTTCTTGTATGAAAAACCTGGTTTGTAATATTAAGTACTTGTGGACTTTTATGTAATGTAAACTTGTACTCTGGTCCTGCCTTCGTGTGGGCTTTGCGCATATTCTCGATCCTGTATTAGTGATTCACCGGGCATGACCCGGCAGAGGCGACAAAATAGCTCCTGGTTATCGCTTATGAGCCAAGTGGACCGGCTTAGGTGATAATCCGGATTTATTTTGGGCGGTTCTTTCACACACGTTCGGAGGAGGACAACTGTCGTAGCGAGGTTCTGCAAGGCCTACTTGGCAATAGGTGTCCTATAGATAACATCGCGGCTGTCACCCTTAAGGCGACGACGCACCTCCCGTGCGCGTTTGCGGACCAGTGGTTGGGTTGCGTCGCCCTCGAGCCCCTGCTAAAGCCTCTCCCACTCCTCCTCGAGCCCCTTCTGAGCATCGTCCAGCTCGTCTAGGCATGCATGCCGTCCATCTCTGGCATCCTCGCCCTGCGAGGCTGGACCATCAGCGCTGTTCGATGGGGTCAGGCTGCGGGAGTTGCTTCCTGTCGAGCTTTCCCCGGTGTTGGCAGAGTGGACCGCGTCGTCACGCAGACGCAGATGAAGCATTCGCGTGTTGGGTCATAGGGCTTTGCTACCTGCCTTGCAGGTGGCACTTTGTCACCCTGGTTGCTCCCGGTGAATACGTCCGTCAAAACTGGGGTGAGACTCGCCCGTGCAGCAGGGACCTGATCCCCTCCGCATGGCAGCCAGGTTTGCCCTTGAGGGTACAAGGCGTCGTAGCAGATCTTGAATTCCTCCCAGGGCAGTAGCTCGTCGTCTTGCATGCGAAAGGCAAGAACCTTAGCGGAATACATCGCTAGGCGGAAACACTCCTCGGACAGTGCGGACCCTAGGTCGATCACCATGTCGCGGCCGATCATGTCCAGGACTTGGTTGGTGACGGATTTCGCCGGCCGCGGTTCCTCGGGCTGCCCAGCCTAAGTCGCTGCAGTGGCGTCGAGCTGGGGGCTCATGAAGATGGCCTCAGCTGGCGACTCTACTGGTCCATCGTAGATGAACTCCAGCGAGCCAAAACGAAGCACGGTGCCTGGCACCAAGTCAGCGTTGTGATTGGCCATTCCGACCTTGAGGATGTCGTGACACACGAAGTGCCCCTACCTGGCGCGCCAATTGTCGGGGTTTGATACCGCTGACAAGTAAATTTGTACGAATTGCGTGTCAGATCCGAATGGTTTGGAACAAGAGACACAAGGGTTATACTGGTTCAGGTCCCCGGGGGACCCTACATCAAGTTCTGGGAGGAGTGTTCTTACGCCCAAGGGGGACTTGTAGTAGAGGGTTACAAGCTTAGGTTGAGAGAGGGACTTGATCCAAAGTCTCTACCGTGGTGTTCGTGGTTGTGGGATGCACCAGCATGTGTTCGTTTGTGAAAGACTTTATTCCGTTTTTTGCGTCAACAAGAGCACACAAGAAGAACAACACAATAGGAGAACGACTCCCGTACGCACACACCTGCATGTGATCCAAAGTCTTTCACGACAACACGTAATGGATCCCCAGGATGTAACAAGGTGTGGCAGCCGACCTGACCTGTTGATCGACACGGAAAGAGAGTAGACAGTTAAATTCGGGTTAATCGGCTAGAAAACTGATGAGAGTCTTCCACGTGGGCACAACGTAACAGCCAAATCGACCAATATGGGAGCAAGCGAAATCGACCAGCCGATGAGGCAGCCAAAGTGCAAGTATGTTCAGAGCGGCTAGGTCAGCCGATCTGGTGACGTCAGCAGCGCACAGGATGAGCAAATCAAGCCAAGCGCTACGTGGCCGCCCTCGAGACGAATCTGGATCGACTGTGCAATCGATACGCCGATGTCGTAATGAATATAGCCGATGCGATCTAGCCTCGAGCAGGATAAATTGGTGATAAAAGCTAAATAAACAAGATTTGGTACAAAACTTGCAGATCTAGCTTATATCAGTAAATTGTGAATAAATCTAGACGAAACCACATTGATGTGCCCGGAGGTTAAAGCCTAGAAATTACTCAGTAAAACGGTACTCACAAGTCTGCCGGAGATCAGTCAATGCAGCCTGACGAGCTTGAAGGACGGCGTTTGAAGAAACAAGAAAACAAGAAGAAAGAAACTTTCGGCGAAGTCGCCGACTTGAATAGTAAATTGCAGGAAAAAGTAAAGGTTTGTGTTTGTTGGTGTGTACAATTTTTTCCGACCACGCAGGGTTGCTATTTATACCCTAGAACACTAAACTCCTAGTTGATTACGACAAAGCTTACTTGACTAAAAGAAACTATAACTACTAAAAATAAATGACTCATGCAAGAGTCGGACACTCTAACTATCTTTGACCTGTTGCCAACCGATGTTGACCCGCCTTAGCCTCCTTTCCTTCCTTGTCGTATCCTTCTTTTACCGCCTCCCCTTTCCTGCAATCGACCGATCCTCCCTTTTGACTATCGGTGGGTTTTTTTTGACCCGAACAATTGGCCAGATGCTGTCTTGGCCTCCATTGGTCGATTCTTCTTTCCCTACTCCGAATCTCTTCGGGGCCCTTTCAGCTGCTTTAATATGACATGTCAAAAAATGGTGTCAACACATGCCGCCCAGTTTTGGAGTAAATATCTTTTGCTCTGAAATTCTCTCGTTTCCACAACCAACGGATAGATTTTCCAAACAAACTTGAAGACCCAAAGTTATAAAAGCAACCCTTTCGGCCGCCTCTTTGCTTCCGCCGCCCTTTGCTATAGTTCCACTTTTGCCTTCGCAATCTCCATAGCCGTCTCAAATTTGAAGCTGAATCTTGAGTCGATGGCCTCTGTGTCAAACCCCGCCGGCGGCGATCCTCAGGGAACCTCCGCAAGCACTCCACGGCGACCCTTCAATCAGTCCCCGAGGTATCTAGCTTTTCTTCTTCCGCCGATTTCGGTCTTTGCTGATTTTCCCCCTTTTTCTTAGATTCGAAATATTTACACAGGAGCTTAAGAATCATATTACCATCCCTCTGAGTGATAGTCCTGGGGCAATCTTTTTGGGGCCTATGGGCAATCCGGATCCTTCAGATTTAATTAATCTTGAGACTGGTAGAAACCCCTTTAAGTATGCATCTACGAACCTGAGTGATTGGAAGAATGATTTTAGGACTTGGACAGGAAATACCCCTGGCTGGAAGAATTGGTATCATAGGATGTCCTCCAAGTTGCAAGATCACTGGGATATGTATAAAATCGGCCGTAGTAATCTCTCTCTGTCCAACATGTCTCGGCATGAACCTATGCTCAAAGCTGCCTCATACTTCTTGTTAGATGCCATGAATGCCTTCTTATTCAGTCACGGGCCGACGACGCCTACCCTTCCTGATGTGCTTCTGCTGACAGGGTCGGATATTACTTCTAATGACATTCTCTTCTCCTGTCGGAATCAAAAACCAACTCACTGATTTGAAACCAAGAATATTGGGGGTTGGACAAGATATGTTCAAGAATACGCAAAAACAGGCACTATCTCAAACAGGGAGCATGTGATTTTTCTGAACATGTGGTTGGAAAAGTTTGTTTTTTGCGGAACAACAGTTGGGTCAACTTCAAATTACCAGATTGTCACCGAACTCTTAGCCAATGGAAATGCTATCCCTCTTGGCAAGCACCTCCTCGGGGCTGTATACAATTTGCTCCATCAAGTTTCGGTTAATCTATCGGCGAGCAAGCTTGTTGGTAGTTTGGGAGGACCCTAGTGGTTCATCAATATATGGCTGAATCTTCGGTTTCGTTCTATTTTGAAAAGAGATGTATTCTCTATGAACTTCCCTTAGAATGAGCTAGAAGATGTCCCTCCAACCACTCATCGATGCATCAACTGTGGGGAAGCAGTCTCGGCGTTCCCAGGCCAAAAACAAGATGCTAATGAGGTCTCTGAGTTCATCAGAATTTTTTATGTTGGCCTTAAGAAAGAATACATTATTTCATATGCATATGAGGATGTCAACAATATTTTTGAACACCTCTATGATTTTGATGACCTTACTGATGATGCTATCAAAGAAGCTATTGAACTGATTATCAAACCTGGGATTCTCCCATCCAATTACTTTGGAAAGACTTTACCAGCATTATATGAGTTCTATAATCCTTGTGTAGCTGCTCGTCAATTGAGATTCGAGTAGTTACCAATCGGCCTTTATTTCACCAATCTTGTCAAGCCGAGGAACCACTTTCTGAAGCCATCCATTATCGTTGTCTGAAGGACCTGGTTCCACATTCTGCTACTATTAATTTGGACTCATGGCATCCTGTTTCTTTCTCCTCTCCTCTCCTCTTTTTATAGCCTGGTGGAACGAATGGCATGGGCATCTCTTTTGTGCTTCACCCAGAGTTTATTGTGAGAGGCTTGACAGTGGGTATAATTCTCCTGATGAGGTATCCCCAACCTTCACATTTGTCTTGTACACTTTATGCAGATTAATCATTATTTTTCTTTGTCTTCAGGGTGATTTGTTGATCCTCCAAATGTCAACAGGAGTGGGAAGCCCATCAACTATCTCCCTCCCTGAGTTACTCCTTACATTGGTCATAGTGCTCCTCCAATTGCAGGCATCATTGATGATTTTGCTCGACAATCTGCTAAGAGGAAAGGCTATGGGATTAACCGTGAAGTCGGTCATGATGGTAATGACTCGACGCAAACGAGCTAAGAGAATTCCTTCAGTTAGTGTAGCAACAGCTACTGCTTATCTCAATGTTGCAAAGGTATGTTGCATCTTGGCTTGTCTTTTTCCTTGGCTATTTTGTGTCTTTCTGCAGCCTTCTGACTCATTGAAGAAAACTGGAGGAAAAATTGGAGAACCTTCATGACCACTCAATAGAAGATCCTTTATCAGAGCCAAATGCAGATAGTCTTTCTGAGGAGAATTTAGCTGATCGACCAAATGCAGGACATCAAGCAGTGTGGCCAAACATGTCAGATGATCGGCCTCAAGATAATTCTTCTACACAGTCAATTCTTGAATCTGTTGGGCCACAAATTACTGAGGTATAAAACTTCACTTCTTTTTAATCTCCTTTGCCTCTTATTAACACTTCTTGCTTTTAGACCATTATGGAGCAGTCAACATCAACACCAGAATTCCAAAGGGATCCTCCTGAATTTATACAAATTGATGATGAAGAGGGGCCGATTGCTGATATTTCAGTTTCACCAAACTTGACTGTAAGTATCCCTCTTTTTTACTGAGATACCATCTTTATTCTTTAACTCTGTTTGTTTAGGATGATTTTCTGATATGCAACTCTTCTCGAGTGTTATCATTGGGTCCACTTTCTGATGACATTCGTGCCAGACTCCAAGATATGCTGCCCTTGCTCAACCAGGACATCAGCCAACTTGTTCAAGAGGCTGAGCCGATCAGAGATATCTTTAAAGCCACCAGAGGTCACTTACCAGCCGATGTCAAAGAAAAGTTACATGAAGTTGCCTTCATAGAGAGCGAACAACTTTGATTTGAATGTGCTCAAAATTGTCTCGAAGGAAGAGCCTGTCAGTGAAAGCTTGCAGAAAATAGAGAAAGCCTTTACTCTCAGTTGGCCGATATGGAAGACAAGATTCAAGCTCTTTCTGGCTCCCGTTCCAATATCGTCCGTACAATTGATCAGCTGGAGAGAAGATGAACAACACTCCTTGAGGAATTGCATCAAGTTGAGAATGATCCATCACAAGAAAGGAAGAATCCAGCTGATCTCCAAGAGGCCATTGCAAATATGGAGCACAAGAAGTTCATCATTACCAAGAAACCTCAGATTATTCATAGTGGGGAACGGCCGATTCCTGGTTCGGCCGATGCCGATCGCAGAGAGATGGAGGAGGTCGATCAAATCCGTGTTAGCACCATAAATGGCATCCATTCCATAGGGATAGTGTAATCTCATAATTTGTGGCTAGACTTGCATCTCGCACATGAGGATTGTAAAACTTCTTACCGCCCCTCTTCCTGCTTTGAATGCGTTGGATCCGTCTATTGACATTTGATTTGATTTTGCTATGCAGCATGTGATCCTGTCTTGTCTTTTCTCTATAAAACTCACTCTTTTGCCCAAAGATTTCTTTATGAGTGTCCTTAGAACCACAATCATTTATCTGATAGACACATTGGCTTTTTTAGGGATGAGAGGCATCTTTTCTTTCGAGAACTTCCAGGAAGCAACCCTCGCCACTATTCCTTGATAAACTTCCATTAAAAATAGTCTTGTAGATGAATGGTTCTACGAAGATTCTAGTTGTTGTCAGTGTTGTTGAGAGAAAAACCAACATGATGCATGCTCTATAGTTTGTCGACGCATGAGGTTGTCCAAACATCTTCATTATAGCAGTACTTGGTTTGATTCTCTTTGAATATACCAACTCTCTATGAATTGTCGCCCTTTGAACGCTGGGTTATTCTAGGGACATCTGTTTCGCTTTTGTCCAAATCTGACGTTACTGTTTTCATCCTTATCTTTTCGCAATATTTGGGCTATAAATAGGCCCAACATCCGTCAATGAAGAACTCATCCTTCCAGCCATGACTCCAAATATAGATCTGATGGATCACATGCTCTTCTTTTTCCCTCGTGATTTCTTGATGGCCAGAAGAATTCTTGTGATGTAGCATATGGTATGATGCTCCCCTTGGCATCAGGAAGAAGAACAAGCCTATGTCTTGTTTACCTGCAAGTTGTGGAGAATCCAACTCATACTTCATCGAGCTTGTGCTTCCTTTTGCCTTTTAGTATTTGCTTTCTTCATATATTCCTCCTTTTGGCAACCATAGATTGCCTAGTGATGATGAACATAATCGGTTGTTTTTCCGATTTGTTTTCCTTATCAGACTCTGTAACATCACCATGTATCTTGGAGAAGGAATGAATATGTATGTATGTATGTATGTATGTATGTATGTATGTATGTATGTATGTATGTATGTATGTATGTATGTATGTATGTATGTATGTATGTATGTATGTATGTATGTATGTATGTATGTATGTATGTATGTATGTATGTATGTATGTATGTATGTATGTATGTATGTATGTATGTATGTATATGTTTACTTTTTTTGTTCTGAGGGTGATTGTCACGTCGGCCATTATCCGAATCAATGATCGGCTATATGTGTTCAAACACTTCTGCTTTTACAATTTTTTCTCCTTAAGGCGATAACTCAGTATCGACTATTTTACACTGAGGCGATAAATATGTATCAGCTAAAAAGCCAGAAGTAGTAATCGGCTATGTACTTAATCTAATGTTTCCAACTTTGCCTTGGCTTTTATGAGTATCATCCTTGTCTTGTCACAGTCCAATCCTTCCGATCAGCCAATGTAGATCTACGCTTCATCTCTTCATATTTTGTAATCGATCGCTTGGATCGGCTGAAGCTCAAAATCAGACATCTTGAGGAAATCTGTTTCCCAAACCTTTCTTGATATGCAGATGACTTTCTCAAAGTTCCACTATGTATAGGCCGCTGTAATGTGCAAAGAGGAATCGACATTGACTATTTCCACTGAATCTCCAATCCATTGAATCACACATTGATGCATGGTAGATGGGATACAACAGTTGGCTTGAATCCAATCTCACCCTAGTAATAGATTGTAAGATCCTTTCCCCTTGATGATGAAAAAGGTTGTTGGAAGGGTCTTACTGCCGATTGTTAGGTCCACGCAAATAGCACCCATCGCAGAAGATACGTTTCCTTCAAAATCAATCAGCCTGATATTGGTCTTGGTTAAATCTTCCTCCCTTTTTTCCAAATCTCCGGAGCATTGTATAGGTCATGAGATTGATCGACGCACCGCCATCTACCAAAAGCCTTGTAACTGGCTTCCCATTAACCTGTCCTTTGAGAAACAGAGCTTTCAGATGCTGATGCTTTTCTTCTTCTGGTTTCTCAAAATTGGCCATCATTGGATCTAATGGTAACTGAGCCGATCCTAGTTCTTCATCTGAAATTTCTTCATCTGAATCGGACTCAGGAGTCATGAATTCCTTGGGTAGCATGAAGACCATATTGACGCTTGCCATTGGTTGATCGTCTTTCTTACATCAGCTTTTGGTTTGGGTCGCCAAACATGGGATCATACCTTCTTTTTATCAAGTGCTTGCTTCTCAGTTTCTTCCTGTTGTTCCAATTGCCGCAAGCGTTGGATCCTTCTCTTCTAATATTTGATCAACCCATCCAGGCACCACTTAGGTTGGTGAGGTCCATGTTGACTCCTGTCCTCATGTGTAGTGTGACGCCTTTCTGGATCTCGAGCCAACACATCTTCGTTGGGAACTCTGCTATCGGCCATATCTTCTAGCCGATTGGGCCGACTATCTCGACGCTTGCCCCCCAGCCGATCATTCACGCTTGGCTTGCCCCCCAGCCGATCATATATTGAGATGCGTTGGTTGTGGTACTCTTGCCGATCGTGATTTATGGGCTTCTGGTCCCTGTTATCAGAACAAAACCTCTTGGAAGACTGTCCTTCCAAATAAAGGCCTTCACATTCTGGACAGTTGTCAGATGTCGGAAGTTTGATCCCTTCTTCCCAGCAGTATCTGAAAAACAGACATCTCCAGTGACCTACATTGCGTCTCTTCCATTCTTCCTTTTCTCTGATCTTCCTCCGTTGGTGTTGGAACCTGCTCAGAAGTACGTGCGATGTAATATGCTGCTTTGAACCCTTTGAGTTAATTCCTTCTTCGATCAATCCCTTCCCTTTGGCTTCTTCTGCTGTCATCTGAATTTTGGGATCACTGGTTCCTTTATTTTTAGCCGATTCAGACGTCAACACCTTTGCTTTGGTTATCTCAACCGTGTGGGTAGGAAAAGGGTGTTGATCAATCTTCATTGGCTTTCCCGATTTGGAAGGTGTTTCAAACTTAAGCTTTCCTTGATCTATTGCATTTTAGATCTGTTGACGAAACACCTTGCACCCATCAATGTTATGAGATGTGGCATTGTGCCACTTGCAGTACTTGATCTTCTTCAACTCCTCTGCACTTGGTATGGTATGGTTTTGTGAAAGCTTAATCTGCCCTTGCTGGAGGAGAAGATCAAATATCTTATCAGCTTCGGTTGTGTCAAAACTGAATCTCTCAGGTTCCTTTTTGTCAAAGGGACATGCAATCAGCTTCTTGTTTGGTACCCACTTAGCTAAGTCAGCTTCAGCTTCCCCCTCTGAATCAGAGCACTCTACATAAGACTCTCATTTTTGAAAGTTCCTCTTGGGTTCATATGACCGAGTGCTCTCATGACTTAGCCAATGAAGAAGCTGACTGATGTTCTCGGACTCTTGTGATGCATATTTTTCCTTGATGGATGGCAAGAGTCCCTGAAAGGCCAATTCTGCAAGCTGTTTATCAGTCAGAGCCAAGCTGTAGCATTTGTTCCTCATCTCCCTGAACCTCTAAACGAAGTTGAGTACTGACTCATCGTTCCTTTGCCTCAAGCTGGTGAGATCAGTAATCTTCATCTCATGAATCCTCGAAAAGAAGTACCCATGAAACTGTCTCTCCAAATGTTCCCAACTTTGAATTGAATTGGCTGGGAGTGATGTAAACCAAGCAAAAGCTGGCCCTGACAGTGAGGATAAGAATAATCATAATGTTAATGACTCATTTGTCCCTGCTTCTCCACACTGAATGATGAAATGAGTAACATGCTCAATAGTGGAGGTATCATCTTGGCCAGTGAACTTGGTGAAGTCAGGCACCTTGAACCTCTGAGGAAACGGGATTTGATCAAAGGATGCCGGGTAGGGTGTTTGTTACAATTGCATTTGTTGCTTTGGCTTTAACCAAAATTGATTCTACAGCATATTTGTAACTTCAGCAATCAGGCTTTTCTGATCAATCGGCTGAAAACCTGCCGAAGGATATTGCTATCCTGAAGTTGCTCCAACTATTCTCGGTTGTTCCTGAACAATCGGCTGGATAACCGAAGGACTAGGAGGAGCCCGGTACTGACTTGGAATCTCAACAGTATATGACGTTCCTTGAACTGGTTGTCCGGTTGAGGAACCTTGGTTCGACTGGTTTGGTTGTGGTGCAATCGGCTGCTGTACCTACTGAGCATTTGAGAAACCTTGGATAGGTTGCTCTTGACATTGCAGCGCCGAGAACATAGGAGGATCTGTCATTGCTTCCAAGAGTGAGCTTGACTCATGGCTTCGTTGTATTCTTCTTGGAGTTTAGCAGCATAACTCCTCACTGCAGATGCTTTCATGGCCGGACTCATCTGCTCATGTGCCAGGTGGTGACTTACGATCGGCTGATTAGCTAAAAATCCACCTGATGCATTTGGCTGGGGTGTCATCCCTTGAGTTCTATGAACTCTCTGAGGAGCAGGTAGTGGTTTGACCATATGAGCATGTAGGGGTGATATTTCATAACTTTGTTGACTCTGGGTTTTGGGATCGTAGAATGTGAACGTAATCCCATTGTCATGCTGAAAAGCAGAGCCAACTAGGTTATTGAGCTTCACTGCATAAGGGCCAGTAGGTTTGGACACTCTTGTATTCTCTTGTCTCTGGCTTGACTCGGGTGCAGAACTCGCAGGCATACTGAATCCTATTAGCTTTCCATCTGCATTTCTCTCTGGTGGAAATTTGGTGCTGCAGGAGTAACAGATATGAAGCCTTGAGATCCTAGCTGACTAAACTCCCCCATGGTTGTTGATGGTGGCAAGGTAGAAGGAGGAGTTGTCATGACAATGCTGGGAGTAGTAGATGGAGCCAGCTGAGAAACCGGCAACACTTCACTGAACCTCTTGTTGGAAGCAAACAAAAAAGTCATGCCAGGTTGATAATACATTGGTCCCTTGTATGAGCTCATGATCTCTTCCCTCAGAACCTCCTACACGCAGCTCTGCACTGAATTATTGAAGACGGAAGACTGATTGATCAAAGTGTGATGCATAGCTTCTGTCATCATGTCTTGTCATTTTCCAGGTTTGGCCTGCACTATGGCCTGTGTGGGTTTTCAAAAGAGGAACCTTCCTTACTGGTCCTTCTCTGGTGAGGCTGAAGCTGCCCATCAAAAGCCGACCATATTCTACCATGCGGTTATCATATTCAGCTTTGTCAGCTTCTTTGAGTTGATCCACAGTAATTGGTTGTATGTTGTCACCATGGACCTCGTCGGGCTTCGTGAGCTCCCTAATCATTGTTTGTGATTCTTCAGGTCCCACTGGGTGGGCCTTGATGTGTCCACACAAAAAACAAAGAACAAAATAAAGTCCTTCATGACAACACTTAATGGATCCCCGAGATGTAACAAGGCGTGCCAGCCGACTTGACCTGTTGATCGACACGGAAAGAGAGTAGACAGTTAAATTCGGGTTAATCGGCTAGAGAACTGATAAGAGTCTTCCACGTGGGAATAGCGTAACAACTGGATTAGCAAGTATGGGAGCAGGCGAAATCGGCCAACCGATGAGGCAGCCGAAGTGGAAGTATGTTCAGAGCGACTAGGTCAGCCGATCTGGTGTCGTCGGCAGCATTCAGGATGAGCAAAGCAAGCCAAGCGCTACGAGGTAGCCCTCGAGACGAATTTGGATCGGCTGTGCAATCAATACGCTGATGTCGTAACGAATATAGCCGATGCGATCTAGCCTCGAGCAGGATAAATTGGTGATGAAAGCTAAATCAACAAGAATTGGTACAAAACTTGTAGATCTTGCTGATATCAGTAAATTGTGAATAAATCTAGACAAAACAACAATGATGCGCTCAGAGGTTAAAGCCTAGACATTACTCGGTAAAATGGTACTCACAAGCCTGCCGGAGATCAGTCGATGCAGCCCAACGAGCTTGAAGGACAGCGTTTGAAGAAACAATAAAACAAGAAGAAAGAAACTTTTGGCGAAGTCGCTGACTTGAATAGTAAATTGCATGAAAAGTAAAGGTTTGTGTTTGTTCGTGTGTACTACTTTTTCCTGACCACGTAGGGTCGCTATTTATACCCTAGAACACTAAACTCCTAGTCGATTACGACAGATCTTACTTGACTAAAAGAAACTACAACTACTAAAAATAAATGACTCATGCAAGAGTCGGACTCTCTAACTATCTTTGACCCGTTGCTAACCGAGGTTGACCCACCTTAGCCTCCTTTCCTTCCTTGGTGTATCCTCCTTTTACGACCTCCCTTTTCCTTTAATCAGGCGATCCCCGCTTTTGTCTATCGGCGGGTTTTTTTGTTTGACCAGAACAATCGGCTAGTTGTCTTGGCCTCCATTGGCCGATTCTTCTTTCCTTACTTCGAATCTCTCAGGGCCCATTCCGCTTCTTTGATCTGACGTGTCAAAACATGGTGTCAACAACTCTGTTCCTCCTTTTATAGCCCAAGGAGGAAAGGTTACAATGGGTAAAAGGGGAAGGAAATGTTTTGTTACACTGCCGTAACAGTGCTGGAATAGTGTTGCGGCGCACGCCTCATCCCTAAATTGGTGTCGTACATGGTAGGCTGCGGTAGCTCACCGTTAGAGTGGCGTAGGCAACATGCGGTTGCCTCAGGGTAGCTGGCTTTTTGTGATTCCTCTGGTTCTTCTGCTAGGTTGAGCTCCCTGCGTAGAGTACTCGACCCAACTGCTGGCGGTGCTATGTTGGGTTGCGTCAGTCGACGGAGTATCCGGGAAGGATTCGGGCCGTCCTCGTTTACTGTTGAGCCTTCATGTGAAGGGACGTTCCCGCGTCACCCCCACGCAGAGGGTAGCAAACCCCATCATTACTTGATGACGGTGCTACGCAGACAAGTGACCCTTACTGCGGTTGCAGGTGGCTAAGGGACCATTGTCCCCACGTCACAGTGTCCTCGGTGGGCCCCACGGGTGCTTTCCTCGGGAGATGAAGCCTCAGGTCATGTGAGGCGGAGTCCCAGGCCGAGGGCGGTTGTTAGGTCGCGATGACTACTTAGGTCATGCGAGGTGGAGTTCTTGGTCGGAGACAGAACTCTAGGTCGTGTGAATCGCCAACATGGCACTGCTGGCTCCCAGGCGTCCAGCTTGAGCTGGGTACTTGGGCCGGCCTTCTTCGTCTTGATGGTGGGCCTTGATTGTCGTGGGTCTTCCTTGTATTGTTAATGGTGGGATTAAGGGTTGACTTGGTCAACTATGGTTCTAATCCCTCATCGCCACGTGGCACGGCAGGATCTGCCGGACCGCCCTTGTGGCGTGCGATCCTGGCCTTCCACATGTTGGTTCATGATTGGTCCCTTGCTGCATCCCGGGGTGTTCTGGAGACATTTGGTGCCCGAAGCCTCGAGCTCCTTGTCCTATAAATAGAAGGAGAGGGGCTCCATTTCTCACCACCCACACTTGACTCACCTCTCTCACTTTTAGTTTCCAAGGCTAGGGGGTAGGCTAGAGTAGCTCTTGTTCAGGTTCCAAGTCTACTTTGGGATCTAGGAATGAGTTCTCTTGTATCTTTATTTTCTTTGAATGACTTTGATCTACTTTAATTATTTATCAATTTCATATAAAGTTAAGGTAGTTCATATGATCGATATGTTCTTGAGTTTTTCGTTCGTTCATCATTTAGAGGCCTGTGTTCGTCATGAACACGAACCTTCGATCCAGTTGAAGCATGATTTACTCATGTCTTTCGTGTTTGTTCATAAGTTAGAGGCTCGTGTTCTTCATGAACACGACCCTTTGATCTTGTTGATTAGACATAAGAAAGTCCGTATTCGTTTGTATGACTAGCTCTTGCTTGATCTAGTTAGATTACACCGTTGTATTGCATGAGGTTTGTGTTTATGCTACGGTACTCGGTCTAAGCCGACCAATTATCTGGTGGCTTCGCTCTGGGTCACAATAGCCCAGGCCGGGCAGAGTCTAGTAGCAACACAGGCATGGTGCCTTGGTTGTGTAGCTATGTTAGTTATGATCTTGCCCCCTGTATAGATAGAGGTAGGCCGCGGTAGTGACAGCATTTGGACCCTTTGTACTCCTCAACGCTGGGTTATTACTTTAGGAGTCTAAAATGTGTAGTTCCGCTTGTATGCTGAGCATCACGGAGCACTCTCCCCGTTTGTACCTTGGTGCTAGACCTAAGTGTGACAGAACCGCCCAAATTAATTCCATACTATTGCCTAAACCATTACATTTGGTCATTAAGCAATAATACCGAAGTAACTTGTCGTCTCTGCCAGGTCAAGCTCGGTAAATAACTTAACAAGGATCGAACACTTGTACATCAAAACTCACTCTAAGGCGAGTCTAGAGATAGACATTTCACAAATTATTGCATCAAATTCCACAAGGTTCATTATTGCAACCCAAGTCTTTTGCATAAGGGTAAATAGTTCCGAGTTCGAACACAGCGGAAATACAATACTAAACGTCATAAGGGACATCACATGAGGCCATCCATGATGTCACTAAGCACTATCATACTCCCACTCAACTTCCCAACTAGGTGGGAGAGAACCAGGCCATGTAAACCCATCATCATTCACAACATTACCTGAAAACAACAACAAAAGCAAGGCTGAGTATACTAATACTCAGCAAGCCTTAACCGTCGGGAGATGAAAAATCACCAACTCTCTAGACATGCAAGGCTTTTTGGCTAGTGGGTTGTTTTGCTGAAAAGCCACAAAGATTAGGTCCTTACATTGAAGTTTTAGCTCAAAATTCTAGTTGATTAACCATTACTAAGTAAGCAACTATTGCAAGAATAAGTTGTGCAAACAATTAGACATACATCCATATTACTTCTCACTTACATCATTAAAGGGACATAGAGTGTATGGTTAAGCAATCTCATATAACGGTGAGAGACCAACGATCGATCGATTAATAACCTTGCAAGGTGGACCTAAACAAACAGGAGAATGCACACCCCAAAAACAGACAACTAGAAATCAAAAGGGGTGGGGTATGCACCAACCAGGCGGTTCCCGTCAATCCTCGGTTCGGGATCAGGGGCTACCGTCCTCGGTCCAAGGCTTACTGGCCACGAACCTCGTTCGACCAGGTTCACACATGCACCACAATTAAGCTGCAGTAGGGGCTGAACCCAAGAGTTGTAGCACTAAAGTTCCCTTGCCGTGCCAACCGGGTACTAGGCTTATCGGTCCCATTCCCGGCAAATACTCAGTACGTTCAAAAGCTTGACCAAATTTCACACATGTTATGTAGAACTCTAGTTATAATTTTTGGAAAATTTATGCTAGTTTAAGCTTGATGCTTTTTATAGTTCCCTCAAAATATAAATTCCTTAAGCACCAATGCACCCTAGGCTTTTGTCATGATGTTAAGCACCCCTGGAAAAATAATGGTGATTTTAGGAGCTTGTTTGAATATGGTTTGGTATTTATGTTTGTGAAAGATATCAAATTCATAACTTGAAAAATATGATGAATCCACTTGAATATGTTGGGTTAGAACTTAGTTTTGGCATATTGGAGCTGTTGAAAAAATTTGGGGTCAATTTGATTAGTGAATCTTTTTGTAATCAAGTTTATCTAGGCTGAGTCTTGTCTTTTTCATTTAAATTAATGTATAAATGATCTTGAGCTGAAAATTTATATTTAAGTTTATTTTGGTCATATTCTTCTGGGTAAAATTTTCATGACAGTTGGAGTCATATTTTAATTATTATGATTTATGGATGAATGGCTACTTATAATGGGTTAAATAAATTTATTCCATCTTTTAATTTGATTTAGAGGAGTTTAAGTTCAGTTGCTGTTTAAAATGAATTTAAGCACAACCCCCATGCTGATAGTGAAGTTTATGAGTTTAACTTTCTTAGATATGCACACAATCACCATCAAAGGCATAGGTAGTCCATCATCATCCACCCCTTTAATTTTAATGAAGTTTAACAATTTAATTTGCTTAGATGTGCACGCAATCACCATCAAAATAGATGTTAGTTCACTCTCACCCCACACCATACTTTTGTGAGTTTTATTGTTGTTTTGATGAATATGGCCCACAAGAGTTGGGTTAATGATAAAATCTCTCACTTCACCCTGTAACTAATGCATGTGCATAAACGTGTAGACTTACCCGACGGGACGTACACGCTCACCGAGGAGGAGGGGGGATCCGCTAGTGGGGAGTTGAATCAAGTTAGTGGGCAGCAAGACCTGGACCAAAGTCCAGAATAGCCCAAGGCTTGTGTTCAGTAAGAGGAAGGCAAGCACCGGATGCATATAACCTTTTTGAACAAAACCTCACTCTACCTTTACTTTTCAGTATTTATTGTTTACTTGTGCATTTAAGTTTCAAGAGTTGCTTTGAAACCTAGATGCATGATCCTTAGGACTCCTATGCTCTTTTACTAGTATGTTAGGAATGCTAGTGCCATGCTCTAAGGATACGGTACAAGTCAAGTAATGACTCATAGCTTGCGAGATATAGGATGCTTATGTTGGAATCATAAGTTGGTTAAATTGACTCACTCATGTGGTAAGAGCAATGGGTTCGGTCTTGACCGAGTAGCATGGTGCTGGTTTAAGCTATTGAACGTACCAAGTGCTTATCGGGAATGGGACCGGTAAGCCTAGTACCTAATGAACCAGTGCGGGGACTTTATCGCTACTAATCTTGAGATGCGTCTCCCGGTTTGATTCTGGTAGTGCAAGTGTGAGTCTGGGCGTGCCGTGTGAGGGCGTCCCAGTAACCTTGTACTTAGGACTGTGGCATCTGTCCCTAATCTGGGGAGTGACGGGAACCGCCTGGTCGGGGTAGACCCCGCATTTGTTTTTCTTTGGATTCTTTGGGGTCTACCTTCTACCGTGTATCTTGGGTTTACCTTGCAAGGATATAAATTGATCGATCGTCGGTCACTCACCGTTATCTTAGTCGGCTTGACCACTGGCTACCCCATGTTTATTTAAGGAACATTTTGGATTAATATTGTTGATTGATTAATCTTGTTTGCACAACCATGCTTGTTTAGCTAGGTGCTTACCTAGAATGGTTAACATACTAGAACTTGAGCTAAAACTTGAAAGTAAGGATCAACTCTTAGTTGCTTTTGGCAAAACAAACCCACTAGCCAAAAAGCCTTACATGTCTAGTCATGTCTTTTATTTTTGACGGGCCAGTCTTGCTGAGTATTAGTATACTCAGCCTTGCTTAATTTGTTGTTTTCAGGTAATCCTATCTGGCCTGGTGTTATTCCAGAGGGATGGGAGATTGAATGGGAGAACGATGATGATGAGTGATATACTTGGATGGCCTCCCTTGTGTATCCCGCGTTTAGTTTAATTTCCGTTGTTTATCTCTGAACCATGTTTACTTTTATGTACCGAAAAACCTAGTTTGTAATATTAAGTATTTGTGGACTTTTATGTAATGTGATGGTGTACTCTGTTACCGCCTTCGTGTGGGCTTAGTGCATATCTCAATCCTGTGTAAGTGATTTACCGGGCATGACCCGACTGAGGCGACAAAATAGCTCTTGGTTATCGCTTATGAGCCAAGTGGACCGGCTTAAGTGCTAATCCGGATTTATTTTGGGCGGTTCTGTCACAGCGTGGAGGACTAATAGCGGACAGATCCGTCTCGAGAGCTAAGCCTCTTAAGGAAGTGCTTCTCATATCCCTACCTATCCCAGCGGAAGTGAGTCTACTGTATCTCGTTTGTTTGCATCCATAGCTTCCTTTCTGCTCCGTAGCTCGATCAATAGTATGATTTGATTCTGTTCTCTCTCTAGTTCGTGGTTCCGTATTTATACGGGTTGCTATAGTGTTGTTAGCGGGTCGACAGACATAACCGCACTATAGTAGTTATCTGGGGCATAGACGTGGTGTCTAGGCTCTAGTTATCTTGCGAAGACCACGTGTGTTCGTGTAACGATAGAGGTAGGCCATAGTGGTGACAGCCTGTTGGACCCTTTGCAAGCCTCCGCGCCTGCGTACCGAGTTGGGCCCCGTTGCCAGTACATTGGCCTCTCCATGAAAAGTTAGGATGGGCTGGCGCCCCACGCGGAGGACTAATAGCAGACAGATCCATCTCGAGAGCTAAGCCTCTTAAGGAAGTGCTTCTCATATCCCTACCTATCCCAGCGGAAGCTGGTGTCCTTGGATAGACCCTCTCTGGTTACTCTCCGTCCTAGGAACGAAACCCGATAGGAATACTCATTCTCCTAGGGAGAAGTGCTACAACGGTGTATCTGTGCACTTGCGGATTCGTTCGCACTCGTCAGTGTACCCGGGAGTTTCTTACACGCTCACGCTACCACGGCGCCTAGTGTTGAGGTTAAGAAATGCCAACAAGCATTTCTAGCACCGTTGCCGGGGACGGCTGTTGTTAACCTTCGAGCCCGTCTATCCTCATATTTATCTTTTTCCTTTTTTCTTCTACCTTCACCCCAGTTATCCTTTTTTGAGATATCCCTTTTGTTTTCTTTACTTCTACCTCTACCCCCGCTACCCATGGAAGGTTATCCTTGTAAACACCTTCCGCCTTCGAGAAGTGAGCCCTCAGAGCCATCTTCGTCAAGACCCATTCTTAGATCTGGCTGTTTGCTTCACCCCTCTCTCATGAATCTAATTCAGGACCTATCCTTCTCGGGGTTAAGTCATGAGAACCCCTTTGATCATGTAAGAGACTACGAGCGTCTGATTGAAACTCAGGGTAAAACCGGAGAATCACTGGATGCTCGGAAAAGAGAGTTTTTCCCGCTATCCCTCTCCGATAAAGCACGGGACTGGCACCATTGTTTTGCTAGGGACTACCTTACTTGGGAAAGGTTGAGAGCGGCTTTGTGCTCCCAATTCTTCCCGATACGACGTGTCATCTCGCTAAGGACCGAGATTCTCTATTTCGAGCAATGTGAGGAGGAATCACTAGGGATGGCATGGAATCGTTTCGCCTCTGCGGTGGAAGATTGCCAGTCCTCTACATTCCCGATTGGATGTTGCTCCAGCACTTCTAGTTTGGATTGCGGAAGGATGATGCCATGAGGCTTAATGCTCTCTCCGGAGGATCCTTTGTGCACCTAGATGCTGTCAAGGGAAAAGAGATCGTGGAGAATCTCCGGGATTTCAGCTCCCCTTGCACCCCGGTCAATGAGGCACCCACCAGAGGAAATATTGAGCCACCTAGATCCATCAACAGCCAAGTCCGAGACTTCATATCCACTCTTTCTGAGCTCTGGCTGAAGATGTCATTCCTGAATAGCAGGAGTCTAAGGGAAAGATTTCGTGGTGCGAGATCTACCCTTGGGTTCCCCTCTCGTGCATCTTCTTAGACCATCTCTCTGAGACTTTGTCTCGTGTGAGGACGGAGAGAGTAGTTCAGAAAGAACGATCATTCCTGGGCAGGATGAATTGCTCGATCCTAACTACTATCTCCTAAGGAGGGTACGAGAGGTTTATCGTGTTCCTACGTTGAGGTTTGAGCTGAAGTGCCTTGCACTGAAGTTTCGTATAAACCAAAACATCAATCTCTGCTTTATAATCCATCGGTTTCATTCATCAGACCAAAGGAGCACGATCATTTACCGATCGACTGGAGTACATTCACTTCTTATCTTAAGCCCATCGATCGATGCCAATCAGTCAGGAGAAGCTTAAACTTCATATCTTATGCCTGACTCGATCGATGTCCAATGGGAGTTGCACTTTCCAGCTTATCCATAACCTCCCATTGGAAGCTTAGCCAGACCTCGGATGTTTCCATCGTTCCGATGAGAACACCGAACCCTCCGCCTAAAGTAAGAGCGAGTTAAATCTCATTCTTCATCCAAACTCTGGTTCCTGATCGTACACCGGCCTTTGGAAGTCCATGCTCTATCCTCTTTGAAGGTCGAGTGTCTTTCTGAGCTTGAGTTCACTCGGAGATCGGTACCTGTTGATGAAGCACTAGCCTCAGTGCTCGATCTTTTCATCTCCGAGTTCTGAGACCCTGGTGCTATAGTTCTCGAGTACCGTGACCACCTCAGGGATGCCTTAGCATCTCTGGGATGATCATGTTTGCTTTCGGCTTCAATATATCTTTTGGGCTCGAGTTCGTATATGCGCTAACCTTGCAGATCAGAGCTTATCATCACATGTCACCGTAGCTGCAAGGGAGATGGTCATGAGTGAGACAGGAGATCGCAAGACACCTACACCCTGAGTACTCTTGGGACTCATCTCGTTTCCCCAGGAAGAATTATCCTTCGGGTATCTTGTGGACATTGATTATGCAGGAGAAAGAATTTGCCAAGATAAAAAGGAGTAAGCAAAGGACCACAGGAAGGCAACACCATCGTGGCGACATGGTGAACGCTTCATGATCCCCATCAGAAAGCTCCTACACTTTTGATGGACCAGGTATGTGGCCAAGGTGAGCTCCCCCAGATTTTCTATGGTTATATTATGGCTTGGCCAAAGTTATTATATAGTAGAGGTTGATTATTCAACCTCAACCTTATTCTAGCCTTAAGCCTAAGCCAACCTTTCCATCTCGGAGAATCCACCTGGGCCTTTGGTCCTGAGGCCTGCTTGAGCCCACACGAGAAGGGGGAAGGCCAGAGGGGCCCACCTAGGGTCGGCCGAACCTAGGTTCGGCCGAAACCCTGGTGTCAAGGGGTGAGACCTGGACAGATCCGCTAGGGGGTTGCCCTAGAGTTTAGCTGGTTAATGGAAGATCAGGACCTAAGTGCGTAGGTTGTTATGCACGGGATGCACACAGAACTAGGCGAGTATGGCGGTGAGGAACAAGGGGACAAAGGTTTATACTGGTTTGGGCCTCCGGAGAGTAATACCCTACGTCCAGTTGTGGTGGATTATGCGGGAGGTTGAAGACGAGTTCTCCCTATGCATGGAGCCCTAGGCCGCCTTATATGGGGGGACGGGCTAGGGTTTGCATGCGCAGGTCGGTTGACCCGTGTCGGGGTCGGTTACAACTGCGGGAAGCATATCTCCCGGATTACAAGGAGTATCCTGTGATACTCAGAGCTACAGGCGGCGGCGCGCCAGGTCACCGTGTCTTAACTTGCACGCCAAGGCTTTGCGGGTCTTCCGGGATCCTGATCAGGTCGCCCGCGGTCATCGGAGGTACGGATAAGGTCGCTAAGCCCACTGGACAGGTCGGTGGGTCTCCTGGAAGGTCGGGTCCACTTGTCAGGGGCCCCTGGGACCCTGGCCGGTGGGGACCCATGGGTACCCATGTCTCTCAAGCCCCCGATCGACGTGTAGGCGTAGCGGCCGAGGCGAGGTTGTGCCGAAGAGTAGCAAGGCGCGGCACCGTCGAGGTCGTGAAGGGTGCACGGGGATCAAAAAAGAAAAGAAAACCCCTCCAATGCGCACGCGAAGTTGAATATCGAGCTCCTGGGTCGAGGGACCATGAGGTCGAAGTGAAGACGAGGCGTAGACCTTGCAGAACCGCCGTCCTGACCTGAGTCAGGCATGTTGTAGTAGCAGCCACAACCTTCAGAAAGGCCAACAAGCCTACCAAGGGTAGGTCGAGCAGAGATGTGATGGAAGCAGGCTTCCATTAGGTCGAGGCGACCTGAAGAAAATAGGGCGTCGAAGACGCACTAGTGTAGTAGCCCCCGAGCAGTAAAGTGACCAGGATGGCCGGGTTGATGCTCCAAAGAAGAAGAAGAAGAGAAAAATAATCCGAACCTACGACCTTCCACTGAAGAAACAGATGCTCTTGTAATGTCGACGCTATAGGACAAAAGCTCCAGAATCTTGCAGAGGTCAGCAGGCAGCAGGTCTGACGCAACCAGAGTCACGAGTACACTGTACGGTCACGGGCCAGCATACACATGAAGCACAAGTCTAACCTGCAGAAGACAAAGGTGCTCCAGGACGTAGTCAGGTAGGGGGACAGGCGTGCCAATGCTTCCCACGAGCGAACAGTAACCTCGTGTTCCACGAGTATACAGTGACCATGTGGATAGAGACGACGTGCAAGCTGACTTGCGGATAAGACCGAATGGCAGGTGCTTTGTAGTATAAATAGGCACCCAAACCGTGAAGCAAGCCGCACGGATCTTCAAAGGTGAAGCAAAATGATCCAGTGTAGTAATTTTGCCATGCCAAGGGCTTGTGTCCGCCCGCCAGAGTGTAGGGTTGATGTAGTTCATTCTTGGAGCTAGAAGAATGCTTGCGAGACTCGAAGAACTCGATTGGCCTCTTCTCCCAGTCTCGCTGAGGAATCCAGGAGGAGTATGAAGCAGTAGTTGCATCGTCAGCCCTGACACTTTCAGGCCTGATGTGATGCTGGTGAATGCTGCGCTCCACCCGGCGAGGTTGGTGTTAAAGCTCGAACCTTCTGCAATCTTGCGGGAAAGCCCAGATTTGATGCTGGGCGCCGCAGGAGACCGGTTGGTGCGCGAGTAGAGGTGGCTGTGTGGCAGCTGCCTCCACAGTGGCTGTAGAGGTCGTCGAGTAGGTCCTGAAGCTAGAAGAAAGCTTGCGACAAGACTTATTAGTGTAGATTGAGTCGTAAGCACTTTGGAAGGTAATTCAGGACCTTTAATATCTTTGTATCTTGTAATTGGCCAAGGGCCAAACTCCTTGTAGCTTATGAAGCTATAAATATAGTTTTGCATGAGCAATGTCATGATTTCAGTGGTTGTAAGGGCGCCCAGGCTGCAATGGTATGGATACCAAGGTCCCGGTAGGGCTGTAATAGCACGCCGACCTTCGAGAGGCCTTTCGTAGAGACAGGGAACCCGTGTCGACCTGGGTCGACACGGCCGTTGTGCAGTGACACAACGCAGGTATCAACCTAGAAACTTTAGGTCTATACGACCCAGAAGGCAGCGGGGCCTTAGCGACCTCAGGGAGGTGCTACTTGACCAAGAGGTCGCCAACGGGCAGTGGAGCCATTAAGCACAGGGCCGTTGGTATAGCCATTAAGGCAATTTAATAGGTAGCAGGACCTTAGCGACCTCAGGGAGGTGCTACTTGACCCGGAGGTCGCCAACGGGCAGTGGAGCATTTAAGCACGGGGCCGTTGGTATAAACCAGCCATGAAGGCTAGGGCAATCCAGTAGGTAACAAGACCTAGGAGCCAAGGGTGTGAACCCGCTCATGAAAGTTAAGGCGACCTACCGCGGGGTAGTACCTATCGACCTTGTGAAGGTGTTACCATAGACCCAGAGGTCGTCAAAGGCTAGGAGACCTTGAAGAAAATGATAGGGAGGGGGCTTGAAGTAGGGCATAACGAGTCCATGGATGCCGGGCCATTAGGCAGAAGGCCAACGGGCATGGATTCCCGCACGGCGTGAGCCGTTACTGCCTGTGGCCGTTAGGCCGAAAGATCCGTTGGGTGATGTATCCGTTGGGTCACCGGGAATATCATCGAATCCGAAGGTACGTTTCGGGGCGTTGCAGCCCACCGCACTGATGCGGCCCAGTTATAAAAGGCCGAATGAAGGGTCGAGGACCCCACTCACTTCCATTCCCGCAGCAGCTAGGGTTTCCGATCCGCCGCCAGGAGTTTTAGTGCGCAGATTCGCCGACGCTACCGTGCTAAGATCCACCGCACCCAGCGCCGCCGTATGCGCCAGAAGTCCTTGGTAGTGTTTAGAGCTAGATCCACCGGTTTCGACGAAGAAGAAATGGCCCCAGAGCAAGCGCCGGCCCCGGAGCACGTTTGGGAACACTCGACGGTGACGGAGGCGCAGCTCAAGGGTCTGGTGGAGCGTGGGCTGCTGAAGCCCAGGGAGCAGGTGGGCTGGAGGCTAGAAGCTGGCGAAGCCTTCCCCTCTGAGGGGACTGGGGAGACCGTCGCCTTCGTCGCGTACGTCGAGCGCGGATTTGGAGTCCCGGCGGGCGACTTCTTCCGCGGGCTGCTCCATTTCTACCGCATCGACCTGGTACATCTCGTCCCCAACGCCATCACCACAGTTTCCTCGTTCATCCATTTGTGCGAGGCGTATTTGGGGATACCGCCACACTTTGACCTGTGGCGGTACTTCTTCGAGGTGAAGAAGATAGGCAAGAATGGCATTGTCGGGTCTATCAGCTTCATGCTACACTATCTCATGAAGACGGTGTACATCGACATGGAGCTGCCGGACAACACCCAGGGATGGAGGCGAGGGTGGTTCTATATCGACAACCCGAAGCCAGCGCTGGCCACTAGGTCGGGGCTCGCGCCGGTCCTGGTGCCGGAGTGGACCAACCAGCTGACGTCAAGAGAGACGGACTCCATCGCGACGCTGCTGGAGGACCTCACTGGACTGAAGACGGGGGGCTGACAAGTGGCGTGGTAGCCATCAGTTTCAGCCAGAGGCTACTACAGCCGATCCAAGATCGGGTGCATCCGGCCTACGAGTACTGGGGCCAGGCCGACCCGACCCGCGTGGCACAGCGCAAGGCCTCCAAGGAGGAGATGGTGGCGCGGGTGAACGAACTCTTCAATGGGGTGATCTGGAACCGGACGTGCCCCAAGGCGTTCTCCCTCAAGCGGCCCGCCGAAGTGGTAAGTCGCTTGGTCGACCTTTGATTCTTGTTTTGTTGAGTTTGCGTTCCCCTGATTTTAAGACGAAGGTCGCCTGTTGCAGGGTCGTGAGGCTTTGTTCTGGAGCCCGGCTACCCTCGCCGATGAGGGTGAGCGCAGCTTCAAGGTCCGGGCGGCGGAGGACATCCGGACTCCGCCGTAAGAGTACTTTGACAACTACCTCTCCGACTCATTGGTGGGAGGTAGTGATGATGATGATCCGCCTGTGGCGAGCTCGGCGCCAACGACTCGGCGTACGCGGCAGGTCGCCGGTAAGATCCCGGTGCACAAGGGGGTCAAGATCATCTCTGTCACCATTGAGGCAGAGAAGAAGAAGAAGAGGAAGAGGAAGGACACCACTGCCTCGTCGGAGATGTCAACGACTAGCACCGAGGTCATCTTCGAGGAGCAGGATGACGCGCGGTCGCATGACATCGGCGCAGGGTCGGGCGCCGCGGCGGCCGCAGGAGGAGATGACACCACGCTCGGTGTTATAAGCGAGCAGCAGCCGAAGCCGAGCACGGAAGGCGTGAGCGACCAAGGGTCGCAGAAGAACCCAAGGCGGGCACTGCCCAGGCCGATTTAGGTTTGGTTGAAATCCAGCAGCGGGTACGTCGTGGAACTCATTTTTCCTGCTCTATTTGACCTTCGCGACTTGTTGGGTACGTCGTAGTGACAAATTTGTGCATCTTGGGCAGGGGGACTCCCGCTGCATTGGGCACCGGCAAGAAGTTGCCGGTGGGGCAGTCGCCGGTGACCTCTGATGGGGACGTTACCAGCAGGGTCCTGGAGACCGTGGGGGCGGCATCGGCAACGGCGGCGGCAGCCGAGGTCGCTGCTGACAGCGCGCGGTAGGAGGAAGGCCTTCACCAGTAGGACCCGCCCGGGTCGAGTCTACCGGAGACCGGAGGAGGAGGCGAGGAGGACGATCGGCATCGGTGCCTCTATACTGGCACTCCGTGGGAGGAGGACGTCCTTGCCTACGCCAAAGACCTTGCCGACTTCAAGGCGGCGCAGGCGACTATCACGGAGGCGGCGAAGACAATCGGCAGGACACTCATGGTGAGCTAACATTGCCTTTGGGGCTAAGTCTTTAGTTCACACAGGCACCTTGATTTGACGATCTTTCATAATGTGTCGGTGCAGACTCTTGCTGAGCGGTCGCAGGGGAGGGTGAACCTACTAACGGAGGGGGCCAAGCTTCACGCAGAGCTGGCCATGACGCGGGAAGCCGTGCTCCAGGACAAGATTGAGGCCGCGAAGGAAATAAAGTGCCTCAAGGATGATGTGGCCTTGAAGGACAAGGCGATGGAGGCCTTGAAGCAAGAGCTTGAGGCTGCTAGGCTAAAGGCGAAGGAAGCGGAGGACGATCTGAAGGTCACCGCCGCAGGTACGTTCTGGGAACGCCCTTAGTCTTATTTGCCTTTACGTCGTGGTGAACCGCTCTTGACATTGACACTTGCAGACGCCATGAAGAGGGAGGCCGCCTTGAAGAAGGACCTCAAGGAGTCCAAGGATCAAGTGAAGATCCTCAAGGAGAAGCACAAGGAGGTCATCGCCAGTGAGTCTTACTTCACCCGAAAAGTTGCATATGAATTTGGCGCGCGCAGGGATCTAGAGACCGACCTTGGCCGGGCGATGCAAACTCTCATTGACCATCAAGAGATGACTGCAGATCTTCAGAAGGAGCTGGACGACCTCAAAGAGGCCGCCGAGTACCTTGTGGACGTCTACATCCCCAAGGTCGAAGGCAGTCCACAGGAGCTCGTCGCGCGGCTAGAGGGGGCAGAAGGTCGCGTGAAGACCTTGCTGATGGATAGGGGGAAGCTCGCCGCTGCTACCGCTTTGACCACGGTGAAGCACCATGTGCCGACGTTCGACCTTGAGAAGGTCAAGGAGGAGCTCGACTTGTCGCAACTGGTGGGCGGTGAAGATATCCAGGCCGCCGCGGATGAAATTATGAAGAAGATAGACCTGGAGATGTAACTTAGGACGTAGAAAACGGTTAGTGCCGATGGGTCGTGGACCCTTTTTGATGTAAGATAAACTTTGCATGAATCGAAAAGGCATGTTTAATTAAGTTGATGTGATCCCTTATTTGACTCATATACTGCTTATAAGAACCAAAAGAAATGAGGTTGCAAGAACCCTTTCCCCCCGCTAACCCAACTCGGTGGAGGAATGGCTTACCGACTACACGACTTGGCACGGAGGCTTATGTGCAGCCGACGTGCGGAGGGGGGTGGGGGGTCAGGGACTCAAGGTCGAGCAACCCCATGACCTAGGAATACTTATAAGGCATACAAAAAGTTGTTGTAAGGGAGCACTGTTAAAAAGCAAAGTAGAAACCCCTAGGTCCAACGACCCTTAGGTTGGCAAAGCCAAGCCCCCGAGCGTGAAGGGCCGAGCTTAACACCAAGCCCCCGAGCGTGAGGGGTCCAATTCTAAACCAAGCCCCCGAGCGTGTCGAAGGGGAGGGGGAAACAGATAAAGAGACATAAAAGCAGGTCGAAAAGGTAATCTTTATATATATATATATATATTGAATTACAAAAGATAGGGTACATAGCTTTATTGATACAAGGCACCTAAGGATAGAAGCGACGTAAGTGCTCAATGTTCCAGGGGTTCGGGACACCCTGGTCATCGGCCCATTGGAGGCGATAGGTCACTGATCCAATGACCTCCTTAACTATGAAGGGGCCTTCCCAAGGCGCAGAGAGCTTGTGCATGTCCTTGGTGTTCTGGATCCGCCGCAAGACTGGGTCGCCAACGTTGAAGGAACATTCCCGCACGTTGCAGTCATGGTAGCGACATAGCTGTTGCTCATGATGGGTGTGGCGCATGAGCGCAGCCACACGATGTTCCTCGACGCTGTCCAGGTCGAGCCGGCGAGTTTGCTCTACTTCTCCTTCGTCGAAGTTTTGGATGCGAGGGGCCCCGAAGGCCACGTCGGTGGGGAGGATAGCCTCTGACCCGTAGACTAGGAAAAAGGGTGAGTACCCTATAGCCGAGCTGACCTAGGTCCTGAGACCCCAGATCACGTGGGGGAGCTCTGAGGGCCACCTAGTTGCGTAAGGCGCTGAGCCGTCGAAGATGCGGTCTTTGATGGCCTGTAGGACCATGCCGTTGGCCCGCTCGACCTAGCCGTTGCACCGTTGGTGCACCACTGAGGAGTAGTACATGTCGACTAGGTTGTCCTGGCAGAAGTCCCAGAAATCAGCTCCTGTGAAGGTCGTGCCAAGGTCGGTGGCGATCCTGTTTGGCACCCCGAAGCGGTGGGTGATCTCCTCTATGAATTTGGCCGCCTCTTTCGACGTGACGCTAGATACGGGATGAACCTCGATCCACTTGGTGAACTTATCCACCGCCACGATGATGTGCTTGTAGCCGCTAGGGGCGGTCTTGAAAGGTCTCACAGAGTCGAGACCCCATACTGCGAAGGGCTAGGACGGAGGGATGGTTTTCAGTGCCTGAGCTGGGACGTGCTGCTGCTTAGCGAAGAACTGACACCCCTTGCATCGATGTACAAGTTCCTGGGCATCAGCCATGGCCGTGGGCCAGTAAAAACCAGACCTGAAGGCCTTGCCCACCAGGTTGGAAGAGGCGGCATGGTTGCCGCACTCACCGCCGTGGATCTCGTCCAAGAGCCTGAGGCCCTCAGATCGTAAGATGCACTTCATCAGTACGCCGGTGGAGGCGAACCTCCTATAGAGCTCATTGCTGATGATGACGTAGTTGGCGCTGCACCTCGTGATCTTTTCGCGCTCCGCCTTATCCTCAGGCACTCGATGTTCGAGGAGGAAGGTGATGAAATCGAGGCGCCTGTCTTCTTCTGCGTCGATCATGTGGATCTCGCGACCTGTAGGCGAGGTCACCTCGTCATCAGGCGATTCTGGGTCAGGGATGAGTTTGATGGATGTCTTGCGTAGGTCTTGGACGAACACACCAGCCGGAACCAGTGCACGCTTCGAGCCGAGCTTTGAGAGGACATCGGCCGCGACGTTGTTGTTGCGGCAGACGTGGTGGAACTCGAGCCCTTCGAAGTGACGCTCAAGCTTGCACACCTCGGCACAGTAGGCATCCATCGTGTCCTTCCTCGCTTCAGAGTCCTTGCTGACTTGGTCGATGATGACCTTGGAATCGCCGTAGGCCATGAGGCGCTTGATCCCGAGGGAGACAGCGATGCGTAGCCCGTGGATGAGGGCCTCGTACTCAGCGCCTTTGTTGGATGCCTTGTAGTGGATCTGCAGGACGTACTTGAGGTAGTCACCCTGGGGGGAGATGAACAAGACGCCCGCGTCGGCTCCTTCGAGGTTGAGGGAACCATCAAAGTACATTTTTCAGTGCTCAGGTCGCTCTGAGGGTGGAGGCTGCTGGATCTCTGTCCACTCCGAGATGAAGTCTGCTATGACTTGGGACTTGATGGCCTGCCTGGGGCAGAACTCTAGGTCGAACTCGCCTAGCTCGATGGACCACTTGACGATGCGCCCAGTGGTGTCATGACTCCGCAGGATCTCACCACGGGGGAAGGTCGAGACGACCTTGATCTTGTGCGACTGGAAGTAATGCCGGAGCTTGCGGGAGGTCATGAGTAGCGTGTAGAGCATCTTCTGGGGCTGGCTGTACATGGTCTTGCTGTCAGACAGGACCTCGCTGACGTAGTAGATAGGTCGCTGGACAGGGTAAGGTCGCCCCTCTTCAGGTCGCTCAGCCACCAGAACGAAGCTGACAACCAGGGTGGTCGCCGATATGTAGAGCAGTAAAGGCTCCTTAGGCGCCGGGGCACCATCACCGGGGGTGTCGTGAGGAAGGTCTTGAGTTGCTCAAGGGCTTGGTCTGCCTCCTCGGTCCAGACGAAATTGTCTGCCTTTTTTAGCAGCTCGAAGAAGGGCAATTCTCTCCAAGTTTGCTAATGAATCAGCCTAAGGCCGCCATCATGCCTGTGAGCTTCATGATGTCCTTCTTGCCAGTAGGTTGATTCATCCTAAGGATGGCATCCACCTTGGTGGGATTGGCCTCGATGCCCCTGTTGCTGACCATGAAGCCCAGGAGCTTGCCAGATGGGACACCGAAGACACACTTCTCTGGATTAAGTTTCCAGCGGTAGGTGCGGTGGTTGGCGAAGGTCTCCACGAGGTCAGCTATGAGCTTGTCCTCGTGGGTGGTCTTGACGACCACATTGTCGACGTAGGCTTCTACATTCTTGCTGATCTAGCTAGCGAGGCACTTCTGGATGGCCTTCTGGTAGGTCACGCCAGCATTCTTGAGGTCGAAGGTCATGGCCGTGTAGCAGTAGATGTCGTGGGGCATTATGAATGCCGTCTTGTCTTGGTCAGAGACCATCAGGGCTATCTGGTGATACCCTAAGTAGCAGTCGAGAAAGCAGAGGAGGATGTTTCCGGCCGTGGAGTCCACCACCTGGTCGATGCGCGGAAGAGGGAAGGGGTCTTTAGGGCAGTGCCTGTTGAGATCGGTGTAGTTGATACACATTCTCCATTGACCGGTTTTCTTTGGTATAAGAACCAGGTTGGCGAGCCAAACCGGGTTTTTACACTCACGGATAAATCCGGCAGCTAGGAGCTTTATTAACTCTACCCTTATGATGTCCTTGCGATCTTTCGCAAAGCGGCGAAGCTTCTGCTTGACAGGCTTGGCCGTCTTGCTTACATCCAAGGAGTGCTCAGCCAGCTCCCTGGGGACACCTGACATATCCGATGGACTCCATGCGAATATGTCGGCGTTATCCCGGAGGAAACTGGTGAGCGCGAGTTCCTATTTGGGGTCGAGCCCGTCGCCGATCACCACCATCTTCTCTGGGTTGGTAAGGCCGAGGCAGACCTTCTTCGTCGAGGGAGCCGCGTCCAGGGTGGTGTTGGTGCGCTTCTGCTCCGGGACAGGTAGGTCGACGGTCTTGGCCTCAAAGACCAAGACTGCGGAGGCGTCGATGGCGGCGGAGGTCGCGGCAAGGTCGAGAGCCTCTGTGTCGTACATGAAGGAGATGATGACATCCCCAAAGACGCTGAGGACCCCATTTGGCGCTGGCATCTTCAACACCAAGTAGGTGTAGTTCGGGATGACCATGGACCTGGCTAGTATTGGGCGACCTAGGATCGCGTGGTAGGAGGACTTGAAGTTGGCGACCTCGAAGCTGAGGTACTCCGTGCGGAAGTTCGCCTCCGTACCAAAAGTGACGGGGAGGAAGACCCGACCCAGGGGGTAGGCCGCCTTCCCGGGGATGATGCCGTAGAAGGGCTCGTCGGAGTTCATGAGCTTGTCGAAGTCGAAGCCCATCTTCTTGTGGGTGTCGACGAAGATGATGTTGAGCCCGCTCCCCCCATCGATCAGGGTCTGGGAGAGCAAGGCCCCGTCCACCGTAGGTTTGACGACGAGTGGGTAGGACCCGGGGTCTGGGATCTGCACCCAGTGATCAGTTCTGGAGAACGTGATCGCCTGCTCAGACCAACGCAGGGGCGCTGTTGGCTGAGTGTGGACGATGTTGACCTCACGATTGTCCTTGCGATAGCGCCTCTTGCTGGCGCTGGACTTGATGCCACCCACGATCATGTTGATCGTGCGGTTTGCGGGCTGGAAGGGCCCGTTGGGGTTGCCTACTATTGGTGGAGGAGGCAGGTTAGTCTCGTCGTTAGGAGCCGCTGGAGGAGGGTCGCTGCGAGGTGGGTCGCTGCGAGGTGGCTCGCGGCGATCATCATATCGCTCCTCGCGGCGGTCGTCGTGCCGATCTCGTCGGTCGTCACGGTGGTAGTTGTTGTTGTAGGGGCGGTTGTCGCGGCGCCCGCCATCGTTCCTGGGTCGCTTAGGGTCCACGGGGGTGCTAAAGGCCCTCTTGAACTGGGAGCACTCGCGGAGAGTGTGGGTGGCCCCCTCGGGGAACCCGCAGATGCTGTCGAGCGCCAGGTCGAACTCCTCCTGGTTGAAGGTCGAACCTCGTCGCCCTTCGACTGCTAGGACCTCAAAAGGTCGCTTGCGGAGCTTATTCGCTGCAGTGCCAGATGCACCAGCGTTATCAGCGTCGAACTGATATTGGAGCGCGTCTTTTGTGTCCATCAGTTTGTTGACGACGTGCATCAGCTCCTTGACATTGGTGGCGCCACACTCATGGATCATCTCGAAGACCTTGCGGTCTTTGAGGCATTTCTTGTAGCTGTCGACAATCTGATCGTCCCTAACGGCGACGCACTCGTTCCGGTTCTCGAAGAACCAGTGGTTGTAGTCGCGGAGCCGCTCCTTAGGCTTCTACACGACACGCCCCAGGCTGAAGGCGTTTCCAGGGCAATCATAGGTCTCCTGGAAGTTGGACGTGAAGGCCTGAGATAGATCGGCCCAAGTCTTGATGCAGCCAGGCTCAAGGTTGTTGAGCCACAGCGAAGGGGCCTTGCCCATGACCAGCAGGAAGTAGGCCGTCATATGGTCGAAGCTACCATCGGCCGCCTTGACGGCGACGTAGTAGGTCGATAGCCAGATGTTAGGGTCGGAGCGCCCATCATACGACTTGATGTTGGGCTTGAAGTTGTCGGGGTACTCCACCCTCTTGAAACAGGCATCCAACGCCGGGAAGGCGTTGAGGGCAAGATCGTCGTCGGAGCCTCTGGCTGGGGCGGCCTCTCTTGGGGGCGGAGTGGACACTGCGCTCCGGGACGACAACCTAGGAGCGTGGCTGTCGGTCCCGGTTGGTCTGGATGACGGCTGGGTCGCCGTGCTCGGTGTCGTAGTTGGCACGTTGCTTGTTCTCGATCTCGTGTTGATCACGGAGGTCACGCTCCATGATGCGGTGAACGCCCCCGGGTGCGCCGTACTCTCGGTCGCAGTCCAGGCGGAGGCGGAGCTCGCACTCCTCATGCTCTCGATGGCGCTGGTCGACGATGTCGCGGGCGTCGCGAGCACGCCTATTGGTGTCGAGGTTGACGCGAAGGTCCCGGGCAGTAGTAGGCTGCTGCACGGGTTGCTCAGGGTTGTGCTGAGCGACCTCCTCCCGGATGGGGGAGAGATGGCTGTGCGTAGGTCGATGAGATCGACTGCGCGAGTGGCGGGTCGATGAAGATGCAGCGGACTTGGAGGTCGCGCTCTTCTCTTCCACCAGGGCGTTGGCGACCCAGAGGTACGTGAGGGCCTGCTCAGCTTCAGGCGTCTGGACTTGCTGGAGCCGGGTAATGGCCGCACCCAGGTTGGCCTGGGGGCTGTTGAAGGTCGGGATCCTAGCGTCCTCAAACTCCAGACGTAGGTCCCGAGCGCAGGGCAAGACACGTCGGTGCTCTTCCGCACGTCGCTCAGCACGGTGGGCGTTGGCTTGGATGCGAGCCGCCTCCTCGGAGTTGGTCACACCCGCGTGGGGTGGCTCGTTCTCGGAGATCACGAGCACTTGGCGAAAGAGGACGTCCAAATCATTCGGAGAGATTCGAACCCGAACCTTCTAGAACTCCCCGTAGTCCGGAGACTGGGTAGGTCGCTTAGCTCGGCGAGGGAGCTCGTTGTCGATCTTCTTCCGCAGGCGGCACCCATGGAGGGTGTGCTTCACACCTTTGTGGTAGGTGCAGGGCACGTCGAGAGGGTCGCGCCTTGAGCGAGGTGCCGGCCTTGGGTTGCGAGAAGGTCACCGTCCAGATTGGATCTGGAGAGGCGTGGAGAGTTGGCTCAGGCAAAGGCCGGGCGCAGACTTCAGGCCGAAGGGGAACGTGTCGTGGCGTAGCGCTATCTACGCCGAGCGCCGAGCTCGCTCACAGATCTCCAGGGTTTCCCTCATCGAGCCGATGACACTTTCCATCCCCTGGACAAGGTCACATGGTCTGGGTGGGTGGGTCTCCGATACTAGATCGGGAACGGAGGCTGCTCGGAGGTCGCTGGAGGAGTCGGGGCTGCCGGAGCAGGAGAGGTCGCCGTGAAGGATCCAAAGCAGATCTCCACAGGTCGGCGAGGAAGGTCGCCATGCTCGCCGGGAAGACGATGCCAGATTGGTCCACTATGCTGCACAGCGAGTTCCCGATCGCCCCTACCTGGCGCACCAACTGTCAGGGAGTGAGACCTGGACAGATCCGCTAGGGGGTTGCCCTAGAGGTTTGTCGGTTAATGGAAGATCGGGACCTAAGAGCGTAGGTGTTATGCACGGGATGCACACGGAACTAGGTGAGTATGGCGGCGAGGAACAAGGGGACAAAGGTTTATACTGGTTCGGGCCTCCGGAGAGTAATACCCTACGTCCAGGTGAGTTCTCCATATGCATGGAGCCCTAGGCCGCCTTATATGGGGGGACGGGCTAGGGTTTGCATGCGCAGGTAGGTTGACCTGTGTCGGGGTCGGTTACAACTGCGGGAAGCATATCTCCCGGATTACAAGGAGTATCGCATGGTACTCGGAGCTACAGGCGGCGGTGCGCCAGGTCGCCGTGTCTTGACTTGCACGCCAAGGCTTCGCGGGTCTTCCGGGATCCTGATCAGGTCGCCCGTGGTCGTCGGACGTACGGATAAGGTCGCTGGGCCCACTTGATAGGTCGGTGGGTCTTCTGGAAGGTCGGGTCCACTTGTCAGGGGCCCCTGGGACCCTGGCCGGTGTGGACCCATGGGTACCCATGTCTCTCACCTGGTGACACTGCCTCCCTTCTTCTTTCGCGTGTGCGTCTCGTTCTCCTCCAGAAACCTTCTCCCTGCCGCCCGACGAGTTTTCACATCGCGAATCCATCTCCTCCAACTCACCTCCCTAAACCCAGCACATCCATGGCCAGCTACAGTTTTGCTCGGCTCCGTAGGGCAGCTTCGCCCCTCACTTTAGGGGGAGGGAGCTCCTCTCGTCTCGTCGACCTCGACGACCTGGATGCAGTGATGGGATCGCTGGTGGCCATGACTCCCGAGAGAGGCAGGAGTGTAGAGAGCGCTCGAAGGGTGCACACCGACTCGGTGTAGTCGTCCCAGCGAGGCTCCTCCTCCCCGCCTTCTTTCCCAGTCAGGATGGCCACCATGGAAAACAAGACCACTGCATGCAAGCTTGTCTTGTTCGACGATCCTCCTGGGCCACCCCTGAAGCTGGGAGAGTGCTACATTGGCTCCGACTTCAACAGTTACGGAGATGCCTTCTGCCACACGTACAAGCAGGACGTGTGGGATCAGTTTCCACTCTCACAGACCCGGTACAAGATCTTCGGAGTGAATACCGCCACTGGAGGCTATGGTACGCCCTACCATAAGCCACCTCAGTGGGAGCGAGACATCATCAAGATCCTCGCCGACATTCGGAGGAATGGCGCTAAGAAGACCCCTGCTATAGCAAAGCTGGCGAACAAGTTAGCTGATCTGTTCATAGAACATGAGAAGCTAGTTGAAAGGCTAGCTAAGAAGAGAGACGAGTACCGTGAGCTCAGGCATGAGTACCGCCAGCTGGAGGAGGACATGACCCAGAAGCTGCAGAAGTTGGCAGTTGCTGAGGGAAAGGAGTAGATCCTTTCCGAGTAGTGGGGATGATCCGGACCCAGTAGGGATTGTGCCCAATCTTTCGATGAGAGGCGAAGATAAGTCGATTGATAACGAGGAGATGCTCTCGGCCCGACTACAGCCTTCCAAAGGCTGCACCCTTGCAACCGATACACCTCCTCCACTGTCGCGATCGTGTGGGTCGCGTCTCCGGCCACTAGGGCACCCGTCCTGCAAGCAATCGAGAACTAGCAAGAACAAGTATTGAACAAGTACTGAAATTACTAGATGGGAATGAAGGTTTCAATCTCAAACTCAATCTCAAATGATGTGGGGTTCCGAAGACTCGAAGACGGGCGGCTGGACCAGCATGCGCGCTTACAAGCAAGTAGCAAAGGCTAAACTTGATCGAAACAAAACCCAAGTGTTCTCGACGGCGGCTAAGGTGTATATGAAAGGGGGAGGATGACCACAAGGGGGCAGAGGTCGTGCTCCAACCCTAGGATGCGTCCCTAATGGACCCAACTTGATACACGGCCCATTGGGCCAAAATACGGTGGCGCAGCACCCTAGACAGAAAAACCTCCGGTCAATAATTTGTAGATTGCGAACGCCTCAGGATAGATATGGGCATGAGTCCAGATCCATATGAAAGTTAACTTCAACACGGTTCCAGAAGTACTTGAACGCTCCAATCCGACTCCGTATGCGGCCGTGGCGTCCGTCAGAAGTTGGTGCTGTGCTGCAGTCCGAATCCAGCAGACCCGAATCCTTTTCCGAGTCGCTCTTCTCCATGATTCCTACGCAAACCAATAGTGCACATGTCTCCACAATCTAAACATGGTGTATATGAACTAAGGAGGGAACTTACTTGATTATTTAGTTGGCGAGCACGAGCACGAGTAATAGGACCGGCGAGAGGAATTGAATCCTGTTGAGGTAGTGATGATGTCGATGTCGGGGATGTATCGTTGGCGGGAATGTCCTCATCATCCTCCCCTTCTTGCATTTGAGTCGTCCTCGACTCAAGCTCATCTTCTTCTCCCAAATATGGCTTCAAATCTGCAATGTTAAATGTGGGACTAACCCCAAAATCTGCAGGTAGATCGAGTTTGTATGCATTGTCATTAATCCTTTCTACCACTTTAAACGGTTCATCAGCCCTAGGTAATAATTTAGATTTACGCAATTCAGGAAACCTCTCCTTTCTCAAATGTAACCATACTAAGTCTCCAGGTTCAAATTTTAATTCCTTTCTACCTTTATCACCAGCAAACTTGTACTTAGCATTCATGCTCTCTATGTTCTCTTTTGTTGTTTCATGCAGCTTTAATATCAATTCAGCACGTTTAGTAGCATCAAAGTTTAGGTTCTCAGAGGCTGGCAAAGGCATTAAATCAATAGGAGCACAAGGCAAGAAACCATATACAATCTGAAATGGGCACATCTTTGTAGTAGAATGCAACGAACGATTGTAAGCAAATTCAATATGAGGTAAGCATTCTTCCCACATCGTAATATTGTTCTTTAACACAGCCCTTAACATAGTAGACAATGTTCTATTCACAACTTCAGTTTGACCATCAGTTTGGAGATGACATGTAGTAGAGAACAAAAGCTTAGTACCCAACTTAGCCCACAAAGTTTTCCATAAATAACTAAGAAACTTAGCATCACGATCAGAAACAATAGTATTGGGCACTCCATGCAAGCGAACAACTTCTCTAAAGAACAAACCATCAATATTTGAAGCATCTTTAGTTTTATGACATGGTATAAAGTGTGCCATCTTAGAAAATCTATCAACAACCACAAACACACTATCACGACCCTTCCTAGTCCTTGGCAAACCAACACAAAATCCATAGAAATATCTTCCCAAGGAGCACTAGGAACAGGAAGAGGTAAATATAAACTGTGTGGATTTAAATGTGACTTAGCCTTTTGACATGTAGCACATCGAGCAACAAACCTCTCCACATCTTTCCTCATCTGGGGCCAAAAGAAATGGCCATCAAGAATGTCCATCGTCTTTTTGGCTCCAAAATGTCCCATCAAACCACCTCCATGCGCTTCCTGCAACAACAACAAACGAACGAAGCTAGCTGGAATGCATAGATTGTTAGCTCTAAAGACAAACCCATCACTAACGATGAATTTGTTCCATCCTTTTCCATCTTGGCAATGCAGCAATACATCTTTAAAATCAGCATCATTAACATATTGTTCTTTAATTGTTTCTAGGCCAAAGATCTTGTAATCAAGTTGATTTAGCAAAGCATATCTCCTGGACAAAGCATCAGCGATGATATTCTCTTTCCCTTTCTTGTGCTTAATAACATCAGGAAAAGATTTAATAAATTCAACCCACTTAGCATGTCTACGATTCAGTTTTCCTTGACTACGAATATGTTTCAAACATTCATGATCAGAATGAATAACAAACTCTTTGGGCCACAAATAATGCTGCCATGTTTCCAAACATCGAACAAGAGCATACAATTCTTTATCATAAGTGGAATAATTCAGAACTGGACCGCTCAATTTTTCACTAAAATACGTAACCGGTTTGCTTTCTTGCAACAAAACACCACCCAATCCAATTCCACTAGCATCACATTCAAGCTCAAAAGTCTTATTAAAATCAGGGAGTTGGAGGAGAGGTGCATGTGTCAACTTATCTTTCAAAATGTTGAATGCGTTCGCTTGTTTTCTTCCCAAACTAAAAGGCACTCCCTTCTTTGTAAGCTCATTCATTGGTGCAGCAATGGTGCTGAAATCCTTCACAAACCTGCGATAGAATCCAGCAAGTCCTAGGAAACTCCGTACATGTGTGATACTCGTTGGTACAGGCCACCCTTTTATACCTTCTACTTTGGCTTGATCAACCTCAATTCCCTGTGGAGTCACAACATAGCCAAGAAACGACACTCGATCGGTGCAAAAGATGCACTTCTCAAGGTTACCAAACAAACGTGCATCTTGTAAAGCATTAAAAACAACACGTAAATGATCAAGATGTGCATCCATAGATTTGCTGTAGATCAATATATCATCAAAGTAGACTACAACAAATTTCCCAATAAAAACACACAAAACCTCGTTCATTAATCTTATGAAAGTGCTAGGTGCATTAGTTAACCCAAAAGGCATGACTAACCACTCATATAAACCGAACTTAGTTATGAAAGCAGTTTTCCATTCATCTCCCAATTTCATACGAATCTGGTGATACCCACTACACAAATCAACCTTAGAAAATACAGTAGCACCACTCAATTCATCAAGCATATCATCTAAACGTGGAATAGGATGTCGATAGCGAATAGTGATATTATTAATAGCTCTACAATCAACACACATATGCCATGTTCCATCTTTCTTAGGCACCAAAATAACTAGAACAACAAAAGGACTAAGAGACTCACGCACATAACCTTTGTCGAGTAGTTCTTGCACTTGTCGCTGAATTTCTTTTGTTTCCTCCGGATTTGTCCTGTATGGTGCACGGTTGGGCAAAGAAGCTCCCGGAATAAGATCAATTTGGTGTTCAATCCCTCGTATAGGTGGCAGCCCCGCTGGTATCTCACTTGGAAAAACATCAGAGTACACCTGCGAAACGTTAGCAACAGCAGGAGGCAAAGAATGTTGCATATCTTGAAGTGAAATCAAAGCATCCTTGCATACCAAAGCATAGGCAACAGAAGTGGAAGCAATTAATTCATTAATATCAGATTTAGTAGCAAGCAAACAATGACTTTTCAAATGTATCCCATCATTATTATTACCAACAGATTTCAGATTTTTATTGTTCTCAGTTTTAGCTTTTGCAGCTTTAGCAATATCATCACGCACAATAGCCTCAGGAGACATAGGAAGCAACGAAATTTTCTTATCATTGTGCATGAGAGAATACTGATTTGATCTACCATGATGCAAACAATCTGTATCAAATTGCCAAGGTCTACCTAGTAGAATATGACAAGCTTCCATAGGCACAACATCACACTCAACAAGATCATGGTATGAACCAATAGAAAAACTAATTCGTACCAGCCTCGTTACCTTAACCTGACCACTGTTGTTCAGCCATCGAATGTAATATGGATGCGGGTGTGGTGTGGTTGAAAGTGCAAGCTTCTCCACCATGTCGCTGCTAGCCAAGTTATTACAACTTCCCCCATCAATGATCAAGCGACAATAACGTTCTTTAATGACACACTTTGTTTAGAACAATGTGTGACGCTGATTTTGCTCCGCCTTCTCCATTTGTGCACTAAGCACACGCTGCACAATAAGACTCTCATAATGGTCGGCATCATCTTGACCAATCTGTTCGTCAGGTGGCTCTGCTATACCTGAATTGTCAGCCGCAAGCAAAACAAGTGTATCGTCATCAAAATCACTAGCAGAAGAATACCCACCAACTTCCTTTACCACCAAAACATGTTTGCTAGGATAGTCATGTTGTACGTGTCCATAACCCTTGCATTGATGGCACTGAACATCCCTTGTTCTACCTGTGGAGGCAACTGACGATGCACTATTGGCTGGTTTCTGGGCAGATTTGGTTGCTGAATTTGTAGTCACACCACGTAGTTTGTCGGAGGAGGATGATGGTGGTGTTGATCGGTTCGATGTGGTCATGGAAGTAGATGAACGCTGCTGCCATGATGGATCACCGTGCAAAAATGTTAGACTTGACACCACGTCGTCCCTGCACTTCCCGTTCAGCTTTACAAGCAAGATGGAAACATTTCATTACAGTATTATAATCTTTATAAGCAAGGATGTCCTGAATTTCTCTATTTAGTCCACCCACAAATCTAGCAATAGCAGATTCCTCACTCTCCTCTATATTACAACGCAACATACCCATTTGTAATTCCTGAAAATATTCTTCCACAGATTTAGTACCTTGTCTCAATTGTTGCAACTTATGTAACAGATCACATGCATAGTAAGAAGGAACAAATCTAGCCCGCATGACCCGTTTCGAAGCATCCCAAGTGTGTGGTATGTTATTAGGATTTTTCTTGCCATACACTATCCACCAAATAGAAGCAAAATCAGTGAACTCACTCGTAGTAGCCCTAACACGTGTAGTTTCAGGAAATTCATGGCATGCAAACTTTTGATCAACAGCAATTTCCCAAGTAATGTAAGCATCAGGATCATATTTGCCATCAAAAGGAGGTATCTTAAATTTAATCTTACTGAAAGCATCATCATTACCATGCAAATCACGTCGACGATTACCGCCCATACCTCGACGATTACGATGTAGCCGATGTCGGTCTTGATCGTCGACTTCAGTGTCTCCACCATATGCATCCCAAGCACCATCAAATCTGTCATCCTTGTCGTCCTTCTTGTCTTCCTTCTTGCCATCTCCAACCTTCTTAGTATGCAGATCATCAAATCGCTTCAAGAGTGCACCAAGACTCTTGTCTATACGAGCCACTAATGCCTCCATCCCTGCAAGCCTGTTGTTGTTCGTGATCTGTGCAGCCTCCAATTGCCCAATCTTATCATTCGTCACCAGCAAGTCATTATCAATGCCTTCGTTGTGCATCTTCACTAGCCTCTCGAAGTGTTGTATGATCCCCTTAGTCCGAGGAGACTGTGGAATTTTGTTGACTTCTTCTTCATCTGATCCTGCCATGGTGAAAACAAAGAAAACAAGTGCAAGAGAAAAAAAATTGCTACAGCTAATAGGATGTAGCTACAGTAAGACGCTCACTCTCGACTCGTTATACAAGCTCTTACCAATTCTTACCTTGCCCAACAGGAGGGGACGGCCACCACAAGTCTGCAATCGCGGAGTGAAGTGTATCGGTGCCAGAAGCAACAACACCTGTCAGGCTATAGTCGAATATGTGGAGCTATAGGTGGGCTCGAACAAGGAATGACTAGCACCACGTTAGATAAAAAGCAAGCTGAATAATTGTTCAACGGTAGTACTGTGCTGGTCCTAGTCTAGACCGTGCTAGAGACGCGAGCCTGGACACAAACCAAGTCACAGCGCACCACTGGAAGTATGAACAGCTCACTTTAAACACAAATATCAGCCCCTTTTCTCTTTTTTTCTTTTTTTTCTTTTTTTCTTTTTTTAGGGGATTCTCAAAACTGAATATATGAACAAAGGGACTCCCAAAGAGCCAATTACCACACAAACTTTTCTAGAAAACACACAGGGGTATTCCGGTAAAAAAAAGATATATTCCGGTAAAAAGATACAAAGGGACTCTCTCTCTCTCTCTAGAGTAAGCTGAAACTCAAGTATGGTATAAATGAGGAGAGGACAACTAGAGATATGATCCACTGCTATCTTTCCTGATGATGACAAGATATATGAACAAGTGATCCGCAGCAATATATGGCACCACAAAGCAGCCACCAAACCGAGTACAACTCAAACTGCAACACGAAGTGGCTTCGGTCTTCACCTTCCCACTAACGAGCGTGGGGTTTATAGATTGATTCCTATTCGAACATGATCACACAGAGTACTTGGCGCAGCCAACACAGGATCAAAATGGTAGCGCACAACTGTGACAGAAACGTGACAAGAACTTGAAACTCTAAAAGACTAAAACTAAGACCAGCAACTCGACACAAACCGGTGCAACAGAAAACTCAACAAGCCCTACCCAAGCAGTGCTAGTATGGCTCAAATTTGTTATGGGATTGCGGAAACAAAACTGATCTACTATTTTTTTTGGCTTTTAATGGACTATAGGAAGAGAAAAAAAAATTTTGGAAAGGATGTGGAAGTCTCTCACCGAAAACCTTGCTCTGATTACCAACTGATGCGAACCCAGTAGGGTTTGTGCCCAATCTTTCGATGAGAGGCGAAGATAAGTTGATTGATAACGAGGAGACGCTCTCGGCCCGACTACAGCCTTCCAAAGGCTGCACCCTTGCAACCGATACACCTCCTCCACTGTCACGATCGTGTGGGTCGCGTCTCTGGCCACTAGGGCAACCGTCCTGCAAGCAATCGAGAACTAGCAAGAACAAGTACTGAAATTACTAGATGGGAATGAAGGTTTCAATCTCAAACTCAATCTCAAATGATGTGGGGTTCCGAAGACTCAAAGACGGGCGGCTGGACCAGCACGCGCGCTTACAAGCAAGTAGCAAAGGCTAAACTTGATCTAAACAAAACCCAAGTGTTCTCGACGGCGGCTAAGGAGTATATGAAAGGGAGAGGACGACCACAAGGGGGTAGGGGTCATGCTCCAACCCTAGGACACGTCCCTAATAGACCCAATTTGATACATGGCCCATTGGGCCAAAATACGGTGGCGCAGCACCCTGGACAGAAAGACCTCCGATCAATAATTTGTAGATTGCGGACGCCTCATGACAGATATGGGCATGAGTCCGGATCCACATGGAAGCTAACTTCAACACGGTTCCAGGAAGTACTTGAACGCTCCAATCCGACTCTGTATGCGACCGTGGCGTCCGTCAGAAGTTGGTACTGTGCTGCAGTCCGAATCCAGCCGACCCGAATCATTTTCCGAGTTGCTCTTCTCTATGATTCCTAAGAAAACCAATAGTGCACGTGTCTCCACAATCTAAACATGGTGTATATGAACTAAGAAGGGAACTTACTTGATTATTTAGTTGGCGAGCACGAGCACGAGTAATAGGACCAGCGAGAGGAATTGAATCCTATTGAGGTAGTGATGATGTCGATGTCGGGGATGTATCGTTGGCGGGAATGTCCTCATCAGGGGATTAGCCCCAACTTTAGTTTATTAGGCGCTAGTCTAGGTCTAGGTTTATTTCCCTTTTATTTCTCTTTATTTCATTTATTTCTTTCCATGTGTGTAAGCGCCTAATCATTTTATTTCTAGAACATTTGGATTTGAATAAAGTGGCTCACCGGTCATGTAACCCGGTTTAGCCACCCTTGTGTCATTACTTTGGTCTTTTGATTTAGAGGACATTTAGGTTCGAGACAGTATGGGGGAAGAACCACGACTCTCCCAATGTAGGCACGACGCTTTCGTACGTACCCACTGTGAGCACTCCGCGCTAGCCGATCGATCACCTACCGAGAACCTAAATAGGACCCGCACGAGTTCACTCCTATGGAGAGCCTCTCACGGTTCAACTCCCATGCATAGCGTCGGTTTGCATCTCGACATCTCACTCTCTTTCATTCCTGAGTTTTATAAACTATATCTGTCTATCTCTAAACTAAAACTCGAATGATGATGCTAAAGATCACCCAGCTTGCTTGATGCCTAGTAGACCCACATATGTTTTGTTCCTCGTTATCTACCTGATGCTTGTGAGCCATAACCGCCTTAAGGACCAGCGTGTTTACCTAAGTAATTGACGAGTATGATATGGCTGGATGATATCATCTGTTGCTCTGATGACTAACTCTCTTGGGTTATTTATTTTGAAAAAAAAAACTCAAAACCTCTTGGAAAGGCTCCTCTTTGATATGCCTCGGTCCCATTAGAGCCATATGATCTTCGTATTTGAAAACCTTAGATTCATATGCTGCTTGTTATTGCATTGAGCCTTGTCAAATTCTGTGACCCTTGTGAGAATTCTTTTCATTACTTTCATGATCAAGATTCATGTGCACCCCACCTATTTCCCCTTGCTATGCTTCGACACTGGAAGTTAGCATTGTATCATTCATCCATTCCTTAAAAATAAAAGCTCCATATGTGGTGTGACCTCTCTCTCCAAAAGTATCCTGAAAAAAAAGAGACATGGGCTATGAAAAAAAGGGGGAGCACATGCTCAAAGCATGTTGATAAAAAAAAGGGAGAAAGAAAGAATAGCCCATGTCCAAAATAAAAGAGGAACAAGAGAGAGATGGTCATGCAAAAAGGAGTTCCATAATCTTGATGGTAATAACTAGTGTCCATTCCGGGGCTAGTGTCCACCTTACCATCAACCCATAGTTTTCATCATAAATGTATAGTAATATCTAGCACCAATTCTGGGCCTAGTATCCACCTTACCATACCCACCATACCCATAGCGGTGCACATCTTGATCTGATGGTATGATTTGATTTTCTCTGTGGATCCGGTTTTTGACTTTGCAATATATGTGATGCAAGTATGTTTTCTCTTTATCCTACCCTGAGCTCCACATATAACCATCATTAGAAGTAGGATGAAGAAAGGCAAATGCCTTAGTGAGGACATATACACATTGAGTGATCTGAGAGAATCAAACGAGGAAGCCACCAAGAGTTTTGTTTATGAAAAACTTGCCCAAGGTGTTTATCATTAGGTGCATAAGTGACTAGATTCGCAGTTGTTCTACTTTTCAATCACCCAAGGAGACATGATAGCCACTCCACAGAGGTTCACAGGAGCAAGGAATGACTTGGAATATCTCTTATGTTTGTCTTACTCTTTGGTATTCATGACCCACTTGGCTTTGTTTCCCCTTCACTCGGGACGAACAAAGGTCAAGTGTGGGGGTGTTGTTGATGGCTGTTAAGCGCCATTTTTATGGCCGTCAACTCCTGCAAATTGGAGCATGAATTGCACATCCACACTAGAATAGGAGCTTGAACTAATACTTTTCACCAGTGTCGATGTCTATTCGAATGTAGGTATTTAGCATAAGAAATGAGAGGAATCCATGCACATTTACTTCACTCCAATCCAAGGCACTCAAATGCTGGCCAATCAGGGGCCCCCACATGGATTCTCCTGGATCCATGAAGTCACCAATCCATGTGAAGAACTCTCGACGAATCATATGGTGCCACATCAGCAACACATGGATCCATGGGCCCACTTTGCCAACTAAACCGCCAGGAAACGTGCCATGCATGGAGGAGAGGCACTAGGGCCCACATGGAAGAGAGCCAGAGGAAGCACAAGCCAGATGGCAGGCCGGGAGCTTCCGCCGACCCTAGGATCGGTCAAACCGACCTAGGGTCGGTTGATCTCCCCCCTCCACATGTTGCTCGCCCATTGGTCCTTGGCTGCATCCCGGAGTGTTTTGGAGCACTTGGAGCCCCGGAGCAAGCCACTCCCTTGCCTATAAATAGAAGGGGAGGGGCTCCATTTCACACACACCACCAAGCTCTCAAGTTCCACTTCTCTCTTGTGTAGCTCTCCCTCCCTCTCTCTAATTCTGCCCATGTGAGGTGATTCTCACCTCTATGTGATAGAATGGTGTTGAGAAGAGATCTAGAATAGGATTAGTTGAGAGGTAGAGTAGGGGTGAGGAGTGAGTTGATGTCCTCGTGGATGCTTGTTCTTCATTTAGATAAAAGTGAGTATTTCAGCATTTCTTATTTAGACTATGGTGGACATCATGCATGCTTGATTTGTTCTTGTGTTCTTAGGTCGTTCGTAAGTTAGAGGCTTGTGTTCTTCGTGACACAAGGCTTCGATCCTTTAGAACTAGCCCAGTAGTTCATATACCTGTTTGCTTGCTCTGATCCCGTTTAGCTAAGTGAGTCTGCTGTATCTCGTTTGTTTGCATCCATAGCTTCCTTTCTGCTCCGTAGCTCGATGAATAGTATGATTTGATTCCGTTCTCTCTCTAGTTCATGGTTCCGTAATTATACGGGTTGCTATAGTGTTGTTAGCGGGTCGACAGACGTAACCGCACTATAGAAGTTATCTGGGGCATAGACGTGGTGTCTAGGCTCTGGTTATCCTGCGAAGACCACGTGTGTTCGTGTAACGATAGAGGTAGGCCGTAGTGGTGACAGCCTGTTAGACCCTTTGCAACCCTCCGCGCCTGCGTACCGAGTTGGGCCCCGTTGCCAGTACATTGGCCTCTCCATGAAAAGTTAGGATGGGCTGGCGCCCCACGGGGAGGACTAATAGCAGACAGATCCATCTCGAGAGCTAAGCCTCTTAAGGAAGTGCTTCTCATATCCCTACCTATCCTAGCGGAAGCTGGTGTCCTTGGATAGACCCTCTCTGGTTACTCTACGTCCTAGGAACGAAACCCGACGGGAATACTCATTCTCCTAGGGAGAAGTGCTGCAACAGTGTATCCGTGCGCTTGCGGATTCGTTCACACTCGTCAGTGTACCCGGGAGTTTCTTACATGCTCACGCTACCACGGCGCCTAGTGTTGAGGTTAAGAAACGCCAACACTTATTAATTAAAGGGTTATACTTGATTTACTTCAAAAATTGATTCTGGAAGCTATACATACAATCTGACTACAAGAAAAAGCAGGAATGGACATGATATAACGACAAAGCTACTGCACAAAATTCAAGTCATTTCAATCTACAGCTCAAGCATGAAAAATCTAACAGGACCCAGCTACTAGAAACACAAATAAATTAGCCAGCAGGATATAAGTATGATCTGAAGCTAAAACTTTGTATACAGCATGTTATTGATACATATAGCTCTCAAACCAAAAATTAGATCCATAACTGCGGTAGAATTATAAATTTGAATTTATCTCAAACTAACCACCATACATCAAAAGACTAACCTACACATGTCAAAACAGATCAACTATTTATCATAGATTCACAACAAGGCTACAGAGCTACTGCAAAAAGATCCACTACATTTGATGAACAAATATTTTTAAACAAATCAAAAATAGAGGCAATCATAGATATAAAAAATAAATCATAAATGAAGATTTACAAGAGATCTATGTGCCATTTTTCTACACAAAACAACCATGGCCATACTAAAATCATATCCAATATTCACATCCTGAACAGTTCTAGATTTCAAATTATTTCAAATCTAGCCAAACTGGTAATTTCAAAATCATTCAAAAACTAAGCAGTAAAAGCTTATACATTCATTATAGAAAAGATAGTACTCATCACAAGGATCCCAAAACAGTTGAGTTTGCATTTTTTTGATTTTTCTGTGATTTTATATCGATTTTCCAAGATTCAGAAAGTTGAAACTAGATCTGAAGAATCTTTTTTACAGAAAACCCCCTGAGCTTTTACATTATGGCCCTCAGAAAAAACTCGATCTTCACAGAAATGCCCTCAGCGGTGTGGGTGAGCTCGCTGGTGGTGAGGGGCTGCCTGAGTCGGTCGGTGAGTCACTAGGGTTAGGTTTTGGCTCACACTCGGTCGATTGGCGGTGGTGGTTTGGCCGGAGGAGGTTCCGGCGATGGTTGGCGGCGAGGCGGAGGCAGAACGTCCGCTACGTGCTCTGCTCCGGCGAGGTGGGGTGCGGAGCTGGGCAAAGTGTGGCTTGGGAGGCTCAGGTGGAGTTGTGGGAAGGCTATGGAGTGCTTCGTGGCCAGCGGCGTCGAGCTGGGGAGGGAGTTCCATGGCGGCGCTCAAATGGCGGATGGCGGAGCACGACATTTTGCGCGGTGCGGTAGTTGAAGGCATCTAGGCCCCTAAAGAGTGTTTTGGTAATTAATGACAATCATAGTGGACTAACAATTTTATTAAGATAAAAGAATAGGTTAGTCCCGGTGGTGAAGTGAGCTTCAAAGGTAATCTTAAGGAAGTCTTGGATTTGTGGTACCTAAGGGAGCTCAAAGCAAATGTATAACATAGGGCTTTTCTTGTTTGCCGGTCAAGAGGTGATTAGAGGATGCAAATTGACCGGATTAATAGGCTAGATAGCCGTACTATCAAGATGGGTCAATTTTGTTTACTTGACGGTTCTATAGTGCCACTTTGCTCAAACAATTGCATCGCATGCATGAAGGTTAAGAATTCATGCTTGATTCCCTTCTCATCACAAAATGTTTCAACATTTGTATTCTTGAATTCACTTCCATTATCACTTCTCACTTTCTTCAATTTAAGCTCAAATTCATTTTCGGCCCTCCTTGCAAAACTCTTGAATATTTCACAAGAATGAGATTTTTCATGAAGAAAGAATACCCATGTGTATCTTGAATAATCATCCACAATCACAAGACAATAGCTATTTCCACCAATGATTCTATAAGTAGTAGGACCAAATAGATCCATATGCAATAATTCCAAAGGTCTTGTGGTTGACAGTACTTTTGTTGGGATGAGAGTTAGCAACTTGCTTCCCGGCTTTACAAGCACTACATAAATTTTCTTTCTCAAATTTAACATCTTTCAAGTCAAGAACTAGATCATGCTTCACTAAATGGTTGAGTTGTTTCATGCCAACATGACCTAGTCTCCTATGCCACAACCAACCCATAGAGGCCTTTGAGAATAAGCAAGTAGTCAAACTAGCCTTCTTAGATGAGAAATCCACAAGATATAAACTCTCATGACGAAAACCCCTAAAGTTAGTATCTTTTCCATCAAGAGAGGTGACCTCAAATTCGTTGCTAGTGAAAGTACACTTATAGCCATTACCACAAAGTTGACCAGTAGATAGCAAGTTAAAATTGAGAGAATCAACTAGCAAGACATTGTAGAGATTATAATCTTTAGATATAGGTATATCACCAATGCCTTTTACACCTCCCTTGCTATCATCCCCAAAAGTGATCTTGTCACAGTCTTAGACATCTTCATCAAGATGAGAAAAGATTTTTCTTTTGCCGGTCATATGATTAGTGCAACCACTATTAATTACCTAATGTCTTCCTCCGGCTTTGTAGTCCGCATACAAAAGAAATCACTTCCTCTTAGGTACCCAACTTTTCTTGGGTCCTTCAATGTTAGTGACCAAAACCTTAGGCACCCAAATAGATTTCTTTCTATCACAACCAATAGAACGACCAACAAATCTAGCACAAACAACACCCTTTGAATTCTTTTCAAGAACATAAGATGGATCAAAGGATAAGGTCTTCTTGCTCTTGCATTTGTGATTTACATCAACTTTTGTCTTGCAAATATGACACATCTTGAATTTTCCTTCATCTTCAAGGAATATCTTAGAGGAGACAAAAGTAGTCTTCCTCGGTCTTCAAATCAAGCAATTGAGGGAAGGCACATTGGTTTGCCAATCTAAATATGTGAAGGACATCTTGATGAAATTTGGTATGGAAGATGCAAAACTCATGAATACTCCGATGGCCACTAATGGGCATCTTGATCTTGATGAGGGAGGTAAACCGGTTGATCTTAAGCTTTATAGATCTATGATTGGTTGTTTACTTTACCTTACCGCATCTAAGCCCGATATCATGTTTAGTGTGTGCATGTGTGCTGGATTTCAAGCTGCCCATAAAGAATGTCATTTGACCGCCGTTAAAAGAATTATTAGATATTTGAAGTATACTCCAAATATTGGTCTTTGGTATCCAAAGGGTGCTCAATTTGAATTGGTTGGTTATTCGGATTCTGATTATGCTAGTTGCAAGGTTGATAGGAAGAGTACTTCCAGAGGTTGTCAATTGTTTGGTCGTTCTCTTGTAACTTGGTCTTCAAAAAAGCAAAATTCCGTGGCTCTTTCTACCGCCGGAGCGGAGTACATCTCGGCGGGTGGTTGTTGTGCACAATTGTTATGGATGAAGCAAACACTTCTTGATTATGGTGTGAAATTCAAGGGAATTCCTCTTCTTTGTGAAAATGAAAGTGCTATCAAGATTGCCAACAACCCAGATAAACATTCTAGAACCAAGCACATTGATATTCGACATCATTTTCTTAGAGATCATGTGAGCAAGGGTGATATCAAGATTGATGGAGTTAGCACGGATGATCAATTGGCGGATATCTTTACAAAGCCATTGGATGAATCTCGGTTTTGCAAGTTGAGAAATGAGCTTAATGTATTTGACTTCTCAAATGTGGCTTGTAGTTGGGCACATGTGTGCGTTGTCTTGCTCTCTGCATTCTCTTCTTGCTATTTTTGCTTGTATGTTGCATTTTGTTTATAGCACCATGGTCTTTGCATGATCATCCATGATTCTTGGTTCAATTTGCTATAATATTGGTCACTAATAGATCAATCACTCCAACAAAGTCAGCGGAAATAACTATGAGCCAAAATTTCAAGTTAAAATTCAAGGACAAGTTTGAAAAGGAAAATTTCGGGGTCTATTTTCTGGTGAGGCGAACTGTCCGTCGGGATGTTACCGGACTGTCCGCGGGTGCTGGACCGTCCGCTAAATGGTAGCCGGACCGTCCGCGGGCAAATAACAGGAAAATCAGATGTTTGACACAGAGAAGCGCACTGTCCGCACCTCATGTGGCGGACCGTCCGCGCATGTCGGGCGCAGTGGACCCACCCGATAGCAGACCTAAGTCGATGGGGTCAATCCCCTTTCTTCCCATGCCCCACCAGACCGTTCTCCCTCCTCCTCTCCTCTCTCAGCCGCAAGAAGCAAAGGAGAAAGGGACCCCTCTCCTAGGGGGAGGATTTGGTGCCTCCCCGAACCTTCCTAGCTCATCCCCGGACACTCCGCGCACTACTCCATCATGTCCTCTCGGTATTTCATCGATTCCCCTGTTGGTTTTTCTTGGATTTCACTCATGAACAAAGTTAGGGCTTGATATGGGGATTTCAATTTCGCCATGGATTCTTGCAAATGATTATGGGAATGAGTTGATAGGGTCAAGGGGAATATATGCTAGTGATTTGGTGCAGTTTTATTGGCCAAATGTGGAGATCGATCGATGGATTCATGGGCGGTTACTGTGCCTGTTCGTCGACGCACAGTGTACGGCGGACCGTCCGCCTCCGGGTGGCGAACAGTCTGCCGGACACTGGACAACCACGAACAAGGGGAGTAGCCTTTCTTATTCAGTTTCCATTCTTCACTACATGATTGCTTGCTCATATATTATGCTTTTGCCAGTGGTGGTCGAGGTAAAGGCAGGGGTGGTGGACGCAAAGCGGCAGTGGGAAGGGCACCAAAAAGGGGAAGAGTTCAAGAGCCCGATCCCAATTTTGAGGATAGTGAAGAAGAGGAGGAAAGTGAAGATGAACTTGTAAATGTGTCAGCTCCTAGGGAAGTGCGTATATGGAATCTCAACAACTATAGAATAGATCGCTCTCCCTACCAATATGATCTTGATCATAACACCAACAACTTGTTCTTTCATACCAAAGTCCAAAAGGATGCATATTATGGTCACATGCTTAACAAGGGGGTTTTTTGACATCGAACAATTGACTTCAATTACATGGCCGGTTATGAGGTGCTATATGGTGTTGTGCCAATGTTTGAAGCAACAGGATTAAAGGATTTTCTCGAGCATAGGTGTGATTGGAATGACACGGTGATCCGACAATTCTATGCTACGGTTGAAGTGAACATGGAGCAAGAAATAATTGAATGGATGACCGGGAAGAGAAAGTATGAAGCCACATTTGAAGACTTTGCCACCGCAAATGAATTGAATTATGCCTTTCTCAATAGTGCTCCAAGCTTTGAAATTACTCTTGAGCAACCACTTAGTATTAATGGCATCACTCGCTTCTATGAGCCACATAGAACCGGAATTCATAGAGTCTTTGAAAAGGTCACCGGTGTTCGTCATCACCCTGCAGTTATAGAGAAGATTGCTCATGCAACCGTGTTGGCAAAAAGTGGCTACAAAGAAGCATTTGTGGGGTGGACAAGAAACTTTGTGAAACATGTCATGGATGGTGAGAAAGTTGACGTGGTGAACTTGATCATGCATGAGATCCATGATAAGAAAACAAACTTTGAGACAAATCTTTACTATGCTCCATACATCATGTCACTCATCTTAGAAAAGACCAAGTCCAAGGGGCCTTGTGATGTGAAGCATACTCTCTATAGGCCATTCAAGAATCAGCCCGAATTCCTTAATCGCGAGTTGACTTCATACTTGGAGGCTGATCAATATGAAAAATGGGGTGATCCAGAGTCACTTGGGATGGAAGGAGAACAAGTAGGGGGTTCAGGCACACATCATGATGATAATCAGGCAGCACCACCTCCTCCTCCTCCTCCTCTGCAGCCATAGTGGGAGCCCCCAGCGGGGTATTTTGACTCCTATTTTGCCTCCATGCAGCAGTCAGTAGATGCAGACGGTGTTCACCAACCATTTTGAGTCCTATGGACAGCAAGTTAATAATAATTTTCAGTCCATGCAACAAGGCTTTCAGAATGAGCTTTATACTCGCTTCAATTCCTTTGGGAATGCCATGTACACCAACATGCATCTATCCATGATGAATAGCTTGCAAGGTGTTCAACAAAGTCTTCATGCAAATACTGAGTCTTTGAATGACAAGTTTGATGGGTTGGCCACTTCTGAGCAATATGAGCAACTTAGTGAACATCAGACTCAGCTTGAGAACAACTTGGGGACCGGTAGGAGTGGCTATGTGTTAAACCTTCAGGACCAACCTACTTATATTATACCTGCTTTGCTTTTCAGTTTTCAATGAAATTTACTTCACCTGCATTAGTTTATTTAATCAAGACCTGCCTCATTTCCTTGGAACCTTGCATGTAGTCTATAGGATTAATTCCTTACACGCTGGGATTTGCTGAGTACGTTGATGTGTACTCAGCCTTGCCTCTATTATACTTTTTATAGGTGGACTACGTGGGTTTCAGGTGTTGTAGATCATCTAGTTAGTGTATGGGCACCTGCGCTTCCCTTCATTGCGTTGAGGTATTTTCTTTGAATATACATTATTTATTGCTCCTATACTTAACTTTGATAAGTAGTGTGCTCACCTACCCGATCCAGGGATTAGTACAGGTGCTTAGCGGGAATCCCGAAGGTGGGTCCCCACATATAGGCTCCTAGTACTTTTTAGGGATTTTATAGAAATTTCTGGAGTTAAGGATAAGGAAAAGGGGAATTTTGGTGTACACTAGATGGGCTTTTCTATTGGTTGAAATGGATCAAATTAAATTCAATACCTACAAATGTGTCGAAGTAAATTGGACAGCATCTCTAGGCTTTTTAGGGCTTCTAGAATTTTTGGGATTTTTTTGGATTTTCAAGGTTGGTGAAATAGGATTAGGTGTACACTATGTCGGGTGGAAGTAGAAAAAACAAGGAGGTTGTGCAGCTAACGGGTGGGGACAGGGCTGACGCGGGGGTCTGCATGGTGCTGGCATGGGGCACCACGTGGTGCACCACGCTGATGTGGCGCGCGTGCGTGGCACCCATGTGCTTACGATCCACTGGACCGGGTGTACACGAACGGGAGAGGAGGATGTGGACGGCGGAACGGAAGGCGTCTCGGGCGGGCCCGCGTGTCAGCGTGTGGGGGCGAAAAGGTGTCAGCTGGTGGGCGACGGCGCCACTGGCTCTAGGAGCTCCTACGGCTGTGGCGTAGCAATGGAGAGGGTTGCGGACGTCAGGGGAGGTCCGGAGCCGCGGTACGAGCTCGTCGGAGTGGCGGTGGTGCTCGGTGAAAAAGAAGAAAGTGGCCTGGAGGGGTCTGGTGCTCTCGTAAGGGGGTGTGCATGTGTGCGAGTGACTAGTGAGTGAAACGGTGTGCTTGGGTAGGGTGGAAGCTTGCCGGAGCATCACCGGAGCTCGCTAGTGTGGTGGTGATGGTGTGGCTCCGCGGCGGTGGGGCTAGGAAAGGGGAGAAAGAGAGAGAGAGGAGGGTGCAGGGCAGCCTCACGGTGTACCTAGAGAGGTCTGATGCGGTGGCGGCCTCAATTTCGGCACCACCTTGGTCGGGACCGAGCTTCACCGTGGCGGCGCTTGGGCAGGGAGGAGGTGCTCTAGTGGAGGGAGGGGAGCCTGGGACAAAGCCGACGTGGGTGGGGTGAGGGCCGGGGAGGAGCTGCGGGGCTGTTTATAGCCCCAGCAAGGGAGCTAGGGTGCCCGGGGCACTCAGACGAGCTTGCCCGAGCTCCTCCGGGCAGGGCACGCGGTGGCGCACGAAACTCTGGTCCCATCGACGTGGCCGAGCAGATAGGGGTGAGGAGAAGGGAATTGAGAGGGAAAAGGGGCGCCAATACCGCTCTTGGAGCAGGCAGAGACGGGCGCGTGCGAGAAGGAGGTGTACCGCAGCGGAGAGGGAGATCAGGGGAGGAAAACTGGTGGTGGAGCTCTAGAGCGCGTCTGGCGGTATTGTCGTGGTACGGGCAATTTGTGACGGAGAGTGGCTGGTTTGGAGGTTAAGAGGATTGGTGGTGTGGAGGTGGTTGAGGCGATGGTGGGGCGTATCTCGGGGAGTTGGTTTTGGTGACAGCGGTGTGGTTTTGGGAAAAGGGGTCGCCAGCAGGGCGGTTTTGGTGGCGCGGGGGCATCGGCTCCGTACGGGAGGGAGGAGAGGGGGAGGCGGACAAGGTTTGCAGTGGTGGTGGGGGTAGAGCAGGTGCGCTAGTTGTTTTGGCCCGGGGGGTGCACCAAGACGCAGGGGCGGCCGGCGGTATTGCGGCGGCATCGCGGGGAGGCAGGGAGGGTTGGGGAGGAGGAAGACGATGGCGTCATGCTGATGTCATCAAGGCGGGGGCGAAGCAGGCCGCGTGCTAGGCCGGCTGGGCCTCACTTGTGTGAGAGGGGAAGGGAAAACAGGCTAGGCTGATATTTTTTCTTGGGCTAGATTGGGTGAGGTTGGCCCACTAGAGCTTGAAAAGGATTTTCCTATTATTTGAACTAGGGTTTGTATTCAAATTTGAAATGAGGTTTCAAATTTGAATAGGCCAAGATGTGTGAAAAATATAGAGGGTCTTTAGAGACTAGTTATAGAGAATTGTGAGGCGAGAAGAAGTTAGTTCACTACCCATATGAGACCTAGGATTTATTTAAACGGTGCAATGAAAATAAATTATAATGCGAGGGATTTTTTGTAAAATTGCTATATTCTTTTAGAAAAAATTTTAGGGGCTGTTTTTAAAGGTTTTGAAAAACTGGGATGTTGCAGATCTACCCCACTTAAAGTGAATCTCGTCCCCGAGATTTGTAGGGGATCCGTAGGGTTAAAGGTTTCCCAGGGTTTTGGCTTTTACTGTTGTGTCTCTAACTGACACATTTGTTCCTTCTTCTGGTGATACCATCCACTCTGTTTGTGTTAACTGACTCCATATGATCTTTCTGAGGTCATAGCAACCACCTTTTGTTTTTGACATGTCCACGGCCCAATGTCCATTTTCTGACGAGCTATGTTGACCTTGATGCCAATTGTCACTATCTGTTGTCCCCAGGAATGTTTTTTGCGGTGAAAGAAACCTTGGTGGAGTAACTGCTCACTTGAATATTCTGAGGTAGTGTTTTCATGTGTCGACTGACTTATCATTTTTCTGATGATTTTTTTAACTGTTACTGAATGCTTGTGACTCTTCTTTTGTCGAGGTGTCTTCGGGTGGCTTTCTTCTTTTGACTATTTGTCTAAAATATATAGAAGTTGAATTGTTCTCTGCCACTCTACAACTGGTTGACTTTTGACTTTTCTCAGACTGTCACTGATGTGCTTCCGTCATACATTTTGAGTACTGTATTCTGAGCTTTTCATGAGGTTGAAGATATTTTCCTTTAAAGGTCCTCCAGAAATCATTATATTTCCCGAATAATTTTTATTGGTGATTCCTCGTTTCATTAGGTTGAGTATATTCGATCCAAATCTGAGGGTGACTTTCTAATTATCTGCCTCTAGCTGGCATGAGTCAATTGGTCAACTTAGTGATTTTGACGGGTTTGTTGGGTACAGGTAGTGATAGCATATGACACCTTTTTAAGTTAAGGCTTTGTCGAAAATAGTCAGGGTAATGCTAGGTACTTCTTCGAGTTTAATGCCAACTATTAAGCATGGGTTCAACGAGCGATTCAGCGATTAAACCCATGTGCCATTTGCTGGATATGGGTATTACTGGTATCGGTATGAAGTCATGCTACGTATGTTCGTACGTTAGCATGTTCATATGAGGGTGTCCCATATCATTTCTGCCTTTACTCGGAGAATTTGTCATTCTATTATATACATTTTTCATATGTTTTCCACTATCACATACCAACCTATCCAGTTCCTTGGAACAGCCATTTTCCTGAATATACAATTTTTCGTATACTTTTTCCCATGATCACATTCCTGCTAATTTATCTTGACGATTAAGACTAGTCTTCTTTTCTTCTGGCTTCATGGTCCTTGTTGACTTCAGACTTTACTGCGGATGTAGTAGCTGTCATTGTAGCCTGAATTGTATCTATCATGACTCCAGTTCTTGCTGTCTTTCCTTTACTACAGCTTCTACCCCACTTAATATAAAATTTGAAGTATTGGGTTTTCAATTCTGACATTATTGCTTTCCTTGTGGTGAATTTAAAACTGAAATGTTTGTATACTGAAGGTGTTCTTTCCCGAGTGTCTTCATGGAAGTACTTGAATACTGAAAGTGTGCTTCTTGACAATCTGACACTGCTCCTGTCAATTCTTGGACTTCTGTCGACAAGTATGTTCTGGTTGGTTATTTTGGCAATCTTCCTTGAATTTCTTCTTATCTTGATTCTCTGGCTAACCAAAGCAATTATGACTTGCACAAGTATCTTTGAATTCTTGGTTATCTTCCACCGACTTTTATTTCTTTGCTGCATGACCAGTGATTATGGGGGGTGTTATGGTGCCATTGAGGGGTTAACCTTGGCCAATCATATATAGGCTCTATCTTGCTGCTGGTAATATCTGGCATAATTCCATGTTAAGAGGGTGAACATGTTCTTGAGGTGATCGTGCTGGTAATTAGGTTGATCATTCTTGAAATTCCATTACTAACACTTCTTCTATATCTTCTGATGGTGATGTTGATGCTTCTGCTGACTTGACAAAGAATTGTTTTTGCCTTCCACCATAATCTGATCTTGGGACATGCTTGTTGATCAATTTGCTGTAGTGATTTGTGTGGGCTTCTTCAGAGGATTGGACTGAGTTTCTTCTCTTTTTCTTTTTAAGTGCCCTGATCTTGTCAAATGAATGTTGACTTGATTTGTCCTTTCTCGTAAGAACTTCAATGATTTCTACATACTCGACCATTATAGGCTTTGTATATAGAAATCCTATATTCTGATTGTGTCTCTATGTCTTGCTTCCGAGTGAAAAGTATCTTCTTCTCTGAAATCTTTTTATTATCTCCCTATTTTTCCCTTGCATTGCTCTCTACTAGCGTTGACTTTCTCCTTCATGTACCACAGTGTCCTTCTTGTAGGTCATGGCGTCCTTCTACTACTGCTCAGTGCATGGCTTGAATCCCTTCTCGATGACGATATCTGGCTTTGTCAGCAATGAATATAGAAATCCCTAACGACTGCCTTGTCTATTTCTGGAGATGAACAATTCCAATCTTCAATTTGGCCTGAATAAATCCATTGTCATTGTCGGTTGAATCTAGTTTCTCTTACTCTTATTGCTGGGATAAACCTTCTTTTTTTGTCCTCGGACTCTGACTGTGAAATCCTTCTGCTCCTGACGAACTTCTTTACTAAATTTCGGTAGCATTCCGGCTTGACATTGTCCTCTGAGAATCTTGATGTGTCGGTGTCGGGGTTTGGGTCTAAGAGTAAGGGGTATGTCCAAGAATATTTTCCAAGGGTTCGGCTAGAAGGGGATGAGTATGTGTTCTACAAAAGGGGATGAGTATATAGAACTATAATGCTATGGTGCTCAAGTAATATATATATATATATATATATATATATATATATATATATATATATCCAGGGAAGGGCTCACTGTCCCTCATTGCCACACACAAGAAAAATATGTAGATACGTTACTATAGTCGGCATGTACTATATATACTACCCTAAGGCTTATATATGTTTTGTCCTTAATTCCGCTCCTCTGCTTGTTCGATGTCCTTGGTGCAGCTGATCTTCCTCAAGTTGTGCCGAATTCTTCTAGATTTCTTTCAGGATCAATATTAGTTGGTGGTGGGGGGTATGGAGTATAGCTGGGGTTCTCCCACGGGTGTCTCAGCTTCACTTGGATATACGATCTTCTCTGGAAAAGAATTTAGATTTGTGGGATTTAAGAGAATTCCTATCTGTGGGTCAACTTCTTTTTGGTGGAGAATTTCTTTGTGGATTTTTGGTTGTAGTGATTGAGGAAAAGGTTCCGGAGCTTGAGAGTAGGCTCTGGGTGGAGTTGGTGACTTGGGCATTATAACGTGGTTTTCCTCCAAAGTTTCTTCCATGAGTGCTCGCTGCCTCTTGTCTTTCAGAAGGGGGTAAGAATATGGATCTAATTTAGTGATTTTTAGGGTTGAGAGCTATCTAAGCATATTTACGTATATATATAGCTCTGATACCATCCTGTGGGGACTACCTTTTTTATATATATGGGCGCCCCGGTTGCCAATAGTACCATTCCCTAGATCGGATGATGGTACCAGCACTTCTCACAAGAAGTATCTGATCCATATATCGTAAAGCAAGCAAAACATTATTTTAAAGAGGTTTGATGGTAAGAGAAGAATTCTACCAAAGGTGAAACCTCAAACTTGCAGCGAAGTCCTATGTAGTAGACCCATTACCTCAGGAAGCTTGCCCGAAAACGAGTCGGGCAGACCCAGCCCTGCAACGAAGCCCGTCCTCTCTTTCTTTTGAATAGAACGGACAAGAGAAGCAAGAATGAGCACCGAAAATAGGTACTCAGCAAATTCCAGTGTAAAAGAAATTAACCTATGACTACATGCAATATTCCAATGGAAAAAGGAGCAGGTCTTGATTATTATAAAAGTAAACTAATGCACGTTGTCGGTACAACGGTGCCAGCAGTCCACCACGGGGTAGGCTATGGTGGTAGATTGTGTGGAGGGGATCACCGAGACTGAAGCTAGATGTTGAACGAAGGACACAGGGATTTATCTAGGTTCGGGCCGCAAGGATGCGTATTACCCAACGTCATGTGTTGGTGGTTGTATTGATTGTTCCGCGAATGAGAATTAGATTGGACTTGTTTCTGAGGGGGGTCCCTGCCGCCCTTATATAGTCATGGGGGGAAGGGTTACAGATCACGTGGGATCTATCCTAGTCGTTTATACAAGATCTTCCTTTGATCACAAGTAGTATCTTTCCTAACCAACTAGTCTTTATTTATGTGAGTATATCTCTTCGGGTGCTGCCTCATTCCTGATCCGTACGCCCGTGCCGAGTTCCCATGTGTGGGCCTGCGCCATCCTTGCAGATACGCCGTGGGGCCCTTTTGTGTGCACCCCGGGGGTATTATCCCCCACAGCAGTCCCCGAGCGCTTCTTAACAAGACTGCAACTTTGATCCTGAGCTTTTAACGTCACCCGATTGCTTGTTGTCTTCAGCCGAGTGCTTGTCATCTTCAGCCGGGTGCTTTAGTTTCTCTTATGCTTGCATCTTGATGCAGGCGAGTGGTTTTTGAAGCTCGACTCGTGGTTGCCGGGTGGTTGAGGAGAGCTCTTCTCCAGTTAGATTTCGATAAGATCACCGAGCTAGAAAATGTACACTCTCGTCGAAGACGAAATGCACACACTTAGTTCCCGAGCCTTGATAAAGATTAAAAAGGTTTATCAAGGGTCAAAAAGAATCTAAGCGACTGATCCCTGATGTCTTTAACTAGGCACCCTTTTAAAAGGAATGACCATGTGCCTCCCAGACCTCCGATTTCTGACCGTAATTAAGCGCTTGACCAAGGTCCTTGCTTCTAGCTCCGGATGATCATGGTGACACTGTTCGTGCTCACTGAATGGGCGCATCTCCAGGTGCGCCCATTAAGGTAGTCCTTGAGGTTTGGAATAGTTAGAATAACTATTTTGAAGCTCTAAAAAAGAGACTTAGATGGAATTATCGTCATCCCTTTTGGGAGAGTACCTCGCAGATCATCTGATCTGGTACGGCGCCAGGGTAGAGCTCCAGCTCTTACCCAGATTTGCCATATGGTCCACCGTGTTCTCAAGGAGAACTCACGCAAGGTCACCCGTCCTAGCCATCATCCACGTGGCTTCTGAACGGCTCTGACCTATGTATGGCATGCCTCCGAGAGAACGCTTATGAGCTAGACGATTGAACCTACTTTGAGATTCGTGCCGTAAGATTTCGAGGGCGGGCTATATGATAACCTGACAACCCGTGACTCTGGGTCACGGCCTCTAAGTGGGCTTGGTACCAAATATATTTGGAAAGCCCTTTTGAAAATTGTGGGTGTGATTTCCCTGATGGAAGATCTCCACTCCTTGGCCTGTTCGGAAATGTGGCCCAACAAGGCCCAAATTTGAAATGTCGGTGGTAACAGCGTGGACGCTGTGTCGAAGACGAATCGACCGCGAGTATCTCACGAGTCAGACTAGCGCAGACGTGGCAAAACGACGGGACGGAGCGGGGCCCGCCACGACTCTCTTTTCGGCTGCCCTCATTTAAGGCAAGTCAGGCGCGTGCACGCTCTCACACTCCATCACTTCACGCCGCCTCGCATTCTTTAAGAAGTCGCGCTCTTGTCACTCCGCCTTCTCCTCCGGCAGCTCCGCCACCGCATCCGCTCGATCCACCACCACATTAGCTCGATCCGTCGGATCTAGAGCGGGCGGAACCCTAGATCCAGATCCGCCACTCGATTCGGCCTCATCCCCTTCGCCTCCGGCAGTCCATGAGCATAGCGATGACCATGACTTCGAAGTCCTGCCGGACCAAGAAGAGCTCGAGCAAGGGCGCGGCGAGCGCGATGAGATCTCCCTCGTCGTCTCCTTCGCCGCTGCCGCCTCCCCGCTGTGACGAGGAGTGGGTCCACTCGTTGTCGTCGTAGGAGCGGATCATCACCTTGATGTGGGGCGGCGTCCTGCTTGACGCGGCCACCGAGGAGTGGTGCGCAGCGGTGGGGGAAGACTTCCCCATGCCGCAGACGCGTGAGGCGGTGGCGTTTGAGTTGTTGTACCCCCGCGGATTCGGGTTGCCTGCGCACCCCTTCTTCTGCGGGCTGCTGTACTACTACGGGTTAGAGCTTTGCAACATCAACCCTAACTTGATCTTGCACATCGCCATCTTCATCCACCTGTGCGAGGCGTACCTCGGTATTGCACCACACTTCAATCTCTTTTGGTACTTCTTTTGGTTGAAGCCCCACAAGAGTGCCAAGAAGCCGAAGGTGGTGGGTGGCGCCGGATTTCAGCTCAAGCAGAAAACATTTCCTGAGTACATCTCAGTGCAGCTCATCAACTCCAACAAAGGCTGGCACAAGGAGTGGTTCTACACCACCAACCATGCCCCACAAGTGCTGTGCGACGTCGACACGCGCCCGACCCAGCTCTGTTGCTGGGACGAGGAGCTAGACGACGCTGAGATGGAGTAGGTGTCGGCGCTGCTCAAGCTGATCCGGAACCTGAAGGCAGCCGGCCTCACCGGGGTGGCGATCATGGAGAACTTTGCGACCTGGTGGCTTCAACCACTGAAGGAGAGAGCGCACTCGGCGTACGAGTACGCCGGGGAGGACTTCGACACGACGCGGGATGTGCCGGAGCCGGGGAGCCGGAAGAGCTGGTGGAGCGCATCCGCGAGTGCTTCACCCCCAATACCATCATCATGACGCATGGCGCACCACGACCTTTCAGCCTGGAGAATCCTGCGCCCACGGTAAATAGAAATTTTCCCCTTTTTGCAGTCCGTCCATTAGGGCATAAACATGTGCCCGAAAGATGTTTGAATGCTTTATCCATTGTTGTCTTTTGTAGGGCTGTGAGGCCTTTGTTTTCGCCTGGCCACTGCCAGGAACGCTGACTGGGGTTGCGTCTCTGCCTGGTAACCTTGGCGAGCTGCAGAGGTTGGAGCGTGCCCGTACCCACATCACGGCTGGTGGTGGCGGCGTGGTTGCGCCGGGGCCGACTCAGCGTGCAGCCGCTCTAGAGCCAAGCCGGCGCACGGCCGCTCCCTCTTCCGACCGGCCGAGTGCTGCCGCTGCTGAGAGGAGGAAGGCGCGCAAGGGCAGCGAGCAACCGGAGGTATGGCACGCACCACCCGGCTTGCTCAAGATCGACGAGCCGGCGTCACGTCGGCAGAGGCTGGTGCTGCTGGGTGACTAGGACGATGAGGAGGCGGCCCCCCGTTTGTTCGAGGTTGACGACGTTACGCTGGAGGTGACTAGTAGGACGCCGAGTGGTACAGCTGCTCCTCCTTCTCCTCCATCTTCTTTTCCTTCTTCTACTCCACCTTCTTTACCATGAACAGAAAATTCTCCTCGAGGCGCAGGTATTTCGCGCCCTTCACCGCAGATTGCTCCACCGCCCCTTGTGACGACACAGGGTGCGCCCAGAGCGACTGCTTAGGTAGTGATTGGGGCGAAGAGGCCGGTGCCCTCCAGCTCTGGTTTCCGAAAATGCGCTCATGTGCGCGTGTCCACCGAGTAAGTTATTCTGTAGATTGTTGTTTATTGTGGTACCATTTGCAGATTGGTGCTTGGCATTGAAGGTTGTGGTGTTGGAATTGTTCTTGTTTTGCAGGGAGCCCTGAGACATCCCTGTTGGGGGTGAGGTGCCCGCGCCACCCGTCAACCTGGCGGCGCGGCAGCCAAGTACTTCAAGGGAGCATTCGGGCGTGGTGTTGGGAGTGCCGAGTGCAGCAACGCTGGACACTAGCATGATCCCCCGGCTACCAGTCCCTAGAGTGGAAACGCAGGTTCCATGGCCTTGGGTTCTGCCACTAGGGCAGTCCATGGGGTTGAGAAAATCCATCGGGAGCTCCCCGCGCCCCGCACTAGACGCCACGCCCTGGCAAGATTCCATGAGCGTGTGGTGGCAAGGTGCATGAGGTGCTCGGCGACCCGGCTGTTGACGAGGACAACCGGCAGGAGCTCGTCACCGCAGCCGCGAGGGTTGCTCGGCAGGCGGGGGTGAGTGCATGTTCAGATTTTCCTCTTTTTGTCATGTTAGCTTCTATGTTTGCTTGATCAGATGGTTTTTCAGGCCATTGCCACTACGTCCGCTCGCAAGGGCGACTTGTTGGAGGATGTTGGGTCCAACGTCGTCACGCTCCGCCCCCAGGTGTGGTGCCTCAAGGAACAGGCTACTGCGCATCAGGACGGCAGTAACCGAGAGCTCGAGCAACTTCGTCTGGAGAAGGCCGCAATGGATGCTGCCGTCGAGCATCTGCGCTAGGAGAAGGCTGCCGTAGATGCTACCGTCGCATCCCTGCGTGAAGCGGCAGAGGAGCACTAGAAGGGTTTGTTGGCTCCACTTGTATTTTCTGTAAGCTCCCGAGTGCTTTTGTCTGACTTTGTTTTTGAAACAGCTCGGGCCCAGGCTGAACAGGACCTCGAGGTCCTCCGGAATCGGGCAAAGGCCTTGAGGAAAGCCTTGGAAGAGGCGACCAGGGAGCGGGCCATGGCCAGGAAGGAGCTCGCTGGTTAGTTGCCTTCTGCCTTTGCCTTTTATCTCTTGGTGATTCATTGTCTAGTCCTTTCTGACATTTGAGCAGATTTCTGGCGGAAATAATTCGCCTAATGTCCACATCTCGAGGCTCGCGTGGAGTCGGAGAGGAGCTAGTTCGGGGCGCTGGGTGAAGCTCTGCACCCCCTGCTGGACGAGCTGGCTCCACTCGCCGAGTCCTCCACCGTGCGGGAGTTTGGCGAACCTGTCGCCCGCCCACTATCCCTGCTGGAGTGAGTCCAGGCGGCATCTTCATGCTTCCAAGGTTATCTCCACGAGGTCAGCTTGGCGAGCACTAGCCACTGCCTCGCCGTCTTCCGCTCCTTCCTCCTACACTTTGATGTGAGCTTGTTCCGCAGCGGGTTCGCTCGTGGGATGTCATTCGCATGGGTGGACGAGCTATTGGAGGAGGTGAAGGATGTGGCGGAGAAGCTTGCCGACGACGTCATCCCTGCTCTCGATGGTGAGGTTGAGCCAAGTGATTTCCTGCTTCAGCCGTGAAAACAATAATAAGTACTTGTAATATTTTGGTCGTGCTGCTGGTGTGGCATGATACTTTTAACGCTTGTTTTAATGGTGGCGCTTTACTTCGACGGTATCCCTGTACTGTTAATTTCTCTGATAGTTGGTCTATTACGAGAAACCATAGTTTCATTGCCCTCAGTTTCCTAGTGTAGAGGGCGTACTCTCATGCATGCTTAGTACCTTATTTAAGATGTATTTTACCGAGTACTTTATAAGTAGTAAGATCCGTGTTCAGATGAGCGTTTTAATTTCAACAGAAATAAACATTGTCATAAAAAGAAAAGCAGTCCACAAGTTTCGAATTTAAAACTTGGGTGTTGATCATGCGAGCATGGTATCGAACTGAAAGAACTTCAAAGGACATGAGTCTTATTCATTGACAAAACTGCTAGCATGTGATGGTACAAAAAAACTAAAAAGAGATACATAACTTTTATGGGTAGACACAGCGTAGGTGTTCGATGTTCCACGAGTTTGGCACATTAGAGCCGTCCTCCCGCATTAGCCGGTAAGCACCCGGCCTATTGATCTCCTTAACAATGAAGGGCCCCTTCCATGGAGCTGAGATCTTGTGCATGTCCTTCTTGCTTTGGATCCTCTGGAGAATGAGGTCACCAACACAAAAGGCTCTCTCTTGCACATTCTTGTCATGGTAGCGCCTCAGAGCTTGAGCGTACCGTGCTGCCTGGATGGTTGCTACGAGCCGTCCTTCCTTGACACTGTCAATATCCTCAATGCGTGCCTCCTCAGCCTTATTTTCTTCATACACCTCAACTCTAGGTGCACCGAACATTAGGTCAGTTGGGAGCACCGCCTCTAATCCGTACACCAGGAAGAAAGGAGTCTAACCACTAGCATGACTCGGCTGCGTCCGCAGTCCCCAGATTACTGCGGGGAGCTCTCGGAGCCAGCGTGTCGCGTACTTCTTCAGCCTATCGAAGATGCGCTTCTTGAGTGCTTCGAGCACTGCTCCTTTGGCCCGCTGGACCTGCCTGTTTGTGCGACGATGCGCTACTGAAGCATGGGCTACCTTTATGAGGAGATCATCATAGTAGTTCTGAAACTCTCTCCCTATGAAATTGGTGCCCAGGTCGGTGATGATGCTGTTGGGGACACCGAAACTGTGCACAATCTCAGCTATGAACTCTACCGCTTTAGCCGCTGTCAGTGCCTATATTGGCTTGACCTCTATCCATTTGGTGAACTTGTCCACCGCAACCAGGATGTGGTTGTATCCCCCGGATGCTTTCTTGAAGGGACTGATCATGTCGAGTCCCCAACACACGAAGGGCCAAGATATAGGGATCATCTACAGGGCTTGGGCTGGAACGTGTATCTGTCTTGCAAAGAATTGGCATCCCTCGCAATGTTTGACCAGCGTCTCAGGGTCTGCGATAGCCGTGGGCCCGTAGAATCTAGACCGGAATCTCTAATAGGAGCTCTCGTCCTTCCTCTTCCGGAATGCATTTCTGAAGTACTCGGCAATGTGCTCCTCAGCGGTATAAGTTGTCCCCAATTTGGACGTAGTTCTTGCTCCTGCGAGAGATTCTCTCTTGCAACACATGTGTCTCCCTCTCATTTCTGGGCGAGGGATTCAGAAACATGATGTACTTGATGTACTCAACCATCTGTGAGATCCACTCAGGTTGTGGCTCGATCATAAGGACTTTGCTCAGTCCTTCAGATGGGTCGACTTGAGCTTCGGGATTTTTGATGGAGGGCATTATCAGGTCCTGGACGGAGACATGGGGTGGCACTTGGGCTCGGGTGGATGCCATCTTGGCCAACTCGTCAGCAGCTATTGGCGGTCGATTTTCGTCAACTAAGAGCACTTGTTACACTTTGATTTGAGCTTTGAATTATAACTAACTCGCCACTACACATACTAATGATGTAACAAGTTCACACTTGCATGTGGTTTTTGGAGTATGTTGTTTACGCAGGATTTGAGCGCCTAAATGAGGACTTCCAGGTAAAGTTCATCAAGCACTTTATGAGAAGATCACGAAGGTCAGCACAAGTCAAGACACGAAGTGAACATGACTCCAAATGACCCGAGGACCGAAGAATGAAGCTGTGAAACTCCGAGGACCTAAACAGAAGAAGTAGGAGTTCGCGCGCCAAGTACCCTTATCCAAACCGCGGGGAAAACAACGTCAAGGACCCACATGAAGTTCGGCAAATATTCAAGAAGACATGAGAAGCGTCGGGGAGCAAAACGGGGCCGAACCAGGCCGAAAAGGGCCTAGATGCTCCTCGGTGTATTTATATCCCTTGCCTCCGACGGCTACCACATCCATCCACCAGAATTCGGCGAAACCTAGAAGCAAGCACCAGAGGAAGACGGCGCCGGTGGTGAGTCCTCGAAGTTGTCTAGGAGATGGCCAAGGCCGACCCGTGCCGCCATGGCTGCCCTGCGTGGTTGTGCCATGGCGGAGTTCCAGAGCTAGTTGAGGTCATCAATGGTATGTACTCGGTGTTGATGATCTAAACGCATCTATTATTATGTGAGCAATTACAATCATGTTTTCCGATCTTCTAGTGATTCCATGTCTCCGTCCATGCTTTCCACCTTTCATGAATATGTTTGATCCTTAGTCTAATGCTAGGTAAGACTACATAGCATGCTTTATGTAATCAAGGTGATTAGATTTAGTGTGTCGACCCTTCACGATTTGTAGAGATGTCCATGTATGGGCATGCCCTTAGCCTCCTCGCATCATTAAGGGTGCACCGTGACAAGATGTTACCCCCGAAAGTGAGGATGTCTTCGAGAGGTAGGCCGGAGGTAGGAGTTTAAGGATGCTAGTAGGTGAGATGCTCGATTCGTTGCTTGTTTGCTGGAACATCAACTAGAAGGCGCTAGGCCTAGTTACCCCCTTCAGTGGAGCTTTGCCTTAGCCGATGTTCTTGGGTGTGATCAACCTATACACTTCATGAATGTCTCTTTAGGTTACCCTTTGTATGCAATCGATGCTTCATGTTAGGTTAGATTGACTAGATAAGGTAGAGAACCTTAGTGGTTTGCTTCCGATCCATGGTTCGATAACCTTGTTCATACTCCGAGGGAAAAAGTGCTACGATGATCCGTAAGGGACGGTGAATCTTGACGCGTTTTTAGACCGTCAACAAGCCCTTTTTCTGGCGCCGTTTCCAGGGATCGGCAACTCGAATCCTAGGGTGATCTACCTTTCTTTTTGACTAACCCTAATTTTTATTATTGCATATACACTTGTATTTTTTTGTGTCCTTGAAAGCATGTGAAAAGCTAGACACAAGATGTTCGAAGAGTTCTCTACACCCGCATTCCAACAAACTTGAAGATTCCCTCTCTAGTGGTAGGTGCTAACTTTTGTTAGTGGCCCATCATCCGCTATCGAGCCCACACCCTATGCGACAGATGATAAACAAGGTAAGTCAACATGTCAATTAAATTTTTAAGGCTAATGTCTTGTGGAGATTTGTTTGTTCAAGTAATAGGTATTGGAAGCAATCACAGTGCCCCAAGATCACAAGATCAAGCTTGTCAACATCTTCAAAGTTTCTATTCGCATCAAGTTTTGCACAGCCTCATGGGAAGAACAACAGAATATCTTTAGATATTTAGAAGCCCCATGAAGTTACGCTTCCAATGAGTCAAGAATCAAGTCAATCGGAGGTTCCTACAAGCAGATATGACGAATCACCGATTGTTACACGTCCTGAAAATTTCTGGACAGCAAGCAAAGCTGAAGTGAAACAACCATAACTCCCTCATATGGACTCCGATTAAGATAAATGAGTACCTGTTGGAAAGGTAATTTCATAAAACCTTCAATAGAATTATATTTTGGTATATGTTCTGTTATGTATACAGGGGAAAATCTATGAAGAAGAGGCAGCAGCAACGCGATGAGAACAAGAGAGTGGAGATGAGGATGACAATAACGAAGAGAAGTTTGGGCAACGCTTTCATTAGACCACATGTGAGGAAATTCAAAAGCTTAGAACAAAGCAAAGACCCATGGAGCATTGGCAAATAAAGACACAAGTTGGCAACATCTGGCGCACGGAGATGTTTGAAGAAGACCACGAAGGATTACACACAAAGGACGACATCCGATGGCGCGGATACTTTGGGTTCTCACAAGATGGATCATGGAGTTACATGTTCACAACCAATATGTGTGAGCCCATAAGTGAAGAGGTGTGATCCTACACAAAGCAACCTTGATGACATGTGGCACGAAGGGAGGAATTGAGAAAAAGTCTACGCAAGCCACCTCCGATCATCAAGGATTGTTTACTTTCAACTCCGGATGACCACTCACAATGAAAAGCTCAAAGGCTAAGGTATACATTAAACTCTCAAGGTACTTTTGGATATGATATCTTTCTTTTTGATATATTCATGTTCATATCCAATAGTATGATTCGATTCTATGCCTTGCTCCTTTGATGATCATGATAGGCTAGAATTTCTTGAGATCAATAAAGAGGCTATGTTGTTCTTAAACTTTGTTAATTCCTTGCCTAATGAGAGCCTTAGTGCTAAGCAAGAAACTTATGCTACCTTTAGTCACAATATGTTTTTCATCCAATTTAAATTGTGGTTATGGTTGCTCATGTTTTCTTTACAACTTGCAAATCTTGGACTTGCTTTGTGCTTGGTCAAGCTCGAGACCTTAAAAGACCGTGTGTCGGAGGAAAACCCGAGTTTCACTAACCATGCAGATCATTAATCCTTAATCAAGAGGAGAGAAGGCATGCCCCCCAAAGGAATTGCAAGCTCGTGCAACACCTTCGCCGAATCTAGAGTACGGACGTTGCTGTTTTCATCAATTTTGAACACCTGATCAAATACGTAGAAGAAAGAAAAAGTTAAAAATCAGAAGCTCCATCAAGTGTCGATTCTAACGCCTCCAAGATTGATGAATTTGAAGACCCGTACAAGGAGATGTGGTAAAAACATTAGGCGCTGCGCAGTCTGAAATCAGATTTGGACATATTGCAGCGTTGGAGTAAAACGGACATAACTCACTCGTTCGGAGTCCGTTGGGGGTGAATAAATACTTGATTGAAGACAATTTCAAGCGCCACACATTGGAGAAGTTGTTTGCTACATGGTCTGATGTGGACAGAGAGGAAAATTCATGAAAGGAGAGGCAGCGACGAACAACAAAGAAGGAGGGGATGATGATGCAAGAGACGATCGGGCAAGCCTCTCATCAAGCAAAATGATTGTGTCAAGCATGGAGAGTGGATCAAAGCTGCATGGACATCTTCAAATCTTGCATGAAGGACCATGGCTTCGCGACAACAAGAAGGTACGTAAGAAAGTTGAGCTCTATGACTTTAAATGAAGTGCTTTGCGGGAGGCAACCTGTTTTTACTTATATATATTATATGACCATCTACATTGAGCTCTTAAACTGAACCATCAAGTAACATTGTACCATTGCTCTAATAAATACCACAACACCATGTTGTTTGATCTAATTTTTATTGAGGGAGCACTTTGTTCTTGATCTTGGAAAACTTGTAGACCCTTTTGTGTGCCTATTAGTGTTTAGAGTCTTTTTGTTTTGTGTCTTTTTAGAGAGAGATATGAAGTTGGCACCACCATTTGACTCTAGGCTTGTGGCCAGTTAATTTAGGCCAACTCCTGCATTTGTTTTAGACAACCACCACCATGTCATTTTGTTCTTCCATGTCATATTGCTTTGTGCGTTTTGAGTTGATCTAACTTTTTTTTTGTCCAACCAACCTAAGCCTTCCTATAGCCCCCACCAAAAACCCGTAGCCAACAAAGGTAAGGTTGACATGTGTTGATTGGCTTGCACCATTCCGGTTGGTCAAGCCCACCTCTACCCCTTGTTCTAACTAAAAACTTTGACTAGCCCTCCTATGAGATAAATCTTTCACACCTTTAGCATTCCTAAAACCTTAGGTTTGTTTTTCATAAAAAGACTCTTAGCACATCCTTAGACAGAATTTCTATACTTGAATCCCTCTCTTCAAAATTCTTATTTGAGCCAAATATAGGATACCCATAACTTACCCTTAAACCTTGTTAGTTTGGTTGATTGATTCTTTTCGATGGGTGATTTTATTGATGACAACGCTTACTTCGTATGAAGTGAAGGCCAAGCTTTGTCCTTTGCTTATTGTGGACCTTTTTGGAAATCTTTCTTGTCTTGCTAATATTTGTTTTTGCTAACCCTTTGCATTTTGCATTTCTTTGATGACCACACTTTCGTTATGTAAAGCATGTTCGGTTTTCTAAAACATTTTGGAGCGCTTGAATTCTTTGGCTTTATGATAGAGGCGGAGTGCCCGATCTTTCGGTGAGTGGAGATAACTTCGATCTGGTGGGAGGCGACCCTCACGATCCGACTACGATGAGCGAGACCCGAAGCGCCAATGCAATCGCCGAACCAACTCCCGATGGTTACCAACCTTGCTGGCGCAAGATCAGCCTGATCACGAAGATCGATTCCTGTACGCAATCGAAGAACGAACAAGAATCTGAGGCAAGCAATCTTAATATCACTCGAAGGTGGAGTTCTGAATCACAGAGGACAGCACGTATTTGTGCGTGTTCTGGTGTAGCTAAAGCTAGATGTAAAATAAAACTCGAGTTGTAAAACAAAAGGGACCCTGACTAAATAAGGGGATGCAGCCCCAAACAACGGAGGGAGGAGAGGGGGCGCGCGGTAGGAGAGGGGGGCGGCGGCCAACCCTAGGCGCCCCATCCTGGGCCCCTCTTGGGCCGTCCTCTATGCTTCTGGGCCTTCGTTCTTTAACAGCATGATGTAGTTTAATTCCCTCGCACGGGCCCGAGTAATTGGCCCAACTGGTGGTGCCTGAAGTGGTGGATCATCTGGAGGTTCCTGAGGTGCTGCTGGCGTAGATGTACTCGTGGTGTCCTCATCATCCTCCCCTTCTTGAACTGAAGTCGTCCTCGACGGCAACTCCTCATCCTCACCCAGATATGGCTTCAAATTTGCAACATTAAAACTAGTGGAAACACCAAACTCCACAGGCAGGTCAAGGATATAAGCATTATCATTAATCTTGGTTAGCACTTTAAAAGGACCAGCAACACGAGGCATTAATTTAGAACGGCGCAAAGTAGGAAAACGATCCTTTCTCAAATGCAACCAAACCATATCACCAGGTTCAAAAGTAACATGTTTTCTACCTTTACTACCAGCAACCTGATATTTAGCATTAGCAGCAGCAATGTTTTGGTGAGTTTGTTCATGCAAGTTAACCATTTGCTCAACATGTGCAACAGCGTCTAAGTGTGGGGCGTCTTCAGCATCAAAAGAAAACAAATCAATAGGGGCCCGAGGGATGTAACCATACACAATCTGAAAAGGGCACATCTTTGTAGAAGAATGCATTGCATGATTATAAGTAAACTCAACATGAGGCAAGCAATCCTCCCAACATCTCAAATTTTGATCTAAAACAGCCTTAAGCATGGTTGACAAAGTTCTATTAACCACCTCAGTCTGCCCATCAGTCTAAGGGTGACAAGTTGTGCTAAACAGCAATTTAGTTTCCAATTTATTCCACAGAGATCTCCAAAAATGACTGAGAAACTTAGCATCACGATCAGAGACTATTGTATTTGGGATACCATGCAAACGAATAATCTCTCTAAAGAACAATTCAACAATATTGCTAGCATCATCAGTTTTATGACAAGGTATGAAATGAGCCATTTTGGAGAATCGATCAACAACCACAAAAATGCTATCCCTCCCCTTCTTAGTTCTAGGCAATCCCAAAACAAAGTCCATAGAAATATCAAGCCAAGGGGAAGTAGGAACAGGCAAAGGCATATACAAACCATGGTTGTTCAACTGTGACTTAGCTTTCTGACAAGTAGTGCAGCGTGCAACTAGGCGCTCAACATTAGCACGCATCTGGGGCCAAAAGAAGTGGGCAGCCAAAACCTCATGCGTCTTGTAGACGCCAAAGTGTCCCATGAGACCGCCTCCATGCGCTTCCTGTAACAGCAAAAGACGAACCGAGCTAGCTGGAATACACAGCTTGTTAGCGCGAAACAGGAACCCGTCCTGTATGTGAAATTTGCCCCATTGTTTGCCATTAATACAATGGGCAAAAGCATCTTTAAAATCAGCATCGTCTACATATTGATCTTTCACATTTTGCAAGCCAAAGATTTTAAAATCTAACTGTGACAGCATGGTATAGCGACGAGACAAAGCATCAGCAATAACATTGTCCTTCCCGTTCTTGTGTTTAATTATGTAAGGAAAAGACTCAATGAATTCTACCCATTTAGCATGACGACGGTTCAGATTTGTTTGGGTACGAATATGTTTCAAAGCCTCATGATCAGAATGAATTATGAACTCACGATGCCAAAGATAGTGCTACCATGTATGCAAAGTGCGCACTAAAGCGTAAAGCTCCTTATCATAAGTAGAATATTTCAGACTAGCACCGCTTAATTTCTCACTAAAATAAGGAACTGGTTTTCCTTCTTGTAACAAAACAGCACCTAGCCCAATACCGCTAGCATCGCATTCAAGCTCAAACACTTTATTAAAATCAGGCAATTATAGAAGAGGAGCATGGGTTAACTTATCTTTCAAAGTGTTGAACGCTACCTCCTGCGAATCACTCCAAGCAAATGGCACATCTGTCTTGGTGAGCTCATGTAGAGGTGCTACAATGGAGCTAAAATCATGAACAAACCTGCGGTAGAAACCTGCAAGTCCAAGAAAACTCCGAATCTGTGTGATCGTCGTCGGTGTAGGGCACTCCTGAATGGCAGCAATCTTGCTGCTATCAACCTCAATGCCCTGTGGAGTAACAACATAACCAAGTAACGAGACATGTTGTCTGCAAAAGATGCATTTATCCATGTTAGCAAATAAGTGGGCAGCACGCAACGCATCAAAAACAACACTCAAATGTTCCAAATGGTCTTCCATAGATTTGCTGTAAATAAGGATATCATCAAAATAGACAACCACAAACAATCCTATGAAAGGCCTCAGAACTTCATTCATCAATCGCATAAAAGTGCTGGGAGCATTAGTCAATCCAAACGGCATAACCAACCATTCATATAAACCGAATTTCGTTTTAAAAGCCGTTTTCCATTCATCACCCAATTTCATTCGAATCTGATGGTAGCCACTAAGCTCATCTAGCATATCATCAAGGCGTGGTATAGGGTGTCGATAACGAATGGTGATGTTATTAATAGCACGACAATCTACACACATACACCATGACCCATCTTTCTTTGGAACAAGTAATACAGGAACTGAACAAGGGCTAAGAGACTCACGAATGTAACCCTTATCAAGCAATTCCTGCACCTGGCGCTGAATCTCCTTTGTCTCTTCTGGATTGGTATGGTATGGTGCGCGGTTTGGAAGCTGTGCGCCTGGAATGAGATCGATCTGGTGCTCAATGCCACGAAGCGGTGGGAGACCCGGTGGCAAATCTTTGGGAAACACATCAGCGTACTCCTGCAAAATGTTAGCGACCGCAGGCGGAATATCCAAAGATGGTGCATCATCAAGTGAAACGAGCACACTAGAGCATACAAGTGCAAAGCATGGCAAATGAGCAGCACGTAGATCAGCAAAATCAGCACATGTAGCAAGCAAAATAGGAGCATTCAACTTGATTTCAGTATTGACAGATGGAGACAGATCAAGTTGTTTAGCAGTTTTAGCAGCTCGAGCAAGATCATCTTTAACAATTTGTTCAGGTGTCATGGGATGTATGATTATTTTCTGACCCTTAAACATGAATGAATAATGATTTGAACAACCATGATGTAAGCTATCAATATCATATTGCCAAGGTCGACCAAGTAATAAAGAGCATGCTTCCGTGGGAACAACATCACAATCGACAAAATCAGAATAGGCACCCATGGAAAAAGGAACACGCACAGAACGAGAAATTTTTATTTTACCACCATCATTAAGCCATTGAATGTAATATGGGTTCGGATGCTTACGAGTGGGTAACGACAATTTTTCTACTAGCATGGTACTCGCCAGATTGTTGTAGCTGCCGCTATCGATGATGATGCGAATCGACCGCTCCTGCACAACTCCCTTTGTATGGAACAAAGTGTGTCGCTGATTCTTCTCGGGCGGGGCAACCTGGGCACTAAGAACACGCTGCGCAACAAGACTTTCGTACCTATCGGAGTCGCCCGGGGTGACATGTACCTCCTTCTTAGCTGCATGGTCAGTGGCAAGCAATGTATGTTCAATTTCTTCTGAATCACTAGAAGAAGAGTACTCACCATCGTCACGAATGAGCAAAGTGCGCTTGTTCGGGCAGTCCTGAAACACATGGCCAAATCCTCTGCAGCGATGACACTGAATATCCTATGTACGGCCGGGGGAAGGGGTGACGCCTGTGGGTGGGGGAACGCCTGCCGGTTTGGCCGTCTTCTTGCGCGGTGTAGTGGTGGGCGTGGATGGCGCAGGGGACACAGGTGCTAGTGTGGATGTCGAGCTTCTTCCTACAAAAGGGTTAGAATATGTCTTCGAGCGTCGTCCCTGCACTTCATGTTCAGCTTTGCAAGCAAATTCAAATAATTGAGTCATATCATGATATTCCTTATAATCAAGTATGTCCTGGATTTCATGATTTAAGCCACCACGAAAACGTGCCATAGCAGCGTCGTTTGTCTCCAATATCCCACAACGAATCATCCCTTTTTGTAACTCCTGGTAATAGTCCTCAACAAACTGAGAACCTTACTGGAAATGCTGCATCTTATTAAGCAAATCACGAGCATAATATGAAGGCACAAATCTATGGCGCATAGCAGTTTTCAATTGATCCCATGTGGTCGGAATGGCAGTGGGATGTTTAATTATATACTCACGCCACCAAATTAAAGCAAAATCAGTAAATTCACTAATAGCAGCTTTAACTTGAGAATTGGCAGCAATATCATGGCATGAAAATTTTTGTTCAACCTCTAACTCCCAATCAAGTTATGCAGCAGGATCATATTTACCATTAAAAGGTGGGATTTTAAATTTAATCTTAGAAAAAGAATCATTACCGGGGCGGCGTGGCACACGGCAGGCACGACCGCGACTGTCTCCGGTGTCCTGCTCCGAATCACCGCCGTAGTCCTTCTGCAACTCTGTGATCGTGGTGTGCATAGCATCGAGTCAGGCCACGAGAGCGTCGAGTGTGGTCTTGGTGGCCGTCTGGGCGAGGTCGAGCTGATCGAAACGGTCGGTCGACGTACTGATCGTTTCGTCCAGCCGTTCATGTACCGTCCGAATGTCTGCGGCTAGTCCTTCAACTTGTGCTCGCAAGTCTTGCAACGGATCGGCCGCGTCGCCTTCCTCTGCCATGGTTAGCGCAAACACAAAAACAAAACGACGACAAAAACAGGGTGGGACAGCTCACAAGGCACTCACACTAGTGCTGTTATCAAATTCTTATCTGTTCCTACCACGCACACAGGGGCGACCTGCAACCAACCGGTGGAACTCGCGAAAGATTGGAGGAGCGATTGCCTGGAGAAACAAAATCTGCTCGTCGTAGAAATATGTGGAGTTCTGGGTAGGCTGCACTCAAGTCAAGGATTAGCACACTCAAACAATAATGCAAAGTTGAATTATAGTTCTAAACACGAAACAAACGCTATTGGCAACAAGTGAAATCGAAAAGACAGCAAGGAAGGTGGAGAGGGTGTAGCAAATTGCTGTTTTTTTTCTTCTGTTTTTTTTGCAGGAGTCCTCAAAACTGATAATATGAACACAGAGGATCTCCAACAGCAAATCACCACACACACTTTTTCCGAAAGTACAGGGGTATTCCAGTAAAAAAAAGAGAGAATATGGTACCGGAAAAGAGAGAGAAGAGATGGCTCGGCGTGGGGGTACGCGGCACGATCAGGGACAGATAGCTAGCACGGCGTGCACGGTGCAGCCCAGGAGGCTTGCGAGCCAGGGGGAAAGCGCGGCGCAGGACTCCTCCACATGAATCGGCTCCTGTTTCCCACTTGGACTGTGCGGCGATCTCTCTTTTTTAATTCTTTTTTTTCCTTTTTTTTGATTGCTTTCTTTCTTTCTTTTTTACTTTCCTTATTTTTGACCTACCACACCATGGGACAGGGAGGGGGGCGACCGAGAGGCGGCTGCGCGACGGGTGTGCGCGCGAGGAGGAGTGCGGCGGGGTGGTGGATGGATGAACAGCGGACAGAAATGGCGACGAACTAGGGTTAGAAGAAAAACAAGAAACAAAAGGTAGAAACACAAGTAACCAACAACAATTGAACGCGTAAGCACACAAATTCAACAAAGACACTTATTGAAAGAATGTGCAAGGCTAAATGGTTGCTGGGGCAAAGATCTAACCTGAAAGTAAATTTTTGTTTGGTTTTTGTAGACTGTAGGAAGGGGAAAACACTCGATAAAACTCACCGATCAACCTAGAAAGCTGATATCACTTGATAGAGGTGGAGTGCCTGATCTTTCGGTGAGTGGAGATAACTTCGATCTGGTGGGAGGCGACCCTCACGATCCGACTACGACGAGCGAGACTCGAAGCGCCAATGCAATCGCTGAACCAACTCCCGATGCTTACCAACCTTGCTGGCGCAAGATCAGCCTGATCAAGAAGATCGATTCCTGTACGCAATCGAAGAACGAACAAGAATCTGAGGCGAGCAATCTTAATATCACTCGAAGGTGGAGTTCTGAATCACAGAGGACAGCACGTATTTGTGCGTGTTCTGGTGTAGCTAAAGCTAGATGTAAAACAAAACTCAAGTTGTAAAACAAAAGGGACTCTGACTAAATAAGGGGACGCAGCCCCAAACAACGGAGGGAGGAGAGGGGGCGCGCAGTAGGAGAGGGGGGCGGCGGCCAACCCTAGGCGCCCCATCCTGGGCCCCTCTTGGGCCGTCCTCTATGCTTCTGGGCCTTCGTTCTTTAATAGCATGATGTAGTTTAATTCCCTCGCACGGGCCCGAGTAATTGGCCCAACTGGTGGCGCCTGAAGTGGTGGATCATCTGGAGGTGCCTGAGTTGCTGCTGGCGTAGATGTACTCGTGGTGTCCTCATCACTTTAGCATGGTGTTTGATCCGAGGATTTCGGCAACATTTTTGTAAACATGGTGTTTAAAACTTTATGTAATCTCTATAAACTTTATTATCAACCTTTCATGCTTCTAACTCATTGCATTCATGCTTGCACACACGTACACCCAATAGGTTTTTAATTTTTCTTTCACTAGATTAACTATGCCACAAGTTAAGATCTTAGGGGATGTCTTTGGTTTGTCGGCATAGAGTGAGTATTCCCGACCGTCACCTCGGGGGTACTTTGTGCTTTAGAGTTGTTTTGCAGGCATGACAAATCGCTTCCATGAGTTTGTGATAAAAGATGAAAATAAGATCGTCAACACCTCCAAAATCCCGAAAGAAACACCGCTGTCCTCATCAAGATTAAGCACATGATCAGAGATGTACAAAAGAGGAAATTTGGATATTCAGGAGCTCCACTAAGTCTTCTTTCCAACTCATCAAGATTTAACATTTTAGGAGACCCGTGCAAGGAGTTACAACCAAATCATTGGGCGTCACACGTTCTGAAATCAGCCCGGGGCAGTTTGCATAGATGGAGTAAAAAGGGCGTAACTCTCTTGTTCGGAGTCCGATTGGGGTGAATGACCACTCGTTGGAAAGAAAATTTCAAGAACTTTACAATGGAGAAACGGTTCAGTACATATTCTGTTCTTGACGTTGAAGAAAAAATCGTGGAAGTTGAAGTAGCGACAAAGACAACATGGAAGGAGGTGAAGACGAGTTGAGAAACGATTGGGACTAAGCCTTGTGACAAACGGTGGACATTGAAGGACGATCAAGGCAACAAAAGTGAAGACTATGATGATGATCTCCACATATGGCGGTAGGACTTCAAGAATTACAAAATGGTTCATCATCTTCCATGCCAAGCAACATGCTAAGAATGGGGGAGTACTTGGTGGACATGAGAAGACCGCATGGAGTAAAGGATCACGGTTGCCACGGGATGCTAATTTTCTTCTTCCATGTTAGTCACAATGCTTATGCATGGGGGAGGCTGCGCTACACTTCAAGCATCAAAGGACGGTAACAAATCTTCAACCCTCTTTTTGTCATTGTCTTTCTACATGTCTATTCATATGTATATGCTTTCCACAACTTTAGATGCAACCTTTGTATATCTCTCTATAGAATAACATGGCTACTAGCAGTACGTGAAAACCTCAAATAGGTCACGCAGCATTTGTAACGGGCCCTTAACACCCGTTACATGGACCCCATCTGTAACAGTTGTTGTTTGGCGCCCATTACGTATAAGCGTGGCAGGCTCGACCCCGACGTGGCCAACACAGCGCCCGTTACCAATGAGGACTTCCAGTAACGGGCTTCTTAAACGCTCGTTACAGTTATTCTATGTAACAGACGTTAAAATGCGACCGTTACGAAAGTTAAACGTATCGGTAATGGGCCCTTTGAGTCTGTTACCGATCACTGCCCTATCGGTAATGGGCTCTTTAAGTCCGTTACCGATCACTGCCATATCGGTAACGAGCTTTTAAGTCCGTTATTGATGACAATTTGACGCCCGTTACTAGACTCGGAGCTCGATAATTGAAGTCCTTTAGCACTCTCACTGCCGTCAAATATTTGACTATGTCATCATAGCAAATATTGGATATCACACAAACATATAATCATGTCTCTTAATAAGATGCAAAACCACAAGTACACATAGATAGTAGTCATAAGAGCATATTCTACATATTCAAGATGCATATATAGCTAGCATCACATGTTCACATATGACATGCATAATGTTCAGAACAAACAGATTCACATGATCACATCTAACGTGCATCAGCAGGGGCACTAGTTAGATGGCTTTTTTGTGCTACAGCCTCAAGTTCAGCTATCTTTGCCTCTAGTTTTAAAAGTCTTTCCTGCAGCTCAGCATTCTTCTTTGCAGCTTTCGCAAGTTCAATATCCTTCATCTTCTGTGTGCCTTTAAGCTTCTCCACCTCAGATTCTAGTATTTTCTAACAATTTGCTAGGAGACTTATGTCGTCCACAGCCTTGTCATCCATCCTTCTATCCACCTTGTCGAGTACTTTCCAGATGCAGTGAAGATCCTCCCGAGTAACAACACATTTCTATAACAAAGGCAAATTGATGCAAGTTTCATAATTAGATTGCCAAGTTTAATATCATGAAAGATGTAACTGGTCAAACAAGAAAGTTGTTTAGCTGTAACTGGGTTCAAAGCTTGGTTGATCTTGTGGATTTGTTTCCAGATCATGTCACTGTCCTCCCAAGCTACAACACCTCTCTGAAACAAAGGCACTGGATGTTCAGTTAATAAAAGTCGATGTAGCATGGAGATTCAGAAATTGAAGTAGTATATAGAAGCAGCATACGATGAGTACCATGCATTAAATTTCAAGCATAACAAAATTTCTACTCGAAAGGTTAATAATTTTGCTCCCGAGTAACAACACATTTCTAAAACAAAGGCAAATTGAAGCAAGCTTCACAATTAGATTGCCAAGTTTAATATCATAAAGTTGTAACCGGTCAAACAAGAAAGTTATTTAGCTGTAACTAGGTTCAGAACTTGCTTGCTGCTTCTCTTTACCAATGTCATCCTTCTTCATTCTTTCCATCCTGTTTAGGAATGTGCAGATGTAGTCTAAGGTTTTCTTGAGCCTGTCGATTTCTGTCCAGATCCTGACAATGTCATGTGCTGGTACAACAACTTCCTAAAACAATGGAAAATTGATGCATTGGAACCATTGATCAGTGAAGGCACTGGATGTTCAGTTAATAAAAGTCGCTGAGCATGAAGATTCAGAAATTTAAGCAGTATACAGAATGAGTTCAATATTTTTGTGAGCAGCATATGATGAGTACCAGGAATTCAATTTCAAGCATAAATCTAACTTCAAGCATACCAAACTCAAGGAAGGCTCGGCCTCTGCCTGCCGGGCGTCGCCGGAGTGCACCCCCTTGGCTCTTGCACGCGTGTACGGCCTCCTCCCCCTGGCCGACGAAGAACCGACCTCTTCGCTGCGGAACCTCACTCTCTTGGTGGGGGCGGCGGGCGGGGCCTTCTCCTCCTTGCTGCACAACCTCCCTCTTGAGTCACGGCGGCAGAACGACTGCTTTCTGGCGGCCATCTCTGCGACGGAGACGAGGAAGGAGAAGGGGAGAGAAGGCGACGGAGACGAGGAAGGCAGAAGGTTTGAGAAGGAAGGCAGAATGGCAGAGTGGCAGGGGAGAGTGGCTTTTGGTCAAACATTGGGAACAAAGGATACGTGGATAAGCCAAACCTCGTCTCCAATGCACGGGGGCAGCGCGTGGGTCCGGCTCCTCCTCGTCGGTTTGGAGGGGCAAATGCGACGCGGAATAACCATCCCGCGTAGTCTCCTTTGTATTTGTCTTGATTGACAGGTCAGCCCGATCTCTCAGGGCTCCCATTTTGACATACAGGCATAATCAACAAAAAATCTTTTGAGACAAAACAGACATAATATAGATAAAGATAACTTGTCCACATATATGGATAAAGATTACTTGTCCACAAAGATATACACAGATATACATAATTATTACAAACAGTTAACTTGTCCATCTAGCTAGGCCTTAACTTGCCTGTCATATTTTTAAAATGGTCATGCTATCTGACCATGCACATCAACAAAAGCATGCCCCCTTCAACATCAACAAAAGCATGGTATCTTCAACTAAGGTTTGCTTTTTTTTGTAGCCTCTTCAAATGCAACCAAGGTATCTTGAAAAACATCGAGCGCATCTTCCATGGGCTGCAGATTTTGTTCAGCCACAAACTTGTAGCGCCTCATGAATGCAGCCTTTTTGAGGAGGATGTGCATTTCTTCCTTAATATTATCAACCTCAGGTTTCACATATTCCCAGACAGTGTCATGCCATTTTGATTCCTATGGAATGAAAAACATAGGAAAGTTGCTACATTGATCATTTGGATGAACCATATATAGGAATGAGAAGATTGAGATAGACAAAGGAACAAGCTAGCCATTTCATAGGAACAAGTTGCTACATTGATCATGTTACAAATCCTACAAAATCTCTATGGAACAAGCCATTTCATAGGAACAAGTAGATCAAGCTCAAGCTCAAGTTGCTCCATTTATAGAACAAGTAAAAGGCACTGTGATTCAGAGAAACTTGCCTCGCCATCGTCGTGGTAGTTGCCAGCATCGGATATGAGGTCCTCTACACCTTCGCCGCTCCCTCGACCCCTCTCCATTGTTGCAAGACATTTGCTGTCGCAGACGTGAGGCAGGTGCCTTGCCCTCTTCGCTGCCCCCTCACCGGCACGCTCCTCCCTGCGTTGCTTGGCCCCTCGTCGGAACCCGAGAGGATCCAGTCGATGACGCTCATCTTTGGCTTTGGGTTCGCTGCACCGCCGCTTGGCCCCTCTCCGACGGTCATCGTCGTCTCCGTCTTCGCCGCAATCTCGCCAGCACGCGCGCGGATCCAGTTGTGGCACCACATCACGTTCGGCTTCTCCTCCTCGATCCACGGTGCGCGGGGTCGTCCGCTGCTTGGCCCCTCGACGGCACTCATCATTGTGTCCCCGCCTCCGCTCACCTCCGCTAATCCCTAGTGAGAAATTAGGAAAGTGTCGTGTGTGATGCGCTTATCCATTCGGGATCTTATATTCATTTTCCAAAATGGAGAGCCATTGCCGACGCAGGTTCGAGAACCCGCGTCACATTGGTTGTCACGTGGGGGCGGGAAAGCAATGATTATCTTTTTTATATAGGCTGCTGACGCTGACACGTGGGCCCGACACTAATTATTTTGAAATGAAACTTGCTTCCCTCAAATATTAGACCCCATAAAACATCACCTATAAATTCATTAAAAATACGAACAATTAGTAGTTGGTCATTTAGTATTCGAATAAAATATCCACAGGCACACTTGTGTAACAAAAATTATCAAAATTCGAAGTTTTATCTCGTGTTTGGGATATAATAATTCTAATAACATATTAGGTTGGTCTAAAAATTCTACAAATTGAGTTGGCAACATAATTTGGGTCCCTAAACTTGTCATAAAAATTTCAAGTGGTTTCTAAAAAGGAAGATCATACTTGTGTACAAATGTGTACATCTCTCACATAGTTTCCTAGAATGTTACTTCGACACTGAAGTTTTCCACACTTTACAACATGTTCGAACTCATATACATTTGAAAATTTAACACAACCTTGTGTCCACCTTAATAATACGAAATACAAAGTTTCATTAGTAATGGTTGTGTAAAACAAATATTATTTCTATGTTCTACTTGTCAAGTACAAGATAAGGCATAAAAACATTACTAATGAAAAGGAAATATACACTAAACAATGAAATTAATGAAAAGATGGTGATTTTAGAAAAAATAAAAAAAACAATCATCAAATTTGGATTACGTATGACCGAGAAATACGTGACACAAAATTTGGTTCCAGATTAAAATGAGAAAGGAGAACTGTTTCCTTTGTGGTCAGTTTCCAGCGAATAGAGGTATTAATAAATTAAAATAAGCTATATGAACAGTCTTTGCATTGGAACTTGAAAAGAGGTATTAAAATAAGGTATATGAACAGTCTTTGTAGGACGAAGGGAGTCAAAGTTTTTTGTCAAATGCGACGCTGGTTAGTGGACATGCGTCGCCGCAGGGTACCGCGTTCCGAGGCGTAGTGGCGTGTCGCAGTGGGAAGACTGGCCGCCGACGGTTCCCCGTCTTGTCATATAAATGCCCGGCCCGCCAAGAGCTTCTTCCATAAGCTTTCCTCAAGCGCGGCACCAAGAAAACCCCAGCACCACCGTCTCCGGTCACCAAGAGCTTCTTCTTCCTTAAGCACGCGCATGGCATCGTCGTCGAGCGAGCCATCGAGGAAGCGGGGAAGGGAGGAGGACGACAATGACGAAAGCCACCGCCGTCGGCTCATCCAGGAGGCGCCGGCGCCGCTGGCCGAGGAGGCACTGGCGTCGCCGCCCGTGGAGCCCTCCTTTCTAAGTTCTCAACTAGTTTTGGACAACATTTGGTCCATCCAAATGTTGTACGAAGCTTTCAGGAAGCTTCAAGAGGTGGCCGTTCAACTCGGCTTGCCACGACCCAACGATCCGCTGCAGAGGTCTGTGAAGGATTTCGCCTTGAAGATCCATTGGTTGGCTGGGGACCTTCAGAGAGTCATGGTCTGCGCCAACGGCAACGGCGACGACTATGGCGACAGTGACGACGACGGCGACGGCGACAATGGTGGCTTCGACGGCGGTGACGAAAGCGGCCTCGACGGCTCCGACTCCGATGGTGGGGCTCTTCCGGCGGCAGCGACAAGTCTTCTACCTTAGCTTAATTAATTTGTTCCTCCTCTGTGTGTTCGTCCTCCTGTTTGTTCGTTGAACTCTGCTTGTTTGTCATGAACATGTTCCTCTATTAATATGTGTTCCTCCTGTGTGTTTGTTGAACTTGTGATGAACTACATCTAAGTGGCAGGGGAGAGTGGCTTTTGGTCAAACATTGGGAACTCTGCTTGTTTGTCATGAACATGTTCCTCTGTTAATATGTGTTCCTCCTGTGTGTTTGTTGAACTTGTGATGAACTACATCTAACAATGGGAGAGTGGCAGGGCAGAGTGGCAGTGGGGCAACAATGAATTGCAATGTTTGTTACTCGACTTGTTAGTGAAAAGATTCTGAGTTTGGAAAAACTCTGTATAAAATTATTGGAGACGCTGGTGCAGGCTGGTTAATTTCACACTGAAATGTGAACACAGATGAATTGATGAAATTTGTGATATGTGACACATTAAGATTCGTGACCCAATTGTCATTCCATTCCATTTTCTTCATTCATACATTTAAGTTTGTCATCTGTGACAAATTTTTCATTCCTCATTCACACAGATGAAACAAATTAAAGCACCACTTTTCACATCACAATTACTTCTTTGTAGCATACATCCCCAGTAAACATCCAAATACTACACAAACAGCACCCACAATAATCAAGTTCATCTTCCAGATCACATTGTCCATCTTCTCCTCCAGTGCTTTCTTCCTCTGCTTGTCGTCCAGTGCTTTCCTCTGATTGTCGCTCCCAAGTTGACAATCCACTGAATCAACTACTTCATCGATCACGTCTACTCAGTTCGACGGTCGAAAAGATATGACGCCAGCATCCTTCAGCATCTGGAGATACTCCTTCTCGAAACGATAATATCCATAAAGCTTGGGGAACTGTGCAAATCAAAATCACATAAGAACCCTAACTCAGATTTGGGAAATCACAGCTCAGACTAGTCACTGCGTTCCTTGCACACTTGAAATAAAGACGACCGTGGTTTTCACCTTCCTCCTGCGTCCTCCCCTCCACCACCCGAGCCATACCACAGTCCGGGCAAGGGACCAGTGGGAAGCCTCTTAGCTCACCGACTGGATCCAAGCCGATGGAGTGAATGCGGCTGCCCCGGCCACCTTGAAACCTGCTCCTGCCACGTCCACCTCCAGACGAATCGGCGTAGTGCGACATGTGCGCGACGGTGGGGAAAGGAAGGGCGGTCGGCGGTGGAGCTCAGAGCGGGGAAGAAGAAGCAGGAGCTCAGAGGTCAGAGCCCTCGTTGCTCACCCGTGTCGTCGTCCCGCCGCCGCCCGCGACCCACCTCATGTACCGCTTCGCGGTATCGTCGGCGGTGGCACCGCCATTGTCCCTGTATAGCAAGATGGCGTACAGATAGGCCGCCGCATCGTGCCCACCATCGGCAGTGCGCCGGAGATCATCGCTTTGCCTGTTTTCCATGAACACGGCGTTGATCCCGAAGTAGAAGCAAGCCCCCGGATTGCCGAGATCGGTCAGCATAGCAAGGAAGGCTGTGTAAGCGATGAGGTCCCACATCCAAGGAATCTCATCTCTTATCACCTCTATCGACAAACGCCGGCCGACGTTGCGGTGGCTGCACAGGCGACGCATGGTTGAGTAGGTACCTCCTAGGCTACGGAGGTCAGCCAAGGGCCGCTTCGAGGTCGCACCGACAAGCGCCGCAATCTCAATGTGGACCTCCCTTGGGAGGTCCTCCAGCAGCGACGGCTGGTGCGGCCTGCTAGGCATCTCCGGGAAAAATGGTAACCACCGTCTTCTCGTCCCTAATCTCCTGCCCCCGTGCAGAGAGAGAACACGCCGAGGAATGAGGACGATGAGGAGTGTATGCAGTTGTGGTTTTTTTGCGGGTAGATGAAGGGGCCAGCATCGCAACAGTTTTTATCGAGGAGTCAAACTCTTTGAAGTTGGACCAAATATAGACCAAATAATAACATTTCGCACAATGGAGAGTTGTTGGCGACGTGGGTTGGTGAACCTGCGTATTCTTTGTTGGGCGGGTAGGGTTTTCTTTTTTATATAGGTTGCTGATGCTGACGCGTGGGCCCGACACTATTTTTTTTTTGAAATGAAACTGGCTTCCCTCAAATATTAGAGCCCATTAAACAGCACCTAAAAATTCATTAAAAATACGAAAAATTCGTAGTTGGTCATTTAGTATTCGAATAAAATATCAGCAAGCACACTTGTGTAACCAAAATTATCAAAATTCAAATTTTTATCTCATGGTTGGGATATAATAATTCTAATAACGTCTTAGGTTGGTCTAAAAATTATACAAATTGACTTGGCAACATAATTTGGGTCCCTAAACTTGTCATAAAAATTTCAAATGGTTTCTCAAAAGGATGATCATACTTGTGTACAAATGTGAACATCTCTCACATTGTTTCCTAGAATGTTATACTTCAACACTGAAGTTTTCCATACTTCACAACATGTTCGAACTCATATACATTTGAAATTTTAACACAACCTTGTGTTCACCTTAACATTACGAAATACAAAGTTTCATTAGTAATGGTTGTGTAAAACAAATACTATTTCTATGTTACTTGTAAGAAACAAGATAAAGGCGTATAAATAACATCCAGGAAATGGAGTTATATATGAAACAATGTCATAAATGAATAGAAGTTTATTTTAGAAAAAATCAGAAACAAATATCATCAAATTTGGATTACGAATGACGGAGAAATACGTGATTCAAATCTTTGATTGCAGATTAAAAGGGGAAAATGAAGCGAATCGTTCTTCATTCGAATAGAACTAGCCCCGGCCTGACGCGTTTTCCTAATAATATTGGGCCTTTCAGTTTTAAGGCCCACACATGCCCACTCGTGCTAGGGTTAGTAGGGAAAGACGCCTCCCTCACGCAGTCGCCTCCTCACTCTCCCCTCGCGCTGTCATCTTTCTCCCCCTCACGCCGCCGCCGCTTCTTCCCCCTCGCCCACTCCGCCGCCACTTCCTCACCTTCACCTTCCTCCCCTCACCCCCCCCCCGACACGATGCACGCTACACACCTTCGCTGAGACGCGCACCACACCACCCCTCACCTTCCAACGAAGACGACTAGGAGGAGGAGGAGGGATGCAGCCACCATGTCGACGTGAGGACGTGGCGACTAGAGATCCCTCCGCTTTGACAGTGACAAGGTGAACTGCATGCTAGAAATCCCTCCTACATCATTAAGACACATTCTTGACTATGCTCACCAGTAGCGTAGCCACATTGGGGCCAGCTGGGGCAGCCGCCCCAGCTAATCTGCCCTAACTCGACTATGTTCCTTCTTCTCTGACAATATTTTTAAGCTTCAGTAGTATTTCTAGATGGCGCCATGACTCATAGGACCTTAGTACTTGCTAATTTGTGTCTTTGTTCTTCAAATTTAAGACTACATTTTGAAAATTTTTGCTAAAATTTGTGCAACTGCAGCATATAGATGTGTGAATTTGTGTCTTTGGACTCACTCTTATATTTGGTTTTGCTCTTGTTCCATATGTACATTTGGACATTCTCTCCAAGTTGAATAAGTACCTCATCAGCAACAGAGGCAGCGAGCATCTTCCTCTTTAAAATGGTAAGGTCGTATTGCCTGAACTAATTTTTTGGTTTCTGAATATTGCATTTATGTTAATGGTTTACCATAGAACCAATGAGATTATAGTAGGCTAAACTAGTTACTGTAATTATTTTCTCATTTGTATGGTCTTGTACACAGTTCTGTGGGTGTTGATTAGATAAATGCTTAGCTGTTATGCATGGTTAACTAAAAAGTGCTCTACTTGTCTCCTGTTGTAGCATGTCTCCTGGGAGAGCTAGCAATATGGTCTACTTTTTGTGCTATTCTTGGACACTGAACTGACCTTTCTCATAATCCCTTGACAATTGATTCACAAGATAATTCTGTCGAGGACTGCCGACCTGGGAAATTTGAAGAAGATGCATATAATGAAGAAGATGGATATGCCACTGCTAGTGAAGAACAAGAGCAGGTGGGTAGGGCTACGGGCCGAGCTAGAGTCCCAAGGACAGCGACAAAGTGGCCAAGAGACAAAATGGTAGTCACTGAGGTTGAGAGAGGGGGATGCCAGTACCATTGACACAAAAGCGCAGGTTCAGGGCGCTTGCAGGGCTCATTGCTAGACAAAAGATACCTTTGGATTTGCCAGAAATAAAACAACTAAGCGATGAACAAAAGTGGTACTTGTTTGAAACCTATATGCAGAAACACTTAGAGTTCCAGGAAGACATGAAAGAGCAGGCATTCAAGCTTTTGTGGAAGATTGCAGCCAAGGCATGGAGACAATTCAGATTTCAGCTTAGGCGAGATTTTGTCAGAAACGGACTCGAGCCATTTGGAAAGCACGACTTTATCAAGCCGGAGGAGTGGACAGAGTTTGTGAAACAGCAGGAAACCGAGGAAGCCTCATCTCTTAGTGGCAAGTTCAAGTCACTTTGAAGCCTGAACACAAACGAGCACAACATGGGTCCAGCTGGTTATTGTGGAAAACTACCACTATGCGAAGAAGAGGATAGGAAATTAGCTGCGGCTGAGATCGCCAACCTATATGATGCCATCACTGATGATCATTCTAGGAATTGGATGCGAGCAAGGAGTAAACTAGTGGTGAAAGACGGTGTTGCCGAGGTAGTGTTCAACAAAGTAGCAAATAAAAGTGTGGCTGCAGACATCATGGAAAAGAATGCACATGCAGAATCTTCAGGAATGACTTCATGGCTGAGGGAGAATGATGTGCTAAGTCAGTGCTTGGGCCACCCCGAACAACCAGGTCGCGTGCGTGGTGTCTCTAGCTACCAGGGCTGGAAGTTTGCATGGCCTCAGCACGCTTCCATGTACAGGAAGAGGAAGAGGGCCAGTACTGACTCATCAGTTGATAAGCAACAGATGAAGGAAGAAATCAAGCAAGAACTCAAGGCTGAGATGGAGAAGGATATGCTTGACATGATGGCACGAGGGTACCAGGTGGTGTTTGCACCTGTGTCCAATCGCACAAGCCCTTCACCCACCGGATTTAAGAGCAGCTGTGCGTCCGCAGATAATGTAGGTTTGATCAACGGCGCTACAGAGTTGTCGACAGAGGTAGTGCACATTGCTTCCCCCACACAGGAAGACCTTATAGGCACGTTGACTGAACCCACAGACTGTGGCCTATGGATCATATTTAATGGTGTTGAATGTGAAGCTGCAATTGGTGTGGTTCAACCAGAGCAGACTACGCTGCACACAGTCCCGATTCATGAAGACTATGCTGTGGTCGAAGTGCTGCATGTATATTTTGTCTTTAGGGATCACGCACTGGAACACCCTCCTAATGACGAGGTGACGACACTTGGACAAGCTCTACACCAGAGGATACAGTGGAAGAGGTGTCACATTCACATCAAGGAAGCACCAATTGCAAAATCTTGTTCACACACTATGGTACAGTTTCCTTCTGGTTCACAGACTACAGGACAAAACCCAAACCCAGAAAGGCAAATTACAGAACAAAATTCCCCACCTGGTAACCCACCTCCTTCTCCTCGTCCACACCCAGAAACGCAAATTACAGAACATGTTCATTCCCAACCTGGTAACCCACCTCCTCCTCCTCCAGACCCAGAAATGCAAATTACATCCCCACCTTCTCATGAAAGAACAAAACCTCCATCCCCAAAAGAAAGTGCTCAAAATAATGATGCCAAAGCAGGAGCCCAAAGTCATGTGTTGGCTGATGTCGAGAAATCTGTCGACGACAGTTCAAAGAAAGCTGCAGTACATCTAGGCCCAATATCTCTGCAATAGCTGCTGGTCAGACACCACTTGAGAAACCTTCTTCAGCCATCTCAAAGTAGCAGGAAAAGAAACTCGCTGAAAATAAAAGGTCTACCAGAAAGCGATCTGAGAAACCTTCTTCAGCCATCTCAAAGCAGCAGCAACAGAAAATTGCTGAAAATAAAAGGTCTCAGAAGCCTACCACAAAGCCTTCTTCAGCCATCTCAAAGCAGGAGGAAAAGAAGCCTGCCAGAAAGCCATCTGAGAGAAACGCCAAGAAGAAGGCGGCCAATGTTGCTATGACTCATATTAGCCCAAACTACAAATTTGGAAATGCAATGCTCAGTGCTGCTGAACTCAAACATCCGGATACTGCTCCTTCTGTCACTAATCTCCAAAGTTTCTTAATATTAGGAATATGGCTATAGAAGTACGGCAGAAGAAGGAACCCGTTGCCTTCCTTGATCCTGAATGCTTTAGCATGTCAAATATACAAAATAACAGGGATTTTTTTGTGTCCTATACGAAGCGTGCCTACCAGTCATATGCTAAAAAGAGAGTCATCATTTCCAGCTATAACACTGGGGAGCACTGGATTGCAATGGCGATCTTTCCAAAGCAGAAGACGGTCTTGTATCTTGATTCATATAGGATCCTAGGCGCTAATTTCTCCGAGTTGGTACTTGCCATTGATGAGTAAGTTCTTTTTCTTTCTTAACCTACAAACTTCCTCAACAAACTCTGCGGAGTTTATTAATGCTGCCCTAACCATTGTTGCATGTTTTGTTGTAGTGCTTGGAATAGTTACTGCGATGATAACAAGTTGCCCCGCTGCACCTTGAACCATGAGAAGGCTTTTGATGTACATATTACTTAGTATTTCCTGCCTGTGGAAGCTAGTACTAAAGCTTGAGTTTATTTCTTCTCACCACTATTTCTCTATGTATATTTATCGCAGTGCCACCAACAACCTTACAAATCCAGAGTCTGCGGCTTCTATTGTGCCTATCACATGCTTACAGTAAAAAATAAATTGAAGGACCCTGAGGTACTTTCTTGGGATCTACAATTGTAACACCTGCAACTGAGCACAGTTCTTGCTTATTAGCACTGCACATGTTTGGTAAGCACCTGTGTGCTGACTGCTGACATTGTTATATTCAGGCATTTCACATACCTACTTGTCAGCTGCACCGAGGCACGCTGCTCTACGCTAGGGAAAGAACTGCCTCATTCCTCATGGACCAGGTGATCACACCCTCAGGAAAATTTCACATTAATGATGCTATTCTGGCTCGCATTGTATTAGATACCAATCCTCATGGCCAGTGATGATATTGTTGTGAACCTTACTTAGCTTGTTAGAAAAGGATACTGAATGCCTGAATTTTGACAGATTATGCATGTGAATCTTGTGGATTTCTATTCAGTTTGTGGAGTTTTGTGAATGTGGATGCTGGACCTAATTTTTGTGAAAGTAGACAACGCGTCTCCTTTAGTCGAGACAGAGGAGACGCAAGTTCACAGTACTCATCTCCTTTGGTCGATTAGAGGAGACGCACGTACACAGTAGGCGTCTCCTTTGGTCCAGACAGAGGAGACGCACGTACACAGTACGCATCTCCTTTGGTCGAGACAGAGGGAGACGCGTACTGACAAGATGCGTCTCCTTTGGTGGAGACAGAGAGAGACATGGGTTCACAGTAGGCGTCTCCTTTCGTCGAGACATAGGAGACGCGCACTGACAAGACGCATCTCCTTTCATCCAGACAGAGGAGACGTGCACTGAGGAGACGCGTCCCCTTTCGTCCAGACGGAGGAGACGCACACTTACACGACGCGTCTCCTTTCATCAAGATAGAGGAGACACGTCATTTTCCGCGTCTTCGATGTTGAGTTCATGTAACGGGCTCGGTTTCTGTGGCCGTTACCAAAGGTCCATGTGGGCCAAGAGAAACAGACATTTCAGGTGACCGGTAACAAGTTTCGGTAACGGTCTTTGTTAGACACCTGTTAGTAATACGTGCTATGAGTAACTGGCTCAGTGTCTGCACCCGTTACCAAAGGCTCCGGTGGGCCCAGAGAAACAGCCATTTCAGGTGGCCGGTAAGTAGTTGTGGTAACGGTCTTTGTTCGACACCCGTTACAATTACGTGTCATCGGTAACGGGCATCGGCCCGTTACCTTTATTGGCTTATTTGTAACGCTTGATCAGTAACGGGCATTTTGCCCGTTACCAATAGCCATCCGCGCCCGTTACCAATGTCTCTTTTTCACGTAGTGTAGGAGTACAACCTAGACTCATTTTTGTTTTCAATAATAATCATTGTTACCTTGTCCTCACAATGATGATATCTTGTATGCTCTTGCTTGTGGATATAAGATGATTGTTGCCACTTTGCTCATTCTAGTGCTTGGTTTGTATATGATTAAGCCAGTGCTCTCTTTAATATGATCTTAAAATTAAATTAATGCTAGTCTAATCTTTTGTGGAGGTTATGATAACTTGAGACCCATAGTATTTTTTGTTGCTCTCATTTTTGAATGAATCAAAGATCATTTATGTTTTATTCTTAAAAGATATGATAACCTTGTCTTTGATACCACTTGCATTTTGCTCAACCTATCCAAAGCCTTATATTCATTGAGTGCAAAACCTTAGTTTACAAGATTTATTTTTGGGTGCATTGATTCAAGGTTTGATTTCTTTGGCATGACACTAAGAAGCTGGTCATTCTGTTTTTGCGTATCTATCTTTATGCTAGCCTTTTCTATCTGTGCATTATGAGTTTCCACATCAAGAATTTTGCAAACCTCGCCAGATATCCACCCACAAATCCAAAATATCTTTTTGTGTATACCTCCTTGACCACAACACAAAACTTTGAGTATGGATGAATATTTCGAAGAAGATTACAAGGAAGGTGCCGTCAAGTGGAGCAAGATTTTGGGAGACCTCCATGAAAGGATCCCTAGAAGGTTCCAAGTATCTCGCTTCAAGAAAATACAAGGATTTCAGCACTTACCTTGGCACAATCATCACCTCTTTGCTCGGGGACGAGCTACGTCTAAGCATGGGGGGGTAGCCAATGAAGTACTAGTGTAGTCTAGAGTTCAAGAGGAGTAAAAAAAGAGTAATGAAAAAAAGAAAGAGAAAGAAAGAGAAAAGGTATTATGAAAAAAGTGATGAAAAGGGAAAAAGAAGAACAATAATAATAAAGCTCCCCGGTTCTCTAGCTACGTTTGAGATTTCAAAAGGACTTCAAGATCAAGACCCATACTCATCTTTCCAACCATGTTCAATCCGATAACGGGGACTTCGTTTGTGCTTCGGGATCACTCTTTGCCATTTGCACATGTCCACCTATCTCAAAGTGTGTGTATTTTTCTCTCCCCCCTCCTTGGAACATTATTTTTCCAATGACCTTTTTGACGAGTGTCGGTAAGTCCATGAGAAGCTTGTCTTGTTTTGATAATATCTCAACTATAATATCTTTGCAGGACTAAACTTTTCCATAGCTCCATATAAAGCCTTCCACCAAATATTTGAGAGAGGAAAGAAGTAGTCCTAGTAGGCTTGAGAGACAAGATGAGATGAGAGTTCATGAGCATGATGCAAGGAGGTTTATTATTGATCTTGGTAAAGCAATATTTCTTCATCCCGCTCTTTATTTTCAAAATTTCTGAGATTTTTTTAAATTTGAGGGCATGATTAATTACTTGTGGAGAGATCTTAAATGATATCTACCATCCATACAGATGAAACCTAGCTACATTAGGGAACTTTAACAAATGTAAACTTGGAGAGCATTATGTTTTCTCGTGTATGATCAAGTGCAGGGTATGAACTTTGAAAGGCAATACTGACATCCATTAAAGGCTTACTTGAGGACGAGCAAGGTTTAAGCATGGGGGTGTGTTGGCGGTCGATTTCCGTCAACCAAGAGCACTTGTTACACTTTGGTTTGAGCTTTGAATTTTAACTAACCCACCACTAGGCATACTAATGATGTAAAAAGTTCACATTTACATGTGGTTTTTGGAGTATGTTGTTTACGCAGGATTTAAGCGCCTAAATGAGGACTTCTTGGTAAAGTTCATTGAGAACTTTATGAGAAGATCATGAAGCCTGGCACAAGTCAAGACACAAAGTAAACATGACTCCAAATGACTCGAGGACCGAAACATGAAGCTGTGAGACTCCGAGGATCTAAACAGAAGATGCAGGAGTTCGCACGACAAGTACCCTTATCCAAACAGCGGGGAAAACAAACATCAAGGACCCACATGAAGTTCGGCAAATATTCAAGAAGACACGAGAAGCGTCAGGGAGCAGAATGGGGTCGAACCGGGCCGAAAAGGGCCTAGGCTGGCCCACCCCTTTTCATGCTGGTTCGCGTCCCCCTTTAACCTAGATGCTCCTCGGTATATTTGTATCCCTTTCCTTCGACGGGCGCCACATCCATCCACCAGAATTCGGTGAAACCTAGAAGCAAGCACTGGAGGAAGACGACGGCGGTGGTGAGTCCTCGATGTTGTCTAGGACATGGTCTAGGCCGGCCCTAGCCGCCATGGCCGCCCTGCGTGGTTGTGCCATGGCGGAGTTCTCGAGCTATTTGAGGTCATCAATGGTATGTACTCGTGGTGATGATCCAAACGCATCTATTATTATGTGAGCAGTTACAATCATGTTTTCCGATCTTCTAGCGATTCCATGTCTCCGTCCATGCTTTCTACCTTTCATGAATATGTTTGATCCTTAGTCTAATGCTAGGTTAGACTGCATAGCATGCTTTATGTAATCAAGGTGATTAGATTTAGTGTGTCGACCCGTCACGATTTGTAGACATGTCCATGTATGGGCGTGCCCTTAGACTCCCTGCATCATTAAGGGTGCACCGTGACAGGATGTTACCCCCGAAAGTGCGGATGTCTTCGAGAGGTAGGCCGGAGGAAGGAGTTTAATGATGGTAGTAGGTGAGATGCTCGATTCGTTGCTCGTTTGCCGGAACTTCAACTAGAAGGCACCAGGCCTAGTTACCCCCTTCGGTGGAGCTTTGCCTTAGCCAAAGTTCTTGGGTGTGATCAACCTATACACTTCATGAATATCTCTTTAGGTTACCATTTGTATCCAATCGATGCTTCATATTAGGTTAGATTGACTAGATAAGGTAGAGAGCCTTAGCGGTTTGCTTCTGATCCACAGTTCGATAACCTTGGTCATACTCCAAGGGAAAAGTGCTATGATGATCCGTAAGGGACGGTGAATCTTGACCCGTTTTTAGACCGTCAACAGGAGCTTTGTTATCATCGCGGATTACATGCTGGAACTCTAGGCCAAAAAACTTACCATCGAGCTTGCGTATTTCCACACAATCTGCGTCCATCTTCTCATTTGTCATCTACCATCTCTTGTTGACTTGATTGACCACCAGGGCTCAATCTCCCCAGACTATCAAGTGCTTTATCCTGAGTGAAAAGGTGATGCGTAGCCCATGCAGGGCCGCTTCATACTTGGCTGTGTTGTTCGAGACCTTGAACATGATCTGGAGTACGTATTGAAGCTTCTCTCCTTTGGTGGAGATGAATAGAATCCCAGCTCTGCCTCCCTTAATCCTGAGCGAGCATCGAAGTACATGGTCCAATGCTTAGGTTCGGCAGTAGTAGATGGCGTCTGTATCTCCGTGTTCTCGGCCATGAAGTCTGTAAGCACCTACAACTTGACCGTGCTGTATGGTACGAAGGTGGTATCATGTGCGGCCAACTCAATGGACCACTTCATGATTCTTCCCATGGCATCCCTCTTATGCAGGATGTCGCCTATGGGGTAGTCGCAAACTACGACTATTTTGTGAGCCTCGAAATAGTGCTTCAACTTTCGAGTGGTTATCAACAGCGCGTAGAGTAGTTTCTGCGCTTGATTGTACCGCACCTTCGAGTTGGCCAGTACCTCGATGATGAAGTAAACCAGCCACTGAACGGCGTAGGCATGACCTTCCTCCTTGCGCTCTACGACTAGTACGTGCTTGCCACATGTGTGGTAGCAGAGATGTAGAGGTAGAGCGTCTCCCTAGCTTGAGGTGCAGTGACGATGGGTGGGCTTTGAAGGTATTCCCTGAGCTCCAGGAAAGCTTTCTGGTCCTCCTCATTGCACTTGAAGTCATCTTGATGCTTTAGGAGCTTAAAGAAAGGCAAGCCTCGCACGCCGAGTCATGAGATGAATCGGTTGAGTGCTGCCATGCACCCGACGAGTTTCTGCACCTCCTTTTGGCACCTTGGGGGCTTCATCCGGGTGATCGTGTAGATCTTCTCCGGGTTTGCCTCTATGCCATAGTTGCTGATGAGGAATGTGAGTAGTTTTCCTGAGGGAACGCCGAAAACGCATTTTTCCGAGTTGAGTTTCTAGAAGTAAACCCTTCGGTTGGTGAAGGTCTCAGACAAGTCCTTGATAATATTATCAGGCTCTCGAATCTGAACTACGACATCATCTACATAGCCCTCAGCATTTTTGCCGATCTGCCTCAATAGACATGCTTGGATAGCATGTTGGTAAATCGCGCCGGCGTTCTTCAGACCGAAAGACATTGTCGGGTAACAGTACGCGCCGTGGGGCGTAATGAATGACGTCTTGATCTGGTCTGCAACTTTCAGGCGGATCTTGTGATAGTCTGAATAGGAGTCAAGAAAACAGAGCAATCAACGACTTGGTTTATTCGCGGGAGGGTGAAGGGGTCTTTGGGGCAGTGTTTGTTGAGATCGGTATAATCAACGCACATTCTCCATTCTTTATTCTTCTTGGAGACTAGAACTGGATTAGCAAACTAGTCAGGACGATAAACTTCCTTTATGAAACCGGTAGCTAACAGTTTTGTAAGCTCTACCCCTATTGCCTCCTTGCGGTCCTGTGCGAATCGACGTAGCTTCTGCTTGACTGGCTTCGAGTTCACGTCAACCTTGTAGGAGTGTTCGGCGAGCTCTCTGGGCACCCCCAGCATATCTGCTGGTTTCCAAGTGAATATATCCGAGTTAGCATGCTGGAACTCGACGAGCATGCTTTCCTATTTGGGGCCCATGTTGGCCCCTATGGTCGCCGTCTTGGCGGGGTCCTCAAGCCCGAGGGAGACCTTCTTTGTCGCCTCCTTCTCCCGCTAGATCGCGTCCGTAGCCGGCTTCTTCGTTGGGATCTCGAGATCCACTGGGTCCAGCTTGCTGGCGGCAGCCATGACCTTCGCGGTGTGCCTGGAGAGGTTGAGTGTAGGTGCGATGTGGATGTTCTCCTTCTCACATGCGCTAGCCGTCTAGCAGTGCCCTCTGAGGGTTATGATAACATTGGGTGCTGGAATCTTCAACACCATGTAGGTGTAGTGCGGGACCGCCATGAATTTTGCTAGTGAAGGCCTGCCAAGTATTTCGTGATAGGCTATCTCGAAGTCCACCACGATGAAGTGGACGTGCAAGGTGCGATAGTTCTTGATCGTACAGAAGCTGACCGGCAAGAAGATCTCGTCGAGCGGTACCGAGGGATCCCCGGGTACTATGCCGAAGAATGGCTTGTCAGTCGGACTCAAATCCAAGGGGGTGAGCCTCAACTCCTTCAGCATGCTGGCGAAGAGGATGTCGATGCCACTGCCTCTACCCACCAGCATCTTGCAGGGCCCCACATTGCGAATCGTAGGGTTCAGCACAAGGGGGTACCGCCCAGGCCTAGCGAGCACCGCTGGGTGGTCCTCCCTGCTGAACATGATCGGGACCTCCGACCAGTGTAGGTACTAGGGGTCCCATGCTAGGTTGTGTACACCAGCATCCGGTCCGTGAGCTTCGCCTTGCGCTTCCCTTCTAGATGCTCGGGACCGCCATAGATCATGTTGATGGTGCGGTCAGCAACCTGGAAATCATCGTCATTATCGTCTGCAAGTGGCTCACGCTTACCTTTGCCCTTGTCGCCCTTCGGTGGACCTCTCTGATGGCTCTTGCCGGAGAAGTGGTTCTTCAGGCCAAAACAGTCATGGGCCGAGTGCTTGTGGTTCTTGTGGTACGGGCACTGCACGTCCAACATCTTATAAAACTCAGAGGGGTCAAAGCGCTTCGTGCCAGGCTGAACAGTTGCCACGGTCTTAGGTTTACACATCCTGTTCTACCTTGCCCCTTGTTGAGAGGTTTTTCCCTCTCGATCCGGGTCGTGGCACCAACGGCGCTCACGTGGAGAGCCGTCTCATCCCAATAGGACTTGACATGTCTGAGCTGCTCGCGCTCAGCTTCCTCGCTGTTAGCCTCCAAGTTTGCCACGGTGAAGAGCTCGTAGACAGTCTTGGGGGGCTTTTGAGCCCACATGTTCACCAGCTTCCCGTAGGCCAGACCGTGCTGGAAGGCGCTGGTGACGTCGTGCTCCTCGACGAAAGGAAGAGAGTTGTTCTTTTCATAGAAGCGACGGATGTACGAGCGCATCGACTCGGTCTTGCGCTGCCAGATCTGATCCAACATTCTTGTGTTACCGGTCGCTCCCATGTGCTGGAGTACTGGCTTGTGAAGAAGGCGCAGAGCTCATCCCATGAGTCGATGGAGTTCTTCAGGAGCCCTGCAAGCTAACTTTTGCACCCCTTCGTGAGAAAGATTGGCAGATAGTTTGCCATCAGGTCAAAGTTGCCTCCCGCAACCTTGACCGTGGTGGAGTCGATCTGCAGCCATTGGACGGGATCTGACGTCCCATCGTACTTGTCCATGTCGAACAGCTTGAACCCACAGGGCCAGGTCACCTTTCGCAATCACGCCATGAGGGACAGGAAGCCATCATAAGATGTGGTATCCTCTTGACCCCTACGGCATCCCGCGGTGGGCCTCTCGTATGAATTGTAGCTCTCCTCGGAGTACCAGTAGTCGTCCGAGTAGTAGTCCTCATACCCGCGGCGCGAGTCAGTGGGTCGGGTCATGTTGCATCTACCGCATTGGTTCCGAGTTCTGTGCTCTCGATCAAATTCGTGGTGGCGCCTCGACTCGTGCTGGAATCGCTCCTGAGCGCAGCGGTCGATAGTGTGCCTCGCATCCTGAGAGCGTAGCAAGGCGTGCCCGCTTGTGGTGGGACCTGTGCGCACTGCCCATATCTTCCCGTCCAACTGCTGGGGAGGGATCGATCAGGTTGGTCTGAGTCGCGGTGCCCTGCACTAGAGCTTGCAGCCGACCTAGGCCCGGTGTCTCCTGGGGCATCTTCTCAAGTTCCTCATTTAGGACAATGAGGTTCTCCATCAGGGTCGTGTAGACCTTGTGTGCGGCATAGTCAACGGTGAAGTCGTCCTCCAGCCTCCGGGGGCATATGCCTCAGCTGCGTTGAGTGCAGGGCCTCCTTCTCCGGTGTGGCGGGCTGCACTCCGAGTAGTCATACTCGTCTTCTTCATCCTCATCATCTTGGTGTTGGTTGTCGCGACGTCGGTTGTCTTGGCGCCGGCACACTCGATCCACGTTCTTTCGTTCGCGTTCGATCTTCTGGATGGCCGTCTCGCCATCCCGGGTGCGCTCGTCCTCCAAGATCACAAGGGGCGCACCGACAGCTGCCGCCACCACGTAAACGAAGGTAGACGCTCGGCTCCCGTCCGAGGACTCGGAGGAGTTGTTATCAGATTGGATCTCCGACGTATCGGTAGATCCGAGGGTTTCGGAGCTGTCCTTTAGGCTGAGGGCCGCTCTCAAGGACGCGAAGGAGTCCTCCGAGCCGGAGCTAGAGTCAGGCTACCTAGCGGAGTAGTTTGGCCAGCGCAGATCCTCAGATCCGTCCGTGGTCCACTCTCCAACCTTCCCGTCTTCCTCCAAGATGGGGAAGAGGGTTTCGTCAAGGTCGTTACCCACCAGGGGGGTGATCACCATTGACACGAAGCTCGGCGCGTCCTTGTTTGAATGGTATTCCACAGTCCGGGGCGAGGAGGTCGGGTCTAGGGTTTTCTTCACCGTCTCTGAGGCGGAGGTGGCCACGCTCTTCAACCCGTGGGGAAAGCGCTCGCCTGCGGGGCATCGAGAGTGGCCTCGCAGATCGTGATAGTTTCGGCCATGTGGCCAATGACCCGATCCATAGATTTTACCAGATCGCATTCGGGAGGGTCAGAGGGCCCTGCGACCTCTAGATCTTCAACCGGGTGGCTAGGCCACCGAGCTGGTGACTGCGTGCTGTTGACATTTGATTATCATTGCAAACTTCGATCCGCAAGCATACGGATCACATGGGACCCTTTTTCCTTAAGTGTAAACCCAATGTATCAAATCCGTGGAACATGTGCAACGCAAGATTCAATCCAATAAAGCGAGAAAGCACTATCTTCTTATGAGGGTTCAAATGCATCTAATCTACTAAACAAGAGAGGGAGCAAGAAAAAGCAAAGAGATAACTGATCTAGAGAGTATAGATCATGCCTTTGTTGTAGTTCCAAGCGAGAGATGAAGATAGCAAAGCGAATCTCATAAAAAGCATATTTAAACCGTGGCCTCCGATCCAATCCTCGAACCTACCGTACACGTGATGGACATCCTGTCACGATGCCCCGCTTCTTGTGTATGTGGACCTAAGAGCACGTTCACGAGGAACGTGTTGAAAACACTTGGTAGATTGGGTATGCACCTCTAGCCACCGCGGCTACTAGAGCACGCTAAGCAATCTATCTTAAGTATAGATTGAGGAAGAAGTAAAACCAAGAGAAGACAAAACCATAGAGAAGGCACTTGATCGCTAGAAATCAGATTCACAAAGACTTCACCATGAATGATTACATGAACAAGATCACAACCGGGATCCGACCATGATCTTGATCCTAGCTCCGGAACTCCGACGTGGTCTTCCATGCAAGGTTCCCACGTCGGCTAGGGAAACCCTAGACAACTAGCACGACCCTCCTCTCTGAGATGGTCTCCCTCTAGCTTCTCTGCTCCTCGGCGGCAGATGACGAATGACTTGATGTGTGGCTCTTCGCACGGGGACTATAAATAGCCCGAAGGGGTGCTAGGTCAAAAGGGGCGACAAAACAGGTCCGGAACAGGTTGGGCCGGCCAGCCTGGGCCAACCGGCCTAGGCACGTTTCCGCTCGTTTCGCCCTTGGTTTTCTTCGATATGCTTCTCATGTTTTCTTGATTATTTGTCGAACTGCATGTGGGTACTTGACGTCGTTTTCCCCGCAGTTTAGATAAGGGTGCTTGGCGCGCGAACTCCTACATCTTCTGTTTAGGTCCTCGGGGTTTCACGGCTTCATGCTTCTGTCCTTGGATCATTTGGAGTCATGTTCACCTCTCTTGACTTATGCCGGGCTTCATGATCATCTCATAAAGTGCTCGATGAACTTTACCCGGAAGTCCTCATTTAGGCTCTTAATTCCTGCGTAAACAATAAACTCCAAAAACTACATGCGAGTGCGAACTTGATATATCACGAGGGTTAGGATTATTAGTTTGGATATCAAATTAATACCAACATTGAAGGTAAACTCATGGCTAGGTTGACGGAAATCGACCGCCAACACGTGCCGAAAAGGACTCAGCAAGCCTTGGGCTTGTACAGATTGGATCTGGAAGCCGGTCTACTACCTGCGGGCGCCGTAGAGTCCGCTCTGGAGGGCTTTTAAGCGATGATCTCGGCACCGGAGATGATGCATGGGATCTCCCCGATGATGATGTGACCCTGAGGCGAGGTCACGTAGCCGGCCGCCTACTCATCGGTGGTGGAGTCGGGGTTGAGGCTTGAAGGACCGAATAGGGCGACTAGAGAGGGGGGGAGTGAATGAGAGCTGATAAAAATTCTTCCCAAAGATCGAACTCGGCCTATACCCCGATTGTCACTCCAAGCACTCGCGCACACAAAGGAAGCTCCACACAAGGCACACACAAGCCTAGAAGATCAACCGACAACCCTAGGAGCAAAGAGCGGAAGCACCGGACAAGAATCAAAGCACTTGATCAATTATGGAAACGACCAGTGCGGACCGTCCGGCTGGTACTGGCGGACTGTCCGCTATTGTACGGTGGACTGTTCGCAGGTACGGCCCGGACTGTCCGAAATGATCAACAGAACCACCAGAGATGCAAGCCGAAATTCGGACTGTCCGAAGAGGTCACGCGGACCGTCCGCTAGTGTCGGGGACCGTCCGTGAGGCCTAGGCGGACTGTCCGCCAACCTCGCTGAAAACCCCAGACAAACCTCAAGGCACCCCAGACAAAATCTCAGCCGCGCAGACCGTCCGTGAAGCCCTCGCGGACTGTCCGCCAAACCCCTTGCAACCAAAACTAGGGCCGAAACGGATCTAAACGAACACGTGCATGAACACGAAGAACACGGGACGAACCCTAGCCGCGCGGACCGTCCGTGGCCACCACGCGGACTGTCCGCAAGCCACGAACAGAACCAAAAATTCCCGATCCGCGGGGGTCAAATCCAAGAACTCATCACCGGATCTCCCAAACGGTTCAAGCTCTTGAGACAAAAATCTCGACCTCTAACTCCCTAAAACACCGGGAATCGTGGATCACACAAGCAACCACCAAGAACTTGAACTCCGGCCAAAAACTCACGAATCGAAGGCTCTCCACGGCGTTTGAGGAGTCAAGATCACACACAAAGATGTGCAAGGCATCCATCCATGATCTCCTCAATGAAATCCGAAGGAAAACGCCCTCAAATCCCCGAATCAAGTGAAGAACGAAACTCCCCAAAAATAGCCCCAAAAATGATACGAAAATCACAGAGGACTAGGAGATCACCGCAACGCCGAATGCTTCCATACATCCAGAGGTCAGAGTCTGTACAAGAGTCTAGCCTAAGGAATCCAGAGGGAAAAGAAGCAGTTCAGAGAAATCTACCGGGGGAGAAAGCCCTAGAGTCCAAGAGAGAGAGATGCCATCCACCTCTCCGCTATTTATACGAAGTCCATTGGAGGGAGGTAAATGACCACTCTACCCCTACTGCTTGAAATGAAGATACAACCCCTCAGGGGCATTTTGGTCAAGACTTCATCGGACGGACACGCTTCCACCGCGGCTTCACTTCACCTTGACGCAAACCCCACGATCACGCCACGTGCCCTCCGCCTCGAAGCTTCCCGAAGCTCCCGGATCACCGTCTCCGTCGCCTCGGGCCTCCGGTCTTGGTTTTGCGGCCCAAACCAAGAAACCGTCCACCGATGGTTTTGTGGGCAAACCAATAAACCCCGCGTGCAAGCTTTGGGCTCCAACCGCTACCTTGCACCGGCCCATGTTCCCGACTTCAGCCCGCCAGTCCTGCACCGCACGGCTCGCACTTGACCCCATCGGCCACCGGGTCCATCGAACCAAGCCTACTTGCCACTCCATCACCCGGAGGCCGCCACGGCTAAGGCCTTTCGTGCTTGTTCTTCACCTGCACCAACACGAGTCAAGCCGCAACCTGTACCTGCACACTTAGCCAAGCATCAGTCCACACAACATTGTCAATCACTCATCACTAAGGAGCGACCCTCCACTGATCCTCGGACACACCTGGTCCTCAATCTCCCCCTTGATGAGTGCATTGACAACACCCATAGTAACCACAGAGAGAAAAAGAAAAGAAAACAACCATGAACACGAACCTCCCAAGCAAGTGATCCAAAGCCAAAGAACAAGCGAAAACAAGATCACCCGCCAATCCAAGTCTCGGCCCCCAAAGACAAGGGCAACGGGTCGACACAGCCGAGACAAAACAAAGCTCACAAAGAGCACATCACAAAGCACAAAACTCAGGAAAATCAAAGGAGCTCCCCCTGCACATATGCAAACTCCCCCTGAGCAAATACAACCTCTGTTTCTCAATTTTTCTCCTCACATGCAACATCTCACAAATGCATACCAATTTTCCACAAAATCTTCCCATATCATACAAAAATCTCCCCCTTGTTGACAATGCATGAATCAAGGTATATGAACATCTACCCCTTGTTTTCATGAAAAATGCATGTCAAAGCACATGTACAATCTACCAAGCTTCTCAAATATACAAAGAACACAACAAAATGCTACAAATGAGATATAGAGCAAGCAAAGTAGACATGGTGTATCTAGCATATTGCCATCAAGAAGGTAGAGACATATAAGCATGTGACATGGCCAAAACCAATTTTAAGCAATTTTCACAAACAAACATTCATCTCATGAGCAAGACCTTATCCATGCCAATTTGAACACAAAGGCACTAGATCATTCAAAGTTTATGCAAGATCACAAATTCTCATTACAAGATCATTATAAACGCCCACAAGCTACTGAAGTCATGTTAAAGCCACCGAGCCATGTGTCTACTTCCTAAAATGAGACTTCTCATGGTAGACAACATGCTACGGTTTAGCACCCAAGATATGAATATCAAGAGCATAAAAACATGATTAGGAGCTCATTCTTCGAGCATAAGGCAATTCATACACCAATTTCATTTTCAAGATTAAACATGGTACATGAAGTGCCTTTGCAGCAAAAAGAAGCTTATGCTCCTCCCCAAGCAAGCAAAAGGGCTAAACATTTACAATGACAAAAAGGTCTTGGACCCCAAGCAAAGAGAATATGATCCTCAAGCACAAACTAAGCATGATATAAGCATTTAAGCACAAATTGAGCATAGACAAGCATCTACTCATGAGAGAGACAGTTTTATCATTTTCACAAACAAAATGCTATCTCATCATACATATATGGCACAACCATCAAGAGCATAGCATTTACATACACAAATTACCAAACATGCACATATCTCATCCATAGCACATCAGTGATCAATGTATATAAGAGAAGCTCAAATCTAGCTCAAGTGATCCAAAGATGGCTATCCTACCAGGTTTTGTACAGAAAGTAAAATGCATGACAGGAATGCAACAAAATGAACATATGACACATATATACATGAGAAGCTCCAAGACCCAGCTAGAAAGGAAAGTATACCCCAAGCTCACCCCGCAAGCGAGTGAAAGTGACTTGGTCAAGCGGTTTGGTGAAAATGTTAGCTAGCTGGTATTGGGTAGGGACATAGGACAAAGATATGTTTCCCTTCGCAACATTGTCCCTCAGAAAGTGGTACCTCACTTCTATGTGTTTCCTTTTGGAGTGGAGGACAGGATTTTTGGCTACGCTTATGGCACTGGTGCTGTCACAGAAAAATGGAACCTGGGAGCACTCCTCACCAAAATCACTCATGGTGTAGGTCATCCAAAGCAGCTGGGAACAACACCTAGCAGCAGCTACATACTCAGCCTCGGTGGTGGATTGGGCTACACTCGATTGCTTGCGAGATGACCAAGAGACCAAAGAAGAACCAAGGAACTGACAACACCCAGAAGTAGACTTGCGGTCCAATCGACACCTAGCGAAATCCGCATCAGAAAAACCATGAAGCCTGAGTGTCGAGGAGGCAGAGTACCAAAGAACAAACTCAGGAGTGTAGTTCAAGTACCTGAAAATCCGCTTGACGGCCTGCCGATGTGAAGTCCTCGGTGAAGCCTGAAAACGAGCGCACAGACACACGCTGAACTGTATGTCTGGCCTCATCGCCGTCAAGTAGAGGAGGGAGCCGATCATGCTCCGGTACTCCTTCTGGTCCACGGGTTCGCCGTCCTCGTCCGCGTCCAAAGCCGTAGTTGTACTCATCAGGGTAGTCAGCGGCTTGGAGTCGTTCATGCCAAACTTCTTCACCATGTCCCTGGTGTACTTCACCTGATGTACAAAGGTCCTGTGCTTGCACTGCTTGATCTAGAGACCCAAGAAAAACTGTAGCTCGCCCATCATGGACATCTCAAATTCCCTGCTCATGTCATCTGCAAATATGGCAACAAGATCATGAGAAGAGCCACCAAAGATTATGTCATCCACATATATCTGAACAATCAAAAGGTCATTCCCATGCTTAAGGAGGAACAGGGTCTTATCAACTGTGCCCATCACAAACCCCTTTCTCAGCAAAAAGCCTCTCAACCTGCCATACCAAGCTCTAGGTGCCTGTTTCAACCCATAGAGCGCTCTCTAGAGTTTGTATACACGGTGTGGGTATTTTTCACTCTCAAACCCCAGGGGTTGCCTCACATACACTTCTCCCTCTATCACCCCATTCAAGAAAGCACTCTTGACATCCATTTGGTACAACTTGAACCCTTTAGCCACAGCAAAGGCTAGAAGGATCCTAATTACCTCCAAACGGGCCACAGGAGCAAATGTCTCCTCATAATCTATCCCCTCCTTCTGGTTGAACCCCTGCGCCACCAACCTCGACATGTTTCTCACAACCATCCCATTCTCACCCTCTTTGTTCTTCCACACCCACTTGGTACCTATGGGACGGTAATTTGGCGGTGGATCGACTAACACCCAGACTTGGTTTCTCTCAAAATTTTCCAACTCCTCATGCATAGAATTCACCCAATTCTCATCAGACAATGCGTGTCGAATATCTTTGGGCTCAAAAGAAGCGACAAAAGCAAAGTGAGCGAAATGAGACGTGTTCCTTGACCTCGACCGTGTAGTGTGTTCATGAAGGTCACCAATGATGGTCGTCGATGGGTGATCAACTTGTACTCGCCGGGGAGCCTCTCGCCTGGACACAACCTCCCCCTCAGCAGAAGCCTCCACTCGAATAGCCTCAGTCGTAGTGGGTGTAGGGGATGGTCCATCCTCGATCGTCGTCGTAGTAGTGGAAGTAGCACGTACACGATCAGCCACTGGAGCATCACCACCATCATCGTCATCGTCTCCATCTCCATCCTTCTCATCCTCAAAGATCCTCGCTCCAATCTCCTCGTCACCAGCACACTCAAAAGCAGAAGAGCTACATGGCTGTGTCTCGTCGAAGGTAACCTCACAAGTCTCCATGATTCGGTTAGTGTCAAGATTGAGCACACGATATGCTCTAGAATGAATCACATAACCAAGGAAAATCCCATCTGAACATGTAGACTCAAACTTATCCAACTTGCCCTTCTTCAGAATGAAACACTTGCAACCAAAAGCTCTAAAGTGACTCACCTTGGGTTGTCGGCCATGCATCAACTCATAAGAGGTCTTCTTCTTAAAGGCACGAAGGAAGATGCGATTTGAGACATAGCAAGCGGTATTGACCGCCTCGGCCCAGAAATGCCTGGGAGTCCTATGCACATCGAGCATCGTCCTGGCCATCTCACAAAGGGTCCGGTTCTTCCTCTCCACTACGCCATTCTGGCAAGCGACGTATGGAGAAGAGTACTGATGATCGAGACCAAGATCACTACAAAAGGCATCGAAATGAGAGTTCTTAACCTCTGTGCCATTGTCACTGTGTATAACTCGAATGGCATCACCATGTCTCTCATTCTTCAACCTCAAGATCAAGTCCCGAACAAAGCCAAATGTCTCGCTCTTATCCTCCAAAAAGAAAACCCAAGAGTACCTCGAAAAATCATCAACAACCACAAGAACATACCACTTCCCACCAGCAGAGCGAACACGAGTTGGCCGACCAAATCCATGTGCAACAGCTCACAAGGTCGCTCGGTCATGACAGAGGTCAGAGGGGCGTGAGAAGCGGCAACCATCTTTCCATGCCGACAACAAGCACAAACTAAATCCTTCTCGAATTTCAACTTAGGCAATCCTCGGACAAGATCAAGACCACTCAAGCGGGAAAGCAACTCAAAGCTCAAGTGTCCCAACCTCCTGTGCCATTTCCAAAGCTCAGCCGAAACACTAGCAACAAAGCATCGAGGAGGACCAACAGACTGGGAAAAGTCGGCACGAAAGATTTGACCCTCGGGGACGATCGTACAGACAAGATTGCCTCGAGAATCAAGCACACGAGAAGCACCCGACTTGAAACGAACCTCAAAACCTTCGTCAAGTAATTGAGATACTGACAACAGGTTAAAACCAAGTGACTTGACCAGGGCTTCACTTCTTAAGGTCACCTTGCTACTCACCTTCACCATACTTTCAGCAAGCACTCGTCCTCTCCCATTGTCCCCGAAAGTGATGTACTCCCTCGTACTCACCGGGGTGAGGCTGGAGAACCACCCACGATCTCCGGTCATGTGTCGTGAGCAACTGGAGTCGATCAACCAAAAGTTCTCCAAGCCTCCCACCTGCAATAAAAAACAAGGACGAGAATGAGAAAGCGACTCAACACTGGGGTTAGTACCAAAAGAGTTAAACCAGTGCTGAGCTATTTGCTCAAAAGAAGGGTTAGCAAAATCCTTCCTCCCAAAACCTCTAGGCGGAGCCCTCTCACGCCTACCACCAAAGGACCTGTCACGTCTCACTGGAGGAGTACGCGCACCACGAGGAGGAAAATGTGGCCCGTAGTCCATCTAAGACCCAAAGCTCCGATGGTGCCTCCCAAACTCGTAACCGTCACGAGAAGGAGCACGTCGAGCCAACTCACCACGCCCAAACCCAACACGCCTGTCTCTCTGAGGGAAACCACCTCCACCTCCACGAGTGGGAACTGTACACACATACACCTCACCCCTAGGTAGAGGCCCTCTACGAGGCTCAGGCACACCACGAGAAAGGTGGTACCTGTCCTTGTTCGCCATCTCCCTAGCAAACCTCTCATCCCTCTTTCTTCGGAAACAGAACTCATCCTTTTGTCCATCCCTCCCACAATACTCACAATGGAAGCGGATTGGCACTGGCTTAGGCGATGGCTTCTCTATGGGCTTCTCAACACCTTTCTCTCCTGACATCCCCTCAAAGACATTACCCAGGTTGCTCACAAACTTGATGGGTTTCTGGTAATTCTCTGTTTTCTGGGGGAACACTGGTGGGTCTGGAGTTGTATCAAGCTTGTTTCTCAAGTGGTTTGGCTTGGGTGCATGTTTGTTCATGGGTATGGTGTGTGGTTGAGTAGGGATCTCTCCAACTTTCTCTTCTCCCTCACCACTCTTCTCACCACTCTTCTCAGCCCCCAACACCTGACCATCAAACCTCTTGAACTGAGTCAACATCAAACTCAATTGTGGCTCATGCCCAAACAACTAACTCATCAATTTCCTAAGCTCATCATTTTCATCCTGCAGACGATCAACATAGTGTGCAAGTTCCATGTTTTTCAAAGCATGCATTTCACAGGTTGAACATGATGTAGGAAGAGGAGCTTTCAATGCTGCCTCAAGAGAAACAATCCTAGTGTGAGATTCATCTAGCCTAGCATGCAAGATAGGACATGATGTACAGGCTCCTAACAAAGCTGGCCTAGACTTCAATTCATCACACTCAATACTTACTACATCTAGTTCCTCCAAAGTAGAGGCATGCTTCTCCTTGAGAGCAGTCAAATCAGCAAGAAAAACTGAGCAGTCACCACAATCAATCTCATCAGACACCACAGGAGCAGATTTCAAAGCAGCTATAGCATTTCTAGCATCCACAAGCAAGGATTCAAGTTCAGCTACCTTGTCCTTAGCATCACCAAACAAAGACCTAAATTACATCTTCTCCTTGTTCGTCTTTCTAAGCACATCATCACGGTTGTCAAGCAACCCATTCAGCCTAGCATTCTCCTCTAGCAAGAAGTTGGGATCTTGTCGTACCTCTTCATCAGAGTCGGAGTTCGAATCCGAGCTGTGCTTCCCACCCTTCTTGGAATGCGCCATGCCGCAAAAGCCTCCTTGTGCGACGAAGCTCAGGCCGGTGAAGTTCTTGCCCGTGTGCCGCTTGTCGTTGCGCTTCTCGTGCTCTTCCTCGCTGCTCGAATCGGAAGAAGCATCGCTTGATGTCGAGTCGATGTCGCTCGCTCTGGCCACCATTGCTTGAGCGGTCTTCTTCTTGTGACCGCCACTCTTCTTGTGCCTTCTCTCTCCCTTGTCCTTGTGCTTGTCCTTGTAGTCGTTCCAGGAGCGGTGCTTGTTGTAGTCGTGCTTGGGCTTGCCCTTGTAGTCGTTCTTGATCTCCATGGCTTCAGGGCATTCGGCGATGAAGTGCCCATGCTTCCCGCACCGATAGCACATCCCCGAGCTCCGCCTTGCATTCTTGCGGTTCTCGTACATCCGCCCAAACCTCTTGCTCAACAAGGCGAGATCATCCTCGCTCAGCACCTCAAAGTCCTCATCTAGCAGGGACACAAGACAAGACAGAAAAGCCAACAGAGTTAGCGTTAGTCCTTGATCCTGAGACGAGAGCCAAACTATGAGGATCAGTGGGGCTCTCGCTCTTGGCTCTCAAGCCACGATCAACCTCTGAAGACCTGAGCTTGGAGAACAGCTCGTCAAGCGACAGCGTGTCATACGCGCTCGACTCCTCAATGGCCTCGACCTTGGCACTCCACACGGACCTATCCAGGGCATGCAAAAGCTTGATAGCTTGATCATGATCCGTGTATGGGAGCACTATCACGTTGGCCCTCATGTTGTTGACTATGCAAGTGAAGCGCTGAAACATAGCATCGGTCGACTCACCGGGGAGATGAGTGAAGTACTCGTACTCTCTCCGGTAAGTGGAAAACATACGGGCTTGCACTTGGGCATTGCCAACATGAGCATTTTTCAACTTGAGCCAAATCTTTCTGGCCACATCCTCTCCGTACACTCGATCGAACTCCGAGGCACAGAGAGCACGGAACAAGTAATCAACAGCCTTGCTATTGGCCTCAAACATGTCCCGCGATCCTAGAAGCAGAAAACTGTCTGGGATGACATAATGAGGATTCTGAGTGACCTCCCAGATCAGAGTTCCCTTCCCTCGCAAAAATGCGCCCATGCGCCTCTCCCACATCGGGTAATTCTTGCCATCAAAGTGCGGAGGACCCGACCCCTTGCCGTAATCGCCCATCTTTGGATCTTAGACTGGTTAGAATCAAGAAGATCCGTAACCGGCTCTGATACCAATTGAAGGACCGAATAGGGCGACCAGAGAGGGGGGAGTGAATGAGAGCTGATACCCCGATTGCCACTCCAAGCACTCGCACACACAAAGAAAGCTCCACACAAGGCACACACAAGCCTAGAAGATCAACCGACAACCCTAGGAGCAAAGAGCGGAAGCACCGGACAAGAATCAAAGCACTTGTTCAATTCTGGAAACAACCAGTGCGGACCGTCCGGCTGGTACTAGCGGACTGTCCGCTAGTGTACGGCGGACTGTCCGCGGGTACGGCCCGGACTGTCCGAAATGATCAACAGAACCACCAGAGATGCAAGCCGAAATTTGGATCGTCCGAAGAGGTCACGCGGACCGTCTGTGAGGCCCAGGCGAACAGTCTGCCAACCTCGATGAAAACCCCTGACAAACCTCAAGGCACCCCAGACAAAATCTCGGCCGCGCGGACCGTCCGTGAAGCCCTCGCGGACTGTCCGCCAAACCCCTTGCAACCAAAACCAAGGGTCGAAATGGATCAAAACGAACACGCGCTCGAACACGAAGAACACGGGACGAACCCTAGCCGCGCGGACCGTCTGTGGCAACCAGGCGGACTGTCCGCGAGCCACGAAAAGAACCAAAAACGCCCGACCCGCGGGGTCAACTCCAAGAACTCATCACCGGATCTCCCAAACGGTTGAGGTTCTTGAGACAAGATTTTGGGGAGGTGAAAAACCTCACACAAGGATGCTATACCCCAAAAATCTCGACCTCTAACTCCCTAAATCACTGGGAATCGTGGATCACACAAGCAAACACCAAGAACTTGAACTCTGACCAAAAACTCACGAATCAAAGGCTCAACACGGCATTTGAGGAGTCAAGATCACACACAAAGATGCGCAAGGCATCCACCCATGATCTCCTCAAAGAAATCCGAAGGAAAACGCCCTCAAATCCCCGAATCGAGCGAAGAACGAAACTCCCCAAAAATAGCCCCAAAAATGACACGAAAATCACAGAGGACTAGGAGATCACCGCAACGCCGAATGCTTCCATACATCCAGAGGTCAGAGTCTGTACAAGAGTCTAGCCTAAGGAATCCAGAGGGCAAAGAAGCAGTTCAGAGAAATCTACCGGGGGAGAAAGCCCTAGAGTCAAAGAGAGAGAGATGCCATCCACCTCTCCGCTATTTATACGAAGTCCATCGGAGGGAGGTAAATGACCACGCTACCCCTACTACTTGAAATGAAGATACAACCCCTCACGGGCATTTTGGTCAAGACTTCATCGGACGGACACGCTTCCACCGCGGCTTCGCTTCACCTCGACGAAAACCCCGCGATCACGCCACGTGCCCTCCGCCTCGAAGCTTCCCGAAGCTCCCGGATCACCGTCTCCGTCGCCTCGGGCCTCCAGACATGGTTTTGAAGCCCAAACCAAGAAACCGTCCACCGATGGTTTTGTGGGCAAACCAACAAACCCCGCATGCAAGCTTCGGGCTCCAACCGCTACCTTGCACGGGCCCATGTTCCCGACTTCAGCCCGCCAGTCCTGCACCGCACGGCTCGCACTTGACCCCATCGGCCACGGGGTCCATCGAACCAAGCCTACTTGCCACTCCATCACCCGGTGGCTGCCACGGCTAAGGCCTTTCACGCTTGTTCTTCACCTGCACCAACACGAGTCAAGCCGCAACCTGTACCTGCACACTTAGCCAAGCATCAGTCCACACAACATTGTCAATCACTCATCACTAAGGAGCGACCCTCCACTGGTCCTCGGACACACCTGGTCCTCAAGGCTCCCAAAAGGGATTCCTGCTCCCAATGCGGTGAGGGCGAGTCAGCTAGCTGGGATCTTCACTACGGCCATCAAGCTTGCCAATTATCGTGGTGAATCCCCTACCTAGCACGCCAACTATCGGTATAATGGTGTCGGCAGTCCACCACTGTGGGACATGGGTACCCTTGGGTCCCTACAGACCAGGCTCATGGCCGTCCCCGACAAGTGAGTTCAGCCCACTAGAAGACACGCCGACCTGTCAGTAGGCCAGCCCGACCTGACATGTGGGCCTGAAGATGAGAAGACAATTTGGCGTGCAAGTCAAGGCAGTCCAGATGGATTAAGGCAGCTCGGATAAGCCTTCCATGTTGTAACTGACTAGAGATAGGTTTCCCTGTTGTAACCGACTTGGACTCCGGTCCACCGACCTTGTCTGTCAGCCAATATAAGGCGGCCAAGGGCGTCCCTCCAAGGGGCTAACAACCTTTGAGCAATACTACACCGACAACTGGACTTATGGTTTTACTCTCCAGAGGCCTGATCCAGTATAAATCGCAGTGTCTCTCATGTCTCGTCGTGTTCCATGTGCTACGCTAGCATAACCATCGTGTTCTTAGTCCCCGATCGCCCCCATCCGAATCTAAACCACCGGGGTTAACCCCCTGTGGACTGTGCGGAACTACGCCTCCGACAACCACGCGGTACACTATGGTGGTAGATTGTGTGGAGGGGATCGCCGAGACTGAAACTAGATGGTGAACGAAGGACCCAGGGATTTATCCAGGTTCGGGCTGCAAGGATGAGTAATACCCTACGTCCTGCATTGGTGGTTGTATTGATTGTTCCGTGAATGAGAATCAGATTGGACTTGTTTCTGAGGGGGTCCCCGCCGCCCTTATATTGGCATGGGGGGGCAGGCTTACAGATCACATGGGATCTATCCTAGTCGGTTATACAAGATCTTCATTTGATCACAAGTAGTATCTTTCCTAACCAACTAGTCTTTATCTATGGGAGTATGTCTCTTCGGGCGCTGCCTCATTCCTGATCCGTACACTCGTGCTGAGTGCCCCACGTGTGGGCCCGCGCCACCCTAGCAGATACGCCGTGGGGCCATTTCGTGTGTCACCCTGGGGGTATATCCCCCACACAGGTGATATAGATTTTAGAGAAAAAATAGTAAAGTAAAGCAGGTATGATAATAAGTAGGTTGGTCCTGGAGGGAGAGCACATAGCCTCCCCTACCAGTCCCCATGTTTTAATTAAACTCAGTGACCATCGGGGTCCCACTGAGCCGGCATCTGTCGTATCACTCTCTAAGGGCCACTGCCCTGGCTCACCCTATCCATCCTCACCAAAGTAGTATAAACTAATCAACGGGAGCTTTCACCAAGAGTGCTCTTAACCGAGAGCCATGGCTATTCGAATAGATTTTACTCTGTGTAGAGGCGTACATTGTACCCATACGTCTGACCAGCCCATAGCAAGGCCTTGGCTATACTGGCCACGAGAACCATACCCACCGACGTCTATTTGTGGACTACATTCTCATCCACGCCTAGACAACATTCCCTAGCTCCATCCACGTCTAAGTTGGGGTCTATGTAGGGGTCATTCCACAACCACCCGACTCATGGGTCCACATCCCAAGAAAATGCATAAGCATATAAATACGTGGTATACAATACCATCGCGCCACTTCGGATGCCATAACATACCTGATGACCCATACCGGCAGGACCTGGGACTCTTGGGTTGGTTTACTAGGTTCGATGGTGGGGTGTGATTCAAGGCCGCACATAAACAGGCATTCCTGATAGGCTATGCCTTTTTGGCTATGTACGGTCGTACTAAGTCACCGGAAAGACTTTCCCGTGAACCAATCCTTATACGACTGGAGTAAGCATGCACAGGACCCTCCCCCGAGGCTGCCCCCACACTCCCATGTCTGTCCATAAGGAGTCTAACTCTCTTTCATAGGTTCATTTTATTACTCTCCATCTACCTCTCCCTACCAACAGAGCTTCTTTCATGAGTAGATGTGAATAAGTACAACAAAAGATGATGCTCGATCATCGAATTAGTCGAGATCGGGGTCATCGAGTCCTTACAGCAGAATGCAAGTCAAATTATTATCTTTGTTCATTTTATTTGTAGAACAATGGATGAAATATGACCAAGGAGGTGTTGTTGGGACTTGCCTCTTTTCTATGAGAGGGGAACTACAGAGTTGCCTTGAGCTCCTCCATTCCGATCGTCTTCTTGAGCTTTACTTGATCCTCCGGTGTCATCACACTCGATCTAAAGTAACACAGTTATACACATAAATATAAATTAACCAAGCAATGATAGCAAGCATCAAACATAAGTTAGAGAGATAAGAACATGATCTAAGAAGCTAGAGCGAGATCCTAAGATCAAAGGTGATGAACATGACGTGAAACGATCGAATCGGTCCATAAAATATGGACCTTTCTATAAAAGAAGGGGGTGTTTAACCTAATTTGAGATAAGGAAAAGGAGTTTTCATGTGGCTAAGACATGGATGGGCTTCTATAGCCTCCTAGTATTTTTACGGATTTTATCGAAATTTCTGGAGTTAAGGATATGGAAAAGAGGAATTTTGGTGTACACTAGATGGGCTTTTCTATTGGTTGAAATAGATCAAATTAAACTCAATACCTACAAATGTATCGAAATAAATTAGACAGCATCTCTAGGCTTTTTGGGGCTTCTAGGATTTTTGGTGAATTTTTGGGCATTTTTGGGATTTTCTAGGTTGGTGAAATAGGATTTGGTGTACACTATGCCGGGTGGACGCAGAAAAAACAAGGAGGTTGTGAGGCTGACGCGGGGGTCTACGTGGCGCTGACGTGGGGCACCACATGGTGCACGCACTGATGTGGCGCGCGTGCGTGGCACCCATGTGCCTACGGTCCACTGGACCGGGTGTACGCCAACGGGAGAGGAGGATGTGGACGGCAGGACGGACAATATCTCAGCCGAGCACGCGTGTCAGCGCGTGGGGGCGAAACGGGGTCAGCCGGCGGGTGATGGCGCCGCCTTTGATAGGGTTGGGTGCGGTGGTGATGTAGAGGAGCTCGCCGGAGACCTCGCCGCCGGCCGCCAGAAGGCGCCTCCAGCGACAAGGACTAGCTCTAAGAGCTCCTACGGCTGTGGCGGAGCGATGGAGAGGGTTGTGGAGGTTAGGGGAGGTCCAGAGCTGCGGCACGAGCTCACCTGAGTGGCGGCGGCACTCGGTGGAAAATGGGAAAGTGGCTAGGAGGGGTCTGGTGCTCTCGTGAGGTGGTATGCATGTGTGTGGGCGACTAGTGACTGCAACGACGTGCTTGGGTAGGGTGGAAGCTCGCCAGAGCATCGCCGGAGCTCGCCAGTGTGGCGGCGATGGCGTGGCTACGCGGCAGTGGCACTAGGAAGGGAGAGAGAGAGAGGAGGGTGCCAAAAATTGCAGAAAGTTACTGTGTAGTTATTATGATTTATTTTGTATTTATGCTGAATCTGTCCAAATGATTTTTGTAGCTAACAATAATTAGATTTTTGCGCCCAACTTCTGCATGTGATCTTTTTATGCCTAAATGCACCTCTGGTGAATTAATCACAATTTTATCTCTGCCAGAAATATTTAATCTTGTTTTATGCTTAATTTTACTTTTAAATGCATAGTTCAAATTTCAAATGTGATCTTGATGTGCATGCTTGTTTCCTAAGCTTGTTTTAGGTCAGAGATGTTGTAGGAATGAGTTGGGCTGCAGAAGTACTTTGTTTATTTATTTATGCTTTTCTCATATTTTGGTAGCTAGGAAATGTTATTTTTGGTATAATTTAATTGTGGCTCTTTTAAAGTTAAACCTTAGTCCAGTAGCATGTGAAGGGTCATTAGGGCCAGCAAGGTACCTTTGTCCTTGTTTTTATATTTATCTTGCAATTAAAAGTTTGAGTGCATATAGGATGCATGTTAAATTAATTAGAAAGAAATCATTCTTGCTTTTTCATGACCTTATTAAATTGTTGCTTAGCTTTATTAGGGGCTACTAACACACCCTTGCTGTTTGTGGAATTTAAATCGAATTATTTGCTTAAATATGTACACAGTCACTATTAAAAAGGATAAAAGGATAAACCTTCACATATAATAACCTTAATGAAAAGAATTAATAATTAAATGTTTGTCAAGGTGAATATGGCCAACAAGAGTTGGATATAATAATTAATCTCTCACTCCACCTGAACCCTGCATTGCATTCCGTGTAGGACTCCCTGACGGTAACTACGTGCTCGTGCCGGAAGCCGAGGAAGGAGGAGCTGACGCGGAGCTGCAGTACGTGGAAGTGAGCGAGGATACCGAGGACCCCCAGGCTAACTGTGCTGACGAAGGCAAGCCCCAGTGCATTGTCCTATATGTTTTTGAAAAGTTACCTAACTATCTATGGATGTTTGTGCATTTACGTTCAGGAGTTGAAATGAAACCCTAGATGCATGACCCCTAGGTACCTATGTCCTTTACTAGTATGCTAGGTTGGTAGCTGCTATGCTGTAGGACCGTTACAAGTCGAGTGATGCTTGTCACTCGCGAGAATAGGTTCTTATGTTGGAATAATAAGATACTTATTAATGGATTGCTCATGTAGTAAGAGCATGTGATGTGGGCTCCGGTCCAATGGCTTTCGTGGGTTAAGTGTTTGAACGTACTAAGCACTTGTCGGGAATGGGACCGGTAAGCCTAGTACCTTAATGAGGCGGTAAGGGATTTTACCGTCACTAATTTTGGGATGCGTCCCACGAAAGCTACTGGTGGTGCTTGTGTGATTCTGGGTGCCTCGCGGGGTAGGCCAGATAGCCGGCACCGAGGACTGTGGCCTTTTATCCCGAACCGAAGAGTTTTGGGAACCGCCTGGTTGGTAGGCTCTTGGTGAGTACACCCTACCGTGTGTTTAGGTTTACCTTGCAAGATTTCAATCAACTGGTTGTCGGCCTCTCACCGTCATCTCAGAGTACTTATCCTACTGGCCATGATATCCCTAATGATGGAACTTTGTGAATATTTATGCTTGATTAATTGTATTGCACAACTTATGCTTGCAATAGTTTGCTAATTTAGAAAAGAGTAATCAACCAGAACTTGTGCTAAAATCTTGAAAGTAAGGACATACTCTTTGTTGCTTTTCAGCAAAATAACCCCACTGGCCAAAAAGCCTTTCATGTCTAGAGTTGGTGATGTAGCGGTCACCGACGGGTAAGTCTTGCTGAGTATTAGTATACTCAGCCTTGCTGTATCTTGTTGATTTCAGGTAATGCTTTTAGTGATGTGTGGCCTGGAGAGATCCCGCCTGGCTGGGAACTAGAGTGGGTGGAAGACGATGATTGAAGGCATCACGGCAAGCCTCCTGTGATGTTCCCCGCGCCGTTTAGTTAATTCCGCTGTTTTCAAAACTCTGAACTTCGTTGTCATGTCAATGACTCTGGTTTGTAATAATTAAACCCTTCGGGGTAGATGTGGATTTGAATCTTGTGTTGTACTCTGGACTCGCCTTCGTGTGAGTTTTAATGCACATCTGTCGATCCTTGTTGCTATGTAAGTGATTTCACCGGGCGTTACCCCGGCAACTAACGACAGGATGATACTTTATTATTGCTTAATGACCAAAGTGGATTGGTTTCGGCGATAGTACGGTATTTTCCTGGGCGGGTTGTCACAGCTGGCATCAGAGCAATTATATGCACCAGAGTTTAATTAACAACCTTAATCACTGGTTTTTGAATAAAATTTGCCAAGATTGTTTGGATTTGCAAAATACGTTGGTCCGTTAAGGATGGATTTAGACCGAGAGGCCCTAGAGGGAATTTTTGGGTTCATTTAGGTGGCTTATAAATCTATGGTTTATTTTGCTAACTCCCAGCACATTTTATTCCTGTCAGAACTTACTTTCTGTACAACCATACTAGTTCATCACGTTGTGCTATACGTGGTGGTGCCACAGGAAAGTCCTGTGAGGGATGGATGGGACCTATTCTAATGGGAACCCATGTCGCGTCTGTGTCTCATCCCGTTTTGCTATACGTGGTGGTACCGCATGGAAGTCATGTGAGGGATGGATGGGACCTAATCCAAAGGGAACCCACCGTCGCGTCTGTGTCTCGCCACGTTTTGCCATACGTGGATGTTCCGCATTGTGAATATGCGAGGCAAGGATGCACTCCATTCGAAAAGGAGAGTGTCTGAGGTTGGACGCTGTCCATGCAGCGGCTTGACGCATGGATACCGTTTCTATAGCGAACGGTACTGTATGTGGACACTTTCGTGACGTGCTGGCACGGAAGGTTCTTTTCTGCAAGTACATAACAGCGCTTCGTTAGTCGCTAAGTGAGTGCCGAATAGTCCTCGACTAGTTATTATAGGGAGGGACGATTAAAAGCCTTGCCACCGGCACTAACTTTGATTTTTGGCTTGATCGCCGTGTGAGGACGATTAGGACGTCTTGCATCATGTTAAAAATCGAAACAACTTAAAAATGGACCCAAACCTGAATTGTATGCTCTCTAAGGAGGTTTTTGCTAGTGTGTGGTTTTTGTGTTCTAGATTTGCCTCTCTTGTATAGGTGTTGTTGCTGTCCAAAAGTTGTGTGGTTGTTAGTCTAAATTTTTGCACCATGTTCTAGGAGTAATTGGACTAGTTGATCTATACCAAAGTTGCTCCATATCTAATCTAGTTCCTGCTCGCAAAAGTTCACGGTCATGGCTTTGGTAAATCTCAAGTTACGCTCAGATTAGTGGACCCCTGTCTTGCTGTTTTTCCGGAAACCCAATCCGAAACCATGCTTAGTTGAAGCACTTGCCTAACCTTTCTAGCTCTACCTTTGAATACCAAAAGTGTGCCTCATAACCTTTTTGAGTTGCTAGTAAAATTTGGGAAATTTTGGAGCTCTGGTTTTTAAGTTATGAATTTTTGTTCACAACTGCCAGAACTGTATGTCATTATGTATGTATGCTCACTTCGAGTTCTAACATATGATTGTACCTTGTACACACGACTACCCCAGTTTTGCCCAGCATGAGAAAAGAACTTTTTCTGTTCTACCATGTCAGTTGGGTAATGTCTTGATCTTAGGGTTCAATCTTCAGTTGTAATCTTCTCCTGTCAACATGTTATCTCCATCGACATGTATTCCTTCCACACCCTTGTGTTTATATATGTTGAAGCACTAGGCTATTCCTTGTATCGATATCCTTGTCTGGATTTCTTCGATCTTTCAATGTTGAACTGATTCTTCTTGACCTTGCTCACAACATTTTGAAAAAAAAATGTCAATTTTTGGGCATGCATTTGCATAGCATGTGATTTAGGAACCTTGGGTGAACTAACGTGCATGCGCATGGAAGATTTCAATATTCCTACTCTATCCTTCTTTTGATTGGTGATGTTGTTGTCTCGTAACCAAAGGTGCCACGACGGAACCTAGGGCATCATGTGTGCTGCAGCCATATGATTGCCACTAGGGGCGCGCTAGGTATCTTGGTTGTGAGAATGCGACTCGCCACACACAGACTCCTTCTCAACTCCATGGGTAACTGAGTCATGCTAACATGCATCATGAGCACCATACCGTATGAGCATGTGCATCACGCATTCACAAACATGTGCATCACACCCCAACTTTTTAAATCATTGCACTGCTGATGTAACAAGGTGATGTCACTAAAGGTCTCAAACTAATTAACATGTGAGCAAAATTGTTCTGAAATTTCCTATACGATCTATCTCTTCATACTTTCTGCTTGCATCCGCAAGTGAACTCCCTGCAAAAGCTCTCCATGACCTGTCACCTTTGACTACTCTTATGGGCCAACCTGGAACCGATGATGGTTATATTCTTTGACCTATAGTCACATCGCAGTTGCTTCCCAGGGTAATTCAAAAATATTAGAAAACCATCCTCCCCTACCTTGTCCTTGGAATTTCGAATCTCGGGACGAGATTCTTGTTAAGGGGGGTAGGCTGTGACGCCCCAGGTTTTTAATTAGCATCATTAATGCTAACGACCGAGTCAAGCACGTTGACTCTAGTCAAACTGTGGTCCACCTGGGTCATCACCTCGAAAACCTATCCAGCAACCCCTAATGACCTTGTTAACCGAGTCAACACTCACTTGTGGTCAAATCTCGGTCAAAGGCATGGTCAAATCCAGGTCAAAACCCTAATGCTTTTGAACTCTCTGAGAACTTTTACCGCGTTCTCCGGATTTCACCTAAACACTTCAAAATCGGCCAATATAAAAGTTGTTCGTCTTTTCGAGGGACACAACTTCCCTAATTGGCGGCATTTCAAATTTTGAAGTTTTGAAGCTCAAAAACTCAGTCAAAGGCCAGATGAATAGTGTTTTGGGCCATGGAAAATACTGTTTTTCGCGACGCGTTCCAAACCAAATCAATCATCAAAACATATGTCAACCTTTGTGAAAGTTGTAGGTGGTTAACTCCTCCACAACTTTGGAATCTAAACTTTTTGAAGTTCTAATTCGAAATTGGGAGAAATTTTTGTTGGAACATGGGTTGACCGGGTAGGGTCGGCGCTCTGCGCGCCGAGTCTCGCGGCGTCGCGCCGTCGGCGCACCAACTGGCGGCCGGGAATCCCGCGGCCGTGCCCCCGGGGCCCGGACGTCGAGGGCGTGGGGTGCCGTGTGGCCGGGCTGGAGCGTTCCCTGCCCCTGGCCCCTCCCTCGGCAGGCGTCCTCAAGGCGCCACGCGCCGCGAAGCCAGCGTCAACGGCGGTCCCCCTCCCCAGTCGCACTACGCCGGGCCGCATCCCGACGCGCCGGCCGTGTCGGTCCCCCACCACGCCGCGCTCCCTTCGCGGCGAAGGCAGGCGCCCCCTCTCCCACCTTCCCTGGCTATAAAAGCAGCCGCCGTGCCCCCCCTCGCGCGCGAGCACGCCGTCGCCGCCCCGCCATTGGAGCTACCAGTGGAGCTCCCCGTCCCAACCTCCACCGCTTGTTACCACCACCACCTGAGCTCCCCAACGGCTCCGCACGGCCCCACTCAACCTCCCCGGGCCATTTGTTGCCCTGCCGGCGCCGCAACTTCGCCGGAGCACGAGCTCCCGCGGCGGCCACCGCCCTACTCTGCCGGCCGCTCCCTCCGGTGACCCCTCTGCCCTAACCAAGCACGAGAATCGAGCCTAGGAGACCCCCAGGCCGCCCTCCGCCCACGCCCGGCCGGCCACGGCCGCCGGTTCGCCGGAATTTGGCCAGACCGCCGCCGGCCGGTGCCCAGGGACCCAATTGCAAGGGGCAACTTCCTTCCAAGGGCCGATCTGCAAAGCAAGGGTATACTTGTGAATCTGAAAAACTTTCCAGGGGCCTGCTTGTAAAACGATTCTTAAATAGTGTTTTGGTTTGTGCTGAATCTTGTAAACTCCATAGAAAACTGTAGAAAAATCAAAAAAATGCAAACTCAATTTTATTCGATTCCTTGTGAAAAAGCCTACAACTTTTGTAAAGCATGACCATGCTTTTTCTTGATAATTTTTGCATGAAAAATAGAAGACTGTTAAACCTACATCTACTGTATCTCAAAATCTACTAGTGCTCTTGAGTTGAATTTTGGATATATTGTGTGTTATTCCATGACTAGCTTCTGTGCCAAAAATTGCAGAAAGTTACTGTGTAGATCTTTTATTATGATTTATTTTGTATTTATGCTGAATCTGTCCAAATGATTTGTGTAGCTAAAAATAATTAGATTTTTGTGCCCAACTTCTGCATGTGATCTTTTTATGCCTAAATGCACCTGTGGTGAATTAATCACAATTTTATCTCTGCCAGAAATATTTAATCTTGTTTTATGCTTAATTTTACTTTTAAATGCATAGTTCAAATTTCAAATGTGATCTTGATGTGCATGCTGGTTTCCTAAGCTTGTTTTAGGTTAGAGATGTTGTAGGAATGAGTTGGGCTGCAGAAGTGCTTTATTTATTTATTTATTTATGCTTTTCTCATATTTTGGTAGCTGCGAAATGTTATTTTTGGTATAATTTAATTGTGGCTCTTTTAAAGTTAAACCTTGGTCTAGTAGCATGTGAAGGGTCATTAGGGCCAGCAAGGTACCTTTGTCCTTGTTTTTATATTTATCTTGCAATTAAAAGTTTGAGTGCATATAGGATGCATGTTAAATTAATTAGAAAGAAATCATTCTTGCTTTTTCATGACCTTGTTAAATTGTTGCTTAGCTTAATTAGGGGCTACTAACACACCCTTGCTGTTTGTGGAATTTAAATCGAATTATTTGCTTAAATATGTACACAGTCACTATTAAAAAGGATAAAAGGATAAACCTTCACATATAATAACCTTAATGAAAAGAATTAATAATTAAATGTTTGTCAAGGTGAATATGGCCAACAAGAGTTGGATATAATAATTAATCTCTCACTCCACCTGAACCCTGCATTGCATTCCGTGTAGGACTCCCTGACGGTAACTACGCGCTCGTGCCGGAAGCTGAGGAAGGAGGAGCTGACGCGGAGCTCCAGTACGTGGAAGTGAGCGAGGACACCGAGGACCCCCAGGCTAACTGTGCTGACGAAGGCAAGCCCCGGTGCATTGTCCTATATGTTTTTGAAAAGTTAGCTAACTATCTATGGATGTCTGTGCATTTATGTTCAGGAGTTGAAATGAAACCCTAGATGCATGACCCCTAGGTACCTATGTCCTTTACTAGTATGCTAGGTCGGTAGCTGCTACGCTATAGGACCGTTACAAGTCGAGTGATGCTTGTCACTCGCGAGAATAGGTTCTTATGTTGGAATCATAAGATATTTATTAATGGATTGCTCATGTGGTAAGAGCATGGGATGTGGGCTCCGGTCCAATGGCTTTCGTGGGTTAAGTGTTTGAACGTACTAAGCACTTGTCGGGAATGGGACCGGTAAGCCTAGTACCTTAATGAGGCGGTAAGGGATTTTACCGTCACTGATCTTGGGATGCCAGATAGCCGGAACCGAGGACTGTGGCCTTTTATCCCGAACCGAAGAGTTTTGGGAACCGCCTGGTTGGTGGGCTCTTGGTGAGTACACCCTACTGTGTGTTTAGGTTTACCTTGCAAGGTTTAAATCAACTGGTTGTCGGCCTCTCACTGTCATCTGAGACTACTTATCCTACTGGCCATGATATCCCTAATGATGGAACTTTGTGAATATTTATGCTTGATTAATTGTATTGCACAACTTATGCTTGCAATAGTTTGCTAATTTAGAAAAGAGTAATCAACCAGAACTTGTGCTAAAATCTTGAAAGTAAGGACATACTCTTTGTTGCTTTTCAGCAAAAGAACCCCACTGGCCAAAAAGCCTTTCATGTCTAGAGTTGGTGATGTAGCGGTCACCGACGGGTAAGTCTTGCTGAGTATTAGTATACTCAGCCTTGCTGTAACTTGTTGATTTCAGGTAATGCTTTTAGTGATGTGTGGCCAGGAGAGATCCCGCCTGGCTGGGAACTAGAGTGGGTGGAAGACGATGATTGAAGGCATCACGGCAGGCCTCCTGTGATGTTCCCCGCGCCGTTTAGTTAATTCCGCTGTTTTCAAAACTCTGAACTTCGTTGTCATGTCAATGACTCTGGTTTGTAATAATTAAACCCTTCGGGGTAGATGTGGATTTGAATCTTGTGTTGTACTCTGGACTCGCCTTCGCGTGAGTTTTAATGCATATCTGTCGATCCTTGTTGCTATGTAAGTGATTTCACCGGGCGTTACCCCCGCAACTAACGACAGGATGATACTTTATTATTGCTTAATGACCAAAGTGGATTGGTTTAGGCGATAGTACAGTATTTTCCTGGGCGGGTTGTCACAGCTGATATGGTTCTTGGGCTAGATTGGGTGTGGTTGGCCCACTAGAGCTTGAAAAGGATTTTTCTATTATTTGAACTAGGGTTTGTATGAAAAATTTGAAATGTGGTTTCAAATTTGAATAGGCGAAGATTTGTGACAAATCTAGAGGGTCCTTAGAGACTAATTTGAGAGAATTATGAGGTGAGAAGAGAAGTTAGTTCACTATGCATATGAGACCTAGGGTTTATTTAAATGGTGCAGTGAAAATAAATTAGAATATGAGGGCTTTTATGTAAAATTGCTATATGCTTTTAGAAAAAAAATTTAGGGGCTGTCTTTAAAGGTTTTGAAAAATCGGGATGTTACAAACCTCTGCTTTATAATATCTTTGGCTGAGCCTCTTATATAAATATTAATTATTCTGCGGGACACACCTTAACAACATACCTTAGTCCACCGTAGGCGTGGATGCTTTCCGGCGGAGGCCATGAAGTGCTCACAGTGTTGCCACAATGGTGCTATCATCTGTGCCTCTCTTGCTTATTCCTTTTGTCGATTCTAGCATAATCTTCCTCTGCATGCTTAGTGTTCACAAGATACCCGAAGGATCAAAATAAATAAAATCAAGGAGCACTCGAACCTAGGGTGTCTCATGAGCACTCTCCTTCCTTAACTGTAATCCGGGCACCGCATGTCACCTCCTCCCTCTCACTGCCAATCCGGGCCCGCATGTCATCCCCCTCCTCCACCTTTCCTTTCTCCCTTCCTCTGCACCTAGACAAACCGCGTCGCCGCAGACTAGGATTCGAAATCCCGCGCGCCCCCGCCGTGATCTCCGCTCCCTGGGCACTCTCCTTCGTGTATCCCCTCGCTCGAGATCCCGCCCCGGTTCATCCCGCGGCCAAACGCGGCAACACCGCTCCTCCCGCGCCCTTCACAACCGCCATGGCCGCATCCCCAAATCCCCGGCCACTCTCTCCACCCCGCGGCCTATAAATGGCCGGAACTGAGCTCCCTCCCCTCCCTTTTCCTCTCCGCTCAACCTCGCTCGCCACCGTGCTCTGTTTCGTCGCCAATCGCGCCGCATCCTCTCCGGTAAGCCGCTCTACGCAACCCTCGATCTCCACAATGGAGCACCCTCTCACGCTCCTCCCTCCTCTCTTGGCTACACAGGGACCCCAAGAGAACGACCCGTCGCCCTGGAGTGCCGGACCAAGACTGCAGTGCCTTCCCGTCGAGCACCCCGAGTCGCCGTCCACCTCTGACCGCCGTACGTTGCCCTCGCCACGAAACTGCCGTCAAAACCACCTCAGTGAGCTGCACCGTACCTCCCTCTCTCTCGATGTTCAAACGACGCTCCAATCCATGCATCGTAGCTCGAGAGCGACCAGACTCCGGTGATGCTCCGGCGAACCGCCGCCGCCCCTCTGTTCCTCCTCACTGCCAGCGACCAAACCCTCCCAACATCCCTAAGCCGTTGATCCGTGAATGGACGTCCCAGATCGCGTATCCCTTCGGGTGTGTAATCGGTCCACGGTGGACCCAGGGACTGTGGTCCATGGCCGGTCCACAGCCGTGTCACCGCCCCATCAGCACCACGTCATCCTGTCCAGCCAACCGCCACATGCGGACGTGCCACGTGTTGCCCAGTCAGCAGATCCGCCCCGTCAGTCGCGCTTTTGCGCTTAACCCCCTGCCGAACCTCGAAATCTCTCCCTCTATCTCTGTCTCTTTGTAACCTTGCTGAAAACCCCCTAGAAAAATCCCACCTCTTACAGTTAAATATAGCCTAGTACCTTTTGCACCTCTTACTGTGTCTTGCGAATCTTCTGCTGCAGCCCCTGTAGTGTTTGTATAATCACACATAAGCCCCTAGAACCTTCAAAACTCCATATCTTTCACATCCTTGCTCCGTTTTAGCTCGTTCAAGTTGTGTTAGGTTCATCTCGTCGTAGAGCACGTGTTTATATTTATTTGATTAATGCCCAATTTAATGTCTTTTGAATAAAAACAAATATAGGTTTAACCTTCGTCTTTCCTTTAACAAATGTTAACTTGATTAATTTGAACTTAAATGTGTTTTATTTATAACTTGTTAGCTCAACACAACATGACATAATTCGATTAGTTGCTCTCACATTCTTTTACCTTTTGTTAAATTAAATGTTAAATGGTATAAACCATATTAAACCTTTATAAATAAAATATGACTAAGTTTAACCTGTGTTTTCATATTTAAATGTAATTTGAATTAATGTAAACATGGATACTCTTTGGAATATCATTTACACACGCTTTCCTAAATAATATAAACCAAGCACATAGTCTTTTATCTTCCTTGTATAATGTAAACCTTTCGATAGATGTGCCTTTTCACCCGAAGCCTCGGTTAGTCTTTCCTTGCACTCTAGTGTTCGTAGTTAGCTAATAGTACGCCTTTCTAAAATGATTTTTATTGTTTGGTGCTTTGCTCTTAGTTGTATTAATTGATTGTTTCAGTTGATTGCTGCGCATGAAGGAACGTCTCTGAGCAGTGGAACATTGGGAAACGGGCAAGTGTCATTGACATCTTGCTATTTTGTACCTTTAACTTTTATACATCATATCACCTTTTATATATGCTTTCTGCATTAGATGTCTAATTTGATTGGTGAATCCTATTAAGGACAGTTTACTAGTCTTGTTTAACCTTTCCTTGAAACCCTTAGAGGTTACCTTGTTGATGGGTAGAATTATGCTTAGTTGTGCTCAACAAGGGTGGGTCTTAATTAACATTGACTAATGGTACGATGCAACATGTGGTTTGGGTTAATCTTTTAGCAACATGGATCCCAAGGCAACTCTGGATGGCAATCTTTGGTTTTGATAATATGTGAGTGTGGAAGTATGGACATAAGTTGTTGTGGCCACTTGGTCTTGCCTGAGTTGAAATCTTTAAGGACCAGTCTATGGAGTGACCACCCAGGACTTACAGTACAACCACGAGACCTAACAGGCTCTGGGCTTGGCTAATTAATTAGGAGAAGCTAGTGACAGGTGTGGCTAGATGGCGCTGTTGAGGGCAGGGCCCAATACTCAGCAAGGAGTTTGCCAACACCTACTAGTGGATCCTTTGTAAAGGCTTCGTAGTGTCCCCATGCTATCACACCTAAGGAGGTGTGAAAGTGCCTGATCCGCACAGTGTGACAGGATCTAAAGTTCTTCTGAACTTTTACATGACTTGTGGGTAAAGTTGTACAACCTCTTCAGAGTGTTAAAAACTGTTATAACAGTTGTGCTCACGATCATTAGCGGCCTGGACCCTCACATAGTTAGATGGATGGTTTGGTGGTTTGGGCTTGGTTCGTTGGATGAGATCATGTTGGTTACGAGATGGCTTGGCCTTAAGTTGTTTTGGGTTGGGGAAGACCTTCTAAAAAATAATATCTCTAGGTGCTTTAATTAAAACTTGACCAACTAAAACTTGAGCTTTGCAGTCCACCAAATAAAGGCTTCCTTGCTCTAAGCCTGCATGTTATGCATATAATTTTCCTCCACTTGCGGAGTACATGCCTCCAGGTGTAATCATCGTTTTCCCTTTCAACCCCTGCTGTTCTCTCCCCACTGCTGCTCAGATAGACAGAAGACAGAAGGAGTTGCTTTGTGAAGACCTGGAGTTCTAGGTTGGCGTGCCCCTAGTCGACGTTCTTGTGGAAGATGGTGCCTACTCCGCTGTGATAGATGTACGATGTGTAATATTTTGTTTCTGACCTTTTGGTCATTTTGTAATAGTTACATGCTTGTAATGATATATGTTGTAATACTCCACTGATGATGTAACTTTATGCATGAATTTTGATCCTGGGCATGCATAAAGGGTCCATTCGGTTTGTCCTTTAAAAATCGGATGTTACATTAACCCCATGCATCTTCCTTGCAGATAGTATTATGTGATGATGAAGTCTTAGCTGCAAGGTTGGTGCATATATACGAACACGAGTCCAAAAGATAATAAAGCAAAAGCAAGCATGGTCATCCCAGGTGAACTGAGCCAGCACATAGGGTGATCACAGGACTCGGAAGCTATAGCACTCAGAAAGTGAACCTCGGAGATGGAAAGGCATGCACAAAAGCTAGTGCTTTCAGAGTGAAAGACGATCTCCGAGTGAAATGAACTTAGGAACGTATCGAACCTCGAGAAAGGATAGAGTGAAGCTCTATTGGCTCGACGTACGTTCAAGAGTTTGGATCTGTGTGAGGAGGGAGTATCCATCAACTCACCCTCACCTTAGGTATGAAGCTGGTGTTCTACCAAAACAGTGGAACACCCGGCATTCTAACCTAAGCTTCCAACAGGAGGTTATAGATAAACTGATAAGCTCAGCTCCCATTGGGCATCGATCATGTCAAAATGTAAGATAAGGAAATATTTCTCTTGACTGATCGGAATTGATCGATCATCGAGTTTAGAATGAAGAGGTGAATTCACTTGATTCAATCGGTATGTAATCATACTCCTTTGGTTTGATAAATGAATCCCATGGATTATAAAACGGAGACCAAGGTCTCAGCTTGAACTTTAGTGCAAAGCACTACGGTTTGAGCCGAGATGTTGGAACACGATAGGCCTGTCGCACTTCCCTTAGGAGATCATAACTAGGACCTAACAAGTCATCCTAGCTAGAAATGGTCGTTCTTTCCTAATTATTCTCTCCATCCTCCCTCGAGACAAGGTCTCGGGGAGAAGGTCTAAGAAGAGGTACGAGAGGGGAACCCAAGGGTAGAATCTGAGCTAGGCAATCTTTCCCTTAGATTCCTGCTATTCAGGAATGGTATCTTCAACCAGAGCTTGGAAAGGATGGATAAGCAATATCGAGCTTGGCTGATTATAGATCTAGGTAGCTCAACATTTTCTCTGATGGGCACCTCATCGGATGGGGTGCAAGGGGAGCTGAAATCCCGGAGGTTTTCCACGATCTCCTTCCCCTCAGCAGTGTGCAATTGCACGTAAGAGCCTCCAGAGAGAGCATCAAGCCTCATGGCATCGTCCATCCATAGCCCATACCAGAAGTGCTGAAGCAGCATCCAGTCGGGGATGTGGAGGACTGGGCAAACTTCCACCTAAGAGGCGAAACGATTCCATGCCATTTCTAAGGATTCCTCCTTACCTTGCTTGAAACTGAGAATCTTTATCCTTAACGAGATGACACGTCATATCGGGAAGAATCGGGAGCAGAAAGCTGCCCTCAAACTCTCCCACGTGAGGTAGTCTCTACCAAAACAACGGTGCTACTCATGTTCTTTCCCAAAGAGGGATAGCGGGAAAACTCCCTTTTCCGAGCATTTGGTGGTACTTTGGTTTTACCCTGAGTTTCAACAAAACACTCGTACCTTCTCACACGGTCAAAGGGGTCCTCATGAATTAACCCCGAGAAGGAACGATCCTGAATTAGCTTCATGAGAGAGGGCGAATATGACAACCAGATGAAAGAGTAGGTTCTGACAAAGATGGCTTTGAGGGTTCACTCCTCGAAGGTGAAAGGTGTTTACAAGGATAGCCTTCCATGGATAACGGGGTTAGGGATAGAAACAAAAAGGAAAAGATAAAAGATACGAGGGTAGACGGGTCTGAAGGTTAACAACAGCCATCCCCAATAACGACACCAGAAATGCTTGTTGGCGTTTCTTAACATCACCACTATGGCACCAGGGTAGCGTGAGCGTGTAAGGAACACCCGGGTACACAGACAGGTGCGAACGAATCCACAAGCGCACGGATACACCATTGTAGCACTTCCCCAAGGAAGGTGAGTATTCCAAGGGCTATCGTATCCATGGGACGGTGAGGTAACTTATCAGGCGTCCACCCAAGGACACCAAACTAATGCTGAGATTGGTTGGATATGAGAAGCACTTCACGAGGGGCTTAACTCTCGAGATGGATCGACCATTATGGATCTCACTTCAAGGTGCTGACCCACCTTAGCTTTCAAGGGTCTAAGGTATTTTGACATGTGGCCCTACTCGGTACTCAGATGCGGAGGGTTTCAAAGGGTCCAACGGATGTCACTACCACGGCCTACCTCTATCGTTACGCGAGGGCACGTGGTATTCAAAGTGTAACCCGTAGTCAAGACACCACATCTGCACACCGACTACTACTAGAGCACGGTTACGTCTGTCAACAAGCTAACAATGCTAAAGCACTCCGTATAAATATCGAGCGACAAACCTGTGAGAACGGTTCAGATCATACTAGTCATCGAGTTACGTTGCAACAATAAGGTTTGGATGCGAACTAGATACAACACTCTTACTCAGCTAAACAAGATCAATCATGCAAACAAATATTTGCACTAAAGCACTAGCTCTAGAAGATCAACGCTATGTGTCACAAAGGACACAAGCCTCTAAATCATGAATGAGCTAGGAACACAATAACATATCATTCATGCATGAAGTCCACTTTAGTGTAAATAAGAAATGCCGAAATACTCACTTTGGTCTAAATGAAGAACAAAGACATCCACAAGAACTCCATCTCACTCCTCACTCCTACTCTATCTCTCATAATTCCTAATCTAGATCTCACCTCATCTCTACTCCACCACAAAGAGGTGAGAATCACCTCACATGGGAAGAATGGAAGAGAGAGAGAACTACTCAAGGAGAGAAGTGAAGGCTTGAGCTTGGAATGGGTGTGAAGAAATGAGGCCCCTCCCCTCCTATTTATAGAGGAGGGGATGTGTGGTCTCGAGCACTAAATGTCACCAAAACACCTCGGATTGCAGCAAGTGACCAATCATGGAGCACCACGTTGAAGGCCACGATGAGACGAGCCAGAGGCGGTTTGGCCGATCCTCCGATTGGCTGACGCTCCCGGGCATCCCATCGTGTTGTGCTTCCTCCAGGTGGCTGACATGTGGGCCCCATAATCTTTCCTTCGTGAATGGCAAGATTGCTAGCAATTTGGGTAGGAAGTGGGACTTTGGATCCATGTCATGTTGACGTGGCAGCGCGTGATTCGTCGAAAGTGTTTCACATGGATCGGTGACGTCATTGATCCAGGGGAATCTTATGTGGCCGCCCCTCATTGGCTGAAGCTTGTTTAGCTTGGATCAACTATGCATGGATTTCTCTCATTTCCTTTGCTAAATACCTGCATTTGAATAGACATCACCAGTCGTGGAAAGTATTAGTTTAAGCTCCTATTCTAGTGTTGATGTGCGATTCATGTACCAAAATGCAGGAGTTCACGGCCATAAAAATTGTACTTAACAGTCGTCAACACACGCCTATCCTATCCACTCAATGGGAGGGAATCCTTTGTACGGCGCCTTAACTTGCATTAGAGCGGTGGTGGACTTCCTAGCACTATCTGACCCTTAGGCAATGGTGCCAGGCGAGTTCAGGCAGTCCGACCCTGCTTACCTAGGGTCGGGCGAGGCAAAGGTGGTTTCTTCTGTCATCGGCCATCGCTCAGCATCATGGTCGCCTGCGAGATGGGCCTTCGCGGGCCTATCACCCACTTTGTCCTTGGGCCTTTTGAGGCCTGCTCCTTATCTTGTTTTAGCCAGACTTAACCCCTAGATTTTAAGTACCCCTAATATTCACCCTCGATAGTAGCCCCCGAGCCCTCAGGCAAATTCAAATAATTTGGCTAGGGACTCCTCCGAATCAGCTATCAGGTGCACCAAGTTTTACTCTAACACTCCCATGTGATTTACCGCGGGGGCGCACGAGCGCACCCGCCGGGTGCTAGCCCCCAGGCCTTTGGAGGAGCAGCAGGCTCATTCGAAGGGCAAAAGACGCCACGTATCTAGGCCTTCATACTAGCCTATCATTCGTAGAGGCAGCACATAGTCTCTAGATAGATGTAGTGAGCTGTTGAGTCGTACTGGCTATGGTGCTGCGTACCTGACTCCTTTGTATTGGCGACAAGGTGTTGATGGTTGTTAAGTACTACTTTTTGGCTGTCAACTCCTGCATAAAACACATAAAAAGTGAGCATCGATACTAGAATAGGGGTTTATACTGACAAATTCCACAAGTGTAGGTGTTTCTCTATTTTGTTGCAGGACATGCCGAAATACGCATGAGATGATACAATTGAGAGCAACTAAGCGAATGGCATATATAGGACGTCATCGTAAACAACCTCAAATGCCAGATTGGATTGCACCATTTTTCCCACTTTAGAGCTCGGATGAAGGAGATATACATATCACAAATTTAGTAAAGATGATGACATCATCGTGCCCACGCGCAGACAACATGGCGGATCCTCGTTGGCCGTTGACCCTTGCCACAGGTTTCACAAGGCGCAGGCGCACGGGACAGAAGGCGGGCCTGTGGGTCCCATGGCTACATGGCAGTGATGCTGGCAGGTGCCGCGCTTGAAGGACCAGAATGGCGACCAGAGAGGGGGGGGAGTGAATGGGAGCCGATAAAATTCTTCTCCGAAGAGTCGAACTCGGCCTATGGTACCAAACGCAAGTTCAAGATCCTCGACACTCCGCTAGCCAAATCCACGCTGCCACTAGAATGCTACTGGACCTAGGAACTAGCAATCCACCAAACCTACTCGAGAACGCAGCGGAACAAACAACTCAATTACCAACACACGACATCGGTCAGACCGGTCACCTGCACCGGTCAGACCGGTCCTGGCTGGGTCACCCGAAACATACAACCGTGTCACCCGACACCAAACAGAGGCGAACCGGGTCACCTCCCACCTCTAGCCGGGTCACCCGAGCAGCACAACGGTTTTCCATAGAAAGCCCCTACACTGGTCAGGCCGGTACAGCTCACCGGTCAGACCGGTCTAGGCTAGAAAACCCCAAGTGCAAGAACTCGACGCTCCAAAGGCCAAAATTGCACTGGATTGAAATAGTAGCAAGCCAAGAGACAAATCAACACCCTGGTGATGAAATCTTCGAGAAAAGCCACAACAGGACAACACCGGTCAGACCGATGACACCTAGACAGTTCGGGATGAACTCTACCCGCGGGTCAACTCCTCCCTTTCGATCACACGATCTCCCGATTCGCTCCATGGATTCAAGTAAAACTTTGGGGATTGGTGTAACACCTCATGGACGAGTCATGCTTAGAAGATTGACCCCAAAGATCCACTAAATCAAGAGGAATCGAAAGATGAACACCAAGAACTCCTCTCTAAGAAATCCCAACGAAAATCCCAAATCGAGCACCTTTTCCTACGGATTTGAGAGGAGGATCACCAAGAAAAGAACCACAAGGGGCTCATGTGTGCATCCCTCAACAGATCTGCAAAGGGGAGGCCTCAAATCCACTGAAAAAGAAAAATGGGAGAGGCACAAAGAACACTTGAGGAATCATGCCGAACCTTCTATACATGCAAGGAAGGATTCATACAAGGAACCTTATTATCCATCCCTCTCTAAAGATCTCACCATGAAGCTCTCAAGCAGGTCCTAAGGAAAATTAAGAAGGAAAAAGAGAAACTACTAGGAGCAAATGAAAACCCTAAACCCCAATAGATGGTTGCCAACACCCTTCCACCTAATTTATATATGAGGTCCATTAGTGGGGGTGAAAGACTAAAATGCCCTTAGGTGATACATACCCCTTGAAGGGCAAATTAGGAATCTTGACAGCTTTTCCATCAGACCGACACCCAACAATCGTACCTTGCGTATCCTCGATGCCAAGCTTGCAATCCCGACGTGTGTTCTCCGCTTTGAGTCACCTGGCGCTCCTCGGCCGCCACCGGTCAGACCAGTGTCCACCACCGGTAAGACCGATCCATACTGGTCAGGACAGTGAGGCCCACTGGTTAGACCGGCCTGGTGCTGCTTCGAGCCGCCAACCACTCGGACTTGGCTTTGTGGTTCAACCAAGGAACCCAGTGGATTTCTGGTGAACCACTGCAAACCCCGCGAGCTTTGTGCAGCCTCCACACCGAGCTCCTAGACTTGGCCGCCACGTTCGCCCTGGCTTGATGTTGGCTTTCGTGTCAACCAACGAACCCTCCATCTAACTTCAACTTGCTCTTCTCGCACCATGTGACTCGCACTTGATCCCGTCTGGCCACCGGATCCATCGAACCAAGCCTACTTGTCCCTCTAGTCCTTCGGAGACCCCAGCAGGGCTAAGACCTTTCGCACCTATTCTTCACCTGCACCAACACGAACCAAGCCACAGCCTACATCCACAAGACGAAGCACAACGTCAGTCCACACAATGTTGTCAATCAATCATCACTAAGGAGTGGCCGTCCCCTGACCGTCGGACACTCCGGTCCTCAGCACCGCAAGTCAACACGCGGGGGAGGCGCCCTTTGCCTGGCCTCGCAGCAGCTGGTGGTTGGTGCCCTGACCCTCATGCAGTTCATGCCTGGTGCATGTGTGTGGGTCGCGCAAGATAGCGGAGGGCCCATGACGTGTGGCGCGTGGCAATTTGCCGTGGAGCGATGCTGCGGATCGCCCCTGGCTTAGGCGTGTGTGCGTGCACGAGGCGGCCACGGGTCGCACGGGCCTGAGGGATAGTTGGCTACCGCGGGTTGGCTAAGTAACATCAGTTGCCTGGTTTTTCTCTGGTTTGCGACCCACATGCCGGTTCTACTCCGGTTCGAGCACATAGGGTCTGGTTCTTTGTGGTTTTCTGCCGGTTCTCTGCCCCACCGACTCCAGGAAGTGTGCACCTCCCGTTTCCTCCTATAAGATAGCGTCAGAGAAAGGGAAAATGAGGTGCAAACACCGCAAAACTCCCCACACTCCTCTATAAATACAAGTGGAGGGGGGGTCATTTAGAGACTGTTGACGGTCCTCACAACAAAAATGTGACCGTCATTATCTCGGGAATGAGAGGAGCTTATGACGAGTTTTGTACACATTTTAGGTACTAATAAAGTTCCACGAGTTGTGTTGTGATTTTATATGCAGGTATGAAATAATGGAGAAAAGATGAACCGCTAAGGCACACAAAACAGGTGCAGCCGCACCTATTGGTGTGGCCAACCCTGTTGGCCAGGAGCGGCCGGCCCTGCCAAGTGCCATGTCAGGGGTCCAGTCCACCAGCAATCCCACATACAAGTCACTAATGAATGAGAAGCGTTGGTTTCATGTCAGTTTGATCAAAGGGCTAAGGATGGGAGCACTTGGATCCATGGGTCCACTTATCCATGCAACCCAACCGTCACTACTTCCACAACCGCCATCAAGGAGCAATCCTGGACGTCCACCAACACCATCGGTGCATCACATGACTACCGGGCAGGTGCGGCTGCACCTATAGGTGCGCCAGCACCTATCCACCTTGGAGTTTCGCTTCACCGACTGAGTTACTGACTTACAACCGAATGTGAATCAAGGATCAGGGCTATCCACGAGGAGAGATGGTGGGTCATAGGGCTGGCTGGACCTGGAGGTGCGCTCGCACCTATAACCGACTCTCCCGAAACTCCACCGACCCTCCAAGGCATAAAAGGCACCCCCACTCGCTGGAACAGAACACACTGAGCAGGAGCATCACTACTATCCTCATTTGTATCTTAGAGTAAGAATATTTTAGTTGCGAGTTAGAGTCGGGTCGAGCTAGTCTCGGGGTTCCAGAGAAGTCTTCTTCAGAATTTCGGTACAACTTTTGTATGCTTTCTTTCTTTGTAAGACTTAAGTTCAAATTCAAGTTATCTTTCTATCTTACTTTTTGAGTCAATTATATTCAGCTTCTACTTTGCTCTACTAGCTTTATTTCTGCTTTAGACTAAAGTGTGTTTAGCCTTGGTTAGTTCACTTGAACCCTATGGTGTTGTGGTCGTTCTTTGCTTGATCTTTGGCTGAGCACTTCGGTGGCCAATTGTAGAGAGAAACCTTTCTCTAAAGGCTTTAGGGGAGGTACTTTGATTCGTTGTGAGCGCGGTGCTCAGAACTTATCTTAGTCTAAGATTGTTCCCTCGTTCAATGGAATAGTTGTGGTACCCTAGTGAGGTGACCACTCCAGACGGGCTTTGCAATCGACCATGCGCGTTGTTGTTCTCCCTTCTGATCCCTATCTAAGAGCGTGGCTTCGTATGCCCCTGTAGCACTAGAAGGACTTGTTGATCTTCTTGTACCTTGACACTTCCTTACCTTGGTTCTTCTCCTGAAGTTGACAAGAATAGATAGATTGTATTAGGTTCCTTTCTCGCCTTGTTGTCCTCCCAACTCACGAGGTCTTCTCTATATCCTTTTATCAAGATTTCCTTCTATGTCACTGTTGACGGCTGTTAAGTACTACTTTCAGCCATCAATATTCTCACATAAATAGAGGCATATGCATTATTTACTTGCATTTTAGTTTGAATAATGTAGTTCCACTTGTCCTTGGAGATTATTTGTATTTAGGTGAAATAAGCATGAAAAGAGATAGAAACCCACCTTCTATGGAATGATCCATGCCAATTCAGCTAAGAAGGTGGCTGCCACCAAGGAAACATGTGGCAATCCACATCACCGATCCAAGGGAAGCACTCACGGACGAATCAGAGAGCGCCACATGGACTTCACAAGGATCCACGGGCCCACCTAGGATTCCAAAACTTGGCATGCACGGGGGAGTAACCAGAGGGCCCACCTGGAAGCCACCCAGAGGAAACACACCTCGAAAGGAGGAATGAGGGGGCCGGCTGATCCTAGGATCGACCGAACCGCCTTTGCCCCCTTTCATTGTGTCCCTCCACGTGCTTGCTCCTCATTGGTCCCTTGTTGCATCCCCGGGGCAATTGGAGGCATTTGGTGCCCGAAGCAAGCCTTGTCCTTGCCTGTAAATAGAAGGGGAGGGGCTCCATTTCTCACACACCACTGTCTTCATTCTCCTCTCACTTTTAGTTTCCAAGGCTAGGGGTTAGGCTAGAGTAGCTCATATTCAGGTTCCAAGTCTACTTTGAAGTTTAGGTATGAGTTCTCTTGTATCTTTATTTCTATGTATGACTTTCATTTACTTCAGTTATTCAGCTATTTCATATAAAGTTGTGGTAGATCATATGATTGATATGTTCTTGAGTTCATCCATTGTTCATCATTTAGAGGCTCGTGTTCTTTATGAACACTACCTTTCGATCCAGTTGAAGGATGATTTACTCATTCCTTATGTGTTTGTTCATAAGTTAGAGGCTCGTGTTCTTCACGAACACGACACTTTGATCTTGTTGACTAGACATAAGAGAGTTCGTATCCGTTTGTATGACTAGCCTTAGTTTGATCTTGTTAGATAGCATGTTTGTGTTGCATGAAGTTTGTGTTCAAGCTGCAGTACTCGGTATAAGTTGACCAGTCTTCTGGTGGCTCTCACCCTAGGTCACAATAGCCGGGGCCGGGTGAAGTCTAGCTGCAATGCAGGCATGGTGCCTGGGTTGTGTGGCTATGTTAGTTATGAGCTTGCTCCCGTAACGATTGAGGTAGGCCGCAATGGTGACAGCTGTTGGACCCTTTGAAACCCTCCGCGCTGGGGTATTGCTGTAGGAGTCTAAAAGATAGTTTCGCAGAGTGCTGGTCGTCGCGGGCTATCTCCCCGTTTGTACCTGGGTGCTGAACCGTACCTTTCATGCAATGCTTATGTTTATCTCTTGTATCATCTAACTTTGTATGTTTAGTACCATAGAACCTAGAGCTAACTTCGTATGTCCCCCCTAAGCCGTAGTGTACTAGAGTAGAGGTAGATCTGAGTGTGTGTCACACTACCCTTATCATATCATTTATCTTACCCCTGTCTTTGAGCTGTTGTCTTCTATATCTATCTCATGGTTTACATTCAGTGCAAAAGCATAAGTCTTGATATCCGCCATTTCCTTCCACGGATACGATACCCTTAGAATACCCACTTCCCTTGGGAAAAGCTACAATGGTTTATCTGTGCGCTTGCGGATTCGTTCATGATCGTTAGATTTACCTATGGCAAGTCTTGATGCTCACGCTAACTCGGCGTCGTTAGTAGGGACGTTAAGAAATGCCGACAAGCATTTCTAGCACCGTTGCCGGGATGGATTCTAAATTCGTTCTTAGGTGATTGCGCTACGAAATGTCAACAAGCATTTCTGGTGCCGTTGCCGGGGAAGGCACAGGATTATCATGACTATGCTTTGGATCTGTTTATCAATCATGAGTAGGTTAGAGCAACTCTCAATGCAGGCTAACCTTGATTGTCTTCCTTTATCATTGGATGATGAAGACAGGTAGTGTATGACTGGTTTCGACTTACCAGAGAATTTCACAAAAGATCCCGAGTCATTAGTGAGGAAAGCTCGAATTTGTGACAGAACCACCCAAATTAATTCCTTATTATTGCCTAAACCAGTCCATTTGGTCATTAAGCAATAATACAGAAGTAACTTGCCGCCTTTGCTGGGTCAAGCCCGGTAAATCACTTTAACAAGGATCGAACACTCTTACATCAAAACTCACACGACAGTGAGTCCAGAGACAACATTTCACAAATTATTACATCAGGCTCCATAAGGTTTAATGTTACAAACCAAGTCTTTTGCATAAGAGAAAATAGTTCAGAGTTCGAAACACAGTGAAAATAAATTACTAAACGTCATAAGTAACATCATAGGAGACCATCCATGATGCCACTAAGCACTGTCATCCTCCCACTCAACTTCCCAACCGGGTGGGAGAGAACCAGGCCACGGGAACCCACCATCATTCACATCACCTGAAAACAACAACAAAAGCAAGGCTGAGTATACTAATACTCAGCAAGACTTAACTGTCGGGTGATGGAAAATCACCAACTCTCTAGACATGCAAGGCTTTATGGCTAGTGGGTTGTTTTGCTGAAAAGTAACAAAGAGTATGTCCTTACTTTCAAGTTTTAGCTCAAAATTCTAGTTGATTATCCATTACTAAGTAAGCAACAATTGCAAGCATATGTTGTGCAAACAATTAAGCATATATCCATATTACTTCTCAATTCCATCAATAAGGGACATAGAGTGTATGATTAAGCAATCTCGGGTAACGGTGAGAGGCCGACGATCGATCAATTAATAACCTCGCAAGGGAAACCTAAACACACATGAGAATGCATACCCCAAGAATAACAACTAAAACCAACAAGGGGGTGGGGTATGCACCAACCAGGCGGTTACCAACCATCCTCGACTCAGGATCCATTTCTACAGTCTCTGGTACAAGGTAGTTGGTTCGGCCTCGCCTCCCCAACTCCACACATGCACCACTCTGTTGCAAGCAGAGGGGACTCATCCCAAGATTAGTGGTCACAAATCCCTTACCGGATCAAGAAGGTACTAGGATTACCGGTCCCATTCCCAGCAAATGTTTAGTACGTTCAAACGCTTAACCACAGACCTACTGGCCGAAGCCGGTCCCATGCTCTTACCACATGAGCATATCCATTTTACAAAGATCTTATGATTCCAACATAAGAAACCTATAGCTCACGAGTGATGAACATCACCCGACTTTTACCGTGTCCTTAGAGCATGGCTACTAGCGACCTACCATGCTAGTATATGAGCATAGGAACTTAGGATCATGCATCTAGGGTTTCAAATCAACTCCTGAAACATAAATGCACAAACATAGACAAGCATAATTGTAAAAGTTAGAAAACTAAGTTAGAAGACTAGGTTATGCTCCGGGGCTTGCCTTCACTAGCAAATTCAGTGGAGAAATCCTCCGAACTTTGGTTCGGGTCTGGCTGCACCTCTGCCACGTTCACTTCTCCTTCAGCTAGATTGAAGGACCGAATTGGCGACTAGAGAGGGGGGAGTGAATGGGAGCCGATAAAAATTCTTCTTAAGAACTCGGCCTAAACCCCAAAATCACTTCCAAAGATTCCCGCACAAACTTGCCAAGATCACATAGTCACAACGGACCTACTGACCCTAGGAACAAGTTAGGACAAGCCTGGAAACAAAGCGGAAGCAAGCTTAAAAGGAAACGAGAAAAAGAACGAGCTCAACCAACATACAATAGTTTTTGTCAGAACAACCAGCCCAAGGTCGGAACTACCGAAAAAGACTTTCTGTCTGTCAAAAACTTGTTATCGGAACTTCCGGCTCAGGGTCGGTACTTCCGACCATCGGTACTACCGGCCCAAGGTTGGTACTTCTGATAAAAGCTATCTGTTAGGTTATCGGTACTACCTGTGTCAGGTCGGAAGTTCCGACAGCCCCCAGAAAACAGAGAAAAACAGCCCATGAGAGAAGGAAGGAAAATCCAAAACTCGATCAAACAACCTCCAAAAATCACGAAACTTTAACCATAGCTTCTCAACAACACAAAGAAGCTTTTCCCAAAAGATCTCCTCCAAAAGATCACGGAATCACCACCAGAAAGAAGATTTAGGACAAGAACACAAGAGAGAGGACTTTTCCTCAAAACGATGGATCTCCCAAACCACTTGGAGTCTTGAGACGAAATTTTGGGGAGATGATGAATACCCTAAGAAGATGCTATGCCCCAAAAATCTCGACCTCAAACATCCTACAACTCCCGGATTCACGGATCTTAGCCAAGAACACTATGAACTATGGTTCATCCGAAAATCAACGAATCGAAGCCCAAATCCGACGTTTGAGGGGTCAAGGTCATCCACAAAAGAGGCACAAGGCACTCACCCATGATCCTCTCAAAGAAATCCGGAGAGAAACGGCCTCAAATCGATGAATCGAGCGACGAACAAAAACACCCAAAAATAGCTCCGAAAATGACACGAAAATCACAAAGAGCTAGGAGAGGGAAATCATCACAACGCCGAATGCTTCCATACATCCAGAGGTCAGAGTCTATACAAGAATCTAGCCTAAGGAATACAGAGGAAAAGAAGCAGTCCAGAGCGATCTACTGGGGGAGGAAACCCTAGAGTCCAAGAGAGAGAGAGATGCTATCCACCTCTCCGCTATTTATACGAAGTTCACCGGAGGAGGCAAATGACCACACTACCCCTACAACTTGAAATGAAGATACAACCCCTCAGGGGCATTTTGGTCGAGTCTTCATCGAGCGGTCACACTTCCGCCACGGCCTTGCTTAACATCGACGCAAGCCCCGCGACCACTTCCCGAAGCTCCCGGATCACCGTCTCCGTCACATCGGGCCTCCGGACTTGGTTTTGCGGCCCAAACCAACAAACCGTCCACCGATGGTTTTGTGGGCAAACCAACAAACCCCGCGTGCAAGCTTCGGCCTCAATCTGCTACCTTACACCGGCCCATGTTCACGACTTCAGCCCGCTAGTCTTGCACTGCACGGCTCGCACTTGACCCCATCGGCCACCGGGTCCATCGAACCAAGCCTACTTGCCTCTCCATCACCCGGAGGCCGCCACGGCTAAGGCCTTTCGCGCTTGTTCTTCACCTGCACCGACACGAGTCAAACCGCAACTTGTACCTGCACACTTAGCCAAGCATCAGTCCACACAATGTTATCAATCACTCATCACAAAGGAGCGACCCTCCACTGGTCTTCGGACACACCTGATCCTCATAGATCTCCCTCGGATTCCGGCACCAACTCGTAGTTCCCGTCCGGAAGTTCTACACGACATGCATGTGCATTAACTTCATGTATTTATAAATGAGGAGTGAGAACGTAGTTTAGAATTGACGGGTAAACATGAGGTGCATGAGTGACCACATTCACCTAGACAAGGATATATCCAGCATACTCTTCCTATCAAAGATAAGGGTGTGTGAGCGTGGTTTAACTTCTTATTTGATGGTGATTGTGTGCACATCTAAATTAATTTATTAATTTCTCTTCACCAAAATAAGGGTGATGTTCATGAGTTGAATTGGTGAAGCTTAAACAAAAGATTTAAATTGCACACAAAAGGTGATTTCTATTGTCCTTTTATTACTTGGATTACGCTTGATTTACTTCGAATATTCATTCTGGAAGAAAAATAAACAAGGTGACCATGAAATTTTGCAGAGAGGCACATTATACTATACATGAGCTACTACCAAAAATTTAGATCAAACCAAGCCACAGATTTAGCATGAAAAATACAACTAGATGCATTCATTAAAAACAAAAATAAATCATACAAAAATATCTACACCACATCTTGAGCTAGAAATTCATGTAGAAGTGCAAAACACCTAACCATGCAGAGATATGCACTTACTCAGCAAACAAAATAAATTGTAACATCCCCGATGTTTATGCAACAGTGATAACATCATTAGTAAGGCTAAGCATGGTACTTAACCTTGTTGACTTGGTCAAACACCTAACCCCAGGTCAACCCCCTCCAAACTAAGGTCAAAACCCTAAGACTCTATACCTTTCTTCGATGATCTAACTCGTTCTCCAAATTTTCACTAAACACTTCAAATTCGGCCAAAATAAAAGTTGTCAAGATTTTCATGGGACACAACTTTCTCCATTGGCACTTTTTTGTGTTTTGGCTTGTAAGTGGGAGAAAAACCCTAGCTACCCTAATCACCCCCTAAAGCTCCATTTTGACTTCTTTTGATGGCTCAATTCAAACTCCACTTTTCATATAACAACTTCAAAAATGGCCAATATGAAAGTTGCTCATTTTTGCATGGGACACATTTCACTCAATTGGTGGTTTTTGAAATTCAAAGTGGAAACCCCTCAAAATCTCGGTCAAAGCTCAGGGACTCATTTTGACCAAACAGAGAAAATTTCAAAGTTCAAACCAATTTATCTCCAAATCCATAGAGTTTTACATAGGTCAGCCTTTACAAAAGTTTTAGAGGGTTATGCCATCTACAAGTTTGGTGATTGGCAATTTTTCCGCGTAGTTCAACTTTTTGGAGATTTTCGCGGTCAAAGTGGCCTTCGCCGCACGGGTTCAGCCCTGCGCGCTCCAGAGCGTGAGGGTGCCCGTCGCGCCGCGCCGGTGTCGCCCGCCCCGATGTTTGGGCCGCCTTGGCGTCCGCGCCGTTCGTGGGCCCCACCGCGCTACCAGATGAGTCACGCCAGGGCACCACCTCCCCAGGCGCCGCTTCCCCGGGTGGCCCGCGCCAGGGTGCAGAAGCGCCCGGCCGCGCCGCGCCACGTGCTGCGGCGGTGCGTGTGCCCACCCCGGGCGCTCGCCTGCGTCCGCGTGCAGCCGCGCGTCACCGCTGCCGCCTATAAAACCGAGCCGCCACCTTGCACTGCGTCTCCTGCTCCGCCACCGTAGCTCCGCCGGCCGCCATTGCCACGCCGCCGCCGAGCTCAACCCTCCGAACCATCTCGTGCCCGTCCGAGCCCCCTAACACCACCACACTACCCCACTGGAGCCTCCCGAGCCGCTCTTTGCTCACCACCGCCGCCCTGCTCACCGGAGCAGCCCGTGCAGCGGCCGCTGCCGCACCCCGTCGCCGAACCCCTTCGCCGATGCCTTCCCCTGCCCAACGCCGGCCATGGACCGACCCTGGGTAAGCTCGCCGTCGACCTCCGCCGCTTCCCCGCCCAACTCCGACCGCCGGCTCACCGGAATCCGGCCGGTCGCGCCACCGTCCATGGCCAAGGGCCGAATTGTGAAGCCCTATTTCTTCTTAGGGTCTAAACCGTAAAAGCGAGGGCCTAATTGTAATACGGAGGGCATATCTGTGAAAAAAGAAAATCAGTCCAGGGACCTATCGGCAAAATAGATTCTTCCTTTTTAGTTTTAAATTACTGAATCTTGTAAAATTCATATCAAATCACAGAAAATCGTAAAAATGCAAACTTAGTTTTGTTGTGATCCTTATGACTAGAACAAACTTTTCTACAAAGGAAGTTTTCAAATTTCTATGTATGTTTTGAATAAATTTACCAGTTTGGCTAGATTTGAAATTATTCAAATTCTATACATGATCTCAAGCTCAATTTTGGATATGTTGTTTGCTATGTCATGATGGTCTTCTGGTACAAATTTGGCACAAAGTTATCAAGTAGATCTTTAGTTACGAATTAAAGTAGATTTTCAGCAATGCTCCTATTTATGATTTTTGTAAATTAATCTGTTAATCTTTTGGATCCAATCTTTTTGCTATGATCCTGTTTAATGGTTTTGCACTCATGTAAATGGTAAAGATGTTTTTATCATGATTAATAGGTCAAGTACTTTTTGCACAACTTTAACCTTCCTTCATAAATTTAAAGTAAGTGCATATCTCTTCATGATTAGATGTTTTGCACTGATACATGAATTTCGAGCTCAAGGTGTGGTATATTTATTATTGTATAATTTATTTGTGTTTTTAATGAATGAATCTAGTTGTATTATCATGCTAAATATATGGCTTGGATTGATCTAAATTCTTGGCAGTAGCTCATGTATAGTGTGATATGCATCTCTGCAAAGTTTCATGGTCACCTTGTTTATATTTCCTCCAGAATGAATTTTCGAATTAAATCAAGCTTAATCCAAGAAATGAAAGGAAATTAAAAATCACCTTTGTTTACATTTCAAATATTTTGGTTGAGCTTCACCAAATCACACCGTGAACAGCACCATTAATTTGGTGAAAAAAAATTATTTAATTAATTTACATGTTTACACAATCACCATCAAATAAGGAGTTAAACCACGCACACACATCCTTTCTTTGATAGGAAGAGTATGCTGGATATATCCTTATCTAGGTGAATGTGGTCAAACATGCACCCCATGTTTACCCTTCAATTCTAAACTACGTTCTCACTCCTCAGTTATAAACTACGTGTAGAACTTCCGGACGGGAACTACGAGTTGGTGCCGGAATCCAAAGGAGATCTAGCCGAAGGAGAAGTGAACGTGGTGGAGGTGCAGCAAGACCCGAACCAAAGTTCGGAGGATTTCTCCACTGACTTTGCTAGTGAAGGCAAGCCCCAGAGCATAACCCAGTTTTCTAACTCTTACAATTATGTTATGCAATGTTTATGCATTTACGTTTCAGGAGTTGAATTGAAACCGTAGATGCATGATCCTAGGTTCCTATGCTCAAATACTAGCATGATAGGCCGCTAGTTGCCATGCTCTAAGGACACGGTAAAAGTCGAGTGATGTTCGTCACTCGTGAGCTATAGGTTTCTTATGTTGGAATCATAAGATTTTGTTAAAATGATATGCTCATGTGGTAAGAGCATGGGACCGGCTTCGGCCAGTAGGTCTGTGGTTAAGCGTTTGAACGTACTAAACATTTGCCGAGAATGGGACCAGTAAGCCTAGTACCTTCTTGATCCGGTAAGGTATCTATGACCACTAATCTTGGGAAGAGTCCCCTCTGCCTACACCAGTGTGGTGCCTGTGTGAAGTTGGGCGGCGTGTGTCTCCGTGACCAGCAAGCCTTGTACCAAAGACTGTAGAAATTGATCCTGAGCCGAGGACGGTTGGGAACCGCCTGGTTGGTGCATACCCCACCGCCTTTTGGTTTTAGTTGTTATTCTTGGGGTATGCATTCTCCTGTGTGTTTAGGTTTCCCTTGCAAGGTTATTAATCGATTGATCGTCGACCTCTCACCGTTACCCGAGATTGCTTAACCATACACTCTATGTCCCGTTAATGATGGAATTGAGATTTAAGTTGGATATATGATTAATTGTTTGCACAACTTATGCTTGCAATAGTTGCTTATTTAGTAACGGATAATCCACTAGAATTCTGGGCTAAAACTTCAAAGTAAGGACATACTCTTTGTTGCTTTTCAGCAAAACAACCCACTAGCCATAAAGCCTTGCATGTCTAGAGAGTTGGTGATTCTCCATCACCCGACGGTTAAGTGTTGCTGAGTATTAGTATACTCAGCCTTGCTTTTGATGTTGTTTTCAGGTGATATGAATGATAATGGGTTCCCGTGGCCTGGTTCTCTTCCACCCGGTTGGGAAGTGGAGTGGGAGGATGACAGTGCTTAGTGACATCACGGATGGCCTCCTATGATGTTACTTATGATGTTTAGTACTTTATTTCTGCTGTGTTTCGAACTCTGAACTATTTACATTATGCAAAAGACTTGGTTTGTAATATTAAACCTTATGGAGCTTGATGTAATAATTTGAGAATTGTTTATCTCTGGACTCGCCGTCGTGTGAGTTTTAATGTACGAGTCTTTGATCCTTATTCAAGTGATTTACCAGGCTTGACCCAGCAGAGGCGACAAGTTAGTTCTGTATTATTGCTTAATGATCAGATGGACCGGTTTAGGCAATAATATGGAATTAATTTGGGCGGTTCTGTCACAGCTGGTATCAGAGCTCAATTGTACACCAGAGATCTTAGTACACCCTTAATAACATGTTTTTGGAATAAAACTTGCAAGATTAAGGTGTGTTTGCAAAATGCATTAGGAACGCTACGGATGAACTAGTCCGAGAGGCCCTAGAGGGATTTTGAGTTCTTTCAGGTGGCTAGTAATTTATGGTTTATTTAAACTAACTTCCAGCACTTCTTAAGCCACGTGTTTCATACGCGTGCTGTGCCGCATCACGAGTATGCGAGGGTCGATAGGGCAATCTATTCAATGGATCCTATCTTCTCGGTTGGATGCCCACGTGTTTTATACGTGCGCTTTCCGTATGTAAATCATACGAAGGATGATATGTTCTATTCCACATGAACATATCATGGGTTGTGATGTCGCCACGTTTTGCCATACGTGTGCATGATTCTGCATTACGAACATGCGAAGGGGGACACCCTCCATTCAAAAGGGGCATATCTCAGGTTGGACGCTGTCCATGTAGCGCTAAACGCATGGGTGCCGTTTCTATAGTGAACGGTAATGTTTGGGGACGCTTCTGTGACGTGCTGGCATAGAAGGTTCTTTCTTTTGCAGGTACACTAACCACATTCCGGTAGATCGAACGGTTAGTTATCCGACTAGCTATTATAGGGAGAGACGTATAATTGTGCCTTGCCACCGGCACTAACCACGATTCCTGGGCATGGATTTGCCTTGTGAGGATGTGTAGGACGTTTTTGCATCATGCTAAAAGTTGTCAAGAAGTAATTAAATCACTTCATAATCTATCCTAAAACACCTCACCAAAACGCTTTCACATCATCCCAATCTTAATAGCTGTCCTTGTTTCTCAGTTTTGGATGCTCTGTTGGTCTGAATTTTTCGACCCTTTGAACAGAGTTTTCTGGAGAAAAGTTAGACACCAAAGTTCTCTGTCGTTCCATCACTCTGCCACCTTTCTACCGCAGCAGCTGATCGCAGCCTACGTACCACCACGACAGTCGTCTTGTCACCCCGGCATCCAATGCCAGCCACCAGCTTGCCACATGCCACCACCGCACCTCCTTATCCGTCGATCCCTACCCCAGTGGTGTGAGCACCACCGCGACTGCACCACGGTGAGCATCAATAAAAGGAGCACCTCCTCCCGTCGGCTCTCCCCACTCAGAGCTTGCCTCCACTTGAGATTTGCATCCCCGCCACTCTCACTCCCTCCCGGCTGCTCCTTTGAGCATGCACGCCGTCCATCTTCTCCGCTTACGGCATTCGTCGGTGACGCAAGGAAGAAGCTCCAGAAGAAGTCCAAGAGAAGAATCCAATCTGCATCATCCCATGGCTAGTTTTCTAGAGATGTTCGATTCCGTTCGTTGGGATCTAGTAGGAGTGTATGTTTGCTTTGCGCTCCAGTTCTCGCTGGTTCTAGCTTTTCATGTGTACATTCAACGCCCGCTTCCTCATGAGCGACGTAAAAGCGTGTGAGGAAAACCATGGATCTGTTATCCTCCCTGAGCTTTAGATCTTGAAGAGTTTAGCCTTGCTCCGCTAGTTTTCTCATGTAACCCTTTATCGTACCCTGAAGAATTTCATCTAATCTTGTTTTCGAATCTCGGGACGAGATTCTGTTTAAGGGGGTAGGCTGTAACATCCCTGATGTTTATGCAACAGTGATCACCATCATTAACAAGGCTAATCATGGTACTTAACCTTGTTGACTTGGTCAAACCCCTAACACCAAGTCAAACCCCTCAAAACCTAAGTCAAACCCCTAGAACTCTACACCTTTCTCTAATGATCTAGCTTGTTCAACAAATTTTCACTAAACACTTCAAATTCAGCCAAAATAAAAGTTGTCAAGATTTTCATGGGACACAACTTTGTCCATTGGCACTTTTTGAGTTTTGGCTTGTAAGTGGGAGAAAAACCCTAGCTACCCTAATCACCCCCTAAAACCCCTTTTTGACCAATTTTGGTGGCTCAATTCAAACTCCACTTTTCATATAACAACTTCAAAAACGGCCAATATGAAAGTTGCTCATTTTTACATGGGACACATTTCATTCAATTGGCGGTTTTTGAAATTCAAAGTGGAAGACAGTAAAAAATTCGATCAAAGTACAAATCTGGAAATGGCAGGCGCCGAGAAAACCCTAATCTTTGAGCTTAATTTCTGGCTAATCTGTTCGGAATTTCACTCGTCGACCTTTGGCAAAGTTTGAGCTGGTTATGTGGACAACAACTTCTATTTTGGGCGAATTCAAAGTTCAGTTCAAATTTTGGTTGTTTGAGCCGGTCAAACGTGCCTAGGCTGAACTGTCTGGAGCACCAGAGCGCCAGTGCGCGCGCGTCTCCGCGCGCCGTGCCCCTGCCCCGGCGTCCGTGCCGCCGTCCACGCGTCGCCCACTAGGCCCCACCCGCACCACCGTTGCACCGCGCCCAGACACCACCTCCCCGAGGCACCACCGGCCCGAATGACCCGCGCCAGGGGGAGGGCCGCCAGGCCGCGCCGGGGTGCTGCTTGTGCCCGCCCTGTGCGCCCGCTCGTGCGAGCGCGGGAAGCAAGCCGCGCGACGCCAAGCAGCTGCTCGTCGCCGCCTATAAGTAGAACCGGTCGCCGTCGCCCTCTGCCGCTGTTCCCCGCTCCTCCGTGGCCACCATTGTAGCGCTGCTGGTGAGCTTCCCCGCCCGAGCCGCCTCGTACCCGCCTGAGCACCCTGGCACCACCACACCACCTCACCGAAACTCGCCGAGCCGCGTTTTGCTCACCACCGCCGCCCAGTTCGCCGGAGCAGCTCGTGCCACGGCCGTCGTGCCCCTGCGCCACCGAGCCCCCTCGCCGGCACCTTCCCCTGCCCGACTCCGACCACATACCAACCCTAGGTGAGCTACTCACCACCCCCGACCACTTCCCCGGCCAGCACCGGCGGCGAGCTCGCCGGATTCAGACCGCCCGCGCCGCCGTCCATGGCCAAGGGCCACATTGCGAAGCCAAATTCCAACCCAGGGTCTAAACCATAAAAGCAAGGGCCTTTGTGTAAACGCGAGGGTATGGTTGTGAATAGAAATCCATATCCGAGGACCTATCGGCAAAATAGATTTTTCAACTTTTGGTTCTTTTTCCTGAATCTTGTAAAATAGAGAACAATACACACAAAAATCGTAAAAATGCAAACTCAGTTTTGTTGTGATCCTTATGAATAGAAGAAACTTTTCTACAAAGGAAGTTTTCAAATTTCTGTATAGTTTTTAAATAATTTTGAATTTACCAGTTTGGATAGATCTGAAATAATTTAAATTCTAAGCATCATCTGAAGCTCAATTTTGGATATGTTGTTCTATATGTTATGGTGGTCTTCTGGTACAAATTTGGCACATAGTTATCAAGTAGATCTTTAGTTATGAATTAAAGTTGATTTTCAGTAATGTTCCTGTTTATGATTTTTGTAAATTAATCTGTTGATCTTTTGAATCCAATCTTTTTGCTGTGGTCCTGTTTAATGGTTTTGCACTCATGGTAAATGGTAGAGATGTTTTTACCATGTTTAATAGGGTCAAATAATTTTTGCACAAGTTCAACCTTCCTTCCCACAATTTTTTAGATGGTGGGTCCCACTCGCAATACTCCCCACGGGTTCGGTGATGCCAGTGGTAGCAATCCGCCACCGCCACCCCCCATGACACCCATGGAGACCTTCCTGTTGGCTCAAGCTGATATGATGCACCAGATCTTGCACAATCAGCAGCAGCAACGTGGCAATCCGCGTGATGACCAACCACAAGTGGCCAAGAATGAGCACTTCACGGCCATGAAGCCACCAATTTTCACCAAGGTAGAAGTACCACTAGAGGCTGATGCTTGGATTCATGCAATTGATGCCAGGTTCGATGCTCTCACTCTGCCATGCTCAGAGGAGCGCAAGGCTAGCTTTGCAGCATTGCAACTTCGTGGTCCTGCTCTGATCTGGTGGGAACACTTTAAGATGATGCAACCGGCTGGACATGCCATTACTTGGGATGAGTTCATGACAGCATTCAAGACTCATCACATTCCCTAGGGAATGGTTGATCGGAAGATCAGTGAATTACTGGCTTTAAGGCAAGGTTCTGACTCTGTGTATCAATATGCTCAGAAATTCAACAACCTTTGTCAGTATGGGGGATATCATGTGGATAATGATGAGAAGAAGATGGATCGCTTCCGACGTGGTCTTGATCCTGAGCTTTATGAAAGGCTGAACCCCATCAAGACCGACACCTACCATGAGATAGTGAATTTAGCTATTTCTCAAGAAGATGCTATGAAGAGGACGCAGAATGCAAAGAACACGAAGGTTGCGTTCAACTCTAACAACGCGCCTAATAGGAAGTTTCGCCTTGTGAAGAAGGGTTCCCAGGATTCTCAAAGGAACCAGCGGTCTGGACGCTAGGTAGCTAAGCCATCCCAAAATCAACAGCGGGGAGACTATCGTTCTTCTGCTTGCCAGCAGTAGAATTACAAGTCCAATGCTTCGAGCCTAACCGGAATGCTAGGGATGGCAAATGCTACAACTGTGGTGAGACGGGACACTATGCTAATGAGTGCCCCCGTCCCAAGCAGCAGAACCAGCACAACCAGCAGAACCAAGGACATGGACCTACTCAGGACAACAAGGACAAGGGAAAGAAGCAGACCATGCAAGTCAAGCAGGGTTGTCTCGACTTCACCACAATGGTGGGAATTCCTGACGGAGCAGCAGTCATGATGGGTACATTCTCTATCCAAGGCAAACCTATTAAGATTTTGTTTGATTCTGGTGCTACGCACAGTTTTATGAACAAGCAAACACAAATCAAGTTGGGTTTAAAGGAAACGCACACTAGGAGTATCTATAAGATTGCTACCCCGGGAGGAAAAATTTCTTCCAGCACCCTAATCATTGGGGTACCTTTGGAGTTAGGTAGCAAGGTTTTTCAGACGAATCTTATAACCTTGGGTCTAGATGGAATAGATGTTATTCTAGGAATGGACTGGATGACCCTGCACATGGTGATCTTGGACATTTTTGAGCGAAGGATGGAAATCAACTCCCTGAGAGTAGGAGCATCAACGCTCTACTTACCTTCCAGAGCATCTGAGGATTCATGTGCTTATGTGACCATAGCTACCCAATTAGAAGAAATTCCAGTGGTGTGTGAATACCCGGATGTCTTCCCTGATGATCTGTCGGGTATGCCACCGGACCGAGATATTGAGTTCGTTATAGAACTTCAACCTGTTATGGCACCTATCTCAAAAAGAGCCTACCGCATGCCACCCAAGGAACTGGTTGAGTTGAAGACCCAACTTCAGGAACTATTGGATAAGGGTTTCATTCATCCGAGTTCTTCTCCTTGGGGATGTCCTGCTCTCTTTGTTAAGAAGAAAGACGGTAGTTTGAGACTTTGTGTGGACTACAGACCTCTCAATGCGGTGACTATCAAAAATAAATACCCCCTTCCCAGCATTGATGTGTTGTTTGATCAACTATCAGGAGCAAAGGTCTTTTCCAAGGTTGATCTTAGATCAGGATATCATCAGATAAAGATCTGACCTAGTGATATTCCTAAAACTACCTTTTCCACACGATATGGGCTATATGAATTCCTAGTCATGTCCTTAAGACTTACCAATGCGCCTTCTTACATCATGTACCTCATGAATTCGGTATTCATGAACGAACTGGATAAGTTCGTGGTGGTCTGCATCGATGACATCTTAATTTATTCCAAAGATGAAGAAGAGCATGCCGAACATCTCCGCATTATTTTGCAACGTTTAAGAGATCACAAGCTTTATGCTAAATTCTCCAATGTGAATTCTGGCTGGACAGTGTGAAATTCTTGGGCCACACTATTTCTAGTGATGGTATCTCAGTGGATCCAAGTAAAGTGCAAGAAGAGATGGATTGGAAACCACCTAAGTCCGTTCATCAGATTCGAAGCTTTCTCGGATTAGTTGGTTATTATCATCGCTTCGTTCTGGATTTTTCCAAAATTGCCAAACCTATGACTAAACTTTTGAAGAAAGGGGTCAAGTTTGTGTGAGATGAGAATTGTGAAAAAGCTTTCCACGCCCTAAAGCAATATTTGACTTCAGCACCCGTTTTGGCTCAACCAGACAACTCTAAGCCATATGAGGTTTATTGTGATGCCTCAGGTACTGGTCTTGGTTGTGTACTCATGTAAGAAAATAGAGTCATTGCTTATGCTTCTCGAGCACTTCGACCCCATGAAATGAATTACCCCACTCATGATCTTGAATTAGCAGCGGTTGTTCATACTCTCAAAATTTGGAGGCATTACTTGATGGGAACCCATTGCAATATATTCACTGGCCACAAAAACCTCAAGTATATCTTCACTCAAGCCGACTTGAATATGCGCCAGAGAAGGTGGTTAGAACTCATTAAAGACTATGACTTGGAAGTACATTACCACCCCGGTAAGGCAAATATCGTTGCCGATGCTCTTAGCCGAAAGGCCCATTGCAATTACTTATCCGTGGACACCTATAGTGACACACTGTGCCACGAGATGAACAAACTCAATTTGGAAATTGTTAGTCAAGGTGAGTTAAATGCTATTGGCATGGAGACAACCTTGTACGACAAAGTTTTAAATGCTCAGTCCGATGACGAGTATGTTAAAAAGATATGGCAAAAGTTGTCAGAAGGTGATCCTAAATACAAGTGCTTCCACCAAGACTCAAGGGGTACAGTTTGGTTAGGGCAACGTCTTGTTGTCCCAAATGATACTAATCTCAGGAAGGAAATTTTGGATGAAGCTCATCTATCCAAATTTTCAATTCACCCTAGGAGTAGCAAAATGTACCAAGATATGAAGGAAAACTTTTTGTGGTCAAATATGAAAGTAAAGATTGCCAAATATGTGTCCGAGTGTGACACATGTCAAAGGATTAAAGCCAGTCATTTGAAAGCCGATGGTGTTCTAAAACCTTTGCCAATACCTTCATGGAAATAGGATGATATAAGTATGGATTTCATAGTGGGACTGCTTCTCACATCTAAGCACCATCATTCCATCTGGGTTATTGTGGACAGACTCACCAAGACTGCACACTTTATTCTCGTTCATACCACATACTTAGCGAAGCAGGATGCAGAAATTTATATCGAACGCATCGTGTGCTTACACGGAGTTCCTAGAACCATTGTTTCCGATAGAGGTTCTCAATTCATGTCACGTTTCTGGGAACACCTACATACCTCCATGGGAAACAAGCTACTTCACAGTTCTACTTACCACACTCAAACAGATGGTCAGACTGAGAGAGTCAATCAAGTCCTAGAGGATATGTTGAGAGCTTGTATTATCCATTTCGACAAGAATTGGGACAATTGCTTGGCTTTGGCTGAATTTTCGTACAATAATAGCTACCAAGCTAGTTTGAAAATGGCACCATTTGAAGCTCTTTATGGAAGGAGATGCCGAACTCCTTTGAACTGGTCACAGACCGGGGAAAGAAAATTCTTTGGTAAAGCGTTAGTTGAAGAAGCGGAAGAAAAAGTAAAAGTAATACAAGCAAATCTAAACATAGCTCAAATGCGACAACAATGCTACCATGATCAAGGAAAGAAACCTAAACCGTATCAAGTTGGTGAATATGTCTATCTGAAGGTTTCACCAACAAAGGGAATTCAAAGATTTGGAGTAAAAGGGAAATTAGCACCACGCTATATTGGCCCATATGAAATCATTCAAGTTTGTGGACCGGTTGCCTATCGCGTTCAGCTTCTTGAACGGCTTTCGGCAATCCATGATGTGTTTCATGTTTCACGACTTAGGAGATGTGCAAATAAGCCGGAGATAAAAGTTATCATCGAATCCAATGCTTGGATCGAACCCGACTTATCCGTGGTTGAGCATCCTCTGAGAACTTTGGATCAAAAAGGGAGGAAGACTCGACAACATTCGGTAAAAATGTACAAAATCCAATGGAGTCACCATATTGAAGAAGAAGCTACTTGGGAGACGGAACATTATCTCAACACCAAGTATCCGGGTTTTCTACAATCTCGCAATCGTAAGTGTTTTCCCCTACCTTCATCTTTATTTTCCGAATCTCGGGACGACATTCTTTGTAAGGGGGTAGGCTGTAACATCCCCGATGTTTATGCAACAGGGATCACATCATTAGTAAGGCTAAGCATGGTACTTAACCTTATTGACATGGTCAAACCCCTAACCCAAGGTCAACCCCCTCCAAACTAAGGTCAAAACCCTAGGACTCTATACCTTTCTTCGATGATCTAGCTCGTTCTCCAAATTTTCAATAAACACTTCAAATTCGGCCAAAATAAAAGTTGTCAAGATTTTCATGGGACACAACTTTGTCCATTGGCACTTTTTGTGTTTTGGCTTGTAAGTGGGAGAAAAACCCAAGCTACCCTAATCACCCCCTATAGCTCCATTTTGACTTCTTTTGATGGCTCAATTCAAACTCCACTTTTCATATAGCAACTTCAAAAATGGCCAATATGAAAGTTGCTCATTTTTGCATGGGACACATTTAATTCAATTGGCGGTTTTTGAAATTCAAAGTGGAAACCCCTCAAAATCTCGGTCAAAGCTCAGGGACTCATTTTGACCAAACCGAGAAAATTTCAAAGTAACCAATTTTTCTCCAAATCCATAGAGTTTTACATAGGTCGGCCTTTACAAAAGTTTTAGAGGGTTATGCCATCTACAAGTTTGGTAATTGACGATTTTTCCGCGCAGTTCAACTTTTTGGAGATTTTTGCGGTCAAAGTGGCCTTCGCCGCACGGGTTCAGCCCTGCGCGCTCTAGAGCGCGAGGGCGCGAGTCGCGCCGCGCCTGCGTCGCCCACCCCGACGTTTGTGCTGCCTTGGCGTCCACGCCGTCCGTGGGCCCCACCGCGCCACCAGATGAGTCGCGCCAGGGCACCACCTCCCTTTTTGCACAAATTTAACCTTCCTTCATAAATTTAAAGTAATTTAAATTTTCTTTAATGAGTAAGAGCATATCTCTCCATGATTAGATGTTTTGCACTGATACATGAATTTCTAGCTCAAGGTGTGGTATATTTATTGTTGTATGACTTATTTGTGTTTTTAATGAATGGATCTAGTTGTATTTTTCATGCTAAATATATGGCTTGGATTGATCTAAGTTCTTGGCAGTAGCTCATGTATTGTGTGATGTGCCTCTCTGCAGAGTTTCATGGTCACCTTGTTTATATTTCTTCCAGAATGAATTTTCGAAGTAAATCAAGCTTAATCCAAGAAATGAAAGGAAAATAAAAATCATCTTTGTTTACATTTCAAATCTTTTGGTTGAGCTTCACCAAATCACACCGTGAACAGCACCATTAATTTGGTGAAGAAAAAAATTTTAATTAATTTAGATGTGCACACAATCACCATCAAATAAGGAGTTAAACCACTCACACACATCCTTTCTTTGATAGGAAGAGTATGCTGGATATATCCTTGTCTAGGTGAATGTGGTCAACCATGCACCCCATGTTTACTCTTCAATTCTAAAGTATGTTCTCACTCCTCAGTTATAAATACATGAAGTTAATGCATATGCATGTCGTGTAGAACTTTCGGACGGGAACTACGAGTTGGTGCTGGAATCCGAAGGAGATCTAGCCGAAGGAGAAGTGAATGTGGTGGAGGTGCAGCAAGACCCGAACCGAAGTTCTGAGGATTTCTCCACTGAGTTTGCTAGTGAAGGCAAGCCCCGGAGCATAACCCAGTTTTCTAACTCTTACAATTATGTTATGCAATGTTTGTGCATTTACGTATCAGGAGTTGAATTGAAACCGTAGATGCATGATCCTAGGTTCCTATGCTCAAATACTAGTATGATAGGCCGCTAGTTGCCATGCTCTAAGGACACGGTAAAAGTCGAGTGATGTTCGTCACTCGCGAGCTATAGGTTTCTTATGTTGGAATCATAAGATTTTGTTCAAATGATATGCTTAGTGACGTCACGGATGGAACAATTCTCAAATTATTACATCAAGCTCCATAAGGTTTAATATTACAAACCAAGTATTTTGCATAATGTAAATAGTTCCGAGTTCGAAACACAGCGGAAATAAAGTACTAAACGGCATAAGTAACGTCATAGGAGGCCATCCGTGACGTCACTAAGCACTGTCATCCTCCCACTCCACTTCCCAACCGGGTAGGAGAGAACCAGGCCACGGGAACCCATCATCATTCATATCACTTGAAAACAACATCAAAAGCAAGGCTGAGTATACAAATACTCAGCAAGACTTAACCGTCGGGTGATGGAAAATCACCAACTCTCTAGACATGCAAGGCTTTATGGCTAGTGGGTTGTTTTGCTGAAAAGCAACAAAGAGTATGTCCTTACTTTCAAGTTTTAGCCCAGAATTCTAGTGGATTATCCATTACTAAATAAGCAACTATTGCAAGCATAAGTTGTGCAAACAATTAAGCACATAAACAACTTAAATCTTAACTCCATCATTAAAGGGACATAGAGTGTATGGTTAAGCAATCTCGGGTAACGGTGAGATGCCGACGATAGATCGATTAATAACCTTGCAAGGGAAACCTAAACACACCGGAGAATGCATACCCCAAGAATAACAACTAAAACCAAAAGGGGGTGGGGTATGCAGCAACCAGGCGGTTCCCAACTGTCCTTAACTCAGGATCCATTTCTATAGTCTTTGGTACAAGGCTTGCTGGTCACGAAGACACACGCCGCCCAACTTCACACAGGCACCACACTGCTGCAGGCAGAGGGGACTCTTCCCAAGATTAGTGGTCATAGATCCCTTACCGGATCAAGAAGGTACTAGGCTTACCGGTCTCATTCCCAGCAAATGTTTAGTACATTTAAACGCTTAACCACAGACCTATTGGCCGGAGCCGGTTCCATGCTCTTACCACATGAGCATACCATTTTACCAAAATCTTATGATTCCAACATAAGAAACCTATAGCTCGCGAGTGATGAACATCACTCGAGTTTTACCGTGTCCTTAGAGCATGGCAACTAGTGGCCTATCATGCTAGTATTTGAGCATAGGAACCTAGGATCATGCATCTACGGTTTCAATTCAACTCCTGAAATGTAAATGCACAAACATTTCATAACATAATTGTAAGAGTTAGAAAACTGGGTTATGCTCCGGGGCTTGCCTTCACTAGCAAAGTCAGTGGAGAAAATCCTCCGAACTTTGGTTCGAGTCTTGCTGCACCTCCACCACGTTCACTTCTCCTTCGGCTAGATCTCCTTCGGATTCCGGCACCAACTCATAGTTCCCTTCCGGAAGTTCTACACGACATGCATATGCATTAACTTCATGTATTTATAACTGAGGAGTGAGAACGTAGTTTATAATTGAAGGGTAAATATGGGGTGCATGGTTGACCACATTCACCTAGACAAGGTAATATCCAGCATACTCTTCCTATCAAAGAAAGGATGTGTGTGCATGGTTTAACTCCTTATTTGATGGTGATTGTGTGCACATCTAAATTAATTAAATAATTTTTCTTCACCAAATTAATGGTGTTGTTCACGGTGTGATTTGGTGAAGCTCAACCAAAAGATTAGAAATGTAAACAAGGGTGATTTTTATTTTCCTTTCATTTCTTGGATTAAGCTTGATTTACTTCGAAAATTCATTCTAGAAGAAATATAAACAAGGTGACCATGAAACTCTGCAGAGAGGCACATCACGCTATACATGAGCTACTGCCAAGAATTTAGATCAATCCAAGCCATATATTTAGCAAGAAAAATACAACTAGATTCATTCATGAAAAACACAAATAAATCATACAAAAATAAATATACCACACCTTGAGCTAGAAATTCATGTATCAGTGCAAAACATCTAATCATGGAGAGATATGCACTTACTCAGCAAAGAAAATTTAAATTACTTTAAATTTATGAAGGAATGTTAAATTTGTGCAAAAATTACTTGACCCTATTAATGATGATAAAAACATCTCTACCATTTACCATGAGTGCAAAACCATTAAACAGGATCATAGCAAAAAGATTGGATCCAAAAGATCAACAGATTAATTTACAAAAATCATAAACAGGAGCATTGCTGAAAATAAACTTTAACTCATAACTAAAGATCTACTTGATAACTTTGTGCAAAATTTGTACTAGAAAACCATCATGGCATAGCAAACAACATATCCAAAATTGAGCTTCAGATCATGTATAGAATTTGAATTATTTCAAATCTAGCCAAACTGGTAAATTCACAATTATTCAAAACATACACAGAAATTTGAAAACTTCCTTTGTAGAAAAGTTTGTTCTAGTCATAAGGATCACAACAAAACTAAGTTTGCATTTTTTCAATTTTCTGTGATTTGATATGAATTTTACAAGATTCAGCAATTTAAAACTAAAAAGGAAGAATCTATTTTGCCAATAGGTCCCTGGACTGATTTTCTTTTTTCACAGATATGCCCTCCGTATTACAATTAGGCCCTCGCTTTTACGGTTTAGACCCTAAGAAGAAATAGGGCTTCGCAATTCGGTCCTTGGCCATGGACGGCGGCGCGGCCGGTCGGATTCCGGCGAGCCGGCGGTCGGAGTTGGGCGGGAAAGCGGCGGAGGTCGACGGCGAACTTACCCAGGGTCGGTCCATGGCCGGCGTTGGGCAGGCGAAGGTGTCGGCGGAGGGGTTCGGCGACGGGGTGCGGCGGCGGCCGCTGCACGGGATGCTCCGGTGAGCAGGGCGGCGGTGGTGAGCAAAGAGCGGCTCGGGAGGCTCCGGTGGGGTAGTGTGGTGGTGCTAGGGGGCTCGGACGGGCACGAGATGGTTCGAAGGGTTGAGCTCGGCGGCGTCGTGGCAATGGCGGCCGGCGGAGCTGCGGTGGTGGAGCTGGGGACGCGACACAAGGTGGCGGCTCGGTTTTATAGGCGGCGGCGGTGATGCGCGGCTGCACGTGCACGCAAGCGAGCGCCCGGGGCGAGCACAAGCGCGGCCGCATCACTTCTGCACCCTGGCGCGGGCCACCCGTAGCAAGCGGTGCCTGGGGAGGTGGTGCCCTGGCGTGACTCATCCGGTGGCCCGGTGGGGCCCACAGACGACACGGACGCTAAGGCGACACAAACGTCGGGGCGGGCGACGCCGGCGCGGCGCGACGCGCGCCCTCGCGCGCTGAACCCGTGCGGCGAAGGCCACTTTGACCGCGAAAATCTCCAAAAAGTTGAACTGCGCAGAAAAATCGCCAATTACCAAACTTGTAGATGGCATAACCCTCTAAAACTTTTATAAAGGCCGACCTATGTAAAACTCTATGGATTTGGAGATAAATTGGTTTGAACTTTGAATTTTTCTCAGTTTGGTCAAAATGAGTCCTTGAGCTTTCACCGAGATTTTGAGGGGTTTCCACTTTGAATTTCAAAAATGGCCAATTGAATGAAATGTGTCCCAAGCAAAAATGAGCAACTTTCATATTGGCCATTTTTGAAGTTGTTATATGAAAAGTGGAGTTTGAATTGAGCCATCAAAAGAAGTCAAAATGGAGCTTTAGGGGGTGATTAGGGTAGCTAGGGTTTTTCTCCCACTTACAAGCCAAAACACAAAAAGTGCCAATGGACAAAGTTGTGTCCCATGAAAATCTTGAAAACTTTTATTTTGGCCGAATTTGAAGTGTTTAGTGGAAATTTGGAGAACGAGCTAGATCATCGAAGAAAGGTATAGAGTCTTAGGGTTTTGACCTTAGTTTGGAGGGGGTTGACCTTGGGTTAGGGGTTTGACCAAGTCAACAAGGTTAAGTACCATGCTTAGCCTTACTAATGATGTGATCACTGTTGCATAAACATCAGGGATGTTACAGCCTACCCCCCTTACAAAGAATCTCGTCCCGAGATTCGAAAAATAAAGATGAAGGTAGGGGAAAACACTTACGATTGCGAGATTGTAGAAAACCCGGATACTTGGTGTTGAGATAATGTTCCGTCTCCCAAGTAGCTTCTTCTTCAGTATGCTGACTCCATTGGATTTTGTACATTTTTACCGAATGTCATCGAGTCTTCCTCTCTTTTTGGTCCAAAATTCTTAGAGGATGCTCAACCACGGATAAGTCGGGTTCGATCCAAGCATTGGATTCGACGATAACTTTTATCTCCGACTTATTTGCACATCTCCTGAGTTGTGAAATATGAAACACATCGTGGATTGCCGAAAGCCGTTCAGGAAGCTGAACGTGATAGGCAACCGGTCCACAAACTTGAATGATTTCATATGGGCCAATATAGCGTGGTGCTAATTTCCCTTTTACTCCAAATCTTTGAATTCCCTTTGTTGGTGAAACCTTGAGATAGACATATTCACCAACTTGATACGGTTTAGGTTTCTTTCCTTGATCATGATAGCGTTGTTGTCGCATTTGAGCTGTCTTTAGATTTGATTGTATTACTCTTACTTTTTCTTCCGCTTCTTCAACTAACGCTGGACCAAAGAATTTTCTTTCCCCGGTCTGTGACTAGTTCAAAGGAGTTCGTCATCTCCTTCCATAAAGAGCTTCAAATGGTGTCATTTTCAAACTAGCTTGGTAGTTATTATTGTACGAAAATTCAACCAAAGACAAGCAATTGTCCCAATTCTTGTCGAAATGGATAATACAAGCTCTCAACATATCCTCGAGGACTTGATTGACTCTCTCAGTCTGACCATCTGTTTGAGGATGGTAAGTAGAACTGTGAAGTAGCTTGGTTCCCATGGAGGTATGTTGGTGTTCCCAGAAACGTGACATGAACTGAGAACCTCTATCGGAAACAATGGTTCTAGGAACTCCGTGTAAGCACACGATGCGTTCGATATAAATTTTTGCATACTGCTTCGCTGAGTATGTGGTATGAACGGGAATAAAGTGTGTGGTCTTGGTGAGTCTGTCCACAATAACCCAGATGGAATCATGGTGCTTAGATGTTAGAGGCAGTCCCACAATAAAATCCATACTTATATCATCCCATTTCCATGAAGGTATTGGCAAAGGTTGAAGAACATCATCGGCTTTCAAATGACTCGCTTTAATCCTTTGACATGTGTCACACTCGGACACATATTTGGCAATCTCGACTTTCATATTTGACCACCAAAAGTTTTCCTTCATATCTTGGTACATTTTGCTACTCCCAGGGTGAATTGAAAATTTGGATAGATGAGCTTTATTCAAAATTTCCTTCCTGAGATTAGTATCATTTGGGACAACAAGACGTTGCCCAAACCAAAATGTACCCCTTGAGTCTTGGTGGAAGCCCTTGTATTTAGGATCACCTTCTGACAACTTTTGCCTTATGTTTTTAACATCCTCGTCATTGGACTGAGCATTTAAAACTTTGTTGTACAAGGTTGTCTCCATGCCAATAGCATTTAACTCACCCTGACTAACAATTTCCAAATTGAGTTTGTTCATCTTGTGGCACAGTGTGTCACTATAGGTGTCCACGGATAAGCAATTACAATGGGCCTTTCGGCTAAGAGCATGGGCAACGACATTTGCCTTACCGGGGTGGTAATGTACTTCCAAGTCATAGTCTTTAATGAGTTCTAACCACCTTCTCTGGTGCATATTCAAGTCGGCTTGAGTGAAGATATACTTGAGGCTTTTGTGGTCAGTGAATATATTGCAATGGGTTCCCATCAAGTAATGCCTCCAAATTTTGAAAGCATGAACAACCGCAGCTAATTCAAGATCATGAGTGGGGTAATTCATTTCATGGGGTCGAAGTGCTCGAAAAGCATAAGCAATGACTCTATTTTCTTGCATGAGTACACAACCAAGACCAGTACCTGAGGCATCACAATAAACCTCATATAGCTTAGAGTTGTTTGGTTGAGCCAAAATGGGTGCTGAAGTTAAATATTGCTTTAGGGCGTGGAAAGCTTTTTCACAATTCTCATCTCACACAAACTTGACCCCTTTCTTCAAAAGTTCAGTCATAGGTTTGGCAATTCTGGAAAAATCCGGAACGAAGCGACGATAATAACCAGCTAATCCGAGAAAGCTTCAAATCTGATGAACAGACTTTGGTGGTTTCCAATCCATCACTTCTTGCACTTTACTTGGATCCACTGAGATACCATCACTAGAAATAGTGTAGCCCAAGAATTTCACACTGTCCAGCCAGAATTCACATTTGGAGAATTTAGCATAAAGCTTGTGACCTCTTAAACGTTGCAGAACAATGCGGAGATGTTCGGCATGCTCTTCTTCATCTTTGGAATAAATTAATATGTCGTCGATGAAGACCACCACGAACTTATCCAGTTCGTTCATGAATACCGAATTCATGAGGTACATGAAGTAAGCAAGCGCATTGGTAAGTCTGAAGGACATGACTAGGAATTCATATAGCCCATATCGTGTGGAAAAGGCAGTTTTAGGAATATCACCAGGTCGGATCTTTATCTGATGATATCCTGATCTAAGATCAATCTTGGAAAAGACCTTTGCTCCTGATAGTTGATCAAACAACACATCAATGCGGGGAAGGGGGTATTTAGTTTTGATAGTCGCCGCATTGAGAGGTCGGTAGTCCACACACAGTCTCAAACTACTGTCTTTCTTTATAACAAAGAGAGCAGGAGATCCCCAAGGAGAAGAACTCAGACGAATGAAACGCTTATCCAATAGTTCCTGAAGCTGGGTCTTCAACTCGGCCAGTTCCTTGGGTGGCATGCAGTAGGCTCTTTTTGAGATAGGTGCCGTACCAGGTTGAAGTTCTATAACGAACTCAATGTCTCGGTCCGGTGGCATACCCGGCAAATCATCAAGGAAGACATCCGGGTATTCACACACCACTAGAATTTCTTCTAATTGGGTAGCTATGGTTACATAAGCACATGAATCCTCAAATGCTCTGGAAGGTAAGTAGAGCCTTGATGCTCCTACTCTCGGGGAGTTGATTTCTATCCTTCGCTCAGAAATGTCCAAGATCACCTTGTGCAGGGTCATCAAGTCCATTCCTAGAATAACATCTTGACGGGATCCAATATTAGGGATACCGAAAGATGGTAAATACGATCCATAGGAAGGCAGGACAGCGAGACCCACGACGCAGCATAGCGAAAATGGATTCAAGTCCACATCAAACAGGACACCTAGAAGCCAAGGCTACATCAAACAGGACACCTACATGCCAGAGGTGGGGCCCACGGTCATGCAACAAAGAGGCCACCTCTCACCACTCGAGGACGCATGCAGAGTGCAAGACCTTGGCTTGCGGTGGTGGGGATGGAGGAACAAGGCACAATAAACAAGGCCACCACTTGAGTGCGCATGCGTCCATGCATGTAGGCAAGGGGTAAGACTTTTTCTGCCCCTTCCGGTTTTCACAGGCTCTCTCTCTGAGTTTGCTTGGCTTGTAAGCTTTCTCTCTCTCTAAGTTTGCTTGGTTGTAAGTTTTCTCTTTCTCTCTCTGCTTGGCTGGTAAGTTTCCCTTGTTCTATAAAAGGGAAAGCAACCCTTGGCAAGGAGGAGGGGGGACTCCTTTTCACTCCTTTCTCCTCTCCGGGGGAGCTCTCTCTTACTGTTCTTCTTCTACCTTTAGCCGGACTCTGCTCACACACACGCGTACGCAGACTTCTGCTACATGAACCACGTACACACACCACAGAGACTTGGGACCGAGCTCCCTCTCTCGCTCATTTGTATCCTCCTACTACAAATCAGTGCAAATAACACGAGCAACTCGAACTGGACGTAGGGTGTTACTCTCTGGAGGCCCAAACCAGTATAAATCCTTGTGTCCCATTTCGCACACCGTCAGAGGCCCGACACGCAGTCGTAGAAATTTACTTGCCGGCGGTAACAAACCCCGACAGTTGGCGCGCCAGGTAGGAGCCTTTTGCATGTCACGACGTTTTTGCAGGTCTCGGATGGCCAACCGCACCAAGAATTGGGTGACGACGGCACCCGCGACACCTACGTTGACAGCGGTACCGACACCGGCGGCCCGGGCCGGCTTCTCCAGGCCGGAGGTACAGAGCAACAGCAACCCACCACAAGCCATCACCTCTCCGCATCCTCGCCGCACGGTGGCCTCCGCTCCGTTCCTCCCTCAACGCTGGCGGCGCGCCTCTGCATCGCCTCCATCCTCAACGGCGATGGCACCAGCGGCACCCGCGGCACCTTCGATGGCACCGAGGGCGACGGCTACAACTCGGGCCAACAACGACGCCAACCGCGCCGTAGGCCGCAGCGTCGACAACAGTGACCCCGGCGCCACCAGCAACCACTGTGTCCCGTCCCCGCTGCACGGCCAGCATCCACACGTTCGGGCAAGTCGAAGATTGCTCGGGACAAATAGGAAACTGGTCGGGCAAGGCAGACGGAAAACTACGAATCGGAAACCAGTCGGACCAAAAGCTACTCGCGTACTCGGGCGCTAAACAGAGAGCTGCGAAAACGCGGTCCTTCTCCCGGAAGCTAGGGCAGGCACTTTCCCTTTTCCTCTTCCTCTTCCCTGCCTTGTTCTTCTCCACCGAGCTGCAGCAACCTTTCTCTCTCTCTTTTCCCAAACCAACGAGCTCCAATCCAAGCAGCAAGAGCACTCCCGCTCTTCAATTCCTATCGCCAGCAGCCACAAAAGAAAGTCTCCTGTCCTTTTTCCTTGCGACGCTAGGGGCTGCCCCATCTCATAGCCACACGCGCAGCGAGAACAGGGGGAAGGGGAGGAGACCAAGGAGAGGACGGATGCTGGAGCCGCCGCCACGGAGACGTTGTCGTGCTGCCCGTCCGCAGCAACGCCGGGCATCGCGACGCCGTCCAGGAGGAGCTCGAGCATCTCAAAGACGACGCCATGCCGTGCTGCCACCAGACCGGAACTGCTGCTGCCAGAGATGGCGTCGCCGATGACCACAACATAGAGGGGCGCGTCACAGCTGAACCAGGGGAACTGCGAGCTCACCGCGACGCCGGTCTGCTACCACTGCTGCTGCGCACGTGCTTCAGGCCTTGCGACTCGCCTCAGCTCCCTGACCTGCGCACGAACAGGAACAGAAAAAAAACAGGAACACCAGCGGAGGAAGAAGCTAAGCGCCCCAGCGGCCGCGCTCTGGAGCCCGACGGTGCAGGCACGGAGCCTTCGCTCGAGGCGCTGCTCGTGCGGACGGCGGTCTCGAGCTCCGCCTCGAGCTCGGTCGGGGGCCAGCGCGGCGTCCCCGATCCGGCGGATCTGCGAGGGCCCGACGGAGGCACCTTAGGGGCCCCGACGGCGTGTCTAGTGGTGGCCCTGCATCTGCCGCGCGCCGCCGACGGGCATGGCGGCCTCCGCTCCGCCCCCACCGCAACGACCGACGGCCGGGGGCGCCCAGCTCTGCCTCCTCCGGCCACCGCGACGAACGGCAGCGCGACGGCCTGTGCTCCGTCTTCCCCCGACGCCGGCGACACGGTGCCCTGTTCCGCCTTCTCCATCGACACCGGCAGTGCGGCCCAGCTCCGCCTCTTCCTCCACGCGCGGCGGCCCGACACCCACCTCTGCCTCCTCCGACTCCGTTCGCCACGACCGGCGCGTGGCTCCCCTCCGGCAACCACGGCGACGCTGCACCATCCCCGCTGCAAGGAGCCCGCGGGCCGCGGCTCGTGATTTTCCCCAGGATGAAATAGATCGGGGTACCACACGCGACGGAGAACTACTCGAGAAACTACTCGGAGACGCAATACTACTCGTGCGAATCAGACCTACTCAGGGACGGACATCTCCTCGTGCGAATCTTTCTGCTCGGAGGCGGACGGAGGACTTCTCGTGCGAATCGTAAGCTACTCGGAGACGGACGCAAACAAGTCGTGCGAGCGGGCCTACTCGGGAAAACTGCTCGAGGACGGGCAAAACAAGTTGTGCGAACCAAGTTCGCTACCCGAAGAACCACTACTCGGGGAAATTACCTTTCTAACTGATAACATAATTTTCTTGTTAGTACCTTAGTTTTTGTGAGCAGGTCACGAACTGTAGCATCAGCCGTCTGCTACCCTGATCAGGACGAAGCCGTTTCGAACGATGTGACGGGTGGCGGCAAGCCGAGGCCGACCGCTGTGCCACAGCCCGTAGTCGTGCCTTATTTTCCTTCGTCCACCTCGCCGCAGCTTGCACCACTATCACTCGCGAGCACACCCCGAATCACCTCGGGCGCCGCTCGCACTGCCGCGACCGTCGTCACCACGAAATTAGCAGGGACTGCTGCCGCCGAGCCCGATGCCTACGACACCTCCCACGCACAACAAGGTGCTGCCCCGGGCCTTTCTTCTCGCCGCTGACGGACCGCGGCACCGCCATCAACAATGATGGCGAATGGCACCAGCGGCCTGCCGGCAACCGCTTCAACCGAAACCCGCGACATCTCACGCGCACGAAACCAACGACGATCTCAACCATTCGCCGATCTTGTCGGCAACCGCCGCTTGGCCACAACGGGCAATACGAAGCTCGAGGGGGCCCGAGGACAACACCTCGACTTCTCCAACATGAACACGAGTGGAGCTAAGTATTATTTTAATACTACTATCTTTCGGCTACTGCATATCCCAGCATGCGTCTTTGGGATATCGTCGATTACCTTAAGCATAGCCCCGATTGCATATGCAGCCTGAGCGCCACACGAGCAGTCGGGCTACGACCAAGCAGGCGTATCGCGCGCACGCGCACTCTTTCTTCGCCAGTTTACTTTCTTGTTCCTCTCTTGCACAAGTCACTAAAGTACTCGAGTAGCACACGCCTTAAACCGTGAAACCGCGACCCTACGCCTACACTTCCTACGCGTGCACGCGGCCAGCTCCCTACGCTACGGATGCGGCTGTCAGGGGTCAGGTGCATACACGTAACAGGATAACTACCCGAGGAAATTAATAGACTTAAGGGAGTTGGAATTAGAATATCTATCACACGTTGTCAAATACTTTTTCTTCAGAATTAACATCTATCACACCACATACTTCTATCCTCCGATTTTCCTTTTTCAGGGACAGGTTTTGGATCCCTGAGCTCGCCGCCTATGCTTGGAGGTTGCCCTCACCACCGGCCAAGTACTTCCCAATACTCGGACTGGCACGACGCTCCACAAAGACCACCAGCCGAGTACTTTTCTGTACTCGAGCTGGCGCTTTGCTCCACCGGAACAACAACAATGACCCGGCCCTCACACTCGGGGGCTGGGAGACGACGACTACTCGGCCCTTAGACTCGGGGGCTGGACGACAACTACTCGGTTGTCACAACAGCCACGTGACAGGTTTCCGATGGCCCCAATGACCCCTCACGGCTCTGCGCTCGGGGGCTGGCACCGCACACTAACGACCAGGAGTTCGAAGGTTGGCCCGTTGCGGGGTTCGACAGCCGCTCCTGGGCACCCGAGCGAGAGGCGGCGAAGGATGGGCCCCAGCGGCCAGAACTTAGGCGCACGAGCGCTCTGGGCATCCCGAACTGCGTTCGAGTCGTGATGGAAAATGAGGTCATGGTTTTTCCCCGACGTAAAGGCGACGAGTCGCCGAGTCCAACCGAACGGGCTCGGTAACTAGATGATTTCACCATTAGGAGTCTGAGGTCGATCACCAGCTAATCCGTTCGGAACTCGGCGAACGGGATTCTGAGACATCACTTGAGCTCACCCGCACGCAGCTCACCGGGTGCCGGGGCTCGGCCAGCGAGGCAAGCCTTGACGTCATCCAACCCCTCCTTCCTAACGAAAAGGATGCGCGAGGGAGATGCAACGAAAGGGGAAACCGACTCCTCGACTAGTCCCTCGCGCCATGCGGGGCCACCAAAATTCACCTTCCCTTCGCAAACCTAGGTGAAGGCACACAACATGCGACGACACAAAATCTCCACAACGTCAAATCGCAACATAACCCAACGATCAAGTCTCTGACTTGCCCGTGGGCTCGGGGGCTACCACCTGCGGGTGCGCTCGCGCGCCCCCGCCGGAAAAGCACAATCTACCTCTCCACTACGACAATTGAACCTGGGAACGAGTCCGTGACTCCCTCCCAGGCTCGGGGGCTACTGACGGGATCCAATATTAGGGATACCGAAAGACGGTAAATACGATCCACAGGAAGGCAGGACAGCGAGACCCATGATGCAGCACAGCGAAAATGGCTTCAAGTCCACATCAAACAGGACACCTACATGCCAAGTCTACATCAAACAGGACACCTACATGCCAGAGGTGGGGCCCACGGTCATGCAACAAAGAGGCCACTTCTCACTACTCGAGGACGCATGCAGAGTGCAAGACCTTGGCTTGCGGTGGTGGGGATGGAGGAACAAGGCACAATAAACAAGGCCACCACTTGAGTGTGCATGCGTGCATGCATGTAGGCAAGGGGCGAGACTTTTTCTCCCCCTCCCGGTTTTCACGGGCTCTATCTTTCTCTCTGAGTTTGCTTGGCTTTAAGTTTTCTCTCTCTCTCTCTCTGAGTTTGCTTGGCTTGTAAGTTTTCTCTTTCTCTCTCTCTCTCTCTCTCTCTCTCTCTTTGCTTGGCTGGTAAGTTTCCCTTGATCTATAAAAGGGAAAGCAGCCCTTGGCAAGGAGGAGGGGGGACTCCTTTTCACTCCTTTCTCCTCTCTGGAGGAGCTCTCGCTTACTGTTCTTCTTCTACCTTTAGCCGAACTCGGCTCACACACACACGTACGCAGACTTCTGCTACATGAACCACGTACACACACCACAGACACTTGGGACCGAGCTCCCTCTCTCGCTCATTTGTATCCCCTACTACAAATCAGTGCAAATAACACGAGCAACTCGAACTAGACGGAGGGTGTTACTCTCCGGAGGCCCGAACCAGTATAAATCCTTGTGTCCCATTTCGCACACCGTCCGAGGCCCAACACGTAGTCGTAGAAATTTACTTGCCGGCGGTAACAAACCCCGACACATCTATTCCATCTAGACCCAAGGTTATAAGATTCGTCTGAAAAACCTTGCTACCTAACTCCAAAGGTACCCCAATGATTAGGGTGCTGGAAGAAATTTTTCCTCCCGGGGTAGCAATCTTATAGATACTCCTAGTGTGCGTTTCCTTTAAACCCAACTTGATTTGTGTTTGCTTGTTTATAAAACTGTGCGTAGCACCAGAATCAAACAAAATCTTAATAGGTTTGCCTTGGATAGAGAATGTACCCGTCATGACTGCTGCTCCCTCAGGAATTCCCACCATTGTGGTGAAGTTGAGACGACCCTGCTTGACTTGCACGGTCGGCTTCTTTCCCTTGTCCTTGTTGTCCTGAGTAGGTCCACGTCCTTGGTTCTGCTGGTTGCGCTGGTTCTGCTGCTTGGGACGGGGGCACTCATTAGCATAGTGTCCCGTCTCACCACAGTTGTAGCAGTTGCCATCCCTAGCATTCCGGTTAGGCTGCGAAGCATTAGACTTGTAATTCTGCTGCTGGGAAGTAGAAGAATGATAGTCTCCCCACTGTTGATTCTGGGACGGCTTAGCTACCCAGCGTCCAGACCGCTGGTTCCTTTGAGAATCCTGGGAACCCTTTTTCACAAGGCGAAACTTCCGATTAGGCGCGTTGTTAGAGTGGAACACAGCCTTCCTCTTCTTTGCATTTTGCGTCCTCTTCATAGCATCTTCTTGAGAAATAGCTAAATTCACTATCTCATGGTAGGTGTCGGTCTTGATGGGGTTCAGCCTTTCATAAAGCTCAGGATCAAGACCACGTCGGAAACGATCCAACTTCTTCTCATCATTATCCACATGATATCCCCCATACTGACAAAGGTTGTTGAATTTCTGAGCATATTGATACACAGAGTCAGAACCTTGCCTTAAAGCCAGTAATTCACTGATCTTCTGATCAACTATTCCTTGGGGAATGTGATGAGTCTTGAATGCTGTCTTGAACTCATCCCAAGTAATGGCATGTCCAGCAGGTTGCGTCATCTTAAAGTGTTCCCCCCAGATCAGAGCAGGACCACGAAGTTGCAATGCTGCAAAGCTAGCCTTGCGCTCCTCTGAGCATGGCAGAGTGAGAGCATCGAACCTGGCCTCAATGGCACGAATCCAAGCATCAGCCTCCAGTGGTTCTTCTGCCTTGGTGAAAATTGGTGGCTTCATGGCCGTGAAGTGCTCATTCTTGGCCACTTGTCGCTGGTCATCACGCGGATCGCTGCGTTGCTGCTGCTGCTGCTGATTGTGCAAGATCTGACGCATCATATCAGCTTGAGCCAACAGAAAGGTCTCCATGGGTGTCATGGGGGGTGGCGGTGGCGGATTGCTGCCACTGGCATCACCGAACCCGTGGGGAGTATTGCGAGTGGGACCCACCATCTAAAAAATTGTGGGAATAGAGATTAGTCACACATTCTCAAGCTTGCAGATAGAATTATGCACAAGTAGAGCATGTGAAACAAATCCATTCATTGCAGAATTTTTCAGAAGGGTCAGCCACAACACTGAAATGAAAAATTCATATCTCCCGGCTCGATTAACGGATGGTGCTCAAATTTGGTCAGAAGGAGCATCATTTCGTGCACTACGACTTTGGTATTCAACCGATACACGGATTTTGATGTTATCATGCTTGAAAAGTTCATTTACCGACTCTCTGTCCTGGCTATTTTTCAGCCAGCCGAGGGTTACAAAAGTATTCATAACTCTCAGCACAAAAGAGCAATAAGGGTGAAAATTTGCGAGCATGCCCAAAATAAAATTTTCAACAACTTTCCTTCGTATTGCACAGCTCAGATTTGACCGTAAGGAGGTTGAAATTACAGATTACTAGGATTACTGCAGAAAGTCTTGCAACACTTGGGACTACACTTGATTACAACACATGATTACAACACATGCTAGGTTCTCATTCATCACACTAGTGGTTAACATGCAGCTCCTAGCCACACAAAAGGACACTCCATCTACGTTAGCATATCCCTTCCACAGACCAAAATTAGGCCATCGTAGGAGTACACATGTTGTACTAGCTACTGCCATCTAGAAGTCATCTTGGTTGCCTACTCAAGAAGCGCTAGAAGCAGATGAAGCAATCTCCATCGGCTCTGCCTGTGGTTCTTCTTTCTCACTGTCTATCATGGATTGAGTGTCATCCGGATTATCATCCATAGCTTCTAGAACTGGTGGTGGTGGCGGCTGCTGTAGCATAGCAATCATGCCATGGGCAGCACCCAGATCCTCATCCATCAACTCTAGTTGCTCCTCCATCTGTGCTATTTCTTGTATGTGCTGTAAGCGCTCATTCCTCATTTGATCCATCTCAACCTGCATCTGCTCTCGCTGCTCCTGGAGTCCCATAACAGTCTGAAGGCGATCAGCGAGCTTGTGTGCCCACTGAGCCATACAGGTCACCCAGTGAGCCTCTCTAGCCTGCAGTCCAACAATCCTCAGTTGTGCCTAAGCAAGGTCTCGCTCCAGTCCCATGTAGCTAAGGGAGATGGAGCGCAGGTGCTGAGTCCGTACTCCCAACACTCCAGTAGTGTCGAGAGCAACGGTGGACACATCTGTGGTAGCCACACTACGGAGAGCCTGAAGACGGTATAGTGTATTCATGCATCGTGACATCTCGTGCAGTACATCCAGTGGGGTCCTCTCAGTCAGAAGCACTGCCATGTTCCCCATGCGGTTCCTCCACGCGGGATCCGCGGGGTCCACGGTCGGAAGTAGTCCCACCGAAGTCGAAGAAACCTCAAGAGGGTGCTGATCACCAAAGACGTTCAGCACTCTCAAAGCAGCAACATCAAGTGTCTCCATCATGCGGATGCCTGACACATCCATGCTCAGGTCCTGCCACTCCGGGTGAGTAGGATGAAGTGGCACGGTCACCCGAACATAGCAGCGAGGCACTCCAAGCTGCGTGGTCTCCAACACCTCGTACGTCGAAGGAGTGGTGTACCCTGACGAGCGAAGAGTGTCCCACAAAATGCAGGCAAACCCCTCAAGGTGTAGCCCATCGGTGCGGACCGTCCCGTTAGGACGTACCTCCCAGAATAGCGGCCCAGCCATCTGTATCAACAAAACTCCCACCGATTAGTGTGAGTTAAAAGATAACAGATTCTCTTTAAAATACAAAACGCATATATCTCATATTCTGGTAGGCCAAAAATTCTCAAAATTTTCCAGCTATTTAGTGATGTCATTTGACCCAAAATTGGTATTCAAAAGTTGAGCTAAAATCAAAAGGAAGATACCCTAATAGACCAAGGTTTAGTTCTCTATCTCCCAGGAAAAACAGCAAGCAGACAAGAACTAAACTGAGCATAACTACAGATCCACTTGCTCAAAAATTCTGAAAGTTTTACAGCAGGATCTTGAAAAGATTTGACACAAATTTGGTATCTAACTTTTCTCCAGAAAACTCTTTTCAAAGGTTCGAAAAATTCAGACCAACACAGCATCCAAAACTGAGAAACAAGGACAGCTATTAAGATTGGGATGATGTGAAAGCGTTTTGGTGAGGTGTTTTAGGATATATTATGAAGTGATTTAATTACTTCTTGACAACTTTTAGGATGATTCAAAAACGTCCTACACATCCTCACAAGGAAAATCCATGCCCAGGAATCGTGGTTAGTGCCGGTGGCAAGGCACAATTATACGTCTCTCCCTATAATAGCTAGTCGGATAACTAACTGTTCGATCTACTGGAACGTGGTTAGTGTACCTGCAAAAGAAAGAACCTTCCGTGCCAGCACGTCACGGAAGCGTCCAACTTGAGACACGCCCCTTTTGAATGGAGGGTGTCCCTCTTCGCATGTTCATAATGCAGAATCATGCACACGTATGGCAAAACGTGGCGACATCACAACCCATGATATGTTCATGTGGAATAGAACATATCATCCTTCGTATGATTTACATACAAAAAGCGCACGTATAAAACACGTGGGCATCCAACCGAGAAGATAGGATCCGTTGAATAGATTGTCCTATCGACCCTCGCATACTCGTGATGCGGCACAACACACGTATGAAACACATGGCTTAAGAAGTGCTGGAAGTTAGTTTAAATAAACCATAAATTACTAGCCACCTGAAAGAACCCAAAATCCCTCTAGGGCCTCTCGGACTAGTTCATACTTAGCGTTCCTAATGCATTTTGCAAACACACCTTAATCTTGCAAGTTTTATTCCAAAAACTTGTTATTAAGGGTGTATTAAGAGATCTGGTGTACAATTGAGCTCTGATACCAGCTGTGATGCCCAAATTAATTCCATATTATTGCCTAAACCGGTCCATGTGGTCATTAAGCAATATTACAGAAGTAACTTGTCGCCTCTACCGGGTCAAGCCCGGTAAATCACTTGAACAAGGATTGAAGATTCGTACATTAAAACTCACATGACGGCGAGTCCAGAGATAAACAATTCTCAAATTATTACATCAAGCTCCATAAGGTTTAATATTACTTCTCAATTCCATCATTAAGGGACATAGCAAACAACATATCGAAAATTGAGCTTCAGATCATGTATAGAATTTGAATTATTTCAATTCTAGCCAAACAGGTAAATTCACAATTATTCAAAACAGACACAGAAATTTGAAAACTTCCTTTGTAGAAAAGTTTGTTCTAGTCATAAGATTCACAGCAAAACTGAGTTCGCATTTTTTTCGATTTTCTGTGATTTGATATGAATTTTACAAGATTTAGCATTTTAAAACTAAAAAGGAAGAATCTATTTTGCCGATAGGTCCCTGGACTGATTTTCTTTTTTCACAGATATGCCCTCCGTATTACAATTAGGCCCTCGCTTTTACAGTCTAGACCCTAAGAAAAAATAGGGCTTCGCAATTCGGCCCTTGGCCATGGACGGTGGCGCGGCCGGCCGGATTCCGGCGACCCGGCGGCCGTAGTTCGGCGGGGAAGCAGCGGAGGTCGACGGCGAGCTTACCCAGGGTCGGTCTGTGGCCGGCGTTGGGTAGGGCAAGGCGTCGGCGAAGGGGTTCGGCGACGGTGTGCAGCGGCAGCCGCTGCATGGGCTGCTCCGGCGAGCAGGGCGGCGGTGGTGAGCAAAGAGCAGCTCGTGAGGCTCCAGTGGGGTAGTGTGGTGGTGCTAGGGGGCTCCGACGGGCACGAGATGGTTCGGAGGGTTGAGCTCGGTGGCGGCGTGGCAATGGCGGCCGGCGGAGCTGCGGTGGCGGTGCAGGGGACGCGGTGCATGGTGGCGGCTCGGTTTAAAAGGCGGCGGTGGTGACGCGCGGCTACGCGCGCACGCAGGCGAGTGCCCGGGGCGGGCACAAGCGCAGACGCAGCGCGGCGCATGGCACGCGCGCGGTCGCGGCGCGGCCGGGCGCTTCAGCACCCTGGCGCGAGCCACTCGGGGCAAGCGGCGCCTGGGGTGGTGGTGCCCTGGCGTTACTCATCTGGTGGCGTGGTGGGGTCCACGGACGGCGCAGACGCCAAGGCGACACAAACGTCAGGGCGGGCGACGCCGGCGCGGCGTGACGCGCGCCCTCGCGCTCTAGAGCGCGCAGGGCTGAACCCGTGCGGCGAAGGCCACTTTGACCGCGAAAATCTCCAAAAAGTTGAACTACGCGGAAAAATTGCCAATTACCAAACTTGAAGATGGCATAACCCTCTAAAACTTTTGTAAAGGCCGACCTATGTAAAACTCTATGGATTTGGAGATAAATTGGTTTGAACTTTGAAATTTTCTCGGTTTGGTCAAAATGAGTCCCTGAGCTTTGACCGAGATTTTGAGGGGTTTCCACTTTGAATTTCAAAAACCACCAATTGAATGAAATGTGTCCGATGCCAAAATGAGCAACTTTCATATTGGCAGTTTTTGAAGTTGTTATATGAAAAGTGGAGTTTGAGTTGAGCCATCAAAAGAAGTCAAAATGGAGCTTTAAGGGGTGATTATGGTAGCTAGGGTTTTTCTCCCACTTACAAGCCAAAACACAAAAAGTGCCAATGGACAAAGTTGTGTCCCATGAAAATATTGAAAACTTTTATATTGGCCAAATTTGAAGTGTTTAGTGAAAATTTGGAGAACGAGCTAGATCATCGAAGAAAGGTATAGAGTCTTAGGGTTTTGGCCTTAGTTTGGAGGGGTTGACCTTGGGTTAAGGGTTTGACCAAGTCAACAAGGTTAAGTACCATGCTTAGCCTTACTAATGATGTGATCACTATTGCATAAACATCGGGGATGTTACAGCTGTGACAGAACCGCCCAAATTAATTCCATATTATTGCCTAAACCTGTCCATTTGGACATTAAGTAATAATACAGAAGTAACTTGTCGCCTCTGCCGGGTCAAGCCCGGTAAATCACTTTAACAAGGATCGAACACTCGTACATCAAAACTCACACGATGGTGAGTCCAGCGACAACATTTCACAAATTATTACATCAGGCTCCATAAGGTTTAATGTTACAAACCAAGTCTTTTGCATAAGAGAAAATAGTTCAGAGTTCGAAATACAACGGAAATAAAATACTAAACGTCATAAGTAACATCATAGGAGGCCATCCATGATGCCACTAAGCACTGTCATCCTCCCACTAAACTTCCCAACCGGGTGGGAGAGAACCAGGCCACGGGAACCCACCATCATTCACATCACCTGAAAACAACAAGAAAAGCAAGGCTGAGTATACTAATACTCATCAAGACTTAACCGTCGGGTGATGGAAAATCACCAACTCTCTAGACATGCAAGGCTTTATGGCTAGTGGGTTGTTTTGCTGAAAAGCAACAAAGAGTATGTCCTTACTTTCAAGTTTTAGCTCATAATTCTAGTTGATTATCCATTACTAAGTAAGCAACTATTGCAAGCATAAGTTATGCAAACAATTAAGCATATATCCATATTACTTCTCAATTCCATCATTAAGGGACATAGAGTGTATGGTTAAGCAATCTCGGGTAAGGGTGAGAGGCCGACGATCGATCGATTAATAACCTTGCAAGGCAAACCTAAACACACGGGAGAATGCATACCCCAAGAATAACAACTAAAACCAACAGGGGGGTGGGGTATGCACCAACCAGGGAGATCCCTGATGTTTATGTAACAGTGATCACCATCATTAACAAGGCTAATCATGGTACTTAACATTATTGACTTGGTCAAACCCCTAACACCAAGTCAAACCCCTCAAAACCTAAGTCAAACCCCTAGAACTCTACACCTTTCTCTAATGATCTAGCTCGTTCTCCAAATTTTCACTAAACACTTCAAATTCGGCCAAAATAAAAGTTGTCAAGATTTTCATGGGACACAACTTTGTCCGTTGGCACTTTTTGAGTTTTGGCTTGTAAGTGGGAGAAAAACCCTAGCTACCCTAATCACCCCCTAAAACCCCTTTTTGACCTATTTTGGTGGCTCAATTCAAACTCCACTTTTCATATAACAACTTCAAAAATGGCCAATATGAAAGTTGCTCATTTTTACATGGGACACATTTCACTCAATTGGCGGTTTTTGAAATTCGAAGTGGAAGACAGTCAAATATTCGGTCAAAGTCCATATCTGGAAATGGCAGGTGTTGAGAAAACCCTAATCTTTGAGCTGGGTGATGTTGGTTTTAGTTGTTATTCTTGGGGTATGCATTCTCCCGTGTGTTTAGGTTTCCCTTGCAAGGTTATTTGTCGATCGATCATCGGCCTCTCACCGTTACCCAAGATTGCTTAACCATACACTCTATGTCCCATAATGATGGAATTAAGAAGTAATATGGATCTATGCTTAATTGTTTGCACAACTTATGCTTGCAATAGTTGCTTACTTAGTAATGGATAATCAACTAGAATTTTGAGCTAAAACTTGAAAGTAAGGACATACTCTTTGTTGCTTTTAAGCCAAACAACCCACTAGCCATAAAGCCTTGCATGTCTAGAGAGTTGGTGATTTTCCATCACCCGACGGTTAAGTCATGCTGAGTATTAGTATACTCAGCCTTGCTTTTGTTGTTGTTTTCAGGTGATGTGAATGATGGTGGGTTCCCATGGCCTGGTTCTCTCCCACCCGGTTGGGAGTTGAGTGGGAGGATGACAGTGCTTAGTGGCATCATGGATGGCCTCCTATGATGTTACTTATGACGTTTAGTATTTTATTTCCGGTGTGTTTCAAACTCTGAACTATTTTCTCTTATGCAAAAGACTTGGTTTGTAACATTAAACCTTATGGAGCCTGATGTAATAATTTGTGAAATGTTGTCTCTGGACTCACCGTTGTGTGAGTTTTGATGTACGAGTATTCGATCCTTATTAAAGTGATTTACCGGGCTTGACCCAGCTGAGGCGACAAGTTACTTCTGTATTATTGCTTAATGACCAAATGGACTGGTTTAGGTAATAATATAGAATTAATTTGGGCAGTTCTGTCACAGCTGGTATCAGAGCTCAATGGTACACCAGAGATCTTAATACACCCTTAATAACATGTTTTTGGAATAAAACTTGCAAGATTAAGGTGTGCTTGCAAAATGCGTTAGGAACGCTAAGGATAAACTAGTCCGAGAGGCCCTAGAGGGATTTTGAGTTCTTTCAGGTGGCTAGTAATTTATGGTGTATTTAAACTAACTTCCAGCACTTCTTAAGCCACGTGTTTCATACGTGTGCCGTGCCACATCACGAGTATGCGAGGGTTGTTAGGGCAATCTATTCAACGGATCCTATCTTGTCGGTTGGATGCCCACGTGTTTTATACATGCGCTTTCCGAATGCAAAGCATACGAAGGATGATATGTTCCATTCCACATGAACATATCATGGGTTGTGATGTCGCCACGTTTTGCCATACATGTGCATGATTCCGCATTACGAACATGCGAAGGGGGATCTTGTCAAGATTTGACACAACTTTTGTATCTAACTTAACTTTTTTCCAGAAAACTCTGTTCAAGGGGTCGACAAATTCAGACCAACAGAGTATCCAAAACTGAGAAACAAGAACAGCTATTAAGATTGGGATGATGTGAAAGCGTTTTGGTGAGGTGTTTTAGGATAGATTATGAAGTGATCTAATTACTTCTTAACTACTTTTAGCATGATGCAAAAATGTCCTAAATATCCTCACAAGGCAAACCCATGCCCAGGAATTGTGGTTAGTACCGGTGGCAAGGTACAATTATACGTCTCTCCCTATAATAGCTAGTCGGATACTAACCGTTCGATCTACCGGAACGTGGTTAGTGTACCTGCAAAAGAAAGAACATTCCGTGCTAGCACGTCACGAAAGCGTCCCCAAACATTACCGTTCGCTATAGAAACGGCAGCCATGCGTTTGGCGCTGCATGGACAGCGTCCAACCGGAGACACACCCCTTTTGAATGGAGGGTGTCCCCGTTCGCATGTTCGTAATGCGGAATCAAGCACACGTATAGCAAAACGTGGCGACATCACAACCCATGATATGTTCATGTGGAATAGAACATATCATCCTTCGTATGCTTTGCATATAGAAAGCGCACGTATAAAACACGTGGGCATCCAACCGAGAAGATACGATCCGTTGAATAGATTGCCCTATCAACCCTCGCATACTCATGATGTGGCACAACACACGTATGAAACACGTGGCTTAAGAAGTGCTGGAAGTTAGTTTAAATACACCATAAATTACTAGCCACCTGAAAGAACCTAAAATCCCTCTAGGGCCTCTCGGACTAGTTTATCCTTAGCGTTCCTAACGCATTTTGCAAACACACCTTAATCTTGCAAGTTTTATTCCAAAAACATATTATTATGGGTGTATTAAGATCTCTGGTGTACGATTGAGCTCTGATACCAACTGTGACAGAACCGCCCAAATTAATTCCATATTATTGCCTAAACCAGTCCCTTTGGTCATTAAGCAATAATACAGCGCCTCTATCGGGTCAAGCCCGGTAAATCACTTTAACAAGGATCGAACACTCGTACATCAAAACTCACACGACGGTGAGTCCAGAGACAACATTTCACAAATTATTACATCAGGCTCCATAAGGTTTAATGTTACAAACCAAGTCTGTTGCATAAGAGAAAATAGTTCAGAGTTCGAAACATAGCGGAAATAAAATACTAAACGTCATAAGTAACATCATAGGAGGCCATCCATGATGCCACTAAGCACTGTCATCCTACCACTCAACTTCCCAACCGGGTGGGAGAGAACCAGGCCACGGGAACCCACCATCATTCACATCACCTGAAAACAACAACAAAAGCAAGGCTGAGTATACTAATACTTAGCAAGACTTAACCGTCGGGTGGTGGAAAATCACTAACTCTCTAGACATGCAAGGCTTTATGGCTAGTGGGTTGTTTTGCTGAAAAGCAACAAAGAGTATGTCCTTACTTTCAAGTTTTAGCTCAAAATTCTAGTTGATTATCCATTACTAAGTAAGCAACTATTGCAAGCATAAGTTATGCAAACAATTAAGCATATATCCATATTACTTCTCAATTCCATCATTAAGGGACATAGAGTGTATGGTTAAGCAATCTCGGGTAACGGTGAGATGCCGACAATCGATCGATTAATAACCTTGCAAGGGAAACCTAAACACACAGGAGAATGCATACCCCAAGAATAACAACTAAAACCAACAGGGGGTGGGGTATGCACCAACCAGGCGGTTCCCAACCGTCCTCGACTCGGGATCCATTTCTACAGTCTTTGGTACAAGGTAGTTGGTTCAGCCTCGCCTCCCCAACCCCACACATGCACCACTCTGTTGCAAGCAGAGGGGACTCGTCCCAAGATTAGTGGTCATAGATCCCTTACCGGATCAAGAAGGTACTAGGCTTACCGGTCCTATTCCCGGCAAATGTTTAGTACGTTCAAACGCTTAACCACAGACCTACTGGCCGGAGCCGGTCCCATGCTCTTACCACATGAGCATATCCATTTTACAAAGATCTTATGATTCCAACATAAGAAACCTATAGCTCGCGAGTGACGAACATCACCCGACTTTTATCGTGTCCTCAGAGCATGGCTACTAGCGACCTACCATGCTAGTATATGAGCATAGGAACCTAGGATCATGCATCTAGGGTTTCAAATCAACTCCTGAAATGTAAATGCACAAACATAGACAAGCATAATTGTAAAAGTTAGAAATGTATTATTGCTTAATGACCAAATGGACTGGTATAGGCAATGATATGGAATTAATTTGGGTGGTTCTCTCACAGCTGGTATCAGAGCTCAATGGTGCACCAGAGATCTTAATACACCCTTAATAACATGTTTTTGGAATAAAACTTGCAAGATTAAGGTGTGTTTGCAAAATGCGTTAGGAACGCTAAGGATAAACTAGTCCGAGAGGCCCTAGAGGGATTTTGGGTTCTTTCAGGTGGCTAGTAATTTATGGTGTATTTAAACTAACTTCCAGCACTTCTTAAGCCACGTGTTTCATACGTGTGATGTGCCGCATCACGAGTATGCGTGGGTTGATAGGGCAATCTATTGAACGGATCCTATCTTCTCGGTTGGATGCCCACGTGTTTTATACGTGCGCTTTCCGTATGCAAAGCATACAAAGGATGATATGTTCTATTCCACTTGAACATATCATGGGTTGTGATGTCGCCACGTTTTGCCATACGTGTGCATGATTCCGCATTACGAACATGCGAAGGGGGACACCCTCCATTCAAAAGGGGTGTGTCTCAGGTTGGACGCTGTCCATGCAACGCTAAATGCATGGGTGCCGTTTCTATAGTGAATGGTAATGTTTGGGGATGCTTCCGTGACGTGCTAGCACGGAAGGTTCTTTCTTTTGCAGGTACATTAACCACGTTCCGGTAGATCGAACGGTTAGTATCCGACTAGCTATTATAGGGAGAGACGTATAATTGTGCCTTGCCACGGGCACTAACCACGATTCCTGGGCATGGATTTGCCTTGTGAGGATGTTTAGGACGGTTTTTGCATCATGCTAAAAGTAGTTAAGAAGTAATTAAATCACTTCATAATCTATCCTAAAACACCTCACCAAAACGCTTTCACATCATCCCAATCTTAATAGCTGTCCTTGTTTCTCAGTTTTGGATACTCTGTTGGTCTGAATTTTTTGACCCCTTGAACAGAGTTTTCCGGAGAAAAGTTAGATACAAAAGTTATGTCAAATCTTGATAAGATCCTGCTGTAAAAATTTCAGAATTTTTGAGCAAGGTAATCTGTAGTTATGCTCAGTTTAGTTCACGTCTGGTTGCTATTTTTCCTAGCAGACATAGAGCTGAACTTTGGTCTATTAGGGTATTTTCCTTTTGTTTTTAGCCTAGCCTTTGAATACCAGTTTTGTACTCTATAACATGCTGAGTACATGGTAAAGTTTCAGGACGATGGTCTCCACCGGAGGAAATACCAAGAGTTCTCGGCCAGATGAGTCTTATTCGCCCCAGTTACCTACCCAGGCTGACATGGACACCATTGCTGGCGCAATTGAGATGTTGAATGCACAAAATATGGTACTAGATTACATAGTGCATAATGTCATCCATGGTATCTATCCAGGTTTGTCACAAACTAGTTTAGCCGACAGCCTCTCCCAGGCCTTGTCTGAATCTATGGTTGATCAGGTCCGTCTATTCAATATGTTGAGGAATCATGCAACCAAGATTCAACAAAGGAAAGATTCCAATCAACACATCCTAGAATCTCTCCTACCACCATCAAAACTACCCCTGGACCTTCGGAAGGAAGAGGAAAGAAGTTGGTGCAGCCAGCAGATATTACCTAAGGTTGACTTAAGTGGATGGGAAATTACTTGCACAGAATTTCGTCCATGAAAAAGGAAACAGAGCAACGAGTCTTGTAATTTTAATCGGCCAGTCAAAACTCAGTGTGCTACCAAGCCCAAGAAATTACTGAAGTTTTTGGGAAGGATTCTTCCCGCACAATGCCAAATTTGTTTTAAATGTGGAGAGAGCGGTCATCCCTTTCGTGAATGCCCTTCTAACACATGGAGCGACCCAAAAGACTGGGACATCGTGTCACCCCCAAGGAGAGAGGATTGAACTTAGTACAAAATTTCTAGAGGCAAGGGAATCACTCCAGTATTTTACAACTCCTAGGATTCCTTTCCCTAGTTATCGGTCCAGTCATTTGTACTGCCAAGAAGAATCTAGTGACCCAATGGGTTGCTACAATTGCTTTGAATTGGGACATTTCACCTGTGATTGCCCCCAGCTCCGAAGAAAGCCTCAGTCATATGATTGCAAGAACCAAAAAGATAAGATAACATCTCAACCAAGAGATCAAGAGCATCAGAGCCTGGCCGGGAACGTGCCCGAAAGATCACAAGTTGCCACAGGTACTTGACGTCTGCCACAGTTTTAAACTTCCGCCTCTTTCTTCTGTCAACCACAATCAAGATACAAGGAGTTTTTTCTATCGATCAGTGATCCATGATCCTTTTTGCACAATTCGTCCAAATCAAAGGAATCAGGATTGGAGTAGACAAAATACAGGCAAAATCCTTTGCTGAGCTTTCCTCGATACAATTCAATTTTGGAATTATGGATACCCCGATTTCTCCTCGGTTCTCGAGAGTCAGTTTGACTTCATCCATATCCGTGCTTCACCTGTTCTCTACCGTTCCATCACTCTGCCACCTTTCTACCGCAGCAGCTGATCGCCGCCTACGCACCACCATGGTAGCCGTCTTGTCACCCCGACATCCGATGCCAGCCACCAGCTTGCCACATGACACCACTGCACTCGGTCCCAACCCCAGTGGTGTGAGCACCACTGCCACCGCACCACGGTGAGCATCAATAAAAGGAGCACCTCCTCCCGTTGGCTCTCCCCACTCAGAGCTTGCCTCCACTTGAGCTTTGCATCCCCGCCACTCTCACTCCCTCCCGGCTGCTCCTTTGAGCACGCACGCCGTCCATCTTCTCCGCTTACAGCATTCGTCGGTGACGCAAGGAAGAAGCTCCAGAAGAAGTCCAAGAGAAGAGTCCAATTTGCATCACCCCATGGCTAGTTTTCTGGAGATGTTCGATTCTGTTCGTTGGGATCTAGTAGGAGTGTATGTTTGCATTGCGCTCCAGTTCTCGCTGGTTCTAGCTTTTCATGTGTACATTCAACGCCTGCTTCCTCATGAGCGAGGTAAAAGCGTGTGAGGAAAACCATGTATCCGTTATCCTCTCTGAGCTTTAGATCTTGAAGAGTTTAGCCTTGCTCCGCTAGTTTTCTCCTGTAACCCTTTATCTTACCCTGAAGAATTTCATCTAATCTTGTTATCGAATCTCGGGACGAGACTCTGTTCAAGGGGGTAGGCTGTAACATCCCTGATGTTTATGTAGTAGTGATTACCATCATTAACAAGGCTAATCACGGTACTTAACCTTGTTGACTTGGTCAAACCCCTAACACCAAGTCAAACCCCTCAAAACCTAAGTCAAACCCCTAGAACTCTACACCTTTCTCTAATGATCTAGCTCGTTCTCCAAATTTTCACTAAACACTTCAAATTCGGCCAAAATAAAAGTTGTCAATATTTTCATGGGACACAACTTTGTCCATTGGCACTTTTTGAGTTTTGGCTTGTAAGTGGGAGAAAAACCCTAGCTACCCTAATCACCCCTAAAACACCTTTTTGACCTATTTTGGTGGCTCAATTCAAACTCCACTTTTCATATAACAACTTCAATAATGGCCAATATGAAAGTTGCTTATTTTTACATGGGACACATTTCATTCATTTGGCGGTTTTTGAAATTCGAAGTGGAAGACAGTAAAAAATTCGGTCAAAGTCCAAATCTGGAAATGGCGGGTGCCGAGAAAACCCTAATCTTTGAGCTTAATTTCTGGCTAATCTATTCAGAATTTCACTGGTCGACCGTTGGCAAAGTTGGAGCTAGTTATGTGGACAACAACTTCTATTTTGGGCAAATTCAAAGTCCAGTTCAAATTTTGGTTGTTTGAGCCGGTCAAACGTGCATAGGAAGAACTGTCTGGAGCACTAGAGCGCTAGTGCGCGCGCGTCTCTGCGCGCCGTGCCGCTGCCCCGGTGTCCGTGCCGCCGTCCATGCGTCGCCCGCTGGGCCCCACCCGCGCCACCATTGCACTGCGCCCAGACGCCACCTCCCCGAGGCACCACCAGCCCGAATGGCCTGTGCCAGGGGAGGGCCGCCAGGCCGCGCCGCGCCACGCGCTGCGCGCGTGCGCGCCGGGGCGCCGCTTGTGCCCGCCTTGTGCGCTCGCTCACACGAGCGCGGGAAGCCAGCCGCGTGACGCCAGGTAGCTGCTCGTCGCTGCCTATAAGTAGAATCGGCCGTCGTCGCCCTCCGCCGATGTTCCCCACTCCGCCGTGGCCGCCATTAGAGCACCGCCGGTGAGCTACCCCGCCCGAGCCGCCTCGTACCCGCCTGAGCACCCTGGCACCACCACACCACCTCACTGAAACTCGCCGAGCCGCGTGTTGCTCACCACCGCCGCCCAGTTCACCGGAGCAGCCCGTGCCGCGGCCGTCGTGCCCCTACGCCGTCGAGGCCCCTCGCCGGCACCTTCCCCTGCCCGAGTCCGGCCAAATACCGACCCTATGTGAGCTACTCACCACCCCCGACCACTTCCCCGGCCAGCACCGGCGGCGAGCTCGCCAGATTCCGGCCACCCGCGCCGCCGTCCATGGCCAAGGGCCACATTGCAAAGCCAAAATCCAACCCAGGGTCTAAACCGTAAAAGCAAGGGCCTTTGTGTAAACGTGAGGGTATGGTTGTGAATAGAAATCTATATCCGAGGACATATCGGCAAAATAGATTGTTCAACTTTTGGTTCTTTTTCCAGAATCTTGTAAAATAGAGAACAAATCACACAAAAATAGTAAAAATGCAAACTCAGTTTTGTTGTGATCCTTATGAGTAGAAGAAACTTTAAAAGGACTTCTAACTTCCTTTGTAGAAACGTTTCTTCTATTCATAAGGATCACAACAAAACTGAGTTTGTATTTTTATGATTTTTGTGTGATTTGTTCTCTATTTTACAAGATTCAGGAAAAAGAACCAAAAGTTGAAGAATCTATTTTGCCGATAGGTCCTCGGATATAGATTTCTATTCACAACCATACCCTCACATTTGCACAAAGGCCCTTGCTTTTACGGTTTAGACCCTGGGTTGGATTTTGGCTTTGCAATGTGGCCCTTGGCCATGGACGGCGGCGCGGGCGGCCGGAATCCGGTGAGCTCGCTCCCGGTGCTGGCCGGGGAAGTGGTCGGGGGTGGTAAGTAGCTCACCTAGGGTCGGTATGTGGCCGGAGTCGGGCAGGGGAAGGTGCCGGCGAGGGGGCTCGGCGGTGCAGGGGCACGACGGCCGCGACACGGGCTGCTCCGGCGAACTGGGCGACGGTGGTGAGCAACACGCGGCTCGGCGAATTTCGGTGAGGTGGTGTGGTGGTGCCAGGGTGCTCAGGTGGGTACGAGGCGGCTCGGACGGGGTAGTTCACCGGCGGCGCTCCAATGGCGGCCACGGCGGAGCGGGGAACATCGGCGGAGGGCGATGGCGGCCAGTTCTACTTATAGGTGGTGACGAGCAGCTGCCTGGAGTCAGGCGGCTAGCTTCCCGCGCTCGTGGAAGCGGGCGCACAGGGCGGGCACAAGCGGTGCCTCGGCGCGGTGCGAGGCGCGCGCGGCGCGTGGCGCGGCGTGGCCTGGCGGCCCTCCCCCTGGCGCAGGCCATTCGGGCCGGTGGTGCCTCAGGGAGGTGGCGTCTTTGCGCGGCGCAACGGTGGCGTGGGTGGGGCCCAGCGGGTGACGCATGGACGGCGGCACGGACGCCGGGGCAGGGGCACGGCGCGCGGAGACGCGCGCGCACTGGCGTTCCGGTGCTCCAGACAGTTCAGCCTGGGCACGTTTGACTAGCTCAAACAACCAAAATTTGAACTTAACTTTGAATTCACCCAAAATAGAAGTTGTTGTCCACATAACCAGCTCCAACTTTGCCAAAGGTTGACTAGTGAAATTCCGAACAGATTAGCAAGAAATTTAGCTCAAAGATTAGGGTTTTCTTGGCGCCTGCCATTTCCAGATTTTGGAATTTTTGACTGTGTTCCACTTCAAATTTCAAAAACCACCAATTGAATCAAATGTGTCCCATGTAAAAATGAGCAACTTTCGTATTGGCCAATTTTGAAGTTGTTATATGAAAAGTGGAGTTTGAATTGAGCCACCAAAATAGGTCAAAAAGGGGTTTTAGGGGGTGATTAGGGTAGCTAGGGTTTTTCTCCCACTTACAAGCCAAAACTCAAAAAGTGCCAATGGACAAAGTTGTGTCCCATGAAAATCTTGACAACTTTTATTTTGGCCGAATTTGAAGTGTTTAGTGAAAATTTGGAGAACGAGCTAGATCATTAGAGAAAGGTGTAGAGTTCTAGGGGTTTGACTTAGGTTTTGAGGGGTTTGACTTGGTGTTAGGGGTTTGACCAAGTCAACAAGGTTAAGTACCATGATTAGCCTTGTTAATGATGGTGATCAATGTTACAGAATTCATTTCGACTCACCTCATCGTACTCGTCTGGAAGGCGATCCAGCTTCCTTTGTATCATCCACGTCAAACGCTATGGCCCAGAAGACGCTTCGTGAGTACTTAGCTCCTTCTGCTGACCAGTTGTTGCAAGGCCCTGTGGTGGCAATGGGGACTGAAAACTTTGAGATCAAGATGGGTCTAATCATGATGGTACAGACTAGTCCATTTTGTGGCAAGCCAAATGAGGATGCTAATGCCCATCTGCAGCAATTTCTAGAGCTATGCAACACTTTCATCATCAGGGGTGCAAATATGGATGCTATTCGTCTTTGACTGTTTCCTTTTTCTCTCCTGAGGAAAGCCAAGCAATGGTTCTATGCGAATCGTGATGCTATCAATACTTGGGACAAGTGTTCAGAAGCATTCCTCAAGAAGTTCTTTCCATTGGGTAAAACCAATGCTCTTCGTGGAAGAATTTCTAGTTTTCAGCAAGCTGCAAGTGAATCCATTCCAGAGGCTTGGGAAAGGCTTCAGGAGTACGTCCTGGTCTGTCCTCACCATGGGATGGAGCATTGGCTAATTCTTCAAAGCTTCTATAATGGGCTGACTCCGACAGCCCGAGGCCACATTGATGTTGCTGCTTAGGGAGCATTCTTCTCACTCACTATTGATAATGCCAAATCACTTATTGAGAAGATGGTATCCAACGAAGGGTGGAGTGATGAAAGACTCCAGCCATGTCTGAGGGGTACTCATACTGTCAAGGAAGCAGATATGATCACCGCCATGCTGGAACTTCTTATGAAAAGATTGGATGACTACACCAGCGAGAAGGATAACTTGGCCACCACTACTGTGCCTATGAATTCTCATATAACTTGTGAAGTCTATGGCAACACTGGGCATTCGGGAAATTACTATCCTGAAACTCAGGAGGAAGTGATGTACATGAATGGCAATAACAATGGTTATCGTCCACAACAACAAGGAGGCCAAACGTGGAATCAACAACACCCTTATTATCAAGGAGGAAACCAAGGTAACACTTACAATTCTAACGAGACCTCCTTGAGAGATCTTGTTTTCGGGCTGGCTAAAATTAATGAAGGTGTTAATAAAAAGTTAGCTACCCTTGATAAAACCGTGGAAAGTCTCAACGTTAAGCTTGAAAGTTTTTCTTCTGCTCAGAAGAGCCCGCTAAGTTTTAACAAAATGTTAGAAACTCAGTTAGATGCTTTGGTTCCATCTGCTGATAACGGGAGGATTCCGGGGCAACCCATGTCCTCTTGTGAAAATGTTAGTGTTGTGTCGACTAGGTGGGGTAAGCCACCTAGGAAGACGTATGCTCCTAACTATGCTAGAAAGCCCATACACCAAATTCTAGATCCATGGGAGGAATCAGCAGTTGTGCATAGAAGAGATCCAGGCTATCTAGCTATCACATGCACAATCTATTACAAGACGATCAAGCATGCCCTTTGCGACCTTGGTGCAAGTGTCAATCTCATGTCCAAGGCCATGTTCGAGCAACCAGGATATCCAGCTCTCTCTACAACAGCACGAACTATCCAACTCACCGATTCAACAATAAGATATCCAGAAGGAATTGTTGAGAGTCTATTGGTCAAGGTAAAGAACTCTTATGTCTTCGCGGATTTCTTGGTCCTTGACATGAACGATGAGGGAGGAATGCCGCTCATCCTTGGGCGACCATTTCTCAGTGATGTCCGAGCCAGAATCAATGTGGGGGCCGGAGTGATCCGTTTCCGCATTGGGAAGAGGAACTTGATGTTCAAGTTTCAAGATAAAGAAGAGTAATGCTATTTGGTGCAGGATAGTGTTGAGCAGCTTGGGGGAAGGACGGAGCCTTTACCACCAACAAAGAAATCTCCGTCAACATTGAAGCAAAAGAAAATTCGTAAAGAATGGCGGAAGATTGAGAAGGCATCACCCTCTACTTCTCAGGAGTGGGATGCCGAGTGGTATTAACCGCTGAGAAGAGTCCAACTCGTCGGACTAAAAAGGATGAGTCCTTTCTACCAAAAAGGTTAAATATGGTAGTTATCTCATGTTTCCCTTTCCAAAACTTTATTTGATTTCCAAACTGCATATTTAATTTTTCCAAACCTTGCATCTGCATGCTAGATTTATGTAGCACTTTTTCCCTTTCGAATAAAATTTCTGAAAATAATTTCCGAGTTTGAAAATTCTAGAAAAATTGATTGAAAAAATATTTTGGGAAAATTTGGACTGAGGCGCTCAGGCAGGCCCCTAGCTAGTCGTTGGGGAGCCACTGCCAAAGCAGGGGGCAGGTGGGCCTGACTAGGGGTCGGCCGACCCTAGGTTCGGCCGAAGCAGCCCAATGGCTGCTGGGCCCCACCTTGCTCCAATGGCTCCTAGCCGTTGCCCAACGGCCATGTCTGGATGCCCAACGCATTTGCCTATAAATAGCAGGGGGAGAGGTGGTGTTCTTCACCCATTCAACTCATTTCACTCACACTCCCCTCTCTACTCCTTGCTCTCTTGGTTTTCTTGGATTTCTTGCTCAAGTTTGGATTCATCAAGTACTCTCTCTATTATGTTGCTGCAAGTATTGCTATTGGTGGTGCAAGCTCGGTAAGAATTTCATTCGATTTCACTAATCCATCACCGAGTTGCTCTTGTTGTCCCTTTGTTGTGCTAGCATGTGTTGGGCGGTGAATGCTCTCTAGAGAGTGACACGCTCCCATTCACGGGCAAGCGCGAGTTCGTCTGTCCCCGCCGAGCCGACGCCGAGGCCGTCAATGATGAACTATGAAGAAGAGCAAGAGGAGCAAGCCGAACCACAATCGGCGGAGGAGGTCGTCGACAACACCCCCTACCTCAGCTTGCGGGGTGCTCGAGAGGGGCAAGCCTATGCTCTCCTAAAGGACCGAGTCTTCGCCCACACTCGGGACTTCGACCCAGCACTTATGGAGAAGACAGGTATGAACCTCGAGTTCACTTCGATTTGGTATGCTCTTGGTTGGGAGGAGTTTGTGCCGGTTACAGAGCTTGGCTCTCGGCCCCTCACCATCCAGTTTCTTTGCTGTCTTACCGTGGTGCCCGATGGTATTGAGTTTCGTCTTTTCAGGACCGATTACCGAGTTTCATGGAAAGATCTTAGTCGTCTCCTTGGTTTTAATCATCGTTGTGCTCTTTCTTTGAAAAAGGCTTGTGAGGGTTTTGTTTGAGATTCTTTCTGGGGAGCTATTTCCGGTCTAGTTTATAGCGGTAAATTTGTACCTCGGTGCAATGATATCATGCATCCCACTCTCCGATTGTGGCACAAGTGGCTCGCCATTACTCTCTTTCCATGAGAGGATGTTCGGCCCATGCGCAACGATGAGTTGATGCTTCTATATGCCGCTACTAAACGGATCAAGGTCTCCCCCGTTAAAGCTATGATTCGGCAGTGGTTGACAAATTTTAAGATGATAGGTCCGATTGAGTGTACATCTTTGGTGACTCGTATTGCTCTTAGACTTGGGGTTCTAAGCGGGAATCCCGTACCCTTCATTGGGACGCCCGAGTTCTCATTGATGAAGAACACTTGATCCAAGGGCATACACTTAAGAGAGGCCCAAATGATTCTTTGACTTTCTTCTTCCCGGGTTATACAAATCAAATCCCATTACCTAACCCGGGTTTTAGTTGTATAACTCAGAGTCGTTAACCATTCCCCTTGTTACGCAAGAGGATGGCTGTCGTGCTACTATTTCAGGCAGGTCCACCAGAAGCGCGGCAAAGAGAGCACACATGCAGTAGCAGCCGTCACAGCCACCACCACAGCCACAGCCTACTACACCACCGGTGGCAGGAGGGGCCCCTGCAGGGTTTATGTTCGGGGTTACCCCTGGATATGCACCTGGGTGGGACCAGCCCGCCTACCTGCCTAGTGCGAGTGGCACGGCTTGGGCGAGTGCGAGCAGGGACCAGTGGGCTACACTTGCTAGTTCTAGCTCCGGTGGCCCACCTCCGTCTTTGTCCTTCAGACGTCACTCTTCGGCCTCTGCACGAGATGCTCAGCTCACGCAGCAGTTGGGAGAGCTCACCGTCCAAGTCACAGGAATGGAGGAGACACTGAACACACATGTTGAGGCTAACTCAGCGTGGCAGCGTCAGACTGGTGAGAGGATTTATGCCATGCAGTAGGCGCAACAGCGACACATAGAGGAGCAGAGGGCTTACTTTGCGAGTCAGGGTTTCTTCTACCCTCCTCTGCAGTGAGCCTGAAGCTAGCTTGGGGGAGGACCCCCATCCTAAGGTAACTTGTATCTTCCATTGCTTTCAGAATATCTTATAATGAAAACCCATAAAAATCTGCAAAAATAAAAAGACCAAAAAGATTTATTTGCTTTCATCATTAAGTTTGCTTTAGTTTGCTTTGATATGCATAGTAAGAATGCTTTGCCTCTATGGTTGAAATAATGAATAGTTGCTCTGTTTATTCTTCTCATATGTCTTGCTTACAGCCTTGTATCCTACCTAAGTTTTGAGTTTGTTGGCTTGCATGTTCAAACCTTAGCTTGAAAACTATGGGCAGCAAAAAGCATGATCCATGCCTAAGTTGTTGTGAGACATGATATGGTATAATAGAGTGCTATGATCTTGTACCTAGTGATGCTTGACATCCGGAGTTTTCTTTTTTGAGAAAATCTAAACATGATGAGTTCCTCAATGATGAGCATTTCCAATCAAAGGCCGTATGTAGATTCTAGCTCTTGTTAGCCTCCACATATGCAGCTTGTTCTCTCTTTGAGCTTTGTCAAATTGTTGTGACCCTTGTTAGAAGTCATACACCCCTGATCAAGATCACGTACACGCTCATGCTAAAACTTCTACACTAGAAGTTAGCAATCATCATTTCTTCCATTTGCTTACGCATTCTTCCACAAATAAAACTCTATGCATCTTTGCATCATTCACCCCTCTCCAAATATCTCCAAAAGAGAGCATGCTCAAAAGCATGGCAAAATAAAATAAAGAGAGCTAGCCCAAGTCTCGAAAATTTTCAGAAGGAGAAAAAGGGATTGATATGTTCAAGAAAAGAGTTCCACCATGTATATGGTAATAACTAGTACCTACTCCGGGGCTAGTGTCCACCTTACCATCAATCCCTCATTTCATATAAAGTATGGTAATATCTAGCACCCATTTTCGGGCCTAGTATACACCTTACCATGCTCATATTCATCACACACATGCACATCTTGATCAGGATGTATGTTTGTTTCTTCCAAGGATCCGGTTTTTTGACTTAGCAAAATATAAGAGACAAGTATGCCACATTTCTTCCCTACCTACAACTCCACATAAGCCTATTAGGAGTAGGATGTGAAGAAAGGCAACTTAATGCCTTGGTGAGGAACAATACACTCTGAGTGATCCGAGAATATCATTTGAGGAACTCTGATTTTCTTTTGAAAAAATTTGCAAACCTCCGGATTAATAGCTGATCAAGGTATGAGTGATTATGCATTTACTATATAACCATTCTGTCTCTCAACCGCCCAAGGTAGGTGAAGCTATATGCCCCATGTCATCAAGCGAATGGTAAGAACATTGCCAACTTGTTCAACTCTTGGTAGAGTACTTTGTTGTATGTTTGCCATAAGTTAAGGATACGACATTGTAACAACTCCTAATCAACCAACCTAAGTCCCTAATGTCTTGCTTCGAGACGAGCAAGAGGTTAGCTTGGGGGAGTTTGTTGACGGCTGTTAAGTACTACTTTCAGCCATCAATATTCTCACATAAATGGAGGCATATACATTATTTACTTGCATTTTGGTTTGAATAATGTAGTTCCACTTGTCCTTGGAGATTATTTGTATGTAGGTGAAGTAAGCATGAAAAGAGATGGAAACCCACCTTCTATGGAATGATCCATGCCAACTCAGCTGAGGAGGTGGCTGCCACCAAGGAAACATGTGGCAATCCACGTCACCGATCCAAGGGAGGCACTCACCGACGAATCAGAGAGCACCACATGGACTTCACATGGATCCACGGGCCCACCTAGGATTCCAAAACTTGGCATGCACAGGGGAGTTACTAGAAGGCCCACCTGAAAGCCACCCAGAGGAAACACACCTCGAATGGAGGGCCGAGGGGGCCGGCTGATCCTAGGATCGGCCGAACCACCTTTGCCCCCTTTCATCATGTCCCTCCACGTGGTTGCTCCTCATTGGTCCCTTGCTGCATCCCCGGGTGAATTGGAGGCATTTGGTGCCCGAAGCAAGCCTTGTCCTTGCCTATAAATAGAAGGGGAGGGGCTCCATTTTGCACACACCACTCTCTTCATTCTCCTCTCACTTTTAGTTTCCAAGGCTAGGGGGTAGGCTAGAGTAGCTCTTATTTAGGTTCCAAGTCTACTTTGGAGTCTGGGTATGAGTTCTCTTGTATCTTTATTTCTATGTATGACTTTGATCTACTTCAGTTATTCAGCTATTTCATATAAAGTTGTGGTAGATCATATGATTGATATGTTCTTGAGTTCATCCATTGTTCATCATTTAGAGGCTCGTGTTCATCATGAACACTACCTTTCGATACAGTTGAAGGATGATTTACTCATTCCTTATGTGTTTGTTCATAAGTTAGAGGCTCGTGTTCTTCACGAACATGACCCTTTGATCTTGTTGACTAGACATAAGAGAGTTCATATCTGTTCGGATGACTAGCCTCAGTTTGATCTTGTTAGATAGCATGTTAGTGTTGCATGAAGTTTGTGTTCAAGCTATGGTACTCGGTCTAAGTTCACTAGTCTTCTAGTGGCTCTCACCCTGGGTCACCATAGCCCGGGCCGGGTGAAGTCTAGCAGCAATGCAGGCATGGTGCCTGGGTTGTGTGGCTACGTTAGTTATGAGCTTGCCCCCCGTAACGATTGAGGTAGGCCGCAGTGGTGACAGCTGTTGGACCCTTTGAAACCCTCCGCGCTGGGGTATTACTGTAGGAGTCTAAAGGATAGTTTCGCAGAGTGCTGGTCGTCGCGGGCTATCTTCCCATTTGTACCTAGGTGCTGAACCTTACCTTTCATGCAATGCTTATATTTATCTCTTGTATCATTTAACTTTGTATGTTTAGTACCATAGAACCTAGAGCTACCTTCGTATGTCCCCCTAAGCCGTAGTGTACTAGAGTAGAGGTAGATCTGAGTGTGTGTCACACTACCCTTATCATATCATTTATCTTACCCCTATCTTTGAGCTATTGTCTTCTATATCTATCTCTTGGTTTACATTCCGTGCAAAAGCATAAGTCTTGATATCCGCCATGGCCTTCCATGGATACGATACCCTTGGAATACCCACTTCCCTAGGGAAATGCTACAATAGTTTATCTGTGCGCTTGCGGATTCGTTCATGATCGTTAGATTTACCAATGGCAAGTCTTGATGCTCACGCTAACTCGGCATCGTTTGTAGTGATGTTAAGAAATGCCAACAAGCATTTCTAGTGCCATTGCCGAGGATGGATTGTAAATCCATTCTTAGGTGATTGCGCTACGAAATGTCAACAGTCACTTATCCCTATTGATTATCATCATTGTTACCCTCGCTATAGCTCTTTACTAGGTCTTGATACTCGACTGATATATTTATCGATAATCTATGCCATAGTGCTTCCCTTGGGAAATAGTACGATAACCCTGAATACTTCCGGGTGAAGTGCTACAATGGATATTCGTGCGCTTGCGAATTTATCTGTGACGTAAGGAATACCAACAGGCATTTCTGGCACCATTACCGGGGAAGCAATGGGCATTAGATATTGTTTAATATTTCAGTAGAATTATCTTGGTTCGTTGAACCGCTATTAAGCAGGTTTACCCCTGCTCTGTTCCTGTGTGCGCAGAGAAGTGTAAGACCGATTTCGACCTTTCGCCTGATTTTCACGACAACTCACAGTCACTTGTGAGGAATGCTCGACCTTGTGTCACTATCCCTCAAAAGTTTCTCTCGAACTTTAAGACGAACCCTGTCGATCCCGTAGATAGCACCATATCCTTCATGGATGAGAAAACAAACCTTGAGTTCATTATTCCTTCATCCTTCAACACCTCTACTAGACTGACAATATTAATCGGACATGAAAATTCTGAGCCCACCACCAAACAGAGGCCTTTTAAAAACATTCCTCCAAGATTCCTATTCATTGCCCACGAAAATCCTTTCTTAGTACTGAAAGGAGAAAACAAATACCACCACTTCAGGGAGTTTCAGCAATTATGCTCCACCCGTTTATCTTCTGACCTTTCCCCTGATGAGTTTAGATCAATGCTCTTTCCATTCTGAAGGACCGGATTAGGCGACCAGAGGGGGAGGAGTGAATGGGAGTCGATAAAAATTCTTCTCGAAAGAGATGACTTTCTCTAGCGAGATGAACACAGCCGAAATCCCAAAAACACTTCATCCACTCAATCCTCAAGTTTGCCAAGAACACGTAGCCACTGGAGTGCTACGGATCCTAAGAACAAACCACAATTCCAAACAACACAACTAAGCGCAGACCACAATGGACACAACACGAGGAAGATCTGCCTGGCAGCGGCGGTCAGACCCCATAGAGGGGGCGGTCAGACCGCCAATGCCTGGGAAATCTCCTCGACCACCATACAAATCTATTGACCCCAAAATGATCCAAGATTTCACCTAGAGAATCCTCTGATCAAGGTGAACAAGATCTTAGAGGAAAACCCCAGAAAACCAAACTTTCCTTAGCGAAACCCCAGGGGCGGTCAGACCGCCCTACCCCTGCGGTTAGACCGCTTGCCCCCAGAAACCTGGCCGCGGGTCAACCCTCAACTTCCCATCAACCGATCTCATGATTCGTCCCACGGATTGTAGCGAAACTTCGGGGATAGTCACCTCTTGGACGACCTCTTCACCAAAGGATATCCTTCGAATTGCTCTCAATCAAAGGGAATTGCGAATCAAAAGGCTCTATGTCATGAACTCTAGGACCACGAAAACCACAAAAAACGAAGGCTTTCCCGAGGGTTTGCTGGGGCAAAATCACCAAGAAAAGAGGCACAAGGTCCTCATGTGTGATACCCAACAAGAATCCTACCAAGAAACGCCTCCAACAAACCACCACAAAAATCCCAAGAAAAAGATGTGAAAATCACCAAAAGAAAAACGCCGGGAGACAAAGGGACACAAGATGAACCACGCCAAATATTCTATACATTCCATGAAAGGTTCATACAAGGTCTAGCAAGCCACCTAGACATCCTTCCCTCTCTCAAGTTGAATCATGAAGCTCTCAAGCTAGCCTATGGAAAACTAACTGGGTTGGATCCAACCCTTATTTTGGGGACGGAGTCAACCCACCCAGTGTTTGGTTGAAAGAATTAGGAATACAGGATGGATGACAAGATAACACCGTTAGTGAGGGTCCACTTGTCATCAATGGACCCCACCTGTCAAGCTCTCATTCTTTTCTTTTTCTTTTTATTTTTTCTCTACCTTATCTTCTTCCTTCATTCGGTGGAACAGAGCACTTCGCTTGTTGCGGGAGCTCCACCACGCGAACTCCAGGTCGGGGCTCGAGGCTCCTGCCCACCCACTGCGGCCTCCTGCCTGTCCTGCCCGCCGGCCCCCGCCGCGGCCTCCTTTACGGCGAGAGAGAGCCACGGGAGAGCGACGGCACGGGGTTGGGGACGGGCGGCGTGGGGCCGGGGACGGGCGCGACAGACGACAAGGAGGCCGCGCGCGGGCCTCCACCTCCTCGTCTAGCCTTCTACGGCGCACGGCAGGCCTCCGGCACGACCTCCAGCCACGTCGAGTTCGCCACTACACCGCTCCAGGTCGAGTTCGCCACCGCGCCGCTCCAGGTCGGGGCTTGAGCTCCTCCGTCGCGAGCTCCGCCGTCGGTGCTCCTCGCGGCCATGTCGACCTCTGGCTGGGTGAGGTTCGATGCTGCGGGCGAGCTCCTCCGCGCTGCTCCTCCAGATCCGCGCTGCTGAAGTCAAGGTCGTCCTCTCCATCCACCACCTGCTCTCCTCCCCACTAATCCTTCCTTCCCCAGCTGACGCGGACGAGGAACCCCGACAGAGCAAACCAGGGTCGGCTCCGTCCGCCAGATTTGGATGGACGGAGCCGACCCGCTGTTGACGGTTGATTGTCATTGCAAACTTCGGTCCGCAAGCATACTAACCGTATGGGACCCTTCTTCCCTTGAGTGTAAACCCAAGGTTCTTGTCAACCCAAGGAGCAAGGGGATTGCTAGCATTCGATCTAAAGCTAATCTAGTTGATTAAGACAACCTTTAACTAGAGATTGATCTAAGAGCAAACTAAACTTAAAACAAAGAGGTGTGTGAGGTGCACAAGATGTAAAGGACACTTGCCCATAGGGTCTAGGATACATGAACATGCAACCACCAAGGAAGATAAAAAACCAATCTAATCTATTGAAGGTGTGACCGCGGCTTCAACCTTTTCCTTCTCTCGCACTGTCACTACGCGAAGGCAATCAAGGCAAAACAACGAACGATCATGCTGTGTTGAAGGGATCAACGGGAGTAGTGAGATCTATACACCCGAAAAGCACGGTAGCTAGCCTTAAACATGAAAGCATCATCAACACAAAACCAATAGATTGAAACCATAAACGAGTCGGCAATTACATGACATGATCCGTTACAACCCCATGGACAAATGAGAAGATTACCCCAACAAGGCGGTAAGCATGGCGTCGTAGATCATGGTAGATGCTTCCGGTGATGCATCCTTCAACTCTGGGGGCACCGTGGCAGCGCCTCGACGTCCTCCTTCGCTTGTGGCCGCCTCCTTGGACTAGATGAATGTTTCTCCCGAGCGCTCTCCTCGAATCTCTTCGGATCCAACCTCTCTTATGAATGGATCCTCTCGAGGGTATTTATCTCTGTTTTTGACGAATGGCGGCGCCGACCAATACTTAGGGTTGAAGGATCTTCGCGCACAAGAAACCGGGGGCCGAACCGGCGTGGGAAAGGGCCAGGCTGGCCGGCCTGGGTCCTTCCCGGCCCGGTTCGGTCGCCCCTTCCTCCGAGTGGCCCGTCTTGGCATTTTGGACTTTGACCCCAATATTTGTGTCTTTTTGGTGTCATCAACCCTACGATAAATATAGGGGGTCTTCTCGTATGAAATCTGATCTTTATGTCTTGGTCCTCGGAGATGTTTTGTCGTAGCACCTTGGTCCTTGCCACCTCTGAGAGTGAGTTTGCCTTGCACTTGAACACGAACGGAACTCCTCATTTACTCCTTTGAACTCGATGTGACTCCGTCCCTTCAGTCCATGTTTTCCTACAAAAACATCACACTTCCAAATGCACATACAAAGTTGAACTTGTTATATCATTAGTGTGCCTAGTGGCGGGTTAGTACCATAATGAAGTTCAAACCAAAGTGTAACGAACATGTTTGGAGCACCAAAATTCACCGTCAACATCTCCTCCACACTTAGATCTTGCTTGTCCTCGAGCAAGTTTCTTGCAAAAGAACACTTGTCCATGGAGTTAAAACTTGTGTCATAGTTCCTTCCTTACAAGTTAGTCAACCTTTCATCTTTGATATAAGAAACATGTAAACAATAAACACAATATGGATCATGGGCATTTAGGAAATTACCTAATCAAGTCTTACCCCACAACTTATACCTTTTTGCCAGAGGTCCTTTATCCAACCATACTTACTTTCTTACTTCCGCCGGAGGGTTTTGAGCTTTTTCAAAAATAAAATTCCTAGAACAAGTTTTAGACAAAATCTTCCTCCAAGTTCTCACATGTCGCTCATTTAAAGTGGCTATCATAAACAAGTCATGAACTCTCATCTCTCATTTAAATATATGGTGGAGCTATAGGTATGGCTAGTGAAGTTAACACAAATATTATCAAGCTAGGAAAGTTCTCTAATAGTTGCTCACCTCCCGAGCCAATGACCATGAGAATGAAACCATAATGTGAGGGTATCAAGGATAAGAAGATTTAGAATGGTGGACATGTGCAAAAGGGAAAAAGAATAATGACCTCAAGGCACTAATGATGTCCTAGTTGTCGGATTGCACATGGTTGGAATATCGAAGATTCATTCTCAACAACATCACATCCTTCCTTTGCACTTCTCTTGATCTTCACTTGACTTGTTATCCTTTCTTATACCTTTCTTGCTTTGCCTTTGAATTCCTCTTTTTCCTCTTTCTTCTTTATTCCTTCTTCTTTTCTTTTCTCTCTTTTTTTTCTTTCTTTTTTTTCTTCTCTTTATACCCATTTTTTTTCTCTTTGCTTGACATCTTTATCTCTTCTCCGAAGCTTTACGCTCGCCTCCTTAGCGTGGAAATACAATATGAAATTTAGCCAAAATCCTTGCTAGAGACGGAACAAATCTTCGAGCATAGGTTGTGTTCAAGGAATAAGATGAATAAAAAGATATTATGGTTGGGTATGGAATCCGGCGATACACGGGACTTTCGATGTGAAAGTCTCGTTACTGAATATATGATGAGGCTAGCAATAAAAGATATATAAAGAAAGGACATGATCATTGCTCGAAATTAGAACTTCTAAGAGAGAAAAGCCCTAACCCAATTCATCATGCTAACAACACTTATAGTGGAATGAATATATAAGGCTTTGTAAAGGATAAGCTCGCTCTCAACTTGGAAGAAGAAGATGCTAACCTTTATTGCAAGGGGTTTTTCATGTAATTTTCAGAAATAAAAACCTCCAACTTTGTAATAATTGTAGCATAGCTAAACAAGGTTCTAGCTCAAAGTAAAGTATGGATGCTCTCACGGGCAAGAACCCACTAAGCACCACAGAAACTTTCGTGCTCATTGCTCATGATCGAATATAAAGATAAAAGATAGATAAACGAGTAAGCAAGAAAACTAAAACACAAGACTCTATTTTTTATTTTTTATTGACTCAACGCTAACATTAACACACCATCGAGCTAAAAAAACTTGAAAAACTTCAAACCAAACCAACCAAACTACTTGGGCAAAAAGTTTTTGGAACTAGCGCTAGTTCCTCCCCCACGCTTAGACCATACGACGTCCTCGTCGTATTTTTTACAAAGAGAACAAGAGGGGAAGAACAACCGCTAAACTTAGTGGAACTTTCCACAAGACGAGCACCACTTCTTATTCTCCATGCATACCGGGTGCTCGCCGTGCCCGAAACCCCTTCTTTCCTATTTCTAACCTCCCGACAATCATCAGTGCAAGCTTAGAAGTTAGAGAGACGTGCCCCAGAGGAAAACGGGCACGAGCCACCGCGCAGAGCCCCTAGGCCGGCCGGCCTGGGCCGACCGGCCTACCCTGGCCCGCGGGCTGGCTCGTCCCAAAATTTGTGGTGCCCACTATTTTATGAATATAAACCTGTGTAGAAGAGTTGGCCCAGCAAAAATTCACGAAACACACTGAAAATAGAATAAAATAAAAACTAAAATATATACATGTGACATACCTTGTTTTTCGTCCTAGGATTGACGCTCGGATTCATCCTCCATTGTGAAAATGTCAACACAGTATAGGGGCACGATGTCGGGTTCAATATAGACCTTTAGCCGCTGACCATTCACCACGTATTGGTCACCTCTTGCATCCATGATAGTAACCGCTCCATTGGAGAACACCGAATGTACCACATAAGATCCGTCTCATTTGCTTTGTAACTTTCCTTTTCCAAAAGTTTTAAACCTTGAATTGTAGAGAAGGACCTTATCTCCTTCCTTGAACTCTTTTGCTTTAAGTCTTTTATCATACCACCTTTTGATCCTCTCTTTGTAAATGCTTGCACTTTCATAAGCCTTCAACCTCATCTCTTCTAGCTCGCTAATTGGGATTCTTCTTTTCATCCTTGCAGCATCTAAGTCGAGGCTCATCTCTTTTATTGCCCAATATGCCTTGTGCTCTAGCTCAACGGGAAGATGACAAGCCTTGCCATATACAAATTGGCACGGAGTCATACCTATCGGTGTCTTGAATGCCGCCCGATATGCCCACAATGCTCCATCCAATTTCTTTGACCAATCCTTGCCTCCCTTCTCAATAGTCTTATTGAGGATGCTCTTTAGTTGCCTATTTGATGTTTCCGCTTGTCCATTGGTTTGTGGATGATAGGCCGTAGCCACTCTATGCTCGATTCCCAATTTCGACAAACACTTTCGAAAGCTATTTCCAGTGAAATGAGTCCCGCCATCGCTTATCAAGATTCTCGGAACACCGTAGCGAGGAAAAATGATATTCTTAACCATTGAGATGGACTCCTCCGTTGACGCCTTACGACATGGCACCCACTTGGACACATAATCAACCATGACAAGTATATGCTCATATCCATGTGAGTTTGTAAATGTTCCCATGAAGTTGATTCCCCAAACATCAAATAAATCGGTTTGTAAATTATAATTCAAGGGCATGACATTCCTTTGAGAGATGTTATCGGTTCTTTGGCATTAGGGGCAAGAGGCAACATACCTTTTAGCATCTTCATGCATTTCCGACCAATAAAATCCGCTGGCCCATACCTTTGCTTGAGTTCGGAAATGCCCATAATGTCCTTCGTATTCCGCCGAGTGACACTTCCTTATTATTTCTTGCCTCTCTTCTCTTGGCACACACCTTCTCAATAATCCATCGGCTCCAAGTCTAAAAAGGTAAGGTGAATCCCAATAATATTTTTGGCTCTCGGAGATTACCCTTCTTTGTGCATTCTTGTCTAAGTGATCGAGTGGCATTTTTCGAATCGCTCGAATGATGTCAATCATCCAACTATCCTTATCGATTACTCGATAGAGGTGATCATCTCTCATCTTGTCTTCAATGGGCTCTTTATCATCCTCACAATTCATCCTTGATAGGTGGTAAGCCACAACATTCTCCGATCCCTTCTTGTCTCGAATCTCAACATCAAATTCTTGTAAGAGGAGGATCCATCGAATCAGCCTTGGCTTGGCATCCTTCTTTGACAAGAGATACTTAATAGCCGCATGATCGGTGTAGATAATCACCTTGGAGTTCACAATGTATGATCTGAATTTTTCGAAGGCAAACACAACAGCAAGCAACTCCTTCTCCGTTGTTGCATAATTTAATTGAGCTCCATTAAGAGTTTTACTAGCATAATATATAGCATGTACCTTGCCTTCTTTTCGTTGTCCCAAGACGGCTCCAACGACATAGTCGCTAGCATCACACATTATCTCGAATGGCTGACTCCAATCGGGCGGTTGAATGATTGGTGCGGTCACGAGAGCTTTCTTTAGTGTCTGGAATGCCGCCAAGCACTTGTCATTAATGTCAAATGGCACATCCTTTTGAAGAAGGTTAGTTAATGGCTTGGTGATCTTTGAGAAGTCCATGATAAATCTTCTATAAAATCCCGCATGGCCCAAGAAGCTTCTCAAAGATTTGATATCCGTCGGTGGTGGAAGTCTCTCGACCGTCTCGACTTTGGCTTTATCCACCTCAATGCCCCTTTCGGATATCACGTGTCCCAACACTATACCTTGCTTCACCATAAAGTGACATTTCTCCCAATTGAGCACCAAGTCAACCTCCGCACATTTCATGAGAACCTTGTCCAAGTTGGCTAAACAATCCTCAAAAGTTTTCCCATAGACGGAAAAATCATCCATGAACACCTCCACAATCTCTTCAATGAATTCTGAAAACACCGCCATCATGCAACATTGGAAGGAGGCTGGAGCATTGCACAAACCAAAAGGCATCCTTCTATATGCAAATGTTCCATATGGGCAAGTAAAAGTTGTCTTGTGTTGATCTTCCGGGTGAATAGGAATTTGCATGAACCCCGAGTACCCATCGAGAAAGCAAAAATAGGAATGATTTGCTAACCTCTCAAGCATCTCGTCGACGAACGGTAGGGGGAAGTGATCCTTCTTCGTTGCTTTATTCAATTTTCGATAATCAATGCACATCCTCCATCTGGTCATGATTCTTTGCGGAATTAACTCATTCTTCTCATTCTTCACCACGTTCAGGCCACCTTTCTTTGGCACACAATGTACGGGGCTCACCCATTCGCTATGCGGTACCGGGTAAATGATTCCGGCATCCAATAACTTGATCACCTCCTTCTTCACCACCTCTCGCATGGCATGGGTTAACCTCCTTTGATGGTCCACTACAGGCTTGCATTGATCCTCCATAGATATGCGATGAGTACAAAAGGCTAGGCTAAGTCCGTTGAGATCATTTATTGAATACCCGATCACCTTCTTGTGCTTCTTCAATAAATTCAGCAACATCTCATTTTCTTCGGGGCTCAACTCGTCGCTCACAATGACGGGATACGTCTTGTCCGGCCCCAAAAATTCATACCTCAATCCCTTAGGCAAAGGTTTGAGGTCCACCTCCAACACTTCTGGCTCTTCAGGCTTAATTTCTCCGATATACTCAAATTTCTCCTCCTCCGTGCTTCCATCTTGTGGTTCTAGTCCTTTAGATGCTTCCTCCAATTCTTCGTCTTGCTCATCATTAGGTTGATTCTCCATTACCCTTTGTAGTGGATCCCTGAAAGTTTCAACAAAATGAAGACTCCCTACCTCTTCGTCATCAAGTGGTAGGGGTAAGGAGTTCCTAGAACCGGAAAGAAAATTGTATGCATGTTTATCTCCATCAAGATTAATCGTTACTTTCCCTTTTCCTGCATCTAAAACAGCATTAACCAACTTTAAAAAGTGTTTACCAAGAATTATGTGATCATGTTTATCATAGTAGCCATCAACAATAAAGAAATCGGTTAGTATGCATTTTTTAGACATGACAACTTCAAGATTGCAAGCAATTCCAAGAGGCCTAACAACTCTACCATCTCCCATGATTAACTTAGTTGAAGTTGGGACTAGGTCTATGGTATGATTATGAATCTCATCATAAATTTTAGAGGATAAGAAACTTACTTGTGCTCCGATGTCACATAAAGCTTTAAATTGAATTCCATTAATCGTGCAACTTAAGTGCAGGGCTTGATCCCCATCACTCTTTTCACCTCGGCTATATGGTCTGGATCCACTTCTACTTCATTAAAGAGCTTTCAAAAAATCTCGCCGGTCGTTTCAAGATCATATGAATTTTCCGCTTGCTTCCCCGGCGGGAAATCTACCTCCAAAGCTCTTGCCACCCCCTTTGGGTTGGGGTATGGTCTTCTCTTGTCAAACACTTCCCCAAAATCAATTGGAACCCAATCCATTTGTTCGAACTCCGTCAACGGCTTTGCACTTGAAATGCTTCTTCCATTCACTTGGCTTGACTTGGCGAAGTCGATGTTTGAGGTAGTTCTTGCTCCCACGTGTACTTCTTCTAATTTTTCCGGAATTGGCTCCTCTTTCTTGTGTTCCGAGGTCGCTTCTCTGAAAATTCCAGCAAGTGTTCTCACACTTGAATCAGATTCTTGCTTCCCTGAAAGTCGTGTTTCCCAATCTCTTCGCGTGGCCGCCGCCTTGCTGATTTTTTGTAAAATTTGAGCGGCTTCCGTGAGTGTTTTCTCCATGAGATTCATGTAACAGGCTCGGTTTCTGTGGCCATTACCAAAGGTCCATGTGGGCCCAGAGAAACAGACATTTCAGGTGACCAGTAACTAGTTTCGGTAACGGTCTTTGTTAGACACCCGTTACTAATACGTGTTATGAGTAACGAGCTCAGTGTCTGCACCCGTTACCAAAGGCTTTGGTGGGCCCGGAGAAACAGCCATTTCAGGTGACCGGTAAGTAGTTGTGGTAACAGTCTTTGTTCGACGCCCGTTACAATTACGTGTCATCAGTAACGGGCATCGGCCCGTTACCTTTGTTAGCTTATTTGTAACGCTTGATCGGTAACGGGCATTTTGCCCGTTACCAATAGCCATCTGCGCCCGTTACCAATGTCTATTTTTCACGTAGTGAAGGGAGGTAACCAGTATCTACCGTGTCTTTTGTATCCTTATCTTTCTTATGAAAAAAAAATAATATGATAAAAAGAACAAAAATATTTCTTGCTTTCTTCTATGTTAGTAGAAGTGTCTAGTTCTTCCTCGTTGAGATGATGAATTTGTTGCTCTGGTTAATTTCGTTCACATGCCTAGTTTACAACTTAGCTCTCTCTCGGGTTTTGAGTTTGTTAGTTGTCGTTTGCCTTCAATCTTGAAACTCTGTGTGTCGCGAATGCATGATCTAAGTCTAGGTTGTTGCTTGGTACGATATGGTACAATGGAGTTTGCTATGATCTTGTTCTGAATGAAACTTGATGTCTGGAGCTTTTGTTTTCAAAAACCCAAAAACAAATAAGAGTTCCTCAATGATGTTGACATGTCCACTAGAGCCTTGTGTAGTATCATCATATAAACCCAGCACATAGGCTGCTTGTTGTTGCATTGAGCGTTGTCAAACGGTGTGACCTTGAATGAACCTTGTCATGCTTTCTTGATCAAGATCACGTACACTCCACATACTAATTCATGCTGGCTTCTACACGAGAAGTTACGCATTCATCCTCATAGAATATAGGTTTCATCTCTATGTCATGACTCCGCCCTATTCATCATTCAAGAGGTATGGGCTATGCAAAAAGAAAGAAATAGAAAAAGAAAAAAAAAGATCCTTGTCAAAGAGCATGTCGGAAAAATAAAAGAAAAGATGGACTAGTTAAGTCCATGCAAAAGAAGAACAATGGACATACCATAGTCCATGAAAAAATGAGAAGAAAAGAAATGAAAGAAATAAGAGATAGCCCATATCTTGAAAAAAAATAATGGAGGGAGTCATGTGCATAGAGTCTGCATAAAGGTTCACGGTAATAACTAGCACCCATTTCGGGCCTAGTGTCCACTGTACCGTGACACCTCAAAGCCACTTCTCTTAGATGGCACCCATGCCATCACCTTAGTGCCTCTCATAGATGGTAATAACCAGCACCCATTCTGGGCCTGGTGTCCACCTTACCATCAACATCATACTCATCATTTACGGTAATAGCTACACCCATTCCGGGCCTAGCATCCACCTTACCGTAATCTCGAGTATTCATTATGGCAATAGCTAGCACCTATTCCAGGCCTAGCTTCCACCTTGCCACACCATTATCATCCACACACATGCACTTCTTGATCGAGTTTCATGACGTGACTAACTTGGATCCACTTTTTGACTTTGCAATATCATGTGACGCAAGTATGCCCCTACTTCTCCTTACTCAAAACCCCACAAAAAGCCTTATTAGAAGTAGGGAAGGCAATCACAATGCCTTGGTGAGGACTATACACATTGAGTGACGAAGAGTGCGTCATTTGAGGAACTCAGTTTTCTTTTCAAAAATTATCAAAACCTCCAGAAAGAAGGTTAAGTGAAGAACAGGTGAATGGTGACTCTATATAACCATTCTGTCGTGCAATCGCCAAAAGAAAAGAGAATGCTAAAAGCCCCACAGGGAGTAAAGAAAAAGGGGTGAGCAATCCTAACTTATTCAACACAAGAAAGAATTATTTTGTATCCAAGGTACAGGAAAGGAAGAAGGCATTGCAGCTACTCTTGATCAATAGCCAAGTGTCTTGCTCGGGACGAGCAAGAAGGCAGCTTGGGGGATCTTGTTGACGGTCCTTACGGCAAGCATTTGAGCGGCAACATCATTCCAATAACAGGGGATTAGCATCTCTAACGTAGTGCCGGAGCTTTCTCAACGTGATCAAAAGGGCATAGAGCAACTTCTGAGGCTGTGTATACTGTGTTTTAGCATCGGCCAGGACCTCGCTCATGTAATACACAGGTCGCTGGACAGGATAGACCTAACCATCTTCTTCTCATTCTGCAACGAGAACTGTACTGACCACATTGGTGGTTGCTGCGATGTAGAGGAGGAGTGTTTCCTTTGCAATTGGAAGCGTCATGATTGGTGGCGATGTGAGAAACTCCTTGAAATTCTCAAAGGCTTGCTGCGCCTTGTCATCCTACACGAAATTATCCGCCTTCTTCAATAGCTTGAAGGAAGGCATACCTTTTTCTCCGAGCTTACTGATGAAATGACGTAGAGCTGCCATCATGCCTGTGAGTTCATGACGTCCTTCTTGCACAATGGTTTGTGCATGTTGCGGATAGCATCGACCTTGATGGGGTTGGCTTCAATGCCTCGGTGCCCGACCATGAAGCCCAAGAGCAACTCGGAAGGGACACCGAAGATGCACTTGGTCGGGTTGAGCTTCCATTAGTAGGCGCGGAGGTGGGTAAAGGTTTTGGCGAGGTCAGCGATGAAGTTGTCCTCCTGGGTGGTCTTGACGACCACGTCATCGACGTAGGCTTTGACATTGCACTGGAGTCGAGACTCCAAGCACTTCCGGATCGTCTTCTGGTACGTGGCACTAGCATTTTATAGCAGTAGATGCCATTGGGCATAATGAATGTCGTCTTGTCTTGATTGTCAGGATTAAGGGCTATCTGGTGGTACTCTGAGTAGCAGTCGAGGAATCATAACAGGATGCTGCCAGCCGTGGAGTCCATGACCTGGTCGATACGCGGAAGATGGAAGGGATCTTTGGGGAAGTGCTTGTTGAGGTCGGTGTAATCGATACACATTATTAATCCTCCAGTCTTCTTAGGTACAAGGACCGCGTTATCCCAGAGGCAACTGGTGAGTGCATATTCCTATTTCGGGTCCAGGTTGGCCCTGATGGTGACTTGCGTCTCGGTGTCGAGCAGGCCGAGGCAGACCTTCTTCACAGCAGGACTGGCGTCCAAGGTGGTTGATGTACGCTTCTGTTCAAGCACCTTCAGCGTGGTGGCGTCAATTTTGGAGGCCTGAGCGACCATGACCAAAGCTGTAGCCGTGTAGGTGGATGTCCAAGTGACGTCGAGAGTTTCGTCCTTGCATCTGTAGGAGACCATGATGTCACCGTAGACGGAGAGGATCCCATTAGGCGCCGACATCTTCATGATGAGGTACGTGTGATGTGGGATGGCCATGAACCTAGCCAGCGTAGGGCGACCCAGGATGGCATGGTATGATGAGCAGAAGTCCGCCACCTTGAACATCAGGTACTCTGTGTGGTAGTTTTGCTGGGTACCGAAAGTAACCGATAGGCCAACACGACCCAAGGGGTAGGCTGCCTTGCTGGGTACAACCCCATAGAAGGGCTCGTCACAGGGCATAATCTTCATGAAGTTGAACTTAGTCTTCAAGGTCTCTATGAATATGACGTTGAGGTTGTTGCCCCCGTCTATGAGGGTCTTAGGTAGCACTGCTCCATCCACTGTGGGATTAACGACCAGCGGGTAAGTCACAGGGCTGGTATGTGAACCCAATGATCTTCTCTAGAGAAGGTTATGGGGAACTCCAACCACCTCTGAGGCTGGAGATCTTCTGAGTTCAAAAGTTCGATCTATCACACCCGGGAGTGCTGCTGCCTGAGGCTTTCGGAGGCCCGACGACCACTGATGATGAAGTTTATCTCCCGATTAGCAGCCTAAAAGGCAACTTTGGGATTGCCACCCTTTTGTGGAGGAGGGTTCCTTACAGTGCTCACCGTCACTATGACGGTCATCACGTCGATCCTTGTGACGATCATCTCGACGATCTTCGTACCGATCGTCATGGCGATCGTTACGGTGGTCGTTGTTGCGATGTCTATCATCGTCATGGTTGTCACAGTGATAAGGTCGACAGTCGCGGTCGTCACACCAATCAGATCGGCGGTAGCGGTCATTGTAGTGGTGATTGTTGTTGTAGCGGCCATTGTAGCGCCCATCGTCACTGTTGCTTCTCTTGGCCTACTTGGGCTCTTCAGGGACACCAAGGGCGCGCTTCAACTCCTTGCAGTCTCGCATACTGTGTTTCGTGCCTGCATGGAACTAACAGATGTCCTCTAGTGTTTCACGGAATTCGTCCGTGTGAAAGGTAGTCCCTCTCGAAGCATCAGCCATTAAGACCTCGCCAGATCGCTTGCGCGACTTGGCGGCACCGTCGGACACAAAGGCGGTGGAGGCATCGTCTGCTTTGTCGCCATTGAAGTCATGGACAATAGCATCTTGTGTATTGATGAGCTTGTCAACATAGGTCATGAGGTCAGCAATGGTGGTTGCACTGGCCTCATGAATCATCTCAAAGAGTTTTAGGTTGGTGACGCCTTTCTTGTAGTATGTGATGACATCTTCGTCTTTGACACCAGCAAGCTGGTTGCAGTTTTCGAAGAACCGGTTGGTGTAGTCCCGGAGACTTTTACCTTTCGTCATGGTCACCCTTGTGAGGTGGTGAGTGTTGCCGGGGTGATTGTAGGTGGCCTGATAGTTCGTAGTGAACAACCCCGAGAGATTTGTCCACGAGGTGATGCACTCTGCAAGGAGGTTATTCAGCCACAAGAGCGGCGCCTTGCCCATCACCAAGGGGAAGTAACCCGACATGAGATCTTCATTTCCACCCGCGACCTGAGCTGCAATGGTGTACATCTTTAGCCAGATATTCAGGTCAGAGCGACTATCATATTTTTCAATGGTCGGCTTGAAGTCCTTCGGATATCTCATGGTCTTGAGATGTCGTGAGAAGGCCAGGAAATTGTTGGTCGCTCCAGCACCCACGTGGTCATTATAGTCAGCACGAGGGCCCCTCGGAGCGACGTATAAATTGTCAGGAGCGCTGTTGACTTGCTCGTACATGGCACGACGCTGGAGTTCTTCATCATGGAGCCTACGGAGCTCAGCCTCCTAGATGGGATTGTTGGTGTTGAGGGGGTCCGGGGGACCATTGACACGATCATAGTTGGCACGACGTTGAATCTCCTGCTCATCGCGCTCACATCGCTGCTACTCTTGATTGTCCCGGGGGATGCGTGCAGCCCTGGCGGGCGGCACGTTGGTAGCAGCATGGGCTCTTTGCGTTGGCATCGGTGTTGGCACCAGCATTGGGTTGCTGCACGATGTCATTCTTACCACCCCCTTCCTCAGCTATGGGCTGAAGAGGAGGGTGGGCAGTGTTGTTGGTACGAGGAAGTACAATTGACGGTTCAATAACGCGTCAAGGTTCACCGTAAGAACACGTATCGCTTGTAGCCTTTTTCACCTAGGGGAGTCCCAAGGTTCTTGTCAACCCAAGGAGAAAGGGGATTACTAGCGTTTAACCTAACACTAACTTAGTTGATTGAAAACTTATGATAGAAGGATTAATCTATAAAGTAAAGACAATATAACCCTAAATTACGTTAAAGAGAGATGAGAGGTTCACAAGTATGAAGAACGTATGCCCATGGAGTCTAGGTACTTGAAGATGCAATCACCCAAAACAAGATAAAACCCCGATCCAAACTATCTAAGCATGTGGACAAAGAATTAGGTGTTTCCCTTCCCTCGTACATGTCACTACGCGAAGGTAATTGATACTAACCCTAATGAACACGGTATGTTGACGCGATCTACGGGAGCAACCCTGAAAGCATGGTAGCTAGCCTTAAACATTAAGCATCATCAACAAAGGAATGATAGACATAAGACCCAAACAAGAGTGGGTGACTACATATCAAGTTCCATTACAACTCCATGGACAAACGATAACTTTACCCCATCAAGACGTTAGGCATGGCACTGTTGGGCATGGTGGATGCCTTCGATGGAGCTCGTTTCTTGGTGTCCTTCAACTCCGGCGGCACCGTGGCAGGGCCTCAGCGTCCTCCTTCCTCGTGGTGGCCTTGCTTGACCTCGATGATGATTTCTCTTGAATGCTCCCTCCCTCGATCGACTCTCTCACTTGTGATCAATCTTCGATTCTTCTCTGTTCGTCTTTTGTGAATGGCGGCTCCCGCAGGCAATTAGGGTTCCATGTACTTAACACTGAAGAAAGGGGGCCGTGAACCGACGCCAGAAGGGGGTGGGCCGGCTGGCCTGGGCCGGCCGGCCTGGGCCCTCTTCGGCCCGGTTCTGGTCCATCTTGCTCCACGCTTCATCTTTTGCACTTTGGGTCTTTTACTCCTTCAATTGTGGACTTTGGATGTCGTTACCCCTACAACCAAGTTAAGGGGTCTTTACGCATGAACTTTCGGTCTTTTCATCTTGGTCCTCGGGAATTCTTCATTGAAGCATATTGGTCCTTGCCACCTTTGGAGGCAAGTTCGCACACGGTCGGAGCTCCTTGATTGACTTGTAAATTGTCCTCCGAACTAAGTGCATCTCTCCTTCTTTAGTACATGAATTCCTGCAAAAACACTATACTCCAAAATGCACATCCAACGGTGCACTTGTTATATCATTAGTATGCCTAGTGGAGGGTTAGTCAAAAAATGATGTTCAAACCATAGCATAACAAGTGTTCTTGGTTGACGGAAATCGACCGCCAACATCCCCCCGTGCTTAGATCTTGCTCGTCCTCGAGCATGTTGCTCACAAATTGTTCATCCAAGGAGTTGAAACATGCTTCGTCAATCCTTTCCTTACAAGTTAGTCAATCATTTATCTTTAATGTAAGAAACATGAAAGAAAGATCATAATGTAAACATTGGCGTTTAGAAGTTTACCAATTCAAGACTTACCCACAACTCAAACCTTTTCACTAGAGATCCTCAACTTCATCATACTTACTTTCTTATTTCCATCGGAGGGTTGTTGGCGTTCCTTAACCTCAACACTGGGCGCCGTGGCAGCGTGAGCGCGTAAGAAACTCCCGGGTACACTGACGAGTGCGAATGAATCCGCAAGCGCATGGATACACTGTTGTAGTACTTCTCCCTAGGGGAATGAGTATTCCCGTCAGGTTTCATTCCCTCAGGATGGCGAGTAACCAGAGAGGGTCTATCCAAGGACACCAGCTTTCGCTGGGATAGGTCGGGATACAAGAAGCACTTCCTTAAGGGACTTAGCTCTCAAGATGTTATTCTGTCAGGTCTTAGTCATCCCCGTGGGGCGACAACACTCCAGGGTGCTGGCAAGCGAGCCCAACTCGGTACGCGATATAAGAGGGTTGACAAAGGGTCCAACAGGCTGTCACCACTGTGGCCTACCTCTACGCTACGATCGTATGTGGTCTTCATAGGAAAACCAGGGCCCAGACACCACGTTTGTACCCCAGATAAATACTATAATGCGGTTACGTCTGTCGACCCGCAACTACACTATAGCAACCGTATAGATACGGTCCCACGAACAAGGGAAAGATCGGAATCAGATCATATCATTGAACTGGGAGCAGAAAGGAAGCTATGGATGCAGCTGAACGAGATACAGCGTCTTACTTAACTAAATAGGATCAGAGCATGCAAACAAGTAAATGAACTACGGCTCTGGCTCTAAAGGATCGAAGTCTTGTGTCATGAAGAACACAAGCCTCTAACTTATGAATGAGCCACGAACAAAAGAACAAATCAATCATGCATGATGTCCACTATAGTCTAAATAAGAAATGCTGAAATACTCACTTTGATCTAAATGAAGAACAAGCATCCACAAGGACATCAACTCACTCCTTACCCCTACTCTACCTCTCAACTAATCCTAATCTAGATCTCTCCTCATCACCATTCTACCACAAAGAGGTGAGAATCACCTCTCATGGGCAGAATTGGAGAGAGGGAGAGAGAGCTACACAAGAGAGAAGTGAAACTTGAGAGCTTGGTGGTGTATGAGAAATGGAGCCCCTCCCCTCCTATTTATAGACAAGGAGGAGGCTTGCTCCGGGGCTCAAAGTGCCCCTAAACACCCGGGAATGCAGCCAAGAGCCAATGAGCAACCAGCACGTGGACGGGGAGGATCAACCGACCCTAGGTCGGTTCGGTCGATCCTAGGGTCGGCCGAACCCTCTGGCCGGCCATCTGGCCCGTGCTTCCTCTGGCTCGCTTGCATGTGGGCCCTAATGCCTCTCCTCCGTGCATGGCACGTTTCCTGGCGGTTTAGTTGGCAAAGTGGGCCCATGGATCCATGTGATGCTGATGTGGCAGCGTATGATTCGTCGAGAGTCCTTCATATAGATTGGTGACATCATGGATCCAGGATAATCCATGTGGCAGCCCCTGATTGGCCAGCCTTTGAGTGCCTTGGATTGGAGTGGAGTGAAAGTGCATTGATTCCTCCCATTTCTTAAGCTAAATACCTGCATTCGAATAGACATCGACACTGGTGGAAAGTATGAGTTTAAGCACCTATTCTAGTGTGGATGTTCAATTCATGCTCAAATTTGCAGGAGTTGACGGCCTTGAAAATGGCAAATATCGACCGTCAACAACACCCCCACACTTGACCTTTGCTCGTCCCGAGTGAAGGGGAAACAAAGCCAAGTGGGTCATGAATACCAAAGAGTAAGACAAACATGAGAGATATTCCAAGTCATACCTTACTCCTGTGAACCTCTGTGTAGTGGCTATCATATTCCCTTGGGTGATTGAAAAGTAGAACAACTGTGAATCAAGTCACTTATGCACCTGATGATAAACACCTTGGGGTTTTGCAAGATTTTCAAAAACAAAACTCTTGGTGGCTTTCTCATTTGATTCTCTCAAATTGCTCAAAGTGTGTATATGTCCTCACTAAGGCATTTGCCTTTCTTCATCCTACTTCTAATGATGGCTATATGTGGAGCTCAGGGTAGGATAAAGAGAAAGCATACTTGTATCACATATTTTGCAAAGTCAAAGACTGGATCCACAGAGAAAATCAAAACATACTATCAGATCAAGATGTGCACCAGAATGGTTATGGTGTGTATGGTAAGGTGGATACTAGGCCCGGAATGGGTGCTAGATATTACCATACATATATAAGGTGAGAATTGCGAGTTGATGTTAAGGTGGACACTAGCCCCGGAATGGACACTAGTTATTACCATCTATGATATGGAACTCCTTTTTGCATGATCTCATCTCTCCCCTATTCCTCCTTTATTTTGGACATGGGCTATTCTTCTTTTTTTCATCATGCCTTGAGCATGTATATGTATATATATATATATATATATATATAAATATATATATATATATATATATTATATAGCCCATATCTCTTTTTGAAGGATACTTCTGGAGAGAGATGTCACACCACATATGAAGCTTTATTTTTATGAAATGGATAAATGATACAATGCTAACTTCCAGTGTAGAAGCATAGCAAGGGGAAATAGGTGGGGTGCACATAAATCTTGATCATGAAAGTAATGAAAAGAATTCTCACAGGGGTCACAGAATTTGACAAAGCTCAAAGTAATAACAAGCAGCATATGAACCGAAGGTTTTTACCTACAAAGATCATATGGCTCTAATGGGACGGAGGCATATCAAAGAGGAGCCTTTCCAAGAGGTTTTGAGTTTTCAAAAATAAATTCCCCAAGAGAGTTAGTCATCAGAGCAAAAGATCATATCATCCAGCCATATCATACTCATCAATTACTGAGGTGAACATGCTTGTCCTTAAGAAGATTATGGTTCACAAGCATCAGGCAGATAACAAGGAATAAAACATATGTAAGTCTACTCAGGTACAAACGAGCTGGGTAATCTTTAGCATCATCATTTGAATTTTAGTTTAGAGATAGACATATATAGCTTATAAAACTCAGGAATGATAGAGAGTGAGTTGTCGAGATGCAAACCGGCGCTATGCATGAGAGATGAACCATTAGAGGCTCTCCACAGGAGTGAACTCGTGCGGGTCCCGTTCAGGTTCTTAGTAGTGATCGGTTGGCTAGCGCGGAGTGCTCGCAATGGGTACGTACGGAAACGTCGTGCCTGCATTGGGAGAGTCGTGCCTCTTCCCCCACACTGTCTCGAACCTAGATGTCCTCTAAATCAAAGAGACCAAAGTAATGACACAATGGGTGGCTAAACCGGGTTACATGACCGGTGAGCCACTTTATTCAAATTCAAATGTTTCAAACAAAATGATTAGGCGCTTACACACATGCAAAGGAAATAAATGGAATAAAGGGAAACAAAGGACAATCAAACCTAGATCTAGACTAGCGCCTAATGAACTAAAGCTGGGGCTAGTCCCCACTACTCGGAGAGGATCTGCTCCTCTCCCTCAGCTACCGCCAACCTCCGCAGCTTCTGGGTCATGTCCTCCTCCAGCTAGCGATACTCACGCCTGAGCTCACGGTACTTGTCCCTCTGCTTAGCCAGCTCCTCAACTAGCTTCTCATGTTCTAAGAATAGTTCAGCTAGTCTGTTTGCTAGCTTTGCTAGGGCCGGGGTCTTCTTGGCACCATTTACCCGGATGTCTGCAATGATCTTGGTGAGGACTCGCTCCCAATTAGGCGGCTTATGGTAGGGTGTACCATAGCCTCCAGTGGCTGTCTTCACTCTGAAGATTTTGCACCGGGTCTGTGGAAGCGGGAACTCGTCCCACACATCATGCTCATAAGTATGGCAGAAGGCCTCTCCATAGCTGTTGAAGTCAGACCCAATGTAGCGCTCTCCGGGCTTCAAGGGTGGCCCAGGGGGATCGTCGAACAAGACGCGCTTGCCAGCAGTCTTGTTCCCATGGTGGCCATCCTGACCGGGAAAGAAGGTGGGGAGGAGGAGCCTCGCCGGGACGACTGCACCGGGGAGTCGGTACGCACCCTGCGAGTGCTCTCTACACTCCGGCCTCTCTCGGGAGTCATAGCCTCCGGTGATCCCATCACCTCATCCAGGTTGCTGAGGTCGATGAGATGAGAGGGGCTCCCTCCCCCTGAAGTAAGGGGCGAGGCCTCCCTACGGAGCTGAGCGAAACCGTAACCGGCCATGGATGCGGTGATGCTGAGGATGGTGAGGTGGAGGAGATGGATTTCGCGATGCGAAAACTCGTCGGGCGGCAGGGAGAAGGTTTCTGGAGGAGAATGAGACGCACACGCGAAAGAAGAAGGGGAGAGGCGGCACCAGGGTTTCGGCCGGCCCCCTGTGGGCCCCACTGGTCCTCCCCTTTCTCGTGTGGGCTCCAGCAAGTCTCAGGATCGACGGCCCAGGTGGATTCCCCGAGATGGAAAGATTGGCTTAGGCTTAAGGCTGAGATAAGGTTGAGGTTGAAAATTCATCCTCCACTATATACCAACCTTGGCCAAACCATGATATATCCATAAAGAATCTGGGGGGAATCACCTTGGCGACATACTTGGTTTGTCAAAAGTGTAAGCACTTCCGATGGTAGTCACGAAGCGTTCGGGTCGCCACAATGGTGCTGTCTTCCTGTGGTCCTTTGCCTACTTCTCTGAAACTTGGCAACTTTTTCTCCTGCATGACCTCGGTCCACAAGATACCCAAAGGATAATTCCTCCTAGGGAAACGAGATGAGTCCCAAGAGTACTCAGGATGCGGGTGTCTTGTGATCTCCTGTCTCAACTTACGACCATCTTCTTGCAGACAATGTTGATATGAGGATAAGCTCTGATCTGCAAGGGTAGTGCATATACGAACTCGAGCCCAAAAAGGTGTATCGAAGCTGAAGGCAAGCATGATCATCCCAGAGAGGCCGAGGAATTCCCTGAGGTAGTCACGGGACTCGAGGACTATAGCACTGGGGTCGCGGAACTCAGAGACGAAAAGATCGAGCACTGAGGCTAGTGCTTCACCAATAGGTACCGATCTCCGAGTGAACTCAAGCTCAGAAAGGCACTCAGCCTTCAAAGAGGATAGAGCATCGACTTTCGGAGGCCGGTGTACGATCTTAAACCAGAGTTCGGACGAAGAGCAAGATTAAACTCGCTCTTACCTTAGGCAGAGGGTTCGATGTTCTCGTCGAGGCGATGAAAACATTCCGAAGTCTGGCCTAAGCTTCCAATGGGGGATTATGGATAAGCTGGAAAGTGCACCTCCCATTGGACATCGATCAAGTCAGGCATAAAATACGAAGTGCAAGCTTCTCCTGATTGATTGGCATCGATCGATGTGCTCGAGATAAAAAGTGAATGCACTCCATTCGATCGGTAGATGATCGTGCTCCTTCGGTCTTAATGGGTGAATCCAATGGATTATAAAGCAGAGACCGATGTCTTGGTTTATACGAAAGTTCAGTGCAAAGCACTTCAGCTCAAACCTTGACGTAGAAACACGATAGGCCTCTTATACCCTCCTTAGGAGTTAGTAGTGAGGATCGAACAAGTCATCCTGGCTGGGAATGGTCGTTCTTTCCAGACTACTTTCTCCGTCCTCCCACGAGACAAAGTCTCGGGGAGAAGGTCTAAGAAGATGCACAAGAGGGGAACCCAAGGGTAGATCTCGCGCCATGAAATCTTTCCCTTAGATTCCTGCTATTCAGGAATGACTTCTTCAGCCAGAGCTCAGAAATAATGGATATGAAACCTTGGACTCGGCTGACGATGGTCTAGGTGGCTCAACATTTCCTCTGGTGGGTGCCTCATTGACCGGGATACAAGGGGAGCTGAAATCTCAGAGATTATCCAGGACCTCTTTTCCCTCGACAGCATCTTGGTGCACAAAGGATCCTCTGGTGAGAGCATTAAGCCTCATGGTATCATCCTTCCGCAATCCAAACCAGAAGTGCTGAAGCAACATCCAGTCGGGAATGTAGAGGACTGGGCAATCTTCCACCGCGGAGGCGAAACGATTCCATGCCATTCCTAGTGATTCCTCCTCACATTGCTCAAAATAGACAATCTTTGCCCTTAACGAGATGACACGTCGTATTGGGAAGAAGTGGGAGCAAAAAGCTGCTCTCAACCTTTCCCAAGTAAGGTGGTCTCTACCAAAACAACGGTGCCAATCCCGTGCTTCCCCGGAGAGGGATAGCGGGAAACACTCTCTTTTCCGAGCATCCGGTGATTCTCCGGTTTTACCCTGAGTTTCAATCAGACGCTCGTAGTCTCTCACATGATCAAAGGGGTTCTCATGACTTAACCCCGAGAAGGATAGGTCCTGAATTAGCTTCACTCCTCGAAGGCGGAAGGTGTTTACAAGGGTAACCTTCCATGTGTAGCGGGGGTAGAGGTAGAAGTAAAGAAAACAAAAATGGATATCTCAAAAAAGGGTAACGGGGGTGAAGGTAGAAGAAAAAGGAAAAAGATAAATACGAGGATAGACGGGCTCGAAGGTTAACAACAGCCATCCCCGGCAACGGCGCCAGAAATGCTTGTTGGCGTTCCTTAACCTCAACACTGGGTGCCGTGGCAGCGTGAGCGTGTAAGAAACTCTCGGGTACACTGACGAGTGCGAACGAATCCGCAAGCGCACGGATACACCGTTGTAGCACTTCTCCCTAGGGGAATGAGTATTCCCGTCGGGTTTCGTTCCCTCAGGACGGCGAGTAACCAGAGAGGGTCTATCCAAGGACACCATCTTTCGCTGGGATAGGTCGGGATACAAGAAGCACTTCCTTAAGGGACTTAGCTCTCAAGATGTTATTCTGTCACGTCTTAGTCATCCCCGCGGGGCGACAACACTCCAGGGTGTTGGCAAGCAAGCCCAACTCAGTACGCGACGTAAGAGGGTTGACAAAGGGTCCAACAGGCTGTCACCACTGCGGCCTACCTCTACGCTACGATCGTACGTGGTCTTCACAGGAAAACAAGGGCCCAGACACCACGTCTGTACCCCAGATAAATACTATAATGCGGTTACGTCTGTCGACCCGCAACTACACTATAGCAACTGTATAGATACGGTCCCACGAACAAGGGAAAGATCGGAATCAGATCATATCATTGAACTGGGAGCAGAAAGGAAGCTATGGATGCAGCTGAACAGGATACAGCAGACTTACTTAACTAAACACGATCAGAGCATGCTAACAAGTAAATGAACTATGGCTTTGGCTCTAAAGAATCGAAGCCTTGTGTCATGAAGAACACAAGCCTCTAACTTATGAACGAGCCACGAACACAAGAACAAATCAATCATGCATGATGTGCACTATAGTCTAAATAAGAAATACTGAAATACTCACTTTGATCTAAATGAAGAACAAGCATCCACGAGGACATCAACTCACTCCTTACCCCCACTCTACCTCTCAACTAATCCTAATCTAGATCTCTCCTCATCAACATTCTACCACAAAGAGGTGAGAATCACCTCTCATGGGCGGAATTGGAGAGAGGGAGAGAGAGCTACACAAGAGAGAAGTGAAACTTGAGAGCTTGGTGGTGTGTGAGAAATGGAGCCCCTCCCCTCCTATTTATAGACAAGGAGGAGGCTTGCTCCGGGGCTCAAAGTGCCCCTAAACACCCGGGAATACAGCCAAGAGCTAATGAGCAACCAGCACGTGGACGGGGAGGATCAACCGAACCTAGGTCGGTTCGGCCGTTCCTAGGGTCGGCCGAACCCTCTGGCTAGCCATCTAGCCCATGCTTCCTGTGGCTCACTTACATGTGGGGCCCTAATGCCTCTCCTCCGTGCATGGCACGTTTCCTGGCAGTTTAGTTGGCAAAGTGGGCACATGGATCCATGTGTTGCTGATGTGGCAGCGTATGATTTGTCGAGAGTCCTTCACATGGATTGGTGACATCATGGATCCAGAAGAATCCATGTGGCAGCCCCTGATTGGCCAGCCTTTGAGTGCCTTGGATTGGAGTGGAGTGAAAGTGCATTAATTCCTCCCATTTCTTAAGCTAAATACCTGCATTCGAATAGACATCGACACTGGTGAAAAGTATGAGTTTAAGCACCCTAGTGTGGATGTGCAATTCATGCTCAAATTTGCAGGAGTTGACAGCCTTGAAAATGGCAAATATCGACCGTCAACAAGGGTTTTTACAAACTATTAGAAATAAAATTTCTGCACAAAGTATTTGACAAAGTCCTTCTCCAAGTTCTCACATGTCACACATTTAAAGTGGCTATCCTTAGATAATTTCATAAACTCTCACCTCCCACATGTCTCTCATTTATATTGTAAGATGGAGCTATAGGTGTGGCTAGTGAAGCTAGCACAAGTATTATCAAGATAGGAAAATCCTCTAGTGGTTGTTCACCTTCCAAGACAATGATCATGAGAATTAAACCATAATGTAAGGGTATGAAGGATGGGAAGATTTAGAATGGTGGACATGTGCAAAGGGAAAAAGAATAATGACTTCAAGGCACTAATGATGTCCTCGATGTCGGATTGCACATGGTATGGAATATCAAAGATTCGTTCTCAACATCGTCACATCCTTCCTTACACTTCTCTTGATCTTCACTTGACTTATCATCCCTCATTATACCTTTCTTGTTTTGCCTTGGATTTTTCTCCCTTTTCTTCTTTTCTTTTCTTTTCCTCTCTTTTTCTTTTTTCTTTTTCTTTCTTCTCTCTTTCTTGTGTGTGCGCACACACATATACACATATATATTTCTATTCTCTTCTTTCCACATTTTTATGTCCTTTTCCGAAGCCTTTCGCTCGTCTTTTTGACATGAATACCAATCTGAATTTTAAATAAAACCTTGCTTAAAAATTGAACGAATCTTCAGACGTGGGTTGTGTTCAAGGAATAAGATGATAAAAAGATGTTTATGGTTTGGGGTATGGAATATGGCGATGTACGGGGCATTCAATGTGAAATTCTCGTTACCGAATGTATGACGAGGCAAGCAATAAAAGATATACATCAAGGACATGATCATTGCTCGAAATTAGATCTCCCAAGAGAGGAAAGTCCTAACCCAATTCATCATGCTAAACAACACTTATGGTGGAGTATATATATATAGGCCTTGTATAGGATAGACTTTGCCTCTCAACTTGGAGAAAGAAATCGCTAACCTTCATTGCAAGGGGTTTTTCATAATTTTCAGAAATAAATACCTCAAATATTAGTATTACTCAAAGCATAAGTAAAGCAAGGTCCTAGATCAAAGTTGAGAGTGGATACTTTACAAAAGTAAACTTCCACTAAGCACCACGCTAAACAATTATTCACGATGCTCAAGCTCAAATAATAAGGACAAAAGAAAGAAGTAACAAGTAAAAGAAACAAAGGACTTGCATGAGACAAAATGTATAAGACACTTTTTATTTCTTTTTCTTGACTCAATGCTAATTTAAGACACATCACGAGCTAAAAATTAAAAACGAGACTCACACTTGACTCAAACTTGACTCGACTTAAAGACTCGACCTATCACCACTTGAGCAAAAATTTTAAAAGAGTAGCTAGCTGCCCCCATGCTTAGATTTTATGACGTCCTCGTCGTAATTTTACAAGAAGTACAAGAGGGAGATAAGCTAGCTACTACACCTAATGAAACTTTCCGCAAGAAGAGCACCACTCCTTCTTCTTGAAGTTCTTTTTCATCCCGAAGAGCTTCCTCACATTCCGGTTAAGGAACTTGAAGTCATCTTCGACCATGCGCTCTAAGTCCTCCATCCTTTGTCGCATGGCATTGATGGTGTGGAAGCACTTGTCAGGGGAAGTGTAGAGATCCGCTATAGCATTGCGGCAAGCCGCACAACACACTTGATGCTCTTTTGCCGGATTGTAGTCGCTTCCATCGTCTCCGTCATCCGGGTTGTCACCGCCGTCGGGGTCACCTCCTTCACCTTGCTCGTGGCGGTCTTCGGGCTCCTCTTTAGGCACTTCCTCCCAAAAATAGGGGTCATTGTCGATACTACCGCCGGCTCCACATGAGCCTGGGCTTCGATCGTCGGAGAAGTCGCTATCCCCATACATATCCGTCGGCTCGGAGATCTTCTCCTTGTAGTTTTTCCCTTCATCCCCAAGTGCCTCTCCGAACGGCGTACGGGAGTAGTGGGCTTATTCTTCTTCTCTTCTCCCCTTGGATTGAGGCTAGCAATTTGCTTTGTCGGGACACGACCTCCACAACGGATCCGTGCAGTCCTCTTCACTTCTTCCCATGGCTTGGGCACCATGGCACACCGACGAAGCTCTTCGGTTGCCGGCGTCGGAGAAGGGAGGCGTGTTTCTTCTTCCATCGCTGCCTTGATCTCCTCCTTCCCCTTGGCGCTGCTTGGGATCGCCATGGGTGCTTCGGATGCTTTCGTGGAGGTGAAAGATTGCAAATGAGATGCAAATCTCGAGCTCCCCCATGCATCCTTAAATATCCCAGGAAAACTTGGCCGAAACCCTATCCTTCCTAATTTTGAAAATTCCTAAAAAGGTAGGCAAGGAAAGTAAATAAACCGAGTCGTGTCCCAGAAAAACGGGCAGAAACCGACGCAGGTGGGTGCTGGCCGGTCAGCATGGGCCAGCCGGCCTACCCTCTGGTTTGGGCCCCCGTGGCCCATCTTCTGCGGGCCTCTATGTTTCATGTATACTGGCCTTTGTGGTGAAAAGATCCAGCTAAAAATCGCGAAAAGGACTCGACAAAATACGAAAAGAAAACGAAAATTTATTTATAGAAAAGTTACCTTGTTTTACGTCTTAGGCTTGACGCTCGGGCTCGTCCTCCATGGTGTATATGTCAATGTAGTCGATGGGCACGATGTCTTGCTCAACAAAAAACTTCAATCGTTGTCCATTAACCACATATTTATCTCCTTTTATGTCCATAATCGTTACTGCTCCGCTTGGCGAGACCGAGTGAATGACATACGGTCCATCCTATTTGCTTTTCAATTTTCCTTTTCCGAATATCTTGAACTTAGAGTTATAGAGGAGGACCTTGTCACCTTCTTTGAATTCCTTTGCTCGAAGCCTTTTATCATACCATATCTTCATTCTTTCTTTGTAGATGGTTGCACTCTATAAGCCTTAAGCCTCATTTCTTCCAATTCACTTATTTGAATTCTCCGTTTGATTCCCACAGCATAGATATCAAGATTCATCTCCTTGATTGCCCAATATGCTTTATGCTCTAGTTCCAATGGCAAATGACAAGACTTACCATAAATGAATTGATATGGTGTCATAACTATTGGTGTCTTGTATGCCGTCTGATATGCTCATAATGCTCCGTTCAACTTTTTTGACCAATCTTTACTTCCCTTTTCAACGGTCTTGTTAAGAATACTCTTGAGTTGCCTATTTGAAGTTTCCGCTTGACCATTGGTTTGTGGGTGGTAAACCGTGCCACTCTATGCTCGATCCCCAACTTGGTCAAGCACTTTCTGAAACTATTTCCCGTAAAGTGTGTTCCTCCATCACTTATCAAAACTCACGGGACTCCATAGCATGGGAATATCACATTCTTGATCATAGATATAGATTCCTCCGTTGAAGCTCTTCGACAAGGGATGGCCTCTACCCATTTGGATACATAATCAACCATGACTAAAATATGCTCATATACATTTGAATTAGCGAAAGGCCCCATGAAGTCAATTCCGCACACGTCGAATAGATCAATTTGCAAGATATAATTTAAAGGCATAGCATTCCTTTGAGATATATTCCCCGTTCTTTGACATTCCGGACAAGAAGCAACATACCTTTTTGAGCCTTCATGCATCTCCGGCCAATAGAATCCACTAGCCCATACTTTTGCTTGAGTCCTAAAATATCCATAGTGTCCTCCATATTTGCCCGAGTGACACTTCCTTAATATTTCGCCTCTTTCGTCCCTTGGTATACACCTTTGTAAGCCTCCATCCGTTCCAAGCCTAAAGAGGTAAGGTGCATCCCAATAATATTTTTGGCTCTCGGCGATCACTCTCCTTTGTGCATTCTTATCTAAATGATCAAGTGACATCCTTCGTATGGCTCGAATAATGTTGATCATCCAAGTATCTTTGTCAAGGATATGATAAAGGTGATCGTCTCTCATCTTGTCTTGAATGGGCTCTTTATCATCCTCACGATTCATCCTTGATAGATGGTCGGCCACAACATTTTTCCGACCCTTTTTTGTCCGGAATCTCCACATCAAATTCTTGCAAGAGAAGGATCCATCGAATCAACCTTGGCTTGGCATCTTTTTTAGATAAGAGATACTTGATTGCCGCATGATCGGTGTAGACAATTACTTTAGAATTCACAATATATGATCTGAATTTTTCAAAGGAAAATACTACCGTAAGCAATTCCTTCTTCGTCATTGCATAATTCAATCGAGCTCCATTAACGGTTTTGCTAGCATAATAAATAGCATGTACCTTGCCTTCTTTTCATTGTCCCAACACGGCTCCAACGACATAGTCACTAGCATCATACATGATCTCAAAGGGTTGACTCCAATCAGGCAGTTGAATGATAGGTGCGATTATGAGAGCTCTCTTTAGTGTCCGGAATGCCGCCAAGAACTTCTCATTAAAATTAAATGGCACATCTTTTTGGAGAAGATTAGTCAACGACTTGGTTGTCTTTGAGAAATCCTTGATGAATCTTCTATAGAATCCCACATGGCCTAAGAAATACCTCAAAGACTTGATATCTATTGGTGGTGGAAGCTTCTCAACTATTTCAACCTTAGCCTTGTCCACCTCAATCCCCATCTCGGATATCACGTGTCCCAACACTATTCCTTGTTTTACCATGAAGTGACACTTCTCCCAATTTAGCACCAAATCAACCTCCGCACACTTGGTGAGAACTTTATCCAAATTTGCCAAACCACCCGCAAAGTTTTACCATAGACGGAGAAGTCATCCATAAATACCTCAACAGATTCCTCAATGAACTCCGAAAATACCGCCATCTTACATCGTTGAAAAGAGGCTGGAGCATTGCATAAACCAAAAGACATTCTTTTATACGCAAATGTTCCATAAGGGCAAGTGAATGTTGTCTTATGTTGATCATCCAGGTGAATAGGTATTTGCATGAACCCCGAGTATCCATCCAGAAAGCAAAAATATGCATGATTTGCTAACCTCTCAATCATCTCGTCGATGAACGGTAGGGGGGAGTGATCCTTCTTCGTTGCTTTGTTCAATTTTTGATAGTCAATACACATCCTCCATCTGATCACGGTTCTTTGCGGTATTAATTCATTTTTCTCATTTTTCACCACGGTCAAACCTCCTTTCTTAGGCACACAATGTACAGGGCTCACTTATAGCTGATACGAGAAGTTGGTGATCCGTCAAATTCTCCGAGCAATACACCTATTGTCCTCGAGGTGCCAATATCAGAAAAGGACACAAATGGGAAAGGCGTTGCGACGGAGGCAACTCAAAAGGTAGAAGAAACTACTACTGGTCCATATGCTGCGAAATTTGGAGATTTGGTCGGAACTGCAGTTCAACATGACGGAGGAATCACATTCACATTCATAGAACCAAAGACTCTCAAGGTGAAGCATTATGATATTCAGCCGATACATATGCACATGGTTATGCCTATTCATTCGGTTCAAGAAGATTCTAGCACGCAGAAAACTCCGACACAAGTAAATTCTGGTGGAGCAGTAGTTGGTCAACCTATCATAAGTCATCCAATGACACCAGAACAGATGAGCCTAGCGGATCAAGCTTATATAGTCAGGACCTATGCTGCGAATTACAGGAGCAGTACAATAATGCCATGCATCAGGCAGCATTATGGGATCAAATTGCTCAAACGAGAAAATCGACATACCAGTTACCAGAGCAGCGTATACAAAGTACTCCAAGCAGGCAGTATACACAGCAAGGAACTCAGCCTGGAGCACCTTATTTAGGTGGATTTCCCCAATATACGGCTTTTCAGTCGCCTTTGGCTTCACAGCCAATTATGCGCGAACAGTCAGGGACAAGTGGAATTATGCAAAATCGGCCAGGTCCTTCGGTAGGTAATCAGCCGATTGATCAAAATAAGAAATTTATGACTGAGATTTCAGATTTGATACAAAAATAGTTCGGGTTAAAACCAAAGCAGCAAACCAACGTGTATCAGACACCATACCCGGCTTATTTTGATTAGATTCCCTTTCCTCAGAGATATAAAGTGCCTGACTTCACTAAGTTTACTGGTCAAGATGACACCTCCACTATCGATCATATCAGCCGATTCATTATTCAGTGTGGAGATGCAAGATCGAATGAGGCACTAAGGGTTCGGTTGTTTCCATCCTCTCTGTCGGGACCGGCCTTCGCTTGGTTTACATCACTACCGGCTGATTCTATCCAAAGTTGGGAAGATCTTGAGAAGAAGTTCCATGGTTATTTCTTCTCTGGAATACATGAAATGAAGATTACTGATCTGACCAGCTTAAAGCAAAGGAATGATGAATTGGTAGTAAACTTCGTTCAAAGATTCAAAGAGACAAGTGCTTCAGCTTATCTTTGACTGATAAACAGCTGGCAGAATTGGCTTTTCAAGGACTCTTGCCTTCAATCAAAGAGAAGTATGCTTCACAAGAGTTTGAAAATATAAGCCAGTTCGTACACTGATTAGGCCATGAAAGTTCTTCTCGACCTTATGAACCTCGAAGGAGTTATCAGAAGAAGATCTCTTATGTAGAGAATTCCGATTCAGAAGAAGAGGCCGAGGTCAATCTAGCTGAATGGGTGTCAAACAGGAAGCCGATTGCGTGTCCTTTCGGCAAAAAGGAACCTGAGAAATTCGGTTTTGATATAACTAAAGCCGATAAGATATTTGATCTCCTTCTCCAGCAAGGGCAGATTAAACTCTCTCGGAATCACACTATTCCAAGTGCTGAAGAGCTTAAGAAGATCAAGTACTCCAAATGGCATAATGCTACATCCCACAACACTGACGAATGCAAGGTGTTTCGTCAACAGATTCAGAATGCAATAGATCAGGGGAAGCTTAAGTTTGAGACACCTTCCAAGTCAAGGAAGCTGATGAAGATTGATTAGCATCCTTTCCCTACTAATGTAGTGGAATCAACTTCACAAACAGAGATGTTGGCATCTGAATCCGCTCAGAACAAAAGGCTCATCGATCCAAAGGCTCAGATAACAACAGAAGAAGCAAAAGGAAAAGGACTGCTTGAGGAGAACAATCCAGGAGCGCCCGACAAAGTTACTCAATCCCAGTTTCTTCTGAACAAGTATCAACACCATCATCAGAGGATCAGAGAAGGAGAAGAATGGGCGAAGCGCAATTCAAATCACTGGAGGTGCCGGTTTTTCAGATATTGTTGGGAGGAAGGGATTAAACTTCCATCAATGGATAATTGTCCAGAGTGCAATGGTTTTTACTCTGAGGGACAATCTTCCAAAAGGGATTGCTTCGATAATAGGGGAAATAGGCCAGCAATACACAATAGCTGAGAATTTTATGAACAACGGGTCTCAGTACATGATCGGCTGGGGGGCAGGATCAGCGTGTACGATCGGCTAGGAGGCAAAGTCAAAGAAAATCAGGCAAACTCCGATCGGCTAGAAAAGATGGCTGACAGTAGGGTTCCTGATGAAGACGTATTGGCAAGAAATCCAGAGAGACGTAATGCTACATACGAGGTCAGAAGCCAACACATAGTTCATGAACCTAAATGGTGCCCACAAGGTTTAACCAAGTCTCAGAAAAGGAGGATCCAGCGTTTGAGATAATTGGAACAGCAAGCAGAGATTGAGAAGCAAGCACTTGACAAAAAGATGGTCTGATCCCAAATCTGGCGACCTAAACCCAAATTTAACATCAAGGGAGAAGGTCAACCAGCGGCCGATATTAATATGCTCTTCATGCTACCAAAGGAGTTTATGACTTTTGAAGACAACTTAGAAGAAGATTCAGATGAGGAGTTAGGATCGGCTCAGTTAACCTTGGATCCAATGTTGGCCAGTTTTGAGAAACCAGATGAGGAAAAACGTCAACATATGAAAGCATTGTTTCTCAAGGGACTTGTCAATGGGAAGCCAGTCACAAGGCTCCTGGTGGATGGTTGTGCATCGGTCAATCTCATGCCATACTCAATGCTTCGAAGATTTGGGAAAAGTGAATAAGACTTAACCAAGACCGACATCATGCTACTTGATTTCAAAGGAAACTCATCATCTGCAATGGGTGCTGTATGTGTGGATCTGACAATTGGTAGTAAAACCCTTCCAACTACCTTTTTCGTGATCAAGGGGAAGGGATCATACCATTTACTACTTGGGAGAGATTGGATTCACGCCAACTGTTGCATTCCGTCTACCATGCATCAATACGTGATTCAATGGATTGGAGATTCAGTGGAAGTAGTCAATGTCGATTCTTCCTTCCATATTGCAGCGACCGATACACATTGGAATTTTGATAGAGTCGTCTGCATATCAGGAAAAGTGTGGGAGATAGATTTCCTCAAGATGTCTGACTTCGGGCTTCAGCTGATCCAGATGATCGGTTCTCAAATATAAAAGGAATAAAAGGCTGCATCGGCCGATTGACTTCGACAAAACTAGGCCGATGCTCGTCAAGATCAAGACAAGGTTGGAAAAGTGGGTTTAATACTTAGCTGATTACTACTTCTGGCTCCTTAGCCGATTTAGATTTCGGATAATAGCTAATACTAAGTTATCGCCTTTAGCAGAAAAAATTGTAAAAAATAAAGGAGTGTTCAAACACTTATAGCCGATACAATCGCCCTTAGAACAAAAATAAGAGCATATACTTTTCTTCATATTTCAGTACATCGTGTTTACATCTTCATAGAAGAACAACGGAGTACAAGATTTAGAAGATAATTATCCTATCTCTCATATGACGAGGATATTAAATCGATGAACACCAGAGAGAGATGGGGTACTGCGAAGAGGAAACAGAAGACTAAGATCTTCGCCAGATTCTGCGATCTTCCGCCGAGAGCTCCACGAGTTGATGACCAAGGTGGTCGTCCCCTCGGCGCGCTCTTCCTCTAATACAGGTGCAGCATGTCATTCTACCTTGCTCCTTCTCTTCAGCCGTTGAACCCAAGCTTTTCACAAGGATTCTTCTAGCTGTTGTACCTCCTGGCTTCGCAAAAGGAGTCGAAGAAAGCGAGGTGATGCTACACTACTTCACAAGAATTCTTCTAACCATGGTGGGAAAAGAGTAAAAAAGGAAAGATCAAAGAGCAGAAGCCTGCGCCCTATCAGATCTATTCTACACACCATGATGAACAAATGTGAAGAGCCGATGTACATATGGATACTATTTATTGCCCAAACCAGAGGGAATGGAGGCCAGAGAAGACAAGAAGGAATCGAAAAGATACCAGATCCGATCAAAATGGTAACAGTTTTTTCGTGAATGGCTCAGTTTCCAGGGGTCAACATTGATCTTAGTGATACGTTTCCCCAAAAAAGGGAGGGGTACTCAAAAGCTGGTGAAAGAGAAAACTCTAAGCTCTAGAAGAGGAAAAGACAAAAAGGAGTATCCCTCAATGTTGCTGGAAACCTCAACAAGCTTACTGGCAGTGACATGAAGCAAAACTATCTCAAGAAGATGTCTGTTGCAGTAAACAAAGCTCTAAGTCTTCCTGTAAACACTCCAAGAGGAAGATGCCTCCCATCCCTAAAGACAACTGGACGATCCAGGGACTTTCGGCTAAGAGAAGAAAGGAGCCTATGAAGAGGAAACTGGTGAAGAACTATTGGGTTATAAGCCGAGCTTTATAGGGAAGATACATGGAAAAGACAGTTCAGAATCACATGCTGACATTAAAAGATTACTGGCATTCAAGGATGAGTAGGAAGCATTCATCTGCCACAACTCAGAAGAGTCACGAGGTGGACAGTAAATATTGTCAGAAGAGAGATGGTTATCCAGTATCTGAACACAATGAAGAAAAAGTTAGCTACATCGGCTAAATAGGCCGATCACATTACATCAAAATTTCTCCGGATTTTGACTTTGAACTTTGCTGCTGCCTCAACATTGGAGTTCATTGATAGCACCATAAACGTTGATGATCGTCAGAATCCTTGCTACATCCTCATGATTGAAAGGCTAGAGAAAGTAATCAAAGCAAAGACTAATTCACGAGAAAGGAGAAACAAATGCCTGATTGATAAATTGGCTTCTGAAAAGCCAACATTGACTCAGAAAACATGTCTGAGAACCAACAAATTAAGGTTGGGGATTCTATACGTCGACAAACTACATAGCATATACCAAGGATGATTGCTCTTCAACAGCACTGAAAGCAACTGCAACCTTCATAGCATCATCCAGATGTAGAGCTCTGATCAACAAAAGTTCATCAAAGGACAGAAATGGGTATTACTTCCTGAAAATGTTTGCAAGAAGAGATGCCTCCAATCACTAAAGAAGTGATATGTTCTCTGGATGCATTGAGGTTAGCACTAAGAAAAGCTCATGAGGAAGTCTATGGACGAAAGGGTGAGTTTATAAAGGAAGAAGAAAGACAGAATCACATGATCAAATCAGGCACCAATAAGGCAAGATCCAAAATATTCAAAGCAGGAGCAGAAAGTTGGTAAAGAATTTATGGTAATCCCCATGTGTAAGAAGAAAAATCGAAGGAGAGAATTTCAGAGCAAAAGAAATTTACTCTGAAACTGGGGGACATGTGTTGACACCGTTTTTTGACACATATCAGAGAATAGCCGAAGCGACATCGGGAAGACCTCAAAGCCGATGAAGAAAGGAGAAAAGCGACCAGCCGATTAGGGGTCAGCCGATTGATAGAGAAGAAACGTGGTAGAAGAAGAATACACCAAAAGAAGGAAGATGGAGGCGGGTCAACGATCTAGTTGACAACGGCTCAAAGATTGTTTAGAGAGTCCAATTCTTATGAGAATCGTTAAGTTTTTGGTAGTTTTATTTCTTTAGGATCAAGCAAACTTTGTCGTCATCGACTAGGAGTCAAGTTGTCCTCAGGACATAAATAGCGACCCTCCGTAGTCAGAGAAACATTGTACACACCAAATCAACAAAACCTTTACTTATTCAAGTCGGCGACTTCGCCACCCCTTTTTTACTTCTTCTTATTTTCTTGTTTCTTCAAACGCCGTTCTTCTAGCTCGTCGGGCTGCATCGGTCGACCTCCGGCAAGCTTGTAAGTACCGTTTTATCGAATAACAACTGGGCTTTAACCTCCGGGCGCATCACTGTGGTTTCGTCTAAGTTTTATTCACAATTTATCGATATCGGCTAGGTTTGTAAGTATTTTCTTGTTTATTTAGCTTTTATCACCAACTTATCTAGCTCACAATCTCGTCGTATCGGCTAAATCCCACTCCTGTGTTGTTCCACTATGATACAACCAATTCAGATCAGGTTCTGAGTGTTGTCTCGTAGTGCTTAGTTTGCTCTGCTTTTGCTTGCGCTCTGCCTACGTCATCAAATCAGCTGATCTAGCCGGTTTGTTTATACTTGCACTTCGGCTGCTTCAATTAGCCGATTCGCTCTACAGTGGTATCGGCCGATTGGGCTGTTACCTGTTGAAGACCCACATCAGTTCTCTAGCCGATCTAACCCGCATGTAACGTTTCATATTCTTTCCATGCCGATCAACAGGTCAGGTCAGCTGGCATGCCTTGTTACATCCCGGGGATCCATTACGTGTTGCCGTTGAAGAATTTTATTCTGTTTTTTGCGTCAAGACCTGGCACATAGGCGACGTCATTGTGGGTCGTCTTGGCGTTGCTGCTGTGCTGCTGCCTGACCCACGGGAGGTAGGCTGTTGTTAGGCAATTGGTTGCCCTGGGTGTTGACGTTTGCCTGAGCATTGGCGTTGGCCTGAGTCATCGCATCCTGAGCAGCTTGGTCTGCTTCCGCCTGGCGGTGTTGAGCTCGACCAGCGTTATCAGCTTCCTGTTGTTGCCGTTGAGCTTCAGTCTCGTCGGTTGTGGAGGTACGTCAGCGGAGACCACGAGAGATTCACGATCTAGGAGGCCGTGACGTGCACATACCTCGTCGCCGTAGTCGTTGGGTGTGATGATGACGCGAGCGACCTGGAACTCTCCACAGTGTGGAGACTACGGAATACGATGAATCTGGCGACCTTGAGTCGCTACTTGAGGAGTAGGTCGATGAAGCTTCTTCAGCGCATGACACTAGCGGACAGTGTGTTTTGCCTTCTTGTGGATGGGGGCAAGTACCGTCTGGGAGGTCCCTGTGAGTTCCATAGGTCGGGGCCTGTGAGGTGTAGGTGCTCGACCCAGATTGGATCTGGATCTGCTTCTTTGTGTGGTCAGAGACGACACGGGTTGTGTTCCGCAAGTCAAAGGGCATGCGAGATGAGGATGCCTCGGGTTTTCTAGAGTGCTTGACGATTTCGCAGATCTTGATGGTGTCCGCAAGCATGCTTGCGACACGATCGAACCCCGCGACCAGATCATGAGGTGTGGGTGGGTTTCCGCCAGCTCATCGGATTTGATCTGCTGGATGGGGGTAGCTGCGACGTTGTCAATGACGACTAGGCCAGCGGCTGAAGCGTCGAGATCTGATGACTTAGAGCCGAAGCTGATGTCGATGGGGTTGGCGAGGAAGTCCGCCATGCTTGCGGGGAAGACGACGCTGCGGGATGACGCCATCGAGTTGCAAGAAGAGCTCCGAGTCTGCCCCTACCTAGCGCGCCAACTGTCAGAGGTTTAGATCTGAGTAGTCCACACAGGGGTCAACCCCTGTGGTTTATTTGTTCGGTGGAGGAGATCGGGAACTAAGAACTTGATGGTTATGCTAGTCGTAGCACACGGAACATGAGAGACACGACGAGTTTATACTGGTTCAGGCCTTCAGAGAGTAAAACCCTACGTCCAGTTATTGGTGTTGTATTGCTGCGGATTCGATCTTAGGTACATTGGAGGACGTCCCGGGCCGCCTTATATTGGCTGGCGCACAAGGTCAGTGTACAAGAGTCCTGGTCAGTTATGATAAGGAAATCTATCTCTAGTTGGTTAGACTGACTCTAGCGGAGTCCCCATCCCACTCCACTAGCGCAAATTGGGGAAGGGAAAGCCACTGTTCCGGCTCTAGCACCTGCCGCAACGGCAGCTGCAAAATGCGCGAAGCCGCCCCGCGACCACATCCCTGGGATATTTCCCTCTCTCTCTCTCTCCTTGTCGTAAACCCAACCAACCCCCTCCGCCTCCACCGGTTCGCCCGCCTCGACCTCCTCCATGGCGCTCCTCGGCGCTGCGGGAGCAGCTCGCGCAGAGCGGCTGCGGTGGGGAGCGCGGCCACGTGCGCCAGCCTCCGCCTCCACCTCCCACAGCCGCCCGCCTCCGCCTCCTCCATGGCGTGGCCACCTCCTCCATGGCGCGGCGGTGGCTCCCGTCGCCACCTCTGCACCACCCCGGCGGCAGATCCAGGCCGACAGAGCGGGAGGCGGCGGGCTCCCGGCAGCGCAGCGCAGATTCGGGGATTCCACCACCCCGCCACCTCTTTGGAGTCCTCCCCGGTGGTGGATTCGGTCGGTGGGCACACACGCCGGCGCGATGGAGCAGGGAGGCGCCGGCTCCTCCGGGGCGGAGCGGAGGAGCTTCCAGGCGCAGATCTCGGCGCAGGCGCGCAGACGAGCAGTGGAGTGCCGCTCTCCTCCTAGAGCTCGACGCCGGCCTTCAAGATCCGCCCCGGCGCCACACGGTGGCACTCCTCCTCCCCGGCGCATGCGGCCGCGTGGCGGACCTCCTCCCCGGCGCACACGGCCACGCGGCGGACCTCCTGCTGTGATCGCCGCGGCTCCCTCCTCGCGCTGGAGCCAACGGCCGGGGAGGATGCAGCAGCTGCTGCGCGTCGTCTGCTAGAGGCGCCCCTTCCCTTCTCTGCCTGGATCCTCTCTCTCATTTCCTCATGGGGCGATGCAGACGGGGAATCTGCTGGAGATAGTCTTACAACATTATCTCGTAATCTTTGGACTGTCTGGCGGCATAGCCGATGTCTTGGTGTGTACTCCAAGTCTTCAGCGTATTGGATAAGGTCTTCAGGGCCCCAGATCAGGTCTGTTGGGCCCACTATTAGGTCGGCGAGTCTTCTGATGGGCCGGACCCACTTGTCGGGGACGTCCGTGACCCTGGCCGGTGGGGACCCAGGGGTACTCATGTCTTACACAAGCCATCACATCATGCAAATATAGCAAAACTCTCAAGAGCATAGCTATTCATGAAGGACCAATTAGGCGACCAGAGAGGGGGAGAGTGAATGGGAGCTGATAAAAATTCTTCTTCAAAGAACTCGGTCTATGTCCCAATCGCAACTCCAAGAGTCACACACAAAAAAGTGGAAGGAAACACACACCTCTCTAGAGACCCTAGAACAAAGATCGAAAGGCTTGGACGCAAAACTGAAGCAACCGCGGACAAAACGGAGCAAAACCGAGCACTGCAGCAACCTACCGGAACATACCATGAAGGGGTCGGAACTTCCGAACCAAGACAGAGCCTCACCGAAAGATAAAATTGGAACTACCAGCATCCTACCGAAAGATACAGCCTCAGGGTTGGAACTTCCGGCCCCTCCCAGAACATCCAAGACAGGACTAAAAACAGCCAACTAGAAGAGAAACAAAAATCCAAAACTCGATCAAACAAGCTCCAAAAATCACGAAAATTTAACCACAACTTATCCACAACATAGAGAAGCTTCTCAAAAAAACTCCTCAAAAGGATCACCGGAACTTCCGACCCAACCACCGAAACTTCCGGGATAGCCCAGAAAAATCGCCCGCGGGTCAACTCCAAACTTTCGATCGATGGATCTCCCGATTCACCCAATGGACTGCGGCCAAATTTTAGGAAAAGTAGTAGTGCCTCTAGGAGAAGCTATTCCTAAAATTTCATGGCCCCAAACCCACTCAATCTCACGAAATCGTAAATCTTGGCCAAGAACGCTATGAACTAGGGTTCATCCGAAAACTCACAAATCGAAGGCGAATCCCAGCGTTTGAGGGGTCAAGATCATCCACAAAGATTCACAAGACATCCACTCATGATCCCCTCAAAGAAATCTGGAGAGAAACTCCCTCAAATCGACGAATCAAGCGAAGAACAAAAGCCCCAAAAAATAGTACCGAAAATTACACGAAAATCACAAGATGCTAAGAAGGAGATAGAATCACAACGCTGAATTCTTCCATACATCCAGAGGTCAAAGTCTATACAAGAATCTAACCTAAGGAAATACTGGGAAAAAGAGGCAGTCCGGGCGGATAACCCTAGCCATCCTCCTCTACCTTCTATTTATACATAGTCTCTTAGAGGTGGCAAATGACCCTAATACCCCTAGTGCATAAATGTAAGATACACACCCCTCAGGGGCATTTTGGTCCAAGTCAAGCATATTCTCATCGAGCGGACACTCTTCCACCGTGGACTCACTTAGGCTCGACGCAAGCCCCGTGATCACACCACGTGCCCCCGGCCTCGAAGCTTCCCAACGCTCCCGGATCACCGTCTCCATCGCGTCGGGCCTTCAGTCTTGGCTTTGAGGCCCAAACCAAGAAATCGTCCACCGATGGTTTTGTGGGCAAACCACCAAACTCCGCGTGCAAGCTTCGGCCTCGAACCACTACCTTGCACCGACCCATGTCCATGACTTCAACTTGCTCTTCTCGCACCGCACGGCTCGCAGTTTACCCCATCGTCCACCGGGTCCATCGAACCAAGCCTACTTGCCTCTCCATCACCCAGAGGCCACCACGGCATAGGCCTTTCGCGCTTGTTCTTCACCTGCACCAACACGAGTCAAGCCGCAACCTGTACCTGCAATACTGAACCAAGCATTAGTCCACACAATGTTGCCAATCACTCATCACTGAGGAGCGACCCACCACTGGTCTTCGGACGCTCCTGGTCCTCAATTCATCACGAAATCATATCCAACATGCTCAAAAACTCGCAACTAGCATATCATGGTCATCAATGTATATAAGAGAAGCTCATCCTACCAAAATGCATATGATATAAATGCAAACAACCAAAGATACAAAGATGCCTATACATCATGATACAAATGCAATGCCATGCACAAAGTAAATATGATACGTATGCTACAAAGGAGCTCCCACCACCAACTCAAGAAAGCAAACACACACCGAGCTCACCCCGCAAGCAGGTGAAAGTGGCTTGGTCAAGTGGTTTGGTAAAGATACCGGCTAGTTGGTTTTGGGTGGGCACATGGATCAAAGCAATCTTTCCTCACCTCAATGTGCTTGGTTTTAGAGTGGAGAGCAGGGTTTTTGGCTACACTTATGGCACTGGTGCTATCACAAAAGAGTGGGACATGGGAACACTCCTCAACAAATTCACTCATAGTGTAGGTGATCCATATGAGCTGAAGGACCAGAATGGAGTGAAAGGGAGCCGATAAAATTCTTCTCTGAAGAGACGAACTCGGCCAATGGTCCCAAACAAAACTCCAAGATCCTCAACACCTCGCTAGCCAAATCCACGTAGCCACTAGAGTGCTACTGGACATAGGAGCTAGCAAACACCTGTAGCTACTCGCAAATGCAGCGGAACAAACACACGAGCAGCAAAAGACACGAAACACCAACACCCTGCCTGGGGCGGTTAGACCGTATCCCAGGGGCGGTCTGACCACCTCCCCCTGGAACTCTTCCCTAGGGTAGTTAGACCGGGTGTCAGGGGTGGTCTGACCGCCTCACCCTGCCTGAACCGAAAAGCCAAGAACTCAAAGATCACAACCCCAAAACAAACCATGGTTTCACCTGGAGACACCTTTGATCAACATGAACAAACTACAGAGAAATCCATGGCAAAATGAAAACTTCCTGGATCAGGGTCCCAGGGCAGTTAGACCGCCCTACCCCAGGCGGTTAGACCATCCCATACCCAGATACCGAGCCGCGAGTCAACCCTCAACTTCCTATCAACCGATCTCCCGTTTCACCCCATGGATTGCACCAAAACTTTGGGGATAGCTGGGTCACCTCCTGGACGACCTCTCCACCGAAGGATATCCACCGAATCGCTCTGAATCAAAGGGAATCGCGAATCAAAGCTCTCAACCCCAAGAACTCGGGCACAACCGAAAACCACCAAAATCGAAGGCCTTCCCACGGATTTGGAGGGGACAAATCACCAAGAAAAGAAGCACAGGGACCTCATGAGTGAATCCACCAACAAATCCTGCAAGGAAACACCTCCAAAACATCTTCACGAAAATCGAAAGAAAAGGCTTCGAAAATCACCAAAAAGGAACAACGGGAGAGACAACTAGAGCACTTCAGGAACCACGCCAAACCTTCTATACACACCATGAAAGGTTCATACTAGGTTTAGCAACCGCAACAAACATCCTCCCTCTCTCAAGATGTGAGCATGAAGCTCTCTTGCTAGTCCTATGGAGAAAATAGGAAGGGAAAAAGAGAAAACTAATGGGGAAAATGAAAACCCTAAGCCAAGAGATGGCAGCCAACTCCCACCAACCAAGTATATATATCGGGTCCCTCGGTGGTGGTAAATGACTCCAATAACCCTAAGGTGATACATACCCCTTAAGGGCAAATTCAGAATTTTGAAGCTCTCTTCCATCAGACGGATGCCCAGCGACCGCACCTTACGTTCCTTCGGCGCCAAGCCTGCGATCCCGACGCATGTCCTCCGCTTCGAAGCACCTAGCGCACTTTGGCACTCAAGGTGGTTAGACCGCCCCTCCTGGGTGGACAGACCACCTGGGCCGGTCAGACCGCCCCTGGGGGCCGGTCAGACCGCTCGACGTCTCACTGTCGTGTCTCCGGGTCAGCTTTGTGGATCAACTGATAAACCCAATGGTTTTCTGGTGAACCACTACAAACCTCGCAAGCTTGGTGCAGCCTCCACGCCGAGCTCCTCGACTTGGCTGCCACGGTTGCCCCGGCTCAATGTTGGCTTTCGGATCAACCAACGAACCCACTATCTGACTTTGACTTGCTCTTCTCACACCATGTGACTCTCACTTGATCCCGTCTGGCCACCGAGTCCATCGAACCAAGCCTACTTGTCCGTCTAGTCCTTCAGAGGCCCCGCAAGGCTAAGACCTTTCATGCTTGTTCTTCACCAGCACCAACGCAAATCAAGCTGTAGCCTACATCCACAAGACAAAGCACATCATCTGTCCTCACAACATTGTCAATCACTCATCACTAAGGAGTGGCCGTCCACTGACCGTTGGACACTTTGGTCAATCACTCATCACTAAGGAGTGTCCGACGATCGATGGACGGCCACTCCTTAGTGATGAGTGATTGACAACGTTGTGTGGACTAACGATGTGCTTTGTATGGTGGATGTAGGCTGTGGCTTGATTTGCGTTGGTGCAAGTGAAGAACAAGCACAAAAGGTCTTAGCCTAGCGGGGCCTCTGAAGGACTGGAGGGACAAGTATGCTTGGTTCGATGGACTCGGTGGCCAGACGGGATCAAGTGTGAGTCACATGGTGCGAGAAGAGCAAGTCGAAGTCTGATAGCGGGTTCGTTGGTTGATCTGAAAGCCAACATCGAGCCGGGGTGACCGTGGTGGTCAAGTCAAGGAGCTTGGCGTGGAGGCTGCACCAAGCTCGTGGGGTGTCACACCTAATTTCCGGAGAGAAACCAAATGCATCTCATGTGTGTGCCAAGATCAAGTTACACACATATGATAGACGTTATGAGTGAAATATCCATAAACAGTATCAAATCGTGCAAAGGTTTAACCATCACATTATCTTTTATTACACTCAGACGATAGACTCGAAGGTCTTTAAGACGAAAAAATGATAACTAGACAAAGCAACTCCGTCTTCAGCTTCCATAGGTACTTGACTGGGGGATCGCATGCCTCAGAACTCGTCGTAGTCGCTGAAGTACTCCTCACCGTTGTTCTTCTCTGAACAGTGGTAAGCAAGGGTGAGCGCACTTATGATTGGAGCTCAGCAAGTGGGGGAAGATGTAAGGCTATCAATGATAGGCTAAGATTTTGCAGCGGTTAATATTTTTAATGTTAGTCAAAATTTTATTAGCAAGCACCTAGTTACTAGATGTAAGTTCATACCAACCCACTTAAGCATTTAGAAAAGCATCTCATCTCAAAAACAATATGAAAACCACGATTTAATTCCATCTTCGAGTTTGATTATCATGTGAGGGTCCAAGCAGCTCTTGACCGTGAGCACGGCTGATCGATCAGTTTCACTCTGCACAGGTTGTACACTTTACCCACAACTCGCGTAAAAGTTCCGAAGAACTTTGAACCCAACCATGCGATGTTGACCAAGCATCATACCACACTTCTGAGGTGTGATTGCATAGGGACGCTACGAAGCCTTTACAAAGGCATGCAAAAGACCAATAACATGCATAGTTACAGATCAGGGTGGACCATAACCCTCCCTAGTGGTCAGCACCTTAGCAAAGGCTGCTACCCCAAAAGGACCGGGCTATACCCCTGCAACCCGAATCCCCCTCTGCTCCTTTCAATTAAGGTCATCAGTTCATTCATACACCTAATTAATTGGCTAAGCCAGAGCCATATGGAATGTGGTTGTACTGTTTTCTTGGGTGGTTCTCCATGTTCTGATTAAATCATATCATCTTGTATTACCAAAAGCATCATTATTTAAACATACAAACCTTTGTCATGAAAAACCAATTTTATCCAACTCGAGTTAAGCAACTAAGCAGTAGTCTACCCAAAAACATTTATTAAACCGGGTTGTTCCAAGGATCATGGGTAAAAATCTAGGTAAGTCCTTAAAAAGGTGTTCCCATCAAATTTATGCAATACAACAATAAAAGTAAACTTTAATTATCATGCAATTATATAGGAAAAAAACAGAATTTGCAGGGGGAAAAGACCACTTGCCTTCCTTGCCTAAACACTGTGATTCTTCTTCCTTAAACCACTCTTCTTGATCCACTCCAACTGGCTGATCACTTGAAACTGGCACGATGTCTACGAACACACAGGAAAGCATACAATAAATAAAACAATACACTAAACAAATCTAAAAACTATAAACACACTGCTAAAACAAACGGGCTCGCTGAGATGATCGCGTGGACACCAAGAGCGCTTAAAACAGAGCTAAAACGGCAAAGATATGGCCAAAATAAGGCTCAGGGGCTTAACTACGAAGAAACTTGGCTTCCAGGGGCTAAACTGAAAGAAACCAGGGACTAAAACCTAATTATGCATATAATCCGAAGGTTTATAGCGCAAAACAACCTATTAGTCGCCTCAGGCGCTAAAACAGAGAGGGTCAGGGGCCTAAACGTAAAAGAAAGGATCTGATTGTGAGGATTTTTATAGGTGGAAGGACCGGCTTGTGAAAAGAAAGAAGCTCGGGGTCTCGTTAGCAAAATGTCCTAGGCTTACCAGTACTTGTCCGGTTTGACTCCGGGCGCGGGCAGATCTGGGCTGTCGGTCCACTGATGGACGACTGGCGGCGGCGGAGGGTGGACAGGCGGCGACGCAGGCGATGGGAACGGCCAGTGCACGGTGGCGCACGGCAGCGAGCTCGCCGGAGATGCTCGATATCGAGCTCCCGGCCTCGGTTTTGAGCACGGAAAGGCCCTACGCGAAGCCTAGGAGGTGGCGAACCTAACTAGAAGGTTAGGGAGGTGGCTCCGGCGACCATGGCGGTGCGCACCGCAAGGGGCGGTGCGGCCAACTCTGACGTGCGGCGGCAACGGCGCTAGGGGCCTAGGTCGCTTGGAAAAAGAAAGGGGTGGCCTCTTCACCTTGCTGTGGAGCCGCAGTTGAAGGAAACGGTGACGAAGAGGCAGCGGAGAAGGAGATCGAGGACGGTGGCCGGAGGTTGAAGATGACGGGCGACGCTCAAGGTTCTGTCCGGGAACAAGACGGCAGCTCCGGGGTGCAGGGTCCTCGTGCGGGCGGCGTGTGCGATGAGCGAAGACGAGGGGAACTCGAGGAGACGTTCACAAGCTTCGAGGGCGGCCAGCAATGGCGCGGCAGTGGGACCTCGAAGGGTAACGGCGCGAGCACGAGGATGAGATGGTGCGGAGCGAGAGCGAGAGGAAAAGGGGCGAGGTAGGGACTCAGCCTCGGCTTTTATAGAGCCCGAGAGGAAAGGGGAGGGGAGAAGCCGGCGGCCGTGGGAGAAATGGCCTTCAATGGCCATGGGGGCATCGGCAGCCTTGATTGCCATCAAAGCGAGAGCCTTGATTAGGTGTGAAATGGAAAGGAATTGAAGGAGGGGAGTGATGACGGTGCTTCAGTTGCTCTTGATGAGGGGGATTGAAGGCGGGAGGCCGAGGGGAGCGGCAGAAACGGCCGGCGGCGCGGCTGCGATGTGGGCAGAGGAGGAGCTGGTGGTGGGGGACGGGACTGACAGGTGGGGCCAGCCTGTCAGTGGGAGAGAGGGGAGGAGGTGGACCGAGCGAGAGCTGGGCCGTGCTGGGCTGCGGAAGGAGCTGGGCCGGCAGAGAAAAGAAAGGCCGACGACCTGGTGGCTTGGGTCGGAAAAAGAGAGAGGGAGGGGAGGTGGTGCGGGCAGCGTGGGAGTTGGGCCGTGGAGCACTATGGGCCGAGCTAGAGAGAGAGCTGGGCCGCACGAGAGGAAGAGGCCGGTTGTGCCAGTTGTTGCGCTTGGGCCGGGAAAAAAAGAAGAAAAGAGAGGTCGGTGGCCCGCGGTGACTTGGGCTGAAAGAAGAAAGAAAGAGATAGGGGATCCGGGCTGGGCCAAAAGAGAAAGAGAAAGAGGGAGGAAGGGTTAGGGGTTTGAACTTTTTCATGTTTTGCAAACTTCACAAAAACAAACAAAAACCATGCAACCAAAATATGATGCACAAGCATTTGTTGCTTCTAAAATTATTCCAATGATATTTAAATATTTAAAGGCAAAATTTATTTGATAAATATTTATTCCTTAGAAAATTAAATCTAAACACCATGTTGCTTACATTATTTTAGTAATGGAATTTTAGGGTGTTACACGGGGTTTGCAGTGGTTCACCAGAAAACCACTAGGTTCATCGGTTGAGCCACAAAGCTGACCTGAAGCCTCGACGGCACGGTAGCGAGACGTCGGGCGGTCTGACCGGCCCAGGCGGTCTGACCTCCTAGAGTGTCGCGGTGCGCCGGGTGCTTCGAATCCGAGGACACACATCGGGATCGTAGGCTTGGCGTCGAAGGAACACAACATGCGGTCGCTGGACATCCGTCTCAAGGAAGAGAGCTTCAAAATTCTGGATTTGCCCTTAAGGGTATGTATCACCTTAGGGGTATTGGAGTAATTTACCACCACCAAGGAACCCGATATATATACTTGGTTGGTGGGAGTTGGCTGCCATCTCTTGGCTTAGGGTTTTCATTTTCCCCTTTAGTTCTCTTTTTCCCTTCCTATTTTCTCCATAGGACTAGCAAGAGAGCTTCAACAGGTACTCTCCGCCTCACAAGAGTACTCTCCGCCTCGCACGAGTACTCTTCGCCTTGCCTCCGACTACTCGTTCGCACGAGTAGTTTCCGTCTCCGACTAGGGCGGGGCCCACACGTGGAGGTTGGAGCACGGGATCAGGGGCCCACACGAACGTGGCGCAGCCCCGACGCTCGATCTCCCCCACAACGACACGTAAGGCTCCGGTTCTCCACGCCATGCAAACACCCCAGCTGGCAGGACGCGAGGGCGGCTTGTTCTAATAAGAGCCGTAATGCCACACTATGCGCCCACACAGCCTCCAACACGCCGTCCCGTCCAACCTCTGCAGCACGCCACCCCGTCAGAACAGGTACTCAATGACCATCTACGGGCGGCACCTACCTGCACTTAGGCCATAACGTGGTGGGCCTAATCAACTTTCAAGGAAGTTGAGTCATCTAAGGAGGAACTCGGAGGAGGTGCCAAGTACTCGAAATGTACAGTGTCGCCCGCACACACGTCAACAGCCAATGCCACCACAGCTCAGCGCCCTTCAATGCTTCCTGACGGACATCGACATGGGAAAAGACCACCCAACACCGTAGCACTATAGCACATTTTTGTATTCCCTCTTTGCCCCTCACCCTTGTGTTTATAAAAGGGGGAGGAGTGCAACCGTTTGAGGGGCTGTTCGATCAACTAGTTACTAACCCCTACTACAGACATCCCCGGCATAAGAACATGACCACTCGAAACTGGACGTAGGGTATTACTCTCCGGAGGCCCGAACTAGTATAAACCCCTATGTCTCTTGTACTAACCATCCGGGTCTGACACACGATCTGATACAAATTTACTGCCGGTGGTAGAGAACCCCGACACACTACTTCCTGTATGTCCCAGCACCGTCGATGCTCTTAGGCTAAATCTTTCCTGAACCCTAAACCCGATATGTTGAATGCAAAAATGGGAAGGCAAGAGGAGTTACCTATCATTGGTCTCATTGTTTGGCACGGAGCTTTCTTGTTGATCACCACGAATTCCCGTTGACCCGGACATGGTCGCATTTGGTCTGGATGAAGTTGCTGGCACCACCACCGCCGGAGTTGTTGGCGTCCCCGCTGCTGTCGACCTGGACGCACGTGTTGCCCCAAAAAGAGACATGGTCACATTGGGTCTCAATGAAGTTGCTGGGACCGCCGTCGCAGCCACAGCCACCGACGCCGCCGTAGCCGCCGACGCCGCCGGAGTTGTTGGTGTCCCCGCTCCTGCAGGTGTGCGCATGGACGATGACTAAGGTGTTCCACTCGATGGAGTCGTTGTCGCCATGGTCGACTTCTTTTTGGTGGAAACCTAAAACCCTAACTTTGTGGAGACGGCTGCGTGGTAGAAGAGGAAGGAGAACGCGTGTAGATGAGAAGTTGTGGAATAAAGGGCGACGTGGGGGGAGGAAATCGGGGTGGGGGCGCGCTAGATTTTTTTCGACATGGTTCTTTCTCGGGCCTGGAATTTGCACGAATTTGAGAAAATTATTGGCGCGGGACTATTGCTCGGCTTGGACAATAAATGTTTTAAAAACCCTAATATTATTTACCTATTATTGTATTTTTTTATGATTTACTAAAGAATAAATGTTAAAATACCCTAATGTTCATAAAAAATCCAAAAAACTAGGAGGGACACATCCTTTCGATGTATACGTGTTCTAAAAAAAGTTTGAAGTCATTCTGAGAAATCGGTGATGCACATCCTCACAAAGTCATAAGAGGTCTCACAAATGCCCCTATTGATGAGCGAGAGATGTTCATCCTCGTACGAGATGTATGGTACCACTTTGTCCAAATCATTTATAACTTTAACTGGATGTTCACGGAGGCAAACTATGAAGTTGTGTGCATCTATGCTAATTTCTGCCCAAGTTTACCTATTATTGTATTTTTTTTTATTTACTAAAGAATAAATGTTAAAATACCCTAATGATCATAAAAAATCCAAAAAACTAGGAGGGACACATCCTTTCGATGTATACATGTTCTAAAAAAAGTTGAAGTCATTCTGACAAATTGGTGATTCACATCCTCACAAAGTCATAAGAGGTCTCACAAATGCCCCAATGGATGAGCGAGAGATGTTCATCCTCGTACGAGATGTATGGTACCACTTTGTCGAAATCATTTATAACTTTAACTGGATGTTCACGGAGGCAAACTATGAAGTTGTGTGCATCTATGCTAATTTCTGACGAAGTTTACCTATTATTGTATTTTTTTGATTTACTAAAGAATAAATGTTAAAATACCCTAATGTTCATAAAAATCCAAAAAACTAGGAGGGACACATCCTTTCGATGTATACGTGTTCTAAAAAAAGTTGGAAGTCATTCTGAGAAATCGGTGATGCACATCCTCAAAAAGTCATAAGAGGTCCCACACATGCCCCTATAGATGAGCGAGAGATGTTCATCCTCGTACGAGATGTATGGTACCACAGGGTCGAATTCATTTATAACTTTAACTGGATGTTCACGAAGACAAACTATGAAGTTGTGTGCATCTATACTAATTTCTGACCAAGTTTACCTTTTTTTGATTTACTAAAGAATAGATGTTAAAATACCCTAATGTTCATAAAAAATCCAAAAAACTAGGAGGGACACATCCTTTCGATGTATACGTGTTCTAAAAAAGTTTGAAGTCATTCTGAGAAATCGTTGATGCACATCCTCACAAAGTCATAAGAGGTCTCACACATGGCCCTACAGATGAGCGAGAGATGTTCATCCTCGTACGAGATGTATGGTACCACTTTGTCGAAATCATTTATAACATTAACTGGATGTTCACGGAGGCAAACTATTTAGATGTGTGCATCTATGCTAATTTCTGACCAAGTTTACCTATTATTGTATTTTTTTATTTACTGAAGAATAAATGTTAAAATACCCTAATGTTCATAAAAAATCAAAAAAACTAGGAGGGACACATCCTTTCGATGTATACGTGTTCTAAAAAAAGTTTGAAGACATTCTGAGAAATCGGTGATGCAGATCCTCAAAAAGTCATAAGAGGTCCCACACATGCCCCTATAGATGAGCGAGAGATGTTCATCCTCGTACGAGATGTATGGTACCAATTGGTCGAAATCATTTATAACTTTAACTTGATGTTCACGGAGGCAAACTATGAAGTTGTGTGCATCTATGCTAATTTCTGACCAACTTTACCTTTTTTTTGATTTACTAAAGAATAAATGTTAAAATACCCTAATGTTCATAAAAAATCCTAAAAACTAGGAGGGACACATCCTTTCGATGTATACGTGTTCTAAAAAAAGTTTGAAGTCATTCTGAGAAATTGGTGATACACATCCTCACAAAGTCATAAGAGGTCTCACACATGCCCCTATAGATGAGCGAGAGATGTTCATCCTTGTACGAGATGTTTGGTACCACTTTGTCGAAATCATTTATAACTTTAACTTAATGTTCACGGAGGCAAACTGTGAAGTTGTGTGCATCTATGCTAATTTCTGACCAAGTTTACCTATTATTGTATTTTTTTTGATTTACTAAAGAATAAATGTTAAAATACCCTAATGTTCATAAAAAATCCAAAAAACTAGGAGGGACACATCCTTTCGATGTATACGTGTTCTAAAAGAAGTTTGAAGTCATTCTGAGAAATCGGTGATGCACATCCTCACAAAGTCATAATAGGTCTCACACATGCCCCTATAGATGAGCGTGAGATGTTCATCCTCGTACGACATGTATGGTACCACTTTGTCGAAATCATTTATAACTTTAACTGGATGTTCACGGAGGCAAACTATGAAGTTGTGTGCATCAATGCTAATTTTTGACCAAGTTTACCTATTATTGTATTTTTTTGTTTTACTAAAGAATAAATGTTAAAATACCCTAATGTTCATAAAAAATCCAAACAACTAGGAGGGACACATCCTTTCGATGTATACGTGTTCTAAAAAAAGTTTGAAGACATTCTGAGAAATCGGTGATGCACATCCTCAAAAAGTCATAAGAGGTCCCACACATGCCCCAATAGATGAGCGAGAGATGTTCATCCTCGTACGAGATGTATGGTACCAATTGGTCGAAATCATTTATAACTTTAACTTAATGTTCACAGAGGCAAACTATGAAGTTGTCTGCATCTATACTAATTTCTGACCAAGTTTACCTATTATTGTTTTTTTTGATTTACTAAAGAATAAATGTTAAAATACCCTAATGTTCATAAAAAATCCAAAAAACTAGGAGGCACACATCCTTTCGATGTATACGTGTTCTAAAAAAAGTTTGAAGTCATTTTGTGAAATCGGTGATGCACATCCTCACAAAGTCATAAGAGGTCTCACACATGCCCCTATAGATGAGCGAGAGATGTTCATCCACGTACGAGATGTATGGTACCACTTTGTCGAAATCATTTATAACTTTAACTGGATGTTCACGAAGGCAAACTATGAAGTTGTGTGCATCTATGCTAATTTCTGACCAAGTTTACCTATTATTGTATTTTTTTGATTTACTCAAGAATAAATGTTAAAATACCCTAATGTTCATAAAAAATACAAAAAACTAGGAGGGACACATCCTTTCGATGTATACGTGTTCTAAAAAAAGTTTGAAGTCATTCTGAGAAATCAGTGATGCACATCCTCACAAAGTCATAAGAGGTCTCACACATGCCCCTATAGATGAGCGAGAGATGTTCATCCTCGTACGAGATGTATGGTACCACTTTGTCGAAACCATTTATAACTTTAACTGGATGTTCACGAAGGCAAACTATGAAGTTGTGTGTATCTATGCTAATTTTTGACCAAGTTTACCTATTATTGTTTTTTTTGATTTACTAAAGAATAAATGTTAAAATTTCATAATGTTCATAAAAAATCCAAAAAACTAGGAGGGACACATCCTTTCGATGTATACGTGTTCTAAAAAAAGTTTGAAGTCATTCTGAGAAGTCGGTGATGCACATCCTCACAAAGTCATAAGAGGTCTCACACATGCCCCTATAGATGAGCGAGAGATGTTCATCCACGTACGAGATGTATGTTACCACTTTGTCGAAATCATTTATAACTTTAACTGGATGTTCACGGAGGCAAACTATGAAGTTGTGTGCATCTATGCTAATTTCTGACCAAGTTTACCTTTTTTTTATTTACTAAAGAACAAATGTTAAAATACCCTAATGTTCATAAAAAATCCTAAAACTAGGAGGGACACATCCTTTCGATGTATACGTGTTCTAAAAAAAGTTTGAAGTCATTCTGAGAAATCGGTGATACACATCCTCACAAAGTCATAAGAGGTCTCACACATGCCCCTATAGATGAGCGAGAGATGTTCATCCTCGTACGAGATGTATGGTACCACTTTGTCGAAATCATTTATAACTTTAACTGGATGTTCACGGAGGCAAACTATGAAGTTGTGTGCATCTATGCTAATTTTTGACCAAGTTTACCTATTATTGTATTTTTTTTGATTTACTAAAGAATAAATGTTAAAATTCCCTAATGTTCATAAAAAATCCAAAAAACTAGGAGGGGCACATCCTTTCGATGTATACGTGTTCTAAAAAAAGTTTGAAGTCATTCTGAGAAGTCGGTGATGCACATCCTCACAAAGTCATAAGAGGTCTCACACATGCCCCTATAGATGAGCGAGAGATGTTCATCCACGTACGAGATGTATGGTACCACTTTGTCGAAATCATTTATAACTTTAACTGGATGTTCACGGAGGCAAACTATGAAGTTGTGTGCATCTATGCTAATTTCTGACCAAGTTTACCTTTTTTTGATTTACTAAAGAACAAATGTTAAAATACCATAATGTTCATAAAAAATCCTAAAAACTAGGAGGGACACATCCTTTCGATGTATACGTGTTCTAAAAAAAGTTTGAAGTCATTCTGAGAAGTCGGTGATGCACATCCTCACAAAGTCATAAGAGGTCTCACACATGCCCCTATAGATGAGCGAGAGATGTTCATCCACGTACGAGATGTATGGTACCACTTTGTCGAAATCATTTATAACTTTAACTGGATGTTCACGGAGGCAAACTATGAAGTTGTGTGCATCTATGCTAATTTCTGACCAAGTTTACCTTTTTTTATTTACTAAAGAACAAATGTTAAAATACCCTAATGTTCATAAAAAATCCTAAAACTAGGAGGGACACATCCTTTCGATGTATACGTGTTCTAAAAAAAGTTTGAAGTCATTCTGAGAAATCGGTGATACACATCCTCACAAAGTCATAAGAGGTCTCACACATGCCCCTATAGATGAGCGAGAGATGTTCATCCTCGTACGAGATGTATGGTACCACTTTGTCGAAATCATTTATAACTTTAACTGGATGTTCACGGAGGCAAACTATGAAGTTATGTGCATCTATGCTAATTTTTGACCAAGTTTACCTATTATTGTATTTTTTTTGATTTACTAAAGAATAAATGTTAAAATTCCCTAATGTTCATAAAAAATCCAAAAAACTAGGAGGGGCACATCCTTTCGATGTATACGTGTTCTAAAAAAAGTTTGAAGTCATTCTGAGAAGTCGGTGATGCACATCCTCACAAAGTCATAAGAGGTCTCACACATGCCCCTATAGATGAGCGAGAGATGTTCATCCACGTACGAGATGTATGGTACCACTTTGTCGAAATCATTTATAACTTTAACTGGATGTTCACGGAGGCAAACTATGAAGTTGTGTGGATCTATGCTAATTTCTGACCAAGTTTACCTTTTTTTGATTTACTAAAGAACAAATGTTAAAATACCATAATGTTCATAAAAAATCCTAAAAACTAGGAGGGACACATCCTTTCGATGTATACGTGTTCTAAAAAAAGTTTGAAGTCATTCTGAGAAATCGGTGATACACATCCTCACAAAGTCATAAGAGGTCTCACACATGCCCCTATAGATGAGCGAGAGATGTTCATCCTCGTACGAGATGTATGGTACCACTTTGTCGAAATTATTTATAACTTTAACTGGATGTTCACGGAGGCAAACTATGAAGTTGTGTGCATCTATGCTAATTTCTGACCAAGTTTACCTATTATTGTATTTTTTTGATTTACTAAAGAATAAATGTTAAAATTCCCTAATGTTCATAAAAAATCCAAAAAACTAGGAGGGACACATCCTTTCGATGTATACGTGTTCTAAAAAAAGTTTGAAGTCATTCTGAGAAGTCGGTGATGCACATCCTCACAAAGTCATAAGAGGTCTCACACATGCCCCTATAGATGAGCGAGAGATGTTCATCCACGTACGAGATGTATGGTACCACTTTGTCGAAATCATTTATAACTTTAACTGGATGTTCACGGAGGCAAACTATGAAGTTGTGTGCATCTATGCTAATTTCTGACCAAGTTTAACTTTTTTTGATTTACTAAAGAACAAATGTTAAAATACCATAATGTTCATAAAAAATCCTAAAAACTAGGAGGGACACATCCTTTCGATGTATACGTGTTCTAAAAAAATTTGAAGTCATTCTGAGAAATCGGTGATACACATCCTCACAAAGTCATAAGAGGTCTCACACATGCCCCTATAGATGAGCGAGAGATGTTCATCCACGTACGAGATTTATGGTACCACTTTGTCGAAATCATTTATAACTTTAATTGGATGTTCACGGAGGCAAACTATGAAGTTGTGTGCATCTATGCTAATTTCTGACCAAGTTTACCTTTTTTTTTATTTACTAAAGAACAAATGTTAAAATACCCTAATGTTCATAAAAAATCCTAAAAACTAGGAGGGACACATCCTTTCGATGTATACGTGTTCTAAAAAAAGTTTGAAGTCATTCTGAGAAATCGGTGATACACATCCTCACAAAGTCATAAGAGGTCTCACACATGCCCCTATAGATGACCGAGAGATGTTCATCCTCGTAATTGATGTATGGTACCACTTTGTCGAAATCATTTATAACTTAAACTGGATGTTCACGGAGGCAAACTATGAAGTTGTGTGCATCTATGCTAATTTCTGACCAAGTTTACCTTTTTTTTTATTTACTAAAGAACAAATGTTAAAATACCCTAATGTTCATAAAAAATCCTAAAAACTAGGAGGGACACATCCTTTCGATGTATATGTGTTCTAAAAAAAGTTTGAAGTCATTCTGAGAAATCGTTGATACACATCCACACAAAGTCATAAGAGTTCTCACACATGCCCCTATAGATGAGCGAGAGATGTTCATCCTCGTACGAGATTTATGGTACCACTTTGTCGAAATCATTTATAACTTTAATTGGATGTTCACGTAGGCAAACTATTTAGTTGTGTGCATCTATGCTAATTTCTGACCAAGTTTACCTTTTTTTTTATTTACTAAAGAACAAATGTTAAAATACCCTAATGTTCATAAAAAATCCTAAAAACTAGGAGGGACACATCCTTTCGATGTATACGTGTTCTAAAAAAAGTTTGAAGTCATTCTGAGAAATCGGTGATACACATCCTCACAAAGTCATAAGAGGTCTCACACATGCCCCTATAGATGACCGAGAGATGTTCATCCTCGTACGAGATGTATGGTACCACTTTGTCGAAATCATTTATAACTTAAACTGGATGTTCACGGAGGCAAACTATGAAGTTGTGTGCATCTATGCTAATTTCTGACCAAGTTTACCTTTTTTTTATTTACTAAAGAACAAATGTTAAAATACACTAATGTTCATAAAAAATCCTAAAAACTAGGAGGGACACATCCTTTCGATGTATATGTGTTCTAAAAAAAGTTTGAAGTCATTCTGAGAAATTGTTGATACACATCCACACAAAGTCATAAGAGTTCTCACACATGCCCCTATAGATGAGCGAGAGATGTTCATCCTCGTACGAGATGTAAGGTACCACTTTGTTGAAATCATTTATAACTTTAACTGGATGTTCACGGAGGCAAACTATTTAGTTGTGTGCATCTATGCTAATTTCTGACCAAGTTTACCTATTATTGTATTTTTTTATTTACAGAAGAATAAATGTTAAAATACCCTAATGTTCATAAAAAATCAAAAAAACTAGGAGGGACACATCCTTTCGATGTATACGTGTTCTAAAAAAAGTTTGAAGACATTCTGAGAAATCGGTGATGCACATCCTCAAAAAGTCATAAGAGGTCCCACTCATGCCCCTATAGATGAGCGAGAGATGTTCATCCTCGTATGAGATGTATGGTACCAATTGGTCGAAATCATTTATAACTTTAACTAGATGTTCACAGAGGCAAACTATGAAGTTGTGTGCATCTATGCTAATTTCTGACCAAGTTTACCTATTATTGGTTTTTTTTTGATTTACTAAAGAATAAATGTTAAAATACCCTAATGTTCATAAAAAATCCAAAAAACTAGGAGGCACACATGCTTTCGATGTATACGTGTTCTAAAAAAAGTTTCAAGTCATTTTGAGAAATCAGTGATGCACATCCTCACAAAGTCATAAGAGATCTCACACATGCCCCTATAGATGAGCGAGAGATGTTCATCCACGTACGAGATGTATGGTACCACTTTGTCGAAATCATTTATAACTTTAACTGGATGTTCAAGGAGGCAAACTATGAAGTTGTGTGCATCTATGCTAATTTCTGACCAAGTTTACCTATTATTGTATTTTTTTTGATTTATTAAACAATAAATGTTAAAATACCCTAATGGTCATAAAAAATCCAAAAAACTAGGAGGGACACATACTTTCGATGTATACGTGTTCTAAAAAAAGTTTGAAGTCATTCTGAGAAATCAGTGATGCACATCCTCACAAAGTCATAAGAGGTCTCACACATGCCCCTGTAGATGAGCGAGAGATGTTCATCCTCGTACGAGATGTATGGTACCACTTTGTCGAAATCATTTATAACTTTAACTGGATGTTCACGGAGGCAAACTATTTAGTTGTGTGCATCTATGCTAATTTCTGACCAAGATTTACCTATTATTGTATTTTTTTATTTACTGAAGAATAAATGTTAAAATACCCTAATGTTCATAAAAATCAAAAAAACTAGGAGGGACACATCCTTTCGATGTATACGTGTTCTAAAAAAAGTTTGAAGCCATTCTGAGAAATCAGTGATGCACATCCTCACAAAGTCATAAGAGGTCTCACACATGCCCATATAGATGAGCGAGAGATGTTCATCCTCGTACGAGATGTATGGTACCACTTTGTCGAAATCATTTATAACTTTAACTGGATGTTCACGGAGGCAAACTATGAAGTTGTGTGCATCTATGCTAATTTTTGACCAAGTTTACCTATTATTGTATTTTTTTTTGATTTACTAAGGAATAAATGTTAAAATTCCCTAATGTTCATAAAAAATCCAAAAAACTAGGAGGGACACATCCTTTCGATGTATACGTGTTCTCAAAAAAGTTTGAAGTCATTCTGAGAAATCGGTGATGCACATCCTCACAAAGTCATAAGAGGACTCACACATGCCCCTATAGATGAGCGAGAGATGTTCATCCATGTACGAGATCTATGGTACCACTTTGTCGAAATCATTTATAACTTTAACGGGATGTTCACGGAGGCAAACTATGAAGTTGTGTGCATCTATGCTAATTTCTGACCAAGTTTACCTATTATTGTATTTTTTTAGATTTACTAAATAATAATTGTTAAAATACCCTAATTTTCATAAAAAATCCAAAAAACTAGGAGGGACACACCCTTTCGATGTATACGTGTTCTAAAAAAAGTTTGAAGTCATTCTGAGAAATCGGTGATGCACATCCTCACAAAGTCATAAGAGGTCTCACACATGCCCCTATAGATGAGCGAGAGATGTTCATCCACGTACGAGATGTATGGTACCACTTTGTCGAAATCATTTATAACTTTAACTGGAGGTTCACGGAGGTAAACTATGAAGTCGTGTGCATCTATGCTAATTTCTGACCAAGTTCACCTTTTTTTTTATTTACGAAAGAATAAATGTTAAAATACCATAATGTTCATAAAAAATCCTAAAAACTAGGAGGGACACATCCTTCGATGTATACGTGTTCTAAAAAAAGTTTGAAGTCATTCTGAGAAATCGGTGATACATATCCTCACAAAGTCATAAGAGGTCTCAGGCATGCCCCTATAGATGAGCGAGAGATGTTCATCCTCACACGAGATGTATGGTACCACTTTGTTAAAATCATTTATAACTTTAACTGGATGTTCACGGAGGCAAACTATTTAGTTGTGTGCATCTATGCTAATTTCTGACCAAGTTTACCTATTATTGTATTTTTTTATATACTGAAGAATAAATATTAAAATACCCTAATGTTCATAAAAAATCAAAAAAACTAGGAGGGACACATCTTTTCGATGTATACGTGTTCTAAAAAAAGTTTGAAGACATTCTGAGAAATCAGTGATGCACATCCTCAAAAAGTCAAAAGAGGTCCCACACATGCCGCTATAGATGAGCGAGAGATGTTCATCCTCGTACGAGATGTATGGTACCAATTGGTCGAAATCATTTATAATTTTAACTTGATTTTCACAGAGGCAAACTATGAAGTTGTGTGCATCTATGCTAATTTATGACCAAGTTTACCTTTTTTTTTATTTACTAAAGAATAAATGTTAAAATACCCTAATGTTCATAAAAAATCCTAAAAATTAGGAGGGACACATCCTTTCGATGTATACGTGTTCTAAAAAAGTTTGAAGTCATTCTGAGAAATCGGTGATACACATCCTCAAAAAGTCATAAGAGGTCTCACACATGCCCCTATAGATGAGCGAGAAATGTTCATCCTCGTACGAGATGTATGGTACCACTTTGTCGAAATCATTTATAACTTTAACTAGATGTTCACGGAGGCAAACTATGAAGTTGTGTGCATCTATGCTAATTTCTGACCAAGTTTACCTTTTTTTTTATTTACTAATGAATAAATGTTAAAATACCCTAATGTTCATAAAAAATCCAAAAAACTAGGAGGGACACACCCTTTCGATGTATACGTGTTCTAAAAAAAGTTTGAAGTCATTCTGAGAAATTGGTAATGCACATCCTCACAAAGTCATAGGAGGTCTCACTCATGCCCCTATAGATGAGCGAGAGATGTTCATCCACGTACGAGATGTATGGTACCACTTTGTCGAAATCATTTATAACTTTAACTGGATGTTCAAGGAGGCAAACTATGAAGTTGTGTGCATCCATGCTAATTTCTGACCAAGTTTACCTATTATTGTATTTTTTTTTTGATTTACTAAAGAATAAATGTTAAAATACCCTAATGTTCATAAAAAATCCAAAAAACTAGGAGGGACACATACTTTCGATGTATACGTGTTCTAGGCTGAGTAGCAGTAACTTAGGGAGGCCAGGTTCTGCGGGGCAGACGCCTCCACTCCATTCCAAGTCAGCCATCTGGAACCAGACAAGGATCAAGGTAAGGAATTTGTGGAAAGGTGAGCTAAGCAGGGAAAAGATTTAGAGAAAGGCTTAGAAAAGGTCTCGGGTCTTAGGGGTCGCGTCCTACGGCCAACCTACAGCTCTGATACCACCTGAAGCATCCCCTCATCAGAGGTGACTAAATGTGACACAAATACCAGTCCCAGGAGGCTGGCAACACATTTATTACAACAGGTGGTTCAGTCCCTTACATCACGGCGGCATAGTGGGCACGGGAGCGCCACTGCCACAAGGAACAACACAAAAGCTAAAGACCAAACTACGATAGCGAAGGCTTCTAGGGCCTCATCAGAGTACCACGCCATGGAAGCTCTCTGTGGCGACCCTGAATCCACAGGCACGGGTTGGGTGCAGGACAGCGACCTACTCGACGTCCTCGGGTACAAAGTCGGGATCCTCCTCTGAAAAACAGTTAATTAAGCAAGGGTGAGTACATACGTACTCAACAAGTTCAACCCCACCCACGGAGGGGCTAATAAGCAGATCATGCACAGGATATATCAAGGATCAGAATAAGGTTTATTTTGCAAACGCATTTACTCATGCAGGGGTTTGTTTTCGAAAAGGATTTTCGCAAACAGTTTTATAACTCAGGTATCTCAGTTGTTTTGTGAAAACCAATGAGGCCTACCGGACTCCCCGTCCGCAGTTGCCTAGGCACACAGCCACACACTTTTCCAGAAATCAACTCACGCCATGAAAATCATCTCAAACCCAAACACTAGTTTTGTGACCCCACCGTGACTCGTCCAATACCGTGGACACGGCTATTCGAATAGGTTTTACACTCTGCAGAGGTTGTACATCTTTACCCACAAGTAGGGTACCGCCACACGAACACCTTAGTGCCGGCGCGGATCCTATCAAAGTCATTACCCACCTTAGCTAACCCTACGAGCCACCACGGAAGCAACCAAGGGGTTATCTCACATAACCAGGGCGTACCTCACACTGATCGTACCCCTACTCCTTGATCTCCCGCTGCTCACCCGCACTCCTGATGGCAAGTAGATTAACTAGTGGGATTTATGCTAAGCCGTTGCCACATACAACGGTCGAGTGGTAGTACGATAATTGGGTCAGGTGAGATGTCACGCAACCCGGTCCTTAACGACAAGATGGACATCTCCAACACGCTCAACCACAAAGGTACGAGCTCACCCTTACTCCTGACACACACATCCATCCCGTCTACCCAGTTCTTTTACTCATTTTCCAAAATACCAAATTCCCATTTTTAAAGCACGCACACATTTTAAAGAAATTATTTAGGGCAATCAAAGATCAATCATAGCAATCAAGGGTGGCTATCCTATCGGGTTTTAACAGTAAAACAATATGCAATTTATAAAACGGGTCATAGGGTTGTATTTATAAAACTGGGATCAAAGCATGCATCAAAGGATGAGATTGAACTTGCCGTCTTCGAAGTCCTCGGGGAGTTCCTGCTCGTGGTTCGGGATCTCGGGCTCCTGCTCGCAGTACTCGGCTCCAAGCTCCGGCTCGTGGTACCCTCCTTCGTTCACTCCGTCGGCTATAGCGTACACACAAGCAAGCATGCAATCAATACAAGCACACATATTTACCGGCTGAGCTCGAGGAGGGAATAAATGGAAAAAGGAGAAATATATATATGATCTATGGGGAATTGGTGAATGGTTCGGCGGGAATAATCCTGGGAAAGGTGTAGTGAAGTTTGGAATTAATTTGGAGTAAAATTGTGCATGAAATGTCGGGTTAAAGAGAGTTGAAAGGGGCTAAGGACCTATTAGTAAATAGGTTTAATAGAGGGGTGGGCTTATTTGCAAAATGTAATTAAGGTGAGGTTTAGATGGAATGATCCAGGGGCCTGCTTGAATTTAAGTAGGGCTAGTTCGTAATTTGATTTATGGGCTAGGGTCTTATTTGGGAGAAATAGTGAGAAGGAAATAAAGAAAAGGGGGGGCTCGGGTTAAAAGGGAAGAGGACAGGGGGCTCTGGGCAAAATCGCCCTTCTTCTTCCCCTTCCTCGGTTCAGAACAGAGAAGGGAGGGGGTCGACCGGGCGGCCGGCCGGCAGGGGCGCTCGCCGGCGGTCCCGTGCACGGCGGTGGCCGGAAGATGAGGCAAAACGTAGAGGGAAGTGAGGGGATTCGTCTCCCCTTCTCACCTTGGGCAGAGGTGGCTCGTGAAGGTGGCTCCGCGGCGGCGGGCGGACGGCGGTGGAGGCACGTGGCGGTGGCGCGGTGTGGGGCAGTGGGGAGCAATGGAGGTAATAGAGGTGTTGCACGGCGAGGTGGAGAGCACGCAGGGCTATATATAGGCGCGGGAAGGTCGGTTCGGTGAGGATATTTGAGCTCTAGGTGCTTCGATGGCCGGCAATGGCGGTGGGGAGAAAAATATCCTGGCATTGACCTTGGGCCGGCGAGCTTCCGGGCGGCGCAGCGCTGTGGATGAGACTCTTCGTGCAGGCGGCCGCTGTGGCTGTGGGGGAGGAGACCGACCGGTCCGGTGGCGTGTCCGGGCGAGCACGCCTTAATGGCGGTCGCCGGTTTGCCAGTGGGGGGGCGCTGCCGGCCTTTGCTGCAGGCGCGGGCCAGCCCTGGCATGCTGTCTTGGTGGTGCAGGAGAGAGAGGGGGGCGGCGCTGTCCTGGAGGGGGGGCGCGCAGGGGGGTCGCGTCCTGCAGGTCGCGGCCTGGAGGCGCGCGAGGGGGTCGCGGCCTGGTTCGGCCGAAGGAGGAAGAAAGGTGGGGAGGAAAAGAAGAAAAGAAAAAAAAGAAAAAGAAAAGAGAAAAAGGAAGAAAAGAAAAAGAGAAATAGGAAGAGAAATAGAAAAATGGGAAAGAAAATAGGGAAGAGTTTTAGAAAAATTAGGAGAATTTCACGGGAAAAAAATTAGGGGAAGGGTGTTTGTGGGTTTTCCGGTTTTTCAGGCGTCAGCGGGATTTTCGGGACGGCGGTGATAGCGAGGCGGACCGGCCGGCGGGACCGCGGCGGTGCGGGATTCCCGTCGTAGTGGCCGGCCGCGGCGCTGGGGCGGCACGCGTGGGTGGTGGCCCGGGTGCGGGCGGTGCCGGCGGGATTCGCGGCACGCGCGCCGAGGGAAAGGAATCGACCGGGGTTTCGAAAGGGGGTTAAATGAGCTCAGCGGAAAGTTTGAAAACACGCATGATTTAGTAGGTGATTTATTAAGAGCTAAAAACGCGGGCGTTACAAACCTACCCCACTTAAAATGAATCTCGCCCTCGAGATTCGGCTAGGTTTCGAACAGGTGGGGAAACTCTTTCCTCAACACGTCCTCTCGTTCCCAAGTGGCTTCTTCTACTCCGTGTCTGCTCCATTGGACTCTGCACACCCGTACTTCTGATGTCCTTGTCTTTTTGACCACTGTGTCCAAAATCTTGACGGGCACCTCCTGGTACCTAAGATCTGGCTGTAAGTCAATTGTTTCCACCGGCACTCGTTTCTCTCCGATCACTCTCAAACACCTTCGCAGCTGAGAAATGTGGAACACGGGATGTATATCCGCCATTTCCTCTGGTAGCCTCAACCGGTATGCTACTGCTCCACTCTCTTCAGCACTTTGTACGGTCCAATGTACCGAGGGGCTAATTTCCCGTGCACCTGAAATCTCCGAGTCCCTCGGATAGGTGAAACCTTGAGATAAGCAAAGTCTCCTGGACTGAAGCTTACTTCTCGCCTCTTCCTATCTGCATAGCTCTTTTGTCGGGATTGGGCAGCCTTCAATTTTTCTCGGATCTCAGCTACTCGTTCCTCGGCTTCTTTAATGAGTGCAGGTCCAACCAAGGCACGTTCCCCCACTTCTGACCACATCAATGGGGTTCTGCATTTTCTACCATATAGGGCCTCGAATGGTGACATGCCTAGGCTGGCTTGATAACTGTTGTTGTACGAAAAGTCTGCATATGGTAAGCTCTGTTCCCAATCTTTGCCATAGGTGAGGACACATGCCCTTAGCATGTCTTCCATGATCTGATTCACCCTCTCGGTCTGTCCATCCGTCTGGGGGTGATAAGCTGAGCTAAAATCCAACCTGGTTCCCATGGATTTATGCAAACTTTCCCAAAACCTAGAGGTGAACTGGGTCCCTCTATCTGAAACTATCCTGCTAGGTACTCCATGCAGCTTCACTATGTTTGCTATATACAGCTTGGCCAACTTCTCTCCGTCATAATTATTACGTACGGGTATGAAGTGAGCGACTTTAGTGAGTCGGTCTACTATCACCCATATGGAATTATATCCTTTCTGTGTCTTGGGCAAGCCTACTACAAAGTCCATGCCTATCTCATCCCATTTCCATACCGGGATGGGTAAGGGTTGCAACAGTCCTGCGGGCTTTTGGTGTTCTGCTTTAATCCTCTGACAAGTATCACAGTGGGCGACGAACTGTGCAATGTCTGCTTTCATTCCATTCCACCAATACTTCTGTTTTAAATCCATATACATCTTAGTGGATCCCGGGTGGATGGAATACGCTGAGTTGTGTGCCTCATCCATGATGGTCTGCCGGAATTCTCCGTCTTCAGGTACGCATATCCTGTTTTTATACCATAGTGTACCGTGACTGTCCACCCTAAAGTCTGGGGCCTTATTCTCTCCCGTGTGCTTGCGGATCTTCATCAGCTCCTTATCGGATTCTTGGGCTTTTCTGATTTTGTCTTCCAGGGTGGGCTGGACACTTAGTTGGTGAACGTAGCCCTGGGGAACAATGTGCACGTTGAGTCGTGCCATTTCCTCTTGTAATTGAGCATTCTTAGGTACTGCTTTTCCATAAGACTTTTTGCTTAAGGCATCCGCTACTACGTTGGCTTTTCCCGGGTGGTAATGGATTTCCAGGTTATAGTCTTTGACTAATTCCAACCACCTTCTTTGCCTTAGGTTCAGGTCGGGTTGGGTGAAAATGTACTTTAAGCTCTTGTGGTCCGTGTAGATCTCGCACTTATTTCCAATCAGGTAATGTCTCCAAATCTTAAGGGCATGCACTACGGCTGCAAACTCCAAATCATGGGTGGGATAGTTCTGCTCGTGGGGCTTGAGTTGGCGGGAAGCATACGCCACTACTTTCCCATCTTGCATAAGGACACATCCTAGTCCTTGTCGGGATGCATCGCAATAGACGACAAAATCCCGTTGAATGTCTGGCAAAGTTAGCACTGGGGCGGTTGTCAGTCTTCTTTTCAACTCCTGAAAACTCTTCTCACACGACTCGGTCCAGACGAACTTCTTCTCCTTCTTGAGCAACTCTGTCATGGGTCGGGCAATCTTGGAGAATCCTTCAATAAACCTCCGGTAGTATCCCACTAAACCAAGAAAGCTTCTGATTTCGCTCACATTGGTTGGTTGTTGCCAGTTGGAAACTGTTTCGACTTTCCCAGGGTCTACTGCTACTCCTTCTGCTGTCAGAATATGTCCACGGAAGGATATTTTCTCCAATCAGAATTCACACTTGCTGAACTTAGCGTACAGCTTGTGCGCCCTCAGTTTCTCCAGTACCACTCGAAGGTGTTGCTCATGTTCCTCCACACTTTTGGAGTAAACAAGTATGTCGTCAATGAAAACTACGACAAACTTGTCTAGTTCCTCCATAAACACCTTATTCATGAGGTTCATAAAGTATGCCGGTGCGTTAGTGAGTCCAAAGGACATCACAGTGAACTCGTATTGTCCATAACGGGTGACGAAGGCGGTCTTTGGGATGTCACTCTCCCTAATCTTGAGTTGATGGTATCCTGACCTTAAGTCGACCGTCGAGAAATATTTGGCTCCCTTTAGTTGGTCAAATAAATCATCTATTCTGGGGAGAGGATACTTGTTCTTGATAGTGACTTTGTTTAGTGAGCGATAGTCCACGCACATCCTCAGGCTTTTATCCTTCTTTTCGACGAAAAGCACTGGGGCTCCCCATGGTGACGAGCTTGGTCTGATGAACCCATTTCGCTGAAGTTCTCTCAGCTGCTTCTTTAACTCTGCCAATTCAGGGGCTGCCATCCTATAGGGTCTCTTGGCTATGGGAGAGGTTCCGGGGATGAGGTCGATAACAAACTCTATATCCCTATCTGGTGGCATTCCGGGGAGTTCTTCGGGAAATACATCTGGGTACTCCCGTACTACTGGGATTTCTTCCAGGGACTTGGCCTCCATGCTAAAAACCATTATGTCTGGTCTGCTTCCTCGGGTACGGCAGGTTACTTGCACTCCATCTGGGTTGGTTAGGTGTACTACCTTATCGGCACAACTTATAAGGCCGTGGTGAAGGCTTAACCAGTCCATCCCAAGAATCACATCTATCCCTCTGGACTTCAGTACTACCAGGTCCGCTAGGAACTCTACCCCACTTAAAATGATTCTCACCCGGGAGCAACCCAGTTGACACTTGATGTCACCTCCGGGTGTTCGGGTTAACAGGGGTGCTTTTAGTAGTACTGTAGGTATATTATGCTTTTCCACAAAACTTGAAGATATGAACGAATGTGATGCTCCTGAATCAAATAATATAGTTGCCAAGACTGAGCTGACCAGGAACTCACCGAGCACTACACCTTGTGCCTCTTGAGCCTCCTGTGCGTTGATGTGGTTGACGCGGGCTCGTCCATAAGACTGCTGGGGCTGCCTCATCTGCTGGTTGTTATTGCCGAAGTTGTTGTTGCTGCGAACTGGCACGCGGTTGGCTCCAGATACAACCGGTCTCGGCCCATTCACTGAGTTGGAGAAGGCTGAAACTGTTGGCTTTTTGGCATATGGGCAGTTGGCGATGAAGTGTCCGGTCTCACGGCAGTTGAAACACACCCTGGAGTTGTTGTTGTTGTTGTTGTTGGCAGTGACCTGGCTAGTGTTGCTCTGTGGAGGCTTCATGGTGTTCTGGTTGTTGTACAGTTTGAACTTGGTTCTGGGGCCTTGAGAGCCCGTGGCTTGTGACTGGGTTTTGTACTGCATGGGGGCTTGGAATCTGGACATGGGGTGTCCGAAGCTTCTCTGCCTCTGGGAACGCTCTTGCTGTTGAGCCTTGTGCTCCATGAACTTGCGCTTGTTTTCTTTCTTCTCTTCTGCCTTGGCTCTCTGTGTGAGGATGGCCATGTTCATGAGGGTCTTGAAATCCGGGTAGATCTGAGGGGTAAGCAGAGTCCTCAGCTCTGGAGTCAAGCCCTTCTTGAACATCTCCTGCTTCTTGGAGTCCTTGTCCACCTCCTCAGGAGCGTAACGAGCCAACTCTATGAACTGATAAGTGTATTCCTCCACGGACTTGTTGCCCTGGCAGAGTTCACGGAACTCATCTGCCTTGCGCTTCAGTGTGGCTTCTGGGATGTGGTAGCGACGAAACTCTTCCACGAACTCATCCCAAGTGATGGCGGAGGGATCTTTGGCCGCTGCACAGTAGTTTTCCCACCAGGCTAAGGCTGTTCCAGTGAGCTGGTGGGTGGCCAAAAGAACTTTGTCTCGATCCTCACAGTTGAATGGCTCTAGTTCCCTTAGGATGGCCCTCAGCCAGTCATCTGCATCCAAGGGATTCACGGACCCGCCAAACGTGGGTGGCTTTGTCCGGAGAAATTCTATCAGTTTCTCATTCATGCCCAGAACACGGGGCTTTGGGCGGGTGATGGCATTGGCTATGGCTTCCAGCAACAGGGTCTGGTTAGCCAAAACTTGCGCCAGGTCTACGGCAGGTGGTGGCGGTGGCGGAACCATGTTTTCTCCTCCATCTTCGCCCTGATTCACTTCCTGGTTGTTATAGCGCTCCCTTCGTTCGGCATGCGATCCTTCCGCGTTTGGGTCCATACGACCGGAGCCTTGGAAGCTCCCGGCGGGACGCCTTGAAACCATCTGTAGGGGAGCGGGTTTCTATGAGATCTAGGTTTTATGTGAAGTTTAAGTTGATTAAGGCGGATTTTTGAAAAGACAGGATCTGATTCCTGCAGTTAAGCACACAACAAGCACACATGACAAACAAGCACAAACAACTTTATTTCAAACATGAGAGGAGGATACATCCCGAACTACTCGACTGGTACAACGCTGGTACACTACACGACTTGGTACCACGACAAAAGCTAAGGGTGCAACTCTAAGCTCGGACCAGCACGGCTTCATTCCTTGGCAAGGGCTTCTGCGGCATGCTACTCGCGGGGCGAGCCATCTTCCGGGGCGGAGTGTGCTTCCAGCGGAATGAGCAGCTCATCACCGTCATCACCCTGGGGGTTCCCGTTCTCTTGGGGCTGGGCGGAAGTTCCTTCTTCGACGGTTGATGTTGGTTGCTCGGCGGCAACAGACGGCGTTGGGGTCTCAGGAACTCCTCCCCATCCTACAAGGGGTGTCCCAACTAGGACTTGTGCTTCTCCAACGGCCGGAATGGGTGTTCCACTGTTGGTCCATTCTTGTATGCGCTGATCCTGGATCCGCCTGAGGCTCTCATGGGCAACAGCTTCACTGCTTATGGCGGCCGCGGTCCTTGCTTCAGCTTGGGCTACTCGAACTTGGTGCACCCTTACTGTAACTTCCGCTTGCTCAGCCCGACCAATTTGCTCTCTTAGGAACTTGACCTGATCATCAAAGAGTTTATCCAGGGAGACGAGGTAGGCAACTACATGGTATAAAAGATCTTCTTGGTGACGGCGCCGTTCCAGGTTTCTCATGCGGGCCTGCCAGACTGGAGTCCTGATGGCGGGGGGAAAGTACCTCATTGGTGTGGGGACGAGGTGTTCCTCGTAGATCCGACACAGGTAGCGGAGGGCTTTTCCGACGGCCAAGGGGTAGGTGTCTCGGTGTCGAAACCCTGTGGCAGTCACGCGCCACGGCTCGATGTTGGCGTGGCGGTTGCTTCTGGCGATGGAGAGGACCACCCTACAGCGAAGAGTGCCGAGTTGCTCGTACTCTCTGCTGTAGTACCTTGGGCGCTCAGTGATACCAAGGCGCTCCAGGGAGTTGATAAGAAGGCGAGCAAAACCAGGCTCCTCCTGGCACACGCCTTGGGTCCATCCATCTTCGGCCATCTGAAAACAAGGGCAGAGTTGAACAAGCTGTGCAAAGGGTAGGATACAAAAGATGGATAGTTTTATTTATTCACAAAGGTTGGGTACACTCCTCAGGGGTACACTTATTATTAGGACGATAGCTCTAGCCTAGGTACTCCATTCCCTCTTTATGGGGATTCTTCCTCAGGCTGAATGCGACACTTCTTCGGTGGAAGGTCTTGTTCCAACATCACATCCTCGGTCTGGGTTCCCTTATCCCAGTGGGTTTCTTCGGGTTCATCGTCCATCAACCCAGCTTCTTCTCGTCTCCTACGTTCCTTGTGGAGCTCATCCCATAGGTTCTTGTGGAATATTTCAGAGCGTTCCCTTTCTCTGACGTAATCTCGCTGTAGGTTAGCTAGGGAAACCTCCGCCGCTCTCGTCTTTATCCTTTCTAATTCTATCCTTTGTTCTGCTCTTTCTGCCCTATCGGTTTGGTGCTTCAGCTGCTCGGCCTGTTCACGGAAAAGGTGGTCTAAGCCATTGAGGTAGATGGACAGGTGAGAAATCGTATCTTCTAGGTCTTCTTCTTCTCTTCCAAGTCCTCTCATCCGGGCGATCCATGAGCGTCCTCTTCCTCCAGAGGGTGGGAAAAATCCCATCGGAGTCCGTCGAAGGTGTTGCCTATAGACCACTCGTAGGCGTCGCAGGGCTTTTCGGGCGGCTTTTGGGTATGTGTCGGTGAAGCGAAACCCAGTGGTGGAGATAAACCAAGGATCTATGTTGGGGTAGAGTGTGCTCCTTCCCACGAAGATCATCACTTTACACCGAAGGGTGCCATTGTGTTCGTACTCCCGATAGATGTACTCCGGTGGGTCCCTTACTCCGATGCGTTCTAGGCTGAGTAGAAGTAACTTAGGGAGGCCAGGTTCTGCGGGGCAGACGCCTCCACTCCATTCCAAGTCAGCCATCTGGAACCAGACAAGGATCAAGGTAAGGAATTTGTGGAAAGGTGAGCTAAGCAGGGAAAAGATTTAGAGAAAGGCTTAGAAAAGGTCTCGGGTCTTAGGGGTCGCGTCCTACGGCCAACCTACAGCTCTGATACCACCTGAAGCATCCCCTCATCAGAGGTGACTAAATGTGACACAAATACCAGTCCCAGGAGGCTGGCAACACATTTATTACAACAGGTGGTTCAGTCCCTTACATCACGGCGGCATAGTGGGCACGGGAGCGCCACTGCCACAAGGAACAACACAAAAGCTAAAGACCAAACTACGATAGCGAAGGCTTCTAGGGCCTCATCAGAGTACCACGCCATGGAAGCTCTCTGTGGCGACCCTGAATCCACAGGCACGGGTTGGGTGCAGGACAGCGACCTACTCGACGTCCTCGGGTACAAAGTCGGGATCCTCCTCTGAAAAACAGTTAATTAAGCAAGGGTGAGTACATACGTACTCAACAAGTTCAACCCCACCCACGGAGGGGCTAATAAGCAGATCATGCACAGGATATATCAAGGATCAGAATAAGGTTTATTTTGCAAACGCATTTACTCATGCAGGGGTTTGTTTTCGAAAAGGATTTTCGCAAACAGTTTTATAACTCAGGTATCTCAGTTGTTTTGTGAAAACCAATGAGGCCTACCGGACTCCCCGTCCGCAGTTGCCTAGGCACACAGCCACACACTTTTCCAGAAATCAACTCACGCCATGAAAATCATCTCAAACCCAAACACTAGTTTTGTGACCCCACCGTGACTCGTCCAATACCGTGGACACGGCTATTCGAATAGGTTTTACACTCTGCAGAGGTTGTACATCTTTACCCACAAGTAGGGTACCGCCACACGAACACCTTAGTGCCGGCGCGGATCCTATCAAAGCCATTACCCACCTTAGCTAACCCTACGAGCCACCACGGAAGCAACCAAGGGGTTATCTCACATAACCAGGGCGTACCTCACACTGATCGTACCCCTACTCCTTGATCTCCCGCTGCTCACCCGCACTCCTGATGGCAAGTAGATTAACTAGTGGGATTTATGCTAAGCCGTTGCCACATACAACGGTCGAGTGGTAGTACGATAATTGGGTCAGGTGAGATGTCACGCAACCTGGTCCTTAACGACAAGATGGACATCTCCAACACGCTCAACCACAAAGGTACGAGCTCACCCTTACTCCTGACACACACGTCCATCCCGTCTACCCAGTTCTTTTACTCATTTTCCAAAATACCAAATTCCCATTTTTAAAGCACGCACACATTTTAAAGAAATTATTTAGGGCAATCAAAGATCAATCATAGCAATCAAGGGTGGCTATCCTACCGAGTTTTAACAGTAAAACAATATGCAATTTATAAAACGGGTCATAGGGTTGTATTTATAAAACTGGGATCAAAGCATGCATCAAAGGATGAGATTGAACTTGCCGTCTTCGAAGTCCTCGGGGAGTTCCTGCTCGTGGTTCGGGATCTCGGGCTCCTGCTCGCAGTACTCGGCTCCAAGCTCCGGCTCGTGGTACCCTCCTTCGTTCACTCCGTCGGCTATAGCGTACACACAAGCAAGCATGCAATCAATACAAGCACACATATTTACCGGCTGAGCTCGAGGAGGGAATAAATGGAAAAAGGAGAAATATATATATGATCTATGGGGAATTGGTGAATGGTTTGGCGGGAATAATCCTGGGAAAGGTGTAGTGAAGTTTGGAATTAATTTGGAGTAAAATTGTGCATGAAATGTCGGGTTAAAGAGAGTTGAAAGGGGCTAAGGACCTATTAGTAAATAGGTTTAATAGAGGGGTGGGCTTATTTGCAAAATGTAATTAAGGTGAGGTTTAGATGGAATGATCCAGGGGCCTGCTTGAATTTAAGTAGGGCTAGTTTGTAATTTGATTTATGGGCAAGGGTCTTATTTGGGAGAAATAGTGAGAAGGAAATAAAGAAAAGGGGGGGGGGGCTCGGGTTAAAAGGGAAGAGGACAGGGGGCTCTGGGCAAAATCGCCCTTCTTCTTCCCCTTCCTCGGTTCAGAACAGAGAAGGGAGGGGGTCGACCGGGCGGCCGGCCGGCAGGGGCGCTCGCCGGCGGTCCCGTGCACGGCGGTGGCCGGAAGATGAGGCAAAACGTAGAGGGAAGTGAGGGGATTCGTCTCCCCTTCTCACCTTGGGCAGAGGTGGCTCGTGAAGGTGGCTCCGCGGCGGCGGGCGGACGGCGGTGGAGGCACGTGGCGGTGGCGCGGTGTGGGGCAGTGGGGAGCAATGGAGGTAATGGAGGTGTTGCACGGCGAGGTGGAGAGCACGCAGGGCTATATATAGGCGCGGGAAGGTCGGTTCGGTGAGGATATTTGAGCTCTAGGAGCTTCGATGGCCGGCAATGGCGGTGGGGAGAAAAATATCCTGGCATTGACCTTGAGCCGGCGAGCTTCCGGGCGGCGCAGCGCTGTGGATGAGACTCTTCGTGCAGGCGGCCGCTGTGGCTGTGGGAGAGGAGACCGACCGGTCCGGTGGCGTGTCCGGGCGAGCACGCCTTAATGGCGGTCGCCGGTTTGCCAGTGGGGGGGGGCGCTGCCGGCCTTTGCTGCAGGCGCGGGCCAGCCCTGGCGTGCTGTCTTGGTGGTGCAGGAGAGAGAGGGGGGCGGCGCTGTCCTGGAGGGGGGGCGCGCAGGGGGGTCGCGGCCTGCAGGTCGCGGCCTGGAGGCGCGCGAGGGGGTCGCGGCCTGGTTCGGCCGAAGGAGGAAGAAAGGTGGGGAGGAAAAGAAGAAAAGAAAAAAAAGAAAAAGAAAAGAGAAAAAAAGGAAGAAAAGAAAAAGAGAAATAGGAAGAGAAATAGAAAAATGGGAAAGAAAATAGGGAAGAGTTTTAGAAAAATTAGGAGAATTTCACGGGAAAAAAATTAGGGGAAGGGTGTTTGTGGGTTTTCCGGTTTTTCAGGCGTCAGCGGGATTTTCGAGACGGCGGTGATGGCGAGGCGGACTGGCCGGCAGGACCGCGGCGGTGCGGGATTCCCGTCGTAGTGGCCGGCCGCGGCGCTGGGGCGGCACGCGTGGGAGGTGGCCCGGGTGCAGGTGGTGCCGGCGGGATTCGCGGCACGCGCGCCGAGGGAAAGGAATCGACTGGGGTTTCGAAAGGGGGTTAAATGAGCTCAGCGGAAAGTTTGAAAACACGCATGATTTAGTAGGTGATTTATTAAGAGCTAAAAACGCGGGCGTTACAATTTATAACTTTAACTGGATGTTCACGGAGGCAAACTATGAAGTTGTGTGCATCTATGCTAATTTTTGACCAAGTTTACCTATTATTGTATTTTTTTTGATTTACTAAGGAATAAATGTTAAAATTCCCTAATGTTCATAAAAAATCCAAAAAACTAGGAGGGACACATCCTTTCGATGTATACGTGTTCTCAAAAAAGTTTGAAGTCATTCTGAGAAATCGGTGATGCACATCCTCACAAAGTCATAAGAGGACTCACACATGCCCCAATAGATGAGCGAGAGATGTTCATCCACGTACGAGATCTATGGTACCACTTTGTCGAAATCATTTATAACTTTAACTGGATGTTCACGGAGGCAAACTATGAAGTTGTGTGCATCTATGCTAATTTCTGACCAAGTTTACCTATTATTGTATTTTTTTAGATTTACTAAATAATAATTGTTAAAATACCCTAATGTTCATAAAAAATCCAAAAAACTAGGAGGGACACATCCTTTCGATGTATACGTGTTCTAAAAAAGTTTGAAGTCATTCTGAGAAATCGGTGATGCACATCCTCACAAAGTCATAAGAGGTCTCACACATGCCCCTATAGATGAGCGAGAGATGTTCATCCACGTACGAGATGTATGGTACCACTTTGTCGAAATCATTTATTACTTTAACTAGAGGTTAACGGAGGTAAACTATGAAGTCGTGTGCATCTATGCTAATTTCTCACCAAGTTCACCTTTTTTTTTATTTACTAAAGAATAAATGTTAAAATACCCTAATGTTCATAAAAAATCCTAAAAACTAGGAGGGACACATCCTTCGATGTATACGTGTTCTAAAAAAAGTTTGAAGTCATTCTGAGAAATCGGTGATACATATCCTCACAAAGTCATAAGAGGTCTTAGGCATGCCCCTATAGATGAGCGAGAGATGTTCATCCTCATACGAGATGTATGGTACCACTTTGTTGAAATCATTTATAACTTTAACTGGATGTTCACGGAGGCAAACTATTTAGTTGTGTGCATCTATGCTAATTTCTGACCAAGTTTACCTATTATTGTATTTTTTTTATTTACTGAAAAATAAATATTAAACTACCCTAATGTTCATAAAAAATCAAAAAAACTAGGAGGGACACATCTTTTCGATGTATACGTGTTCTAAAAAAAGTTTGAAGACATTCTGAGAAATCAGTGATGCACATCCTCAAAAAGTCAAAAGAGGTCCCACACATGCCCCTATAGATGAGCGAGAGATGTTCATCCTCGTACGAGATGTATGGTACCAATTGGTCGAAATCATTTATAACTTTAACTTGATGTTCATAGAGGCAAACTATGTAGTTGTGTGCATCTATGATAATTTCTGACCAAGTTTACCTTTTTTTTTATTTACTAAACAATAAATGTTAAAATACCCTAATGTTCATAAAAAATCCTAAAAATTAGGAGGGACACATCCTTTCGATGTATACGTGTTCTAAAAAAGTTTGAAGTCATTCTGAGAAATCGGTGATACACATCCTCATAAAGTCATAAGAGGTCTCACACATGCCCCTATAGATGAGCGAGAAATGTTCATCCTCGTACGAGATGTATGGTACCACTTTGTCGAAATCATTTATAACTTTAACTGGATGTTCACGGAGGCAAACTATGAAGTTGTGTGCATCTATGCTAATTTCTGACCAAGTTTACCTTTTTTTTATTTACTAATGAATAAATGTTAAAATACCCTAATGTTCATAAATAATCCAAAAAACTAGGAGGGACACACCCTTTCGATGTATACGTGTTCTAAAAAAAGTTTGAAGTCATTCTGAGAAATCGGTGATGCACATCCTCACAAAGTCATAGGAGGTCTCACTCATGCCCGTATAGATGAGCGAGAGATGTTCATCCACGTACGAGATGTATGGTACCAGTTTGTCGAAATCATTTATAACTTTAACTGGATGTTCACGGAGGCAAACTATGAAGTTGTGTGCATCTATGCTAATTTCTGACCAAGTTTACCTATTATTGTTTTTTTATTTACTAAAGAATAAATGTTAAAATACGCTAAAGTTCATAAAAGATCCTAAAAAGTAGGAGGGACACATCCTTTCGATGTACACGTGTTCTAAAAAAAGTTTGAAGTCATTTTAAGAAATCGGTGATGCACATCCTCACAAAGTCAAAAGATGTGTCGCACATGCCTCTATAGATGAGCGAGAGATGTTCATCCTCGTACGAGATGTATGTTACCACTTTGTCGAAATCATTTATAACTTTAACTGGATGTTCACGGAGGCAAACTATTTAGTTGTGTGCATCTATGCTAATTTCTGACCAAGTTTACCTATTATTGTATTTTTTTTATTTACTAAAGAATAAATGTTAAAATACCCTAATGTTCATAAAAAATCAAAAAAACTAGGAGGGACACATCCATTCGATGTATACGTGTTCTAAAAAAAGATGGAAGACATTCTAAGAAATCGGTGATGCACATCCTCAAAAAGTCATAAGAGGTCCCACACATGCCCCTATAGATGAGCGAGAGATGTTCATCCTCGTACGAGATGTATGGTACCACTTGGTTGAAATCATTTATAACTTTAACTGGATGTTCGCGGAGGCAAACTATGAAGTTGTGTGCATCTATGCTAATTTCTGACCAAGTTTACCTTTTTTTGATTTACTAAAGAATAGATGTTAAAATTACCCTAATGTTCATAAAAATTCCAAAAAACTAGGAGGGACACATCCTTTCGATGTATACGTGTTCTAAAAAAAAGTTTGAAGTCATTCTGAGAAATCGTTGATGCACATCCTCACAAAGTCATAAGAGGTCTCACACATGCCCCTATAGATGAGCGAGAGATGTTCATCCTCGTACGATATGTATGGTACCACTTTGTCGAAATCATTTATAACTTTAATTGGATGTTCACGGAGGCAAACAATGAAGTTGTGTGCATCTATGCTAATTTTTGACCAAGTTTACCTATTATTGTAGTTTTTTTGATTTACTAAAGAATAATTGTTAAAATACCCTAATGTTCATAAAAATCCAAAAACCTAGGAGGGACACATCCTTTAGATGTATACGTGTTCTAAAAAAAGTTTGAAGACATTCTGAGAAATCGGTGATGCACATCCTTCAAAAGTCATAAGAGGTCCCACACATGCCCCTATAGATGAGCAAGAAATGTTCATCCTCGTACGAGATGTATGGTACCACTTTGTCAAAATCATTTATAACTTTAACTGGATGTTCACTGAGGCAAACTATGAAGTTGTGTGCATCTATGCTAATTTCTAACCAAGTTTACGAATTATTGTTTTTTTTATTTACTGAAGAATAAATGTTAAAATATCCTAATGTTCATAAAAAATCAAAAAACTAGGAGGGACACATCCTTTCGATGTATATACGTGTTCTAAAAAAAGTTTGAAGTCATTCTCAGAAATCGGTGATGCACATCCTCACAATGTCATAAGAGGTCTCACACATGCCCCTATAGATGAGCGAGAGATGTTCATCCACGTACGAGATGTATGGTACCACTTTGTTGAAATCATTTATAACTTTAACTGGATGTTCACGGAGGCAAATTATGAAGTTGTGTGCATCTATGCTAATTTCTGACCAAGTTTACCTATTATTGTTTTTTTATTTACTAAAGAATAAATGTAAAAATACCCTAATGTTCATAAAAAATCCTAAAACTAGGAGGGACACATCCTATCGTATGGACATCCCTAGGCCCACTACTCTGGTGGGTACCAGAATTGACTACTCGGGGGGCCCCTGGGACTACTCGACTTGGGCAACACGGCACCTGCTTGCGTGGAGCGTAAGGACTACAGAGGGATAGTACTCGGTTAGGAAGCTACACATGTCCGGATCCATGTAATGTACTCCTAGCTGTACACGACTAGTACTCTCCCGTCAAACCGACTTGTAACCCTGCCTCCCGGACTATAGAAGGCGAGGCAGGGACCCCTATCTCATCATCCGCATCATCTTGTAAACACACCCAACCAATCCAGAGCTACGCAGCATACAGGACGTAGGGTATTACGCACCTCGCAGCCCGAACCTGTCTAAATTGTGTGCCACGTGTCTCTCCTTCGAGTTACCAATCTTGGTGAGGCCACATTCATCTACCTCGGGTACTCCCCTTGGTAGGTTGCCGGTCTAAAACACCGACAGCTGGCGCGCCAGGTAGGGGAACTCGCCGAAGATCACATGGCGAACTCGACGGCTTCAATCGTCATCAAGCCAACCGCCGCTTTCAATCGCGGCGACACCTTCGTCTTCAGCTCCTGGGTCTGCACCACCGACGGTGCTGGATCGTTCCAGTGCTACCTCACCATGACTCCGAATCTGGAGACCGGGCTCATGACGTTTCCCGAAGCCGTCATGGGTCAACTCGTCGAAAAATTCTACGAATTTTCGCTCTGCGAACAAGTTGCTGATTTCGAGCTTGGATCCGCCTCCAACCCGAACTCGACGTCGCCCTGGATCGTTTCATGCGAGCCGGCTCCTGAGCCATCGTGTGAGACAGTCCCCCTCTACGAGCACTTCCCATACGGTCTCTGCAATGCTAGCAGCGCCCACGCGAAAGCCCTTGCCGCACGCCGGGCCGGCAAGGAGATCGCCTCCGAGCACTCCTCGGACTGCAACACCGCAACCGGCTACTACTCAGACTCTTCCTATGAGTTCGACTTCGGATCGGACCCAATCGAGTCCGAGTCCGAGCTCAACATGACTGAGGAACCGCTGTCAAGTCCTGCCACTGGCCTGGTCATTACATCCACTCCCGCCGGCAGATTTGTCTACTGGCCCGACCGCAAGCCGGCAGACTTGACGGACGACAACTCACGCTGCATCGCCTACCTCGATTCACTCCCTTTCCAGGAGGGGACCCTGCTGGCTCTAAACGACGAGCACACCCCCACCGAGGTGGCGACTACTGACTCCAGTCTCTGCACTCCCGACCGTGAAGTCTTCATGACGGCCACAGATGCTGGGACTTCGAAAAACCGACCCGACCGGTACCTTGACGACATCTCAGAGGATGAGTTGTTTGCCAACGCACCTCTGAACGAGACCCCCGAAGACAAGAACGCTCGGCGTGACCACAACAGGAAGCGAAACGATCGACGCAGACGTCTCCGGGAAACTCTCCCTATCCGGAACCTCAATGAGGCCCTGGAGAAAGTTGACAACCGGGTACACACTACTCTTGAACAGTGCCTCATGTCTATCACCACGATAGCACGGCAGGCCCAGGGGATCCGCGCGGGCAAAGTCATCGCCAAACTCGCTGAAGGCGCCTACTTCATGCAGGTCGACAACAGGGTTGCTCAAGTACCCCCCCGTCAGAGCTCACGACGCCAGAAACCACGAAGCCACTAGCCACAACCCGGCAGACGGCGGACGCAACTGTGTCCGTGGTGAGCACCAGCCAAATCCCAACCGCTCTAGGGCCTCAGCTGGAGGACCCTCACAGGGCGGCATCAGCCAGGGTGGCACCGGAGGTAGTCGCGGCGGCGGCGGCGGTGGTGGCAGCAGCGGCGGGAGCTCATCCCATGACGACGGCAGAAGAGCTGGTGGCGGTAGCGATCGCGGTGGCCAAGGCCACACGACTAGCCATGCCACCGGCAACACACGTGGTGGCTACGATGCCCGCCACAAGATCGACGAGATCCGCCGCAAGAAGGCTACTGAAGCAAGCGACAGTGACGGCTTCCCCGCCTACTCTGCAAGACTTCGCAACCTGCTTCTTCCCGAGAAATTCAAACCTCTCGGGATCTCCAAGTATGACGCGAAGCAAGATCCCGTTCAGTGGCTCAGGTGCTACGCCTTGGCCATCGAAAATGTTGGTGGAAACAACAATGCGAAGTGCCTTTTCTTCCCCTTCTGTCTGGATCAGGCTCCACTCACATGGCTCGAGTCACTTGAAAAGAACTCGATCGACCAGTGGGACCAGCTGAAGGCTCATTTCACCAGCAACTTCGCGGGCTCCATGGGGCGCTCGGGTACCCGCATGGATCTGGCAATGGTTAAGCAAGAACAAGGCGAGACACTCCGCCAGTACATGCGACGCTTCTTCGACAAGTGGGCGACCGTAGTCGATGTCACCGACAAAGAAGTCATCGACCTCTTCCAAGACGGACTCTATCACCGTCGCACCTTCGAAGACTTCGGTCGCCACCGCCCGAGCTCCATCACCAAGCTCAAAGACATGATCACGTCATGGGCCGACGAAGAGGACAAGGCGAACGCCAAGTACGACTCCATTCGCGGCAAGAACAAGAGCAACACGGGCGGCAACAACAACAACAACAAAGATCAAGGGGGTCGCCACAACAACAACTACTCGAGTTCCAACCGCAAGCCAGACAACACAGTCGCGGCTATACAGTGCCCTGCAAAGGACAACTCGAAAAAGACCTCAGGCGGCTTCAGAGACTTGCTCAAAGAGAAGTGCCCATGGCATCTGGATGGTAATCACACCACCGAGCAGTGCTACCAGCTCCAGCGAGCACTCAAGGATACTCCCGACCCACGGCCTCCTCACGACAAGAAGGGCAAGAAAAAAGTCGACGAGGGCAACGGTGACTTCCAGGAACCTGACAAGACGGTGAATGTCCTATTCGGCGGACTACCCACCAAGCGGTCTCAGAAGGCCACCCGACGGGAAGTCTTGAACATTGAACCAGCGGTGCCGACACCTCTAAGGTGGTCGGAGGTACCCATTACCTTCTCCCGCGCGGACCAATGGACAAGCTTCTCCAAGCCAGGACGTTTTTCACTCGTCCTGAAACCTATAGTCGCGGACTCCAGACTTAACAAGGTACTCAACAACGGCGGGAGTGGACTCAATGTCCTCTTCACCAAGACCTTGAAGAAGATGAAGCTCGACATCACCGACATGCTCACCAAGAGCGCGTCACCCTTCTACGGCATTGTCCCTGGTAACGCGGCTATTCCACTAGGTTCAGTGGTCCTGCTAGTTACCTTCAAGGAGACATGGGAGAACTACCGCACCGAGTACATCAAGTTCGAGGTTGCGGACTTCGAAACCTCCTACCATGCCATCCTCGGCAGACCAGCTATCGCCAAGTTCATGGCGGTACCCCACTATACCTACTTGGTACTCAAGATGCCAAGTCCTGCCGGAGTACTCACACTACAAGGGGACTTGAAGGTCTCTTTCGACTGCGACACCGAAGCCGTGGAACTCGCAGCGACCAACCAAGTACCAAATGCAATGATGGAGATCTTCGCTGCGTCCAAGAGGCTCGCCCCAACCGAACTCCAGATTCTCGAGAAGACCGACACCGCAAACAAGCCTCAACCATCAGAGGAAGTCCAAGTGAAGGCCATCGACCTTGGGACGGGTGACAGCAGCAAGACTACCATGATCGGGGTGGGTCTTGACCCGAAATAGGAAGACGTGCTCGTCAGCTTCCTCTGGGCTAACCGAGACATCTTCGCGTGGAAGCCAGCGGACATGCCAGGGGTGCCCAGGAGGCTGATCGAGCACTCACTCAACGTCGATCCTAAAGCTACCCCCAAATGACAACACCTTCGCCGTTTCGCCGACGACCGACGGGATGCCATCAAGAAGGAACTCGCCAAACTACTCGCGGCGGGCTTCATCCGTGAAGTCTTCCATCTTGAGTGGCTCGCTAACCCCGTCCTCGTCCGCAAGAAGAACACCAACGAGTGGAGGATGTGCGTCGACTACACCGACCTCAACAAGCACTGCCCCAAGGACCCCTTCGGGTTGCCGCGGATTGATCAAGTCATCGACTCCACGGCGGGCTGCGACCTGCTCTGCTTCCTCGACTGCTACTCCGGGTACCACCAGATTGCTATCAAGGAAGAAGACCAGGAGAAGACCGCGTTCATCACCCCGTTCGGCGCCTACTGCTACATGACAATGTCGTTCGGGTTGAAGAATGTCGACGCCACTTACCAGCGAGCTATACAGTCCTGCTTCAAGAAGCAGCTCAACAAGAACGTCGAAGCCTACGTGGATGACGTGGTCGTCAAGACCAGAAATTCCGATACGCTCATCGCCGATCTTGAAGAGACTTTCGCATCTCTGCGAGAGTACCAATGGAAGCTCAACCCCAACAAGTGCATCTTCGGTGTACCATCTGGGAAACTACTCGGCTTCATCATTAGCCATCGCGGCATAGAAGCCAACCCCGAGAAGATCTCCGCCATCACCAATATGAACACTCCAACCTGCATCAAGGATGTCCAGAAGCTGACCGGGTGCATGGCGGCCCTGAACAGATTTATCTCGAAGCTTGGAGAACGGGGACTACCCTTCTTCAAACTACTCAAGCATCAAGAGAAGTTCGCGTGGACCGCGGAGGCTGATCAAGCTCTGGCGCAGCCTAAAGACTTCCTGTCTAAGCCACCGGTCCTCACGGCTCCTTGCAAAAAGGAGTAGCTACTGCTCTACCTCGCTGCGACTACTCATGTGGTCAGCACTACCATCGTCGTCGAGCGGCAGAAGAAGGCCACGCCTACCCAGTCCAGCGACCAGTCTACTTCGTCAGCGAGGTTCTCTCAGAGTCCAAGGCACGGTACCAGCCGGTCCAGAAGCTACTCTACACAGTGCTCATCACCTCGCGGAAGCTACGACACTACTTCCAGGAGTACTCGATTGTCGTTATCACCGACTACCCGCTCGGTGACATACTCCGCAATCAGGATGCTACTGGAAGAATCTCCAAGTGGGCAGTCGAACTCAGCGCCCTCAACATCGATTTCAAGCCACGTACTGCTATCAAGTCCCAGGCACTAGTCGACTTCATGGCAGAGTGGCGGGAGAATCATCTACCAACTCCAACCGAGCGCCCTGAACACTGGGTGATGTACTTCGATGGCTCACTCAAGCTCAAAGGGGCAGGTGCAGGGGTAGTACTGATCTCTCCAAAGGGCGAACAACTCAAGTACGTCCTACAGATCTTCTGGAAGGTCTCAAACAACGAAGCCGAGTACGAAGCCCTACTTCACGGGCTCCGCCTCGAAATCTCATTAGGCATCAAGCGGCTACTAGTCTACGACGACTCCGCAGTGGTCATCAACCAAGTCAACAAGTCTTGGGATCGCAACAAGGAGAACATGGACGCCTACTGTCTGGAAGTCCGCAAGTTCGAGAACAAGTTCTACGGTCTCGAGTTCCACCACGTCGTCCGCGACAACAATGTTTCCGCGGACGTCCTGTCGAAGCTTGGTTTTACTCGCGCGCAAGTACCTGCTGGAGTCTTCGTCCACGAGCTTCACGCGCCATCCATCCCGGAGTCGGCGCCAACGGCCACTGACCCTGTGCCACTACAGTCCGGCCAGGAGGTCATGATGATTGACGTGGACTGGAGACAACCCTTCATCGACTATATCCGCGAGCAGAAGGTCCCATCCGACAAGAACTTGGCCGAACAACTCATCCGCCGAGCCAAGGCCTACGTACTAGTCGGAGACAAGCTCTACAGGCGAGGTACCACTTCTGGAGTACTCATGAAGTGCATACCTCGAGAAGAAGGCAAGGATATCTTGGAGGAGATCCACAAAGGCGTCTACGGCAACCATGCGTCTTCTCGAACGCTAGTGAGCAAGGCTTTCCAACGACCTTTCTACTGGCCCACAGCTCTGGCCGACGCTGAAGAACTCGTCAGAAAGTGCCAAGGATGTCAATTCTTCGCCAAGCAGCAACACGTCCCGGCCTACAAGCTAGTCACCATACCACCAACCTGGCCCTTTGCCTGCTGGGGGCTCGACATGATTGGGCCTCTGCCAACTGCGCCAGGAGGATTCAACAGAGTCTTGGTGGCCATCGACAAGTTCACCAAGTGGATCGAAGTCAAGCCGGTCACCTGCCCAAAGGCTGACAGAGTACTCGACTTCTTGGATGAACTCGTGCATCGCTACGGGCTACCCTATCGCATCATCACAGACTTGGGTTCCAACTTCAACAACCATCAGTTCTGGGAGTACTACGAGAACAGCGGGATCGACGTCCGATACGTCTCAGTTGCCCATCCCCGCGCCAACGGCTAAGTTGAGCGCGCTAACGGGATGGTACTCGACGCCCTCAAGAAGCGATTGCACGACGCAGCTAACACCAAAGGAGGCAAGTGGATCAAGGAACTACCCAACGCACTCTGGGGGCTTCGTACTCAGCCTACCAAGCCGACGGGGCAGTCGCCCTACTTCTTGGTCTACGGCTCCGAAGCTATTCTACCTGCCGACGTGATGTGGGAATCCCCAACAGTAGAGCAATACGACGAAGGCATCTCGGAAGGCAGCAGACGGGTTGACATCGACGGCCTCGAAGAAGCCCGCTGCGCCGCCCTCGTCCAATCAGCAAGGTACCTCGAGGCTATCCGACGTTACCATGATCGCAACGTCAAGGAACGCTCCTTCAACGTCGGCGATCTAGTCCTCCGTCGTATCCAGAACACAGATGGACTACACAAGCTCAGCTCACCATGGGAAGGTCCCTTCTCAATCTCCAAGGTGACCGAACCAGGCTCCTACCGCCTCCAAACACTTGAAGGCAACGACATCAGCAACTCGTGGAACGTCGACCAGCTGTGTCGCTTCTACGCGTAGTCGCTCGACTACTCTACGGGTCCAGGTCTACACGACTACTCACGGACTCCTCGCTGTAAGCGGCCTTCCGGTCCTGGCACTAGTCTCTGGACTACTCTTCTCCAAGATCCAGCGTCAACGGCTACTAACGGATCTTGGGCTGCTTAGAGCGCTGAGGACTCTAGCGGCGGTCTGTAAGATCATGTACTCTAGATCCAGTCTATACGACTACTAACGGATCTCTAGCTGTAAGTGGCCTAAGGGTCCTAGCATCACTTAGCCGTAGGCGGCCTCCTGGTCCTGGCGACTACACTTGTAAACGGCCCTAACCATCCAGGTGTACTTATTCATCAGTAATAAAGCTTGATTTTCATTCAACTTATTTACTGTACCTTCCAATCAGGCATCTCCTACTGAGTATTACTACTCACATGTTCCACCACGGTTTGGTACTCCACACACTTCGTTGCAAGTGGCGGCTACGAGTACTTATTTCACAGATATATCGTGGAAAACTTTCATTGATAATCCAAACAAGTTACTAACAACTCTGTTTGTTTTACATCAACTACTCTAAGCTACTCCTACAGGTACTCCTACTGAAGGTTGAGCTTATCCGCCACTTGCTCAGCAATGGGCGCCATCTCCTCTAGGAGGGTCTTGTACTGATCGTCAGTACAGTTCGCTGCAAGTCCACCGGCGACTACGTTCACTGGAGTCTTGGGGAAATATGACTTCATGTATGCCAAGACTTGGTTCGGGATCGACTTCGCCAAGTGCTTGACATACGTCGCCAGATGCCCGGGGGCTTCCTTCAACCGGTCCACCAGTGGAGCTATCTTCGGCCCGCCCGGGTGTGGCACCAGCAGCTTGGCAATGGGTAGCGCGGCTTCCTCAAGTTCCTTCAGCTGGCCTCGCAGCTTCTCGCAATCTTCATTGAGCTTCTGCAGAGATTTATAGCAATTGACAAGGTCACGGTCTGAGGCTTCACGAAGCTCCATGTGCTTGATACACTCATGGCACAACTGAGCGTACTCATACTCAAGTACCTCTCTTTTGTCGGTCTCACGATACACGATGTTCTTGAGGTCGGTCTCTGATGCCTTCAGCTGGTCAACCATTGCCTCAAGCTCTGCAGACAAATCAATTCAAGGTCAGACTACTCGCAAGTGTTTCAATAAGTACTCAGCACTCCGGTGGAAGACATACCTGTGTTCTTCTGGCGTAGCGACTTGTTCTTCCAGACCAAGTCGTCCCTCCTCGCCTGCATCTCCTGCACCTCGTTATGGTACTGGGCGAAGGTGCCATCCAGCTTGGATTGGAGCAGGGCGGAATGTTTCTTCGACTTATCGAGCTCCTTCTCCAAGGCTTCGGCACGAAGGACTGTGTCGCCGTACCCCTTCAGAAGCTTGGACTTCTCGCGGGATCTTTCAACAATATCCTGCACAGATAGAACAGTCAAACGGGTACTTTGTATTTCATCGTATAAGACTACTCGAGGTACTCGCAACGTACCTTGACCCACTGCTGGGTACGCCGCCATGACTCCATGTTCAGAGCAACAACGGCCGGATCGACAAGATTGTCTTCCAGCAGCTCAAGACCCCCGCGGCTCGAAGATGCCACCTCTGCCATGGCCGCCGAACGGATCGGCGCGGCTTCCTCTATGATGGGCGAGCGGACGACTACGTCCGTGCTCGTCCCGTGGAGCGGATCGTCCTGCACTTCCGCACCCGACTCGGGGGCCACCGCAGTCCCCAGTTCGGGGGCTATTTCTTCCGTCGTCCCGGCCACCGGTCCTGTGGGTTCCGCCTCCACAGTGGCCGTTTCCATAGCCTCGGCTTCAGGAATCGAGGTTCCCTCAGCTTGTGCTCCTAGCACAACGAGTACACGCAGTCAATCTCAGCGGGTACGACTACTATGCATGATGAGTACCAGTGGTGACAGGACACGTACCTTCAACCAAGGTGGCTTCCTTCAACGTCGACTCCACCGCAACTTCAGTCTGTGGCGGTGGTGTGGGTTCACGCTCCCCTGCCGAGCGGCCCTCTCCGTCGGCTGGAGTGCTGGTCTGCCCACCGTCCCACGACAGGTCCGTGGATTTTCTGCATCACGAAGTAATCAAGTTAGCAATGCAAGTCTGCAGTCTACACGAGTACTTGAAAGTTCATAAGCACTTACAGTGTTGACCGCACCACGGTCACGGTCGGAGCACCTAGTATACTGGCAATATCAACTATGCCAGCCTCGGCGGCAGCTCCGGCCTCAACAGACGCTTCCTCTGGTTGCTCCACAGCTGCAGCCGGTGGAGGGTTTCGTCCTTCTTCAACCGATGGCTGCGGCTCCGCAGCGCCGGTCTCCTGCCGTGCCGCTGCTGGCACGACTCCTTCGGTTGACGGAGGCGGGCTGATACTCCTCTCAGCTGCCGCTCCCACGGTGTCCAGTACCCCCTCGTCGCCCTGGTCTACGGGGTCTGGAGAGGGGATATCCTGCAACATTACAAGACAAATCATCAGCACACGACTACTTATCAAGCTTTGCTCGACTACCCTAGTCGCGATGTTTACCTCTTGGTTGGTCGTCTCGAAGATCTTCAGTTTCTTGACGGTGCGTTTCCGTGCCATGTTGCGCGGCCTCCTGGGCGGCGTCGGCAAACTAGCCTCGAGGCTGGATGGCTTTTCGATGACCGGGCTGTTCGGCATCCCAGCCCGGCTGAACCTTGAGCGGAGTTGGAACCGCTGCTGCAGAGTCTCTTCATCCTCGTCATCAGAGCTGTCCTCGATGACGATGGCATCACTACCTTCACCGACTTCGCGACGCTCCTTCCCTTTGGGCTCCGCTTTCCCCTGCGCCTGTCCTTCAAGTCGCGGAGGGGAGGGCAGGACAGAGATGTACTTCTCCACATCATCCTACAACATTAAGCAAGCATGAGTACGACTACGTCAAGCAAATCAGTACTCGGGGGCTTATGTCACGACTACTGACCTGATTTGGCGGCCGTGCCGCAGAGTACTCTGGCACCGGACACGGTGTGTACGGGGGCATATCCTTGAAGATTTTGCCCAGCCTCTCAACAAGGACGTCGTCCTCGACTTCGAAGCCAGGCAACCGGGACGTATCCTCGTCGCCGGTGTACTAGTACCCGAGGGTGTCTCGTGCCATCAGTGGCTGCACCCTCCTCTTCATAAAACTGAAGGCCACGTGCTCGGCCCTCAGTCCGGCCTCCCGCAGGGCCTTGATCTTCTTCAGCAGTGGGGGTAGTTGGATACCCTCCTGCTTGGTAGGTTCCGTGTTCCACCACGGTGCATGCTTCGGTTGACGACCGCTCGTCTTCGGCAGCTCCGGATGGTGGTTGCAGATGTAGAACCATTTTGCCTTCCAGTCCTGGTTGGAGTCTATCAACTTGTACGGCACGTACTGGTCAGCGGCATCCTCTCGCATCTGAATCCCTGCGCCTTCGACTACTCGCGGGTCATTGCTGTTCGGTTGCGGCTTCAACCGGAAGAACTTCCGAAACAAGATCCAATGGGGCTTGATCCCCACAAAGGCTTCGCAGAAGTGTACAAAGATGGAGACGTGGAAGATACCATTAGGGTTGAGATTGAGGTACTCGATGTCGTAGTACCTGAGCAGACCCTTAAAGAAATCACTGGCGGGGAGCACCAATCCGCGCTCTACGAACCGGGCGAACATTGGGATTTCGTCCGGGTTCTTCTCCATCGGGTATGGATCGCCCGTGGCGGTGCGCCATAGATCCACCTCCTTCTCACGAAGGAACCCGCTGTTGACCAAGGCGAGGAGGTCCTCGGTCTTCAGTTTCGCCTTCTTCCACTCCTTCGCCGGATTGGGGCGAGGGGACGAGGGTGGCGACGTCGACGACTGGCCAGCATCCCCGGTTTCTTCATCGCGGCTCCTTTTCTTCGACGCGCCGGTCTTCTTTCCCTTCGCTGGAGACCCCTTCATTCTCCAAGTGACGGGTGTCTTCACTCGCATTCGCTCGAGGGCTACAGCGGCGGGTGAACTGCGGCGGCGCGAGCAAATGGATCTAGGTCTCTGCGCGGTGGCGGCGGCAGCAGAGGAGCGGAGGGGGTGGTGATTCAGATCTAATCTGAGGAATGCAACTGCTAGGAGTGAAAAACCCTAAGGGACTCACCGGTTATTTATAACCGGCCCCGGCGGCTCGGTTCTCATCGGGAAGATAAGGCGCCAGACGGGTGACCTAGCGGCAGCAGCGTGACTCTTCAACTTCAAGTACTCGATGCTCTCCATCTCGGGGGCTGGACTACTTCAGATGACCTCAGTGGGATACAACCAAATTCAAGACCCACTCAGGACACATTCTACAGTCAAGATGACCCTTTAATTCGAGAGAAAGTACTCGACTCAAGGCTCGGGGGCTCCGTGCCACGTGTCCTTTGGTTTTTTCTCCGGATTTTTCAGGATAAGATTGGCAGAACTTCAGATTGACCCTCAGCTTGAATCTACGATTCGACCTAAGGCTCGGGGGCTACATTCCATATGGAATGCGATTCTCCGAATCGCATTTTCCATATGGTCTCTTCATCAAGACATCACGAGTAATATTGAAGACCTTCGAGAGAAGCACTCGAGGATGCTTGGGGACTACTCGAGAAGACTTCAAGACCACTCAAAGATCAGCTGGAGTACCTTCCAGCCTCGGGATGGTTCAAGCATTCTTGAGGACTTTCGGCTTGTGGAACTCGGGGACGCTCAAGGACTACTCGCCAAGGCGACCAAGACTACTCGAAGACATCCTGCTCGACTACAAAGTACTCGAGGGCTTGTCGTATGGACATCCCTGGGCCCACTACTCTGGTGGGTACCAGAACCGACTACTCGGTGGGCCCCTGGGACTACTCGACTTGGGCAACACGGCACCTGCTGGCGTGGAGCGCAAGGACTACAGAGGGATAGTACTCGGTTAGGAAGCTACACATGTCCGGATCCATGTAAAGTACTCCTAGCCGTACATGACTAGTACTCTCCCCTCAAACCGACTTGTAACCCTGCCTCCCGGACTATATAAGGCGAGGCAGGGACCCCTATCTCATCATCCGCATCATCTTGTAAACACACCCAACCAATCCAGAGCTACGCAGCATACAGGACGTAGGGTATTACGCACGTCGCGGCCCGAACCTGTCTAAATTGTGTGCCACATGTCTCTCCTTCGAGTTACCGATCTCGGCGAGGCCACATTCATCTACCTCGGGTACTCCCCTTGGTAGGTTGCCGATCTAAAACACCGACACATCCTTTTGTTGTATACGTGTTCTAAAAAAAGTTTGAAGTCATTCTGAGAAATCGGTGATGCACATCCTCACAAAGTCGTAAGAGGTCTCACACATGCTCCTATAGATGAGCGAGAGATGTTCATCCTCGTACGAGATGTATGGTACCACTTTGTCGAAATCATTTATAACTTTAACTGGATGTTCACGGAGGCAAACTTTGAAGTTGTGTGCATCTATGCTAATTTCTGACCAAGTTTACCAATTATTGTATTTTTTTTGATTTACTAAAGTATAAATGTTAAAATAGCCTAATGTCCATAAAAAATCCAAAAAACTAGGAGGGACACATCCTTTCGATGTATACGTGTTCTAAAAAAAGTTTGAAGTCATTCTGTGAAATCGGTGATGCACATCCTCACAAAGTCATAAGATGTCTCACTCATGCCCCTATAGATGAGCGAGAGATGTTCATCCATGTACGAGATGTATGGTACCACTTTGTCGAAATCATTTATAACTTTAACTGGATGTTCACGGAGGCAAACTATGACGTTGTGTGCATCTATGCTAATTTCTGACCAAGTTTACCTGTTATTTGTTTTTTTATTTACTAAAGAATAAATGTTAAAATACCCTAATGTTCATAAAAAATCCTAAAAAGTAGGAGGGACACATCCTTTCGATGTATATGTGATCTAAAAAAAGTTTGAAGTCATTTTGAGAAATCGGTGATGCACATCGTCACAAAGTCAAAAGAGGTCTCGCACATGCCCCTATAGATGAGCGAGAGATGTTCATCCTCGTACGAGATGTATGGTACCACTTTGTCGAAATCATTTATAACTTTAACTAGATTTTCACGGAGGCAAACTATGAAGTTGTGTGCATCTATGCTAATTTCTGACCAAGTTTACCTATTATTGTATTTTTTTTGTTTACTAATGAATAAATGTTAAAATACCCTAATGTTCATAAAAAATCCAAAAACTAGGAGGGACACATCCTTTCGATGTATACGTGTTCTACAAAAAGTTTGAAATCATTCTGAGAAATCGGTGATGCACATCCTCAAAAAGTCATAAGAGCTCCCACACATGCCTCTATAGATGAGCGAGAGATGTTCATCCTCGTACGAGATGTATGGTACCACTTTGTCGAAATCATTTATAACTTTAACTGGATGTTCACGGAGGCAAACTATGAAGTTGTGTGCATCTATGCTAATTTCTGACCAAATTTTCCTATTATTGTATTTTTTTCATTTACTAATGAATAAATGTTAAAATACCCTAATGTTCATAAAATATCCAAAAAACTAGGAGGGACACATCATTTCGATGTATACGTGTTCTACAAAAAGTTTGAAATCATTCTGAGAAATCGGTGATGCACATCCTCAAAAAGTCATAAGAGCTCCCACACATGCCTCTATAGATGAGCGAGAGATGTTCATCCTCGTACGAGATGTATGGTACCACTTGGTCAAAATCATTTATAACTTTAACTGGATGTTCACGGAGGCAAACTATGAAGTTGTGTGCATCTATGCTAATTTCTGACCAAGTTTACCTTTTTTTATTTACTAATATAAATGTTAAAATACCCTAATGTTCACAAAAATCCAAAAACCTTGGAGGGACACATACTTTCGATGTATACGTGTTCTAAAAAAAGTTTGAAGTCATTCTGGGAAATCGGTGATGCACATCCTCAAAAAGTCATAAGAGGTGCCACACATGCCCCTATAGATGAGCGAGAGATGTTCATCCTCGTACGAGATGTATGGTACCACTTGGTCGAAATCATTTATAACTTTAACTGGATGTTCACGGAGGCAAACTATGAAGTTGTGTGCATATATGCTAATTTCTGACCAAGTTTACCTTTTTTTGATTTACTAAGGAATAGATGTTAAAATACCCTAATGTTCATAAAAATTCCAAAAAACTAGGAGGGACACATCCTTTCGATGTATACGTGTTCTAAAAAAAAGTTTGAATTCATTCTGAGAAATCGGTGATACACATCCTCACAAAGTCATAAGAGGTCTCACACATGCCCCTATAGATGAGCGAGAGATGTTCATCCTCGTACGAGATGTATGGTACCAATTGGTTTAAATCATTTATAACTTTAACTGGATGTTCACAGAGGCAAACTATGAAGTTGTGTGCATGTATGCTAATTTCTGAACAAGTTTACCTTTTTTTGATTTACTAAAGAATAAATATTAAATTACCCTAATGTTCATAAAAAATCCAAAAAACTAGGAGGGATACATCCTTTCGATGTATACGTGTTCTAAAAAAAGTTTGAAGTCATTCTGAGAAATCGGTGATGCACATCCTCACAAAGTCATAAGAGGTCTCACACATGCCCCAATAGATGTGCGAGAGATGTTCATCCTCGTACGAGATGTATGGTACCACTTTGTCGAAATCATTTATAACTTTAACTGGATGTTCACGGAGGCAAACTATGAAGTTGTGTGCATCTATGCTAATTTCTGACCAAGTTTACCTGTTATTGTATTTTTTATTTACTAAAGAATAAATGTTAAAATACCCTAATGTTCATAAAATATCCAAAAAACTTGGAGGGACACATCCTTTCGATGTATACGTGTTCTAAAAAAAGTTTAAAGTGATTCTAAGAAATCGGTGGTGCACATCCTCACATAGTCATAAGAGGTCTCACACATGCTCCTATAGATGAGCGAGAGATATTCATCCTCGTACGAGATGTATGGTACCACTTTGTCGAAATCAATTATAACTTTAACTGGATGTTCACGGAGGCAAACTATGAAGTTGTGTGCATCTATGCTAATTTCTGACCAAGTTTACCTATTATTGTATTTTTTTGATTTGCTAAAGAATAAATGTTAAAATACCCTAATGTACATAACAAATCCAAAAAAACTCGGAGGGACACATCCTTTCGATGTATACGTGTTCTAAAAAAAGTTTGAAGTCATTCTGAGAAATCGGTGATGCACATCCTCACAAAGTCATAAGAGGTCTTGCACATGCCCCTATAGATGAGCGAGAGATGTTCATCCTCGTACGAGATGTATGGTACCGCTTTGTCGAAATCATTTATAACTTTAACTGCATGTTCACGAAGGCAAACTATGAAGTTGTGTGCATCTATGCTAATTTCTGACCAAGTTTACCTATTATTGTATTTTTTTGATTTGCTAAAGAATAAATGTTAAAATACCCTAATGTTGAAAAAAAATCCAAAAAACTAGGAGGGACACATCCTTTCGATGTATATGTGTTCTAAAAAAACTATGAACTCATTCTGAGAAATCGGTGGTGCACAACCTCACAAAGTCATAGGAGGTCTCACACATGCTCCTATAGATGAGCGAGAGATGTTCATCCTCGTACGAGATGTATGGTACCACTTTGTCGAAATCATTTATAACTTTAACTGGTTGTTCACGGAGGCAAACTATGAAGTTGTGTGCATCTATGCTAATTTCTGACCAAGTTTACCTTTTTTTTGATTAACTAAAGAATAAATGTTAAAATACCCTAATGTTCATAAATAATCTAAAAAACTAGGAGGGACACATCCTTTCGATGTATACGTGTTCTAAAAAAAGTTTGAAGTCATTCTGAGAAATCGGTGATGCACATCCTCACAAAGTCATAAGAGGTCTCACACATGCTCCTATAGATGAGCGAGAGATGTTCATCCTCGTACGAGATGTATGGTACCACTTTGTCGAAATCATTTATAATTTTAACTGGATGTTCACGGAGGCAATCTATGAAGTTGTGTGCATCTATGCTAATTTCTGACCAAGTTTACCTATTATTGAATTTTTTTGATTTGCTAAAGAATAAATGTTAAAATACCCTAATGTTCATAACAAATCCAAAAAACTAGGAGGGACACATCCTTTCGATGTATACGTGTTCTAAAAAAAGTTTGAAGTCATTCTGAGAAATCGGTGATGCACATCCTCACAAAGTCATAAGAGGTCTTGCACATGCCCCTATAGATGAGCGAGAGATGTTCATCCTCGTACGAGATGTATGGTACCACTTTGTCGAAATCATTTATAACTTTAACTGGATGTTCACGGAGGCAAACTATGAAGTTGTGTGCATCTATGCTAATTTCTGACCAAGTTTACCAATTATTGTATTTTTTTGATTTGCTAAAGAATAAATGTTAAAATACCCTAATGTTCATAAAAACTGCAAAAAACAAGGAGGGACACATCCTTTCGATGTATACGTGTTCTAAAAAAAGTTTGAACTCATTCTGAGAAATCGGTGGTGCACAACCTCACAAAGTCATAAGAGGTCTCACACATGCTCCTATAGATGAGCGAGAGATGTTCATCCTCGTACGAGATGTATGGTACCACTTTGTCGAAATCATTTATAACTTTAACTGGTTGTTCACGGAGGCAAACTATGAAGTTGTGTGCATCTATGCTAATTTCTGACCAAGTTTACCTTTTTTTTGATTAACTAAAGAATAAATGTTAAAATACCCTAATGTTCATAAATAATCTAAAAAACTAGGAGGGACACATCCTTTCGATGTATACGTGTTCTAAAAAAAGTTTGAAGTCATTCTGAGAAATCGGTGATGCACATCCTCACAAAGTCATAAGAGGTCTCACACATGCCCCTATAGATGAGCGAGAGATGTTCATCCTTGTACGAGATGTATGGTACCACTTTGTCGAAATCATTTATAACTTTAACTGGATGTTCACGGAGGCAAACTATGAAGTTGTGTGCATCTATGCTAATTTCTGACCAAGTTTACCTATTATAGTATTTTTTTGATTTGCTAAAGAATAAATGTTAAAATACCCTAATGTTCATAACAAATCCAAAAAACTAGGAGGGACACATCCTTTCGATGTATACGTGTTCTAAAAAAAGTTTGAAGTCATTCTGAGAAATCGGTGATGCACATCCTCACAAAGTCATAAGAGGTCTTGCACATGCCCCTATAGATGAGCGAGAGATGTTCATCCTCGTACGAGATATATGGTACCACTTTGTCGAAATCATTTATAACTTTAACTGGATGTTCACGGAGGCAAACTATGAAGTTGTGTGCATCTATGCTAATTTCTGACCAAGTTTACCTTTTTTTGATTTACTAAAGAATAAATGTTAAAATACCCTAATGTTCATAAAAAATCCAAAAAACTAGGAAGGACACATCCTTTCGATGTATACATGTTCTAAAAAAAAGTTTGAAGTCATTCTGAGAAATCGGTGATGCACATCCTCACAAAGTCATAAGAGGTCTCACACATGCTCCTAGAGATGAGAGAGAGATGTTCATCCTCGTACGAGATGTATGGTACCACTTTGTCGAAATCATTTATAACTTTTACTGGATGTTCACGGAGCCAAACTATGAAGTTGTGTGCATCTATACTAATTTCTGAGAAAGTTTACCTATTATTGTATTTTTTTTATTTACTAAAGAATAAATGGTAAATACCCTAATGTTCATAAAAAATCAAAAAAACTAGGAGGGACACATCCTTTCGATGTATACGTGTTCTAAAAAAAGTTTGAAGTCATTCTGAGAAATCGGTGATGTACATCATCACAAAGTCATAAGAGGTCTTGCACATGCCCCTATAGATGAGTGAGAGATGTTCATCCTCGTACGAGATGTATGGTACCACTTTGTCGAAATCATTTATAACTTTAACTGGATGTTCACGGAGGCAAACTATGAAGTTGTGTGCATCTATGCTAATTTCTGACCAAGTTTACCTATTATTGTATTTTTTTGATTTGCTAAAGAATAAATGTTAAAATACCCTAATGTTCGTAAAAAATCCAAAAAACTAGGACGGACACATCCTTTCGATGTATACGTGTTCTAAAAAAAGATTGAAGTCATTCTGAGAAATCGGTGGTGCACATCCTCACAAAGTCAAAAGAGGTCTCACACATGCTCCTATAGATGAGCGAGAGATGTTCGTCCTCGTACGAGATGTACGGTACCACTTTGTCGAAATCATTTATAACTTTAACTGGTTGTTCACGGAGGCAAACTATGAAGTTGTGTGCATCTATGCTAAATTCTGACCAAGTTTACCTTTTTTTTGATTTACTAAAGAATAAATGTTAAAATACCCTAATGTTCATAAAAAATCCAAAAAACTAAGAGGGACACATCCTTTCGATGTATACGTGTTCTAAAAAAAGTTTGAAGTCATTCTGAGAAATCGGTGATGCACATCCTCACAAAGTCATAAGAGGTCTCACACATGCCCCTATAGATGAGCGAGAGATGTTCATCCTCGTACGAGATATATGGTACCACTTTGTCGAAATCATTTATAACTTTAACTGGATGTTCACGGAGGCAAACTATGAAGTTGTGTGCATCTATGCTAATTTCTGACCAAGTTTACCTATTATTGTATTTTTTTGATTTGCTAAAGAATAAATGTTAAAATACCCTAATGTTCGTAAAAAATCCAAAAAACTAGGACGGACACATCCTTTCGATGTATACGTGTTCTAAAAAAAGATTAAAGTCATTCTGAGAAATCGGTGGTGCACATCCTCACAAAGTCAAAAGAGGTCTCACACATGCTCCTATAGATGAGCGAGAGATGTTCGTCCTCGTACGAGATGTACGGTACCACTTTGTCGAAATCATTTATAACTTTAACTGGTTGTTCACGGAGGCAAACTATGAAGTTGTGTGCATCTATGCTAAATTCTGACCAAGTTTACCTTTTTTTTGATTTACTAAAGAATAAATGTTAAAATACCCTAATGTTCATAAAAAATCCGAAAAACTAAGAGGGACACATCCTTTCGATGTATACGTGTTCTAAAAAAAGTTTGAAGTCATTCTGAGAAATCGGTGATGCACATCCTCACAAAGTCATAAGAGGTCTCACACATGCCCCTATAGATGAGCGAGAGATGTTCATCCTCGTACGAGATATATGGTACCACTTTGTCGAAATCATTTATAACTTTAACTGGATGTTCACGGAGGCAAACTATGAAGTTGTGTGCATCTATGCTAATTTCTGACCAAGTTTACCTTTTTTTTGATTTACTAAAGAATAAATGTTAAAATACCCTAATGTTCATAAAAAATCCAAAAAACTAGGAGGGACACATCCTTTCGATGTATACGTGTTCTAAAAAAAAGTTTGAAGTCATTCTGAGAAATCGGTGATGCACATCCTCACAAAGTCATAAGAGGTCTCACACATGCTCCTAGAGATGAGCGAGAGATGTTCATCCTCGTACGAGATGTATGGTACCACTTTGTCGAAATCATTTATAACTTTAACTGGATGTTCACGGAGCCAAACTATGAAGTTGTGTGCATCTATGCTAATTTCTGAGAAAGTTTACCTATTATTGTATTTTTTTTATTTACTAAAGAATAAATGTTAAATACCCTAATGTTCATAAAAAATCCAAAAAACTAGGAGGGACACATCCTTTCGATGTATACGTGTTCTAAAAAAAGTTTGAAGTCATTCTGAGAAATCGATGATGTGCATCCTCACAAAGTCATAAGAGGTCTTGCACATGCCCCTATAGATGAGTGAGAGATGTTCATCCTCGTACGAGATGTATGGTACCACTTTGTCGAAATCATTTATAACTTTAACTGGATGTTCACGGAGGCAAACTATGAAGTTGTGTGCATCTATGCTAATTTCTGACCAAGTTTACCTATTATTGTATTTTTTTGATTTGCTAAAGAATAAATGTTAAAATACCCTAATGTTCATAAAAAATCCAAAAAACTAGGAGGGACACATCCTTTCGATGTATACGTGTTCTAAAAAAAGTTTGAAGTCATTCTGAGAAATCGGTGCTGCACATCCTCACAAAGTCATAAGAGGTCTTGCACATGCCCCTATATGTAACGACCCGGGTTTTCGGTGAGGAAAACCCGACTCCCTGTACCCTTGTGATAGTCCCTGGATCGGTAGCTATCACGTACAGAACTCATTACAGAATAATATCATTTCCATACAACGAAATCAGAGTACAAAACAGAATATTTACATCCGAAACCACTCGGTACGAATTTAGTACAAGCCTTTGGGCTAAGCGACAAATAGAAATCCTGCGTAGCGGTAGCTAGGGCTTCAAGTCTTCATCTTCAATCTTCACCATAGGCATCCTTGAGCGAAGCAACGCAACCCTTCCTTCATGGATCCATCAAACTCGGACTCTCACTCCAAGTCCAATCCTGCACACTCACAAATCTATCCCCAAGGAATGGGATAGGTTCACGTCACCGACTGTATGCAGTTTAAGTGGCCTAACTCTAAAGGATAAGAAAAGTGGCAAGGTAGAAGCTCAGGTTTCCTATGCAGCAGCAGCGAAGCATAAACGAAAAACATCTCCATATAAGTCCCAATCCATACTCTCATCACAACTCGGGAACACCTAGTACCCCAGGGACCCGTCTCCACATCCTATCTCCATCTAGGTTCAATGCGAGAACTTCCTCTCCTCGCACCTCAATGATTGCAATCGGATCCGCGAGGTAGAGGGAGCCACTCTCCTCTAACCGACTGCAACCACGGCTCACCACACTCTCAACTACAAGGGGAGGTAGAAATCCCAAAACATGAGAACCAACAATCCACTGGGCTCGTCCATGACCGAGGACGCGGCTATAGCTATAGATCTAAACTCTGCAGAGCGTGTACACCTGTACCCAACTCGGGATGGAGCCCGGTCGGTAGCGAACCGACCAAACCCACCCTACCGTGCGAACTCTCGGTAGTTACGGTCCCATCCTACATCCGGCCCTCAAAGCGATTCCCCCCGCAGAAGGAATTGCACCGGAACTGTGAAATGCCCCCGTGTGGCCACACGGGAGTCGCTCTGAGAGGGTGGTCTCACTCCCACCTCTCCCCCACTGATACCCTCTATCTTGCTGGCAGGTATGGTTCCGCACTTGCCGAGCTCAACTCGGCCCTAACCCCACTCTCGGCGAGGTGGTGTGTACGAAAAGTCCCGTGAAGCGGTTGGCCCACTCGGTTTCAGACCGGGGCGAGCTCATGTCCTCCAAGCGCAAGTAAAACCCCAACACCTAGGCTTCGAAAACCGTAATAGTGGGGACACACTGAGGAGTGCACCCCCATCCCCGATCCCAGATCTGTTGTTTCGAGCTCACCCCCGCCAAAGTACCCAAAACACCTTCTCCTGCCGGTTTTATCCCACTCACGCCAAGAACCACTATTCCCATCCCAACACATGCATCGCGAAGCACAGCGTATATACATGCTTATAATCACATATAGTAGTAGGACAATCAAGGACAGGGTATTTAAAGTAGGCAGTGCAAGGTTCATCATCATGCATATAAAGTAAAGCGCTAGCATACTATTTTGCGATGTCTAATAGGTATTCAAAATCAGTCGGGCGTGAACACCTGTGTGCAAGTAGTCGTCGGAGTTTCCGTAGTTGTCCTCGATCTTCTAGCTTGACTCCTCGGCTCCGGGAATTCCTAGATTCGCAAATATAAATAAACACGATGTCTAGATGCAAATAACTCCAAAGAGAAGCAGTAAAGAACCAATTAACTCCAAACGCTAGTCTAATGGGTGCGTCATGATTTTAGAAGAATACAGAAACTGATTTCATATTTTTCTAAGGTAGGAACAATTTATTATAGATTTTCAAATAAAGAAAATAGTTTACGAGTTTAATTAATTGCGATAAAGCACATAAAACATAAGTCAGCAAGTTAGAGAACCATAAGCTAGGTTTTGGGGTGGTCTGCATGGTAAGTTGACTAGTCAACGATCACTGTTGACCGAGTCAAAAAGGAAGGTTAGAGGTCAACCGGACCCCACAAGTCAGCTTGTGGGTCCCGTAGGTCAGATGCGACCAGGTTAGATAGTTAGCGGCTTCACATGTTAGTGGGACCCAGCGGTAAGTCAGTAGGCCCCTTTGGTCAGATTGGAGAGACTGTGCAAGATGGTTTCGCTATAAGCGATATGGTGTGGTTGAGAAACTTGGCTAACCTAGCTCAAGCTGGAACATGGCAGAAGTGTGTCATGGCTGATGGTTTAGATAGTGCACGCGTCATGCATGACGAAGGCGTGGCACGACTGCGGCGAAAGGTAAAGTTGGGTCTTGAAAGATTGAGAACGGTCACTAGGTACAAAGAATTAAACCTAGGAGTAAAAGGTAGGGGTTGCTAAAAAGGAAGCAACACACAAGATTAGGGACTAAAGCTAGTTAGCTTGCACCTAGTGTTCGTGAGCACAAACAGGAGCTTCTGCTTGTGTGGATGTGGTCAGCTTGTGAGTAGCCTAGCATGGGGCTGAAACTTGTGTTCTCCAACAAAACAGAACAAGGCAAAGGCTCAAGCTGGGTTAGCACGTTCATGATTTAAGAACAAAACAGGAGCTGATCAGGTTTGCTAGCTCCTTGCACGTGCTGTAGCTTCTTGGTCAAGAGCAAGCACAGAAACCATTAGCTTCATGCCGCCAAGTGAATTGCTGCCACTGGTGGCCGGCAGTAGCAAGGCCCATGCTTTTTCTGATGCGCGAGATGCACACACAGAGGAACAGAAGGGCCTGCTGCTACTGCTTGTTTAGCCGATTAGGGAAGAGGGGGAGACAGTTGCAGTTGGACTCAAAGGAGGATGAGAGGTGCTACTGGTTGTCGATTTGGGTGAGAGAAGCTTGGCGAGGGGCAGAGTTCGAGCTAGAGCTGCTTGCTGGCATTAGGAGTTGAAGGGCGCAGGTGCTCCATGCTGTTGGTTGCTCAAGCGATTTGGGGAAAAAGAGGAGAGGCTCCACTTGTGCTTGCTATGCTGCTGGTGGTTCTGATTTTGGGGAGAGAAAGAGCAAGCTGCTGGCTTGCTTGAGGTTGGAACACAGCAGGGAGATCGACAGGAGCACAGGTGCTTTGCTATCATGGCGTATGAGAGATCAAAGAGAAAGCAGGATTAACAGCTAGCTTGCTTGCTTGTTGCCTTCGGTGGAGAGGGAAAAGAAACCAGGGAGGAGCAACTGCTGGTGGGGGATTGCTGCCTGTTCTTCCGATTGGAGAAAGAAGCAAGGCATGAAGGAGCAGAAGGCGTGCTGCCCTGATTGCTTTGGCCTAGAGAGAGGAAGATTGTTGTTCGGCAGATTTGGAGAGAGGAAGCAGCAGCTTCTTGTTCTTGCGGTGGAAGGACCAAAGGACATAGCAGCTGCTCCATTGCTTCTTCGTGAAGATCAGAGAATAGAGCAGGGTGTGCAGCGGCTGAGAAAGAGAGATGGGCGGCGGATCAAGCTTCATGGCGTCGGGATTGTCCGCGCCGGCTAGGCAGCTCACTTGTGAGCGCGCGGGTGTAAACGCGTGCACACGAGTGCACACGGTCGCGCAGATGCAAACAGGGCCCCTCGGCATCGAGCAATGGCCGTAGAGCGGCGGCTCGGTGCGGTGGGGTCGACAGAGACGGCGCACTGTGCGGCGGAAACCCGTCTTGCGAACGGATGGACGCGGTTACGACCGGAGCTTGCCAAGCGACGGCTTGTCACGTGCACACGCGGGCATCCGGCCGTGAGGCAACGCCCTTGGCCGAGCACGGCGGCACGGCGGGAGCGACGCTCCAGGCGGCGAGGGGCAGCCCGGCGGCGCTAGCTATGCGCTGTCGCCGGCGCCCGGGCTCGCGTGCGTGTGTGTGTGCGGGTGCACAGGAGTGGCTAAGAAAGGCAGGGCCTTGGCCCCTCGGTTGTGCGTGGGCAAGATGCCAACGGGGAGATGTGGCAGTGACCGAAACTCGGCGAGCACACGGCACTGGAACGATAGGGACTGACAGGGCCACAATCGAGGGAGCGCGCGGGTTGAGGTAGGCAGCGGCACCTGCAATACGACCGGCATGGCTCGAAGGCCAGCTCACAAACGACGGCGGGTCGCGCAGCGGCGCGGAGCAAAGCAAGGCAAAGGTCAGTTGTATGGCTCGCGCACAAGACATCGAGCAGGTTGTGGGCATGTCGTGGTTTCATGGCCAAGCATCCACGGTCGCTGATGTTCCAGGGGCAACAGAAACATGCACAGCACGAAGGCTGGCCAACACAGGCAGGAGCTCTAGACCAAGCAGGGTAACAGAGGAGCGGCTTGGGCGCGTGCTGCTCACCAAGGGGCTCGTGGGGTGTCAAGCCGAGGCAGGGAGAGGTCGTGGCCGCGGTGGCTTGGTGCAGAGCAGGCTCGTTGTCGCGGTTCAGCTCGCAGTCCCCCAGCAGCGACGGAGGTTGTTCGGCTCGAAGCAGAGGAAGCAGACGCACGACTTGAGTTGGAGGGGAAGCAGGGCGATGTCGATGCCGCTGTCCTGGCGCGGGTACGCCGGTGTTCCGGCTCCGGTGAACGTCCTTCTTCTCCTTGTCTCCTCCCTACTCTTCACGACTCCTTCCCCCTCTCCTTCACCAGCGACGGCGGTGTCGAGGTTCAGGCCCGGGCACAAGAAGTGGAGGCGGACGGCTCTGGATCCTCGGCGGGGCTCCCTCGCGTCGCAGCTCCGGTTCCTCCATGCCCCGGCGACGTCGTCGATGTCCACGCTCGGGCGGCTCCGGTCTTCTTCTCCCCGCCTCCTCCTCCTTCACTGCGACGGCAACGGGGCACCTCCGGGATGGGGCCCACGGCGCCGGTGGCAAGGGCGCTTCCAGCTTCGAATCGGCGACAGCTCCTCCGGCGGACGTCTCCCCTTCCTCCCTTCCTTCTTCCCCCTCCTTCCTCCCTTCTCTGGTGGCGGCGAAATTGGGGGAAAATCCCCCCCAAGGCGGCGGCGAACTGGGAGCTGCGGCTGGGGATGGGTTCTTATACCCTAGGGCTAGGGTTTGGGGGCGCAGGTGGACGACGGCGATTCCTCGACGTCCGCGCCCGAGGCCACGCGGCGTGCATCTAGCCGGAGCGGAGCGTGCTCGACGCGGGGAAGAGGACGGGATGCGCCGCGGCGCGCCCATGCGGCGTCACAGGAGGAAAAGCAGAGAGGGAGAAAGAGAAACAGGGATGGGCGGCTGACATGTGGGGTCCACTTGGCGGTGACTCAAAGAAGTGGTAGGTGGTAGACGGGCTTCGGTGGGCTAAAAGGGAAAGGCCGGCCGGCTGGGAAAGCTGGGGGTGCTTCAGTGGACTTAACGAGCTGGGTTAAGGCCCAACAGAGATAGAGGTTTTCCTATTTCTGATTTTTCTTATACCTTATATACACACAATTCAAATTTGAATTTAGGATTCAAATTTGAATCACACTCAAGTAAAATCCAAATAAAATCCATTAATCTCCAGAGTTCTCACACTAGCATTTTATAATTCCTAAATTTTATTATTTTGCTCAAAATAAATCTAGGACGTTAGGAAAGGTTCAAAGAAGACATCCTTATAATTTAGGTAAGCACTCAAATTCAAACAAAAATTTTGAAATTCACATTTTTGCAAACATTAACATTCCGGGAAAATCCGGTATGTTACACTATAGATGAGCGAGAGATGTTCATCCTCGTACGAGATGTATGGTACCACTTTGTCGAAATCATTTATAACTTTAACTGGATGTTCACGGAGGCAAACTATGAAGTTGTGTGCATCTAAGCTAATTTCTGACCAAGTTTACCTATTATTGTATTTTTTTGATTTGCTAAAGAATAAATGTTAAAATACCCTAATGTTCATAAAAAATCCAAAAAACTAGGAGGGACACATCCTTTCGATGTATACGTGTTCTAAAAAAAGTTTGAAGTCATTCTGAGAAATCGGTGGTGCACATCCTCACAAAGTCATAAGAGGTCTCACACATGCTCCTATAGATGAGCGAGAGATGTTCATCCTCGTACGAGATGTATGGTACCACTTTGTCGAAATCATTTATAACTTTAACTGGATGTTCACGGAGGAAAACTATGAAGTTGTGTGCATCTATGCTAATTTCTGACCAAGTTTACCTATTATTGTATTTTTTTGATTTGCTAAAGAATAAATGTTAAAATACCCTAATGTACATAACAAATCCAAAAAAACTCGGAGGGACACATCCTTTCGATGTATACGTGTTCTTAAAAAAGTTTGAAGTCATTCTGAGAAATCGGTGATGCACATCCTCACAAAGTCATAAGAGGTCTTGCACATGCCCCTATAGATGAGCGTGAGATGTTCATCCTCGTACGAGATGTATGGTACCACTTTGTCGAAATCATTTATAACTTTAACTGGATGTTCACGGAGGCAAACTATGAAGTTGTGTGCATCTATGCTAATTTCTGACCAAGTTTACCTATTATTGTATTTTTTTGATTTACTAAAGAATAAATGTTAAAATACCCTAATGTTCATAAAATATCCAAAAAACTAGGAGGGACGCATCCTTTCGATGTATACGTGTTCTAAAAAAAGTTTGAAGTCATTCTGAGAAATCGGTGATGCACATCCTCACAAAGTCATAAGAGGTCTCACACATGCTCCTAGAGATGAGCGAGAGATGTTCATCCTCGTACGAGATGTATGGTACCACTTTGTCGAAATCATTTATAACTTTAACTGGATGTTCACGGAGCCAAACTATGAAGTTGTGTGCATCTATGCTAATTTCTGAGAAAGTTTACCTATTATTGTATTTTTTTTATTTACTAAAGAATAAATATTAAAATACCCTAATGTTCATAAAAAATCCAAAAAACTAGGAGGGACACATCCTTTCGATGTATACGTGTTCTAAAAAAAGTTTGAAGTCATTCTGAGAAATCGGTGATGCACATCCTCACAAAGTCATAAGAGGGCACATGCCCCTATAGATGAGCGAGAGATGTTCATCCTCGTACGAGATGTATGGTACCACTTTGTCGAAATCATTTATAACTTTAACTGGATGCTCTCGAAGGCAAACTATGAAGTTGTGTGCATCTATGCTAATTTCTGACCAAGTTTACCTATTATTGTATTTTTTTTGATTTACTAAAGAATAAATGTTAAAATACCCTAAAGTTTATAAAAAATCCAAAAAACTAGGAGGGACACATCCTTTCGATGTATACGTGTTCTAAAAAAAGTTTGAAGTCATTCTGACAAATCGGTGATGCACATCCTCACAAAGTCATAAGAGGTCTCACACATGCTCCTATAGATGAGCGAGAGATGTTCATCCTCGTACGAGATGTATGGTACCACTTTGTCGAAATCATTTATAACTTTAACTGGATGTTCACGGAGGCAAACTATGAAGTTGTGTGCATATATGCTAATTTCTGACCAAGTTTACCTATTATTGTTTTTTTTTATTTACTAAAGAATAAATGTTAAAATACCCTAATGTTCATAAAATATCCAAAAAACTAAGAGGGACACATCCTTTCGATGTATACGTGTTCTAAAAAAAGTTTGAAGTCATTTTGGGAAATCGGTGATGCACATCCTCACAAAGTCATAAGAGGTCCCACACATGCCCCTAAAGATGAGCGAGAGATGTTCATCCTCGTACGAGATGTATGGTACCACTTGGTCGAAATCATTTATAACTTTAACTGGATGTTCACGGAGGCAAACTGTGAAGTTGTGTGCATCTATGCTAATTTCTGACCAAGTTTACCTTTTTTTTAATTTACTAAAGAATAAATGTTAAAATACCCTAATGTTCATAAAATATCCAAAAAACTAGGAGGGACACATCCTTTCGATGTATACGTGTTCTAAAAAAAGTTTGAAGTCATTCTGAGAAATCGGTGGTGCACATCCTCACATAGTCATAAGAGGTCTCACACATGCTCCTATAGATGAGCGAGAGATGTTCATCCTCGTACGAGATGTATGGTACCACTTTGTCGAAATCATTTATAACTTTAACTGGATGTTCACGGAGGCAAACTATGAAGTTGTGTGCATCTATGCTAATTTCTGACCAAGTTTACCTTATTTTTGATTTACTAAAGAATAAATGTTCAAATACCCTAATGCTCATAAAAAATCCAAAAAATCAGGAGGGACACATCCTTTCGATGTATACGTGTTCTAAAAAAAGTTTGAAGTCATTCTGAGAAATCGGTGATGCACATCCTCACAAAGTCATAAGAGGTCTTGCACATGCCCCTATAGATGAGCGAGAGATGTTCATCCTCGTACGAGATGTATGGTACCACTTTGTCGAAATCATTTATAAATTTAACTGGATGTTCAGAGAGGCAAACTATGAAGTTGTGTGTGCTAATTTCTGACCAAGTTTACCTATTATTGTATTTTTTTTGATTTACTGAAGAATAAATGTTAAAATACCCTAATGTTCATAAATTTCCAAAAAACTAGGAGGGACGCATCCTTTCGATGTATACGTGTTCTAAAAAAAGTTTGAAGTCATTCTGAGAAATCGGTGATGCACATGCTCACAAAGTCATAAGAGGTCTCGCACATGCCCCTATAGATGAGCGAGAGATGTTCATCCACGTACGAGATGTATGGTACCACTTTATCGAAATCATTTATAACTTTAACTGGATGTTCACGGAGGCAAACTATGAATTTGTGTGCATCTATGCTAATTTCTGACCAAGTGTTCCTATTATTGTATTTTTTATTTACTAAAGAATAAATGTTAAAATACCCTAATGTTCATAAAATATCCAAAAAACTAGGAGGGACACATCCTTTCGATGTATACGTGTTCTAAAAAAAGTTTGAAGTCATTCTGAGAAATCGGTGGTGCACATCCTCACATAGTCATAAGAGGTCTCACACATGCTCCTATAGATGAGCGAGAGATGTTCATCCTCGTACGAGATGTATGGTACCACTTTGTCGAAATCATTTATAACTTTAACTGTTGTTCACGGAGGCAAACTATGAAGTTGTGTGCATCTATGCTAATTTCTGACCAAGTTTACTTTTTTTTGATTTACTAAAGAATAAATGTTAAAATACCCTAATGTTCATAAAAAATCCAAAAAATTAGGAGGGACACATCCTTTCGATGTATACGTGTTCTAAAAAAAGTTTGAAGTCATTCTGAGAAATCGGTGATGCACATCCTCACAAAGTCATAAGAGGTCTTGCACATGCCCCTATAGATGAGCGAGAGATGTTGATCCTCGTACGAGATGTATGGTACCACTTTTTCGAAATCATTTATAACTTTAACTGGATGTTCACAGAGGCAAACTATGAAGTTGTGTGCATCTATGCTAATTTCTGACCAAGTTTACCTATTATTGTTTTTTTTTGATTTACTGAAGAATAAATGTTAAAATACCCTAATGTTCATAAAATATCCAAAAAACTAGGAGGGACGCATCCTTTCGATGTATACGTGTTCTAAAAAAAGTTTGAAGTCATTCTGAGAAATCGCTGATGCACATGCTCACAAAGTCATAAGAGGTCTCGCACATGCCCCTATAGATGAGCGAGAGATGTTCATCCACGTACGAGATGTATGGTACCACTTTGTCGAAATCATTTATAACTTTAACTGGATGTTCACGGAGGCAATCTATGAATTTGTGTGCATCTATGCTAATTTCTGACCAAGTGTTCCTATTATTGTATTTTTTATTTACTAAAGAATAAATGTTAAAATACCCAATTGTTCATAAAATATCCAAGAAACTAGGAAGGACACATCCTTTCGATGTATACGTGTTCTAAAAAAAGTTTGAAGTCATTCTGAGAAATCGGTGGTGCACATCCTCACATAGTCATAAGAGGTCTCACACATGCTCCTATAGATGAGCGAGAGATGTTCATCCTCGTACGAGACGTATGGTACCACTTTGTCGAAATCATTTATAACATTAACTGGATGTTCACGGAGGCAAACTATGAAGTTGTGTGCATCTATGCTAATTTCTGACCAAGTTTACCTTTTTTCTGATTTACAAAAGAATAAATGTTAAAATACCCTAATGTTCATAAAAAATCCAAAAAATTAGGAGGGACACATCCTTTCGATGTATACGTGTTCTAAAAAAAGTTTGAAGACATTCTGAGAAATCGGTGATGCACATCCTCAAAAAGACATAAGAGGTCCCACACATGCCCCTATAGATGAGCGAGAGATGTTCATCCTCGTACGAGATGTATGGTACCACTTTGTCGAAATCATTTATAACTTTAACTGGATGTTCACGAAGGCAAACTATGAAGCTATGTGCATCTATGCTAATTTCTGACCAAGTTTACCTATTATTGTATTTTTTTGATTTACTAAAGAATAAATGTTCAAATACCCTAATGTTCATAAAAAATCCAAAAAACTAGGAGGGACACATCCTTTCGATGTATACGTGTTCTAAAAAAAGTTTGAAGACATTCTGAGAAATCGGTGATGCACATCCTCAAAAAGTCTTTAGAGGTCCCACACATGCCCCTATAGATGAGCGAGAGATGTTCATCCTCGTACGAGATGTATGGTACCACTTTGTCGAAATCATTTATAACTTTAACTGGATGTTCACGAAGGCAAACTATGAAGCTGTGTGCATCTATGCTAATTTCTGACCAAGTTTACCTATTATTGTATTTTTTTGATTTACTAAAGAATAAATGTTAAAATACCCTAATGTTCATAAAAAATCCAAAAAACTAGGAGGGACACATCCTTTCGATGTATACGTGTTCTAAAAAAAGTTTGAAGTCATTTTGAGAAATCGGTGATGCACATCCTCACAAAGTCATAAGGGGTCTCACACATGCCCCTATAGATGAGCGAGAGATGTTCATCCTCGTACGAGATGTATGGTACCACTTTGTCGAAATCAATTATAACTTTAACTGGATGTTCACGGAGGCAAACTATGAAGTCGTGTGCATCAATGCTAATTTCTGACCAAGTTTACCTATTATTTTTTTTTTTGATTTACTAAAGAATAAATGTTAAAATACCCTAATGTTCATAAAATATCCAAAAAACTAGGAGGGACACATCCTTTCGATGTATACGTGGTCTAAAAAAGTTTGGAGTCATTCAGAGAAATAGGTGATGCACATCCTCACAAAGTCATAAGAGGTCTCACACATGCCCCTATAGATGAGCGAGAGATTTTCATCCTCGTACGAGATGTATGGTACCACTTTGTCAAAATCTTTTATAACTTTAACTGGATCTTCACGAAGGCAAACTATGAAGTTGTGTGCATCTATGCTAATTTCTGACCAAGTTTACCTATTATTGTATGTTTTTGATTTACTAAAGAATACATGTTAAAATACCCTAATGTTCATAAAAAATCTGAAAAACTAGGAGGGACACATCCTTTCGATGTATACGTGTTCTAAAAACAGTTTGAAGTCATTCTGAGAAATCGGTGATGCACATCCTCACAAAGTCATAAGAGGTCTCGCACATGCCCCTATAGATGAGCGAGAGATGTTCATCCTCGTACGAGATGTATGGTACCACTTTGTCGAAATCATTTATAACTTTAACTGGATGTTCACGGATGCAAACTATGAAGTTGTGTGCATCTATGCTAATTTCTGACCAAGTTTACCTTTTTTTTTGATTTACTAAAGAATAAATGTTAAAATACCCTAATGTTCATAAAAAATCCAAAAAACTAAGAGGGACACATCCTTTCGATGTATACGTGTTCTAAAAAAAGTTTGAAGACATTCTGAGAAATCGGTGATGCACATCCTCAAAAAGGCATAGGAGGTCCCACACATGCCCTTATAGATGAGCGAGAGATGTTCATCCTCATACGAGATGTATGGTACCACTTCGTTGAAATCATTTATAACTTTAACTGGATGTTCACGGAGGCAAACTATGAAGTTGTGTGCATCTATGCTAATTTCTGACCAAGTTTACCTTTTTTTTATTTACTAAAGAATAAATGTTAAAATACCCTAATGTTCATAAAAATCCTAAAAACTAGGAGGGACACATCCTTTCGATGTATACGTGTTCTAAAAAAAGTTTGAAGTCATTCTGAGAAATCGGTGATGCACATCCTCACAAAGTCATAAGAGGTCTCACACATGCACCTATAGATGAGCGAGAGATGTTCATCCTCGTACGAGATGCATGGTACCACTTTGTCGAAATCAATTATAACTTTAACTGGATGTTCACGGAGGCAAACTATGAAGTCGTGTGCATCTATGCTAATTTCTGACCAAGTTTACCTATTATTTTATTTTTTTTGATTTACTAAAGAATAAATGTTAAAATACCCTAATGTTCATAAAATATCCAAAAAACTAGGAGGGACACATCCTTTCGATGTATACGTGGTCTAAAAAAGTTTGAAGTCATTCTGAGAAATAGGTGATGCACATCCTCACAAAGTCATAAGAGGTCTCACACATGCCCCTATAGATGAGCGAGAGATTTTCATCCTCGTACGAGATGTATGGTACCACTTTGTCGAAATCATTTATAACTTTAACTGGATGTTCACGAAGGCAAACTATGAAGTTGTGTGCATCTATGCTAATTTCTGACCAAGTTTACCTATTATTGTTTTTTTTATTTACTAAAGAATAAATGTTAAAATACCCTAATGTTCATAAAAAATCCAAAAAACTAAGAGGGACACATCCTTTCGATGTATACGTGTTCTAAAAAAAGTTTGAAGACATTCTGAGAAATCGGTGATGCACATCCTCAAAAAGGCATAGGAGGTCCCACACATGCCCTTATAGATGAGCGAGAGATGTTCATCCTCATACGAGATGTATGGTACCACTTCGTTGAAATCATTTATAACTTTAACTGGATGTTCACGGAGGCAAACTATGAAGTTGTGTGCATCTATGCTAATTTCTGACCAAGTTTCCCTTTTTTTTATTTACTAAAGAATAAATGTTAAAATACCCTAATGTTCATAAAAAATCCTAAAAACTAGGAGGGACACATCCTTTCGATGTATACGTGTTCTAAAAAAAGTTTGAAGTCATTCTGAGAAATCGGTGATGCACATCCTCACAAAGTCATAAGAGGTCTCACACATGCACCTATAGATGAGCGAGAGATGTTCATCCTCGTACGAGATGCATGGTACAACTTTGTCGAAATCATTTCTAACTTTAACTGGATGTTCACGGAGGCAAACTATGAAGTTGTGTGCATCTATGCTAATTTCTGACCAACTTTACCTATTATTGTATTTTTTTTATTTACTAAGAAATAAATGTTAAAATACCCTAATGTTCATAAAAAATCCAAAAAACTAGGTGGGACACATCCTTTCGATGTATACGTGTTCTAAAAAAAGTTTGAAGACATTCTGAGAAATCGGTGATGCACATCCTCAAAAAGACATAAGAGGTCCCACACATGCCCCTATAGATGAGCGAGAGATGTTCATCCTCGTACGAGATGTATGGTAGCACTTGGTCGAAATCATTTATAACTTTAACTTGATGTTCACAGAGGCAAACTATGAAGTTGTGTGCATCTATGCTAATTTCTGACCAAGTTTACCTATTATTGGTTTTTTTTATTCACTAAAGAATAAATGTTAAAATACCCTAATGTTCATAAAAAATCCAAAAAACTAGGAGGCACACATCCTTTCGATGTATACGTGTTCTAAAAAAAGTTTGAAGTCATTTTGAGAAATCAGTGATGCACATCCTCACAAAGTCATAAGAGGTCTCACACATGCCCCTATAGATGAGCCAGAGATGTTCATCCTCGTACGAGATGTATGGTACCACTTTGTCGAAATCATTTATAACTTTAACTGGATGTTCACGAAGGCATACTATGAAGCTGGGTGCATCTATGCTAATTTCTGACCAAGTTTACCTATTATTATATTTTTTTGATTTACTAAAGAATAAATGTTAAAATACCCTAATGTTCATAAAAAATCCAAAAAACTAGGAGGGACACATCCTTTCGATGTATACGTGTTTTAAAAAAAGTTTGAAGTCATTTTGAGAAATCGGTGATGCACATCCTCACAAAGTCATAAGGGGTCTCACACATGCCCCTATAGATGAGCGAGAGATGTTCATCCTCGTACGAGATGTATGGTACCACTTTGTCGAAATCAATTATAACTTTAACTGGATGTTCACGGAGGCAAACTATGAAGTCGTGTGCATCTATACTAATTTCTGACCAAGTTTACCTATTATTTTATTTTTTTTGATTTACTAAAGAATAAATGTTAAAATACCCTAATGTTCATAAAATATCCAAAAAACTAGGAGGGACACATCCTTTCGATGTATACGTGGTCTAAAAAAGTTTGAAGTCATTCAGAGAAATAGGTGATGCACATCCTCACAAAGTCATAAGAGGTCTCACATATGCCCCTATAGATGAGCGAGAGATTTTCATCCTCGTACGAGATGTATGGTACCACTTTGTCAAAATCTTTTATAACTTTAACTAGATGTTCACGAAGGCAAACTATGAAGTTGTGTGCATCTATGCTAATTTCTGACCAAGTTTACCTATTATTGTATGTTTTTGATTTACTAAAGAATACATGTTAAAATACCCTAATGTTCATAAAAAATCTGAAAAACTAGGAGGGACACATCCTTTCGATGTATACGTGTTCTAAAAACAGTTTGAAGTCATTCTGAGAAATCGGTGATGCACATCCTCACAAAGTCATAAGAGGTCTCGCACATGCCCCTATAGATGAGCGAGAGATGTTCATCCTCGTACGAGATGTATGGTACCACTTTGTCGAAATCATTTATAACTTTAACTGGATGTTCACGAAGGCAAACTATGAAGTTGTGTGCATCTATGCTAATTTCTGACCAAGTTTACCTATTATTGTTTTTTTATTTACTAAAGAATAAATGTTAAAATACCCTAATGTTCATAAAAAATCCAAAAAACTAAGAGGGACACATCCTTTCGATGTATACGTGTTCTAAAAAAAGTTTGAAGACATTCTGAGAAATCGGTGATGCACATCCTCAAAAAGGCATAGGAGGTCCCACACATGCCCTTATAGATGAGCGAGAGATGTTCATCCTCATACGAGATGTATGGTACCACTTCATTGAAATCATTTATAACTTTAACTGGATGTTCACGGAGGCAAACTATGAAGTTGTGTGCATCTATGCTAATTTCTGACCAAGTTTACCTTTTTTTTATTTACTAAAGAATAAATGTTAAAATACCCTAATGTTCATAAAAAATCCTAAAAACTAGGAGGGACACATCCTTTCGATGTATACGTGTTCTAAAAAAAGTTTGAAGTCATTCTGAGAAATCGGTGATGCACATCCTCACAAAGTCATAAGAGGTCTCACACATGCACCTATAGATGAGCGAGAGATGTTCATCCTCGTACGAGATGCATGGTACAACTTTGTCGAAATCAATTATAACTTTAACTGGATGTTCACGGAGGCAAACTATGAAGTCGTGTGCATCTATGCTAATTTCTGACCAAGTTTACCTATTATTGTATTTTTTTTGATTTACTAAAGAATAAATGTTAAAATACCCTAATGTTCATAAAATATCCAAAAAACTAGGAGGGACACATCCTTTCGATGTATACGTGGTCTAAAAAAGTTTGAAGTCATTCTGAGAAATAGGTGATGCACATCCTCACAAAGTCATAAGAGGTCTCACACATGCCCCTATTGATGAGCGAGAGATTTTCATCCTCGTACGAGATGTATGGTACCACTTTGTCAAAATCTTTTATAACTTTAACTGGATGTTCACGAAGGCAAACTATGGAGTTGTGTGCATCTATGCTAATTTCTGACCAAGTTTACCTATTATTGTATTTTTTTGATTTACTAAAGAATACATGTTAAAATACCCTAATGTTCATAAAAAATCTGAAAAACTAGGAGGGACACATCCTTTCGATGTATACGTGTTCTAAAAACAGTTTGAAGTCATTCTGAGAAATCGGTGATGCACATCCTCACAAAGTCATAAGAGGTCTCGCACATGCCCCTATAGATGAGCGAGAGATGTTCATCCTCGTACGAGATGTATGGTACCACTTTGTCGAAATCATTTATAACTTTAACTGGATGTTCACGAAGGCAAACTATGAAGTTGTGTGCATCTATGCTAATTTCTGACCAAGTTTACCTATTATTGTTTTTTTATTTACTAAAGAATAAATGTTAAAATACCCTAATGTTCATAAAAAATCCAAAAAACTAAGAGGGACACATCCTTTCGATGTATACGTGTTCTAAAAAAAGTTTGAAGACATTCTGAGAAATCGGTGATGCACATCCTCAAAAAGGCATAGGAGGTCCCACACATGCCCTTATAGATGAGCGAGAGATGTTCATCCTCATACGAGATGTATGGTACCACTTCATTGAAATCATTTATAACTTTAACTGGATGTTCACGGAGGCAAACTATGAAGTTGTGTGCATCTATGCTAATTTCTGACCAAGTTTACCTTTTTTTTATTTACTAAAGAATAAATGTTAAAATACCCTAATGTTCATAAAAAATCCTAAAAACTAGGAGGGACACATCCTTTCGATGTATACGTGTTCTAAAAAAAGTTTGAAGTCATTCTGAGAAATCGGTGATGCACATCCTCACAAAGTCATAAGAGGTCTCACACATGCACCTATAGATGAGCGAGAGATGTTCATCCTCGTACGAGATGCATGGTACAACTTTGTCGAAATCAATTATAACTTTAACTGGATGTTCACGGAGGCAAACTATGAAGTCGTGTGCATCTATGCTAATTTCTGACCAAGTTTACCTATTATTTTATTTTTTTTGATTTACTAAAGAATAAATGTTAAAATACCCTAATGTTCATAAAATATCCAAAAAACTAGGAGGGACACATCCTTTCGATGTATACGTGGTCTAAAAAAGTTTGAAGTCATTCTGAGAAATAGGTGATGCACATCCTCACAAAGTCATAAGAGGTCTCACACATGCCCCTATTGATGAGCGAGAGATTTTCATCCTCGTACGAGATGTATGGTACCACTTTGTCAAAATCTTTTATAACTTTAACTGGATGTTCACGAAGGCAAACTATGGAGTTGTGTGCATCTATGCTAATTTCTGACCAAGTTTACCTATTATTGTATTTTTTTGATTTACTAAAGAATACATGTTAAAATACCCTAATGTTCATAAAAAATCTGAAAAACTAGGAGGGACACATCCTTTCGATGTATACGTGTTCTAAAAACAGTTTGAAGTCATTCTGAGAAATCGGTGATGCACATCCTCACAAAGTCATAAGAGGTCTCGCACATGCCCCTATAGATGAGCGAGAGATGTTCATCCTCGTACGAGATGTATGGTACCACTTTGTCGAAATCATTTATAACTTTAACTGGATGTTCACGAAGGCAAACTATGAAGTTGTGTGCATCTATGCTAATTTCTGACCAAGTTTACCTATTATTGTTTTTTTTATTTACTAAAGAATAAATGTTAAAATACCCTAATGTTCATAAAAAATCCAAAAAACTAAGAGGGACACATCCTTTCGATGTATACGTGTTCTAAAAAAAGTTTGAAGACATTCTGAGAAATCGGTGATGCACATCCTCAAAAAGGCATAGGAGGTCCCACACATGCCCTTATAGATGAGCGAGAGATGTTCATCCTCATACGAGATGTATGGTACCACTTCGTTGAAATCATTTATAACTTTAACTGGATGTTCACGGAGGCAAACTATGAAGTTGTGTGCATCTATGCTAATTTCTGACCAAGTTTACTTTTTTTTTATTTACTAAAGAATAAATGTTAAAATACCCTAATGTTCATAAAAAATCCTAAAAACTAGGAGGGACACATCCTTTCGATGTATACGTGTTCTAAAAAAATTTTGAAGTCATTCTGAGAAATCGGTGATGCACATCCTCACAAAGTCATAAGAGGTCTCACACAAGCACCTATAGATGAGCGAGAGATGTTCATCCTCGTACGAGATGCATGGTACAACTTTGTCGAAATCATTTATAACTTTAACTGGATGTTCACGGAGGCAAACTATGAAGTTGTGTGCATCTATGCTAATTTCTGACCAACTTTACCTATTACTGTATTTTTTTTTGATTTACAATGAAATAAATGTTAAAATACCCTAATGTTCATAAAAAATCCAAAAAACTAGGTGGGACACATCCTTTCGATGTATACGTGTTCTAAAAAAAGTTTGAAGACATTCTGAGAAATCGGTGATGCACATCCTCAAAAAGACATAAGAGGTCCCACACATGCCCCTATAGATGAGCGAGAGATGTTCATCCTCGTACGAGATGTATGGTAGCACTTGGTCGAAATCATTTATAACTTTAACTTGATGTTCACAGAGGCAAACTATGAAGTTGTGTGCATCTATGCTAATTTCTGACCAAGTTTACCTATTATTGGTTTTTTTATTTACTAATGAATAAATGTTAAAATACCCTAATGTTCATAAAAAATCCAAAAAACTAGGAGGCACACATCCTTTCGATGTATACGTGTTCTAAAAAAAGTTTGAAGTCATTTTGACAAATCAGTGATGCACATCCTCACAAAGTCATAAGAGGTCTCACACATGCCCCTATAGATGAGCGAGAGATGTTCATCCTCATACGAGATGTATGGTACCACTTTGCCGAAATCATTTATAAGTTTAACTGGATGTTCACGAAGGCATACTATGAAGTTGTGTGCATCTATGCTAATTTCTGACCAAGTTTACCTATTATTATATTTTTTTGATTTACTAAATAATAAATGTTAAAATACCCTAATGTTCATAAAAAATCCAAAGAACTAGGAGGGACACATCCTTTCGATGTATACGTGTTCTAAAAAAAGTTTGAAGTCATTCTGAGAAATCGGTGATGCACATCCTCACAAAGTCATAAGAGGTCTCACACATGCCCCTATAGATGAGCGAGAGATGTTCATCCTCGTACGAGATGTATGGTACCACTTTGTCGAAATCAATTATAACTTTAACTGGATGTTCACGGAGGCAAACTATGAAGTTGTGTGCATCTATGCTAATTTCTGACCAAGTTTACCTATTATTGTACTTTTTTTTATTTACTAAAGAATAAATGTTAAAATACCCTAATGTTCATGAAATATCCAAAAAACTAGGAGGGACACATCCTTTCGATGTATACGTGGTCTAAGAAAGTTTGAAGTCATTCTGAGAAATAGGTGATGCACATCCTCACAAAGTCATAAGAGGTCTCACACATACCCCTATAGATGAGCGAGAGATTTTGATCCTCGTACGAGATGTATGGTACCACTTTGTCAAAATCATTTATAACTTTAACTGGATGTTCACGAAGGCAAACTATGAAGATGTGTGCATCTATGCTAATTTCTGACCAAGTTTACCTATTATTGTATTTTTTTGATTTACTAAAGAATACATGTTAAAATACACTAATGTTCATAAAAAATCTGAAAAACTAGGAGGGACACATCCTTTCGATGTATACGTGTTCTAAAAACAGTTTGAAGTCATTCTGAGAAATCGGTGATGCACATCCTCACAAAGTCATAAGAGGTCTCGCACATGCCCCTATAGATGAGCGAGAGATTTTCATCCTCGTACGAGATGTATGGTACCACTTTGTCGAAATCATTTATAACTTTAACTGGATGTTCACGAAGGCAAACTATGAAGTTGTGTGCATCTATGCTAATTTCTGACCAAGTTTACCTATTATTGTTTTTTTTCATTTACTAAAGAATAAATGTTAAAATACCCTAATGTTCATAAAAAATCCAAAAAACTAGGAGGGACACATCCTTTCGATGTATACGTGTTCTAAAAAAAGTTTGAAGACATTCTGAGAAATCAGTGATGCACATCCTCAAAAAGTCATAGGAGGTCCCACACATGCCCCTATAGATGAGCGAGAGATGTTCATCCTCGTACGAGATGTATGGTACCACTTGGTCGAAATCATTTATAACTTTAACTGGATGTTCACGGATGCAAACTATGAAGTTGTGTGCATCTATGCTAATTTCTGACCAAGTTTACCTTTTTTTTTGATTTACTAAAGAATAAATGTTAAAATACCCTAATGTTCATAAAAAATCAAAAAAACTAGCAGGGACACATCCTTTCGATGTATACGTGTTCTAAAAAAAGTTTGAAGACATTCTGAGAAATCGGTGATGCACATCCTCAAAAAGTCATAAGAGGTCCCGCACATGCCCCTATAGATGAGCGAGAGATGTTCATCCTCGTACGAGATGTATGGTACCACTTGGTCGAAATCATTTATAACTTTAACTGGATGTTCACGGAGGCAAACTCTGAAGTTGTGTGCATCTATGCTAATTTCTGACCTAGTTTACCTATTATTGTATTTTTTTTATTTACTAAAGAATAAATGTTAAAATACCCTAATGTTCATAAAGAATCCAAAAAACTAGGAGGGACACATCCTTTCGATGTATACGAGTTCTAAAAAAAGTTTGAAGTCATTCTGAGAAATCGGTGATGCACATCCTCAAAAAGTCATAAGAGGTCCCACACATGCCCCTATAGATGAGCGACAGATGTTCATCCTCGTACGAGATGTATGGTACCACTTGGTCGAAATCATTTATAACTTTAACCAGATGTTCACGAAGGCAAACTGTGAAGTTGTGTGCATCTATGCTAATTTCTGACCAAGTTTACCTTTTTTTTGATTTACTAAAGAATAAATGTTAAAATACCCTAATGTTCATAAAAAATCCAAAAAACTAGCAGGGACACATCCTTTCGATGTATACGTGTTCTAAAAAAAGTTTGAAGACATTCTTAGAAATCGGTGATGCACACCCTCAAAAAGTCATAAGAGGTCCCACACATGCCCCTATAGATGAGCGAGAGTTGTTCATCCTCGTACGAGATGTATGGTATCACTTGGTCGAAATCATTTATAACTTTAACTGGATGTTCACGGAGGCAAACTCTGAAGTTGTGTGCATCTATACTAATTTCTGACCAAGTTTACCTTTTTTTTGATTTACTAAAGAATAAATGTTAAAATACCCTAATGTTCATAAAAAAATCCTAAAACCTAGGAGGGACACATCCTTTCGATGTTTACGTGTTCTAAAAAAAGTTTGAAGTCATTCCGAGAAATCGGTGATGCACATCCTTACAAAGTCATAAGAGGTCTCGCACATGCCCCTATAGATGAGCGAGAGATGTTCATCCTCATACGAGATGTATGGTACCACTTTGTCGAAGTCATTTATAACTTTAACTGGATGTTCACGAAGGCAAACTATGAAGTTGTGTGCATCTATGCTAATTTCTGACCAAGTTTACCTATTATTGTATTTTTTTTGATTTACTAAAGAATTAATGTTAAAATACCCTAATGTTCATAAAAAATCCAAAAAACTAGGAGGGACACATCCTTTCGATGTATACGTGTTCTAAAAAAAGTTTGTAGACATTGTGAGAAATCGGTGATGCACATCCTCAAAAAGTCATAAGAGGTCTCACACATGCCCCTATAGATGAGCGAGAGATGTTCATCCTCGTACGAGATGTATGGTATCACTTGGTCGGAATCATTTATAACTTTAACTGGATGTTCACGGTGGCAAACTCTGAAGTTGTGTGCATCTATGCTAATTTCTGACCAAGTTTACCTTTTTTTTTGATTTACTAAAGAATAAATGTTAAAATACCCAAATGTTCATAAAAAATCCTAAAACCTATGAGGGACACATCGTTTCGATGTATACGTGTTCTAAAAAAAGTTTGAAGTCATTCCGAGAAATCGGTGATGCACATCCTTACAAAGTCATAAGAGGTCTCGCACATGCCCCTGTAGATGAGCGAGAGATATTCATCCTCGTACGAGATGTATGGTACCACTTTGTCGAAATCATTTATAACTTTAACTGGATGTTCACGAAGGCAAACTATGAAGTTGTGTGCATCTATGCTAATTTCTGACCAAGTTTACCTATTATTGTTTTTTTTATTTACTAAAGAATAAATGTTAAAATACCCTAATGTTCATAAAAAATCCAAAAAACTAGGAGGGACACATCCTTTCGATGTATACATGTTCTAAAAAAAGTTTGAAGACATTGTGAGAAATCGGTGATGCACATCCTCAAAAAGTCATAAGAGGTTCCACACATGCCCCTATAGATGAGCGAGAGATGTTCATCCTTGTACGAGATGTATGGTACCACTTGGTCGAAATCATTAATAACTTTTACTGGATGTTCACGGAGGCAAACTGTGAAGTTGTGTGCATCTATGCTAATTTCTGACCAAGTTTACCTATTTTTTGATTTACTAAAGAATAAATGTTAAAATACCCTAATGTTAATAAAAAATCCTAAAAAATAGGAGGGACACATCCTTTCGATGTATACGTGTTATAAAAAAAGTTTGAAGTCATTCTGAGAAATCGGTGATGCACATCCTCACAAAGTCATAAGAGGTCCCACACATGCCCCTATAGATGAGCGAGAGATGTTCATCCTCATACGAGATGTATGGTACCACTTTGTTGAAATCATTTATAACTTTAACTGGATGTTCACGGAGGCAAACTATGAGGTTGTGTGCATCTATGCTAATTTCTGACCAAGTTTACCTATTATAGTATTTTTTTGATTTACTAAAGAATAAATGTTAAAATACCCTAATGTTCATAAAATATCCAAAAATCTAGGAGGGACACATCCTTTCGATGTATACGTGTTCTAAAAAAAGTTTGAAGTCATTCTGAGAAATCGGTGATGCACATCCTCACAAAGTCATAAGAGGTCTCACACATGCTCCTATAGATGAGCGAGAGATGTTCATCCTCGTACGAGATGTATTGTACCACTTTGTCGAAATCATTTATAAATTTAACTGGATGTTCACGGAGGCAAACTATGAAATTGTGTGCATCTAAGCTAATTTCTGACCAAGTTTACCTATTATTGTATTTTTTATTTACTAAAGAATAAATGTTAAAATACCCTAATGTTCATAAAAAGTACAGAAAACTAGGAGGGACACATCCTTTTGATGTATACGTGTTGTAAAAAAAGTTTGAAGTCATTCTGAGAAATCGGTGATGCACATCCTCACAAAGTCATAAGATGTCTCGCACATGCCCCTATAGATGAGCGAGAGATGTTCATCCTGGTACGAGATGTATGGTACCACTTTGTCGAAATCATTTATAACTTTAACTGGATGCTCACGGAGGCAAACTATGAAGTTGTGTGCATCTATGCTAATTTCTGCCCAAGTTTACCTATTATTGTATTTTTTTATTTACTAAAGAATAAATGTTAAAATACCCTAATGTTCATAAAAAATCCTAAAAACTAAGAGGGACACATCCTTTTGATGTATACGTGTTCTAAAAAAAGTATGAAGTCATTCTGAGAAATCGGTGATGCACATCCTCACAAAGTCATAAGAGGTCTCGCACATGCCCCTATAGATGAGCGAGAGATGTTCATCCTCGTACGAGATGTATGGTACCACTTTGTCGAAATCATTTATGACTTCAACTGGAAGTTCACGGAGGCAAACTATGAAGTTGTGTGCATCTATGCTAATTTCTGACCAAGTTTACCTATTATTGTATTTTTTTATTTACTAAAGAATAAATGTTAAAATACCCTAATGTTCATAAAAAAATCCAAAAAACCAGGAGGGACACATCCTTTTGATGTATACGTGTTCTAAAAAAAGTTTCAAGTCATTCTGAGAAATCGGTGATGCACATCCTCACAAAGTCATAAGATGTCTCGCACATGCCCTTATAGATGAGCGAGAGATGTTCATCCTCGTACGAGATGTATCGTACCACTTTGTCGAAATCATTTATAACTTTAACTGGATGTTCACGAAGGCAAACTATGAAGTTGTGTGCATCTATGCTAATTTCTGCCCAAGTTTACCTATTATTGTATTTTTTTTGACTTACTAAAAAATAAATTTTAAAATACCGTAATGTTCATAAAAAATCCAAAAAACTAGGAGGGACACATCCTTTCGATGTATACATGTTCTAAAAAAAGTGTGAAGACATTGTGATAAATCGGTGATGCACATCCTCACAAAGTCATAAGAGGTCTCGCACATGCCCCTATAGATGAGCGAGAGATGTTCATCCTCGTACGAGATGTATGGTACCACTTTGTCGAAATCATTTATAACTTTAACTGGATGTTCACGGAGGCAAACTATGAAGTTGTGTTCATCTATGCTAATTTCTGACCAACTTTACCTATTATTGTATTTTTTTTATTTACTAAAGAATAAATGTTAAAACACCCTAATGTTCATAAAAAATCCAAAAAACCAGGAGGTACACATCCTTTTGATGTATACGTGTTCTAAAAAAAGTTTGAAGTCATTCTGAGAAATCGGTGATGCACATCCTCACAAAGTCATAAGAGGTCTCGCACATGCCCTTATAGATGAGCGAGAGATGTTCATCCTCGTACGAGATGTATCGTACCACTTTGTCTAAATCATTTATAACTTTAACTGGATGTTCGCGAAGGCAAACTATGAAGTTGTGTGCATCTATGCTAATTTCTGCCCAAGTTTACCTATTATTGTATTTTTTTGACTTACTAAAAAATAAATGTTAAAATACCCTAATGTTCATAAAAAATCCAAAAAACTAGGAGGGACACATCCTTTCGGTGTATACATGTTCTAAAAAAAGTTTGAAGACATTCTGAGAAATCGGTGATGCACACCCTCAAAAAGTCATAAGAGGTCCCCCACATGCCCCTATAGATGAGCGAGAGATGTTCATCCTCGTACGAGATGTATGGTACCACTTTGTCGAAATCATTTATAACTTTAACTGGATGTTCACGGAGGCAAACTATGAAGTTGTGTGCATCTATGCTAATTTCTGACCAAGTTTACCTATTATTGTATTTTTTTATTTACTAAAGAATAAATGTTAAAATACCCTAATGTTCATAAAAAATCCTAAAAACTAGGAGGGACACATCCTTTTGATGTATACGTGTTCTAAAAAAAGTATGAAGTCATTCTGAGAAATCGGTGATGCACATCCTCACAAAGTCATAAGAGGTCTCGCACATGCCCCTATAGATGAGCGAGAGATGTTCATCCTCGTACGAGATGTATGGTACCACTTTGTCGAAATCATTTATGACATTAACTGGATGTTCACGGAGGCAAACTATGAAGTTGTGTGCATCTATGCTAATTTCTGACCAAGTTTACCTATTATTGTATTTTTTTATTTACTAAAGAATAAATGTTAAAATACCCTAATGTTCATAAAAAATCCAAAAAACCAGGAGGGACACATCCTTTTGATGTATACGTGTTCTAAAAAAAGTTTCAAGTCATTCTGAGAAATCGGTGATGCACATCCTCACAAAGTCATAAGAGGTCTCGCACATGCCCTTATAGATGAGCGAGAGATGTTCATCCTCGTACGAGATGTATCGTACCACTTTGTCTAAATCATTTATAACTTTAACTGGATGTTCGCGAAGGCAAACTATGAAGTTGTGTGCATCTATGCTAATTTCTGCCCAAGTTTACCTATTATTGTATTTTTTTGACTTACTAAAAAATAAATGTTAAAATACCCTAATGTTCATAAAAAATCCAAAAAACTAGGAGGGACACATCCTTTCGGTGTATACATGTTCTAAAAAAAGTGTGAAGACATTGTGAGAAATCGGTGATGCACATCCTCACAAAGTCATAAGAGGTCTCGCACATGCCCCTATAGATGAGCGAGAGATGTTCATCCTCGTACGAGATGTATGGTACCACTTTGTCAAAATCATTTATGACTTTAACTGGATGTTCACGGAGGCAAACAATGAAGTTGTGTGCATCTATGCTAATTTCTAACCAAATTTACCTATTATTGTATTTTTTTATTTACTAAAGAATAAATGTTAAAATACCCTAATGTTCATAAAAAATCCTAAAAACTAGGTGGGACACATCCTTTTGATGTATACGTGTTCTAAAAAAAGTATGAAGTCATTCTGAGAAATCGGTGATGCACATCCTCACAAAGTCATAAGAGGTCTCGCACATGCCCCTATAGATGAGCGAGAGATGTTCATCCTCGTACGAGATGTATGGTACCACTTTGTCGAAATCATTTATGACTTTAACTGGATGTTCACGGAGGCAAACTATGAAGTTGTGTGCATCTATGCTAATTTCTGACCAAGTTTACCTATTATTGTATTTTTTTATTTACTAAAGAATAAATGTTAAAATACCCTAATGTTCATAAAAAATCCAAAAAACCAGGAGGGACACATCCTTTTGATGTATATGTGTTCTAAAAAAAGTTTCAAGTCATTCTGAGAAATCGGTGATGCACATCCTCACAAAGTCATAAGAGGTCTCGCACATGCCCTTATAGATGAGCGAAAGATGTTCATCCTCGTACGAGATTTATCGTACCACTTTGTCGAAATCATTTATAACTTTAACTGGATGTTCACGAAGGCAAACTATGAAGTTGTGTGCATCTATGCTAATTTCTGCCCAAGTTTACCTATTATTGTATTTTTTTTGACTTACTAAAAAATAAATGTTAAAATACCCTAATGTTCATAAAAAATCCAAAAAATTAGGAGGGACACATCCTTTCGATGTATACATGTTCTAAAAAAAGTGTGAAGACATTGTGAGAAATCGGTGATGCACATCCTCACAAAGTCATAAGAGGTCTCGCACATGCCCCTATAGATGAGCGAGAGATGTTCATCCTCGTACGAGATGTATGGTACCACTTTGTCGAAATCATTTATAAATTTAACTGGATGTTCACGGAGGCAAACTATGAAATTGTGTGCATCTATGCTAATTTCTGACCAAGTTTACCTATTATTGTATTTTTTTATTTACTAAAGAATAAATGTTAAAATACCCTAATGTTCATAAAGAATCCAAAAAACTAGGAGGGACACATCCTTTCGATGTATACGAGTTCTAAAAAAAGTTTGAAGTCATTCTGAGAAATCGGTGATGTACATCCTCAAAAAGTCATAAGAGGTCCCACACATGCCCCTATAGATGAGCGAGAGATGTTCATCCTCGTACGAGATGTATGGTACCACTTGGTCGAAATCATTTATAACTTTAACTGGATGTTCATGAAGGCAAACTGTGAAGTTGTGTGCATCTATGCTAATTTCTGACCAAGTTTACCTTTTTTTGATTTACTAAAGAATAAATGTTAAAATACCCTAATGTTCATAAAAAATCCAAAAAACTAGCAGGGACACATCCTTTCGATGTATACGTGTTCTAAAAAAAGTTTGAAGACATTCTGAGAAATCGGTGATGCACACCCTCAAAAAGTCATAAGAGGTCCCCCACATGCCCCTATAGATGAGCGAGAGATGTTCATCCTCGTACGAGATGTATGGTACCACTTTGTCGAAATCATTTATAACTTTAACTGGATGTTCACGGAGGCAAACTATGAAGTTGTGTGCATCTATGCTAATTTCTGACCAAGTTTACCTATTATTGTATTTTTTTATTTACTAAAGAATAAATGTTAAAATACCCTAATGTTCATAAAAAATCCTAAAAACTAGGAGGGACACATCCTTTTGATGTATACGTGTTCTAAAAAAAGTATGAAGTCATTCTGAGAAATCGGTGATGCACATCCTCACAAAGTCATAAGAGGTCTCGCACATGCCCCTATAGATGAGCGAGAGATGTTCATCCTCGTACGAGATGTATGGTACCACTTTGTCGAAATCATTTATGACTTTAACTGGATGTTCACGGAGGCAAACTATGAAGTTGTGTGCATCTATGCTAATTTCTGACCAAGTTTACCTATTATTGTATTTTTTATTTACTAAAGAATAAATGTTAAAATACCCTAATGTTCATAAAAAATGAAAAAAAACCAGGAGGGACACATCCTTTTGATGTATACGTGTTCTAAAAAAAGTTTCAAGTCATTCTGAGAAATCGGTGATGCACATCCTCACAAAGTCATAAGAGGTCTCGCACATGCCCTTATGGATGAGCGAGAGATGTTCATCCTCGTACGAGATGTATCGTACCACTTTGTCGAAATCATTTATAACTTTAACTGGATGTTCACGAAGGCAAACTATGAAGTTGTGTGCATCTATGCTAATTTCTGCCCAAGTTTACCTATTATTGTATTTTTTTGACTTACTAAAAAATAAATGTTAAAATACCCTAATGTTCATAAAAAATCCAAAAAACTAGGAGGGACACATCCTTTCGATGTATACATGTTCTAAAAAAAGTGTGAAGACATTGTGAGAAATCGGTGATGCACATCCTCACAAAGTCATAAGAGGTCTCGCACATGCCCCTATAGATGAGCGAGAGATGTTCATCCTCGTACGAGATGTATGGTACCACTTTGTCAAAATCATTTATGACTTTAACTGGATGTTCACGGAGGCAAACTATGAAGTTGTGTGCATCTATGCTAATTTCTGACCAAGTTTACCTATTATTGTATTTTTTTATTTACTAAAGAATAAATGTTAAAATACCCTAATGTTCATAAAAAATCCTAAAAACTAGGTGGGACACATCCTTTTGATGTATACGTGTTCTAAAAAAAGTATGAAGTCATTCTGAGAAATCGGTGATGCACATCCTCACAAAGTCATAAGAGGTCTCGCACATGCCCCTATAGATGAGCGAGAGATGTTCATCCTCGTACGAGATGTATGGTACCACTTTGTCGAAATCATTTATGACTTTAACTGGATGTTCACGGAGGCAAACTATGAAGTTGTGTGCATCTATGCTAATTTCTGACCAAGTTTACCTATTATTGTATTTTTTTATTTACTAAAGAATAAATGTTAAAATACCCTAATGTTCATAAAAAATCCAAAAAACCAGGAGGGACACATCCTTTTGATGTATATGTGTTCTAAAAAAAGTTTCAAGTCATTCTGAGAAATCGGTGATGCACATCCTCACAAAGTCATAAGAGGTCTCGCACATGCCCTTATAGATGAGCGAAAGATGTTCATCCTCGTACGAGATTTATCGTACCACTTTGTCGAAATCATTTATAACTTTAACTGGATGTTCACGAAGGCAAACTATGAAGTTGTGTGCATCTATGCTAATTTCTGCCCAAGTTTACCTATTATTGTATTTTTTTTGACTTACTAAAAAATAAATGTTAAAATACCCTAATGTTCATAAAAAATCCAAAAAATTAGGAGGGACACATCCTTTCGATGTATACATGTTCTAAAAAAAGTGTGAAGACATTGTGAGAAATCGGTGATGCACATCCTCACAAAGTCATAAGAGGTCTCGCACATGCCCCTATAGATGAGCGAGAGATGTTCATCCTCGTACGAGATGTATGGTACCACTTTGTCGAAATCATTTATAAATTTAACTGGATGTTCACGGAGGCAAACTATGAAATTGTGTGCATCTATGCTAATTTCTGACCAAGTTTACCTATTATTGTATTTTTTTATTTACTAAAGAATGAATGTTAAAATACCCTAATGTTCATAAAGAATCCAAAAAACTAGGAGGGACACATCCTTTCGATGTATACGAGTTCTAAAAAAAGTTTGAAGTCATTCTGAGAAATCGGTGATGTACATCCTCAAAAAGTCATAAGAGGTCCCACACATGCCCCTATAGATGAGCGAGAGATGTTCATCCTCGTACGAGATGTATGGTACCACTTGGTCGAAATCATTTATAACTTTAACTGGATGTTCATGAAGGCAAACTGTGAAGTTGTGTGCATCTATGCTAATTTCTGACCAAGTTTACCTTTTTTTTGATTTACTAAAGAATAAATGTTAAAATACCCTAATGTTCATAAAAAATCCAAAAAACTAGCAGGGACACATCCTTTCGATGTATACGTGTTCTAAAAAAAGTTTGAAGACATTCTGAGAAATCGGTGATGCACACCCTCAAAAAGTCATAAGAGGTCCCCCACATGCCCCTATAGATGAGCGAGAGATGTTCATCCTCGTACGAGATGTATGGTACCACTTTGTCGAAATCATTTATAACTTTAACTGGATGTTCACGGAGGCAAACTATGAAGTTGTGTGCATCTATGCTAATTTCTGACCAAGTTTACCTATTATTGTATTTTTTTATTTACTAAAGAATAAATGTTAAAATACCCTAATGTTCATAAAAAATCCTAAAAACTAGGAGGGACACATCCTTTTGATGTATACGTGTTCTAAAAAAAGTATGAAGTCATTCTGAAAAATCGGTGATGCACATCCTCACAAAGTCATAAGAGGTCTCGCACATGCCCCTATAGATGAGCGAGAGATGTTCATCCTCGTACGAGATGTATGGTACCACTTTGTCGAAATCATTTATGACTTTAACTGGATGTTCACGGAGGCAAACTATGAAGTTGTGTGCATCTATGCTAATTTCTGACCAAGTTTACCTATTATTGTATTTTTTTATTTACTAAAGAATAAATGTTAAAATACCCTAATGTTCATAAAAATGAAAAAAACCAGGAGGGACACATCCTTTTGATGTATACGTGTTCTAAAAAAAGTTTCAAGTCATTCTGAGAAATCGGTGATGCACATCCTCACAAAGTCATAAGAGGTCTCGCACATGCCCTTATGGATGAGCGAGAGATGTTCATCCTCGTACGAGATGTATCGTACCACTTTGTCGAAATCATTTATAACTTTAACTGGATGTTCACGAAGGCAAACTATGAAGTTGTGTGCATCTATGCTAATTTCTGCCCAAGTTTACCTATTATTGTATTTTTTTGACTTACTAAAAAATAAATGTTAAAATACCCTAATGTTCATAAAAAATCCAAAAAACTAGGAGGGACACATCCTTTCGATGTATACATGTTCTAAAAAAAGTGTGAAGACATTGTGAGAAATCGGTGATGCACATCCTCACAAAGTCATAAGAGGTCTCGCACATGCCCCTATAGATGAGCGAGAGATGTTCATCCTCGTACGAGATGTATGGTACCACTTTGTCAAAATCATTTATGACTTTAACTGGATGTTCACGGAGGCAAACTATGAAGTTGTGTGCATCTATGCTAATTTCTGACCAAGTTTACCTATTATTGTATTTTTTTATTTACTAAAGAATAAATGTTAAAATACCCTAATGTTCATAAAAAATCCTAAAAACTAGGAGGGACACATCCTTTTGATGTATACGTGTTCTAAAAAAAGTATGAAGTCATTCTGAGAAATCGGTGATGCACATCCTCACAAAGTCATAAGAGGTCTCGCACATGCCCCTATAGATGAGCGAGAGATGTTCATCCTCGTACGAGATGTATGGTACCACTTTGTCGAAATCATTTATGACTTTAACTGGATGTTCACGGAGGCAAACTATGAAGTTGTGTGCATCTATGCTAATTTCTGACCAAGTTTACCTATTATTGTATTTTTTTATTTACTAAAGAATAAATGTTAAAATACCCTAATGTTCATAAAAAATCCAAAAAACCAGGAGGGACACATCCTTTTGATGTATACGTGTTCTAAAAAAAGTTTCAAGTCATTCTGAGAAATCGGTGATGCACATCCTCGCAAAGTCATAAGAGGTCTCGCACATGCCCTTATAAATGAGCGAAAGATGTTCATCCTCGTACGAGATTTATCGTACCACTTTGTCGAAATCATTTATAACTTTAACTGGATGTTCACGAAGGCAAACTATGAAGTTGTGTGCATCTATGCTAATTTCTGCCCAAGTTTACCTATTATTGTATTTTTTTGACTTACTAAAAAATAAATGTTAAAATACCCTAATGTTCATAAAAAATCCAAAAAACTAGGAGGGACACATCCTTTCGATGTATACATGTTCTAAAAAAAGTGTGAAGACATTGTGAGAAATCGGTGATGCACATCCTCACAAAGTCATAAGAGGTCTCGCACATGCCCCTATAGATGAGCGAGAGATGTTCATCCTCGTACGAGATGTATGGTACCACTTTGTCAAAATCATTTATGACTTTAACTGGATGTTCACGGAGGCAAACTATGAAGTTGTGTGCATCTATGCTAATTTCTGACCAAGTTTACCTATTATTGTATTTTTTTATTTACTAAAGAATAAATGTTAAAATACCCTAATGTTCATAAAAAATCCTAAAAACTAGGAGGGACACATCCTTTTGATGTATACGTGTTCTAAAAAAAGTATGAAGTCATTCTGAGAAATCGGTGATGCACATCCTCACAAAGTCATAAGAGGTCTCGCACATGCCCCTATAGATGAGCGAGAGATGTTCATCCTCGTACGAGATGTATGGTACCACTTTGTCGAAATCATTTATGACTTTAACTGGATGTTCACGGAGGCAAACTATGAAGTTGTGTGCATCTATGCTAATTTCTGCCCAAGTTTACCTATTATTGTATTTTTTTATTTACTAAAGAATAAATGTTAAAATACCCTAATGTTCATAAAAAATCCAAAAAACCAGGAGGGACACATCCTTTTGATGTATACGTGTTCTAAAAAAAGTTTCAAGTCATTCTGAGAAATCGGTGATGCACATCCTCGCAAAGTCATAAGAGGTCTCGCACATGCCCTTATAGATGAGCGAAAGATGTTCATCCTCGTACGAGATTTATCGTACCACTTTGTCGAAATCATTTATAACTTTAACTGGATGTTCACGAAGGCAAACTATGAAGTTGTGTGCATCTATGCTAATTTCTGCCCAAGTTTACCTATTATTGTATTTTTTTTTGACTTACTAAAAAATAAATGTTAAAATACCCTAATGTTCATAAAAAATCCAAAAAACTTGGAGGGACACATCCTTTCGATGTATACATGTTCTAAAAAAAGTGTGAAGACATTGTGAGAAATCGGTGATGCACATCCTGACAAAGTCATAAGAGGTCTCGCACATGCCCTTATAGATGAGCGAGAGATGTTCATCCTCGTACGAGATGTATCGTACCACTTGGTCGAAATCATTTATAACTTTAACTGGATGTTCACGAAGGCAAACTATGAAGTTGTGTGCATCTATGCTAATTTCTGCCCAAGTTTACCTATTATTGTATTTTTTTGACTTACTAAAAAATAAATGTTAAAATACCCTAATGTTCATAAAAAATCCAAAAAACTAGGAGGGACACATCCTTTCGATGTATACATGTTCTAAAAAAAGTGTGAAGACATTGTGAGAAATCGGTGATGCACATCCTCACAAAGTCATAAGAGGTCTCGCACATGCCCCTATAGATGAGCGAGAGATGTTCATCCTCGTACGAGATGTATGGTACCACTTTGTCAAAATCATTTATGACTTTAACTGGATGTTCACGGAGGCAAACTATGAAGTTGTGTGCATCTATGCTAATTTCTGACCAAGTTTACCTATTATTGTATTTTTTTATTTACTAAAGAATAAATGTTAAAATACCCTAATGTTCATAAAAAATCCTAAAAACTAGGAGGGACACATCCTTTTGTTGTATACGTGTTCTAAAAAAAGTATGAAGTCATTCTGAGAAATCGGTGATGCACATCCTCACAAAGTCATAAGAGGTCTCGCACATGCCCCTATAGATGAGCGAGAGATGTTCATCCTCGTACGAGATGTATGGTACCACTTTGTCGAAATCATTTATGACTTTAACTGGATGTTCACGGAGGCAAACTATGAAGTTGTGTGCATCTATGCTAATTTCTGACCAAGTTTACCTATTATTGTATTTTTTATTTACTAAAGAATAAATGTTAAAATACCCTAATGTTCATAAAAAATCCAAAAAACCAGGAGGGACACATCCTTTTGATGTATACGAGTTCTAAAAAAAGTTTCAAGTCATTCTGAGAAATCGGTGATGCACACCCTCAAAAAGTCATAAGAGGTCTCGCACATGCCCTTATAGATGAGCGAAAGATGTTCATCCTCGTACGAGATTTATCGTACCACTTTGTCGAAATCATTTATAACTTTAACTGGATGTTCACGGAGGCAAACTATGAAGTTGTGTGCATCTATGCTAATTTCTGACCAAGTTTACCTATTATTGTATTTTTTTATTTACTAAAGAATAAATGTTAAAATACCCTAATGTTCATAAAGAATCCAAAAAACTAGGAGGGACACATCCTTTCGATGTATACGAGTTCTAAAAAAAGTTTGAAGTCATTCTGAGAAATCGGTGATGTACATCCTCAAAAAGTCATAAGAGGTCCCACACATGCCCCTATAGATGAGCGAGAGATGTTCATCCTCGTACGAGATGTATGGTACCACTTGGTCGAAATCATTTATAACTTTAACTGGATGTTCATGAAGGCAAACTGTGAAGTTGTGTGCATCTATGCTAATTTCTGACCAAGTTTACCTTTTTTTTGATTTACTAAAGAATAAATGTTAAAATACCCTAATGTTCATAAAAAATCCAAAAAACTAGCAGGGACACATCCTTTCGATGTATACGTGTTCTAAAAAAAGTTTGAAGACATTCTGAGAAATCGGTGATGCACACCCTCAAAAAGTCATAAGAGGTCCCCCACATGCCCCTATAGATGAGCAAGAGATGTTCATCCTCGTACGAGATGTATGGTACCACTTTGTCGAAATCATTTATAACTTTAACTGGATGTTCACGGAGGCAAACTATGAAGTTGTGTGCATCTATGCTAATTTCTGACCAAGTTTACCTATTATTGTATTTTTTTATTTACTAAAGAATAAATGTTAAAATACCCTAATGTTCATAAAAAATCCAAAAAACTAGGAGGGACACATCCTTTTGATGTATACGTGTTCTAAAAAAAGTATGAAGTCATTCTGAGAAATCGGTGATGCACATCCTCACAAAGTCATAAGAGGTCTCGCACATGCCCCTATAGATGAGCGAGAGATGTTCATCCTCGTACGAGATGTATGGTACCACTTTGTCGAAATCATTTATGACTTTAACTGGATGTTCACGGAGGCAAACTATGAAGTTGTGTGCATCTATGCTAATTTCTGACCAAGTTTACCTATTATTGTATTTTTTTATTTACTAAAGAATAAATGTTAAAATACCCTAATGTTCATAAAAAATGAAAAAAACCAGGAGGGACACATCCTTTTGATGTATACGTGTTCTAAAAAAAGTTTCAAGTCATTCTGAGAAATCGGTGATGCACATCCTCACAAAGTCATAAGAGGTCTCGCACATGCCCTTATGGATGAGCGAGAGATGTTCATCCTCGTACGAGATGTATCGTACCACTTTGTCGAAATCATTTATAACTTTAACTGGATGTTCACGAAGGCAAACTATGAAGTTGTGTGCATCTATGCTAATTTCTGCCCAAGTTTACCTATTATTGTATTTTTTTGACTTACTAAAAAATAAATGTTAAAATACCCTAATGTTCATAAAAAATCCAAAAAACTAGGAGGGACACATCCTTTCGATGTATACATGTTCTAAAAAAAGTGTGAAGACATTGTGAGAAATCGGTGATGCACATCCTCACAAAGTCATAAGAGGTCTCGCACATGCCCCTATAGATGAGCGAGAGATGTTCATCCTCGTACGAGATGTATGGTACCACTTTGTCAAAATCATTTATGACTTTAACTGGATGTTCACGGAGGCAAACTATGAAGTTGTGTGCATCTATGCTAATTTCTGACCAAGTTTACCTATTATTGTATTTTTTTATTTACTAAAGAATAAATGTTAAAATACCCTAATGTTCATAAAAAATCCTAAAAACTAGGTGGGACACATCCTTTTGATGTATACGTGTTCTAAAAAAAGTATGAAGTCATTCTGAGAAATCGGTGATGCACATCCTCACAAAGTCATAAGAGGTCTCGCACATGCCCCTATAGATGAGCGAGAGATGTTCATCCTCGTACGAGATGTATGGTACCACTTTGTCGAAATCATTTATGACTTTAACTGGATGTTCACGGAGGCAAACTATGAAGTTGTGTGCATCTATGCTAATTTCTGACCAAGTTTACCTATTATTGTATTTTTTTATTTACTAAAGAATAAATGTTAAAATACCCTAATGTTCATAAAAAATCCAAAAAACCAGGAGGGACACATCCTTTTGATGTATATGTGTTCTAAAAAAAGTTTCAAGTCATTCTGAGAAATCGGTGATGCACATCCTCACAAAGTCATAAGAGGTCTCGCACATGCCCTTATAGATGAGCGAAAGATGTTCATCCTCGTACGAGATTTATCGTACCACTTTGTCGAAATCATTTATAACTTTAACTGGATGTTCACGAAGGCAAACTATGAAGTTGTGTGCATCTATGCTAATTTCTGCCCAAGTTTACCTATTATTGTATTTTTTTTGACTTACTAAAAAATAAATGTTAAAATACCCTAATGTTCATAAAAAATCCAAAAAATTAGGAGGGACACATCCTTTCGATGTATACATGTTCTAAAAAAAGTGTGAAGACATTGTGAGAAATCGGTGATGCACATCCTCACAAAGTCATAAGAGGTCTCGCACATGCCCCTATAGATGAGCGAGAGATGTTCATCCTCGTACGAGATGTATGGTACCACTTTGTCGAAATCATTTATAAATTTAACTGGATGTTCACGGAGGCAAACTATGAAATTGTGTGCATCTATGCTAATTTCTGACCAAGTTTACCTATTATTGTATTTTTTTATTTACTAAAGAATAAATGTTAAAATACCCTAATGTTCATAAAGAATCCAAAAAACTAGGAGGGACACATCCTTTCGATGTATACGAGTTCTAAAAAAAGTTTGAAGTCATTCTGAGAAATCGGTGATGTACATCCTCAAAAAGTCATAAGAGGTCCCACACATGCCCCTATAGATGAGCGAGAGATGTTCATCCTCGTACGAGATGTATGGTACCACTTGGTCGAAATCATTTATAACTTTAACTGGATGTTCATGAAGGCAAACTGTGAAGTTGTGTGCATCTATGCTAATTTCTGACCAAGTTTACCTTTTTTTTGATTTACTAAAGAATAAATGTTAAAATACCCTAATGTTCATAAAAAATCCAAAAAACTAGCAGGGACACATCCTTTCGATGTATACGTGTTCTAAAAAAAGTTTGAAGACATTCTGAGAAATCGGTGATGCACACCCTCAAAAAGTCATAAGAGGTCCCCCACATGCCCCTATAGATGAGCGAGAGATGTTCATCCTCGTACGAGATGTATGGTACCACTTTGTCGAAATCATTTATAACTTTAACTGGATGTTCACGGAGGCAAACTATGAAGTTGTGTGCATCTATGCTAATTTCTGACCAAGTTTACCTATTATTGTATTTTTTTATTTACTAAAGAATAAATGTTAAAATACCCTAATGTTCATAAAAAATCCTAAAAACTAGGAGGGACACATCCTTTTGATGTATACGTGTTCTAAAAAAAGTATGAAGTCATTCTGAGAAATCGGTGATGCACATCCTCACAAAGTCATAAGAGGTCTCGCACATGCCCCTATAGATGAGCGAGAGATGTTCATCCTCGTACGAGATGTATGGTACCACTTTGTCGAAATCATTTATGACTTTAACTGGATGTTCACGGAGGCAAACTATGAAGTTGTGTGCATCTATGCTAATTTCTGACCAAGTTTACCTATTATTGTATTTTTTTATTTACTAAAGAATAAATGTTAAAATACCCTAATGTTCATAAAAAATGAAAAAAACCAGGAGGGACACATCCTTTTGATGTATACGTGTTCTAAAAAAAGTTTCAAGTCATTCTGAGAAATCGGTGATGCACATCCTCACAAAGTCATAAGAGGTCTCGCACATGCCCTTATGGATGAGCGAGAGATGTTCATCCTCGTACGAGATGTATCGTACCACTTTGTCGAAATCATTTATAACTTTAACTGGATGTTCACGAAGGCAAACTATGAAGTTGTGTGCATCTATGCTAATTTCTGCCCAAGTTTACCTATTATTGTATTTTTTTGACTTACTAAAAAATAAATGTTAAAATACCCTAATGTTCATAAAAAATCCAAAAAACTAGGAGGGACACATCCTTTCGATGTATACATGTTCTAAAAAAAGTGTGAAGACATTGTGAGAAATCGGTGATGCACATCCTCACAAAGTCATAAGAGGTCTCGCACATGCCCCTATAGATGAGCGAGAGATGTTCATCCTCGTACGAGATGTATGGTACCACTTTGTCAAAATCATTTATGACTTTAACTGGATGTTCACGGAGGCAAACTATGAAGTTGTGTGCATCTATGCTAATTTCTGACCAAGTTTACCTATTATTGTATTTTTTTATTTACTAAAGAATAAATGTTAAAATACCCTAATGTTCATAAAAAATCCTAAAAACTAGGAGGGACACATCCTTTTGATGTATACGTGTTCTAAAAAAAGTATGAAGTCATTCTGAGAAATCGGTGATGCACATCCTCACAAAGTCATAAGAGGTCTCGCACATGCCCCTATAGATGAGCGAGAGATGTTCATCCTCGTACGAGATGTATGGTACCACTTTGTCGAAATCATTTATGACTTTAACTGGATGTTCACGGAGGCAAACTATGAAGTTGTGTGCATCTATGCTAATTTCTGACCAAGTTTACCTATTATTGTATTTTTTTATTTACTAAAGAATAAATGTTAAAATACCCTAATGTTCATAAAAAATCCAAAAAACCAGGAGGGACACATCCTTTTGATGTATACGTGTTCTAAAAAAAGTTTCAAGTCATTCTGAGAAATCGGTGATGCACATCCTCGCAAAGTCATAAGAGGTCTCGCACATGCCCTTATAGATGAGCGAAAGATGTTCATCCTCGTACGAGATATATCGTACCACTTTGTCGAAATCATTTATAACTTTAACTGGATGTTCACGAAGGCAAACTATGAAGTTGTGTGCATCTATGCTAATTTCTGCCCAAGTTTACCTATTATTGTATTTTTTTGACTTACTAAAAAATAAATGTTAAAATACCCTAATGTTCATAAAAAATCCAAAAAACTAGGAGGGACACATCCTTTCGATGTATACATGTTCTAAAAAAAGTGTGAAGACATTGTGAGAAATCGGTGATGCACATCCTCACAAAGTCATAAGAGGTCTCGCACATGCCCCTATAGATGAGCGAGAGATGTTCATCCTCGTACGAGATGTATGGTACCACTTTGTCAAAATCATTTATGACTTTAACTGGATGTTCACGGAGGCAAACTATGAAGTTGTGTGCATCTATGCTAATTTCTGACCAAGTTTACCTATTATTGTATTTTTTTATTTACTAAAGAATAAATGTTAAAATACCCTAATGTTCATAAAAAATCCTAAAAACTAGGAGGGACACATCCTTTTGATGTATACGTGTTCTAAAAAAAGTATGAAGTCATTCTGAGAAATCGGTGATGCACATCCTCACAAAGTCATAAGAGGTCTCGCACATGCCCCTATAGATGAGCGAGAGATGTTCATCCTCGTACGAGATGTATGGTACCACTTTGTCGAAATCATTTATGACTTTAACTGGATGTTCACGGAGGCAAACTATGAAGTTGTGTGCATCTATGCTAATTTCTGCCCAAGTTTACCTATTATTGTATTTTTTTATTTACTAAAGAATAAATGTTAAAATACCCTAATGTTCATAAAAAATCCAAAAAACCAGGAGGGACACATCCTTTTGATGTATACGTGTTCTAAAAAAAGTTTCAAGTCATTCTGAGAAATCGGTGATGCACATCCTCACAAAGTCATAAGAGGTCTCGCACATGCCCCTATAGATGAGCGAGAGATGTTCATCCTCGTACGAGATGTATGGTACCACTTTGTCGAAATCATTTATAAATTTAACTGGATGTTCACGGAGGCAAACTATGAAATTGTGTGCATCTATGCTAATTTCTGACCAAGTTTACCTATTATTGTATTTTTTATTTACAAAAGAATAAATGTTAAAATACCCTAATGTTCATAAAGAATCCAAAAAACTAGGAGGGACACATCCTTTCGATGTATACGAGTTCTAAAAAAAGTTTGAAGTCATTCTGAGAAATCGGTGATGTACATCCTCAAAAAGTCATAAGAGGTCCCACACATGCCCCTATAGATGAGCGAGAGATGTTCATCCTCGTACGAGATGTATGGTACCACTTGGTCGAAATCATTTATAACTTTAACTGGATGTTCATGAAGGCAAACTGTGAAGTTGTGTGCATCTATGCTAATTTCTGACTAAGTTTACCTTTTTTTTGATTTACTAAAGAATAAATGTTAAAATACCCTAATGTTCATAAAAAATCCAAAAAACTAGCAGGGACACATCCTTTCGATGTATACGTGTTCTAAAAAAAGTTTGAAGACATTCTGAGAAATCGGTGATGCACACCCTCAAAAAGTCATAAGAGGTCCCCCACATGCCCCTATAGATGAGCGAGAGATGTTCATCCTCGTACGAGATGTATGGTACCACTTTGTCGAAATCATTTATAACTTTAACTGGATCTTCACGGAGGCAAACTATGAAGTTGTGTGCATCTATGCTAATTTCTGACCAAGTTTACCTATTATTGTATTTTTTTATTTACTAAAGAATAAATGTTAAAATACCCTAATGTTCATAAAAAATCCTAAAAACTAGGAGGGACACATCCTTTTGATGTATACGTGTTCTAAAAAAAGTATGAAGTCATTCTGAGAAATCGGTGATGCACATCCTCACAAAGTCATAAGAGGTCTCGCACATGCCCCTATAGATGAGCGAGAGATGTTCATCCTCGTACGAGATGTATGGTACCACTTTGTCGAAATCATTTATGACTTTAACTGGATGTTCACGGAGGCAAACTATGAAGTTGTGTGCATCTATGCTAATTTCTGACCAAGTTTACCTATTATTGTATTTTTTTATTTACTAAAGAATAAATGTTAAAATACCCTAATGTTCATAAAAAATCCAAAAAACCAGGAGGGACACATCCTTTTGATGTATACGTGTTCTAAAAAAAGTTTCAAGTCATTCTGAGAAATCGGTGATGCACATCCTCGCAAAGTCATAAGAGGTCTCGCACATGCCCTTATAGATGAGCGAAAGATGTTCATCCTCGTACGAGATTTATCGTACCACTTTGTCGAAATCATTTATAACTTTAACTGGATGTTCACGAAGGCAAACTATGAAGTTGTGTGCATCTATGCTAATTTCTGCCCAAGTTTACCTATTATTGTATTTTTTTTGACTTACTAAAAATAAATGTTAAAATACCCTAATGTTCATAAAAAATCCAAAAAATTAGGAGGGACACATCCTTTCGATGTATACATGTTCTAAAAAAAGTGTGAAGACATTGTGAGAAATCGGTGATGCACATCCTCACAAAGTCATAAGAGGTCTCGCACATGCCCCTATAGATGAGCGAGAGATGTTCATCCTCGTACGAGATGTATGGTACCACTTTGTCGAAATCATTTATAAATTTAACTGGATGTTCACGGAGGCAAACTATGAAATTGTGTGCATCTATGCTAATTTCTGACCAAGTTTACCTATTATTGTATTTTTTTATTTACTAAAGAATAAATGTTAAAATACCCTAATGTTCATAAAGAATCCAAAAAACTAGGAGGGACACATCCTTTCGATGTATACGAGTTCTAAAAAAAGTTTGAAGTCATTCTGAGAAATCGGTGATGTACATCCTCAAAAAGTCATAAGAGGTCCCACACATGCCCCTATAGATGAGCGAGAGATGTTCATCCTCGTACGAGATGTATGGTACCACTTGGTCGAAATCATTTATAACTTTAACTGGATGTTCATGAAGGCAAACTGTGAAGTTGTGTGCATCTATGCTAATTTCTGACCAAGTTTACCTTTTTTTTGATTTACTAAAGAGTAAATGTTAAAATACCCTAATGTTCATAAAAAATCCAAAAATCTAGCAGGGACACATCCTTTCGATGTATACGTGTTCTAAAAAAAGTTTGAAGACATTCTGAGAAATCGGTGATGCACACCCTCAAAAAGTCATAAGAGGTCCCACACATGACCCTATAGATGAGCGAGAGATGTTCATCCTCGTACGAGATGTATGGTATCACTTGGTCGAAATCATTTATAACTTTAACTGGATGTTCACGGAGGCAAACTCTGAAGTAGTGTGCATCTATGCTAATTTCTGACCAAGTTTACCTTTTTTTTTGATTTACTAAAGAATAAATGTTAAAATACCCCAATGTTCATAAAAAATCCTAAAACCTAGGAGGGACACATCCTTTCGATGTATACGTGTTCTAAAAAAAGTTTGAAGTCATTCCGAGAAATCGGTGATGCACATCCTTACAAAGTCATAAGAGGTCTCGCTCATGCCCCTATAGATGAGCGAGAGATGTTCTTCCTCGTACGAGATGTATGGTACCACTTTGTCGAAGTCATTTATAACTTTAACTGGATGTTCACGAAGGCAAACTATGAAGTTGTGTGCATCTATGCTAATTTCTGACAAAGTTTACCTATTATTGTATTTTTTTTGATTTACTAAAGAATAAATGTTAAAATACCCTAATGTTCATAAAAAATCCAAAAAACTAGGAGGGACACATCCTTTCGATGTATACGTGTTCTAAAAAAAGTTTGTAGACATTGTGAGAAATCGGTGATGCACATCCTCAAAAAGTCTTAAGAGGTCCCACACATGCCCCTATAGATGAGCGAGAGATGTTCATCCTCGTACGAGATGTATGGTATCACTTGGTCGGAATCATTTATAACTTTAACTGGATGTTCACGGTGGCAAACTGTGAAGTTGTGTGCATCTATGCTAATTTCTGACCAAGTTTACCGTTTTTTTTATTTACTAAAGAATGAATGTTAAAATACCCTAATGTTCATAAAAAATCCTAAAACCTAGGAGGGACACATCCTTTCGATGTATACGTGTTCTAAAAAAAGTTTGAAGTCATTCCGAGAAATCGGTGATGCACATCCTTACAAAGTCATAAGAGGTCTCGCTCATGCACCTATAGATGAGCGAGAGATGTTCATCCTCGTACGAGATGTATGGTACCACTTTGTCGAAGTCATTTATAACTTTAACTGGATGTTCACGAAGGCAAACTATGAAGTTGTGTGCATCTATGCTAATTTCAGACCAAGTTTACCTATTATTGTATTTTTTTTGATTTACTAAAGAATAAATGTTAAAATACCCTAATGTTCATAAAAAATCCTAAAAACTAGGAGGGACACATCCTTTTGATGTATACGTGTTCTAAAAAAAGTATGAAGTCATTCTGAGAAATCGGTGATGCACATCCTCACAAAGTCATAAGAGGTCTCGCACATGCCCCTATAGATGAGCGAGAGATGTTCATCCTCGTACGAGATGTATCGTACCACTTTGTCGAAATCATTTATAACTTTAACTGGATGTTCACGAAGGCAAACTATGAAGTTGTGTGCATCTATGCTAATTTCTGCCCAAGTTTACCTATTATTGTATTTTTTTGACTTACTAAAAAATAAATGTTAAAATACCCTAATGTTCATAAAAAATCCAAAAAACTAGGAGGGACACATCCTTTCGATGTATACATGTTCTAAAAAAAGTGTGAAGACATTGTGAGAAATCGGTGATGCACATCCTCACAAAGTCATAAGAGGTCTCGCACATGCCCCTATAGATGAGCGAGAGATGTTCATCCTCGTACGAGATGTATGGTACCACTTTGTCAAAATCATTTATGACTTTAACTGGATGTTCACGGAGGCAAACTATGAAGTTGTGTGCATCTATGCTAATTTCTGACCAAGTTTACCTATTATTGTATTTTTTTATTTACTAAAGAATAAATGTTAAAATACCCTAATGTTCATAAAAAATCCAAAAAACTAGGAGGGACACATCCTTTTGTTGTATATGTGTTCTAAAAAAAGTATGAAGTCATTCTGAGAAATCGGTGATGCACATCCTCACAAAGTCATAAGAGGTCTCGCACATGCCCCTATAGATGAGCGAGAGATGTTCATCCTCGTACGAGATGTATGGTACCACTTTGTCGAAATCATTTATGACTTTAACTGGATGTTCACAGAGGCAAACTATGAAGTTGTGTGCATCTATGCTAATTTCTGCCCAAGTTTACCTATTATTGTATTTTTTTTGACTTACTAAAAAATAAATGTTAAAATACCCTAATGTTCATAAAAAATCCAAAAAATTAGGAGGGACACATCCTTTCGATGTATACATGTTCTAAAAAAAGTGTGAAGACATTGTGAGAAATCGGTGATGCACATCCTCACAAAGTCATAAGAGGTCTCGCACATGCCCCTATAGATGAGCGAGAGATGTTCATCCTCGTACGAGATGTGTGGTACCACTTTGTCGAAATCATTTATAAATTTAACTGGATGTTCACGGAGGCAAACTATGAAATTGTGTGCATCTATGCTAATTTCTGACCAAGTTTACCTATTATTGTATTTTTTTATTTACTAAAGAATAAATGTTAAAATACCCTAATGTTCATAAAGAATCCAAAAAACTAGGAGGGACACATCCTTTCGATGTATACGAGTTCTAAAAAAAGTTTGAAGTCATTCTGAGAAATCGGTGATGTACATCCTCAAAAAGTCATAAGAGGTCCCACACATGCCCCTATAGATGAGCGAGAGATGTTCATCCTCGTACGAGATGTATGGTACCACTTGGTCGAAATCATTTATAACTTTAACTGGATGTTCATGAAGGCAAACTGTGAAGTTGTGTACATCTATGCTAATTTCTGACCAAGTTTACCTTTTTTTTGATTTACTAAAGAATAAATGATAAAATACCCTAATGTTCATAAAAAATCCAAAAAACTAGCAGGGACACATCCTTTCGATGTATACGTGTTCTAAAAAAAGTTTGAAGACATTCTGAGAAATCGGTGATGCACACCCTCAAAAAGTCATAATAGGTCCCACACATGACCCTATAGATGAGCGAGAGATGTTCATCCTCGTACGAGATGTATGGTATCACTTGGTCGAAATCATTTATAACTTTAACTGGATGTTCACGGAGGCAAACTCTGAAGTAGTGTGCATCTATGCTAATTTCTGACCAAGTTTACCTTTTTTTTTATTTACTAAAGAATAAATGTTAAAATACCCCAATGTTCATAAAAAATCCTAAAACCTAGGAGGGACACATCCTTTCGATGTATACGTGTTCTAAAAAAAGTTTGAAGTCATTCCGAGAAATCGGTGATGCACATCCTTACAAAGTCATAAGAGGTCTCGCTCATGCCCCTATAGATGAGCGAGACATGTTCTTCCTCGTACGAGATGTATGGTACCACTTTGTCGAAGTCATTTATAACTTTAACTGGATGTTCACGAAGGCAAACTATGAAGTTGTGTGCATCTATGCTAATTTCTGACCAAGTTTACCTATTATTCTATTTTTTTTGATTTACTAAAGAATAAATGTTAAAATACCCTAATGTTCATAAAAAATCCAAAAAACTAGCAGGGACACATCCTTTCGATGTATACGTGTTCTAAAAAAAGTTTGAAGACATTCTGAGAAATCGGTGATGCACACCCTCAAAAAGTCATAAGAGGTCCCACACATGACCCTATAGATGAGCGAGAGATGTTCATCCTCGTACGAGATGTATGGTATCACTTGGTCGAAATCATTTATAACTTTAACTGGATGTTCACGGAGGCAAACTCTGAAGTAGTGTGCATCTATGCTAATTTCTGACCAAGTTTACCTTTTTTTTTGATTTACTAAAGAATAAATGTTAAAATACCCCAATGTTCATAAAAAATCCTAAAACCTAGGAGGGACACATCCTTTCGATGTATACGTGTTCTAAAAAAAGTTTGAAGTCATTCCGAGAAATCGGTGATGCACATCCTTACAAAGTCATAAGAGGTCTCGCTCATGCCCCTATAGATGAGCGAGAGATGTTCTTCCTCGTACGAGATGTATGGTACCACTTTGTCGAAGTCATTTATAACTTTAACTGGATGTTCACGAAGGCAAACTATGAAGTTGTGTGCATCTATGCTAATTTCTGACCAAGTTTACCTATTATTGTATTTTTTTTGATTTACTAAAGAATAAATGTTAAAATACCCTAATGTTCATAAAAAATCCAAAAAACTAGGAGGGACACATCCTTTCGATGTATACGTGTTCTAAAAAAAGTTTGTAGACATTGTGAGAAATCGGTGATGCACATCCTCAAAAAGTCTTAAGAGGTCCCACACATGCCCCTATAGATGAGCGAGAGATGTTCATCCTCGTACGAGATGTATGGTATCACTTGGTCGGAATCATTTATAACTTTAACTGGATGTTCACGGTGGCAAACTGTGAAGTTGTGTGCATCTATGCTAATTTCTGACCAAGTTTACCGTTTTTTTTATTTACTAAAGAATGAATGTTAAAATACCCTAATGTTCATAAAAAATCCTAAAACCTAGGAGGGACACATCCTTTCGATGTATACGTGTTCTAAAAAAAGTTTGAAGTCATTCCGAGAAATCGGTGATGCACATCCTTACAAAGTCATAAGAGGTCTCGCTCATGCACCTATAGATGAGCGAGAGATGTTCATCCTCGTACGAGATGTATGGTACCACTTTGTCGAAGTCATTTATAACTTTAACTGGATGTTCACGAAGGCAAACTATGAAGTTGTGTGCATCTATGCTAATTTCAGACCAAGTTTACCTATTATTGTATTTTTTTTGATTTACTAAAGAATAAATGTTAAAATACCCTAATGTTCATAAAAAATCCTAAAAACTAGGAGGGACACATCCTTTTGATGTATACGTGTTCTAAAAAAAGTATGAAGTCATTCTGAGAAATCGGTGATGCACATCCTCACAAAGTCATAAGAGGTCTCGCACATGCCCCTATAGATGAGCGAGAGATGTTCATCCTCGTACGAGATGTATCGTACCACTTTGTCGAAATCATTTATAACTTTAACTGGATGTTCACGAAGGCAAACTATGAAGTTGTGTGCATCTATGCTAATTTCTGCCCAAGTTTACCTATTATTGTATTTTTTTGACTTACTAAAAAATAAATGTTAAAATACCCTAATGTTCATAAAAAATCCAAAAAACTAGGAGGGACACATCCTTTCGATGTATACATGTTCTAAAAAAAGTGTGAAGACATTGTGAGAAATCGGTGATGCACATCCTCACAAAGTCATAAGAGGTCTCGCACATGCCCCTATAGATGAGCGAGAGATGTTCATCCTCGTACGAGATGTATGGTACCACTTTGTCAAAATCATTTATGACTTTAACTGGATGTTCACGGAGGCAAACTATGAAGTTGTGTGCATCTATGCTAATTTCTGACCAAGTTTACCTATTATTGTATTTTTTTATTTACTAAAGAATAAATGTTAAAATACCCTAATGTTCATAAAAAATCCAAAAAACTAGGAGGGACACATCCTTTTGTTGTATATGTGTTCTAAAAAAAGTATGAAGTCATTCTGAGAAATCGGTGATGCACATCCTCACAAAGTCATAAGAGGTCTCGCACATGCCCCTATAGATGAGCGAGAGATGTTCATCCTCGTACGAGATGTATGGTACCACTTTGTCGAAATCATTTATGACTTTAACTGGATGTTCACAGAGGCAAACTATGAAGTTGTGTGCATCTATGCTAATTTCTGCCCAAGTTTACCTATTATTGTATTTTTTTTGACTTACTAAAAAATAAATGTTAAAATACCCTAATGTTCATAAAAAATCCAAAAAATTAGGAGGGACACATCCTTTCGATGTATACATGTTCTAAAAAAAGTGTGAAGACATTGTGAGAAATCGGTGATGCACATCCTCACAAAGTCATAAGAGGTCTCGCACATGCCCCTATAGATGAGCGAGAGATGTTCATCCTCGTACGAGATGTGTGGTACCACTTTGTCGAAATCATTTATAAATTTAACTGGATGTTCACGGAGGCAAACTATGAAATTGTGTGCATCTATGCTAATTTCTGACCAAGTTTACCTATTATTGTATTTTTTTATTTACTAAAGAATAAATGTTAAAATACCCTAATGTTCATAAAGAATCCAAAAAACTAGGAGGGACACATCCTTTCGATGTATACGAGTTCTAAAAAAAGTTTGAAGTCATTCTGAGAAATCGGTGATGTACATCCTCAAAAAGTCATAAGAGGTCCCACACATGCCCCTATAGATGAGCGAGAGATGTTCATCCTCGTACGAGATGTATGGTACCACTTGGTCGAAATCATTTATAACTTTAACTGGATGTTCATGAAGGCAAACTGTGAAGTTGTGTACATCTATGCTAATTTCTGACCAAGTTTACCTTTTTTTTGATTTACTAAAGAATAAATGATAAAATACCCTAATGTTCATAAAAAATCCAAAAAACTAGCAGGGACACATCCTTTCGATGTATACGTGTTCTAAAAAAAGTTTGAAGACATTCTGAGAAATCGGTGATGCACACCCTCAAAAAGTCATAATAGGTCCCACACATGACCCTATAGATGAGCGAGAGATGTTCATCCTCGTACGAGATGTATGGTATCACTTGGTCGAAATCATTTATAACTTTAACTGGATGTTCACGGAGGCAAACTCTGAAGTAGTGTGCATCTATGCTAATTTCTGACCAAGTTTACCTTTTTTTTTATTTACTAAAGAATAAATGTTAAAATACCCCAATGTTCATAAAAAATCCTAAAACCTAGGAGGGACACATCCTTTCGATGTATACGTGTTCTAAAAAAAGTTTGAAGTCATTCCGAGAAATCGGTGATGCACATCCTTACAAAGTCATAAGAGGTCTCGCTCATGCCCCTATAGATGAGCGAGACATGTTCTTCCTCGTACGAGATGTATGGTACCACTTTGTCGAAGTCATTTATAACTTTAACTGGATGTTCACGAAGGCAAACTATGAAGTTGTGTGCATCTATGCTAATTTCTGACCAAGTTTACCTATTATTCTATTTTTTTTGATTTACTAAAGAATAAATGTTAAAATACCCTAATGTTCATAAAAAATCCAAAAAACTAGGAGGGACACATCCTTTCGATGTATACGTGTTCTAAAAAAAGTTTGTAGACATTGTGAGAAATCGCTGATGCACATCCTCAAAAAGTCATAAGAGGTCCCACACATGCCCCTATAGATGAGCGAGAGATGTTCATCCTCGTACGAGATGTATGGTATCACTTGGTCGGAATCATTTATAACTTTAACTGGATGTTCACGGTGGCAAACTGTGAAGTTGTGTGCATCTATGCTAATTTCTGACCAAGTTTACCGTTTTTCTTATTTACTAAAGAATGAATGTTAAAATACCCTAATGTTCATAAAAAATCCTAAAACCTAGGAGGGACACATCCTTTCGATGTATACGTGTTCTAAAAAAAGTTTGAAGTCATTCCGAGAAATCGGTGATGCACATCCTTACAAAGTCATAAGAGGTCTCGCTCATGCACCTATAGATGAGCGAGAGATGTTCATCCTCGTACGAGATGTATGGTACCACTTTGTCGAAGTCATTTATAACTTTAACTGGATGTTCACGAAGGCAAACTATGAAGTTGTGTGCATCTATGCTAATTTCAGACCAAGTTTACCTATTATTGTATTTTTTTTTATTTACTAAAGAATAAATGTTAAAATACCCTAATGTTCATAAAAAATCCAAAAAACTAGGAGGGACACATCCTTTCGATGTATACGTGTTCTAAACAAAGTTTGTAGACATTGTGAGAAATCGGTGATGCACATCCTCACAAAGTCATAAGAGGTCTCACACATGCCCCTATAGATGAGCGAGAGATGTTCATCCTCATACGAGATGTATGGTACCACTTTGTTGAAATCATTTATAACTTTAACTGGATGTTCACGAAGGCAAACTATGAAGTTGTGTGCATCTATGCTAATTTCTGACCAAGTTTACCTATTATTGTATTTTTTTATTTACTAAAGAATAAATGTTAAAACACCCTAATGTTCATAAAAAATCCAAAAAACCAGGAGGGACACATCCTTTTGATGTATACGTGTTCTAAAAAAAGTTTGAAGTCATTCTGAGAAATCGGTGATGCACATCCTCACAAAGTCATAAGAGGTCTCGCACATGCCCCTATAGATGAGCGAGAGATGTTCATCCTCGTACGAGATGTATGGTACCACTTTGTCGAAATCATTTATAAATTTAACTGGATGTTCACGGAGGCAAACTATGAAATTGTGTGCATCTATGCTAATTTCTGACCAAGTTTACCTATTATTGTATTTTTTTATTTGCTAAAGAATAAATGTTAAAATACCCTAATGTTCAAAAAAAATCCAAAAAACTAGCAGGGACACATCCTTTCGATGTATACGTGTTCTAAAAAAAGTTTGAAGACATTCTGAGAAATCGGTGATGCACATCCTCAAAAAGTCATAAGAGGTCCCGCACATGCCCCTATAGATGAGCGAGAGATGTTCATCCTCGTACGAGATGTATGGTACCACTTGGTCGAAAACATTTATAACTTTAACTGGATGTTCACGAAGGCAAACTCTGAAGTTGTGTGCATCTATTCAAATTTCTGACCAAGTTTACCTATTATTTTATTTTTTTGATTTACTAAAGAATAAATGTTAAAATACCCTAATGTTCATAAAGAATCCAAAAAACTAGGAGGGACACATCCTTTCGATTTATACGAGTTCTAAAAAAAGTTTGAAGTCATTCTGAGAAATCGGTGATGTACATCCTCAAAAAGTCATAGGAGGTCCCACACATGCCCCTATAGATGAGCGAGAGATGTTCATCCTCGTACGAGATGTATGGTACCACTTGGTCGAAATCATTTATAACTTTAACTGGATGTTCATGAAGGCAAACTGTGAAGTTGTGCGCATCTATGCTAATTTCTGACCAAGTTTACCTTTTTTTTGATTTACTAAAGAATAAATGTTAAAATACCCTAATGTTCATAAAAAATCCAAAAAACTAGCAGGGACACATCCTTTCGATGTATACGTGTTCTAAAAAAAGTTTGAAGACATTCTGAGAAATCGGTGATGCACACCCTCAAAAAGTCATAAGAGGTCCCACACATGACCCTATAGATGAGCGAGAGATGTTCATCCTCGTACGAGATGTATGGTATCACTTGGTCGAAATCATTTATAACTTTAACTGGATGTTCACAGAGGCAAACTCTGAAGTAGTGTGCATCTATGCTAATTTCGGACCAAGTTTACCTTTTTTTTGATTTACTAAAGAATAAATGTTAAAATACCACAATGTTCATAAAAAAATCCTAAAACCTAGGAGGGACACATCCTTTCGATGTATACGTGTTCTAAAAAAAGTTTGAAGTCGTTCCGAGAAATCGGTGATGCACATCCTTACAAAGTCATAAGAGGTCTCGCTCATGCCCCTATAGATGAGCGAGAGATGTTCATCCTCGTACGAGATGTATGGTACCACTTTGTCGAAGTCATTTATAACTTTAACTGGATGTTCACGAAGGCAAACTATGAAGTTGTGTGCATCTATGCTAATTTCTGACCAAGTTTACCTATTATTGTATTTTTTTTGATTTACTAAAGAATAAATGTTAAAATACCCTAATGTTCATAAAAAATCCAAAAAACTAGGAGGGACACATCCTTTCGATATATACGTGTTCTAAACAAAGTTTGTAGACATTGTGAGAAATCGGTGATGCACATCCTCACAAAGTCATAAGAGGTCTCACACATGCCCCTATAGATGAGTGAGAGATGTTCATCCTCATACGAGATGTATGGTACCACTTTGTTGAAATCATTTATAACTTTAACTGGATGTTCACGGAGGCAAACTATGAAGTTGTGTGCATCTATGCTAATTTCTGACCATGTTTACCTATTATTGTATTTTTTTGATTTACTAAAGAATAAATGTTAAAATACCCTAATGTTCATAAAATATCCAAAAATCTAGGAGGGACACATCCTTTCGATGTATACGTGTTCTAAAAAAAGTTTGAAGTCATTCTGAGAAATCGGTGATGCACATCCTCACAAAGTCATAAGAGGTCTCACACATGCTCCTATAGATGAGCGAGAGATGTTCATCCTCGTACGAGATGTATGGTACCACTTTGTCGAAATCATTTATAAATTTAACTGGATGTTCACGGAGGCAAACTATGAAATTGTGTGCATCTATGCTAATTTCTGACCAAGTTTACCTATTATTGTATTTTTTTATTTACTAAAGAATAAATGTTAAAATACCCTAATGTTCATAAAAAATACAAAAAACTAGGAGGGACACTTCCTTTTGATGTATACATGTTGTAAAAAAAGTTTGAAGTCATTCTGAGAAATTGGTGATGCACATCCTCACAAAGTCATAAGAGGTCTCGCACATGCCCCTATAGATGAGCGAGAGATGTTCATCCTCGTACGAGATGTATGGTACCACTTTGTCGAAATCATTTATAACTTTAACTGGATGTTCACGGAGGCAAACTATGAAGTTGTGTGCATCTATGCTAATTTCTGACCAAGTTTACCTATTATTGTATTTTTTTATTTACTAAAGAATAAATGTTAAAATACCCTAATATTCATAAAAAATCCTAAAAACTAGGAGGGACACATCCTTTCGATGTATACGTGTTCTAAAAAAAGTTTGAAGTCATTCTGAGAAATCGGTGATGCATATCCTCACAAAGTCATAAGAGGTCTCATACATGCCCCTATAGATGAGCGAGAGATGTTCATCCTCGTACGAGATATATGGTACCATTTTGTCGAAATCATTTATAACTTTAACTGGATGTTCACGGAGGCAAACTATGAAGTTGTGTGCATCTATGCTAATTTTTGACCAAGTTTACATATTATTGTATTTTTTTGATTTACTAAAGAATAAATGTTAAAATACCCTAATGTTCATAAAATATCCAAAAAACTAGGAGGGATACATCCTTTCGATGTTTACGTGTTCTAAAAAAAGTTTGAAGTCATTCTGAGAAATCGGTGATGCACATCCTCACAAAGTCATAAGAGGTCTCACACATGCTGCTATAGATGAGCGAGAGATATTCATCCTCGTACGAGATGTATGGTTCCACTTTGTCGAAATCATTTATAACTTTAACTGGATGTTCACGGAGGCAAACTATGAAGTTGTGTGCATCTATGCTAATTTCTGACCAAGTTTACCTATTATTGTATTTTTTTATTTACTAAAGAATAAATGTTAAAATACCCTAATGTTCATAAAAAATCCAAAAAACTAGGAGGGACACATCCTTTCAACGTATACGTGTTCTAAAACAAGTTTGAAGTCATTCTGAGAAATCGGTGATGCACATCCTCACAAAGTCATAAGAGGTCTCACACATGCCCCTATAGATGAGCGAGAGATGTTCATCCTCGTACGAGATGTATGGTACCACTTGGTCGAAATCATTTATAACTTTAACTGGATGTTCACGGAGGCAAACTATGAAGTTGTGTGCATCTATGCTAATTTCTGACCAAGTTTACCTATTATTGTATTTTTTTGATTTACTAAAGAATAAATGTTAAAATACCCTAATGTTCATAAAATATCCAAAAAACTAGGAGGGACACATCCTTTCAATGTATACGTGTTCTAAAACAAGTTTGAAGTCATTCTGAGAAATCGGTGATGCACATCCTCACAAAGTCATAAGAGGTCTCACACATGCTCCTATAGATGAGCGAGAGATGTTCATCCTCATACGAGATGTATGGTACCACTTTGTCTAAATCATTTATAACTTTAACTGGATGTTCACGGAGGCAAACTATGAAGTTGTGTGCATCTATGCTAATTTCTGACCAATTTTACCTATTATTGTATTTTTTTTGATTTACTAAAGAATAAATGTTAAAATACCCTAATGTTCATAAAAAATCCAAAAAAAACTAGGAGGGACACATCCTTTCGATGTATATGTGTTCTAAAAAAGTTTGAAGTCATTCTGAGAAATCAGTGATGCACATCCTCACAAAGTCATAAGAGGTCTCGCACATGCCCCTATAGATGAGCGAGAGATGTTCATCCTCGTACGAGATGTATGGTACAACTTTGTCGAAATCATTTATAACTTTAACTGGATGTTCATGGTGGCAAACAATGAAGTTGTGTGCATCTATGCTAATTTCTGACCAAGTTTACCTATTATTGTATTTTTTTGATTTACTAAAGAATAAATGTTAAAATACCCTAATGTTCATAAAAAATCCAAAAAACTAGGTGGGACACATCCTTTCAAAAAAATAATTGCAGTTACATATACAACAAAATAAAACATTGGAAATCAAAATTTTAAACTAAAAAAAGTAAGGACAGAATTAAACATTGCAAATCAAAATTTTAAACTAGAAAAAAGTAAGGACAGAAAAAATTAAAATGTCCTCCCCAACAGGACTCGAACCATGGACCTCATGGTTCAGATAAAATCTTCTCTTCTACTGCGCTATGTAGGTGAGTTCGATGTAAGTCTGGTTTTAATTCTATTTGATGCGTTAATAATACAAGTTATAAAACGCCCCCACCCGGCCCCATCTGTGCATCGACACCCTTCTTCCCCCAAATCCATCTCGTCCCCTTCGCCTTCTCATCCACCCCGCCCCATCTCTCGGCATCTCCGTCCTTCCCCGGCGGCGACAGCACCGGCGACGCCGGAGTCCGTGAGAGCAGCCGCAGCAAGCACGCGCGGAGCCAATACTGGAACAACAAGGGGCGGTTTGCGACGTCGTCGACTGGAATAGAGTACAATCTCGACGAGGAGGAGGACAACAAGCCCTCGACGGAGGATCTGATGGTGTCAAGGGCGGCAATGCTGCGTGTGACTACCGGCGGTGGGGCATCCGCGGCCAAGAAGACTCCTCTGCAGGTGGCCGCCGACAAGAAGGGGAAAGGGAGAGCGGGAGCCTCCGCCGCGGCGAAGAAGCAGACGGCGATCCCCCACGGCAAGCGGGCGAGAGGTTCTACCTCGACTCATGCGAGGAACAAGGTGAATGTTCATGCTTATCAATACTGTTAGGGTTTTTGGTAGGATTTGCATTTAGGTTTATCATTTGAAGCCTCTGTTTTTATCAATTGAAGCCTTAGTTTTTAATTTGATCAATAATGAAGAATAACAGAATAGTCATATATTTACTTCAAGCTATTTACTGAATAGAAGAAAAGCAGAATAGTCATCTATTTATTTAGATAACTAAATAGCAGAATAGCTCCAAGATGAGCAGCTAGTTAACATTTTGTGCTTGCTTTGCCTTGCGTATTAGGCCTTCTGTGGGAATTATTATTTGGGTTGTATATTATGTTATTAGTACCTCAAATTATTCACAAGGTTGATAATGGGTTATTTGAATGAGTATGGTATGTAGCATTCCCAGAGATTCTTCATATTATTGAGCCCAATTCTTCATCCCATAATATGAAGAATATTTCCATGTTAATAATTTATTATTAGGCATCTAATGAGATGGTAATACAAACCTGATGACTGGTTATGCGCAAGGGGCGGGGGGTTTGCATCCATTCTTACATCTGTCAGATTGTTTTCTTTTGCCACATAAAATGCTTGAGGTAATTTATGCATGCAATATTTCAAACCAAACAAACTGATATAACTTTGCACTGAGATGGGCTGTGGCTAATCCTTATTTGAGTTTATTTAATTGTTTTGAACATGGTGATGTTCCTAGGGGCAGCAATGTTACTCTGACAGCAATTGTAGTTCCTTTTTTTATTTTGCTTTACATAATGATGAGAATTTAGAAAGGTGGCTCCACGAGTGATGCATTGACTGTTCAATGATCTGTTATGTTCATATAAGATTAAGATATTGATATATGGATAATTAAGAAAGTCCCTTGCTAATTGTTCTTTTATGTTCCATGATAACAGAAAGTTTATGAAACATCAAGTGACGAGAGTGCTACTTCTTCCGATTACGGTGGACCTCTCAATGGTGTACTTGAACTTGTTCGGATCCGCATAGAGGCCGCACAGACTGATATCAAAGACTACATGGAGGGAATGAACTTCAAGTTGAACAAGTATGTTCAAGGAATGAACACCAAGTTGACCAAGTATGTTGATGCGAGGATGAAGAGCATGGTTCAAGCTGTTTGGAAGGAACTGGACGACGTGGAGTCCAGCTCTGGGAACTGAAGCAATCCAAATCTTAGGCTAGCTGAGCTGCTTTATATAAATATATATGTGTGTGTGCAACCAAATGACTTATGCTGGTGTGTGAAACTTAAGTGGTCGTGGATGTTAACTACCTACTGTTAAGAACTACTTGATGTTATATGGTATGCTAATCCACTTTTGCAAACTTTGCTACATAACGAGTGGAGGCTAACTTTGAAGTTCTGTGCTTCTATGCATTTTTCTAAGCAAGTTTCTAAAGAATAAATGTAAAAATACCCTAAGGTTCATCCATTTTTTTTGGATTTTTTAATGGAATGTGTGCTTCTATAAGTCTAAATACTAATTTCAGTAATATATACAACAAAATTAAACACTGAAATCAAAACATTAAAATAAAAAAAGTAAGGAAAGAAAAAAGTCCTCCTCACAGGATTCGACCCATGGAAAATTAAACACTGAAATCAAAATTTTAAAATAAAAAAAGTAAGAAAAGAAAAAAAGGTCCTCCTCACAGGATTCGAACCATGGACCTCATGGTTCAGATAAAACCATCTCTACCACTGCGCTACGTAGGTGAGTTCGTTTCATTTCAGGTTTTAATTTTATTAATAGAGTAGAAAAGTAAGGAGTTATAAAATGCCCCATCCATGGCCCCATCTCAGCATCTCCGTCTTCCCCCAAATCACAGCACCGTCCCAGCCCCTTTGCCTTCTCGGCTGCTTCGCCTGCTCATCCCCCATCTCAATCCCGGCAGCGGCGGCGATGTCAAGCGGCGGCGACAGCAGCGGCGACGCCGGTGTGGGTCAGAGGAAGCGCAGGAAGCAGGTGCGGACCCAGTTCCGGAGCACTCGCAGGCGGTATGCGCGTCTCCCGGCAGGGGCTGCGACGCCGGCGAGTGACGTCTACTACAATGTTGACGTGGAAGAGGACATCAAGCCGGCGGCCGACACTCTCATGGCTTCACGGGCGGCCAAGGTGCGTGTGACTTCTGCCGGTGGTGTATCTGCGGCCAAGATGACTCCGGCGCCGGTGGTCGCCGACAAGAAGGGGGAAGCAGGAGCCTCCGCCGCCGCCAAGAAGAAGACGGTGATCCCTGGCGGCAAGAGCGCCAAAGGGTCTTCCTCGATTAAGCCCAGGAAGAAGGTGATAATCCATTCTTATCAACATTCTTAGGATTTTGGTTAGGGTTGCAGTGAGTTTTGAGTCAAGAATCTGTTAGTCATTTAGTTCAATAGTTCGCTTGGAATGTTTGTGGATGCAATACTATCTTGGCAGGCATGTATGTAATTTTGATCAATATTTTGGTTGGAGGTCTTCCTTCAGTTTCTGTAGGATGCAGACAATGACAATAGAGAATTAGGCGTTATGATATTGAGAAGTGTTTACTATTTAGTGTTTGAAGCAATCATGTGTAGTGTTTTGACCAAACAAACCCTAAAGAGCTGCCCATTGGCACATTCAGTAGTCCATGCATTTGAATAATCTCTTTATTAATATGTATTAGACTATTAAATTTGATGCTTCTCAATTATCATATATATTTTGTCCTCAAGGGATAAATGTTATATCGTTACAAATCTGTCAACAAAGTTCATATATAGAAAAAAAAGCTTATGACAGCATATCACACTTAGCAAAATTGAAAAGATAAAAAAGAAACACACAAGACCATCATTAGTTTCTATTTTCTACAATCATTGCAGTAAAAATATGTTAGGATTCTTGTCTATAGCAGGAAAGGGGGTAGGAATAATGATGCTCTGATTATTTCCATGTATATTTAGAAGTGCTACAAATTTGACATGCATGCCTGTGGTTAGCTTTTCCTTGGGGGCATATACCAAATTTGTTATGGTTAGCTTCATCAAGCACATTATGGATCCTTTTTGGGATAAAGCTTGTTATGGATCTGAGCATGTGTACGTGAACATAAAAAAACTAGTGTTATGATATTAGTGATCTGAGCTTGTTATGGATCTGAGCATGTGTATTTAGAGTTTAAATGCTTGCAGGTGTTATGATATGAATATTGTGCTATTTCTAGGTATTTAGTCAGGTGATAGCAATGAAATTTATGTGCCATGTCGTGTAATTTGTCTAGATACATGAATTGAATTTTGTGAATTTCCAAACATTTATCAGAAGACTTTTTGTTGATCATGCATTGGAATGGAAATGTTTAATGCCATTTATGCCATGTCTAGTGCTATTCATGGGATTTGAAGATTTGGTTGCATTAATGAATTGGCCTAAGTACACAAATTCTTTCCTAGTATATGTATCAGCCACTTAAAACTAGATCTTTTAACTGACCTTTTATGTTCCATGCTAACAGAAAACGTATGAAACATCAAGCAATGAGGATACTTCTTCCAAGGGAGCTATAATGACTCTAGCTGACAATGTTGAGTTCCACATAGAGCTGGCACAGATTGATATGCATGACTACGCCAAGGGGATGAGCTACAAGTTCAAGAAGTATGTTGATGCGAGGATGAAGAGGCTGCGTGATGATATTTGGAAGGAACTGGACACAGAGGCATCTTCTGGGAACTAAAATGGAAATGTTAGGGTGGTCTGGGTTATGTAAATTTATATAAGCAGTAGAATATGTGTGCGACCAAATGACTTATGCCTGGTGTTGTGGCACTTGCTGTTAAGTACTAGTTGTTGTTAAGTAGTTGGTGTTAACTGGTCGTGGATGTAAATTACTACTAGCTGTTAAGTGGTCGTGGATGTCGTACCTGCTTGTTAAGTAATTGATGTTATGTGTTATGCTAATCTACTTTTGCAATCTGCTAATGAGCAACATGTTGTCATATGAACATATGTATAGAGTGCCTTTTGATTCTGCCAACAAAATCTATATTTAAGATTGCTATAAGTGAACTGCAATACTTGAAACATTAATCTCAAGAGGTACACACTTGGACAAGTGACCACGTCATAACCAATGTTCGTTGCAACAGTTCAAACTAAACCATGTCATCAATTCAAATGAAAAAATATAATTAAGTGCGACATATGCATATGAAGGACAAGTGACCCTTCCCACCACACAATGCAACAAAAAAATTGTCTTCAAACAAAGAAATCATCTTTTGTATTTTCCTCCATGACTGGTGCAATAACCCCATCATCAATGTAGGTGTCATCGTTGTCAGAATCATCATCACCAATATAGTCATCAACAGGTTCGGGAATTGCTTCGCTACGCACTTGATTAATAATGGCGGCAGAACCAGTTGTGCCTGCCCTATCTTGTCTTGACCAATTTGAGAATTCCTGACCTTAGCCTGATTCAATCATTTCTTGGATTCCAACATCAAGTGCATCGGCGTCATTTCCTATGTCTGGCATAGAAAACAAATTTCTTGGTCTCACCAAAACCACAGTAGACCATCCCGACTTGTTCACGATAGGGACATAAAACACCGATTCAGTGTTTGAAGCAAGAATGTAAGGTTCATCTGAATATCTGAACATGGAAGTAGCAATGTCGATAATACCAAATTTATCCCTAGAGTACCCTTTGCTTCTGCTGGTACTGGTAGCCAGCACATCATACCAATCACACTGAAACAATATAACTTCTTTTCCTAGTGGGAATTCAGTGAGATATTTCTAATGACTCCATACCAGGTCATGTTGCTTCCCTCACCCTTCACAACGACACCAGAATTTTGTGTCACGAGCCTTTTCTCTGAGGCAGCTGTCCGAAATAGCCAATTATTGATGTGCACTCTATTCAACACACGAGCTCGAGGGTCAGGTCCTAACAAAGGCCATGTATCAATTCACACGCTCCCCCTTTCTCGTATAGTTTTGCTATCTGCAAATTAAAAATCCAGTTAGACATCTACTGGTTAATTACTACATCGGTCTTACCATAAAGTGGAATTTAAAAATATTAAATAATACTCCATACCTCGATTTCAAACCATCTTGCTAAGTGCTCCTTGTGTCGTTTTTTAATGTTAAATGGACTAACCCTTTTTAGTTGTGCCTTATGATCCCTGCATCATAGTGCACCCAATTAGTAGTTGACGCCACAAAAAAACAAATAATAGTAATTATGTAGTAAAAATAATAGTAGTTGACGCCACAAATAAATTAAGTGGTAAAAATTCAGACTTACTCTACCCATTTCGTGGCTTCATCGCAATTAGTAATTATGTAGTGCCTCATATTATGAAGTTCAGGATTCTCCAAATTCTTAATCTTATTTCCTCTCCTCTTGTAATCAATTTCACTAAATATGCTTAGACCATTTGGAGGCTCATTCACAACTGTATTTTCATGACGATCAGCTCGACTCAGCTTGGTGTCGATGTCGAAGAATCGAGAACAAAATGTAAGACACTCCTCAGCTATGTATGCCTCGGCTATTGATCCTTCTGGCTGTGCCTTGTTCCAGACATACCCTTTAACAGTACGTAGATACCTCTCTACTGGATACATCCATCTGTAACACACGGGCCCTCCTACTTTAGCCTCTTCAGCTAGATGGACCGGCAAATGAATCATTATGTCAAAAAATGCAGGCGGAAAAACCATCTCTAGCTAGCAAAGAGTCTCTTTAATTGAACTACCTAGTTTGTCTAGATCTGATGGCACCAACTCATTTGAACAAAGTGCACTAAAGAACCTACTGAGCTCAATCAATGGTCTGGCAACATCTTCTAGCAAAATCCTTCTAACGACTAAGGGTAATAGTTTTTGTAGAATAATATGGTAGTCATGAGTTTTGAGTCCAGACACCTTACATGTTTGATCATCAACACATCTCTTCAAATTGGAGCAGAACCCATCAGGCATCTTCACTCCTTGAAGAAATTGGCATAAAATCCTCTTGTCATCCTTGTCTAGAGAGTACAACGCTGCTGGCAAGGTATACTCGTCATCTTCAATCACAGGATGCTGATCTTGCCTGATCCCAAGATGTTCCATGTCAAGGCGTGCATTCTCGCTGTCCTTACATTTCCCTTCAATTTCAAGCAAAGTCCCTAATATGCTCTCGGATATGTTTTTCTCAATTTGCATCACGTCCAAATTATGCCTTATGAGCAAAGAAGACCAGTAGGGGAGCTCAAAAAATACTCTTCTTCCTCCAATTGTGCCATCTTGCGTCTTCATCACGCTTCCTCTTTTTTGATATGTCCTTTCCAAATGCCTTTTGATGAAAAGTTGCATATTGGTCTAATACATCTTGACCAGACAATGGAACTGGAGGCTTCCTGGTTTCCTCCTCATTGTTGAAGCTCATCTTGTTCATGCACCATGGATGGTCTAAGGGCAAGAACCGACGATGTCCCATGTAGCAGAACTTCTTCTCATGTTTCAACCACAAATAATCGGTATCCTTGTGACAGTAAGGACATGCAAATTTTCCTTTTGTGCTCCAACCAGAAAGCATCACATATGCAGGGAAGTCATTGATTGTCCAAAGTAGCATAGCACGTACTATAAAGTTTTCCTTCTCCTTTACATCCCTACAATCAACACCAGTATTCCATAACACCTTCAAGTCATCAATGAGAGGCCTCAAGAAAACATCAATATTCATTCCAGGACTTTTATTGCTAGGTATCAACATCAACATCATCCAATAAGATTGTTTCTCATACAACTAAGGAGGCAAATTGTAAGGTATTAGGATAACAAGCCAACAACTATAATTAACATTTTGCATACCAAATGGGTTGAAGCCATCAGAAGCAAGACCCAGTCAAACGTTACGTATTTCTTTAAAGAAAGGAAATGATTTGTCAACATGCTGCCATGCCTTGGAGTCAGTAGGATGACGTAGTTTGCCATCTTTTATTCTTCCTTCCTCATGCCACCGTATTTCTGATGATGTCCTCTCTGACATGTACAATCTGCGCAGCCGAGGTGTGAGAGGGAAGTACCAAAGGATTTTGACAGGGACACGAGGACGGTTCTTATCCTGACCATCGTCCAAATGGCCAGCACCACAGTCATCTATTTTCCACCTAGACGCTTTACATTTGGGGCATATATCCAGCTTCTCGTATTCCTTCCAAAATAACACACAATGATTCTCACATGCATCTATCTTGATATAGTCCAAGCCCAAATCGCGAACCGCACTTTGCACTTTCTCCATTGTGTTTGGGACACAATGACCTTTAGGGAGAAACTTTGAGATCAGAAATAGTACCCCGTCCAATGCTTTGTTACTTATCCCATACATGCACTTAACTTGGAAAAGTTCCATAATAAAACATATCTTCGTACCATCTTTGCACCCTGGATATAATTCCTTTTTTGCCTCCTGTAGTAACTTGAAGAAGACCTTGGCTTGGTCATTCATCTCGTCTTCATCACTGATCTCTCCTCGTATTTCACCTCTGATTAGGGATTTAATCAAATGACTGGCCTCATCATCTTCACTCTGTGCGTCACCTTCTTCATTGTCTACTCCAGAATCATGTGGTGCACCTTCATCATCGTTCTGTACTTGTACATATGCTGGGTCGTCATTGTGTACTTGTACGTCACTAGGTCCTGCATCTTCATTATGAAATACCACATTAGCTGAACCTTCCCCTTCCATGATAAAACTTTCAGCAAACCCTGTTGTAAGCACATGAATCTGAAGCACAACCCGTGTTCTGTGTGACATGCATAGACATTTTCGGCACGGACATGCTGCAGTTCCACCCCTCGAAGTCCCACTGAAATCCAAAACCTGCATGAATTTGTTCTGCCACTCAGTTGAAGAACGAGGCAAGCGCATCCAATTCCTATCATCGCCTGACATCTGCGTGATAAATATGAACGGTCACCAATTTATTAGCTAGCGTATTTTCATACATAATTGAACTATATGTGCTACCCATGGTGATCTCGTACATTTCTCGCCGCGAGGACGGCTTGACTGATCAATCGATCGACGTGGACGATGGAGGGGCATGCCGCGGATGGCGATCAGGGTAGAAATCAGCAATACTCTACCTAAATTAATACCATTACAACACAATTAGGGAGCAAGGGTTTTACAAATTAGACATCGAAGGCTGGGATTTTCATTTTCATACCTTGAAAACAGATTCTGTGATCCACAGGATGCACGTTATGGAGGTCCAAAGGTCAGTGGAGCGAAGGTCGGAAGTGTCGAGATGCCGAGCAACGGCGGCGGTTGCCCTCAACCCCGTGCGCAGTGCCCCCCTGGATCGCGATGTACACCACGTGTGCGCAGCGACCCTAATGGATCAAGACTACAAACCCCCCCCTTCACAGCGCCCCCTTCCTCTGACGTGCATGGCCCATGATAATAAGGCCCAGACTCGCCTATTAGTTGTTGCAACACTCAAAGTTTATATTGCAACAAAAATTAAGCGTTGCACTTGAACACAATTTTCACTTTGAAGCCGAAGATCTTGTTGCAATAAAATTTAACATTTGCAACAATATCAAAGTATATTGCAACTGTCAATAAAGGTTGCAATTGAACCTCACTTTTGCTTCGACTCCAAGAGTTCTCGTTGCATTAAGCATCAATAATTTGCAACACTTGTGAAATTTTATGCAACACCAAACAATCGTAGCAATAGTCACAACCAAACACAAATGTGGTTGCAGTACTACCACACAATTGCAACCACAATCAATTCTACTACAACCATTTTACACCGTTGCAATATCGTCAACCAAATGCAACCCAGCTTTGCAACACTTTCAAAACCGTTGTATTAAAGACACGTATCGCTACGATTTTTTAGAATGGTTGCAATACAACCTTCTATAGCAACCAAATTTTAGGTGTTGCAATTCAGAGGCGTGGAAATTGATACAAAACCTTGTAGTGTGTAGTCACTGAGGCTCTCTCCCTTCTTCTGCTTGCAGTGGCGTAGGTCCCAAGGGTTGCCTGGCTGAGCGTAGGTGCCCTGCAAATTGCTAATGAAGGTGTCGTGCAATTGCGACAAGGTATCAATCTTGCCCCTGGGAAGGTGCTCGAGCCACGTGCGCGTCGAGTCGGCGAGGTGGAGTGGGAGGATCTTGATGATGAACATGTCGTCTTGTGCCCCTCTGACGTGGCAAGCCAGTCGGTAGTCTTTCAGCCAGACACTAGGGTTTGTCTCCCCGTCATACTTGGGTACTGTTGTAGAAGTCCAGAAGTGCGGAGGAAAATGAGCGTTGAGGACGTGTGGCCCAAATGCGCGGGGCCCTCGTGCGTTGGCCATTGTGCTCTGGCTCTGGTCTTCTTCGATGTCGTAGCGCCCACCGCGGTGCCGGCTGTATCCCTTGGGAGATCGCATCTCGTGGCTCGTGTTGTCATCGTCGGTCGCCGTCCTCCGTCGAGCGCAGATGGTGTCGCAGACATCACGGTTGGGGCTGAGTCGATCCTAGACCGCACGTGGTCAGGTTCCCCCGCGCATTCCTGACATCGCGATGGTGGGATCGCCTAGTGATGCACAAATGGCTCATGTCGAGGTGCTCGTGATGCTTGTTGTCACGATGCTGAACTTTCCGCCTATTGGACAGTCGCAGTCTACAGGAGTGCCTTGAGCTGCTGGCGAATTAGCTTCTCCCTGGGCGTTGCTGGATTTGGGCACCCTCGGAGGAGGACGGCCGCCGCTGTGAGGCTCTGGGATGCACGTTTGAAGACAGGCGTGCTGTTGCAGTTGTGGTTGATGATGCACTGATGTACTCCCCGCGCATGTGTATGGGCTGGAGCTGGCTCGGGATCATCCCCTAGTGCCTGGTGAAGTCTTGCGCGCTCCTCCTCGAGTTGTCACTGGCTCTCGTCGAGCTCGTCCAGACGGGCGTCGTTGATCACGTGTGGGCTCGCCTTGAGCGGGAGGATCATTGGGTTGCCCGCCCGTGGAGCTGCTGGCGGAGTGGACGGTGCCATCAGGTGTCTGGCACATGAAGCACTCGCGTGTTGGGTCGTATGGTGCCGGCTTGAGCTGTACCGGCTGCTGCTCATCCGACGGTACGCCTTTCGTGTCATTAGAACCATCTCACAGTCTTGGGTCCTCCTGCATCAGGGGTGGTGTGGACTCGAAAGGCAGACCAGGTATGCCCTCCGGGTACACCGCATTGTAGCAGTCGAGCTAGATGTCCCAGGGGAGCAGCTCCTCCCCCACCAGTTGGAAGGAGAGAACGGAGACGGTGTAGCAGGATAACGGGAAGCGTTCCTAAGAGGGGTTAGCTCCCAAGGACGCTTTGATGCCATCGCGAAGCATGGTGAAGACCTTATCAGTGGCTGCCACCAGCAGTGACTGCAGTGGTGGTGAGAGAGGCGGTCTTGTCACTGTGTCCTGGCCACCATCTATCACGACGAGGTTGGGAGCGGCTGCGTCGTTCGAAGCGGCCAGGGCCTCCAGCGGCTCCTCCTCGCGCTCGATGACACATTCGTTAGTGGATGAGTCAAGGCACATGAAAATGGCCCCGACGGCGGGCTCTGTCGGCTCGTCGAGAGTGAAGACGAGGGATCCGAAATGCAGAGTGGCATCCGACACCGTGGGAGTGCCGAGATGGGCCATCCAGACCCTGAAAAAAGTCGTGACACACGAAGTCCCCTACCTGGCGTGCCAACGGTCAGGGTTCTTTACCACCGGCAAGTATGATTTCTACGGTCGTGTGCCTGGATCCGGAATGGTGGCTCGAAAGACACGAGGTTTATATTGGTTCGAGCCCTCCGAGGAGTAACACCCTACGTCCAATCGGTAGCCAATGTATTCAAGCCTAGGTTTGTAGTGGGAGGGGGTACAAACTAGTCGGGAGAGGGAGCCGGTCCCAAGTCCTTGCGGTGGTGTTCTCGAGTGGTTAGGTGTTTGGTATGAGTAGGGCTCTATCAGTTTGGTTTTCGATCGAGCTCTCCCTCCTACGATCACCCGGGCTCCTCCTTTTATAGTCATAAGTGGAGCCTCTAGGTGAAGGGTAGAAATGGGATTACAAGTGTTGTTACAGTGTGGTGGTCCTTTGCCTTCGTCATGACGTTGAGGCCGTACATGGTGAATTGGAGTTCCACTGTGTCTGACCCAGTCCTAGAGGTATGGGCCGAGCCCTGACCAGGGGAGTTGTTCCCGAGTGGTTGGGAGAAACATCCACTCGGGCGCTTGGAGTCGAGTAGAAAGGCCGGTGTTTGACCTGGGTTGTGCTTCCTTTGACTCGGAGGGGATTTGCCAGGGTAGATATGTGTTGCGTCCTCGCCACTATGGGACTCATGTGCGGACGTGACGGGCACCACTGTGGTGTAGGTGGCAGAGCACACCTGCCCATCCCGACCTGACGGGGGAGGGCACCCTGGTACAGTCGAGAATGATCGGTCACTTCGGAGGTACAGCGGCGACCCATTCGTGCGAGACGGTAGGCTTGACCAGGAGGAACGGGTCTTCCTTAGCACGTAAGGCTTGGGACCCTAGGTGGGGCCCATCAGCTGAGGTAGAAAAGTGCTCGGGCGAGGCAGTGAGTATTTGAGCGAGGCGGAGAGTACTCGGGCAAATCAGAGTACCCTCGGGCGAGCCAAGATCCACTCGGGGTTGGCCCTTGTCTTTTTTGATGAGAATTTGTGACCTAGCATGAAGTCTGTGTGATATAGTTCACTTTGGCATGTTTTGATCATGTTTAGGTTTTTGCTCATGATAGGGAAATTCTTCACAAAATTGCTCAAAATGATCCTAGCTTTGTCATATGACTATATTGCTTTACTATCTTGATGGCTATGCTTTTACGAAACTATGGACTATCTTGCTTGCTCATTATCTCACTTGTAGCATTATGTGGTGCTCATTGTCTATTTGAGAAGCTCCTAGCGGAATTTTTCCGAATTTTGCCTTGATTTTGCATTGCCAACAAGGGGGAGAAGTTTGTGCATGGAAAATGCATATGGGCATGTTTAGAATGTTTTCAAACTGGTTCGGTAATTTTCAGAGCATGTTTTGGTAGGGTGGTCTAATCATGCGGTTTAACTGCCCTGCATGTGGTGTGACCGAGTAGGCGGTCTAACCGCCCTGGGATAGCAGTTTAACCGCCCTAGTCTGGGCAGATTAGGTTTTGCTCTTTGTCATGCATTTGCATGTATTTGTTCAGGGGAAGTTTGCATTTTCTCAGGGGGGGAGTTTGCATGTGTGCAGGGAGAGCTCTCTTGTGTCGTCTGAGTTTATGTTTTGGTGGTTTGCTCCTTTGTTGTGAGCTTGTTTTGTCTTGGTTGTGTCGAGCTGTTGACCTTGTCTTAGGGGACCGAGACTTTCACTCAAGTGATCTCTTTTTCACCTTGTTCAGCTTTTGATCACTTGTTTGAGTTTTTTGTTCGTTTCTTTTCTTTTTTCTATTATTATCTTGTGTTGGTGACTATGTGTGTTGTCAATGCACTCATCAAGGGGATTGAGGACCTTTGTGTCAGTGTTTTAGACACCGAGCCTACGACGGGGTACCCAAAGTAGTAGATTGTGCGGTGGGGCTCGCCGAGATTAGGAACACGACGGTGAGACACGGGGCACACAATTAGACAGGTTCGGGCCACAATGTACGTAATACCCTACGTCTTGTATGCTGCGTGGCTCTGTATTGATTGCGTATGTTTTGAGAGGGGTCCCTACCTCGCCTTATATGCCACGGGAGGCAGGGTTACAAGTTGGATTGGTACAAAGGTACTATTCGAGTAGGACCCGGAGTAGCCTATACACGGTATGGAAAGCTATTCTAGTCTTAGTACAAGTCCTTGTCCATCTTGCCTTGCCTTGTGGTCCATGGTACCAGCACCGTGGCCCACTAGTCGAGTAGTCCAGGTGTGTAGGAACTCATCTTCCGGGTATAGCCCACATGTGTTGGTGGGTCCAGGGATGCCCGGTCGACAAGCCCCCGAGTACTTTGTAGTCGAGTGCAATGCTCCAAGTAATCTTGAAGGTCTCCACGAGTAGTTCCCAAGCGTCCCCGAGTTCTACAAGCTTCAATCTTCAATAGTACTTGGATCATCACGAGGCTGGAAGGTACTCCAGCTAACTCCACGAGTAGTCTTGAAGTCTTCTCGAGTTGTTCCCAAGCGTCCCCGAGTACTTCCCTTGAAGGTCTTCAATAATACTCTCTTTGTTCTTGAAATCTTTGCATCAAAGATCCATATGGCAATGCGATTACTGAAATCGCATTCCATATGGAATGTAGCCCCCGAGCCTTAGGTCGAATCCAAGATTCAAGCTGAGGGTCAATCTTCTACTCTTTGATCTTGCTCCGAAAAGTCCGCAGAAAATCCGAAGAAATAATATAGGAATGCGATTTGCAAAAAATCGCATCCTATATGGATGTAGCCCCCGAGCCTTAGTTCGAAATGACAATTCAAGCTGAGGGTCAATCTGTAGTCCTCGTCAAATAATCCCCTATAATCCTGAGAAAAACTGAAGGACACGTGGCACGGAGCCCCCGAGCCTTGAGTCGAGTAGTTTCTCGAATTGAAGGGTCCAATCTGACTGTAGAATAGTGGCCTGAATTCAGTGAACTGTAGCTGAATGAAATCCAATTCCATCGAGTAGTCGAGCCCCCGAGATGGAGCCAAGCAGGTCTTAGATTTTAGTCCTCTGACTTAGCCAAAAAGTTTCCCTGTGTGAAACCAATCTGTTGAATACGAAGGGTCACTAGGTCGAACTGTTATGGTTTTGGTTTTATAAATACCCGAAGGGGTATCCCTTAGGGTTTCACTGCTCCCATTCATCCTTAGATCCAGAAACCCTTAGCATCCGTAGCCGCCGCAGAGTTCGAGCATCCACATCGCCAAGAGTTTGCGCTTCCACCCCCTCGCAGCCCTTGAGTCAATGCGAAAGAAGACTCTCGTGACCGACAGGATGAAGCCAGCGCCGTCCAAGGGTCAGAAGAAGAAGTCCGACCGCGGCAAAAATCAGTTGCCGGAGCTGAAGTACAAGACAGTGGTAATCACAAAGTCGCCAAGCCAGGCCGTTTCTTGGAAGAAGTCCAAGATGAAGGAAGAAGATATCAAGGCCCTCGAAGCCGGCGGGTTGCTGCGCGAGAAAGTGATTGCCGGCTGGAGCTCTGCCGCTGGAGATGCGTGGCCAATGGAGAAGAGCCCAGATGAAATCCGAATGTTTGGGCACTTCGTCGAGCGTGGGTTGACGCTGCCATCATCAGATTTCTTCCATGGCTTCCTTGACTTCTTCAAGCTGGAGCACGTGCACCTCAATCCGAACAGCATATTTCAGATTGCGGTGTACGTTCACTTCTGTGAAGCCTTCCTTGGAATCCGCCCGCATTGGGCTTTGTTTAGGAAGATTTTCCGCTTGAAGCCACAGCCCAACGCCAACTTCCCAGTAGTAGTCGGTGGAGCCGGTGTTCAGATGTGCCAGAAGGCATAGGAGTTGTACTTTAAGTACGACTTGATTGATTCAAATCAAGACTGGAAGAACAAGTGGTTCTACATCGAGAACGCCCCGACTCAGCTGCCGAAGCCCAGTATGTTTGCTCCTGTGTATGACAGGCTCTGGAAGGACGAACCAACGATGCAGGAGTGCATCCAGATCCCAGAGCTATTGGCGAAGATTGCGCAGAAGAAGGCGCAAGGCTTGACAGCTGAAAGGGTAGCCTTCAGCTTCATGAAGCGATGGGTACAACCCTTGATGCAGCGGGAGCACCTTGGGTTCGAGTACACTGGAGCTGATGATGGCTCAAGGCTGTCTTCAGAAGAGATCAGCGATGATCTTGTGATGGAAAGGCTGCAGAAGATCTTCAAGAATCTTCATGGAATTCTTGCAGCCGTCCAGGAATATAGTGCTGACAACCCTCTGCGTCTGGTGAGTTTCCAATAACTAGCCCCCGAGTACTTTTGAGAAGTAGTCGAATAGCTAACATTTTGTTTTGTTGCACAGGAGGATGTCTTGAAGTTTGTGTCCGATCCTCCTCCTCGTCCCCAAGACCCACTACAAGCGCCGGAGGGAGAGCCAATAGGAATTGAGGCTCAAGCCCCCGAGAGTAGTCGATCTGCTCGAGGGGAAGAAGAAGAAGTCTTGGTGGAGGATGCCTCCTCAAGCGACGATGATGGCCAAACACTTCAACATCGTTTTGAAGTGAAAAGCCGCTACGGGTACTCTGGGGCGCCAGTCCCCAGTGGCCTCGCCGTAGGAGCATTGAAGAGGCCAGCATCGTCTCTTGCAGCTGATGTGACGCTGCCGCCGCGGAAGAAGAGGACCACGGTGGGGAAGCGGGCTGTGGAGAAGATCACAGGCCTCCCATCCATTACGGTGAGTTTTTGAGAACTTTTAAGTAGTCGATATCGTATTGAATACTTGTTCTCTGCTGTAATGTCTTGAATTTTGTCTTGCGCAGGTTATTGAGAGTGCAGCTAATGTACCCTCAGGTAGCCCAACAAGAACAAAAGAACCCGAGGTGGTTCCAGTATCGTCCGTCGAGACTGTGGCGCACGAGCAACAAGAAGCCGGTGTACCAGGGAGTGTGCCACCAGTGGAAAGTGTGCCAGAGGTGCCGGCGGCGCCGTCATTTTTCGATATGCTGGGGCCGAAAGTCTCAGTGCCTCGAGCTGCTTTGTAAGTACTCAAGTACTCGAGTACTTATTAATATTGTTTACTCTGAATTTGCTGACCAACTTGTTGATGCAGAAAATCCACTGATGTGAAGTGGGGCGCCTCTGGAAGTAGTCTTGCTGAGGAAGAGAAGAATCCTCAAGAGCAACAAGAAGATGTGCTTCCAGAGCACCAAGAAGTACCCGCCGAAGCAGATGTTGCAGAGGCACTGCGCTTCCTCTGGAGCGACGTGGTCAAGGCAGCGGTGGAGGCAGCTTCCAAGCCCAGGGCTCAGCAACTTGAGGAAATTGAAGCCATGGTGAATGAGGGCCTGGAGGCTGATCCAGAAGCCAAGCTGCGCCACGAAGAAGTTCCAGTTGCCGAAGCCCCCGTGCATTAGATTGATGCACAGCTGGCGCTGGAAGACAACCCGGAGGATCGCATAGTACCGCATGAGCCACTCATTGAAGATCCGGCTCCTCTGCGTAGCGCTGCGCATACTCTGCAGCAAGCACAAGTACTCAGTCCATGGCAGAAGATTTGATGCCGTACGACGACTTGTGCCTGGATGAGGATAACTTGCAGGTGCATGCTGAGATGTTCCGCAGCATCGAGAAGCTCTTTGCGGTAAGTTGTGTAGTCTCTTGTAGAGTACTTTTTAAGCCAAAGATATGCTATCTCTGACTCTTAAGTTGTTTTCGCCCTTGCAGGAAGTAGTCAAGCAGTCGAAACGCAAGACTCGCCTGCTTGAGCAACATGCGGCTGACATCGAAGAAGTTTCACGGCTCAGAGAAGAACTCAAGGAGCAAAAAACTTTATCTCTGAAGCTGCAAGAGAAACTTGATGGAAACGCCACCGAGTACCACAACGAGATCCAGAAGCTGACAGCCCAGAAAGATGATGTTGTTGGTAAGAACAAGTCTCTGCGGCAGAAGAATAAAGGTATTCCCCCTTTCTGAATTCATCATAGAGTACTTTTGTCCTTGCATACGGCATCTAATAAGTAGCCTTGATCTCCTGCAGAGCTGACTCAAGATGTTGAGAAGTTCAAGAACAAGGCGCTAGACTGGTAGCTAGCCTATAATCGTGAAGAAGCAACTCGCATAGATCTTGAGGCGGATTATAAGGTGTGATGCTTCGAACTTGAGCGTGAGATGGAGATTCGCATTGCCGGCTGGAATGACTTGTTGACATGTATGCAGTCGCTGAAGACCAAGATCGAAGAAGCCGAAGGCCTACGCTCAGAGTTGAAAGCCTTGACAGAAGCGGCCGAGCCAGTAGCCAATCTTTTCGAGCCCAGGGTTGCTGGAGTCCAGCCTCGTCCACTTGTGGAGAGGTTGAAAGATACACTGAAAAAGATTCTGGAGTATGCTCAGAGGCTGGCTTGCATGATCCCGAATCAAGTCTTGAGCTTCATCAAGTCTTTCTACGCCGAGGCGGATCTCTCGGTCATCATGAACAGCAGATCTGGAGATTGCTCCGATGATAGGCTCAATGAGTTGATGCAACGGACTTCCCCAATCGCGGAAGCAGTCTCCAAGTTCATCGATCTCCGTTAGATGTACCTGTAGAGTAGAAACACTAGGGAAAAACAAGTGTGATTCCGAACAAGTGTTTATGAAATATAATTAAAAACTTGAGTAAGTCAATTATCTGGATCCCTTGTATGCTTGTGTGTTGGCCATGTACTCGAGTTGGTATTAAGCATGTGGCTGCAAAAAGAGATACGATACACGAGTAGAAGTACTCAAGTGTAGATATGTTCTGAAGAACGTTAGCTTAATCATGACGAGTTGAACACCTTAGCTGTAGTAGCGTAAAAGAAGGCTTTGTCATGAAATAAGTGAAGAGTAGTAACAAGTCGATGTAGAGTAGCGACTTGTACTAAACACATTGTACAGAGTTTACAATATCTTAAGTACCTCTGAGGCTATAAGCCTAGTGAGAGAGTACTCGAAAAGAACTTATTCACAACAAGTTGAACACCTTAGCTGTAGTAGCGTGAAAGAAGGCTTTGTTGTGAATAAGTAAAGTAACAAGTCGATATATAGAATAAACAACTTTATTACTGAATACATTGTACAGAGTTTACAATGTCTTAAGTACCTCTGAGGCTATGAGCCTAGTGAGAGAGTACTCGCAAGGATGTTCCGAAGAACAAGTAAGACCGTAGGGGACAGTGTGATGAACTCATCCTTGCTGTAGCAGCAACTTGTATGAGAGTTCCACTGAGACCCTACCAGAAGGGTGTTACTCTAGGCCGAAGCCTCTTATTAAGAAGTAGAGACATGGACAGCATGTGCCACTTATTGTTCTACACGACATGGGGTCGTCTGGAGAGAGTTATCATGACTCACTATGAGGTCGCAGAATGAGACTGCCTGGAGAGGGTTGATGACGCCCCCTACGGGTGCTCGCAGCTGAAAGCCACGAGAAGATACAGCCGAAACTGTCTGGAGAGGATTGTCTTGACCCCCTACGAGTGGTGACAACCGTAGCTGTCTGTTGAGTGGTGGCAACCGAAGCTGCCTGGAGAGGGTTGATGAAACCCAATACGAGTTGTTTACAGCCGTAGCCGTCTGGAGAGGGTTGTTGAGACCCCCTACGGGTAGAAGTGACAAAGCTGGTCGATGTTCCAAGAGTTGTCGACATCCTCGCCTTCAAGAGTTTGGAGACGATAAGAGCCTGGGCAAGTAACCTTTGCAACAGAGAAAGGACCTTCCCATGGCGAGTTGAGTTTGTGTAGCCCTGTCGTATTTTGGATGCGACGAAGGACTAAGTCACCAACGTTGAAGGAGCGTTCCGTAACGTTGCAGTCATGGTAGCGGCAAATATTGTCAAGGTATCGAGCGGATTGAACAAGTGCGTTGCAGCGAGCTTCCTCGAGACTGTCGACATCTGTCTGTATTGTTTCTTCAGCTACGCCTTCTTCATACTGATCAACCGTCGGAGAACGCCACATGACATCAGCAGGTAAAACGGCTTCAAAGCCATAGACCAGGAAGTAAGGTGACTGCCCTGTGGGGGTAGTAGGCTGAGTGCGCAGCCCTCAGAGTGCATTGGGTAGTTTCTTGATCCACTTGCCGCCCTTGGAGTTTGGAGCATCGTACAATCGCTTCTTTAGAGCATCGAGTATCATCCCATTGGCGCGTTCCAGTTGACCGTTGGCACGTGGGTGAGCAACGGAGACGTACTGGACGTCAATTCCACTGTTCTCGCAGTACTCCCAGAACTGATGATTGTTGAAATTCGAACCCAGGTCTGTGATAATGCGATTAGGGAACACAGATTCTACAGTGCGCTCGGGTATCCACAGTCCGCCACGTGTCTCCTAAAAACAACATTGCGGAGCCTCCTCCGGCTCCCTCTCGTAAATACTTTATTCTACTGCATAAAGCTTTACATAGGGGCAACGCGGTCATTTATCCATAGCATAACCTGATACTTGGATTACGCATGATTCCGGTGAGTTACTCAAACTGTCGCCGTGCCATGGATTACGCACGATTCCGGTGAGTTACGCAAAACGTTTTTTCATGATTGGGTTCCTTGCACAGCCACTATGTTTATCCCCGGAGAAGAGAGCTGGTGCAAAGTGCCATGGATTACGCACCACGCCAGTGAGTTACGCATAATGTTTTCTCACGATTAGATTATCTGTTCCACCAGAATATGCTGCACAGAGGATCCCTTTACATTATGTTTATCCCCGGAGAAGAGAGCTGGTGCAAAGTGCCATGGATTACGCACCAGGACGATGAGTTACACATAATGTTTCTCAGGATTAGATGTCATGCTATCTGCTCCACCGCAACATGCTGCACAGAGGATCCCTTTAAATTATTTGCGTATCCGTTATGTAGCAGTTACCCCGCACCATCTGTGCAAGTGGTCACAGAAGATCTTCAATGATCCATTTACTCTTTTGACAAGTCGTAGTATCGTGGGTTACGTATATCAGATACGTATGAAATATTGAGATATAACCACACAAGATCCACCGTAATTCCGAAGGTTATGATCATGGGTTCTTGCCGTGCGTGTGGGCCAACACGATTGAGGCCCAAATTAATCATTGAGCGACTATGTTGCATCTTGGCGGCCTTGTCTACCGTATACGGTGCCCCTTTTGTTCATGAGCCCTTAGCGTACACTATAATTCAGTATACGTTGGATCACGTTTTTACTGTATTGACCTCAATGTTTCGAAAAATAAGGATCCAAGGCCAAAGTATTTATTTTAATATATCCTTCCACTTTTTTTTGAGGCAGGCTGATTGATTCGGATGTACATGGGCTTGGAGTCCAGGAATGGTTTGTTTGTGGGGTGGGGGGTGTTTCAAAGCTATGCGGATCGGATGACTTCTCTGAACGTGATTGGTCCCAAAAATCTCTGAACATGATGAAATCTTTTGCATCCGTGCTTGATCCTATCATCGGTGCTCACAATTAGGTCAATTCATCACCATTATACGTACGAACGGTGGTGGTAACCCAATCTGCCTTGATGTCTCGTGCATAGTGACCGATTTACAGAAGGTTACGCAGTTCGGCGGCCATCTGGACGAGACAAGAGAGGAGGTAACCAATAGTCGAACCAAGTGATAGGTTACGCGCGTGCCTCAGGAGAGTACATGGCTCGTGCGAAACTGAGTGGTCCAGGTTACGAAGATCATAGAGAGAGAGGTAGATAGACACAACAACTCACATGTGTTTATGAAAGCGTGTCAATAAATGTCCAATGGCGGCGGCACAACTACCGCTCCTTCTCATGTTGTAGTGGGTTGCTCAGTTTGGGACATCGACTATTCGACTGTAATGACGACGGTGCGGCGGTGCCAGCCGGTGGTGGCCGCAAGTCATGGTATGAAGTGGTACTGTGGTAGATCCGTGTTGTATACGTGTGTTTTGTTTTGTTTTGGTTGAGTTGAGGCAGTGGAGTGATGCAACTCCATCGAACGCACCACGGTATGATGAACACATCCGATCCGCTGCTAGGCCTGCAAATCAAAAAATTTCGCGGAAGCAATCATATAATAGATGCGGAACACGATCACTAGCTATTACACAGCTTCAGGTGCACACACATCATTTCATGCAGTATATATAAACGAGTGTACGTACATATGCATTTATATTGCATGAAAATATGTGTGCATACATCGGTACCTTCCTGTAGTGATAACAACGAAGCACTGAAGCACCCAAAAACAACTGTGTATCCCTCAAAAAAAACCCAAAAACAACGGTGTGACTCGCTGCTAAAGGCCAAGGTAGAAGTAGAAGATCATGTAACCTCCGGAGGGGACACCCAACAAGTGAAGGTAGGGCACATAGAAAGGACCACACATTGGTCCTGCAGACTCCGGAGTGCCAACCAGGCGGGCGTCGAAGCAGAAGATACTCCGAGAGCCCAGCGTGGAGCCGAGACACCAGACCCGCCTGACCCAAACCATGTGACGAGTCGGATTGTTTGCCCGAAACTGATGGGTCGGGCGTGGTAACCCGAAGGACCCGACCCGCCGACCAGGAACTTTTTGATGGGCCGGTTATTTTGAACGGTGGACGACTTTTCAGAATGGCTTTTTTAGTTTTCGTCAGGTTTACTTCGTTCGGTTCTCTTGTTCATTGGTTAATAGTAATTAATGCTCACCCCCGCGGCCCCGCCTGTCCCGTCAGGCAGGCAGGCTGGGCTTTCATAGGCGTATGGTTTTGTAAACAAATAAACGATCTTATAGAGATAGGCCGTGGGCGTATGTGTGAGCGGTCGACATTCCAGTTTTTTAGGATTCCTTCTTTGTAAACAAATAAACGATCTTATAGAGATGGGCTGCTATGAATTTTCAGTGTCATTTGTGAACTTTCACAGCAACGTTTGTAATTGCCGTGTATGTTCTATACTAACATAGTTTTAGTCTCAACATCTCTTTTCTGCATGATGTACTAAACGAAGTTTATTTGCTAAACCTGTGATACTTTGCGTGACGAAATCTAATGAGCATAATTAATCTACGATTTTGCTGCAGTAAGATTATTCTCGCAAATGAGTCCGAGTTTGTGATGATAGTTTTAAAACTGAGTTTGTCTAATACCCGTAATTAGTGGTCAGACTTGTAACTTTGGACCGGATAAAGTTTAGCCACATATACCAAATACATGTCATCACATAATCATGGTACCGTCCAGCTTTCGCACTTCCACCTGCAGCACGTGGTTGTCGTCTTCCGACTGGTCCTCCCACTCGTCATCGTTGTCGACGCACTCGCCCTTGCGGATGGCTTTGAAGAAGCAGGTGTCGCCGACCTTGAGTTGGTTGTCCTGAACGAAGTAGTACCATCCGTACTTGAAGTGCGCTCTGACCCCTCTCGCCCCCTGCACGTGGTTCAAGCTCACTGTCCATGACTTACCATGCATCCACAGTTCCATGAGCCGCTGTCGAGCATACCCATGCGCCTCCTGGAAGTGCAATGGCACGTTCTGCGACAGCATCGCCGAGACGACGCGCAAGTTAGATGTGGATGCACTGCATAATGCAGTAAAGCAAAAACTTGCAGCGATGGCAACTCACCAAGTACTGGGACTCCCTTGATCGCAAGTTGCACGCCTTCAGGCACACAATAAATTGAGAGGGCTCAGCCACAGGCAGCAACCTGGCACCGGTGTTCCCTCCGTGCGAGACGTTGGCCTGCAGGTATCGATGGCGGCAGGCGGACGTGTCGAAGACAGTTACGTCGAGCGTGGCCATGGCACGGTCCTACCGAAACACGAGCAGCTCGCAGTCACGCAGGTCGTGTGCACGATAAAACTCCTCCCAACCTTCGGCTAGGTACATGGAGCCGATGTTGTCGCCAACGGAGATGCTGACGCCCCATGTACCCAAGCCTGCGCCGTCGACCCGCAGGTTCAGCCTCCGGCGACCTCCGAGCTGCTGCACGAACTTAGGCGGCAGCACCTGAACACCACGGTCGAAAATGCTGATCAATAATTAATTTGTAAGCACAACACCTGGATATCGCTTTTAATTAGAAGCAGCACTTACCAGCGATTCCTGGTACATCCCAGGGAGCAAGATCTTGTAGAACTCGAACGCGTTGTCTGCGTACAATAACAGAGAATGTCATGCTATGTCGTCAATGACATGCATGCAGCAAAGGACTAAAGAGAAAATTAGATGTGTACCATTAAAAGAACTGTTCTTTAGAAAAAAAAGCATTGAAAGATCAAGCTTCAGAAATCTAGCACCGAAAGTGTTGTCCGTTATTGATTTCTAGCACAACCGTGAACTCAACGTTACCAGGCCTCCCAAACACGTTCACCACGGCAGAACAGACTGTCGACGGTGTCTTCCGGTGCCAATTCCGGTGATTTCAGTGGCAGAGGAGACAGGGAACGGGGACTGCAGTAGCAGGGGCTCACCATGATTCCATTTTACAGGTCGGATGGGGAAGAGGTGGCCGGGACGGGAAGTTCACCGGCGGCGCCCGCTCGGGACCGACGGCAATGGCGAACGCAGATTGCCCGACCACAGCTGGCGCACGGGGCTGCCGGCGTGTGGGTCCGGTCGGTGGGAGACGCTACTGTGCGGGGCAGCCGGCGGACGAGGGCATGCGCGCGGGCCGGCGACGAGCAAGGCAGCCGACGGGCTGGTCCAGGCGCGGGGCCGGCGGCGAGCAGGGCAGGGGCGGGTCTAGGCATGCGCGGCCGCTGGCGTGCAGGGTGGCTGGTGAGCAAGGCCAGGCACGCAGGGGCGTGTGCTTGGAGGTCACGGGCAGGGAGCCTTTGCTCCGGTTGGCGGCAGCTGGAGGTTAGGGATGACGAGTGGGTCTATGTGTCATAGGGAGAGGAAGGCAGCTGGTAATAGTGAGCTAACGTGAATGGTAAAAATCCATAACTGAGTAAACTTTCGATGCTATTTTTCTAGAGTTGAATCTTTCCGTGCTATTTTTCCAAAGTCTGCATCTTTTGATGGTATACAAATCTAATTTTCCCAAGACTAAGGGTTTAGTGTTCGATTAAGTTCAGTACAAGTTACACAAAAGTATTGAAATTAAAAGCAATTCAAATGCTATTGTTTGGGTGACTGTTGTATTCTCTTTTCGAATTGTAATAAGCAATCAGATACAATTGCTAGTTGGGTGTACAGAAGCATGGTATTGGTATTAGACCATTCTTCCACAGCACCAGAGGTCAGCAGGCGAGGCACTCGCCGGTGGAAAGTCGCGGAGCTCGCCGCCGGATGGCTTGCCGACGGAGAGGATCGACCACATGGGTCACTGGTGTAGGTTTGCAAGAAGGGAGGGTCGCGGTGTGGAGAGGAGGGGTGCCGGATTTTGGGGCGGAAGGGAGCTACGTGGCGGCGCTCGCCTCCTACGCGTGGGATGTCACCGGTCGACGATCCGCTCAGTGGCGTGAAGGATGCCGACGCTTACTGCGCACAACCTAGGTGAGCGCAGGACACTACCTGCCAACCACGCACGCGACGCCGTCGCCAGCCGTTCCTTCGCCCAGCCGCATAGGACGCCACGCAAGTGAAGCTGATGACGCGCAATATTGGATCATTGTTTGAGTTTCCAATTCATAGGACGTCCAAACAACCGAATTGGTGTCCCTAGATTCCAAATCCTAGTTCTACACTCCAATGCCAACATCCAAAAGCTACCTAAATGCATGGAGCGGGACGTACCAGCTGCGCCGCCGTGAGCGTACATCTTGCGGCAAGCACTCAGGTCGAAGACGGTGATGGCGAGCGTAGCGGCGACGCTGTCGTAGCGGAACAAGAGAACGTAGCCGTCCAGAAGTTCGTGGGCACGTGCGAACTTGTCCCAACCGTGCGCGAGGCACATGGCACCGCTCTTGGCGTCGCCCCAGATCTCCATGTTCCACGGCGGCATCCCCTCACCGGCTAGCCGCATCTTCAAGATCTTGGCATCTCCAAGCTCCTGAACGAATTTATTCGGTAGCTTCTGAAAGTAGCAAGATTGATATGTGTCAGCGAAATCTCTTGCTCCCAAAGCGGATGGATCAAATTCGCAACCTAAACAAAGTATGCGATTCGATCACTTACCAGGGTGTCGTACATGCCAGGAAGAAGAATCTTGAAAAACTCTAGTTGTTCGAAGTTCAAATCTGCCATTGCCTATTCTTGCCCTACCCTGCGCGGACTGTCAGAGATAGATGAGAGAGGAGACGATTGACATAGGAGCCACAGACCTGGTGATGCCTGGGTACCTGCTGATGGGAGTAGCTTCTAGTATAAGGGAGGCTTTCATGACCAATGCTAGTCGCCATGTCTTGGGACTCTACCCTTTTGACTACCATTGACAGGAAAGACGTTACTGTGACATCCATGCCCCACCATTTCGGTCGATGACGTGTGGGGTATAGCACGGTGTGGTTCCCTCGACAGACACACGATTGCAGATGTGAGAACGACATGCGTCACTTGTGTACTTACTGAATCCACTTCCCGTGCATGCCGCATCTTAGGCACCGTTTAGTTCATGAAATTTTTGGTAAAAGTGGTGAAATTTTTGTATTGGAAAACGTGTGCTGTGAGAGGTAGCACGGTCTGCGATGCAAAAATGTAAGCATTCGTTGACTTTTTATGTTTATATTTGACTGTTCGAATTATTAAAAAACTTATGAAAATATTATTTATTTTGTTATGACATGTTTTATCATCGTATATATTTTAAGTATTTTCATAACTTTTTTGAATAAGACGGACGGTCAAACGTGATGCACAGAAATCGAAGAATGCTTATATTTAGGGATGGAGGGAGTATTAACTAATTTGCAATCCTATTGGTTTCACTTCAAACTCTCAACTACTCCAAGGTGGGGAAAATGCTAAGACATTGAAAGAATTAATTCCAGCAGTGCATCAGGTGAAAGATTTATTTCCATTACAAAATGGTAAGACATTGAAAGATTTAATTCCATCAGGCATTTTTTGAGTACAGTCCATGGAAAGCAAATAGGTAGATCCGTGTTGTATATGTGTGTTTTGTTTTGTTTTGGTTGACTTGAGGCAGTGGAGTGATGCAACTGCATCGAACGCACCACGGTATGATGAACACATCCGATCCGCTGCTAGGCCTGCAAATCAAAAAATTTCGCGGAAGCAATCATATAGTAGATGCGGAACGCGATCACTAGCTATTACACAGCTTCAGGTGCACACACATCATTTCATGCATGTATGAGGAGTCACTGGTATTACCCTGATGCTCACCAAGGCAGCGCCCGGCAGGTTAGGCATGAGGAACCATGATGGATGCATGGAGCAACATGGCTCGCGGTTGGGTTACCATAGCATATGCCTTTGATCAAAGCATGCCGTGTATCCCAGGCGTCCACGCGTGTAACCGAGGCGGTGCAGGTTACAGTGATGGCCGACTGGGTTACGCACGCCAGCATCGCGGTTGCAGCGGGACACGGCGGGTGTGTCGACTAAGCGCGTAAGCTGCAAGGTCTCGGTTACGCAGGTGCCATTCAGTGGGCTGCGCACTAGAGAATTCCATGGACGACGCGTCAGCAGCCTCCCCCCCCCGGCGCGGGCTTCGCTTCGGGGAGAAGCAAACTGCGGCGAGGGCAGGCCGCTGTGGGCCACGCGGTGCACCATCATTATTACGATGGACGACGGGACAGGGCCTCCCTCCTCCGCTCCCCTCCCGTCGTGTCGTCCGCAGCCACAGCTGCCGCCCGCCCCGAGGAGTAAGCTGGACCCACTGCATTACATGTGCCACGCGGTGCTTCAGCCTAGGTTATGCGGCTTGCTGCCAAGCCAAGGGTTACGCATGGTCACTGTGTTGTGTCGTGTGTACAGCCTTGACAGGACGGGACGAGACTGCTGCTGCAGGCGCCTCCGCTCCCGTCCCGTCGTGTCGTCCACAGCCACAACAGCGCCGCCTGCCCCGAGGAGTAAGCTGGACACGCTGGGTTACGCACAATCCATGACGCACACGCGTACTGCATCCACTCTGCAACTAAGCTTATATATATATATACACACTATATAATTGGTACCCACTAACGATTTCCCTTGCCTCTCAACACGCCATGTCATAACCCACTACACGCCATGTCACCATCCACTATAAACCATGTCAACATCCACCAAGACATGTATTTATGCCTTTGTCGATTTTCTGTGACTAATAGCATGTTGTATTTGCGAGTAGCACGCCATAAAATTCTCGCAGTTGAAATACATGTAGGTTCAATCATTTAAGAATGGTTCTCGCTCAACAAAATTAACATGCTTTCATATATATTATTGTTTACAGATAAATATCGTCATGTAATCATTTTGGTGTTTCTACTTTCACATTTCACCTTAAAATTTTGCTTAAAAATTCCCGTAGCAACGCGCGGGGTATCACCTACTAGTTATTAGTTACTCCTACCTCATCTATGACATCGCGACGATGATCAATTAAGCTGGACCCGCTGGGTTACGCACAATGCATGACGCACACGCGGTGCTTCAGCCTAGGTTACGCGGCTTGCTGCCAAGCCAAGGGTTATGCACGGTCACTCTGTCGTGTCATGTGTACAGCCTTGACGGGACGGGACGGGACTGCTGCTGCAGGCGCCTCCGCTCCCATCCTGTCGTGTCGTCCACAGCCACAACAGCACCGCCCGCCCCGAGGAGTAAGCTGGACACGCTGGGTTACGCACAACCCATGACTCACACGAACACTGCATCCACTCCGCAAAATCCACGCTGCATGGCTCAACACTGACTGGGTTACACACAATCCATGACGCACACGCGTACTGCATCCACTCTGCAAAATCCACGCTACATGGCTCAACACTAACTGGGTTACGCACTGATTGGTTGCACAAAATCCAGGCTGCATCCGGTCGTGTCGATTCTACGCGTCACCTGCTCTAGCTCGGTTATGCACGGTTCAGCGACGCACCATCCCATGGCGCGTGCCTCACCGATTGGGTTACGCACGCCAGCATCGCGGTTGCCGCGGGACACGGCGGGTGGTGTCGACTAAGCGCGTAACCTGCAAGGTCTCGGTTACACAGGTGCCATTCAGCGGGCTGTGCACTAGAGAATTCCATGGACGACGCGTCAGCAGCCTCCCCGGCGCGGGCTTCGCTTCGGGGAGAAGCAAACTGTGTACAGCCTTGACAGGACAGGACGGGCCTGCAGGCGCCTCCTCTCCCGTCCCGTCGTGTCGTCCACAGCCACAGCGCTGCCCGCCTCGAGGAGGAGTAAGCTAGACCCGGTGGGTTACGCACAATCCAGGACGCACACGCTCTGCTTCAGCCTACTCCTAGGTTACGCGGCTTGCTGCCATTTGTAGGCTCCTGATAGATGCCCTGAGTACTAGTGGCAAAGGGAGTAATTCGCGAAGCTTATCAGTATCAAGAGGATCATAGTGCATGAGGAACCAGAAGAAGAATCGACCTACGATGTGGAAGCTGTTTTCAGGAGGGTCATGCAAGCTGACAATGATATGCAACAGAAGACATGAAGATGCAATGAAGTAATTAACTTTGCAGCTATATCAATGATATAGTTTGTTGTTTTTTCCTTTTCTTTCTTTTTCCTACCTACTGTGATCATCTCCCGGGATCGTAGTCTTGTATTTGCTACTATATCAATGAAATGTGTTGCACCGTGTCAGGCCCGCACATCGAGAGACGGCAGGTGAAGTGGAATGCGTAATCTGCACAGTGTCGGTTACGCATGGTGCAACCTCGTGTCGGACCTGCGTAACCGATACCTTTCGGTGGCAGCGCCCGGCAGGTTACGCATGAGGAACCATGATGGATGCGTGGAGCAACATGGCTCGCGGTTACGCAGGTGCCCAACGCGTCTCTCTGTGAATTCTGAAATGTCACCGTTCACACGGACGACTCGAACCGTGCGCACCTCGGGTCTCGCCGTCCAGCCCCCGTGCCCCTTCTTAAGTACAGCAGGCAAGGCGTGGCGTGTCCATACTCCATAGCATCTCACATTCCTCTTCCATTCCACTCGCGTTCTCCATTTCGTCTGTTCATTTCTCCCGTTCGCCATTGAGAAGATGTCCAACAGCAGCGACTCCGACGACTGCAACTCCTACAACGACGAGGAGGAGTTCGCCCAGATGGTCACTGAGATGGCCAACGAATTCGCCTCTGGTCAGCACCGCCGCGTTGGAGGGTACTAACGTTGTACCTTCTGTCCCGGCCGGATGCAGCGCAACTGGAGCCTCCTCGAGTTGCTCAACCATGCCATCGGGTTGTCCACCAGAGGCAATGGCCTCAAGGGGCCGCAGCACAAGGCGCTCGCTGACTACATCCTCTACAGTAGCGAACTGGCCCGCGAGCGCGAGATCGGTCGCGTTGGTGACTGCGGTGGCAACCTCGCCGTGCAAGCAGAGAGGGACCGCATCCACGCGGCCAACCGGGCGAAGGCGGCGAAGCGCAAGAGCAAGGTTTTGATTCTTTCTTTATTCGCACAACGCGTTGCACTTTACATTCGAAATGCTTTACCCATTTTAAACTTTGTCTTCCTCTTCTCATAGCGCATGGCGGCTTACCATCTCCCCGACGACAAGCGTCGTCCCAACGGAGGCGTCGGCTAGTAGGCTGCGACTCACTGATAGTGAGATGCGCGGAAGGATGCTCCAGCGGTGTCCATACTAGGGCAGGGTTGCCCTTTATCTTAATCTATCTGGGCTTACTATTGTCGCTATATGTAATTTCGATCCATACTTTATGTATCTTAATTTCATACTTTGTTATAATGAACTTGCTATAATAGTGTTATGTGTCTAATTTAGAGATTATGTATTTTGGATTTGTTTCGTTTCGTTATTCCATTCCAAACGCATGCTATTTCGATGGATCCATCAGATTTGGACTTTGTCGTTGGATCTCCTCGATTCCATGTTAGGACTAGGCTATTATTGGGCCTGTAATAGGGTAGCGGGCCTATGTGCTGCTGTGGGCTGTTGGGCTTGTGTACGCTGTCCGGCCTGCTGGCCGTATCCGTAGGAGGCATAAGCATTTATTTATCAACATATAATATCAAACAGTTGAACTATTCTTGTTCCTCCTGGTGCTCCTGCGCCATTCTCCTCTCGATTCCCCTTCTGTCTTCTTCCTGATCTCGGTTTCCTGCTGTTTCCCCTCTGATTCCTTTCTCCAATCCCTTCCCTACTACCTGCTGCTAACATTCCATCGACCACATCTTCTTCTCTTCCCCATGCACTGTGCTAAGCAAGTAGAGATGGTGGTGGTGGCTGAGTTATAAGCGCAGCAATGTTCGCCGGAGGCCCAGTGGTGAGGCTTATCTCTTGGGTTCGGTGCTGTGGTTTCGACTGGCAGGGGCAGTGCTGTGATGCACGTCAAGGCCGCCTGCTTCGAGTGGCCGGCACTGTGTCGTTGCAAGCTGGTGGCTTTGCGTCGTTGCAAGAATCATCAACAAGTCTGAAATATGACGATTAAAGTTTATGGTACAACGAAAGAGTTAACTTGCGGCATATTTTGAAAGCAAAAGAAAATAGCTAAATACTGAAATAGGAGGCGACAACAAGCTAATCCTCGGAAAGGGACAACATGCATATATATGAGCTTTTGAATATTCATCGCAATGAGCAGAATACATATAGTAAACACTCTACAAATACATACACCATTGGCCCCCCTCTTCCATGGGCCTACCCCCCTAGGACGGCCTTGCTGCTTAACCATGGTCAAATAAAAGAACTAACACTGAATGATTCATCGATGCCTACATGGGCTCAGCCCAACAAGGAGTTAGGCACGCAGGCCCAGTACAAAACCCAGATAGCTATTTCTATAATAAATGAGTACATAAGTGTTTACTTAATGATACATCTAAAAAAAGTTTTTATTTAATGGAAAGTGTTCGAAAAATGCAACAAATGGCATAGAGCACATCAAAAAAATACAACCAATGGCATAGAGCTCAAGTCCTAATTTCCAATGCCGCTCTACAGTGAATGGAAGCATGTTTGTTTGCTTTTCTCCATCAAATTTCTTGATACCAACAAAATCTTAGTATGTTTATACATAACTCTGAGGTTCAGAAAGAAGAGAGGTTTGTCCATCCTTAAAGACCTTAACATGGTAGAGTGTTCCTCCAGTTTCATCTGCAAAAGTGATCTTTCTTTGTTTCCTTGGCACTTCAGGATGTGAAACAACATTCTTCTTTGCTAGGCTCTGCAATTGAAAACATAGTCATGAAAGAAGCATCAGGTCAGATTTCAAATTTGTATATAAAAAATGTTAGTAGTCTTAAAAGTTGATAGGGACGGACCAATATTTTACAAAAGCGATTGCAGTCTTTGTTCATTATCGATAACCATTTCCTTGTAGTCTTCTCTACTTCTAATGCATCCTCAGAGGCTGCTCTGATCTGTCCATCGAAACAATACACCACATCAAACATATGTCAAGATTGGAGTTGTTTTGTTTTCAAAGTTCTAACCAGTATGTGTCAGTAAATGGACAAGTAAATATTTTTTCTGAAACAAAAACGTATAAATGATCCGTTCTGCATCATCTACTTTACTTTTCATTGAATTAATATGCTTCTTACAACAAACTTTAAAATTAGGAATTTAACAATGTCTCACCTCAGCAATTTTGAAATTAGGAAGTAGATAATATGCTTCTGACGACAAACTTTCATTCACTATACTTCTCATGTGCTTCAAGCTCCTTGTAAGTTTTGCAGCTATGTTTTCTATATCATGCATCTGTCTTTGAGAAAACTCAACAACTTTCTCAGTGTCTAAGACCACTGATGAATTTATCATGCAAGACCAAGTTGTCTGTTGATGATAGGGGGATCCTGTTGACTTGAGAACGCCTTTGCTTGTTGGGAGACATCAGTCCTGCCCTTATGTCTTCTATCTGTGCTGAACATTGATCGGTCTTGCTTTTGTGCTGGCTGAGGTAATGATATTCAAGTTTTGTCACAATCTTCAGTAACAATTTTCCTCTCTACAACAATAAGAAAGAGTATGATTATAACTGATCTTTGTACAACTATTAGAAAATATTAGCAGCAAATACTGCTTACTCAGTCTTTGGACTCCATCTCAGAAATCAATACTAGTCAGAGCATTGCAAAGTTTCTGCTGAGACGTTGGTGACATAATCTGAAAACAAAAATAGGAGGAGAAATATGTTAGTATGGCTATCTTGTTCATCATTTGTACTGTAACATTATTGAAGGAATAGTCAAACCTTTCTCTTGGAAAATAATTTCTTTGGACCATGTTCTTCAATTGATTCATCGTCAATAAGAAGTTCTGACTTCTTAATTTGGCTATCAGTTTCCCGAGAGGTAACAGAGGAATTTGGATCTCCAACAGATAATTTATGTGATTCTTCAGCATTAGAGATCTCTAGCGTGACACCGGTAGGGTTTAACTTACCAGTACAAGACTGGAGTAATTGATGTTGAAGCACTAATTCTTCTGGTCCTTCATTATTAACAGACCTACAAATATCATCATCTACTGTAGAATGTAACTTATCCTTCGATGGCCACTACACATTATCCGGAAGTGAGATTTTATTATCTAAAGCATTTTTAAGAAGTAGTACACTCCCCAGCTATTTCTTCAGTACAGTCTGGAAGTGCAATAAACAGTTACCCACATAATTGCAAGGGAATGTTTATTTCAAGAAGTATTTGCGGAAATAAGAAGAAAAAAGCTGTAGACATTCATCTGAGAAATTTAGACAAATAAGAAATGTACTTCGTATGAACAAGCTAGTTACTCACTAATAGCAATTTCAAACTGCTCCAGATCGTCAGCTCTCCTTCCAAGCTTCTCCAATGTTGGGTCATCTGTTGTCGCTTTGAATGGGGAGCTATGTGTGGGGCTAAGAGTATCACCTCTCATTGATGTTGTATCTTCCACTTCTACAGCCCGTGGAGAAGATGTTAATACTTCCATCTTTCTATTAGCTTTAGCAGGAGATGTTTTTGGCCTCTTCTGCTTCAACACAATAAGAGGCTTATCAAGATCAGATTGCTCCTAGTCAGAATGTTCATCATATATTACGTGGAACTTCTTAAGCCTTGGAGATCTTCTGGGAGTACCCAAATCAATTTTTTTGGAAGCAGAAGTAGGCATGTTTCCTGTAGAAATGCAGAAAATCAAGTATTATCAACACGTGCATGCTCCATAGATTCATGAATATCATCACTTAAAATGCGGATACTGCTAAAAAATGTAAACCACATCCAACAAGAGCGTCAAACTCTTCAATAAAAAAAATAGTGAAACTTAATGTAACCAGGAAACATGATGTCGACAAATATCAGAATCATAATATGTGATATAAGAGAAAAGGAAACATGAGTACCCGAAACGAACACCTTTTCTCCTGAAACAAATCTGCGATGCCCACCCCACCCCCCGTGATAATGCCCAGATAAACATAGATCTACAACAGCCCGCAGCTAACGGAAGTACCGAGAGGGGAGGTGGTGACGTGTTCAGCGGGAGGTACTAACCTTGGACGGCTGCGAACGGCGGCTGCTGAGAGGGGGGACGGGGAGACAGCGCCCTGGATGCCGGCTTCTTGGCAACACACCCCGAAGGCCCCAAAACAGATCAACTTTATATGGCACTCCCTCCATTCTCTTTTGATAGGAATACTCCGTATTTCCAAAAATCAAATTTTTATAAATGATAGTCCTATTTGCCATTGGTGTGGGCCGTGGCAATAAATGGCACAGATAACAATGAGTATCACGAGTAGAATGCCATTTGACAGAAGAGAAGTTTAAGACTACTGGCCGCATGGTGCAAGACTGGCTGGGTTATGCACGGGGTCTGTTACGCAAATCGGTCGTGTCGATCCTGCGCGTCACCTGCATCTGGTCGTGTCGGTTCTGCGCATCACCTCAGCTCGGTTACGCACAGTTCGGCTACGTACCACCCATTCTGCATGGCGTGTGCAACACTGACTGGGTCGTGTCGATTCAGCGCGTACGCCCCGTCCATTCTGCTTGATGCAACACCACCGGTTCCAGATGTATGCGTAACCTGAACCCGCTCGTACCCGCACGGACTTGGTTACGCACCTTGATGCTGCAACACTGACTGGGTGGTGCCGATTCGGCGCGTAACCTGCATCCGGTCGTGTTGATCCTGCGTATCACCTGCACCTGCTTCGGTTACGCGCGATTCGGCTACGCACCATCCGTTCTTCATGGTGCGTGCAACACCGACTGCGTTGTGTCAATTCAGCGCGTAACCTGTACAGGTTACGCACTGTCCGTGCTTATTGATGCAACACTGACTGGGTCGTGTCAATTCAGTGCGTACGCACCGTCCGTGCTGCTTGATGCAACACCACCAGTTCCAGATGTATGCGTAACTTGAACCCGCTCGTACCCGCACGGACTCGGTTAAGCACCTTGATGCTGCAACACCGACTGGGTGGTGCCGATTCAGCGCGTAACCTGCATCCGGTCGTGTTGATCCTGCGCGTCACCTGCACCAGCTTTGGTTACGCGTGATTCGGCTACGCACCATCTGTTCTTCATGGTGCGTGCAACACCGACTGCGTTGTGTCGATTCAGCGCGTAACCTGTACATGTTACGCACCGTCCGTGCTTATTGATGCAACACCGACTGGGTCGTGTTGATTCAGCACGTACGCACCGTCCATGCTGCTTGATGCAACACCACCGGTTCCAGATGTATGCGTAACCTGAACCCGCTCGTACCCGCACGGACTCGGTTACGCACCTTGATGCTGCAACACCGACTGGGTGGTGCCAATTCGGCACGTAACCTACATCCGGTCGTGTTGATCCTACGTGTCACCTGCACCAGCTTCGGTTATTCGTGATTCGGCTACGCACCATCCGTTCTTCATGGCGCGTGCAACACCGACTATGTTGTGTCGATTCAGCGCGTAATCTCCATAGGTTACGTACCGTCTGTGCTTATTGATGCAACACCGACTGGGTCTTGTCGATTCAGCGCGTACGCACCGTCCATGCTGCTTGATGCAACACCACCAGTTCCAGATGTATGCGTAACTTGAAACTGCTCGTAGCCGCACGGACTCGGTTACGCACCTTGATGCTGCAACACTGACTGGGTGGTGCCGATTCGGTGCGTAACCTGCATCCGGTCGTGTTGATCCTGCGCGTCACCTGCACTACACCAGCTTCGGTTACGCACGATTCGGCTACGCACCATCCGTTCTTCATGGCGCGGCGCGTAATAACATAAGAAATAGGCTTCGGTTGTACTCTGTATGCGTAACCTACACCCACTGGGTTATGCACCATCAGTGCTGCTGCATGCATAGGGCAACTACGACTGGGTAACGCACAGACTCGGTTACGCACCATTCAGGCAACACCGACTCGCAGGTGTAGGCAGCACTGATAGTGCGTAACCGATCGGGGGTAGGTTACTCGCAGGATCGACAGGACCGGATGCAGCAGGGATGGTTACACCGAATCGGTGATCGGCTGGGTGCAGATTACGCCGGTCTGGGTTATTTGCTATTTTTATTTGTATTAGCAGTGAATATAAAACAGCAAAAATAGAAAATGGTGCAAAGTCACTAATATAATATAGATGCAAGATATATATATTATGAATTCTGAATTCATCCGAAGGCACTAGATTGATCTTCTCCATTCCCGTTATTACTACTACTGCTAGTACTAGACAAGAGGCCGGCCGTTTCATCTCCACCAGCAAACTAACTGCTGCATCATATCATCAGCCAGTAGCGCAGCGGCGTGGGATCTGGTGGGGTGGCCCATGTTGCACACACCTTCCTTGACCTGGTGTTTATTATTTGCTCGATCTCCCGGCCCGGATATTACTACTCGTCGTCGCCGCCTGTATTATATTATTGTGAGACAAGAAAAGGCAACCAAATTAGAGGCAGCAGAAGCACACTCGTCGATATATATACACGACGACGGAGTATATATATATATTATTAGCACCTGCCATACTGGAGGGATCGTCTTCGTCAACCTCAACGCATGGAGCATCAGGAGCTGCAGGTGGATCGTGCAGGATGTATTGATGCGCCGAGATGTCGTCATCATCTTCCTTGTACATCGCATGAATTGCGGCCAGAACATCCAAAAGTTCCTTCTCCAACTCACTCATCAACTGCGCGTGCCCATGCATGAAGAACAAGAAAACGAGGAGATGGAAATTAAAATAATTAAACCGCCCAGAGTGTAGTGCGGGAGGAACACCACCAGATCGAGCATCCCACCAGTATACGTACGTACCTCAATGTCGTCTTCATGCACAGGCGGTTCTTTGATGGTGGGATGAGCAGGAGTGGCCGGCTCATCAAACAGTAGACGCTTGGCGGTGGGCGGCAGTGGCGGCGTGTCCATCGTCTGCAGACGCTTGGCCGGGGAACTTACACCATCAGTATCAGAAGTCTCGGGTCGGCGCTTCGAAGGTGTTTGCCTGGACCTGGAGGCACCAACAACCACCTCTTCTGGTGCTGCTGGTGTAGTCATAAGTACTATTGTACTACGACGACTATACTACCTGCATCCGCTGGGAAAACCACTAATTGTTTCTAGTAAACCTACAGTAAAATGAGACGCTACAATATGAATGAATAATGGACCAACATACCTCCTGGTCCCTGTTTATATAGCTATACTGCAGTGAAAGGGGCAACGGAATCTGGGAGAGAGATGGAAACGATCGTCTCATTAGTGAAGCCTCCGTGCACCATGAAAAGCACGATCGTGAAATTGCCGGGATAGTGCGCACGCGCACATATACCTAGAGAGGAACGCTCCTTGGTGGCGGAAAACGGCGGCCGGTGTCGATCCTGCGTAACCTGACCCAGATGGTTACGCGTGAGGCACTCCCTCCTGCTCCTGGTATGCGCACTTAGGAATGCGGGGTCTCGGTTACGCTGTGAGGATCGCTGCTTGGTGCAAAGACTAATTTAAACGAATCCATAATAACCTGCAGGGGTGGACCTACGTTATGCTGAGCGAGGGCTCACTCAAATTCTATAAATCAAGCTAATCGACAAAAATTCTCTATATAAAATCTTCATAAAATTCTGTATTCTCAAGGTGTGCCCTCACTCAAATTGTGCTCTAGGTCCGCCCCTGATAACCTGCCTTTCCAATCAGCACTTAACCAGTTTCAACCAGTGGCTGCTGCATAGGGCAACTATGACTGGGTAACACACTGACTCGGTTACGCACCATTCAGGCAACACTGACTCGCAGGTGCAGTCACAACTGATAGTGCGTAACCGAACGGGTGTAGGTTACTCGCCTATCACGGGGTGCTAGTGATAGGCGCACCCCGTAACGCAGTCGGTGTTGCAGGAACAATGCTGCAACCGTCGGTTCACCTTTTGCCTCCATCCCCGCGCCTCCGCTAGGAGCTGATTTCTGCCATTTGTGCCCACACGGAAGAAGCAGGTGAGATCAGATGTGGACAGGTCGTCCTGGACGATTTCATAGCAAGACGCGAATGTGGGAGATGATTTCATAGACAGCGTGACCTCAACCCTCGCACGCGTGTAACTTCTCAGACGAATGAGCTCTGGACTGCAGAATAATTTCTAATAGTGAAATATAGTCATAGGAATACATTTTTTTGGCCAAAAAAGATCGAGAACATCGTCTGGGTGAAAGAACGGAAATCAACATGCAAGCGTAGTAGGGATCTATCAGATCTAGATCGTTGACGCCCCCAGCTCTCCACCAGCTTATCCCAGAGCTGGTCGTTGGCCTTCCCCTCCTGTTGAAGGTTCCTTTCCAGAATCTCAACCATTGAGAGGAGATGAGCCGTGTAGACTTGGATGTGCGCGTTAACAGGCGGATCCACCCACTCTGTGTAGCCACAGTCATCCACCTGCAGGAAGAGATAAGACGCGAGTCAAGGCAAGTGCATGCCGATCGATCCGGTGTACTAAACGAAAGATGCATGGAAGAGTACTGTGTTATTAGAAGAAATTAAGTTTCGGGAACTTTCCATGAAGCGAGGGCAGCGGGAGATACGGCGCCCCCATCGATGTAGCCGACGTAAGTTTGGACGATGGCGTCCTCCTAGTGTATGAATTGAGGCCAAGGATGCGGTCGGTGAGGGTAATCTCGAAGAGGATTGTTGTCGGTGTAGTAATGCCTACGACTGATTACTACTTGGGGTGGGGGCGGACGTGGTTTGCTAGGACCGCCCCATTCCACAGCTTTCCCTCCCATTGTCGCCTTGATCTCCTCAGAGGAGCTGCTCAAAGGCTGGGGGCGCAGCTTCTTTGGCATTCCGTTAGTTGCGATAGCACGGGGAGCAGGCCGCGATATCTTTTTTCTTTTCTTCTCTCATGAGAGGGAATGGGGGTTTGCCTCTTACTATTAATAACGACCCTGGTACTTGAGGGCAGAGGTTGTTGCCACCAAAATAATAAAAAAAAAATAAAAAAAATAATAATAATAGCGTGGCAGTCGCGCGTGCAATCTGGCGTCGAAGCCGCCATGCTTGGAATGTAATCTGCTGCTCGGCTGGTGGTATGGAAGGAGATTGCTACGTGGATTTGCCGATCAACATGAGATGCTGCTGCGAGCCAGAAGAGCAAACCATTTATTACAAACCCCGGAATGGCCGCGCTTGGCGTCTCCTCCTTCCGGCAATTTCGGGATCGTGCTTTCATTTCATGTTGTCTTTTAAAAATATCTAAACCTGCGCCTAGTTGGTCACGCACGATCCATGGTGCGTAACCTGCACCACAAGGTTACGCACGATCCTTTAGGGTTGACGACAGTGACCACAACATGGATCCAAACTCCATTTTGTTACTCGAGTCGAGTGAGAGTAATCATATCTTTGCCCACCTTTAACACTAATTCAAGTATCAGTAATTAATTAACACTAATTTAAACCAATACAACTTCTATCAAAATCACTCGTGAAAGGCATTCATTTCATCTCCATCATATCCTGACCAAAATGTCCATCATCTGTTAATTACTTCATTGCTACAGAGATAATTCCCACAATAGCACACAGACCCACCATAACAACTAACATCTTCATGGTCCTGACCAAAATGTCCATCCTCTGTTCCATTCCATTGTCAGCTTGCATCACCTCGGAAGTAGCGTCCTCTTCAGAGGTCGTTTCTTCTTCTGGTTCCTCATGCACTATGATCCTCCTGATACTGATAAGCTTCGCGAAGTACTCCCTTTGCCAATAGTACTCAGGGCATCTATCAGGTGCCTACAAATATAGTTCAAAAATGCTCAAACCCTAGTTCGAAAAAGCAATCACCACATTGAAACTCGACACGTCGAATGCATTAAAAAACAACTCACCCCCTTGATGTTCCTTGGGCACTTGAAAAACACCCGGCCTCTATTCGTGTCAGTCGTTGCGTGGAGCTCAATGATCCGCGCCAACCCACAGACCGTGCACTGGATCAAGGGAAACCTGGTTTCCCTGCCCACTGCGTTGGACGACTCATTCACACATGAGGTGCTAGCCCTAGAGACCGACGGATCCACCCGGCGCAGGGACATTGCGAACCGGAGGGATTGGTGCCGGCGTGCCGCCGCCGTTTGTCAACTAGGTCAAAAAGGTGAAGTTGGACGCCGAGTTTTGTTATCACGAGCCACGAGGGGACGCCGAGTGTTCTTATCCCTGCTACACACCCTCACAGGAATGCGTAACCCGCAGGAGGGCCGGACGGGTGCCGACTTGCCGTGTGGGCAAACCAGGCAGTTGCACGCATAGCGCAGCGTGGCTCTAGCGTAACCCATACCGGACAGGTTACGCATGGATCTCAAAGTCTGCTTATCCCATGGGGAGGTTGCAATCCGCCAATACGCTACGCTCCATTGCCCGCGGGTAACTGGTAAAACCCAGGTTGTTGCAGCACGCAGCTGGGCTCTCGATTACACAAGCCTCTGTAGGTTGTACCACTAGCTAGCACGCAGCCAGGCTGCATTGTTCCTGCAACACCGACTGCGTTACACACAAATAGGCTTCAGATGTATGCGTAACGTGCCCATGCTGCATCAGGTGGTGTCGATTCTACGCGTTACCTGCACCGGCTGCTCGTTTACGCACCATCCAGGCTGCAACCGCCTGCAATATGCACGCGCACTTATAGGCTCCAGATGTATGCGTAACCTGAACCCGCTCATGGGTAACCCTCTCGGATGCAGGTTACGCGCCGAATTGACACGACCGGATGTAGCGTGGATGGTGCATAACCGAGTGGGTCCAGCTTACGCACCGAATCGACACCACCGGATACAGCGTGGAATCGTGGATAGTGCGTAACCGGCTCACATTACTACGCACCATGCACGCGTAAAACCGACCCGGTGAAGGTTACGCATAAATCTGTAGCCATGAGTAAAAGGCCCGCTCGCGTTACGCACGCACACACGACACACATATTTGTTGGCAGCGCCCAGCCGGTTACTCACGAGCCGTGTATCCCAAGGCGTCCACGTGTGTAACCGAGGTGGGGCAGGTTTGGCATGCACACCCGACACGCCTGTTATGAGACTTTGGAATAGCGCATTCAGAGGTTCAGACTTGAAGGAAACCATTAATCATTCATAAAAGAATAATAATAATTAGGAGTTTAGGACTGATTTAAAAGTTGAAATAGGAGTACTTAATTAGAATAATAATAATTACTTCCTCTTGTGTGCTTCTTTCTGTTGAGAGAAGTAATTTTGTGTCGTAGGAAGTAACCTGAGAGGGCTCTCCATGTATGACTAAAAGTTACTTCCTCCTGTGTACTTTTTCTATTTAGGGAAGTAATTTTGTGTCGCACGAAGTAACTTCAGAAGACTCTCTATGTAAGACTAAATAGAGAGACCTCTCTGTGGATGGTGCCCTGGATGCCGGCTTCTTGGCAACGCACCCCGAAGGCCCCAAAACAGATCAACTTTATATGGCACTCCCTCCATTCTCTTTTAACACTAATTCAAGTATCAGTAATTAATTAACACTAATTTAAACCAATGCAACTTCTGTCAAAATCACTCCTGAAAGGCAAGCATTTCATCTCCATCATATCCTGACCAAAATGTCCATCATCTGTTAATTACTTCATTGCTACAGAGATAATTCCCAAAACGAATACAACCGAGCGGGTCCATGATTGAAAACTTCAGGGAAAGCAGTGCCAAAGCACAAATCTCCTATAGTAAACCATATAGAAGCAAACCCGCTACTCACAAGATTTCACTCAAACCTATCAGCAAATCTCATCGTCCACCAAATATCAACAATCAATATCAGCTGCCACTTGATCTTCCTTCAATCTCCACCAATGCAGAGGCAAAAAGTCACTGTAGTAGCATTAATTAATATTAACATAAGGTTCCAGTGACCCAGGAAAGTCTACCGAAAAGCTCTCTCAAATCCCGCGGCCACGCGCAGGAAATCACCTAGTTAAATCTATTAACGGCCACCAATATCATCATCATCCTCCAATACTGGACTACTTAATTCGGGATACCTAAAATCTTCGGCATAACATGTATTCTCAGCCTTTCTCACCTATATAGAAAAAACAAATAGTCAGTTGTAAACTGTGCCAGCAAGTCCGATATGCAAACAAATAAGGGTATAGTTACCTTCAGGCTTCGAAGACATGTAAAAGATCTACAGCCGACTGTGCTAGGACCCTCAACTGCCCTTAAATCATTAGCATGCCAAAGACTGAAACGAGGTTCACCGATAGGTGGTGCTATAAACAGATGATCCAGCTAATCCAGTAAATACAACTATGTAGATGGCACATGGGTAAGTGATGAATTAAAATAAATAAATAAATAAAAGGTAGGGGAACAGAGTTCTTGATTGGTACTACATAATTAATTATTACCCCGAGAAAATAGGTGGATCCTGTTACAAAGGGCACACCACGTCTGTCTGTACACCTCTATAATATTTTGGCACTGTTTCTAAGTTCTTCCAAAATGTAGCCTACCCAGTCGTAGGTCATTATATTATTAACATCAAGGCAAACATCTAACAATCCTTTGTTTACGAAGGCAGATGCCGTAGGAGCAAAGATTCTGTGTACCAAAAGTACAGTCCAACAGGTGACGAAAACGTCATCATCACGACCGTCAAGGATTCTGTCTATTATGTGATGGTTCCAGTTTTTCTTGTCGAGAAGCATGCCCAAGCATGTTTTGAAGTATATGGTAGACTTCTCATTGTATATCTCCACCACTTGCTTTCCCTTGAATGGTAAACCAGTCAATCTATAAAGACTTCTCCGATTCATAGGGATGCATTCGCCATTACCAAATTTGAAGCACAAATGTTTCACATCAAGGTGCAATAGCATCGAAACTCCAAGTTCCCGGAGTGGATCGCTAATCTTCAAATCCAAATAATTACCAAAACCAACTTTTTTAGTTTGGCCACCTGAGTGGGATTCAACTTTCTTGTGATATCAATCACACTTCTTGGACTACACCTACTACTCATATTCCCAAAAACATAAGGTGGTTGATGCAATTTACGAAAGCAACAAAGGAATATGGGGCAGATGATGAGATTGTGCCAGTGTTTACAGATAACCGAGGCACGAAGAATGGAACTAGGATTAGGTGGGAGACGAAGGAAAATCTCAACAAGGACTTCATCTAGCAATAGGCAAATATTATAACTAGAATGCTTCCTGATGTCAGCCACCAGATGAACTGTACCCTGTAAAAGTGCAACTGACTCGATAAACCACTGTAGAAATGCATCTGACTCGGTAAACCACAATAGAAATGATGAGTTGTATGTTGTAACACGTAGGGAGACAAAAAAAGATCATAATATGTGATCATATGTGTAATAATATTATTGAATGCAGCAGTTTTAGAGCAACAAGAACTTAAAGGTGATATATAAACTGATAATACATGATAATTATTCAAAGACAAAATGATAATATTTTAAAAATGAGTATAGGTACCAACATCGGAATATTTATTGCCCTTCCCACTCATCTTCTTTGCAAGTAGATGCTCCACTTGTACCCACTGCATTTTCCACTGCCCTGGTAGCATGTTATAGTGATTCTGCAGTACGTACAAACAGCAATAATAAAAATGGACATCCAAACAATTTGACCACTAAGAACAACATTATCAAAAAGGGATGGAGTAGAGACAGCCAGAGATTAGCTACATTTAGCAAAAAAGGTCAATGGTAATTATATTATTAGGTTTCTAGGGCTTCTTATTGCTTGTTGGCCAGCATGCAAGTTGTCAGCAGTACACACATCATCAACCGTAGTAGGCAATTAGCAAGCCTAGTTGCAATTATTATTCCATGCTGCTTGTTTGGATCACCTCTTATCCCTAGCAAGCGTAGGTAATCTCTATATATTGCATTGTACCAAGGAAAGGTAAACGTCAGGTGTAGAAATTTTTTAAAATCCCGCATCCTAACCATAACACACAATGGAAAGTCGTCCTCGCAGGAAATAGCACATGGTACCAAATGACGCGGGAATTACAGGTGTGGAGTGGTAGGGCAAACAAAAAGGCAAATCATATAATCATTCACATGAGAAAGAGAGATATGACCTCAAAATTTTTCCCTCTCTTTCTTTTCACCTTCCCGGCAAGTACCGGATCCTTACTCCAGCTGCATTCATCTGCCGACAACTATGTTCCGACGTTGATGGTGGTCCATACCACGTCATCCTCCATCATCGATCTACTACAGAGCACCAGAAATAAAAACGAAAGGATGGAATCCCTTATTTCTAGATATAAGATGAACTGGGAAATAACCAGATATAAAAACGGTTAGGGTTTCGGTTTGGGTGGCTGCCGGGGGCTCTAATCACCGGCGGCCTTAGAAAAGGGAGGTGGGCCGGAGGTAGGCCTGGCGGTGGACTGGTCGAGACGGGTTGCACGGCAGAGGGGACGTCGCCGGCGGGGGTCAGCAGCTGGACGTGGTGGTCGGTTGAGTTAGGAACGAAGCAATCGGGTGCTTCGGCCCTACTCTATATGCGTTGGAGTTGGAGAGGGAAACGAGAAGGAACCGCTGACAAGTGGGCCTACACCACCCAGTCCACGGATGCTGCGTAACAGATCTCGTGCATGTAACGCGCACATTCGTAACCACTGCCTAAATTCCACGAACCGAGATGGCGCAGGTAACGAGGAGAATCGACACCACCCAGTCTGGGGTTACCTACACCCGCTTGGTTACGTATAATCGACACGACCCAGTCGGGGTTGCAGCACGCAGACACCATGGCTCGTGCGTAACCGCTGAGGAGAGGGTTACGCAGGTTCGACATGACCCAGTCGGTGGTATTGCAGGAGCCATGTAGCATGGATGGTGCGTAACCTAGCCGGTCCAGCAGCTTTCGCGCATAATCGACACCACCCAGTCGGGGTTGCAGTATCCGAGCGTGTGCAGGTTACGCGCCGAATCGACATGACCGGATGCAGCATGGATGCTTGCGTGACCATGCCTCTCCAGGTTACGCATACATCTGAAGCCTATTTGTGCGTAACGCAGTCGGTGTTGCAGGAACAATGTAGTCTGGCTGGTGCATAACCATGCTGGTGCGTAACCTAGTGTCTTGTTGGATGTAACAAGCAGCTATAACTCAGAATCAGTCAATCATAGAAGCACAAGATCGAGAAATTGCCGACGGCGTCAGGCATATATATAGAGTGCGAGCTAGCGTTGTAACTGGAACTCGCATGCATGGAAAATCGGTGTCCATCCTGCGTAACCGGGGCACCGTGAAGGTTAAGCCGGTCGGACAACACCAGAGACATTGCTCGTTTGTAACCGAACGGGTGGAGGTAACGTGCAGAATCGACACTAAGGTGAAATTTTGAAAGACACTAAGGTGATTGCACGCCAACATTCTTTCAAATGAGATTACACACTGGCGGGAATATGGCAGTTGACTCGAAAGGAAAAGTCATATCTATCGAAGGCACGTCTCTGTTCCACCCATTACATAGTCGCTTACAATACCATCTAAGGTCTCAGCCAATGCAAGTCATTCTCATGAAACAAGACTTGTACGTAGTAGACAGCTATAATCGAAGCCGGCCCAAGTGTTGCTTCAATGATTTCGGGAGCTCTGCATGGCAACATTTGCAAGAACGAATATTAGTACGGTTTTGAGTATTGCTATATATAAATCAACAAACTCACCGAATTAGTAATATTAGATCCGTGATCCGTCCAAATTGCTCATGAAGTGTAGGATGTATAGTTATAATCGACGCCAACCCAAGTGTTCCTTCAATGGTTTTGGGAGCTCTGCAAGGTTTAGTGTATGTATGCGTGATCATTTGCCAAAAGTACAAAGTGTGCCAAAAGAATTATTTTGTTTGTTGCCCATTATCGATTATTAGGATTTCTTCCTCTCTGTTGTAACAGATAACATAAAAGATTATGTACCTATCATCTGGAAGTGGATATTGCTCCTTTGACAGATCCATCAGGAAAATTGGGTTGTCAATACTTGCCCATATTTGTTGCATAAAAAAATATAAATGAGCAATAGAATGTGAAGATTGTACCCCCATTTGTTGTTCAGAATATAGTTCCGAGCAATCAGATGAGGTGCTCTCCCTTGCAGACTTGTCTTGAATATTCTCCCGGTCCATGGAATCAAATTCCTTCTGGCAAATGATGTTTTCTTGGTTACCCTGACCAAGATTTCTTGGTGATGTAGCCTAAACAAATTATGTCATTTGATTTCCAAAAAGAATATATATATCCAGTCAATGTTTCTACCTTTGTTGGTGTTCTCTGGTAATTGAGGTCCTGAGAAAGAAAACTTGAACCATTTGGACAAGCTCCATTTACCTATTGATAGGACATGCATGCATAGAGAACAATAATTTATTTCTTATACAGGCAGGAGAGGTGTCTAATAACAATAACGTAACTTGTGACAGTTTTTTTTATCTGTGGAACATAAACTAACTTGTGGTTGTTAATATATCATATTCATGTCAATCCAGAAAGTAAACAAAGGAATATCAATCAATACAATTAATGCATAAGACATGACCTCGCATGTGAATTTAATACCCTCAAATCCCTTAAAAATTGTATTGCACTTTCAAGTGGTGTCCCTCTCTGAAGTTGCCACCGTTTTGCCAAAGTCGTTTGCATAACAAGTATCATCAATATTTCTCAGCTGCAATACAAAAGTAAAATAACAATGTGAACAGTCAATGTTAGTCATTATACTATCTCTATATGTATTCATCCAAAAAGTTGAATTATATTTCTCAAAAAGAAGTTTAATTATTATGTTACTGCAGTTACCAGCAGGTTTTTGTTGGAAGCCTCTAGTTCAAGTCGTACTGCATTGCTCCATAGTGAAAACCGAGGTTCACCAATAGGTGGTGTAATAGAACTACTCTTCAGCCAATCAAGGCAATATAACTGCATGCTCGCAAAAAGTTGAAAGAAATTATCTCAGATCTGTGATAAAATGGCAAGATCAGAAAGCGCTATTTATATTTCTTACTCCAAGGAGATATGTGGATCCATGAATATAGTTGGCACCCTTATGTCTCTTCTTAAGGTTTAATGCATTCGCACCACATTTAAAATTGTATATAAGGTAGCCAACCCAGTCGTAGTTCATCAAATTATTTACGTCTTGACACACTTCCAAAAATCTTGTACTAATGTATGCACCTGTATCTGGAGCAATGATCTTGTCAACAAGAAGTAAAGTCCAACAGGTGACAAAAAGGTCATCCGCTGCACCATCTCTGATTTTGGCCTCTAACGTTCTTCCCGAGATTTTATGGCTTCCTTTAGTAGGAACTCCTAGCTTTCCTTTCAACTCACTTGTGCCATTATATTTAGAAGTGTTCTCATGTATTGGTTTGCCTCTGCATGGTAAACCAGACAACCTTGAAATGCTCATTGGACTTAAAGGGATTTGTTTACCGTTGCCAAAATCAAAGACTTCCTTTTTTGTATCATAGTGCCACAGCATCCACACCCCTAGGTTCAATACGGGAGATTCAATCACCATACTCAAAAAATGACCAAATCCAATGTCTTTGATCTTTTCAATCTGTTGTGGTTCCAAGCCACCGTTGACATTGATCACCATTTTCGGTGAGCACCTAGTGCTTATCCCCTTCTTATGGAGGAAAAAATAAAACCATTAAGTCATCAGTGTAAGGTATAGTAGACCAAAACCAGGTAATAAAAAAATCAAGATGTCAGCATACCACAGCACTGTTTGCTGCCGAGACCACACCGCCATACATTTCTGAAGGAGTAACACCATAATATTGCTTCCTCTTTCGTTTTGTGTTCCTGATGATTGTTTCTTCTAGAAGTCTAGATGCGGTGCCCTCTGAGTCACACTTGCCATCTTCACTGACAGATGCTAGTTGGTCGACACTCTTTAACAATGTCAACGGATTTTGTGGATGTGTCTACATTTTCCTCTCTGTAAATCGACCCTTCTCTACTGTACAATGAAGATATGTCATGAGTTTTATTAGCAGGTGCATGCAATTGCATGGGACTGAGTATAAACTATATACGTATACATACTCACCCATAGTGTTTTTCACCGATTTCTGTTTGGGATCTGTTGTAGTTTCCCCAATGGTTTCAGCTTTGTCGACCAATTTATTTGTGTTCTTGTTAATAGATAAATACAGACGAGTTTCACCATCAGCTGTGAGGGGAAAATCGAAACCTCAGGAACAAATAAGTACACTGTAGGAAAAGGCTACAGAGAATCATATAAACAACTAGACTGCTCATGTGCTGTGATAGAATTTCATGCAATGCGGTCAACTCCTATTCTTTTTTTTGCGAGGAAAACTGCCTACTATTTAATAACTTATCCGACGAAATTAAAAGGAAAAATCAAAACTGAAGAAACTCAGCCTTTGCCATAGAAAATACCAAGACTCCAAATTGGATAGATACTCCATAAAATTTTCTAAAAAATTAATAAAACTGATTTACAATCAATTATTATAGAGATTGAATTAACATAAAAGTGACTAAACAGTAATTAGCAAGATGATAAATGCCGCACTAGTTCAGATGGTTAAGGAATTGATTTGCACCAAATTATGGGATGAATGCCACACTTTTGCAAGATTTGAGGAGATGAAAAATACACTTTTTCCCCACGAAGGTGAGAAGGGAGCCTACATCCTGTACATAACACTGAACTATTTGAGAAGGCAGATTGAATATCAAACCTTTTACGTGTTTTCTACGATGATGAGTTGCAGTCGATGCATCGCTAACTTCGTCTGTATCATACTCCTCATCTGTTTCAGAAGATTCATCGTATTCGTATGATTCATCAGTGGATGCGTCCTGTGCTGTGTACACTTGCTCTTTACGCCTATCGGCGGCGTCCAATTTTCTTGTCTTGTTTGCGATTCCGAATCGACGTAGTTCGTGGGGATCGCAGGGTTTTCTATTCTTCGTTCTCGCCATCAAACAATATTAATCTACGAAAACATTGATCTGTTAGCGGCAATAGTACGTAAGGAGGTGGAAGGAGATATACTTATGGTGAACAATGAACTCTCAGCGGACAATAGCAGTACTAGTTTCGACGTCTGCAAGGCACCCAACTGCCAAGATGAGTCGCCAGGCCACAGCTTTGATAATAGCAAATATACTCACCCAGAATTTTTATGGGAATTTGAGGGGAAGAAAAATAGACAAGCACACTGGAGTACGTACGAAATTGAAAAAGGAATATCAACCCATTAAATAGTATCCCTAATTACTTGAGGTTACCATAAAGCCTGCCAATGGTACAACTGCTTTAACTCTGGCATGAGGTAGTACCCGATAATCTTGGCACGTCACATTCACTGCCGCAAATGTCTATACGAACTAGCAGGGATGCTTTCCTTGGTACACCACTTTCGCACGTTCCCCGTGCCACGGCCCTGTGCAGATGGTTACGCCACGCCATCCTCATCGTTCCGTCTCGCACGGGGAACAAAACTACAAAAGCATGCATGATCGGTTACGGGAGGGAGGGAATTGTTGCTGGAGAGTTAATTTACCTTTCCAAAGAAGATCGCGACTGGCGAGATGATTGCTACCGTTACACGTCATTTGGATCGTCTCGCATCTCCAAAACTCTTGTCGGTTTCCTTACCTCATGGTTAAAGAGAAACTGAAACTCCCGTACCTGGCGCTGAGGGTGAGGGTGACGGTTCCGTCTACGGAGAGCGGCCCCTCACGCACCGTCGCCCGACGCCCACACGCCCATCCTCCTGAAGTCTGTCTGTAGCCTTCATCCACTGACGCCTACGGAGGACCTTCTTGAGATCGTGATTGCTCTCTTTCTCTCGTCAGTTTAGAGGTCGAGCACCGCAAGCCACCGGGAGGATGGTGCTTCCCCCATCCGATGCCCGCCGAGATGGATTGAGGATGCTCATGCTCCGCCTAGTGCATCCCAGCATGACACTCCGGATCCCTGAGGGTGATGATTTACCGGCGCCACACGCCAGTGAGGTCGTGATGTTCGTCTCGTTCTTGATGGCAGGACTTGTCCCGCCATTCTCCGATTTCTTCATCGCCGTACACACCTTCTACAGGGTGCACCTGGTGCAGCTCCATCCCAACTCCATCATTGTGTTATCGGTTTTCACCTATTTATGCGAAATGTTCGTGGGTGTCCCTCCCTGCCTGGAGTTGTTCAGGCGCTTCTACACCCTGCAACGTAACAAATTCTCAAGGGAAGACAACAAGTTGATCGGCTTCTTCGAATTCCTGCTGCGGAACACCTCCTCCAATCGGTACATCGAGCTTGAAACAACAGATCTCTGGGGTTCGTGGCGCTGCAATTGGCTGTACGTGAGGGCCGACTCCACCATAGACGAGCTTCGCTTGCCGACGGGACGACCTGAGTGGTTCCTACAGTGGCGCTCTGTTCCAGGCGAGACGCCCGCAATGAGGGCCCTCGAGTCTAGCATCCGAGAGCTACGCGGCTTCGGATTGACCGGCGCCATGGTGATGGCCGATGCCCTAAGGCGGCAGATCAGTCCTCTACGCCGGGGAGACCACATTGCGTGCTATTGCACCAACTTCTTCACGGACCACACGCCTACTTTACCCGGCGGTAACGATCCTGTTCGAATCATTTCATCAAGATTGTTTTGAAAATTTTATTATGTATTGACCATTATTGGTTCGTGATCTTTCTTAATACGCATCATAGAGGAAGGTCGGATGGAAGAACCCGACCTGGAGTTTTTGCTGCGTGAGCTTCTTCCGACACGTCTGGCCGACACGGCCCCTCCAGATGACGCACTTCCCCTCTGCGCCGTTGATACGTCGGAACGACGCCGGCGCATGAACCAGAACCCAAAGGTGGACGCCATCAGTGCTTCAGAGCCGAGGATGCACCAACCACTTGTGATCAGGGAGGGCGTTGCCGCTGGGGGACAAGACCGGAAAGCCTCGACCGTTGAGAAGAACGAGCCCTCCCCGAGACTCGCACTGATGGGGGCTGCAGGGACAAGCAGCTCCCACGCCACAACGACTTCTGCCCCTGCCGCTCGCGACGAGGAAGGGAGGAAGGCCGCGCGCATCACAGAGCACCGGGACACTAGCATGGAGGCAGTGACCATGTTGTGCCATGCCTTGCGGGAGAGGCTGGCCGGCCTCTCCCAAGCTTTCGTGCACATCGCCGACGTCCTCCAAGTCCACGGGCTTCCACCCGCCCTGTCCTCCCGCTCTCTGGAGGAGGGCCATACTAGCAGGTCTGTCAACCACGAACTGATGAGCCAGCTTGTGCAGGCAAACGCCGAAGATGTGGCCAACTACCAGGCCGTGGTGCCAGGTTCACCAGCCATAAAGGACGACGCCGAGACGAGGTAACTTTTTCCTTTTCAATGAAACTTCTCTCATTCCCTCCTACTAATTGAAACCACAATAGCTGAACACCCAGGTAGTTACTTTGTTTTTTGCCTCTGATGTTCCTGTATCATTTTAAGTCATACATATATTCCCTTGAATCATCAAACATCTATATATCTAGGAATATCGGACTTGCCACTCCAGGAACACGGCGTTCCATTTACACTAGATAGCTTTATAACTGGTAGATTTATAATTGAGATCAAGATTCGTGACATGAAAATTGCAAAACATGTAAGCATCTACTACCTCCATTTTGCATTTTGTTTTGTGTGAGCACTCGAACAAATTATCCATCATTGTTCAGTACAAGCATCTTTAGCTTTATAATAAAACTACTCCACAAAACTAACAAACATTCACTCCAACAGGCCACATCATTTGGCTTCATAATAAAACCACTGATTGATATTTGAGGCCCATAGTGTGAGTGTATTCTAATTTGAAGAAGATTTAGACGAGCACTTGAGATGAGGGTCAATTCATGATCTAGGAACTTGCTATAGCTTGTTACATCCAACAAGATACTAGGTTACGCACCAACCAAGCTACATTGTTCATGCAACACCGACTGCGTCACGCAGAAATAGGCTACAGATATACGCGTAACCTGGATCGGAACGGTTACGCAACATCCGTGATGCACCGGTCGTGTCGATTCTGCGTGTTACCTGTACCCGCCCAATCGATTACTAGTACCTACTATATGTGAATCGATCTAATCTTAATTCAGATATACTTATTATCCTCTGATCACCATAGGAAACTGAGGTTGGAGATACACGGCTCGTGAGTAACCGCCACCACCTTGGTTACACACGTGGATGCCTGGGATACACGGCTCATGAGTAACCGGCTTGGCGCTGCCAACAAATAGGACTCGGTTACCCACCTTTAAGACTGCTGGCTGCATGGTGCAACACTAGCTGGGTTACGCACGGAGTCGGTTACGCAAATCAGTCGTGTCGATCCTGCGCGTCACCTGCATCCGGTCGTGTCGATTCTGCGCATCACCTCAGCTCGGTTTTGCACGGTTCGGCTATGCACCATCCGTTCTGCATGGCGCATGCAACACCGACTGGGTCGTGTCGATTCAGCACGTATGCACCATCCGTGCTGCTTGATGCAACACCACCGGTTCCAGATGTATGCGTAACCAGAACCTGCTCGTACCCGTACGGACTCGGTTACGGTCGTGTTGATCCTACGCGTCACCTACACCAGCTTCGGTTACGTACGATTCGGCTACGCACCATCCGTTCTTCACGACGCGTGCAACACCTACTGCGTTGTGTCGATTCAGCGCGTAACCTGTACGTCCGTGCTTATTGATGCAACACCGACTGGGTCATGTCGATTCAGCGTGTAACCTGATCAGGTCGCACTGTCCGTGCTGCTTTATGCAACACCGACTGGGTTCAGCACGGACTCGCGGTTACCCACCAGACAATCAATGTAACAATTTTTAAATAAACATTTTGAGATGTCACTATTTAAGGCAACTGAGAAGAATAATTCAAAGAAGTTCTTCCATATTAAAGATAGCAGCTAAATAAAGTTCTCACGGATGAATATGAAAGGTTCAGCAACACACATGAATATGAAAGGTTCAACAACAAGTAATGAGTACTATTACTAAAACAAATTAAATAACAGAAGATAACTTGGTAAGGCATACCCATGGTGCTCTGCCTAGAAGCGAATTGCACCGACAACTCCATTCTCATTCATGGAACGCACAGGACCAGCGATGCTGATAAGACACTGCTCAACCTCCGAAATAAGGAACTGTAACTTCTCAGCAAGGTGCTCTCCGGAAGGATGTCGGCGAAGCAAACGAGAACGTAATCCAATAATCCTACGCAGGCCTTGAAGAGTGTTGTCCAAATAAGAACAGATACTATTTCCTAGGTTAGCGAAAACTTGGAGATCTGAACCAACATTGACAACCCTTTCCTTGGCCAGCAGGTAAGCTTGGTGGTTGACATCTCCAATTTGCACATTGTAATTCACACAGAGAGCCAGAAGTGAAGTATATATTGTAGATTCTGTGGCGGCAGCAACAGACGAACAAACAAGTCCTGAAGGTAGGAACCTCGAGGGGGTTACACCATCATCTCCGGCGAAATCAAAGAAACCTTTGTGACGATCACCTCTACTCTGAATTAGGAAAAGAGGAGGACCGTAGCCCACGATACCAGCAACTCTGTTCAGCATCATTCGAACACCTCCACTCCAATTGACAGAGTCATCCTGCAGAACATATGAACAAAAAAACATTAATAAATAGAAAAAAAATAGAAATTCATATGAGCAACGAACAAGAGACACTAGAACATCCGTAGAACAGAGTAAGAAAAAACTAATTAAGATATAAAAAACTAAAAGTATGTACATTTCTATTGGGTAGGTTGAATCCTTCTCCTTGGAGTACATTGTCAATAATTTGGTGATTGTTCATTGCATGAAATGCATTTGTTGCCTGGTTTAAATCAAACATGCCACGTGCGTGCATCATCTGCAGCAAACCAAGACATGTAGTTGCAGAACTAACAATAGCTTCATCAACTGCAACAGTTTCCATCCCTCGGATCCTATGTGTAAAGAAGAATGAAGCATCCAGGATCGAGTTCACGACGGTAAGAGCTTGCGCAGATATATCTTCAAATATTCTTTTAACCTGATGGAGCTTCTCTAATAGGGCAAGCTGCCTTTCCTGGCAGCACCAGACACGAAGAAGACTATAGTCAAGAATGATAACATTGTGATTCTCCCTCAAATGCAGGAAGGCAGCAACACAAGCACTTTCCTCTACATCATGTTCAGCTGCTGCAGTATAACCCAGAACTTCTATATCCTCCATCACAGCAGGATCCATTACACTTGGGAACTGAAACGAGATGCGCATACGAAACGAGCCATTTCCTAAACCATTGACAAACACAGGCTGCGTGCCATCAATCTCATCGAGTGCAGCAGCAAGGATGTCATGGGCACTGAAGGGAATAGGTTGATCCATACCTAGATTCGAATGGAGTGTGATTAGGAGCTTAGACATATAACCAAAATATGGGAACCGACAATGGGCTATCATACTAACACAGCACAATATATCCCACAAAGTACAGAGCGTACATTCTAAGATTCGTCAAGAAACAACTGTTGAAAAATAGGAAAATAACTATAGGATTCATACAGAGACAACAATGAATGAAAAAATAGAGGAGAAAGAATAATGGAGTTTACTTAGCATGATGCACTCGAGACAGATATGAGGACAATGCTTCAACGAAGAAGATGCGCAGCTGGCTGTGTTCTCCAAAGTCCAAACTACCAGGTTGAAGAGGCAAGAGTGACAGATAGCATTCGAGAGTTCACGGGTTGATTCCCAACACTAGGAACGAGGAAAAGGGAAATGGACAGGGAAACAGAAGATGCTTCACACGAAAGACTGGGTCGGGCCGCTTCAGATTCAACGTGATCGGTTCAGACCAAGGGGTGGTTTGTGGATGTGCTGGTGGCGATCGGGGTGGTGGTGTGTGTGGGGGGCCCCAGAGGCCGTACTCCCAGGATTCCCGTGCGTAATCCTCTGGAACCGAAACGCCAATTGTACTCGCCGATGTAAACGGTTCACGGTTGGCTTACACGGCATACGGTGTCGGTCGGGACGGGAATTTCGGGTTCCCGCTTACTCCATCCACAGATATGCTAGAAAACAATTTAGAGAGGCAAACCACAAAGAGACGCAACGATTTGTTTCCCGAAGTTCACTCCCACTGGGGAAAGCTACGTCTCTATTGAGGAGCTTGATCGAGAGACGATTCTTCAACTCCCTCTCAACAAGTTGGGTCTCTTTCGACCCTTTCCTCGATCGCACTAAGGCGATATTTTCCACGAAGAGGCAAGATCACAGCCCTCACAAACTTGCCATTGCTCACCACACCTTGGGAGCTAGCCGGTGACGCCTAGCCATCTAAGAGGCATACCTCCAAGAGTAACAAATGCTTCAACTTGCGTGTAGACACGAATCAAAGGTGCTCAAGCTATGGGATGCTCTTGTTAGCTCACAAAGGATCACACAGGTTCATTGTTGGCGGTCGATTTCCGTTAAACTAGCCATGAGTTTACCTTCAATGTTGGTATTAATTTGATATTCACACTAATGATCCTAACCCCTATTATATGTCAAGTTTGCACTCATGCATGGTTTTTGGAGTTTATTGTTTACACAGGGATTAAGAGCCTAAATGAGGACTTCCGGGTAAAGTTCATAAAGGGTTTTACGAGAACATCATGAAGCCCAGCACAAGCCAAGACACAAGATGATACATGACTCCAAATCAGCCAAGGACTAAAGCGTGAAGCCAAGAAGTATCGAGGACCTAGACGGAAGACGTAGGAGTTCATGCGCCAAGCACCCTTATCTAAACCACGAGGAAAATGACGTCAAGGACCCTCATGTAGTTTGGAAAATAATCAAGAAAACATGAGAAGCGTCTGGAAGGAAACCGAAGACGAACCGGTCCGAAATGGGCCTAGGCCGGTCGGCCCAGGCCGGCCGGCCTAGCCTGTTCCGGGCCCTGTTCGTCACCCCCTTTGACCTAGCACCCCTTCGGGTTATTTATAGTCCCCGTGCAAAGAGCCACACATCAAGTCATTCGTCATCTGCCGCCGAGGAGCAGAGAAGCTAGAGGGACACCATCTCGGAGAGGAGGGTCGTGCTAGTAGTCTAGGGTTTCCCTAGCCGACGTGGGAACCTTGCATGTAAGACCACGTCAGAGTTCTGGAGCTAGCATCAAGATCAAGGTAGGATCTCGGTTGTGATCTTGTTCATGTATCATTCATGGTGAAGTCTTTATGAATCCGATTTCTAGTGATTAAGTGCCTTCTCCACGGTTTTGTCTTCTCTTGGTTTTGCTTCTTCCTCAATCTATACTTAAGATAGATTGCTTAGGGTCCTCTTGTAGCCGCAATGGCTAGAGGTGCATACATGATCTAACAAGTGTTTTTAGCACGTTCCACGTGAACGTGCTCTTAGGTTCACCTACACAATAAGCGGGGCATTGTGAAAGGATGTCGATCACGTGTATGGTAGGTACATTTGAGGATCGGAATGGAGGCCACAGTTCAAATATGCTTTTTATGAGATTCGCATTGCTATCTTCATCTCTCGCTTGGAACTACAACTAAGGCATGATCTAGACTCTCTAGATCAGTTATCTCTTTGCCTTCTCTCGCTACCTCTCATGTTTAGTAGATTAGATGCGTTTGAAACCTCTCTAGAACAAAGTGCTTTCTCTCTTTATTGGATTGAATCATGCGTTGCACATGTTCCACAGATTCGAAACCTTGGGTTTACAAATAAGGGGAAAAGGGTCCCATGTGATCCATACGCTTGCGGATCGAAGTTTGCAACGACAATCAAACGTCAACAAGCCCCTTTTTCTGGCGCCATTGCCGGGGAACAAGCAATCAAGATCCGATCTAGTATCATGTTTGTAAGTATTTTTCAGTTTTTCTTTTGGTTTTTCTTTTGCATCTACTAACTTTGATCATCCTCAAAAATCAATCTAATCTAGTTTATGACTAACCCTGGACTTTTCTTTTTGATTTTTGTATATTTTGTTTATCACTAACCCTAACGGGAGATGGACGGCTACCTCTCCAACAAACCCAAGTTTTCTTTTGTGGATGATCCAGAAAAACTTTACAGGCAAAGCAGACGTGCAACACAAGCTAAGGAATTTATAGATCCAAAAGCCGAGGTCGAAGGATCGTCAGAATCTCCAAGGGAATCACCACCTCCAAGTCCAAAGGGAGATCAACCTCAACCGCCACCCTTGGGAGAAGAATCGCAGCCGGAGCGTAGGGTCAGGGAGCTATGCACCCCGGACATCGATGATCTACCAATCCTAAACCTTGAAGATGTCAAAGGGCCATTCAAGATCAAAGTCTCAACTATCCGCATGGTGCAACATTCGCCTTTCACCGGTAAAGAGGACCCGAACCTTCACCTCTAAGCATTCATTCAACTATGTGAAACTTTTAATGTGGGAGGGGTGACTCAAGAACAAATGAGGGCAAGGCTTTTTCCATTTTCACTACATGGAAGAGCTTTGCGTTGGTTCCACACTCTACCAGCGAAGTCGAAACTAAATTGGGAAGCATTGATAAGGGCCTTCATGAAAGAATTTTATTCGCCGACCAAGACTCTGAGTTTGCACAACAAGATTGATACATTTGGATTTTTCGATCTTAAACCAATAACATGAGCCATCCCATGATTTATTTACCTCTTTTCGAGAAACTAGAACCAAAAATTCAGATCCTATTTGAGCCTTCCATCCTATCCATGATGGTAGGTTCAGTTTTGTTTTGCATGTTAAAAACACACGAGTAGAGCCTCGCATTGTTCCTTAATGATTTTTATTCTTTGACGCATGTAGGACTCACGTGAACCTAGGAAATTCGATTTTTTTTCATTCAACTTGACATACACCGATTTCTCTAGAATTAGAATTTTTCTAAGGCCCATTGATTTTATTTGTTCAAAATTTCTCTCTCATGTTTGGCCAAAATTAGAACCTAAACCCATACCCCCACGGTCAAGCCGGAGGACATTGCTATCAAATAATGAAAGCAAACGATCCTAGTGCAACCAAAATAAAGGTAGTCGAAAAGTATTCGACTTGCAATTGTTTTTGATGCCTAAAAGCTCCTCTAAGAATACATTTGGACTCATTGCTAGCTCTGAGTTAATTTTTGATTTTCGAAATAGAGGAGTGATTAGCGTCAAAACATGTTTAAGTGGAGGATTTTGTGTTTGCTTAGCGCTTTGTGCTCCATAATGCATAATGGAAAGCATCCATCATTTGGCATCTTGGGCACATGCAAGGGACAATCATGGGGGGGAGCAATGACTTTGTTTTGCAGGAAATAAGCGAAAGCACATGAAGCATCGAAGCAAAGAAGTGACACAAAGTAAAGGAGGGAGTCATTGATCTCATCATTCAAAACAAAGGAGTGGCCGAGAGCGTTTGGGCGGTGGATTCTTGTGGAGCACGAGGACACAGGACAACAAGGGAGCAAGAAGCATCTCGGAGAAAATTGGAGACGGGAGGAGTAGGAGGCCCCCTAGGCCGATCAGCCCAGGCCGGCCGCCTTGCCCCTTCCAAACAGCCCCCGGTGCTCCCCTTCGTCTGGTAAGTGTTGACGGTTGTTAAGCACCACTTTCAGCCATCAATATTCTCACATAAATGGAGGCATATGCATTATTTACTAGTATTTTGGTTTGAATAATGTAGTTCCACTTGTCCTTGGAGATTATTTGTATGTAGGTGAAATAAGAATAAAAATAGATGGAAACCCACCTTCTATGGAATGATCCATGCCAACTCAGCTGAGGAGATGGCTGCCACCTAGGAAACATGTGGCAATCCACCTCACTGATCCAAGAGAGGCACTCATCGACGAATCAGAGAGCGACACATGGACTTCACAAGGATCCATGGGCCCACCTTGGATTCCAAACCACCATCAAACAAGCCATGCACCGGAAAAGCTCAAGGGGCCCACCTGCAAGCCACCACGAGGAAGCACACCAGGTCGGGCCGCCCTAGATGGTCAGTCGATCCTAGGATCGGCCGAACCAACCTAGTGGCACCCCATCGTGGCGCTCCACGTGGTGGTTGCTCATTGGTCGTGGGCTATCTCCCCGTTTGTACCTAGGTGCTGAACATTTCCTTTCATGCAATGCTTTATGCTTATCTCTTGTATCATCTAACTCTGTATGTTTAGTACCATAGAACCTAGAGCTATCTGCGTATGTCCCCCCGAAGCCATAGTGTTCTAAGTGTAGAGTTAGATCAGAGTGTGTGTCACACTACCCCTATCATATCATTTATCTTACCCCTATCTTTGAGTTGGTGTCTACTATATCTATCTCTTGGTTTACATTGAGTGCAAAAGCATAAGTCTTGATGTCCGCCATTGCCTTCCATGGATAGGATACCCTTGGAACACTCACTTCCCTGGGGAAATGCTACAATGGTTTATCTGTGCGCTTGTCGATTGGTTCATGATCGTTAGATTTACCTTTGGCAAGTCTTGATGCTTACTCTAGCTCGGCGTCATTAGTGGTGACGTGAAGAAACGCCAACAAGTATTTCTGGTACCGTTGCTGGGGAAGGCACAGGATTATCATGACTATGCTTTGTATCTGTTTATAAATCATGAGTAGGTTAGAGCAACTCTCAATGTAGGCTAACCTTGATTGTCTTCTTTTTATCTTTGGATAATGAAGACAGATAGTGTATGACTGGTTTCGTCTTACCGAAGAATTTCACAAAAGATCCTGAGTCACTAGTGAGGAAAGCTCGAATTCATTTTAACTCACCTCGTCGTACTCGTCCGGAAGGCAATCCAGCTTCCTTTGTACCATCCACGTCAAACGCTATGGCCCAGAAGACGCTTCGTGAGTACTCAGCTCCTTCTGCCGACCAGGTGCTGCAAGGCCCTGAGGTGGCAATGGGGACTGAAAACTTTGAGATCAAGACGGGTTTAATCACGATGGTACAGGCTAGTCCGTTTTTTGGTAAGCCAAATGAGGATGCTACTGCCCATCTGTAGCAGTTCCTAGAGCTATGCAGCACTTTCATCATCAGGGGTGCAAATATGGATGTTGTTCGTCTTCGACTGTTTCCTTTTTCTCTCTTGGGGAAAGCCAAGTAATGGTTCTATGCGAATCGTGACGCTGTCAATACTTGGGACAAGTGTTCAGAAGCTTTCCTCGAGAAGTTCTTTCCATTGGGCAAAACCAATGCTCTTCGTGGAAGGATTTCTAGCTTTCATCAAGCAACAAGTGAATCTATTCTAGAGGCTTGGGAAAGGCTTCAGGAGTACATCCTGGCCTGTCCTCACCATGGGATGGAGGATTGGGTAATACTTCAAAGCTTCTATAATGAGCTGACTCTGACAGCCCGAGGCCATATTGATGCTGCTCCTCAGGGAGCATTCTTCTCACTCACTGTTGATAATGCCAAATCACTTATTGAGAAGATGCTATCCAACCAAAGGTGGAGCGAAGAAAGACTCTAGCCATGTCAGAGGGGCTCTCATACTGTCGAGGAAGCAGATATGATTACTACCAAGCTTGACCTTCTTATGAAAAGATTGGATGACTAAACCAGCGACAAGGCTGCCATGGCCACCACTACTCTGCATATGGATTCTCATATGACTTGTGAAGTCTGTGGAAACACTAGGCATTTGGGAAATTACTGTCCTGAAACTCAGTGATAGAGGCGGAGTGCCCGATCTTTTGGTGAGTGGAGATAACTTCGATCTGGTGGTTGTTGACCCTCACTATCCGACTACGACGAGCGAGACTCGAAGCGCCAATGCAATCGCTGAACCAACTCCCGATGGTTACCAACCTTGCTGGCGCAAGATCAGCCTGATCACGAAGATCGATTCCTGTACCCAATCGAAGAACAAACAAGAATCTGAGGCGAGCAATCTTAATATCACTCGAAGGTGGAGTTCTGAATCACAGAGGATAGCACGTATTTGTGTGTGTTCTGGTGTAGCTAAAGCTAGATGTAAAACAAAACTCGAGTTGTAAATGATACATGACTCTGACTAATAAAGGGGGCGCAGCCCCTAGGGGAGGGGCGGCTAGCAAAGGGGCGCCGCCCTAGCGTCGTGGGTGCGGGGGTGCAACCCTAGGCGCCCTCTTGGGCCAGTCCTAGGCGCCCACGCACAAAGCCTCCTATTGGGCCAGCCTTTAGTCTTCTGGGCCTTCATTCTTCAGCATCATGACGAAGTTAAACTCTCTTGCACGGGCCCGAGTAATTGGCCCAGAAGGTGGCGCTGAAGAAGGTGCTGCCGGCGCTGGAGTAGGAGAAGGTGCTGCTGGTGTAGATGTACTCATGGTGTCCTCATCATCCTCCCCTTCTTGAACTGAAGTCGTCCTCGACTGCAACTCCTCATGCTCACCCAGATATGGCTTCAAATCTGCAACATTAAAACTAGTGGAAACACCAAACTCCGCAGGCAGGTCAAGGATATAAGCATTATCATTAATCTTGGTTAACACTTTAAAAGGACCAGCAGCACGAGGCATTAATTTAGAACAGCGCAAAGTAGGAAAACGATCCTTTCTCAAATGCAACCAAACCATATCACCAGGTTCAAAAGTAACATGTTTTCTACCTTTACTACCAGCAACCTGATATTTAGCATTAGCAGCAGCAATGTTTTGGTGAGTTTGTTCATGCAGGTGAACCATTTGTTCAACATGTGCAACAGCATCTAAGTGTGGGGCGTCTTCAGTATCAAAAGAAAACAAATCAATAGGAGCCCGAGGGATGTAACCATACACAATCTGAAAAGGGCACATCTTTGTAGAGGAATGCGTTGCATGATTATAAGCAAACTCAACATGGGGCAAGCAATCCTCCCAACGTCTCAAATTTTGATCTAAAACAGCCCTAAGCATGGTGGACAAAGTTCTATTAACCACCTCAGTCTGCCCATTAGTCTGAGGGTGACAAGTTGTGCTAAACAACAATTTAGTTCCCAATTTATTCCACAGAGATCTCCAAAAATGACTGAGAAACTTAACATCACAATCAGAGACTATTGTATTTGGGATACCATGCAAACGAATAATCTCTCTAAAGTACAATTCAGCAATATTGCTAGCATCATCAGTCTTATGACAAGGTATGAAATGAGCCATTTTGGAGAATCGATCAACAACCACAAAAATGCTATTCCTCCCCTTCTTAGTTCTAGGCAATCCCAAAACAAAGTCCATAGAAATATCAAGCCAAGGGGAAGTAGGAACAGGCAAAGGCATATACAAACCATGGTTGTTCAACCGTGACTTAGCTTTCTGACAAGTAGTGCAGCGTGCAACTAGGCGCTCAACATCAGCACGCATCCGGGGCCAAAAGAAGTGGGCAGCCAACACCTCATGCGTCTTGTAGATGCCAAAGTGTCCCATGAGACTGCCTCCATGTGCTTCCTGTAACAGCAAAAGACGAACCGAGCTAGCTGGAATACACAGCTTGTTAGTGTGAAATAGGAACCCGTCCTGTATGTGAAATTTGGCCCATGGTTTGCCATTAATACAATGGGCAAACGAATCTTTAAAATCAGCATCGTCGACATATTGATCTTTCACAGTTTGCAAGCCAAAGATTTTAAAATCTAACTGTGACAGCATGGTATAGCAACAAGACAAAGCATCAGCAATAACATTGTCCTTCCCGTTCTTGTGTTTAATTATGTAAGGAAAAGACTCAATGAATTCTACCCATTTAGCGTGACGACGGTTCAGATTTGTTTGGGTACGAATATGTTTCAAAGCCTCATGATCAGAATGAATTATGAACTCGCGATGCCAAAGATAGTGCTGCCAAGTATGCAAAGTGCGCACTAAAGCGTAAAGCTCCTTATCATAAGTAGAATATTTCAGACTAGCACCGCTTAATTTCTCACTAAAATAAGCAACTGGTTTTCCTTCTTGTAACAAAACAGCACCTAGCCCAATACCGCTAGCATCGCATTCAAGCTCAAACACTTTATTAAAATCAGGCAATTGCAAAAGGGGAGCATGGGTTAACTTATCTTTCAAAGTGCGGAATGCTACCTCCTGCGAATCACTCCAAGCGAATGGCACATCTTTCTTTGTAAGCTCATGTAAAGGCGCTGCAATCGAGCTAAAATCACGAACAAACCTGCGGTAGAAACCTACAAGTCCAAGAAAGCTCTGAATCTGTGTGACCGTCGTCGGTGTAGGCCACTCCTGATGGCAGCAATTTTGCTACTATCGACCTCAATGCCTTGTGGAGTAACAACATAACCAAGAAATGAGACACGTTGTGTGCAAAAGATGCATTTATCCATGTTAGCAAATAAGTGGGCAGCACGCAACGCATCAAAAACAGCACTCAAATGTTTCAAATGGTGTTCCATAGATTTGCTGTAAATAAGGATATCATCAAAATAGACAACCACAAACAATCCTATGAAAGGTCGCAGAACTTCATTCATCAATCGCATAAAAGTGCTGGGAGCATTAGTCAATCCAAACGGCATAACCAACCATTCATATAAGCCAAATTTCGTTTTAAAAGCCGTTTTCCATTCATCACCTAGTTTCATTCTAATCTGATGGTAACCACTACGCAAATCAATCTTTGTGAAAATAATGGCACCACTAAGCTCATCTAGCATATCATCAAGTTGTGGTATGGGATATCGATAACGAATGGTGATGTTATTAATAGCACGACAATCTACACACATACGCCAGGATCCATCTTTCTTTGGAACAAGTAACACAGGAACTGAACAAGGGTTGAGAGACTCACGAATGTAACCCTTGTCAAGCAATGCCTGTACCTAGTGCTGGATCTCCTTTGTCTCATCCGGATTTGTACGATACGGGGCGCGATTTGGAAGCTGTGCGCCTGGAATGAGGTCGATCTGGTGCTCAATGCCACGGAGTGGTGGGAGACCCGGTGGCAAGTCTTTGGGAAAGACATCAGTGTACTCCTGCAAAAGGTTAGCAACCACAGGGGGAACATCCAAAGATGGTGCATCATCAAGTGAAACGAGCAGACTAGAGCATACTAGTGCGTAGCAAGGCAATTGAGCATCACATAAATCATCAAATTCAGCACGTGTAGCAAGTAGAACAGGAGCATGCAACTTGATTTCAGAATTAACCGACGGTGACGGTTCAAGTTTCTTAGCAATTTTAGCAGCTCTAGCAACATCATCTTTAACAATTTGTTCAGGTGTCATAGGATGTATAATTATTTTCTGTCCCTTAAACATGAAAGAATAATGATTCGAACGACCATGATGCAAGCTATCAGTATCATATTGCCAAGGTCGACCAAGTAACAAGGAACATGCTTCCATGGGAACAACATCACAATCAACAAAATCAGAATAAGCACCCATGGAGAAATGAACACACACTGTTTGTGTTATTCTAATTTTCCCACCATCATTAAGCCATTGAATGTGATATGGATGCGTATGCTTACGAGTGGGTAAGGATAGTTTCTCAACCAGCGTGGTACTCGCCAAATTGTTGCAGCTGCCGCTGTTGATGATGATGCGAATCGACCGTTCCTTCACAACGCCCTTTGTGTGGAAAAGGGTGTGTCGCTGATTCTGCTCCGGTGGGGCGACCTGTGTACTGAGAACACGCTGCACAACAAGAGTTTCATACCTATCGGCGTCATCTGGGTTGACATGTACATCCGTCTTTGCTGCATGGTCAGTGGCCAGCATGGTATGTTGAATATCCTTAGAATCACTAGCGGAAGAGTACTCACCATCGTCACGAATGAGCAAAGTGCGTGTGTTTGGGCAGTCCCGAGCCACGTGGCCACGTCTGCTGCAACGAAAACACGTGATATCCCGCGTACGGCCTGTGGTGGGGGTCGCACCTGTGGATGGAGCGGCGCCTGCAGGTTTGGCCGCCCTATCACGGGATGTAGGCGTGGCTGTAGATGGTGCAGGAGAAGCGGCTGCGGGGCTGGATGTTGAGGTACGACCTGCAAAAGGGTTAGAAAAAGTCTTCGAGCGGCGTCCCTGCACTTCACGTTCAGCTTTGCAAGCATATTCAAATAACTGAGTCATATCATGATATTCCTTATAATCAAGTATGTCCTGGATTTCGCGGTTTAAGCCACCACGAAAACGTGCCATAGCAGCGTCGTTGGTCTCCAATATCCCACAACGAATCATACCTTTTTGGAACTCTTGGTAATAGTCCTCAACAGATTGAGAACGTTGCTAGAAACGCTGCATCTTATTAAGCAAATCACGAGCATAATATGAAGGCACAAATCTATGGCGCATAGTAGTTTTCAATTATTCCCACGTGGTCGGAATGGCAGTGGGTTGTTTAATTTTATACTCACGCCACCAAATTAAAGCAAAATCAGAAAATTCACTAATAGCAGCTTTAACTTGAGAATTTGCAGCAATATCATGGCATGAAAATTTTTGTTCAACCTCTAACTCCCAATCAAGATATGCAGTAGGATCATATTTACCATTAAAAGGTGGGATTTTAAATTTAATCTTAGAAAAAGAATCATTACCAGGGCAGCGTGGCACACGGCGGGCACGACCGCGATTGTCTCCGGTGTCCTGCTCCAAATCACCGCCATAGTCCTTCTGCAACTCTGTGATCGTGGTGTGCATAGCATCGAGTCGGGCCACGAGAGCGTCGAGTGTGGTCTTGGTGGCCGTCTGGGCGAGGTCGAGCTGATCGAAACGGTCAGTCGACGTAGTGATCGTTTCGTCCAGCTGTTCATGTACCGTCCGAATGTCTACGGCTAGTCCTTCGACTTGTGCTCGCAAGTCTTGCAACGGATCAGCCGCGCCGCCTTCATCTGCCATGGTTAGCGCAAACACAAAAACAAAATGATGACAAAAACAGGGTGGGACAGCTCACAAAGGCGCTCACACTAGTGCTGTTATCAAATTCTTATCCGTTCTTACCGCACACACAGGGGCGACCTGCAACCAACCGGTGCAACTCGCGAAAGATTGGAGCAGCGATTGCCTGGAGAAACAAAAACTGCTCGTCATAGAAATATGTGGAGTTCTGGGATGGCTGCACTCAAATGAAGGATTAGAACAATCAAACAATAATGCAAAGTTGAATAAGAGGGCTAAACACGATCAAACGTTGCTGGCAACAAGTGAAATCAAAAGGACAGCAAGGAAGGTGGAGAGGGCGCAACAAATTGCTGTTGTTTTCTTTTTTTTTGCTTCTGCTTTTTTTTGCGGAGTCCTCAAAACCAAAAATATGAACACAGAGGATCTCAAACAGCAAGTTGCGACACACACTTTTTCCGAAAGTACAGGGGTATTCCGGTAAAAAAAAGATACTCTCTCTCTCTCTCTCTAAAGTAAGGCCAAACTCAGAATATGGCACCTAGAAAGAGAGGAAGAGAAGCTGGTAAGGCGTGGAGGAAGAGGGGGGGGGGAAGCGTGCGTGGTGTACACGGTGGAGCCGCGGGGTTCGCGCGATCCAGAGGGGCACGGCGCGCGCAGGAACACCGAGACGAGTTCCTGCTCCTTCTCCCGTGTGGACTCTTTCTTTCTTTTTTTTTCCTTTTTTTCTTTCCTTTTTTTTGTCTTTCCCGTTTTTTTGGACTTTCCAACACAGGGAGGGAGAAACACGGAAGGGGAGCGAGAGGAGGGGAGTCCTGCGGCGGCGCGTGGGGGGAAGTCCTGCGGCGGCGCGTGGGGGGCGTGTGGTGTGGTAGCAGGGCAGCGGAGAAGAACTAGGGGTAGAAACACAAGTAACCAGCAATGATTGAACGAACAAAGCACACAAACTCAACAAAGCAAGTTATTGAATGAAAGTGCGAGGCTAAAAGGGTTGCTGGGACAAGGAACTAACCTAAAAATAATTTTTTGTTTGGTTTTTGTGGACTGTAGGAAATAAAAACACTCGATAAACTCACCAATCAACCTGGAAAACTGATACCACTTGATAGAGGCGGAGTGCCCAATCTTTCGGTGAGTGGAGATAACTTCGATCTGGTGGTTGTTGACCCTCATGATCCGACTACGACGAGCGAGACTCGAAGCGCCAATGCAATCGCTGAACCAACTCCCGATGGTTACCAACCTTGCTGGCGCAAGATCAGCCTGATCACAAAGATGGATTCCTGTACGCAATCGAAGAACGAACAAGAATCTGAGGCGAGCAATCTTAATATCACTCAAAGGTGGAGTTCTGAATCACAGAGGATAGCACGTATTTGTGCGTGTTGTGGTGTAGCGAAAGCTATATGTAAAACAAAACTCGAGTTGTAAATGATACAGGACTCTGACTAATAAAGGGGGCGCAGCCCCTAGGGGAGGGGCGGCCAGCAAAGGGGCGCCGCCCTAGCGTCGTGGGTGCGGGGGTGCAACCCTAGGCGCCCTCTTGGGCCAGTCCTAGGCGCCCACGCACAAAGCCTCCTGTTGGGCCAGCCTTCAGTCTTCTGGGCCTTCATTCTTCAGCATCATGACGAAGTTAAACTCTCTTGCACGGGCCCGAGTAATTGGCCCAGAAGGTGGTGCTGAAGAAGGTGTTGCCGGCGCTGGAGTAGGAGAAGGTGCTGCTGGTGTAGATGTACTCGTGGTGTCCTCATCACTCAGGAGGAAGTGATGTACATGAATGGCAATAACAATGGTTATCGTCACCAACAACAAGGAGGCCAAACGTGGAATCAACAACGCCCTTATTATCGAGGAGGTAACCAAGGTAATACTAACAATTCTAACCAACCCTCCTTGAGAGATTTTGTCTTTGGGCTGGCTAAAATTAATGAAGGTGTTAATAAAAAGTTAGCTGCCCTTGATAAATCCTTGGAAAGTCTCAATGTTAAGCTTGAAAGTTTTTCTTCTGCTCAGAAGAGCCAGCTAAGTTTTAATAAAATGTTAGAAACTCAAATAGCTCAGTTAGCTTCTTCTGTTCCTCTTGTTGAAAATGCAAATGCGGTGACTACGAGGGGAGGTAAGTCCACTCGAGATCCACCATTTCCTAACCCTGCAGGAACAGACAAGAGAAACACACAAGAGGTTGAGAATGCTCATGAAGGTTCATCCGACTCAGAAGAACTCCCCCAGGTAAGGAAGGTACCCTTAAAAGAGAAGTCACCTGAAGGAGTGGCCGCACATCCGTAATTTGTAGAAGCCAGTATGATGTCGTTCCCTCAAAGGAACAGGAAGGCAACAGTAGATGAACAGTTCAATCGCTTTGTGGACATGATCCAGAAAGTTTATATCAACGTCCCATTACTAGAGGCAATACGCATACCCACATACGCGTGTTATCTTAAGGACATTGTTGGCGTTTCTTAACGTCACCACTAGGCGCTGTGGCAGCGCGAGCGTGTAAGAAACTCCCGGGTACACTGACGAGTGCGAACGAATCCGCAAGCGCACGGATACACCGCTGTAGCACTTATCCCTAGGAGAATGGGTATTCCCGTCGGGTTTCATTCCCTAAGGACGGTGTGTAACCAGAGAGGGTCCATCCAAGGACACTAGCTTTCGCTGGGATAGGTCGGGTACAAGAAGCACTTCCTTAAGGGACTTAGCTCTCAAGATGTATTCTGTCAGGTCTCAGTCATCCCCGCGGGGCGACAACACTCCAAGGTGCTGGCAAGCGAGCCCAACTCGGTACGCGACGTAGAGGGCTGACAAAGGGTCCAACAGGCTGTCACCACTGTGGCCTACCTCTACGCTACGATCGTACGTGGTCTTCGCAGGAAAATCAGGGCCCAGACACCACGTCTGTACCCCAGATAAAATACTATAGTGCGGTTACGTCTGTCGACCCGCTAACTACACTATAGCAACCGTATAGATACGGTCCCACGAACAAGGGAAAGATCGGAATCAGATCTAGTCATTGAGCTACGGAGCAGAAAGGAAGCTATGGATGCAGATAAACGAGATACATCAGACTTACTTAGCTAAACAGGATCAGAGCATGCAAACAAGTAAATGAACTACTGCTCTGGCTCTAAAGGATCGAAGCCTTGTGTCATGAAGAACACAAGCCTCTAACTTATGAACGAGCCACGAACACAAGAACAAAACAATCATGCATGATGTCCACTATAGTCTAAATAAGAAATGCTGAAATACTCACTTTGGTCTAAATGAAGAACAAGCATCCACAAGGACATCAACTCACTCCTCACCCCTACTCTACCTCTCAACTAATCCTAGTCTGGATCTCTCCTCATCACCATTCTACCACAAAGAGGTGAGAATCACCTCTCATGGGCAGAATTAGAGAGAGGGAGAGAGAGCTACACAAGAGAGAAGTGAAACTTGAGAGCTTGGTGGTGTGTGTGAAATGGAGCCCCTCCCCTCCAATTTATAGACAAGGAGGAGGCTTGCTCCGGGGCTCAAAGTGCCCCTAAACACCCGAGAATGCAGCCAAGGACCAATAGGGAGCAAACACGTGGAGGGCCAGGATCAACCGACCCTAGGTCGGTTCGGCCAATCCTAGGGTCGGCCGAAACCCCTGGCCGGCCTTCTGGCTTGTGCTTCGTCTGGATCGCTTCCATATGGGCCCTAATGCCTCTCCTCCGTGCATGGCACATTTCCTGGCGGTTTAGTTGGCAAAGTGGGCCCATGGATCCATGTGATGCTGACGTGGCTGCATATGATTCGTCGAGAGTCCCTCACATGGATTGGTGACATCATGGATCCAGGAGAATCCATGTGGCAGCCCCTGATTGGCCAGCATTTGAGTGCCTTGGATTGGAGTGGAGTGAAAGTGCATTAATTCCTCCCATTTTTTAAGCTAAATACCTGCATTCGAATAGACATCGACACTGGTGGAAAGTATGAGTTTACGCACCTATTCTAGTGTCATGCTCAAATTTGCAGGAGTTGACGGTCATAAAAATGGCAAATATCGACCGTCAACAACACCCCCACACTTGACCTTTGCTCGTCCCGAGTGAAGGGGAAACAAAGCCAAGTGGGTCACGAATACCAAGGAGTAAGACAGACATAAGAGATATTCCAAGTCATACCTTGCTCTTGTGAACCTCTGTGTAGTGGCTATCATGTTCCCTTGGGTGATTGAAGAGTAGAACAACTGTGAATCAAGTCACTTATGCACCTGATGATAAACACCTTGGGGGTTTTGCAAGTTTATAATAAACAAAACTCTTGGTGGCTTCCTCATTTGATTCTCTCAGATCGCTCAATGTGTATATGTCCTCACTAAGGCATTTGCCTTTCTTCATCCTACTTCTAATGATGGCTATATGTGGAGCTCAGGGTAGGATAAAGAGAGAGCATACTTGTGTAACATCCCGGATTTTTCCTGGAATGTTAATGATTGCAAAAATGTGGATTTCAAAATTTCGATTTGTGATTGAGTGCATAATTAAAATATAAGGTTGTCTTCTTTGATCCTTCCCTGAATTCCTAGATTTAATTTGAGCAAAATAATAAAATTTAGGAATTATAAATTGCTAGTATGCGAACTTTGGAGTTTAATGGATTTTATTTGAATCTTATTTTTGAGTGGTTCAAATTTGAATCCTAAATTCAAATTTGAATTGTGTTGCTATAAGGTTTAAGGAGAAATAGGAAACCATCTCTATTTCTGTTGGGCCTCCACCAAACCTGCTAAAGTCCACTGGAGCACCCCCAGCTTTTCCAGCCGACCGGCCCACCTCATCTTTCGGCCTGCTCAAGCCCGCCTACCACCTACCCCTTGCCTGGGTCGCTGACTAGGGGGTCCCGCAAGTAAGCCAGCCGATTTTCCCCTGTTCTCTTTTCTTCTTCGTGATGACGCCCGCGAGCCGTGCGTGGGGACGCCGCGGCCTCGCGCCCAGACCCCGCCCATGGCGCCGCCCTACCGAGCTGGCGCACGCGGATGGACTCCACGTGCCCTCGTGCCACATCTCCACCACCCGCCTGTCCCCGGAAACCCTAGGGCGCCGCCATATAAATCCGTCCCCATCGGTCTCTCCCTGTTCAGCGCCGCCGTGGGGATTTTCCCCAATCCATCCGCCACTGCCCCCTGTGTAGAAGCCCCCTTGGGGTTTTCTTCTTGCTGCCGCCGTAATCTAGAGGAGGAGGGGAAGAGGGAAGGAGTGAGGGAGAAGAAGAGAAGGGGGAGAGGGAGCCTGCACCGCTGCGCCGCCGATCCAAGAAGACCGGTGCCACCATCCTGAAGCCGGGGTCGCCGTGCAGCCGTTCCAGGGGTCGCCGCGCTCGTGCGAGGACCACAACACCGACATCGCCGGGACATCAAGGAGCCAGAGCCGCGCAAGACAAGGACCTCGACGCCGTCACTACTGCATCCCCCGCTCTGTGCCCTGACGCTGCGCCTTGCTGCGCACGAGAGGTGCTCGTGTCCTCACCGCCCAGGACCTCCATGCCGACGCCACGGACCTGGAGCACCGGCCTTCGGACCCGTCGACCGCGCCTTCACGCTCGCCATGGTGAGCATCGTCCTCCTCAGTCCCTCCTATCTTGTGCACGATGAAACGGTGGACCAAGCCATCACCTTGCTCCTGTCTCTAAAACCGGCCTTCGTGCCGAGTTCGATGCCTGCAGAGTTCAAGCCAGTGGCTTGGCTGTCGCCAAGCTGCAACCACCTATCCTTGACCAGGAGCACACGCACACGGTGCTCGGTGGTATGGGCCAACCAAGCCGCTGTGTTCATCCACATCGCCCTCGACAAGTTCGTCGAAATACATGAACCAGCAGCTGTCACCGGTCTGCTACCAGCACCACCGTCTCTGCTCTGCATCTTCACCGCCGTCCACCACCGCAACCTGAACCTCAAGGTGAGCACCGTCGTCCCCCTCGCTGCTGTGAAACCCGGCCTTCGAGCCGAGGGGAAAACTCGGGCCTTGCCCATGGTGTTGTGCTTTAATCTGGTTGAACCGCACCGCTGCCACCGCGCGACCGCCGACGCTTGTGTGCCGACCCTCGAGTCGAGCCTTACGCCTGCAGGTGCCGCTGCCGACGATCCGCGCGCGCGCCCCGCTTGACCTTTATGTCCTTATCGCTGTCGTGCGAGCTGCGCCCAGAAACCGACCAAGGCTCCACCTTTAACCGTGCTATCCTTTGTCGAGAGCGCGCAAGGTCGAGTTGTCGTCTTTTTCCATCCCGCCTGGAGCTCGCCGCCGCGGGTCTCCCTTTGGCATACACCCGCGAGCGCCAGCATGAACCTGTGCACACGTTTGTCCGCACGCACGCACGCGAGCAAGCACGCCGGCGCTGACACCCCAGCCAGCGACGTCGTCCTGCTTTGCTTCGCCGGCTGGAAACCAGTCGCCGCCGTTGAGCCGGATTCCGGCCAAAGGCCGAGCCTTTCTGTGCCAAGACCGAAACCTTAGGTGCATCCCTAAGCCACCTGGAGCTCTTTTAACCTCTCAATCGACCCTCTAATCTTTCTCAGCCAATCTCTTCAAAAGTGCTCTGGAAGTCCTTAAATGGATTATGAAATTATTTTCCGACTCTTCGAATTAATCATTTATTGATTTGATTTCGGGGAGCAAGCTATAATTCGTTGGATTAAACCTCCCACGAGCTCATTTGAATTATGACGATGTTTTCCGGCTTCTCGATTTAATACTTTGCTATTTGATTCGTCCCCGGAAAATAGTCTAATTCTTTTGTTCCAATTTCCTTAAATACCCTCATCTCCTCACTCTCATCTACCCTTCTCTCCTGCTTCTTATCCCAAGCCGCTGCCACACTCTGCTGTTCCTCTCTTCTTTCTTCTGTCGCAAGAAGCCAATCAGAGCAGCAGCCGCACCATGAAGCTGCTCTCCCTCCACCGAGCAAGCAGTGTAGTTAGCACAGCTCTCCAATCATCTCCCCTTCTCTCCGGCCGCCGCCGCTGCCCATCTCTCTTTCTCAACTGCTGCGCATCCTGTTCTTTTCTCTGATCTTCTTCACGAAGAAGCAATGGAGCAGCAGCTTTGTCCTTTGATCCTTCCACCGCAAGAGCAAGAAGCTGTTGTTTCCTCTCTCCAAATCTGGCGAATCGCAATCTTCCCCTCCCCAAGCCAAATCAATCAGGGCCGCACGCCTTCTGCTCCTTGCCTTGCTTCTTTCTCTAATTGGAAGAACAGGCAGCAATCCCCCACAAGCAGTCGCCCCTCTCTATTTTCTTTTCTTCTCCACCGCATCAAGTCTTGTGGTCTATTCTGCTAATCCCCCTCCAAATTCAGCAGCCGCAGCCTTCAATCCTTCTCCACATCGATCTGCAGTAGAGCATCCTGCCACTTCTTTTCTTCTCCTTCTCCAATCGAGCAAGCACAACAGCCCCCTGTTTTCTTCTGATCTCTTCCGTTAATCTACCAGCAAGAATCAACAGTCGCAGTCTCCAATCCTCCCTCTCCCTCTGCTCTTTATCCTTCACCAGAGGTGCAAGCCCACTAGCAATCCATCGCCTTCTCCATGATCTCTGTCCACCGGAAGCAAACCATCAGCCCAGTTCCTTTTCTCTCTTCTCAAATCGGCAGCTAGCAGCAGCCTGAACTTTTCCCTTCTCTTCCATGGCGAGCCTAACTAGATGGGAGTTCATCTTCCTCACGATGCCACCGCCAACAAAGCCCAGTAGTGTCTCTCCTCTCTCCTTTTCCAAAACGGCCGACAACGACCTCTCTCTCTAATTTCTCCAAATAAGATCTTCAGCAGCCCGCCTCTACTTTCCTTCTCTAACGAGCAAGAGCAACCACTAACCAGCAGCCCGAGTTGTCTCCGCCATGACCATAACCTCTGCATCAATCTGTCCATCAGCTTCGATCTTGACCATGCTGACATGTGGGTCTTCTGATCTAAAACAAGGAGCGTCAGCTCTAGCCAAGTTAACCATCCTCCTGGCATGTGTTTGGCCCGGTGCTAAACTGTAAGCAAGTCTCTAACCTGCTTGTGCGTTGCTTGCTAGCAGCAACACTCGCCTTTTTTCCGTCGAGCCTTGATCTTAGCACCACGTGCGCTATCTAAACCATCAGCCATGTCACACCTCTGTCGTGTCGCATCTTGAGCCAAGTACCTTCACCATCGCCACATCATTTCTATCTAATCCATCCTGCACAATCTCTCCAATCTAACCTACGGGGCCCACAGGGTGACTTGTGGGGTCCGGTTGACCTCTGACCTTTCTTTTTGACTTGGTCAACAAAGATCGTTGACTAGTCAACTTACCATGCAATTCGACCCAAAACCTAGCTTATGGTTTTCTAACTTGCTGACTTGTGTTTTCTGTGCCTTATCGCAATTGATTAAATTCATAAAATATTTCTTTATTTGAAAATTCATAATAAATGGTTTCTGCCTTAGAAAAATATGAAATCAGTTTCTTTATTCTTCTAAAATCATGAAGCACCCGTTAGACTAGCATTTGGAGTTTATTTGGTTCTTTATTGCTTCTCTTTGGAGTTATTTGCATCTAGACACCGTGTTTATTTATATTTGCGATTCTAGGAATTTCCCAGAGCCGAGGAGTCAAGCCAGAAGATCGAGAACAGCTACGGAAACTTCGATGACTTCTTACACGCAGGTGTTCACGCCCGACCATTCTTTGAATGCCCATTAGGCATGGCTATTAGAATTGCTAGTGCTTTAATTACTGCATAGTGATGGATATGATGAACCCGTGCATAGCCTCTTTTACATACTTGTCCTTGATTGACCTACTACTACTACTATACTATGTATGCGTGATGATACGCTGAGCTTACTCTGCATGTGTGGGATTATTGTGGTAGTTTCTTGGCGTGTGTGGGGAAAACCGGCAGGAGAAGGTGTTTTGGGATATTTTGGCAGGGGTGAGCTCGAGACAACCAGATCTGGGATCGGGGGCCAGGAATCGTCTTCTCGGACGTTGCCCAATGAGGTGCCTATGGCGGGTACATTGTTTTAGGAGCATAGGTGTTGGGGATTTTGTGATGACTTGGAGGATATGAGCTCGCCCCGGTCTGAAACCGAGTGGGTCGCCTATTACACGGGACTTTCGTACACACCACCTCGCCGAGAGTGGGGATAGGGCCGTTCGACCCTGGCAAGTGCGATACCATACCTGCTAGTAGGATAGAGGGTATCAGTGAGAGGGTTCGGGTGAAGTCCCTTCCCTTTGGGCGCTCCCAGTGTGGCCACACGGGGGCATTTTCACAGTTCTGGGGTGGACCTTTGCGAAGGACCGCATCGAGACCCAGATGCAGGATGGAATCGTAACTCCTAGGTGTTCGTTCGGTAGGATGGGCTCGGTCGACTTGCTACCGTCGGGTGCCATTCCGAGTTGGGTACTGGTGTACACGCTCTGCAGAGTTTAGATCTATACGTATAGCCGCGTCCTCGGTCATGGACATGCCCGTTGTTTCTCCGACTCTTACGTTTTGGGATTTCTACCTCCCCCTTATAGGATGAGTGTTATTGGTGAGCCGTGGTTGTATTCGGGGAGAGGAGAGTTGCTCCCTCTACCTCGCGGATCCGAGTGCAATCATTGAGGTGCGAGGAGTGGGAGTTCTCGCACCGACCCTAGATGGAGATAGGTGATGGTGACGGAGATCTGGGTGACCAGGTGTATCCGTTTGCGGATGAGAGATATGGTAAATGGGTGGGAATTGGAGATTCTATTCTTTATGAGATGATGTTGTTGCTGCTGCTTAGGAAACCCCAGCTCTTACCTCATACCTTTTTATACCATTAGAGGTAGGCCACTTAAAGCTTGCATACGGTTGGTGACGTGAACCTATCCCATTCCTTGGGGATAGTTTATTAGTGTGCAGGATTGCACTTGAAGCGAAAGTCCACTTTCAAAGAATCCATGGAGGAAGGGTTCGTTGCTACGCTCAAGGATGCCTGTGGTGAAGATCGAGGATGAAGCCCTGAAGCCTTAGCTACCGCTGCGGAGTTTCTTCTTGTCGTTTAGCCCAAGGGGCTTGTACTTAAAATCGTATACCGAGTGGTAATCGGTTGTAAATACTATGTTTTGTACTCTGATTTCGTTGTATGCCTGTGATATTTATCTGTGATGAATGCCTGTGCGTGATAGCGTCTGATCCAGGGACTATCACAAGACAGAATGCTGGGTTTTCTGTTTTTGAAAACCCAGGGCGTTACAACTTGCATCACATATTTTGCAAAGTCAAAGACTAGATCCACAGAGAAAATCAAAATCATACTATCAGATCAAGATGTGCACCGGTATGGCTATGGTGTGTATGGTAAGGTGGATACTAGGCCCAGAATGGGTGCTAGATATTACAATACATATATGTGGTGAGAACTATGGGTTGATGGTAAGGTGGACACTAGCCCCGGAATGGACACTAGTTATTACCATCTATGATATGGAACTCCTTTTTGCATGACCATCCCTCTCCTTTTCTCCTTCTTTATTTTGGATATGGGTTATCCTTTCTCTTTCTCTTTTTTTTTCAAAACATGCTTTGGGCATGTGTTTTTTTTCATAGCCCATATCTCTTCCTTGAAGGATACTTTTAGAGAGAGTGGTCATACCACATATGGAGCTTTTACTTTTTGTGGTACGAATGATACAATGCTAACTTCCAATGTAGAAGCATAGTAAGGGGGAAATAGGTGGGGTGCACATATATCTTGATCATGAAAGTGATGGGAAGAATTCTTACAAGGGTCGCAGAATTTGACAAAGCTCAATGTAATAACAAGCAGCATATGAACTGAAGGGTTTTACCTACAAAGATCATATGGCTCTAATGGGATGAAGGCATATCAAAGAGGAGCCTTTCCAAGAGGTTTTGAGTTTTCAAAAATAAATTCCCCAAGGGAGTTAGTCATCAGAGCAACTGATCGTATCATCCAGCCATATCATACTTGTCAATTACTTAGGTGAACATGCTTGTCCTTAAGAAGGTTATGGTTCACATGCATCAGGTAGATAACAAGGAATAAAACATATGTAAGTCTACTCAGGTACAGGCGAGCTGGGTGATCTTTAGCATCATCATTCGAGTTTTAGTTTAGAGATAGACATATATAGCTTATAAAACTCAAGAATGACAGAGAGTGAGTTGTCGAGATGCAAACCGGCGCTATGCATGGGAGATGAACCGTTAGAGGCTCTCCACAGGAGTGAACTCGTGCGGGTCCTGTTCAGGTTCGTGGTAGGTGATCGATCAGCTAGCGCGGAGCGCTCACAGTGGGTACGTACGGAAATGTCGTGCCTGCATTGGGAGAGTCATGGCTCTTCCCCCACACTGTCTCGAACCTAGATGTCCTCTAAATCAAAGAGACCAAAGTAATGACACAGTGGGTGGCTAAACCGGGTTACATGACCGGTGAGCCACTTAATTCAAATCCAAATGTTTCAAACGAACTGATTAGGCGCTTACACACATGCAAAATAAATAAATGAAATAAAGGGAAATCAAACCTAGACCTAGACTAGCGCCTAATGAACTAAAGTTGGGGCTAATCCCCACTACTCGGAAAGGATCTGCTCCTTTCCCTCAGCAACTGCCAGCCTCTGCAGCTTCTGGGTCATATCCTCCTCCAGCTGGTGATACTCAAGATTGAGCTTACGATACTCGTCCCTCTGCATAGCCAGCTCTTCAACTAGCTTCTCATGTTCTAAGAACAGTTCAGCTAGTCTGTTTGCTAGCTTCGCCAGGGCCGGGGTCTTCTTGGCGCCATTTACCCGGATGTCTGCAATGATCTTGCTGAGGACTCGCTCCCACTGAGGCGGCTTATGGTAGGGTGTACCATAGCCTCCAGTCGCTGTTTTCACTCTGAAGATTTTGCACCGGGTCTGTGGAAGAGGGAACTCGTCCCACACATCCTGCTCATAAGTATGGCAGAAAGCTTCTCCGTAGCTATTGAAGTCAGACCCAATGTAGCGCTCTCCTGGCTTCAGAGGTGGCCTAGGGGGATCGTCAAACAAGACGCGCTTGGCAGCGGTCTTGCTCCCCTTGGTGGCCATCCTGACCGGGAAAGAAGGCGGGGAGGAGGAACCTCGCCGAGACGACTGCACCGGGGAGTTGGTGCGCATCTTGCGAGTGCTCTCTACACTCCTGCCTCTCTCGGGGGTCATGGCCTCCAGCGACCCCATCACCTCATCCAGGTTGCTGAGGTCGACGAAACGAGCGGGGCTCCCTTCCCCTGAAGTGAGGGGCGAAACCTCCCTACTGAGCCGAGCGAAACCGTAGCCAGCCATGGATGCGGTGATGCTGAGGATGGTGAGGTGGAGGAGATGGATCTTCGCGATGCGAAAACTCATCGGGCGGCAGGGAGAAGGTTTCTGGAGGAGAAGGAGTCGCACATGCGAAAGAAGAAGGGGAGAGGCGGCACTAGGGTTTCGGCCGAACCTGGGTTCGGCCGGCCCCATGTGGGCCCCTCTGGTCCTCCTCTTTCTCGTGTGGGCTCCATCAAGTCTCAGGATCGACGGCCCAGGTGGATTCCCAGAGATGGAAAGATTGGCTTAGGCTTAAGGCTAGGATAAGTTTGAGGTTGAAAATTCATCCTCCACTATATACCAACCTTGACCAAACCGTGGTATAACCATAGAGAATCTGGGGGAAGTCACCTTGGCGACATACTCGGTTCGTCAAAAAGTGTAGGCACCTTGACGGTAGTCACGAAGCGTTCGTGTCGCCACAATGGTGCTGCCTTCCTGTGGACCTTTTGCCTACTTCTCTTTATCTTGGTAATTTCTTTCTCCTGCATGACCGCGGTCCACAAGATACCCAAGGGATAATTCTTCCTGGGGAAACGAGATGAGTCCCAAGATTACTCAGGATGCGGGTGTCTTGTGATCTCCTGTCTCAACTTATGACCGTCTCCTTGTAGACAATGATGATAAGCTCTGATCTGCAAGGGTAGTGCATATACGAACTCGAGCCCAAGAAGGTATATCAAGGCTGAGGGCAAGCATGATCATCCCAGAGGGGCCGAGGCATTCCCTGAGGTGGTCATGGGACTCGAGGACTATAGCACTGGGGTCGCGAAACTCAGAGACGAAAAGATCGAGCACTGAGGCTAGTGCTTCACCAATGGGTACCGATCTCTGAGTGAACTCAAGCTCAGAAAGACACTCGGCCTTCAAAGAGGATGAAGCATGGACTTCCAGAGGCCGGTATACGATCAGGAACCAGAGTTCGAACGAAGAGCAAGATTTACTCACTCTTACCTTAGGCAGAGGGTTCGATGTCCTCATCAGGGTGATGAAAACATTCTGAAGTCTGGCCTAAGCTTCCAATGGGGGGTTATGGATAAACTGGAAGGTGCACCTCCCATTGGGCATCGATCAAGTCAGGCATAAGATACGAAGTGCAAGCTTCTCCTGATTGATCGGCATCGATCGATGTGCTCGAGATGAAAAGTGAATGCACTCCATTCGATCGGTAAATGATCGTGCTCCTTCAGTCTGATGGATGAATCCAATGGATTATAAAGCAGAGACCGATGTGTCGGTTTATACGAAACTTCAGTGCGAAGCACTTCAGCTCAAACCTCGACGTAGAAACACGATAGGCCTCTCATACCCTTCTTAGGAGACAGTAGTGAGGATCGAACAAGTCATCCTGGCCAGGAATGGTCGTTCCTTCCGAACTACTCTCTCCGTTCTCCCACGAGACAAAGTCTCAGGGAGAAGGTCTAAGAAGATCCACGAGAGGGGAACCCAAGGGTAGATCTCGCGCCACGAAATCCTTCCCTTAGACTCCTGCTATTCAGGAATGACATCTTCAGCTAGAGCTCAGAAAGAATGGACATGAAATCTCGGGCTTGGCTAATGATGGATCTAGGCGGCTCAACATTTCCTCCGGTGGGTGCCTCTTTGACCGGGATGCAAGGGGAGCTGAAATCTCGGAGATTATCCACGATCTCTTTTCCCTTGACAGCATCTAGGTGCACAAAGGATCCTCCGGAGAGAGCATTAAGCCTCATGGCATCATCCTTCCGCAATCCAAACCAGAAGTGCTGAAGCAACATCCAATGGGGAATGTAGAGGACTGGGCAATCTTCCACCGCGGAGGTGAAACGATTCCTTGCCGTTCCTAGCGATTCCTCCTCACATTGCTTGAAACAGAGAATCTTCGCCCTTAACGAGATGACACGTTGTATTAGGAAGAAGTGGAAGCAAAAAGCTGCTCTCAACCTTTCCCAAGTGAGGTAGTCTCTACCAAAACAACGGTGCCAATCCCATGCTTCCCCGGAGAGGGATAGCGGGAAACACTCTCTTTTCCGAGCATCCGGTGATTCTCTGGTTTTACCCTGAGTTTCAATCAGACGCTCATAGTATCTCACATGATCAAAGGGGTTCTCATGACTTAACCCCGAGAAGGATAGGTCCTGAATTAGCTTCATGAGAGAGGGGCGTGTTGGGGCTGTAGAAAACCTCACCTATGGGCACCGGGGGTTTACCAAAAGCTAAATAAACTATTGGGCTTCGGATCCGTTCAAGGAAAAATAAAAGCTGTGGGCTTCGCTAGCGTTTTCTCTGAAATTAGAAGTTGCCTCACGCCCGTAAGCACAAAGAGCCAGCAGGAGAAGGAAGTTGGGCTTCGGGGCGGCTGTTTTACTTCATGAACGTATAGCTTTAATGGTTTCTCTTTCAGGAATAGCTAGGGAGTCTGGGCTCCGGCATCTTCTCCATATATCAGGCAGTTGTAAGATTTAACACCGTGGCAAGATGTGTCATTTCAGGAAACGTCCCGGAGCTCCCGATCGATAACAGCGAGGAATGGAGGTCTCGGCTTTGCCTTAGGGCCGAGTCGGTTCACAATTCTCCGTTCCCAAGACTCTGAAACTCCGCATCGTGCCGAAAAATAAAGCGTCGGGAGGAACAAATTGGCGAAGCTCGGGGCTTCTCAAGGTTTCAAGCACGAAGACTCAGTCAAAAGTTGTTCCAACACAGAACTGTCTCCGGTTCTCGGGGTGCATCTTCCGCTCCGCTGTCTCCGGCACAACCTGCGCTCCACGAACTACGGCGTCAAATCCGCAACATATGTAAAAAACCAAGTTTGCCCTCGTGTATTCTTGTTAGGTTTTAGGGTTTTGGGGGCATGCGTGGAATATAACTTTAGTCTTTTGGCACTATAAAAGGAGGCCTCCTCCTCATTGTAAAGGGACGGCCATTTTGGAAAGTTGAGCGTGTAAAGCTTTGAGGAAGGTTAAAAATATTATTCAGCTGATTCTGTGCGTAATAACCGTGAATCGTTCGTCGTGTTCTCCTATTCTTGTTTCGTAGTTTTGTGTACCCAACAAAGGCGCCCACCGTGTTCTTAGCCATCAAGGAACCCACGATGGCACCCCCAAAGACAAAGACTGCTGACCAAGAAGAGCCCAGAGTGGCTGCTAAGGAAAAAAGAATCACAGTCGCTCCGGAGCCCAGGCCGGAGGATGAAGATTTTGAACGAACATGCACTGAAAAAAGAAAAGTGGCAGGAGAGGCCACGCAAGATTCAGACCCAGAAACTAGCCTGACAAACGATAAAGAGGGTGCAACTAAGAGGGAGCTGGACTCAGTACTAAGGCAAATCGAGGCCATGAAGAAAGAGAAAGAAAGGGTAACCATGGAACTTGAAGCTCAGAAACAAGCTGACGAAAAAATCAAGAAAATAAAAGCTACGAAGCTACAGTTGGCTCAAATGCAGCAAGAACTGGATGAGTTGCAATCCCACCAGCGCACACCGCCAATTCCCACCCCAGTCCATGAGGAAGACCCACCTCCACAAAATGAAAACATAGTATTCAACTTCTCAACCCACAACGCCTCGGGAATGTTCATGACTGTCGACGCAACTTCGCCTCTATCTATTGGCCTGCAAACAGCGCCATGGCCTTTCTCCTACAAAACTATCTCATTACCAAAGTACAACGGGTTAACAAATCCAAGACAATTCATAATGAGTTACGAAGCCGCCGTGGCTTCAGCTGGAGGTGATGAAGTTGTTTAGCCAAATCATTCATCATAGCATGCGAGGGTGCAGCGTTGAACTGGTACTCATTACTGCCACCACATTCAGTATACAGCTGGGTCGATCTGAAGACAAAACTTATCCAAAACTTCCAAGGTTTCCAAGCCGCAACTACAGATGAGGGGGACTTGTTCTATTGCATCCAAAACGACAAGGAACCTTTGGCAAACTATGTGAGGAGATTTCTCCAATTTATATCCCAAACTCCGGACATACCAGAGAAGGTTGCCATAGTTGCCTGTATCAAGGGGCTCACTCCAGGGCAAACAGCCTCACACCTCTCAAGGAAAATACCAAAGACAATGCAAGCACTCTTGGCGGAGCTCGAGGAGTATTGCAGATCAGATGAAGATCACAGAAGAAGAGTGGCTGAGAGAAACCGCCTAAGGCAAGTCCAGAGAGAGCAGGAGTGGGTTCCCTCACACCAAAGTGTGCAAAACAATAGAGCTCCGTACCCGCCAAACCAAGTACTCCCAATCGAGGCTGCGCCACACACTCAAAACCAAAACCTAAACCCACCACAAAATCACCCTCCGCAGCAGGCTCCGCAAGCTTCGAACCGCGGAGGTCATAACCAAAGAGGAAGAGGGAGGGGTAATGGACCGTCTCCTCAAAACCAAAACTCTCACCCACCCTTGTTTTACTGCTCGTTCCACGGAAAACAACCTCACCATTCCACAGACAACTGTCCCGAAACCAAAAGAACTCTAGAAAGAATGGCCGAAGAAAAGAGGGCCGCCCAAGCCCAGCACCAACCTCCACCCCCTAAACCTGTCAATCACACCTGGCCTCACCAACCTTTCCATCAAAACCCATATCCCACCGCACCTCCGCTCCATTCCTATAACCATGGAAACCCAAGCTATTTCCAAACCAGCGCATATAGCCAACCGTAGCCAGCATGGCAAGCACCAACACCACAACAATACCAGCCGCAAAGCCAGCAAAACACTCAGCCAATGCAATAGATCCCACCTCCGCCACCCAGCATGCCAAATGTAACTCCAAAGGCAGAGCCGCCAAACCCAAGAAACGATCCTAAATCCTTACCAACCTTCGCCTCTATCATGGCCATTTCCCAAACCGAAGCTCAAAACCAGGAAAACTCTTATCACCAAGTGTTCCCAATTGTGGGGGGGGGGTCATCCCTCGAATTCGGAAACAAGAGGATGAGAAGGAATTATTTCAGTGAGGTGCACACTATAATCCAAGACGGACCTCCGGTCAAGCCACCTTGGGCGCATGTACCCATCACCTTCACAGAGGAAGATTTCAAACAGAAAACAGTTAAACACAACGACACCATGGTCATCAAGACAATTATCGCAGGCTGGGAAATTGGGGAGGTCTTGATAGATAATGGTAGCTCCGCGGACATCCTTTTCGCCAAAACTTTTAGGGAAATGAAGATAGACCCACACTTGCTACAAGAAGCAGATGTTCCACTTCTGGGCTTCGGGGGGAAGCCCGTCAGAGCATTGGGAAAGATCACATTGCCTGTCTCCTTCGGAAACCTTGACAACCCAAGAACGGAGTTGATCACATTCGATGTGGTGGAAATGCATTATCCTTACCTGGCCATCCTAGGCAGGGGCTTCACCAACAAGTTCGATGCAGCGGTTCGACAACTGTTTTTATGTATGAAGATCCCAGTGCTCAAAGGAGTCATCACTGTATTTGGGGATCAGCAGACAGCAAGAGACATTGAAAAGGGCATATCACCAGGCCAAAGAAGCATCCACCATATCACCCAAGCCGAGGCTGACGAAGCCAAAGAAAGAGATAGAAAGAAAAAGTTCGTGGAGCCCAAGAGAGACAAGGAGAAAGTAAACATCAGCGCCGACGGCGAAACAAAAAGGATTCCGCTAGACGCACACATCCCAGATAGGGCTGTAACAATCGGAGCCGAATTAAGCATAGAGGAAGAATGAGAATTGCTAACATTTCTGGCCAAAAATCAAGATGTGTTCGCATGGTCAACCCAAGACCTAAAAGGGGTTGACCGAGACATCATCGAACACAGGCTGGAGATGGACAAGAACATCAGGCCCAAAAAGCAAAAGCTTCGCAAAATGTCAGACGAAAAAGCCATAGCCGTGAAAGCTGAGGTACAAAGGCTGTTGGACGCCAACGTAATCCGCGAAGCCAAATATTCAACCTGGCTCGCAAACACAGTTCCTGTAAAGAAGAAAAATGGAAAGTGGAGAATGTGTATAGACTTCACAGACTTGAACAAAGCTTGCCCAAAAGATGATTACCCACTAGAAAGAGTAGATAAAATAGTGGATGATGCGGCAAACAGTGACATGTTATCACTACTTGACATGTTTTCGGGCTACCATCAAGTCAGGATCAGAAAAGAGGATGAGGACAAAACCAGCTTCATTACCCCCTTCGGCATCTTCTGTTTTTTACGGATGCCTGAGGGGCTCAAGAACACGGGACCAACATTCACCAGAATGACAGCTTCAGTGTTTCCCGACCAGTTGCGCAGGAATCTATTAGCATACGTCGACAACATAGTCGTCAAAAGCAACAAGCGTGCTGACCACATCTTTAACCTCGCAGAAACTTTCGCGAACATGAGAGCCGCAAACCTACGATTGAACCCTGAGAAGTGCGTGTTCGGAGTTCATCGAGGAAAAGTGCTTGGATGCCTAGTAGAGACAAAGGGAATACAAGCTAATCCTGACAAAATTCAGGCAATAATAAAGATGGAGGAGCCCAGGTCTCTGAAAGATGTGCAGAAACTCACCGGGAGAATCGCAGCGTTGAACAGATTCGTGTCCAAGGCTGCGGAGCGAAGCCTCCATTTCTTCCAAGTACTCAGAAACAACAAGAAGTTTGAATGGGGGCCCGATCAGAGCAAAGCATTTGCGGAGCTCAAAGTCTATCTCACCAAGTTAACCAAATTGTGCCCACCGGAGCCTGGCTCCCCCTTGTTACTCTACATCTCGGCTTCGCGAACTGCCGTCTGCGCAGCATTAATACCAGAAAAAGAGATAGAAGGGAAGCCAACTCAAGTCCCAGTTTACTTTGTCTCCGAAACTCTCACGGGGTCAAAAGTGTTTTATTCAGAACTTGAAAAAATCGCGTATGCAGTCGTTATGGCAGCACGAAAACTCAGGCATTATTTTGAATCCCATAGAATCATTGTTGTGACAGATCAACCTCTACATGAGCTTTTCAAGAACAGAGAAGCTTCGGGGAGAATCTCCAAATGGGCTCTTGAGTTATCAGAACATGTAGTTGACTTTGAAAGAAGAAGCGCCATCAAATCTCAAGTCTTGGCAGATTTTGTTGTGGATTGGACTTCTCCAGCCAGTTCGAGCTCCGCAGACATTGAACAGCCATGGATCGCATACTGCGACAGAGCTTATTGCCACAAAGGAGCCGGAGCTTCGACAATCATAACCTCTCCAGCAGGAGTCAAAATGCGATTCGCAGTCAGATTGGACTTCCCAGAAAATGAGAGAGCAACCAACAACACAACTGAATACGAAGCTTTGTTCCTTACCCTGAGGAAAATGAAAGCACTAGGCCAGCAAAGTTTTATTGTGAGATCAGACTCCAAGGTCATACAAGGCCATGTAGAAAAAGATAGCGAAGCCAGAGAGCCAGAGCTAGTAAAATATCTTGCCGCGGTTAGATCCATGGAAAAGCATTTCAAAGGGTTCACAGTTGAGCTCATCCCAAGGAACTCAAACAATGGGGCAGACGCACTAGCAAAAGCTGCTGCACAAAAACAAGCCTTACCTCCGGATGTCTTTTATGTGGTTCTAACTACGCCTGCTGTGAAAGAACCCAAAGCCAAAACAATCAACGTTATAGAGAAGTATGACTGGAGAGCACCGATCTTGGCTTTCTTGAGGGGTCACTATGAACCTACCGAAGAATTTTCCTTGAACCGCATGAGACAAAGAGTCCGAGGCTACGAGATAATTGATGGAGAATTGTACGAATCTGGCATATCAACTCCAACCTTGAGATGCATCAGCTTCTATGCAGGAAAAGAGGTATTGAAAGAAATTCACTCAGGTTTTTGCGGTGCTCACATAGGCTCTAGAGCTTTGGCTCAAAAAGCACTAAGGCAAGGTTTCTATTGGCCATCCATTATTGACGATGCCCATCACTTGGTAAAAACATGCGAAGCCTGCCAGAAGAATTCAAACAATCAGAAAAGCCCGTCGATGCCTACACAGCTAATACCACCTTCCTGGCCATTGCAAAGATGGGGAATGGACCTAGTTGGACCTCTCCCAGCAGCGCAAGGAAACTGCAGATTTGCAGCTGTCCCCGTAGACTATTTCACCAAATGGGTCGAAGCCAAGCCACTGGCTAGCATCACATCTCGCAACATCCAAAAGTTCTTTTGGCAAAGCATAATTTGCAGATTTGTGGTTCCTAGGGAACTAACTGTGGACAATGGAAAGCAATTTGATTGCAATGATTTCAGGGAATTCTGCCTCACCATGGGGACCAAGTTAAAATTCGCTTCCGTATATCAACCACAGTCAAACGGGGCAGTAGAAAGAGCAAATGGCCAAATATTCTCCAGCATAAAGAAATGCTTGTTCAACCAGAGAAAAAGAAAATGGGTAGACGAGCTGCTGAAGGTAACTTGGTCTCACAACACCAGTGTCTCAAGAACTACAAGTTTCTCACCTTTTAAGTTGCTATTTGGTTCCGAAGCCATGACACCAGAAGAGATGAAGAACCAAAGCTTACGAGTATTGAAAGTGCAAGATATGGGCTTCGAGGAAGCAGAGAAAGATTTGATCGAAGTAGATATACTCCAAGCTGCTGAGAACTTAGAAAAATGTCAGCAAGAAACCAAGAAATGGAGGGACAAGAAAGTTGTAAGAAAAGAAATACAGGTGGGGGACCTGGTCATCAAGAAGAAGAAAAATTTTGACAACCCAGGAAAGTTACAAGAACCATGGGAGGGCCCATTCATCGTACCAAAAAGCAACAGACCGGGATCTTTCCACTTGGCAAATCAGTTGGGCAACGCGTTGCCACACACTTAGAATGCGGACAGCCTTCTCAAGTACTACCCGTAGAAGCAAAGGCAATGTAAAGCCCAAGCTTCGTAAAACTTATAAATGGAGCCGGAGCTTAGTTATCTTATGTTTTTTCTTCTTTCTTTACATTTCTCAGCACTTTACATTTCCAAGATCTGTACTCTTTTCCTTGCAAAAAGGGGACTCCAAATCAGGAGGCAAGGTTTTTAACGAGGCGGATCTATGTATTAAATTTCAGTCTTAATGAAATTACATTCCCCTTAAATGTCCTGTGTTATTTACTTTCAGCAACTTACTTCCAGTCATTTACTTATCGCAAAGGGGGTTTCTGCCCAAAAGAGCAACGAAAAGCAACAAGCTTACACACGTTGTCTCGTAAAAAATCTTAGCAATCATGCCTAAGTACCAAAGAATCCCACATGCAACAGATTAAGTTGCGGGATCAATCATTTTCTATGAAAAGAATACTAAAGACTCGAAAGCAAGCAAGATTGCCATTATTTGTTTATAAAAGAAAAGATCTGCGAAGCTCGAGCAAGCTTAGCTAGATTCTGACCTTTTCAGAAGGCATATCTATCCTAAGAAAATGTTATCCCATACAGCCACAGAAAAAATTGGAGGATCGTTCGCAAACACGAAAAGCAAATCTCTGTCGAAAAAGCAACAAGATTGCTAATATTCGACCATCGGAAAGAAAGTCTGCGAAGCTCGGAACAAGCTTTGCTAGACTTTGAGCTCTTTTAGAAAGTGCACTATTCCAACGGAAAAAGTTGAAGGCTTTACGAGTACCTCTCCAGCTAGGGGCTTTGGGAAAAAAGACCAAAAAAGGGGGGTGACGTTTTCTTCAAAAACAAAGTTAGTTTTTTTGCTCTTTTTTCCGAAGCTAAAAACATCGAAATGGACCTCCGAAAAATCGTTCTCAAAAAGGAAATGATGTTTACTTCAAATAGGGTAAACAAAAGTCAAAGCCTCAGAATAAAAAAGAAAGTGGCGACGAAGCCAATAGCACTTTACAATTATCATACTTAACCATAAATCTTTCTACCCCAAAGTTCACTCGCCACGCAGGACGTTATAAAAAAAGAAAAAGAGAGAGAAGAGCAACAGTTCAAAAAAATTCTTAAGCTTCGGCATCTTTATCTTCAGCATCTTCATGTGCCGCATCTTTACGGACGCCGGAGCCCAAACCACCAGGGGCCGCGCTCGCAGGGGACCCACCACCTTCGCTGTCACCTTCGCTCGAATCCGTTCCCAGTGCCTCCTTTTCCTTAGACTGCAAAGCAGAAGAATAAGTACTCCAAAAGAAAAAAGAAAAGAAAACGCAAGTGAAAAATCACCGATGCAATCCGTTACCTCCGCCAAAACCCGACGCGCAACGACCTTCGCATGTTCTTGCCCGGACGCCTCCCAGAACAGAGTCAAGAAAATCTTCTTGATTACTCGAACGTTCTTCGAAGCTACTTCACACTCAAGTTCCTCCGCCGTTGGAAACTTGTAGTTCCTAGCTCCCAAGGCCAAAAGGTCTGAACATCCGGTTTTCTCGAGCAGCCCAAGCAAGGTTTCTACGCACATCGAAGCTGCGTAATCGCTAGCACCGGTCATCACGCCGGGGTGATGATCAAACTCTTGTTCCATCCAGTCGAATATAGCCTTAGTATCTTCATCACCAGGGAAGGGCAGGGGCTCCGCACCGAATTCGGCAAGAGCATGAGAGTACTTTTCGTGCAGAACTTTGAAGTTCTTCTTCAAAACCTCTTCAGCCTCCTTAATAAAGTTGTCACGCCCCTTAATTTATTTTTTAAATTCTTCAATCTCAGTTTTTTGCGCTTCTTTCTCCTTTTTTAAAGACTCAATAGTCCGGCCATCGTCTTCGACTATCTTCTTGAACTCCTCAAGCAGGCTATCACGCTTCTTAGCATCTTCGTTTAGTTTTTCCGCCGCAGCTTGATAGGTCTTGACGCTATCTTTCAAGATTTCAATATTTTCCTCTTGCATCTAACGAATCTCGGCTAGAGCCGTGTTTTCTTTTTTCAGCCTCTTAATTTCACGACTCAATTCAACATTGGCGGCTTCGGTAACCAGAAACTCTTTCTCTTGGGAGCGGTACTTTTCAAGAAGTTTCTGACTTGAGATCATCGCTTTATAGCACAGCTCAGCTGATAGACCAGCCAGACGACCGGCCTCCATATCTGCAACAGACTTCTCATAAGCTGCAAAAAACAAAAATAGCATGTTTAACCCGTTGTAAGCAAAAACAAGGAATAAAGAAGGCGAACAAGGTTAAGAACTAACTTTGGGGATCAAAGGGCACCGAAGGTCCGGCACTAGTACTAGTGCCTGGTTGTTTCACAATCAGAGAAGGAGATGGAGCCCCAGGAATTTCCCCTTCTTCCAAAGCTTGGCCGTCAAGGGCACCACCTTCCACCTGCGGAGCGTCTTTAGATGTGGCTCCTGCAAGCCGAGCAGAATCCCTTAGCTCCCAGAGCACACGAGATTCAATCACCTCACTCCCTTTATAAAATGGCAAACGAACAGATAATAAAGTTTGTAAATCCCTCATACCAACAGCCTTGTTGTAAGAGTAAGTTGAAGGGTCGAAAGAGTTCTTCTCCGCAAGCACCATCTCCAAAGTGTGTCCTTCCACAACGCCAGATGAGCTCACAGTCTCGGCCAAGGATCGTATGAACTCAGGCGATGCTCGGGTATCTTCCGGGGCTTCGGGATGGTGGCCAGGGCGCAAAGAGCTCTCTCTCTTGTCTTGAATGTTCTCGGCTCCGGGAAGTTTCGTACCTTCGCCAACCAGGCTCACACCACCAGCATTCCATGGGACAGGATGATCTGTGGCGATCTCATTGGGGCTAGGCACGATGGTTTTTTCCACCTCAGGCTCAGGGTCAGCTGTGCGCTCCTTGTTTCCAGCACCTTCGGTCCCCGAGTCAAGAAACTCCAAGGTGTCAGAAGAACCAAGGATATTCACTATGCGGCATTGCTGCCTAGGTTTTGAACCAGCTTTCTTGAGACTAAGGCCGGACTTCGCCACCTTCTCAATGGAGGGACCCTTCTCTTGTGTCACAACTTGCTTTTTCTTAGCACGTTCAAGCTGACTTGTCATTGAAGAAGACAGCGGAGCTGCAGGCTTCCGTAAGTCAGCGGCAGTGGCCTCGCCAGACGCCTCCGGCGAAGTCACGGATTTCTTCTTCTTCTTCATGTCGGTCGTGTCAGGCGCGGCCTGAGTCGAGTCACGGGCGCGCTTAGAAGAAGCCTTGGGCTTCGCGCGGTCCTCTACTTCAACGCCAAGCTCAGAGAAAATACGGTTCACACGACGACCCCCAGTAGGTAGCCTTCGCGAAGCTTGGTACTCCGCCTTGGTGTAAGGACCAAGCAGGTCCACCACACGGCGCTCCACTTCACCCACGAATTCGTGAGCATTCTTTCCTTCAGGCATCTTCAGCCCGAAGCGAGGGAAAGGAATAGCCTTCGAAAACCAATCAACCGTAAGCCACTTAACCTCCTTAGGATTCCAGCCAGCAGAGAGAGGCCAAATATCGGCAGCGACAAATTCTTCGGTGATATCGCGACCAGGAAGAAACTGCGAAGCCAAAAGAAAGGCTTTTCGCAATCTTTAAAACCCCTGGTCTTCGCGAAATCAGGGCCTGTCACATAATTCAAAGGAGTCATTGTTGTAATGCTGAAGGGATAATACGCAACACCATCGGAGCCGCGGGGCATATCGACCTTCACGTAGAACTAGTAGTTCAGCCAATCATCGTCCCATTTGTTCTTGTGGGCAGGGCTGAGCTCCACTCTCTCTATATCCTTCTTGGTATTCCTCCTCCGGGTCGTGAAAGTGATGCACCCAAAATGATTTTCATAAATAGCAGGATCACTGTCCACCCAGAAATTCTGCTTTTGGACATGGAGCTCGTAAAACCGAACAAAGGCTTCGGTATCCACCCGACCGTCGCAAGAGCGCACGGCAAAAAAGAACTTAGACTGTTGCACAAACGCATTCGGTGTCAGTTTGTGCAACTTCACACTATAGCGATCAAGGATCTCAGGCAGGCGTCGGGAACAAGGAAACCTTAAGCCGGCGTTGAAGAAATCACGGAATACCACAGCTTCGCCGGCTTTAGGCTCTGGAGTGGTTTCACCCTCTGGATGACGGGCGACACCTTCGGGAAAAAACCCCTTTTCTTCGTAAAATTTGATAAGATTCTCAGAGACCAGCGAGGCCCCGAGAACGAATGATGGAGTTTTTGACTCCCTCCTAGCCATCAGCTCCGATGGCGAAGCTTCCACTCTAGAAATATCTTCATTCAGATCGATCTCCTTCCCCTTGGCCGAGGGTGACGGCTCGTAATCAACTATATCTCCAACCAGCTCTTCTGGGGTTTCGGTTGGCGCAGCTGAAGCAGCTATTTCTTCCTTAGTCATTGGCCGTGCGGTTTGTCTCGTACGGGCCAGAGCGAGTGAAAAAGTTTGAGCTCCGCAATAGAAACAAGCGTCGAAGCTCGGGTGAAATCACGCAGCGAGCATGAATCCTAAAGCAGCAGAAGCAAAGCAGGGTGGAGGCTTGGCTTCAGCGCAAGTAAGAAAAACAGGGGACCCCCGACCCCCCCTTATATAGCCCGAGGAGAGAGAAGAGGTGCAACGGTCTCGAAATACAAATGGACGCCTCGGGAAGGAGCAGTTTTACTCTAGTCTTGAGGAAAGAAATCAAGTGAAGCCGAAGGCTCCTAAAATAGCAAACTCCCCGGAGCCGAAGGTGACGTTTTCTTCATCAAAATCACGAAGTTGAGGAGAAGGTTAAATCTCGTTGTTCAAACACTTCTCCTCGAGGGGCTACTATTGGGGCTGTAGAAAACCTCACCTATGGGCACCGGGGGTTTGCCAAAAGCTAAATAAACTACTAGGCTTTGGATCCATTCAAGGAAAAATAAAAGCTGTGGGCTTCGCTAGCATTTTCTCTGAAATTAGAAGTTGCCTCACGCCCGTAAGCACAAAGAGCCAGCAGGAGAAGGAAGTTGGGCTCTGGGGCGGCTGTTTTACTTCACGAATGTATAGCTTTAATGGTTTCTCTTTTAGGAATAGCTAGGGAGTCTGGGCTCCGGCATCTTCTCCATATATCAGGCAGTTGTAAGATTTAACACCGTGGCAAGATGTGTCATTTCAGGAAACGTCCCAGAGCTCCCGATCGATAACAGCGAGGAACGGAGGTCTCGGCTTCGCCTTAGGGCCGAGTCGGTTCACAATTCTCCGTTCCCAAGACTCCGAAACTCCATGTCGCGGCGAAAAATAAAGCGTCGGGAGGAACAAATTGGCGAAGCTTGGGGCTTCTCAAGGTCTCAAGCACGAAGACTCAGTCAAAAGTTGTTCCAACACGGAACTGTCTCCGGTTCTTGCGGCGCATCTTCCGCTCCGCTATCTCCGGCGCAACCTGCGCTCCGCGAACTACAGCGTCAAATCCGCAAGATATGTGAAAAACCAAGTTTGCCCCCGTGTATTCTTGTTAGGTTTTAGGGTTTCGGGGGCATGCGTGGAATATAACTTTAGTCTTTTGGCACTATAAAAGGAGGCCTCCTCCACATTGTAAAGGGACGGCCATTTTCGAAAGTTGAGCGTGTAAAGCTTTGAGGAAGGTTAAAAACATTATTCAGCTGATTCTGTGCGTAATAACCGTGAATCGTTCGTCCTGTTCTCCTATTCTTGTTTGGTAGTTTCGTGTACCCAACAGGGCGAATCCATAAGCCAGATGTAAGAGTGGGTCTTGACGAACATGGCTCTGAGGGTTCACTCCTCGGAGGCGGAAGGTGTTTACAAGGATAACCTTCCATGGGTAGCGAGGGTAGAGGTAGAAGTAAAGAAAACAAAAGGGATATCTCAAAAAGGGTAACAGGGCTGAAGGTAGAGGAAAAAGGAAAAAGATAAATACGAGGATAGACGGGCTCGAAGGTTAACAACAGCCGTTCCCCGGCAACGGCGCCAGAAATGCTTGTTGGCGTTTCTTAACGTCACCACTGGGCGTCGTGAGTGTGTAAGAAACTCCCGGGTACACTGACGAGTGCGAACGAATCCGCAAGCGCATGGATACACCGCTGTAGCACTTCTCCCTAGAAGAATGAGTATTCCCGTCGGGTTTCATTCCCTAAGGACGTGTGTAACCAGAGAGGGTCTATCCAAGGACACCAGCTTTCGCTAGGATAGGTTAGGATACAAGAAGCACTTCCTTAAGGGACTTAGCTCTCAAGATGTATTCTGTCAGGTCTCAGTCATCCCCGCATGGCGACAACACTCCAAGGTGCTGGCAAGCGAGCCCAACTCGGTACGCGACGTAGAGGGTTGACAAAGGGTCCAACAGGTTGTCACCACTGCGGCCTACCTCTACGCTACGATTTTGTGTGGTCTTCGCAGGAAAATCAGGGCCCAGACACCATGTCTGTACCCCAGATAAAATACTATAGTGCGGTTACGTCTGTCGACCCGCTAACTACACTATAGCAACCATATAGATACGGTCCCATGAATAAGGGAAAGATCAGAATCAGATCTACTCATTGAGCTACGGAGCAGAAAGGAAGCTATGGATGCAGATAAACGAGATACAGTGGACTTACTTAGCTAAATAGGATCAGAGCATGCAAACCAGTAAATGAACTACTGCTCTGGTTCTAAAGGATCGAAGCCTTGTGTCATGAAGAACACAAGCCTCTAACTTATGAATGAGACACGAACACAAGAACAAAACAATCATGCATGATGTCCACTATAGTCTAAATAAGAAATGCTGAAATACTCACTTTGGTCTAAATGAAGAACAAGCATCCACGAGGACATCAACTCACTCCTCACCCCTACTCTACCTCTCAACTAATCCTAGTCTAGATCTCTCCTCATCACCATTCTACCACAAAGAGGTGAGAATCACCTCTCATGGGCAGAATTAGAGAGAGGGAGAGAGAGCTACACAAGAGAGAAGTGAAACTTGAGAGCTTGGTGGTGTGTGTGAAATGGAGCCCCTCCCCTCCTATTTATAGACAAGGAGGAGGCTTGCTCCGGGGCTCAAAGTGCCCCTAAACACCCGGGAATGCAGCCAAGGACCAATAGGGAGCAAACACGTGGAGGGCCAGGATCAACCGACCCTAAGTCGGTTCGGCCGATCCTAGGGTCGGCCGAAACCCCTGGCCGGCCTTCTGGCTTGTGCTTCGTCTGGCTCGCTTCCATGTGGGCCCTAATGCCTCTCCTCCGTGCATGGCACGTTTCCTGGTGGTTTAGTTGGCAAAGTGGGCCCATGGATCCATGTGATGCTGACGTGGCAGCGTATGATTCGTCGAGAGTCCCTCACATGGATTGGTGACATCATGGATCCAGGAGAATCCATGTGGCAGCCCCTGATTGGCCAGCATTTGAGTGCCTTGCATTGGAGTGGAGTGAAAGTGCATTGATTCCTCCCATTTCTTAAGCTAAATACCTGCATTCAAATAGACATCGACACTGGTGGAAAGTATGAGTTTAAGCACCTATTCTAGTGTGGATGTGCAATTCATGCTCAAATTTGCAAGAGTTGACGGTCATAAAAATGGCAAATATCGACCGTCAACAGACATCTTAACCAAGAAGCGAGCCCTTCCTACGACAGAAGTGGTACGGCTCACTTAGGAGTGCAGTGCCGCTATACTCAACCGCCTTCCTGAGAAGAAGAAGGATCCAGGGTGTCCCATAATCACTTGTATGATTGGGACACAACGTTTCGACCATGGTCTCTATGACTTAAGGGCTAGGATCAGCGTCGTGCCTAAGGTAGTCTTTAATCAACTCAATTACACAAATTTGTCTCCAACCACTTTGCAGCTGCAGCTAGCCGATTCTTCAGTCTGATACCCAGCGGGAATAGCCGAGGGCATTCCAGTGAATGTCCGAGATTGCTTCATCCCCATTGACTTTGTGGTACTAGATATGGAGGTTGCCAAGGAAGTGCCGCTCATACTTGGGTGACCATTTCTGAGCACAGCTGATGCACAAATTGATGTGGGTGCTGGTTTGATCCATGTATACATCCATGGCAAGGAGGAGAAGTTCGAATTCCGTCCAAGAAAGGAGCAATGCTCAATGATTAAGGATTCACCAACTCCCAACACTCTAGCACGAGAGGTCAGAACACCACAGCAGGAAATGGACAGCCTCATTATGTTCATTAAGAATTTTTGGAAGGAAGAACTTCAGTGTATGAGTGCGGGACAGAAGCAATGTTGGAAATCTCAGCCCCAGTCCAAGAAATGACCGCCTACACACCACAACCCACAGGACACTCAGAAGGTGTGGAGGAAGGTGAATAGGAAGTCGACTTCTCTTCCAAAAGAGACGGCTGCCTCACTGCCAAGGTAAGAAATTTGGAACTAGAGTCTAGCTCTAAGGACTCAAAATAGTGAGCCCTGCGCCGACAGGTAAATTCGGTAAGTTATCCTTAGTTTCCATTCCAATAAAATCTTGATCTTAGAAAAACAAGCTACTTCCGCTCTATGTCTTCTGCATTCTTGCTGGGGCAGGCTCAGGGGTGATGTCCACCCGGACATTCCTTGAGTTTGTACCATGGTACTAACCTCCCACAGCACCACAACCACAGCCTACTGCGCCACCTATGGCAGGAGAGTCTTTCTTCAGTGCGGTCGGCATAAAGTGACATAAAGGATTGTTAAGCCAATCATGTTGCGATACAGAACTCCACCTTTGAGTGATATTAAGATTGCTCGCCTCAGATTCTTGTTCGTTCTTTGATTACGTACAGGAAACGATCTTCGTGATCAGGCTGATCTTGCGCCGGTAAGGTTGGTAACCATCGGGAGTTGGTTCAGCGATTGCATTGGCGCTTCGAGTCTCGCTCGTCGTAGTCGGATCGTGAGGGTCAACAACCACCAAATCGAAGTTATCTCAATTCACTGAAAGATCAGGCACTCCGCCTCTATCAAGTGGTATCAGTTTTCCAGGTTGATCGGTGAGTTTATCGAGTGTTTTTATTTCCTACAGTCCACAAAAACCAAACAAAAATTTATTTTTAGGTTAGATCCTTGTCCTAGCAACCCTTTTAGCCTCGCACTTTCATTCAATAACTTGCTTTGTTGAGTTTGCGTGCTTTGTTCGTTCAATCATTGCTAGTTACTTGTGTTTCTAACCCTAGTTCTTCTCTGCTGCCATGCAACCACACCACACGCCCCCCACGCGCCGCCGCAGGACTTCCCCCCACGCGCCACCGCAGGACTCCCCCCCCTCTCGCTCCCCTTCCGCGTTTCTCCCTCCCTGTGTTGGAAAGTCCAAAAAAAGGGAAAAGTTATCATAAAAAAGGAAAAAAAGGAAAGACAAAAAAAGGAAAAAAAAAGAAAAAAAAGGAAAGAAAGAGTCCACACGGGAGAAGGAAGAGGACTCGTTTCGGTGTTCCTGCGCGCGCCGAGCCCCCGTGGATCACGCGAACCCCGCGGCTCCACCGTGTACACCACGCATGCTTTCCCCCCCCCCTCTTCCTCCACGCCTTACCTGCTTCTCTTCCTCTCTTTCTAGGTGCCATATTCTGAGTTTGGCCTTACTCTATCTTTTTTTTACCAGAATACACCTGTACTTTCGGAAAAAGTGTGTGTCGCAACTTGCTGTTTGAGATCCTCTATGTTCATATTTTTGGTTTTGAGGACTCCGCAAAAAAAACAGAAGCAAAAAAATAGCAATTTGTTGCGCCCTCTCCACCTTCCTTGCTGTCCTTTTGATTTCACTTGTTGCCAGCAGCGTTTGATCGTGTTTCACACTCTTATTCAACTTTGCATTATTGTTTGATTGTGCTAATCCTTCATTTGACTGCAGCCTTCCCAGAACTCCACATATTTCTATGACGAGCAGTTTTCGTTTCTCCAGGCAATCGCTGCTCAATCTTTCACGAGTTCCACCGGTTGGTTGCAGGTCGCCCCTGTGTGCGTGGTAAGAACGGATAAGAATTTGATAATAGCACTAGTGTGAGTGCCTTTGTGAGCTGTCCCACCCTATTTTTGTCGTCATTTTGTTTTTGTGTTTGCACTAACCATGGCAGATGAAGGCGGCGCGGCTGATCCGTTGCAAGACTTGCGAGCACAAGTTGAAGGACTAACCATAGACATTCGGATGCTACATGAACGACTGGACGAAACGATCACTACGTCGACCGACCATTTCGATCAGCTCGACCTTGCCTAGACAGCCACCAAGACCACACTCGACGCTCTCGTGGTCTGACTCGATGCTATGCACACCACGATCACAGAGTTGCAGAAGGACTATGGCGGTGATTCGGAGCAGGACGCCGGAGACAGTCGCGGTCGTGCCCGCCGTGTGCCACACCGCCCTGGTAATGATTCTTTTTCTAAGATTAAATTTAAAATCCCACCTTTTAATGGTAAATATGATCCTGTTGCATATCTTGATTGGGAGTTAGAGGTTGAACAAAAATTTTCATGCCATGATATTGCTGCAAATTCTCAAGTTAAAGCTGCTATTAGTGAATTTACTGATTTTGCATTAATTTGGTGGCGTGAGTATAAAATTAAACATCCCACTGCCATTCTGACCACGTGGGATCAATTGAAAACTACTATACACCATAGATTTGTGCCTTCATATTATGCTCGTGATTTGCTTAATAAGATGCAGCGTTTCCAGCAAGGTTCTCAATCTGTTGAGGACTATTACCAAGAGTTACAAAAAGGTATGATTCGTTGTGGGATATTGGAGGCCAATGACGTTGCCATGGCACGTTTTCGTGGTGGCTTAAACCGCGAAATCCAGGACATACTTGATTATAAGGAATATCATGATATGACTCAATTATTTGAATATGCTTGCAAAGCTGAACATGAAGTGCAGGGACGCTGCTCGAAGACTTTTTCTAACCCTTTTGCAGGTCGTACCTCGACATCCAGCCCCGCAGCTGCTTCTCCTGCACCATCTGCAGCCACGCCTACATCCCGTGATAGGGCGGCCAAACCTGCAGGCGCCGCTCCATCCACAAGCGCGACCCCCACCACAGGCCGTACGCGGGATATCACGTGTTTTCATTGCAGTGGACGTGGTCACGTGGCTCGAGACTGCCCAAACACGCGCACTTTGCTCATTCGTGACAATGGTGAGTACTCTTCCGCTAGTGATTCTGAGGATATTCAACATAACATGCTGGCCACTGACCATGCAGCAAAGACGGATGTACATGTCAACCCGGATGACGCCGATAGGTATGAAACTCTTGTTGTGCAGTGTGTTCTCAGTACACAGGTTGCCCCACCGGAGCAGAATCAGCGACACACCCTTTTCCACACAAAGGGCGTTGTGAAGGAACGGTCGATTCGCATCATCATCAACAGCGGCAGCTGCAACAATTTGGCGAGTACCGCACTGGTTGAGAAACTATCCTTACCCACTCGTAAGCATCCACATCCATATCACATTCAATAGCTTAATGATGGTGGGAAAATTAGAATAACACAAACAGTGTGTGTTCATTTCTCCATGGGTGCTTATTCTGATTTTGCTGATTGTGATGTTGTTCCCATGGAAGCATGTTCCTTGTTACTTGGTCGACCTTGGCAATATGATACTGATATCTTGCATCATGGTCATTCGAATCATTATTCTTTCATGTTTAAGGGACAGAAAATAATTATACATCCTATGACACCTGCACAAATTGTTAAAGATGATGTTGCTAGAGCTGCTAAAATTGCTAAGAAACTTGAACCATCACCGTCAGTTAATTCTGAAATCAAGTTGCATTATCCTATTCTACTTACTACACGTGCTGATTTTGATGATTTATGTGATGCTCAATTGCCTTGCTACGCACTAGTATGCTCTAGTCTGCTCATTTCACTTGATGATGCACCGTCTTTGGATGCTCCCCCTGTGGTTGCTAACCTTTTGCAGGAGTACGCTGATGTCTTTCCCAAAGACTTGCCACCGGGTCTCCCACCACTCCGTGGCATTGAGCACTAGATCGACCTCATTCCAGGCGCACAGCTTCCAAATCGTGCCCCGTATCGTACAAATCCGGATGAGACAAAGGAGATCCAGCGCCAGGTACAGGCATTGCTTGACAAGGGTTACATTCGTGAGTCTCTCAGCCCTTGTTCAGTTCCTGTGTTACTTGTTCCAAAGAAAGATGGATCTTGGCGTATGTGTGTAGATTGTCATGCTATTAATAACATCACCATTCGTTATCCATATCCCATACCACAACTTGATGATATGCTAGATGAGCTTAGTGGTGCCATTATTTTCACAAAGATTGATTTGTGTAGTGGTTACCATCAGATTAGAATGAAACTAGGTGATGAATAGAAAACGACTTTTAAAACGAAATTTGGCTTATATGAATGGTTGGTTATGCCGTTTGGATTGACTAATGCTCCCAGCACTTTTATGCGATTGATGAATGAAGTTCTGCGACCTTTCATAGGATTGTTTGTGGTTGTCTATTTTGATGATATCCTTATTTACAGCAAATCTATGGAAAACCATTTTAAACATTTGAGTGCAGTTTTTTATGCGTTACATGCTGCCCACTTATTTGCTAACATGGATAAATGCATCTTTTGCACACAACGTGTCTCATTTCTTGGTTATGTTGTTACTCCACAGGGCATTGAGGTCGATAGCAGCAAAATTGCTTCCATCAGGAGTGGCCTACACCGACGACGGTCACACAGATTCAGAGCTTTCTTGGACTTGTAGGTTTCTACCGCAGGTTTGTTCGTGATTTTAGCTCGATTGCAGCGCCTTTACATGAGCTTACAAAGAAAGATGTGGCATTCGCTTGGAGTGATTCGCAGGAGGTAGCATTCCACACTTTGAAACATAAGTTAACCCATGCTCCCCTTTTGCAATTGCCTGATTTGAATAAAGTGTTTGAGCTTGAATGCGATGCTAGCGGTATTAGGCTAGGTGCTGTTTTGTTACAAGAAGGAAAACTAGTTGCTTATTTTAGTGAGAAATTAAGTGGTGCTAGTCTGAAATATTCTACTTATGATAAGGAGCTTTACGCTTTAGTGCGCACTTTGCATACTTGGCAGGACTATCTTTGGCATCGCGAGTTCATAATTCATTCTGATCATGAGGCTTTGAAACATATTCGTACCCAAACAAATCTGAACCGTCGTCATGCTAAATGGGTAGAATTCATTGAGTCTTTTCCTTACATAATTAAACACAAGAACGGGAAGGACAATGTTATTACTGATGCTTTGTCTCGTCGCTATACCATGCTGTCACAGTTAGATTTTAAAATCTTTGGCTTGCAAACTGTGAAAGATCAATATGTCGACGATGCTGATTTTAAAGATGCTTTTGCCCATTGTATTAATGGCAAACCATGGGGCAAATTTCACATACAGGACGGGTTTCTGTTTCGCGCTAACAAGTTGTGTATTCCAGCTAGCTCGGTTCATCTTTTGCTATTACAGGAAGCGCATGGAGGCAGTCTCATGGGACACTTTGGCGTCTACAAGATGCATGAGGTGTTGGCTGCCCACTTCTTTTGGCCCCGGATGCGTGCTGATCTTGAGCGCCTAGTTGCACGCTGCACTACTTGTCAGAAAGCTAAGTCACGGTTGAACAACCATGGTTTGTATATGCCTTTGCCTATTCCTACTTCCCCTTGGCTTGATATTTCTATGGACTTTGTTTTGGGATTGCCTAGAACTAAGAAGGGGAGGGATAGCATTTTTGTGGTTGTTGATCGATTCTCCAAAATGGCTCATTTCATACCTTGTCATAAGACTGATGATGCTAGCAATATTGCTGATTTGTTCTTTAGAGAGATTATTCGTTTGCATGGTATCCCAAATACAATAGTCTCTGATCGTGATGTTAAGTTTCTCAGTCATTTTTGGAGATCTCTGTTGAATAAATTGGGAACTAAATTGCTGTTTAGCACAACTTGTCACCCTCAGACTGATGGGCAGACTGAGGTGGTTAATAGAACTTTGTCAACCATGCTTAGGGCTGTTTTGGATCAAAATTTGAGACGTTGGGAGGATTGCTTGCCCCATGTTGAGTTTGCTTATAATCATGCAACGCATTCCTCTACAAAGATGTGCCCTTTTCAGATTGTGTATGGTTACATCCCTCGGGCTCCTATTGATTTGTTTTCTTTTGATACTGAAGACGCCCCACACTTAGATGTTGTTGCACATGTTGAACAAATGGTTAACCTGCATGAACAAACTCACCAAAACATTGCTGCTGCTAATGCTAAATATCAGGTTGCTGGTAGTAAAGGTAGAAAACATGTTACTTTTGAACCTGGTGATATGGTTTGGTTGCATTTGAGAAAGGATCGTTTTCCTACTTTGCGCCGTTCTAAATTAATGCCTCGTGCTGCTGGTCCTTTTAAAGTGCTAACCAAGATTAATGATAATGCTTATATCCTTGACCTACCTGCGGAGTTTGGTGTTTCCACTAGTTTTAATGTTGCAGATTTGAATCCATATCTGGGTGAGGATGAGGAGTTGCCGTCGAGGACGACTTCAGTTCAAGAAGGGGAGGATGATGAGGACACCACGAGTACATCTACACCAGCAGCACCTTCTCCTACTCCAGCGCCGGCAGCACCTTCTTCAGCGCCACCTTCTGGGCTAATTACTCGGGCCCGTGCAAGAGAGTTTAACTTCGTCATGATGCTGAAGAATGAAGGCCCAGAAGACTGAAGGCTGACCCTACAGGAGGCCTTGTGCGTGGGCGCCTAGGACTGGCCCAAGAGGGCACCTAGGGTTGCACCCCTGCACCCACGATGCTTGGGGCGGCACCCCTTTGCTGGTCGCTCTTCCCCTAGGGGCTGCGCCCCCTTTATTAGTTAGAGTCCTGTTTCATTTAAAACTTGAGTTTTGTTTTACATCTAGCTTTAGCTACCCCAGAACACGCACAAATACGTGTTGTCCTTTGTGATACAGAACTCCACCTTCGAGTGATATTAAGATTGCCCGCCTCAGATTCTTGTTTGTTCTTTGATTACGTACAGGAAACGATCTTCGTGATCAGGCTGATCTTGCGCCGGCAAGGTTGGTAACCATCGGGAGTTGGTTCAGCGATTGCATTGGCGCTTCGAGTCTCGCTCGTCGTAGTCGGATCGTGAGGGTCAACAACCACCAAATCGAAGTTATCTCCATTCACCGAAAGATTGGGCACTCCGCCTCTATCAAGTACCGTCATTCTACAGCCGCGGTCTATTGGGTTCCTTGCACACAGCCACCGTGTTTATCCCCGCTCCCCGGAGAAGAGAGCTGTACGGTGCAAAGTGCCATGGATTACACACCACGCCGGTGAGTTACACATACATCAACTAAGGAGCTTCAGAAGAGTTAGGTTGGTGGTCGGGCGCCGCCGTCGGAGTGTGTCATTTTTACTCTCAATAGCATTGGTTACGTCGTCGGTCTCGTGCCTTACGTAAATAAATAATGGTTATGGCAGGAATCACCTGTGTGCGTGTGGAACAGAGGATCCAAAATTCTTGGTTACACAAAAACACTGATGGATTACGTATACGATGCGTAATCCATTGGGAAAGTGAATGATACAAGACCTCATCACAGAAGAACCAAAATTACCAGGTTACGCGAAAACTCTACTGGTTATGTACGACGCCGCCAAAACAAATTCCAAGCATATGAGCACAGAAGATCTCCTGTGTCGTAATTGTATACGTCATTAGTAAATCAAGTCATAGTATTATGGGCCTGGGCCATCTAGTACGGGCCACGAAGTTGGCACATGTATTTGGTGGCTGTATTGCTAATGTGCCCTTTGTACTGATAATAATTACGCATACAGTTAAAAAATGGTTTTAGTGGTATGGCCTCATTCTTCTTAATAAATACACGAACTTATATACTATTTGACTTGGTACTAGTATAATTTCCAAAAAATAACTTTCGTATCCTCCGCCGCTGTGGCTGTCAAAGACTACATTGTTTTAGGAAAAGAGTTCTCCCAAAACTCGCACGGATGGAGGCAGCGGGGACGCGCTCCCACGCCGCAACGAATTCTTCCCCTGCCACTCGCCATGAGGCATAGAGGAAGGTCGCGCACATTTAATAGCACCAGAGATGATGAGGACATCCCAGCCATACGTAACCCAGCTCCCTTGGTTATACAAGATGCATCGCGAATTGCACCAAGTCCACCTTGGGTTACACATGATGATTGAAGAATCAAACACAAGAGGTTATGCAGGAACAAGCATTGGATACACAAGCACATGTGTATGAAGGACAGGTTACAGGCAGCCATGCTAAGAAACTCCAACAAGAGGTTAATCAGTGAATGCTTTAAGTTCCTCTCTGTGTTACATTGCAATACTGATGAGAGTCATTTACTACCTTACTAGTCTTGTACTTTACTCCTAGTCAGGTTTACAAGAGTTACATGGAAGACACGTAGGGTTACATGGAGGACACGAAGTTTGCTGCCTAAGCTGAGAATGATTAATCACACAAGACTCTGGGTTACATGAGAAGCTTCACGTCCAACTCTGTACCATCATATTGTTGAAATACTTCTTGAAATCTGGAATTTATGTCAGAAAATTCCTGTACATTTAACAAGTAGCGTCGTGGAGTAGTTTGAAGCTCCTTCGAGTCAAGATTCCAATGCAACAAACAGTGCATCATTTGGACTTCCGAGCTAGGAGTTATGGCAAAATTACTTAAGGGTGCGTAGAAGATGGAAAAACGCGTGTGAACTGAAGTATAAACTAACTAGCGACCGAAAACCGATCTAAAGTACTTTTACAAAAACCGAAATGCCGATCCAAAAAAGTCGAAATACACGACCAAAAAAGTTCCCTGGTCTTTTCGGGTTTCCACGCCTCGACCCATCAGATTGTTGGGTCGGGTCAGCCCCGATATTTCGAGATTCGGGACAAAACTCCGACCCATCACGTGGTTGGGTCGGGTCAGGATTGTCGGGTTGTTTGGGTCATGAATACATACGACGGTGCCCGCGCGTCAAGCGCCTCAGAGTCTGTCTGGTCGTGTGTATTCTTTTCTTTTTCATTTTTTTTGCAAATTGGGGGAGAGGAGCATGGTCACTGTCGCTGTATAGAGTTGGGAGTGGTAGATAGCTATGCTACAACGCAATATTAGTGTCAGAAGTTTGACGCTAAAAATATAGAATTGTTGACATTTCTTAACGCAATCACCTAAGAACAGGTTTGGAACCCATCCTAGTAATAGCACCAGAAATGCTGATTGGTAAATCTTAACGTTTACAGAGATCCGCAAGCGCACGGAAGTACCATTGTAGCATTTCCCCAAAGTAGTAGTCCAAAGGGTATCGAATCCAAGGAAGGCATTGGCGGAATGAAAAGATCAACTCTATTGCAATGAGTATAGATCATAGACGGAAACAAACCAGACACTCAAGTGCAGGGGTAAACATATGATAATGGGGTAGTGTGATCACACACACACTCACTCTCTCTCTAAAGGGTCCTAGGCATAAGAGGCGACACACGAGTTAGTTCTAGGTTCTAATATACTATACACATAAAGCTGGAAGGAACGAGTTAGATACACTAGCGTTGAAGAACATTTACTTGAGCACCCAGGTGCCACGGGGAGATAACCTCCCGTGTTGCTTCTGCACAACTCCGGTTGTTATATTTTAGACTCCTACCGCTTATCCGAATGTGGGGGATTTCAGAGGACCAACGGCTGTCACTACCACGGCCTACCCCAAGACAAACCGTGGGATAAACTCATAAGTACGGTAGCTATGCAACCCAAGCACCATGCTTACGTTGTTAGCCGGACTTGACCAGCCCGGGCTATTGTGACCCAGGTCAAGCCACCAGATAAACCAGCCAATTACACCGAGTACCGTAGCTCAAGCACAGACTTCATACAACGCAATCATGTCATCTAATTAGATCAAACCAGGTTATGTACACAAACAGATTTGTGTTTTCCTATGTCTGTTCAACTGGATCAAAGGGTCGTGTTCGTGAAGAACACGAGCCTCTAACTTATGAACAAACACTAGAAACATGTAAAAGTCACCCGTCAAGTGGATCGAAAGGCCTTGTTCATCAAGAACAGGAGCCTCTAAATGATGAACAGGTGAAGAACACATGAACAAATCACTCATGCATACTAACACAACTTTATATGAAATAGATAAATAACTGAAGTAGATCAAAGTCATACAAATGAAATAAGACACAAGATAACTCATACCTAGATCCCAAAGTAGACTTGGAACCTGAATTAGAACTACTCTAGCCTACCTCCTAGCCTTGAGACTAAAAGTGAGAGAGGTGTTGCAAGTGTGGATGTCTCATAAGTGAGCCCCCTCTCCTTCTATTTATAGGCCCATGCACCGGCAAAGAATGGAGGCAAACACCCCGGGGAAGGCGCCTAGGACCAATGGAGAGCCACCACGTGGAAGCCCCTGAGTGGCGGCCTCAAGGTCGGTTCGGCCGACCCCCTATGGGCCCCACTCGGGGTGTGCTTCCTCCTGGAGGCTGCCCTGTGGGTCCTTAGGTCGGTTCCCGGTGTCCACCCTGTTTTGGTGCGGTTTGCATGCCTTTGTGGGCCCATGGATCCATGTGATGTCCATGTGTCACACTCTGATTCGTCGGGGGTTGCTTTACTTGGATTGCTTGCATGGCATGCATGCATGGCTCCCTAGTTGGCAGGTTTGCATGCATGGCATCCTTGTTGGTAGCCCACCTAGGATGAGGTGATGTGGCATGGACCCTAGATGGTGAGTTTGGCACTCTTTTCTTGCTTATTTTTCTGCAATCAAATAATCTCCAAGGACAAGTGGAACTACATTTTTCTTAACTAAATACATGTAAGAAATGCCTTATGCCCCTTTATTCATGAGTATATTGACGGCTAAAGTAGGTACTTAACAGCCGTCAATAACTCCCCCAAGCTAGCCTCTTGGTCGTCCCGAGCAAGAGATTAAGGACTTAGGTTGGTTGATCAGGAGTTGCTACGATGTTGTATTCCTAATGTATAACAAGATACAGCTAGGTACTCTATCAAGAGTTAAAGAAGTTGGCATTAATCTTACCTCTCACTTGATTGATATGGGGCATGTAGCTTCACCTGCCTTGGGCGGTTGAAAGATAGAATGGTTGTATACAGATTACTAATCACATGTACCTTGATCAGTTATCAATCCGGAGGTTTTGCAGGTTTTTCAAAAGAAATCAAAGTTCCTCAAATGATACTCTCGGATCGCTCAATGTGTATGATTCCTCACCAAGGCTTTGGTTCACCTTCTTTCACTACCTACTCCTAATAAGCTGATATGTGGAGCTGTAGGTAGGGAAAACATGTGGCATACCTGTTTCTCATATATTGTCGAGTCGAAAACCGGATCCTTGGAAGAACAAGTCATACACCCTGATCAAGATGTGCAAAAGTGTGTGTATGGTGGATGGATAATGAACTCCTCTTTTCATGATTTTACTCTCCTCCTTTTTGAAATTTTTGAGACTTGGGCTATGTCTCTTTATTCTTTCTTTTTCTTTTTTTATGCATGCCCTTGAGCATGTTTCTTTTCCCTCTTTTTTTTAACATAGCCCATAGTCCTTGCTGAACATTTTTGGAGGGAGTGTAATCATGGAACATGCGCAGAGCTTTATTTTGTGGAATGGATGGGGAATGGATTAAATGATGGTTGCTAACTTCCAGTGTAGAAGTTTCGCATATGGTGGTGTGTACGTGATCTTGATCATAGGAGTATGACAAGTTACTCGCCGAGGGTCACAACAATTCGACAAAACTCAATGAAGAAATCAAGTAGCATATGTGGAGGTTAACAGAAGCTAAGATCTACATATGGCCTTGGATAGGAATTTCTTATCGTTGAGGAACTTATCATTTTAACATTTTTCAAAAGAAAACTCCGGATATCAAACATCACTTAGTACTAGCTCATAGCAACTCTATTATACCATATCATACCTCGCAAGAACTTAGGCAAAGATCATCCTTTTTGCTACCCACTAATTTCAAGCTCAGGTTCGATCATACTAGCCAACAAACTCAAAACTTGGATAGGATACTAAGTTGTAAACAAGGCATACAAGAGGAATAAACAGAGCAACTATTCATCATTTCAACCCTGGCGAATAAGAACACTCTTACTGCGCATATGAAAACAAACTAATTTAAGAAAGCAAATAAATATTTTTGGTCTTTTTAATCTTTTCAGATTTTTATGTGTTTTTAGCATATGGGGTTCTGAAAATAGTAAAAGATACAAGTTACCTCAGAAAGGGGGTCCTCCCCCAAGCTAGCTTCAGGCTCACTGCTGTGGAGGGTAGTATCCCAACCATGCATAGTAAGCCCTCTGCTCCTCCAGCTGTCGCAGCTGTCTCTAGTACAGTTTAGACTCAAGGGAGTTGTCCGGATGGAGTTCACCTATGAGTTCGTATTTCGACAAAGCGCAAACAGAATGGAGCAAGGATATCTTGATTCTTTTTTAGAGGTCAGAACTTTTATTGAATAGGATAACTTACCGATCTTACCTGTCGGCGAAGGGCTCTTTTGTTTTAAGTCTTCCAGAGCCAGACTATCTCCCACATTACTTACCTTAGTGTACGGTCAGCCGCTCTTGGGGACGAGGGAGTCGGCTCCCTGTCCACTTTTTTCCACACCTTCTTGGTCGTCTGTGGTTTACGAGGTGCGGGGAGTGGTGCCTTGGACTGGGATTTGGATTTCCAATATGATTTCCATCCTGCACTCATTTGCTCTTGCTCTTGCTTCCAGAAATTCTTCATAAAGGCAATGAGGCTTTCCACTTGTGGTTGCGTAGTTTCACTTCTTTGGGTAGGAGTGCCCGTTCCTGGTGTACCTTCAACCATTGAGCATTGTTCCTTACGTGGGCGGAATTCAAACCTTTCTTCCTTGCCATTGATGTGGAGATGGATTACTCCAGCGCCAACATTAATTTGTGCATCGGCCGTGCTTAGGAATGGACGTCCCAAGATGAGTGGTACTTCATTACCAATGTCCATGTCAAGTACTACAAAGTCCACTGGAATGAAGCAGTCTCGGACCTTTACCGGAATGTCCTCGGCTATCCCCGCTGGATACCGGACTGAGGAATTGGCTAACTGCAGCTGCAAAGTAGTTGGAGATAATTCCGTATAATTGAGTTGGTCGAAAACTACCTTTGGCATGACGCTAACACTAGCACCAAGATCACAGAGAGCATGGTCGAATCTCTGTGTTCCAATTGTGCATGTGATCGTGGGGCACCCTGGGTCCTTCTTCTTTTCTGGAAGACGATTGAGTATAGCTGCGCTACACTCTTCTGTGAGCTTTACCACCTCCGAAATGGGTAGAGCTCGCTTCTTGGTGAGGATAACCTTGAGGTAACGTGCGTACGTGGGTACACGCATTGCCTCGAGGAGTGGAACATTAATATATACCTTTTGAATCATGTCCACGAAACGAGTGAATTGCTCATCCACTGTTGCCTTCCTGTTTCGCTGAGGGAATGGCAATAAATTTGTTTCAATGAACTCATGTTTATCCGCCCTGTCTTCAGGTGTTCTTGCTTGTGAGGGCTCCCTCATACCAAGTGGCTCTCCACTGGACTCTTCATCCCCTCTTGTGCTTCTCTTTGTTCCTGCATGGTTAGGATAGGGCGGATCGCGAGTGGTCTTACCCCCTCTCGTGACTACCACTTTTGCATTTTGAACTGGTGGAACTGAAGCGACTAGTTGAGCCAACTGGGTTTCTATCATCTTATTAAAGCTCAACTGGTCTTTAAGGGCAAACGAAAGGCTATCAATTTTAACATTAAGGCTCTCAAAGGCCTTATCATAGGTAGCTGTTTTCTTATTAAAGCCTTCATTAATCTTAGCTTGCCCAAAGACTAGATCTTTCAAGGAAGGTTGGTTTGGGTTGAAAGAATTACCTTGATTACCTCCTTGATAATAAGGGTGCGATTGATTCCACGTTTGACCTCCTTGTGGACGATAACCATTGTTATTGCCGTTCATGTACATCACATCCTCTTGAGTATTAGGACAGTAATTCCATAAATGCCCAGTATTACCTGAGAGCCAGGTGTGGTTCGAGGACCGGTGGATGGTCGCTTCCTGGTGTGATGAGTGATTGACAACGTGGTGTGGACTGATTCTTGGCTAAGTATTGCAGGTGCAGGTTGCGGCTTGACTGGTGCAGGTGCAGGTGAAGAACAAGCGTGAAAGGTCGTTGCCGGTGAGGCCTCCAGGTGTGGAGAAGACAAGTAGGCTTGGTTCGAGGGACCCGGTGGCCAGCGGGGTCAAGTGCGGGCCGCATGGTGGCAAGAACGGCAAGATGAAGTCATGGACGGTTTCTTGGTTGAGCCTCAAAACCAAGGTCGAGCCGGGACTACGTGGGAGCCGAGTCATGAGTGGTGATTGGCGGAGGCTACACCGAGTTCGCGGGGTTTCCGGTGGTTCACCAGAAAACCACTGGGTTCCTTGGTTGATCCACAAAGCCAAGACCGAAGAACCGAAGACGGAGGTGCAGCAGCTCCAGACCGGTCTGACCGGTGGGTCTGACCGGTCTGACCGGTGGGTACAGGTCTGACCGGTGTGCGACGACGCAGTCCGGAATCTTCGAAGCGGAGGACACGCGTCGGGATCGCAAGGCTTGCGTCGAGGCTAAGCAAGTTTGCGGTCGCTGGGCATCCGTCCGATGGTGCGAAGACAAAGACTTCCAATTTCGCCCTCGAGGGGCATGTATCCCTAGTTAGCTAGTAAGGGTATTTTAGTCTTTCGGTTGCCTCCATATAACCCAAGTGGTGAGAGGATGGCAGCCATCTCTTGGAACCCTAGCTCATTTGGTTTTCCTATTTTCCTTCCTATTTTCTTAGGATTTTCGTAGGACTAGCTTGAGAGCTTCATGGTGAGATCTTGTGAGAGGGAAGGATGATCGGGCGGCAAGCTAGACCTTGTATGAACCTCTTTGGTATGTATAGATGATTCGGCGTGGTTCCTCAAGGCTTGGATGTGTCTTTCCCGTTTCTCCTTTTTGGTGATTTTCGGAGCCCTTTCTTGGCGATTTTCTTGAAGCGATTTCGAGGCCTTTATCTTTGGGATTTGGTGGGGGATGTATGCATGAACCCTTCGTGGTTCTTTACCCTTTGATTCCCCTTCCAAATCTGTGAGCAAAGGGGCTCGATTTTGGGGTTTTCGTGGCTCTAGGGTTAGAGGCGTTCTTGGTGGGATTTCTTCGATTCCTCTTGATTTGACAAGTTTTGGTGGACCAAATCTTGGCTATGGAGTACCCATGAGGTGTTCCTACTATCCCCAAAGTCTTGTGCAAAACCGTGGAGCGGATCGGGAGATCGGGAGTTGGATTTGGAGGAGTTGACTCGCGGGCGCTGTTCATCCCGAGCTGCCCAGGCACGACCGGTGCTCTTGACCGGTCTGACCGGTGCTAGCCCTCGGTGGGTTTTTGTCTCGGGGAACAGCCTTGTCCGTGTGGTTTTGTCCCGTGGTCCTTCTGTTCAGTTCTTGGCGTGTTTGGAGTTGTTTTGCTAGGATTTGTGAGAGGTTCTTCTTCCTCACAGGTTGTGTTTCATGGTGGTTTTTGTTCTAGGGCCTAGAGGATTCACTGAGGCTTCCTGGAACGTTTGCTGTGCGGCTGCTGTAGCCACCGGCCTGACCGGCTCTGTCCACCGGTCTGACCGGTGTCACCGGTCTGACCGGCGCAGGCCATCGGTCTGACCGGTGTAGCACAGGCAGCAAGCCGTGCAAGTTTCCGCTGTGTGTTTTGGTGAGTTTTGGCTAGGAAGGTTGAGTGTTGGTTCCTAGGACCAGTAGCACTCCAGTGGCTGCGTGGTCTTGACCAACTTAGGTAGTTGGGTCGGAGACGTGAGTTGGAAGCCGTGTTCGTCTTGTTGGAGTTCTCATCTCCTTCGAGAAGAATTTTTATTGGCTCCCATTCACTCCCCCCCTCTCTGGTTCGCCTAATCGGTCCTTCAATTGGTATCAGAGCCGGTTCGGGTCTTTATTGACTCTTACCAGTCTAAGATCCAAAGATGGCGTACCAGGAACGGGGTTCGGGTCCTCCGCACTTCGATGGGAAGAACTACCAGATGTGGCAAAGGCGGATGGCGGCGTTCCTCCGCGGAAAGGGTCAGATCCTTTGGGATGTCACGGTGAACACAGCTTATGTTCATCCGATGAACTTCCTTGCTCCAGGATCGAGGGATATGTTCGAAGCCAACAACAAGGCTGTCGACTACTTGTTTCGTGCTCTGTGTCAGCCTGAATTCGACCGGGTTCAGATAGAGGACTTAGCTTGTAGGATTTGGGAGCAGTTGAAGGATGCTCATGCTGGGAATGCTCAGGTTCAGGCTCGGATGTACGCGACTTACCGGAGAGAGTACGAGAACTTCACTCATCTCCCCGGCGAGTCCGTCGATGCCCTTTTCAAGCGATTTACGGTCGTTGTGAACAACATGAGAGCCAATGTGGACGTCCTCCCATACAATGATCATGATAGAGCCGTGAAGCTCTTGCACTCGTTGGATCGTACCGTATGGGACGGGAAGTTTGAGGCTATTGTTGAGTCCGAGAAGTATGACACCTTGACGGTGAACGAGCTGTTCTCGAAGCTCAAGTCGGCTGAGTTGGACCGTGGTATGACAGCCAAGATCGAGAGCCCGACTGATTCTCATAGTCTCGCTCTCGTTAGTGGCAAAGGAGCTAAGTCTAACGCTAACGCATCCTCCAGGATGTACTCTCTGTCTTCTTTGATGTCTTTGCCAGATGAGGAGTTCGACGTGCTTGGAGAGGACGAGCTGGCGTTGCTGACCAGGCGGTTCGAGAGGCTGCACGAGAACCGGGTGAACACGAGGAGGACAGCACAGACGTGCTTTCAGTGCGGCAAGCCAGGACACTTCGTTGCCGACTGCCCGGAGAAGACGGAGAACAAGGACGGCTACAAGGACGGCTACAGGCACCGATCGAGCAAGGATGGCAAGTACCGATCGAGGCGCGATCACAAGCACAAGAACAAGCACAAGGACGAGCGACGGTCGAGGAAGAAGGATGGCCGCGGCAGGAAGGCCCGAGCAATGGTCGGAGCGAGCGACGTCGACTCCAGCTCCGCCTACTCTTCCTCAAGCTCGAGTAGCAGTGAAGATGAAGGTGATCGGCGCAAGAACAAGAAGTCATCCAGGAACTTGAGCGGGTTGAGCTGCTTCGCGAGAGATGGCTTCTGCGGCATGGCCCGTAGCTCCGGCAGCAAGAAGAGCCACCAGAGTGACTCGGACTCTGACTCCGAGGATGAGGTATGTGATGAGCTCTCTTCTTTGCGCAAGGAGAATGATGAGTTGGTTGACTTGCTTGATAACCGCGATCACATGCTTAGAGAGGCCAAGAAGATGAGGAAAGAGCTTAGGGCCTCACTAGAAGATGCTAGGAACCGTGTGGCTGAGCTAGAAACCCAGAACCTAGATGCTAAGCTTGAGATTGATTCGCTTAAGGCTTCTCCTGTGGTTTCTGATGAGATTGATTGTTGTGATTGCTCTGTGTACCTAGCTGATCTTACTGCTCTTAAGGATAAGCATGCTTCTACTTGTGATGAACTAGATATGCTTAGGGTTGAAGTGGCTGAGCTTAAGTCTAGACCTGCTTTGCTAGGTGCTTGCACTTCTTGCCCTGTTTTGCATGGAAAGATTGATGAGATGCATGCTTACACTGTTTCGCTTGAGGCTAAGTTGAAAGAGCCTATTCCCACTTCTTGCTCTACATGTGAATTGCATGCGGTTAAGAATTTGGAGCTTGCACATTATGTTGATCGCCTGCAGGATGAAAATGATGAGCTGAGAAAATGTATGAGCTGGTTGTCGGGTCAGGAGCCTCAGCTCGGTATCATGATAGCGGCTTTCAAACGCTATGATGGTCAGGCACTTGGGGCTGACAAGCTTGGAGAGAACTGTGGTGAGGGAGTTGAGAGAGTTGGAGAGATTCCTATCCCACCACCAAACAGACACAAGAACAAGTTTGAGCCCAAGCCCAACCATCTCAGAAACAAACTTGACACTACTCCAGATCCACCCATATTCCCTCACCCAACAAATGATTTTCAGAAACCGGTGAAGTTTGTGAGCCCAAAGGGAGGTGAGGAAGGAGAGAAGAAGGGTAAGAAGCCGAGTGGGCAGCCCCAACCCAAGCCTAAGCCTAAGCCACAGCCCATAAAGTTCCATTGTGGGTATTGTGGGAGAGATGGTCACAAGGATGAGTTTTGCTTCAAGAGGAAGCGTGAGGAGAGAATGGCTAGAGAGTGGGCTAACAGGGACAGGTACCACCCCTCTAATGGTGTACCTGAGCCTCGTATGCAAATGCCCAGGGCCAAGGCGATTGTGAGGACAGTTCCGGCTTGGGGAGACCGGAAGGCTGCAGGTGTTGCTGCTGGCCGAGCCACACCGGTCAGACCGGTGTACTACACCGGTCAGACCAGTGCAGGTCTGGGCAGACAGCGAGTCGGATTTCGTGCTCGTGAGGATGCTCGGTTTGGTTCTGGAGGTCGTGGTTCTGGTGGTTGGTCTGGAAAGTTTGCAGGTGGTCAGTTTGCTAGGCGTTCTCCACCTCGTGCTCAATACGAGGGTGAGAAGAGTCGTAGCTTTGAGATGGAGCGGAGGTACGATCCACGGTTTCCCTTTCGTGGTTTTCGTCCTCCTCCAGCTAGAGAGGGTTGGTTCCCTCGTGGTGGTTACCGTGGTGGTAGCTTTGATAGGCGTGATGATTTGGTTTGTGCTAACCCCACTTTGGAGCAAATGGCTCGGCACTGGTTTTACTCTTTTGGTACTAACCCCAGTGCTGAGTCGTTTGTTCACTCACGTGCTCGCTTTTGAATTTCAGGTGGGAGACTTGAAGAACATTTGGTTGATTGACTCCGGTTGCTCGAGGCATATGACCGGAGACAAGGGGTGGTTCTCAAGTCTCGTCCCGGTGGTGACAAAGAAGTACATCACCTTTGGGGACAATGGGCGAGGGCGTGTGCTGTCAGAAGGTGAGATTAAGGTAAGTGGCAAGATCACTCTCAGGCGTGTTGCTCTTGTTCAATCGCTTGGATACAATTTGCTTTCTGTGTCCCAGTTGTTGGATGACGGTTTTGAGGTGTTGTTTCGGCCTGGTGGTTCTCGGATTTTAGATTCTCGGGGGGATCTTGTTTGCATGGTCGTTCTCGAGGGTCAGGTGTTCCGAGCTGATTTTTCTCAGTCTTCTGGTGTGGAGCGTTGCTTCTTGGCTGGTTCTTCGAGTGAGTTGTGGAAGTGGCATAGGAAGTTGGGTCACTTGAGCTTTGACCTTTTGTCTCGCTTGAGTAAACTCAATTTGGTCCGAGGATTGCCACGATTGAGGTTTGAGAAAGAGTTGGTTTGTGCGCCGTGTAGGCATGCCAAGATGGTAGCCTCTTCTCACCCGCCTCTCACCGATGTGATGACTGAGCGTCCATGCGAGCTGCTCCATATGGACCTTGTTGGCCCAGCTCGTGTGCGATCTGCGGGTGGGAAGTGGTATGTCCTTGTTGTGGTGGACGACTACTCTCGGTATGCGTGGGTGTTCTTTCTTGAGGAGAAGGGGGAGACGTTTGGTTTTGTTCGAGATCTTGTCTTGAGGTTAAGAAACGAGAGGCACGGAGATGCCATACGAGCGATCCGCAGTGACAATGGCTCGGAATTCAAAAACTCTCGCTTCGAAACCTTTTGCCATGACTTGGGTCTTGAACATCAGTTTTCGAGTCCGTATACGCCTCCCCAGAATGGCGTGGTGGAAAGGAAAAACAGGACCTTGTGCGAGATGGCTCGGACGATGCTCGACGAGCATAGGACTCCGAGAAGGTTCTGGGCTGAGGCGGTCAATACCGCGTGCCATGTGTCGAACAGGATCTACCTCAGGGTTCACAAGAAGAAAACCTGTTACGAGTTGATGCACGGTCGCACACCCAAGGTGAGTCACTTCCATGTCTTTGGTTGTAAATGCTTCATTCTGAAGAAAGGGAAGAAGTTGGACAAGTTCGAGGCTAGGTCTGTCGATGGTATTTTCTTTGGTTATGCATCTCATTCCAGAGCATTTCGTGTGCTCAATCTTGAAACTAACCAAATCGTGGAGACTTGCGAGGTAAACTTCGACGAGACACAGCCACGTAGTCAGCTTGTTTTTGAGTGTGCAGGTGACGACGAACTTGGCGAGGAGATCTTTCAGGAGGAGGAGCATGAACATGGAGATGATGAAGATGGCGGTGTGATGCCCGCGGCTGAACATGTACCTACTACTTCGACGACGATCGAGAATGGACCCTCTCCCACACCTATAATGACAAACCCAGATCAAGGCGAAGCTGCTGCTGAGGGGGAGGTAGCATCAAGGCGAGAACCTCCCCGACGAGTGCAAGTGGATCACCCAGCTTCGAGAATCATTGGCGACATGAATGAACGTACTACACGGTCGAGGGTTCGGAACAATTCTCATTTCGCTCATGCTGCTTTTGTTGCCACTTTTGAGCCCAAAGACATTGGACATGCGTTATCTGATCATAATTGGGTTAACTCGATGCATGAGGAGTTGGAGAATTTTGAGAGGAACCAAGTTTGGGTGTTGGTTGACCCTCCCCCAGGGTGTAAGCCGATTGGGACAAAATGGGTGTGGAAAAATAAAGAGGGAGAGAAAGGAGAAGTGGTGAGGAACAAGTCGAGACTTGTTGCTCAGGGGTACAGTCAGAAAGAGGGGATCGACTACGAGGAGACTTTCGCTCCTGTAGCTCATTTGGAGGCGATCAGGATCCTTCTAGCCTTTTCCGTGGCTAAAGGGTTCAAGTTGTACCAGATGGATGTGAAGAGTGCTTTTCTGAACGGTGTATTGGAGGAAGAGGTGTTTGTGAGGCAACCACCGGGGTTTGAGAGTGAGAAGTACCCTCACCGGGTATACAAGTTGAGGAAGGCGCTGTATGGGTTGAAGCAGGCACCTAGAGCTTGGTATGGTAGGTTGAGGGGGTTCCTGTTTGAGAGAGGGTTTGAGATGGGGAAGGTCGACCAGACCTTGTTTCTCCTCAGGCAGGACAGAGATATCCTGATTGTGCAGGTATACGTGGATGATATTGTCTTTGGTGGCTCGTCTAACTCTCTTGTTGCAAGGTTTGCAGAAGACATGAGCAGGGAATTTGAGATGAGCATGATGGGCAAGTTGCAGTTCTTCCTCGGGCTACAAATCAAGCAATCAAAGGAAGGAACATTTGTGCACCAAGCTAAGTACACCAAGGACATTGTGAGGAAGTTCAAGATGGAGGACTCCAAGGCCATGGCGACGCCCATGAGTACGACTACAGTTCTTGATGCGGACGAGGAAGGTGAACACGTGGACCAGAAGGAGTACCGGAGCATGATCGGGTCACTCCTCTACTTGACGGCGACGAGGCCGGACATTCAATTCTCGGTGTGTCTGTGCGCTCGTTTTCAAGCTTCTCCGAGGACTTCGCATCGGCAAGCAGTCAAGCGCATTTTCAGGTATTTGCGACACACTCCCGACTTCGGCCTTTGGTACTCTGCGTCTTCTTCTTTGGCGCTTCATGGATTTTCAGACGCGGATTTTGCCGGGTGTCGGTTGGATAGGAAGTCCACTTCTGGGACTTGCCAGTTCTTGGGTTCTTCTTTGGTATCTTGGTCTTCCCGCAAACAGTCGAGTGTTGCTCAATCCACTACCGAGGCAGAGTATGTGGCCGCAGCTAGTTGTTGCTCTCAGCTCCTTTGGATCACATACACCATGAGTGACTTTGGTGAGGAGTATACCCATGTCCCACTTCAATGTGATAGCACCAGTGCCATAAGCGTTGCAAAGAACCCAGTGCTCCATTCCAAAACCAAACACATAGAAGTGAGGTATCATTTTCTGAGAGACAACGTAGAGAAAGGGAAGATAGCTTTGATCCATGTACCCACACATGAACAACTAGCCGATATTTTCACCAAACCCCTAGATCAAGCAACTTTCACACGTTTGCGGGGGGAGCTTGGTGTTTGTTTGATTTCTTGAGTTGGCGTGTGGGAGCTCCTTTGTAGCATATGTATAGCTTTCCTTTGTGCATTTCTTGCATTTGGCATGGCATATGTAGCATGATGTATAGGCATCTTTGTATCTTAGGTTGCATGCATTTTGTATCATATGCATTGTTTAGGAAAGGCTTCTCCTATACACATTGTTCACCATGCAATGACATATATGTCTTTGTGAGCTAATTTGGTAAGCTATGGTTAGTTTGGCTTAGCTCTTGATAATCTTGGTTTGTATCCATGGTTGATGGCTATGTTTTTGAAAAATTTCATATATATGCTCTCTTGTGAGTAAATGCCTTTACATGATCTTGACATGTTTTAGTGGCTTGGCTATGCTTAATTTGTGGTTGGATAGCTTATTTTGATCATATGGGGCCAAAGGCTCATTTGCCATCATGAATGTTTAGCCCCCATGCTTCATCTTGTGGAGGGGCATAAGTTCCTTTTTGTCGCAAAGACATTTCATGTACCAATTATAAATCTGAAAATGAAATGTAAATTGCTTGAAAAATGTGCTCCCATGTCATATGTGCTAATTTTAATTTGCTTTGGGTGCTAAATCGTTGCATGATGCCTACCAATGAGAAGTCTCATATATAGAAGTAGGCACATGGCTCGGTGGCTTTGACATGACATGAGGTGCTTGTGGGTGTTTATGATGGTCTTATGCTTAGAATGGTTGTCCTAGCATGAAGTTTGTGTGGCTTTGCCATTTTGACATGTTTTGCTCATATTTAGGACTTTGCTCATGAGAGGGTGATTTTTCGCAAAATTGCTAAATTCTATCTTAGCTTCGCCCAATGGTTGTGAAACTTGGTGATCATGAAGTTTATGTCTTTACGAAGCTATAGAGTATCTAACTTGCTCGTTTGGACATGTGTAGCATCCTATGTTGAATTTTGTCTATTTTAGAAGCTCTAGGTTGCATTTTTTTTGCATTTTTGGCTTGATTCATGCATTGTCAACAAGGGGGAGAAGTTTGAGCATGTTTTGGCCTACTGAATGCATTTGGAAGGTTTTCAGGTGGTTTCGAGCTATTTTTGGGCTCTGTTGTGCACCGGTCTGACCGGTTGAGGTCACCGGTCTGACCGGTCAGAGTGCTGGTCCTGTTCACATGTTGCCCACCGGTCTGACCGGTGGTGTCGACCGGTCTGACCGGTCAGAGCTGAGCTGTTGCAGCTGCTCTGTTTCGTGAAGTGGTTCGCATGCATTTGTCCAGGGGGAGTTGCATCGGTTCAGGGGGAGCTTGCATGTGTGCAAAGGGAGCTCTTTGTGGTTTTCGAGCTTTGGTTTGATGGTTTGTGCTCTTTGCTTGAGCATGTTCTGTCTCGGATGTGTCGAGCCGTTGCCCTTGCCTAAGGGGTCCGAGATTTGTCTTCTTCAAGTGATCTTGCTCTTTGCCTTTTCTTTGGCTTTCGATCGCTTGTTGGAGTGTCTTTTAGTCGTTTCTTTTCTTTTCCTTTTCTCTTGGTTACCAAAACGTGTGTGTTGTCAATACACTCATCAAGGGGGAGATTGAGAGCCAGGTGTGGTTCGAGGACCGGTGGATGGTCGCTTCCTGGTGTGATGAGTGATTGACAACGTGGTGTGGACTGATTCTTGGCTAAGTATTGCAGGTGCAGGTTGCGGCTTGACTGGTGCAGGTGCAGGTGAAGAACAAGCGTGAAAGGTCGTTGCCGGTGAGGCCTCCAGGTGTGGAGAAGACAAGTAGGCTTGGTTCGAGGGACCCGGTGGCCAGCGGGGTCAAGTGCGGGCCGCATGGTGGCAAGAACGGCAAGATGAAGTCATGAACGGTTTCTTGGTTGAGCCTCAAAACCAAGGTCGAGCCGGGACTACGTGGGAGCCGAGTCATGAGTGGTGATTGGCGGAGGCTACACCGAGTTCGCGGGGTTTCCGGTGGTTCACCAGAAAACCACTGGGTTCCTTGGTTGATCCACAAAGCCAAGACCGAAGAACCGAAGACGGAGGTGCAGCAGCTCCAGACCGGTCTGACCGGTGGGTCTGACCGGTCTGACCGGTGGGTACAGGTCTGACCGGTGTGCGATGACGCAGTCCGGAATCTTCGAAGCGGAGGACACGCGTCGGGATCGCAAGGCTTGCATCGAGGCTAAGCAAGTTTGCGGTCGCTGGGCATCCGTCCGATGGTGCGAAGACAAAGACTTCCAATTTCGCCCTCGAGGGGCATGTATCCCTAGTTAGCTAGTAAGGGTATTTTAGTCTTTCGGTTGCCTCCATATAACCCAAGTGGTGAGAGGATGGCAGCCATCTCTTGGAACCCTAGCTCATTTGGTTTTCCTATTTTCCTTCCTATTTTCTTAGGATTTTCGTAGGACTAGCTTGAGAGCTTCATGGTGAGATCTTGTGAGAGGGAAGGATGATCGGGCGGCAAGCTAGACCTTGTATGAACCTCTTTGGTATGTATAGATGATTCGGCGTGGTTCCTCAAGGCTTGGATGTGTCTTTCCCGTTTCTCCTTTTTGGTGATTTTCGGAGCCCTTTCTTGGCGATTTTCTTGGAGCGATTTCGAGGCCTTTATCTTTGGGATTTGGTGGGGGATGTATGCATGAACCCTTCGTGGTTCTTTACCCTTTGATTCCCCTTCCAAATCCGTGAGCAAAGGGGCTCGATTTTGGGGTTTTCGTGGCTCTAGGGTTAGAGGCGTTCTTGGTGGGATTTCTTCGATTCCTCTTGATTTGACAAGTTTTGGTGGACCAAATCTTGGCTATGGAGTACCCATGAGGTGTTCCTACTATCCCCAAAGTCTTGTGCAAAACCGTGGAGCGGATCGGGAGATCGGGAGTTGGATTTGGAGGAGTTGACTCGCGGGCGCTGTTCATCCCGAGCTGCCCAGGCACGACCGGTCTGACCGGTGCTCTTGACCGGTCTGACCGGTGCTAGCCCTTGGTGGGTTTTTGTCTCGGGGAACAGCCTTGTCCGTGTGGTTTTGTCCCGTGGTCCTGCTGTTCAGTTCTTGGCGTGTTTGGAGTTGTTTTGCTAGGATTTGTGAGAGGTTCTTCTTCCTCACAGGTTGTGTTTCGTGGTGGTTTTTGTTCCAGGGCCTAGAGGATTCACTGAGGCTTCCTGGAACGTTTGCTGTGCGGCTGCTGTAGCCACCGGCCTGACCGGCTCTGTCCACCGGTCTGACCGATGTCACCGGTCTGACCGGCGCAGGCCATCGGTCTGACCGGTGTAGCACAGGCAGCAAGCCGTGCAAGTTTCCGCTGTGTGTTTTGGTGAGTTTTGCCTAGGAAGGTTGAGTGTTGGTTCCTAGGACCAGTAGCACTCCAGTGGCTGCGTGGTCTTGACCAACTTGGGTAGTTGGGTCGGAGACGTGAGTTGGAAGCCGTGTTCGTCTTGTTGGAGTTCTCATCTCCTTCGAGAAGAATTTTTATCGGCTCCCATTCACTCCCCCCCTCTCTGGTTCGCCTAATCGGTCCTTCAATTGGTATCAGAGCCGGTTCGGGTCTTTATTGACTCTTACCAGTCTAAGATCCAAAGATGGCGTACCAGGAATGGGGTTCGGGTCCTCCGCACTTCGATGGGAAGAACTACCAGATGTGGCAAAGGCGGATGGCGGCGTTCCTCCGCGGAAAGGGTCAGATCCTTTGGGATGTCACGGTGAACACAGCTTATGTTCATCTGATGAACTTCCTTGCTCCAGGATCGAGGGATATGTTCGAAGCCAACAACAAGGCTGTCGACTACTTGTTTCGTGCTCTGTGTCAACCTGAATTCGATCGGGTTCAGACAGAGGACTTAGCTTGTAGGATTTGGGAGCAGTTGAAGGATGCTCATGCTGGGAATGCTCAGGTTCAGGCTCGGATGTACGCGACTTACCGGAGAGAGTACGAGAACTTCACTCATCTCCCCGGCGAGTCCGTCGATGCCCTTTTCCAGTGATTTACGGTCGTTGTGAACAACATGAGAGCCAATGTGGACGTCCTCCCATACAATGATCATGATAGAGCCGTGAAGCTCTTGCACTCGTTGGATCGTACCGTATGGGACGGGAAGTTTGAGGCTATTGTTGAGTCCGAGAAGTATGACACCTTGACGGTGAACGAGCTGTTCTCGAAGCTCAAGTCGGCTGAGTTGGACCGTGGTATGACAGCCAAGATCGAGAGCCCGACTGATTCTCATAGTCTCGCTCTCGTTAGTGGCAAAGGAGCTAAGTCTAACGCTAACGCATCCTCCAGGATGTACTCTCTGTCTTCTTTGATGTCTTTGCCAGATGAGGAGTTCGACGTGCTTGGAGAGGACGAGCTGGCGTTGCTGACCAGGCGGTTCGAGAGGCTGCACGAGAACCGGGTGAACACGAGGAGGACAGCACGGACGTGCTTTCAGTGCGGCAAGCCAGGACACTTCGTTGCCGACTGCCCGGAGAAGACTGAGAACAAGGACGGCTACAAGGACGGCTACAGGCACCGATCGAGCAAGGATGGCAAGTACCGATCGAGGCGCGATCACAAGCACAAGAACAAGCACAAGGACGAGCGACGGTCGAGGAAGAAGGATGGCCGCGGCAGGAAGGCCCGAGCAATGGTCGGAGCGAGCGACGTCGACTCCAACTCCGCCTACTCTTCCTCAAGCTCGAGTAGCAGTGAAGATGAAGGTGATCGGCGCAAGAACAAGAAGTCATCCAGGAACTTGAGCGGGTTGAGCTGCTTCGCGAGAGATGGCTTCTGCGGCATGGCCCGTAGCTCCGGCAGCAAGAAGAGCCACCAGAGTGACTCGGACTCTGACTCCGAGGATGAGGTATGTGATGAGCTCCCTTCTTTGCGCAAGGAGAATGATGAGTTGGTTGACTTGCTTGATAACCGCGATCACATGCTTAGAGAGGCCAAGAAGATGAGGAAAGAGCTTAGGGCCTCACTAGAAGATGCTAGGAACCGTGTGGCTGAGCTAGAAACCCAGAACCTAGATGCTAAGCTTGAGATTGATTCGCTTAAGGCTTCTCCTGTGGTTTCTGATGAGATTGATTGTTGTGATTGCTCTGTGTACCTAGCTGATCTTACTGCTCTTAAGGATAAGCATGCTTCTACTTGTGATGAACTAGATATGCTTAGGGTTGAAGTGGCTGAGCTTAAGTCTAGACCTGCTTTGCTAGGTGCTTGCACTTCTTGCCCTGTTTTGCATGGAAAGATTGATGAGATGCATGCTTACACTGTTTCGCTTGAGGCTAAGTTGAAAGAGCCTATTCCCACTTCTTGCTCTACTTGTGAATTGCATGCGGTTAAGAATTTGGAGCTTGCACATTATGTTGATCGCCTGCAGGATGAAAATGATGAGCTGAGAAAATGTATGAGCTGGTTGTCGGGTCAGGAGCCTCAGCTCGGTATCATGATAGCGGCTTTCAAACGCTATGATGGTCAGGCACTTGGGGCTGACAAGCTTGGAGAGAACTGTGGTGAGGGAGTTGAGAGAGTTGGAGAGATTCCTATCCCACCACCAAACAGACACAAGAACAAGTTTGAGCCCAAGCCCAACCATCTCAGAAACAAACTTGACACTACTCCAGATCCACCCATATTCCCTCACCCAACAAATGATTTTCAGAAACCGGTGAAGTTTGTGAGCCCAAAGGGAGGTGAGGAAGGAGAGAAGAAGGGTGAGAAGCCGAGTGGGCAGCCCCAACACAAGCCTAAGCCTAAGCCACAGCCCATAAAGTTCCATTGTGGGTATTGTGGGAGAGATGGTCACAAGGATGAGTTTTGCTTCAAGAGGAAGCGTGAGGAGAGAATGGCTAGAGAGTGGGCTAACAGGGACAGGTACCACCCCTCTAATGGTGTACCTGAGCCTCGTATGCAGATGCCCAGGGCCAAGGCAATTGTGAGGACAGTTCCGGCTTGGGGAGACCGGAAGGCTGCAGGTGTTGCTGCTGGCCGAGCCACACCGGTCAGACCGGTGTACTACACCGGTCAGACCGGTGCAGGTCTGGGCAGACAGCGAGTCGGATTTCATGCTCGTGAGGATGCTCGGTTTGGTTCTGGAGTTCGTGGTTCTGGTGGTTGGTCTGGAAAGTTTGCAGGTGGTCAGTTTGCTAGGCGTTCTCCACCTCGTGCTCAATACGAGGGTGAGAAGAGTCGTAGCTTTGAGATGGAGCGGAGGTACGATCCACGGTTTCCCTTTCGTGGTTTTCGTCCTCCTCCAGCTAGAGAGGGTTGGTTCCCTCGTGGTGGTTACCGTGGTGGTAGCTTTGATAGGCGTGATGATTTGGTTTGTGCTAACCCCACTTTGGAGCAAATGGCTCGGCACTGGTTTTACTCTTTTGGTACTAACCCCAGTGCTGAGTCGTTTGTTCACTCACGTGCTCGCTTTTGAATTTCAGGTGGGAGACTTGAAGAACATTTGGTTGATTGACTCCGGTTGCTCGAGGCATATGACCGGAGACAAGGGGTGGTTCTCAAGTCTCGTCCCGGTGGTGACAAAGAAGTACATCACCTTTGGGGACAATGGGCGAGGGCGTGTGCTGTCAGAAGGTGAGATTAAGGTAAGTGACAAGATCACTCTCAGGCGTGTTGCTCTTGTTCAATCGCTTGGATACAATTTGCTTTCTGTGTCCCAGTTGTTGGATGAGGGTTTTGAGGTGTTGTTTCGGCCTGGTGGTTCTCGGATTTTAGATTCTCGGGGGGATCTTGTTTGCATGGTCGTTCCCGAGGGTCAGGTGTTCCGAGCTGATTTTTCTCAGTCTTCTGGTGTGGAGCGTTGCTTCTTGGCTGGTTCTTCGAGTGAGTTGTGGAAGTGGCATAGGAAGTTGGGTCACTTGAGCTTTGACCTTTTGTCTCGCTTGAGTAAACTCAATTTGGTCCGAGGATTGCCACGATTGAGGTTTGAGAAAGAGTTGGTTTGTGCGCCGTGTAGGCATGCCAAGATGGTAGCCTCTTCTCACCCGCCTCTCACCGATGTGATGACTGGGCGTCCATGCGAGCTGCTCCATATGGACCTTGTTGGCCCAGCTCGTGTGCGATCTGCGGGTGGGAAGTGGTATGTCCTTGTTGTGGTGGACGACTACTCTCGGTATGCGTGGGTGTTCTTTCTTGAGGAGAAGGGGGAGACGTTTGGTTTTGTTCGAGATCTTGTCTTGAGGTTAAGAAACGAGAGGCACGGAGATGCCATACGAGCGATCCGCAGTGACAATGGCTCGGAATTCAAAAACTCTCGCTTCGAAACCTTTTGCCATGACTTGGGTCTTGAACATTAGTTTTCGAGTCCGTATACGCCTCCCCAGAATGGCGTGGTGGAAAGGAAAAACAGGACCTTGTGCGAGATGGCTCGGACGATGCTCGACGAGCATAGGACTCCGAGAAGGTTCTGGGCTGAGGCGGTCAATACCGCGTGCCATGTGTCGAACAGGATCTACCTCAGGGTTCACAAGAAGAAAACATGTTACGAGTTGATGCACGGTCGCACACCCAAGGTGAGTCACTTCCATGTCTTTGGTTGTAAATGCTTCATTCTGAAGAAAGGGAAGAAGTTGGACAAGTTCGAGGCTAGGTCTGTCGATGGTATTTTCTTTGGTTATGCATCTCATTCCAGAGCATTTCGTGTGCTCAATCTTGAAACTAACCAAATCGTGGAGACTTGCGAGGTAAACTTCGACGAGACACAGCCACGTAGTCAGCTTGTTTTTGAGTGTGCAGGTGACGACGAACTTGGCGAGGAGATCTTTCAGGAGGAGGAGCATGAACATGGAGATGATGAAGATGGCGGTGTGATGCCCGCGGCTGAACATGTACCTACTACTTCGACGACGATCGAGAATGGACCCTCTCCCACACCTACAATGACAAACCCAGATCAAGGCGAAGCTGCTGCTGAGGGGGAGGTAGCATCAAGGCGAGAACCTCCCCGACGAGTGCAAGTGGATCACCCAGCTTCGAGAATCATTGGCGACATGAATGAACGTACTACACGGTCGAGGGTTCGGAACAATTCTCATTTCGCTCATGCTGCTTTTGTTGCCACTTTTGAGCCCAAAGACATTGGACATGCGTTATCTGATCATAATTGGGTTAACTCGATGCATGAGGAGTTGGAGAATTTTGAGAGGAACCAAGTTTGGGTGTTGGTTGACCCTCCCCCAGGGTGTAAGCCGATTGGGACAAAATGGGTGTGGAAAAATAAAGAGGGAGAGAAAGGAGAAGTGGTGAGGAACAAGTCGAGACTTGTTGCTCAGGGGTACAGTCAGAAAGAGGGGATCGACTACGAGGAGACTTTCGCTCCTGTAGCTCATTTGGAGGCGATCAGGATCCTTCTAGCCTTTTCCGTGGCTAAAGGGTTCAAGTTGTACCAGATGGATGTGAAGAGTGCTTTTCTGAACGGTGTATTGGAGGAAGAGGTGTTTGTGAGGCAACCACCGGGGTTTGAGAGTGAGAAGTACCCTCACCGGGTATACAAGTTGAGGAAGGCGCTGTATGGGTTGAAGCAGGCGCCTAGAGCTTGGTATGGTAGGTTGAGGGGGTTCCTGTTTGAGAGAGGGTTTGAGATGGGGAAGGTCGACCAGACCTTGTTTCTCCTCAGGCAGGACAGAGATATCCTGATTGTGCAGGTATACGTGGATGATATTGTCTTTGGTGGCTCGTCTAACTCTCTTGTTGCAAGGTTTGCAGAAGACATGAGCAGGGAATTTGAGATGAGCATGATGGGCAAGTTGCAGTTCTTCCTCGGGCTACAAATCAAGCAATCAAAGGAAGGAACATTTGTGCACCAAGCTAAGTACACCAAGGACATTGTGAGGAAGTTCAAGATGGAGGACTCCAAGGCCATGGCGACGCCCATGAGTACGACTACAGTTCTTGATGCGGACGAGGAAGGTGAACATGTGGACCAGAAGGAGTACCGGAGCATGATCGGGTCACTCCTCTACTTGACGGCGACGAGGCCGGACATTCAATTCTCGGTGTGTCTGTGCGCTCGTTTTCAAGCTTCTCCGAGGACTTCGCATCGGCAAGCAGTCAAGCGCATTTTCAGGTATTTGCGACACACTCCCGACTTCGGCCTTTGGTACTCTGCGTCTTCTTCTTTGGCGCTTCATGGATTTTCAGACGCGGATTTTGCCGGGTGTCGGTTGGATAGGAAGTCCACTTCTGGGACTTGCCAGTTCTTGGGTTCTTCTTTGGTATCTTGGTCTTCCCGCAAACAGTCGAGTGTTGCTCAATCCACTACCGAGGCAGAGTATGTGGCCGCAGCTAGTTGTTGCTCTCAGCTCCTTTGGATCACATACACCATGAGTGACTTTGGTGAGGAGTATACCCATGTCCCACTTCAATGTGATAGCACCAGTGCCATAAGCGTTGCAAAGAACCCAGTGCTCCATTCCAAAACCAAACACATAGAAGTGAGGTATCATTTTCTGAGAGACAACGTAGAGAAAGGGAAGATAGCTTTGATCCATGTACCCACACATGAACAACTAGCCGATATTTTCACCAAACCCCTAGATCAAGCAACTTTCACTCGTTTGCGGGGGGAGCTTGGTGTTTGTTTGATTTCTTGAGTTGGCGTGTGGGAGCTCCTTTGTAGCATATGTATAGCTTTCCTTTGTGCATTTCTTGCATTTGGCATGGCATATGTAGCATGATGTATAGGCATCTTTGTATCTTAGGTTGCATGCATTTTGTATCATATGCATTGTTTAGGAAAGGCTTCTCCTATACACATTGTTCACCATGGAATGACATATATGTCTTTGTGAGCTAATTTGGTAAGCTATGGTTAGTTTGGCTTAGCTCTTGATAATCTTGGTTTGTATCCATGGTTGATGGCTATGTTTTTGAAAAATTTCATATATATGCTCTCTTGTGAGTAAATGCCTTTACATGATCTTGACATGTTTTAGTGGCTTGGCTATGCTTAATTTGTGGTTGGATAGCTTATTTTGATCATATGGGGCCAAAGGCTCATTTGCCATCATGAATGTTTAGCCCCCATGCTTCATCTTGTGGAGGGGCATAAGTTCCTTTTTGTCGCAAAGACATTTCATGTACCAATTATAAATCTGAAAATGAAATGTAAATTGCTTGAAAAATGTGCTCCCATGTCATATGTGCTAATTTTAATTTGCTTTGGGTGCTAAATCGTTGCATGATGCCTACCAATGAGAAGTCTCATATATAGAAGTAGGCACATGGCTCGGTGGCTTTGACATGACATGAGGTGCTTGTGGGTGTTTATGATGGTCTTATGCTTAGAATGGTTGTCCTAGCATGAAGTTTGTGTGGCTTTGCCATTTTGACATGTTTTGCTCATATTTAGGACTTTGCTCATGAGAGGGTGATTTTTCGCAAAATTGCTAAATTCTATCTTAGCTTCGCCCAATGGTTGTGAAACTTGGTGATCATGAAGTTTATGTCTTTACGAAGCTATAGAGTATCTAACTTGCTCGTTTGGACATGTGTAGCATCCTATGTTGAATTTTGTCTATTTGAGAAGCTCTAGGTTGCATTTTTTTTGCATTTTTGGCTTGATTCATGCATTGTCAACAAGGGGGAGAAGTTTGAGCATGTTTTGGCCTACTGAATGCATTTGGAAGGTTTTCAGGTGGTTTCGAGCTATTTTTGGGCTCTGTTGTGCACCGGTCTGACCGGTTGAGGTCACCGGTCTGACCGGTCAGAGTGCTGGTCCTGTTCACATGTTGCCCACCGGTCTGACCGGTGGTGTCGACCGGTCTGATCGGTCAGAGCTGAGCTGTTGCAGCTGCTCTGTTTCGTGAAGTGGTTCGCATGCATTTGTCCAGGGGGAGTTGCATCGGTTCAGGGGGAGCTTGCATGTGTGCAGAGGGAGCTCTTTGTGGTTTTCGAGCTTTGGTTTGATGGTTTGTGCTCTTTGCTTGAGCATGTTCTGTCTCGGATGTGTCGAGCCGTTGCCCTTGCCTAAGGGGTCCGAGATTTGTCTTCTTCAAGTGATCTTGCTCTTTGCCTTTTCTTTGGCTTTCGATCGCTTGTTGGAGTGTCTTTTAGTCGTTTCTTTTCTTTTCCTTTTCTCTTGGTTACCAAAACGTGTGTGTTGTCAATGCACTCATCAAGGGGGAGATTGAGAGCCAGGTGTGGTTCGAGGACCGGTGGATGGTCGCTTCCTGGTGTGATGAGTGATTGACAACGTGGTGTGGACTGATTCTTGGCTAAGTATTGCAGGTGCAGGTTGCGGCTTGACTGGTGCAGGTGCAGGTGAAGAACAAGCGTGAAAGGTCGTTGCCGGTGAGGCCTCCAGGTGTGGAGAAGACAAGTAGGCTTGGTTCGAGGGACCCGGTGGCCAGCGGGGTCAAGTGCGGGCCGCATGGTGGCAAGAACGGCAAGATGAAGTCATGGACGGTTTCTTGGTTGAGCCTCAAAACCAAGGTCGAGCCGGGACTACGTGGGAGCCGAGTCATGAGTGGTGATTGGCGGAGGCTACACCGAGTTCGCGGGGTTTCCGGTGGTTCACCAGAAAACCACTGGGTTCCTTGGTTGATCCACAAAGCCAAGACCGAAGAACCGAAGACGGAGGTGCAGCAGCTCCAGACCGGTCTGACCGGTGGGTCTGACCGGTCTGACCGGTGGGTACCGGTCTGACCGGTGAGGAGCACCGGTCTGACCGGTGTGCGACGACGCAGTCCGGAATCTTCGAAGCGGAGGACACGCGTCGGGATCGCAAGGCTTGCGTCGAGGCTAAGCAAGTTTGCGGTCGCTGGGCATCCGTCCGATGGTGCGAAGACAAAGACTTCCAATTTCGCCCTCGAGGGGCATGTATCCCTAGTTAGCTAGTAAGGGTATTTTAGTCTTTCGGTTGCCTCCATATAACCCAAGTGGTGAGAGGATGGCAGCCATCTCTTGGAACCCTAGCTCATTTGGTTTTCCTATTTTCCTTCCTATTTTCTTAGGATTTTCGTAGGACTAGCTTGAGAGCTTCATGGTGAGATCTTGTGAGAGGGAAGGATGATCGGGCGGCAAGCTAGACCTTGTATGAACCTCTTTGGTATGTATAGATGATTCGGCGTGGTTCCTCAAGGCTTGGATGTGTCTTTCCCGTTTCTCCTTTTTGGTGATTTTCGGAGCCCTTTCTTGGCGATTTTCTTGGAGCGATTTCGAGGCCTTTATCTTTGGGATTTGGTGGGGGATGTATGCATGAACCCTTCGTGGTTCTTTACCCTTTGATTCCCCTTCCAAATCCGTGAGCAAAGGGGCTCGATTTTGGGGTTTTCGTGGCTCTAGGGTTAGAGGCGTTCTTGGTGGGATTTCTTCGATTCCTCTTGATTTGACAAGTTTTGGTGGACCAAATCTTGGCTATGGAGTACCCATGAGGTGTTCCTACTATCCCCAAAGTCTTGTGCAAAACCGTGGAGCGGATCGGGAGATCGGGAGTTGGATTTGGAGGAGTTGACTCGCGGGCGCTGTTCATCCCGAGCTGCCCAGGCACGACCGGTCTGACCGGTGCTCTTGACCGGTCTGACCGGTGCTAGCCCTTGGTGGGTTTTGTCTCGGGGAACAGCCTTGTCCGTGTGGTTTTGTCCCGTGGTCCTGCTGTTCAGTTCTTGGCGTGTTTGGAGTTGTTTTGCTAGGATTTGTGAGGGGTTCTTCTTCCTCACAGGTTGTGTTTCGTGGTGGTTTTTGTTCCAGGGCCTAGAGGATTCACTGAGGCTTCCTGGAACGTTTGCTGTGCGGCTGCTGTAGCCACCGGCCTGACCGGCTCTGTCCACCGGTCTGACCGGTGTCACCGGTCTGACCGGCGCAGGCCATCGGTCTGACCGGTGTAGCACAGGCAGCAAGCCGTGCAAGTTTCCGCTGTGTGTTTTGGTGAGTTTTGGCTAGGAAGGTTGAGTGTTGGTTCCTAGGACCAGTAGCACTCCAGTGGCTGCGTGGTCTTGACCAACTTGGGTAGTTGGGTCGGAGACGTGAGTTGGAAGCCGTGTTCGTCTTGTTGGAGTTCTCATCTCCTTCGAGAAGAATTTTTATCGGCTCCCATTCACTCCCCCCCTCTCTGGTTCGCCTAATCGGTCCTTCATTACCACAGGCTTCGCAAGTCATGCGAGCATCCATAGATTGAGTAGTGGTGGCCATGGCAGCCTTCTCATTGGCTAGATCTTCCATTCTCTTCATCATTAGGTCCATCTTGGTGTGCAACATATTCGCTTCCTTGACGGTATGTGTACCCCTTTGACGTGGCTAGAGTCGATCATCACTCCACCCTTGATTGGTAACCATCTTCATAATCAATGTAGTAGCTTCGGTGATAGTAAGAAAGAATAAAGCCCCTGCAGCTGCAGCATCAATATGGCCTCGGGCTATCGGAGTCAGCCAATTATAGAAACTCTGAAGAATAAGCCAGTTGTCCATCCCATGATGAGGACAAGCCAGGATGTACTCCTAGAGTCTCTCCCAAGCTTCGGGGATAGTCTCATTTGCCGCTTGCTGGAAACTTGAAATTCGCCCCCGAAGGACATTGGTTTTGCCCAACAGAAAGAACTTCGTGAGGAATGCTGGGGAGCACTTTTCCCAAGTGTTAATCTCTGCACGGTTAGCATAAAACCACTGCTTTGCCTTTCCCAAGAGGGAGAAGGGAAACAGTCGCAGACGAATAGCATCTTCCTCCACTCCTCGTATAGTGAAGGTACTGCATAGTTCCAGGAACTGCTGCAGGTGGGCGCTTGCGTCTTCATTAGCCTTGCCACAGAATGGGCTAGCCTGTACCATCGTAATTAACCAGTCTTGATCTCGAAGTTTCCATTCCCAGTGTTGACCACGGGGCCTGTCAGCACCTGGTTAGCAGAGGGAGCAGAATACTCACGAAGAGTCTTCTCGACAGGGTTGGCCATGGAAGTTGATGCGGATGGCACAAAGGAAGCTGGATCGACTTCTGAATGTTCACGAGAAGGAGAGCCGAAATGATTTCGTGCCTTCCTTACGAGTGACTCAGGATCTTCAGTAAAATTCGATGGCAAGTCAAAACCAGTCATGCACTACCTGTCTTCATCATCAATAGACAAAGAAGATAATCCAAGTTAGCCTGCATTGAGAACTATTTTATTCCTATCATGATTATAAACATATGCAAAGTGTTGATATGTCATCCTTAAGCCTTCCCCGGCAACGGCGCCAGAAATGCTTGTTGACATTTCATAACGCAATCACCTAAGAACATGTTTGGAACCCATCCTGGTAATAGCACCAGAAATGCTGATTGGTAAATCTTAACGTTTACAGAGATCCGCAAGCGCACAGAAGTACCATTGTAGCATTTCCCCAAAGGAGTATTCCAAAGGGTATCGAATCCAAGGAAGGCATTGGCGGAATGACAAGATCAACTCTATTGCAATGAGTATAGATCATAGACGGAAACAAACCAGACACTCAAGTGCAGGGGTAAAGATATGATAATGGGGTAGTGTGATCATACACACACACACTCTCTCTCTAAAGGGTCCTAGGCATAGGAGGCGACACACGAGTTAGTTCTAGGTTCTAATGTACTATTCACATAAAGCTGGAAGGAATGAGTTAGATAAACTAGCGTTGAAGAACATTGACTTGAGCACTCAGGTACCACGGGGAGATAACCTCCCGCGTTGCTTCTGCACAACTCCGGTTGTTATATTTTAGACTCCTACAGCTTCTGCACCAACGGCTGTCACTACCACGGCCTACCCCAAGACAAATCGTGGGATAAACTCATAAGTAAGGTAGCTACGCAACCCAAGCACCATGCTTATGTTGTTAGCTGGACTTGATCAGCCCGGGCTATTGTGACCCAGGTCAAGCCACCAGATAAACCAGCCAATTACACCGAGTACCATAGTTCAAGCACAGACTTCATACAACGCAATCATGTCATCTAATTAGATCAAACCAGGTTATGTACACAAACGGATTTGTGTTTTCCTATGTCTGTTCAACTGGATCAAAGGGTCGTGTTCGCGAAGAACACGAGCCTCTAACTTATGAACAAACACTAGAAACATGTAAAAGTCACCCGTCAAGTGGATCGAAAGGCCTTGTTCATCAAGAACAGGAGCCTCTAAATGATGAACAGGTGAAGAACACATGAACAAATCACTCATGCATACTAACACAACTTTATATGAAATAGATAAATAACTGAAGTAGATCAAAGTCATACAAATGAAATAGACACAAGATAACTCATACCTACATCCCAAAGTAGACTTGGAACCTGAATTAGAACTACTCTAGCCTACCTCCTAGCCTTGAGACTAAAAGTGAGAGAGGTGTTGCAAGTGTGGATGTCTCATAAGTGAGCCCCCTCTCCTTCTATTTATAGGCCCATGCACCGGCGAAGAATGGACGCAAACACCCCGGGGAAGGCGCCTAGGACCAATGGAGAGCCACCACATGGAAGCCCCTGAGTGGCGGCCTCAAGGTCGGTTCGGCCGACCCCTGGGGTCGGCCGACCCCCTGTGGGCCCCACTCGAGGTGTGCTTCCTCCTGGAGGCTGCCCTGTGGGTCCTTAGGTCGGTTCCCGGTGTCCACCCTGTTTTGGCGCGGTTTGCATGCCTTTGTGGGCCCATGGATCCATGTGATGTCCACATGTCACACTCTGATTCGTAAGGGGTTGCTTCACTTGGATTGCTTGCATGGCATGCATGCATGGCTCCCTAGTTGGCAGGTTTGCATGCATGGCATCCTTGTTGGCAGCCCACCTAGGATGAGGTGATGTGGCATGGACCCTAGAAGGTGAGTTTGGCACTCTTTTCTTGCTTATTTTCCTGCAATCAAATAATCTCCAAGGACAAGTGGAACTACATTATTCTTAACTAAATACGTGTAAGAAATGCCTTATGCCCCTTTATTCATGAGTATATTGATGGCTAAAGTAGGTACTTAACAGCCGTCAACAAGAATCATCATTGAACTGTTCATGTTGTGGACTTCTTCTTAAGTTAATACCGTGGGGGCGGTCTTTCCCTCGCCGGCCGAGTTTTTTTGTTCATCTTGTGGAAGAATTTTATATTCCTGTCTACTTGAGGCACCCATTGCTTCTTGTATCTTTGCTTGTGCTATTCAGTTTGCTTTTAGAGTAGGTGATTGTGTTGGAAGGTGAGATTTTGTTCTTGAGAATTGTTTCTTGTCTACCTCCTGCGTAATAGACTGGGCACAGGTTACGCAGGGCAGTGCGTAATAACCAAATCTGTGTTGTAGGAGCCATGCAAAATGGATAGTGTGTAACTGAGGACATGGCTAACCAAGCGCGTGCGTGCAGGTTACACGCATAATCAACTCTGGACCGTCCTACCATCGTATTACAAGCCAACTCACAAAAAAAACGTTGTGCATGGCTGGCTGACGCGTAAATGTTTGGGCCCAGGTTTCGGCACCCATCATTCCATCCATGCGACTAGCTAGTGGTACAACCACCTGGGATACGCACACCCAAACCTTCATGGTCCTGAATGCCCGGGGAATACGTGTGGAGTGCCATGTTGTTATGTCGAATTTGCATTAAACTTCTCTTTTGTCAAATGCCATTCTACTCATGATATTCAAATTCAAAACCATTGAAACAATTCTAGCATGGACACTACACAACCGAATGCAAGCCGTGCAGCATAAACGGTGTGTTTCCCACTGACCGAGTGCAGAAGCCAGGCAGCACGGACGGTGCGTAACCGAGCAGCGGGTGTAGGTTACGCGCAGCATCGACACAACCGGATGCACTGAATGGGTAGTGCGTAACCCGGTCAGTGTTGCAGGACACATGCACGCAGAATAGATGGTGCCACACAATAAGAGGAGGGATGTTCTTGTCTACGAAACACGAATTTATTGTGTAAACTCTGAGTAACCTACGCTATGCTGTTATGTCAAATTTGAACTTCACTCAAATTGACTCGTGAAAGGCATTCATTTCATGGAGGGTTGTAGTTCCTCTATTCTCTTTTGATAGGGACATTTCACCTTAACATAATGACCAAGAAAAACAACCTTGTTTAGAAGTGGAGAAGACTACAAGAAAATGGTTGTCGATAATGAACAAAGACTGCAATTGCTTTCGTAAAATATTGGTCCGTCCCAATCAACTTTTAAGACTACTAACATTTTTTATATACAAATTTGAAATCTGACCTGATGCTTCTTTCATGACTATGTTTTCAATTGCAGAGCCTAGCAAAGAAGAATGCTGTTTCACATCCTAAAGTGCCAAGGAAACAAAGAAAGATCACTTTTGCAGATGAAACTGGAGGAACACTCTGCCATGTTAAGGTCTTTAAGGATGGACAACCCTCTCTTCTTTCTGAACCTCAGAGTTATGTATAAACATACTAAGATTTTGTTGGCATCAAGAAATTTGATGGAGAAAAGCAAACAAACATGCTTCCATTCACTGTAGAGCGGCATTGGAAATTAGGACTTGAGCTCTATGCCATTGTTTCTGTTTTTTGATGTGCTCTATGCCAATTGTTGCATTTTTCAAACACTTATCATTAAATAAAACTTTTTTTAGATGAATCATTAAATAAACACTTATGTAATCATTTATTATAGAAATACCTATCTGGGTTTTGTACTGGGCCTGCGTGCCTAACTCCTTGTTGGGCTAAGCTCATGTAGGCATTCATGAATCATTTAGTGTTAGTTCTATTATTTGTCCATGGTAAACCAGCAGGGCCGTCCTAGGCGGGTGGGTAGCCTGGGCGACGGTCGCAGGCCCATGAACGAGGGGGCCCATGGTGCATCTATTTGTAGAGTGTTTAGTATATGTATTTTGCTCATTGTGATGAATATTCGAAAGCTCATATATATGCATGTTGTCCCTTTCCGAGGATTAGCTTGTTGTCGCCTCCTATTTCAGTATTTAGCTATTCTCTTTTGCTTTCAAAATATGCCGTAAGTTAACTCTTTCAGACTTGTTTGGCATGATTCTTGCAACGACGCGAAGCGACTAGCTTGCAATGACGCGGTGCCGGCCACTCGAAGCAGGCGGCCTTGACGTGTATCATAGCACCACCCCTACCAGTCGAAACCGCAACACCGAACCCAAGAGATAAGCCTCACCACTGGGCCTCCGGCGAACATTGCTGCGCTTATAACTCAGCCACCACCACCATCTCTACTTGCTTAGCACAGTGCATGGGGAAGAGAAGAAGATGTGGTCGATGGAATGTTAGCTGCAGGTAGTAGGGAAGGGATCGGAGAAGGGAATCAGAGGGGAAACAGCAGGAAACTGAGATCAGGAAGAAGACAGAAGGGGAATCGAGAGATGAACGGTGCAGGAGCACCAGGAGGAAGAAGAACAGTTCATCTGTTTGATATTATATGTTGATAAATAAATGCCTATGCCTCTTACGGCTTCAGCTTACATAGCGGATACGGCCAGCAGGCCGGACAGCGTACACAAGCCCAACGGCCCACGGCGGCACACAGGCCCGCTACCCTATTACAGGCCCAATAACAGCCTAGTGTAGGTAGACGGGTCCTAACATGGAATCGAGGGGATCCAATGAGAAAGTGATGGATCCATCAAAATAGCATGCTTTTGGAATGGAATAACGAAACTAAACAAATCCAAAATACATAATCTCTAAATTAGACACATAACACTATTATAGCAAGTTCATTATAACAAAGTACGAAGTTAAGATACATAAAGTATGGATCAAAATTACATATAGAAAAAATAGTAAACCTAGATAGATTAAGATAAAGGGCAACCCTGCATAGTACGGACACCGCTGGAGCATCCTTCCGCGCATCTCACTATCAGTGAGCCGCAGCCTACCAGCCGACGTCTCCGTCGGGATGCTTGTCGCCGAGGAGATGGTACGCCGCCATGCGCTATGAGAAGAGGAAGACAAAGTTTAAAATGGGTAAAGCATTTCGAATGTAAAGTACAACGCGTTGTGCGAATAAAGAAAGAATGAAAACCTTGCTCTTGCGCTTCGCCGCCTTCGCCTGGTTGGCCGTGTGGATGCGGTCCCTCTCTGCCTGCACGGTGAGGTTGCCATCGCAGTCACCAACATGACCGATCTCACGCTCGCGGGCCAGTTCGCTACTGTAGGGGATGTAGTCAGCGAGCGCCTTGTGCTGCGGCCCCTTGAGGCCACTGCCTCTGGTGGACAACCCGGTGGCGTGGTTGAGCAACTCGAGGAGGCTCCAGTTTTGCTACATCCGGCCGGGACAGAAGGTACACGATAGTACGTTCCGACGCAGCGGATACGGCGCTGACAATAGGAGAACTCGTTGGCCATGTCGGTGACCGTCTCATCGAACTCCTCCTCGCTGTTGTAGGAGTTGCAGTCGTCGGAGTCGCTGCTGTTGGACATCTTCTCAATGGCGAACGGGAGAAATGAACAGATGAAATGGAGAACGCGAGTGGAATGGAAGAGCAATGCGAGATGCTATGGACGCCACGCCTTGCCTGCTGTACTTAAGAAGGGGCACGGGGGCTGGACGGTGAGACCCGAGGCGCACGCGGTTCGAGTCATTCGTGCGAACGGACACTTGACATTTCAGAATTCATAGAGAGACGCGTTGGGCACCTGCGTAACCGCAAGCCATGTTGCTCCATGCATCCATCATGGTTCCTCGTGTGTAACCTGCCGGGCCCTGCCACCAAAAGGTATCGGTTACGCAGGTCCGACACGAGGTTGCACTATGCGTAACCGACACTGTGCAGATTATGCATTCCACTTCACCTACTGTCTCTTGATGTGCGGGCCTAACACGGTGTAGCACATCTTATTGATATAGCAGCAAATATAGGACTACGATCCCCGGAGATGATCACAGTAGGTAGGAAAAAGAAAGAAAAGGAAAAAACAACAAACTATATCATTGATATAGCTGCAATGTTAGGCAACATTTAGTTCATGAAATTTTGGGTGAAATTTTTGCATGGGAAAACGTGTTCTGTGAGAGGTGGCACGGTCTGCGATGCAAAAATTTTGGGGACTTTTAGGGACCTAAACAGGGCCTTAATTACTTCATTGCATCTTCATGTCTTCTGTTGCATGCCATTGTCAGCTTGCATGACCCTCCTGAAAAAAGCTTCCACATCGCAGGTCGATTCTTCTTCTTGTTCCACATACCTATGATCCTCTTGATATTGATAAGCTTCGCAAATTACTCCCTTTGCCAATAGTACTCAGGGCATCTATCAGCAGCCTACAAATGGCAGCAAGCCGCGTAACCTAGGAGTAGGCTGAAGCAGAGCATGTGCGTCGTGGATTGTGCGTAACCCACCGAGTCCAGCTTACTCCTCTTCGGGGCGGGCGGCGCTGTGGTTGTGGACGACACGACAGGACGGGAGCGGAGGCGCCTGCAGGCCCATCCCGTCTCGTCAAGGCTGTACACAGTTTGCTTCTCCCCGAAGCGAAGCCCGCGCCGGGGAGGCTGCTGACGTGTCGTCCATGGAATTCTCTAGTGCGCAGCCCGCTGAATGGCACCTGCGTAACCGAGACCTTGTAGGTTACGCGCTTAGTCGACACCACCTGCTGTGTCCCGCGGCAACCGCGATGCTAGCGTGTGTAACCCAGTCGGTGATGCATGCGCCATGGGATGGTGCGTCGTCGAACCGTGTGTAACCGAGCTGGAGTAGGTGATGCAGCATGGATTTTGCGCAACCAATCAGTGCGTAGCCCAGTTAGTGTTGAGCCATGCAGCGTGATTTTTGCAGAGTGGATGCAGTACGCGTCTGCGTCATGGATTGTTCGTAACCCAGCGGGTCCAGCTTACTCTCCGGGGCGGGCGGCGCTGTTGTTGCTGTGGACGACACGACGGGACGGGAGCGGAGGCGCCTGGAGCAGCAGGCCCGTCCCGTCCCGTCCCGTCAAGGCTGTACACACGACACGACATAGTGACTGTGCGTAACCCTTGCCTTGGCAGCAAGCCGCATAACCTAGGCTGAAGCACCGCGTGGCACGCGTAACGCAGTAGGTCCAGCCTACTCCTCAGGGCGGGCGGCAGCTGTGGCTGCAGACGACACGACGGGAGGGGAGCGGAGGAGGAAGGCCCATCGCATCGTCCATTGTAATAATGATGGTGCACAACGTGGCCCATAGCGGTCTGCCCTCGCCGTTGTTTGCTTCTCCCCGAAGTGAATCCCACGCCCGAGAGGCTGACGCGGCGTCCATGGAATTCTCTAGTGCGCAGCCCGCTGAATGGCTCCTGGATAACCGAGACCTTGCAAGTTACGCACTTAGTCGACACCATACTTTTGCATCACCTCCTCAGCGCAAGAAAACCCCATCGGCACCTCCTCCTCTCGGCACAAGAAGACCCCATCGACATCTCCTCCTCTCGGCGAAAGTACCATCATCCTATCTCCCAAATCAATCGATTTCGTTGTTCTTTCGACCGTTCCGCCTCTTTGATTAAACTAATTTCTATGTGCATTTCAGAGTATCTCCCTGAATGGACGGTGAGAATCCTCGCATGCCTCGTGTGGCGCATGCTCTCCAACCATCCACGCCAGTTAAAGCTCCAGCGGGGCCAAGATGCAGTAACTGCGGCAGGACAAAATCACCTCAATGGAGGGCCGGCCCGATGGGGCCCGGCATGCTCTGCGCCAATTGCGGCAGTCGTTGCTGGCATGCCGGGGAGCGGTGTGGCAAGTGCCATTCTCACCACAGCAAGAAAACCACGATTCCCGTCTCAACGTCTCCACCAGAAGCTGGCGTGCAGTGGGTGGAGTGCCCAAGAGGCCAGGCCGTCTGTGCATGGCTGCCGTGGCCGTCCACTCCGCCACTGATGTCAAGCGCACCCACCGCGTCGACTGTCCTGTCCCTGCTCGACAGGCCGGCAGCGTTACCAGCCGGTCGGCAGTTGATGTCTAGTGCGCTCGTCTCGTCGACTGTCCCGGAGAGCTCTGGTGCGCGGTCGTACCCGTCGCCGCCACAAGCTGGCGTCTAGTGGGTGGAGTGCCCGAGAGGCCGGGCTAATCACACGTGGCTCTTGTGGCTGTCCACTCTGCCACTTATGTCAAGTGCGCCCGCCTCGTCGACTGTCCCGGATAGCTCAGGCACACGGCCATTCCCGGCCCTGATCGACAGGCCGGCGGCGTTGCCAGCCGCTTAGCCATTGATGTCAGGTATGCCCACTGAGCCAACTATCCCGGAGAGTTCAGGGGCACGACCGTTCGTGTCCATGCTTGACAGGCCGGCAGCGTTGCTAGCCGCTCAGCCATTGATATCAGGTGTGCCCGCCGCGCCGACTGTGCCGGAGAGCTCAGGGGCACGACCGTTCCCGATCCTACTCGACAGACCGGCTACGGTGCCAGCCGCCCGACCACTGATGTTGCCCCTATCCCTGCTGGAAGGCGAGGTGGCGCCCATGATCATCGACGAACCAGACTGGATGAAACGCTAATTGCCAAAAATAACAAGTGTTGCATTGTTGTAATGATAACTACTACTCCCTCCGTCCTTAAATATATGATGTTTAGGACAAGAAATTTAGTTCAAAATAAACTAATTTGTTGTCCTAAACGTCATATATTTAAGAAAGGAGGGAGTAGTTTCTGATTAAGTTTGCTCCCTCCTTATTTGATTGTGCTGCTATTTTTTAGTTGTAAGATCACTGGACTCTGTTTCCTACTACGGAGGAGTACTTTGGATGGATGTTCGCTCGAAAAATGTGAACCGATTTTGCCAACAAATCAACAATAATTCAGTCTGGCTTGGTCACTTTTTCTTATCAGTAAGACAGTACATCGTGGATTTTGCGTAACCTACATCGTGTGTAACCCAGTTAGTGTTAACACAGTCGGTGTTGCAGGAACAATGCAGCATGACTGGTGGGTAACCGAGCAAGTGCAGGTTACGCGCTAAATTGACTCAACCCGGTAGGGGGTTGCAGGTTGCAGCATGCAACACGGATGCTTCGTAACCTAGCCAGCGGTGGTAACATGCAGAATTGACACTAATTTAAATGAATGTTGAACCATTTTCTAATCGGCACTTAACCATTTTTAATCAGCACTTAACCATCTGCCTACACCATTGTTATTTCCTCAGGTGTACACCCTTGATGTTTGAAGAGCATGTTGGTGGTGAATTACTCTTCATTTGAGATCGTGTTTTATTTTGCAACTGTATCTCCATACTTGTCTCTTTTTTTTCCTCCTTCAGTAGAAGGAGATTTGCCTTGTTGCTTTGTGCGTGTTTGAATGTCCACTTTTGAGACTGCAACCTCAGTTTCCTAAGGTGATCAGAGGATAATAAGTATATCTGAATTAAGATTAGATCGATTCACATATAGTAGGTACTAGTAATCGAATATGCTTAGGAAATGAACAACTAATCACCAACCAGAATAGGAGTATTGTAAGATTGTCTCTGAATCTTGTTGTGTTTAGAGAGAATCAACCTACAGCACATCTTCTTCCTAAATGCATCCATTTGTTCCTAAAGATTAAAGTTAACAAATGACCGCAAAAACTTACTGTGTTATTCACAAATGTATCCATTGTGAAATGATAATAAAATGGACGAGCGTACGGACTTGGGTGAACGTTGCATTAAGTGTACTCCCATTCCAATGCATCATGTACTTGATGACGTAGAGGCCACAAGACGAGCTACAAAATGCACATGTTACATAATATAATGGTATATACAGTAAATATTTGTAGTGCAACGACTTACCTGTCTTTTTGCGTTGGTATGTCTCCAATATGTAGGGTATCCCACTTTGTGACATCAATCTTTGTTTGGAGGGGGTGACATCCGTCTCTGAAGATCCACTCACATTTCTTTGTGAAATGTAGGTTTCAATGCAATGCTGCACTGACTGTACCTGAAGCAAAGAATTAGGTGCATATGGTTGAAAGAGCTAACTACATTTGCACGACATCTACATAATACAAAGTACTCACCAGCGACAGTTCCATCTTGCCATCCCACGTTCCATTACAAGCTAACGAATTCAGGACCTGCACCTCCTTCATCGTGATGTTGAACACAAGAAGAACCCAATGATTACCACTGACATTTACAGGGATATATACCTGAGATGCAGGAATGCTGTTACAATCTTGTGGTGTACTATCAAGTGTCGAAGCTAGCATCAAGAACAGACCATAGCACATTTAAAGAAGTGTTCTCCAGTTCTGGCAATCCAACCACTGTGAGAGGATTTCAATTCTTCTGGAGATAGTAATTTCCTAGCAAGAAAAGTGTAGACGTAAGCCACCTTTTCATTTAGTAGTTTTCTGGCTACTACGTACGCATTTATTACCTGTCACACTTAGACACCGTGATAGATTAGGACATACAGTAGGTAAAATAGAACGCAGCATTGTAACATATTGCATGTAGAGCAAAATAGAAACATAAATAAAACGTACTCACATCATCAAGCATCCAGCCATCTTTGTTGGAGATCTGAGGACCAGTGGAGGGTTGCTCCTTAGTGATGAGTAATTGACAACATTGTGTGGACTGATGCTTGGCTAAGTGTGTAGGTACAAGTTGCGGCTTGACTCGTGTCGGTGCAGGTGAAGAACAAGCACGAAAGGCCTTAGCCGTGGCAGCCTCCGGGTGATGGAGAGGCAAGTAGGCTTGGTTCGATGGACCCGGTGGCCGATGGGGTCAAGTGCGAGCCGTGCGGTGCAAGACTGGCGGGCTAAAGTCGTGAACATGGGCCGGTGCAAGGTAGCGGATGGAGCCTGAGGCTTGCACGCGGGGTTTGTTGGTTTGCCCACAAAACCATCGGTGGACGGTTTCTTGGTTTGGGCCACAAAACCAAGTCCGGAGGCCCGAGGTGACGGAGACAGTGATCTAGGAGCTTCGGGAAGCTTCGAGGCAGGGGGTACGTGGCGTCGATGCTAAGCAAGGCCGCGGTGGAAGCTTGTCCGCTCGATGAAGACTTGACCAAAATGCCCTGAGGGGTTGTATCTTCATTTCAAGTTGTAAGGGTAGCGTGGTCATTTACCTCCCTCTGATGGACTTTGTATAAATAGCGGAGAGGTGGATGGCATCTCTCTCTGTCGGACTCTAGGGTTTCCTCCCCTGGTAGATTGCTCTGAACTGCTTCTTTTTCCTCTGCTTTCCTTAGGCTAGATTCTTGTATAGACTCTGACCTCTGGATGTATGGAAGCATTCGGCATTGCGGTGATCTCCTAGTCCTCTCTGATTTTCGTGTCATTTTTGGGGTTATTTTTGACGAGTTTCGTTCTTCACTCGATTCGGGGATTTGAGGGCGTTTTCCTTCGGATTTGTTTGAGGGGATCATGGGTGGATGCCTTGTGCATCTTTGTGTGTGATCTTGACCCCTCAAACGCCGGGGAAAGCCTTCCATTCGTGAGTTTTTGGCCGGAGTTCGAGTTCTTGGTGGTGGTTCATGTGATCCGCGATTCCCGGCGATTTAGTGGGTTAGAGGTCGAGAATTTTTGGGCATAGCTTCCTCTTGTGTTGCTTATCATCTCCCCTAAATCTTGTCTCAAGAGCTTGTGCCGTTTGGGAGATCCGGTGATGGATTTGGTGAGTTGACTTCGCGGGGTCGAGCTTTTTCTGCTCTGTCCGCGCCTGGCGTACTGTCCGCGGGTCGCGTGCGGACTGTCCGCGCAACTGCAGTTCGTCACGTGTTCATCCGTGTTCGTGTGTGTTCACGTTTCGATCCATTCTGTTGCTAGGGTTTTGTTGCAGGGTGTTTCTGGACTGTCCGCGTGGGGCTTGCGGAGTGCTGTGTGGCATGGTTTTGGTCTGGGGTGTCTTGAGGTTTGTCTGGGGTGTCCAGTGAGTTTTGCCGGACTGTCCGCCTAGGGTGCCCGGACTGTCCGCGGTGCTTGACCGGACTGTCCGAATTTCCTCGGTGCAGCACTGTTGGCTCGGGATCATTTTTTGGACTGTCCGCCGAGGGTTCACGGACTGTCCGGCGTACTCACGGACTGTCCGGCGTACTCGTCCGGACTGTCCGGCTAGGGCTTCGCAGATTTGGCTAAGTACTTTGGTTCTTGTCTTGTGCTTCCGCACTTTGCTTCTAGGCTTGTCTCTAGGACTTGTAGGCTTGTGTGTGCCTTGTCTAGAGCTTCTTTGGTGTGTGCGAGTACTCAGAGTGGCAATCGGGGTTTAGGCCGAGTTTGACCTTCGGGAAGAATTTTTATTGGCTCCCATTCACTCCCCCCCCCCTCTCTGGTTGCCTATTCGGTCCTTCAATTGGTATCAAAGCCGGTTATAGATCTTCTTGATTCTAACCAGTCTAAGATCCGAAGATGGGTGATAATGGCAAGGGGTCGGTTCCTTCGCACTTTGATGGCAAGAATTACCCGATGAGAGAGAGACGCATGGGCGCGTTTTTGCGAGGGAAGGGAACTCTGATCTGGGAGGTCACTCAGAATCCTCATTATGTCATCCCAGACAGTTTTCTGCTTCCAGGATCGCGAGACATGGGTGAGGCCAATAGTAAGGCCGTTGATTACTTGTTCCGTGCTCTCTGTGCCTCAGAATTCGAGCGAGTGTACGGAGAGAATGTGGCCGGAAAGATTTGGCTCAAGTTGAGAAATGCTCATGTTGGCAATGCCCAAGTGCAAGCCCGTTTGTTTTCCACTTAACGGAGAGAGTATGAGAACTTCATTCATCTCCCTGGTGAGTCGACCGATGCTATGTTCCAGCACTTCGCTAGCATAGTCAACAACATGAGGGCCAATGTGACAGTGCTCCCATACATGGATCATGATCAAGCTATCAAGCTTTTGCATGCCCTAGACAGGTCTATGTGGAGTGCCAAGGTCGAGGCCATTGAGGAGTCGAGCATGTATGATACGCTGACGCTGGAGGAGCTATTTTCCAATCTCAGGTCTTCGGAGGTTGATCGTGGCTTGAGAGCCAAGAGCGAGAGCCCCACTAATCCTCATAGTTTGGCTCTTGTCTCAGGATCAAGGTCTAACGCTAACTCTGCTGGTTTCTCTTTGTCTTGTCTTGTGTCCTTGCTAGATGAGGACTTTGAGGTGCTGAGCGAGGACGATCTCGCTTTGTTGAGCAAGAGGTTTGGGCGGATGTACGAGAACCGCAAGAATGCAAGGCGGAGCTCAGGGATGTGCTATCAGTGCGAGAAGCATGGGCACTTCATCACTGAATGCCCTGAAGCCATGGAGATCAAGAACGACTACAAGGGCATGCCCAAGCACGACTACAACAAGCACCGCTCCCGGAATGACTACAAGGACAAGCACAAGGACAAGGGCGAGAGAAGGCACAAGAAGAGTAGCGGGTACAAGAAAAAGACAGCTCGAGCAATAGTGGCCGGAGCGAGCGACATCGACTCCACATCAAGGGATGCTTCTTCTGACTCGAGTAGCGAGGAAGAGCAAGAAGGCACAAGGACAAGCGGCACACGGGCAAGAACTTCACCGGCTTGAGCTTCGTCGCACAAGGAGTCTTTTACGGCATGGCGCACTCCAAGAAGGGTGGGAAGCATAGCTCGGATTTGAACTCCGACTCTGAGGAAGAGGTACGACATGATCCCAACTTCTTGCTAGAGGAGAATGTTCGGCTCAATGAGTTGCTTGATAACCGTGATGATGTGCTTAGAAAGACCAACAAGGAGAAGAGGGAATTTAGGTCTTTGTTGGGTGATGCTAAGGACAAGATAGCTGAGCTTGAATCCTTGCTTGTGGATGCTAGAAATGAGATAGGTTCTTTGAAATCTACTCCTGTGGTGTCTGATGAGATTGACTGTGGCGATTGCTAAGTTTTTCTTGCTGATTTGACTGCTCTCAAGGAGAAGCATGCCTCTACTCTTGAGGAACTAGATGTGATGATGGTTGAGTGTGATGAATTGAAATCTAGGCCAGCTTTGGAGAGATCAAGCGGTTTGATGGTTAGGCGTTGGGGCTGGCAAGAGTGGTGAGAAGAGTGGAGAGGGAGAAGGGAAAGTTGGAGAGATCCCTACTCCACCACACACCATACCCATGAACAAATATGCACCCAAGCCAAACCATCTCAGAAACAAGCTCGATACAACTCCAGACCCACCAGTGTTCCCCCAGAAAATAGAGAACTACCAGAAACCCATCAAGTTTGTGAGCACCCAGGGGAATGTCTTTGAGGGGAAGTCAGGAGAGAAGGCTGTTGAGAAGCCTATAGAGAAGCCACAGCCTAAGCCACAGTCGATCTGCTTCCATTGTGAGTATTGTGGTAGGGATGGGCATAAGGATGAGTTTTGTTTCAGGTGGAAGAGAGATGAGAGGTTTGCTACGGAGATGGCAAACAAGGACAGGTACCACCTTTCTCGTGGTGTGCCTGAGCCTCGTAGAGGGCCTCTACCTAGGGGTGAGGTGTATGTGCGTACAGTTCCCACTCGTGGAGGTGGAGGTGTGTTTCCTCAGAGAGATAGGCGTGTTGAGTTTGGGCGTGGTGAGTGTTGGTATTTCTTAACGTCACCACTATGGCGCCGGGATAGCGTGAGCGTGTAAGCATCACCCGGGTATACTGAAGGGTGCGAACGAATCCGCAAGCGCACGGATACACCGTTGTAGCACTTCACCTCAGGAGTATTCCTAAGGGTATCGAATCCAAGGAACAGTATGGGGGACTCTACGAGTGACTATCCAAGGGTACACAATCCTTGCTGAGGTAGGTGAGTGATGTGAAGTCTCCTGTAGGTTCTCGACTCTAGAGAGGAACAAGCTTGGATAAGATAACGCTTCGGACACCGGCCCCTCCTGACTATAACTGTTGGTTCACGGCAAAGGGTTGCCTACACGCTGTATCCGAACGTGGGGGATTTCAGAGGGTCCAACGGCTGTCACTACCGCGGCCTACCCCAAGACAAACCGTGGGATACAGGGATTCGAAAGATAACCAGATGTCTAGACACCACGTCTACACCACTGACTACTACTATAGCATGGCTACGTCTGACGTCGCGTAGAAACACTATAGCACTCCGTATAAATACGAAGCGACGAACCCGCGAGGTTGAGCTAGAACTTACTCATCATTGAATCGATTCGCGTGAGGAGATATGATTGATACTTGATCTAAATCAGATATGCATGAGCTCACTATATTCTAATAGACAGGCAATCACACAAAGGAGATGCAAACTTATGCGATGATAACAGAAGATCTAGGGTCGTGTTCATGAAGAACACGAGCCTCTAACTTATGAACAAACGCAAAAGTATGAATTACTTGCTCGTCAACTAGATCGAGGAGGCACGTTCATGAAGAACGCGAGCCTCTAAATGATGAATGAACGAAGAACTCGAGAACAACTCATTCATGCATGAGAGCCACTTTAGTCTAAATAGGAAATAATGAAATACTCACTTTAGTCTAAATGAAGAACAGCATCTCTCACGAGGTACAAGGGGACGATGGATGATGAACGGATCATCACCACCTCACCTCTACTCATCCACACACTCCTCTCTACCTAGCACCACCTAGTCTAGATCCTCCACACACACACACTCATGGTGGGATGAGGTTTCACCTCCACCAAGAGGGAATGAGAGAGGAAGAAAGAGGCAAAGGTGAGAAATGGCTTCAAGTGCGCTCCACCTCTTCTTACCCCTCTCTCCTCCTATTTATAAGCTTGTGCAACCGGCGTGAGAGCACCCAAACACCCCGGGGATGGCCTCTAGAACCAATGACCGAGCACCACATGGAAGCCCCTGAGTGGGTGCCACAAGGTCGGTTCGGCCGACCTGTGGGGTCGGCCGACCCCCTGTGGGCCCCACTCGGGGTGTGCTTTCGTGTGGTGGCTGTCCTGTGGGTCCTGAGGTCGGTTCCCGGTGTCCACATGGTTTGGAGGCAGTTTAGGCGCTCTTGTGGGCCATGGGATCCATGTGATGCCTGCATGGCGGCTTCTGATTCGCCGAGGCTTCCTTCCATGGATTGGTGATGTCATGGATCCAGGGGATGCTTGCATGCAGCCCCTCATTGGCTGAGCCTAACTTGCTAGGATCATGAGGGTGTCTTTTCTCTTCATTTCTTATGCTAAACACCTGCATTCAACTTAGCATAGCCACTGGTGGAAATTGTCAGTTTAAATCCCTATTCTAGTGTGGATGCTTAGTTCTTATGATAAAATACAGGGATTGACGGCCCTAAATTAGGTACTTAACAGCCGTCAACAACTCCCCCACACTTGCCCTTTGCTCGTCCCGAGCGAAAGGGAAGATCACATGGGTTTAAACCAAAGGTATAAAACAAGCATAGGAGTTAGTCCAGGTCATACCTTGCTCTTGTGAACTCTGTGGATTGTCTACAATGCCATCTTGGGTAGTTGATAAGAGGAATGATCATGAATCAAGTCTCTGAAGCACCTGTTGGTTAGTACTTGGGGTTTTCCTGATAATTTTTTTTAAAGAAAAAGAACTGCTCTGCCCTCCTTCTTTGATTCTCTCGGATCGCTCAATGTGTATATGTCCTCACCAAGGCATTAGATTGCCTTTCTTCACCCTACTTCCAATAATGGCTGTATTTGGAGCTCAGGGTAGGATAAAGGTAAAGCATACTTGTATTACATATATTGCAAAGTCAAAAATTGGATCCAAAGAGAAAATCAAATCATACAATCAGATCAAGATGTGCACATGTATGGGTACGGTGAGTATGGTAAGGTGGATACTAGGCCCGGGATGGGTGTTAGATATTACCATACATGTATGATGAATGTTGATTGATGGTGAGGTAGCCACTAGCCCCGGAATGGATACTAGTTATCACCATCTAGATTATGGAACTCATTTTTGCATGATTCTCCCTTTTGTATAAGAAATCTTTTGAGAGCATGGCTATCTCTATACTTTTCTCTTTTTCTTCTTTTGTTTCAACACTGGACCTTCATGTGTCCATATATATATATATAATATACAAAAGGTCGAGATTTCCGCGATTCCCGGCGATTTATTGGGTTAGAGGTGGAGATTTTTGGGGCATAGCTTCCTCTAGTGTTGCTTATCATCTCCGCTAAATCTTGTCTCAAGAGCTTTTGCCGTTTGGGAGATCTGGTGATGGATTTGGGGAGTTGGCTTCGCGGGGTCGAGCTTTTTCTGCTCTGTCCGCGCTTGGCGGACTATCCGCGGGTCGCGTGCGGACTGCCCGCGAGACTGCAGTTCGTCGCGTGTTCATCCGTGTTCGTGCGCATTCGCGTTTCGATCCGTTCTGTCGCTAGGGTTTTGTTGCAGGGTGTTTCCGGACTATCCGCGTGGGGCTTGCGGACTGTCCGCATGGCTTGGTTTTTGTCTGGGCTGTCTCGAGGTTTGTCTGGGGTGTCCAGTGAGTTTTGCCGGACTGTCCGCCTAGGGTGGCCGGATTGTCCGCGAGGTCCCGGACTGTCCGCGGTGCTTGACCGGACTGTCCGCCGTACTCGTCCGGACAGTCCGGCTAGGGCTTCGCAGATTTGGCTAAGTGCTTTGGTTCTTGTCTTGTGCTTTCGGTCTTTACTTCTAGGCTTGTCTCTAGGACTTGTAGGCTTGTGTGTGCCTTGTCTAGAGCTTCTTTGGTGTGTGCGAGTACTCGGAGTGGCAATCGGGGTCTAGACCGAGTTCGACCTTCGGGAAGAATTTTTATTGGCTCCCATTCACTCCCCCCTCTCTGGTCGCCTATTCGGTCCTTCAAGATCCATACTTTTTTTATCGGTAGCCATTCCCATCAATGTTTTGACCAGAATTTCTATGTAATTCATACGGATGACAATTGCATCTTCACAGCTGTTCAGGACAAAGTTTAAAACTTCTTTATCCTTAGCATTCAGGCTGTAGTCATCGTCATATTCACAAGCAGGAGAGTATGCTCCAGGACTGTGCACATTTGTTGTCTCGTGCCTGCCCTGATGTGTGTACAAATTTTTCTAGTTTTGTCATGACAAATAAACATATTCAGGGAGATGTCATTTTCTATATATTGGGACCAATTACTAGTGCTGTATAGCAGGGATTGTACCTGGGAATCATTTTTGTCAAGCTGTTGGGTGCTCAAGCCAGAGTATTTACCAATTAATGTAAGAATGTCATGTCAGAATCAGAATATTTCTTAAAAGAATGTTTATGAAAATACAAATTCTGAAATTCACAAGTCGAATCATGTCTTTTAAATAATGTGATAATAGAAATTTAACCTGGCTGTGATTTATGTCGTGCCGTGTTGTGTCGTGGTTGGAGTATTTGCCAAGGAATTTATAAATGTCCTGTCAGCACAACAACTTTAATAATAAAAATAGGCAATGCAGTTCTGAAATACTAGCGTATCAAAAAAATACTAGCATAAACAGAACTTTTACCTACGAATAATTTCCGTGATGCAGTGGGGTGCCAATGTTGTATTTTGTAAGGAATTTTGAAATTTGCTGACATAAGCATAAATAATATAAAATAAAAATTTGGTTGTAAAAAAATTGAACAGTTATGAACCATGCAGTTGTGAGTACATACGTCGACAGTGACACCCGTCTCATTCCCGTGGTAGTAGTCGCTACTTTTGCCGAATCTAGCAACGTCATCATCATTTGCAGAGTCGTTGTTTGAGGATAAAAACGTCTGGGCATGTGAACTGGTGTCGTGGCTTCTGTCCGGAGGTACATTACTAGTAACGTCATCATTTTTATTTCGCTTCTCTCGGTTGTATGGAAGCTTCTTGAAAACCTTTTATCACAAAAGATTGAAAATAACTGTCACACATGAAACCCACAGTTACAAGAGTACTAGTAATTAACAAGCAAGAGACATAGACATACAATTCCGTTAGTGATACCATCCATTGAGGCGATCTCCAGTCGCTTCTTTGCTAAACGTTCTGTCCAATGCCTCATTAATGGGTACTCTCGTTGTCCAGGATAATCGATTTTGTGGTGGCTACATGTGTGGACATGCTCGAGGTACCAGTACTGCACGATTTGGAATCGGGGTTAAACATATCCTGTGTGAATCCAAATACTAGTCCTGAAACTGGTAATGAAATGGAAATTTATTACCTGCAACAAGATTAGGCTGCCTTTAGGAGTACTACCAGGTGTCGGATTATTCCCTTGCCTTTTGTAAGCAGCCAGACCATCTTGTAGATTCTTAAGAGTATAAACACCCCAGTTCATCAAATGTAAGTCACCAACATTCTCGACTAGCCGCTGGACTTTTGCTGGAATAGCTGGGTTGGTATCAGGGTCAAATAAAACCTTGTGGCAAAACATGAAGAAATCTCGAAGAAACGAATCATCGGCAGGCCCGTCCTTCTCCTTCAGTCTGTTTTCAACCTCAGACAATGTTAGTGATGACCTTGTTTGTTCTTGACCACAACTGGTCATATTGACCTCTTTTCCCTCGATTGGTAGACCCATGATGTCCTTCACATCTGATGGCATCAATTGGACCACCTCGCTACCAAGCTTGAAACCTGCTTGATCCGGATCGTATGTGTTGACAAGCGACATCAGCAATGGACGATCTATGGTGATTGGTCTGATGTGTAGCAAGAAGTCGAACTTGATAGACTCTAGCTTTTTCTTTCTTGTTGTTGAAAGCAGCCCAAGGACAATCGCCAGTCATTTCGGTGTGCCTAGAATGCATAGGATCGAGCGCTTCGAAGAAATGGTAGAAGTAGAACTGTTTGGTATCTGGTCACGGAGAGAGTAATCAATAAGTGTGCACCGTGCAGGGATAGGTAGTGCGTCGTATGGAATCTAGATGTTGTGTTAGATTACATACCTCCGGAGTAGACGACGACAATGGGCCGCCGGAGTTGAAGATGCTGGGCCGCCGCCTCTGAGGATGGGCGGCACTGCAGGTCGGAGGTTCTACCTTTTACTCGCTAGGACTAGGAGGCCGCTTCCTTGACGTCGTCGTCGACTATGGTTTGCCATCGGAAGTCGCTGTTGATCTACCGTCGAAACTCCGTGTCATTGGCGTCGCATTGCTGTCCGGTGCGCCTTGCTTGCCAAGATGAGGTACATGAGACGATTTCTCCGGCACGACCGACATGAGCAAAAACCTCTTCCTCCGCCGCGCTTCCGGGATCTGAACTTGCAGGGTCAACGATAATGGATATATAGTTAGTTTTCGTTAAACGGATATCCCGAAAATTCCGCAAAAACGTGAAATTATCAGCTCAAAAGAAGGAACGTAAAGCTTTTGTTTACGTGCGCTACTGAACCACGACTGATAGAGGCGGAGTGCCTGATCTTTCGGTGAGTGGAGATAACTTCGATCTGGTGGGAGGCGACCCTCACGATCCGACTACGACGAGCGAGACTCGAAGCGCCAATGCAATCACTGAACCAACTCCCGATGGTTACCAACCTTGCCGGCGCAAGATCAGCCTGATCATGAAGATCGATTCCTGTACGCAATCGAAGAACGAACAAGAATCTGAGGCGAGCAATCTTAATATCACTCGAAGGTGGAGTTCTGATTCACAGAGGACAGCACGTATTTGTGCATGTTCTGGTGAAGCTAAAGCTAGATGTAAAACAAAACTCGAGTTTCTAAGGTGGCGGCTACTGAGTATAAAAGGAGGGGCGTCCTAGGGTTGGCGCGTCCTAGGATGGGGCGCCCCCAACTTGGGCCTAAGGCCCATCAAACTGGCGACGCAGCACCTTGGCAGATTCTGGACGTTAACTTGTTTTGACGATTCCCGTTGACTCAGGACGAATTTTGGCATGAGACCGGTGCCATTGGAAGCTCTATGAAAGTTTGCTTCCAACCATATATAGAACGTCCAAAAACGACTCCATATGCGACCTGGGCGTCCGTTTTATTGCGCACTGCTCCTGGACTCCGAACTGGACTCCGAACTGGGCTCGAACTTGAATTGCTTTTGGCCTCCACCTTGGGGACTCGAACCGGATTTGCCTCGTGCCTCCTCTTCGACTTGGACACCCTTGTTGGACTTCTTCTACTCCATTCCATGCACCAATCATGGTCGTATGCATGGGTGTCATGTCCTCATCAACGACCCTTGAAGCATGCAACGTGGCATCAGCGTAACCGTCAGTTCCCACCCGCTACCATGTGGGTCCTGGATTGCTTGCCCGGTGTCAGCCGTTGGAGGTATGGAAAGGCGACGCATGGCAGCAATAGCTGAAGACGAAGAGTTCGGTGGCAAGTTTGATAGGTGGATGGAGGGCATATCTAGCTCAGGGCTTAATCTCGGCTAGGCAGGATCGACACGACCCGCCGTGCTCCTCGTCGAGCGCGATGCTGCATGCGTAACCCAAGCGGCCTTTTACATGGCCGTGTGCGTAACGCTTGCGATTGCACCAAGCAGCGTGCATGGTCCCAGCGTTATGTCGAATTTGCATTAAACTTCTCTTCTGTCAAATGGCATTCTACTCATGATATTCAAATTCAAAACCATTGAAACAATTCCAGCATGGACACTACACTACCGGATGCAAGCCGTGCAGCATAGCTGGTGCGTATCCTACTAACCGGGTGCAGAAGCCAGGCAGCGTGGACGGTGTGTAACCGAGCAGCGGGTGCAGGTTATGCGCAGCATCGACACGACCGGATGTACTAAATGGGTAGTGCGTAACCCGGTCGGTGTTGCAGGACACACGCACGCAGAATAGATGGTGCCGCACAATAAGAGGAAGGTTGTTCTTGTCTACGAAACATGAATTTATCGTGTCAACTTTGAGTAACCTACGCTATGCTGTTATGTCAAATTTGAACTTCACTCAAATTGACTGGTGAAAGGCATTCATTTCATCGAGGGTTGTAGTTCCTCTATTCTCTTTTGATAGGGACATTTCATCTTGACACAATGACCAAGAAAAACAACCCTGTTTAGAAGTGGAGAAGACTACAAGGAAATGGTTGTGGATAATGAACAAATACTGCAATCGCTTTTGTAAAATATTGGTCCGTCCATATCAACTTTTAAGACTACTAACATTTTTTTATACAAATTTGAAATCTGACCTGATGCTTCTTTCATGACTATGTTTTCAATTGCAGAGCCTAGCATAGAAGAATGCTGTTTCACATCCTGAAGTGCCAAGGAAACAAAGAAAGATCACTTTTGCAGATGAAACTGGAGGAACACTCTGCCATGTTAAGGTCTTTAAGGATGGACAAACCTCTCTTCTTTCTGAACCTTAGAGTTATGTATAAACATACTAAGATTTTGTTGGCATCAAGAAATTTGATGGAGAATAGCAAACAAACATGCTTCCATTCACTGTAGAGCGGCATTGGAAATTCGGACTTGAGCTCTATGCCATTGGTTGTATTTTTTGATGTGCTCTATGCCATTTGTTGCATTTTTCGAACAATTATCATTAAATAAACACTTTTTTTAGATGTATCATTAAATAAACACTTATGTACTCATTTATTATAGAAATAGCTATCTGGGTTTTGTACTGGGCCTATGTGCCTAACTCCTTGTTGGGCTTAGCCCGTGTAGGCATCGATGAATCATTAGGTGTTAGTTCTTTTATTTGTCCATGGTTAAGCAGCAGGGCCGTCCTAGGGGGGTGGGCAGCCAGGATGACGGTCGCGGGCCCATGAACGAGGGGGCCCATGGTGTATGTATTTGGTGAGTGTTTATTATATGTATTTTGCTCATTGCGATGAATATTCAAAAGCTCATATATATGCATGTTGTCCCTTTCCAAGGATTAGCTTGTTGTCTCCTCCTATTTCAGTATTTAGCTATTCTCTTTTACATTCAAAATATGCCGCAAGTTAACTCTTTCGTTGTACCATAAACTTTTATCATCATATTTCAGACTTGTTTGGCATGATTCTTGCAACGACGCGAAGCGACCAGCTTGCAATGACGCGGTGCCGGCCACTCGAAGCAGGCGGCCTTGACGTGCATGATAGCACCGCCCCTACCAGTCGAAACCGCAGCACCGAACCCAAGAGATAAGCCTTACCACTGGGCCTCCGGCGAACATTGCTGCGCTTATAACTTAGCCACCACCACCATCTCTACTTGCTTAGCACAGTGCATGGGGAAGAGAAGAAGATGTGGTCGATGGAATGTTAGCAGCAGGTAGTAAGGAAGGGATTGCAGAAGGGAATCAGAGGGGAAACAGCAGGAAATCAAGATCAGGAATAAGACAGAAGGGGAATCGAGAGGAGAACGGCGCAGGAGCACCAGGAGGAAGAACAACAGTTCATTTGTTTGATATTATATGTTGATAAATAAATGCCTATGCCTCCTACGGCTTCAGCTTACATAGCGGATACGGCCAGCAAGCCGGACAGCGTACACAAGCCCAATGGCCCACGGCAGCACACAGGCCCGCTACCCTATTACAGGCCCAATAACAGCCTAGTGTAGGTAGATGGGTCCTAACATGGAATCGAGGGGATCCAACGACAAAGTGATGGATGCATCGAAATAGCATGTGTTTGGAATGGAATAACGAAACGAAACAAATCCAAAATACATAGTCTCTAAATTAGACACATAACACTATTATAGCAAGTTCATTATAACAAAGTACGAAATTAATATACAAAAAGTATGGATCGAAATTAGATATAGTGAAAATAGTAGACCTAGATAGATTAAGATAAAGGGCAACCCTGCCCTAGTACGGACACCGCTGGAGCATCCTTCCGCGCATCTCACTATCAGTGAGCCGCAGCCTACCAGCCGGGACGCTTGCCGCCGGGGAGATGGTAAGCCGCCATGCGCTATGAGAAGAGGAAGACAAAGTTTAAAATGGGTAAAGCATTTCGAATGTAAAGTACAACGTGTTGTGCGAATAAAGAAAGAATCAAAACCTTGCTCTTGTGCTTCGCCGCCTTCGACTGGTTGGCCGCGTGGATACGGTCCCTCTCTGCCTACACAGCGAGGTTGCCACTGCAGTCACCAACGCGACCGATCTCGTGCTCGCGGGCCAGTTCACTGCTGTAGAGGATGTAGTCAATGAGCGCCTTGTGTTGCGGCCCCTTGTGGCCATTGCCTCTTGTGGACAACCCGGTGGCGTGGTTGAGCAACTCGAGGAGGCTCCAGTTGCGCTACATCTGGCCTGGACAGAAGGTACAATGATAGTACCCTCCGACGCGGCGGACACGGCGCTGACCAGAGGTGAACTCGTTGGTCATCTCGGTGACCATCTCATCAAAATCCTCCTCGTCGTTGTAGGAGTTGCAGTCGTCGGAGTCGCTGCTGTTGGAAATCTTCTCAATGGCGAACGGGAGAAATGAATAGACGAAATGAAGAATGCGAGCGGAATGGAAGAGGAATGTGACATGCTATGGACGCCATGCCTTGCCTGCTGTACTTAAGAAGGGGCACGGGGGCTGGACGGCGAGACCCAAGGCGCGTGCGGTTCGAGTCGTCCGTGTGAACAGACACTTGATGTTTCAGAATTCACAGAGAGACTCGTTGGACACCTGCGTAACCGCGAGCCATGTTTCCTCGTGTGTAACCTGCCAGGCGCTTCCACCAAAAGGTATCGGTTACGCAGGTCCGACACGAGGTTGCACCATGCGTAACCGACATTGTGCAGAATACACATTCCACTTCACCTGCCGTCTCTTGATGTACGGGCCTGACACGGTGTAGCACATCTCATTGATATAGCAGCAAATACAAGACTACGATCCCGGGAGATGATCACAGTAGGTAGGAAAAAGAAAGAAAAGGAAAAAACAACAAACTATATCATTGATACAGCTGCAAAGTGAGGCAGCATTTAGTTCATGAAATTGAGGGTGAAAGTGGTGAAATTTTTGCATTGGAAAATGTGTTCTGTGAGAGGTGGCACGGTCTGCGATGCGAAAATTTTGGGGACTTTTGGGGACTGTTGACGGCTGTTAAGTACCTACTTTAGCCGTCAATATACTCATGAATAAAGGAGCATAAGGCATTTCTTACATGTATTTAGTTAAGAATAATGTAGTTCCACTTGTCCTTGGAGATTATTTGATTGCAGGAAAATAAGCAGGAAAAGAGTGCCAAACTCACCTTCTATGGTCCATGCCACATCACCTCATCCTAGGTGGGCAGCCAACAAGGATGCCATGCATTCAAACCTGCCAACTAGGGAGCCATGCATGCATGCCATGCAAGCAATCCAAGTGAAGCAACCCCCGACGAATCAGAGTGTGACACGTGGACTTCACATGGATCCATGGGCCCACAAAGGCAAGCAAATCACGCCAAAACAGGGTGGACACTGGGAACCGACCTAAGGACCCATAGGGCAGCCTCCAGGAGGAAGCACACCCCGAGTGGGGCCCACAGGGGGTCGGCCGACCCCACAGGTCGGCCGAACCGACCTTGTGGCCGCCACACAGGGGCTTCCATGTGGTGGTTCCCTATTGGTCCTAGGCGCCTTCCCCGGGGTGTTTGCCTCCATTCTTCGCCGGTGCACAGGCCTATAAATAGAAGGAGAGGGGGCTCACTTATGAGACATCCACACTTGCAACACCTCTCTCACTTTTAGTCTCAAGGCTAGGAGGTAGGCTAGAGTAGTTCTAATTCAGGTTCCAAGTCTACTTTGGGATCTAGGTATGAGTTCTCTTGTATCTTATTTCATTTGTATGACTTTGATCTACTTTAGTTATTTATCTATTTCATATAAAGTGTGTTAGTATACATGAGTGATTTGTTCATGAGTTCTTCACCTGTTCATCATTTAGAGGCTCCTGTTCTTGATGAACAAGGCCTTTCGATCCACTTGACAGGTGACTTTCACATGTTTCTGGTGTTTGTTCATAAGTTAGAGGCTCGTGTTCTTCGCGAACACGACCCTTTGATCCAGTTGAACAGACATAGGAAAACACGAATCCGTTTGTGTACCTAACCTGGTTTGATCTAATTAGATGACATGATTGCGTTGTATGAAGTCTGCGCTTGAGCTACGGTACTCGGTGTAATTGGCTGGTTTATCTGGTGGCTTGACCTGGGTCACAATAGCCCGGGCCGGTTAAGTCCGGCTAACAATGTAAGCATGGTGCTTGGGTTGCGTAGCTACCTTACTTATGAGTTTATCCCACGGTTTGTCTTGGGATATGCCGCGGTAGTGACAGCCGTTGGTCCTCTGAAATCCCCCACGTTCGGATAAGCTGTAGGAGTCTAAAATATAACAACCGGAGTTGTGCGGAAGCAACACGGGAGGTTATCTCCCTATGGTACCTGGGTGCTTAAGTCAATGTTCTTCAACGCCAGTGTATCTAACTCGTTCCTACCAGCTTTATGTGTATAGTACATAAGAACCTAGAACTAACTCGTGCGTCGCCTCCTATGCCTAGGACCCTTAGAGAGAGAGAGTGAGTGTGTGTGTGATCACACTACCCCCATTATCATATCTTTACCCATGCACGTGAGTGTCTGATTTATTTCCGTCTATGATCTATACTCATTGCAATAGAGTTGATCTTTTCATTCCGCTAATGCCTTCCTTGGATTCGATACCCTTTGGAATACTCCTTTGGGGAATTGCTACAATGGTACTTCTGTGCGCTTGCAGATCTCTGTAACGTTAAGATTTACCAACCAGCATTTCTGGCGCTATTACCAGGATGGGTTCCAAACCTGTTCTTAGGTGATTGCGTTAAGAAATGTCAACAAGCATTTCTGGCGTCGTTGCCGGGGAAGGCTTAAGGATGACATATCAACACTTTGCATATGTTTATAATCATGACAGGAATAAAACAGTTCTTAATGCAGGCTAACTTGGATTGTCTTCTTTGTCTATTGATGATGAAGACAGGTAGTGCATGACTGGTTTCGACTTGCCATCGAATTTTACTGAAGATCCTGAGTCACTCGTAAGGAAGGCACGAAATCATTTCGGCTCTCCTTCTCGTGAACGTTCAGAAGTCGATCCAGTTTCCTCTGTGCCATCCGCATCAACTTGCATGGCCAACCCTGTCGAGAAGACTCTCCGCGAGTACTCCGCTCCCTCTGCTGACCAGGTGCCGACAGGCCCTGTGATCAACACTGGGAATGGAAACTTCGAGATCAAGACTGGCTTAATTACGATGGTACAGGCTAGCCCATTCTGTGGCAAACCTAATGAAGATGCAAGCGCCCACCTGCAGCAGTTCCTGGAACTATGTAGTACCTTCACTATACGAGGAGTGGAGGAAGATGCTATTTGTCTGCGACTGTTTCCTTTCTCTCTCTTGGGGAAGGCAAAGCAGTGGTTTTATGCTAACCGTGCAGAGATTAACACTTGGGCAAAGTGCTCCGCAGCATTCCTCGCGAAGTTCTTTCCGTTGGGCAAAACCAATCACGCCCTTATTATCAAGGAGGTAATCAAGGTAATTCTTTCAACCCAAACCAACCTTCCTTGAAAGATCTAGTCTTTGGGCAAGGTAAGATTAATGAAGGTTTTAATAAGAAAATAGCTGCCTATGATAAGGCCTTTGAGAGCCTTAATATTAAAATTGATAGCCTTTCGGCTGCTCTTAAGAACCAGTTGAGTTTTAATAAGATGATAGAAACCCAGTTGGCTCAATTAGCTGCTTTCGTTCCCTCTGCTGAAGACGGGAAGATTCTGGGGCAACCCGTGTCCTCCTGTGAAGATGTTTGTGTAGTGTCCACCAGATGGGGTAAGCATTCTGGGCGGGCACAAACCATTGACTATGCAGGGAGACCTATACAACAAATACTTGACCCATGGGAATCTTCAACAATCTCACACAAGAAAGATCCTGGTATCCGGCTATCACCTGCAAGATATATTACCAGAGGATTAAGCATGCTCTCTGTGACCTTGGTGCAAGTGTTAACCTTATGTCCAAGTTCATGTTTGAACAATTGGGGTATCCAGCTCTAACTCCAACTGCGACAGCCGTCCAACTTGCTGATGCATCGATCCGACATCTAGAGGGGATAGTAGAGAATTTATTGGTATTCGTCCAAGGTTCATGCATCTTTGCGGATTTCGTGGTCCTTGATATGCAAGATGATGAGGGAATGCCTCTCATTCTTGGGAGACCGTTCCTGAGTGAGGCCAACGCAAGGATCAATGTGGGAGCCAGAACAATCCGATTCCGCATTGGGAAGAGGAACTTGATGTTCCGATTTCAAGCAACAAAAGAGAAATGCTATACACTGCAGGGTAAAAATGAGCAATCAGGGGTATGGACGGAGCCACAGCCCCCGCGACTTCCCACCACTCCAACAAAGCCTAAGAAAACAAGAAGGGTGTGGTGGGAAATACAGAAGTCATCTCCATCAATTTCTCGGGTATGGGGTGACGAGTGGAATTGATCACCGAGAAAAGTCTCGCTCTCAGACTTAAAAAGACGAGTCCTTTTTGCCAAAAGGTAAAATTGGTATTTATCTCATATTTCCATTCCACAATTTTATTTGATTTTTCCAAATGCATATTTGAATTTTCCAACCTTGCATCTGCAGGCTAGATTTTTCTAGCCAATTTCCCTTTTCAAATAAAATTCTGAAAATAATTTCTTGAGTGGAAAATCAAAGAAAAATTATTCGAGCAACATTCTGGGCGAGTTTGGACCTAGACATCTGGGCAGGACATCAGGTGGCCGTTAGAGAGCCGTTGCAAAAAGCTGGAAGTAGACGGGCCCGGCAGGGGGTCGACCGACCCTGGCCAATGGTCAAGTGGGCCCCGCCTCTTCCAACGGCTCCCAGCCGTTTCCCTTGTCCTCTACCCCAGTGCCTGGCTCGGTTGCCTATAAATAGAAGGGGGTTTGAGGGGTTTCTTCACCCATTCATTCATTTCCATCACCCTCTCTTCCTCTTTGCTCTTGCTCTTTGGTTTTCTTGGATTTCTTGCTCAAGTGGAAGTGTCAAGCACTCTCTCTAATTTGTTGCTGAATATTGAATATTGGTGGAGCAAGCTCGGTAAGGATTTCATTTCAATTTCACTAACCCATCATCAAGTTGCTCGTGTTGTCCCATTGTTGTGCAATATGAGTTGGATTGCTGGTGCATACCGGAAGGTGACCCGCTCACGCCGTTCTAGAGATGAAGAGGGCTCGTCTCACCACTCCGGAGCTACACCAAGTCCAATGTCAACCGACCGTGAAGAAGAGAAAGAGGAGGAACTACCTACGCCATGAGCCGAAGGGGTGATCAACACCGACGCCGCCTTCATCGACTCGAGGGACGACCGGGAGAGACAGGCCTATGCTCTCATCAAGAATCGAGTCTTCGCCAACACCAAGGAGTTCGACTCGGCCCTTCTCAAGAAAACAGGTATGGACTCCGAGTTCGATTCCATTTGGCATGCTCTTGGTTGGAAGAACTTTGTTCCGGTGTGGGAGATCGGTTCTAGGCCTCTCACCATTGTTGGCGTTTCGTAGCGTCATCATCTTAAGAATAGATCTGGGACCCGTCCTTAGTGACAGCACCAGGAAACGCCTTGTAGGCACCACTCAATGTCACAACTAATGGCGCGGTTAGCGTGAACATCGAGACTTGCCAAAGGTTAATCTAAACGATCATGAACGAATCCGCAAGCGCACAGATAAACCATTGTAGCATTTTCCCAAGGAAGGAGAGTATTCCAAGGGTATCGTATCCGTGGAAGGCAATGGCGGATATCTTAGACTTATGCTTTTGCTCTAAATGTAAACCAAGAGATAGATATAGGGAACAACACACTCAAAGATAGGGGTAAGATAAAAGATATACGGGGTAGTGTGACACACACACTCAAATCTACCTCAACTCTAGCACACTACGGCTTAGGGGGAACATACGAGTTAGCTCTAGGTTCTAATGTACTAAACATACAAAGCTAGAAGATACAAGAGATGGGCATGAGTATTGTATGAGAGAGATAAGGTTCAGCACCCAGGTACAAACGGGGAGCTAGCCCGCGACGACCAGCACTCTGCGAAACTAGACTTTAGACTCCTACAGCAGGTACCCCAGCGCGGAAGTTGCTCTAGGATCCAACAGGGCTGTCTCCACCTGAGGACCGACCTCTCGTTACGAGGGGTATGCTCATAACTATCGTAGCCAGACAACCCAGGCACCATGCCTACGTTGCTGCTAGACTCCACCCGGCCCGGGCTATTGTCACCCAGGGTGAGAGCCACCAGAAGACTGGTCAACTAGATCGAGTACCGTAGCTTGAACACAGACCTCATGCAACACTCTCATGCCATCTAACAAGATCGACTAAGGCTAGACATACGAACAGATATGAACTCTCTTATGTCTAATCAATAAGATCAAAGGGTCATGTTCGTGAAGTACACGAGCCTCTAACTTATGAACAAACACATAAGGACAAGGCTCTTAGTCCTTCAAGTGGATCAAAAGGCAGTGTTCACGAAGAACACAAGCCTCTAAATGATGAACAGAGGATGAACTCAAGAACATATCAAGAATATGATCTACCATGACTTTACATAAAATAGCTGAATAACTGAAGTAGATCAAAGTCATACAAAGAAATAAAGATAAAAGAGAACTCACACCTAGACTTCCAAGAGGACTTGGAACCTGAATAAGAGCTACTCTAGCCTACCCCGTAGCCTTGGAAACTAAAAGTGAGAGGAGAATGAGAGAGTAGTGTGTGAGAAATGGGAGCCCCTCCCCTTCTATTTATAGGCGAGGACAAGGCTTGCTCGGACGCCCAAATGACCCCTAAACACCCGGGAGTGAGGCAATGGACTAATGAGCAACCAACACGTGGAAGGCCAGGATCAAAGGCCCCTAAGGTGGTTCGGCCGATCCTAGGATCGGCCGGCCCCCTAGGGTCGCCTCCTAGCCAGTGTTTTCTCTGGGTGGCTGCTCTGTGGGCCCTTTGATCCTCCTCCGGTGCATGGCTTGATTTGGTATCCGAGGTGGGCCCTTTGATCCATGTGAAGTCCATGTGGCATCCTCTGATTCGTCGGTGAGTGCCTCCCTTGGATTGATGATGTGGATTGCCATGTTTCCCTTGGTGGCAGCCACCTCCTCAGCTGAGTTGGCATGGTTTCTTCATAGAAGTTGAGTTTCCATCTCTTTTAAGGGGTAAATCACCTACATACAAATAATCTCCAAGGACAAGTGGAACTACATTATTCAAACCAAAATGCTAGTAAATAATGCATATGCCTCCATTTATGTGAGAATATTGAGGGTTGGAAATGGTGAATTTCAACCGTCAACAAACTCCCCCAAGCTAACCTCTTGCTCTTCTCGAAGCAAGACATTAGAGACTTAGGTTGGTTGATCAGGAGTTGCTACAATGTTGTATTCTCAACTTATGGCAAACATACAGCAAAGTACTATACCAAGAGTTGAACAAGTTGGCAATGTTCTTACCTTTCACCTGATACGTGGGGCATATAGCTTCACCTACCTTGGGTGGTTGAGAGACAGAATGGTTATATAGCATGTGCATAATCACTCATACCTTGATCAGCTTAGCAATCCGGAGGTTTTGCAAATTTTTCAAAATAAAATCAGAGTTCCTCAAATGATACTCTCGGATCGCCCAAATCGGCTATATGTGGAGCTGTAGGTAGGGAAGATGTGGCATACTTGCCTCTCATGTTTTGCTAAGTCAAAGACCGGATCCTTGGAAGAAACAAACATACATCCTGATCAAAATGTGCATATGTGTGTGATGGATATGAGCATGGCAAGGTGGATACTAGGCCCGGAAGTGGGTGCTAGATATTACCATGCTTTTTATGAGGGATTGATGGTAAGGTGGACACTAGCCCTGGAGCAGGTACTAGTTATTACCATCTATATGGTGGAACTCTTTCTCCTGCACATATCAATCCCTTTTTCTCCTTTGGAATTTTTGAGACTTGGGCTAGCTCTCTTTATTTGTTTTTACCATGCTTTTGAGCATGCTTTTCTTTTTTTTCTTTTCATTTTTTTAGCTAGCCCTTTGTCTCTATTGGAGATATTTGGAGAGGGATGAATAATGCAAAGATACATAGAGTTTTATTTGAGGAAGAATGCATAGGCATATGGAACAAATGATGAATGCTAACTTCCAGTGTAGAAGTTTTAGCATGAACGTGTACGTGATCTTGATCAGGGGAGTATGAGTTCTAACAAGGGTCACAACAATTTGACAAAGCTCAATGAGAGAACAAGCTGCATATGTAGAGGCTAAGAACTAGAATCTACATATGGCCTTGGATGGGAAATTCTCATCATTGAGGAACTCATCATGTTTTGATTTTTCAAAAAGGAAAACTCCGGATGTCAAGCATCACTAAGCACGAGATCGTAGCACTCTATTATACCATATCATGTCTCACAACAACTTAGGTAAGGATCATGCTTTTTGCTACCCACAGTTTTCAAGCTAAGGTTTGAACATAAAAGCCAACAAACTCAAAACTTAGGTAGGATACAAAGTTGTAGGCAAGACATACGAGGAAAATAAACAGAGCAACTATTCATCATTTCAACCATAGAGGCAAAGCATTCTTACTAAGCATATCAAAGCAACCTAAGCAAACAATGATGAAAGCAAATAAATATTTTTGGTCTTTTTATTTTGCAGATTTTTTTTGGATTTTTCATTTATAAGATATTCTAAAAACGAAGGAAGATACAAGTTACCTCAGAATGGGGGTCCTACCCCAAGCTAGCTTCAGGCTCACTGCGGAGGAGGGTAGAAGAAACCCTGACTCGCATAGTAAGCCCTTTGCGCCTCCATGTATTGCCGCTGATCTTGCTGCATGGCTGCTATCCTCTCACCAGCCTGACGCTGCCACGCTGAGGTAAACTCAACGTGGGTGTTCAGCATCTCCTCCAATCCCGTGACCTGGACGGTTAGCTCTCCCATCTGCTGCGCGAGCTGAGCATCGCGTGCAGAGGCTGAGGAGTGTCGCCGGAAGGACGAAGACGGAGGTGGACCACCGGAGCTGGAACTAGCGGCTGTGGCCCACTGAGCACTGCTCGCACTCGCCCAAGCTGTGCCACTTGCACTCGGCTGGTAGGTGGGCTGATCTCAGCCAGGTGTATACCCAGGGGTAGCCCCGAACATATACCCCACAGGGCCCCCTCCTGCCACCGGTGGCGTAGCAGGCTGTGGCTGAGGTGGTGGTGGTGGCTGTGACTGCTGCTGCTGCTGCATGTGTGCTCTCTTCGCCGCGCTCCTGGTGGACCTACCTGAAACACTAGCACGACGGCTTTCCTCTTGTGTAACAAGGGGAATGGTTAGTGACTCCGAATTATACAATCCAAACCCCGGGTTAGGTAACGGGATTTGGTTTGCATAGCCCGGAAAGAAGAAAATCAAAGAATCATTTGGGCCCCTCTTGAGTATATGCCCTTGGATCAAGTACGCCTCATCAATGAGAACTCGAGGCGTCCCAATGAAGGGTACGGAATTCCCGCTAAGAACCCCGAGTCTGAGAGCAATACGAGTCACCAAAGACGTACACTCAATAGGACCTATCATCTTGAAATTCATCAACCATTGCCGAATCATAGCTTTAACGGGAGAGACCTTGATCCGGTTAACAACGACATAGAATAGCATCATCTCATCACTGTGCACGGGCCGAACATCCTCTCGTGGAAAGAGAGTAATGGCGAGCCACTTGTGCCACAGGCGGAGAGTGGGATGCACAATATTGTTGCACCGAGGTACAAACTTGCCACTGTAAACAAGACCAGAGATGTCTGACCAGAAAGATTCTCGAACATAACCCTCATAAGACTTCTTCAGAGAAACAGCACAATGAGGACTAAACCCAAGAAGACGACTGAGTTCCTTCCAAGAAACACGATAATCGGTCCCAAAAAGATGAAACTGAATGCCATCCTGAATCTCGGTAAGAGAGCAAAGAAACTAGATGGTGAGGGGCCGAGAGCCAAGCTCTGTGACCGACGCAAACTCCTCCCAACCAAGAGCATTCCAAATGGAAACGAACTCGAGATTCATACCTGTTTTCTCCATGAGAGCCGGGTCGAAGTCCCTGGTGTGGGCGAAGACTCGGTCCTTCAGAAGAGCATAGGCTTGCTCCTCTCGATCGCCCCGCAAGCTGAGGTAGGGGGTGTCGTCGACGACCTCCTCCGCGGCTTGTGGCTCGGCTTGCTCTTCTTGCTCTTCTTCATAATCCATCGTCGATGGGCTCGGCTTCAGCTCGACGGGGGTGGATGCACTCGTGCTTGCCCGTGAATGGGAGCGTGAGCGTGTCACCCTCCGGAGAGTGTTTGCCGCCCAATTCATGCTAGCACAACAACAAGGGACAACAAGAGCAACTCGGTGATGGGTTAGTGAAATCGAATGAAGTTCTTACCGAGCTTGCTCCACCAATAATAATATTTTCAGCAACACACTAGAGAGAATACTTGATGATTCAATCTCGAGCAACAAATCCAAGAAAACCAAGAGAGCAAGGAGTAGAGAGGGGAGTGTGAGTGAAATGAGTTGAATGGGTGAAGAACACCCCCTCTAGGGTCCAATTTATAGAGCAAACGGGGCAGCACACTGTGGGTTAGCCGTTGGGCAACGGCTAGGAGCTGTTGGCCAAAGCTGGGCCCACTTGACCGTTACCAGGGTTCAGTCGAACCCTGGTTCGGCCAGCCCAGTGGTGGGCCCGATGCTGGCCCCCTTTGGCAGGTGTGCCCCCAACGGCTATATGAAGATATGCCAAGGTGCACCGGCCAAAGTTTGCTCCAGAAATTGCCCAAATGAATTTTCTATGGTTTTCAAACTCAGAAATTATTTTCAGAAATTTTATTTGGAAAAGGGAAAAGGGCTAGATAAATCTAGCATTGAAATGCAGAGTTTTGGAAAATCAAATATGCAATTTTTTTGAAAATAAAATTTTGGAAAGGGAAATATGAGATAAGTACCAGCTTTAACCTTTTTGGTAGAAAGGACCCATCATTTTTAGTCCGACGAGTGGGACTCTTCTCAGCGATCAATTCCATTCAACACCCCAGTCCTGAGAAGTAGAGGGTGGTGCCATCTCAATCTTCCGCCATTCTTTCTGAATTTTCTTTAACCTCTTCGACGGAGATTTCTTCCTTGGGGGCGAAGGCTCCGTCCTTCCCCCAAGCTGCTCAACACTATCTTGCACTAAATAGCATTGCTCTTCTTTGTCCTGAAACTTGAACTTCAAGTTCCTCTTCCCAATGCGGAAATGGATGATTCTGGACCCCACATTGATCCTAGCTCGGACATCACTGAGAAATGGTCGCCCAAGGATGAGCGGCATTCCTCCCTCGTCATCCATATCAAGGACCACGAAATCCGCGAAGACATAAGAGCTCTTGACTTTGACCAATATGCTCTCAACAATTCCTTCTGGATATCGTATCGTTGAATCTGCGAGTTGGATAGTCCATGCTGTTGGAGAGAGAGCTGGATATCCAAGTTGCTCGAACATGGCCTTGGACATGAGATTAACACTTACACCAAGGTCACAAAGGGCATGCCTGATCTTCTTGTAATAGATTGTGCAAGTAATAGTCGGGTAGCCTGGATCTTTCTTGTGCACCACTGCTGATTCCTCCCATGGATCAAGAATTTGTTGTATGGGCTTTCCTGCATAGTCAGAAGCATGTGTCTTCCTAGGTGGCTTACCCCACCTGGTTGACACTACACTAACATTCTCACAAGAGGATACGGGTTGCCCCGGGATCCTCCCGTTATCAGGAGATGGAACCAAAGCAGCCAGCTGAGCCAGCTGGGTTTCTAACACTTTGTTGAAACTTAGCTGACTCTTCTGAGCAGAAAAGAAACTATCAAGCTTAACGCTGAGACTTTCCACAGTTTTATCAAGGGTAGCTAACTTCTTGTTAATACCTTCATTAATCTTAGCTTGCCCAAAAACGAGATCTCTCAAGGAAGGTTGGTTAGGATTGTACGAGTTACCTTGGTTACCTCCTTGATAGTAAGGGCGTTGTTGATTCCACGATTGGCCTCCTTTTTGAGGTGGACGATAACTGTTGTTGTTGCCGTTCATGTACATCACTTCATCTTGAATCTCCGGACAATAGTTGCCTGAGCGCCCAGTGTTGCCACAGACTTCACAAGTCATGCGAGAATCCATAGGCAGAGTAGTGGTGGCCATGGCAGCCTTCTCGCTGGTGTAGTCATCCAATCTCTTCATAAGAAGATCCATCTTGGCAGTAATCATGTCTGCTTCCTTGACAATATGAGTACCCCTCGGTCGTGGTTGGAGTCTTTCATCACTCCACCCTTGGTTGGAGACCGTCTTCTCAATGAGTAACTTAGCATCATCAACAGTGAGTGAGAAGAATGCTCCTTGAGCAGCAGCATCAATATGGTCTCGGGCTGTCGGAGTCAACCCATTACAGAAGCTTTGAAGAATAAGCCAATCCTCCATCCCATGGTGAGGACAGGCTAGGACATACTCTTGAAGCCTTTCCCAAGCCTCTGGAATAGATTCACTTGTTGCTTGCTGAAAACCAGAAATCCTTCCACGAAGAGCATTGGTTTTACCCAATGGGAAGAACTTCTTGAGAAATGCCTCTGAACACTTACTCCAAGTGTTAATAGCTTCACGATTCGCATAGAACCATTGCTTAGCTTCCCCCACGAGAGAGAATGGAAATAGCCGTAAACGAACAGCATCCATATTTGCACCCCTGATGATGAAAGTGTTGCATAGCTCTAGGAATTGCAGAAGATGAGCATTGGTATCCTAATTTGGCTTGCCACAGAATGGGCTAGCCTGTACCATTGTAATTAGACCCGTCTTGATCTCAAAATTTTCAGTCCCCATTGCCACCTCAGGGCCTTGCATCACCTGGTCAGCGGAAGGAGCTGAGTACTCACGAAGTGTCTTCTGGGCCATAGCTTTGGACGTGGATGGTACAAAGGAAGCTGGTTCGCCCTCCGAATGAGTACGACGAGGCGAGCCAAAATGAATTCGAGCTTTCCTCACAAGTGACTCGGGATCTTCAGTAAAATTCCCCGGTAGGTCAAAACCAGTCATACACTACCTGTCTTCATCATCCAAAGATAAAAGAAGACAATCAAAGTTAGCCTGCATTGAGAGTTGTCCTAACCTACTCAGAGTTTATAAATAGATGCAAAGCATAGTCATGATAATCATGTGCCTTCCCCAGCAACGGCGCCAGAAATGCTGGTTGGCGTTTCGTAGCGTCGTCATCTTAAGAACAGATCTGGGACCCGTCCTTAGTGACAACACCAGGAAACGCCTTGTAGGCACCTCTCAATGTCACAACTAATGGCGCGGTTAGCGTGAACATCAAGACTTGCCAAAGGTTAATCTAAACGATCATGAACGAATCCGCAAGCGTACAGATAAACCATTGTAGCATTTCCCCAAGGAAGGAGAGTATTCCAAGGGTATCGTATCCGTGGAAGGCAATGGCGGATATCTTAGACTTATGCTTTTGCTCTGAATGTAAACCAAGAGATAGATATAGGGAACAACACACTCAAAGACAGGGGTAAGATAAAAGATATATGGGGTAGTGTGACACACACACTCAAATCTACCTCTACTCTAGCACACTACGGCTTAGGGGGAACATACGAGTTAGCAATAGGTTCTAATGTACTAAACATAGAAAGCTAGAAGATACAAGAGATGTGCATGAGTATTGCATGAGAGAGATAAGGTTCAGCACCCAGGTACAAACGGGGAGCTAGCCCGCGACGACCAGCACTCTGCGAAACTAGACTTTAGACTCCTACAGCAGGTACCCCAGCGCAGAGGTTGCCCTAGGATCGAACAGGGCTGTCACCACCTGGGGACCGACCTCTCGTTACGGGGGGTATGCTCGTAACTATCGTAGCCAGACAACCCAGGCATCATGCCTACATTGCTGCTAGACTCCACCCGGCCTGGGCTATTGTGACCCAGGGTGAGAGCCACCAGAAGACTGGTCAACTAGACCGAGTACCGTAGCTTGAACACAGACCTCATGCAACACTCTCATGCCATCTAACAAGATCGACTAACGCTAGACATACGAATAGATACGAACTCTCTTATGTCTAATCAATAAGATCAAAGGGTCGTGTTCGTGAAGAACACGAGCCTCTAACTTATGAACAAACACATAAGGAAGGAGTTTATCACTCTTCAAGTGGATCAAAAGGTAGTGTTCACGAAGAACACAAGACTCTAAATGATGAACAGAGGATGAACTCAAGAACATATCAAGAATATGATCTACTATGACTTTATATGAAATAGCTGAATAACTGAAGTAGGTCAAAGTCATACAAAGAAATAAAGATAAAAGAGAACTCATACCTAGACTTCCAAGAGGACTTGGAACCTGAATAAGAGCTACTCTAGCCTACCCCCTAGCCTTGGAAACTAAAAGTGAGAGGAGAATGAGAGAGTGGTGTGTGAGAAATTGGAGCCCCTCCCCTTCTATTTATAAGTGAGGACAAGGCTTGCTCGGACGCCCAAATGACCCCTAAACACCCGGGAGTGAGGCAATGGACCAGTGAGCAACCAACACGTGGAAGGCCAGGATCAAAGGCCCCTAAGGCAGTTCGACCGATCCTAGGATCAGCCGGCCCCCTAGGGTCGCCTTCTGGCCTGTGTTTTCTCTGGGTGGCTGCTCTGTGGGCCCTTTGATCCTCCCCCGGTGCATGGCTTGATTTGGTATCCGAGGTGGGCCCTTTGATCCATGTGAAGTCCATGTGGCGTCCTCTGATTCGTCGGGGAGTGCCTCCCCTGGATCGATGACGTGGATTGCCATGTTTCCCTTGGTGGCAGCCACCTCCTCAGCTGAGTTGGCATGGTTTCTTCATAGAAGTTGAGTTTCCATCTCTTTTAAGGGGTAAATCACCTACATACAAATAATCTCCAAGGACAAATGGAACTACATTATTCAAACCAAAATGCTAGTAAATAATGCATATGCCTCCATTTATGTGAGAATATTGAGGGTTGGAAATGGTGAATTTCAACCATCAACAACCATTCAGTTCCTCTGTACTCTTCGGGAGGATGAGATCGGTATTACGTTTCATTTCCATGGAACGTCGTATTGAGTCTCATGGCATGATCTTAGTTGTGCTCTTGGTTTTCATCATCGTTGTGCTATTTCTCTCGATCAAGCTTGTAGTGATTTTATTCGAGATAATTTTTGGGAAGAGATTTCTGGTCGGCCTGTCGGCGGCAAGTTAGCACCTCGGTGCAATGATATCACGCATCCCACTCTCCGACTGTGGCACAAGTGGCTCGCCATCACTCTCTTTCCAAGGGATGATGTTCGAACCGTGCGCACAGACGAGATGAGGATATTATATGCCGCGATCAGACGGATCAAAATCGCCCCAGTGCAAGCTATGATTCGGTAGTGGTTGACAAATTTTAGGATGACGGGTTCTATGGAGTGTACGTCCCCGATCACACGTATCATTTCGGGTCTTGGGATTTCACTAGGGGCTAACGTTCCCTACATAGATTCTCCCCGGGCCATGATAGATGAGGCGTATCTGATTCAAGGACATACTCTTAAAAAGGGCCCGGATGATTCCTTGGTTTTCTTTTACCATGGCCATGCAAACTAGATTCGGTTACCTAACCCGGATTTCCGTTTGTACGGCCAAGGGCCACTGACTGTTCCTCTTGAGGAGCCTCGTCGTTCTAGCATTTCTAGAGATAGGGTCACTAGGAGTGCAGCGACAGCACAGCAACCGCCACAACATCCGCCGCCACAGCCATCACCGCAGCCATCTCCTCAGCCACAGCCTCAGCCTACACCACCGCTGTCTGGCGCATGGGCCTCGACCGGGTACATGTCTGGAGTTACACCCGAATATGCCCCCGGTTGGGACCAACCCATGAGTCAGCCGGGTGTCGGTACTATGGAGGAGACGATGCACCAGTAGGCTGAGTCCACTCGGGACTGGCAGCGTATGACTGGCGAGAGGATTCACACCATGGAGCAGAGACAGCTGCGACAGATAGAGGAGCAGAGGGCTTACTACGCGTGGTTGGGATACCACCCTCCACAGCAGTGAGCCTGAAGCTAGCTTGGGGGAGGACCCCCATTGTGAGGTAACTTGTATCTTTCATTGTTTTCAGAACCCCATATGCAAAAACACATAAAAATCTAAAAAAATTTTGAAAAAAACCAAAAATATTTATTTGCTTTCTTAAATTAGTTTGTTTTCATATGCGTGGTAAGAGTGTTCTTATTCTCCATGGTTGAAATGATGAATAGTTGCTCTGTTTATTCCTCTTGTATGCCTTGTTTACAACTTAGTATCCTATCCAAGTTTGTTGGCTAGTATGATCGAACCTGAGCTTGAAATTTGTAGGTAGCAAAAAGCATGATCTTTGCCTAAGTTGTTGCGAGATATGATATGGTATAATAGAGTTGCTATGAGCTAGTACTAAGTGATGTTTGATATCCCGAGTTTTCTTTTGAAAAATGTTAAAACGATAAGTTCCACAATGATAAGAAATTCCTATCCAAGGCCATATGTAGATATTACCTTCTGTTAACCTCCACATATGCTACTTGATTTCTTCATTGAGTCTTGTCGAATTGTTGTGACCCTCGGCGAGTAACTTGTCATACTCCTATGATCAAGATCACGTACACACCACCATATGCGAAACTTCTACACTGGAAGTTAGCAACCATCATTTCATCCATTTCCCATCCATTCCACAAAATAAAGCTCCGCGCATGTTCCATGATTACTCTCCCTCCAAAAATATTCAGCAAGGACTATGGGCTATGTTAAAAATAAAAAAAAAGAGAGAAAAGAAACATGCTCAAGGGCATGCATAAAAAAAAGAAAAAGAAAGAATAAAGAGACATAGCCCAAGTCTCAAAAATTTCAAAAAGGAGGAGAGTAAAAATCATGCAAAGAGGAGTTCATTATCCATCCACCATACACACACTTTTGCACATCTTGATGAGGGTGTATGACTTGTTCTTCCATGGATCCGGTTTTCGACTCGACAATACATGAGAAACAGGTATGCCACATGTTTTCCCTACCTACAGCTCCACATATCAGCTTATTAGGAGTAGGAAGTGAAAGAAGGCAAATCAAAAGCCTTGGTGAGGAATCATACACATTGAGCGATCTGAGAGTATCATTTGAGGAACTTCGATTTCTTTTGAAAAACCTGCAAAACCTTCGTATTGATAACTGATCAAGGTACATGTGATTAGTAATCTTTATACAACCATTCTATCTTTCAACCGCCCAAGGCAGGTGAAGCTACATGCCCCATATCAATCGAGTGTAAGGTAAGATCAGTGCCAACTTCTTCAACTCTTGATAGAGTACCTAGTTGTATCTTGTTATACATTAGGAATACAACATCGTAGCAACTCCTGATCAACCAACCTAAGTCCTTAAATCTCTTGCTCGGGACGAGCAAGAGGCTAGCTTAGGGGAGATGTTGACGGCTGTTAAGTACCTACTTTAGCCGTCAATATACTCATGAATAAAGGAGCATAAGGCATTTCTTACACGTATTTAGTTAAGAATAATGTAGTTCCACTTGTCCTTGGAGAGTATTTGATTGCAGGAAAATAAGCAGGAAAAGAGTGCCAAACTCACCTTCTATGGTCCATGCCACATCACCTCATCCAAGGTGGGCTGCCAACAAGGATGCCATGCATGCAAACCTGCCAACTAGGGAGCCATGCATGCATGCCATGCAAGCAATCCAAGTGAAGCAACCCCCCACGAATCAGAGTGTGACACGTGGACTTCACATGGATCCATGGGCCCACAAAGGCAAGTAAATCGCGCCAAAACAGGGTGGACACCGGGAACCGACCTAAGGACCCACAGGGCAGCCTCCAGGAGGAAGCACACCCCGAGTGGGGCCCACAGGGGGTCGGCCGACCCCACAGGTCGGCTGAACCAACCTTGTGGCCGCCACTCAGGGGCTTCCACGTGGTGGTTCCCTATTGGTCCTAGGCGCCTTCCCCGGGGTGTTTGCCTCCATTCTTCGCCGGTGCACGGGCCTATAAATAGTAGGAGAGGGGGCTCATTTATGAGACATCCACACTTGCAACACCTCTCTCACTTTTAGTTTCAAGGCTAGGAGGTAGGCTAGAGTAGTTCTAATTCAGGTTCCAAGTCTACTTTGGGATCTAGGTATGAGTTGTCTTGTATCTTATTTCATTTGTATGACTTTGATCTACTTTAGTTATTTATCTATTTCATATAAAGTTGTGTTAATATACATGAGTGATTTGTTCATGTGTTCTTCACTTGTTCATCATTTAGAGGGTCATGTTCTTGATGAACAAGGCCTTTCAATCCAATTGACGGGTGACTTTCACATGTTTCTAGTGTTTGTTCATAAGTTAGAGGCTCGTGTTCTTCGCGAACACGACCCTTTGATCCAGTTGAACAGACATAGGAAAACACGAATCCATTTGTGTACCTAACCTGGTTTGATCTAATTAGATGACATGATTGCATTGTATGAAGTCTGTGCTTGAGCTACGGTACTCGGTGTAATTGGCTGGTTTATCTAGTGGCTTGACCTGGGTCACAATAGCCCGGGCCGGTCAAGTCCGGCTAACAACGTAAGCATGGTGCTTGGGTTGCTTAGCTACCTTACTTATGAGTTTATCCCACGGTTTGTCTTGGGGTAGGCCGCGGTAGTGACAGCCGTTGGTCCTCTAAAATCCCCCACATTCGGATAAGCTGTAGGAGTCTAAAATATAACAACCGGAGTTGTACGGAACCAACGCGGGAGGTTATCTCCCCGTGGTACCTGGGTGCTTAAGTCAATGTTCTTCAATGCTAGTGTATCTAACTCGTTCCTAACAGCTTTATGTGTATGGTACATAAGAACCTAGAACTAACTCGTGTGTCGCCTCCTATGCCCAGGACCCTTAGAGAGAGAGTGAGTGTGTGTGTGATCACACTACCCCCATTATCATATCTTTACCCCTACACTTGAGTGTCTAATTTATTTCCGTCTATGATCTATACTCATTGCAATAGAGTTGATCTTGTCATTCCGCCAATGCCTTCCTTGGATTCGATACCCTTTGGAATACTCCTTTGGGGAAATGCTACAATGGTACTTCCGTGCGCTTGCGGATCTCTGTAACGTTAAGATTTACCAACCAGCATTTCTGGCGCTATTACCAGGATAGGTTCCAAACCTGTTCTTAGGTGATTGCGTTAAGAAATGTCAACACGGACCTAAACAGGGCCTTAATTACTTCATTGCATCTTCATGTCTTCTGTTGCATACCATTGTCAGCTTGCATGACCCTCCTGAAAACAGCTTCCACATCGCATGTCGATTCTTCTTCTGGTTCCTCATGCACTATGATCCTCTTGATACTGATAAGCTTCGTGAATTACTCCCTTTGCCAATAGTACTCAGGGCATCTATCAGGAGCCTACAAATGGCAGCAAGCCGCGTAACCTAGGAGTAGGCTGAAGCAGACCGTGTGCATCGTGGATTGTGCGTAACGCACCGGGTCCAGCTTACTCCTCCTCAGGGCGGGCGGTGCTGTGGCTGTGGACGACACGACGGGATGGGAGCGGAGGTGCCTGCTCACCCGTCCCGTCTCGTCAAGGCTGTACACAATTTACTCCTCCCCGAAGCGAAGCCCACACTGGGGAGGCTGCTGACGCGTCGTCCATGGAATTCTCTAGTGCGCAGCCCGCTGAATGGCACCTGGTAACTGAGACCTTGTAGGTTACACGCTTAGTCGACACCACCCGTCGTGTCCCATGGCAACCGCGATGCTGGCATGGATAACCCAGTCGGTGATGCACGCGCCATGGGATGGTGCGTCGCCGAACCGTGCGTAACCGAGCTAGAGCACGCGACGCGTAGAATCGACACGACCGGATGCAGCATGGATTTTGTGCAACCAATCAGTGCGTAACTCAGTCAGTGTTGAGCCATGCAGCGTGGATTTTGCAGAGTGGATGCAGTACGCGTGTGTGTCCTGGATTGTGCGTAACCCAGCAGGTCCATCTTACTCCTCGGGCGGGCGGCGTTGTTGTGGCTATGGACGACACGACGGGACGGGAGCGGAGGCGCTTGCAGCAGCAGGCCCGTCCCGTCCTGTCAAGGCTGTACACACGACACGACATAGTGACCGTGCGTAACCCTTGCCTTGGCAGCAAGACGCGTAACCTAGGCTCAAGGACCGCGTGGCACACGTAACGCAGCGGGTCCAGCCTACTCCTTAGGGCGGGCGGCGGCTGTGCCTGCGGACGACACGACGGGAGGGGAGCGGAGGAGGGAGGCCCGTCCCGTCGTCCATCGTAATAACGATGGTGCACCGCATGGCCCACAGCAGCCTACCCTCGCCGCAGTTTGATTCTCCCTGAAGCGAAGCCTGCGCCCGGGAGGGTGACGCATCGTCCATGGAATTCTCTAGTGCGCAGCCCGCTGAATGGCACTTGCGTAACCGAGACCTTGCAGGTTACTCACTTAGTCGACACCACACTTTTGCATCACCTCCTCAGCGCAAGAAAACCCCATTGGCATCTCGTCCTCTCGGTGCAAGAAGACCCCATCGGCATCTCCTCCTCTCGGCGAAAGTACCATCGTCCTCTCTCCCAAATCAATCGATTTCGTTGTTCTTTCGACCATTCCACCTCTTTGATCAAACTAATTTCTATGTGCATTTTAGAGTATATCCCCCAATGGACGGCGAGAGTCCTCGCGTGCCTCGTGTGGTGCATGCTCTCCAACCATCAACGCCGGTTAAAGCTCCGGTGGGGCCGAGATGCAGCGACTGCGGCAGGACAAAATCGCCTCAATGGAGGGCCGGCCCGATGAGGCCCGACATGCTCTACGCCAACTGAGGCAGTCATCGCTGGCATGCCGGGGAGTGGTGGGGCATGTGTCGTTCTCGTCGCAGCAAGAAAACCACGATTCCCGCCTCAACGTCTCCACTAGAAGCTGGTGTGCAGTGGGTGGAGTGCCCAAGAGGCTAGTCTGTCCATGCATGGCTGTCGTGGCCATCCACTCCGCCACTGATATCAAGCACACCCGCTGCGTCGACTGTCCTGTCCCTGCTCGACAGGCCGGCGGCATTACCAGCCGCTCAGCAATTGATGTCAAGTGCGCTCGTCGCGTCAACTATCCCGGAGAGCTCTAGCGCACGGTCGTACCCGTCGCCACCACAAGCTGGCGTCCAGTGGGTGGAGTGCCCGAGAGGCCGGGCTGATCGCACGTGGCTCTCATGGCTGTCCACTCCGCCACTTATGTCAAGTGTGCCCGCCTCGTCGACTGTCCCGGATAGCTCAGGCACACGGCTGTTCCCAGCCCTGATCGATAGGCCAGCGGTGTTGCCAGCCGCTCAACCATTGATGTCAGGTACACCCGCCGAGCCGACTGTCCTAGAGAGCTGAGGGGCACGACTGTTCCCATCCCTTCTCGACAGGCCGGCAGCGTTGCCAGCTGCTCAGCCATTGATGTCAGGTGCGCCCGCCGCACTGACTGTGCCGGAGAGCTCAGGGGCACGGCCGTTCCCGACCGTGCTCGATAGACCGGCTGCGTTGCCAGCCGCTCGGCCACCAATGTTGCCCCTGTCTATTCTCGAAGGCGAGGCGGCGCCCATGATCATCGACGAACTAGACTGGATGAAACCCTAATTGCCAACAATAACAAGTGTTGCATTGCTGTAATGATAACTACTACTCCCTCCGTCCTTAAATATATGACGTTTAGGACAAGAAATTTATTTCAAAATGAACTAATTTGTTGTCCTAAATGTCATATATTTAAAAATGGAGGGAGTAGTTTCTGATTAAGTTTGGTCCCTCCTTATTTGATTGTGCTGCTATTTTTTGGTTGTAAGATCGCTGGACTCTGTTTCCTACTACGGAGGAGTACTTTGGATGGATGTTCGTTCGAAAAACGTGAACCTATTTTGCCAACAAATCAACAAATAATTCTGTATGGATTGGTCACTTTTTCGTATCAGTAAGACAGTACATCGTGGATTTTGCGTAACCTACATCGTGCATAACCCAGTTAGTGTTAACGTAGTCGGTGTTGCAGGAACAATGCAGCATGACTGGTGGGTAACCGGGCGAGTGTAGGTTACACGCTAAATCGACTCGACCCCGTCGGGAGTTGCAGGTTGTAGCATGCAGCCTGGATGCTGCGTAACCTAGCCAGCATAGGTTACGCGCAAAATAGACACTAATTTAAACGAATGTTGAACCATTTTCTAATCGGCACATAACCATTTTTAATCAGCACTTAACCATCTGCCTACACCATTGTTATTTCCTCAGGTGTACACCCTTGATGTTTGAAGAGCATGTTGGTGGTGAATTACTCTTCATTTGAGATCGTGTTCTATTTTGCAACTGTATCTCCATACTTGTCTCTTTTTTTCCTCCTTGGGTAGAAGGAGATTTGCCTTGTTGCTTTGTGCGTGCTTGAATGTCCACTTTTGAGACTCCAACCTCAGTTTCCTAAGGTGATCAGAAGATAATAAGTATATCTAAATTAAGATTAGATCGATTCACATATAGTAGGTACTAGTAATCGAATATGCTTAGGAAATGAATAACTAATCACCAACAAGAATAAGACTATTGTAAGATTGTCTCTGAATCTTTTTGTGTTCAGAGAGAATCAACCTACAATAAATCTTCTTCCTGAATGCATCCATTTGTTCCTAAAGATTAAAGTTAACAAATGACCGCAAAAACTTACTGTGTTATTCACAAATGTATCCATTGTGCAATGATAATAAAATGGACTTGGGTGAACGTTGCATTAAGTGTACTCCCATTCCAATGCATCATGTACTTGATGTCGTAGATGCCACATGACGAGCTACAAAATGCACATGTTACATAATACAATGGTATATACAGTAAATATTTTTAGTGCAACGACTTACCTGTCTTGTTGCGTTGGTATGTCTCTAATATGTAGGGTATCAAACTTTGTGACATCAATCTTTTTTTGGAGGGTGTGACATCCGTCTCTTAAGATCCACTCACATTTCTTTGTGAAATGTAGGTTTCAATGCAATGCTGCAGTGACTGTACCTGAAGCAAAGAATTAGGTGCATATGGTTGAAAGAGCTAACTACATTTGCCGACATCTACATAATACAGAGTACTCACCAGCGACACTTCCATCTTGCCATCCCATGTTCCATTACAAGCTAACGAATTCAGGACCTGCACCTCCTTCATTGTGATGTTGAACACAAGAAGAACCTAATGATTACCTCTGACATTTACAGGGATATATACCTGAGATGCAGGAATGTTGTTACAATCTTGTGGTGTACTATCAAGTGTCGAAGCTAGCATCAACAACAGACCATAGCACATTTAAAGAAGTATTCTCCAGTGCTGGCAATCCAACCACTGTGAGAGGATTTCAATTCTTCTAAAGATAGTAATTTCCTAGCAAGAAAAGTGTTGACGTATGCCACCTTTTCATTAAGTAGTTTTCTGGCTACTACGTACGCATTTATTACCTGTCACACTCAGACACCGTGAGAGATCAGGACGCACAGTAGGTAAAATAGAATGCAGCATTGTAACATATTGCATGTAGAGCAAAACAGAAACATAAATAAAACGCACTCACATCATCAAGCATCCAGCCATCTTTATTGGAGATCTAGTCTTTTTTATCAGTAGCCATTCCCATCAATGTTTTGACCGGAATTTCTATGTCATTGATACGGATGACAATTGCATCTTCACAGCTGTTCAGGACAAAGTTTAAAACTTCTTTATCCTTAGCATTCAGGCTGTAGTCATCGTCATATTCACAGGTAGGAGAGTATGCTCTAGGACTGTGCACATTTGTCGTCTCGTGCCTGCCTTGATGTGTGTAAAAATTTTTCTAGTTTTGTCAGGACAAATAAAATTATTCAGGGAGATGTCGTTTTCTATATATTGGGACCAATTACTGGTGTTGTATAGCAGGGATTGTACCTCGCAATCATTTTCGTCAAGCTGTTGGGTGTTCAAGCCAAAGTATTTACCAATTAATGTAAGAATGTCATATCACAATCAGAACATTTCTTAAAAGAATATTTATGAAAATACAAATTTTGAAATTCACAAGTTGAATCATGTCTTTTAAATAATGTGACCATAGAAATTGAACCTGGCTGTGACTTATGTCGTGCTGTGTTGTGCCGTGGTTGGAGTATTTGCCAAGGAATTTATAAATGTCCTGTCAGCACAACAACTTTAATAATAAAAATAGGCAATGTAGTTCTGAAATACTGGCGTATCAAAAATACTGGCATAAACAGAACTTTTACCTGTGAATAATTTCCGTGATGCAGTGGGGTGCCAATGTTGTATTTTGTAAGGAATTTTGAAATTTCCTAACATAAGCATAAATAATATAAAATAAAAATTTGGTTGCAAAAAAAACTGAACATTTAAGAACCATGTAGTTGTGAGTACATACGTCGACAGTGACACCCGTCTCATTCCCGTGCTAGTAGTCGCTGCTTTTCCCGAATCTAGCAACATCGTCATCATTTGCAAAGTCGTTGTTTGAGGATAAAAACGTCCGGGCATGTGAACTGGTGTCGTCGCTTCTGTCCGGAGGTACATTACTAGTAACGTCATCATGTTTGTTTTGCTTCTCTCGGTTGTATGGATGCTTCTTGGAAACCTTTTGTCACAAAAGATAGAAAATAACTATCAGACATGAAACCCACAGTTACAAGAGTACTAGTAATTAACAAGCAAGAGATATAGACATACAATTCTGTTAGTGATACCATCCATTGAGGCGATCTCCAGTCGCTTCTTTGCTAAATGTTCTGTCCAATGCCTCATTAATGGGTACTCTCGTTGTCCAGGATAATCGATTTTGTGGTGGCTACATGCGTGGACATGCTCGATGTACCAGTAGTGCACGATTAGGAATTGGGGTTAAACATATCCTGTGTGTGTCCAAATACTAGTCCTGAAACTGGTATTGAAATGGAAATTTATTACCTGCAACAAAATCAGGCTGCCTTTAGGAGTACTACCAGGTGTCGGACTATTCCCTTGCCTTTTGTAAGCAGCCAGACCATCTTGTAGATCCTTAAGAGTATAAACACCCCAGTTCATCAAATGTAAGTCACCAACATTCTCGACTAGCCGCTGGACTTGTGCTGGAATAGCTGGGTTTGTATCAGGGTCAAATAAGACCTTGTGGCAAAACATGAAGAAATCTTGAAGAAACAAATCATCGGCAGGCCCGTCCTTTTGCTTTAGTCTATTTTCAACCTAAGACAATGTTAGTGACGACCTTGTTTTTTCTCGACCACAACTGGTCATATTGACCTCTTTTCCCTCGATTGGTAGACCCATGATGTCCTTCACATCTGACGGCATCAATTGGACCAGATCGCTACCAAGCTTGAAACCTGCTTGATCCGGATCATACGTGTTGACAAGCGACATCAACAATGGACGATCTATGGTGATTGGTTTGATGTGTAGCAAGAAGTCGAACTTGATAGACTCTAGATTTTTCTTTCTTGCTGTTGAAAGCAGCCCAAGGACATTCGCCAGTCGTTTCGACGTGCCTAGAATGCATAGGCTCGAGCGCTTCGAAGAAATGGTATAAGTAGAACTAATTGGTATCTGGGCACGGAGAGAGAGTAATCAATAAGCATGCGCCATGCAGGGATAGGTAGTGTGTCGTATGGAATCTGGAGGTTCTATTAGATTACATAGCTCCGGAGTAGACGATGACAATGGGCCGCCGGAGTTGAAGTTGTTGGTCCGCCGCCTCCGAGGATGGGCGACGCTGCCGATCCTTGATGTCGTCGTCGACTGTGGTTTGCCATCGGAAGTCACCATTGATCTGCCATCGGAACTCTGTGTCATCGGCGTCGCATTGCCGTCTGGTGCGCCTTGCTTGCCAAGATGAGGGACACGAGACAATTTCTCCGGCGCGACCGACATGAGCAAAAACCTCTTCCTTCGCCGTGCTTCCGGGATCTGAACTTGCAGGGTCTACGATAATGGATATATAGTTAGTTTTTGTTAAACAGATATCCCAAAAATCCCACAAAAACGTGAAATCATTAGCTCAAAAGAAGGAACGTAAAGCTTTTGTTTACATGCGCTACTGAACCACGACCCTTGCAGCACGCAACGTGGCATCAGCGTAACCGTCAGTTCCCACCCGCTACCATGTGGGTCCTGGAATGCTTGCCTGGTGTCAGCCGTTGGAGGTATGGAAAGGCGACGCATGGCAGCAACAGCTGAAGACGAAGAGTTCGGTGGCACGTTTGATAGGGAACACTGGGATGGAGGGCGTAATCTCGGTTACGCAGGATCGACATGACCCGCCGTGCTCCTCGTCGAGCGCGAAGCTGCATGTGTAACCCAAGCGGCCTTTTATATGGCCGTGTGTGTAACCCTTGCGATTGCACCAAGCAACGTGCATGGTCCCAGCGTAACTGAGACCATGCAGGTTACGCATTCCTCTCAGGAGGCCTCTTGACCATGATGTTGCGTGCGTAAGCAAAACGGCCTTTTACATGGCCGTGTGGGTAACCCAAGCGGTTGCAGCATGCAGCTTGGATCCTGTGTTACCGATATCGGGCAGGTGACGCATTCTTGTCAAGGTATGTTACAGAATCCTAGGAGTGGGAGACAATCCATGCTACATCCTACACGATTTGGAAGGAGGGGGGCTGATTTTCCTGCACCTTCTTTTCATCCATGGCTGAAAATTTTAGAAGAGCTTCAGGATGCTCCAATGGACCCCCCAGCGCCCACGCTGGATCTGCCCCGGACAGCAGGTCTCATCTAATCTGCCTAAACCTCTAACCTCCAACATCGTCCGGACATGCTTCGCCATTCATAAAATATTATTCTTATTACAGAGCAGATGAAGTGCAAGCAATTGAAATAATATAACAGATTAATAGTAGCTCATACCAGTTTGCAATATTTGTGATTTAACTGGCATACAGGAACCGACAAGTCATGAAACTCCCAACATTTCTGCTTGACACTCATTGCCCAGAAATTTACATGTCAGGATATTGAGTTGCATGCACCAACCAGTTCGACCCAACAGCTTAAGCTGATAGGAAAAGGTGGGCAACGATAGTACAAAATGGAGGGGTGGAAACACGGAAGCATTGGAGATGTTTCTGCATGTTACTCCAAAAACCATGAAATTAGAGCAACTAAAAGGTGTTTGATTTTAATTAATGGACAATAGGAAACAAAGGGTATCATCGAAGCAACGTTAGAGCACATTACCAAATTCTACAGATATAGCTCCTGTCTCCATTCTTGAAACATCAAAATTTACCAGTAATTCGGGACGAAGGGAATGCCTCACAGGGCACCATTTCAGTGCTTATTACCAAGGGCCAATGTCTCTGCATAGTAGGGAACTAATGGGAAAATATACCGAGGGCCCACCCCTAGAGTGCAGAGAGTGTACACCTCCTTACTATCCATGTCATATGATTTCAGTTTCTGGTCGCAGTCAAGAAAGAAAGAGATGAAATTGCGATCTGGGTGAATGGCAACCACAGTGTATTTAAATTCAACTCCGCAATTCATTCCTTCAAACAACTTGTAAAATTCCACACTGTGCTTCAGAACCCATTCTTCTGCATCATAGTTCTGAAGGACCCAAATGGACAGTTCAGTCATCTGGCGAGTGTTGTCTTTATGTTCACTCATGCAATGCACAAGTCCTTGGGATTCACCAACAAAAACAATATCCAAAAGCTTCACGGCCCCCCTGAGGCTCCTACAAACATTCCCTTCCCCAGCAACTGCAAGTATTAGGTCCTGGAGTGTACCATTATGTGAGCCGAAGGCACTGAGATGCAGCATGCCATTAACAAAGGCGCTTCCTGTGAAGAATGATGTGACGTGATATGAAGAAGACCAATCGCAGTCACACCATACCCCAGTTTCAGATGAGTATGCGTTCACTTCTTCCACAGTTGTGCCATGATCAGAAATGAACTCAACCAACTGAAAGTGTGAGGACACAGCAGGGTTGAAAATCAAAAAGGTGAAAATATGTTCGTCGTCATCAAGTTCCAGGCCCTCATCAGTCTCGCAATTGGAAAGAGGTTCGAAGCCGGAGCTAGGCACGGCCACCCATTGCTCGGTGGTGGGGTTGCAGACGACATAGCCAAGTGAAGGGTAGGTGTCTCCAGCCCTGCTGTGCCCGAAGAGGAGGAGCCTGTTGCAGGAATCCAAGAGGTGACATTCCTCAATGCCTGGTTGGTTCCACAAGAAGGTGTAGGACGTGAGGGGAATGTATCTACCAAATGTGTTGATGAAGTGCCCGACAACGCCATCCGAGCCGTCACCATCATGGTCAATACCGGGCATAAGGTCGGTGTTGACAAAGAAACCTTCAAGGGTTTGGGGGAGCTTCTTGCAGTGGAGGCGGTCGGCGATGAGGTCACGCCAGGACCGGGAGACGCACTTTAAATGGCAGAGGGATTTGGCAGGGACATGTTGGCATTTCTTAGCGCCGTCACTTTAAGAACAGATTGGAATCTGTCTTCAGTGACAACACCAAGAACTGCCTGTTGGCACTTCTTAATGTCACAACTAACGACGCCGAGTTAGCGTGAACATCAAGACTTGCCAAAGGTAAATCTAAACGATCATGAACGAATTCGCAAGCACACAGATAAACCATTGTAGTATTTCCCCAAGGAAGGATAATATTCCAAGGTTATCGTATCCGTGGAAGACAATGGCGGATATCATAGACTTATGCTTTTGCACTAAATGTAAACTAAGAGATAGATATAGGAAAGAACAAACTCAAAGGCAGGGGTAAGATAAAGATATGAAAGGGTAGTGTGACACACACACTCAGATCTACCTCTAGGTAACGTGACACACACACTACGGCTTAGGGGGAACATACGAGTTAGCTCTAGGTTCTAATGTACTAAACATACAAAGCTAGAAGGTACAGGAGATAGGCATGAGCATTGCATGAGAGGGTAAGGTTCAGCACCCAGGTACAAACGGGGATCTAGCCCGCGACGACCAGCACTCTATGAAACTAGACTTTAGACTCCTACAGCAAGTACCCCAGCACGGAGGGTTCGAAAGGGTTCAACAGTTGTCACTACTGCGGCCTACCTCTATCATTACGGGGGTATGCTCATAACTAACATAGCCACACAACCCAGGCACCATGCCTACGTTGCTGCTAGACTTCACCCGGCCCAGGCTATTGTGACCCAGGGTGAAAGCCACCAGAAGACTGGTCAACTTAGACCGAGTACCGTAGCTTGAACACAAACCTCATGCAACACTCTCATGCCATCTAACAAGATCAACTAAGGCTAGACATACGAACGGATACGAACTCTCTTATGTCTAGTCAATAAGATCAAAGGGTCGTGTTCGTGAAGAACACGAGCCTCTAACTTATGAACAAACACATAAGGAATGAGTTTATCATCCTTCAAGTGGATCAAAAGGTAGTGTTCATGTAGAACACAAGCCTCTAAATGATAAACAAAGGATGAACTCAAGAACATATCAAGCATATGATCTACCATGACTTTATATGAAATAGCTAAATAACTGAAGTAGATCAAAGTCATACAATGAAATAAAGATAAAAGAGAACTCATATCTAGACTCCAAAGAAGACCTTGAACCAGAAGAAGAGCTACTCTAGCCTACCCCCTAGCCTTGGAAACTAAAAGTGAGAGGAGAATGAGAGAGTGGTGTGTGAGAAATGGGAGCCTCTCCCCTTCTATTTATAGGGGCTCAAACTCCACCAAAACACTAGGGAGTAAGGCAAGTGACCAATGGGAAGCAACCACGGTGCTTTCTCTAGGTGACTGCCCTGTGGGCCCTTTGATCCTCCCACGGTGCATGGCTTGATTTGGTATCTGAGGTGGGCCCTTTGATCCATGTGAAGTCCATGTGGCGCTCTCTGATTCATCGGTGAGTGCCTCCCTTGGATCAATGACGTGGAATGCCATGTGTTTCCTTGGTGGCAGCCACCTCCTTAGCTGAGTTGGCATGGTTTCTCCGTAGAAGGTGGATTTCCATCTCTTTTAAGGGGTATTTCACCTACATACAAATAATATCGAAGGGCAAGTGGAACTACATTATTCAAACCAAAATGCAAGTAAATAATGCATATGCCTCCATTTATGTGAGAATATTGAGGGCTGAAAGTAGTACTTAACAGCCGTCAACAAACTCCCCCAAGCTAACCTCTTGCTCGTCTCGAAACAAGACATTAGGACTTAGGTTGGTTGATCTGGAGTTGCTACGATGTTGTACTCTCAACTTATGGCAAAACATACAGCAAAGTACTCCACCAAGAGTTGAACAAGTTGGCAATGTTCTTACCTTTCACCTGACGACGTGGTGCATATAGCTTCACCTGCCTTAGGCGGTTGAGAGACAGAATGGTTATATAGCATGTGCATAATCACTCATACCTTGATCAGCTATCAATCTAGAGGTTTTGCAAATTTTTCCAAAAGAAAATCAGAGTTCCTCAAATGATACTCTCAAATCGCTCAAAAGTGTATGGTTCCTCACCAAGGCATCAATGTTGCCTTCTTCACATCCTACTCCTAATAGGCTTATGTGGACCTGTATGTAGGGAAGAAATGTGGCATACTTGTCTCTCATGTTTTGTTAAGTCAAAAACCGGATCCTTGGAAGAAACAAACATACATCCTGAGCAAGATGTGCATAAGTGTGTGATGGATATGAGCATGGCAAGGTGGATACTAGGCCCAGAAATGGGTGCTAGATATTTGAGGACCAGGCATGTCCGAGGACTAGTGGAGGGTCGCTCCTTAGTGATGAGTGATTGACAACGTTGTGTGGACTGATGCTTGGCTAAGTGTCCAGGTACAAGTTGCAGTTTGACTTATGTCGGTGCAGGTGAAGAACAAGCACGAAAGGCCTTAGCCGTGGTGGCCTCCGGGTGATGGAGACGCAAGTAGGCTTGGTTCGATGGACCCGGAGGCCGATGGGGTCAAGTGTGAGCCATGCGGTGCAAGACTAGCGGGCTGAAGTCATGAACATGGGCCGGTGCAAGGTAGCGGATCGAGGCCGAAGCTTGCACGCGGGGTTTGTTGGTTTGCCCACAAAACCATCGGTGGACGGTTTCTTGGTTTGGGCCTCAAAACCAAGCCTGGAGGCCCGATGCGACGGAGACAGTGATCCGGGAGCGTCGGGAAGCTTCGAGGCGGGGGGCATGTGGCGTGATCGCGGAGTTTGCGTCGATGCTAAGCAAGACCGCGGTAGAAGAGTGTCCGCTCGATGAAGACTTGACCAAAATGCCCCTGAGGGGTTGTGTCTTGATTTCAAGTTGTAGGGATAGCGTGGTCATTTACCTCCTCCGGTGAACTTCGTATAAATAGCGGAGAGGTGGAAGGCATCTCTCTCTCTTGGACTCTAGGGTTTCCTCCTCCGGTAGATTGCTCTGGACTGCTTCTTTTCCTCTATATTCCATAGGCTAGATTCTTGTATAGACTCTGACCTCTGGATGTATGGAAGCATTCGGCGTTGCGGTGATCTCCTAGTCCTCTGTGATTTTCGTGCCATTTTCGGGGCTATTTTTGGGGGGTTTCGTTCCTTGCTCGATTTGTGGATTTGAGGGCGTTTCTTCTCGGATTTCTTTGAGGGGATCATGGGTGGATGCCTTGCGCATCTTTGTGTGTGATCTTGACCCCTCAAACGCCGGGAAACACCTTCGATTCGTGCGTTTTTGGTTGGAGCCCGAGTTCTTGGTGGTAGTTCGTGTGATCCGCGATTCCCGGTGATTTAGGGAGTTGAGGTCGAGATTTTTGGGCCATAACTTCATCTAGTAACGCTTCACATCTCTCCAAAGTCTTGTCTCAAGAGCTCTAGCCGTTTGGGAGATCCGGTTATGGATTTGGAGGGTTGACTTCGCGGGGTCGTGCTGTTCCTGCTCTGTTCGTGAGCCGCGGACAGTCCGCGTGGCTGGGGCGGACAGTCCGCAGGACTTGTGTTCGTCGCAATTCGTCACATGTTCATGCATGTCGGTGTTTTGATCTATTTCTGTCCTAGGGTTTTGTTGCAAGCGGTTTGCGGACAGTCCACGAGTCCTTCACGGACGGTCCGCGTGGCCAAGATTTTGTCTGGGGTAGAGCTGAGTTTTCTGGGGTTTCCAGCGAGTTTGCCGGACGATCCGGAAGGCCTTCACGGACGGTCCGCGACACTGGCGGACAGTCCGCGTGGTCCCTTTGGACAGTCCCAATTTTCCAGTGCGTCTCTGGTGGTTCGGTTGCATTTTTCGGACGGTCCGCAAGGCTAGTCTGGACAGTCTGCCTGTGCATAGCGGACAGTCCGGGGGTACCGTACAGACAGTCCGTGCTAGCTTTTCCAGAATTGGCCAAGCGCTTTGAATCTTGTCTTGTGCTTCCGCGGTTTGATTCAGGGCTTGTCTCTAGGACTTGTGGGCTTATGTTTGCCTAGTCTAGAGCTTCTCTGGTGTGTGCGAGTACTCGGAGTGGCAATCAGGATATAGGCTGAGTTCGACCTTCGGGAAGAATTTTTATCAGCTCCCATTCACTCCCCTCCTCTCTGGACGCCTATTCGGTCCTTCAATTGGTATCAGAGCCGGTTACGGATCTTCTTGATTCTAACCAGTCTAAGATCCAAAGATGGGCGATTATGGCAAGGGGTCGGGTCCTCCGCACTTTGTTGGCAAGAATTACCCGATGTGGGAGAGGCGCATGGGTGTGTTTTTGCATGGGAAGGGAACTCTGATCTGGGAGGTCACTCAGAATCCTCATTATGTCATCCCAGACAGTTTTCTGCTTCCAGGATCGCGAGACATGTGTGAGGCCAACAGCAAGGCCATTGATTACTCGTTCCGTGCTCTCTGTGCCTCAGAGTTCGAACGAGTGTACGGAGAGAATGTGGCTGGAAAGATTTGGCTTAAGTTGAGAAATGCTCATGTTGGCAATGCCCAAGTGCAAGCTCGTTTGTTTTCCACTTACCGGAGAGAGTACGAGAACTTTACTCATCTCCCCGGTGAGTCGACCGATGCTATGTTTCAGCGCTTCACTAGCATAGTCAACAACATGAGGGCCAATGTGACAGTGCTCCCATACATGGATTATGATCAAGCTATCAAGCTTTTGCATGCCCTGGATAGGTCTGTGTGGAGTTCCAAGGTCGAGGCCATTGAGGAGTCGAGCGTGTATGACACGTTGTCGCTTGATGAGCTGTTTTCGAAGCTCAGGTCTTCGGAGGTTGATCGTGTTTTGAGAGCCAGGAGCGAGAGCCCCACTGATCCTCATAGTTTGGCTCTTGTCTCCGGATCAAGGTCAAACGCTAACTCTGTTGGTTTCTCTTTGTCTTGTCTTGTGTCTTTGCCTGATGAGGACTTTGAGGTGCTGAGCCAGGACGATCTCGCCTTGTTGAGCAAGAGGTTTGGGCGGATGTACGAGAACCGCAAGAATGCAAGGTGGAGCTTGGGAATGTGCTGTTGGTGCGGGAAGCACGGGCACTTCATCGCCGAATGCCCTGAAGCCATGGAGATCAAGAACGACTACAAGGGCATGTCCAAGCACGACTACAACAAGCACCGCTCCCGGAACGACTACAAGGACAAGTGCAAAGACAAGGGTGAGAGAAGGCCCAAGAAGAGTAGCGGATACAAGAAGAAGACGGCTCGAGCGATGGTTGCCGGAGCGAGCGACATCGACTCCACTTCAAGTGATGCTTCTTCCGACTCGAGCAGCGAGGAAGGGCAAGAATGGCGCAAGGACAAGCGGCACACAGGCAAGAACTTCACCGGCCTCAGCTTCGTCGCACAAGGATGCTTTTGCGGCATGGCGCACTCCAAGAAAGGTGGGAAGCACAGCTCGTATTCGAACTCTGACTCCGAGGAAGAGGTACGACATGATCCCAACTTCTTGCTAGAGGAGAATGCTAGGCTCAATGAGTTGCTTGATAACCGTGATGATGTGCTTAGGAAGACCAACAAGGAGAAGAGAAAATGTAGATCTCTATTGGGTGATGCTAAGGACAAGATAGCTGAGCTTGAGTCCTTATTGGTTGATGCTAGAAATGAGATAGGCGCTTTGAAATCTGCTCCTGTTGTGTTTGATGAGATTGATTGTAGTGATTGCAATGTGTTTCTTGCTGATTTGACTGCTCTCAAGGAGAAGCATGCCTCTACTCTTGAGGAACTAGATGTGATTAGGATTGAGTGTGATGAATTGAAATCTAGGCCAGCTTTGTTAGGTGCTTGTACCTCATGTCCTGTGTTGCATGCTAGGATAGATGAATCTCACACTAGAATAGTTTCTCTTGAGGCGGCATTGAAAGCTCCTCTTCCTACATCATGCTCTACTTGTGAATTGCATGCTTTGAAAAACATGGAACTTTCACACTATGTTGATGGACTGCAGGATGAGAATGATGAATTGAGGAAAATGATGGGGTGGTTGTCTGGGCATGAGCCACAATTGAGTTTGATGTTGGCTCAGTTCAAAAGGTTTGATGGTCAGGCGTTGGGGGCTGACAAGTGTGGTGAGAAGAGTGGTGAGGGAGAAGAGAAAGCTGGAGAGATTCCTATTCCACCACATACCACACTGATGAACAAATTTGCACCCAAGCCAAACTACCTCAGAAACAAGCTAGACACAACACCAGATCCACCAGTGTTCCCAAATCTAAAAACTACCAAAAACCCATCATGTTTGTGAGCACCCAGGGGAGTGTCTTTGGTGGGAAGTTAGGAGAGAAAGCTGTTGAGAAGCCCACAGAAAAGCCACCGCCTAAGCCGTAGCCAATCCGCTTCCATTGTGAGTATTGTGGCAGGGATGGGCATAAATATGAGTTTTGTTTCAGGAGGAAGAGAGATGAGAGGTTTGCTAGGGAGATGGCAAACAAGGATATGTACCACCTTTCTCGTGCTGTGCCTGAGCCTCGTAGAGGGCCTCTACCTATAGGTGAGGTGTTCGTACGTACAATTCCCACTCGTGGAGGTGGAGGTGGTTTTCCTCAGAGGGATAGGCATGTTGGGTTTGGGCGTGGTGAGTTGGCTAGACGTGCTCCTTCTCGTGACTGTTACGAGTTTAGGAGGCACGATCAGAGCGTTAGGTCTCAGATGGACTACGGGCCACATTTTCCCCCTCGTGGTACATGTACTCCTCCAGTGAGACATGATAGGTCATTTGGTGGTAGGCGTGAGAGGGCTCCGCCTAGAGGTTTTGGGAGGATGGAGTTTGCTAACCATTCTTTTGAGCAAATGGCTCGACACTGGTTTGACTCCTTTGGTACTAACCCCAGTGTTGAGTCACTTGCTCATTCTCGTTCTCATTTCTGATTGCAGGTGGGAGGCTTGGAGGACTTTTGGTTGATCGACTCCGGTTGCTCACAACATATGACCGGAGATCGTGGGTGATTCTCCAGCCTCACCCCGGTGAGTACGAGGGAGTACATCACTTTCGGGGACAATGGGAGAGGACGAGTGCTTGCTGAAGGTATGGTGAAGGTGAGTAGCAAGGTGACCTTAAGAAGTGTGGCTTTGGTCAAGTCACTTGGTTTTAACCTGTTGTCAGTATCTCAGTTACTTGACGAAGGTTTTGAGGTTCGTTTTAAGTCGGGCGCTTCTCGTGTGCTTGATTCTCGAGGAGATCTTGTCTGTATGATCGTCCCCGAGGGTCAAACCTTTCATGCCGATTTTTCCTAGTCTGTTGGTCCTCCTCGATGCTTTGTTGCTGGCGTTCTGGCCGAGCTTTGGAAATGGCATAGGAGGTTGGGACACTTGAGCTTTGAGTTGCTTTCCCGCTTTGAGTTGCACATGGATTTCGTTGGGACAGCTCGTGTTCGCTCTGCGGGTGGGAAGTTGTATGGTCTTGTTATGGTTGATGATTTTTCGAGGTACTCTTGGTGTCAGGGGTGAGACCTGGACAGATCCGCTAGGGGGTTTGTCACACCTGTTTTTCCAAAGAAAACCAAGTGCAATCCTATATGTGTTGACGGTGGAAATTCACCATTTCCAACCCTCAATATTCTCACATAAATGGAGGTATATGCATTATTTACTGGCATTTTGGTTTGAATAATGTAGTTCCATTTGTCCTTGGAGATTATTTGTATGTAGGTGATTTACCCCTTAAAAGTGATGGAAACTCACCTTCTATGAAGAAACCATGCCAACTTAGCTGAGGAGGTGGCTGCCACCAAGGGAAACATGGCATTCCATGTCATCGATCCAGGGGAGGCACTCACCGACGAATCAGAGGACGCCACATGGACTATACATGGATCAAAGGGCCCACCTCGGATACCAAATCAAGCCATGCACCGGGGATGGATCAGAGGGCCCACAGGGCAGCCAACCAGAGGAAGCACACCAGGTGGGGCCACCCTAGGGGTGCGGCCGATCCTAGGATCGGCCGAACTGACATAGGGGGCGCCCATCTGGCCCCAACACGTGGCAGCTCCCCATTGGCCCATTGCCTCACTCCTGGGTGTTTTGGAGCACTTTGAGCCTCCAAGCAAGCCTAGTCCTTGCCTATAAATAGAAGGGGAGGGGATCCCATTTCTCACACACCACTCTCTCATTCTCCTCTCACTTTTACTTTCCAAGGCTAGGGGGTAGGCTAGAGTAGCTCTTATTCAGGTTCCAAGTCCTCTTGGAAGTCTAGGTATGAGTTCTCTTTTATCTTTATTTCCTTGTATGACTTTGATCTACTTCAGTTGTTGAGCTATTTCATATAAAGTCATGGTAGATCATATGTTTGATATGTTCTTAGTTCATCCTCTGTTCATCATTTAGAGGCTTGTGTTCTTCGTGAACACTACCTTTTGATCCACTTGAAGGGTGATAAACTCCTTCCTTATGTGTTTGTTCATAAGTTAGAGGCTCGTGTTCTTCACGAACATGACCCTTTGATCTTATTGATTAGACATAAGAGAGTTCATATCTGTTTGTATGTCTAGCCTTAGTTGATCTTGCTTGATGGCTTGAGAGTGTTGCATGAGGTCTGTGTTCAAGCTACGGTACTCAGTCTAGTTGACCAGTCTTCTGGTGGCTCTCACCCTGGGTAACAATAGCCTGGGCCGGGTGGAGTCTAGCAGCAACATAGGCATGGTGCCTGGGTTGTCTGGCTACGATAGTTATGAGCATACCCCCCGTAATGATAGAGGTCAGTCCTCAGGTGGTGACAGCCCTGTTGGATCCTAGGGCAACCTCCGCGCTGGGGTACCTGCTGTAGGAGTCTAAAGTCTAGTTTCGCAGAGTGTTGGTCGTCGCGGGCTAGCTCCCCATTTGTACCTGGGTGCTGAACCTTATCTCTCTCATGCAATACTCATGCCCATCTCTTGTATCTTCTAGCTTTGTATGTTTAGTACATTAAAACCTAGAGCTAACTCATATGTTCCCCCTAAGCCGTAGTGTGCTAGAGTAGAGGTAGATCTGAGTGTGTGTGTCGCACTACCCTTATATCTTTTATCTTACCCCTGTCTTTGAGTGTGTTGTTCCCTATATCTATCTTTTGGTTTACATTCAGAGCAAAAGCATAAGTCTAAGATATCTGCTATTGCCTTCCACGGATACGATACCCTTGGAATACTCTCTTTCCTTGGGGAAATGCTACAATGGTTTATATGTGCGCTTGCGGATTCGTTCATGATCATGTAGATTAACCTATGGCAAGTCTCGATGTTCACGCTAACCCGACGCCATTAGTTGTGACATTGAGAGGTGCCTAAAAGGCGTTTCTTGGTGTTGTCACTAGGGATGGGTCCCAAATCTGTTTTTAAGATGACGGCGCTACGAAACGCCAACAATATGCATGCCAGGATCAAGTTTCATGCATATAGTTGACATAAGTGAATAACAGTACAATATCACGTAAAGAAAGAGAAAGATTATCAGAGTATTACGCTAAATCCTGGAAACGAAGGCACCAAACATCCACAAGCAATCAACTGGGGGTTGCGTACGCCTAGCACCAGCAACATCTTCACAACATCTTCATAGTAGCTTCCTCTTTCTGAGCAACATTGTTTATAGCAAGGGTGAGCACATGTCGTACTCAACAAGTGTGGGAAAAGTATGAATGCAAAGGCTTGAACAAGGAAAGGCTGACAGGTTGACTGCATTAAGCAATTTTAGTTGGTCAAATTTTATTAGCACCTGATTACTATGATATAAGTATATACCAACCCACAATTAACATAAGGAGATACGCCATAAGCATATGGCTAACATAACCATAACAACGATTTAAGTCCATCTTCAAGTTCAATTATCATGTGAGGGCCCAGGCCGCTCTTGACCGTGAGCACGGCTAATCGATTAGTTTTACACTCTGCAGAGGTTGTACATCTTTACCCACAAGTCGCGTAAAAGTTCTGAAGAACTTTGAACCCAACCATGCGATGCTGATCAGGTATCATACCACACTACCAAGGTGTGATTCCTTAATGCAGGCTGCTCGCTAGGTTACATGACAGCGCAATACATAACCCTCTCTCGAGACTGCGAAGCTACCACAGAGCAGATCAGTCTGAGGGCCGGACTATACACCAACTACTGGCACCCCCTCGCCCCATTCAGGTAAAGCATACCACACACTAAGGTTTCTAATTAATTAGCCAAGACTGAGCCATATGTCTTGTGGTTGCACTCTTTTCCTGGGTGGTCGCTCCATGTTCCAATTAAGTATTGTGATCTTGTATTAACCAGAGGTATAACATAAAAGTAAATCAAGTTCATCATTAATGTTCATTAAAACCACCATAATCCAAGTAGAGCAACTAAGCATAGCTACCCAACAATAAGATAAACCCAGGTTGGCAAGGAAATGATATTAAAAACTAGGATAAACCTTAATATGACCCATCAATATTAATGCAAAGCAATGCAATGAGTGATTAAATAATTATTGGGACAAAAGAATAAGGACACACTTGCCTTTAACCAGAGTAATGTTGTTGCTCAGAATGTCTTCACTTCTTACTCTTCCAAGCTCTCGAACCATGTTCATTCTACTCGCATCAATCAAGGCAAACATCTGGAGCACACACATACAAGCAAACAAATGAAATAAATTAAAATCAGTACATCAATCATCATAAGCAGAACTGAAAAGCGATACTAAACTAATGTACACTTTGAGACGAACGCGTGAGTGAAAGAATTACTGAAAACGGAGTTGAATTGAATAAGATATGGATTTTCAGAAGAAAATGATAGCTGATTGAATAATATGTAAGGATGATGTCACCATGAGCAATAATCAAGAAAAGAAATTAAATGATAAATAGATTGACTGAGGTGAGCAAAGATTTTATAGTTGAATAAATAATTATTCTATAGATCAAAGATTTGCAAGGCCTAAAGATCAATGCATCGAGCTTCAGAGTACCGGGAGAGAAACACAAGCATGAAGTAAAATGTGACATTGGCAGGGCATCATCGAGATAATAAAAAAACAAGAAAAAGGAGCCGATCGATCATGGCCTCGCTGCATATAAACATGCATCACTACTAGGAAAACAACCTTTTGTACCGGGTGGGAACCCCCCATTAGTGCCGGGTGGCCACCCGGTACAGCTAAGGCGGCACTAATGTGGGCGGCCACATTAGTGCCGGGTCGTGTGACCCGGTATTAATGTGGCCGCCCACATTAGTGCCGGGCCATATCACCAGCCGGTACTAATGTATTTCGTCCGTCCGTCACCTGTCTCCCCTCTTTTCCTTTTTTTTATTTCTTCTTTTCTTTTCCTACTCTCATTCTCAATCAAAGAACATCTCACAAACAAATCTCATTCTCAATCACAGAACATACAACTCATATAAATCATATATCTATCAATCACATACAACTCATATATATACATCCCACAATCACATACATCTCATAATTTACAGATCGAAAGTCAAATCGCAAGAACACGAACATCTCAGATCTAGATTATACAAATCATATCAAAGAACACATGAACACCACAAATTGAGAGTATGAATCTGACGCAACCCTACCCGCAGCGCCAGGCTTCCGCTCGCCAGCCACGGGAGCCACCGCTCCGGCCACCAAGCCTTGCCTGGCGGCGACCCATCCACTTGCCAGTCGCGGGCCCGCCGCGTGCCAGGCCGGCCACCAGGCGCCGCAGCGCCAGGCTTCCGCGCCGCCGGCGCCCACCAGCCGGCGCGGCCGGCGCCCTCCAGGCCCCGCGGCCTCCGCACGCCAGCCGGCCGAGCCTCCGCGCCAGCGGCCTCCGTGCACCCGCCGGCGGCCTCCAGGCCCCGCGGCCTTCGCGCTCCCCCGGCCAAGCTTCCGCGTCGGCGGCCTCAGTGCTCCCACCGCCGGCCGCATCTTCCACGCCTCCGCGCCGGACGGACTCGATCTGCAAGAGGAGAAAGAAAGAGATGAGAGAGGAGAAAAGGAATGAGAGAGGAGAAAAGAGAGCTTGTGGAGACTGGAGATGGGAGCCGCGCGCGGGGCTGATTTTTCTAAGTGTGAGGCCGCGACGCGACGTGGGAGATGGACTGCCATTAGTACCGGGCTGGGAAACACCCCGGTACTAATGTGATCGCCTCACATTAGTACCGGTGCTGGTTTCCACCCGGTACTAATGTGACATATTAGTATCGGTTTTTGAGCCAGTCCGGTACTAATGTGGCTCTCTGGGGGCGCGTCAGGGCCCTCCTTTCCCACCCGGTACAGATGTGGACATCAGTACCGGGGGGCAAAATACCCGGTACTGATGTCCAGGACGGAAGGTTGGTTTTCTAGTAGTGCATGATACAGTTTTGCTTGCATAGGATTACTGAGTGACGGAGGGGATGCATGCAGAGGTTCTCACTTATCACCGACGACCACGACGACGGACTCGGCCGGAATCGATAGTGAACAACGAAGATGGCATCGAGGTTCTGGCGGCCGGGCTTATCTCCTGGTGCCTACGGCCAGGCCATCGCTGGTGCACACACTTGCACGTACAGAGCACAGAGCAGCACGCCTTGTAACTGTTGCCGGGGAAAGCACAGAGACGACGGCGATCATATGATGGCGTGCTCATCTCGGAATACGGCGATCCACAGCAACAGCAAAGACGGTGGGACGGAGATCGAAAACTGGACAGCTCATTACGACGAGACGAGAGACACGGGTGAAGCTTGGCATCAGGCAACGACAACGGCTTCTTCGTGACGGCGGCCGGCTTGGAGCTCGATCGGGCGTGGAGAAAATGGGTGGCGGCGGCATCTTGTCAAGGAGCTAGGGCACACGAAGGAACACGATTTAGATGTGAAAAAGAAGAGTCCAACAGGTTGCAGCTTGCTGTTATATGCCACACGATCAGCCTCGACCGACGACCCGTACGTAGGCGTCCGCGTCCTGGGCACCGAGGCAATGACGAAGCAGGGAAACAAATTGGTCTGCATGTCTTTCATTCATGTATATGCAGGGCAAAACCACTGCAGCTTGGCTTTGGCCTGAGAAGGAAAACTATGGCAGGATGAAAAAGAAACAAAAAGACATAAATTGGATTGATATAGATGCCGTTGGATAGGATCTTGAAAGGTGATACAGTAAATAGAATGGTGCTCTCGTAAGGATTTAAGAAGTGAAACGAATAATGCATCACACGACAGCAAGCAACTTAAACAAGGATAGAGGCCATGCAAATGATGATAAGGAAGTTAGACACGTTGCTTGATGCATATGTGCATTAAAGAGTACTTGCAAGCCGGTGGATAATTTCCAAATGAATTATATATGATAAAGCAAAGGAAATCGGATTATTACTCAACAATGATGCAAGCATGACATCACCATATTCTTTGAGCGATACGTTGCAAGGAACTGAAACAAAAATAGATCTTATGGTGGAGAGGATAATTAACTTTTCGATGGAAACTGCGCTACGCCTTGCTGATCGACTAGAGTTAGGATGAAGGAAAAGCTGAATGCTAGTTTCATCTGAGGTCAGCAACCAACACGTATGTCTGAACTTAATTCTCCTCAACTAATGGTGCAAGAAAAAGGAGAAGCTTACAATTTACTCTGAGGCTCCATCAGGCAACAGATTGATGAACTGTGCACGTGGACAGATATGCTGGGCACTACTCATGACTTGCATGCCTGGAGGGAGGGCATAGCGTAGCGTGGCAAGGAGACACACAGCATGGATGGCCAGCGAGGTTGGTTGATTTTACAGCTGGAGACAACGATAACAGATTAGATGATGCTTGCAACAGCAGCACGAAACATCACTGATTCTGATTCGAGAGGGCATAGAAAGGAGGTGTAGCTATTAAGAACATTACTAAGAACATTGCTAATTACCACGCTTTACGTGTAGATTTGCATGGCTGATGGTGGATGGCTTCGGGAGGAGGTCGATCTGTCTTGGCAAGATACTTGACGCCCGGACAGCAGCAGCTGCCGATCAACAGCACAGATGGAGACGTTCATCATGATCTGGCACATTGGAAAACTATGTAGACGATCAGACCATGGGAGACACGAGAGGCACGGATCAGTGGAAAAAAGGAACGAAGAACAGATAGGAATACGATGGCCGGAGTGCTCACCCACGTTGATCGGCGACAGGCAGAGATAGAACTCGACGACGATGACATCGATGGTTCAGCCTTAGCGCGGGAAATCTTCTGCTTTTCTTAGCATCTGCAGCAGCTCGATCTCAGGGACGATAAACTTGGGCTTCTCGATCACCTCGCTAGCTCTCCTAGTGTTGACGTCCTCCCCGGCGTCTGCCGGCAGGCATACATGGAGTCATATATGGACGGTGGACGGCTGGCTGCAGCGATGGATCCATGGCGACGTCCATCGGACAGCTTCCTGGGACCGCGGTGTTGCTCCTGGCGGCGAAGCTCTCACGGCAAACTCGACACGGTGCGGCGGACGGAGGTTGTCGGCAGCTAGCGGCGCAACTAGATCTTGGACGAGAGGTCGGCGGCGGCGACTCGCAAAAGACCCTAGGGCACACGGTGGAACAAAGATATAGGTGGAGAAGAGAGATCAAAACGATGTAGCTTGCTGTTTATAGGCCACGAGTTGGGCTTGGTCGACCTGCCCCTGTGGAAACAAACTCAGGTCCGGCTTCAACTCGTTTTCATTACAGCTAGGGAAAATAAAACGTCAACATGTACCTGCAGGCCAGCTTGGCAGCGAGGCAAAGACAGATCGTGGCCTTTGCTTACTCGTATACAGGTATGCATGGTTGTGTTTTGCAAGCACCCGATTGTGATATGGCCTCAATTGTTACTGACCGCAACCTGGGACAAGCCTATGAGCTGAGACTAGACGGCAGAAAAAGAACCGGCAATAGATGAAGAGCAAATGATGGAGGTGAAGAGCTCGTAGGAGTGCTCACCGGAGGCGGAGAAGAAGGGGAAACGGCCGGATTCGGCCGGCGGCGGAGAAGCATGCGGCCGGCGGCAGGTGCACGCGACGGCGGCGCTCCAGGCACTCTCCGGCGACGGGAAGTGGCTCGACGGCTTCAGCACGACGCGAGGAAGCTCCGGGTGGTCGCGGCCTTATCCAGCGGCGTCCCGGCATGGCGACACGGCGACGGCCATGACCATGGCTCTGCCTGGCCGGGCCTGCGACTGGGCTGGGGAGCTGGCTGGCGGCTTGGGTGGGCCGGAGCGGGTCGGGCCTTCGGGCTCAGCCCGAAAAGTTAGGATAGGTTTTCTTTTTTTTATTTCCGAAATTATTTTTCAGTGCAAAACAAATCCATAAAAATACTAGAAAATGTTCTAAGGCACCAAAAATACTCAGAAAATCCCAAAAATTTCAGGAAAATTCTCAGAGATAGATTGAGACATGAACAATCCAAATAAAATACTTGGAGCTCATGAAAAAGATTTTAGAGCCTTCTAATAAATAGAATAAGCTCAAAGAAAATGAGAATAAATTCCATAAAAAGCTGAAAAATTCTCGGAAGGATTTCTTCAGCATCTAAACACATTTTAAAAGCTTTTGCACTCATGAAACACCAGATGCATCAGCATAAATGCTACACTCACATAATCATTTTATTTAATTCAGAAAAACAAACAATGATTTTTTTAATATACAATATTCCCTGTAAAGGAAAAATAAATGTTGGATTTTTAAAATTATGAGAAAATTGTTATTTAATTATTCTTTCTATTCACACCCTGAAATTCAGAAATTTCAGAGTGTAACAGGGTTACCGTAGAGGTTTGCAGGTTAATGGAGAGGATCGGGACCTAAGAGCGTAGGTGGTAGTTCACGTGGTGAACTCGGAACTAGGCGAGTATGGCGATGGACACGGGGAGGCAAGGGTTCAGACTGGTTCAGGCCTCCGGACAGTAAAACCCTACGTCCAGTTGTGGTGGTGGATTATGCGAGAGGATGAAGATGTCCCCTTGAATGGAGTCCTTGGCTGCCTTATATGGGGACGACGGACTAGGGCTTCCATTCAAGGTCGGTGGACCCATGTCTAGGTCGGTTACAATTGTGGGAAGCTATCTTCCGGATTACAAGGAGTATCCCATGATACTCGAACCTACAGGCGGCGGCACGCCGCGTCCTACTGCCTTTACTTGCACGCCAAGTTGTGTGGATCCTCCGGGATTCTTGATAAGGTCGTCCGGAGTCGTCGGAGTTGTGGATAAGGTCGCTGGGCCCACTTTGTAGGTCGGCGGGGCCTCTAGAAGGTCGGGTCCACTTGTCAGGGGTCTCTGGGACCCTGGCCGGTCGGGACCCATGGGTACCCATGTCTCTCAAGCCCCCGATCGACGTGTAGGCGTAGTGGCCGAGGCGAGGTTGTGTCGAAGAGTAGCAAGAGTGCAACACCGTCGAGATCATGAAGGGTGCACAGGGATCCAAAAAAGAAGAACCCCTCCGATACGTGTACGAAGTTGAACATCGAGCTCCTAGGATGAAGGGCCAGAAGGTCGAAGTGAAGACAAGGCATCGATCCTGAAGAACCGCCGACCTAACGTGGGTCAGGTACCACGAAGTAACTGTTGCGACCTTCAGAAAGGTCGCCATGCCTACCACAGGTAGGTCGAGCGGAGAAACAGTGTAAGCAAGCTTCCATGGGGTCGAGGCGACCTAGGGAAAATAGGGCGTCGCATGACGCACTAGTGTAGTAGCCCCCGGGTAGTAAGGCGACCAGAATGGCCGGTTTGATGCTCAGAAGATGAAGAAGAAATAAATGTCCGAACCTACAGCCTTCTGCTCAGGGAAACAAGACTGTGCTATGCGAGACCAATCCAATAGGACAAAAGCTCCAGAATCTTACAGAAGTCATCAGACGCCAGGGCTGACATGACCTGAGTCATGGGCGCACTGTACGATCACGGGCCGGCTCCCAGGCGAAGCACAGGTCGCTGTCACCCGCAAGAGACAAAGACGCTCCAGAATCTTGCAGTCAGGTAGGGGAAAGGCGCGCCAATGCCTCCCACAGGCAAACAGTGGCCTCGTGTCCCACGAGCGTGCATTAGTCTTGAGGATAAGGACGCCGCGCAAGATGGCTTGCAGATAAGATCAAAGGGCAGGTGCTGGGGGTATAAATCGTTACCCACACCTTGAAGCAAACCACCTAGTCTTCAAAGGAGAACCATGGCGAATCTGTGTAGTCATATTTCCATGCTAGGGACTTATGTCCACCCACCAGAGCATAGAGTCGATGTAGTTCATGCTTGAAGCTAGAAGAATGCTTGCGAAGCTCGAAGAACTCGATCAGCCTCTTCCCCCAGTCCCACCGAGGAACCCAGGTGGAGCATGGAGCAGTACATGCATCGACGGGCCTTACACGCTAAGGCCTGATGTGATGCTGGTGAACACGATGCTCCACCCGGCGAGGCTGGTGTTGAAGCTTGTTCCATTTGGAATCTAGTGGTGAAGCTCAGACTTGATGCTGGGTACCACTGGAAACCTGTTGGAGCTCGAGTAGAGGTGGCTGTGTGGCAGCTGCCTCTACAGTGGCTGTAGAGGTCTTCGGATAGGTCCTGAAGCTAGAAGAAAGCTTGCGACATGCCGTATTAGTGTAGACTGTGTCGCAGGAACTATGTAGGGTAGCTCAGGGCCATAAATGTCTTTGTATCTTGTAATTTAGCCAAGGGCCAAACTCCATGTAGCTTACGAAGCTTATAAATACGCATTTATGCAATAAATGTCATTTTCAAGGAGTTGCAGGGGCGTCCAGGCGGCAATGGTATGGCTACAAAGGTCCCAGCGGGGCTGTAATAGCACGCCGACCTTCAGGAGGCCTTAAGTAGAGACAGAGAGCCTGTGTCGACCTGGATCGGCACGACCGTTGTGTAGTGACACAACGTAGGTCGTTAACCTGAAAATGATAGGTCTAGGTGACCTAAAAGGCAGTGGAGCCATAGCGACCTCAAGGAGCAGTTGTGATCATTACCAGGAGGCCACCAACAAGCAATGGAGCCATTAAGCACGGAGCCGTCGGTATCATCTATCCGTATAGGCTAGGGCAGTCCATTAGGCAGCGAGGCCTAGGAGCTGGGGTGTGAACCCGCCGTTGCAGGCTGAGGCGACCTATCAAGCAATGGTGCTTTGTCGACCTTGCAAAGAGAAGGTGATGGACCCGAAGGTCGTCCAGAGATCAAGAGACCTTGAAGTAAATGTCAGCTGAAGCAGGGTATGGGGGCTTGAAGTAGGGCATAACGAGTCTATGGACGTCAGGTCGTTGAGCAGAGAGCCAACGGGCATAGATTCCCGCACAGCACGAGCCATTACTGCCTGTGACCGTTAGGCCGAAAGAGCCGTTGGGTGATAAATCCGTTGGGTCGCCGAGAATGTCGCTGAACCCTTAGAGCGTTGGGACGCCGCGGCCCATATCGCCATTGCGGCCCAGTTATAAAAGGCCGAGACAGGGGAAGAGGACCCCACTCGCTTCTATTTCCGCGCAGGCTTTAGGGTTTCACCACTGCTCCTTATAATCCTTCGTGCGATTCCGCCGGTGCCGCCGCGCGCCGCCGTATGGGCACGAAGTCCCTAGTGACCTTTAGAGCTAGATCCACCAGCTTTGAAGAAGAAGAAATGGCCCCGGAGCTTGCGCCCGTGCCTGAGAGCATCTGGGAGCCGTCGACAGTGACCGAGGCGCAGCTCCAAGGTCTGGTGGAGCGTAGGCTGCTAAAGCCCAAGAAGCAGGTGGGCTGGAGGCCAGCCTCCGGTGAGGCCTTCCCCTCTGAGGGGACCGGAGAGACGGTCGCCTTCATCACGCATGTGGAGCGTGGATTCGGAGTCCCCGCGGGCGACTTCTTCCCCGGGCTCCTCCACTACTACAGGATCGACCTGGTACACCTCGTCCCCAACGCCATTACCACGATCTCTTCCTTCATCCACCTGTGCGAAGCGTATCTGGGGATACCGCCACACTTCGACCTGTGGCGGTACTTCTTCGAGCTGAAGAAGACGGGGAAGAAGGAGGTCGTCCGGTGCATCGGCTTCATTCTACGTTGCCACATGAAGTCAGTGTACATCGAGATGGTGTTGCTGGATAACACCCAGGGCTGGAGGCGCGGGTGGTTCTACATTGACAACCCAAAGCCAGCGCTAGCGACCAGGTCGGGGCTCGCGCCGGTCCCGGTGCCGGAGTGGAACAACCAGTTGATGTCGCGGGAGACCGACGACATCAAGCCGCTGCTGGACGACCTGGCGGTGCTGAAGGTAGGGGGGCTGACTGGCAGCGCGGTGGCCATCAGTTTCAGCCAGAGGCTGCTGCAGCCGATCCAAGATCGGGTGCATCCAGCCTACGAGTACTGGGGCCAGGCCGACCCGACCCGCGTGGCGCAGCGCAAGGTCTTCAAGGAGGAGATGGTGGCACGGGTGAGGGAGCTGTATAGTGGGGTGATCCGGAACCGGACGTGCCCCAAGGCGGTTTTCCTGAAGCGCCCCACCGAGGCTGTAAGTCGCTTGTTTGCTATTTGCTGGTATATGACAAAGGTCGCCTAATGCAGGGTCGTGAGGGCGTGTACTAGAGCCCGGCTCCCGTCCCTGATGAGGGTGAGCGTAGCTTCAAGGTCCGGGTTGCGGAGGACATCCAGGCGCCTCCGCAGCAGTAGATCAACGGCTACCTCTCCGACTCGTCGGTGGGGGGTAGTGAAGATGAAGATCCCTCTACGGGAGGTTCTGCGCCAATGACTCCGCGTGCGCAGCAGGTCGCCGGGAAGATGCCAGCGAATAAGGCCACCAAAGTCGTAGCCGCCACCATCGAGGCGGAGAAAAAGAAGAAGAGGAAGAGGAGGGACACCACCGCGTCATCGGAGACGGCGACGATCAGCTTCGAGGTCATCACCGGCGCTAGCGAGGATGATGACGCGGGGTCGCGTGACGCCGGCACAGGGTCGGGCGACACACCGGCCGCGCAGGAAGACGAGACCCTGCTCAGGATTATGGACGAACAGCACCCGAAGCCAAGTGCTGAGGGTGTGTGCGACCAGGGGTCGCAGAAGAAACAAAGGCTGGTGCCGCCCAAGCCTATGAAGCTTGGGTTGAAATTCGGGTGCAGGTGCGTCGCTAATCTTTATCCTTGTTTGCTCGACCTTGCGGCGTTCTGTGTACATTGCGCTGACAAACGCTTGCTCTTTGGATAGGGGGACCCCTACTGCATTAGACAACAGCAAGAACGCCTCAGGCCAGGAGGCCTTTGGGCGCAAGCTGGAGAAGGCACCGGTGGGCCAGTCGCCGGCTGCATCAGGTGGAGATGTTACAAGCCAGGTCCCTGAGACCGTGGGGGCGGCGTCATCGGCGGTGACCAAGGTCGCTACTAATAGCGCTCAACAGGGGGAAGGTCTTCGACAGGAGGACCAACCCGAGTCGGACCCGCCGCGGACGCAGGAAGCGAAGGCCGAAGGAGGGAGCAGTCCTAGCGACAGGGACAGGTGCCTCTACTCCGGCACCCCATGGGAAGAGGACATCCTTGCTGACAGCAAGGACCTTGACGACTTTTCGGAGGCGTCAAAGACGATCGGGAGAACATTCATGGTGAGTTTTAGTTTTGCCTGGCACTAGGTCTTCAATTTGCTCAAATAGCTTGATCTAACGACCTTGGGTATTGTGTTGATGCAGTCGCTCGCCGAGCGAGCACAGAGCAGGGCAGGCCTACTGAAGGAGGGCGCCAAACTTCATGTAGAGGTGACCGCGGCCCGAGAGGCCGTGCTGAAGGCCAAGGTCGAGGCCGCGGAGGAAATCCGGGGCCTCAAGGACGAGATGGCCCTAAAGGACAAGGCGATGGCCGCCCTGAAGGAGGAGCTGGAATCTGCCAGGTTGAAGGCGAAGGAAGCTGAAGATGAGCTCAAGATCGCCGCTTCGGGTATGTCTGGGAGTACCCTCGACCTTGATGTTTGAAGGTTACGTCGTCGTATTCTGTTCCTGAGCTTACTGATTGCAGAGGCCAAGAAGAGGGAGGCCGCCTTGAAGAAGGAGCTCAAGGAGTCCAAAGACCAGGTCAAGACCCTCAAGGAGAATGAGGACCAGGTGTGTCCGAGGACCAGTGGAGGGTCGCTCCTTAGTGATGATTGATTGACAACATTGTGTGGACTGATGCTTGGCTAAGTGTGCAGGTACAGGTTGCGGTTTGACTCGTGTCAGTGCAGGTGAAGAACAAGCGCGAAAGGCCTTAGCCGTGGCGGCCTCCGGGTGATTGAGTGGCAAGTAGGCTTGGTTCGATGGACCCAGTGGCCGATAGGGTCAAGTGCGAGCCGTACGGTGCAAGACTGGCGGGCTGAAGTTGTGAACATGGGCCGGTGCAAGGTAGCGGATGGAGCCCGAAGCTTGCACGCGGGGTTTGTTGGTTTGCCCACAAAACCATCAGTGGACGGTTTCTTGGTTTGGACCTCAAAACCAAGCCCGGAGGCCCGAGGCGACGGAGACGGTGATCCGGGAGCTTCGGGAAGCTTCGAGGCGGGGGGCACGTGGCGTGATCGCGGGGCTTGCGTCGATGCTAGGCAAGGCCGCGTTGGAAGTGTGTCCGCTCGATGAAGACTTGACCAAAAGGCCCTTGAGGGGTTGTATCTTCATTTCAAGTTGTAGGGGTAGCGTGGTCATTTGCCTCCCTCTGATGGACTTCGTATAAATAGCGGAGAGGTGCATGTCATCTCTCTCTCTTGGACTCTAGGGTTTCCTCCCCCGGTAGATTGCTCTGAACTGCTTCTTTTTCCTCTGTATTCCTTAGGCTAGATTCTTGTATAGACTCTGACCTCTGGATGTATGGAAGCATTCGGCGTTGCGGTGATCTCCTAGTCCTCTGTGATTTTCGTGTCATTTTCGGGGCTATTTTTGGGGAGTTTTGTTCTTCGCTCGATTTGGGGATTTGAGGGCGTTTTCCTTCAGATTTCTTTAAGGGGATCATGGGTGGTTGCCTTGTGCATCTTTGTGTGTGATCTTGACCCCTCGAACATCGGGGAAGGCCTTCGATTCGTGAGTTTTTGGCCGGAGTTCGAGTTGTTGGTGGTAGTTCGTGTGATCCGCGATTCCCGGTGATTTATTGGCTTAGAGGTCGAGATTTTTGGGGCATAGCTTCCTCTTGTGTTGCTTACCATCTCCCCCAAATCTTGTCTCAAGAGCTTTTGCCATTTGGGAGATCCGGTGATGAATTTGGAGGGTTGACTTCGCGGGTCGGGCTGTTTTCTACTCTGTTCATGCCTTGCGGACAGTCTGCGTGCCTCGTGCGGACAGTTCGTGTGGCCTGGAACAGTATAGGTGTTCTTTGTGTTCTTGCACGTCCGCGTTTCGATCTGTTTCGGCCCTAGAGTTTTGTTGCAACAGGTTTGGCGGACAGTCCGTGAGTCCTTCACGAACAGTCCGCGTGGCCGAGATTTTGTCTGGGGTGGAGCTGAGTTTGTCTGGGGTTTGCAGCGAGCTTGGTGGACAGTCCGCACAGGCTTCACGGACGGTCCGCGACACTGGTGGACAGTCCGCTTGGCCTCTTCAGACTGTCCGACTTTCGAGGTGCGTCTCTGGTGGTTCTGTTACTTACTTCAGACAGTCCGAGCAGGACCTACGGACAGTCCGCCGTACCCTAGCGAACGGTCCGCCAGTACTGCATGGACAGTCCGTGCCTGGCGTTTCCAGAATTTGCCAAGTGCTTTGATTCTTGTCTTGTGTTTCCGCAGTTTGCTTCTAGGGTTGTCTCTTGATCTTGTGGGCTTGTTTGTGTCTTGTCTTGAGATTCTTTGGTGTGTGCGAGAACTCAGAGTGGCAATCGGGTTATAAGCTGAGTTCGACCTTCGAGAAGAATTTTTATCAGCTCCCATTCACTCCCCCCTCTCTGGTCGCCTATTCGGTCCTTCAATTGGTATCAGAGTCAGTTACGGATCTTCTTGATTCTAACCAGTCTAAGATCCAAAGATGGGCGATTATGGCAAGGGGTCGGGTCCTCCGCACTTTGATGGCAATAATTACCCGATGTGGGAGAGGCGCATGGGCACGTTTTTGCGAGGGAAGGGAACTCTGATCTGGGAGGTCACTCAGAATCCTCAATATGTCATCCCAAATAGTTTTCTGCTTCCAGGATCGCGGGACATGTGTGAGGCCAACAACAAGTACGTTGATTACCTGTTCCGTGCTCTCTATGCCTCGGAGTTCGAGCGAGTGTATGTGGCCGGAAAGATTTGGCTCAAGTTGAGAAATGCTCATGTTGGCAATGCCCAAGTGCAAGCCCATTTGTTTTCCACTTACCGGAGAGAGTACGAGAACTTCACTCATCTCCCCGGTGAGTCGACCGATGCTATGTTTCAGCGCTTCACTAGCATAGTCAACAACATGAGGGCCAATGTGACAGTGCTCCCATACACGGATCATGATCAAGCTATCAAACTTTTGCATGCCCTGGATAGATCTGTGTGGAGTGCCAAGGTTGAGGCCATTGAGGAGTCGAGCGTGTATGATACGCTCATGCTTGATGAGCTGTTTTCCAAGCTCAGGTCTTCGGAGGTTGATCGTGGCTTGAGAGCCAAGAGCGAGAGCCCCACTGATCCTCATAGTTTGGCTCTTGTCTTAGGATCAAGGTCTAATGCTAACTCTAGTGGTTTCTCTTGGTCTTGTCTTGTGTCTTTGCCAGATGAGGACTTTGAGGTGCTGAGTGAGGACGATCTCGCTTTGTTGAGCAAAAGGTTTGGGCGGATGTACGAGAACCGCAAGAATGCAAGGCGGAGCTCGGGGATGTGCTATCTGTGCGGGAAGCATAGGCTCTTCATCGCCGAATGCCCTGAAGCCATGGAGATCAAGAACAACTACAAGGGCAAGCCTAAGCATGACTACAACAAGCACCGCTCCCGAAACGACTACAAGGACAAGGGCGAGAGAAGGCACAACAAGAGTGGTGGGCACAAGAAGAAGAAGGCTCGAGCAATGGTGGCCGGAGCAAGCGACATTGACTCGACATCAAGCGATGCTTCTTCCGACTCGAGCAGCGAGGAAGAGCAAGAAAGGCGCAAGGACAAGCGGCACACGGGCAAGAACTTCACCGGCCTGAGCTTCGTCGCACAAGGTGGATTTTGCGGCATGGCGCACTCCAAGAAGGGTGGGAGGCACAGCCGGATTCGTACTCCGATTCCGAAGAAGAGGTACGACAGGATCCCAACTTCTTGCTAGAGGAGAATGCTAGGCTGAATGAGTTGCTTGATAACCGTGATGATGTACTTAGAAAGACCAACAAGGAGAAGAGGGAATTTAGGTCTTTGTTGGGTGATGCTAAGGATAAGATAGCTGAGCTTTAATACTTGCTTGTGGATGCTAGAAATGAGATAGGCGCTTTGAAATCTACTCATGTAGTGTCTGATGAGATTGACTGTGGTGATTGCTCTATTTTTCTTGCTGATTTGACTGCTCTCAAGGAGAAGCATGCCTCCACCCTTGAGGAACTAGACGTGGTTAGGATTGAGTTTGATGAATTGAAATCTAGGCCAGCTTTGTTAGGTGGTTGTACCTCATGTCCTGTGTTGCATGCTTGGCTTGATGAATCTCATACTAGAATGGTTTCTCTTGAGGCTGCTTTGAAGGCTCTCATTCCTACATCATGTTCTACCTGTGAAATGCATGCTTTGGAAAACATGGAACTTGCACACTATGTTGACCGTTTGCAGGATAAAAATGATGAGCTTAGGAAATTGATGAGTTGGTTGAGTGGGCATGAGCCACAGTTGTGTTTGATGTTGGCTGAGTTCAAGCGGTTTGATGGTCAGGCGTTGGGGGCTGGCAATAGTGGTGAGAAGAGTTGTGAGGGAGAAGAGAAAGTTGAAGAGATCCCTACACCACCACACACCATACCCATGAACAAATATGCACCCAAGCCAAACCACCTCAGAAACAAGCTTGATACAACTCCAGACCCACCAGTGTTCCCCCAGAAAATAGAGAATTACCAGAAACCCATCTAGTTTGTGAGCAACCTGGGTAATGTCTTTGAGGGGAAGTCAGGAGAGAAAGCTGTTGAGAAGCCCACAGAAAAGCCACCGCCTAAGCCACAGCCGATCCACTTCCATTGTAAGTATTGTGGGGTGGATGGGCATAAGGATGAGTTCTGTTTCAGGAGGAAGAGAGATGAGAGGTTTGCTAGGGAGATGGCAAACCAGGACAGGTACCACCTTGCTCGTGGTGTGCCTGAGGCTCGTAGAGGGCCTCTACCTAGGGGTGAGGTGTATGTGCGTACAGTTCCCACTCGTGGAGGTGGAGGTGGAGGTGTGTTTCCTCAGAGAGATAGACGTGTTGGGTTTGGGCGTGGTGAGTTGGCTCGACGTGCTCCTTCTCGTGACCATTACGAGTTTGGGAGGCATGATCGGAGCTTTGGGTCTTAGATGGACTACGGGCCACATTTTCCCCCTCGTGGTGCGCGTACTCCTCTTGTGAGACGCGATAGGTCCTTTGGTGGTAGGCGTGAGAGGGCTCTGCCTAGAGGTTTTGGAAGGATGGATTTTGCTAACCCGGCAAATGGAGAGGACGAGATCGTGGGTGGTTCTCCAGCCTCACCCCGGTGAGTACGAGGGAGTACATCACTTTCAGGGACAATGGGAGAGGACGAGTGCTTGCTGAAGGTATGGTGAAGGTGAGTAGCAAGGTGACCTTAAGAAGTGTGGTCCTGGTCAATTCACTTGGTTTTAACCTGTTGTCAGTATCTCAGTTGCTGGACGAAGGTTTTGAGGTTCGTTTTAAGTCGGGTGCTTCTCGTGTACGATCGTCCCCAAGGGTCAAATCTTCCGTGCTGATTTTTAGCAGTCTGTTGGTCCTCCTCGATGCTTTGTTGCTGGCGTTTCCGCTGAGCTTTGGAAATGGCATAGGAGGTTGGGACACTTGAGCTTTGAGTTGCTTTCCCGCTTGAGTGGTCTTGATCTTGTCCGAGGACTGCCTAAGTTGAAATTCGAGAAGGATTTGGTTTGGGCTTCTTATCGGCATGGGAAGATGGTTGCTGCTTCTCATGCCCCTTTGACTGCAGTCATGACCGAGCGACCTTGTGAGCTGTTGCACATGGATTTGGTTGGGCCAGCTCGTGTTCGCTCTGCGGGTGGGAAGTGGTATGTTCTTGTGGTTGTTGATGAGTTTTCGAGGTACTTTTGGGTTTTCTTTTTGGAGGATAAGAGTGAGACATTTGGCCTTGTTCGTGACCTGATCTTGAGGTTGAAGAATGAGAGACATGGAGATGCCATTCGAGCTATATGTAGTGACAATGGCACGGAGTTTAAGAACTCTCATTTTGATGCCTTTTGCAGTGATCTTGGTCTCGATCATCAGTATTCTTCTCCATACGTCGCTTGCTAGAATGGCGTAGTGGAGAGGTAGAACTGGACCCTTTGTGAAATGTTCAGGATGATGCTCGATGAGCATAGGACTCCTAGGTGTTTCTGGGCCGAGGCGGTCAATACCGCTTGCTATGTCTCAAATCGCATCTTCCTTCGCGACTTTAAGAAGAAGACCTCTTATGAGCAGATGCATGGGCGACAACCCAAGGTGAGTCACTTTAGAGCTTTTGGTTGCAAGTGTCTCATTCTGAAGAAGGGCAAGTTGGATAAGTTCGAGTCTACATGTTCGGATGGTATTTTCCTTGGTTATGCAATTCATTCTAGAGCATATCGTGTGCTCAACCTTGACACTAACTGAATCATGGAGACTTGCGAGGTTAACTTCGACAAGACACAGCCATGTAGCTCTTCTGCTTTTGAGTGTGCAGGTGACGAGGAGATTGGAGCGAGGATCTTTGAGGATTAGAAGGATGGAGATGGAGAAGACGACGATGATGATGGTGGTGCTCCCGTGGCTGATCGTGTACACGCTACTTCCACTACTACGATGACGATCGAGGATGGACCATCCCCTACACCCACTATGACTGAGGCTGTTCGAGTGGAGGATGCTGCTGAGGGGGAGATTGTGTCCAGGCGAGAGGCTCCTCGGCGTGTACAGATTGATCACCCACCGACGACGATCATAGGTGACCTTCATGAACGTACTACACGGTCGAGGTCAAGGAACACTTCTCATGTCGCTCACTCTGCTTTTGTCACTTCTTTTGAGCCCAAAGATATTCGACACGCTTTGTTTGACGAGAATTGGGTGAATTCCATGCATGAGGAGTTGGAAAACTTTGAGAGGAACCAAGTCTGGGTGTTATTCGATCCACCACCAAATTGCCGTCCCATAGGTACCAAGTGGGTGTGAAAAAACAAAGAGGGTGAGAATGGGTTGGTTGTGAGAAACAAGTCGAGGTTGGTGGCTCAGGGGTTCAACCAGAAAGAGGGCATAGATTATGAGGAGACATTTGCTCCTGTGGCCCGTTTGGAGGCAATTAGGATCCTTGTAGACTTTGCCGTGGCTAAAGGGTTCAAGTTGTACCAAATGGATGTCAAGAGTGCTTTCTTGAATGGGGTGATAGAGGAAGAAGTGTATGTGAGGCAACCCCCGGGGTTTGAGAGTAAAAAATACCCACACCGTGTATACAAACTCCAGAGAGCGCTCTATGGGTTGAAACAGGCACCTAGAGCTTGGTATGGTTGATTGAGAGGCTTTTTGCTGAGTAAGGGGTTTGTGGTGGGCACAGTTGATAAGACCATGTTTCTCCTTAAGCATGGGAATGACCTTTTGATTGTTCAGATATACGTGGATGACATAATCTTTGGTGGCTCTTCTCATGATCTTGTTGCCAGATTTGCAGATGACATGAGCAGGGAATTTGAGATGTCCATAGCAATCAGCACCACTGTGTTAGATCCAACCGCACACATTGCACAAACAAATGAAACAACTAGCCCACACTACGTTAGATCCAACCACACCCCAACCTTTTTTTAGATTAACTCTTTGTCCGGTAGTGAGCGCCAATGAAAGTAACAGAGGAGGAGGTTGAGGCAGCGCGGCGTACCTTGGAGAGGGCCGAGGTGCTGGGCTGCGGAGGAGCTTAGACCTCGGAGGAGGTGAAGAGGGCTGGGTAGGAGGTGGCCTCGATCACCAGCATGATGAGTTGCGTCGTCGATGAAAGCGCCACCACCTGTGCCGAGAACTACCCCATCATCAGCTCCCCACGGATGCTCCACGTCATATCACCCTCGTCCTCTTCACGAGCGGTGGCTATCGGTGGGATGGTGCGACAGAGTAGGATTTGGAGTCGCACCTAGGGATTAGGGATACCAGCATTCGTCGATCATCCACCCTTCTTACCTTCGTGTCGTCTCCGCACCGTGCCGCATCACTGCCGCCACCTTCAAGGCGGCTTTGAAGGAGGCTGGTCGGGGAGGACGGCGCGTCACCGCCGCCACCTTCAAGGCGGGGATGAGGGTCTGCAGATCCGGTAGGGGAGCCCGCCATGAGGCCGACCGTGTCGCCGCTCCCCAGTGGGGGAGCTCACCCGTCTGCGTGCTCGATCCTTGACGGGGGAGCTCACCACCGGCCGACAGGGAAGATGAGGTCGACGAGGAGCAGGAAATCGACAAGAGGAGGGGTCGACGCCCGCAGGGAGCCAACGCGAGGAGCTGAGGAGGCCGGCGGAGGAGTTTTTCGTCATCTGGGAATTGAGTTTTATAGGGAGCACGGGGTGTAAAAAAGGAAGGAATATTGATTAGCATGATTGAGAGTATTGAACTCAAAAGGAAATAGTGAAGGACTCAAAATATCATTTACATATAAATGGTGTTAATCTAATTGCATTTGAATGTTGTTGATCTAATCACACGGTGATTCTTTCCTTACTTGATCTTTCCTTTTTTTCCTCTTTCCTTTCTAACTATTTATGAATGGCGTGGCTACCATTGACAAAATGACGCAACAATTCTTTCCTTAGTTCATCTAATCATGCAGTGATTCTTTTCTTATTTTTTCCTTTTCTTGATGTGTCATCAATCACACCAATCAATTTTTCTTTACTTTGTACATCAGTATATCTTTTCTTTTGAGTTCCTAAGTTTTTCTTTTTGAGTCATGCTATCAATCACGCTAATCAATTTCTCTTTCCTTGAAAAAGAATGAAGAAAGGAAACAACAACTGTGATTGCCTCCAACGTTTGAAAAAGAATGAAGAAAGGAAACAATAGCCGTGATTGACGGGGGTGGGTTCAGTCGGTACGCGTGGGCGGGTAAGAATGGGGTGGGTGAGAAAAAATAGCAATTTCTGGCATAATCATTTTCTATCATGCAGTTTTTTGTCATCCCACCTTTCGTCTAGCTCTTTTGGGTGGGCCTAGCCTGACAAGTGGGGCATCTGTGAGAGGTGGGTAGACTACACTTTGGGTGAGAATTGTTTTTAATTCTTTCTGCTTTTACAGTATAGATTTGTCACAACTATGGATAGCTGGAGCAGTGAGCTATCCATTGCATCCGCGTCTGAGCATCTCTAATGTAGCAATATTTGCCATTCAACTATTAAGGGACATTATCGAAGCTGCAATAACCTGATTGTGTCATTTGATATATGTTTGTCAACTACAGCTATGATCATAATAGTGGATGCTTCTTGTGTGCATTCATCAAACATATGTATGGTGTTTCAGATGAATGTACCAATAACAAAGAAATTAACTGAGCTATGGTTTTGAAATGAAAACAAACGACAGAAAGCATTACCTTGGTTTTCGTTGTAGTTGGGAGTGGGACAAGTGATGGGGATGGGACGGGGACTCCGAGTCATGGGGGCTCGTGAGACAGGATCAAGGCTGTCCGCCCGTAGCTTAGGCTCTCCACCGCCGTTAGAAGCTCGGGCTCCCCCTCCCCTTGCTGCTCGGAGCACAAGTCCACTCCGCGCACCCGGATCTCTGCCGTCTCGAGCGCTACTAGGAACTCCCCATCAGTGGCGTGCTCTCTGGGTTGCTCCTCCAGCCACCAACAACCTGCAAGAAGCAGATATGGCGTGAGCAAGAAATTGCACGGTGAAGCAAAGGTGCAAGGCCTGTTGGGATATGCCCTAAAGCCAACTGGATTAGATCCATTAGTGGGTTCAGATGGATTTGATCCATTGGGTTGTAAAAGTCATAATGGGCCACAATTGTTGTAAAGCCCATTAGCGTTGGAAAGGGGGTACACCATCTATTAGTCCCGTATTGCTAATAGACGATGGTGTGGGGGATTTTCCCCTCATAAATATGGACCATATCCCCCTGACTTGGATGTCTCTTGAGCAACAGCCGTACCGCCGCGCCACCCACTCCTCGCCGCGCCCGCGGACCTAGCAGTCCGGTGTGCGACACTTCCTTCCCGTACGTGTGGATACCTTGGAGGTGCTACGTTTGGAGCACAAGGACGAACCGCACGTGAAGGACCAGGCGGACGTGAGCAACTGCACTGCCTGCTACCCTCGACACGTTCGTCTACATCGAGACGGTTCCACTGCATCTGCGCGTCTAGTGGTAATCCCGTGATCTTTGACAGCAGCAGTTCCTGCTTTATGGGGAAATTTTGTTTTGCGCTAGCGTAGCCTCCCCGTATCCCTTCAGTGGTATCAGAGCCATAGCTGCTAAGCTTTAGATTCGGGATGTGTGCATATGGTGATATGCGTGGACGTAGATCAAAATTTTGATCGGTTTCGTGTTCTTGTTGTGATGGTCGTGTAACGAATTACTCCTAACGGTCGGAATTCCGCCATCGGAGTTAAGTGATACACGTAAACCCAGTCATGACGAGGAGATCAATTGGATTAGTCGAATCGAAACTAGGTCAAGTGCCATGCGCATGGGATGCGCGGCGGCGGCGGATTGGATCCGCTAACGGCCTTGAGAAAATTAGAAAATATGTTGTTCGGTAAAATAGCCGTAACTTTTTGTGGTTAACTCGGATGGAGACGTTTTCTATATGAAAATTGATCTACAGAAAATATTACAAATGAGTCTAACTAGCTTTGCTAGTCTCGGCGAAATTAGATTTCTCAAAATCGGCTTGTAAGATGGGTTTTTCGACGGTTTAAGATTAGACGTCGGAAGTACGATAATCTGTTTTGCAAGTTTTGTGATCGATATGGCCCATATGTGTATGTGATGCATGTGTGTAATTTATTCGTGATCTGCGTGTCACGCGTACGGCAATACGGCTGGAGCCACATGTATTGTCAAAATTGATGTAATGGTCTACGTACCAATTTGTGATGATCTAATGCGCAATTGTGTAACTTAGTGTACTATCACGCGTTAGATAGTTCTTGGAGGACTCATCACATGAAGGATGACGCACACAGATCATGGAGATGGAGATCAACGTGATGTACAGGTCAATGGAGATGGAGATCACGATGTTATAATGGGCCATACCATGTTACAACTGTGTGAATGTCGTTCTTACCGTTCTACTTTTACATGTAACAATAGTTATTTTCTTGCATGTGATGTTACGAGTGAAGGACCGATTAGGCGAACCAGAGAGGGGGGGAGTGAATGGGAGCCGATAAAAATTCTTCTCGAAGGAGATGAGAACTCCAACAAGACGAACACGGCTTCCAACTCACGTCTCCGACCCAACTACCCAAGTTGGTCAAGACCACGCAGCCACTGGAGTGCTACTGGTCCTAGGAACCAACACTCAACCTTCCTAGCCAAAACTCACCAAAACACACAGCGGAAACTTGCACGGCTTGCTGCCTGTGCTACACCGGTCAGACCGATGGCCTGCGCCGGTCAGACCAGTGACACCGGTCAGACCGGTGGACAGAGCCGGTCAGGCCGGTGGCTACAGCAGCCGCACAGCAAACGTTCCAGGAAGCCTCAGTGAATCCTCTAGGCCCTGGAACAAAAACCACCACGAAACACAACCTGTGAGGAAGAAGAACCCCTCACAAATCCTAGCAAAACAACTCCAAACACGCCAAGAACTGAACAGCAGGACCACGGGACAAAACCACACGGACAAGGCTGTTCCCCGAGACAAAAACCCACCAAGGGCTAGCGCCGGTCAGACCGGTCAAGAGCACCGGTCAGACTGGTCGTGCCTGGGCAGCTCGGGATGAACAGCGCCCGCGAGTCAACTCCTCCAAATCCAACTCCCGATCTCCCGATCCGCTCCACGGTTTTGCACAAGACTTTGGGGATAGTAGGAACACCTCATGGGTACTCCATAGCCAAGATTTGGTCCACCAAAACTTGTCAAATCAAGAGGAATCGAAGAAATCTCACCAAGAACGCCTCTAACCCTAGAGCCACGAAAACCCTAAAATTGAGCCCCTTTGCTCACGGATTTGGAAGGGGAATCAAAGGGTAAAGAACCACGAAGGGTTCATGCATACATCCCCCACCAAATCCCAAAGATAAAGGCCTCGAAATCGCTCCAAGAAAATCGCCAAGAAAGGGCTCCGAAAATCACCAAAAAGGAGAAACGGGAAAGACACATCCAAGCCTTGAGGAACCACGCCGAATCATCTATACATACCAAAGAGGTTCATACAAGGTCTAGCTTGCCGCCCGATCATCCTTCCCTCTCACAAGATCTCACCATGAAGCTCTCAAGCTAGTCCTACGAAAATCCTAAGAAAATAGGAAGGAAAATAGGAAAACCAAATGAGCTAGGGTTCCAAGAGATGGCTGCCATCCTCTCACCACTTGGGTTATATGGAGGCAACCGAAAGACTAAAATACCCTTACTAGCTAACTAGGGATACATGCCCCTCGAGGGCGAAATTGGAAGTCTTTGTCTTCGCACCATCGGACGGATGCCCAGCGACCGCAAACTTGCTTAGCCTCGACGCAAACCTTGCGATCCCGACGCGTGTCCTCCGCTTCGAAGATTCTGGACTGCGTCGTCGCACACCGGTCAGACCGGTGCTCCTCACCGGTCAGACCGGTACCCACCGGTCAGACCGGTCAGACCCACCGGTCAGACCGGTCTGGAGCTGCTGCACCTCCGTCTTCGGTTCTTCGGTCTTGGCTTTGTGGATCAACCAAGGAACCCAGTGGTTTTCTGGTGAACCACCGGAAACCCCGCGAACTCGGTGGAGCCTCCGCCAATCACCACTCATGACTCGGCTCCCACGTAGTCCCGGCTCGACCTTGGTTTTGAGGCTCAACCAAGAAACCGTCCATGACTTCATCTTGCCGTTCTTGCCACCATGCGGCCCGCACTTGACCCCGCTGGCCACCGGGTCCCTCGAACCAAGCCTACTTGTCTTCTCCACACCTGGAGGCCTCACCGGCAACGACCTTTCACGCTTGTTCTTCACCTGCACCTGCACCAGTCAAGCCGCAACCTGCACCTGTAATACTTAGCCAAGAATCAGTCCACACCACGTTGTCAATCACTCATCACACCAGGAAGCGACCATCCACCGGTCCTCGAACCACACCTGGCTCTCAATCTCCCCCTTGATGAGTGCATTGACAACACACACGTTTTGGTAACCAAGAGAAAAGGAAAGGAAAAGAAAAGAAACGACTAAAAGACACTCCAACAAGCGATCGAAAGCCAAAGAAAAGGCAAAGAGCAAGATCACTTGAAGAAGACAAATCTCGGACCCCTTAGGCAAGGGCAACGGCTCGACACATCCGAGACAGAACATGCTCAAGCAAAGAGCACAAACCATCAAACCAAAGCTCGAAAACCACAAAGAGCTCCCTCTGCACACATGCAAGCTCCCCCTGAACCGATGCAACTCCCCCTGGACAAATGCATGCAAACCACTTCACGAAACAGAGCAGCTGCAACAGCTCAGCTCTGACCGGTCAGACCGATCGACACCACCGGTCAGACCGGTGGGCAACATGTGAACAGGACCAGCACTCTGACCGGTCAGACCGGTGACCTTAACCGGTCAGACCGGTGCACAACAGAGCCCAAAAATGGCTCGAAACCACCTGAAAACCTTCCAAATGCATTCAGTAGGCCAAAACATGCTCAACCTTCTCCCCCTTGTTGACAATGCATGAATCAAGCCAAAAATGCAAAAAATGCAACCTAGAACTTCTCAAATAGACAAAATTCAACATAGGATGCTACACATGTCCAAACGAGCAAGTTAGATACTCTATAGCTTCGTAATGACATAAACTTCATGATCTCCAAGTTTCACAACCATTGGGCGAAGCTAAGATAGAATTTAGCAATTTTGCGAAAAATCACCCTCTCATGAGCAAAGTCCTAAACATGAGCAAAACATGTCAAAATGGCAAAGCCACACAAACTTCATGCTAGGACAACCATTCTAAGCATAAGACCATCATAAACACCCACAAGCACCTCATGTCATGTCAAAGCCACCGAGCCATGTGCCTACTTCTATATATGAGACTTCTCATTGGTAGGCATCATGCAACGATTTAGCACCCAAAGCAAATTAAAATTAGCACATATGACATGGGAGCACATTTTTCAAGCAATTTACATTTCATTTTCAGATTTATAATTGGTACATGAAATGTCTTTGCGACAAAAAGGAACTTATGCCCCTCCACAAGATGAAGCATCGGGGCTAAACATTCATGATGGCAAATGAACCTTTGGCCCCATATGATCAAAATAAGCTATCCAACCACAAATTAAGCATAGCCAAGCCACTAAAACATGTCAAGATCATGTAAAGGCATTTACTCACCAGAGAGCATATATATGAAATTTTTAAAAACATAGCCATCAACCATGGATACAAACCAAGATTATCAAGAGCTAAGCCAAACTAACCATAGCGTACCAAATTAGCTCACAAAGACATATATGTCATTCCATGGTCAACAATGTATATAGAAGAAGCCTTTCCTAAACAATGCATATGATACAAAATGCATGCAACCTAAGATACAAAGATGCCTATACATCATGTTACATATGCCATGCCAAAAGCAAGAAATGCACAAAGGAAAGCTATACATATGCTACATAGGAGCTCCCACACGCCAACTCAAGAAATCAAACAAACACCAAGCTCCCCCCGCAAACGAGTGAAAGTTGCTTGATCTAGGGGTTTGGTGAAAATATCTGCTAGTTGTTCATGTGTGGGTACATGGATCAAAGCTATCTTCCCTTTCTCTACGTTGTCTCTCAGAAAATGATACCTCACTTCTATGTGCTTGGTTTTGGAATGGAGCACTAGGTTCTTTGCAACGCTTATGGCACTGGTGCTATCACATTGAAGTGGGACATGGGTATACTCCTCACCAAAGTCACTCATGGTGTATGTGATCCAAAGGAGCTGAGAGCAACAACTAGCTGCGGCCACATACTCTGCCTCGGTAGTGGATTGAGCAACACTCGACTGTTTGCGGGAAGACCAAGATACCAAAGAAGAACCCAAGAACTGGCAAGTCCCAGAAGTGGACTTCCTATCCAACCGACACCCGGCAAAATCCGCGTCTGAAAATCCATGAAGCGCCAAAGAAGAAGACGCAGAGTACCAAAGGCCGAAGTCGGGAGTGTGTCGCAAATACCTGAAAATGCGCTTGACTGCTTGCCGATGCGAAGTCCTCGGAGAAGCTTGAAAACGAGCGCACAGACACACCGAGAATTGAATGTCCGGCCTCGTCGCCGTCAAGTAGAGGAGTGACCCGATCATGCTCCGGTACTCCTTCTGGTCCACGTGTTCACCTTCCTCGTCCGCATCAAGAACTGTAGTCGTACTCATAGGCGTCGCCATGGCCTTGGAGTCCTCCATCTTGAACTTCCTCACAATGTCCTTGGTGTACTTAGCTTGGTGCACAAATGTTCCTTCCTCTGATTGCTTGATTTGTAGCCCGAGGAAGAACTGCAACTCGCCCATCATGCTCATCTCAAATTCCCTGCTCATGTCTTCTGCAAACCTTGCAACAAGAGAGTTAGACGAGCCACCAAAGACAATATCATCCACGTATACCTGCACAATCAGGATATCTCTGTCCTGCCTGAGGAGAAACAAGGTCTGGTCGACCTTCCCCATCTCAAACCCTCTCTCAAACAGGAACCCCCTCAACCTACCATACCAAGCTCTAGGCGCCTGCTTCAACCCATACAGCGCCTTCCTCAACTTGTATACCCGGTGAGGGTACTTCTCACTCTCAAACCCCGGTGGTTGCCTCACAAACACCTCTTCCTCCAATACACCGTTCAGAAAAGCACTCTTCACATCCATCTGGTACAACTTGAACCCTTTAGCCACGGAAAAGGCTAGAAGGATCCTGATCGCCTCCAAATGAGCTACAGGAGCGAAAGTCTCCTCGTAGTCGATCCCCTCTTTCTGACTGTACCCCTGAGCAACAAGTCTCGACTTGTTCCTCACCACTTCTCCTTTCTCTCCCTCTTTATTTTTCCACACCCATTTTGTCCCAATCGGCTTACACCCTGAGGGAGGGTCAACCAACACCCAAACTTGGTTCCTCTCAAAATTCTCCAACTCCTCATGCATCGAGTTAACCCAATTATGATCAGATAACGCATGTCCAATGTCTTTGGGCTCAAAAGTGGCAACAAAAGCAGCATGAGCGAAATGAGAATTGTTCCGAACCCTCGACCGTGTAGTACGTTCATTCATGTCGCCGATGATTCTCGAAGCTGGGTGATCCACTTGCACTCATCGGGGAGGTTCTCGCCTTGATGCTACCTCCCCCTCAACAGCAGCTTCGCCTTGATCTGGGTTTGTCGTTCTAGGTGTGGGAGAGGGTCCATTCTCGATCGTCGTCAAAGTAGTAGGTACATGTTCAGCCGCGGGCATCACACCGCCATCTTCATCATCTCCATGTTCATGCTCCTCCTCCTGAAAGATCTCCTCGCCAAGTTCGTCGTCACCTGCACACTCAAAAACAAGCTGACTACGTGGCTGTGTCTCGTCGAAGTTTACCTCGCAAGTCTCCACGATTTGGTTAGTTTCAAGATTGAGCACACAAAATGCTCTGGAATGAGATGCATAACCAAAGAAAATACCATCGACAGACCTAGCCTCGAACTTGTCCAACTTCTTCCCTTTCTTCAGAATGAAGCATTTACAACCAAAGACATGGAAGTGACTCACCTTGGGTGTGCGACCGTGCATCAACTCGTAACAGGTTTTCTTCTTGTGAACCCTGAGGTAGATCCCGTTCGACACATGGCACGCGGTATTGACCGCCTCAGCCCAGAACCTTCTCGGAGTCCTATGCTCGTCGAGCATCGTCCGAGCCATCTCGCACAAGGTCCTGTTTTTCCTTTCCACCACGCCATTCTGGGGAGGCGTATACGGACTCGAAAACTGATGTTCAAGACCCAAGTCATGGCAAAAGGTTTCGAAGCGAGAGTTTTTGAATTCTGAGCCATTGTCACTGCGGATCGCTCGTATGGCATCTCCGTGCCTCTCGTTTCTTAACCTCAAGACAAGATCTCGAACAAAACCAAACGTCTCCCCCTTCTCCTCAAGAAAGAACACCCACGCATACCGAGAGTAGTCGTCCACCACAACAAGGACATACCACTTCCCACCCGCAGATCGCACACGAGCTGGGCCAACAAGGTCCATATGGAGCAGCTCGCATGGACGCTCAGTCATCACATCGGTGAGAGGCGGGTGAGAAGAGGCTACCATCTTGGCATGCCTACACGGCGCACAAACCAACTCTTTCTCAAACCTCAATCGTGGCAATCCTCGGACCAAATTGAGTTTACTCAAGCGAGACAAAAGGTCAAAGCTCAAGTGACCCAACTTCCTATGCCACTTCCACAACTCACTCGAAGAACCAGCCAAGAAGCAACACTCCACACCAGAAGACTGAGAAAAATCAGCTCGGAACACCTGACCCTCGGGAACGACCATGCAAACAAGATCCCCCCGAGAATCTAAAATCCGAGAACCACCAGGCCGAAACAACACCTCAAAACCCTCATCCAACAACTGGGACACAGAAAGCAAATTGTATCCAAGCGATTGAACAAGAGCAACACGCCTGAGAGTGATCTTGTCACTTACCTTAATCTCACCTTCTGACAGCACACGCCCTCGCCCATTGTCCCCAAAGGTGATGTACTTCTTTGTCACCACCGGGACGAGACTTGAGAACCACCCCTTGTCTCCGGTCATATGCCTCGACCAACCGGAGTCAATCAACCAAATGTTCTTCAAGTCTCCCACCTGAAATTCAAAAGCGAGCACGTGAGTGAACAAACGACTCAGCACTGGGGTTAGTACCAAAAGAGTAAAACCAGTGCCGAGCCATTTGCTCCAAAGTGGGGTTAGCACAAACCAAATCATCACGCCTATCAAAGCTACCACCACGGTTACCACCACGAGGGAACCAACCCTCTCTAGCTGGAGGAGGACGAAAACCACGAAAGGGAAACCGTGGATCGTACCTCCGCTCCATCTCAAAGCTACGACTCTTCTCACCCTCGTATTGAGCACGAGGTGGAGAACGCCTAGCAAACTGACCACCTGCAAACTTTCCAGACCAATCACCAGAACCACGACCTCCAGAACCAAACCGAGCATCCTCACGAGCACGAAATCCGACTCGCTGTCTGCCCAGACCTGCACCGGTCTGACCGGTGTAGTACACCGGTCTGACCGGTGTGGCTCGGCCAGCAGCAACACCTGCAGCCTTCCGGTCTCCCCAAGCCGGAACCGTCCTCACAATCGCCTTGGCCCTGGGCATCTGCATACGAGGCTCAGGTACACCATTAGAGGGGTGGTACCTGTCCCTGTTAGCCCACTCTCTAGCCATTCTCTCCTCACGCTTCCTCTTGAAGCAAAACTCATCCTTGTGACCATCTCTCCCACAATACCCACAATGGAACTTTATGGGCTGTGGCTTAGGCTTAGGCTTGGGTTGGGGCTGCCCACTCGGCTTCTCACCCTTCTTCTCTCCTTCCTCACCTCCCTTTGGGCTCACAAACTTCACCGGTTTCTGAAAATCATTTGTTGGGTGAGGGAATATGGGTGGATCTGGAGTAGTGTCAAGTTTGTTTCTGAGATGGTTGGGCTTGGGCTCAAACTTGTTCTTGTGTCTGTTTGGTGGTGGGATAGGAATCTCTCCAACTCTCTCAACTCCCTCACCACAGTTCTCTCCAAGCTTGTCAGCCCCAAGTGCCTGACCATCATAGCGTTTGAAAGCCGCTATCATGATACCGAGCTGAGGCTCCTGACCTGACAACCAGCTCATACATTTTCTCAGCTCATCATTTTCATCCTGCAGGCGATCAACATAATGTGCAAGCTCCAAATTCTTAACCGCATGCAATTCACAAGTAGAGCAAGAAGTGGGAGTAGGCTCTTTCAACTTAGCCTCAAGCGAAACAGTGTAAGCATGCATCTCATCAATCTTTCCATGCAAAACAGGGCAAGAAGTGCAAGCACCTAGCAAAGCAGGTCTAGACTTAAGCTCAGCCACTTCAACCCTAAGCATATCTAGTTCATCACAAGTAGAAGCATGCTTATCCTTAAGAGCAGTAAGATCAGCTAGGTACACAGAGCAATCACAGCAATCAATCTCATCAGAAACCACAGGAGAAGCCTTAAGCGAATCAATCTCAAGCTTAGCATCTAGGTTCTGGGTTTCTAGCTCAGCCACACGGTTCCTAGCATCTTCTAGTGAGGCCCTAAGCTCTTTCCTCATCTTCTTGGCCTCTCTAAGCATGTGATCGCGGTTATCAAGCAAGTCAACCAACTCATCATTCTCCTTGCGCAAAGAAGAGAGCTCATCACATACCTCATCCTCGGAGTCAGAGTCCGAGTCACTCTGGTGGCTCTTCTTGCTGCCGGAGCTACGGGCCATGCCGCAGAAGCCATCTCTCGCGAAGCAGCTCAACCCGCTCAAGTTCCTGGATGACTTCTTGTTCTTGCGCCGATCACCTTCATCTTCACTGCTACTCGAGCTTGAGGAAGAGTAGGCGGAGCTGGAGTCGACGTCGCTCGCTCCGACCATTGCTCGGGCCTTCCTGCCGCGGCCATCCTTCTTCCTCGACCGTCGCTCGTCCTTGTGCTTGTTCTTGTGCTTGTGATCGCACCTCGATCGGTACTTGCCATCCTTGCTGGATCGGTGCCTGTAGCCGTCCTTGTAGCCGTCCTTGTTCTCCGTCTTCTCCGGGCAGTCGGCAACGAAGTGTCCTGGCTTGCCGCACTGAAAGCACGTCTGTGCTGTCCTCCTCGTGTTCACCCGGTTCTCGTGCAGCCTCTCGAACCGCCTGGTCAGCAACGCCAGCTCGTCCTCTCCAAGCACGTCGAACTCCTCATCTGGCAAAGACATCAAAGAAGACAAAGAGTACATCCTGGAGGATGCGTTAGCGTTAGACTTAGCTCCTTTGCCACTAACGAGAGCGAGACTATGAGAATCAGTCGGGCTCTCGATCTTGGCTGTCATACCACGGTCCAACTCAGCCGACTTGAGCTTCGAGAACAGCTCGTTCACCGTCAAGGTGTCATACTTCTCGGACTCAACAATAGCCTCAAACTTCCCGTCCCATACGGTACGATCCAACGAGTGCAAGAGCTTCACGGCTCTATCATGATCATTGTATGGGAGGACGTCCACATTGGCTCTCATGTTGTTCACAACGACCGTAAATCGCTGGAAAAGGGCATCGACGGACTCGCCGGGGAGATGAGTGAAGTTCTCGTACTCTCTCCGGTAAGTCGCGTACATCCGAGCCTGAACCTGAGCATTCCCAGCATGAGCATCCTTCAACTGCTCCCAAATCCTACAAGCTAAGTCCTCTGTCTGAACCCGATCGAATTCAGGCTGACACAGAGCACGAAACAAGTAGTCGACAGCCTTGTTTTTGGCTTCGAACATATCCCTCGATCCTGGAGCAAGGAAGTTCATCGGATGAACATAAGCTGTGTTCACCGTGACATCCCAAAGGATCTGACCCTTTCCGCGGAGGAACGCCGCCATCCACCTTTGCCACATCTGGTAGTTCTTCCCATCGAAGTGCGGAGGACCCGAACCCCGTTCCTGGTACGCCATCTTTGGATCTTAGACTGGTAAGAGTCAATAAAGACCCGAACCGGCTCTGATACCAATTGAAGGACCGATTAGGCGAACCAGAGAGGGGGGGAGTGAATGGGAGCCGATAAAAATTCTTCTCGAAGGAGATGAGAACTCCAACAAGACGAACACAGCTTCCAACTCACGTCTCCGACCCAACTACCCAAGTTGGTCAAGACCACGCAGCCACTGGAGTGCTACTGGTCCTAGGAACCAACACTCAACCTTCCTAGCCAAAACTCACCAAAACACACAGCGGAAACTTGCACGGCTTGCTGCCTGTGCTACACCGGTCAGACCGATGGCCTGCGCCGGTCAGACCGGTGACACCGGTCAGACCGGTGGACAGAGCCGGTCAGGCCGGTGGCTACAGCAGCCTCACAGCAAACGTTCCAGGAAGCCTCAGTGAATCCTCTAGGCCCTGGAACAAAAACCACCACGAAACACAACCCGTGAGGAAGAAGAACCCCTCACAAAACTTAGCAAAACAACTCCAAACACTCCAAGAACTGATCAGCAGGACCACGGGACAAAACCACACGGACAAGGCTGTTCCCCGAGACAAAAACCCACCAAGGGCTAGCACCGGTCAGACCGGTCAAGAGCACCGGTCAGACCGGTCGTGCCTGGGCAGCTCGGGATGAACAGCGCCCGCGAGTCAACTCCTCCAAATCCAACTCCCGATCTCCCGATCCGCTCCACGGTTTTGCACAAGACTTTGGGGATAGTAGGAACACCTCATGGGTACTCCATAGCCAAGATTTGGTCCACCAAAACTTGTCAAATCAAGAGGAATCGAAGAAATCTCACCAAGAACGCCTCTAACCCTAGAGCCACGAAAACCCCAAAATCGAGCCCCTTTGCTCACGGATTTGGAAGGGGAATCAAAGGGTAAAGAACCACGAAGGGTTCATGCATACATCCCCCACCAAATCCCAAAGAGAAAGGCCTCGAAATCGCTCCAAGAAAATTGCCAAGAAAGGGCTCCGAAAATCACCAAAAAGGAGAAACGGGAAAGACACATCCAAGCCTTGAGGAACCACGCCGAATCATCTATACATACCAAAGAGGTTCATACAAGGTCTAGCTTGCCGCCCGATCATCCTTCCCTCTCACAAGATCTCACCATGAAGCTCTCAAGCTAGTCCTACGAAAATCCTAAGAAAATAGGAAGGAAAATAGGAAAACCAAATGAGCTAGGGTTCCAAGAGATGGCTGCCATCCTCTCACCCCTTGGGTTATATGGAGGCAACCGAAAGACTAAAATACCCTTACTAGCTAACTAGGGATACATGCCCCTCGAGGGCGAAATTGGAAGTCTTTGTCTTCGCACCATCGGACGGATGCCCAGCGACCGCAAACTTGCTTAGCCTCGACGCAAGCCTTGCGATCCCGACGCGTGTCCTCCGCTTCGAAGATTCCGGACTGCGTCGTCGCACACCGGTCAGACCGGTGCTCCTCACCGGTCAGACCGGTACCCACCGGTCAGACCGGTCAGACCCACCGGTCAGACCGGTCTGGAGCTGCTGCACCTCCGTCTTCGGTTCTTCGGTCTTGGCTTTGTGGATCAACCAAGGAACCCAGTGGTTTTCTGGTGAACCACCGGAAACCCCGCGAACTCGGTGTAGCCTCCGCCAATCACCACTCATGACTCGGCTCCCACGTAGTCCCGGCTCGACCTTGGTTTTGAGGCTCAACCAAGAAACCGTCCATGACTTCATCTTGCCATTCTTGCCACCATGCGGCCCGCACTTGACCCCGCTGGCCACCGGGTCCCTCGAACCAAGCCTACTTATCTTCTCCACACCTGGAGGCCTCACCGGCAACGACCTTTCACGCTTGTTCTTCACCTGCACCTGCACCAGTCAAGCCGCAACCTGCACCTGCAATACTTAGCCAAGAATCAGTCCACACTACGTTGTCAATCACTCATCACACCAGGAAGCGACCATCCACCGGTCCTCGAACCACACCTGGCTCTCAACGAGTAGAATGACCCCTTTGAAATTTTAAGCTAACATGCCCTCCCAATACTTGCCACCGTCCCACATCTCGTACAATTAGTGGTGGGTCTATAAAATTAGGGTGCCAATAGTTTTCCTTGACTAGACGGGTTTGTATCGGATACTTACACGCATAAGTGTTGGTTTGCTTATCAAAGTCATCTTAACGGTTAAGAACTTTGGGGCATAAATGTTGGGAGCCGAGACATAGAGATGTCACCCAACAACAGGAGTCATATGTGATATGATTAGCAAAGAGTTGCTTACCGATCTACCTTGTTTGCTAGCGGTGATGCAAAAGCTCACTAGTAGACTTGTTAGTTGTGGATTCTGAATCACTAAGTATCAACACGGGGATATTGATTTTAGTGGGAGTAAATTCTTTTATTTTACTCAGTCATGGATATTTTGTCTTAGTATTTTGCACTATTATTTTGTTGTAGTTCAATGGCACCAAGCAACACCAACTTGTTTTCTTTACGTACGGTCCTTGAGAAGGACAAATTGAATGGAACGAACTATACAGATTGGATCCGTAACTTGAGAATTGTTCTCAGGGCAGAGAAAAAGGAAGAGGTTCTGGACACCCCATTACCAGATGAGCCTGCTGAAGATGCAACAGCTACTGAAAAGAACGCTTACAAGAAGGCATGTGATGCTAATCTTGAAGTGAGTTGCCTTATGCTTGCTTGCATGGAGCCTGAGCTGCAGATGCAGTTTGAGACTAACCATGAGGCGCATGATATGATCGTGGCACTCAAAGACATGTTCGTCACACAGGCTAGGATTGAAAGGTTCAATGTCTCTAAGTCCTTTGTGGAGAGCAAGTTGGCAGAAGGCGCAGCAGTTGGGCCACATGTGATCAAGATGGTTGGTTACACTCAAAGGTTGGAGAAGCTGGGCTTCCCAGTTGGCCAAGAGTTGGCCACTGATTTCATTCTTTCATCTCTTCCGCCTAGTTATGGAAACTTCATCTCGAACTACCATATGCATGGGGTGGAGAAGGGTTTGATTGAGCTGTGTGGCATGCTCAAGACAGCAGAGAGTGACATCAAGAAAAGCGCTGGCAACAGCCATGTGATGGCGATTCAAAACAAGCCAACCTTTAAGAGGAAGGGCAAATCTTGGAAGAATAAAGGCAAGGCCAAGGATACGATCCTCACGCCAAACCAGGCGCCCAAGGCTAGTTCAGCTGCTAAGGCTGAGTGTTTTCACTGTAAGGAAATTGGTCACTGGAAAAGAAACTGCAAGTTGTACCTAGCTTCTTTGAAGAACAAGGGAAGTAAGGGTACTTCCACTTCAGGTACACTTCATGTTTATGTTACAGATCACATTTTCCTCGCTGATACAGTTATCAATTCTTGGGTATTTGATACCAGATCGGTTGCTCATATTTGCAATACGATGCAGGGAATGATAAGAAGTAGAAGCTTGGAAAGAGGAGAAGTTGATTTCCGCGTGGGCAATAATGCAAGAGTTGCTGCGTTGACCATCGGGACGATGCAACTCCACCTTCCATCAGGATTTCTTATGGAGTTGAATAATTGTTATTTTGTTCTTAGTTTGAGTCGAAACATTTTATCTCCTTCATGTTTGATGAAGGATGGTTATTTATTTGCGAGTGAAAACAATGGTTGTGTGATCTCTAAGAATAATATGTTTGTGGCTTGTAAATCCATTGTGAATGGATTATTTGTTTTAAATCTTGATGATTCACCTGTTTGTAACATAAGTGCTAAAAGGTCTCGACCTAATGATTTGAGTCCTACCTACATGTGGTATTGTCGTTTAGGTCATATAAGTGAAAAGCGCATGAAAAAGCTCCATACTGATGGACTTTTAACTTCGTTTGATTTTGAATCTTACGAGACATGTGAGGCTTGTTTGCTCGGCAAGATGACCAAGATGCCTTTCTCAGGTTTTCCTGAGAGAGCTTCAGACTTGTTGGAAATCATACATACGGATGTGTGCGGACCAATGAGCACGACAGCTAGAGGTGGATACGAATACTTCATAACGTTCACTGATGATCTAAGTAGATATGGCTATGTCTACCTAATGAGGCACAAGTCTGAAACATTTGAAAAGTTCAAAGAATTTCAAAATGAAGTAGAAAATCAGCATGGCAAGAAAATTAAGGCCTTACGATCTGATCGTGGAGGCGAGTATTTGAGTCATGAGTTTAGCAGTCATCTGAAGAGTTGCGGAATTGTTCCACAGCTTACGCCACCTGGAACACCTCAGAGAAATGGTGTATCCGTGCGACGTAATCGAACTTTGTTGGACATGGTTCGATCAATGATGAGCTAGTCAGACCTACCGTTATCATTTTGGGGTTACGCTCTAGAAATCGCAGCTTTCACATTAAATAGGGTACCATCTAAGTCCGTAGATAAGACACCATATGCGATATGGACTGGTAAGACTCCCAGTTTGTCTTTTCTTAAAATTTGGGGATATGAAGTCTTTGTCAAGCGACTTCAGTCAGACAAGCTTACATCCAAGTCGGACAAGTGCATATTCGTGAGATATCCTAAGGCGACTTAAGGGTATTATTTCTACAACTGCTCAGAGGGCAAAGTGTTTGTCGCTCGGAATGGTGTTTTCTCAGAGAAAGTTTCTCAAACGAGAGAAAAGTGGACAAAAGGTGTATCTTGAAGAAGTTCAAGATGAACCGCTCGGGCAAGAGTTCACAAATGATGCTAATGTAGCTGAACGAGTTGAGATGCCTGTGGCAAGAGAAACACCATCGCAACCACGAAGGTCTGAAAGGGCACGTCGCGCAACTAATAAGCTCAATCTCATGATTGCGGGAGAGCGCGACATATTGTTGTTGGACAATGATGAGCCTATGACATATACGGAAGCAATGATGGACCCAGATTCTGAGAAATGTCAAAGTGCCATGAGATCTGAGATAGATTCCATGGGTGACAATCAAGTTTGGAACTTGGTTGACCCACCAGATGGTATTAAACCTATAGAGTGCAAATGGATCTATAAAAGGAAGAGAGATATGGATGAAAATGTTCATATTTATAAAGCTCGACTTGTTGCAAAAGGTTTTCGACAAGTTCAAGGGGTTGACTACGATGAGACATTCTCACCCGTAGCGATGCTTAAATCTATTCGGATTAGTTATACATCCGCATGTCATACATGTGCCCATATTTGAGCTTTACACCGATGCTAGTTTCCAAACTGACCAAGACAATTCAAAGTCGCAATCAGGATACGTATTTACGATAAACGGTGGTGCTGTGAGCTGGAAGAGTTCCAAGCAGGAGACGGTGGCTGATTCTACAACAGAAGTCGAGTACATCGCGGTTTCGGAAGCTGCGAAGGAGGGTGTTTGGATAAGGAAGTTCCTTACCGAACTTAGTGTGTTTCCGAATGTCTCTAGCCCATTGGATCTCTACTGTGACAACAATGGGGCTATTGCGCAAGCAAAGGAGCCTAGGAATCATCAAAAGAACAAACATGTACTACAGAAATTTCATCTGATACGAGAGATCGTTAGACGAGGTGATGTCAAGATATGCAAAGTACACACAGATTTGAATGTTGCAGATCCTTTGACAAAACTCCTTCCACAGCCTAAGCATGAGGCGCACATGAGAGCTATGGGTATTAGATACATTCTAAATTAGCTCAAGTGCAAGTGGAAGAATGTTAGAAATATGTCCTAGATGGAATCATAGAGATGATTATATTTCATTATATCCATGACACATTATTCTTTTATTGAATATCCATGAAAGGCGACTTGTATTAGATTGGCAATTATGTGAATTGTTTGTGAAACACTTTTACTTGTATGGTTATTCAAAAGTTGTCCCGAGTATGAGTTAATGACTAGCACATTTATTAGTTGATGACTATGTTTCACAAGTCATGAACATGCAGATGTATAACTAATAATGTGGGCACATGTATGACATGAGGCTGGACTGACCCAATTTGAGATTTTGTTACATAGTTATCTCTTTACACAACGTGTATGCTATGTCCTTAGACTTGAGATTGTCGCATGTACTCAAGATGTGAATTGACCTACTTAGGGGCTATCAACCGCTACTCCGTAACTGGGTAGTTATAAAGGTGGCTTTCGGGTTTGTCAGGAAGCATGCTGTGTGGCATGGTCAATCAAGATGGAATTTGCCCCTCTGCTTGAGAGAGATATCTCTGGGCCCCTCGAGTGATTGGATCAAGAAATGCATGGCCGTACTGGGGTAAGTGTTAACCTATGAAAGGATCCGAATCACGGTATCGAGAAAGAGAGGTCAGCTTGGAGCTAGACCAAATATCGTGAGGCAAAGGGAATAGCATGTATGCTACGCTGTGATGATTCGTCTGATATGATCTTTAAGTATGCATAGGAGTTGACACGTCTTGTTAGAGGCCGCTGTCAACTATTGGTCGAGTAGGAGTACTCGAGCCATGTCTATGTGTACGTGAACCCGTAGGGTCACACACTTAAGGGATTGGAAGACAAATGAGGATGTACTTGCATAGTTAACTCTAGTGCAAGTGGGAGACTGTTGGAGATATGCCCTAGAGCCAACTGGATTAGATCCATTAGTGGGTTCAGATGGATTTGATTCATTAGGTTGTAAAAGTCATAATGGTCCACAATTGTTGTAAAGCCCATTAGCGTTGGAAGGGGGTGCACCATCTATTAGTCCCGTATTGCTAATGGACGATGGTGTGGAGGATTTTCCCCTCAAAAATATGGACCATACCCCCCGACTTGGATGTCTCTTGAGCAACAGCCGTGCCACCACGCCGCCCACTCCTCGCCGCGCCCGCGGACCTAGCAGTTCGGTGTGCGACACTTCCTTCCCGTACGTGTGGATACCTTGGAGGTGCTACGTTTGGAGCACAAGGACGAACCGCACGTGAAGGACCAAGCGGACGTGAGCAACTGCACTGCCTGCTACCCTCGACGCGTTCATCTACATCAAGGTGGTTCCGCTACATCTGCGCGTCTAGTAGTAATCCCGTGAGCAAGAAATTGCGCGGTGAAGCAAGGTGCAAGGCTGACAGCTTATCCGTCGGCATGGCCACCTCACGATGGCGATATGTGTTGGCACACGGCTCGATCCGACGCTTCTTGGGCGGCTTGAAATGCTCGTGGTCGCCGCTGCCGTCCCCACTAACCTCCCCAGCCCCATCGTAGTTGTCCGAGTACGAGAGGGGAGCGGCGGTGGTCTGCCCCCGACTCTCGTGCAAGCTCGCAGCAGCGGGTCTTCACGGAAGGAGTGAAGTGGGTGATGATGAGGAGGAGTGGATGACACGACACGACACGACGAGGGCTGGGTTTGAGCGATGGGGTGTAGGCCACCGTGAAGACTATGGAGAAGATAAATGTCGGTATCTCCGTCCATGATGGGGTGTATAGTCCGTTCTGTTTGTTGCTCGCAGCCCAGCACGTGTGAAGAACTATGGAGAAGATAATTGTCGGTCTGTTATATTGTGCGGTATTGCAGCGGCAAAGATTCATTTCTGTTCATTACTTGACCTCTCTTCGTTTTACTATCTATAGCATGTAAATAATGCGATAAACTTTAGACATCTATCAGAAATTGTTTTTTCAATAAAACCACTCATATTTCGCAGGTCGTACCCCGCCGTCGTCGACCCCGTCGCACCCCGCCGTCCCTGCCCACGCCCAGCCGTCGACATGTCCCCGCGCCCTCCGCCGCCGGAGCTCCCGTCCGCCGTGGATCTCTGTCGTCCGCACACCGCCCGTCGACCCCGCCCGCGCCCGGCCGTCGTCCCCACGCCCGTCCACGTCTCCGCCGCGCCCGACCGTCGCCCGCCGTCGCCCCCGCTCCGCCGCTGCCGCTCCCGGCCGCCCGTCGACCCCGCTCCGCCGCGCCCGAGCGCCGTCTCCGCGCCGGCCCCCATGCCCGGCCACCGTCTCCGCCGCGCCTGGCCGTCGCCCGTCGCCGCTCCCGGCCGCCGACGTCGCCCCCCTGAGGCCGCCGTCGCTCCCGGCCGGTGAGGGCATCTGCTGACATCAGCCCCTGATGGCTGACGTCAGCAATTTTTTTAAAATATTTTTAATTAATTTATTTATGAATTTAGATTAGAATTAGAGATTTAGAATTGAATTTAGATTTTAGATTTGAATTTAGAGATTTTAGAATTGAATTTAGAGATTTAGATTTGAATTTAGAGATTTAGATTTGAATTGAATTAGTGTTTTTAGATGAAATGTATTTGGAGATGAAATATGTATTTAGAGATATTAATTTTTTCGCTCGCCCGACAATTAGGTAGTATCGCTCGACACGCTCGATTCTTTCCCGACTTGCTCGACCCCGCCCGACACTTAGGTTTTCTCGCTCGACTCGCTCGACTCCCGCCCGACTCGCTCGACTCCCGCCCGACACGCTCCACTCCCGCCCGACTAGCTCGACTCCCGCCCGACTAGCTCGACCCCGCCCGACACTGGGAAGAACGATCGAAGAATTAGTATTATACCCGCGGTGGAAGATTGAACCCTGATGATGGTTCCTTCGAATTCCCACCCACGTTACGGGAGGCGGCACATGAGATAATAAAGAAGAATGAAGACATCAAAGCGGGCAGATTGGTTCCAGACAAAGACATGGATGAGCTCACTTTGGCGCTCGGGAATCCGGAACACCCAGGACGTTGCAGGGGCTACGGGGTAGTCCCGTGGAAGTTTGCTTTCAAGGGAAGCGCCGACACCTACAGAAGCCGCAAAAGAAGAAGGGAGCGTGAAGAGGGGCGGTGGCGTGAAATGATGGAGCGGAGACTTAAAGAACAAGAAGAACGTATGAATGCAAAGATTGAGTGACGAGTGGCCACCGCGGTAGCTCAAATCACCCCTGCCGGAGCACTGTCCCAAGCACCGGTGGATCTCGTCATTAGCCCTTCCACTCGCAAAAGCAGCTGTGCTTCCACAGAGGCCCCCGAAGAACAAAGGGCGGCAAACCATGAAGAAGTTCAAGTAGAGGACAACGAACGGTACCCTGTGAATGAACTCTGTCAGTGCACCGCATGTGAGCTGCAGAAGCCGATCGGCAACATGACAATGAAGGTATAAACCTGATTATACGTGCAATTATCTCAACCATTGATGCATGTCTCAGATATTTAATAACTTCATCATTTCTCTACATATATATAGGTGGCGTACGGAATGGCTTTAGCACATCTCCCAGGACGTACAAGCCACGACATGCAGATTCCAACTGGCTACGCCTCAGTTGGTTTGGAGGAGATTGCTGACCCAAAGTTTAATGACATAGAGCTAGACTTCGAAGGAGGTGACGGGGAAAGGACACTCCACGATCCGCTTCACAGTATCATATTGTGGCCCAAACGTTACATCATAATACCTAATATGCCTCCACCGATCCCTCCAAGTGTTGCCAAGCAGCAGCCACTATCTCCCTGGCCGTCAACGATCCCTCCGAGTGTTGCCGAGCAGCAGCCACCATCTCCCGGGCCGTCACCGGGACGGTCGTTGCCGAATGATTGGAGCTCACCATCTCCACAACGGGGGAATTCTCCTGCCGCGAGCGATGACGATGACCTCCATCGTCAGCAATCACCACCAAATCAGCCTTCACCAAAGCCTGCCGAGAGGCAGTCCCGATAAAAATCTACCGCGTCTATACTCGTGCCAAATCCGGATCCCCCGACGAAGAAAGGGAAAAAGCTGCCTGTTAAAGGAAGCTACCATATGACATGACAGCATCAGAAAATGAGGCGGAGTGTGATAAGCAACTCAAGGCATGGATTGAAGGGAATAAAGAGGCTGCTAAACAGAGACTGCTTGCAGAAAAGGAAGCAGAAAAGAATAAAGATCGTCTGCAGAAACTCAAAGCTTTCATAGAGAAGAAGGAAGCAGAAAAGAAAATAATAAAACCCCTGAAAAGTGATTATGACCGGTCGCTGCACAAGTCCCTAAAGAAGAAGAGACAAGGAGGGTCACCAAATAGTTACATCGACCAAGTATCGGGGTCGACGATGCCACAGGATTATAGGAAGAAGATGAAGGCAACACAAGCGTCGACGTCAACGACAGAGCCTTCAAAGAAGAAGGCAACACAAACGTCGACGTCAGCGAAAGATCCTTCAACGAAGAAGGCAACACAAATGTCGACATCAGCGAAAGATCCTTCAACGAAGAAGGCAACACAAGCGTCAACGTCGGGAGTACAGACTTACGTCGCCTCCGGCCTCTCTGCAACTGAACGAGCTCTTGCACTTATGGACACAGAACAAGTAGCGCATGTCATTCAAATGCAAGATGCAACAGGGCTCCCACTAGAATATGTTCTCGGCCACGAATCACCTCCTCGGGACAAAAACTTCGTACCTAGATGGCACTACAAGCATGGGAAATCTTTTATCAGGCCTGAGTTGGTGAAGAAACTCCCTACTCAGATGTGCAGATTGCATGACTTCTACATGAAGACGTCTAAGGCGGGCTTGGAGATGATTGGCATGCTTGTTAAACCGGGAGATTTTGCTGGTGAAGGCGAGAAGTTGGTCTGGCTGTGATTCAAGGATATTTATGAAATTTACCATCTTGACTCCTTGAATACCGATCTTGTCATGGTCTGGTGCCTGTAAGTGACAGTGCAATACATACCCTAATTAACAAATTAATGCATACTCTAATTATTAAATTTGTCTTTCATTTTCTGTAGCCTGGAAATGCATAACATGCGGAAGAATGGTTACCAACGAATAGGTTTCATGGACCCATCTTTAGTTAATCAAGATCAAGTAAAGCTCCAACCACAAACAACATTCAAAACAATCCTAAGGACCTTGTGTAATTTGCATTACAAGGATTTGATACTTCTACCTTACAACTTCGAGTAAGTGTGATTACCATCTTAATTACTAAGGGTTCACATTTCTAATTATCTTAGTTAACATTATTTAGTTCTAATCTTTTGAGCTTCCATGTATATAAAGTTTCCACTGGATTCTTCTCATAATTGATGTCAACAGAAGCAATGTCCTTGTCTTTGATTCGTTGAGAAGAGATTCGAACAAATACTTGGACCTTCAAGATATGTTTCAAGAGTAATAATTCTATCCAATACGTTTTCTTTCATGCAACAGTGTGCTTTTACTAACACTATCTAGCTCTAACTTTCATTATTTTCTGCCAGAGCTTGGGAAAAATTCATCCAAATCAACCCTGGAACATGGAGACCTAGAATAAACTTCTCTACAAATTTTTCGGTACGTAAACCAAATAACAACTTCAGCTTGGGCAAATTAAAAATGTATAACACTAATTTTTCATAATTATCTTCTTCAATTTAGTGTATGAGACAGGAACCAGCGACACATTTATGTGCATACTATGTGTGTGAGTTCATCCACAATTTCTGCGAGGCAGACCCGTCAGATTATACTGTAAATATTATTTTAAACCAATTAATAATACATTTTTTCTAACCGCTTACATATTTAATTCTTGTGTGTAATATATTAACTTATTTGCACATTACAGAACAATATGATTAGAGACGCAATCATTGAGAAGGACCGACTCTTGGCGATTCAAGAAAGTCTCTGCGGATTCATGATGGACCAGGTGATTAATCCACAAGGCAGAAATCACTATGACGGTCATCCAATTCATAAAGTTTAATTAGCACCTCCGGTGGAACTTTAGACTAGAATTAGAATGAAACGGTATTTTGATGTATATATATATATATACTACTTTCAGAAAACACTATCTATGCTTTGGATGTAATATAATGTGTGTATATATTTATTTATAAGTTTAATCTCTTGATATAGTACGTATTATAATTAGTGCAAACATTTATACGTACACGTAAATTACACCTATATACGTGAGAATATACGCGTATAACATTATTAGAACAATCAGAATTGAAACAAAAAAAATCACAGCGGGGTCTTTAGTCTCGGGTGGTAATACCACCCGGGACTAAAGGGGTGGCGCACAGGCGCTGGTGTGCCCTCCCCTTTTGTCCCGGGCGGAGCTACCACCCGGGACTAAAGGGGTGGCGCACAGGTGCTGGTGTGCCCTCCCCTTTTGTCCCGGGCGGGGCTACCACCCGGTGACAAAGGGGGGGCCTTTTGTCTCTCCCTTTTCGTCCCGGGTAGGCTTTAGAGACTTAAAGCCTTTACCAACCGGGACGGAAGGGTGTTTTTCCACCAGTGTTTGGAAGATCATACTCACTAAGACAAATTACCTATCAGCTTTAGATATTTCTCAGAAAATGTTTTTTCGATAAAAGCCACTGATATTTCTCAGAATAGTCGGGGGTGGCCTTTTGGATGATCATACTCACTAATACAAATTACCTATCTAACATCAAGCATTCAGACTATATAGGTGTGCTTAATTTCAAATCGTTCTTTCCATAGAATGTTTTAAATTAACAAATATTTTTTAAAATAAAAGCAGAAGCACTGTTATGTCATATAAGAAGAAACAACATTAGTACATAACAGACTGAAGCAGACACCACCACACGAACAAACTCCCAGTACAGGAACAAACACACCCGACACAACACACCACCAATCTCAACCACATGGGAGAGAAGATCGAAAGAAACCGCCGACATCTGCGTCGTCATCACCAACGCTGTGCCACGGCGAAGCCGCAACCCGCTACAGGCCCGAACGACCCCCTGAGCTCCTCCACCATGGGTCCATCGCCCTCGACCTGTACTATCAGGGGGTGAGACCTAGACAGATCTGCAAGGGGGCTACCCAAGCAGTTTGCAGGCTAATGGAGAGAATTAGAAACTAAGAGCGTAGGTGGTAGTCCACGTGGTGAAGAACTCGGAATTAGGCGAGTATGGCGACGATCACGGGGAGACAAGGGTTTAGACTGGTTCAGGCCTCCGGAGAGTAAAACCCTACGTCCAGTTGTGGTGGTGGATTATGTGAGGAGGATGAAGATGTCCCCTTGAATGGAGCCCTAGGCCGCCTTATATGGGGAGGACGGACTAGGGCTTCCATTCAAGGTCGGTGGACCCATGCAAGGGTCGGTTACAATTGTGGGAAGCTATCTCTCGAATTACAAGGAGTATCCCGCGATACTCGGACCTACTGGCGGCGGCACGCCTCATGCTTCTGTCTTGTCTTGCACGCCAAGTACTGCGGGTCTTCCGAGATCTTGATAAAGTCGTCCAGAGTCGTCGGAGTTGTGGATAAGGTCGCTGGGCCCACTTGCAGGTCGGCGGGGCTTCTGGAAGGTCGGGTCCACTTGTCAGGGACCTCTGGGACCCTGGTCGGTGAGGACCCATGGGTACCCATGTCTCACATGCACATACACGCTCGTCGATCCCTCGGAGCCAGCGAAGCTTCAAACAAACACTCCCATCTCGGTACCAAGAATGACCACTGATCCTGGCCACTCTGCGGGGGGGGGGTGGGCTCGCCTCTTCCACCTCCTCACTCTCTGCTAGGAACTCAGATATCTAAGACCGCAAAAAGAGCATCTCCTCCGCCCAGCTGACACCGAGTTCACCACTGCACCTTGCACGACAGCTCAAGACCTCAAGCACCCATGGGCCCTCTGCACCCAGACAGCAACACGAACCAAGTGTGCAATCGCAGCACCTCTAGACGGCCTCCACTACCACTAGAACAGTATGTGGGACTCCAAAAACGACGCCTCCAAGAAGGCTACGATGCCAAGGCGCCGCCGTCGCACGTCCATATGGACGAGGTCTTCACCCTGAGAGCCCCACACAAGACGAGAGCATGGTTCCTTGCCATGATGCCCCGAGCAGGGAGATCGGCGCCCAAGGGTGCCGCCATCATGCCCATCGTCAACCGGTGAAGGCTTTCGCCTGATTGCACCACACCCACCGCCTGCTCGTGGTCGTGGATGAAGCCAGCACCCCGCTACGTGCGCAACATCACCACCGGGACAGGCCCGGCGCCACCCAAAGCACCACCATGGCGCCGCAACAAGCACCTGTCGTCCCCCTGGCCCCACCACCACGGCGGCACCAAACTGGCCACAAAGACGAAGGAGGAGGGAGACGCTGACCAGCCAACACCGCTGCCAGTCCGCCAAGTGCCGGCCACCACCGGCTACCGCCGCCGCCGCCACCTGCGTCACGTGGGTACAAGCGCGCCGGCAGCAGCCTCCGTCGCCGACCCCCGCCGTCTAGCCACGCGCCGGCTGCCGCCGGCCGCCGCCACCTGCGCCACGCGGGCGCAAGTGCGCCAGCAGCCGCGCCCGTCACCGACCCGCGCCGGAGCCACCACGTAGCGCAGCGCTAGCCGTAGCCGCAGCCGAAGACTATGCCCGCCGCGCTGCCGTCGCACCAACTGGAAGCGCCATCACCGCCGCTCGGCTCCGGCCTCCAACACCCAACCAAACAGAGCGCCCCCTCCGAGCAGGCCCTAGATCCGGCCATGGCGCCGCCGGATCCGGGGGCTACCTCGCCCGCCGCCGCGGAGGATGGCCTGCACTGGCAAGCCACATCGTCGAGACCGAGCGGCCGTGCCCTCCCCAATCCCCCGGTGAGAAGAGGAGGAAGGTCACACCGCCGCGTTCCTCGCAGTCGCGCGGGATCCCGGCGGCCCGCTCAGGCGGCGGCGCGGCGGGAATCGGCGGGAGGGAGGTGGCGGCGGCTAGGGTTAGGTTTCGCCTGTTGCCACCCGCACAGGGGCGACGCGGGCGTTCCTCACTTCCTCATCCAGATTGGCATCCACACTTGCTCAGAACTCTAAATTAACAAATACAATGTTGTGTTTGCATGACATACTGTAATTCAGTATTATGATTTATTGACATTGCTTTTATACTATACAATCTTATTATTTTTTTTGTATAGCATCGTAGATATTTAAATGCCCGTAGCAACGCACGTGCACTTTCCTAGTTTAAGCTGAGGCACTGATCATCGCCTTCATCGGACTTCATTTAAAATTCATATGAAAAGGAAGATGGTGCTAAGCACGGTGTTTTTTTTTTTGTGAAATTTCAATCCAAATTTGCAAATTCTGGTTTTTGTGGATGCATAAGCAAAAAAACATTGTTTTTGGATTTATTAAATTTTGCCACTTCTGGAGAAACCAACTGGATATAAGGGAATCCATGAAGTTGACATACTGTGAAATATATATTATTTTAAAAATAATTTTTTACTGAAATTTGGAGGAAAAAACTATAAAAATTGTGGATTATTTTTGTGATTCCACAAGCGGACAAGGAAATATGCAAACAAAATTAGACTCCCTGGTGCTATACCTGTGCGCAAAAATTTAATTTGAAAGTAAATTCGTACATACATTAATTCTGATCTAATAATAATATATATAATAAGGAAACTTAAAATCATCTATCTTTTCATATACACACAACAGCCCTGGTGGCGACACATACTCAATGTTTTCAAATCGTCCGATTTATCGCGATAAATCGTCCTTATCGCTCAGCGCTCACCGATAAAGACCAGCGACCCGGGCTGAGCGATAAGAAACCAAATCGTCCGATTTATCATCCACTTACCGCGATAAATCGTCCAATATGACTAGGGACGATAAGTTTTGAGGGACAACGATTTTGGGCTGAAATCAGATGGGCTGAGATTGTTTTGGGCCGGAATTTGAGCCCATTAGGTTACAGATATACCAGCACTCCAGCAGTAGTCCGCCAGGCATCCAGCCTCTCGTGCGGTCGTGCCGTTGCCGCTGTGCCTCCTGCCAAACTCTCGCGCCGCCGCCTGGGGCCACCACCCGTCGATTCCTCTCGGTGCCGCCGCCGCACCAGCAGCCACGTCCGGATCTCGAGTCTCGTCGGTGTCGCCGCCGCCCAGCGGCCACCAGCCCATCACCTGTGGACTCCTCTCGGCAGCACCATCACACAGCAGGCACCTTCCGATCCTCAGTCTCGTCGGCGCCGTCTCCACCAAGCGGCCAGCACCACAAGCCACCACCTGTCGATGGCTCGTCACCGGCAACAGCTAGTTCTCATCCCCCCCATCGACACCGCCGGAACCAGCAAGTTCCCATCCTCCCATCGACGCCGCCGACAGCAACAAGTTCCCATCCCCCCATCGACGCTGTCGGCAGCGGCAAGTTCATCAGCAACCCGTCGACGCCGCCGGCATCCATCTACTCCGCCAGGCATCCACTATGCCACGGCCATCGGCCGTTGTTGCTCCGCCCAGAGCCCTAGACACAAGCTCTACTAGTTTCAAACAATGAGTTCCTCCTCTGATGGTTAGTCCCTAACTCCCCTATCCATCTGTTGATTCTTTCAAACAGATATGCTTTTTTGCTCTACGGTTTGTTGATTCTTTCAAACATATGTGTTTTTCTTTGCTCTATCAACTATTAAGTACTAATTTAGCACACGATTTGTGAGTCTGTGACATCCACTAAAATGGAAACATTTGAATGTGCAGATCTTGAAAAGAGGCGTTCTGTGGTAGAAGTGACAATGCCTGACCCTGAAGTAGGTGTTGTTGCTTCATCAAGTGTTCCTGCCTCAGCTTCCTCAGCTCCTGCAGATGGTTCAGCCCTAGCTGAAAAAACCATAGCTAAACTGCCTCCAGAAATTGCAGAGCAAGCTAAAGATCCTATGAGAAAGGCCAAATCCAAAGACCCAGGATGGAAATATGGGTTCTTGCCGGATACAACGAAGAAGGAGTTTATTCAATGCATATTCTGCAGCAGTTTAGTTTCTTCAGGAGTGACCAGGTTCAAGCAACATCTTGCTGGTGGGTTTTCTGATGCAGAGAAATGTCCAAATGCACCTGAGATAGTTAGGAGAGAGATGCATGATAGGTTGAAACAGAATGCAAGGAATGTGGTTGTAATGCCAATGAAGGAAGATGGTGAACAACAAGGTCCAGAAGATGCAAATGAACCAGATGCTGAACAAGAAGTAGTACAAGTACCAAGTTCTGGGACAAAGTTAAAGCAACAAAAGAGAATTGCTCAAGCTAGTCTCACCTCCTTCATGGTTTCTGGTCCAGTAAAACCACAAACTCAGAAGTACTCCAAGGTAGTGAATTCCATGCTTTGTGACACACAAGAAGTAGTAGTGGCAAAGAGGCATAAGTCCAAGATGTCCCAGCCTACTCTTGAGCATTGCACAAAGAAAGATAAGGAGGCCAAACAAATTGTAGATGATCATGTTGCTGATTTTCTTCATGAGAATAGTATACCACTCAATGTCGTTAACTCTAGAAGATGCGAGATTATGCTTGAGTCCATTGGTCAATATGGTCATGGGTACCGCTCACCATCATATCATCAGTTCAGGGTTCAATTGCTTGAAAGGGCAGTGGACAAGACAGCAGAGCTGAGGAAGAAGCATGAGGAGGCTTGGAAGGAATATGGTTGTACAATCATGTCCGATGGATGGACTGATACAAGTCATCGACATCTCATCAACTTTCTTGCCAACAGTCCAGCAGGGACATTTTTCTTAGGATCAGTGGATGCTTCTGGTGTGGTAGCAAATGCAAATATGCTAGCAGATTTATTGGAGAACCAAATTGACAAGGTTGGTAGGCAACATGTGGTGCAGGTTGTCACAGATAATGGTTCCAATTTCAAGGCAGCAGGAAGAATACTAATGGAGAGGATACCTCACTTGTTTTGGACACCTTGCGCTGCCCATTGTTTGGACTTGATGTTGGAGGACATTGGGAAGATAAGTGAGTTCGAAACTTGCATCAGTTGGGCAAGGAAGGTGACAAGATTCATCTACAAGCATGGAAGGATCCTAGATCTAATGAGACAAAAGATTGGTGGAGATCTTGTAAGGCCTGCTGTGACTAGGTTTGCTACTTCATTTCTCACATTGGCAAGCATGCATAGACACAAGCAGGGTCTGAAAAATCTAGTTGTTAGTGATGAGTGGTATGCTAATAAGTTGTCTACTACAACTGAAGGACGCCTTATTGAGAGAATTCTGTTGAATGTTCAGTTTTGGACTAAAGTTGAAAATTGTCTAAGAGCTACACAGCCACTTCTCATTGCTTTGAGGATAGCCGATGGAGATGAGACACCAGCAGCTCCTGAAATCACTGCAGCCATGGACTTTGCTAGGAATACCATCACTGATTCTTTGAAAAAAAAACCCAGGATTACTTAAAGAGGTCTTGGATTGCTATGATAAGAGATGGAGTAACCAAATGGAGCAAAAGTTGTATGGGGCAGCCTTGTTCTTGAATCCTGGCAAGTTTTTTGTCATAAGGGAAAAAGATAGGAGGCAAGCTGCTAAGCTAAGGTCCATGTTCAATGAGGTTTTATGGAAGATGGTCACTGATGATAATGAACAAAGCAAGATAAGTCAGCAAGCAGATGAGTATGAGAGGTCTGAGGGAGAGTGCTTCTCATCGGCATTAGCAATAAAAGACAGAGATAAAAAGAATCCTGGTAACAACTTAGTTCCTTTCTTTCTTCCTTCAGCACTTTAATCTTTGTATCTGTGAATCTGTGATGAATAATTGCAATTAATTATGTAGTTAATTGGTGGGGTGCATATGGTGGCCTTGCATATGAGCTACAAAGTTTAGCAAAACGAGTTGTCAGCCTCTGTTGTTCAGCATCTGGATGTGAGCGCTGCTGGAGTGCTTTTGCTCATGTAAGTAGTTTACATATGTTTCCTGCAAGACAAGTGGTCAAATTGATATTGCATTAATACTGTTGTCTATTTAGGTTCATACCAAAAAGAGGAACAAGTTAGAGCATAAAAGGCTAAGCAAGCTGGTATATGTTAGCTACAACAAAAAAATGACAAATAGATTTCTAAAACTCAGAGAGCTCGGTGCCAAGGGAAAGAATTACAATCCATTGATCCTTGAAGAATTTCAGTGGGAGAATGAATGGGTTGATGAACACTGTGTTCAGGATCGGACTACTAATGCACAGGACATGGCTTCTATTCTTGTTGATCAAGACATTGCTCTTACTCAGAATCCAAGAGGTCGTAGGGTGGCTTCTGTTGCTTCTCGTGCTATCTCTCTCAGCCTCAGCCAAACAAATGCCAGGAAGAGGAAGCGTCCTAGGAAGACTCGTGCTATCGAAGACATAGTTGAAGACATAGCTGGAGATGGCAGTGAACAAGATGATGCAAATGAAATGCAAGCAGAAGAGGTGCAAGATGACGAATCAGATGCAGAAATGGATGTTGAAGATTCTGGTGAAGGTGGACCATCTGGTGCAGCATCTGGAGATGAAGAGGGCTTTGCTTTAGATGAAACTTTACTTGCTTAGAGCCTTAGACTTTAAATGTGTTGTACTGCTAATTGAGACTTTATGTTGTCATCATTTGAGACCTTGTTTAATTATGTGATTAGACATTTAGACTTCATGTTGTAATCATTTGTACCCAGTTTTTGATGTATTAGACATTTAGACATAATGTTGTCATCATTTGAGACCTTGTTTAATTATGTGATTGTTGTGTGCTATGATTGGCTAATTATGTGCCAAAATATTATACTTGCTTGTTTATATTTGTTCAAAATTATGTTGATCATATACTATATGATATGTATATTGGTCCTATATTCCATAGGATGATTATACTACCGATAAGGTCGATTAGCCTCGATTAATCGGGCTTATCGACGACTTATCACGATTTATTATCTTATTGGTACCCTTACGATAAGGTTCGATTTTACGATTTGAAAACATTGCACATACTTTGTGCCTACGTGCACTCTACCCTCCTGAACGCGGCCGGTGCCGTCGAGAGCGCGAGCTTGAGAGGGCAGGTCGCCCTGCCCTGACGTTGCGCCTGATGCGGTGACCCGCGTACTTCACCTCCGCAAGGACAGCGAACTCAAGCTTGAACACCCCAGCGTCCCTCTCCCTCAGGAACTCAGCCACCTCGTCGCTCCTGAGCACCACGGGCGCGGTCCTGTCCGCCATGGCCGCCACGCGGTACACCGCATTCCCAAGCGTGGCGATCCGGCTCCACTCCGCGCCGGCCAGCCGGGCATGAGCGAAGGTCCGGCCGTGGAAGCGGAGCTCGGCGTCGAGCGGCGCAGTGCGCCAGACGTCGACGGCGAAGTTGTGATTGCGCATGGCGAGGGCGAGCCAGATGTCGCGTGCCGTTATTGGTAGCGGCGTCGTCGTCGCTGTCGGCGAGCGCGAGGCGGCCGAGGTACGCCTCCTCGACGGTGACGCGGACAGGTAGGATGACGCCGAGTGCCACGACGAGCAGGGCGATGAGCGCGGTGATCGCGGCCACGGAGAGAACCCCGACGACGACGCAGCACGTCGTGGACTCGCCGGCGCCCCAGCACTCGGTCTCGATGCAAGCCTCGACGCAGACCCGGGTGCAGACGCTGCAGAGGCAGCAGCAGCAGTCAACGAGGCACTCAGCGTCGTGGTTGCCTTCCATCGCAACAGTAATCAACTTGCTAGTTGCTACTGTTCGATTGATCTTGATTCCATTTAATTTCTTGTCGGATTGCACGACTTGGCAGTACTACTATCCGGTGAGAAATTAAACTTACATCAGACAGTCTGAATAAATATCTAAATTATGCAGTGCAACATTAACAGTCATTGTTTGTACCATAAAAAATAATATGTAAACAGACAAATGTTGTTGATTTTGGGATAGAAAATTCCCACGGCAACATGAATGCTATGTGTCATGCAACATTCTTTTGGGTGAAAATGAAAAGTGAAGTTGCAAATAAATAGCGCTGGAACAATATTTCTTATGAGAGAAGATGTGATAGATAAATAGTATTTTCACTGTTCCTTTGTAATGAAAAGAACATAGCCTTAACTAGTGGAACATATAATGAGGGTCCGATTTTGTTTAGATTCCGGACACTTGAATTTCCATCCATCCATCCATCCATCCATCCATCCATATCTCCACCCCCACCTCACAATCCCACCTTCCTTTGGGCATCATCTTCCTCGCAGGCTCACACGGATGTAGACATGAGCGTCGCGGCTGTAACAAGCGTACACTCTGGCACCTATAGCTCCATCTATCGCCGCTGACGAGCAACATCAACAAGCCCTCTCCCCGGGAAATGCCCCAACATCCCATTTTTCAACTCGGGCAAGCTCATGCATGGCTTGTCTCCCCCACCCCGCTCCTCGGTTTCGGCGCCTTCCGCCGGATCTGACCTGCCGCCCACTCCCATGCTAACTTATCACAATGTAGTCGTAATGGGTCCTCCAATTTAGCTTAGCAAATTTAAGAATCAGACTCTATGAGGATCGTGTCATACTTCTATACAATTTTAAGCTAACTGGATTGTGAGGATTGCATTTGGGCCATTGCCCATTACCACCTAGAGAGCCAAGGAAAAAGACACAGGCATCACATCAACACATGCAACAATTTGATTAAAATATTATAGGAACCACAAAACATTCAAGCTCAAACATTACAATGAAGCATACTTCAACAGGAAAAGCTATACGTCACACGCGTGAAACAGAGGGCGTTGTCACATAAATTTTTTTGCCGTTCGATTTGCATCTGGCGAGGCAGGATCACCGCACTGTTTTGGTTTCTCTGTTTGTATGATGGTGGACCCAAGCTGTCAGTGGTACTATTTGATTATTGGGGTCTCACGCTGATTTTCTGGGTATGCCTCGTCGTTTCCTCTTCATTTCCTCATTCGCTTCGTCTGCCCATTCCGTGTGCTGCGCTGCTCCCCAAGCCGCGGTGATGCACGCGGAGCTAGGGTTCCTGTCGAGCCGGTGAGAATTCTCCCCCCTTCAATCCATTTCCGCGTCGTAGAACTGTTGATTTCGATCGCTAGTCGCCCACAGGTGAAGCGCTTGCTGCGGCACCCGCGGATTTGCAATTTGTGATTTGCAATTGCGATTTTTTGCTACGACGAATCCGCTCGCGCGCGTCGATCTGGGCTGTGCCCGACCTTCCCCTGTTGTTCCCCCGCATCAATTTCGTCTGTGGATCCTTTTGCTTGGGAGCTGTTCTTCTCTGGTTGCTCACCCTGTTTCGTCAAATTTGCTCTGTCATTTGGTTTTGCATTGGATCCCTAGATCTCCCTGTTAGAGTTGATTTCGATTATTTTGTCATAGATTTCGCACCTTCCTTAGGCTGCCCATTCACCAGCATCCCTAGTTTTGGCTTCAGTATTTGTGCTTGGTTATGATTGGCTTATTTCGATTATTTCGTGCTAGACTCTACCGCATCTCTAATCTGTCGGTTCACCCAGTTCATAGATGTGGCTATAATAGATGTTGCTTGCATTCCTTTCTCTTTGCATGTAGTACCTGTACATCACCTCAGCATCCAAAATGTGTGCCTGCACTTCTGCTCTTGAGTACACGTATTTGCTTTGGTTGCTTTCAAGTGATCAGCAACAGTTCAATATGCTTAGATTTTTTTCTGTGATAAGAAACGACAGGAGCCAAGCTAAGATGAATTATCTTGAGTGAAATATCTCTTTCACACTACAGTGACAAATGATGAGGCAGTCATTGCATATTGTTTTACCTTACTACTTGCACATTCCTTATTAGCTTTTGTCGGTCAGCATGTTGGCTACTTGTTTTGTTCTCTGTTCTTGAGAAAGTGCTTAGCCGTGCTTTGCGAGCGGCTCTTTTAATATCTATTTTGTTTTGCTCAAGCATTGTTTTGAGAATTCCTAACCTGTCAATTGGGTGAGCTCATCACTAGTTCACTATTTTTATTACCTATTTTTTAAGTGCCCCAATAGATTGCGAGTCAATTTACCCAAAATAATAACTGAATGGATCAAGAAAAAGGATCCACATGAGCACCCATGTAGACCCACTAGCTAGTGAACATATCTGTGCTGGTGGCTAATCTGCTCCATTGCTTTCTTATGACCATTATTTTGCATAGCTTAAGGTTTTGAGTATTTTCGCTACCTGATTTGGGAGGAGGGAGGTGGGATATAACCTGGTGAAATGATTGCTGATATGAAAGACTAGGCAACTAATTTGATTTGACGCTAGACAAATCTAACATGATAGGCTGAATTTTTTATTGGGTATTTTGCATGGTATAGTTTTCAAAAATTGTATGTGAATAACCATCCAAAGTATTATTGTAGATCTGGGTAGTAGTTTTCATTATATTAGTTGTTTTAGCACTGGACTTATATTATTGTTCTATGTGAACAGGCATGTGAGATTATATTAGTTGTGTACAAGACTGATATCATGCATGTGAGATTTTGGTGTGCTCTATGTTACGGCCACTCTGTTCTTTTGTAAAATATCATCATATACAGTCTTTTTTTTGCTAGTATATGTAACATGCTCTGCTCTGTATTTCCACCACCAATTCTATGTGTTGTATACGCTTAGGCTCAGACACAGTTAAATCTGCATTTTTCTTTGACCTATATATTAATTTGCATTGCCTGTGTTCTATATATATAGGTTCAGATACAGTTAACTTGGTCCAATTTTACAATGAAATTGTAATTGACAATTTGGTATTTTTGAATGGTAAGTACCAGTAAAAATGTATGGTGCAAATATATGGTGCTTTTGAGGTGATTATGCAATATATCACTCGAACTAGTGGTGTTTAACTTGTGTATGTTTTTTATAGCATATTTTTTAGTTTAATTCATTTTGCAGTATTCATATATAATTTAGTGCAAGATGGATTCAAAGGGACCAATTGGATTAGCATTGGATGATAGAAGTGAATGTTTGAATGATTGTCTACTTGTTGCTACTAGCCATCTGATCCTGTATTATGATTCACCTTTCTTGTAACAAACACTTTGAGATGGGCTCCAAGCAACCTGACATTTCATATTGTCCTTTCATTGTTAATAGGAGTCAAGGAAGCGATTCTTAGAGGTTTATCGATTATTCACACTCTTTCTCTTCTGATGTTTGATTTGCTTGCAGATTTCATTCCTTTTTCCACGATTTGGTAACTGAGGTTAGGGTCCAACTGATTCACTATTCTCACTTCATGTTGTGATGGTTGTAATTTGATATGAAGTAGTGTTTTGTAACATTTGTTTTACCAATCTTTGTAAGTCTTGTCAGAACCAATATATTTATGACACTATTTTTTTAAATCACAATATTGTATCTAGGATGTGACAGTTCATAGTGTATTGCCAGTGTTAGGTTTGTTCTTTGTCAATTCCACTATGACTATGTAAATATGTTCTTTCCCCAGTTTATTAAAAAATATGTACTTTTCAGCATATTCAGCCTGATCTTTAACCAAGCTCTATTGATAGCACAGCTAGTTTTTACCAAGCTCTATTTGATCCTGTTACGAGAGATGTATGGTAACCCCATCTCTTTTCCTTTTGTGTTACTACAATACGTAGTCAATAGTATTACCTTGTGCATAACATAATAAATTTTTAAATTTTAGTTGTAAGCATTTGTGGTTGTATAGAAATTGAGTCATTTGCTTTGTTCGGTATTGTAGTAGACTTTGTGCTTAATTTTGGGTGCAACCCTTTGTCCTAATGATTAGTTGGCTAGAAGAAGATGTCTTGACAAATTATTTTGCTCATAAGATTTAGTTGATATGTGTACCCAAAGATGCCATTTCGGGTTGTTTCTTATTTAATTTTAGTATTTGCGTCTTCAGTGTACCCAAAAAAATCTGAACATTTATCATTAGCATCTTCAGTGTCTCAGTTCCAACCCGACTGATCCCAAGTTAACTTAATTTGTTAGGGCATTGGAATGATTTGAATATTTATCATTTGAATCAGCAGGGTTTTACTTTGCACCCAAACTACTTGTTGTCTGAGAAACCATAGAGAAAATTCTAATTATTTATTGGCGAAAGCTAGAGGATAGCAAAATATTTCATGTTGTCTCAGCACCTGAATTTCGTAATTCCCCATTAATGCTGTTATTCCCTATTCGTCTGTCTGATCTAGCTGCTCGGTTTGGTGCTCTAGCGTTCTTTTTTCTGTATAGTTTAAAATCTGACCCCCACATGACAACAACTTGTCACGACTGCTTAATCGACTTGGATTGTGGTGATGTTTGCCTATTCTAGAGCTCGCAACGTGCAAGGTGAGTGTCTGTTGTTGTTTGAAGAATCATGTTGGACCCGCACTTCTGTGGTGATATGCTTCTGTAGCTGGGTGTTCATCTATTTGATCCTCTTGTTGTATGTGCCTCTAGTGTGCTACTAATTTATCTTCATGTTAGTTATGTTCGAAATTTTTGTTATTAGGTTTTTGTGGCAATCCCCCACCATTTTGTGATGAACTCCATGTTTGTATTTCCTTGATTTAGTAGTTGTTGTATGTTATGGTTTGCTTAATCTCACATTTACCGAACCCAATCTCCCTGCATTTGTTCTTTCTATATGCAATGTCCCTCCAGTTGTTGTGATGAACATGTTAAATCTATAGCATGCACTTGTACCCTACTGTGATGTATAGCCTTCCAGTTTTGTCTCAGGTCAAATTAGTAGAATAAATATAGATTCATTTCTCATGCTTTTGAATGCACCGGTGGTTCTGCTTTGGAGTTATATAACCTTACAAGCTATAAAATTTGATTTCTGTTTTTTTTGTTATATCACGGTTGTGTTCTTGAACATAAAGGTTTTATGTTTTTAGCTGATCAGTGAACATTTTATATACTGTGCTTATAATATCTTAAGTTTTTTTTCTTTTTTTTCATCATGATGTTTGACGTAGGTGTTTCATTACAAAAGAATTTTCTAGTGGAGCAAGTCGTATTTTAGCATGTTTGGGGATTGTTTGTAACACATGTCATTATGTTGTTGCCAACTTTTTTACTTCAACTGAATTGAATATGGATTTTCTTTATGGCGATTGGAATGTCTTTTCTAGACTATTTTTTGCTGAACAACCCAGTACCAAAATAATCCTCGAACCAGACTATAAATATGGTTTCAGTTCATGCTAGATATCTCATTCAATTCGCTTTGAAACCTTTTTTCTATTCTATGTTTCTGGATATTTGCGATTATTAAGGAATAACTTGCGTTCCTTAGAGATTAATCTGGAACTTTTGTAGCTTTTTTCCAGATGTATATAGCAATTTTGACTGTAGTGCTGTATGTAGTAGTTTGCTCCTAGTGTTGTATGTTGTAGTTTGTACGTAGAATTTTTCTATTATATCGTCCACGTTGTAGTTATCAGTTTGATCCTAGTTCTGGTTTTTAAATACATACATTACTTTCTCACTAGTATTACCTTCTTTATAACATAGTAAAATCTCAAAATATTAGTTGTAATAAGCCCTGGCTGTATATAAACTCAGTTATTTTTTTGTAGAGGGTGTGATTCACCAATTATGCAATAATAGATGTATATGTTCTTAGGGTTTTATTTCATGCTATAGATCCTATTTGATTCGCTTTTTGAAACCTGTGTGGGCACCTCTTGAACATGATTGCTCATAATATGTTGTTTGTGCTTGTGTGTGTCTTCCAATAATATATTTTAATCCTGTCAATTTTAGATGTGTATCATCATTCACTTAATGTTTCTTCATTTTTTCTAGATGAATCGGAAGCAATCTTTCCATGTTGCTGCTATTTCTAGCAGCGAGTCCGAAGACCCTGATTTTGAGGACATTCAATGTTCTCAAGTGCCATCTGTCGATACAGAGGCACCTCATATCTCTACTGATAACAATAGCGAATCTGATGTCAGTTCTTTTTCTCTGTTAATTTGTTTTGAAGTTTTATGTTTGCCCAATTTCTCTTTCTAACCTTTGATTCATTTTTTGTTGCATATATAGGTTAATCCTTCCTCAGACTCCGATGGTGATCAAGGGTTTAACAAAGTTCTATTTGAGCTTGTTATGAAAGACGTACGGTATCTGTTCATTTATCTTTTTCGTTATTTTACATTTTTATGTGCACTGTCCATTTGCTTAAGTTTAAATCTAATTCATTCCTGAGTTTATTCTTACACTTAATCTCTATATCTCTCAGTTGAATCTGATCAAGGTGCTGAAGCGTGAGTTGCGTGTAAACTCCAATCACAGTGTTAGTAATTTTGATCTTATACTTAGTATTGTTATAATTCCACACCTTTTATATAAATTTGTGTTATAGTTATTTTGTACCATTAAGTTAGACTCGTAATTAAAAATGTTAAACTGATTATGATTGGAGATAAAATTAAGTTATTTTAAAAATGAATGTGTATTTGCTCAAATTTAAATCAAAATTTAGTAGCTATTTTTAAATTTGAATCTGTAGTTGTCTCAAGTTTAAATCATTATTTAGTACTTACTTTTCTTAGCTACTATAATTATATTGTTCATCACACAGTAACTTATGCAGCATTTAGTTGTAAACATTTAGTGTGCATTTCCATTTCGAATTTTTGGTAATTTCACAAATGTCACTTGGATGTTTAAGTCATACTCAAAATTAAAATTTTAGTCATGAATCTTTATTTTGGATCGGTTAAGTTTGGGTGAGTAGTTAGGTCAGGTGCTACCTTCAGGATAAGAAGTATCCTTCTGCATATCTAGGATGCCCTTGGCTACTACTAATTGGTCCAATAAATTGACAATAGAAAATATTATTTTCAAATACATAAGGTTCCTTTTTACTCTATATGACTGTTTTTGTGATCTAGATAAGAAAATTCAATGTGATTTGTTATGTTCAACTACCATTTTTTGACTTGGACTGACCAAACAAAGTAATTTTGACCCTTCATGACTGTATTTTAGATGCATTGAGATCAATTGGCCTAATTTCACTTTTGCTCTACTAGTCCTAGTTGTAGTTCCTAAACTAAAGAATTTTCAGCATTATGTATGTTTTTCAACCTACATGGTCTCAAACATCCCTTTATTTGGTCATATGTGATCTGGTCAATCAGGTCGATCCAGGATTTGTGGGCTGCAGGTTCCCTGATTCATCAATTTTCTGATATACTATTATTGTGGTCAATCTAGCTCATCTCTAGGGTTTTTGTGGTTGGACCATGCATTGTGTGATTCATTTGTTTTTGCTTCGATTAGGATTTCTCTATTTTGCTCTTAGTGTTCATGGTATCCTTTATTTGGTCTTATCTTATCTGGTTGTTCAGGTCCTTCTAGGATGTGGGTGCTGGAGGGTTTCTTGATTAATAATTTTGACTTGCTATTAATGTGGATAATCCGCCCCATCTCTAGGGGTTTGCTGATTTGCCCATCTTTTTTAGGAAAATCGCAAAACAAAGAGATAGATTAGTGATGGAGTGGCCGAATTCCATGTACATTGCTTATGGTGCAATGTTATACATGTGAAATTATAGCATGAGTAGTTCCCTGCTAGGGCATAGTTTGATAGTAACTTTTGGAATTAAATGATTGTGTACATGATGATTATGTTTTGTGATCTTGGAGCTTTGTTGTTGTCCTTGATTGATGCAAAGTTTGAACCGCATAATTTCAGTACCAACACCACCAGTAATTGTCTCATTTTAGTTGTGTCTATATTAGTTTTTGGCATTTTGCTACCATTTAGTTATGTTGTTGATGGCTTGATGTGATGACATGTTTCTTGTGTGACTTCTAACTACTTACTTGTGATACTTGCCATCATTTTTTAATTTAAGTAGTGGTAGTTTGTCATTTGCAGCATCAAATGCTTGAGTCAAATTATTTTGCGCTATCATGTTGCGGTGATTGCGTGCTATTACTACGTTTTTTCAATTTTCTGATCAGATATGTCCATTTGGTGGGCAAATTCTAGAGGTTTATTTTGGCATCAGCCTTCATTGTTGGTCATGTGCAGCCGGTACTTTCCTGTCTGGATGTGTTTTAGTAAATTGTATTCTTTTTCCTACAAAACTAATGCCTAGTAATTACTCTTTGTAATTAATAATCCCTTGTATTTCTTCTAAATTACTCTTTATTCTGTGTTGGCGGTCGATTTCCGTCAACCTAGCCATGAGTTTACCTTCAATGTTGGTATTAATTTGATATTCACACTAACGATCCTAACACCCATTATATGTCAAGTTCACACTTGCATGTGGTTTTTGGAGTTTATTGTTTACACAGGGATTAAGAGCCTAAATGAGGACTTTCGAGTAAAGTTCATCAAGGGTTTTACAAAAAGATCATGAAGCCCGGCACAAGCCAAGACACAAGATGAACATGACTCTAAATGAGCCAAGGAATAAAGCGTGAAGCCGGGAAGTATCGAGAACCTAGACGGAAGATGCGGAAGTTCATGCGCCAAGCACCCTTATCTAAACCACGAGGAAAATGACGTCAAGGACCCACATGCAGTTCGACAAATAATCAAGAAAACACGAGAAGCGTCTGGAAGAAAACCGGAGACGAAACGGGCCGAAACGGGCCTAAGCCGGTCGTCCTAGGCCGGCCGGCCCAGCCTATTCCAGGCCCGGTTCATCACCCCCTTTGACTTAGGACCCCTTCGGGCTATTTATAGTCCTCGTGGGAAGAGCCACGCATCAACTCATTCGTCATCCGTCGCCGAGGAGAAGAGAAGCTAGAGGGACACCATCTCGGAGAGGAGGGTCGTGCTAGTTGTCTAGGGTTTCCCTAGCCGACGTGGGAACCTTGCATGGAAGACCACGTCAGAGTTCCGGAGCTAGGATCAAGATCAAGGTAGGATTGCGGTTGTGATCTTGTTCATGTATCCTTCATGGTGAAGTCTTTATGAATCTGATTTCTAGTGATCAAGTGCCTTCTCTACAATTTTGTCTTCTCTTAGTTTTGCTTCTTCCTGAATCTATACTTAAGATAGATTGCTTAGGGTGCTCTTGTAGCCGCGGTGGCTAGAGGTGCGTACCCGATCTACCAATTGTTTTCAACACGTTCCTCGTGAATGTGCTCTTAGTTTCACCTACACAATAAGCGAGGCATCGTGACAGGATGTCGATCACGTGTACGGTAGGTACCTTTGAGGATTGGAACGGAGGCCATGGTTTAAATATGCTTTTTATGAGATTCACATTTCTATCTTCATCTCTCGCTTGGAATTACAACAAAGGCATGATCTAGACTCTCTAGATCGGATATCTCTTTGCTTTCTCTTGCTCCCTCTCATGTTTTAGTAGATTAGATGCGTTTGAAACCTCTCTAGAACAAAGTGCTTTCTCACTCTATTGGATTGATCTTGCGTTGCACATGTTCCACGGATTCGATACCTTGGGTTCACACTTAAGGGAAAAGGGTCACATGTGATCTGTACGCTTGCGGATGGAAGTTTACAGTGATAATCAAACGTCAACAAGCCCCTTTTTCTGGCACTGTTGCCGGGAACAAGCAATCAAGATCTGATCTAGTATCGCGTTTGTAAGTATTTTTTCAGTTTTTCTTCTAGTTTTTCTTTTGCATCTACTAACTTTGATTATCCTCAAAAATCAATATAATCTAGTTGTTTACTAACCCTAGACTTTTCTTTTTGATTTTTGTATATTTTTGTTTATCACTAACCCTAACCGGAGATGGACGGCTACCTCTCCAACAAACCCAAATTTTCTTTTGTGGATGATCCAGAAAAACTTTACAGGCAAAGGAGACGTGCAACACAAGCTAAGGAATTTGGAGATCCAAAAGACGAGGCTGAAGGATCATCAGAATCTCTAAGCGAATCACCACCCTCAAGTCCAAAGGGAGATCAACCTCAACCGCCACCCATGCGAGAAGAACCGCAGCCGGAGTGCAAGATTGGGAAGCTATGCACCTCGGACGTCGATGATCTACCAATCCTAAAGCTTGAAGACGTCAAAAGGCCATTCAAGATCAAAGTCTCAACTATCCGCATGGTGCAACATTCGCCTTTCACCGGTAAAGAGGATCCGAACCTTCACCTCCAAGTATTCATTCAACTATGTCAAACTTTCAATGTGGAAGGGGTGACTCAAGATCAAATGAGGGCATGGCTTTTTCCGTTTTCATTACTTGGAGGGGCTTTGCATTGGTTCCACACTCTACCGGCGGAGTCGAAACTAAATTGGGAATCATTGATGAGGGCCTTCATGAAGGAATTTTATTCACCGGCCAAGACTCAGAGTTTGCGCAACAAGATTGATACATTTGTTCAGTTTCCCACAGAGACAATTGAAGAAACTTTGGAGCGTTTCAATGAATACCGAATTCCTTGAATGGCATATCGGTTCACTTATGAGGAGGTTGGAGAAGATGGAGATAGATAAGATAGAAGCCATAAAGGCCACCGAAGCAAGATCCACATGTGAGGAGTGTGGGGAGTACGGCCATGTCCAAGGAGAATGTCCGGAGGAAGCAAAGGTGCTTGACTACATGAAAGGAGGGTTGCCAAACTTCCGCTACGGGCAAGGTAAACCTCAATTCGGTTCCTCTTCGTATACAATTAAAGGACTTCATGGACGAGCAAGCTAAGATCAACAAGGACACCGTCACTAAGTTCGAGGCTATTGACAAAATATTGGAGAATATAGACGGCAACGTGACAGAGGTCGGAAGCTCTTACCATCAAGTGCTCAACATGATGAAGATGCTAGAAACACAAGTGGGACAACTTGTCGGGCGCCTAATGGGCAATGACATACTTGCCAACAAGTATAAGATGGTGACACTCAGGGTAGATCACATCAAGATGTCCAGGGAATGCGGCGCCGCTATTGCATATCAAGGACCCAAGAAACAAAGAGGTCCCGGATGTCTGACCATCCTGTTTTTCATTGGCTCATTAAAGTTCAAGAAGGCGTTATGCGACCTTGGAGCAAGTGTGGGAGTCATGCCAAGAGACGTGTTCGAGAAGCTATGCGTACCGGAGCTAGAGCCTACGGCCATGTGTCTAGAGTTGGGTGACGACTCTATTTGCTATCCCGTGGGAATCGTCGAAGATGTACCCGTAAAAGTTGAAGATCACTTCATCCCTGTTGATTTCGTGGTTCTCAAGATGGGAGAAAGGGAGAAGCCGCCACTCATCTTTGGGAGGTCGTTCCTCAAGACCGTCGGAGTGACGATCGATGTTGGCAAGGGGGAGATCAAGTTCAACATCAACGGCGAGAGAAGTGTATTCAAGTTTCGACCATATTTCGAGGTATGCAACATGATTAATGCTAAATATGTTCCGCCTCATCGTCGCATTAGTAAGGAAGAGCCAAGGGAGAAGGAAGCGAAGGAGATCAAGGAAGATGTTGCATCCATCTAGACCAAAGAAGAAAGCCAGCCCGTGAAGACCAAAAAAATGACTAAGCTGAACAATAAGCCCGCGCCTAAGATGGTGCGGAAGTGGGTACCCAAGATTGCAATGCCCATCGATCTTTCGTCCATTTGGATTGACGCTTGCTTTAAATTGCTGCTAATGATTTTTCGGCTGGTTCATGTGTACCATCTAGATCTCACCAACACATGGTTCTTATTTCTCACTAGATCCTCCTTTCTTGTTGATATTTTATAAATTTGCCATCTGACTATTTTGAGGGGTTTTATTAATCCCAATAATATTTGTACCTTTGGAAACCATACACATTTTTTTGAAGTTTTCTATTTAGTCTTTGTTATTTGCCCCTTTGGGATATATGCAATTTTTTCTTGTGGATCTGACAGTACCTTATGTAGGATCTGACAATTTCAATTGTACTTTCATTTGTGTATTATGTTCATGTAAATATGGTCAACATTATGTTTGTATTTCTTTAATGAAAAGCTATACTTCACCCGTGTGATTTGAAGGATCTCTCACTCGATTCATGGTTTGTCAATCTGTTCCTGGTATGATCTTGTCCACGTGCTTATGTCTAGCTTTTTATTTCCATTTGTTTCTTTTGCATGTAGGTCCTACTTGTTAGAACCATATGTTTCATTTTTGGGAGTCATGCTCCATATTACTTGTCACAGCCTCGATGCTTCCGCGTCGACTCTTTTTCTTGTTCCTCATTCCGAGCTTGGTGCCTCATCCCAGGTGACGCGATTCCAGGGGTTCGTAGGTATTTTACTTGATTTCCTCTGAATGCTGCCATTGAATTCTCGGTTTCTTTGTGTTTCTCCTTCATGTGCAGTTCTAGTCTGTGATTTGTGCTCCTTTTACCAGATGATTTTGATGAAGAACCTATAATGGATGCTTTATTGCTCTCTTTGTCATGTAATTGAATTGCTAAGTGTTCCAGTCTGTGATTTCTGCACTTTTTTACTATTTTGTTTTGATAAAACTCTATAAACAATGTGATTACTATTTTTCATCTGTTTCCCCTTTTAGATCTGCTCAAAAAGTTCATTAGGCTTTGTTTCATAGTTTCCCTAACTCAATTCCTTGCTATTTTGTGTAGTTTGATTTGTTTAATCCAAAAATAGATGGGGGAGCCAACATTTAGGTAAGGAGAATCCATGGTCCCTCCAATATCTCTTTTTAATTTGCAAGTTTAGTAAGATTGGATACATATGTGTTGTATTCTTTAGCTTATATTATTCATAGGTCTATTCTATCAGTTCTAGCTTCAGCTGTTCAGTTTGTATCATGCTTCTGGTCAGGCAATTAATTGCCTCTTTTCTTCTTTGTTTTAGTTTTAATCTCAAGTATGATGTGCATCTGAGATATTTTGGCCACAAGGATTTTCTATTGGTAACCTGGTTGGTATTTTTGCTTTGTATGATGGATAAGTAATTAAAAAAGGGCATATTACATATACAGTTCAGGTCATATATGTTCACCTCATCATGTAGTTCATAACCTGGTCTGATATTTCTTCATTATATTTTGTTGATGAAAGTTGTATTATGCAAGACATGTTTTATTACTTTTTCAAAAATTATTTGGTCTGCAAAGTTTTTATGATATTCTTTTAGGTTTACCTATCATAGCCTTTGATGTCAGGATCATTTTGGGATCATGGGGTTCCAAAGGAATTATCATCCATTTTAATCAGGAGTATTAAGCTTCACAGTTTATCAGTCTTATGTTGCTATCAGAGTTTTATCAGACTTTGTGTAGCTATCCTTTTTCAGATTCTTATGTCTGTTGCATGAACCTTATCTTATTATCAGTGGTATCTTTGTGATCACTGTACTTTAAATATCATATATGATATTTCTTGCAATCTATATGCGCTTATTGTATTCATTTCTCATTCACCTCTGTTGTCTTTGCAATGTTCCTATTTCAAAAATTTATAGCAGGTACTAACTAGTTTTACTTTCCGAATAGCTTAGTAAATTTTAAACATTTAGTTGTCAGTTGTAGGTGGCTGCACAGAAACTTAGGTTTTCTCATTTCTGTTGTTTCATTTTTAACCTGAGGAGATTCATGTACTATGTTTATGTTTACTTGCCTGTTTTCCAGTCATCACCGATGGGTGAACTGGTTTATATACTGTTGTCACCTTTGTTTGCCCACATTATCCTATTTGTTCTGATTTGGTGATGTTTCTCGTCATAAATTTTCTCGATGCTCCAAGTTCAAGGTCAAATGAAAGGCAAACTATTCGAGGCATATCCGTACTTCTATAATTTGTATTTGGCACCACATCCTTGTCATATTGCAATCGCATCATTTTCTATGTAAACATGTGAAATAATTTGAATATCTTCTAGTCTATCTTGAACTAGTATTTGCCCATTATTTGCCTATTTTTTCAAAGGTAAGTTACTATGCCTTTGGCTTTTCATCATATGACTGGTAAGTTACTATTACACATTTTACGTATGTGTTAAATCTGTCATTTGAGGGTTTCCGTCACACCACAAATCATATATTAACATGGTTTCATGAATTGAATATATGTGGTGGGTAGAGAAACTTGTTTCTTGTTATCTGATATTTTACTTCTTTATTTGTTCTAGTGTTTTAGCACATTTTCTGTTCCTTGGTGCTTCTTTTAACCCATGTTTTTTATTCAAGGTAAGTTATTATGCCTATGATGATACAAAATGTTTTGCACCGATGTTATAGTTGTACAAGAATTGATGACCTTGAACGTGTGAGGTACTGAATTGCGCCTACCCCTTGTGTTTACGAAATTGCGCCTGCCCCCTTGTGTTTACGGGGGAAAGCTATCTGTGATTTGGGCTCCCTGCTCACCCGAATTTGTTGGTCGTTTGATGTGCGATCTGTGACTGTCTGTTTTCCTACCGCTCTCCATCTTAATCTGTGTCTGATATGTGGGGACCGCTTCACAGGCTGCACTGTTTGTTTTTTTGGGAAGTGTGTTGTTGTCTCTTCGTTCGTCTCGTCTTTTCCACTTCATTTCCCATTTCATTCCCTCCACTCCGCATTTCTTATTGAGGACCAGGTGTGTCCGAGGACCAGTGGAGGGTCGCTCCTTAGTGATGAGTGATTGACAATGTTGTGTGGACTGATGCTTGGCTAAGTGTGTAGGTACAGGTTGCAGCTTGACTCGTGTCGGTGCAGGTGAAGAACAAGCGCGAAAGGCCTTAGCCGTGGTGGCCTCCGGGTGATGGAGAGGCAAGTAGGCTTGGTTCGATGGACCCGGTGGCCGATGGGGTAAAGTGCGAGCCGTGCGGTGCAAGACTGGCGGGCTGAAGTCGTGAACTTGGGCCGGTGCAAGGTAGCGGATGGAGTCCGAAGCTTGCACGCGGGATTTGTTGGTTTGCCAACAAAACCATCGGTGGACAGTTTCTTGGTTTAGGTCGCAAAACTAAGTCCGGAGGCCCGAGGCGAAGGAGACGGTGATCCGGGAGCTTCGGGAAGCTTCGAGGCGGGGGGCACGTGGCGTGATCGCGGGGCTTGCGTCGATGCTAAGCAATGTCGCGGTGGAAGCGTGTCCGCTCAATGAAGACTTGACCAAGATGCCCCTGAGGGGTTGTATCTTTATTTCCAGTTGTAGGGGTAGCGTGGTCATTTACCTTCCTCCGATGGACTTCGTATAAATAGCGGAGAGGTGGATGGCATCTCTCTCTCTCTCTTGGACTCTAGGTTTTCCTCCCCCGGTAGATTACTCTGAACTGCTTCTTTTTCCTTTGTATTCCTTAGGCTAGATTCTTGTATAGACTCTGACCTCTGGATGTATGGAAGCATTCGGCGTTGCGGTGATCTCCTAGTCCTCTGTGATTTTCGTGTCATTTTCGGGGCTATTTTTGGGGAGTTTCTCTCTTCGCTCGATTCGGGGATTTGAGGGTGTTTTCCTTCGGATTTCTTTGAGGGGATCATGGGTAGCCTTGTGCATCTTTGTGTGTGATATTGACCCCTCAAACGCCGGGGAAAGCCTTCAATTCGTGAGTTTTTAGCCGGAGTTTGAGTTCTTGGTGGTGGTTCGTGTGATCCCCGATTCTCGGCGATTTAGTGGCTTAGAGGTCGAGATTTTTGGGGCATATCTTCCTCTTGTGTTGCTCATCATCTCCCCCAAATCTTGTCTCAAGAGCTTTAGCTGTTTGGGAGATCCGGTGATGTATTTGGAGAGTTGACTTCGCGGGGTCGGGCTTTTTCTGCTCTGTCCGCGCCTGGCGGACTGTTCGCGGATCGCGTGCGGACTGTCCGCGCAACAGAAGTTTGTTGCGTGTTCTTTCGTGTTCGTGCGCGTTCGCCTTTCGATCCGTTTTGTCGCTAGGGTTTTGTTGCAAGTGGTTTGCGGACTGTCCGCGTGTGCTGGCCGGACTGTCCGCGTGGTGTTGATTTTTGTCTGGGGTGGCTCGAGGTTTGTCTTGGGTGTCCATCGAGTTTCGCCGAACTGTCCGCCTGGTGTGGCCGGACTGTCCGCGTGGTGCCGGACTGTCCGCAGTGCTTGCCCGGACTGTCTGGTTTTTCCTGGTGCAGCTCTGGTTGTTCCAGGTCCTATTTCGGACTGTCCGCCGAGGGTCCGTGGACTGTCCGCCAAGCTTGCGGACTGTCGGCCGTACTCGTCCGGACTGTCCGGCCTGGACATCGCAGATTTGGCTAAGTCTTTTGGTTCTTGCTTTTGTGCTTCTGCTCTTTGCTTCTAGGCTTGTCTCTTGTTCTTGAGGGCTTGTTTGTGCCTTGTCTAGAGCTTCTTTGGTGTGCGCGAGTACTCGGAGTGGCAATCGGGGTATAGGCTGAGTTCGACCTTCGGGAAGAATTTTTATTGGCTCCCATTCACTCCCTCCTCTCTGGTCGCCTATTCGGTCCTTCAATTGGTGTCAGAGCCGGTTACGGATTTTCTTGATTCTATCCAGTCTAAGATCCAAAGATGGGCGATTATGGCAAGGGGTCGGGTCCTCCACACTTTGATGGCAAGAATTACCCAATGTGGGAGAGGCGCATGGGCGCGTTTTTGCGACGGAAGAGAACTCTGATCTGGGAGGTCACTCAGAATCCTCATTATGTCATCCCAGATAGTTTTCTGCTTCCAGGATCGCAGGACATGTGTGAGGCCAACAGTAAGACCGTTGATTACTTGTTCCGTGCTCTCTGTGCCTCGGAGTTCGAGCGAGTGTACGGAGAGAATGTGGCCGGAAAGATTTGGCTCAAGTTGAGAAATGCTCATGTTGGCAATGCCCAAGTGCAAGCCCGTTTGTTTTCTACTGACCGGAGAGAGTACGAGAACTTCACTCATCTCCCCGGTGAGTCGACCGATGCTACGTTCCAGCGCTTCACTAGCATAGTCAACAACATGAGGGCCAATGTGACAGTGCTCCCATACACGGATCATGATCAAGCTATCAAGCTTTTGCATGCCCTGGATAGGTCTGTGTGGAGTGCCAAGGTCGAGGCCATTGAGGAGTCGAGTGTGTATGATACGCTTACGCTTGATGAGCTATTTTAGAAGCTCAGGTCTTCAGAGGTTGATCGTGGCTTGAGAGCCAAGAGTGAGAGCCCCACTGATCCTCATAGTTTGGCTCTTGTCTCAGGATCAAGGTCTAACGCTAACTCTGGTGGTTTCTCTTTGTCTTGTCTTGTGTCTTTGCCAGATGAGGACTTTGAGGTGCTGAGCGAGGATGATCTCGCTTTGTTGAGCAAGAGGATTTGGGTAGATGTACGAGAACTGCAAGAATGCAAGGCGGAGCTCGGGGATGTGCTATCGGTGCGGGAAGCACGGGCACTTCATCACCGAATGCCCTGAAGCCATGGAGATCAAGAACGACTACAAGGGCAAGCCTAAGCACGACTACAACAAGCACCGCTCCCGGAACGACCACAAGGACAAGGGCGAGAGAAGGCATAAGAAGAGTGGCGGCTATAAGAAGAAGACGGCTCGAGCGATGGTTGCCGGAGCGAGCGACATCGACTCCACATCAAGCGATGCTTCTTCCGACTCGAGCTGCGAGGAAGAGCAAGAAAGGCGCAAGGACAAGCGGCACACGGGCAAGAACTTCACCGGTTTGAATTTCGTCGCACAAGGAGGCTTTTGCGGGATGGCGCAGTCCAAGAAGGGTGGGAAGCACAGCTCGGATTCAAACCCCGATTCCGAGGAAGAGGTACGACATGATCCCAACTTCTTGCTAGAGGAGAATGCTAGGCTCAATGAGTTGCTTGATAACCGTGATGATGTGCTTAGAAAGACCAACAAGGAGAAGAGGGAATTTAGGTCTTTGTTGGGTGATGCTAAGGATAAGATAGCTGAGCTTGAATCCTTGCTTGTGGATGCTAGAAATGAGATAGGCTCTTTGAAATCTGCTCCTGTCGTGTCTGATGAGATTGATTGTGGTGATTGTTCAGTTTTTCTTGCTGATTTGACTGCTCTCAAGGAGAAGCATGCCTCTACTCTTGAGGAACTAGATGTGATTAGGATTGAGTGTGATGAATTGAAATCTAGGCCAGCTTTGTTAGGTGCTTGTACCTCATGTCCTATGTTGCATGCTAGGCTAGATGAATCTCACACTAGAATTGTTTCTCTTGAGGCTGCTTTGAAAGCTCCCATTCCTACATCATGTTCTACCTGTGAAATGCAAGCTTTGAAAAACATGGAACTTGCACATTATGATGACCGTTTGTAGGATGAAAATGATGAGCTTAGGAAATTGATGAGTTGGTTGTCTGGGCATGAGCCACAGTTGAGTTTGATGCTGGCTGAGTTCAAGCGGTTTGATGGTCAGGCGTTGGGGGCTGACAAGAGGGGTGAGAAGAGTGGTGAGGGACAAGAGAAAGCCGGAGAGACTCCTACTCCACCACACACCATACCCATGAACAAATATGCACCCAAGCCAAACCACCTCTGAAACAAGCTTGATACAACTCCAGACCCACCAGTGTTCCCCCAGAAAACAGAAAACTACCAGAAACCCATCAAATTTGTGAGCAACCTGGGTAGTGTCTTTGAAGGGAAGTCAGGAGAGAAGGCTGTTAAGAAGCCTGTAGAGAAGCCACATCCTAAGCCACAGCCAATCCGCTTCCATTGTCAGTATTGTGGGAGGGATGGGCATAAGGATGAGTTCTGTTTCAGGAGGAAGAGGGATGAGAGGTTTGCTAGGGAGATGGCAAACAAGGATAGGTACCACCTTTATCGTGGTGTGCCTGACCCTCGTAGAGAGCCTCTACCTAGGGGTGAGGTGTATGTGCATACAGTTCCCACTCGTGGAGGTGGAGGTGGTTTTCCTCAGAGAGATAGGCGTGTTGGGTTTGGGCGTGGTGAGTTGGCTCGACGTGCTCCTTCTCGTGACCGTTACGAGTTTGGGAGGCACGATCGGAGCTTTGGGTCTCAGATGGACTACGGGCCACATTTTCCCCCTCGTGGTGTACGTACTCCTCTAGTGAGACGTGACAGGTCCTTTGGTGGTAGACATGCGAGGGCTCCGCCTAGAGGTTTTGGTAGGATGGATTTTGCTAACCCTTCTTCTGAGCAAATGGCTCGACACTGGTTTGACTCCTTTGGTACTAACCCTAGTGTTGAGTCGCTTGCTCATTCTCGTTCTCATTTTTGATTGCAGGTGGGAGGCTTGGAGGACTTTTGGTTAATCGACTCCGGTTGCTCACGACACATGACCGGAGATCGTGGGTGGTTCTCCAGCCTCACCCCGGTGAGTACGAGGGAGTACATCACTTTCGGGGACAATGGGAGAGGACGAGTGCTTGGTGAAGGTATGGTGAAGGTGAGTAGCAAGGTGACCTTAAGAAGTGTGGCTTTGGTCAAGTCACTTGGTTTTAACCTGTTGTCAGTATCTCAGTTACTTGACGAAGGTTTTGAGGTTCGTTTTAAGTCGGGCGCTTCTCGTGTGCTTGATTCTCGAGGCGATCTTGTCTGTACGATCGTCCCCGAGAGTCAAATCTTCCGTGCCGATTTTCCCAGTCTGTGGGTCCTCCTCGATGCTTTGTTGCTGGCATTTCGGCCGAGCTCTGGAAATGGCATAGGCGGTTGGGACACTTGAGCTTTGAGTTGCTTTCCCGCTTGAGTGGTCTTGATCTTGTCCGAGGATTGCCTAAGTTGAAATTCGAGAAGGATTTGGTTTGTGCTTCTTATCGGCATGGAAAGATGGTTGCTGCTTCTCACGCCCCTCTGACTACGGTCATGACCGAGCGACCTTGTGAACTGTTGCACATGGATTTGGTTGGGCCAGCTCGTGTTCGCTCTGTGGGTGGGAAGTGGTATGTTCTTGTGGTTGTTGATGATTTTTCGAGGTACTCTTGGGTTTTCTTTTTGGAGGATAAGAGTGAGACATTTGGCTTTGTTCGGGACTTGATCTTGAGGTAGAAGAATGAGAGACATGGTGATGTCATTCGAGCTATACGCAGTGACAATGGCACAGAGTTTAAGAACTCTCATTTCGATGCCTTTTGCAGTGATCTTGGTCTCGATCATCAGTACTCTTCTCCATACGTCGCCTGCCAGAATGGCGTTGTGGAGAGAAAGAACCGGACCCTTTGTGATATGGCCAGGACGATGCTCGATGAGCATAGGACTCCTAGGCGTTTCTGTGCCGAGGCGGTCAATACCGCTTTCTATGTCTCAAATCGCATCTTCCTTCGTGCCTTTAAGAAGAAGACCTCTTATGAGCTGATGCATGGACGACAACCCAAGGTGAGTCACTTTAGAGGTTTTGGTTGTAAGTGTTTCATTATGAAGAAGGGCAAGTTGGATAAGTTTGAGTCTAGATGTTCGGATGGTATTTTCCTTGGTTATGCGATTCATTCTAGAGATATCGTGTGCTCAACCTTGACACTAACCGAATCATGGAGACTTGCGAGTTAACCTTCGACGAGACACAGCCATGTAGCTCTTCTGCTTTTGAGTGTGCAGGTGACGAGGAGATTGGGGCGAGGATCTTTGAGGATGAGCTGGACGGAGATGGAGATGAAGACGATGATGGAGGTGATGCTCCCGCGGCTGATCGTGTACGTGCTACTTCCACTACTTCGACGACGATCGAGGATGGACCATCCCCAACACCCACTACGACTGAGGCTGTTCGAGTGGAGGCTGCTGCTGAGGGGGAGATTGTGTCCAGGCAAGAGGCTCCCCACTACACCAAAGAAGCTCTAGACAAGGCACAAACAGGCCCTCAAGAACAAGAGACAAGCCTAGAGGCAAAGAGCGGAAGCACAAAAGCAAGAACCAAAAGACTTACCTCGGTGGGTGAGTTCGACCTTCGGGAAGAATTTTTATCGGCTCCCATTCACTCCCCCCAGCCCTCTCTGGTCGCCTATTCGGTCCTTCACTTATGCTCCATGTTCAAGGTCATATGAAAGGCAAAGTTTTTGAGGCAAATGAAGCTCAACCTGCTCCGATGACGCCAAATCTGTTTATTTGAATTTGGCATTTCGTTTATTTGTCAAATTTGTCATTTGGAGGTTTTCGTCACACCCCAGAACAATATGCTAACATGCATTAGATATAGAATAATTTGTTTATTTGAATTTCGTCTTTAGTCATCCTCAAAATCTGTCATTTGGTGGTTCGGTCATTTGGTATTTTCTTATTTTTGTCATCTGTTAAATTTGTTTGGTTGGGTTGTTGCTCTCATTTTCAAAATTTGTTGTTTGGGTTGTTCAGCTGTTGCCTACTTATTTCAAGTTTATGATTTTTGAGGTGCTGAAAAGGTATGTTGTTTTTAGTTCAGTTATAAGTTTCTAATCTTTGCATGGTATGTCTATAACTGGAAATCTACCAAGTTCCCAGCTTTTCATCAGTGCTCTCGTTAGGTTTTTATATCTGACATCTATGATGTTTGATTAGGACTAATGAACGACATTGCAGTTTTACCTTTAAGCTTAAGCTGAGCTAGTATTACCATTTGCTAAATCTGTCTTGTTTTCTCTGTTTATCTCTACATTATTTGTGAAATCATTTCAGTGCATTCTAGTCTATATGAAACTATTATGCATGGTATGGGCTGATCACCCTTCAGGATATGTCCCCCTGTTAGGATTTGTTGAATTTGTTTGCACACTAATTCTTGTTTTAGGTTTTTAATTCAGGTTTTGTTCAAAATGCATCTATCATGAAGGGTCAATCTTCACATATACGATTACACATATGCTTTCTGATTATGGAGCCATAGTCATATTCAACAAAGATGATGTGACTATTAATTGTGCTTGCAGAAAATTCGAATCCATAGGTATGTTTACACATTTTAAATTGCAATAATATAAAATTGTAATACCAATTAATGAAGTATGGTGTCCTTCTCTGATAGGTATATTATGCAAGCACGCACTCAAAGTTTTCAACATCAATGATATTTTCATTTTGCCACCAAGATATATACTGAACAGGTGGACAAAATATGCAAAAAGATAATTCTATATAGAGAAACAAGGAACTAACAATGAAAGTTTGGAAACACAAGCTGCGCGTATCTCACGGAAGGCAACATCTGTTGCATTGAAATGTTCGCCATCCAAAGAACTTCTTGATGATTTGGAGAAAGCCATAGATAAGTTGGACCTAGAAGCAGATAATCCCCAGGTCAAGATGCAAGAAAAAGCTAGTGAGGCTCCACTAGTAACTACTGATTATGCTGCTACACCTACCGGTACATTAAATGGTAAAATATCTTTCAGAATTCCTTGAGTGGTAAAAGGTCCAAAAAATAAACGAGGGACCATCTCCGTCGAAAAGAATAAAGGGAAGAAAAAGAAAAGTGGTAAAAATAAAGGTACTTATCTTTTAGAAACAAGCATGCTTTCCCATTCTTGTGTATATAGTTAACTTTGCATGTTTAACTACAGGAAATGATTCAAAAAATGCAACAGGATATGGAGATGATGGTGCTAATCCAGACAAATTTGTCGTAAGCCCTATTACCTAGACTATATATTCTCTTTTTGTATTTTATTTGCTTAGATGCATATTTTTAATGATCAATTCATATTCTATGCCAGGATCCTAACACTGATAGCATTGGTGCTAACAGTATAATGCCGAACTTTGCAAACAATGTGTATGGACAATCTTCTTCTATGGTCGCTCCATTGATACAAGAAGGATATGCCAATACCACAATGACACACTTTAATATGTATGGCGATTTCTCTACTGTTGGTGCTTCGTATATCCAAGGAGGATATACTAATCTGCTACTTGGAGTTGATCAAGCTGCTGCTTTACAACCCACTGTTAAGAAGTTAAATTTTGATAGACTGCCAGATGAAGGAAACAAGTGACCTTGTCGTGTTACACTGAATATTGATTTTCATTTGTGCTGTGTTGGGACCATAAATGTGTTATCGATATATGACATGTAACTTATTTATATTGGTTGAGAATATGGCATATAACTCTTTTATATTGTTTGATTGAGAACATTGGGCCACACTTTTTTTATTCTCAGCTGATGCATTGAGTTCTGTGTGATGTGTTTTCCCAATTCTACTGAAGATTCATTAGATTAGTAATTTATGAAATATATATGCTGTTGTACAAATTACTGCCATGCAGCAAAGCTGCACCGTACCCTAGGTACTTGTGCTCCTGGTCAAGTCAAGCAATGCAGAGTGTTGTTCAGATGCAAGTCAAGCAATGCTCCTGGTGAACGGGTGATGCTAGCTGGCGCTAGGAGAGAGAGAGAGAGAGGAGAAGATGGCCCAGCACATGTCGCCGTCGAAACGCAGGCAAAGATATGAACAGGCGGAGCCGAGCTGATTTTGTGTGTCCACCGGTCACCGACGCGAGGCGCGAGCGGCTGCAAAAACGAGTCGAGCTGAGGCGCGAGCTGGGACTCCGTGCGTCATCCACCAGCGCAATGGGCGAGCGTTGGATTCGGAGCCCTGCCACGCGTCCGTCACCTGGCGCCGTCCTGCACCAATTTTTTTCCCAACGGTGAGGGAGGATCATGAGGACGGCGTGCATTTGACGGCAGGCGGTGAGGATGATCGTCTCCGGCTTTGCATTATGGAGCTCCTTCGGTGGCGATTCGATGACGATGTCTGGTGGAGAACACACGGAAAGTCCTTCCGAAGCTCCTCGTGGTGTCGGTGTGCTCCGGCAGGCTCAACATGAGGCAAATCGGCGCACCTGACAATGGCGAACAGCAGGTGGCTTCTTCTTTTGGCTTCGGGTTGGCACATATATGGTGAGCTCTGGTGGCTGGATGGTGATGAGGATCAGTGCCGCATTCATCTAGCTGACGAATTGGGTGGAGAAGGCCAACGGTGCTCCACTCGGCACGAGCGATGGCGCTTCCTGTTCTAAAATGAAAAGGAGATTCGAGATGCTGCCTTTGCAATGGAACACAACAAAGCACCCGGGCCTGATTGTTTTCCAGCCGAGTTCTATCAAAATATTTGGGAGGTCATAAAAGAGGATTTATTGAAGATGTTCCATGACTTACACGCAGGAACACTACCTCTCTTTAGCCTCAATTTTGGGGTTATTACTTTAATCCCAAAAACTCAGGAGGCAAACCACATTCAACAATGTAGACCAATATGTCTATTAAATGTGAGTTTCAAAATTTTCACCAAAGTGGCCACGTTTAGAATCAACTCGGTAGCTGACAATATAATCAGTCCCACACAGACCGCTTTTATGCTAGGACGGAACATCGAAAGAAGCAGAGTGGAGTAATTTTTAAAATCGATTTTGAGAAAGCTTATGACAAAGTGAGATGGCCATTCTTGATACAAACTCTACGGATGAAAGGATTCTCACCTAAGTGGATATCTTGGGTGCAGTCTTTCATAACTAGGGGCAGTGTCGCGAATAATGTTAATGATGAAGTTGGACCTTTTTTCCAAACAAGGAAAGGCCTCCGACAGGGAGACCCTCTATCTCCTATATTGTTTAACATAGTTGCATATATGTTAGCAATTTTGATCGAGAGAGCCAAAGTAGACAATCAGGTGAATGGAGTGGTACCCCATCTCGTAGACGGTGGTTTGTCCATACTATAGTACGCTGATGACACTATCCTCTTCATGGAGCATGACCTAGAGAAAGCTCGCAACATGAAGCTTCTTCTGTGTGCTTTCGAGGAATTATCGGGTCTCAAAATTAATTTCCATAAGAGTGAAATTTTCTGTTTTGGCGAGGCTGATGAAAACAGAAGATGGCTTCCGCCTCTCCCCCTCCCCTCCATCCTCCCAGCGCATCCCTTCCCACCAGCCCCACGCCGACGTCCACTCCGGGCCCGGCGGCCACCCTCCCCACCAGCCCCACGCCGGCGTCCACTCCAGGCCCGGCGGCCACCTCCAAGGACGCGCCTCCCGGCTGGAAGTCCGTCTCCGTCCTCTCGCCCGTGGCGCCTATCCACCTTGCCTCGCCCGGGACTTTCCTCCCTACGGCAGGACGGTCCAAGGCGCAATGGTGGTGCTCTGATTCCCCTCCCACTGGGAAGTCAGGCGGCGGCGCTCCATCGTTCATGGAGGTTCTTCTCTCGGGCGCGCTCCCGACGGCGTCGCCGCTAGCCTTCCCCGTCGTGGTTTCCCCGGTGGCGGCCTTGTAGGCCCCTGCTGCTGCGCAGCGGGTGGCCTCGGCTGTCTCGGGGGCCGTTTCTCCTCGGGCGGCGCCTCGCATCATCCTTCAGGACAAAGGGCGTAGCCCGTCGAGGGCGGCGCGAGCTCCTGGGGCGGATGGCTGGACGAAGGTGGAAAGCCGACGACATGGTCTGGAACGACGGAGGTTGGAGCACCGCCTCCGTCGCCCGGTTCCTGTGGATCTCCGGGGTAAATGTTTCAACTGTTTCTCGCCGGCTCACCGCGCGGCGGCCTGCAAGACGGGGACTCGCTGCTTCCGCTGTCGTGGCCTTGGGCACCGCTCTGCTGGTTGTCCGCGGCGACCCGCTGGCCCCCGTCCTATGGAGCTCCAGGCCCAGGGGTCGGTCTGGCGGCCCAAATCCTCTTCGGCTGCCATTGATGTTCCCCCTGGGTCCTCGGTAGGCGCAGTGCCGGTGTGCTCTCATGGCCGCAAGAAGCGGCGCAGGACGCGGAGGAAGCGCAAGGTCGGGCCTGTGCAGCCTGATGCTCCCTCTGGGGAAGAAGATGCTGGGTCGGTCCCTGCTACCTCCAGCGGGGATGAAGCGATGGGGTCTGCTTCGTCTCTCCCCCGAAAGATTCTGGATCGGTCTGCTGCCATCTCGCAACGTGAAGACAATCTCGCCAGGGCCTTGGTCATCACTGTGATCAGCGGCAGCCATGATGACGTTCTTGCCAGCGTTGCTATTCGGTTTGAGATCGAGGCCTCCTCGCTGTCCCTACAACGGTTTGGTGACGCGAGGTACCTCTTGATCTTGCCGAACGACGAACTGGCAGAAAAGGTTCTCGATGGTGAACGCCCGTTCATCTCCATGTCGCCGCCCCTCCGGCTGCACATTCGACGGTGGACGCGCCTCCTGGATTCCAGGGCTTCGGCCCTCGCGACTCCAGTCGAGGTTGACATACACGGCATCCCCGCCCATGCCTGGGACCTGACAACGGCGGAGTTGCTCCTCAGTGACCATTATTGGATTGGTGGTGTTCATCCCGACGTGGCGAATCACCGCGATGTGTTCAAAGTGGTGGCCTGGGGATCAAGCCCTTCCCTGATCCCTCCGGCGCTTGATTTGGAGATCACAGAGCCCCCCATGGAGGATGATGGCCGCCGCCCCATGAAGCGTACGTTGGTGTATCCGATCAAGCTCTTCGTTTCCCCGGCTGGACTGCCGTCGAGACCGGCGGACCCTCCGTCCCCGCCTCCGGCCGATGACGGGCGGCATGGGCGGCGGCGTTCGCGGTCGCCTCCAGCGGACTCTGCAGCAGCGGCAACACCTCGGGCTTCGGTGCATGCCCGGCTGGGCCCGCGGCCAGGGGCAGGCGTCCACGTGGCTCCGCGGGGATCGGGGTCCTCCTCGCGGTGGCGCACCACGCGCACCGCATCGGCTTCCCCCGACGACATTCATGACGCGGCGGCGGTTGCTGCGCCCGAGGGGGTCTCCCCGCTGCGCCCCACGCGCGACGCTTCGGGCGTTAGCGAATTGGCGGAGGGCGCAGGCGCATGCCCGGGAGGAGAGGAGGCCTCGCCGGCTGCAGGCTCGCTCGACGATGCTGGGGCGGCCTGCATGGCGAGCGCCCTCCCCCAGGCGACGCCTATTCAAGGCTTGTCGGGGGAAAGTTCTGAAGTTCGGATGGAAACTGAAGGCACTGGGTGTGGGCCGGCTATTTTGGCTGGGCCGGTGGACCATCCAATTGGTCCATCTGCTGGGCCGGCCAACGACCTGAGTGCCCTACGGGACGATTCTGGCCCGGTAAATAGAAGTGGATGCGGGGTGGACGAGGCCAGCGTCCTGTCTCCCACCCTGGAAGCAATGTGGTCCACGACTCTACCCCATGCTGCTCCGTCAGCGCCATTGCCGCCTAGCAACAAGAGCCAAAGCTCCCTGGTCCCCCTCTCCCCCATGGTCCGAAGCTTCTCAAAGGTCTACCCCCGACGGCGAGCAAGGCAAGCGAGCCATGCAGCACCTGACCCACCAGTGCTGGATGAGAACGCCGGAGCGGAGGCGGCTTTGACCCCTCCTAGCAAGCGCTTAGCCTTCATGACCAAGATTACCAAGAAGACAGCTAGGGTGCTTCCTACCCCGCGCACCAACAGGGTCCGCCAGCGAAGCCGCATTCCGGGGCCCCCCCCTCGCCGGAGCCGTCGGCTTGCTGGACTGGCGCCTGAAGATGTGGGCAATGGCTCGTCAACAAGAAGCAGGAAGAAAGTGATGAGGGCACTGGATTTGATTGGGGAATCTGAAGGCATTACCCCTGATGCATTGGAAGAGTATGGTATGTTGTTCACCAATTCCTGTTCGTTGATTAGTTCTCATGTCCAAGCAGTTGCTGCTCTGTTCGGATGGGCGGTACCTGATAGGGAAGAGTTGGTAAAAGAAGGGTATATCTGATTGCTCGGTTAAAAGAGTGTTGGTCCTGTAAGCCAGTGTTATCATGAATCCATCTAATATCCTGTGTTGGAATGTGCGGGGGCTTAATTCTAGAGCACGCCAGGACTCTGTACGTTCTCTGATTAATACCTTGCGGGCAGACATTGTATGTATCCAAGAAACAAAGATGTCTGATATTTCTAGAGGAACTCTTTTATCCTGTCTTGGTTCTGATTTTTCCCAATTTGCTGAGCTACCTGCGGTTGGGGCCAGTGGGGGTATCCTGGTGGCATGGAGGCATAACCTGGGTGCTGCAGCTGGTGTGCGGGTGGATAATTACTCTATCTCGGTTAAATTCAACAATGCCAGTGGCATGGTTTGGTGGCTGACTTGCGTGTATGGACCCCAAGGAGATGATAACAAAGTGTTATTTCTGCAAGAATTGAGAGAGGTGAGAAGTAACTGCCAAGGACCTTGGATAGCTATGGGTGATTTTAATCTCATTGTGAATGATGAAGACAAGAATAATGGCAATTTAAATCGGGCAATGATGGGCAGATTTCGCCGTTTCATCAATGACCTTGGGCTGCATGATGTTCAACTTCATGGCCGAAAATTTACCTGGTCGAACCAGCAGGACGCTCCAACACTTGTTCGGCTGGATAGGGTTCTTTGTTCCACAGATTGGGATCACTGCTTTCCGAACCACTTATTGCAAAGTGCTGCCTCAGATGGATCGGATCACTGCCCACTCCTTCTCAGCCTCAACGCCATCAAACCAGGAAAAGCCAGGTTTCACTTCGAAGCATTCTGGATGAAGCTTGACGGATTTCAGGAGGCCGTCGAAATGGCCTGGGCCTCTGTACCAGTGTCAGCGTGCCCCTTTGACACCCTGGCAAAAAAATTTAGTGCAACAGTGAAAGGTCTTCAAAGTTGGAGCCACAAGAAGGTCGGCCATGTCAACTCTCAGCTTGCGCTTGCTAGAGAAGTACTACATCAGTTGGAAATTGCCCAGGATGCACGACCACTGTCTGGTCAGGAAAGATGGCTGCTTAATATGATGAAACGACATTCTTTGGCCCTCTCATCCTTACAACGTACAATTGCTCGTAGTCGCTCTCGCATCACTTGGCTATCTGAAGGGGACAGCAATACTGCCTTGTTTCATCTTCATGCCAGACACCGAAAGCGAAAGAACTTCATCTCTAAACTGGTAGCAGATGATGGGCAAATACTTACCAGCCATGAGGAAAAGGAAGATAATATTCTGGAATTTTACAGCAGCTTGCTGGGAGAAGCTCCTCATCGGGATGTCACTGTGAACTTGGAGGAACTGGCCATTCCACGCCATGAGTTGTCTGATCTGGAAGCACCTTTCTCTGAGGAGGAAGTCTGGAAGACTATCTGTTCACTGCCGTCTAACAAGGCCCCAGGGCCAGATGGGTTCACTGGGAATTTCTATAAGGCGTGTTGGCCTATCATAAAGGTTGACGTCATGGCAGCAATGTCAGCCATTTGGAGTCGAAAGTTTGGACAATTTTACTTACTAAATTCTGCCTATATCACACTTCTGCCAAAAAAAGAGGAGGCCCTGAGCATCAGAGACTACAGGCCAATAAGCTTGGTTCATTCTTTTGCCAAGCTGGTTACAAAACTTTTAGCCAATCGTTTAGCAATCAAACTTGACCAGCTGGTTTCACCAAGTCAGAGTGCATTCATAAAGGGCAGATTCATACAAGACAATTTCATGCTCGTACAACAGACAGCCCGGTACTTACACCAGCAAAAGAAGGCTGGACTGCTGCTTAAGCTGGACATTACAAAGGCCTTCGATTGAGTTTCGTGGCCTTTCCTACTGGAAGTCATGCAACACTTGGGTTTCGGACAGATTTGGTGTGATATAATCAGTGGGCTGCTAGCTTCTTCTTCCACACAGGTGCTTCTCAATGGATCACCAGGAGAGAGAATATCATATCAACGAGGTCTACGGCAAGGGGACCCCCTATCCCCGATGCTGTTCATCCTTGTCATGGATGTGTTAGGATATGTGATCAAGAAGGCATCCGAGGAAGAGCTGCTGCAGCCACTCTCTAGAAGAACCTTGCAACAGCGGGTTTCATTATATGCGGATGATGTGGTGATCTTTTTAAAACCCGCTGCTGCTGATTTGGATATCACATTGGACATTTTAAGACTCTTTGGTGAGGCTTCAGGGCTCCAAACTAATATCCAAAAAAGCAGTGTGCTACCCATTCAATGTCTGGAAGAGGATAGAGCAATCGTTCAGGCACATCTCCCTTGTCAGGTAGAAGACTTTCCTTGCAAATATCTGGGCGTTCCCCTCTCTTTGCATAAATTAACAAGGGCCCACATTCAACCCATAATTGATAAAATAGCAGCTCGGCTACCAAGTTGGAAGGCTGACTTGCTTACACGGGCAGGGAGAAAAGTGCTGATTCAATCTGTGCTAACTTCTATGGTAATCTATTTGGCTATGGCATTGGATCTCCCACCTTGGGCTTTTAAAGCTATTGACAAGATTAGACGGGGATTTCTTTGGAAAGGAAGAAAAGATGTAAAAGGGGGACATTGCCTAGTGGCTTGGCCAAAGGTAACCAGACCACCCGAACTAGGGGGGCTGGGAATTTCTAATCTGCAACAGTTGGGATGGGCTTTGAGATTAAGGTGGCCTTGGCTGCAGAAGACTGAACCCAATAAGCCATGGGCCATGTTCCCTATCCAAGTACACCAGTCCGTAAAGTCCTTCTTTTCTGTGGCTGTCATTTCAGAAGTGGGCAATGGTCGAAACACTCTCTTCTGGACTGACAATTGGGTTCATGGACAGAGCTTGGCTAAACTTGTTCCAAATCTCTTTGGGGGGCTATCCAGTAGAGCAAAGAAAAGAACTGTGTTTGATGCCACGACCGATTTGAGATGGGTTGGTGACATAAGGGGTGCTCTCACTGTGACTGTATTGGCTGAATATCTTGGAGTATGGGACTTGACCTCTCAGTTAGTGCTCCAGCCTGAGGTGGAGGACTCCCATATTTGGCGCTTCTCAGCCTCAGGACAATACTCATCGAAATCTGCCTATGAGGCCATGTTCATAGGAGCCATTCAGTTTGGAGCTTGGGAAAGAATCTGGCAGAGTTGGGCGCCAGGCAAATGTAAATTTTTCATGTGGCTGGTTGCACATGACAGGTGTTGGACAGCGGATCGGTTGACTAGAAGAAATCTACCTCATCCTGACAAATGCCCTCTGTGCGATCAAGAGGAGGAGACTATAAATCATCTTCTGGTCTCCTGTGTTTTCTCCCGTCAGATATGGTTCATTATTTTGCAAAAGTTTGGTCTTCAGGCATTAGCACCACAAACTGATAACCACTCTTTTGATGACTGGTGGGAGCAGGCAAGTAGGAGGGTTGAGGGGCAGAACAAAAAGGGGCTCAACTCAGTTATTATCCTAGTAGCTTGGACGATCTGGAATCATCGGAATGGATGTGTGTTTGATGGTCGACGCCCTGACTTAAATGGCTTGCTAACATCTGTCTTGGAGGAGGCTCATATGTGGGAGTTGGCAGGGGCTCAAGGATTGGCTCACATCCTTGCCCAGCTGCCAACAGAGTAGGCTAAGGTCTTGGGTCCTGTCTTTTTAGGTCCTGGGAGGGATGTTCTTTTTGCTGTTCATAGTGTAAGATAGTGTGTGAGTGTGTGGAGGGTTGTTGCCTGGCTTATGCCCGCAAAACAACCGGTGTACTGGTCTCGGGGTGCTTCCACCCTTTTTTCTTCTTAATATATTGATACGCAGCTCTCCTGCGTGTTCGAGAAAAAGAGGCTGATGAAAACAGGGCCTTCTATATTGAACTTTTTGGATGTAACCTAGGGGATTTTCCAATGCAATATTTGGGTATACCTATTCACTATAGGAAACTTTCAAATGCTGATTGGAAGAGAGTGGAGGAACGATTCGAAAAAAGGCTTAGTAGTTGGAAGGCAAGCACCTTTCAACAGGGGGGCGACTGACACTGATTAATTCAGTGCTTAGTAGCTTACCTATGTATATGATGTTCTTCTTCTCTGTCCCCAAAGGAGTCCTTAAAAAATTGGATTACTTCCAATCACGTTTCTTTTGGCAAAATGACGAACAAAAACGAAAATACCGATTGGCTAAGTGGGACATTTTGTGCCAACCAAAAGACCAAGGAGGATTAGGAATTCATAACCTCGACATTAAGAACACCTCTTTGCTTAGTAAGTGGCTTTATAAGCTACTGACATCTGATGGGACTTGGTAGCAAATCTTACGCAATAAGTATCTGGGCTCCAAACCTCTTGCACAAGTGCAATGGAAAAATGGGGACTCACATTTTTGGGCTAGCCTCATGAAGGTTAAACGAGATTTTCTTTGTTTTGGTACCTTCATTATCAAGGATGGATCCCAAGTTAGGTTTTGGGAAGACATATGGTTGGGCAACAAGACCTTGTGTGAATAGTATCCTTCTCTCTATAACATAGCCCGACACAAACAAGATACTGTTGCAGAGGTACTAGGTGTTGTTCCACATAATCTTTCATGGCGTAGAGACCTAGTAGGCCAAAAATTGGTTGAGTGGAATAATCTTTTGCCACATCTTGCTAATGTTGTGCTGAGCCAAGATAAGGATGAATTTTGCTGGAATCTACACCCCAATGGACAGTTCTCGGTGAAATCCCATTATTTGGCCTTGATCCATAGCAACATCCCCAATATAAACAAACCAATCTGGAAGATGAGAGTTCCGTTAAAGATCAAGATCTTCCTCTGGTACTTGCGTAAGGGTATAATTCTAACCAAGGATAACCTAGCTAAACCCAATTGGACCTGGTTATTTTTGTCACAAAGATGAGACATTTAGACACTTGTTTTTTGACTGTCATTTTTCTCTGGCTGTATGGGCAATTATTTATGTGTCAACAGGACTTTTACCTCCTCGTAGTGTCGCAAACATGTTTGGGTCTTGGCTACGGAGGATTAGTGTTGATCTTAGACCTTTCGTACTTTTGGGAGCCACAACCTTTTGTTGGTCAATGTGGTTATGCAGGAATGATTTGGTTTTTGAGAAGAAAACTATTGCTACTCCTTTATAGGTTATTTATTCGGTTATCCACTGACTCCGTACATGGACTATTCTTCAAAAGGCTACTTCACAGGGTTTGGTTGCAGCGGCGTGTCAACGTTGGCGTAGGTGGCCAAGGAGTTTTTCACCCGGGCACATGGGTGGCAGTCTAGTCTCAGGATTACGAGTCACTAGTGTGTTTGCATTTATTTTTATGTTTATTTTCTTTCTCTTGTAAGGCTGTGTGCACCCAAGTTGTGCAGAGGTTGGGAGGATCTCAAGATTTTGTATCACCTCGATGTAACAATCTTGAAATTAATAAAACTTCCCTTATCGAAAAAAATATTGAGGGACTAGTTATTGGAAAACTGTTATGAGATGTTATGATTTGGGGGGAAAGAAAATTTGGAAGAACCCCCAATATATTCAGGGAGAATTTCTTAACAATCTAACACGGATGTACCACGAGGACATATGCAATTGTTGTATAAACTTGTAATGCTGCTGGCACGTTTCACTATTCTGAAGCCATTTTGTTCTGTTAAGACAACGCTTTTAGCAACAATTATTCCATTAACACAACATGTATGTGATACAAAATCATAATGACAAATAAAAACTTTTAAATTCGAATCTAATAACAACAAATTTGTCACACATAATTTATATACCAAAAGTGTAATTGTTGGTCAAATTGAAAAGCTTATTCAAGAAAAAATACAACTTACCTTTTGGTTTTGATGAACTAACATCAACTTCAGCAACAGCTCGTACCACCACCAGAGGCTCAGCCCAGCTAGCAAGGAAGCCTGCCGCCAACCATACCGGCCCTGCCGCCACTGTTGCAAACCTACCGCCAATTCAAACGGCGGTAGGCACTAACCGCCCTTTGTGGCGGCGGTAGGTTCCTGCCGCCGTTTGAAACGGCGGTAGGTTTCCAACCGCCATTTCAAACGGCGGTTGGTGGCTATTTCTGCCAATGTTGAATCCAACTATTTATTTTCGTAAAATCGAAGAAAATTAAATATAAAAAAATTCATTATTTGGCATGATCTTGGCCCACCTCGGCGCCCTGCATGTTCCTGTACCGTAAATAAATGTTGTGTATCATTCATTCCTTAGCAACGTCTGAAGCAAAAAAGACGATTTACAAACACCATCAAAGAAACATTGGGGGAAGGCTTGCTTTGCCTAGAAGCCTCCGCTAGGCTCTCCCCAAATCCACCTCCTCCCGGCCCCCTCCCTCCCGGCTCCGGCGAGCTCGTCGCAGGGAGTAGGGAGCCCCCCCTCCCCGCACGGCCTCTCGTCGTAGTAGTAGTTCGTTTTAGTTTTCTTCTGTGTCGTATGGCTTTGGCCCTCTGTGGAATTCGGGTAGGGAGCGCCCCCCTCCTCCCCCCTGCCCGGCCTCTCGTCGTAGTAGTAGTTCATTTTAGTTTTCTTCTGTGCCGTATGGCTTTGCCCCTCTGTGGAAGTCGCCGCTCAGATGTCGCTGTCATCATCGTCGTCGCCGGGGTTCTCTCCGGCCTCTACGTTACCGTCGCACTCTCTTCTCAGGTGAGTCGTAATAAAATAAAGTCGCCTTCTCCAGCAACTTCCCCTCTGCCTCCCTCATCTTGTTGCTGGAGATCCCCGTCGCCGCTCCTACTCTGGCCGGAGTTGAGGTTGATGCGCACGCTCCGTCTATAGATCAGATCCCCTCTTCGGTGGATCTGGTCATTGGGACGCTTCGCTCGCCTTGCCTCCGTTTGGCCGGCGTGGAGGCTGTTCGGGGAGCGGCCGCCTCTGGATCGAGTTCCCCTTTGGGTGGATTTGGTCCTGGAGGCTACCCACCAGCGGTTGTTCCGACGAGTGCCGTCGTTGAACGCATCGATCTGCCCCCACCTACGTCTCCGCTGTTACCTCTGGAGTCCTCATCGGTGGTTGTTCCGACATTCTTGTCCCCTCCTACGGAGACCACAACGTTGTCGAACGTGTCGATCCGCTCCAGCCTCCGCCACCTCGCCATCACTGCCGCTTGCCTGTGCCTCTCCATCGGTCATAGCAACCTCTGGAGTTGCAGATCTACACTTCGTTCGGCATTACTACATCAAGCTTTGCCTCGACGACTTCGCCTCTCCCGTGGACTCGATTTGGAGTTCATCTACCTCTGGCAATGGTTTCCTACCAATCTTTCGGTCGACCGGTGTGCTCGTCATCAACACCGTCGAGTATTCTTCAACCGACGCTCTGTGCGGCCTGCATCGTGGTGTATGCGCCTCCGGCGCCTTTGCAACCTCTGCCGGCAAGTTCATCGTCGTCTTTGCTGTGGATGTGCTAGTGTTTATCTGGTCCAAGGACCTCTGTGTAATTATGTCTTCTTTAGAGGACTGATCTGTAACTTCGTTACTTAATATATAAGTAAGTTGTTATAAACAAAAACGTCTGAAGCAAAAACAGAAAAATAAAAAAGGGCGGTTACAGACTTGTGGTGACTTGTGTTCACTCGGCCCACAAGGCCACAATTAGCTGCAGGAGATGCCCGTATAAAAACCCTGGAGTAAATTGCAGTACAGGTCCACGAACTTTGTATGGTGTGTCATCTCGATCCATAGACTTTCAAAGTGTATTATTACCGTCCTTAAACTCTATTCGGGTCTCTAATCAACCTGTTAACGGGTCTAACCCGTGATAAACATACCCATTAGGTGCACCAGTTTTACAGATATGCAATTAGACCCTTGTCGATTCAGTTTCCTTGTCAAGTCGATTCAGTTCCCTCCGATCCAACCACGACCCCCTGCTTCCCGCGACGGCGCGACTCCATCGCGTGCGACGCGCGTCCGCGGTGAGTCGCAGTGGCCAGCGATCTGAGTCAGAACCTGAAGGGTCTCGCGGTGAGTCTCGCTGCGGCGTTGATCGATGGCAGCGCGATTGCAGGGCAAAGGGAAACCTCCGCCGGTTTACTGTGAGTTCCTCGTTGTTCGTCTATTCAATATTCTAGGTCAACACGAACAAAGAAAATAGGTTCTCAAACTCCTCCAGCTCCATGAATGCACAGAGTTGCACGCACCTCGTTGGTAGATAAGATGCATGCTCCTCGTTGGTAGATAAGATCCATGATATGCAAAATAGGGCAACGCGGCACGTACCAGGTTTGCGGCCACGACCTGCGAGCAACGCACTACAGCGGCAAAGATGAAAAATCAATTGACAAAAAAGACTGGATTCCAGTTTTAAATATGTAATAACAGTTCGGTCCAATTGACCTGTTAGCGGGTTGATTTGAGACCCGAATGAAGTTTAAGAACGGTAATGACACCCTTTAGAAGTTTATAGACCGGGATGACACACTATGAAAAGTTCATGGACCGGTAGTGCACTTTACTCAAAAACCCTGGTTATCGAACGTGGGTGGGTCCGGATAGAGCTCCTCTGTGCGGCGGCGGCCGCAATGTCTCGGATCCTGCGGGGCAGTCTCACGGCGAGCACGATCTTCGGCCACGCGTCATGCACCACCGCCGCCGCTGACCACCACAAGCCGCCGTTCATCCCCAACGACATCCTGCTGCGCTCCGTGCACGGCATCTTGAACAACTACTGCGACTACAGCCTGCCGCACCTTTTTGCCCGGCCGAACGGTTGTGGCGGCCCTAAGATCTCGATGCCATATGCTGACTCCATCTACGACCACTGCAACGGCCTCGTGCTTTACGAGGATTATTACGGAGGTGATTTCTGCATTGTCAATCCGGCAACCCGGCGGCGTGCGGTCCTGCCACCGTCCGATCCCCCCACGTCGAGATGCTCCTGTGCCAACCTGGCGTTCGACCCTTGCATCTCGCTGCACTACAAAGCGTTCTTGTCCCGGACGTTGAGGGCCTTCCAAACCCAGAAGCTGAATGGCCGCCAGCCATGTACAGGCTGCCCGTTTTTTCATACACGAGTGGGCGGTGCTGGGAAGAGAAGACATTCGTCCGTGAAGGTGGCCCGGTTGGCACGGTAGCCGATGTGCTGTTGGATTCGGTGGAGCCAGTCTATTGGGGACCACAGCGCCGCTACACCGAATACTGGAGAGGAGCGCTTCACGTGCATTGCCGTGGTGCATATGTCATGAGGTATGTTGTATATGTAATATATCATATAAAGAGTCATCAGAAATGGTTTACCACCAGTGGCAGACCCAGAGTTTTTGTGGAGCCTGGGCGAACATCGTCGCAACAGATAGCAAGTTCGCACAACATATTAATCACTAACATAAACATAGGTGTAATCTCAAAAAAAAACATAAACATAGGTGATAAACATAGGGGATAACTGCGACAATTTTCGAAACTAAAATTACCATTTTGTGCACATATGAATATGAAAAATGGAAATACGATAAAACATATCTCATTAAGATACTAAGATAAATTATTTGCTAATAATCTAATAACAAAAGTTCTAATAGTATCTCTTCAAGTGCGTCGATGTCGGTGAGCAGCTGGCGTGCTCACCCAATGCCCTCGCGTAGGCTGCAAGCTGCATACCTACAGTCTTCCTCTAACTGGAATCCCGAATGTAGCTGGAATTGGGAGCATCCACACTGCAACTGCAAATGAACCTTCCGTGCTAATTTCTTTGTTTATTGAGTTTACGTACTAAGTTAACTGGCTAAGTATTTCAGTTGGACTACAAGCAGCTCATGATATTTTTTCTTGCGCTGAACTATTTAAAGGTCTACTAACAAACACAAGGCTGGCCAGCAAGGAGCCCGGGCAGCTGCCTAGGCTGGCCGGGCCTTAAGTCCGCCAGTGCTTACCACAAATGGTTTTAGGTAAATCGGTGGTGATACTATGTCACCACCGGTTATATATGTAGCGAACATGGCTTCATGTGCCATTTGTTCAAAGTTTGATTTTGGTGATTAATGATAACATGATCAATGGGACTAACTATATTGTTGAGCATGTCTTTGTAGATATTTCTAGGTCCCAAGTATGCAAAAATACTATATGCCAAAATGAGAAGATGATATATATTTTGAGCCAAAACCGACAAGAAGAAAGAGAAGGGAAAAGACACCGTCGGATGAACCGACGGTACCATAGAAGTAAGCATCGGTGCAAGCGTCGGTGTATTTGGTATACTGCGTGAAGTCTCAAGTGAACAGGCACCGTCGGATGAACCGACGGTCCATTTTCTAGATGCACCGGATGAATTGCCAGAGGAGAAGCAGTGAAGTCGAAGGCGTCGGATGAACCGACGGTCCATCAGTGGGCACTGTCGGTCTATCTGATGGTTCGTGAGATCAAGACAGGGAGGAGCTAGCACAGGAGTTAGTTACACCGGATGAACTAGAGGGCTAAGCATCGGTTCATCCGGCGGCCTCGTATTTGCTAACAGAGAGGTTTTGGCCGCGAAGCTATCAGCACCGGATGAACCGACGGCTAGGCAAGATGACCGTCGGTGCAAGCGTCAGAGAATATGTGTCAGTGGGGATGCAACGGCTAAGTGACGTGGAGGGCACCGGATGAACCGACACCTATGGAAAAGAGACCATCGGTTCATCCGACGGTACAGTTTTCTGTAGCCATTAGCCAACGACTCTTTGGTTGCCTTGGGCCATTTATACCCCCTCCACTCACCCATTTGAATTGGTTGGATGCTGAGGAAAACCAGAGGAGTTCAAGACACATAGAAGATCATATCCAAGCCATCCAAGTGCTAAATTTCTCATCCATAGACTTGCACATGCTTTGTGTGTGTGTGCTTAGTGTTAGGCTTAGCTTAGAGCTGAGTGAGTGCAAGGTGTGCCTACCTTGTGAGGTGATTCTCGAGTGGATCAAGCTGTACGAGGTGCGCCGAAAGCCTTGGAGCCTAGGTGGCTCTCCGGCAAACTTCTTCGACCCTCCAGCTTGGTGTGGAGCGGCGAGGACACTTTGTGCGGGGGACGTGGAGACCCCCTTCCCTTGGTGGAGAAGCTCCTTAGTGGAGGCGGCATCAAGGTGACCAAGGGAGCTTGGCGAGTGCCTTCGTGGTGAGCCTTTGTGGCTAGTCAAGTGGTGCTCTTGGGAGAGACTTGGTGACCGGGAAGCAATACTCTTGTGTGGAGTACTTCAACAACGTGGACTAGGGGTGGCTTAGTGCCTACCGATACCACGGGATAAATCACGTGTCAAGAGTTTGCTTCCTCTCATCCCCTTTACGTTTCCGCATTACTTTCTTGCAATCCTTGCTTGCCTTTACTTTCCTAGAGTAGTATCATGCTAGGATTGGCTATAGGTTGCAAAACTTGTTTTGTGATGGGAGTTTCACACTAGAACAACCTTAGTTGCACATCTAGATAGTATGTTCTAGTTTATGTTTTGAGCAAATAGTGATAACTCTAGGCTTAAGGTTTTAAGTTGCCTAATTCACCCCCTCCCCCTCTTAGGCTACGAGCATTCGATTCCTTACAAGTGGTATCAGAGACGGGACTCACTTCCTTCACAAGGATACACCAGTTCGATTGGCAATTTGTGAAAACTGGCTCATTGGATCGGTTAGGCTTCACCGCCTAGTGAGTTGCTCTTTAGAGGATGAAAGGGGTGGATACCTTAGGTTTGGCTCCACATTTCGATGGCATGGGTTACTCTCGTTGGAAGGTCCTCATGGAAGCTTATTTACAAGCTAAGGATCTTGATGTTTGGAGGGCCACCAATGAGGGTGTTAGAAATGGTACTAGGAAGGAGAAGCAATTTGATGTTTTCGCAAAGTGTATCATTTTATCCTCTCTAGATGTAGGTGTTTTCAATAGAGTTTTTACTAGTGAAAATGCTCATGTTCTATGGAATACCATCAAGGAACAAAATGAGGGTTCAAAAGAAGTAGCTAATGAACGCTACGGTTGTCTCCTTGAGGAATTCAATAGCTTTGAGCAACTTGAGAATGAAAATGCTGAATCTATGTACTCACGCCTAAATGTTCTTGTCAATGAGATTAATGCTTTAGGTGTGAAGGACATCACGGACTTGAACATAAACTGCAAGATCCTTCAAAGTCTTTGGAAGCCCTAGTATGACTTGGTGAAAGCTATCATCTATGAGAAGAAGCTTGAAGAGTTGAAGCCATCTCAAATCTTGAGCAAGATCATGGCACATGAAATACAAATCATGCCCAAGTCCAAGAAAGCTTCCAAGGATGGGCTCAAGACAAAGGAAGATCCAAAAGTTGAGCCCAAGCCAACACCCCAAGAGCCATCTTCTCTAACCGCAAGCCATGCTCTCTCAAGCCAACAAGAGAAGAAGTTGAGAAGGATGGCGATTCATGGAAGCTTAAGTGAAGACGATGATGGTGATGACAATTAAGGATACTCAAGTGATGAAGAGGTAGAGTCAATGGTTGGCATGTACGTGAAGAAGATCTTCAAGTATGTGAAGAAAGTCAACATGTATGGCTACAACATCCACTTGAGAGAAGGGCGTCATCATCAACACATCAAGTTCACCAAGATCAAGCGCAAGAAGAAGGTGGTCAAGGAGAGGAAGCCGAAGCAAGGAGCATTCATCATCATTGGTGAGTGGACAAGTGGTGGCGAATCAAGTTCTTGTAACTCAAGCGATCAATCAAGCAAGAACTTCACCACCCACTTCATGCAAGGTCCCCTATCATCATCACACATGTGCCTCATGGCCCAAGGTATGGAAAGCGATGTAAGTGATGATGAATCCGAAGCCACCTCAATTAATGATCTTGTTGAGCTAGTTAACGAGCAAAAAGAAATCATTGAAAAACAAGCTAATGAAATAAAAGAACTTAATGCTCTCAATGATGTTAGTGCTACCCTTGCTACAAATTATGAACATTTATTGTGCAAATTCAAGTTGCCTAGCGATGAGCATGATGAGCTAAAATCTAAGCAAGAGAGCATTGAGATTAAAACTAATGATTTCTTTGAGCTCAATGAATCATCTATCCCTTGTGTAATTCCTATATCCAAGGTAGATGTTTCAACTTTTTGCATTGATTTAATTGATGAATCTTGCTCACCATGTTGCAATGAGAATGTTGTGATTATGAGCATGAAGAATGATGAGCTCAAGCAAGAAGTACAATGGCTCTGAGAGAAGTTGGTTAGCTTGATGGGCAAGGGCAAGAACAATGAGGAACAAGTAGAAGCCTCTCAAGACATGAAGGGCAACGTCCAACCTTCTCAAGATAACCGTGATGACATGGTGAAGAAGGTTGAGAAGGGATCAACCGTGACTTGCTACAAGTGTCATGAAGAAGGGCACAAGTTCTACAAATACCCTCAATTCGTCAAGAAGATGGACAAGGGTGAGAAGAAGAAGATGAACACCACCATCAAGAGCTCTCTCATCTACACCAAGCCCAACCGCAAGAACAAGACCAAGAGCAACTCCTATGTCATCAAGAAGAAAGCTAATGGCAAGCTGATTGCACACAAGGTTGGGAAGATGAAGGAGTGGGGTTGGAACCAACCCATTTGGGTGCCTAAGGAAGTCATCACCAACATGAAGGGGCCTCAAATGGTTTGGGTTCCTAAGGCCACGTGAAGTCTATGAGGTCGGGGACTTGGGAGGCTTGGCACAAAGAAGAAGTGAAGATTCAAGTCTAAGAAGCCAAGCTTGCAAGATTGGACATGTGTTGCCCAAGCACCCCGGTTAAGGTAATGGAAACTAACTCATCTCATGTCTCATTGTAGCTCCATTGCCTTGTTTAGGTTGCATTTGTTGCTATGCCTAGCTGTTTACATTTGGTAGGTTGCTTGTGTCATGTGCTAACCCATGAGCAACCTACATGGTTTGATTAGTGTGTAGGAAAGCTACACGTGGTTCTTTCATGATGCATGTTTTCATATATATCTCTTTGGATCATGAGCAAGCTATAGGGTTAGCTTCCCTCTTTGTTGTCATAAACAATGTGCATATATTTGGTTGGTCATTCAAACACTAAATGCACACATTTAGGGGGAGCTCATCCTATGGTTTGTTTGTGGGACTAACATTGTTTTAAGCTTATCTTGTGTAGTCCCTTGGTGGCGCGTTCCGGTGCGGTACTTCATTCTAAAAGAATGCTACTTCATTTTAAATGTGATCTAACATCTCTAAGAGAGTGAATATAGCAATATGAGCTTCATGCTATTGAGTCATGTCCTTGTGAGCTTATGTCTCTACATAAGTTCAAAGGCAATAAACTCATACATTCCTAATCCTTGTGGTACCCCAAATGTCTTCTTTGCAAGCTTCTTTCAAGATGATATCATTTTCAAGCGACTCATCTTAATGTGGTGCCAACAAGGTAGAGAGGAAGAATCCCCGGAGGTATGTAATGCTCAAAATCTACAAGTGGTAGTGTTACAAGAATTCTCTTGTCTTTTAAGCTACCTCCTTGCATGATATGCTCTAAGCTTCCTTATCTTACAAATGTTTGTAGTTGTGCACTTGTTTTTCACACTATCACTTTGTGCACACAATTAGGGGGAGCTTAGTTTGTATCATGCTAGTCTCATGAGCCTATGATCCACCTTAGTTATCCACACATGTGGTATCTTCATTGATATCATACATAAGGATCATGGTTCATGCGGCTTTCTCCTTTGTATTTGACATTTCTCTTTGAGCTATGATTGCTAGGACTTGCTAAATTTCCTTTGGAGACCCTTCTGTTCTGGACACTTTTTGGAGATTTTATTTCAAAGGGGGAGAATTTGGAGCCAAAGCAAGCTAATATTTTCAAAGGGGGAAGTAGCAAGCTATATGTGAAGAGAAGATCATGAAAGAGGGAGAACACATCTAGGGCGAGTTGGATGATGGTAAGCATCCAAGCAAGTGTAAGTGATTCAATTTGGTCAATTTTTGCAAATTTATGCTTGCTTTGCTTGTGTTGTCATAAATCACCAAAAAGGGGGAGATTGTAGCGAACATGACCTCATGTGCCATTTGTTCAAAGTTTGATTTTGGTGATTAATGACAACATGATCAATGGGACTAACTATATTGTTGAGCATGTCTTTGTAGACATTTCTAGGTCCCAAGTATGCAAAAAATACCATATGCCAAAATGAGAAGATGGTATATATTTTGAGGCAAAACCAACAAGAAGAAAGAGAAGGGAAAAGACACCGTCGGATGAACCGACGGTACCATAGAAGCAAGCGTCGGTGCAAGCGTCGGTGTATTTGGTATACTGTGTGAAGTCTCAAGTGAACAGGCACCGTCGGATGAACCGACGGTCCATTTTCTAGATGTGTCGGATGAATTGCCAGCAGAGAAGCAGTGAAGTCTGGACCGTCAGATGAACCGACGGTCCATCAGTGTGCATCGTCGGTCTATCTGATGGTTCGTGAGATCAAGACAGGGAGGAGCTGGTGCAGGAGTTAGTTGCACCGGATGAACCGGCGGGCTAAGCATCGGTTCATCCGGCGGCCTTGTATTTGCTAACAGAGAGGTTTTGGCCGTGAACCTTGGGAGAGACTTGGTGACCGGGAAGCAATACTCTTGTGTGGAGTGCTTCAACAAAATGGACTAGGGGTGGCTTAGTGCCTACCGATACCACGGGATAAATCGCATGTCAAGAGTTTGCTTCCTCTCATCCCCCTTTACGTTTCCGCATTACTTTCTTGCAATCCTTGCTTGCCTTTACTTTCCTATAGTAGTATCATGCTAGGATTGGCTATAGGTTGCAAAACTTGTTTTGGGATGGGAGTTTCACAATAGAACAACCTTAGTTGCACATCTAGATAGTATGTTCTAGTTTATGTTTTCAGCAAATAGTGATAACTCTAGGCTTAAGGTTTTAAGTTGCCTAATTCACCCCCTCCCCCTCTTAGGCTACGAGCATCCGATTCCTTACAATATAGAAAATAGAGTAGCAGGTGATACTATGTCACCACCGGTTATATAGAAAATAGAGTACAAAGTAATAATTGGCCGTGAAAATTACCACCATCGCCGGTTTTGTATTACGAACTAGTAGTGATTATTACCACCGATTCGTAACACAAACTGGCACTGATGGTTGATGGTTGGCTCGGACCCAAAATTATCGTCCATTACCATTTTGATGAGATGGACTCGTCCGCGGCCCACGCCATCCCCTAGTGCCCCAACCCTGATCTCGTTCCGACCCACCTCTCATTTTTATCCGCTCTCTTCTCTCTCCCTACCGACCCTATTCTCTCTCCCGTCCAGTCGAACCTCTCCCCTCCATCCTCTCCCCACCGGCTGGATCTCACCTGGCCTTGAATCTCCCCTCTGATGCCCCCTCTCCCCTCCTGCTCGCCCTCTCTAGCAGTGGGAAGTGGCAGTGGGGCGAGGTACCCGAGTAAGCCTATTCGATGCTCGGCGGCACACGATGACACAAAGGGCAGTGGTGGTAACACAGGACAGCGGCACAGAGAAGTGGCGGTGGCATAGGGAGTGGCCGCCCAGATGTGCCTCCCTTCTTCCTGCTTGGATCAGGCCGGGTCAAGCTGGTGTCGGGCTTATTTGGGTAAGTTGCCACCACAGCCTCCCCTCCCTTTTGATCTCTCTCTCATCCGGCCGTCTCTGTGCGATTCGGCATGGCTGCGGCTGGTAGAGCAGCAGCAGTGGCAAGGAGCGGCAGCAGTGGCTGGTGTGGCGTCTGGCTGGTTGCGCCAGATTTTTTTTGTTTTCTAATCGTAATGCTTCTGCGCGGGCGTCCGACACGCATCATACTCCAGACGGAAGACGTGGCACAAACTAAACCACACAATCCTGGTCAACTATATCCTCTAGCACCCACTCCCTGCCCAGCTTTACCTGGCTTTCCCGAACCTTATCCTCAGCATCTGCTGTGTGTGAGCTTCCTGCTGCTATGCCCAGCGGGGCCACATCCAAGGCAAGGAGGGACCTGCTCGCGACGCATCTGAGGCTGGGCGGGGACTGCTATGCGGTGACGCGTCCCAGGCTGAGCGAGCTAGTGGCGCGTCCATGGTCGTTGGCGGCGCTCGATGACTCTTCCCTGACGAGTGCATCTTCGAGATCTTGCTCTGGTGGCAGCACATTCATGGCCCAGTAGGGCCTGCTCTGACGGCGGCCTGTCCGTGGCCTGACGAGCTTGCGGCGCTGTCCAAGGCCGCTTCCACCAGCCGAGAGGAGGGAGATGGTGCAGCATCCCCGACGAGTGAGTGGCGCAGAGGTGTGGCCGGGGAGGTCGTCCCACCAGCTGGGGTGCGGCCACGCTGATGCACGGGAGGAGATGGAGTGGCGCGTTGGAGTGGCCATCGGCAGCCCTAGTGCAGCATCCCCGGTGAGGGAGCATTCCGGCAGCCCGGTGGTGTGCGAGGCCGGTGACGCATGATGCTTCATTTTGTTGTCTCGACTCCATGTTACACTAGGTACCTCATGATATTGGAGTAGAATTCTTCAGATGTTGCAACACGCTATATTTAGTGTCGTCAATGTTGCAAGAGTTGGATTTTGGTGTTTCGCTTGTTGATTTCGCATGTCCCAGCTTTTTATGTTTCAGCGTTTCACCATGATCAAGCTCAATCCATCGAATGGTGATTTTGTGGTTATAAATGTTGCGCGAAACATGTGTTTGATATTGTGGTGGGGATTTCATTGTCAGAAATATATTGTTTCCATTGAAACATTTTCACCGTAGTTTCAATGTTGCATGCTCATGATTTCAATGTTGCAAATGTTGTATTAAAATGTTGCGATGAAACGCTAGATTTGATTAGTGAATATTTATTATGGTGGACTGTAGCCGTCAGATTTTAACAGACGGTGATGTTTGGGTCTGATGGGAGTTGCCCCCGCCGGACGTCCGGGCGCTAGCAAGTGCCTTTTTTAATTAATACTATTTCACCGCTGGTGATGAAATCAGTGGCGTAGTGTATATTGCTCAATGCATAAGACGTGCAACATCACTAGTTCCAATGCACAACCACACACACAATCAAAGTTGTCCTTAGGTCAGTCTCAGTGGTAGTGTCACGAACATAGTTACCAAGTCTCAAGTCTGTCACATCAGTTTTTCAGCATGATGACACTATCACTCTATTATGTACCACGATCTGGATGAACCTGAACCCTAGCAGCCCGTCCCCGCCGATGGCGGCAGCCGGACCACACAGGTAGGGATAAAGGGGCTAACCCTAATAGATTGATAATCTTATTGCTTGCCTCAAATGGTTCAAGTCCTCTCCTTATATAGAGAGGCTAACTTAATCTCTAAGAAAGGATCTAATCTTATCTCTAACCTAACCCTAATGGGCCTAGCTCAACCAGCCCAGCTGAGACTGCTCATAACACACTCTCAATGCACAGTGTCACGAGCACAATTTCATAGATAGAATGTTGCATTTAAATCTTGCATGTTTGTGATCCCGGATGGAAGGAAAGGTCTCTCAATGCAGGGTCATGAGTATTGGTAACATGACCATGTGATCTTCTCTCCCCTCATTAATTTGGTGTCATGTCAGCAAAAAAATTTATGTGACAGTCTATTAATTGTTGTTGATACTACCACTAAGACTAGCCTTAGAAATACAAACTGTGCTTATAATAAATAATTAATGTCTGTAATTTGGTTCAAACTATTGTTGTACACTCGATGTTCTTTATTCGAAAAGGAAAAAAAGTATCATGGATGTACGACGAGGACATACGCAAGTGTTGTAAACTTGTAATGCTGCTGTCATGTTTCACTATTCTACAGTTGTTCTGTTAAAACAACGATTTTATATTTTATATCACTACGTGAAAACCTCAAATAGGTCACGCAACATTGGTAACGGACCTATAAAACCCGTTACAAGATAAATAAAGGTAACGGGCCTTTGTATAAGCCCGTTACTAATAAAGCCTTTCAGGTCGAGCGTGGAAAGTCTCGTACTAATAGGTAACGGGTCATATCTAGGGCGTGTTTGGCACAGTTCCAGGCAACTCTAGATCCGAAAAAGCAACTCCGCTCCAAATTTTTCCAGCCAAACATGTCCAGCTCCAGCAACTCCACTGCGGATCTGCTCCAAAAAAAAGGTGGAGTAGGCCCCAAATCCATGGATTTGGTGGAGTACCTCAGGGGGTGCTCCACCAACTCCAGTCTTGTGGAGTTGGGAGAAATTACCCACCATTGCCACTTGTAAGTGGAAAAAAATGGTTCGTTCTATTCTTTTCTCCCCGCATGCCTCCCTGCCTCCGCCCGTGGCCGCATCCACCCTGCCTCCGGCGAGCTCCCCCGCGCCGCCTCCGGCGACCGCGCGCCTGCCCAACTGCCGGCGACCTCTCGCGCTTCCGTGCCTCCGGGGACCCTGCACCTCCCTGCACCGCACACACCTCCCTCACCCATCTGATGTAGACTGCCCGTGCCGGCGGCAAGGCCGCGCTCGCCTCTGAAGCGGTGAGTCAGCGTCCCTCCCCGCGCGCCCACGAGCGCCCATCCGCACCTCTCTGCGCCACCCACGAGCATCGCCCGCACCTCCCAAGGCCGCGAGGCTGCACGTTGCCCGGCGGCGAGGCCGCGGACCTGCCCAGCGGCCGGATTTGAAAGCTACTGGCTGGAATTGTCTCTTTTTGGTCTGAATCGCAGGCCGCCAAGTGGAATTGCGAGATGGTGGAAGCCGGTGGCGAGGGGGCATAGCGCAGCGATGAGCTCCCCGAGGTGCGCGCGAGAGGTACCTGCCCACTTGATGTCGAGCCCATTGGAGAAGAAGCGGGCCTCCCTGATGGTGACGAGCGTGGCACCGAGCCCCACCTGCGCCGCGGCTGCCGTAGCGGAGGCTTTGAGGAGGCGATTCCGCTCTCGTTGCACTGGCCCCTCGGCGTCCCACGTCGGGAACCTCGTCGTCCAGGCCATCTTCGGCGACGCTGTGAGCGTGGTGGTCGTGGGGACCGGCCCTGTCGCCACCGGTGAGCACACCGTGTTCGAGCTGTCGTGGACGTCGCAAGAGATCTCGCCGGGGAAATCATGGAGAAGCTCGTGGCGTTCATGAGCGCTTGAGGCAGTACGACATTACGCGGAGCCCGTGAGGGTGATGAGGAAGAAGTGGATTTTTTTCTTTTTTATTCTTCTGACACGTGGGCCCTATATGTCATTGAGATGATAGGAAATCAGGAGCTGTACTAAACATTTTGCGAGATCTCATATCCACGATGGAGCTACTCCACGGTGAAATTGCATGGATCTGCAACTCCGGAGCTGTTTTTTCAGAGCCGGAGCTCTCCTAAACACGGCCCTAAAGCCCGTTACCAATATGAACCTTTATCTATGCCTGTTACTTATATTGGATCCCGGACCCGAATTTTTCATCCACTCTGATTTTACGATGCATTTGGCATCTACGTCCCTCCCTCCCCATCCACCCCCATCTTTCTCGTCTCCTCCCTCTCTTCTTTCTCGTCTCTCCTCTCCTCTCCTCTCCCACCTCACCCTAGACTGCCACCGCCGACCCTCACCCGGCTGCCACCACCGACTCATCGCGCCCCCGCCTTACCCCGCCGCACTCCCTACCTCTCACCGCGTGCTCCTCCGGTCCTCCCGACACTCCTACCACCCACCGAGGTTGAGGCATGAGGGAGAGGCGAGATCCAGATCTGGGGCGGCAAGGCTGGGAAACAGGGCGGGAGGCTGTTGATGGCGGTTGTGGCGGTGCTCCTCCTCCTCGCGCTCAGCATGCTCTCGTCCCTCCTCTTCGCCCCGCACACCTCCATCTCCGCAATCTCTCTCTTTCGTTTCCTTCGTGACATGTTGTTGACCGTGTGGTTCCGTGCTGCAGGGTGCTGGAGATGCACGGGGAGAAGGGGTAGCCGCCATCTCCTTTGCAAATCGCGGATCTCGCAGATCCCTCGGTCGTTGTACTAGGGGTGGCGCTGCACGGGCGGCAGGGCGGAGTCAATGGGATCTCTTCCACGGCCGGCACCGACGCACCTCCACACCCGTCACCCTTCTGTTCTTCCTGATGTGTATGTGTGTCTCGCTCTGTCTCTCATCTCCTCGACTCCCGTCTACCTGATGGGAAAATACCATGATACATCAAGCAGTCTCTCCTTCTCCCTACAGATAAACGGGCAATGGTTTTGCCAAAATGAAAATGAAATCTTGTACCTGATTAACGAACTGTCCTTCTTTCCTCGAAACTTACATTTGTATGCTACATCTGCATATGTGCTTTTTTGTGGTAATCAAGCCACCATCTGTATGGTTGGTCTGTTTGTTATTCATATGCTGCTACTGAACAGACATTTCTCATTGACTTTGTAGCATTGATGGTTAGGTGTATATTTTTCTCAGTTTGAGTCTTTTGCGTTCATGTGATGTGAGAGGACACCTTTGTTGGCATGGGGTTGACTGATTGATGGTTGATGCTGTTGCTGTCCTTATAAACTGATTTTATTGCGTCAATAGCATGAGCTTGCTAATTTTACCATCACATTTTCAGTTCCCTGTCGGCTGTATCCTCCACCAATTGAAGCAGAGGACCTAGGCAAACGGTCGTGTTGGTGCCTCACCTTGATGCTCCAGCTTCCAACTCCAGGTAAAACCTTCAACTCCCTCACCTCCACTCCTTGCTTGAATTGTTGTAGATCCGGTTACATTTGTAGTTCTTGATTCATGAATAAATGCGTGTTGACTTGCCATAGATAGGTAATGTCGAATAGAGAATGGTGCAGCGAACTCAATTGTGATGCTCATGCTGTCTTTTGTTGAACTACTTGCTGAAGTCTTTTGTTGGTTACATCTTGCTCATGTCATCAACAAGGTGTTTTGGCAATATGAACTATTTGTTGAATTCTTTTCCGGCTACAACAATTTGATAATCAACTGGAAACATGCTAGAAATCATATGGGCATGATAGAAGGTGATAAATTAGATAATTGAACATACACTCGCTTGCTTACAGTTAAGATAGAAGTACTGTGGTGATAAATTAGATGTTGAATTGTTATTTGGTGGGTGTTACAGATTCTACCATTTTATTCTGCCGATCTTCATTGATGTGTAGAGTAATAGATGCTTGGATGTGCTATTTCAAGGCACTGTCAGCTATTTCAGAACCCTGAGGCTAGAAGCAAAGTCATTGACGCTGCTACCACGCTTGGAAGAATCACTGGTTCGTTATTCTGTGCTTAATGTCAGATACACTTTCCTCTTCCTCTAAGTATATTTGAGAATCACTGTTACTCCATAAATGTTGGATTATTAGAACTTGTAAGAACTGTGGCTGTTAGCTTATTAACTTGTCAATTTATCATTTGTTGCTTAGGTCATCCTTCTAACAACTGTGCTAGCAGATCCTCCAATTCTTTTGCTATCATCGTTATTGACCTCGTGACTTAATATCTCATTGTTCTTATTTTCTTTGGTGGATCATGAAGCTGTTGCAAAGAACTAGTTCAATATCACTCATGTTGCATAAGTTGACTAGAAGTGGTAGTAGTGCTATTAACATATGAACTATCTTTTATCCTCACTTTTGCTATACAAATAACAATTGTAAAATGACATGGCCAAGCCACTCATAATTTTCAGAGGTTTGCTCTACTCCAGCATATTTGCTTTGTCATGCCTCTCTTTAGAACTAGGGATCTGATTAGCAAGTAAGCTGATAGTGGAATTGGTGCCTAATTGTCTATGTGATGCATGTGCATCAAAAGGAAACTTGTGGGTTCTGTTTCTTGACTGGTATTTGTACTTTACCTTTAAGGAAGATCTTTCCTTCTTACTTGCAGGAATGTATGCTTGAGGCCATCTCAATTAATTCAAGCATTGTCTCAGGTAAATGCATTTAATTTATTGTTAACTATTTGTGAATTGCTCTGCTAGAACTGACCTTTGAGTAAAGATAATGTTAAACCATATGTGCTATATGATTCTTGTACCACTGAAAAGTAGATTGCTAGCTGTTATTCTCTTCTGCTATCCTTGTATGCAGTATTGTGGCTTGATAAAAGGAATAGTTTTAGCAGCTTTACCTAGCTTCCTGTTTTCATGTTACATAAATGATTACAATATTAGAGAACTTAGGATTTCCTCATGTACTAACTGGGATGTCCTGACTAGGTGTAGATATGGGAGGAGATCGGTGAAGTCCTGGACAACCTCCCTCCGCCCTTCTTTGATGCCGGTCGGAAGCTGTACCATTTTTTCATCCCCAAGGGCCTCGACGCAAAGGATCAGGGGGGTCTGCTAGGTAATACACTACTCGTCTACTCGATCACCACATCCTCAACTCAATACATTATCATCAATAAAAAATAGAGTACCTGGATGTTCTACTCCTTGTGTTTGTTTAAACCTCACGTTGATCCCAACAAATTTGTGCTAGTACTAGTATAAAATATGTGCTTATTTAGAGAGACAAAGGAGAGTAATAACTAAGACCATTTCTTTCTATTTGATTTATTTGCATGGGAGGGTTCCTGCTAATTTGATTGAAACTCTACTACATGGGCAACATTTTACTTGTTGTAACTGGATTTCACTTTAGCGATAGGTAAGAACACTTCAGTTCTGCCAGTATGGAACATTAGAACCTCCGATTACTCTCTGATGGTAGATATTATGTATTGATGACATTATTCTTGTAGACATCACCCAGATCATCTTCCCTTGATATGTATGTGAGAGACATGGGTACCCATGGGTCCCCACCGGCCAGGGTCCCTGGGGCCCCTGACAAGTGGACCCTGAAGGGATACGGGGAGGCTACGCTAGCGCAAAACAAAATTTCCCCATAAAATAGGAACTGCTGTTGTCAAAGATCACGGGATTACCACTAGACGCGCAGATGCAGCGGAACCGTCTCGATGCAGACGAACGCGTCGAGGGTAGCGGGCAGTGCAGTTGCTCACGTCCGCCTGGTCCTTCACGTGCGGTTCGTCCTTGTGCTCCAAACGTAGCACCTCCAAGGTATCCACACGTACGGGAAGGAAGTATCGCACACCGGACTGCTAGGTCCGCGGGCACGATGAGGAGTGGGCGGCGCGGCGGCGCGGCTGTTGCTCACGAGTCATCCAAGTCAGGGGTTATGGTCCATATTTATGAGGGGAAAATCCCTCACACCATCGTCCATTAGCAATACGGGACTAATAGATGGTGTACCCCTTTCCAACGCTAATGGGCTTTACAACAATTGTGGCCCATTATGACTTTTACAACCCAATGGATCAAATCCATCTGAACCCACTAATGGATCTAATCCAGTTGGCTCTAGGGCATATCTCCAACAGTCTCCCACTTGCACTAGAGTCAACTATGCAAGTACATCCTCATTCGACTTCCAATCCCTTAAGTGTGTGACCCTACGGGTTGACATATACATAGACATGGCTCAAGTACTCCTACTCGACCAATAGTTGATAGCGGCCTGTAGCAAGACGTGTCAACTCCTATGCATACGTAAAGATCATATCAGACGAACCATCACATCGTAGTATACATGCTATTCCCTTTGCCTCACGATATTTGGTCTAGCTCCAAGCTGACCTCTCTTTCTCGATACTGTGATTCAGATCCTTTCATAGGTTAACACTTAACCTAGCACGGCCATGCATTTCTTGATACGATCACTCGAGGGGCCCAGAGATATCTCTCTCAAGCAGAGAGGGGCAAATTCCATCTTGATTGACCATGCCTCACAGCATGCTTCCTGACAAACCCGAAAGCCACCTTTATAACTACCCAGTTACGGAGTAGCGGTTGATAGCCCCTAAGTAGGTCAATTCACATCTTGAGTACATGCGACAATCTCAAGTCTAAGGACATAGCATACACGTTGTGTAAAGAGATAACTATGTAACAAAATCTCAAATTGGGTCAGTCCAGCCTCATGCCATACATGTGCCCACATTATTAGTTATACATCTCCATGTTCATGACTTGTGAAACATAGTCATCAACTAATAAATGTGCTAGTAATTAACTCATACTAGGGACAACTTTTGAATAACCATACAAGTAAAAGAGTTTCACAAACAATTCACATAATTGCCAATCTAATACAAGTCGCCTTTCATGGATATTCAATAAAAGAATAATGTGTCATGGAAAATATAATCATCTCTATGATTCCTTCTAAGACATATTTCTAACATTCTTCCAATTGCACTTGAACTAATTTAGAATGTATCTAATACCCATAGCTCTTAGGTGTGCCTCATGCTTAGGCTGTGGAAGGGGTTTTGTCAAAGGATCTGCAACATTCAAATCCGTGTGTACTTTGCATATTTTGATATCACCTCGTCTAACGATCTCTCGTATCAAATGAAATTTCCGCAGTACATGTTTGTTCTTTTGATGATTCCTAGGCTCCTTTGCTTGCGCAATAGCCCCATTGTGTCACAATAGAGATCCAATGGGCTGGAGACATTCGGAAACACACCAAGTTCAATAAGGAACTTCCTTATCCAAACACCCTCCTTTGCAGCTTCCGAAGCCGCGATGTACTCGGCTTCTGTTGTAGAATCAGCCACTGTCTCCTGCTTGGAACTCTTCCAGCTCACAGCACCACCGTTTATCATAAATACGTATCCTGATTGCGACTTTGAATCGTCTTGGTCAGTTTGGAAACTAGCATCGGTGTAACCCGTTACAACGAGCTCCTCCTCACCACCATAGACTAGGAACATGTCTTTAGTCCTTCTTAAGTACTTAAAAACATTTTTAACTACTGTCTAGTGACGCTCACCTGGATCAGATTGGTATCTGCTTGTAACACTATGCGCATATGAAATATCTGGACATGTACATATCATTGCATATATAATAGATCCGATAGCCGAAGCATATGGTATTCTACTCATGCGTTCCCGCTCATCAGTAGTCGAAGGACACTGAGTCTTGCTAAGATGTATGCCATGTGACATAGGCAAGAACCCTTTCTTCGCCTATTCCATGTTGAACTGTTTCAACACTTTTGTCAATGTAAGTGTTTTGGCTTAATCCTATAAGCCTTTTGATCTATCTCTATAGATTTTGATGCCCAAAATGTATGCTGCCTCACCTAAGTCCTTCATCCAAAAACTATTTTTCAATGAGGTCTTGGCAGCCTCAAGCATAGGAATGTCATTTCCAATTAGCAATAAGTCATCCACATATAGGATTAGATTTACTACAGAGCTCCCACTTGCCTTGTTGTAAACACAAGGTTCTTTTTCACTTTGAATGAAGCCAAACCCTTTGACCACTTCATCAAAGCGAAGGTTCCAACTCTAAGATGCTTGCTTCAATCCATAAATGGACCTCTGAAGTTTGCATACCCTTCTAGCATTGGTCGGATCGACAAATCCCTCAGGCTGTGTCATATACACATCCTCAGTCAGATTCCCATTTAGAAAAGTTGTCCTGACATCCATCTGCCATATCTCATAATCAAAATATACAGCTATAGCTAGAATAATCCGAATAGATTTAAGCATCGCTACGGGTGAGAATGTCTCGTCGTAGTCAACCCCTTGAACTTGTCGAAAACCTTTTTGCAACAAGTCGAGCTTTATAGATGTGAACATTTCCATCCATATCTCTCTTCCTTTTATAGATCCATTTGCACTCTATAGGTTTAATACCATCTGGCGGGTCAACCAAGTTCCAAACTTGATTGTCACCCATGGAATCTATCTCGGATCTCATGGCACTTTGCCATATCTCGGAATCTAGGTCCATCATTGCTTCCGTATATGTCATAGGCTCATCATTGTCCAACAATATGTCGCACTCTCTCGCAATCATGAGATTGAGCTTATTATTTGCACGACGTGCCCTTTCAGACCTTCGTGATTGCGATGGTGTCTCTCTTGCCACAGGCATCTCAACTCATTCAACTACATTAGCATCATTTGTGAACTCTTGCCCGAGCGGCTCATCTTGAACTTCTTCAAGATACACCTTTTGTCCACTTTTCTCTCCTTTAAGAATCTCTTTCTCTAAGAAAACACCATTCCGAGCGACAAACACTTTGCCCTCTGAGCGGTTGTAGAAATAATACCCTAAAGTCTCCTTAGGATATCCCACGAATATGCACTTGTCCGACTTGGATGTAAGCTTGTCTGACTAAAGTCGCTTGACAAAGACTTCACAACTCCAAATTTTAAGAAAAGACAAACTGGGAGTCTTACCAGTCCATATCGCATATGGTGTCTTGTCTACAGACTTAGATGGTACCCTATTTAATGTGAAAGCTGCGGTTTCTAGAGCGTAACCCCAAAATGATAACGGTAGGTCCGACTGGCTCATCATTGATCGAACCATGTCCAACAAAGTTCGATTACGTCGCTCGGATACACCATTTCTCTGAGGTGTTCCAGGTGGCGTAAGCTGTGGAACAATTCTGCAACTCTTCAGATGACTGCTAAACTCGTGACTCAAATACTCGCCTCCACGATCAGATCGTAGGGCCTTAATTTTCTTGCCACACTGGTTTTCTACTTCATTCTGAAATTCTTTGAACTTTTCAAATGTTTCAGACTTGTGCCTCATTAGGTAGACATAACCATATCTACATGATCAGCAGTGAACGTTATGAAGTATTCGTATCCACCTCTAGCTATCGTACTCATTGGTCCGCACACATCTGTATGTATGAGTTCCAACAAGTCTGAGGCTCTCTCAGGAAAACCTGAGAAAGGCATCTTGGTCATCTTGCCGAGCAAACAAGCCTCACATGTCTCGTAAGATTCGAAATCAAACGAAGTTACAAGTCCATCAATATGGAGCTTCTTCATGCGCTTTTCACTTATATGACCCAAAAGACAATGCCACACGTAGGTAGGACTTAAATCATTAGGTCGAGGCCTTTTAGCACTTATATTACAGATAGGCGCATCATCAAGACTTAAAATAAACAATCCATTCACAATGGATGCAAAAGCCACAAACATTCCATTCTTAGAGATCACACAACCATTGTTTTCACTCGCAAATGAATAACCATCCTTCATCAAGCATGAAGGAGACACAATGTTTCGACTCAAACTAGGAACAAAATAACATTTATTCAATTCCAAAATAAATCCTGACGAGAGGTGTAGTTGCATCGTTCCAACGCTCAATGCAGCAACTCTTGCAATATTGCCTACGCGGAAATCAACTTCTCCTTGTTCCACACTTCTACTTCTTATCATTCCTTGCATTGAGTTGCAAATGTGAGCAACCGATCCGGTATCGAATACCCAAGAATTAATATAAGAATTTGTTTCACGCTTCTACTTCTTATCATTTCTTGCATCGAGTTGCAAATCTGAGCAACCGATCCGGTATCAAATACCCAAGAATTAATATAAGAATCAACGAGGAAAATGTCTGTAACATAAACATTAAGTGTACCTGAAGTGGAGTACCCTTACATCCCTTGCTTTTCATAGAAGCTAAGTACAACTTGCAGTTTCTTTTTCAGTGACCCAGGTCATGACAGTGAAAGAACTCATTATCAGCAGTTGATCCAGCTTTAGCCTTGGGTGTTGGCTTAGATATCACATCTTTAGCCTTGCCCTTCTTCTTCCAAGAATTACCTTTCTTAAAGGTAGGTTTGTTCTGGATTGCCATCACATGGCTACTGTCAGCGCCTTTCCTGATGTCACTCTCTATTGGTAACGGGGTGTCTAGAACTTCTTCCTTTTTCTTAATCTTGAGAACAATTCTCAAGTTACAGATCCAATATGTATAATTCGTTCCATTCAATTTGTCCTTCTCAAGGACCATACGTAAAGTAAACGATGTGGTGTTGCTAGGTGTCATTGATCTACAACAAAATAATGCAAAATACTAAGACAACGCATCCATGACGGAGTAGATTACATTGAGCATTTAACGGAATCTACTCCCACTAAAATCAATATCCCTCAATTGATACTTAGTGATTCAGGACCCACAACTACCAAGTCGACTAGTGAGCTTTAGCATCACCGCTAGAAGACATGTAGATCGGTAAGCAACTCTTTGCTAATCATATCACATATGACTCCTGTTGTTGGGTGACATCTCTATGTCTCGGCGCCCAACCTTTATGCCCCAAAGCTCTTAACCGTTAAGATGGCTTTGATTAAGTAACCAAACCTTATGCTGTAAGTATCCGATACGAACCCATCTAGTCAAGGAAAATTGGTGGCACCCTAATTTCATAGACCCACCACCAATCGTACAAGACTCGTGACAATGCAAGGTTTGGGAGGGCATGAAACTTAAACATTACCGAGGGATCGTTCTACTTCTACCGTCGTGTGCAGAAAAATAACCATTATCATCGCATATGTAGAAGTAAAACAATAAGAATGACATTCACATAGTAATGACACGGTATGGCCCATTAACACATGGTGGTCTCCATCTCCATTGTACTGTCTATCATGATGATCTCCATCTCCATGATCCATGTATGCCATCCTCTGGTGATGAGTCCTCCAAGAACTATCTAACGCATGTTAGTAAAGAGAATTACACAATCGCACATTAGATCATAACAATTTGGTATGCAGACCATTACATTAATTTTGACAATACATGTGGCTCCAGCCGTATTGCCGTACACGTGACACGTAGGTCACGAATAAATTACACACATGCATCACATACACATATGGGCCATACCGATCACAAAACCTGCAAAACAGATTATCGTACTTCCGACGTCTAAACTTAAACCGTCGAAAAACGCATCTTACAAGCTGATTTTGGGAAATCTAATTTCACCGAGATTAGCAAAGCTGTTTAATTTCATGTGTAAAATTTTCTGTAGATCAATTTTCATATAGAAAACGTCTCCATCCGAGTTAACCACAGAAAGTTACGGCTGTTTTACCGAACAGCATGTTTTCTGATTTTCTCGGGGCCGGTAGCGGATCTAATCCGCTGCCGCCGCGCATCCCATGCGCATGGCACTTGACCTAGTTTCGATTTGATCAATCCAATTGATCTCCTCCTCGTCATGACTGGATTTACGTGTATCACTTAACTCCGATGGCGGAATTCCGACCGGTAGGAGTAATTCGTTACACGATCATCACGCCAAGAACACGAAACCGATCACAATTTTGATCTACGTCCACGCATATCACCATATGCACACATCCCGAATCTAAAACTTAGCAGCTATAGCTCTGGAACCACTGAAGGGATACGGGGAGGCTACGCTAGCGCAAAACAAAATTTCCCCATAAAACAGGAACAGCTGCTGTCAAAGATCACGGGATTACCACTAGACGCGCAGATGCAGCGGAACCGTCTCGATGTAGACGAACGCGTCGAGGGTAGCGGGCAGTGTAGTTGCTCACATCCGCTTGGTCCTTCACATGCGGTTCGTCCTTGTGCTCCAAACGTAGCACCTCCAAGGTATCCACATGTATGGGAAGGAAGTGTCGCACACCGAACTGCTAGGTCCGCGGGCGCGACAAGGAGTGGGCGGCACGGCGGCGCAGCTGTTGCTCACGAGTCATCCAAGTCAGGGGTTATGGTCCATATTTATGAGGGGAAAATCCCTCACACCATCGTCCATTAGCAATTCGGGACTAATAGATGGTGTACCCCTTTCCAACGCTAATGGGCTTTACAACAATTGTGGCCCATTATGACTTTTACAACCCAATGGATCAAATCCATCTGAACCCACTAATGGATCTAATCCAGTTGGCTCTAGGGCATATCTCCAACAAACCCGACCTTCCAGAAGACCCGCCGACCTTACAAGTGGGCCCAGCGACCTTATCCGTACCTCCGAAGACCGCGGGCGACCTGATCAGGATCCCGAAAGACCCGCGAAGCCTTGGCGTACAAGTCAAGACACCACGATGTAGCGCGCCGCCGCCTGTAGACTCCGAGTATCACGGGATACTCCTTGTAATTTGGGAGATAAGCTTCCCACAGTTGTAACCGACCCCGACACGGGTCAACCGACCTGCGCATGCAAACCCTAGCCCATCCCCCCATATAAGGCGGCCTAGAGCTCCATGCACAGGGACAACTCATCTTCATCCTTGCATAATCCACCACAACCGGACGTTGGGTTTTACTCTCCGGAGGCCTGAACCAGTATAAACCCTTGTCTCCTTGTTCCTCACCGCCATACTCGCCTAGTTCTGTGTGCACTCCGTGCATAACCACCTAGGCTCTTAGGTCCCGATCCTCCATTAACCTGCAAACCTCTAGGGTAACCCCCTAGCGGATCTGTTCAGGTCTCACCCCCTGACAGTTGGCGCACCAGGTAGGGGCGATCGAGAACTCGCTGCGCAGCATGGTGGCCCAATTTGGTGTCGTCATCCCGGCGAGCATGGCGGCCTTCCTCACCGACCCCGTGGAGATCTGCTTTGGATCCTTCACGGCGACCTCTCCTGCTCCGGCAGCATCCACTCCTCCGGCGACCTCTGAGCAGGTCGTCACGGCATCTGTCGCCGTCTCTGTTCCCGATCTTGCATCAGAGACCCACCCACCCAGACCGTATGACCTTGTCCAGGGGATGGAAAGCGTCATCGGCTCGATGAGGGAAACCCTAGAGATCTGCGAATGAGCCCAGCGCTCGGCGCAGACCACGCTATGCCACGACGCGTTCCCCTTCGGCCTGAAGTCTGCGCCCGGCCATCGCCTGAGCCAGCTGCTTAAGCCTCCCCAGATCCAATCTGGGCGGTGACCTTCTCGCGACCCAAGGCCGGCACCTCGCGCAAGGCGCGACCCTCTCGACGTGAACTGCACCTATCACAAGGGTGCGAAGCATACCCTCCGCGGGTGCCGCCTGCGGAAGAAGATCGACAACGAGCTCCCACGCCAAGCTAAGCGACCTACTCAGTCTCCAGACTGCGGGGAGTTCCAGAAGGTCCTGGTTCGCATCTCCCCCAATGACTCAGAGATCGTCTTCCATCAGGTGATGGTGATCTCGGAGAACGAACCACCCCGCATGGGCGCGACCAACTCCGAGGAGGCGGCCTGGATCCAAGCCAACGCCCGCCGCGCTGAGCGACATGCGGAAGAGCAGCGGTGCGTATTGCCCTGCGCTCGAGACCTGCGTCTCGAGTTCGAGGAAGCTGGGATCCCGACCTTCAACAGCCCCCAGGCCAACCTGGGTGCGGCCATTACTCGACTCCAGCAAGTCCAGACGCCTAAAACTGAGCAGGCCCTCGCGTACCTCCGGGTCGCCAACGCCCTGGTGGAAGGGAAGAGTGCGGCCTCCAAGTCCGCTGCGTCTTCGTCGACCCTCCACTCGCGCAGTCGATCTCATCGACCTACGCGCAGCCATCTCTCCCCCATCCGGGAGGAGGTCGCTCAGCAGAACCCTGAGCAACCCACCCAGCAGCCTGCTGCTGCCCGCGACCTTCGCGTCAACCTCGACGCCAATAGGCATGCGTCGTGATGCCCATGAGTACGACGCACCCGGGGGCGTTCATCGCATCATGGAGCGCGAGCTCCGTGACCAACACGAGATCGAGAACCGGCGACGTGCCAACTACGACGCCAAGCATGGTGACCCCGCCATCGTCCAGACCAACCGGGACCGGCAGCCACGCCCCCAGGTTGTCATCCCGGAGCGCAGCGTCCACTCCGCGCCAAGAGAGGCCCCGGCCAGAGGCTCCAGCGACGACCTTGCCCTCAACGCCTTCCCGGCGTTAGATGCCCGCTTCAAGAGGGTGGAGTACCCCGACAACTTCAAGCCCAACATCAAGCCGTATGATGGGCGCTCCAACCCCAACATCTGGCTATCGACCTACTACGTCACCGTCAAGGCGGCCAGTGGTAGCTTCGACCACATGACGACCTACTTCCCGCTAGTGATGGGCAAGGCCCCTTCGCTGTGGCTCAACAACCTCGAGCCTGGCAGCATCAAGACCTGGGCCGATCTGTCCCAGGCCTTCACGTCGAACTTCCAGGCGACCTACGATCGCCCTGGAAATGCTTTCAGCCTGGGGCGGGTCGTATAGAAGCCTAAGGAGCGGCTCCGCGACTACAACACCCGGTTCTTCGAGAACCGGAACGAGTGCGTTGGCGTCAGGGACGACCAGATCGTCGACAGCTACAAGAAAGGTATCAAAGACCGCAAGGTCTTCGAGAAGATTCATGAGTCTGGCGCCACCAACGTCAAGGAGCTGATGATCGTCATCAACAAGCTGATGGACACGGAGGATGCGCTCCAGAACCAGTTTGATGCTGATGCCGCTGGTACGTCCGGCACTGCAGCAGACAAACTCCGCAAGCGACCTTCCGAGGTCCTAACGGTCGATGGGCGCCGGGGTTTGACCTTCAACCAGGAGGAGTTCGACCTAGCGCTCGACAGCATCTGCGGGTTCCACGAGGGGGCCACCCACACTCTCCGCGAGTGCTCCCAGTTCAAGAAGGCTTTCAGCGCCCTCGCGAACCCTAAGTGACCCAAGAACGATGGCGGGCGCCGCGACAACCGCCCCTACAACAACAACTACCGCCGTGACGACCGGCGTGATCGGCGTGACGACCGCCTCGAGGAGCGATATGACGATCGCTGTGAGCCACCTCGCAGCGACCCTCCACGAAGCAACCCACCTCCAGTCGCTCCTCGCGATGAGACGAACCTGCCCCCTCCACCGGCGTCGGGCAACCCCAATGGGCCTTTCCAGGCCGCAACCCGCGCGATCAATATGATCGTCGGTGGCATCAAGTCCAGCGCCAGCAGGAGGCGCTACAGGAAGGACAAGCGCGACGTCCACCTCGTCCACACTCAGCCAATCGTGCCTCTGCGTTGGTCTGAGCAGGCGATTACGTTCTCCCGGGAGGATCACTGGGTCCACATCCCAGATCCCGGGTCCTATCCGCTCGTCGTCGAGCCCACGGTGGACGGGGCCCTGCTCTCCCAGACTCTGATCGACGGAGGCAGCGGGCTTAACATCATCTTTGTTGAGACCCTCAAGAAGATGGGCTTCGACTTCGACAAGATGACGGAGTGCGACGAGCCCTTCTATGGCATCGTCCCCGGGAAGGCGGCCTACCCCCTGGGCCGGGTCTCCCTCCCTGTCACCTTTGGTACGGAGGCGAACTTCCGCACGGAATACCTAAATTTCGAGGTCGCCAACTTCAAGTCCTCCTACCACGCGATCCTAGGTCGCCCGATGCTGGCCAGATTCATGGCCATCCCGCACTACACCTATCTGGTGCTGAAGATGTTGGCTCCACATGGGGTCCTCTCTGTTAAGGGGGACCTCATCGTCTCCTTCAGGTGCAACACGGAGGCCCTTGACCTCACCGCGACCTTCGCTGCTGCCGACGCCTCCGCAGTCTTGGTCTCCGAGGCCAAGATCGTCGACCCAGTTGACCTACCTGTCCCGGAGCAGAAGCGCACCGACACCACTCTAGACGCGGCTCCCTCGACGAAGAAGGTCTGCCTCGGCCTTGCCGACCCAGAGAAGACGGTGGTGATCGGCGACTGGCTCGACCCCAAATAGGAACTCGTGCTCACCAGTTTCCTCCGGGATAACACGGACATATTCGCATGGAGTCCATCAGATATGCCGGGTGTCCCCAGGGAGCTGGCTGAGCACTCCTTGGATGTAAGCAAGACAGCCAAGCCTGTCAAGCAGAAGCTTCGCCGCTTTGCAAAAGATCGCAAGGACGTCATTAGGGTAGAGCTAATAAAGCTCCTAGCTACCGGATTTATCCGAGAGTGTAAAAACCCGGTTTGGCTCGCCAACCCGGTCATGTACCCAAGAAAACCGGTCAATGGAGAATGTGTATCGACGACACCGATCTCAACAGGCACTGCCCTAAAGATCCCTTCCCTCTTCCGCGCATCGACCAGGTCGTGGATTCAACGGCCGGAAGCGTCCTCCTCTGCTTCCTCGACTGCTACTCAGGGTATCACCAGATAGCCCTGAAGGTCTCTGACCAAGACAAGACGGCGTTCATAACGCCCCACTGCATCTACTGCTACACGACCATGACCTTCGGCCTCAAAAATGCGGGTGCGACCTATCAAAAGGCCATCCAGAAGTGCCTTGCTAGCCAGATTAGCAAGAACGTAGAAGCCTACGTCGACGACGTGGTCGTCAAGACCACCCATGAGGACAAGCTCATAGCTCACCTCGCGGAGACCTTTGCCAACCTCCGCACCTATCGCTGGAAACTTAATCCAGAGAAGTGCGTCTTCGGTGTCCCGTCTGGCAAGCTCCTGGGCTTCATGGTCAGCAACCGAGGCATCGAGGCCAATCCCACCAAGGTGGATGCCATCCTCAGGATGAAGTGACCTATTGGCAAGAAGGACGTCATGAAGCTCACCGGCATGATGGCAGCCTTAGGCCGATTCATTAGCAAGCTCGGAGAGAAAGGCCTGCCCTTCTTCAAGCTGCTAAAAAAGGCGGACAAGTTCGTCTGGACCGGGGAGGCGGACCAAGCTCTTGAACAACTCAAGACCTTCCTTACGACACCCCCGGTGATGGTGCCCCCGGCACCTAAGGAGCCTTTACGGCTCTACATCTCGGCGACCACCCTGGTGGTCAGCACCGTCCTAGTGGCTGAGCGACCTGAAGAGGGGCGACCTTACCCTGTCCAGCGACCTATATACTACGTCAGCGAGGTCCTATCTGACAGCAAAACCAGGTACAGCTAGCCCCAGAAGATGCTCTATCCGCTACTCATGACCTCCCGCAACCTCCGGCATTACTTTCAGTCCCACAAGATCAAGGTCGTCTCGGCCTTTCCCCTTGGCGAGGTCCTCCGGAGCCGCGACACCACTGGGTGCATTGTCAAGTGGTCCATCGAGCTAGGTGAGTTCGACCTAGAGTTCTGCCCCAGGCAGGCCATCAAGTCCCAAGTCATTGCAGACTTCGTCTCGGAGTGGACAGAGATTTAGCAGCCTCCACCGTTGGAGCGACCTGAGCACTGGAAAATGTACTTCGATGGTTCCCTCAACCTCGAAGGAGCCGGTGCAGGCGCCCTATTCATCTCCCCCTATACTACTCCTCAGTGGCGCACCCGCGGTGCAACGACCAGGTCGAGCGTGCCAACGGCATGGTCCTACAGGCCATCAAAGACCATATCTTCGACGACTCAGCGCCCTACACTACCAGGTGGCTCTCAGAGCTTCCTCACGTCCTCTAGGGTCTCAGGACCCAGGTCAGCTCGGCTACAGGGTACTCACCCTTCTTCCTGGTCTACGGGTCAGAAGCCATCCTCCCCACGGACGTGGCTTTCGGTGCTCCTCGCATCCAGAACTTCGACGAAGGAGAAGTAGAGCAGACACACAGGCTCGACCTCGACAGCATCGAGGAGCATCGTGCGGCCATGCTCATGCGCCACACCCGCCACGAACAATAACTACGTCGCTACCATGACCGCAACATGCGGGAACGTTCCTTCAACGTTAGCGACCTAGTCTTGCAGCAGATCCAGAACACCAAGGACATGCACAAGCTCTCTGCGCCTTGGGAAGGCCCATTCATATTTAAGGAGGTCATTGGACCGACGACCTATCGCCACCAATGGGCCGATGGCCAGGGCGTTCCTAACCCTTGGAACATCGAGCATTTACGTCGCTTCTATCCTTAGGAGCCTTGTATCACAATAAAGCTATGTACTCTATCCTTTGTAATTCAATATATATATAAAGTTCCCTCTTTCGATCTGCTTGTTTTTCTGTCCACCCCTCCCCTTCGACATGCTCGGGGGCTTGGCTTTAAGCTCGGCCCTTCATGCTCGGGGGCTTGGCTTTAGGCTCGGCCCTTCAGGCTCAGGGCTTGGCTTTAGGCTCGGCCCTTCACGCTCGGGGGCTTGGCTTCGCCAACCTAAAGGTTGTTCGACCTGGGGTTTCTACCTTTTCTTTTTTACCAGTGTTCCCTTACCTCAACTATTTGTGCCCCTTATAAGCATTCTTAGGTCGTGGGGTTGCTCGACCTTGGGTCCCTGACCCCCCCCCCTTCGCATGCTGGCTGCACGTAAGCCTCCACGCCGAGCCGTGTAGTCGGTAAGCCGTTCCTCCACTGAGTTGGGTTAGCGGGGGGAAAGGGTTCTTGCAACCTCATTGCTTTTGCATTCTTATAAGGAGTATACGAAGTCAAAATAAGGGATCACGTTAATTAAACATGTCTTTTTCATTCATGCAAGGGTTATATTACATCAAAAAGGGTCCACGACCCATTGTTTCTAACAGTTTGCCACGTCCTAAGTTACATCTCCAGGTCTACCTTCTTCATAATTTCATCTGCAGCGGCCTGGATATCTTCGCTGCCCACCAGCTGCGACAAGGCGAGCTCCTCCTTGACCTTCTCAAGGTCGAACGACGGCTCATGGTGCTTCAAAGTGGCCAGTGTCGTAGCAGCGGCGAGCTTGCCGCTGTCTATCAGCAAGGTCATTATGCGACCTTCCGCGTCCTCCAACCGCACGACGAGCTCCTGTGGACCGCCCTCGACCTTGGGGGCGTACACGTCCACAAGGTACTCGGCGGCCTCCTTGAGGTCATCCAACTCCTTCTCAAGATCTGCAGTCGTCTCTTGATGATCAATAAGGGTTTGCATTGCCCGGCCCAGGTCGATCTCTAGATCCCTGCGGACACCAAATTCATATGCGGCCTTCCGGGTATAGTAATACTCAGTGGCGACGACCTCCTTGTTCTTCTCCTTAAGGAACTTCACCTGGTCCTTCGACTCCTTGAGGTCCTTCCTCAAGGCGGTTTCCTTCTTCTTGTCCTCTGCGATCAGCAAGGTCAGGATCGGTTCATCATGACGTAAAATTCAAGCATCAAGCATAAGGGTCCCCAGACGTACCTGTGGCGGCAACCTTCAGCTCGTCCTCTGCTTCCCTTGCCTTCAGCTTGCCAGCCTCCAGCTCTTGCTTCAAGGCCTCCATCGCCTGGTCTTTCAAGGTTGCCTCGTCCTTGAGGCGTTGTATCTCTTTTGCAGCCTCAATCTTGGCCTGGAGCATGGCCTCCTGCGTCGTGGCCAGCTCTGTGTGAAGCTTGGCGCCCTCCGTCAGCAGGGCCGCCCTACCCTGCGCCCGCTCGGCAAGAGTCTGCACCCACACATTAAGAAAGATCGTCAAATCAAAGCGCCAGAGTGAATTCAAGACTTAGCCCCAAAGGCAACGTTAGCTCACCATGAGCGTCCTGCCGATCGTGTTCGCCGCCTCCGTGATGGTCGCCTGCGCCGTCTTGAAGTCAGCAAAATCTTTGGCGTCAGTGATGACATCATCCTCCCACGGAGTGCTGGTGTAGAGGCACCGATGCTGCTCGTCCTCCTCGCTTCCACCTCCGGCCTCTGCCAACCTCGTCTCCGGTAGGCTTGATTCGAGCGGGTCTTGCTGGCGTAGACCTTCCTCCTGCTGAGCGCTCTCAGCAGCAAACTTGGTCACCACTGATGATGTTACCCCCCGGTCTCAGGGACCCTGCTGGTGACGTCCCCGCCTAAGGTCGCCGGCGACTGCCCCACCGGCACCTCCTCAATCTTCCGCCCAAAGGCCTCTTGGCCCGAGGCGTTCTTGCTGGTACCTGACGCAGGAGGAGTTCCCCTGCCCAAGGTGCACAAATCTGTCAGTACCGACGTACTCAACAAGCTGCAAAGATGAAGAACGGCATAAAGTCAAGTTTAATAACATACCTGCCACCGGTCTTCAACTTAAACGACATCAGCCTGGGCGGCGCCCGCCTTGGTTTCTTCTGTGACCCTTGGTCGCTCACGCCTTCCGCACTCAGCTTCGGCTGTTGCTCACCTACAACACTGAGCGCGGTGTCATCTCCTCCCGCAGCCGCTACGTCGCTCGATCTTGTGGTGACATTGTGCGACCGCGTATCGTCCTGCTCCTCGAAGATGACCTCGGTGCTAGTTGTTGCCGTCTCCGATGATGTAGTGGTGTCCTTCCTCTTCCTCTTCTTCTTCTCCACCTCAGTGGTGGCAGAGATGATCTTAACACCCTTGTGCGCCGGGATCTTGCCAGCGACAGACCGCGTCCGCTGGGTCATCAGCCCGGAGCTCGCCGCAGGCGGATCCTCCTCGTCACTACCCCCACCGATGAGTCGGAGAGGTAGTTTCAACTAACTCTGGCGGCAGAGCCTGCACGTCCTCCACCACCCGGACCTTGAAGCTGCGCTCGCCCTCATCTGCGAGGGGAGCCAGGCTCGAGAACAAACCCTCACGACCCTGCAACCGGCGACCTTCGTCTTAAGAACAGGGGAATGCAAACTCAACAAAGGAATCAAGGTCGAGCAGCTACTTACCACTTCGGCGGGCCGCTTGAGGGAGAACACCTTGGGGCACGTCCGGTTCTGGATCACCCCGTTGAAGAGCTCCCTCACCCGCGCCACTATCTCCTGCTTGGAGACCTTGCGCTGTTGTACGCGGGTCGGGTCGGTTTGGCCCCAGTACTCGTAGGCCAGGTGCACCCGATCTTGGATCGGTTGCAGCAGCCTCCGGCTGAAACTGATGGCCACCGCGCCGCCCGTCAACCCTTCTTCCTTCCGCGTCTTGAGCTCCTCCAGCAGCGGCTTGATGGCGTCCATCTCCCGCGACGTTAGCTGGTTGGTCCAATCTGGCACCGGGACCGACGCGAGTCCCGACCTAGTCGCCAGCGACGGCTTCGGGTTGTCGATGTAGAACCACCCTCGCCACCAGCCCTGAGTGTTGTCTGGCAGCTCCATGTCGATGTACACCGTCTTCATGTGACGGCGTAGCATGAAGCCGACGGCCCTGACGATGCCATTCTTCCCCGTCTTCTTCACCTCGAAGAAGTACCGCCACAGGTCGAAGTGTGGCGGTATCCCCAAGTAGGCCTCGCACAGATGGATAAACGAGGAAACGGTGGTGACAGCGTTGGGGACGAGGTGTACCAGGTCGATGCGGTAGAAGTGGAGCAGGCCGCGGAAGAAGTTGCCCGCCGGGACTCCAAATCCGCACTCGATGTGCGTGACGAATGTGACGATCTCACCGGTCCCCTCGGAGGGGAAGGCTTCGCCGGCGGCTGGCCTCCAGCCCACCTGCTCCCTGGGCTTCAGCAGCCCGTGCTCCACCAGACTCTTCAGCTGCGCCTCCATCACCGTCGAGCGCTCCCAGACCTTCTCCGGGGGCGGCGCAAGCTCTGGGGCCATTTCCTCTTCGTCGAAGCTCGTGGATCTAGTTCTAAATACTACCAGGGACTTCTGGCGCATACGGCGGCGCTGAGCGCAGTGGATCTAAGCACGGTGGCACCGGCGAATCTACGCGCTAAAACTCTTGGCGGCGGATCGAAAACCCTAGCTGTTGCGGGGAATGGAAGAGAGTGGGGTCCTCAACCCTTCACTCGGCCTTTTATAACTGGGCCGCATCAGTGTGGTGGGCCGCGGCGCCCCAAACGACCCTTCGGATTCGGCGACATTCCGACGACCGAACAGCTACATCCCCTAACGGCTCTTTCGGCCTAACGGCTACAGGCAGTAACGGTTCGCACCATGTGGGAATCCATGCCTGTTGGCTTTCTACCCAACGGCCTGGCATCCATGGACTCGTTATGCCCTACTTCAAGCCCCTTCCCCGTTATTTTCTTCAGGGTCCTCTGGCCTCTGACGACCTCCAGGTCTATAACGTTACCTTCACAAGGTCGACAGGTACTACCGCTTGGTAGGTCGCCTCAGCTTTCAATCATGGGTGCACACACTCATTTATTCGTTGATGACCTTCGGGTCAAGTAGCACCTCTCTGAGGTCGCTAAGGTCCTGCTACCTACTACGTCGCCTTAAATGGCCATACCAACGGCCCTGTGCTTAATGGCTCCACTCCCGTTGGCGACCTTCGGGTCTAGTAGCACCTCCCTGAGGTCACTAAGGTCCTGCTACCTACTAAACTGCCTTAATGGCTATACCAACGGCCCTGCGCTTAATGGCTCCACTGCCTGTTGGCGACCTCTTGGTCAAGTAGCACCTCCTCGAGGTCGCTAAGGCCCCGCTGCCTTCTAGGTCGTTTAGACCTAGGGTTTTCAGGCTGACTACCTATGCTGTGTCACTGCACAATGGCCGTGCCGACCCAGGTCGACACGGGCCCCTCGTCTCTACGATAGGCCTCCCGAAGGTCGGCGTGCTATCACAGCCCTGCCGGGACCTTGGTATCCGTACCAATGCAGCCTGGGCGCCCTTACAAACAACTTATATCATGACATTCCTCATGAAAAACTATATTTACGGCTTCATAAGCTACAAGGAGTTTGGCCCTTGGCCAATTACAGGATACAAAGATATTAAAGGTCCTGAATTACCTTTCAAAGTGCTTACGACTCAGTCTACACTAATAAGGCTTGCCGCAAGCTTTCTTCTAGCTTCAGGACCTACTCGACGACCTCTACAGCCACTGTGGACGCAGCTGCCACACAGTCACCTCTACTCGCGCACCAACTGGTCTCCTGCAGCACCCAACATCAAGTCTGAGCTTCGCTGCAAGACTGCAGAAGGTCCGAGCTTTAACACCAACCTCGCCGGGTGGAGCGTCACACCCACCTTCATCACCTCCGGCCTGAAAGTGTCAGGGCCGACGATGCAGCTGCTGCTTCATACTCCTCTTGGGTTCTTCAGCGGGACTGGGAGAAGAGGCCAATCGAGTTCTTCGAGCCTCGCAAGCATTCTTCTAGCTCCAAGCATGAACTAATCAACCCTACACTCTAGAGGGTGGACACAAGCCCCTGGCTTGGCAATATTACTACACTAGATCATCGTGGCTACCCTCTGGAAATTGCGTACTTCGCTTCGAGGTATGGGTGCCTATTTATACCCCAGCACCTGCCATTGGGTGTTATCCGCAAGACAGCTTGCATGGCGTCCTTATCCGCAAGATCACTGTACCCTCGTGGAACACGGGGTCACTGTTCGCCCCGTGGGAGGCATCGACGCGCCTGTCCCCTACCTGACCACATCTTGGAGCACCTTTTGTCTCTTGCGGGTGATTGCGACCTGTGCTACATCTGCAAGCCGGCCCGTGACCCTACAGTGCACGCGTGACTCTGGTTGCGCCAGACCTGTTGCCTGCTGCCCTCTGCAAGATTCTGGAGGTCCTGTCCTCTAGCGTAGACACTACAAGAGCATCGGTTTCCTAAGCAGAAGGTCGTAGGTTCGGATTATTTTTCTTCTTCTTCTTTGGAGCATCAAACCGGCCATCTTGGTCGCTTTACTGCTTGGGGGCTACTACACTAGTGCGTCTTCGACGCCCTATTTTCTTCAGGTCGCCTCGACCTAATGGAAGCCCGCTTCCAACACATCTTTGCTCGACCTACCCTTGGTAGGCTTGTTGACCTTTCTGAAGGTCGTGATTGCTACTACAACATGCCTGACTCAGGTCAGGTCGGTGGTTCTGCAAGATCTACGCCTCGTCTTCACTTTGACCTTATGGACCTACAACCCAGAAGCTCGACGTTTAGCCTCGTGCGCGCATTGGAGGGGTTTTTTCTTTTTGATCCCCGTGCACCCTTCACGACCTCGACGGTGTCGCGCCTTGCTACTCTTCGACGCAACCTCACCTCGACCACTACGCCTACACGTCGATCGGGGGCTTGAGAAACATGGGTACCCATGGGTCCCCACCGGCCAGGGTCCCAGGGGCCCCTGACAAGTGGACCCGACCTTCCAGAAGACCCGCCGACCTTACAAGTGAGCCCAGCGACCTTATCCGTACCTCCAAAGACTGCGGGCGACCTGATCAGGATCCCGGAAGAACCGCGAAGCCTTGGCGTACAAGTCAAGACACCACGACGTAGCGCGCCGCCGCCTGTAGACTCCGAGTATCACGGGATACTCCTTGTAATCCGGGAGATAAGCTTCCCACAGTTGTAACCGACCCCGACATGGGTCAACCGACCTGCGCATGCAAACCCTAGCCCGTCCCCCCATATAAGGCGGCCTAGGGCTCCATGGACATGGACAACTCATCTTCATCCTCGCATAATCCACCACAACTGGACGTAGGGTTTTACTCTCCGTAGGCCTGAACCAGTATAAACCCTTGTCTCCTTGTTCCTCACCGCCATACTCGCCTAGTTCTGTGTGCACTCCGTGCATAACCACCTACGCTCTTAGGTCCCGATCCTCCATTAACCTGCAAACCTCTAGGGTAACCCCCTAGCGGATCTGTCCAGGTCTCACCCCCTGACAATATGTATACAATAAAAGAATAGATTTCAGGTTTTTCTGCTGTGCTGACATGCTAGAAACTGCTTGTTAACTGTTAAGTATGCTCTGTAAGTTTATACTCCTTGAATTAATGTGCTTGGGCATTTGCTAGGCTAGTTGTGAAATACTGTGAGCCTGTATACTAGTGTAGTCTGATTCAACAGTGTAGCTTGTGATAGTTTTAGAATAAGTTTCAATGCTAAAAGATTTGTGACCTTCCACCTTTCTATGCTTGACTAACTTAAGATGACCTGTTAATTCTATGTTAATAGCTCCTCTTATACTAGTTTGGTCTATGTTAACTGTCTTGTATCATTCTAGCTTCAAATACGCCTGAGTGTTTCTACAAATACTTTAGTATCTTATAGCCTCTAGACAATGTGCATTATTTTATTATACTTATGCTTTTATTTCCTTCGACACTGAATTTATGTAAGTATTTTCTGTTTCTTTCAGGAGATAAACTTGAAATGCATAAAGCTATCAGGTATGTTGCAAGATCCATGTAGTCATATGCCTTCCATTCTAATATGTTCTTCACTGAAATCTGATGATGTTCTTCACTGAAATCTGAAATCTCATCTTCTGGGATCCATTTATAGATTCATTAATACTCTTTTTTTGTGCATCTATGATAGATAAATATGCATTCTCCTAGAAGCTGAATATACAGGATAATTTACAGTTATTCTTGCCATGTGCAATATTGTGTGTAACTGGTATTCAGTTGAGTCTGTATCTAATAACTAACTGATGAGTGTCTGAATGTATGGGTGAAACTGAGTGTCTGAATGTATGGATGAAATTGAGTGTATGTAATTGTATACTTGTGTATGCAACTGTATACTTGTGTATGCATGTATGTATAAAATAAAAGAATAGAATGTATTTTTTTGTTTTTTAATTCAACATTGGTAACAGGCAAAGATTGTTGCCCGTTACCGATATCGTGGCCCAGGTCACTAGTACCAGCAGTTTCGTAATGGGCTTCTCTTTAATGCCTGTTACCTTTGCTATTATTGGTAACGGGCAAAGATTGTTGCCCGTTACCAATAGCGTGGCCCAGGTCACTGGTACCAGCAGATTAGTAACCGGCTTCTCTTTAATGCCCGTTACATGTGCCAATTATTGGTAAGATGTTGGGCTATTTGTAACGCTTGAAAGGTAACGGGCGCGATGCCCGTTACCAATAGCAGTTCGTGCCCGTTACCAAAGTGGGTTTTTCATGTAGTGTATACTAAGAGTGTAATTGTTGGTCGAACTCAAAAGCTTATCCAAGAAAAATACACCTTTCTCCATTCTATCATCTTCCTCTCTTCTCTCCTGCATCTCAATCTCGATAGGCCCCACTCGTGGTCTCGTGCTCGGCTCTGGCCCCAACCACTCCCACATGATCACAAGGCTTATTGCTCTCATGCCGCCTACTGCTCTGGAAAGGTAGAATTCGTGGAAGATGGATCAGCCCGCAAATCTCAATCTGCACCCACGATGATGAATTGAGGCCATTGGCACCAAGGATGACGATGCTTCTGATACTACTAGGGAATCGACCTTTCGTTTTGGGCCTCCAAGTCGATTAGTACCGGGTATTTTTGTACCTGGTACTAATGTGTATATTAGTACTGAGTCTAACACCACTCGGTACTAATGAGACTCACGGTAGAGCGCGTCGGGCTCTTCCTCCCCACCCGATACTAATATGAGACATTAGTACCGGGTGGGGGCTAGACCTGGTACTAATGGATGAGATCCCCATTAGTACCGGGCCAAAGCACAATCCAATAAAAAAAATACACATGGATACCGGGCAAACATTAGCCCCGGTACTAATGGTGTGCCCGCTCCCTCCCCCTCCCGCACTAGCACTTAGAAAAATATCTTCCCCTCCCCCCATGGTACCCCAATCATCTATATCTTTCTTCTTCTTCACCTCTCTTATCTTTATCTCATTCATTTGATTCTCTCATCCTCATCTCACTCTGTTCTCTCTGTCCACTGGTAGGTCATCAACGGGAAGGGTTTGGAGGGTCGGCGAGGGGCCTTCGGGCGAGCGCAGTTGGGATGAGTAGGCGCGGCTAGGAGGGGTGGCCGCCCCGGCGTAGGTTTGGGGGGCTCCCTGGTGCGCGACCAGGGGCGGCTTGGCGCGAGTGCGGTCGACTTAGGGCCGCTGGAGTGGCAGCCTGCCCGAGCTAGGGCTGCGGCCTCTGCTAGAAGGCGCTGGAGCATGGGCGCTAGCCTGAAGGCGTGCGGCGGCCGGAGTGCAGCTAGCTATCCTAGTGTGATGCATTTCTTGTGTGATTTTTCTGGTGTGATGTCCCTTTCCTCGCGATTCTGTTCAGGTGTGATTCCTTGTGATTCGTTGTATCAATTCGATGTTCGATGTTGTAACTTGTGGATCTTGTGCAAATCATTTGGTTGAATCAAATTGATGTTGTAACTTGTTATGCCAATGATTCTGGTGTGATGTGTGAATTTTGTTCTGCAAATGATTGAAGAAAATAAAGGAAAAGAGAAGAACAATGATTGAAGAAAATAAAGGAAGAGAGAAAAACATAAAAGGAGAAAAGAGAAAGAAAAAAGAGTGGAGACGTACAGCGACATCCAGCTAACAGCGGCACTCAGTAACGGGTGGCAACTACACTCGGTACTAATTAGTTCCGGGTGAACCAGCCGGTGCTAATGCCCCCTCACATCAGTACCGATGTGGGTATACCGGTTGAACAACCTGTACTAATAGGTGTTTGGACCCAGTACTGAAGCCCCTTTCCCTAGTAGTGTGAAGGTGATCCTCGAGGTTGAGGAAGGAGCTGCAAGGAGCTCAGTTTTCACTACCGATTTGATTTGTCCGCGCCCCAGCATGATATTGCCTCGGCAGTCAGGATGGCATGTAGCAGCTAAACCTCACAACCATCCTAAGGGAACTGTGATGGGTAACCTTAGGAAGGGAGCGCAGCTAGCAAGGCTATAGCACTAAGGACGAGAGATGAAAGAGGTGCTGGAGTTGAGCACAAAATCCGGGAATAAAGCCTAGAGTGCTCTAAGAGTGAAGCTTTTCACCTCTAGAACTCAATGATGATCGGATGCCAGATTGAGTGAGTGAAAGTTTATGGGTCGAACGATCTTTTGAGCTGAAGGTCGAAAGTGATGGACTTGCTAGTTCATCCTCTCCCTGGGTTGACAAAGGACCTCACCCTCACCTAAGTGGGATGACACCTAAGCTAACCCAAGCTTCCAACGAAAGTGTAAAGGATAGGTGTGTAACCACACTCCCGTAGGGCATCGATCAGGTCAAGAAATGAAGGGTAGGATTTACATCCAGTTGACTTGATCGTCGTCGGCCTTAGCTGAACTTAAGATGATGAGATGGGTTGCTCAGCTAGACCGGATATAAGTTCGTGCTTTCGTAAGCCAAAGATATGGAAGTTTTACTGCGCCAGGGCTCGTGTCTTAACACAACCCTCAGTGTGGCGGCACTTCGGATTAAGCCTTGACATGAAGCGCGAAAAACTTCTACCGTGACCTCTCCTGGAGAGTTGCGGGCAAGGTTGAAGTGATCGTCCCCGCCAGGAATGTTTCTTCTTCCTCGACTACTACCCTCCTCCTTCCCTCGAGACTAAGTCTCGAAGGCCGGGTCTTAAGAGAACAAACGATAGGGGAATCTAGGGACGGAACTTGCACTAAGTGCACTTTCCCATAGATTCCTGCCAGTGAGGAGTGATATCTTCGACCAGAGCACAGAGAAGTTTGTCATGTGAGCTCGGGCTCTCTCGAAGATTGGCTTAGGCATTTCGACATTTTCTCGTTTGGCTGCCTCGTCACTCGAGTCAGGTGGGGAGCTGAAATCTCGGATTTCTCCTAGAATTTCCAGTCCCTGTTCTAGATCTAAGAACACAAAGGCGCCCCCGAAATGGCCTCAAGCGTCATGCCACAGTCTCTTCGTAAACCAAACCGGAAATGCTACAAGAGCACTGGGTCGGGTAGACCAAGGATTGGGCACGTTTCAACCAAAGAGGCAAAATGATGCCATGCCATGCCTAAGGTTTCCTTCTCTCCTTGTTTGAAACTGAGGATCGCCATTCTTAAGGAAACGATATGCCGTAGCGGAAAGAATCGAGTGCAAAAAGATGCTCTTAATTCCTCCCAGCGTAGGTGGTTGCAACCAAAATAATGGTACCAAGATTTCGCTTCCCGAAGAGGGAGAACGGAAACAAGTTCCTCTTAAGAACATCTTGTGTCGCCCCGGTTTTATCCTGGGTGGAACACAATTGCTCAAAGTCTCTTACGTGATCATAGGGGTTCTCATGACTCATCCCCGAGAAGGGTTTTTCCTCAACTAGCTTCATGAAAGATGGGTGAACCATACAAGGTGTTAGAAGAGCGGGTTGTCTCCAGAAAGTTGATTCCATGGTTTCACTCATAATGGGCGGAAGGTGTGTACAAGGATAACCTTCCTGGGATAGCGGGGGTAAAGGTAGTAACAAAAGAAAAACAAAAGATACGAGGATAGTCGGGTTCGTAGATTCTCGACAACCGTTCCCCGGCAACGGCGCCAGAAATGCTTGTTGGTATTTCTTAACGTCACCACTATGGCGCCGGGATAGCGTGAGCGTGTAAGAATCACCCGGGTATACTGACGGGTGCGAACGAATCCGCAAGCGCACGGATACACCGTTGTAGCACTTCACCTCAGGAGTATTCCCAAGGGTATCGAATCCATGGAACAGCATGGGGGACTCTATGAGTGACTATCCAAGGGAACACAGTCCCTGCTGAGGTAGGTGAGTGATGTGAAGTCTCCTATAGGTTCTCGACTCTAGAGAGGAACAAGCTCGGATAAGATCTCGCTTCGGACACCGGCCCCTCCTGACTGTAACAGTTGGTTCACGGCAAAGGGTTGCCTACACGCTGTATCCGAACGTGGGGGATTTCAGAGGGTCCAACAGCTGTCACTACCGCGGCCTACCCCAAGACAAACTGTGGGATACAGGGCATTCGACGGATAACCAGCAGTCTAGACACCACGTCTACACCGCCGACTACTACTATAGCACGGCTACGTTTGACGTCCTGTAGAAACACTATAGCACTCCGTATAAATACGAAGCGACGAACCCGCGAGGTTGAGCTAGACCTTACTCGTCACTGAATCGATTCGCGCAAGGAGATATGATTGATACTTTGTCTAAATCAGATATGCATGAGCTCACTATATTCTAATAGATAGGCAATCATACAAACGAGATGCAAACTTATGCGATGATAACAGAAGATCTAGGGTCATGTTCGTGAAGAACACGAGCCTCTAACTTATGAACAAACGAAAAGTATGAATTACTTGCTCGTCAACTAGATCGAGGAGACACGTTCATGAAGAACGTGAGCCTCTAAATGATGAACGAACGAAGAACTCAAGAACAACTCATTCATGCATGAGAACCACTTTAGTCTAAATAGGAAATAATGAAATACTCACTTTAGTCTAAATGAAGAACAACATCGCTCACGAGGTACAAGGGGCAGATGGATGATGAACGGATCATCACCACCTCACCTCTACTCATCCACACACTCCTCTCTACCTATCACCACCTAGTCTAGATCCTCCTCACACACACACTCATGGTGGGATGAGGTTTCACCCCCACCAAGAGAGAATGAGAGAGGGAGAAGAGGCAAAGGTGAGAAATGGCTTCAAGTGTGCTTCACCCTCTTCTTACCCCCCTCTCCTCCTATTTATAGGCTTGTGCAACCGGCGTGAGAGCACCCAAACACCCCAGGAATGGCCTCTAGGACCAATGGGCAAGTACCACGTGGAAGCCCCTGAGTGGGCGCCACAAGGTCGGTTCGCCCGACCCCACAGGTCGGCCTACCCCCTGTGGGCCCCACTCGGGGTGTGCTTTCGCGTTGTGACTGCTCTGTGGGTCCTGAGGTCGGTTCCCGGTGTCCACGTGGTTTGGAGGCGGTTTAGGCGCTCTGGTGGGCCATAGGATCCATGTGAAGTCTGCATGGCGGCTTCTGATTCGCCGAAGCTTCCTTTCTTGGATTGGTGATGTCATGGATCCAGGGGATGCTTGCATGCAGCCTCTCATTGGCTGAGCCTATCTTGCTAGGATCATGAGGGTGTCTTTTCTCTTCATTTCTTATGCCAAACACCTGCATTCAACTTAGCATAGCCACTGGTGGAAATTGTCAGTTTAAACCCCTATTCTAGTGTGGATGCTAAGTTCTTATGATAAAATGCAGGGATTGACGGCCCTAAATTAGGTACTTAACAGCCGTCAACAGGGGCTCGTACTAAAATCGTATACCGAGTTGTAATCGGATGTAAATACTCTGTTTTGTACTCTGATTTCGTTGTATGGAAATGATATTATTTTGTAATGAGTTCTGTACGTGATAGCTACTGATCCAGGGACTATCACGAGTACAGGTTGACCGGTTTTCCTGTTTTGAAAACCCCGGGTCGTTACAGGTGGTATCAGAGCCGTACTTGACCGTAGCACACAACCTTAGGTTGGTCGTTAGCATAAGAACATTCTAAACACTCTATTTTATATATACCCCCTTGAACTATATTAATTATGCCTCATCTACTTTGAAAAACTCTATCTTACCTACGTTGATGCAACTTCTTACGTGGACTAGTCAGGATGAGTCAGAAGATAGCTTGGATGCTATGAGAACACCTTGAACCACTAAGAGTAGAGTCTACCTTATTTGAAATGCCACGAAGTAACTAGACCGATAAGTGTGCGAGATCTCAACGGTTATAAGTCAGCCTTGAGATAGCACTATCTATAATGCTTTGAATGCTTGAGTGCTCGAGTCTTATCGAATCTTAATTGGATCTTATGGTTCTTACTATTGAGTGTAGGATTATATATTAGTAAATATTTTCATGCTTGTAGACTCTTAGAATAGGTTACCCAGGTGTTTCCAAGTTAGAAAAGACCACCACTACGAAATGCTTTGAAGACTATTAGCCTAAGGAACCCTGAGGTAACCCACAGAAGGAGGACAAGTTATCACTATAAGCCAGGAATAAGGAGTATCGGAGTCATGCCTATTCAGCTGAAGTTGAAGAAGAGTACGACACTGCAGTCTATGAGACAAAGATTTTTGGATAAGCTATGTTGTACGTGTTGGAATCAAGCTTACTGACTTGAGGTTGAGAATATGGAAAGTTGGAGCCACCCACTACCCCGAAAATGTCAGTATTTGAAGAAGCATACAAGGAGTAGAGACTTTACGATCAGAGTCCCTCAAGTTTGCTCAGGAAGAAAGATGAAGGATCACTATGCTATGGATCTAGAGATTGAGATCAAGATCAACATTACCTGAGAACATTTTCAATTGCAAAAGAATTTGATGCATGCACACTATTGGAATTGACAAGTGAGCAACTACAAAGGATCTGAAGATACCTGAAGCATGCATACACCTTGAAGAAGAGGGTACCCCAATGTATCCAGTGAAGCTTTAATCTTGAGGACGAGATTCTTGTAAGGGGGGAGTCTGTAACATCCCGGATTTTTCCGGAATGTTTATGATTACAAAAATATGGATTTTCAAAAATTTTCGTGCTTGATGTGTTTTATCAGAATCATAAGACTATCTTCTCATGTCCTCTCTCAAATTCTTAGTAATAAAATTAATTAATTTGTTGTGTGTGCTAAGGATACATTCCATGTTAGTATGATTTGAGTCTTAATTGGATTTTTCTTAAATCTTTGAGTGTGATTTATGTTTGAAATCTAATTTCAAATATAAATCAAAAGCTAATTAAACTAACTATCCTCTCTAACCTTCAGACCCGGCTAAACCATCTCTCGGGTCTTCACCAGCTAACTCAGTGGACCCGCCAACTTTTTCGGCCCTCTAATCCTTCCCGGCCTAATCTCTTTCAAAAGTGCTCTGGAATTTCTTAAATGGATTATGGAATTATTTTCCGACTCTTCGGATTAATTATTTACAATTAGTTCGATTTCGGGTAATAGACTATAATTCATTTGATTAAATTCCCCGAAGCTCATTTGAATTACGACGATATTTTCCGGCTTCTCGAATTAATACTTTGTTAATTGATTCGTTCCGGAAAAATTAGTCTAATTCATTTGTTTCATATCTACGAAATAAATTGCTATCAATTTGTTTCGCGAGCTTAGTTTGCTTGAGCCTAAATATCCGAACCCATCTATCTTAACCCTAACTAGATGACATAAATACCCTCACCCCTTATCACTCGTCTCCCATTTCCTCCCTCTCCCTGTTTTCCCTACCGCCGCCAAGCTCCCTTTTCCCCTTCTATTTTTTTCTTCAATCGAGCAAGCTACAGCCGCAACTCTCTGATTCCTTTTTTTTCCCCAATCCCGTCAAGCAAACCAGCAGCCGCAGTGTGAGCTTCTCATCCCTGATCCTTCCACCGCAAGCCCCAAATCCACCATCAGCAACAGCCACCCTCTGTAATTCTTTCTTCCACCAGAAGCAATCCGAGTTTCCTCCTCTGTCCATCGCCTCCTCCCTGCTTTTCCATCACAGCAGCACGTCAGCAAATAGCCAGCAGCAGTGGCCTTGCTCTCCTTGCCCCATCCGCTCTCCACCCCTGCTGCTGATTTTGAGGCTGCAGCGTGTGGTGGTGGACAATCAGGAGACCATCTTGTCTGGACACCGAGGGGGCCTACTCCGCGCTAAGAACGACGACACCTCCGCGTCGCTCGTGCTGTGGACCACGACACCGCCACTGCATCGCCTTCATCGCCGCCGCCGGCCAGAGCTGCGGCCACGAGCAACGACACGACGTCGACGACCGCAACGGAGGGGTGCGTTGCTGCTGCCGCACCACGGACGTCGCCGACCGCTGCCAGCTGAACGCGAGCTGCCACATCTAGACGTCCCCTGATCTTCCCTGTCTCCCACAACCTGTTCGATGGTTTGCGCAAGAGCCAAAGCTCCCTGGTAAGCCTCACGTGCATGCTCTCTTCCTTGCCTTCCTCTTGCTTGCATCCTACCCAGGCTATCGAACCTTGCAGGCCGATCCTTTTTCATCTAAGCTAATGCTTTGCTTGCCTGTGTGACGCCATGCTGCTGTCACCACCGTGCTGAACGTACCAAGGGAGGGAACGACGACGGCGGCCACTGCTTGCTGGAGGACGTCCCCGACACCGCGTACGACTATGAGACCGAGCACGGGTCCTGAAGATCTCCACCGAGTTGCCACGGACATCCACGCCACCCACCTGCTCCGTCTTCGTCCAGCTCCAGTCACGCCCCCGACGTGTTCGTCGAAACGCCCGGTCGCTACGACAAACCCCTAGGTGAGCTATCGGCCTCTCCTTGATTTCCCTGATGGTGCCAGCCCTCGTGCCGAGGAACTGTCCTTCTCTGCTTGCTTGCTCCGCGCCGCCGCGCGACCGCCGACGCTTGTGTGCCGACCATCGAGTCGAGCCTTACGCTTGCAGGTGCCGCTGCCTTCATCAACGCGCGCGCAAGCCCCGCCTGACCTTGCACCTGTTGCCCGACGCCGACGAACACGCTGCCCTGTCCGCTGTGCCGACGTGGCCAAGCCGCCGGTTTGCACTCCTGTGCACGCACGCGCAGGGAGGCGGAAGGCCTTGCCTTTGGTTCGCCGCGCACCCACACGAACTCGCCGGCCAGCCGTTTCCATCGTGGAGTGCCTCTCGGGTATTTGCTTGAGCACCTCGTGAGCACTTCTGCCCACACCGTGGGGTTTTGTTCCGCACACCGGCAGACATCCCCATGGCCACCTTGTTTTCTGCACAAACCGGTAGTGCTAATTTTGTTAAACCACCAGCTGAACCCGTAGCACACCTATACAAGTCTTGCACAGGCTTTGAACCAGCACAACACAGTGGCAGCCGTATGTGTGTTGGAAGGCCATGTACGTGCTCACTTTGCTAGCTCGCAGCCCTTTTGCCTTAATCTATCTTCCAACCTTAATCTTGTTCTTGTTTTTCCTATCTAAGCATCAGTCATTCCCTTTCCCACCAGAGCTAAGAACCAAACCTGCAGCCTATAGTGCTAGTTTTTCTCTGACCATCTACCAACTCTCTCCTTTTAGTTTGCCATGCCAATCCTACGGCCTCAGTGCAGCTTAGTTCTCCAACGAACTGCTTGTGGCCTATCTGTCCCACACCATGAAGCTACAGTCCGAACAAAGGCTAGCAAACTGCCATATCTTGTTTTGTTTCCAGCCATATCCATGTTTCGTTTAATTGCTGCATGTGTTTGCCTAAAGCAGTGAATGTGCTAGCTTGTGACCTTTTCAGGTCCATACCAAGGAGCTGCAAACAGTACAAGAAGCTAGCGAGTTTGATCTCGTGGCACAAGCCATGCAAGTTGCTGCTCCTAAAATCATGTACATGCTAACTAAACATGGGTTGTAATCCCTCTTTGCCCGTGCGTGTTAGCATGTGTTCTCGGCCATCTGCTCAAATGCCCAAGCTACCAAGTCACCACCTTCCTTGAGACCTGTATCTGTCCTACAATCCCATGCGGCTTAATTCACTGAAGTTAGCAGCCAGCTGTCAGCTAATAGCTAACTTCAACATCCATAGGTGGACCAACCAGAAACCTATCATGTTGCTATCTAACCTGCAGGGCCTGAAGTACCTGACTGCTAGCTGTGAGCAGTCCATAGTCAAGCAAGCTGGGCATCTCCTGTCTTGTTTCCGAAGGCATATAATCTTAAGTGTTTAATCACGAGTCTTAATCTTTCTTGCTAGCACTTTGTTGGATGCCGAGCTATGTGTCAATGCTCTAGGCTTCTGAACCTATAGTACTAGTCTCTGTTTCGAACCTCAAACCATACAAGCAGCAACTACTATTTGTTCTTTCTTTCTGCCTATAGTTGAGCTGGCACAAGCTCAGTTCTAGCATGTGTCCCCAGCCACACACATCCTTAGTTTAGTTGCTACATGCGCTTGCCTAAAGTCATGTACGTGCTAATCTATCCTTTGGTCCTTAATCCATCTTATGGGTTGCTGCTAGCAAGCAACTTTTGCCTTTTCCTCTAGACTTAATCGTGGTGCCTTGTTGCTTGTGTTTAACCTTTCAAGTCCCGACCATACCTTTCGCCGCGGCCGTCCGACGCTTTCGTCATGCACGACGTGTGCGCTAACTAAACCATCCGCCATACCACGGATAAATCCGTCATCGCCACATCTTTGTTGTGTTTCAGCTTGAGCCAAGTTTCTTAGCCACATCACTTCGTTTCTAGCTGATCCATCCCACGCGATCTCTCTAATCTGACCAAAGGGGGCTCACAGACTTTCCGTGAGGGGATCCACTAACTTGTGAGACCGCTAACTATCCAGCCTGGTCACATCTAACTTACGGGGTCCACAGGATGACTTGTGGGGTCCGGTTAACCTTTGACCTTTCCCTTTGACTTGGTCAACAATGATCATTGACTAAGTCAACTGAGCTTGCAAACCAACCTGAAACCTAGCATATGTTCTCTAACTTGCTAACTTATGTTTTGTTTCTGCTTTATCGCAATCAATTAAATTCTTAAACTATTTCTTTATTTGAAAATCAATAATAAATTGATTCTAGCTTAGAAAAATATGAAATCAGTTTCTTTATTCTCCTAAAATGATGAAGCACCCGTTAGACTAGCTTTTGGAGTTATTTGGTTCTTTATTGTTTCTCTTTGGAGTTTATTTGCAAATAGATCATCGTTATTTATTTATTTTTCCGAATCAAGGAATTCCCGGAGCTGAGGAGGCTAGCCAGAAGATCAAGTATGGCTACGGAAACTACGACGACTACTTGCACACAGGTGTTCACGCCCGACTGACCTTTGAATGCCCATTAGGCATTGCTATTAGAACTGCTAGCGCTTTAATTACTACATGATGATGGATATGATGAAACCGTGCATAGCCTCTTTTACATACCTTGTCCTTGATTGACCTACTACTACTACTCTATTTACGCGTGATTATACGCTGAGCTTGCTGTGCATGAGTTGGGACTATGTGGTAGTTTCTTGGTGTGTGTGAAAAACCGGCAGCAGAAGGCGTTTTTGGGATACTTGGCGGGGGTGAGCTCAAGACAACCCGATCCGGGATCAGGGGCCAGGGATCGTCTTCTCGGGCGATGCCCAGTTTGGTACCTATGGCGGGTACACGGTTTTAGGAGCACAGGTGTTGGGGTTTTGTGATGATTTGGAGGGTAGGAGCTCGCCCCGGTCTGAAACCGAGTGGGTCGCTTTGTGTTCACGGGACTTTCGTACACACCACCTCGCCGAGAGTGGGGATAGGGCCGGGTCGACCCTGGCAAGTGCAATTCCATACCTGCTAGTAGGATAGAGGGTATCAGTGGGAGGGAAGTGGGTGAGGACCCTTTCCCTTTGCAGTCGCTCCCCGTTTGGCCACACGGGGGTATGTTCACAGTTCTGGGGCGGTCCTCTGCGGGGTCTGCATCGAGACCCGGATGCAGGGTGGAATCGTAACTCCTAGGAGTTCGTCTGGTAGGGTTGGTTCAGTCGACTAGCTACCGGCTGGGCTCCATCCCGAGTTGGGTACAGGTGTACACGCTCTGCAGAGTTTAGATCTATACGTATAGCCGCGTCCTCGGTTATGTACATGCCCGTTGTTTACTCCGACTCTTACGTTTTGGGATTTCTACCTCCCCCTATAGGATTCGAGTGTATGGAGAGCCGTGGTTGCATTCAGGGAGAGGGTAGTTGCTCCCTCTGCCTCGCGGATCTGGGTGCAATCATTGAGGTGCGAGGAGTGGGAGTTCTCGCACCGACCCTAGATGGAGATAGGATTTGGAGACGGTGATCTGGGTGACCAGGTGTATCCGATTGAAGATGAGAGTTTGGGAATGGTGGGATATGGAGATTTATTATTTATGCTTTGCTACTGCTGCATAGGAAAACCTGAACCTACTCGTTGACTACTTTTTATACCTTTAGTTTTAGGCCACTTAAAGCTTGCATACGGTTGATGACGTAAACCTATCCCATTCCTTGGGGATAGTTTGTGAGTGTGCAGGATTGGACTTGGAGCGAAAGTCCATTTATGAAGAATCCATGGAGGAAGGGTTGCGTTACTTCGCTCAAGGATGCATGTGGTGAAGATTGAAGATGAAGACTTGAAGCCATAGCTACCGCTGCGTAGAGTTTCCACTTGTCGTTTAGCCCAAGGGGCTTGTACTAAAATCGTATACCGAGTTGTAATCGGATGTAAATACTCTGTTTTGTACTCTGATTTCGTTGTATGGAAATGATATTATTCTATAATGAGTTCTATACGTGATAGCTACTGATCCAGGGACTATCACAAGGGTACAGGGAGTCGGGTTTTCCTCACCGAAAACCCAGGTCGTTACAAGCCCGACTACAGCACTCCGTATAAATACGGAACTACGAATCCGCGAGGGAGATACTGGCACTAGCTCAAGGTATGCTCTATCACACATGCAAGATCACGAATGCACTTTGATCTAACTAGAGATATGCAGGAGCATCAACTTTACTCTAATAGACAAGCTGGCAAACCAGATGCAAACTTATGATCTAAGTCTACTAGATCGAAAGGGTTGTGTTCGAAGAACACAAACGTCTAAATCAGGAACAAACGAAGAACACAAGAACAAAGCAACCAAGCATGCATACGACTTTAGTCGAAAGGGTTGATGGTGAGGTGGACACTTTTGAAGAGAGATGTCATATCACATATGGAGCTTGATTTTTATGAAATAGATGAATGATACAATGCTAACTTCCAGTGTATAAGCATAGCAAGGGGAGATAGGTGGTGTGCACATGAATCTTGATCATGAAAGAATGAAAAGAATTCTCACAAGGGTCACAGAATTTGACAAAGCTCAATGCAATAACAAGCAGCATATGATTGTAAGGTTTTCAACTAAAAACATCATATGGCTCTAGTAGGACGGTGGCATATCAAAGTGGAGCTTTGCAAAGGATTTTTATGATTTTTCAAATAAAATTCCCAAGCACTGAAACATAAAGAGCGAAGATCATATCATCAAACCATATCACAAATTCCCAACTTAGATAAGCATGAGTTTCCTAATGATATTTGTTCACAAGCATCAAGATGATGAGTAAGGAATAAAACATATGCAAGCCAACCATAGGAACCATGTAGAGCAAGCATAGCACGAATTGCTGAGTTTGATTTCAAATGATAGGAATTGAAATTCAAACAAACTCATGGATAAGGATAGAGTGAGATAGAGGGTGCACATAGCATCGCTTATGAAGGATAAGAGATCAAGGGAGACTAGTGGTGATTCGGCTAACCATAAGGCAGCCGGGTCACTCTGGTTTACCTTGCTCTTGTCATGAAGATGTAGTCGATGTTGTGCAGCGCCCGTGTGGAAGTTCTCTAGTGGATATGTCGATGATGAGCTCGAGAGAACTCCCCCACACTGGTGGTTGATCCTGGTGCTGTTCTTCAAACAAAAAGTGGAAACAAAAGAGAGACTCTACTGGTTCAACAACCATAGCGCCTTTTTTCAATTTGAAATATTTTTAGGTTTTTTTTTGTCACCATGTCATTTACTCAAGAAGGGTTAGATCACGATTGCATTTCATACACAAAGGGGAATATACATACCTTAGACCTTTGAGAGGTCATATGTACCACCTTTGCATGTTGTGCAACATGAATCTGACACCTCAACTTACCTTTCCAATTGAGTTTAGCTCAATGACTTACCCATTCAAATTTGACAATTTTCTGCAGGGGTTAGTCAGCATACATACAACCAAAATCTATGAAATTATAACTCCAAGGTTCATCAGTCAAAACTCGACACCATGTCTTGTTTTGATTGATGAAGACAATTTTAACCTAAGTACCATGCTTAATTTAAAACAACCTATGAAGGTATGTTGCAACATACATTCAAACTAGAGCATAAGAACAAAGATAAAGGAATCATGAAAGCATGATCAAGCTATTACCAAAAGGAACATAAGCATGAGCATATGACGGTGAACCTCTGGCAACCTTCCGGAAGGGCTTTGTTTAATGTCAAAAGCAGGACTTACCTAGCTAGTGGGCAAGATGTAAGAGCTGACATCATCGCCACACCGGGATAAGATTTGGTAGAGTAGGAACTTTACTCAGGATGCTCACATACCTCCCCCACACTTGAAGTTTGCATTGCTAGGCAACAAAACTCAAGTGTGTGGTGATCAAACTTTTGTAAACGTTCCCTCACCAAAGCATATCTAGGTGTTGCAGCTGGTATGGCTCACATGTTCTTGCTTTTATTCGAAAAGGGAAATAAAACCTAAGCTAATCCAGACTATCTCCTAGTAGTGCTTTGTTTATTTAAGGTCATAAGCTCGACCATGGGAACTTCATCTTGCAGCTATCGTTGGTGGTGTCATTCCCGTCTCACCACCAATCCTTGATGAATCAGTGAAGCTTTAGCTGCAAGGTTAGTGTCGCAGTGCACACACGAAATCTGCAATGCTTATGGTAAACATGTGCATCTACAATCAACCTTCTAAACATTTTGCAAGAGATGACCAGAAGGTGGTTGTAGCCCTCATGTGTGCTCAATGCACTAAGCATGTCTGACTCTAGAGGGACATGATGCGAGCATGGTCTGTATGGTGAGTCAAGAATGAAGCTACCATGCTCGTACGTGGAATCCTTTCCTCCGGACTTCAGAGTTAGTGCCTCGAAAGGTTCCATGGTCCATGAATTCTCCATCTCAAGAGAGTCATCGTGGAAGCTTGTTGACGGCTGATTTTCATTCACTTCTTACCTGTCAAATGCAGGTAATTAGCACTAGAAAGAGGAGTAAAAGCACGAGTCTTTGATCCAAGTACCTCAAGCTCAGCCAATGAGGGGATGCCACATAGGATTCCCCTGGATCACTGACGTCATCAATCCAAGAGAGGCAAGCCCGACGAATCACGAATCGCCACGTGGACATCACATGGATCCAAGGGCCCACTCAGTACCCAAACCTTCAGGAAACTTGACATGCACGGAGGACAAGCATCAGGGCCCACATGCCAACCACCCTGAGAAAACACAACGTAGAAGGCCTCCCGGGGGTTTCGGCCGACCCTAGGATCGGCCAAACCAACCTAGGGTCGGTTGATCCCCACCTTCCACGTGCTGCTACCTGATTGGTCACTTGCTGCGATCCCGGGTGTTTTGGGGCACTTTGAGCCTCCGAGCAAGCCACTCCCTCCTCTATAAATAGGAGGGGAGGGGCTCTCATTTGGGACACACACTTCTCCTCCTCCTCTTCATTTTGGCCTTAGAGCCTCTTTCTTTAGGAGAGGAGAGCTCTTTGTATAGGATTAGTGCTAGGAAGTGAGGTGGGAGGCTTGAGGACATGTCATGTTTTTCATGACATCTTCCCCAAGAACGATCCTCAGCGGTGCCTTTGTTCTTCAACTAGACTAAAGTGAGTATTTCGATATTTCCTATTTAGACTAAAGTCGTATGCATGCTTAGTTGCTTTGTTCTTGTGTTCTTCGTTTGTTCTTGGTTTAGAGTCTTGTGTTCTTCGAACACAACCCTTCCGATCCAGTAGACTTAGATTATAAGTTTGCATCTAGTTTGCCAGCTTGTCTATTAGAGTAAAGTGAAGCTCTGTCACACCTGTTTTTCCAAAGAAAACCAAGTGCAGATCTATATGCATGCCAGGATCAAGTTTCATGCATATAGTTGACATAAGTGAATAACAGAAACAATATCACGTAAGGAAAACAAAGATTATCAGAGTATTACGCTTAAATCCTGAAAACAAAGGCACCAAACTTCCACAGGCAGTCGACTGGGGGTTGCATACGCCTAGCACCAGCAACATCTTCATAGCAGCTTCCTCTTTCTGAGCAACATTGTTTATAGTAAGGGTGAGTACATGCCGTACTCAGCAAGTGTGGGGAAAGTATGAATGCAGAGGCTTGACAAGGAAAGACTGACAGGTTGACTGCATTAAGCACTTTTAGTTGGTCAAATTTTATTAGCACCTGATTACTAATAAAGTATAAGTTTATACCAACCCACAAATCATAAAGAGATACGCCATAAGCATATGGCTAACATAACCATAAACCACGATTTAAGTCCATCTTTAAGTTCAATTATCATGTGAGGGTCCAGGCCGCTCTTGACCGTGAGCACGGCTAATCGATTAGTTTTACACTCTGCAGAGGTTGTACACTTTCACCACAAGTCGCATAAAAGTTCAAAGAACTTTAAACCCAATCACGCTGTGCAAAAGTAGGCACAATACCACACTACCTAGGTGTGGTTGCATAGGGATGCTACGAGGCCTTTACAAAGAGTCCACTCATGTGTATTAGTCCATAGTAGCATATGTCATAGAGGCTATCTTTCGTACCTCACTTCTATTCACGGACGGTCAGCCATAGTGTACTTCCGTTCCAATACCTATCCGGAATAGAAGAGCCATAAAAGCATTCCTCCGTACCCAAGCTACTATGCGAGTAATGGCCACACAAGACTTCCCTAATTACTCAGCCAAGACCAGAGCCATTTAGTCCTTATGGTTGCACTGTTGTCCTGGGTGGTTCTCCATGTTCCAGTTAAGCATATGATCTTATATTAACCAGAGATATATAGCATCAAAGTAAAGCAAGTTCATCATTGTTGTTCATTAGAACCACCATATCCCAAGTAGAGCAACTAAGCATAGCTACCCAACAGAAAGGTAAACCTAGGTTGACAAGGAATGATCATAAAGACTATGATAAACCTTAATAGGACCCATCAAATTAAATGCAAGCATATGCAATGTGATTAAACACAGTTATTGGGACAAAAGAACAAGGACACAGTTGCCTTTAACCAGTGTAATGATGTTGCTCAGAGTGTCTTCACTTCTTGCTCTCCAAAGCTCTCGAACCACGTTCCTTCTACTCGCATCAATCATCGGCACAAGCATACAAAGCAAACATACAAGCAAAACTAAGAACAATGCACCAATCAAAAGAAAAGCTTTAAAAGAACGCATTAAAGGATAGGCTCGATGCTATGGATCACTGAAGCACACAGACCGTGCTGAGATAAAGAAAACTTGGTTTACTTTATGAAGGGCTCTAGGTCTGAGCAAGAACTAGGATCAAAAGATCTGAAGTCTGAAAAGAGATTAGCTTTACAACAGAGACACACTGAGACAGAGAGCTTTGATAAAGAATGACTAACGTTCGATTTGCATATGTGAGAGATCAAACTATAAGCTAGGTTTACTTTAATTAGTAAAATATGTAAAGAATATTTCATAAGAAAATACCCTAAATTAGAATTAATGCAACATTATATTTTATTTGCAAAAGACCGGAGTAAAGAACTAGTCCACTTTTATTTATAAAGGTTTATATATAAATTATACCAATTAAAAATTTAATTTAGAAAATACTAAACTATATGAATCCTCTAATCGAAACTTTATGATTCGAGTAAACTAATAAAGTTATAATTAAAAACTCATTCATGTTGATATTAAACAAATTAACATTTGTTTATAAAAAGCCGGTGTAAAAGCCTATCAACTTTTAATTAGAAAAGTTTAATTATATATTAAACAAATTAACGTTTGGTTTATGAAAAACCGAGTAAAAGATCTAATTAGATTTTATTCACAAAAGCATGTGAAATAACCATTAATCAAATTAATATTAGTTATGAAAAACGGTGTAGGGCACTATATTGCTTTTATTCATAAAAGGTGTGCATAACTTGGCTTTAATCAAAATTAATATTAATTAAATTTTCAGAAAACAAACATGAAGAAAACTCACCACTAACACGTACTTTACATTATTATGAACCTAACGCAACTTGAATTGGTGAAAACGGAGCTAAATCATAGAAGATATGGCCTTTCAAAGATGTGGGGACCTAGTTGTGAAAGATTAGAAACTTTAAGGGCTTAACTGCGAAAAACCAGGGGCATATACATAATTATGTATATAAACTCGGGGACTTTCTTGCAAGATCCTCAGGGTGGATTGGATCTAAGGTATCTAATAGTTTCAGGGGTTCCATGTAGTTTTGCCAAGACACAAATAATAGATCTAGGGTTACAGAGAACTACAGGGGCCTAAAACCAAGATCGCCTTCTTCCTCCTCGGTTCAGGACAGGGCCGACGGAACAGGGAGCTTCGGGTGGCCACCTCGCCGGCGGTTCCGGCGACCTGGGGGCCTGGCCGAGGTAGGGAAAACGAAGAGGAGAAGTTGGGGAACACGTAGACGTACTCACCTTCGGCGAAGGTGGACGGGAGCGGCTCGTCGGCGGGACGCAGCGGCGGCCGGCGGTGGCTTCAGCTGCGGCGAGGCTCCGGTGCAGCTCCGGCGTGGGCAAGTGGCGGAGGGGGTACGGCTTGGCGTCACGGTGCTCGGGGTGGCGTCGGTTGGCTCCGGAAAAGGACGACGGCGTTGAATCGGCGCGGCGGCACCACGGCGACGGCGAGCTCCGAGCTCGGCGGCGGCGCAAACCGGCGGCGGCGCGAGCAAGCTAGGGCGGCGGAGGCAGCAGGGGGTGCGGCGACTCGGGCGGCGGCTAGGGCGCGCTCGTGCCGGCGCTTCCCCTTTATAGGGGCGCGGACGCCGAGGTGCCCCAGGCACGCATGCCTAGGCCTCAGCGGCGGCGCCTGGTCGTACCGGCTCCGACCTCTGGCCGGGCTCGGACGGGCCCTGGCGGGCCGGGATGCGGGCTGGCGGAGCGCCCTCGCGTCCGAATCAAAACAAGGAGTCCTGATAGATTTAGCCTTGTAAAAGGATTTCCTTGTGGGGTAAGACTTCCCCACCCTATAAATATAAAGGGTCACGACCGATTGAGGTTCATCATCCAATCGATCAATACAATTTACCTTTATTTGTCTCGTATTTACTTTTATCTCTTCCTAGCTTTTCCAATCTACTACTTTTGTTCTTCCTTCGTCTCCGCAACGTCTGAAGGCGTTCTAGGTGACCTTGCCGACCCTAGAGCAACCCTGCGTGCACCGCCCCGACGGAATCCTATCCGGGTGACGTTCGAAGGTCTGCCGCCGAAAAACTACCGGCGACCGGTCTGACCGGTCACCCTCACCGGTCTGACCGGTGATGACGCAGAGGCGCTGCGACAGCTGCCCCTGCATGCTTATTGGCCCCGAAAAGGTGCCAACAAATTGGCGACTCCGCTGGGGTGGAAGATCTGGCTATTTTAACCGATCTATCTAACTCCGGCACAATGGGCTCAAGGACTAAACTTGATCAAGACAATGTCATCGGCGTCGATGATGTGGACCTCTCGCCTGAAGATCGCCAAGCCATGGAGGACTTCATGAAGAAACAAGCTGAACAACTTCGTCAAGTTCTAAAAGATCTCATGAAGGAACATGCTGGGCGAGCTCGACTTCACTATTTGTCGCACTTCAAGAAGAATCGTGAAGGCAAGGTGAAGAAGGTCAAGAAGATCACCGACACTCCACCACCCGAGGTACCAATCACTCTAAGCACATCCACGTCTCCATCCTCTTTTGTTACTGCCAACGACCTTACTACTGTTATGGATAATTTTCGTTTAGCAATGATTGAAAATATGCAAAACATGGTAGATAACAGTCTAGGTAAACGTGTAGAGGAAGGTGATGATGAAGCATCTATTCCTAAAACTGTGTCACCTCAGATTCCATCTGTTAGTACATCGGCTCCACCTGTATTGAATCCTCGGTATGGTATGCTGTTGAACTATTTTGAAGGACAAACAACACCACCGTCGTCTGGTCAGTACAGACCGGTCAGACCAATGGGTCCAACCGGTCTGACCGGTGCCAGCACTGTGGTGCTATACCCTTCTTCTCCGGAGCCTATAGTTACTATACCTCCCGTTCAGGCTGCCTCTGGCCGATCTGGTGATAATACAGTATCTCATGGTGTTCCGTTTATGGTTCCTTTTGGAACGGGCACTGGGTATGGTTTTGTTCCTAATACGCAACCTAATAGCCGTTTGCAGCACAATCCCCTAAACCCATCTACACAAGCCAATGTGTTGCAATCGAACGCTTCAACTACGCGAAAGCCAACCACCATACAAGAAGTCATTGGCTTGTGTAGATGGGTTTAGGGGATTGTGCTGCAAACGACTATTAGGTTGCGTATTAGGAACAAAACCATACCCAGTGCACGTTCCAAAAGGAACCATAAACGGAACACCATGAGATACTGTATTATCACCAGATCGGCCAGAGGTAGCCTGAACGGGAGGTATAGTAACTATAGGCTCCGGAGAAGACGGGTATAGCACCACAGTGCCGGCACCGGTCTGACCGGTTAGACCCATCGGTCTGACGGTTCTGTACTGACCAGACGGCGGTGGTGTTGTTTGTCCTTCAAAATAATTCAACGGCATACCAAACCGAGGATTCAATACAGGTGGAGCCGATGTACTAATAGATGGAATCTGAGGTGACACAGTTTTAGGAATAGATGTTTCATCATCACCTTCCTCTACACGTTTACCAAGACTCTTATCTACCATGTTTTGCATATTTTAAATCATTGCTAAACGAAAATTATCCATGACAGTAGTAAGGTCGTTCGTAGTAACAAAAGAGGATGGAGATGTGGATGTGCTTACAGTGATTGGTACCTCATGTGGTGGAGCGTCGGTGATCTCCTTGACTTTCTTCACCTTGCCTTCACGATTCTTCTTGAAGTGCGACAAGTAGTGAAGTCGATCTCGCTCAGCCTTCTCCTTCATGAGACCTTCTATAACCAAACGATCTTGTTCAGCTTGTTTCTTCATGAAGTCCTCCATGGCTTGGCGATCTTCAGGCGAGAGCTCCACATCATTGATGCCGATGACGTTATCTTGATCAAGTTCAGTCCTCGAGCCCATTGCGCCGGAGTTAGACAGATTGGTTTAAATAGCCAGATCTTCTTCCTCAGCAGAGTCGCCAATTTGTTGGCACCTTTTCGGAGTCAACAAGCACGCAGGGGCAGCTGTCGCAGCGCCTCTGCGTGGTCACCGGTCAGACCGGTGGGGGTGACCGGTTAGAACGGTCGCCGGCGGTTTTCCGGCGGTAGACCTCCGAACGTCGCCCGGGCAGGATCCCGTCGGGGCGGCGCACGCAGGGTTGTTCTAGGGCCGGCAAGGCCACCTAGAACGCCTTCAGACATCGCGGAGCCGAAGGAAGAATAACAAGTAGTAGATTGGAAAAGCTAGGAAGAGATAAAAGTAAATACGAGACAAATAAAGGTAAATATGTTTGATCGATTGGATGATGAACCTCAATCGGCCGTGACCCTTTATATTTATAGGGTGGAGAAGTCTTACCTCGCAAGGAAATCTTTTTACAAGCCTAAATCTATCAGGACTCCTTGTTTTGGTTCGGACGCGAGGGCACCGGTCTGACCGGTCAAGGGCACCGGTGTGGCTTGCTGGACTGGATACAGCGGTCAGGACCGGTCAGACCGGTGTGAGCGACCGGTCTGTCCTGCCTGGTCGGCCTTGTGCCAATTTTGAGTGTCAACAAGATGGATGAACACAAACCACTAGTCCATGTTCACCGCATCACCGGATGCACAGATAGGGACAGCTGATAAGATATTCGCACAACATAAAAGGTCAAAAGCGCGTGGCGTGTGGTAGATGGCGGTGAAGAAATTTGAGCAGTAGGTAGCAGATGATAGATTATCTGGGAGCAATCCAAAAATTATTACCAAGTGATTCTAGTAGAACAACAGGATTGGAGGAGAGAGCAACAAAACTTGAGCTTGAGCAGCTCTGCTTTTCTTCTTCTCTTGGCATGGCAGGTTATTAGGTTTTCCGGGCTATGGCCGGCATGGTTGTCTCCGGCACCGGCCGGGGGGACAGGTTAGATGAGCTTACTTCTTGTGGTGCACTGTCATGGTGCCGTTCCTGTTGGCGACAACGACGGTGGTTGCCATGCCGAGAAACATGCCATGCTCGACGACGCCGGTGATGCGGAGGAGGCGGTCGCTGATGTCGCGCAGGTCGCCACAGATGCCGTCCTCGAAGAACATCTCCATGATGTAGTTGCCGTTGTCGGTGACGAACGGCGCCTCCTCGGCGTCTTTCTTGACCATCCTGAGCCTGGCGCTGAAGCCTGGCAATCCGTCGAACACCTTGTGGATGAGGCCGAGTGTGTGGGGCGCGCCGAAGGGGACGACCTCGACGGGGACGGAGCTCGTGCACGCGAGCCTGGGGACGAGCTTTGACTCGTCGACGATGACGACGAAGCGCTCCCCGGCGGCCTCGATCATCTTCTTGCGCAGCAGCTAGCGACCCGCCGCGGCCCTTGTCGAGGTTGAGGTCCGGGTCAACCTCGTCGGTGTCGTCGATGGAGAGGCGGATCCGGGCGCCCGTCGAGTGGGAGGAGCGGGATTCCGACGCGGGCCGCGTGGAGCTCTGTCTTGAGGGAGGTCGACACCCGGTGACCCCGGGCAGCGCGCCCGCGAGGAGGAGGTCGGCAAGGTGGTCTAGCGCGTGCGCAGCGGTGGAGCCCGTGCCCAGGACAAGTGTCATGCCGGGGTCCACGAACTCCACCGCGCAGTGCGCCGTCACGTGCTTCAGTTCGTCCTGCGACGGGAGCTCGCTGGACGGCGGCGGGAGGTGGCGGCGGCGCTGCCCATGGCGAGGGGGTCGTGGGAGATTTTTGGGAATGGGATGGTGGGATAGGGGAATCGAGGAATGGACGAATACGGGAAGGAAGGGTGGTGGTGCTCTGCTCTGCAGCTGCGGAAGCGGACGCGGACGTGGCGGGGCATTTAAAGGCATCGGAACGCGTGAAAGCAAGGCAGGATACGGCTCGGCCTTTGCTATGATTTGCTCAGATTTGCAAATTGGTGGACCACTTTCAGAGTTTCAATTTCTTTTGATTTGATAGTCTTTTCTTTTTCTATGAAACCATTTTGATGGCTTTGCACAGGAGACATGTGGCAAGATGCAACTGTGAGGAAGAACATGATTAACAATTCACAAAGGAAAAATATACATTTACAACATTGAAAAAGATTTAGGTGATTGAAAAATAGCATCACTCAAACTTCTGTCACAAAATTGTTTCTGGTTGGAGTGATGAGTATGGTTAGAAGGAAATTATAATTACAAGTGATCCGATAAAAAAAACCTTGTAAGAGCATCTCCAAGAGCTTTTTTAAATCATACTAGCTAAATCTGATTGAGCTAGTGATTTACCTAGCCATTTAGCTTCCTAAAAGATGTGATAACCAACAGATTAGCAAAATCTTCCTCTTTATATCCAATTCTCTGCTCTCTCTCTGAAGGACCGAGTAGGGCGACCAGAGAGGGGGGGGAGTGACTGGGAGCCGATAAAAATTCTTCCCGAAGGTCGAAATCGGCTTATACCCCGATTGCCACTCCAAAAGCTCGCGCACACAAAGGAAGCAACAAACAAGGCACACACAAGCCTACACGAACAAGAGACAAGCCTAGGAACAAATAGCGGAAGCAACTAGACAAGAATCAAAGGACTTAGACAACTCTGCGAAGTCCCTGGCGGACCGTCCAGGGGGACCTGGCGGACTGTCCGCGATGACGGCGCGGACCGTCCGTGAGGTCTCGGCAGACCATCCGAAAATACCACCAGAACCTCCAGTACCGCACCAAGAAAAACGAACCGTCCGTGATGGACCCGCGGACCGTCCGCCTCGTCACGGACCGTCTGGCACTCTAGTACGGACCGTCTGCAAACTTCGCACACCAAAGACCAACCGGCTCAACGGATCGAACGAAAGATCCTCAAGAACACGCGAAGAACACGAAGAACAGCTGGCCTGTCAGACACCTCGCGGACCATCCGCACGGAGGCCGCGGACTGTCCGCCAAGCGCGAACATAGCAGAAAAATGCTCGAGCTCGGGAGTCAACTCCACCTTTCCGTCACCGGATCTCCCAAACAGCTAGAGCCCTTGAGACAAGATTGTGGGGAGATGATAAGCGTCACACAAGGAAGCTATGCCCCAAAAATCTCGACCTCTAACTCCCTAAATCACCGGGAATCGCGGATCACACGAACCACCACCATGAACTCGGGCACCAACCAAAAACGCACGAATCGAAGGTGTTTCCCGACGTTTGAGGGGTCAAGATCACACACAAAGATGCGCAAGGCATCCACCCATGATCCCCTCAAAGAAATCCGAGAAGAAACGCCCTCAAATCCATGAATCGAGCGAAGAACGAAAACCCCCAAAAATAGCCCCGAAAATGACACGAAAATCGCAAAGGACTAGGAGATCACCGGAACACCGAAAGCTTCCATACATCCAGAGGACAGAGTCTATACAAGAATCTAGCCTAAGGAATACAGAGGGAAAAGAAGTAGTTCAAAGTAATCTACCGGGGGAGGAAGCCCTAGAGTACAAGGAGAGAGATGCCATCCACCTCTCCGCTATTTATACGAAGTCCATCGGAGGGAGGTAAATGACCACGCTACCCCTACAACTCAAATGAAGATACAACCCCTCAGGGGCATTTTGGTCAAGTCTTCATCAGACGGACACACTTCCACCGCGGTTTCACTTCACCTCAACGTAAACCCCGCAATCACGCCACGTGCCCTCTGCCTCGAAGCTTCCCGAAGCTCCCGGATCACCGTCTCCGTCGCCTCGGGCCTCCGGGCTTGGTTTTGAGGCCCAAACCAAAAAACCGTCCACCGATGGTTTTGTGGGCAAACCAACAAACCCCGCGTGCAACCTTCGGGCTCCATCCGCTACCTTGCACCAGCCCATGTTCACGACTTCAGCCCGCCAGTCTTGCACCGCACGACTCGCACTTTACCCCATCGGCCACCGGGTCCATCGACCCAAGCCTACTTGCCACTCCATCACCAGGAGGCCGCCACGGCTAAGGCCTTTGGCGCTTGTTCTTCACCTGCAGCGACACGAGTCAAGCCGCAACTTGTACCTGCACACTTAGCCAAGCATCAGTCCACACAACATTGTCAATCACTCATCACTAAGGAGCGACCTACCACTGGTCCTCGAACACACCTGGTCCTCAATCTCCCCCTTGATGAGTGCATTGACAACACCCATAGAAATCACATAGAGAAAAAGAAAAGAAAACAACCACGAACACAAACCTCCAAAGCAAGTAATCCAAAGCCAAAGAAGAAGCGAAAACAAGATCACTCGCCAACCAAGTCTCGGCCCCCTAAGACAAGGGCAACGGCTCGACACAGCCGAGACAAAACAAAGCTCACAAGGAGCACACCACAAAGCACAAAACTCAGGAAAATCAAAAGGAGCTCCCCCTGCACATATGCAAACTCCCCCTGAGCAAATGCAACCTCTTCTTCTCAATTTTCCACATGCAACATCTCACAAATGCATACCAATTTTTCACAGAATTCTCCCAATGCATGAAAATTCTCCCCAAATGTGCATAACTCTTTCCTTAACATACATAACTCTCCCCCTTGTTGACAATGCATGAATCAAGGTATATGAAACTCTTCCCCTTATTTTCATGAAAAATGCATGTCAAAGCATATATACAATCTACCAAGTTTCTCAAATATACAAAGAGCACAACAAAATGCTACACATGAGACATAGAGCAAGCAAAGTAGACATGGTGTATTTAGCACATTGCCATCAAGAAGCTAGAGACATATAAGCATGTGACATGCCCAAAAGCAATTTTAAGCAATTTCCACAAAGAAACATTCATCTCATGAGCAAGATCCTATCCATAACCATTTGAGCACAAATACACTAGATCATCCAAAGTTTATGCAAGATCACAAATTCTCATCACAAGATCATTATAAATGCCCACAAGCTACTCAAGTCATGTTAAATCCACCGAGCCATGTGTCTACTTCTTAAAATGAGACTTCCCATGGTAGACAACATGCTACGGTTTAGCACTCAAGATATGAATATCAAAATCATAAAAACATGATTAGGAGATCATTTTTCAAACATAAGGCAATTCACACACCAATTTCATTTTCAAGTTTAAACATGGTACATGAAGTGACTTTGCGGCAAAAAGAAGCTTATGCTCCTCCCCAAGCAAGTAAAAGGGCTAAACATTTACAATGACAAAAGGTTTTTGACCCCAAGCAAAGAGAACACGATTCTCAAGCACAAACTAAACATGATATAGGAATTTAAGCACAAATTGAGCATAGACAAGCATCTACTCATGAGAGACACAATTTTAGCAATTTCATCAAAAGAAAGCTATCTCAGCATAAGTATATGGCAAAACCATCAAGAGCATAGCATTTACATCCACAATTTACTAAACATGCATATATCACACATATAGCACATCAGTGATCAATGTATATAAGAGAAGCTCATTCCTAGCACAAGTGATCCAAAGATGGCTATCCTACCAGGTTTTGTACAGAAAGTAAAATGCATGAATGCAATGCAACAAAATGAACATATGACACATATATACATGAGAAGCTCCAAGACTCAGCTAGAAAGGAAAGCACATCCAAAGTTCACCCCGCAAGCGAGTGAAAGCGACTTGATCAAGCGGTTTGGTGAATATGTCGGCTAGCTGGTCTTGAGTAGGGACATAGGACAAAGATAAGTTTCCCTTCACAACATTGCCCCTCAGAAAGTGGTACCTCACTTCTATGTGTTTCATTTTGGAGTGGAGGACAGGATTTTTGGCTACGCTTATGGCACTGGTGCTGTCACAGAAAAGTGGAACCTGGGAGCACTCCTCACCAAAATCACTCATGGTATAGGTCATCCAAAGCAGCTGGGAACAACAACTAGCAGCAGCTACATACTCGACCTCTGTAGTGGACTGGGCTACACTGGATTGCTTGCGAGACGACCAAGAGACCAAAGAAGAACCAAGGAACTGACATCACCCAGAGGTAGACTTGCGATCCAATCGACACCCAGCAAAATCAGCATCGGAGTACCCGTGAAGTCTGAGTGTCGAGGAGGCAGAATACCAAAGACCAAACTCAGGAGTGTAGTTCAAGTACCTGAAAATCCGCTTGACGGCCTGCCGATGTGAAGTCCTCGGTGAAGCCTGAAAACGAGCGCATAGACACACACTGAACTGTATGTCCGGCCTCGTCGCCGTCAAGTAGAGGAGGGAGCCGATCATGCTCCGGTACTCCTTCTGTTCCATGGGTTCGCCGTCTTTGTCCGCGTCCAAAGCCGCAGTAGTACTCATCGGTGTAGTCAGCGGCTTGGAGTCGTTCATGCCAAACTTCTTCACCATGTCCCTGGTGTACTTCGCCTGATGTACAAACGTCCCGTCCTTGCACTGCTTGATCTGGAGTCCCAAGAAAAACTGCAGCTCGCCCATCATGGACATCTCAAATTCCCTGCTCTTATCATCTGCAAATCTGGCAACAAGATCATGAGAAGAGCCACCAAAGATTATGTTATCCACACAAATCTGAACAATCGAAAGGTCATTCCCATGCTTAAGGAGAAATAGGGTCTTATCAACTGTGCCCATCACAAACCCCTTACTCAGCAAAAAGCCTCTCAACCTGCCATACCAAGCTCTAGGTGCCTGTTTCAACCCATAGAGCGCTCTCTGGAGTTTGTATACACGGTGTGGGTATTTCTCGCTCTCAAACCCCGGGGGTTGCCTCACATACACTTCTTCCTCTATCACCCCATTCAAGAAAGCACTCTTGACATCCATTTGGTACAACTTGAACCCTTTAGCCACGGCAAAGGCTAGAAGGATCCTAATTGCCTTCAAACGGGCCACAGGAGCAAATGTCTCCTCATAATCTATCCCCTCCTTCTGGTTGAACCCTTGCGCCACCAACCTTGACTTATTTCTCACAACCATCCCATTCTCACCCTCTTTGTTCTTCCACACCCACTTTGTACCTATGGGACGGCAATTTGGTGGTGGATCAACTAACACCCAGACTTGATTTCTCTCAAAATTCTCCAACTCCTCATGCATGGAATTCACCCAATTCTCGTCAGACAAAGCGTGTCGAATATCTTTGGGCTCAAAAGAAGCGACAAAAGTAGAGTGAGCAAAATGAGAAGTGTTCCTTGACCTCGACCGTGTAGTAGTGGAAGTAGCGTGTACACGATCAGCCACGGGAGCATCAGCACCACCATCGTCGTTGGCTCCATCTCCATCCTTCTCATCCTCAAAGATCCTAGCTCCAATCTCCTCGTCGCCTGCACACTCAAAAGTAGAAGAGCTACATGGCTGTGTCTCGTCGAAGGTTACCTCGCAAGTCTTCATGATTCGGTTAGTGTCAAGGTTGAGCACACGATATGCTCTAGAATGAATCGCATAACCAAGGAAAATACCATCCGAACATCTAGACTCGAACTTATCCGCGTGAGCAGCGACGATGATGCGCACCAGGCGGCGGGGCCGAGGGTAGGCTGTGGCCACACGCGGGAGAGTGGAGACACCTCTTGAGTCTTGTCTACTTGCGACGGCGGGGCTCGACGACGCCAATACAGCCAGTGTGGCGGCGCAACCTGCTGACCTGCTGATGGGCGCGGGAAACATGAGGGGGGGGGGGGTGCACGGGACTTGCGGGAGTGCGCGAGATTTGCGGGAAAAGTGGAATAGCGAGTGCGACGGGCTCGGTATAGATGACGAGCGAGAAGGCTCGGATACCGAGTGAGATTGCGAGGGAGCAATATTGAGAGGCTGTTGGATGCTGATTTCTTTTGTAAGTTTATCTATTTTTAGATATCCAACTCTTTTTACATAGTCTCTTGGAGTTGCTCTTTATTGATGAAATTATCTATAACGTAAATTGTTTGATACTTCACCACTTATCTTTTTGAGCAATTATTTCATATTTATCTGATTTTGCTGGTAGACTAAAATTGACTTATTGATTTGGGCCCGTGTGCAATGGCAGACTTAACCAGTGAACGGAAGTCGGGCAAAGACCATGACAACTCTCTCTTCCGAACCATTGCTTCAAGCTACAACCACAAGCAACTAATTTTAATGGGCACAAGAAAGGGCTCATTTTTGTGCCATTGCTTGGCAGTGCCCAGGCTCGCCGTGTGTTACTACGGACAACGCGTGTTTTGTAAAAACTAAAACATTTACGTATATACAATATGCACAATTTTGCATAAACTTTTGATATGTAATATTTGCTTCACAAGCATTGTGGAAATGCAGCGAAATGCATTCACTATACATTTTTGAAAAAATTAAGAGATGATCATCACAATATTTTTTGGTTCAAATAAAACCGAAGTGAAATCCATTGACAATTGCACAAATCCAACATCAGACCCATGTGCGCAAGGGAGAAGTAGTGAGATGCATTTTCTAAGATTGGTTGCTTGAAGAAATAATTAAAAATAAATTTAGGTGGCTCAAAAATAGCATGGGAAAATTGTTTTTTTTTGTTAGAAGGAGTTTACTAAGAACAAACATATAATTATAGTTGATTCGTTCAAAACTTGTAGTTCATATATCTGAAATTATCTATAACAAAATTTGTGTGACAACTTTGACCGCTGATCTTTTATACCAATTTTCCCGGTGCATGTAAGTTTGCGATAGACCTACAATTGACTTAATGAATTATATATAATTTGCCATGTAGACTTACTGAATTATACTGGATCAAAAGTGTTGACGCAAAAAACAGACATGCCTCCTGCGCAGCAACACACGTGACTCCCCGGGCGGTGCAAGGCGTGCCAGTCAATCTAACTTGTTGATTGACAAGGAAGACCGGGGAAAAAGGTTAAATTCAATTAGATCGGCTAGAGAACCGATATGTCTTCACAGATGCGTATCTACCGGATCAGCCTATACGAAGCGGAGCAAGTCGGCGAGTTCGGAAGCAGCCGAAGTGCAAATATGTTGAGATCGACTATGTCAGCCGATTCTGGATGACGTAAGCAAGTCGTAAGCTACGAGAGCAACCTACTCAAAGCTACGTGATGAGGTTCAAAGTCAATCTAGATTGGCTATTCAGATGAATATATAATAAATAGGAACAGTAAGAGCTGATAAATCTTGATCTCGAACGAATAAGTCGATAAGAGCTAAAACTACAATATATTGGTACAAAAACTTGTAGATCTAACCTATATCAATGGGTTTTTGATAAAAGAACTAGACGGAACCAGCAGCTTATGTCGACCATATACCCCTGGGTACCCATACAAGGAAGAATACGAACTCATACCATAAATTCTTATAATCCTACTAGGACTCGTACCATGTAATCCTACTAGGACTCTTATCTTGTAACCGACTAGGAACCCGCCCCTTGGACTATATAAAGGAGGGCCGGGTACCTAGGAGGACAGGCCAATACCTCAAGGTGAATCCCCCAACCCCTTCGGGGAACACCCAAGCGCAGGGCGCCATACATGATACTCCAAACAGGACGTAGGGTTCGCTACTTCGGCGGCCCGAACCTGTATAAATCTGTGTCTCGTGTCCTCGCGCATACCTTCGAGTTCCAGGTCTGGCGATCCTCCACCGCACAATCTACTACCTCGGGTACCCCTTGGTAGGCTCAGTGGCCAAAACACTGACAGCTGGCGCGCCAGGTAGGGGTGATCGTGAAGATCATCAGGCGAATTCGAAGGACATCAATCAATCTGCTCGTCGCTGGCTTTCGAATTGCGTGTCAGCAGTTCGATGCGTCAGGACCAAGTCAAGACGGAATCAACTTGATCTGTTCTGTGTAACTCGCAGCAATCTACTCGGCGAATCATCGTTTTCTCTCTGCATACGAGTTCCAGACGGAATCAATACTTGCTGCTCCGAGTTCAAATCAAATTTGAATTTGGCGCTGACTTGATGCTCCACGTCCAGACCAGAGGCTGCCGCATGCAGACACAGGAATTAACATCCAGCGAGTACTCTGGTAAAAAGAAAAGAAAAATCCTAAAGCTTTGGGCCTCACGCATGCGACATGCCCAAGCTGTCAATTTGGGATCATTGCTATGCGCATACACGGGAAGCTACCAGGAAGCTCCATGATCGATGCTTGATGCACACAATCATCGTACCCGAGTACAATTACGTCGACTTCCTTCGGCAATACCAACTCGCCGTCGACTACTTCAACTACTCGAGTACAACTACATCGCGGCTCGACTACTCGTCGTCTGGTTGCACTGGCTTTACTGCGCCTATGCCGCGCATCCGGATGCGCCGCCTCGCCGCTCGACTTCTCGTCGGTCGGTCGCACTGGTTCTCGCCGTGCGCCCGGTCACTTCGTCTTGCGGCTGCACCGGTTCTACCTCGACAACGCCATGCGCTGCTGCGACATCGTCTCGCGGCTGCACCGGCTCTAATTCGACTACGCCGTGCACCGCCTCGACATCGTCTTCCGGCCACTTTTCTTGGCTAGTTTTCTTGGCTAGTTTTCGTGGCTAGTTTCTACTAGAAAACTAGTCGAGAATGGTTTCTGCGCCCCCACAACTAGTCGGACCCGCCTCCGACTAGTCGACTTCGTCAACACTCGTCCACGAGTTCATTCAAAACCCGCTCCGGCGATACAAGCCGACTTCGGTCGCGTCTCCAGACCGCTCCTGCGGTATGAGTAAGTCATTTATGTTGGGCATCTTGGGTTCGAGTACACTAGAGTAGATGATGGCTCAAGGCTGTCTTCAGAAGAGATCAGCGATGATCTTGTGATGGAGAGGCTGCAGAAGATCTTCAAGAATCTTCACGAAATTCCTGCAGCCGTCCCAGAATATAGTGCCGACAATCCTCCGCGTATGGTGAGTTTCGAAGAACTAGCCCTCGAGTACTTATTATAAGTAGTCGTGTAGCTAATATTTGTCTTGTCTTCACAGGAGGATGTCTTGAAGTTTGTATCCGACCCTCCTCCTCGTCTCCAGACCGCTCCTGCGGTATCAGTAAGTCATTTATGTTAAATGATTACTTTTTTCTTCTTCTTTGGCTTGTTTTGCGCATGTAGGACAACACGCCAAGGCTTACTTATTGGTGTACGCTTCTCAACGGATTTTTCCACAAGAGCTACACTATGCCGACTACTCTTGGCACTTATCAACAAGTCACCACGAGCTCACTCCATCAAACTGGGGGCTTTCCCAAGGAGGCAACTTCTAAAGTCCGCTCTGCGCGGCAATCTAAAGTCGACTTACTCAAGTCGCATTTACAAAGTCCATTCTAAATGGCATAAAGTCGACTTACTCAAGTCGCATTCTTAAAGTCCACTCCGCGTGGCAATCTAAAGTCGACTCCGGTCGCACCTTCGCCCGCTCCGGCGGCATACTGCGTGTGTAAGCTGCGATGGAACCTAGCTGTAAGTGGCCCTTGTGTCCTAGCAATGATGGTACCTAGCTGCACGTGGTCTTCACTCTTCGTACCATGGGTCTGAAACGCATGGCCTTAAGTACTCTCACTCTGCCCAACTTACCCTGGGTCTCCCTGTTATCGTGCCGATCCATACTCTAAGGTCTCCCTGTTACCATCCGATCCTTACTCCGGGTTCCTGCTTCTATGCCGATCCCAGGCTGTAAGTGATTCTCAGGTCCAGGCGATTACCTAGCTGTATCCGGTTTTCTGATCCAGGCAACTACTCAGCTGTAAGTAGCTTTTGGGTTTGAGCTACACTCTCTCCTGGCGGCTTCAGCTGCAACTACTTGTAGGGGATCATGAAAATCCTCTCCAGGCGGCTTCGGCTGCGACAACTCGTAGGGGGTCACGATAACCCTCTCCAGACGACTCCGTGTTGTATATTTAATCAAGAGGCTGCAGCCTAGAGTAACACCCTTCATAGTAGGGTCTCAATGGAACTCCAACATATTGAGTTCACCACACTATCCCCTACGGTCTTACTTATTCTTCGGAACATTCTTGCGAGTACTCTCTCACTAGGCTCATAGCCTCAGAGGTACTTAAGACAATTCAAACTCTGTACAATGTGCTTATTTCACAACAAAGCCTTCTTTTACACTGCTACAGCTAAGGTGTTCAACTCGTTGTGATTAAGCTAACGTTCTTCAGAACATTCTTGCGAGTACTCTCTCACTAGGCTCATAGCCTCAGAGGTACTTAAGACATTGTAAACTCTGTACAATGTGCTTATTTCACAACAAAGCCTTCTTTTATGCTGCTACAGCTAAGGTGTTCAACTCGTTGTGATTAAGCTAACGTTCTTCAGAACATCCTTGCGAGTACTCTCTCACTAGGCTCATAGCCTCAGAGGTACTTAAGACACTATTACTCAATAGTGTATCCAGACATTATAAACTCTGTACAATGTGCTTGCGAGTACTCTCTCACTAGGCTCATAGCCTCAGAGGTACTTAAGACACTATTACTCAATAGTGTATCCAGACATTGTTCTCGACGCAATGTGTTTTTTTCCAGACGGCTCCGGAGGCAAAAAAATTCATTTTTTTTTGTTTTTTAATTCGCTTTTTTACCTTCCGGAACGTGCTTTTTTGGCTTTTTCAGCTTGGTGTTTCGGGTTTCATTCTTGGCTCGAAGTACTCAAAGTCCGCTCCGCGCGGCACAAAGTCGACTTACTCAAGTCACATTCTAAAGCCTGCTCCGCGCAGCACAAAGTCAACTTCGGTCGCATTTCAAAGTCCGCTCCGCGCGGCATAAAGTCGACTTACTTAAGTCGCATTCTAAAGTCTGCCCCGCGCAGCACAAAGTCGACTTACTCAAGTCGCATCTCTAAGTCGACTACTCTAGTCGCATCACAAAGTCGACTACTCTAGTCATATTGTAAAGTCCGCTCCGTGCGGCAATCTAAAAGTCGACTTCGGTCGCATGACGGCATAAAGTCGACTACGGTCGCATCTAAAGTCCGCTCTGATGGCAACATTACTACTCGAAGACGACTCGAGTAGTCTATGCTACTTCTCAAGTGCAACGGCTTCACGCCAAATTACTACTCAGAGACAACTTCAGCATGCTCCGTTAGTTCTTCAGCTCGAGGGCTCAACTCCAATTACTACTCGACGTGGCTCATATAGCTCACTTGGTTCATAATCTCGGGGGCTGGACGCTACAAGAGTACTCAGATGATGGCTTTTGCGAACTGAAGACCCTTGGATTGATCATCTAATCACTTCAAGGCTCGAGGGCTACTATGCTACAACCATCAACCTCTTTTTTCGAAGACGGAAGATGCAGATTCAAGATTGACCCTCAGCTTGATTCTTCGATTCAAACTCAGGCTCGGGGGCTACACTCCATATGGAGTGCGATTTTTGCAAATCGCACCTCCATATAGATCAAAACTTCAAGACAAGATGGGTATTTTTGGAGACTTCCTGGGTTAGAACTCGGGGACGCCTGGGAACTACTTGGGGATGATTTAAAAGTACTCATAGATGAACTAAGAGCACATTCCACTCTTTCGGAAATTCAAGTACTATTGAAGACTTCGGCTAGCAGTACTCGAGACGATCAGAAACTACTCGACGAAGCTTCAAGACTACTCGAACTTGCTGCTCAAGATTACAAAGTGCTCGGGGGCTTGTCGACCATATACCCCTAGGTACCCATACAAGGAAGAATACGAACTCATACCATAAATCCTTGTAATCCTACTAGGACTTGTACCATGTAATCCTACTAGGACTCCTATCTTGTAACCGACTAGGAACCCGCCCCCTGGACTATATAAAGGAGGGCCGGGTACCTAGGAGGACAGGCCAACACCTCAAGGTGAATCCCCAACTCTCCGGGGAACACCCAAGCGCAGGGCGCCATACATGATACTCCAAACAGGACGTAGGGTCTGCTACTCCGGCAGCCCGAACCTGTATAAATCTGTGTCCCGTGTCCTCGCGCATACCTTCGAGTTCCAAGTCTGGCGATCCTCCACCGCACAATCTACTACCTCGGGTACCCCCTTGGTAGGCTCAGTGGCCAAAACACTGACAGCTTACAAGCTTACCGGAGGTCGATTGATGCAGCCCGACGAACTTGAAGGACGACACTTCAAATGAAAATCGCAATTGGCAAACTCGCCGAAAATTAAATCGTGTAATGTAAAGTGCAGGAAAAAGTAATGTTTTGCCAGGAGGTGGTTTGTTTGATTATGGTGTGTATAAAATTCTCCGACCACGCAGGGTCACTACTTGTACCTTGGAACAATCCGGACTCCTAGTCGGTTACGACAATGTTTACTTGCATCTAAAGAAAATAAAACTACTATATCTAAAATGACTCATGCAAGAGTCAGACTCTCTAAAACTGACTCTAACTCGTTGCCAATGAATCGTTGACCCGCCTCCACTGCGTCACCATTGGCGTATTCTTCGCTTGCCGTTTTCCTTCCTTCAATCGACCGATTCACCTGTTTGACCATCGATAGACCTAACCTTATCGATCATCGGCTGGCTCTGATCGACTGCCTTGCCCATCGGTAGACCTTGTTTGACTGGTCAATATCAGCTAGTTCCTAGATCAGCCGATTACCCTTTCTTCTGTGCCATATACTGGCTGCTTCGGCACCCTTTCACCTTATTTTTGACACGTGATAAAAAACAGTGTCAACACACACCCCCAGTTTCAGAGTAAATATCTTTTGCTCTGAAATTTACTTGAATTCGACATTTCTTCCGACTCGCAGACGGTGAGTAGATCTATTTCCAAATGTTCAAAGGGGCAACCTATAAATGTAACCTCTCAGGGTTGTCTTCTCCCCAACTCCGCTGCCTTTCAACAACTCTTCAAGCTCCAAGCAAATCTGCAGCAACGAAAACTTCAACAGATCTCTATCATTAATCCAATGGCTTCTTCCTCCTCTTCCGTTAACTAGGTTTGTTCTCATTATTTTTTCCTCCTTCATCTTTGGATCTTTCTAATGTTTCCTTTTAATCTTCCTTCAGTCTCCCAATCGTGAGGATGTAGAGAGGATCTTGATGAACATCAACGCCTTAGATGCGAATCGGTAGGCACTATCGTCGAGGCAAGAACGAGGTCTCCATCTCGTGATCTCCACTGACGAGAAGAAACTTGAAGCTCGGGGAGCCAGCAGAATTCATCTCCTTCAAGAATTAGATCGTGTAGGAGAGGAAATTAATTGAGTTAGGATGGAATTAGAAAAAGCAAAAAGTATGGTCCACCCTTGATACATTTGATTTAGCCAATGTAATCACCTATTTTTAGCTCAGACTTAATGAAAAATCAGCTTTATGTTATCTTAATAAAGATTTATTAATTTGCCTTCGATGACTCTTGAATGCAATGGATCTGCCACAACCGCTTAGTCGTTTGTCACCTATTACTGTCTCCTCATGATGCTTGTCTACTTCACTCCTTCTGATAAAACACTATCCTTTACCCGAAGGTTCCTTCATTGTATCTAAGGACCTGTGTGGTCCGAGGACCAAGAGATGTTCGCTCCTTAGTGATGAGTGATTGACAACGTGGTGTGGACTGACTCTTTGCCTAGTATTGCAGGTGAAGGTTGCGGCTTGACTTGCGTTTTGCAGGTGAAGAACAAGCGCGAAAGGTCTATATCTATGTGACCTCCATGAGTGGAGAGACAAGTAGGCTTGGTTCGAGGGACCAGAGTTCAAGTAGGATCAAGTAAGGACGACATGGTGGCAAGAAGAGCGAGACGAAGTCGTGAACAAGGTGTCGGTACAAGTTGGTTGTCAATTCATTGAACGGGGCAAGTTCAAGTAGACCGTTCGGGAGCCGGAGGTGAAAGACTTGGCGGGGCCGAGGCTTGGTGTGGAGGTCGTGACTTGTGCGCGGGGTTTGCAGTGGTTTAGCCACAAAACCACTAGGTTCCTTGGTTGATCCACAAAGCCAAGCCAGAAGAACCGGAGCGTGATGAGTCTACACTGGACCGGTCTGACTGGTGGACCGGCCTGGCCGATGGCAACCATGGGCATCTGGAAGATTCGAAGCGGAGTACACGCGGCATGATTGCAAGGCTTGCATGGAGTTGAAGCAAAGCTGCTGTCGATGCGCATCCGTCCGAAGGAAATCTGATGATATTACCCAAAGTGCCCTTGGTGGGTGTGTATCTTCCTTTATGCATTAGGGGTAGTTTGGGCATTAGGCCTCCACCTGTATAAACACTTCTAGGGGTGGATAGCTACCATCTTGAGGAACCAAGTTGAGATGTGCCTTGGTTTGTATGTGATGAGTGATTGACCAGATGATTTGAAGCTTTGTGTGTAGTATTGTGTTATGTGTGTTTACCATGTTGCTTTATGTGGTGTGTTGTCGATCCACTTAACAAGGAGGAGATTGAGTACCTGTGTGCGTCCGAGGACCGAGGGATGGTCACTTCTCAGTGGTGAGTGGTTGACAGTGTTATGTGGACTGACTCTTGGCCTAGTATTGCAGGTGCAGGTTGCAGCTTGATTTGCGTTGGTGCAGGTGAACAACAAGCGCGAAAGGTCCATGTTTGTGTGACCTTCGAGGAGTGGAGTGACAAGTAGGCTGTTCGAGGGACCTGGTGGCCGACGGGATCATGTGCGGGCCGCATGGTGGCAAGAAGACCAAGACAAAGTCGTGTACAAGGAGCCGTCACAGGGTAGCGGCTAACAACTGAAGTCTGCGCACGGGGTTTGTTGGTTTACTCCACAAAACTAACACCACTGGTGCAAGGTAGCAGCTTACGACCGAAGCTTGTACGTGGTGGAGCCGGTGCAAGGTGGCGGCCAAGTCATTGAATGGGGCAAGACCGACTAGACCGTTCGGGTACCGGAGGTGAAAGGCTTGGCAGGCCCGATGCTTGGCGTGGTGAGGCTGTGCCTTGCATGCGTGGTTTTTGGTGGTTCACCACAAAACCATCAGGTTCCTCAGTTGCTCCACAAACTCGAGATTGATGGTTTGTTGGTTTGGCCATAAAACCAACACCGAGTCGGGATGACCGTGGCGGCCAAGTCATGAGTGGGATTGGCGTGGAGGTCGCACCTAGTCCTTAGTTGAGCCACAAATCCAAGACCGAATTCCGCGATGTGACGGAAATAGTATTTGGGTGCGTCAGGAAGCTTTGAGGCGGGTGACACGCGGCATGATCGAGGTGCTTGCGTCGGGAGGACACGAAGGCCCGATGGATGCGCGGCCGTCCGATGAAGAACTTCATGTGTTGACCAAAACGCCCCTGTGAGGGCTTGTGTTGTAACTCCAAGTGTAGGGGCATTTTGTTAATTTTCTGGAGGGCCTATATATAGGAGTGGCTGAATTTCAGCTATCTCTTTGGCTAGTGGTGGGAGTGCTCTTTCATTTTGGGGTGCTCTTGGGAGACAAGGTGAAAGGAGAGAGTGGCTCTTTGTTTGAGCTTTTTGCCATCCAAGATTTGTGATTCTTGTGATTGGCATGTGATTCATAGTGGATTCCTTCCCTCAATATTGTGCCAAATCCTTTGTGCTAATTCCTTCTCCTTCAACTGAGTTGGTTTTTGTGCTATTTTCGGAGCTTTTCGGTTCGATCCTTGTTCGTCAGTTTCTAGGCTGTTTTCTCTCGGATTTCTTTGAGGGGATCATGAGTGAGTGCCTTGTTCCTCTTTGTGGATGATCTTGACTTCTTAAACGCCGGGAATCGGTGTCGATTTGAAGCTTTTTGGATGAACCCTATTTCATGGTGTTCTTGGCTAAGAATTGCGATTCCTAATGATTGAGTGGGTTTGGACTTTGGAGCCACAAAATTTTAGGCATTTCTCCTAGAGGCACTTGTACTTCACCTAAAATTTGGAATCAATCCACCGTGCCGTTTGGGAAATCCATCGATCGAAAGTTTGGAGTTGACCCGCAGGCGATTTTTCTGGGCTTTCCCGGATGATCTGGTCATCCTTTTGAGGAGATCTGTTGGGAAAAGTCTCTCTAGGTTGTTTTGAGGTTGTGGTTAAATTTTGATGATTTTTGGAGTCTGTTTGATCGAGTTGCGGATTTTTCATTTCCCTCTTGTTGGCTGTTTTCTACTCAGTCTCGGATGATCTGACCTTTAGGTCGTATGGTCCGGTGGTAGGCTGGATGATCTGGTTGTTTGACCCGGTGAGGCTCAGTTTTGTTTCGGATGATCCGACCTCTTTGCCGGATGATCCGGTAGGTTGCTCCAGTGCAATGCTTTGCTCTATTTTGTTCGTGGTTGCTTTTGTAGTGCCTCTTAGCTTTTGATCTTTGTTCCTAGGGTCTCTAGAAAGGTTTGTGTTTCCTTCCGATTGTTAGTGTGTGACTCTTGGAGTTGCGATTGGGAAATAGGCCAAGTTCTTTCAAGGTGAGAATTTTTAACAGCTACCATTCACTCCCCCCTCTCTGGTCGCCAATCCGGTCCTTCACATCTCTCTTGGACTTCTTCATTTGCTCTCTTTGTTTTCCCCTTATCTAGTTTTTCTATAGGCTAGTTAGAGCTCTATTGCAAATCCAAAATGGGAGGATGTTGGGTGGCTGCTAGCTACTTTGTAAAGACTTTGCCATTGGCATGTATGGATGATTCGAAATTCCTCCATGTGTTTTCCCCTTTGATTTGCATGTGAATCCCACGTCCTTTTTATTTATGGATTTTCGGAGACTTTTCTTGAGATTTTCCATTCTTTGGATTTGAAGGGGTTTCCTTACGGGTTTGTTTGTGGGGATCACGTATGAGTCCTTTGTGGCTCTTTGCTTGGTGATCTTATGCCCAGAAACGCCTGGGAAGACCTTTGATTTGGTGATTTTCAGAGTTCTTCATGTTCTTCAGGTAGTCGTCCAAGATTTGCGATTCCTCCTTTTCTAGAGGGTTTTGGGGCTTGAGATCCGAGCAAGAGTTGACCCATGAGGTGTTCCTACCTTCCCCAAAGTTTCTCTTGAAACTGTAGAGCAAATCGGGAGATCAAGGATTTGATTTGGGGAGTTGACCCGCGGGTGGAGTACATCCCGAGCAGCCCAGGTTTGATCGGTCTGACTGGTGCCCTTCACCAGTCTGACCGGTGCTGATCTTCACGGGTTTCTATCTCAGGTGAATGTTTCGTTCGGATGGAATTTGCAGTGAGTTTCCCAGGGCCAGTTCTTGGCAAGATTCGAGTTGATTTGCCTCGGTTGGAGAAGATTCTTGTGGAGATGCTTCCTAGTTTTGAGGTGGTTTTTTGTTCTAGGGCCTAGAGATCTCGTTGAGGCTTTCTGAAGCGTTTCTGTGCAGTTGTTCGAGACACCGGCCTGACCGGCGCCGCCCACCAGCCTGACCGGTGCATCCCATCGGTCTGACAGGTGCGGTCCAGACAGCAACTCGTGCAGTTTTTCCGCTGCGGTGTTGAGTGCTTTTGATTGTGAAGGAGAACTTGCTCCTAGGATTAGTAGCTATTCCAGTGGCTACGTGATCTTGTCAAGTTGTGCAAGGGATCGCTTTGGAGGTGAAATTGGGATATAGGCCGAGGTTATCATCAGAGAATTTTTATCGGCTCCCATTCACTCCCCCCTCTCTGGTAGCCTAATCGGTCCTTTAGTATCCATGTTATAGCTATTCATTCGATAGGTTTCCAACCGGCCTTTCTGGGCATGAGAGGCATTCTCTTTTTAGAGTGTTTTTAGGAGATGATAGACACCACTGTTCCTTGATAAACTTTATCTTGAAGTATTCTTGCCTCTTGATGATGCAACAAAGCTTGTAGTCATTGTTAAGAATGTTGAGGGAAAATTACTCTCAATATATCCTCTTCTGGAGTACATAGTGTATTCCACCAAGAAGACCAAGAACCTTTCAATAATGAACCTTGAACCATCCCTGATTTCTTGGGAAGTGTATCACTGAATTAATGTCAGCCATCTAGAAGTTGAGTAACTCACGGTGCGACTGTTTCCTTGTTGACCAGATCTGGCATCTTTCTTTGTATCTCTTCAACTTTCGATCTTATCTCTTCCTGACGCATGTCTATAAATAGGTCCCAATGCCCCATCGGCTACCTGCACCTCCTAACCATGGCTCAAAGAATAGATCTAGTAGGGTGCAAACTCTTGCACTTTGCCTTCTTATCCCTCTAATCTTTTCCAATGTCTAGAAGAATTCTTGTGATATTGTATAGGGCATACTCCTCTCTCTAGCCTAAATAACTAGAAGAACCCTTGTGAAACAACTTGGGTGCATCAGTTGGTGGAGAGGATGTAACAACCGGTTTTTAAAGGACAAACCCAATGCACCCTTTATGCATGCCTAGGATCAAAATCATGCATAAAGTGACATCATCAGTGAATATCACAACATATATCATTACAAGTGTATAACTATTACAAAATGACCAGAGGGTCTAAAACAAATGATTACACAATCGTAGACTAATCGCGATGAACTGGGCACCATCTTCCACAGGAATGTCGACTGGGGGCACGCCAACCTAGAACTCCAGGTCTTCACGGGTGACTCCATCTTCATGGCCTCCTCTATATGAGCAGCATATGGGGGGAGAACAACACGGGTTGAAAGGGAAAACAGTGAGTACACCTAGAGGTGTGTACTCTGGTAGTGGAGGGAAATAAATGCATAGCATGCAGGCTTAGAGCAAGGAAGGCTTTATTTGGTGGACTGCAAAGCACAAGTTTTAGTTGGTCATGTTTTAATTAAGCACCTAGAGGAATTTATAGTTTTAAGCATCCCATAACCAAAACAAGGCACAGGTTACCCACCTATCCTGACCCTAGGGTTAAAACATTACATACTAAAACCAGATCCCAAACCACATTTACCACCACTGTGATTCATCCAAACCAAACTAACCATGTGAGGGTCCTGTTGACGGCTGTTAAGTGCTACTTTCACGCTGTCAATTCCTGCATAAAGTAAATGTAAAGTGATCATCAACTCTCGAATAGGGCTTAAACTAATCATTTCCACAAGTGTTGGTGATTATTCGAATGCAGGTATTTAGCATAAAAAATGAAGAGAAAGCATGCACATTTGATCCAAGCTGTTCAGGACCTCATGGTCTCCTAAACCAAAGGCATGAATATGGCATCATTATAAACAATCCCAATTGTCAAATTGGACTGCACCATTGTGACGGGCTTGTCGAGACGATCGAAACGGATATATCATTTGTCTACTTTGGAGTCCCGATGGAAAAGATATGCATGAGACAAGATCACACTCCCGATATCATGAGAGCTCAGTGGGACCCACACCAGGCCATGTGGCGACGTACTACCACATTGGATACCATGTGTAACATCCCGTAAATTTGAATGTTGTGAATTTCTGAAAAAAATTAAAACTTTTTATTAATTGATGGGTGCTACCAAATTTTGGAACCAAATGCTAGCCTCTCTCTTATATCTAAATAAATAAAACCTAAATATAAAAATATAAATTCAAATTATGGTATAAATATGTGATTTGGATTTTATGGATTTTATTTGGATTTATTTTAGTGTGCTTGAATTTGAAATAATTCAAATTCAAATATAAAGTTTAAATCTAAATTCAAAACTATTTTCAAAACTATGTGACCTTTGGCCTGCTAACCACGTTGGAAGTCTAACAGAGCCCCTTCTATTCCTGGCCCAAGAACACAGGAACACCCTCACCTTTCTCAGCCAACCAGCCGAGCCCAGCAGGCCGGCCCACGAGCGCAGCCCAGCTTCGCACCGCGCAGCCCCTTTCCTTCTATCGCTGGCAAGCGGGGCCCACCTCTGGTCGTCTTCCTCCCCCGGGCGTCAACCCGTTCACACCCGCGCCGCGCCTTTTCACCGCCGCGCGCGCCCGGCAGAGAGTGGGGAAATAGGCCCCCGACCGAGCCGCTGGCACGGACATCGATCCAGGGCTGACCCTATGCGCGCCTCGTGCAATCCGCCGCACCCCTTTACCCTTTTACCCATACGCCGTGACACCCCCGGGCGCCCCCCGACCTATGGCGAGCAGCCACATCGACCGCTCGCGCCATAGCCGCCAATAGGAGCCCAGCGTGCCGCTTCTACCCCTGCCCTGCCTTGACCGCGTTGCCAAGACCCCGGGACCGAGCCCTCTTGCAGCCCATGGCTCATTCGAGGAACTTTTCCCCATTCCCCTGTTGCGCCGCCGAGAGAGGAAGAGGAGGAGAGGTGAAGGAGAAAGAAGGAGAGGAGAAGGAAAGGTGAGCACTGTGATGCCGCTGTCGCGTCGGAGACGTAGCTGCGAAGACCGGAGCCGCTCGTGGAGAGGAGGAGGCCGTCCGTGTGAAGCCGCTGCCGGAGCAGAGCAAGGACGTTGCCGCGTACCGCTTCAATGAGCGCCGCCGTCTCCGACCAAGTCTGCTACGCCTACACCGCCGACCCAATGTGAGGATGCTGTCGCTTCTTCTCACCTGCCCCCTTGTTTTCTTCTGCCATGGGAGCGTACCCCAGCGGTACGCCAAGCCGGCCGCCGCGCCGTGCGCCGAGCCTTGTGCTCGCCGTTCATGCTAGCCCCTGTCCGGCCATCAAGCCGCTTTTTCTGCAGGATCCCTTGCGCCGTTGCGTTCGCTTCTAGCCGTCATGCACCCGCGCACGCACATGCAAGGCTTCGGCCACTAACTCGTCACCACTGTTGCCGCCATGTCGCCGCCGGCCGCCTCTATGCCAAGCGAGCGTACTTGAGCGCGCGCTAACCGCCGTCGCTCACCGCAAGGCACGCACCTGCGTGGGCGCATCTTGAACTCGTGCACCCCAGCACAGACCTAGGTGCGCCGCGCTGGCCGCTGCTAACGCCGTTCGCTGCGCTGTCGGCGCTGCACCACGCGCCGCGCCGTGCACGTCTTCGTGTCGCGCCGTATGCTGGCCACTCATGCCCGACCCCAGGGATGCGGCTGCACAAGACTAACCTCCGAACCCTAGCGTTCATCCCCTCGTGCTCGCTTTGTTGCTGGGAGCCCTGAAATCACTGGGCGCCGTTCGCTGTCGCCGCCGAGCGCCGCACCGAGGCGTGCTGGCGCGAGCTCGTGTGGCGAGGGAGGACTGCCGAACCCCAGAAGTGTTCCGGGAGCACCTTCGCACCCAGAATAGTCCGAGGGCCTCTGCTGGACTTCTCCAGCTCGGCCTGAGGAGGACTGGCCTTGGGCCGTCTGGCCTGTTAAGGCCCACGTGGGCCGAGGGGTTTAATTCGGCCTGGAGTTTTACATCAGGGATGCTTTCTGGACTTGGCGCACTGGGCCTGGTTGGGTCGAGTCCATTGGGCCGTATTCGTCGCACTAACACTTTTGGCCCAATAACGGTCCACTAACCTGGGATGCTGACGTCATGCTGACCTCATGGTGACGTCATCCTGATATTTTTAAAAATAAAAACCCTTTTCTAATATATAATGATTTGGTAATTATTTTATAAACCCTTTAAACCTTTGAAAATTCATAACTAAATATTTATAACTCCGAAAAATATGAAACCAGTTTCATTATTTTTTTCTAAAATCGAGACGGTGCTGTTTGTAGATAGTTTGGGTCTTTTTGGATCTTCTAAAATTGGGTTTCCTCGGATTTATGCCTAGATGCTTATCGGTAATTTGGTGTCTCATACCTCGTGCTGAGCAGACCCGAGCTACGAGCCGGAGGAGGAGTACGACCCCGACTACAACTAGGACTACGACTACAGACGCTAACCAGGTGTCATGTCACTCCCGACCATATAGATCCCATGCATGCTTTTAGTTGCTAGTGCTTAATTATTATTTATGGATGCTTTTGAATTGCATAAGACAATCTTTTAGCCATGCCTTGGATTGATTTATCCTGTACCTTGAACTTCCTAATTTTGGAACTAGCTATAGACCCCTAGCTAGTTCCCGTTACTTACTATCCATATATTTTACCCTTTAATATGGATGGATATTTGGTTTGGATTGAGATTGGGATATCTCCGTATTTTGGCATGTGTTTTGGGTGAGTGTGTACCCTTGACGTGTTACCGCGGGAGCGAGCCGCTTTGGTTACTTGTGAACGCCTGTCTAGGGGAGATGCGACCTGGCCTCCCGCTCTAGCGTTGTGTCGGACGGATGGAGTTGGGGAGTGCTCGCTCTTTCATTTAAGGACCGATCGACAGAGTAACCATGTTTCTTTGGGCTATTTTCGTACAAACCGTCCGCCTTGTTATGGGGGGGAGGTTCGGTCCGAGAACTAGTTGGTGGATAGCATCTAGCCTGTAGGCGAATCGGTGTGATCGTGTGAGGGGGACGGGTTATACCCCCCGAGTAGACGTCGCCTCGGCTCCTTCGGGGATGGTTTCACAGCTTCGAGGCCCTACTGGCAAGTTTCGCGCCCCAGTTCAGGACGAGTCAGGCTCGGAGAGGCAGGAGAGTGCTATCCACTACTAGGTCTCTAGTTGTTAGGTAGGGATTTGCACATGATAGCTTCCTGGGACTATCACTGAGGTGCAGGGATCAGGTTTCCATTCTCGGAAATCCAGTTCGTTTCAGTTGGTATCAGAGCCATGCTCGACCGTAGGACGAGCCTAGGAATGGACGATAGTGTAGGAAGGCCTAAACTCCTTGTGCTTTATATACAATCCGTGAATTTCATATATACCCCTTGATTTTGATTATATAATTACCTTGATTAACTTTACTAACTCTTACTAACTTCCCTAACAATGTGCACATGGAAGAGTTGCAGTGGATCCCCCTCAAGACCGACGGCCAGTGGGCCGGAGGGTTTTGCAAGATTCTGAAGGAGTGCTTGGAGACAGCAGGAGTGGAGACCAGTGAGGTTTTCTACGAGGGGCAAACTACAGTCGCCTTCGACCAGTTACCGACAGTGTTGACCTTGAAGATTCCAGCTGACCCGCGAGTGCTAAAATTCGAGAAGGTCAAGATCTCGTGTTTCGACAACTCAACTTTGGAAGCTCACCAGTGTTGCGCTAGACTTGCGCTGAAGAAGGTATGCCAGCAGCTGAGTCAGAGGTTGAGGGATACACCTTTCAGTGTTTTACCGATAGCGGTCTACGACTCCAGCAGATGGAACAAGGACCAGCCAGAGTACACAGAGATGGACATAGTGGGCATGGATGAGAAGGAGCAGATGGCAAGTAGGTACATTCAAGCTCAAGACCAGGCACTCTACTGGGCAGATGTAGAGATCGTGTTTCTAAGACGCAAGTGGGACGACACCTTGGGATGGAACACACAGTTGGAGATAGAGAACAGTAACTTGGAGTTCTTCTTAAACGAGGCTAACAGGAGGAACATTGTGATCACCGAGTGGGGACTTGCAGCAGCTCGAGCCAGTTCAGAGAGGGATGCCATCGAGATCGCCACCTTGAAAGCAAGACTTGAAGCTACGCAGTCAGTGCTGAGAGCGTCAGCCGCAGCAGCCAGAGAGGACAGGTTGAGGCTTCGAGAGAAGGAGTACTTGGTTGAGTCACTGGGAGCCGCTTCCACTGACTACCAAACGAGAGTGTGGGGACTCGAGGAGAGGTTGCTTCAGAACTACGACCACCAGTGGCACTTGAGAGGTAGACTCTACGAGGCTCAGGACACTGCCAGCAGGACTAGCTCATTGTGGAGAGATTCTTACCAGAGACGAGTGACTGAGTTCAGGGAGGTTGCAGCTCTAGTACCATCACAGAAGCGGCCGAAGCTGAGGACTGAGATGTTCGAGTTACCACCGACCCAGCTACCAGCACAGCCACCGTACCCGAGAGGCAGTACAGACACCCCAGAGATGAACAGAGCTCTGGAGAGTTTGGCAAACTACTTCAACCTACTAGAGATTGAGATCCCAGACTACCCAGGAGTTAACGATCGACCCTTCTACTCAGTACCACCGAGTCTGAAGACAGTGTCACGACCTTTCTCACCAGCTACGGTCCAGAGGCAGGCAACTTGAGGGGATGATCCTGAGATCAACAGAGTCAGTTGAGATCAGTTAGAGTAGAGTTCTTCATGTTGATCCTGATTAGATGACCACCCTTTATGTACCACGTAGTAGCTCTCATGCTTCTGTGTAATCTCGAAGGTTATGGAGTAGACCTCGAGATACACACCTTTTGTATGGTGATCTTGCATGAGTGATTGGTGTTATCGATTTCTTTCGGTGTTCATGCTTCTTAATGTTTGTGTGAAATTGCTTGTTGTTAGCTAGATACTCCTTATATGTTTAAGTACCCTAAAGTTAATTTCTGACAACTCGTTTCTCACGATCTCAATTCTTGGAACAGATGTCGGGGGTGAGGAGGTCAGGACGGCTCCTACGCCATTTTGAGGAGGCTACCAGGGAGGATGTTGAGCAGGAGTACGTCCCTCTCCCGGAGGTGGACGAGGTCGTGGCCGCCGTAGAGGCCATGCCCCAAGTGGCGGACGTCGAGGTGGACGCCGAGGCAGGCGAGGAGGTCGAGGAGGCCGAGGAGGCCGTGTGCCAGCGAACCCTGACCCAGAGGCCCCAGAGAAGGAAGACCAGAGGAAGATGCTGAACCTGAGCCAGAGCCAAACCAGGAACAACCTGCTCCACCCAAACTAGTAGTAGTGATGGCACTTCAGACACAGCTGATGGAGACGATTGCCAACGCAGTGGTTCAGAACAACAACAATAGTAGGAACTTCAGGAACCAGCCAGAGAGCTTGCAGAAGAGAGTGGAGGGATTCTCCAAGATGCACCCACCAACCTTCGACAACTCAGCAGACCCACTTGTGGCAGACAACTGGTTGAGGGAGATTGAGAAGAAGCTGGAGCTCACGGACCTTTCTGAGGAGGAGTGTGTGGCAGTTGCAGCGCACCAGCTGATTGGCACCGCAGGAGCTTGGTGGGACAGCTACTGTGACTCGCAAGAGGACCCGACCCACATCACGTGGGCAGAGTTTGTGGAGGCTTTCAGGGGGTACCACATCCCAGAGGCGGTCATGGATAGGAAGGCAAACGAGTTCAGGAACCTCAAGATGGGCCAGATGTCAGTGCTGGAGTACACCAGCCGCTTTCAGGAGCTGATGAGGTACGCATCAGATGAATCCAACACAGAGAAGAAGAAGATGTACTGGTACCGGAAGGGACTTCACCGTGGGATGGCGCACCACTTGGCCGCTCATGACTGTGCTACTCTTCACGCTCTAGTGGGCAAGGCTTTGGTTGTGGAGAAGTCGAGACTGGACTACGTGGAGGTTCGAGGTGAGAAGAGGCAGCGTGCTGACCGTGCAGGACACTCAGGTTCACACCAGAGACAGAGGTTAGGTCCACCGCAGTACCCACCACAGAGGCAGCGCCCTTACTCACAGCAGCAGCAGCAGACTCAGTACTCTAAGCAGGGCAGAGGTCACGCCGGAGGAAGTGGAGGTTCAGGTCAGTGGAAGCCCAGGCCGCAGTAGCCGCCAGCTTACGACAGCTCTCAGATCACTTGCTACCACTGCCGAAAGTTGGGCCACAAGTCCAACGTGTGCCCCAGAAGCTTCAGCAACGAGGTCAGAACAGGAACACTTAGTACCAGACTCCAGCGAAAGGACCAGCTCAGGGAGGACAACCACAACAGAACTAGCAGAAGAGCGCACCATCGCCCACTAAAGGCAGGCTGAACCACCTGACAACAAAGGAGGCAGCCACAGCACCAGACGTGGCTCTCGGTGAGTTTCCTTGTTGACTCAGTTATGGCAACTGTTCTGTTTGATACCGGTGCTCAGTTTTCGTATATTTCTACCAAGTTCGTACAGGAAAGGTCATTACCAACTAAGCCCAGACCACGACCTATAGTAACTAGCTCTCTGCTAGGAGAGAAGAGGAGTACTCTTGAGTCTAGAGGAGTGAACATGTTGTTCGAGAAGAAGTTGTTTCTAGCAGACTTGACAGTTCTGGAGTCGACCGGAATCGACGTGATACTCGATATGGAGTGGTTGGCAAAGAACAATGGATTGGTATCTTGCAACCTAGTGACCGTGCAGTTGGAGCACTGCAGTGGAGCCAGAGTGTTGATCAAGCCGCAGAGCCAAAGGACAACGCTGATGTTGTGCAACATGAAAGGAATGAGTATGGAGAAAATTCCGGTGGTGAGGGAGTACCCCGACGTGTTTCCAGAGGAGTTGACCGAGTTACCACCAGATCGGGACATTGAGTTTGTGATTGAGCTTATGCCAGGAGCAGGACCAGTGGCCAAGAGCCCGTACAGGATGTCCGCGGATGAATTAGATGAATTGAAGAAACAGCTCAAGAAGTTACTGGAGCAAAGGTTTATAAGGCCGAGTGCCTCACCTTGGGGTTCACCCGTACTGTTTGTGGACAAGAAGGATGGTACAAAGAGGATGTGTGTGGACTACAGGACTCTCAACTCTATGACGATCAAGAACATGTATCCTTTGCCTAGGATTGACGACTTGCTAGACAGGCTGCGGAAGGCCAAGTTCTTTTCAAAGATTGAGTTGAGGTCCGGGTACTACCAGATGAAGATTCCAGAACAAGATGTTCTGAAGATAGCTTTCACTACTCGGTACGGCTTGTACGAGTTTGTTGTGGTTTCTTTCGGGCTAACCAACGCCCCTACCTACTTCATGAACATGATGAACAAAGTCTTTATGGAAGAACTAGAGAAGTTTGTGGTAGTGTTCATCGACGACATTATGATCTTCTCCGAGATGGCGGAAGAGCATGAAGAGCACCTTCGGATAGTAATGGAAAGGCTGAGGCAGCAGAAGTTGTATGCAAAGTTCAGCAAGTGTGAGTTCTGGATGGAAGAAGTTGCTTTCTTGGGACACGTGTTGTCAGCTGAGGGAGTTGCAGTCGACCCTTCAAAGGTAGAGGCAATGACTAAGTGGGAGCAGCCGCTCACCGTGACAGATATCAGAAGCTTTCTCGGATTGGCAGGTTACTACAGGAGGTTCATTGAAAACTTCTCCAAGATAGTGAAGCTAATGACAGAACTACTGAAGAACAACAAGAAGTTTGAGTGGTCAGAAGCTTGCGAAAGAAGCTTTCAGGAACTGAAAAAGAGACTCACGACATCTTTGATACTTACCCTACCAGATATCAAGAAGGATTTCGTGGTGTACTGTGATGCTTCGAAGCAAGGTTTGGGATGTGTGCTGATGCAAGAAGGAAAAGTTGTGGCTTATGCGTCGAGACAGCTCAAGAAACACGAAGAGATCTACCCTACTCATGACTTGGAGCTAGCGGCAATTGTTCAGACCCTCAAGATTTGGAGACACTACTTGATCAACAACAAGTGTGAACTGTATACTGATCACAAGAGCCTGAAGTACTTCTTCACCCAGTCAGAGCTGAACATGAGGCAGAGGAGATGGTTAGAGCTGATCAAGGACTACGAGCTAGAGATTCACTACCACCCAGGCAAAGCAAACATTGTGGCAGATGCACTGAGTAGAAAGTCCTATTGCAACAACTTGATGTTGAGACAGGAGCAGCCAGCCCTTCACGAAGAGCTAGAGCAGTTGTAGCTTGAGATTGTGGAGCAGGGACAACTCTACGAACTACAAGTGACCTACAATCTGGGAGGAAGGATCCGAGAGGCACAGAAAACTTGCAAGGAGGTTGGAGCAATTCGGGAACAGATGTTGGAAGGAAAAGCAGAGGACTATCGAATTGATGAACAAGGAACTGTGTGGTTGAAAGACTGAATCTGTGTCCCGCAAGACAAGGAACTTCGAGAGCAAATTCTAAAAGAAGCCCATGATTCAAGGTACTCTATTCACCAAGGAAGCACAAAGATGTATCAAGATTTGAAATAGAGGTTCTGGTGGAAGGATATGAAGAAGGATATAGCATACCACGTGGCTTGTTGTGACACTTGCAGCCGAGTGAAGATCGAGCACCAGAAGCTGGCAAGATTGCTGAAACCGTTGGATATTCCTTAGTGGAAGTGGGATGATATCTCCATGGACATCATTGTAGGACTACCGCGTTCACCTAATGGTCACGACTCAGTGTGGGTTATAGTGGACAGATTGACCAAGGTGTCACACTTTGTGCCAGTTAAAGCTACAGACACAACAGATCAGTTGGCGAACTTGTACGTGGATCACATACTTAGGCTACACAGATCTTCGAGGAGCATAGTGTCAGATAGAGGACCACAGTTTGTGGCCAGGTTCTGGAAGAGCTTTCACAAGAGGATGGGAACCACACTCAGCTACAGTACAGCATACCACCCTCAGACTGATGGACAGACCGAGAGAGTCAACCAGACCTTGGAGGATATGCTTAGAGCTTGTGCCCTCACCTACGGCACTGATTGGGAGAGCAGTTTGTCCTATGCAGAGTTCTCGTACAACAACAGCTACCAAGCAAGTCTCCAAATGTCACCTTTTGAAGCACTCTACGGAAGGATGTGTAGGACACCCCTGATGTGGTCAGAAGATCGAGAGAGGGTGATCTTTGGACCAGATATCATAAAGGAGGTAGAGGAGAAAGTGGAGAAAGTCCGGGAGATCTTGAGAATTGCCCAGAGTTGGCAGAAGAGCTACGCAGATCGCCACAGGAGGGACTTGTCGTTTGCAGTAGGAGACTACGTCTACTTGAAAGTGTCACCTATGAGAGGAACCAAGAGGTTTGCAGTGAAGGGAAAGCTTGCCCCGAGGTACGTAGGACCTTACCATATCACCAGAAGAGTTCGAAAGCTCGCTTACCATCTAGCCCTACCAGAGGAGTTGTCAGCTGTGCACCTCGTGTTCCACGTGTCACAGTTGAAGAAGAGTGAGAAGCAAGTGTAAGCAAAGCAAGTTCCGATCAAGATACTTGACCTGCAGAACACCCTGTAGTATGCAGAATACCCTGAGAAGATCTTGGACAGGGCAACAAAGGAAACCAGAAGGACCACCATTCCCTACTGTAAAGTGTTGTGGAGCCACCATACAGAGCGAGAAGCAACGTGGGAGAAAGAAGCCGACCTCAGGAGAGAGTTCCCTCACCTATTCGATGGAGAGGGTGATGCTTAATCTCGAGGACGAGATTCACGGTGGTGTGGGAGAATGTAACATCTCGTAAATTTGAATGTTGTGAATTTCTAATAAAAATTAAAACTTTTTATTAATTGATGGGTGCTACCAAATTTTGGAACAAAATGTTAGCCTCTCTCTCATATTCTAAATAAATAAAACATAAATATAAAAATATAAATTCAAATTACGGTATAAATATGTGATTTGGATTTTATGGATTTTATTTGGATTTATTTGAGTGTGCTTGAATTTGAAATAATTCAAATTCAAATATAAAGTTTAAATCTAAATTCAAAACTATTTTCAAAACTCCTATGTGACCTTGGGCCTGCTAACCACGTTGGAAGTCTTACGGAGCCCCTCCTATTCCTGGCCCAAGAACACACGAACCCCCTCACCTTTCTCAGCCAACCAGCCGAGCCCAGCAGGCCGGCCCACGAGCGCAGCCCAGCTTCGCACCGGTCAGCCCCCTCTCCTTCTGTCGCTGGCAAGCGGGACCCACCTCCGGTCGTCTTCCTCCCCCCGTGTCAACCCGTTCACACCCGCGCCGCTCCTTTTCGCCGCCGCGCGCACGCCCGGCTGGGAGTGGGGATCCAGGCCCCCGACCGAGCCGCTAGCACGGACGTCGAGCCAGGGGTGACCCTATGCGCGCCTCGTGCAATCCGCCACACCCCTTTACCCTTTTACCCTTGAGCAGTGACACCCCCGAGCGCCCGCCGACCTGTGGCGAGCAGCCACGTCGAACACCCGCGCCATAGCCGCCAATAGGAGCCCAGCATGCCACTTCTACCCCTGCCCTGTGTTGACCGCGTCGCCAAGACCCCAGGACCGAGCCCCCTTGCAGCCCACGGCTCATTCGGGAAACTTTTCCCCGTTCCCCTGTTGTGCCGCCGAGAGTGGAAGAGGAGGAGAGGTGAAGGAGGAAGGAGGAGAGGAGAAGGGATGGCGGGCACCGCGACGCCGCCGTCGTGTCGGAGCGGTAGCTGCAAAGACCAGAGCCGTCGGTGGAGAGGAGGAGGCTGTCCACGTGAAGCCGCTGCCGGAGCAGAGCAAGGAAGCCGCCGCGTACCGCTTCGCCGAGCGCCACCGTCTCCGACCAAGTCTTCTACGCCTACACCGTCGACCCAATGTGAGGACGCCGCCGCTTCTTCTCACCTGCCCCCTTGTTTTCTTCTGCCATGGGAGCGTACCCCAGCGCTACGCCGTGCCGGCCGGCGTGCCGTGCACCGAGCCCTGTGCTATCCGTTCATTCTAGCCCCTGTCACTACAAGGATTTTGGTCTAATGCAACACCGAGAAAGTGTTGCAAAAGACCCAAAAATGGTAGCAATAATACTTTTGCTACCATTATTTTTTGGTTAAATGTCGTTGCACTTGTAACTGTAGCAATAGCATAATGCAATGGGTTACGTTTTAGTTGCAACACACAACCCCCCTATTGCAACACTTTTGATGCTTTTGCAACACATGTTGGACGTTGTAATAGATGCAATTGCAACCACTTCGGGTGTAGCAATAGTATCAATTGCAACGAACTAGGCGTTGCTAGTCACACCTATTGCGACACGCCGGTCGTGTAGCAACACAATGCAATCGCAACGCTCCGCGGGTGTTGCAATCGTGGTTATTGCAACGCGGAGGAAGCATTGCAATAGAGGTGCGCTATTGCCACGTCACCGAAATGGTTGCTATAGGTGGATTACGTTATTACAACAACTTTTTTTGTTGGTTGCTACAGAGAGGTCGTTAATTGCAACGCATCTGAATGGTTGCTATAGATGGCATATGCTATTGCCACGTTACTTAGGTTGGTTTCTACAGATAGGTCATCTTTTGTCACGGTGCTAACTAGTTGGTTGCTATAGTAGATTCCTCTATTGCCATCGTCAATGTTTTGTAGTTGCAAGAGATAGTTCTTTGTTGCAACAATTATCGAACCTATTGCCACGACGAATTGTGGTTGTTATATGTGCCATCATAAATCGCAACGCTAGATTAATATATGAATAATTAATATTGCGACGCTTTGTTTGGTAGCTTTAATCAAAAATTGTGAAATGACAAATAGATAATGAATGAAGCATCGACATCCATTAAATTGAAATTTAATTTGTTCATACAAAATCTTTAAATAAACACACCGAGTTTGAAAGTAAATGGGAACACACGTAGATAGCTTAACACAAACTATTGTTTGAACTTATTCGAATTTCGAATGAAAAGACTAATGTCTACAGTAGAGCAAAGGTTCCCTTGATATGTATGTTGGCAATCATCCCACCCTTCGCTTGCTCCTTCTCAAACTCAGGATTCCTCCTGAAAAAATCATTGACATGCATTAGTTAAACTGAGACTAGTGGTGGCGAAGGTAATAATTGAACAATGAAGCAAAAAACGAGCTGCAACTATAAACCATGAACTTTCAAACCTTGAGCACAAACACATCCATATATATTTCTTTTTAATGCAAATAGAGATAAAAGGTTTAACATAGTACATGTGTATTCTTTTTGGACAATGCAGATCTTTTGCTAGCGGCATTTTCCTTAAGTTGCTTTGTTGTAGTATAAACAGGACCGGAATTGACTGCCGAATTCTTTCTAGTCATGCGCCCTCTAGTGAGACGTTCTTCAGCTGCAGAAGAAGGGGTTTGTTGTTCTAGCTGGCTGTTTTCTTGGGTAACCTGAAAATAAATGGTTTGTGGAAAAAATTACACCCCTTGACAAGAATATGACATGCATGTTAGAATTAAACATTCTTCAATTATCACCAAATTACCTGCTGACTATGCATCATGTGTTCTCCCTCTGTAGTAGTTTCATTTTGTGTCCCCTCAATTGTAACAGCAGTAGCAACAACATTTTCAGTTGGCTCCACAATTGTGCTAGCCTGCATTTCGAATTGGGTTCAAGATCATGAATTTCAGTTCACTAAACTATGAGAACATAGATGTTGTTTATATTACCTGTTGTACTACAACTTGCTGTTGGGCTACTTGCAGCAGTAAGGTAGCTTGCCTAAGTGCTTCTCTATCAGCCTCCCTTTCCTTGTTCATCTGTTCAAGCTGACGCCTATATTCTTGCCTCTCGGCTTCCCTTTCCTCTTCTTGAGCTTCAAGTCTTTCTTGCAACCGTCCAAACGATTCAAGAAGGGCATCCTCCTGTTGGAGTTTGCGCTGGTAGTCCTCCGACAGTAGCTCCTTTCTAGTTGGGTACCTTGCAAGGTAACCATTAGCATGCATCTTGTTTGATTTGATTTTTCTTGTTTCCTTGTAGGTCGATTGGAAAATCTGGTTCTGCTCCAAATCTGTGACGACATTTGCGTCCGGCCTTGACTCTAGCTCCACAATCTTCTTTGTTGCATTGTCCTAAGAAAGTAAAGATGTTTAGGTAATTAAAACTTTAATTCTAAGTGAGGACAGTTGCAGCACATAATAAGAGTTGTAAAAAATATTTAATACTCACATAGACTTCCCTAGATTCCTCGCTTGTCCATTGTCCATTTTGTTGGTGGGTCATCATAAAAAGCTCCATATCATTTGGCTCTTCACCAGTTATTTGGTCCCTCTAATTAGGAAACAGTGTGAACAAATTAGCCATATTTCATAATCTAGGGAAATGTAGAAGGTTTCACAATCTGTTAAAATCAGGAAGGTGTCCAGCAGGAATTTCATAACAAAAGGTAACATAAATATTTATTGCTATTGAAAAACTAATGGAATGCAAGTTCTTATTTTTTTGGCACACATTACCTAGATTTAGTACTTTTCAGCTATCTGAATACAAGCATGCAAAATATATTATTTGGAAGTGGGCAGTGGGCTAAATATCTCTATCAAAACAAAGACTATGTAGGTTATAACAATATCAGGTCATTGTCATTGGGGGGCACCAGCTCAAACCAAATAAAAAAGCCTGAAGGAAAACCTTGTGACAAAACTTTTTACCTTCTCGTAGCTCAATTGAGAAAAACCCTTTGATCCTGTAACATGGTTCATCTTTCGATTGTGGCGATTCTGAGAATTCTTATTGCTAATCGTCTGCATACAACCCCAGCAATGATTTGATTTTTATTAAATCAGCATATGTGATCATGGAATAAGTAGAGAAGTGTAAAGCACACAAAATAAACATGCCTTCAGGAACCTTAATATATGAATGAATTGGTAATAGCATTCCAGTAATCCAGTTCCAGGAATCTACTTATAGGTGATTTATAAAGAGGGGCCATGTAACTTTGCACACCTTAACTCAGATTGCTAAAAACCTAGAACTAGTGCATAAATCTGTGACTAAAGTTAAATAACAGCTGGTGATAAACAGAAGTATTATTTGTAACACATTTCTTCATTGGGAATTTTCTTTATAAAATTTTGGAACTAACCTGGAAGTCTTCGGTGCCAAAATACGACACCAGATAGTGCCACTCAACAATGTCTAATTCTTCGGGCCTATGCCTCATTCTCTCTTCATAGGTTGTGAACGCCTTGTAGGTAGCACTAAATGTAGATCTCCATCCTTTGTAATGGTCATTAGCCACCGTCCATATCTTGATTCTGTTCTCATCGTTATCCTCAAGGTCCCACTTAGCCTGCTCAATGAAAAAGCCTAAATAAATTACTTCTTAAACAATAAATTGGTAGTTCAAATTTTACATCCGCATGGATAACAGAAGCTTACCAGCACATCATTTGCTATTGCAATTTTCACATCCACATCAATATCTCTCCATGTTCTCACCCCGATGAGAGGTGCTCTTTTCCTCGTGAATAGTGTTATTTCATCAACAAATATTCGCTTGTTTGCACCTACAGGTTCTCCAAGCCTAGAGAACTGGATGCTAAGCTTCTGAGATGCCTCCCTGGTTCTCTTGTTTGTTGCTGTCCATCCTTTCAAGTTACCTCTTGGCTTCCTCTTTTTGGAGTCTTGTCAATGGAAAAAAATTATACACAAAGCAAAAGACTTAAAAAAATGTAGACATAGTTTTAAATTAACTGAACCTCACAACAAACTGAAAGTACCCAAGTTACTTACTAGTTGCCTCTCCCTGTGGAACGATGAAACGGCGAGCATGAGATGGTCTGTTTACTTGTGGTGTGGCGTTGCTATCTTGACTTGAGAGTACTACATCTGTTTGATGAGTACTGTCCACATAGGCCACTACAAAAAATATTGGTCACTTGTGTAAGATATAATATGTTTGTGAAGGAATATTAACAGCAGACATGTAGTGATAGATGTTATATTACTAATATCATCCAGTTCTCCTTGCACCCTTAACCATTCTTTGTAAGTTTTGGTGGTGTCATCCCTCTCTTTATCTTTCAAATCTGGGTCAACCAAACTAATATTAGTACAAATGCTTCTCCAATGTAAAATAATACAACAATTTGTAAATATAAATGTGTCCAACATATCACTTACCAGTGAATCATTTTTCCTTGTGCATGGCGTGCAGCCATACCTTGTAAGCATCAACATTATACTCCTCATCTTCATCTATATTCCTTTCCCTACTAATGGGTCTCCTTACAACTTTCAAGGGAGTTATATTGACATTCTGGACTAATTTAGCATCCTTGCACAACATTAGTCTGACTTCTCTTTCCTCCTCATTACATGCTATCATAGCATCTGCTTTGTCTTCTTCATCGATTTGGTGTAGTGTTGCTGCATTACCACATCTCCTCTTGTAGTACATGTAGTCCCTTACCCTATACCCCAATTGTAGTTTCATTATAACCAAGTTACTCAGGGTGACATCAGCCCTACTGATTGTAACTGTAGAAGACTCTTGCCCACTCGTCGAGCCCTCGCAAGTGAAATAGAGAGTCCATGTTTGATCCGAGCTGCCAAATAGTACACATAGTATCAAAGTAAAGCAGTAGTGATGATACAAATATACTTAAAAGTCCACTAGTGTACATATAGTTTTTTTGTACAGACAGAGAAAGTAATTTAAACTTAGTGCCACTTATTTGAACTCTCCATTACTCAATTTAAAGTAAACTAGCAAATATGTATACTAGGAAACACTAATCAAGCAAAGTTAGTGGCACTTATTTGAACTCTCCATTATTGAATTAAAACTTAGTGCCACTTATTTAAATTATCCACTTATTTGAACTCTTAATCAGCATGAGGCTAGTGCATTCTTTGATAAAAAGCAAGATGACCAATGATATTAGTATTCATATGATAGAATGAAATTTCTGATAACTGGACACACCACTAAATCTATTTACTACAACTTAAATTCGGGTATGTAGCAGTGCCAACACTAACTTAACTTAAAAATGAAATTTGCAATGATACATAATTAACTCAAATGCTATCATGGATAATCACTAATATTTATTTCCCTATTGTATAGTAGAACACAAGAACTTCAGTAGATTAATAGTGAAAGGGATTAAAAAAGATACACTGTCAAAACCATAACTAAGCTAGTTTATCTAATCATCAATTGAATTAAAAAAAGCAGGCATGCAAGGTGTGTCATGTCCAGGTCCTCCACGCATAGTTAGGTTGTTTGAACATGCAGTCAGGAAGCAATTTTGGAAGGGAAACCTAGAACGTATAATCACATGCAACCTAGAACCCTAGAACCGAGATGATGAATCCAAAAATAGGAAGGCAACAGGTGTTACCTATCATTGTTCTCATCCATTGGCAGGACGGTCTCTTGTTCATCACCAGGAACTGCCGTCGACCCGGACGAACGAGTTGACCCAAAGAGGGACATGGTTGCGTTGGGTCTGGTTGAAGCTGTCGGCGCCGCCGCCGCTGCCGGAGTTGTTGGCGTCCCCGCACCTATCGACCCAGACGCACGTGTTGGACCGAAAAGGGACATGGTTGCGTTGGGTCGTCTGATTGAAGTTGCCGTCACCGTCGCCGCCATCGCCGCCGGAGTTGTTGGCGTGGCCGCTGCTGCAGGTGTGCACATAGAAGACGATGACTGAGGAGGTGTTCCAGTCGTTGGAGTTGTCGCCATGGTCGACTTCTCCATGGTGGATACCTGAGAACCCTAACTATTGCGTGGAGACGGCGACCTGGTAGATGAGGTGGTTTGTGAAAATGGAGGGTGCGATTTAGAAGATGCGAAATAAAGGGGCATCGTGGGGGGAAGGAAACAGGGGTTTTTTTACAACAAAGGAAACAGGGGTTGGCCGCGTGGGAGAGTTTCCTTCGCAGCATTAATCTTAAAAAAACATTTTCCTTGGCGGCATGGGCCTAGAATTTCCAAATTTTGGGTACTGTTGGTGCAGGGATTAATTTTTGGAAATTATTGTGAATATTTTATGACTAACTAAGGAATAAATGATAAAAAATTCTAAGCGACATCGAAAATTCAAAAAACTCAGAGGGACGCGTCTTTTCGACGTATATGTGTGAACGAAAAAGTTTGAACTCATTCTGAGAAACTTGCGATGCACATCCTCACAGAGTCCAATGTGGTGCCACAGTTACCCCTGTGCATGAGGGAGCGATGTGCATCGTCGTGCGAGACTTGTAGTACCACTATCTCCAAATCATTTAATACTCCAATGGGATGTTTAGGGAGCCAAACTATGAAGCTGTGTGCATATATGGAAATTTCTGAAGAAGTTTTCATATTACTATGAATATTTTATGACTAACTAAGGAATAAATGATAAAAAATCCTAAGTGACATCGAAAATTCAAAAAACTCAGAGGGACGTGTCTTTTCGACGTATATGTGTGCTCGAAAAAGTTTGAACTCATTCTGAGAAACTTGCGATGCACATCCACACAGAGTCCAATGTGGTGCCACAGTGACCCCTGTGCATGAGGGAGCGATGTCCATCGTCGTGCGAGACTTGTAGTACCACTATCTCCAAAGCATTTAATACTCCAATGGGATGTTTAGGGAGCCAAACTATGAAGCTGTGTGCATATATGGAAATTTCTGAAGAAGTTTTCATATTACTGTGAATATTTTATGACTAACTAAGGAATAAATGATAAAAAATCCTAAGCGACATCGAAAATTCAAAAAACTCAGAGGGACGCGTCTTTTCGACGTATATGTGTGCTCGAAAAAATTTGAACTCATTCTGAGAAACTGGCGATGCACATCCTCACAGAGTCCAATGTGGTGCCACGGTTACCCCTGTGCATGAGGGAGCGATGTGCATCATATGTGGTGTCACACTCAAAAAATTTTGAACTCATTGAGAAGATTGTAAGTCAAAAAAATAATTGCAATTACATAAAGATCAAAATTAATAAACACTGCAGATCTAAAGTTTAAACTAAAAAACTTTACAAAAAAATTGAATTTGGGACGCATGTTACAAAAATATTAAAAAAAGTGCTCCCCACAGGATTCAAACCTTGGAGCTTTGGTTCAGAGAAAACCGTCAGTACCACTGGGTTACACTAGTATGTTCGACGTTGGTCACGTTTAATTTTATTTGAGGCAATCTCGAATACAAAGAGTTATAAAACGCCCCACTCTGGCCCCCACACCTCGTCGTCTTCGTCCTCCCCAAATCCATCCCGGCCCCTTCGCCTTCTCGTCAACACCCCTCCCCATCTAGGCAACTCCGTAGCGTCCTTCCCCATCGGCGATGCGTGGCGGCGGCGGCTGTGGTGGCGACACTGGCGAAGGTGGGAGCAAGCGCAGCATTCAGGCGCGGAGTCAGTTGCGGAACAAGAGGGGGCATTTTGCGCGCCCCTCGGCTGCGCCTGCGACGCCGAGGATTGCCGTCCAGGGCAATGGTGACGAGGAGGAGGACATCAAGCCCTCGTCCGACGAACTCCTGCTGTCGAGGGTGGCGATGCGGCGTCTGACTCCGGCACGGGAGGCCGCCGACAAGAAGGGGAAAGGGATAGGGGCATCCTCCGCCGCGGCCAAGCAGAAGACGGCGATACCGCACGGCAAGCGGGCCAAGACCTCGACTCGTGCCAGGAAGAAGGTGACCTCGACTCTTAGGGTTAGGGTTGACCTCTGTTTTTTTATTCGAAATTGACCTCTGTTTTTTTGATTCGAAATTGACCTCTGCTTAGAAATTGATCTCTATTTGAAGCAAGAATTTTTTGATGAATAGTATGCCTGAATGTGTTAAGATTTATTGAGATGACTGAATATGTTGGAAATTTTGAGCAACTTGATGAAGACCAGAATAGCAGAATATTGATATGTTATTTTACATGACTAAGTTAAAATGAGCCTGATAATTGAATTTTTAGATGAATAAGTAGCCTGATGAATGATCTAGGCATGCTATCTAGCATTTTTTGCCTGATAAGTTAAAATGAGCTTGATAATTGAATTTTTAGATGAATAAGTAGCCTGATGAATGATCTAGGCATGCTATCTGGCATTTTTTGCCAGGTAAGTTAAAAGGAGCCTGATAATTGAATTTTTAGATGAATACGTAGCCTGTTGAATGAGCTTGTTAGAAAATGATCAGCCTACTAGCAATGTTCGTCTGTTGCGTCTTCTATCCCTGGTCAATATTAACCATATGATAGCCTACTAGCAATGTTTTTGGGGAAATAATATGGACAGTTACAAAATTAGAGATCCAGTTTTCCTGCAACAAGTTTGCAGCAAAAAATTTAACTAAAATCCTTTTGTTAGGAAGTAATGAATATGGCCAGGAAGCAATGTTGAAGAAAACAATGAACTTGTGTCCTGCTATTCAATCTGTTATGTTGAAAACGAGTAGTACATTTTGCCACTTCTACTTCATATTTTGCATATGGCCATTATACATATATAATTTGTTCACAAAACAGATGTATAATAAGGCACCAGTTAATTGTTTTGGCCACACATTAGAAATATGTAACTGATATGAAACTGCCATGTACTATACCAGCTATGTAGTTGAGTTTCAGTCTCTCACTCATTCTTTGAATTTAATTATATGGTTTGAAAGACATGGATATTGATGCATGAAACTGATGTAATTTCAGAATGTTTGTTGAACTCGTAAGACTTATAAATTGTCTTTCCTGGTATTATATTAGTGTTTTTGTAAATTAGACTTTGGTCTGGTATTATAATTTGTCTGCGGAACAACTGAAACACAAAGCATTCATTTTTTCTTGTTCCTTTCGCTATTTTTTAGATGTATGAATTGCACAATATTTGAATTCTCATTTATATTTTTAGATTACTGAATTGCAGTATAGTTAGTGTGTGAATTGGACAATATTTGTTCACTTGCTAACTGATTTTTTATGTTCCATGGTAACAGACAGTGTATGAAACTTCAAGTGATGAGGATACTACGTCTTCCAGGTCTGGTGGAGCTCTAACTGTACCTGAACTTGTTGAGTTCCACATAGATATCGCACAAATTGATATCAAAGAGTACATGGAGGGACTGATCTTCAAGTTCAACAAGTATGTTGACAAGAGGATGAAGCAGCTGCGTAAAGTTGTTTGCACGGAACTTGACAAGGAGTCCACCTCTGGGAATTGAAATGGAAACTAAGGGTGGTAGTTACTTAAGTAGTAGTAACCTGGTGTGTGACCTTGCTGTTAAGTAGTAGCAAGCTGGTGTGTGAACTTGCAGTTAATTAGTAGGAAGCTGGTGTGTGAACTTCCTTTGAAGTACTAGTAAGCTGGTGTGTGAACTTGATGTAAGGTACCTGATGTTAAGTGGTCGTATGTTAGTTACTACTTCCTGATATTGCTCATGTGTGTTAATATGTCTTCTTATGTTCGATACAAGTATCTTTAGAATCATATCAGGAGCTTAATTCCAATTTGATTGACAAGCAACTGAAAATAAAATAAAATACAATAGTTGCATAAGGTTCCAAAAATAAAATACTTGATAGCTGTCCCTGCATAATTCAATAGCATCATTCATACAGAATAGCATCATTCATCCTTGACTGGTGCAATAATTCATTCATACACACCCAACCTGGTCTAGTTTTAAAGAATCTCAATAGCATCATTAAAGAAAGAAAGGATTAGACAAACACCCAACCTGGTCAAGTTTTAAAAAGAAAAATTCAATGATCCTTGCAACAGTTGAAAAGGAAAATATAATAAAGTGCGACAAATGAATACAAAGCTTCATCTGAATACAAAGAAATCATCTCCATATTTTCCTCCATGACTGGTGCAATAACCCCATCATCAATGTAGGTGTCATCGTCATCAGAATCGTCACCAATATTGTCATCATCAGGTTCTGGAATTGCTTCTCTACGCACTTGATTAATAATGTCGGCAGCACCACTTGTGCCTGCCCTATCTGGTCTTGACCAGTTTGAGAGTTCCTGACCTTGGACTAATTCAATGCTTTCTTGGATTCCCACATCAAGTACATCGGCGTCATTTCCTGTGTCTGGCATGGAAAACAAATTTCTTGGTCTCACCAAAACAACAGTAGACCATCCCGGTTTGTTCATGATAGGGACATAAAACACCGGTTCAGCGTTTGAAGCAAGAATGTAAGGTTCATCTGAATATCTGAACATGGAAGTAGCAATGTCGATAATACCAAATTTATCCCTAGTGTACCCTCTGCTTCTGCTGGTATTGGTAGCCGGCACATCATACCAATCACACTGAAACAATATAAGTTCTTTTTCTTGTGGGAATTCCAGTGAGATTATATTTCTAATGACTCCATACCAGGTCATATTGCCTGAACTTTCGTCACCCCTCACAACGACACCAGAATTTTGTGTCACGAGGCTTTTCTCTGTGGTAGCTGTCCGAAATAGCCAATTATTAATGTGCACTCTATTCAACACACGAGCTCGAGGGTCACGTCCCTGAGAAAGGGCATGCATCAGTTTATTTGCTTCCCCTTTCTCGTATAGTTTTGCTATCAGCAATTTAAAAACCAAGTTAGACATCTATGGTTAATTAATACGCCACCGGTCTAACTACAAGTGGAATTTAAAATTATTAAATAATACTACATACCTCGATTTCAAACCATCGTACAAAATGCTCCTTGTGCCGTTTTTTAATGTTAGTTAAACTAACCCTTGTGAGTTGTGCCTTATGCTCCCTACATCAGATTGCACCAAATTAGTAGTTGACGCCACAAACAAGCTGATAATAGATAAATTTTGTGGAAATTTTAGTGACTTACTCTACCCACATCCTGGCTTCATCACAATTAGTAATTATGTAGTGCCTCATCTGTTGAAGTTCAACTGTCTCCAAATTCTTAAGCTTATTTCCTCTCCTCTTGTAATCAATTTCACTAAAAATACTTAGACCACAAGGAGGCTCATTGACAACTGTATTTTCATGACGATCTGCTCAATTCAGCTTGGTGTCGATGTCAATGAATCGAGAGCAAAATGTAAGACACTCCTCAGCTATGTATGCCTCGGCAATTGATCCTTCTAGTTGTGCCTTGTTCCTGACATATCCTTTAACAGTACGTAGATACCTCTCTACTGGATACATCCATCTGTAACACACGGGCCCTCCTAGTTTAGCCTCTTCAGCCAGATGGACAGGCAAATGAATCATCATGTAAAAAAATGCAGGCGGGAAAACCATCTCAAGCTGGCAAAGAGTCTCTTTAATTGAACTATCTAGTTTGTCAAGATCTGTTGGCACCAACTCATTAGAACAAAGTGCACTGAAGAACCTACTAAGCTCAATCAATGGCATGGCAACATCTTCTGGCACAATCCTTCTAATTACTAAGGGCAATAGATTTTGTAGAATAATATGGTAGTCATGAGTTTTGAGTCCAGACACCTTACATGTTTTATCATCAACACATCTCTTCAAATTGGAGCAGAACCCATCAGGCATCTTCACTCCTTGAAGAAATTGGCATAAAATCCTCTTGTCATCCTTGTCTAGAGAGTACAACGCTGCTGGCAAGGTGTACGTGTCATCTTCAATCACAGGATGCTGATCGTGCCTGATCCCAAGATGTTCCATGTCAAGGCGGGCATTCTCGCTGTCCTTACATTTCCCTTGAATTTCAAGCAAACTCCCTAATATGCTCTCGCATATGTTCTTCTCAATATGCATCACGTCCAAATTATGCCTTATGAGCAAAGAAGACCAATAGGGGAGCTCAAAAAAAATACTCTTCTTCCTCCAATTGTGCCATCTTGCGTCTTCATCATGCTTCCTCTTTTTTGTTTTGTCCTTTCCAGATCCAGTTTCATCAAAAGTTGCATATTGGTCTAATACATCTTGACCAGACAGTGGAACTGGAGCCTCCCTGGTTTCCTCCTCATTGTTGAAGCTCATCTTGTTCATGCACCATGGATGGTCTAAGGGCAAGAACCGACGATGTGCCATGTAGCAGAACTTCTTCCCATGTTTCAACCACAAATAATCGGTATCCTTGTGACAGTAAGGACATGCAAATTTTCCTTTTGTGCTCCAACCAGAAAGCATCGCATATGCAGGGAACTCGTTGATTGTCCAAAGCAACATAGCACGTAGTGTAAAGTTTTCCTTTTCCTTTACATCCCTACAATCAACACCATTATTCCACAGCTCCTTCAACTCATCAATTAGGGGCCTCAAGTAAACATCAATATTCATTCCAGGAGATTTCTTGCCAGGTATCAACATCGACATAATCCAATAAGATTGTTTCTCATACAACCAAGGAGGCAAATTGTAAGGTATTAGGATAACCGGCCAACAACTGTAAGTAACATTTTGCATACCAAATGGATTGAAGCCATCAAAAGCAAGGCCCAGTCTAACGTTACGAGCTTCTTTAAAGAATGGAAAGGTATCGTCCACATGCTTCCATGCCCTGGAGTCAGCAGGATGACGTAGTTTGCCATCATCTACTCTTCCTTTCTCATGCCAACGCATTTCTGATGATGTGCTCTCTGACATGTACAACCTGCGCAGCCGAGGAGTGAGAGGGAAGTACCGAAAGATTTTGACTGGGACACGACGACGGTTCTTATCCTGACCATCATCTATATTGCTAGCACCACGGTCATCTGCTTTCCACCTAGACGCTTTACATTTCGGGCATATATCCAGCTTCTCGTATTCCTCCCGAAATAACACACAATGATTCTCACATGCATCTATCTTGATATAGTCCAAGCCTAGATCGCGAACCACCCTTTGCACTTTCTCCATTGTGTTTGGGACACAATGACCTTTAGGGAGAAACTTTGAGATCAGAAACAGTACCCCCTCCATAGCTTTGTTACTTATCCCATAGATGCACTTAACCTGGAAAAGTTCCACAATAAAAGATATCTTGGTACCATCCTCGCAACCTGGATATAATTCCTTTTTTGCCTCCTGTAGTAACTTGAAGAAGACCTTGGCATGGCCGTTCATCTCATCTTCATCACCGATCTCTCCTCGTATTTCACCTCTGATTAGGGATTTTATCAAATTACTGGCCTCATCATCTTCACTCTGTGCGCCGCCTTCTTCATTGTCTACTCCAGAATCATGTGCTGCACCTTCATCATGGTTTTGTGCTTGTACATCTGCTGTTGTTGGGTCGTCATTGTGTACTTGTACATCACCAGGTCCTGCATCTTCATTGTGAAATACCACATCAGATGAACCTTTCCCTTCCATGATAAAACTTTCAGCAAACCCATTTGAAAGGACATGAATCTGAAGCACAGCCTGTGATCTGTGTGACATGCATAGACATTTACGGCACGGACATGCTGCAGTTCCTCCCCTCGAAGTCCCACTATATGTCCTGTCCAAAAACTGCTTGAAATTGTTCTGCCACTTGGTTGAAGAACGAGGCAAGCGCATCCAACTCCTATCATCGCCTGACATCTGCGTCATGAACATGAACGATCACCAATAATTTAGCAACCGTATTTACGTACATATTTGAACTACATGTGTAGCCCATGGTGATCTCGTACCTTTTGCCGCGATGACAGCTTGTCCAATGGATCGATCGACGTCGACAATATATAGAGGGCGTGCCGCGGTCGTCGATCAGGGCGGAAATCAGTTATACTCTACCAAAATTAATCACATTACAACACAATTAGTGACCTAGGGTTTTTTCAAATTAGACATCAGAGGCTGGGAGATTTTGGTTATCATACATAGAAAATGGATTCTGTGATCCACGGGATGCACCGTTATTGAGGTCTGAAGGGCAGTGGAGCGGATGTTGGAGGAGTCGAGATGCCGAGCAGCGGCGGCGGTCGCTGTCTTCCCCCGTGCGCAGTGCCGGCCCCTTCAAGAACGTGTGACAGATCGCCAGACCCCGGACCCACCCCTACACGCGACGTGTACGTAGACGAGACTCCCCTCTGTTGTGACGTAGAAAAAAAACCCCGTGAGAGCCCCAATCCTAATCAGACTCCCCTCTAGTTTGTTGCAACTCACAAATTATGTTGCAACCAATAATAAGCGTAGCAACTTGACCACATTTTTCACTTCGAACCCAGAGATCTCGTTGCAAAAAAGATTAGCACTTGCAACATTAGCAACGTCTATTGCAACTGCCAACAACTGTTGCAATTGCACCCCACTTTTGCTTCGCCTCCAAGAGTTCTCATTGCATTAAACATCCAGCATTTGCAACGTTCGTGAAATTTAATGCAACAGAAAAAAACGTAGCAATAGTCAAAACAAAATGCAACAAATGTAAATGTGGTTGGAATACTACCACTCAATTGCAACCAAAATTAATTCTAATGCAACAATTTTGCACCATTGCAATATCGTCCACCAATCGCAACAGAGCTTTGCAACATCTTGAAAACCGTTGTATTAAAGCCATGTATCGCTACCATTTTTTGGAATGGTTGTAATACAGCCATCTATAGCAACCAAATTTTCTACGTTGCAATTCAACGGTGTTGCATTTGACCGAAATCCTTGTAGTGTGTCCGGCCGTCGAGCTGCTTTTTCTACAGGATCCCTTGTGGCACTGCGCTCGCTTCTAGCCGTCATGCACCCGCGCACGCACAGGAAAGGCTTCGGCCACTAACTCATCACCACCGTTGCCGCCATGTCGCCGTCGGCCGCCTTTGTGCCGAGCACGTGTACTTGAGCGTGCGCTAACCGCCGCCGATAGCCACAAGGCACGAACCTATGCGGGCGCATCTTGAACTCGTGCACCCCAGCACAGACTCAAGCGCACCATGCTGGCCGCTGCTAATGCCGTTCGCCGTGCTATCACCGCTGCACCACACGCCGTGTCGTGCACGTCTTCATGTCGCACCGTATGCCGACCAATTATGCCCGACCGCAGGGATGTGGCCGCACAAGACTAACCTCTGAACCCTAGCGTTCATCCCCTCGCGCTCGCTTTGTTGCCGGGAGCCCTGAAACCACTGAGCACCGTTCGCCGTCGCCGCCGGGTGCCGCGCTGGGGTGCGCTGGCACGAGCTCGCGTGGCGAGGGAGGACCGTCGAACCCCAGAAGTGTTCCGGGAGCACTTTCGCGCCCAGAATAGTCCGAGGGCCTCTGCTGGACTTCTCTAGCTCGGCCTGAGGAGGACTGGCCTTGGGCCGTCCGGCCTGTTAAGGCCCACGTGGGCTGAGGGGTTTAATTCGGCCTGGAGATTTACATCAGGGATGCTTTCTGGACTTGGCGCACTAGGCCTGGTTGGGCCGAGTCATTGGGCCGTATTCGGCCCACTAACACTTTTGGCCCAATAACGGCCCACTAACCTGGGATGCTGACATCATGCTGACCTCATGCTGACGTCATCTTGATATTTTTAAAAATAAAAACCCTTTTCTGATATATAATGATTTTGATAATTATTTTATAAACCCTTTAAAACTTTGAAAATTCATAACTAATTATTTATAACTCCAAAAAATATGAAACCAGTTTCATTATTTTTTTAAAATCGAGACGGTACTGTTTGTAGATAGTTTGGGTCTTTTTGGATCTTCTAAAATTGGGTTTCCATGGATTTATGCCTAGATGCTTGTCGGTAATTTAGTGTCTCGTATCTCGTGCTGAGCAGGCCCGAGCTACGAGCCGGAGGAGGAGTACGACCCTGACTACAACCAAGACCAAGACTACAGACGCTAACCAGGTGTCATGTCACTCCCGACCATATAGATCCCAAGCATGCTTTTAGTTGCTAGTGCTTAATTATTATTTATGGATGCGTTTGAATTGCATAAGACAATCTTTTAGCCATGCCTTGGATTGATTTATCCTGTACCTTGAACTTCCTACTTTTGGAACTAGCTGCAGACCCCTAGCTAGTTCCCGATACTTACTATCCATATATTTTACCCTTTAATATGGATGGATCTCTGGTTTGGACTAAAATTGGGATATCTCGGTATTCTAGCATGTGTTTTGAGTGAGTGTGTACCCTTGACGTGTTATTGCGGGAGCGAGCCACTTTGGTTACTTGCGAATGCCTATCTAGGGGAGATGCGACCTGGCCTCCCGCCCTACCGTTGTGTCGAACGGATGGCTTGCAATTAAGGACCGATCGACAGTGTAACCATGTTTCTTTGGGCTATTTTCGTACAAACCGTCCGCCTTGTTATGGGGAGGGGGGTTCGGTACAAGAACTAGTTGGTGGATAGCATCCAGCCTGTAGGCGGATCGGTGTGATCGTGTGAGGGGGACAGGTTATACCCCCTGAGTAGACGTTGCCTCGGCTCTTCCGGGGATGGTTTCACAGCTTCGAGGCCCTGCTGGCAAGTTTCGCGCCCCAGTTCAGGACGAGTCAAGCTCGAAGAGGCAGGAGAGTGCTATCCACTGCTAAGTCTCCGATTGTTAGGTAGGGATGTGGAACGGAGGCATCCATTTCTGCCCTATCCGGCAGGTCCAGTTGTACAACCTCTGCAGAGTGTTAAACCTATAGCTATAGTCCGTGTCCACTAGTATGGTCTGTTACTCTGGCTAGTCTCTTCTTGTGCTGCTTCTCTCCCCCGAGTGTGTGAGCCCGGCTTGATGCCGTTGAGATGTGGGGATAGGAGTTGGTGACCCCACATCGCAGATGAGAGTGGGATGCTGTGTCTCGGTTGAGATTCAGTGTTTTGGTGTTCTCTCCTTGATTGGGGCATTGACCCCGTAGGCGTTGGCCTCGGAGGTGTGGATCTCCTCGGAGATGGTGACCTCTCTACATTTCTGCTACCTTGATGTTGCTACCGCTGCTTGCATAACCTTCTACAGCCATATATAGGCTTATCCATGCATACTAGAATTATTCATTTGCTTATTCTCTTTGTTGGGAAGCTGACATGACCTACTCTCTTATCGAGTAGATGATGGACTTTCAGACTAGGAGCCCGACTACAACTTCGAGAATGATGGATGGGAGGACTGAGGCTTGTTCTGCACTCGAGCTGCCTATGGGAGATGGTGTCTACTTCGCTACATGAGTTCCGCTGCGTAGATGTTTACTCTGCTTGATTCAGTCCTGTTGGACTTGTACCCGGCCTATGCCGAAATGATGTACTCAGATGATTAATTATAATTATGTGGATCTTCTATATTCCCTTCTGTTTTGTATGGATTTGTTACTTTCTGAGACATGGATTTGCATGTGATAGCCTCTTGGGACTATCACTGAGGTGCAGGGATTGGGTTTCCATTCTTGGAAATCTGGTTCGTTTCACCATGTGTCCATGACACCTGATCAATCCAAGTGAAGCAATCACCTACGAATCAGACACTGCCATGTGTGCAGCACAAGGATCCAAGGGCCCACCAGGGACCCAAACCACCTCAAAATTCCGCATGCACCTCGAACCGTCATAAGGGCCCACATACCAGTCACCCAGAGAAAGCACAAGCTAAGAGGAGGTGGGCCCAGGTCGGCCGAACATAGGATCAGCCGACCGCGAATTTCCGTGGTTCACCATCAGCTTCCATGTGGTAGTTCCTTATTGATCCCTTGCAGCGTTCCGGGGTGGATTGGTGACATGGCGTCCGTTGATTGGCCGGTGGAAGGTCGGTTTGGCTCCTTCCCCTGGAAGCTACAGAAGAGTGCAATGCAAGATTCCTCGCCACGTGTCGCTCTGCTATTGGTGGCGCCCAAAGCAAGCTGCACATTTTGGAGAGGATTTGGCCTCTTGACAAGCCACCCCCTCCTCTATAAATAGGAGGGGAGGGGCTCCCTTTTGGAGCACATTCCAACCTCCCTCTCCTCTTATTCTCTCCATGTGTTGTGTGTGTGATTAGAGTGCTAGGTAGGGTAGGGGTGAGGAGTGAGTTGATGTCCTTGTGGATGCGTGTTCTTCATTTAGACCAAAGTGAGTATTTCAGCATTTCTTATTTAGACTAAAGTGGACATCATGCATGAATGATATGTTCTTGTGTTCCTGGCTCATTCATAGTTTAGAGGCTGGTGTTCTTTGTAGCACATGGCTTCGATCCTTTAGAGCTAGCACACTAGTTCAAGTATCTGTTAGCATGTTTAGATGATGTCTAGCAAAGTAAGAGTGTTGTATCTCGTTTGCATCCAAACCTTTCTATTGCTCCGTAACTCGATGTCGAGCATGTTCTGAAATGTTCCTCTCCAAGTTTGTAGTTCTGTATTTATACAGGTTGCTATAGTGTAGGTAGTGGGCTAGCAGACGTAGTCGCGCTATAGTAGTAATATGTAGCGTAGACATGGTGTCTGGGCTCTGATTATCCTACGAATAACACGTGCATTCGGGTAACGATAGAGGTAGGCCGCTGTTGACGACTGTTAAGTACCACTTTCAGCCCTCAATATTCTCACATAAATGGAGGCATATCCATTATTTACTTACATTTTGGTTTAAATAATGTAGTTCCACTTGTCCTTGGAGATTATTTGTATGTAGGTGAAATACCCATTAAAAGAGATGGAAACCCACCTTCTATGGAAGAACCATACCAACTCAGCTGAGGAGGTGGCTGCCACCAAGGAAACACATGGCATTCCACGTCACTGATCCAAGGGAGGCACTCACCGACGAATTAGAGAGCGACACATGGACTTCACATGGATCAAAGGGCCCACCTCGGATACCAAATCAAGCCATGCACCGGGGGAGGATCAAAGGGCCCACAGGGCAGCCACCCAGAGAAAGCACAAGCCAGGTGGCCACCCTAGCGGGCCGACCGTCCGATCCTAAGATCGGCCGAACCACCTTAGGGCCCCCTGATCCTGGCCCTCCACGTGTTTGCTCCTCATTGGTCCATTGCCTCACTCCCGGGTGTTTTGGTGGAGTTTGAGCCCCGAAGGGGAGGGACTCCCATTTCTCACACACCACTCTCTCATTCTCCTCTCACTTTTAGTTTCCAAGGCTAGGGGGTAGGCTAGAGTAGCTCTTCTTCAGGTTCCAAGTCTTCTTTGGAGTCTAGGTATGAGTTCTCTTTTATCTTTATTTCATTGTACGACTTTGATCTACTTCAGTTATTCAGCTATTTCATATAAAGTCATGGTAGATCATATGCTTGATATGTTCTTGAGTTCATCTCTAGTTCATCATTTAGAGGCTTGTGTTCTTCATGAACACTACCTTTTGATCCACTTGAAGGATGATAAACTCATTCCTTATGTGTTTGTTCATAAGTTAGAGGCTCGTGTTCTGCACAAACACGACCCTTTGATCTTGTTGACTAGACATAAGAGAGTTTGTATCTGTTCGTATGTCTAGCCTTAGTTGATCTTGTTAGATGGCATGATAGTGTTGCATGAGGTTTGTGTTCAAGCTACGGTAGTCGGTCTAAGTTGACCAGTCTTCTGGCGGCTCTTACCCTGGGTCACAATAGCCCGGGCCGGGTGAAGTCTAGCAGCAATGCATGCATGGTGCCTGGGTTGTGTGGCTACGTTAGTTATGAGCATATCCCCCGTAACGATAGAGGTAGGCCGCAGTGGTGACAGCTGTTGGACCCTTTGGAACCCTCCACACTGGGGTACTTGTTGTAGGAGTCTAAAGTCTAGTTTCGCAGAGTGCTGGTCGTCGCGGGCTAGCTCCCTGTTTGTACCTGGGTGCTGAACCTTACCCTCTCATGCAAAGCTCATGCCTATCTCTTGTATCTTCTAGCTTTGTATGTTTAATATATTAGAACCTAGAGCTAACTCGTATGTTCCCCCTAAGCCGTAGTGTGCTAGAGTAGAGGTAGATCTGAGTGTGTGTCACACTACCCTATCATATCTTTATCTTACCCCTGCCTTTGAGTTTGTTGTTTCCTATATCTATCTCTTAGTTTACATTCAGTGCAAAAGCATAAGTCTATGATATCCGCCATTGCCTTTCACGTATACGATACCCTTGGAATATTCTCCTTCCTTGGGGAAATGCTACAATGGTTTATCTGTGCGCTTGCAGATTCGTTCATGATCATTTAGATTTACCTTTGGCAAGTCTTGATGTTCACGCTAACTCAGCATCATCAGTGGTGACGTTAAGAAATGCCAACAGGCATTTCTGGTGAGGTCGCTAAGGATGGATTCCAAATCTGTTCTTAAAGTGATCGCGTTAAGAAATGCCAACAAGCATTTCTGGTGCCGTTGCCGGGTTAGGCACATGATTATCGTGACTATGCTTTGCATCTATTTATAAACTATGAGTAGGTTAGGACAACTCTCAATCCAGGCTAACCTTGATTGCCTTCTTTTATCTTTGGATGATGAAGGCAGGTAGTGTATGACTAGTTTCGACTTACCGGAGAATTTCACCGAAGATCCTGAGTCACTTGTGAGGAAAGCTCGAATTCATTTCGACTCACCTCGTCGTACTCATCGGGAAGGCGAACCAGCTTCCTTTGTACCATCCACGTCAAATGCTATGGCCTAGAAGACACTTCGTGAGTACTCAGCTCCTTCTACTGACCAGGTGTTGCACGACCCTGAGGTGGCAATGGGGACCAAAAATTTTGAGATCAAGACGGGTCTAATTACGATGGTACAGGCTAGCTCATTCTGTGGCGAGCCAAATGAGGATGCCAGTGCCCATTTGCAGCAATTCCTAGAGCTATGCAGCACTTTCATCATCAGGGGTGCAAATATGGATGTTGTTAGTCTTTGACTGTTTCCATTCTCTCTCTTAGGGAAGGCCAAGAAATGGTTCTACGCGAATTGTGATGCTATTAACACTTGGGATAAGTGTTCGGAGGCATTCCTCAAGAACTTCTTCTCATTGGGTAAAACCAATGCTCTTCTTGGAAGAATTTCTGGTTTTCAGCAAGCAACAAGTGAATCTATTCCAGAGGCTTGGGAGAGGCTTCAGGAGTATGTCCTGGCCTATCCTAAGCATGGGATGGAGGATTGGCTCATTCTTCAGAGCTTTTACAATGGGCTGACTCCGACAGCCCGAGGCTATATTGATGCTGCTGCTCAGGGAGCATTCTTCTCACTCACTATTGATAATGCTAAATCACCCATTGAGAAGATGGTTTCCAACCAAGGGTGGAGTGATGAAAGACTCCAACCACGACCGAGGGGTACTCATACTATCAAGGAAGCAGACATGATTACTGCCAAGTTGGATCTTCTTATGAAGAGATTGGATGACTACACCAGCGAGAAGGCTGCCATGGCCACCACAACTCTGCCTATGGATTCTCATATGAAGTCTATGGCAACACTGGGCACTCAGGAAATTATTGTCCGAGACTCAGGAGGAAGTGATGTACATGAATGGCAACAATAATGGTTATCGTCCACCTCAACAAGGAGGCCAATCATGGAATCAACAACGCCCTTATTATCAAGAAGGTAACCAAGGATAGTGTTGAGAAGCTTGGGGGAAGGACGGAGCCTTCACCCACAAAGAAGAAATCTCCGTCAAAGAAGCAAAAGAAAATTCAGAAAGAATGGCGGAAGATTGAGAAGGCACCAACCTCTACTTCTCAGGAGTGGGGTGCTTAGTGGAATTAACTATTGAGAATAGTCCAACTCGTCGGACTAAAAATGATGGGTCTTTTCTACCAAAAAGGTTAAAGCTGGTATTTATCTCATATTTCCCTTTCCAAAATTTTATTTCCAAAATTGCATATTTGATTTCCCAAAACCTTGCATCTGCATGCTAGATTTATCTAGCCCTTTCCCTTTTCAAAATAAAATTTCTGAAAATAATTTATGAGTTTGAAAATCCTAGAAAAATCTTTTGAAAAATATTTCGAGGGAATTTGGGCTGAGGCACTCAGGCAGGCCCCCAGCTAGCCATTGGAGAGCCACTGGCCAGGGCGGAGGGCAGGTTGGCCCGACCTGGGGTCGGCCGACCCCAGGTTCGGCAGAAGCAGCCCAACGGCTGTTGGGCCCCACCTTGCTCCAACGGCTCCTACCCGTTGCCTAATGGCTATGTCTGGATGCCCGGCGCATTTGCCTATAAATAGCAGGGGGAGAGGGGATGTTCTTCACCCATTCAACTCATTTCACTCACACTCCCCTCTCTACTCCTTGCTCTCTTGGTTTTCTTGGATTTCTTGCTCGAGATTGGATTATCATGTATTCTCTCTTTTTTGTTGCTGAAAGTATTGCTATTGGTGGAGCAATCTCGGTAAGAATTTCATTTGATTTTACTAATCCATCACAGAGTTGCTCTTGTTGTCCCTTTGTTGTTGTGCTAGCATGAATTGGACGGTGAACACTCTCCGGAGGGTGACACGCTCCCGTTCGCGGGCAAGCGCTAGTTCATCCGTCCCCACCGAGCCGACATCGAGACCATCAATGATGGATTATGAAGAAGAGCTAGAAGAGCAAGCCTATGCTCTCTTGAAGGATCGAGTCTTCGCCCACACCCGGGGCTTCGACCCGGCTCTTATGGAGAAAACAGGTATGAATCTCGAGTTTGCTTCTATTTGGCATGCTCTTGGTGGGAGGAGTTTGTGCCGGTTACAGAGCTTGGCTCTCTGCCCCTCACCATCCAGTTTCTTTATTCTCTTACCGAGGTTCCGGATGGTATTCAGTTTCGTCTTTTTGGGACCGATTATCGTGTTTCTTGGACGGAACTTAGTCTTTTCCTTGGTTTTAGTCGTCGTTGTGCTATTTCTCTGAAGAAGGCTTGTGAGGGTTTTGTTCGAGACTCTTTCTAGGTAGACATCTCTAGTCTTGTTTACAGTGGCAAATTTGTGCCTCGGTGCAATGATATTGTGCATCCCACTCTCCGTTTGTGGCACAAGTGGCTCGTCATTACTCTTTTTCCACGAGAGGATGTTCGGCCCGTGCGCAGCGATGAGTTGATGTTATTATACGATGTTGTTAACCAGATCAAGGTCTCTCCCGTTAAAGCTATGATTCGGCAGTGGTTGATGAATTTCAAGATGATAGGTCCTATTAAGTGTACGTCTTTGGTGACTCGTATTGCTCTCAAACTCGGGGTTCTTAGCAGGAATCCCGTACCCTTCATCGGGACGCCTTGAGCTCTCGTTGATGAGGCATACTTGATCTAGGGGCATATACTTAAGAGAGGCCCAAATGATTCTTTGACTTTCTTCTTTCCGGGTTATCCAAATCAGATCCCGTTACCTAACTCGGGGTTTCGATTGTATAGCTCGGAGTCACTAACCATTCCCCTTGTTACACAAGAGGAAAGCCATCGTGCTAGTGTTTCAGGCAGGTCCACCAGAAGCGCGGCAAAGAGAGCACACATGCAGCAACAGCAGCAGTCATAGCCACCACCATAGCGACAGCCACAGCCACAGCCTGCTACACCACCGGTGGTAGGAGGGGCCCCTACGGGGTACATGTTCGGGGTTACCCCTGGATATGCACCTGGTTGGGATCAGCCCACCTACCAGCCGTATGCGAGTGGCGCGGCTTGGGCGAGTGCGAGTGGTGCTCAGTGGGCTACACCCGCTAGTTCGAGCTCCGGTGGTCCGCCTCCGTCTTCATCCTTCAAGCGGTACTCTTCGGCTTCTACACGCGATGCTCAGCTCACGCAGCAGATGGGAGAGCTCACTGTCTAGGTCACGGGACTGGAGGAGACGCTAAATACCCACGTCCGGTCTACCTCAGCGTGGCAGCGTCAGGCTGGTGAAAGGATTGAAGCCATGCAGCAGGTTCAGCAGCGACACATTGAGGAGCAGAGGGCTTACTACGTGAGTCAGGGATTCTTCTTCTCTCCTCCGCAGTGAGCTTGAAGCTAGCTTGGGGGAGGACCCCCATCCTAAGGTAACTTGTATCTTCTTTTGTTTTCAGAATATCTTATAAATGAAAAACCAAAAAAATCTGCAAAAAAATAAAAAGACCAAAAATATTTAGGTGCTTTCATCATCGTCGTTTGCTTAATTTGCGTTGATATGCATAGTAAGAATGCTTTGCCTCTATGGTTGAAATGATGAATAGTTGCTCTGTTTATTCTTCTCGTATGTCTTGCGTACAACTTTGTATCCTACCTAAGTTTTGAGTTTGTTGGCTTGTATGTTCAAACCTTAGCTTGAAAAATGTGGGTAGCAAAAAACATGATCCTTGCCTAAGTTGTTGTGAGACGTGATATGGTATAATAGAGTGCTATGATCTTGTGCTTAGTGATGCTTGACATCCGGAGTTTTCCTTTTTGAAAAATCAAAACATGATGAGTTCCTCAATGATGAGCATTTCCTATCCAAGGCCATATGTAGATTCTAGCTCTTGTTAGCTTCCACATATGCAGGTTGTTCTCTCATTGAGCTTTGTCAAATTGTTGTGACCCTTGTTAGAACTCATACTCCCCTGATCAAGATCACGGACACGTTCATGCTAAAACTTCTACACTGGAAGTTAGCATTCATCATTTGTTCCATTTTGCTTATACATTCTTCCACAAATAAAACTCTATGCATCTTTGTATCATTCATCCCTCTTCAAATATCTCCAATAGAGACAAATGGCTAGTTAAAAAAAGAGAGAAAGAAAAAGAAAAGCATGCTCAAAGGCATGGCAAAAATAAATAAAGAGAGCTAGCCAAAGTCTCGAAAATTTCAAAAGGAGAAAAAGGGATTGATATGTGCAAGAGAAAGAGTTCCACCATATAGATGGTAATAAATAGTACCTACTCCGGGGCTAGTGTCCACCTTACCATCAATCCCTCATTTCCTCATAAAAGCATGGTAATATCTAGCACCCATTTCCGGGTCTAGTATCCACCTTACCATGCTCATCACCATCACACACGTATGCACATCTTGATCAGGATGTATGTTTGTTTCTTCCAAGAATCCGGTCTTTGACTTAGCAAAATATGAGAGACAAGTATGCCACATTTCTTCCCTACCTACAGCTCCACATAAGCCTATTAGGAGTAGGATGTGAAGAAAGGCAGCATTGATGCCTTGGTGAGGAACCATACACTTTTGAGCGATCCAAGAGTATCATTTGAGGAACTCTAATTTTCTTTTGAAAAATTTGCAAAACCTCCGGATTGATACCTGATCAAGGTATGAGTGATTATGCATTTGCTATAGAACCATTCTGTCTCTCAACCGCCTAAGGCAGGTGAAGCTATATGCCGATGACATCAGGTGAAAGGTAAGAACATTGCCAACTTGTTCAAACTCTTGGTAGAGTACTTTGCTGTATGTTTGCCATAAGTTAAGAATACAACATTGTAGCAACTCCTGATCAACCAACCTAAGTCTCTAATGTCTTGCTTCGAGACGAGCAAGAGGTTAGCTTGGGGGAGTTTGTTGACGGCTGTTAAGTACCACTTTTAGCCCTCAATATTCTCACATAAATGGAGGCATACGCATTATTTACTTGCATTTTGGTTTAAATAATGTAGTTCCACTTATCCTTGGAGATTATTTGTATGTAGGTGAAATACCCATTAAAAGAGATGGAAACCCACCTTCTATGGAAGAACCATGCCAACTCAGCTGAGGAGGTGGCTGCCACCAAGGAAACACATGGCATTCCATGTCACTGATCCAAGGGAGGCACTCACCGACGAATCAGAGAGCGACGCATGGACTTCACATGGATCAAAGGGCCCACCTCGGATACCAAATCAAGCCATGCACCGGGGGAGGATCAAAGGGCCCACAGGGCAGCCACCCAGAGAAAGCACAGGCCAGGGGGCTGACCGATCCTAGGATCGGCCGAACTGCCTTAGGGCCCCCTGATCCTGGCCCTCCACGTGTTTGCTCCTCATTGGTCCATTGCCTCACTCCCGGGTGTTTTGGTGGAGTTTGAGCCCCGAAGCAAGCCTCCCCCTTGCCTATAAATAGAAGGGGAGGGGCTTCCATTTCTCACACACCACTCTCTCATTCTCCTCTCACTTTTAGTTTCCAAGGCTAGGGGGTAGTCTAGAGTACCTCTTCTTCAGGTTCCAAGTCTTCTTTGGAGTCTAGGTATGAGTTATCTTTTATCTTTATTTCATTGTATGACTTTAATCTACTTCAGTTATTCAGCTATTTCATATAAAGTCATGGTAGATCATATGCTTGATATGTTCTTGAGTTCATCTCTAGTTCATCATTTAGAGGCTTGTGTTCTTCATGAACACTACCTTTTGACCCACTTGAAGGATGATAAACTCATTCCTTATGTGTTTGTTCATAAGTTAGAGGCTCGTGTTCTTCACGAACACGACCCTTTGATCTTATTGACTAGACATAAGAGAGTTTGTATCCGTTCGTATGTCTAGCCTTAGTTGATCTTGTTAGATGGCATGATAGTGTTGCATGAGGTTTGTGTTCAAGCTCCGGTACTCGGTCTAAGTTCACCAGTCTTCTGGTGGCTCTCACCCTGGGTCACAATAGCCCGGGCCGGGTGAAGTCTAGCAGCAACGCAGGCATGGTGCCTGGGTTGTGTGGCTACGTTAGTTATGAGCATACCCCCCGTAACGATAGAGGTAGGCCCCAGTGGTGACAGCTGTTGGACCCTTTGGAACCCTCCATGCTGGGGTACTTGCTGTAGGAGTCTAAAGTCTAGTTTCGCATAGTGCTGGTCGTCGCGGGCTAGCTCCCCGTTTGTACCTGGGTGTTGAACCTTTCCCTCTCATGCAATGCTCATGCCTATCTCTTGTATCTTCTAGCTTTGTATGTTCAGTACATTAGAACCTAGAGCTAACTCGTATGTTCCCCCTAAGCCGTAGTGTGCTAGACTAGAGGTAGATCTGAGTGTGTGTCACACTACCCAATCATATCTTTATCTTACCCCTGCCTTTGAGTTTGTTGTTTCCTATATCTATCTCTTAGTTTACATTCAGTGAAAAAGCATAAGTCTATGATATCCGCCATTACCTTCCACGGATATGATACTCTTGGAATATTCTCCTTCCTTTGGGATATGCTACAATGGTTTATCTGTGCACTTGCGGATTCGTTCATGATCGTTTAGATTTACCTTTGGCAAGTCTTGATGTTCATGCTAACTCGGCGTCGTTAGTGGTGACGTTAACAAATGCCAACAAGCATTTCTGGCGTGGTCGCTAAGGATGGATTCCAAATCTAATCTTAAAGTGATCGCGCTAAGAAATGCCAACAGCCGGAGTGGTGATAGTCTGTTGGACCGTTTGAAATCCTCTGCGCCCGTGTACCGAGTAGGGTCCCCAGGCCGGTTGCACACTTAGACCTTTGAAAGCTAGGGTGTGCCGGCACCCCGCGGAGAGGGCTATCAGCGGCCGTTTCCATCTTGAGAGTTAAGTCACCATAGAAAGTGCTTCTCAACCCATATTTATCCCAACTGGAGTTTGGTGTCCTTGGACTGTCTATACTAGAATAGGAGATAGTGTGCATCGTTCCTTGGATACGATAACCCTTGGAATACTCACCTTCCTTAGGGAAGTGCTACAACAGTGTATCTGTGCGCTTGCGGATTCGTTCGCACTCGTCAGTGTACCCGGGTGTTCCTTACACACTCACGCTACCCCGGCGCCTTAGTGCTGACATTAAGAAACGCCAACAAGCATTTCTAGCATCGTTGCCAGGGAAAGGTTGTTGTATCTATATTCGAACCTAGTGGTCCTTGTATCTATCTTTTTTGTTTTCTTTACTTCTACCTTTACCCTTGTTACCCATGGTGAAGCTTTCCTGTAAAAGCATCTCTACCCCCAGGAATGAGCTCCAAGAGCCACCGCCTTATGTGCGCCTTTTCCTCACATCTAGCTGTGAGCCCCTCCCTGCTACTATCGAGTGCGTTTGGTACACTACCTTCTCTAGTTTATCGAGCGAGAACCCATATGACCATCTATGTTAATTCGAGAATTTGTTTTCTCTCATCTACACTTTGGGCATGACACTGGATACCTTCATGTGGAAGTTATTTACGTACTCTCTTATAGGGAAAGCGGAGCGATGGTACACATATACCTTAGGTAGCATGAACGATAATTGGGTAGAGCTTAGAGACAAGTTTTGTCTTGAGTTCTTCCCTCCATCTCGTGTTGCTGCTCTACGGGAAGATATCCGTTGTTTTCAACAGAAAGAGAAGAAAACAATAGACATGGCCAGGTCTAGATTTTCACGCTTAGTGAATAATGGACCTCCCTTGTTGATACCTGATTTTGAGTTGCTTCGCAATTTTTATGATGGTCTCAACAAAAGGTTTGTCTGTCGTCTCGACTCCGGAAAACCATTTCTTCAAAGGGAACCGGCTGAAGGTAGGAATATCTTGAACACCTATTTCGAAGTCGATCCCAGATCCTGCCGAGAGGAATATGAGTCGAGCCATGAGAGTCCCTCAACACCAAAGTCTGAGCCTTCATCTTCCATATCCCAAGACTTGTTTGTTGAGCGCTCTCATGAACCCCGAACACCAAAGGAAGAAGAAATTCAACCTTCGGTGTTCACTTGCAAATTCGAGGATGACCCATCTAGAAATCTTTTAGACACCTCTAATTCTTTCGATGCCCAATTACGGGAGGAACCTTATTCTGTCCACACCAATCATTCTAGAGATCTTTTGATAGAACCTTCCCTTAGGCCTGCGGTGCCTCCTCTACCTCCTGATCCTCCTAACCAAGCATATCGTGAGGAGGCCATGAGGGAGGAATGGTCAGAGGGAGTGACACGATTTTCCGAAGCAATTTGGAATAGTTCACCTTCTCTAGTTGTCCCTTGCTCTATTAGAGGCACTATCGTAGAGGCCCATTGTAACCCAATCATGGAGGTTAACATTTTGCCATGGCACTTAGCGCAAACTCTTTTGGGCAGAGACCCGCTAGCACCATCCGACATGCTCCTCAAGACTTGTCCCTTTGGACATGTTCTTGAATGTCGGGGGATTGCAAGTGCCGTGCTGCTTATCATAGACGGGATCAAGGCTAGCTTAGACTTTCACATATTTGATGTCCTTGATCTCGTTCTTCTCCTGGGCTCCCCGTTAGAGCAACTCTTTGATACATCTTTAGGGAGCCTAGATGGTAAGCTTAGGGGAGTCTCTTCTACCACTGCTACCCGTTGTCCGGAACATCCTATGGCGAAGCCTCTTCCCCAGCAAAACCCTCTCGAGAGGACGACACATATATCTCCATCCGCGTCATCCGAGACTATTCTCATTAAGGTTGTTGAATGTTCTACCCTTCATGAGGATGACTTGGGAGACTCTCTTCACCGTTGTGAAGGAGAACGATCGTCTCCACTCTCGACCAAGTTTCAGCCTCTTCCCCCTGGCCTGCATCCTACTGCTTTCGATCATGGTTGAGAGTCAACATCGAGCTTCCACGATGACTCTCTTGAGATGGAGAATTCGTGGGGCGTGGAACCTTTCGAGGCACTGACTCTGGAGTCCGGAGGAAAGGATTCCACGCACAAGCATGGTAGCTTCATTCTTGATTCATCATACGGATCATGCTCACATCATGTCCCTCTAGAGTTAGGCATGCTTAGTGCACTGAGCACGCATCAGGGCTACAATCACCTTATGATCCTCTTCTGTAGAAAGTTCAGAAGGTTGGTTGTAGATGGATATGTCTATCATAAGCATATCAAATTTCGTGTGTGCACTGTGGCACTAACCTTGCAGCTAAAGCTTCACTGATACATCAAGGATTGGTGGTGAGACGGGAATGGCACCACCAACGATAGCTGCAAGATGAAGTTCCCATGGTCGAGCTTATGACCTCAGATAAACAAAGCACTACCAGGACATAGCCTGGATTAGCATAAGTTTTATTTCCCTTTTCGAATAAAAGCAAGAACATGTTATTAGGACAAGTTGTCCTTCGGGTATTTTGGTCACTAACCTTTCAGGTGCAGATTGAGAAGAAAGATGGACAAGTGATGCCTAAGAACATGCGAGTTGCATTAGCTCAACACCTAAGGTAAGCTTTGGTGAGGGAACATTTACATAAGGAAACTTGATCACCACACACTGGAGTTTTGTTGCCTAGCTATGCAAACTTCAAGTGTGGGGGAGGTATGTGAGCATCCTGTGTAAAGTTCCTCCTCTACCCCTAAGGAGATACATACCCCTCAAAGGCAAAGACTGAACTTTGACGATTTCTTCCATCGGACGGATTCCCGGCGGCCGCACCTTGCTTAGCATCGACACAAGCCTTGCGATCCCGTCGTGTGTTCTCCGCTTCGAAGCTTCCGGCCGCGCCACGCCCAAACCGGTCAGGCCAGTTTTCCAAACTGGTCAGACCGATTCTGGTGCCTTGGCCACATCGAAACCTCGGATCTGCTTTCTGGAGCAACCGATGAACACAACAATTTTGTGGCCAAACCACTGCAAACCCCGCGGACTTGGTGCAGCTTGCACGCAAATCCCACTCATGACTTGGCCGCCACATTCGTCCTGGCTCAGTGTTGATTTTGTGGCCAAACCAACAAACCTCACGTACAAGCTTCGGTTGTTAGCCGCTACTTTGCACTGACGGTGTCCACAACTTCGTCTTGCACTTCTTGCCACCATGCGGCCTGCACTTGATACCGCTGGGCACCGGGTCCCTCGAATGAGCCTACTTGTCACACCACTCCTAGGAGGTCACACAGACATAGACCTTTCATGCTTGTTCTTCACCTGCACTAACGCAAATCAAGCAGCAACCTGCACCTACAATATTAGGCTAAGAGTCAGTCCACACCACGTTGTCAATCACTCATCACTAAGGAGCGACCATCCCTTGGTCTTCGGACCACACAGGTCCTCAACCTCCCTCTTGATGAGTGCATTGACAACACACCTCTTAATCAACAATTACAGAAAAAATAGAAAAAGAATAGAAACTAAAAAATTCCAACAAGCGATTGAAAGCAGAAACAAAGGCGAAAAAATATCCCTTAAGACAAGGGCAACGACTCGACACAACCAAGACAAAACAAGCTCACCACAAAGGAGCAAACCACCAAAGCATAAAAAACCAAACCAAAGGAACTCTCCTTGCACAGATGCATGCTCCCCATGAACCAATGCGTGCAAAACTTACTGAGCAGCAGACCTAAAACCGGTCAGGTTGGTTTTGCAAACCGGTCAGGCCGGTTTCTGACCCTATTCCCGAAATCGGCTTCCAAACCGGTCAGGTCTGTTTCCAGATAGGTTTTGCCTGACAGGCCTGAGCAAAAATTGAAAATGCTCCAATGCAACCCGGAAGTGCATGAAAACCTTCAAAATGCTCCCAGCAAGCTTTTCCATGCACAAACTTCTCCCCCTTGTTGACAATGCATGAATCAAGCCATTTTTATAAAAAAATCAACTACTAGCTTCTCAAATAGGCAAAGAGAAATATAAAATGCTACAAGTGTGCAAATGAGCAAGTTAGATAGTACATAGCTTTGGAAAAACATCACCATCAAGATAGCAAAGTTATAGACCCACATGACAATGCTATCATCAAATTGATCATTTTTCCGAAAATTTTGCCTCTCATGAGCAAAGGCCTAAACATGAGCAAAATGACCCAAATTGATCTAAAAATCACACAAACTTCATGCTAGGTCACAAGTTCTCAAAACAAGATCATTGCAAACACCTACAAGCTATCTCATGTCATATCAAAGCCACCGAGCCATGTGTCTACTTCTTAAGATGAGACTTCTCATGGTAGACAACATGCAATGGTTTAGCACTCAAAATTAATTCATACCAAAGCATAAATACATGATTTATGTGAGAGCATAACTTCCAAGCATAGGCATTTCTTTTCAAATTTAAACATGGTACATGAAGAGCCTTTGCGACAACAAGAAGCTTATGCCTCTCAACAAGGTAAACAAGTAGGCTAAACATTTCCAATGATAAATGGATCATTGATCCCAAGTCAAAATACTCATGCTTCCCGACACAAATTAAGCATGACCAAACCACATGAGCACACTAAGATCATGAAAAGACCTCTACTCACAAGGGAGCATTCAAACTAGCATTTTTCAAAATCTAGCCATGTCACATGAGTGGATCAGAAAGCCACCAAGAGTTTAGCTAACCATTACCTTTTCCTAACTTCCTCACTCAAAAGCTCAAACATAACACTCCATAGTGTTTAATGTATATAAGAGAAGCTTTTCCTACCAAAATGCATATGGTACAAATGCAACTATGTATGATACAAAGATGCAATGCAAAATGCATAAATATGAAAGATACACTATGAAACATATATCACAAAGAGCTCCCAAAACCCAACTCAAGACACACAACACACACCATGTTCCCCTCGGAAACGAATAAAAGAACTTTGGTCAAGTGGCTTGGTAAAGATGTCGGCTAGCTAGTTTTGGGTAGGAACATGTATTAGGGTGGTCTTTCCCTTCTCCACATTATCTCTCAGGAAATGATATCTCACTTTGATATGTTTTGTTTTGGAGTGAAGAACTGGGTTCTTTGCAACGCTTATGGCACTAATGCTGTCACAATACAAGGGAACATGAGTGCACTCCTCACCAAAGTCACTCATGGTATAGGTGGTCCAAAGAAGCTGTGAGCAGCAACTAGCAGCAGCTACATACTCGGCCTCGGTAGTGGACTGGGCTACACCAGACTGTTTGCGAGAAGACCAAGGCACCAAAGACGAACCCAAAAACTGGCAAGTTCCCGACGTTGACTTTCTATCTAAGCGACAACCAGTAAAGTCGGCATCCGAAAACCATGCAAGTGCAACGTCAAAGAAGAAGGGTACCAAAGCCCAAATTCAGGAGTATATTGCAAGTACCTGAAGATCCTTTTCACAGCTTGCTAATGAGACGTTCTCGGTGAAGCTTGAAAACAGGCGCACAGACACACACTTAATTGTACGTCCGGCCTCATAGCCGTCAGGTAGAGGAGGGAGCCGATCATACTCTGGTACTCCTTCTGGTCCACGGGCTCACCATCGACATCCACATCCAGGGTCATTGTAGTACTCATGGGCGTCGTCATGGGCTTCGAGTCATTCATCTTGAATTTCTTCAGCAGGTCCTTGGTGTACTTCCCTTGGTGTACAAATGTCCCATCCCGTGTTTGCTTGATCTGAAGCCTGAGGAAGTATTGCAGCTCTGAGGACCAGGTGTGTCCGAAGAATAGTGGAGGGTCGCTCCTTAGTGATGAGTGATTGACAACGTTGTGTGGACTGATGCTTGGCTCAGTGTGCAGGTACAGGTTGCGGTTTGACTCGTGTTAGTGCAGGTGAAGAACAAGCATGAAAGGCTTAGCTGTGGTGGCCTCCGAGTGATGGAGAGGCAAGTAGGCTTGGTTTGATGGACCCGGTGGCCAATGGGGTCAAGTGCGAGTTGTGCGGTGCAAGACTAGCAAATTGAAGTCATGGACATGGGTCGGTGCAAGGTGGCAGTTCGATGCCGAAGCTTACACACGGGGTTTGGTGGTTTGCCCACAAAACCATAGGTGGACGGTTTCTTGGTTTGGGCCTCAAAACTAAGGCCGGAGGCCCGATGCGACGGAGACGTTGATCCGGGAGCATCGGGAACTGAGGACCAGGTGTGTCCGAGGACCAGTGGAGGGTCACTCCTTAGTGATGAGTGATTGACAATGTTGTGTGGACTGATGCTTGGATAAGTGTGCAGGTACAGGTTGCGGATTGACTCGTGTCGGTGCAGGTGAAGAACAAGCGTGAAAGGCCTTAGCCGTGGCGGCCTCTGGGTGATGGAGTGGCAAGTAGGCTTGGTTCGATGGACCCAGTGGCCGATGGGGTCAAGTGCAAGCCGTGCGGTGCAAGACTGGTGGGCTGAAGTCGTGAACATGGGCCGGTGCAAGGCAGTGGATGGAGCCCGAAGCTTGTACGCGAGGTTTGTTGGTTTGCCCACAAAAACATCAGTGGACGGTTTCTTGGTTTGGGCCTCAAAACCAAGCCCGGAGGCCCGAGGTGACGGAGACGGTGATCCGGGAGCTTCGGGAAGCTTCGAGGCGGAGGGCACGTGGCGTGATCGCGGGGTTTGCGTCGAGGTGAAGCGAAGTCGCGGTGGAAGCGTGTCCGTCTGATGAAGACTTGACCAAAATGCCCCTGAGGGGTTGTATCTTCATTTGAGTTATAGGGGTAGCGTGGTCTTTTACCTCCCTCCGATGGACTTCGTATAAATAGCGGAGAGGTGGATGGCATCTCTCTCTCTTGGACCATAGGTTTTCCTCCCCCGGTAGATTGCTCTGAATTGCTTCTTTTCCCTCTATATTCCTTAGGCTAGAATCTTGTATAGACTCTGACCTCTGGATATATGGAAGCATTCGGCGTTGCGGTGATCTCCTAGTCCTTTGTGATTTTCGTGTCATTTTTGGGGCTATTTTTGGGGAGTTTCGTTCTTCGCTTGATTCGGGGATTTGAGGGCGTTTTCCTTCTGATTTCATTGAGGAGATCATGGGTGGATGCCTTGCGCATCTTTGTGTGTGATCTTGACTCCTCAAATGTCATGGAGAGCCTTCGATTCGTGAGTTTTTGGCCGGAGTTCGTGTTCTTGGTGGAGTTCGCGTGATCCGCAATTCCTGGCGATTTAGTGGCTTAGAGGTCGAGATTTTTGGGGCATAGCTTCCTCTTGTGTTGCTTATCATCTCCCCCAAATCTTGTCTCAAGAGCTTTTGGCGTTTGGGAGATCCGGTGATGGATTTGGACAGTTGTCTTTGCGAGCTCGAGCTCGAGCAGCTCTGTCCGGGGCTAGTGGACAGTCCGCGAGGATCCCGCGGACAGTCCACGCGTCCAGAAGTTCATCGTGTGTTCTTCGTGTTCTTGCGCGTCTTCATTTCGATCTGTTTCGGCCCTAGGGTTTCGTTGCAAGAGGTTTGCGGACAGTCCGCGTGTCGATCACAGACGGTGCGCGTGGGAAGGTTTGTCTGGGGTTTTTGGCTGGGGTTTCCAGCGGGTTGGCGGATAGTCTGCCCAAGCCTCACGGACGGTCCGCGACACTGGCGGACAGTCCTCAAGGTCTAGCCGGACAGTCCGTATTTTCGGGTTTGTCTTTGGTAGCTCTATTGTTCATTTCGGACAGTCTGCGCAGCACCTGCGGACAGTTCGCCGTACTCTAGCGGACGGTCCGCCCGTACTGCACGGTCAGTCCGCGCCTGGCGTCTCCAGATTGTGCCAAGTGCTTTAATTCTTGTCCAGTTGCTTCCGCTCTTTGCTCCTAGGCTTGTTTCTTGATCGTGTAGGCTTGTGTGTACCTTGTTTGGAGCTTTCTTTGTGTGCGCGAGCATTTGGAGTAGCAATCAGGGTATAGGCCGAGTTCGACCTTTGGGAAGAATTTTTATCGGCTCCCATTCACTCCCCCCTCTCTGGTCGCCCTATTCGGTCCTTCAATTGGTATCAGAGCCGGTTACGGATCTTCTTGATTCTAACCAGTCTAAGATCCAAAGATGGGTGATTACGGCAAGGGGTCGGGTCCTTCGCACTTTGATGGCAAGAATTACCCGATGTGGGAGAGGTGCATGGGCGCGTTTTTGCGAGGGAAGGGAACTCTGATCTGGGTGGTCACTCAGAATCCTCATTATGTCATCCCAGACAGTTTTCTGCTTCCAGGATCGCGGGACATGTTTGAGGCCCACAGCAAGGCCGTTGATTACTTGTTCCGTGCTCTCTGTGCATCAGAGTTTGATCGAGTGTACGGAGAGGATGTGGCCGGAAAGATTTGGCTCAAGTTGAGAAATGCTCATGTTGGCAATGCCCAAGTGCAAGCCCGTATGTTTTCCACTTACCGGAGAGAGTACGAGAACTTCACTCATCTCCCCGGTGAGTCGACCAATGCTATGTTTCAACGCTTCACTAGCATTGTCAACAACATGAGGGCCAATGTGATAGTGCTCCCATACACGGATCATGATCAAGCTATCAAGCTTTTGCATGCCCTGGATAGGTCCGTGTGGAGTGCCAAGGTCGAGGCCATTGAGGAGTCGAGCGCATACGACACGCTATCGCTTGACGAGCTGTTCTCCAAGCTCAGGTCTTCAGAGGTTGATCGTGGCTTAAGAGCCAAGAGCGAGAGCCCCACTGATTCTCATAGTTTGGATCTTGTCTCAGGATCGAGGACTAATGCTAACTCTGTTGGCTTTTCTTTGTCTTGTCTTGTGTCCTTGCCAGATGAGGACTTTGAGGTGCTGAGTGAGGATGATGTCGTCTTGTTGAGCAAGAGGATTGGGCGGATGTACGAGAACCGCAAGAATGCAAGGCAGAGCTCGGGGATGTGCTATCGTGTCATGACCCGGATGTGGCCCAGAAGAAGCCTAAGCAGTCGAGCCCAAATATCAAGTGTCAGTCCAGCCCAAAGCCCAAGCAGAAAGATATCCTATACAAGCCAGGTCAGCCAGATGGGAAGGTATCAAAGAAAATATCAGAAACAGGTTAGGGTTATCCCCTCCCTCCGGCAAGATCCTCACGGAGGGCGATTCCGGCGAGCCGTCGTCCGTTCCTCTCGACGGCGACACCCTGTACCTTGCTCACGTCCCGGCGGTGGCTCCCCAGTGGCCACGGGCGTTACAGTGGTATCAGAGACTTATCGGTCCTCGGTTGTGGGCGGCGACGATTTCTCTAGTCTGGAGGTGTTACTGCGGCGGCGGGCGGCGGTGGTCTTCCAGAGAAGATTTGGCCGGCGGACCCCCCCCCTCCCTCCCTCGCGGATCGAGCGCCGGCAGCTCTCCCCGGGGGCGAATCGAGCGGCGGCGACCCCGAGCTCCTCCGCGGCGTCGACCCCGTGCTTCTTCCGCAGCTGCGTGACCCGGACTCCTCTGCGGCTGCGCGAACCCGAGCTCCTCTGTGACTGTGCGACCCCGACTCCTCCGCGGCTGTGCGAACCCGAGCCCCTCCGCTGTTGTGCGACCTCGAGTTTTCCCGTGGTGACTCCGAGCTGCTTTGCGGCGACCATACTTCCCTGGTCGAGCTCGCTCCACAGGCACGGCAGCGAGCCAGCGTCCTTGGCTTGTGTAATTGAGATGTCGTCGAAGAAGGCAAAGGGGACAGTGCGGTGGTTCAACACCACCAGGGGTACTGGCTTTGTCATCCTCGACCACGGCAACTAGTACATCTTCAAGTCCGGCGGCGACCAGGACCTCAACATCGGCGACTCCGTCGAGTTCGAGGTGCGCGCGGACTGGCGCGGGCGCCCCAGAGCCTTCGACATCATGGCTTCCGCGCTCACAGGTGACTCCCATCCTGATGGTTGTGACGCTGGTGGTGGCAGTCCGAGCTATGATGGGGACGACTATTTCCATCATGGTGGTGGTTGCGGCCACAACGGCGATGGTGCTGGTGGTTGCTACATCAGTGGCAAAGAGGTTGATGCTCTGCCGATGTGGTCCGAAGGTACTGCACTTCCTGTGTTCGATGAAACGCTTCCTTCAGCTATTGTTTGGGATGAGCAAATTGAGCACAATGTCAGCACGGGTGGAGGTCTATTGGATCTGCTAGCTTGTGGTGAAGAGCAGGGAAGTGTTGTGCTTGATGTCCCTTGTGTATTTGATGGACTTTCTAGCCAGGTGGTCTGGGATGAGGAGTTGCCAGTTGACTTTGATTCACATAGCTTAATGGAGCAGCTAGTTCCAGAAATGGAGTGCTGTCCACAAGCAAGGACGAAGCTCTGTTTTCCTACAAATTCAGAAGCACGAGATGGATTGGAATGGGAAGTTGCTCCTGCCATGGTTGACACACCAGCACCTTCACCAAGGTTGGGAATGGCAACATCAGCACCTGCACATGAGATATTCACTGAAATATCATCTGAGAATGTGACATGGGGCGAGGAAGTGATGACAGACCATGATACAGACAACTGTTTGCAGCTCAATATTTCAGATAAAGGGCAATTGGACAGCAAGAAGGCAGAGCAAATAATGGAATTCGATGATGTTGGAAGCATAATTTGGGATAAAGATGTGCCACACATTCTTGACATGCACATCAATGCTTCAGAGCAGTTCACTTCTGTCAAGCAAGAGTTGTATCCTGAGGAGCCTTTCGAGCAGGAGTACTCAAATCCTTCTGAAACTACCATGGAGGTGGACCCTGGACTACAAAGTGCATTTCCTATGATCTGGTTTCAGCTGTTAAGAGACAATCTTCTTATTATCAACAGATCAGTGATTCATGTTCTGTACCTGAAAGAAAGTCAGTACTTGTGAAAGATACTAAGTGGCTTATTGGATCTCCTGATGCTATTTGCAGTTCCTATATCTTTGTTTGCTGCCATGCAAGCAGGGACAACAAATGTGGTGAATCTGGACCTGCTTTGATTACAAGGTTCAAGGAAGAGATAAATGGATTGGGACTTGATGTGGCTGTAACACCCCGGATTTTCGGTGAGGAAAACCCGAGTCTCTGTACCTTTGCGATAGTCCCGGGATCAGTGGCTATCGCGTACAGATCTCATCACAGAAGGTAAATCACAACCATACATCGCATCACACAAATATTAGTACATAATTTATTACATGTCCATAATGGAGTACAACATTACAAGCCTCTTGGCTGAATCAGAGTGAAATTCTACGCAGCGGTAGCTAGCATCTTAGAAGGGTCTCCATCTTTTATTCTTCACGCCCACAGGCATCCTTGAGCGAAGCGACGCATCCCTCAGTCGTACCATCCGTCGGTGTTATTGTCGAAGTCAGACTCGTACCCTGCACACCCAAAGTCTATCCCCAAGGAGTGGGATAGGTTCACGTCACCGACTGTTTGCAGCTTTAAGTGGCCTATCTTCTAAAGGGTAAGAAAAGAGACAAGGTAGAAGCTCAGGTTTCCTATGCAGCAGCAGCAAAGTATAACAGAAAACATCTCCATATAAGTCCCAAACCATACTCTCAAACACAGCTCGGAAACACCTGGTACCCCAGGGCCCCGTCTCCACATCCTATCTCCATCTAGGGTCGATGCGAGAACTTCCTCTCCTCGCACCTCAATGATTGCAATTGGATCCGCGAGGTAGAGGGAGCCACTCTCCTCTAACCGACTGCAACCACGGCTCACCACACTCTCAACTACAGGGGGAGGTAGAAATCCCAAAACATGAGAACAAAGCTATCAGGGGACATGTCCATGACCGAGGACGCGGCTATAGCTATAGATCGAAACTCTGCAGAGCGTGTACACCTGTACCCAACTCGGGATGGCGCCCGGCGGTGATCAGCCAACCGAACCCACCCTACTGTGCGAACTCTCAGTAGTTACGGTCCCATCCTGCATCCGGCCCTCAAAGCGATCCCCTCCGCAAAGGGAATTGCACCGGAACTGTGAAATGCCCCCGTGTGGCCACACAGGAGACGCACTGAGAGAAGGTGGTCTCACTCCCACCTCTCCCCCACTGATACCCTCTATCCTGCTGGAAGGTATGGTTCCGCACTTGCCGAGCTCAACTCGGCCCTAACCCCACTCTCGGCGAGGTGGTGTGTACATAAAGGTCCCGTGAAAAGGTCTGTCCACTCGATTTCAGACCGGGGCGAGCTCATGTCCTCCAAACGTCAGTAAAACCCCAACACCTGTGCTCCGAAAACCGTACAAGCGGGAATGCACTGAGGAGTGCACCCCCATCCCCGATCCCAGATCGGTTGTTTCGAGCTCACCCCCGCCAAAGTACCCAAAACGCCTTTTCCTGCCGGTTTTTCCCCACTCACGCCAAGAACCACTATCCCCATCCCAACACATGCATCGCGAAGCTCAGCGTATATACACGCTTATATATAACAGTAGTAGTAGGGCAACCAAGGACAGGATAATAAAAGAAGGCAGTGCAAGGTTCATCAACATGCATTTAAAGTAAAGCGCTAGCATTCTACATAGCAATGCCTATTAGGAATTTCAGAATCAGTCGGGCGTGAACACCTGCGTGCGAGTAGTCGTCAGCGGCGTAGTCATCGGTGTAGTCGATCTCCGAGCTCAGCTCCCCGGCTCCAGCTGCTCCTACTAACGCGTAAATAAAATAAAGACGGATCCTATTGCAATTAACTCCAACTGAACAACAAATAAGAGCCAAAAGAGAGCGAACACTAGCCTAACACGAAGTTTATAATTTTAGAAGAGTTTTGGAAAAGATTTCATAATTTTTGGGGTTGAAATGAATTTTCTAGAGTTTTCCAAAAGCAAAATACATTTTCTGAAATTAAAATACGCATACACAATACTGTTAACTATATGCTAACTATAGGCTAGCTCTAGCCGACTCTAAACTACCTGTAACCTGGCTGCAGGCTGTCTCTTGCTGCAGAGGTGGCTGCCACGCGGGTGGCTATAAGCCAGCTCCAGCTGAGGTGGCCGCCCCATGAGATCCAGGCCGGATCGGCTGCGACGCGCCCACGTGCGGGCAGCTGTGTGGTTCAGCCGTGGGTGGACGGGAGCATAGGATCCGGCAGATCTAGTGTGGTTGGTGCTCGGTGCAGGTGAGCGCGTGGCTGCGGCGGGATTGGTTCGGTGCATGAGATCCGGCGGATCCGGCACGGGCAGGTCAGCGGGTAGGCGTGCATGTGCAGCTGACCCTCCTGGGATTTGGCGTGGGCGCTAGGTGTTCGACGGTATACTCCAGAGGAGCGGCGGGCGGAAAGGAGGCTCGCCGGCGGTGAGGTTGGTCGGTGGCTCGACCACACGCGACACGGCGCGGCTCAGGTAAACCTAGGGATCCGTTTGTGCAAAGAAAAAGGGTGGTTTGGGCCGGGATCTCGGCCCGGCGACGTCGAGGCGGCGCTCGGTGCGACGGACGGACCAGTGGTCCACGGCGGCGAGGCTGGGGTGCCGACGCCGGTGGGGTTGTGCACGTCTGTGTGTGCGCGCAGACACGTGCTCGTGAACTAAGTGCCAGGGAGACGTGCAGCGGCCGCAAAGCGACGGCTTGGTGCGGCTGTGCGCGGGCGAGCGCCGGTGGTTCGGCCACGGCGGCGAGAGCAGAGCGAGGCAGCAAAGAGAAGGTCAGCGGCGCGATTGCGTGCGGCGCCGGCGCCTCTCGCTCGCGAGTGCACGTGCACCCGTGCGTGCGTGCTCGCACGAGCTGGGCAGACAACACAGGGACTTGACCCCTCGAGTGTACGTGTGCGTGCGTGTGCATAATGCCAGCGGCGCAGCCATGGCGGCACGGAACCGACGGCGCGTGCATGGTGACGGAACAGAGAAAGGCGGACAGGATGCAGTGCGACGAAGTGGAGTGACACGGCGGCGAGTACTGGGGTGTCTGTGCCAACGTGCTCTCTCAATCGCGCGCGTGCGTGCGGGCGCTGGGTCGGACAGGAAAACAGGGCCTTGGCCCGGCCGTGGGTGCACAACGGCGACGCGGTGTCACGGCATGCTCGACGGCGAACAAAACCAGGGAAAAGACCAGGCGGTGGTGCGCGCGCGGCGTTATAGGTAGCGGCACCTGCAAAGACGGCCGGCATGGCTCGATGGCCAGCTCTCAGACGACGGTGGGTCTGCGCGGCGGCGCGGCGCGGGCAAGAAACGACAGCGGGCACACAAGGCCCGACGAGAGCTCACAAGACTCCCGCGTCCTTGGCTCGAAGGCCGGACGCCACAGCAAGAGGGGGGTTGGCGAGGCTCACCTCCGGTTCAAAGAAGCGGTGGCAAGACGGCGGCGAAGGAGGTGCGATGGAGCAGAGGAAGAAGACTGGGGCGGCTCGGCTTGATGCAGGGGAAGCAGAGCAGCACGACGCCATCTCCAGCAGGTCCGGCTCCTACTCCGCGGTGGCGACTTGACCACGGACGGCTCCGGCTCCGGCGTCGGCGTCCTTGGCTCGGGCTGCTCCGGCTTCGCAGCGGCCCACGCACGGGCGGACGGCGACGAGGACGTGCGGCTTCGGCCTCCTCCACGAACGGCACTCCCCCAGCGACTCCAGCTCCTCCCTTCTTCCTCCCCATTCTCTCCCCCTCTTCTCTTCTGATTCTGGTGGTGGTGGCGGATTTGGGGGAAAGATTCCCCAAGGACGGCGCGGAACAGGGAGCAGCTGGGGATTGGGTATTTGTAGGGTGGCGCTAGGGTTTCCGGGCACGGGAGCGGGCGGCTGGGATCCCTCGGCGTCCGCACCCATGGCCATGCGGCGACATCCAGGGGTTGCGGGCGAGCTCAACGCGGGGCGCGCCGGTCGCTTTCGCGACGCAAGCCGCTGCGTCACGGTGGGGAAGAGGAACAGGGTAAAGAGGAAAAAGGCAAGGGTGAGGCTGACCTGCGGGACCCGCGCGGCGGTGAGACAAGCAAGGGGTAGGTGCAAGCGGGCTGCTGGCTGAGTTAGGCCGAAAGGGCTAGGCGGGCTGGCGGTTCGTGCAGGCCTGCGGTGAAAAAGGAGGGGGTCCGGCAGACCTCTACTGAGGTGGTTAAGGCCCAAAGTGGCAGGGAAGGTTTTCCTATTTTCTTAAGCCTTAACTCCTATTTAACCTATGATTCAAATTTGAATTAGAATTTCAAATTTGAATCCCACACAAGTAAGATCCAAAATAAGTCCAATAAAATCCAAGGTTCACACACTAGCAGTTTATAATTCCTAAATTTAATTATTTCGCTCAAAATAAATCTAGGGTTTTCAGGGAAGGATCACAGAAGACAACCTTATAGTTTAATCAAGCACTCAATTTCAAATCGAAATTTTGAAATCCACATTTTTGCATTACTAACATTCCGGGGAAATAACGGGATGTTACAGAACTTCCCCCCTCACAAGAATCTCGTCCTCGAGATTAAGAGCTGACTCCCGGTTTTCGAAGAGAGAAGAGGAAACAAAGGAAACGAGCTGCTCTAGCATAAGAAAGAGATAAAGCTGGTGCAACACAACTTATGACTCACCGATCACGACGGCAGAAGCGTCGGTAGCCTTTCCTTCCTTCAGGTGGGTAAGCCTTCCACGGCCCGCAGACTGCTGAGGAGCAGACTGAGGCGGTCCTCCTCCTGGGGTCGGTGCTTTGGCGGGCGTAGCTGCGGTCTTCTTGTCGGGGCACTGGAAGGACTTGTGCCCAGGCTTGCCACAGGCGAAGCAAGTCGGGGTGAACCCTCCGGTGCTGGGTCTTGGAGTGTTCGGCTGCAGACGGTTGTATCCTCCGATCGGCTACTGGTAGTTGAAGCTTCCTCCTCCTGAGTAGTGACTGCTGCCTCCTCCGAAGTTGCTTCCATGCTGGTTAAACCCCGAGCGGAAACTCCCTCTCATCATGCTGCTTGGCCCATCCCTCGGCTTCTGGGATGATCGGTCGAAGTGTTCCCGATCTCCCATCCTCTTCCTGTCCTTCATGCGGTCTTCATGACCCCTTCTCTCGTCCTCGAGCGCGATGGCGTGGTTCACCAGGTGGCGCAGGGACTTGTGCTCGCTCGCCTTCAGTCCCTGGCGAAGACCGTGGTGAAGGCCTTGCAGGAACCAGAACTGCTTCTTCTGGTCGGTGTGGGTGTCCTCGGGAGCGTAGCGCATCATTTTCATGAAGTGGCGCTCGTACTCCTCCACCCTCATCGCACCCTGCGTCATGGTGCGGAACTCTTGAGCCTTCTGGACCATCAGCTCGCTGGGCAGGTACTGCTCGCGGAACGCCTCGCAGAACTCCAGCCAAGTGATGAAAGCTGGGTTCGGGTGGCTGGCGGAGTAGTTCTCCCACCAAGACTTGGCAGGACCCTCCAGCTGGTGCGCGGCGATGGCGACGCACTCCTCGTCGGTGTAGACAGTGAGGTCGAGCTTGGTCTCGATCACCCTCAGCCAGTCGTCGGTGTCGAGCGGCTCATCTGAGTAGCTGAAGGTGGGAGCCTTCAAGCGGATGAACCTCTCGATCTTCTTCGTGAGGTCTTCCTCTGGCAGGGCATTGCGGTTCCCACCGTTGCCTCGGTGCTCCATGGCTTCTGTCATCCTCTGCATCAGCTGAGTCTGCAGGGCCATCATGTCCACCAAGTTGGGTGGTGGCGGTGGCGGCTGCTCCGGCTCAGGCTGGCCTTGCTTCGGTTCGGGCTCAGCTTCCTCCTCCTCGTCTCCAACTTTGGGGCCCTCGAGCGGCGGTGGCAGCGGTGGCACACCGGCACCTCGACCTCGAGCCCCTCGAGCTCCTCCACGGATGGGCGGGCGTCCACGGCCACGGGTAGGTCCACGACCGCGTCCACGTGCGGCGGCACGACCACGACCACGGCCCTGTGGGGCTTCTTCTTCCTCGGTAGCTTCTTCAAAGCGTGCCAACAGGCGACCAGACCTTCGGATCGACATCCTTCTGGAAAACACGACCATGGAAGGAAAAACTTTAGACAGCGCCACTCACCAACCGATTGAGTCAGACACAAGCATGAAAATAGTACTAATTATATAACCTATCACTCAATGAGAAGATGCATTAAGACTCAATTAACTCCATTAAGAGCCAAACACTCAGCAAACATGATAGATACACATATAAGCTTCCTCGAGGTTGACTTGGGCCTCAGAGGTCGCGAGCACTTCAACGATCTAGTTTACCGTTAAGAGATTTTCAAGGGGTTGTGCCTAACATGGTGTTTAAACACTTCTCCACTTCATCGTGTTTCGGACAAGTGCTCGACCAAAAGGTCGTGTCCTCGTAAAGAAGGTTGAGCTTGTAGGTAAGAAAGAAGCTTTTCAAAGGGGGAAAGCTTTTATAAAATAATTCAAGGAGTTTATATAAAGCAAGGGAACGTTTAGAATCCTTATTTACTATCAACCATTTCTAGGGATACGCGCTACGGTCAAGTACGGCTATGATACCACCTGTAACACCCCGGATTTTCGATGAGGAAAACCCGAGTCTCTGTACCTTTGCGATAGTCCCGGGATCAGTGGCTATCGCGTACAGATCTCATCACAGAAGGTAAATCACAACCATACATCGCATCACACAAATATTAGTACATAATTTATTACATGTCCATAATGGAGTACAACATTACAAGCCTCTTGGCTGAATTAGAGTGAAATTCTACGCAGCGGTAGCTAGCATCTCAGAAGGGTCTCCATCTTTTATTCTTCACGCCCACAGGCATCCTTGAGCGAAGCGACGCATCCCTCAGTCGTACCATCCGTCGGCGTTATTGTCGAAGTCGGACTCGTACCCTGCACACCCAAAGTCTATCCCCAAGGAGTGGGATAGGTTCACGTCACCGACTGTATGCAGCTTTAAGTGGCCTATCTTCTAAAGGGTAAGAAAAGAGACAAGGTAGAAGCTCAGGTTTCCTATGCAGCAGCAGCAAAGTATAACAGAAAACATCTCCATATAAGTCCCAAACCATATTCTCAAACACAGCTCGGAAACACCTGGTACCCCAGGGCCCCATCTCCACATCCTATCTCCATCTAGGGTCGATGCGAGAACTTCCTCTCCTCGCACCTCAATGATTGCAATTGGATCCGCGAGGTAGAGGGAGCCACTCTCCTCTAACCGACTGCAACCACGGCTCACCACACTCTCAACTACAGGGGGAGGTAGAAATCCCAAAACATGAGAACAAAGCTATCAGGGGACATGTCCATGACCGAGGACGCGGCTATAGCTATAGATCGAAACTCTGCAGAGCGTGTACACCTGTACCCAACTAGGGATTGTGCCCGGGGGTGATCAGCCAACCGAACCCACCCTACCGTGCGAACTCTCGGTAGTTAAGGTCCCATCCTGCATCCGGCCCTCAAAGCGATCCCCTCCGCAAAGGGAATTGCACCGGAACTGTGAAATGCCCCCGTGTGGCCACACGGGAGACGCACTGAGAGAAGGTGGTCTCACTCCCACCTCTCCCCCACTAATACCCTTTATCCTGCTGGCAGGTATGGTTCCGCACTTGCCGAGCTCAACTCGGCCCTAACCCCACTCTCGGTGAGGTGCTGTGTACGTAAAGGTCCCGTGAAAAGGTCTGTCCACTCGATTTCAGACCGGGGCGAGCTCATGTTCTCCAAACGTCAGTAAAACCCCAACACCTGTGCTCCGAAAACCGTACAAGCGGGAATGCACTGAGGAGTGCACCCCCATCCCCGATCCCAGATCGGTTGTTTCGAGCTCACCCCTGCCAAAGTACCCAAAACGCCTTCTCCTGCCGGTTTTTCCCCACTCACACCAAGAACCACTATCCCCATGCCAACACATGCATCGCGAAGCTCAGCGTATATACACGCTTATATATAATAGTAGTAGTAGGGCAACCAAGGACAGGATAATAAAAGAAGGCAGTGCAAGGTTCATCAACATGCATTTAAAGTAAAGCACTAGCATACTACATAGCAATGCCTATTAGGAATTTCAGAATCAGTCGGGCGTGAACACCTGCGTGCGAGTAGTCGTCAGCGGCGTAGTCGTCGGTGTAGTCGATCTCCGAGCTCAGCTCCCCGGCTCGAGCTGCTCCTATTAACACGTAAATAAAATAAAGACGGATCCTATTGCAATTAACTCCAACTGAACAACAAATAAGAGCCAAAAGAGAGCGAACACTAGCCTAACACGGAGTTTATAATTTTAGAAGAGTTTTGGAAAAGGTTTCATATTTTTCGGGGTTGAAATGAATTTTCTAGAGTTTTCCAAAAGCAAAATACATTTTCTGAAATTAAAATACGCATACACAATACTGTTAACTATATGCTAACTATAGGCTAGCTCTAGCCGACTCTAAACTACCTGTAACCTGGCTGCAGGCTGTCTCTTGCTGCAGAGGTGGCTGCCACGCGGGTGGCTATAAGCCAGCTCCAGCTGAGGTGGCCGCCCCATGAGATCCAGGCCGGATCGGCTGCGACGCGCCCACGTGCGGGCAGCTGTGTGGTTCAGCCGTGGGTGGACGGGAGCATAGGATCCGGCAGATCCAGTGTGGTTGGTGCTCGGTGCAGGTGAGCGCGTGGCTGCGGCAGGATTGGTTCGGTGCATGAGATCCGGCGGATCCGGCGCGGGCAGGTCAATGTGTAGGCGTGCATGTGCAGCCGACCCTCCTGGGATTTGGCATGGACGCTAGGTGTTCGACGGTATGCTCCAGAGGAGCGGCGGGCAGAAAGGAGGCTCGCCGGCGGCGAGGTTGGTCGGTGGCTCGACCACACGCGACACGGCGTGGCTCAGGTAAACCTAGGGATCCGTTTGTGCAAAGAAAAAGGGTGGCTTGGGCCGGGATCTCGGCCCGGCGACGTCGAGGCGGCGCTCGGTGCGGCGGACGGACCAGTGGTCCACGGCGGTGAGGCTGGGGTGCCGACGCCGGTGGGGTTGTGCGCGTCTGTGTGTGCGCGCAGACACGTGCTCGTGAACTAAGTGCCAGGGAGACGTACAGCGGCCGCAAAGCGACGGCTTGGTGCGGCTGTACGCGGGCGAGCGCCGGTGGTTCAGCCACGGCGGCGAGAGCAGAGCGAGGCGCCAAAGAGAAGGTCGGCGGCGCGGTTGCGTGAGGCGCCGGCGCCTCTCACTCGCGAGTGCGCGTGCACGCGTGCGTGCGTGCTCGCACGGGCTGGGCAGACAACACAGGGACTTGACCCCTCGAGTGTACGTGTGCGTGCGTGTGCATAACGCCAGCGGCGCAGCCATGGCGGCACGGAACCAACGACGCGTGCATGGTGACGGAACAGAGAAAGGCGGACAGGATGCAGTGCGATGAAGTGGAGTGACACGGCGGCGAGTACTGGGGTGTCTATGCCGACGTGCTCTCTCACTCGCGCGCGTGCGTGCGTGCGCTGGGTCGGACAGGAAAACAGGGCCTTGGCCCGGCCGTGGGTGCACAACGGCGACGCGGTGTCACGGCGTGCTCGACGGCGAACAAAACCAGGGAAAAGACCAGGTGGTGGCGCGCGCACGGCGTTGAAGGCAGCGGCACCTGAAAAGATGGCCGGCATGGCTCGATGGCCAGCTCTCAGACGATGGCGGGTCTGCGCGGCGGCGCGGCGCGGGCAAGAAACGACAGCGGGCACACAAGGCCCGACGAGAGCTCACAAGGCTCCCGCGTCCTTGGCTCGAAGGCCGGACGCCACAGCAAGAGGGGGGTTGGCGAGGCTCACCTCCGGTTCAAAGAAGCGGTGGCAAGACGGCGGCGAAGGAGGTGCGATGGAGCAGAGGAAGAAGACTGGGGCGGCTCGGCTTGATGCAGGGGAAGCAGAGCAGCACGACGCCGTCTCCAGCAGGTCCGGCTCCTACTCCGCGGTGGCGACTTGACCACGGACGGCTCCGGCTCGGGCATCGGCGTCCTTGGCTCGGGCTGCTCCGGCTTCGCAGCGGCCCACGCACAGGCGGACTGCGACGAGGACGTGCGGCTTCGGCCTCCTCCACGAAGGGCACTCCCCCAGCGACTCCAGCTCCTCTCTTCTTCCTCCCCCTTCTCTCCCCCTCTTCTCTTCTGATTCTGGTGGTGGTGGCGGATTTGGGGGAAAGATTCCCCAAGGGCGGCGCGGAACAGGGAGCAGCTGGGGATTGGGTATTTGTAGGGCGGCGCTAGGGTTTCCGGGCACGGGAGCGGGCGGCTGGGATCCCTCGGCGTCCGCACCCATGGCCACGCGGCGACATCCAGGGGTTGCGGGCGAGCTCGACGCGGGGCACGCCGGTCGCTTTCGCGACGCAAGCCGCTGCATCACGGTGGGGAAGAGGAACAGGGTAAAGAGGAAAAAGGCAAGGGTGAGGCTGACCTGCGGGACCCGCGCGGCGGTGAGACAAGCAAGGGGTAGGTGCAAGCGGGCTGCTGGCTGAGTTGGGCCGAAAGGGCTAGGCGGGCTGGCGGTTCGTGCAGGCCTGCGTGAAAGAAGGAGGGGGTCCGGCAGACCTCTACTGACGTGGTTAAGGCCCAAAGTGGCAGGGAAGGTTTTCCTATTTTCTTAAGCCTTAACTCCTATTTAACCTATGATTCAAATTTGAATTAGAATTTCAAATTTGAATCCCACACAAATAAGATCCAAAATAAGTCCAATAAAATCCAAGGTTCACACACTAGCAGTTTATAATTCCTAAATTTAATTATTTCGCTCAAAATAAATCTAGGGTTTTCAGGGAAGGATCACAGAAGACAACCTTATAGTTTAATCAAGCACTCAATTTCAAATCGAAATTTTGAAATCCACATTTTTGCATTACTAACATTCCGGAGACATTCCGGGATGTTACAGTGGCTGTCAGTGCATACTCTCACGTGGGAGGTCACAGGTACGCAGGAAACATCATCATTTTAAGATCTGTTGACAGGGGAGAAGTGGCTGGTCATTGGTATAATTATGTTGTTCCTGATGAGGTGCCTGTCTTGCTGCATAAACATATTGTAGAAGGAGAGATTGTGGACCATCTATGGAAGGGGCAGATGGGTGTATCCTGTGATCCATTTGGTGACACCGTGCATGATAAAATCTTCTCAGTTCGTGATACTTCAGTTCGAAGACAGTGGGATCCAGGAATCATTACGGCCACAGCTTGGGGACTAGCTGTGTTTCGAGGGGCCGGTAATGTCATGACCCGGATGTGGCCCAGAAGAAGCCAAAGCAGTCGAGCCCAAGTATCAAGTGTCAGTCCAGCCCAAAGCCCAAGCGGAGAGATATCCCCTATACAAGCCAGGTCAGCCAGATGGGAAGGTATCGAAGAAAATATCAGAAACAGGTTAGGGTTATCCCCTCCCTCCGGCAAGCTCCTCACGGAGGGCGATTCCGGTGAGCCGTCGTCCGTTCCTCTCGACGGCGACACCCTGTACCTTGCTCACGTCCCGGCGGTGGCTCCCCGGTGGCCACGGGCATTACATATTGGTGCGGGAAGCACGGGCACTTCATCGCCGAATGCCCTGAAGCCATGGAGATCAAGAACGACTACAAGGGCAAGCCCAAGCACGACTACAACAAGTACCGCTCCCGGAACAACTACAAGGACAAGCAGAAGGACAAGGGCGAGAGAAGGCATAAGAAGACTGGCGGGCACAAGAAGAAGACCGCTCGAGCGATGGTGGCCGGAGCGAGCGACATCGACTCGACATCAAGTGACGCTTCCTCCGACTCAAGCAGCGAGGAAGAGCAAGAGAAGCGCAAGGACAAGCGGCACATGGGCAAGAACTTCACCGGCCTAAGCTTCGTTGCACAAGGAGGCTTTTGCCGCATGGCGCATTCCAAGAAGGGTGGGAGGCACAGCTCGGATTCAAACTCTGATTCCGAAGAAGAGGTACGACAAGATCCCAACTTGAATCTAGGCTCAATGAGTTGCTTGATAACCGTGATGATGTGCTTAGAAAGACCAACAAGGAGAAGAGGGAATTTAGGTCTTTGTTGGGTGATGCTAAGGATAAGATAGCCGAGCTTGAATCCTTGCTTGTGGATGCTAGAAATGAGATAGGCGCTTTGAAATCTGCTCCTGTGGTGTCTGATGAAATTGGTTGTGGTGATTGCTCAGTTTTTCTTGCTGATTTGATTGCTCTCAAGGAGAAACATGCCTCTACTCTTGAGGAACTAGATGTGGTTAGGGTTGAGTGTGATGAATTGAAGTCTACGCTAGCTTTGTTAGGAGCTTGTACTTCATGTCCTATTTTGCATGCTAGGCTAGATGAATCTCACACTAGAATTGTTTCTCTTGAGGCGGCATTGAAAGCTCCTCTTCCAACATCATGTTCAAACTGTGAAATGCATGCTTTGAAAAACATGGAACTTGCACACTATGTTGATCGTCTGCAGGATGAAAATGATGAACTTAGGAAATTGATGAGTTGGTTGTCTGGGCATGAGCCACAATTGAGTTTGATGTTGGCTCAGTTCAAGAGGTTTGATGGTCAGGCGTTGGGGGCTGACAAGAGTGGTGAGAAGAGTGGTGAGGGAGAAGAGAAAGTTGGAGAGATCCCTACACCACCACACACCATACCCATGAACAAATATGCACCCAAGCCAAAGCACCTGAGAAACAAGCTTGATACAACTCCAGACCCACCAGTGTTCCCCCAGAAAACAGAGAATTACCAGAAACCCATCAAGTTTGTGAGCAACCTGGGTAATGTCTTTGAGGGGAAGTCAGGAGAGAAAGTGGTTGAGAAGCGCACAGAGACATAAGGATGGGAGTGCCAATCCGCTTCCATTGTGAGTATTGTGGGAGGGATGGACATAAGGATGACTTCTATTTCCGGAGGAAGAGGGATGAGAGGTTTGCTAGGGAGATGGCAAACAAGGACAGGTACCACGTTGCTCGTGGTGTGCCTGAGCCTCGTAGAGGGCCTCTACCTAGGAGTGAGGTGTATGTGCATACAGTTCCCACTTGTGGAGGTGGAGGTGGAGGTGTGTTCCCTCAGAGAGATAGGCGTGTTGGGTTTGGGCGTGGTGAGTTGGCTCGACGTGCTCCCTCTCGTGACCGTTACGAGTTTGGGAGGCACGATTGGAGCTTTGGGTCTCAGATGGACTATGGGCCACTTTTCCCTCGCGTGGTGCGCGTACTCCTCCAGTGAGACGTGACAGGTCCTTTGTTGGTAGGCGTGAGAGGACTCCACCTAGAGGTTTTGGTAGGATGGATTTTGCTAACCCTTCTTTTGAGCAAATGGCTCGACACTGGTTTGACTCTTTTGGTACTAACCCCAGTGTTGAGTTGCTTGCTCATTCTCGTTCTCTTTTTTTATTGTAGGTGGGAGGCTTGGAGAACTTTTGGTTGATCGACTCCGGTTGCTCAAGACACATGACCGGAGATCGTGGGTGGTTCTCCAGACTCACCCCGATGAGTACGAGGGAGTACATCACTTTCGGGGACAATGGGAGAGGACGAGTGCTTGCTGAAGATATGGTGAAGGTGAGTAGCAAGGTGACCTTAAGAAGTGTGGCCCTGGTCAACTCACTTGGTTTCAACCTGTTGTCAGTATCTCAATTACTCGATGAAGGTTTTGAGGTTCGTTTTAAGTCAGGTGCTTCTCGTGTGCTTGATTCTCGAGGTGATCTTGTCTGTACGATCGTCCCCGAGGGTCAAATCTTTCGTGCTGATTTTTCCCAGTCTGTTGGTCCTCCTCGATGCTTTGTTGCTGGCATTTCGGCTGAGCTTTGGAAATGGCATAGGAGGTTGGTCACTTGAGCTTTGAGTTGCTTTCCCGCTTGAGTGGTCTTGATCTTGTTCGAGGATTGCCTAAGTTGAAATTCGAGAAGGATTTGGTTTGTGCTTCTTGTCGGCATGGAAAGATGGTTGCTGCTTCTCACGCCCCTCTGACTGCTGTCATGACCGAGCGACCTTGTGAGCTGTTGCACATGGATTTGGTTGGGGCAGCTCGTGTTCGCTCTGCGGGTGGGAAGTGGTATGTTCTTGTGGTTGTTGATGATTTTTTGAGGTACTCTTGGGTTTTCTTCTTGGAGGATAAGAGCGAGACATTTGTCTTTGTTCGGGACTTGATCTTGAGGTTGAAGAATGAGAGACATGGAGATGCCATTCGAGCTATACGCAGTGACAATGGCACAGAGTTTAAAAACTCTCATTTCGATGCCTTTTGCAGTGATCTTGGTCTTGATCATTTGTACTCTTCTCCATACATCGCTTGCTAGAATGGCGTAGTGGAGAGGAAGAACCGGACCCTTTCTGAGATGGCCAGGATGATGCTCGATGAGCATAGGACTCCTAGGCGTTTCTGGGCCGAGGCGGTCAATACCGCTTGCTATGTCTCAAATCGCATCTTCCTTCGTGCTTTCAAGAAGAAGACCTCTTATGAGCTGATGCATGGACGACAACCCAAGGTGAGTCACTTTAGAGCATTTGGTTGCAAGTGTTTCATTCTGAAGAAGGGCAAGTTGGATAAGTTTGAGGCTAGGTGTTCAGATGGTATCTTTCTCGGTTATGCGATTCACTCTAGAGCATATCGTGTGCTCAACCTTGACACTAACCGAATCATGGAGACTTGTGAGGTTACCTTCGACGAGACACAGCCATGTAGCTCTTCTGCTTTTGAGTGTGCAGGTGACGAGGAGATTGGTGCCAGGATCTTTGATGATGAGAAGGATGGAGATGGAGACGAGGATGATGATGATGGTGGTGCTCCCGTGGCTGATCGTGTACACGCTACTTCAACTACTATGACGACGATCGAGGATGGACCATCCCCTACACCCACTGCGACTGAGGCTGTTCGAGTGGAGGCTGCTGCTGAGGAGGAGATTGTGTCTAGGCAAGAGGCTCCCCATCGTGTACAAGTGGATCACCCACCGACGACGATCATAGGTGACTTTCATGAACGCACTACACAGTCGAGGTCAAGGAATACTTCTCATTTCGCTCACTCTGCTTTTGTCTCTTCTTTCGAGCCCAAAGATATTCGACACGCTTTGTCTGACGAGAATTGGGTGAATTCCATGCATGAGGAGTTGGAGAATTTTGAGAGAAACCAAGTCTGGGTGTTAGTCGATCCACCACCAAATTGCCGTCCCAAAGGTACCAAGTGGGTGTGGAAGAACAAAGAGGGTGAGAATGGGATGGTTGTGAGAAACAAGTCGAGGTTGGTGGCTCAGGGGTTCTACCAGAAGGAGGGGATAGATTATGAGGAGACATTTGCTCCTGTGGCTCGTTTGGAGGCAATTAGGATCCTTCTAGCCTTTGCCGTGGCTAAAGGGTTCAAGTTGTACCAAATGGATGTCAAGAGTGCTTTCTTGAATGGGGTGATAGAGGAAGAAGTGTATGTGAGGCAACCCCCGGGGTTTGAGAGTGAAAAATACCCACACCGTGTATACAAACTCCAGAGAGCGCTCTATGGGTTGAAACAGGCACCCAGAGCTTGGTATGGCAGGTTGAGAGGCTTTTTGCTGAGTAAGGGGTTTGTGATGGGCACAGTTGATAAGACCCTGTTTCTCCTTAAGCATGGGAATGACCTTTTGATTGTTCAGATATACGTGGATGACATAATCTTTGGTGGCTCTTCTCATGATCTTGTTGCCAGATTTGCAGATGACATGAGCAGGTAATTTGAGATGTCCATGATGGGCGAGCTGTAGTTTTTCTTGGGCCTCCAGATCAAACAGTGCAAGGACGGGACGTTTGTACATCAGGCGAAGTACACCAGGGACATGGTGAAGAAGTTTGGCATGAATGACTCCAAGCCGCTGACCACACCGATGAGTACCACTACGACTTTGGACGCGGACGAGGACGGCAAACCCGTGGACCAGACGGAGTACCGGAGCATGATCGGCTCCCTCCTCTACTTGACGGCGACGAGGCCGGACATACAGTTCAGTGTGTGTCTGTGCGCTCATTTTCAGGCTTCACCGAGGACTTCACATCGGCAGGCCGTCAAGCGGATTTTCAGGTACTTGAACTACACTCCCGAGTTTGGTCTTTGGTATTCTGCCTCCTCGACACTCAGACTTCACGGGTACTCCGATGCTGATTTTGCTGGGTGTCGATTGGACCGCAAGTCTACCTCTGGGTGTTGTCAGTTCCTTGGTTCTTCTTTGGTCTCTTGGTCATCTTGCAAGCAATCCAGTGTAGCCCAGTCCACTACAGAGGCCGAGTATGTAGCTGCTGCTAGTTGTTGTTCCCAGCTGCTTTGGATGACCTATACCATGAGTGATTTTGGAGAGGAGTGCTCCCAGGTTCCACTTTTCTGTGATAGCACCAGTGCCATAAGTGTAGCCAAAAATCCTGTCCTCCACTCCAAAACGAAACACATAGAAGTGAGGTACCACTTTCTAAGGGACAATGTTGAGAAGGGAAACATATCTTTGTCCTATGTCCCTACCCAAGACCAGCTAGCCGACATATTCACCAAACTGCTTGATCAAGTCACTTTCACTCACTTGCGGGGTGAACTTGGAGTTTGCTTTCCTTTCTAGCTGGGTCTTGGAGCTTCTCATGTATATATGTGTCATATGTTCATTTTGTTGCATTGCATTCATGCATTTTACTTTCTGTACAAAACCTGGTAGGATAGCCATCTTTGGATCACTTGTGCTAGAAATGAGCTTCTCTTATATACATTGATCACTGATGTGCTATATGTGTGATATGTGCATGTTTGGTAAATTGTGGATGTGAATGCTATGCTCTTGATGGTTTTGCCATATACTTATGTTGAGATAGCTTTCTTTTGATGAAAATGCTAAAATTGTGTCTCTCATGAGTAGATGCTTGTCTATGCTCAATTTGTGCTTAAATGCCTATATCATGTTTAGTTTGTGCTTGAGAATCATGTTCTCTTTGCTTGGGGTCAAAGACCTTTTATCATTGTAAATGTTTAGCCGTTTTGCTTTCTTTGGGAGAAGCATAAGCTTCTTTTTGCCGCAAAGGCACTTCATGTACCATGTTTTAACTTGAAAATGAAATTGGTGTATGAATTGCCTTATGCTTGAAAAATGAGCTCCTAATCATGTTGTTATGCTTTGAAATTCATATCTTGGGTGCTAAACCGTAGCATGTTGTCTACCATGAGAAGTCTCATTTTAAGAAGTAGACACATGGCTCGGTGGCTTTAACATGACTTGAGTAGCTTGTGGGCGTTTATAATGATCTTGTGATGAGAATTTGTGATCTTGCATAAACTTTGGATGATCTAGTGTATTTATGTTCAAATTGGTATAGAGAGAGTCTTGCTCATGAGATGAATGTTTCTTTGTGAAAATTGCTTAAAATTGCTTTTGGCCATGTCACATGCTTATATGTCTCTACCTTATTGATGGCAATGTGCTAACTACACCATATCTACTTTGCTTGCTCTATGTCTCATGTGTAGCATTTTGTTGTGCTCTTTGTATATTTGAGAAGCTTGGTAGCTTGTATATATGCCTTGACATGCATTTTTCATGAAAACAAGGGGAAGAGTTTCATATACCTTGATTCATGCATTGTCAACAAGGGGGAGAGTTTGGGAGAAGTTATGCACATTTGGGGAGATTTTTCATGCATTGGGAGATTTTGTGGAAAATTAGTATGCATTTGTGAGATGTTGCATGTGAGGAGAAAAATTGAGAAGAAGAGGTTGCATTTCCTCAGGGGGAGTTTGCATATGTGCAGGGGGAGATCCTTTGATTTTCCTAAGTTTTGTGCTTTGTGGTGTGCTCCTTGTGAGCTTTGTTTTGTCTCGGCTGTGTCGAGCCGTTGCCCTTGTCTTAGGGGGCCGAGACTTGGTTGGCGAGTGATCTTGTTTTCGCTTGTTCTTTGGCCTTGGATCACTTGTTTGGGAGGTTTGCGTTTGTGGTTGTTTTTCTTTTCTTTTTCTCTGTGTGATTTCTATGGGTGTTGTCAATGCACTCATCAAGGGGGAGATTGAGGACTAGGTGTGTCCGAGAACCAGTGGAGGGTCGCTCCTTAGTGATGAGTGATTGACAACGTTGTGTGGACTGATGCTTGGTTAAGTGTGCAGGTACAGGTTGCGGCTTGACTCGTGTCGGTGCAGGTGAAGAACAAGCGCGAAAGGCCTTAGCCGTGGCGGCCTCCGGGTGATGGAGTGGTAAGTAGGCTTGGTTCGATGGACCCGGTGGCCGATGGGGTCAAGTGCGAGCCGTGCGGTGCAAGACTGGCGGGCTGAAGTTGTGTACATGGGCCGGTGCAAGGTAGCAGATGGAGCCCGAAGCTTGCACGCGGGGTTTGCTGGTTTGCCCACAAAACCATCGGTGGACGATTTCTTGGTTTGGGCCTCAAAACAAAGCCCGGAGGCCCGAAGCGACGCAGACGGTGATCCGGGAGCTTCGGGAAGCTTCGAGGCGGAGGGCACATGGCGTGATCGCAGGGTTTGCGTCGAGGTGAAGCGAAGCCGTAGTGAAAGCGTGTCCGTCCGATGAAGACTTGACCAAAATGCCCCTGAGGGGTTGTATCTTCATTTGAGTTGTAGGGGTAGCGTGGTATTTTACCTCCCTCCGATGGACTTCGTATAAATAGCGGAGAGGTGGATGGCATCTCTCTCTCTTGGAACCAAGGTTCCCCCCCCTGGTAGATTGCTCTGAACTGCTTCTTTTCCCTCTGGATTCCTTATGCTAGATTCTTGTATAGACTCTGACCTCTGGATGTATGGAAGCATTCGGCGTTGCGGTGATCTCCTAGTCCTTTGTGATTTTCGTGTCATTTTCGGGGCTATTTTTGGGGAGTTTCGTTATTCGCTCGATTCGGAGATTTGAGGGCGTTTTCCTTTGGATTTCTTTGAGGAGATCATGGGTGGATGCCTTGCGCATCTTTGTGTGTGATCTTGACTCCTCAAACGCCGTGGAGAGCCTTCAATTCGTGAGTTTTTGGCCGGAGTTCGTGTCCTTGGTGGAGTTCGTGTGATCCGCGATTCCCGGCGATTTAGTGGCATAGAGGTCGAGATTTTTGGGGCATAGCTTCCTCTTGTGTTGCTTATCATCTCCCCCAAATCTTGTCTCAAGAGCTTTTGGCGTTTGGGAGATCTGGTGATGGATTTGCAGAGTTGACTTCACGAGCTCGAGCAGCTCTGTCCGGGGCTAGCGGACAGTCCGCGAGGATCCCGCATACAGTCCGCGCGTCCAGAAGTTCATCGTGTGTTCTTCGTGTTCTTGCGCGTCTTCATTTCGATCCGTTTCGGCCCTAGGGTTTCGTTGCAAGAGGTTTGCGAACAGTCCGTGTGTCGATCACGGACGGTCCGCGTGGGAAGTTTTGTCTGGGGTTTTTGGCTGGGGTTTCCAGTGGGTTGGCGGACAGTCCGCCCAGGCCTCACGGACGGTCCGCGACACTAGCGGACAGTCCGCAAGGTCTAGCCGGACAGTCCGTATTTCCGGGTTTGTCTCTGATAGCTCTGGTGTTCATTTCGTACAGTCCGTGCAGCACCTGCGGACAGTCCACCGTACTCTAGCGGACGGTCTGCCTGTACTGCACGGATAGTCTGCGCCTAGCGTTTCCAGATTGTGCCAAGTGCTTTGATTCTTGTCCAGTTGCTTCCGCTCTTTGCTCCTAGGCTTGTTTCTTGATCGTGTAGGCTTGTGTGTGCCTTGTTTGGAGCTTTCTTTGTGTGCGCGAGCATTTGGAGTGGCAATCGGGGTATAGGCCGAGTTTGACCTTTGGGAAGAATTTTTATCGGCTCCCATTCACTCCCCCCTCTCTGGTCGCCCTATTCGGTCCTTCAGGAAGCTTCGAGGAGGAGGGCACGTGGCGTGATCGCGGGTTTGTGTCGAGGCTAAGCAAGTCCGCGGTGGAAGCGTGTCCGCTCGATGGGAATATCCGAAGACTTGACCAAAATGCCCCTGAGGGGTGTGTATCTTCATTTTAAGTTGTAGGGGTAGCGTGGTCATTTGCCTCCTCCTGTGGACTTCGAATATATAGCGGAGAGGTGGATGGCATCTCTCTTTCTGGCTCTAGTGTTTCCTCCCCTGGTAGATCTCTCTAGACTGCTTCTTTTCAATATTTCCTTAGGCTAGATTCTTGTATAGACTCTGACCTCTTAATGTTTGGAAGCATTCGGCGTTGTGATGATTTCCCTATCCTAGTTCCTTGTGATTTTCGTGTCATTTTCGGAGCTATTTTTTGGGTGTTTTGTTCTTCGCTTGATTCGTTGATTTGAGGGCATTTTCTTTCGGATTTCTTTGAGGGGATCATGGGTGGATGCCTTGTGCATCTTTGGGTGTGATCTTGACCCCTCAAATGCCAGGAAATCCCTTCGATTCGCAAGTTTTTGTAGGAACCTGAGTTCATGGAGGTTGTTCATGTGATCCGCGATTCCCGATGATTTAGTGAGTTAGAGGTCGAGATTTTTGGGGCATAGCTTCACCTAGTAACGCTTCTCATCTCCCCCAAATCTTGTCTCAAGAGCTCAAGTGGTTTGGGAGATCTGGTGATGGATTTGGAGAGTTGACTTCGCGGGGTCGGGCTGATTCTATTCTGTCCGAGCCTAGCGGACTATCCGCAGGTGGCTTGCAGACTGTCCACAGGGGTCGTGTTCATCGCCCGTTCTTCGCGTGTTCGTGCGAGCTCGTGTTTCGATCCGTTAAGTGCTTAGGGTTTTGTTGCAGGAGGTTTTGCGGACAGTCCGCCGGTCAATGACGGACGGTCCGCGTGGGCAAGTTTGAGCGAAGTTTTTCTGGTGTTTGGACAGACGGTCCGCTGCCCTTTCACGGACAGTCCGCGACACTGGCGGACGGTCCGTGAGCCCAGGCCGGACAGTCTGATTTTCTCGGTGCGTCTCTGGTGTCTTTGCTTGCTTTTTCGGACAGTCCGCGTAGTCGGTCCGGACAGTCTGCTCTGGTGTTGCGGACGGTCCGCCCGTACTGCACGGATAGTCCACGCCTAGCCTCGCAGATTTGGCTAAGTGCTTTGGTTCTTGCTTAGTGCTTCTGCTCTTTGTTTTGTGGCTTGTCTCTAGGACTTGTAGGCTTGTGTGTGCCAAGTCTAGAGCTTCTTTGGTGTGTGCAAGTGATCCGAGTGACAATCGGGGTATAGGCCGAGTTCATCCTTCGGGAAGAATTTTATCGGCTCCCATTCACTCCACCCCCTCTCCGGTCGCCTATTCTGTCCTTCAATTGGTATCAGAGCCGGTTGCGGATCTTCGTGATTCTAACAAGTCTAAGATCCAAAGATGGGCGACTATGGCAAGGGGTCAGGTCCTCCGCACTTTGATGACAAGAATTACCAGATGTGGGAGAGGCGCATGGGCACATTTTTGCGTGGGAAGGGGACTCTGATCTGGGAAGTGACCCAAAATCCTTATTATGCTATTCCTGATAGTTTCCTTCTTCCAGGATTGCGGGACATGTTTGAGGCCAACAGCAAGGCTGTTGATTACTTGTTCCGTGCTCTCTGTGCCTCGGAGTTCGATCGAGTGTACGGAGAGGATGTGGTCGGAAAGATATGGCTTAGGCTCAAGAATGCTCATGTTGGCAATGCTTAGGTGCAGGCTCGTTTGTTTGCCACTCACTGGAGAGAGTAGGAGAACTTCACTGATCTCCCTGGTGAGTCGACTGATGTGATGTTTCAGCGCTTCACTAGTATTGTGAACAATATGAGGGCCAATGTGACAGTGCTCCCATAGACGGATCATGATCAGGTTATCAAGCTCTTACATGCACTTGATAGATCTGTGTCGAGTGCCAAGGTCGAGGCCATTGAGGAGTCAAGCGTGTACAATACCTTGATGTTGGATGAGCTGTTTTCCAAGCTAAGTCTTCGGAGGTTGATCGTGGCCTGAGATCCAAGAGCGAGAGCCCCACTGATCCTTATAGTTAGGCTCTTGTCTCAGGATCGAGGACTAATGCTAACCATGCTGCCAGGCAGTTTTCTTTGTCTTGTGTCCATGCTAGATGAGGACTTTGAGGTGTTGAGTGAGGAGGATCTCGCCTTGTTGAGCAAGAGGTTTGGGCGGATGTACGAGAGCCGCAAGAATGCGAGGAGAAGCTCGGGGATGTGCAATCGGTGCGGGAAGCACGAGCACTTCATCGCCGAATGCCCCGAAGCCATGGAGATCAAGAATGACTACAAGGGCAAGCCCAAGTACGACTACAACAAGTACCGCTCCCGGAATGACTACAAGGACAAGCGCAAGGACAAGGGTGAGTGAAGGCCAAAGAAGAGCAGCGGGTACAAGAAGAAGACGGGTCGAGCGATGGTGGCCGGAGTTAGCGACATCGACTCCACTTCAAGTGACTCTTCTTCCGATTCGAGCAGTAATGAAGAGCAAGATCGGCGCAAGGACAAGTGGCACACGGGCAAGAACTTCACCGGCCTCAGCTTCATCGCACAAGGTGGCTTTTGCGGGATGGCGCACTCCAAGAAGGGTGAGAAGCACAGCTCGGATTCAAACTCTGACTCCGAGGAAGAGGTACGACATGATCCCAACTTCTTGCTAGAGGAGAATGCTAGGCTGAATGAGTTGCTTGATAACCGTGATGATGTGCTTAGGAAGACCAACAAGGAGAAGAGAGAGTTTCTATCCTTGCTAGGTGATGCTAAGGACAAGACAGTTGAGCTTGAGTCTTTGCTTGTTGATGCTAGAACTAAGATAGACTCTTTGAAAGCTGCTCCTTTTGTTTCTGATGAGGTTGATTGTGATGATTGCAATGTTTTCCTGGCTGACTTGACTGCTCTCAAGGAGAAGCATGCCTCAACTCTTGAGGAACTAGAGTTGATCCGAGTGGAAATCGGGGTATAGGCCGAGTTCATCCTTTGGGAAGAATTTTTATCGGCTCCCATTCACTCCCCCCTCTCTGGTCGCCTTTTCGGTTCTTCAAGCTCACCCATCATTGACATTTCAAATTCGCTGCTCATATCCTCTGCAAACTCGGCAACAAGACCATGAGACGAGTCACCGAAGATAATATCATCCACGTAAATCTGAATGATCAAGATATCATCGCCATGCCTAAGCAGAAAGAGAGTTTGATCGACTATCCCCATCACAAACCCCTTGCTAAACAAGAACCCCTCAACCTGCCATACCATGCCCTGGGAGCTTGTTTAAGGCCATATAGTGCTTTCTGGAGTTTGTACACCGATGGGGATACCTCTCACTCTCAACCCCAGGTGGTTGCCTCACATACACATCTTCCTGTATCACCCCATTCAAGAAGGCACTCTTCAAATCCATTTGGTACAATTTGAACCCTTTACTAACAGCAAATGCTAGAAGGATCCGAAATTCCTCCAAACGATCCACATGAGCAAATGTCTCCCATAATCTATCCCCTTTTTCTGGCTACACCCCTGAGCAACCAGCCTAGCCTTGTTTCTCACAACCACCCCATTCTCACCCTCTTTGTTCTTCCACACCCATTTTGTCCCAATAGGATGGCAGTTTGGTGGAGGTTCAACAAGATCCCAAACATGGTTTCTCTCAAAGTTCTCTAACTCCTCATGCATAGTGCTGACCCAATCAGAATCAGAAAGAGCGTGTCCAATATCCTTAGGCTCGAAAGTGGCAACAAAAGTAGAGTGAGCAAAGTGAGAAGTATTTCGTGACCTCGACCGTGTCATGCGTTCATGGAGATCACCAATGATCCTAGAGGATGGATGATCAACTTGTACTCGCTTCGCTGCCTCTCACCTGGAGACAACCTCCCCCTCAGCAGCAGCTTTCACTCGACCTTGATGCGTCATCATAGGTGTAGGAGACGGACCATCAAGAACTGTAGTCGTCGTAGTGGAAGTACAGGGTACTTGGGCTGCCTCAGGATCACCATCGTCATCACCATCTTATTCATCCTCAAGCTCAAAGATGGACTCTCCAAGTTCGTCATCACCTGCACATTCAAAGACAACCAAGCTATGTGGCTTTGTCTCGTCGAAGGTCACTTCGCAAGTCTCCACGATTTGGTTAGTCTCAAGATTGAGCACACGATATGCTCGAGAATGAGTAGTGTTGGTGTTTCTTAACGTCGCCACTCGTTGTACACCTAGAGGGAGCGTATAAGAGCAACCGGGTATACCCACAGGTACGAACGAATCCGCAAGCGCATGGAAATACCGATGTAGCACTTCACCAAGGAAGGAGTATTCCAAGGGTATCGAATCCAAGGAACGATGTGCACTATCTTCTATTCTAGTATAGACGGTCCAAGGACACCAAACTCCAGCTCGAATAGATATGGGGGATGAGAAGCACTTGCTGAGGGTCTTGACTCTAGGAAAGGATATGGTCACCATGTAGCCCTCCCCGTGGTGCGCCGACACACCCTAGCTTTTAAAGGTCTAAGTGTATCTCGACCTTGGGGCCCTACTCGGTACCCAGGCGTGGAGGATTTTAAAGGGTCCAACAGGCTGTCACCACTGCGGCCTACCTCTATCATTACGTGAAGGCACGTGGTATCCGTAGGATAACCAGAGTTCAGACACCACGTCTACACTACTGATTACTACTATAGCGCGGTTACGTATGTCGACCCGCTAACTACACTATAGCACTCCGTATAAATACAAAACTACGAACTAAGGAAGGAACGACTCAGTCCTTAGCACATCATCGAGTCATGGAGCAGCAGGAAGGTTTGGATGCGAATGAGATACAACACTCTTACTCAGCTAAGCAGGATCTAAACATGCAAACAAATACTTGAACTAATGCACTATCTCTAAGGGATCGAAGCTCTGTTTCACAAAGAACACAAGCCTTTAAACTATGAATGAGCCAAGAACACAAGAACATATCATTCATGCATGAAGTCCACTATAGTCTAAATAAGAAATGCTGAAATACTCACTCTGATCTAAATAAAGAACAAGCATCCACGAGGACATGAACTCACTCCTCACCTCTACTCTACCTAGCACTCTAACACACACACTACATCTTGAGAGGTGAGAACTCACCTCTCCAAGTGGAGAATGAGAGGAGAGGGAGCTTGGGATGTGTCGAAAAGGGAGCCCCTCCCCTACTATTTATAGAGGAGGAGGTGGATTGTCATGAGGGGTGAATGTCACCAAGTGGTGCAACCTTCCTGGGAGCAACCAATCATGTAGTGACATGTGGCAGGTGAAAACTAGACCAGAACTGGATATTCCAGGGTAGAATCGGAGCATCCACGGCTTCTGGGCAAAGAACCGGTGCTAAAGATGCCTGAACCGGGCGGCCAGACGGGCAGACCGGGGCGGACCGGCCGCAACCCGCGGCCTCGGCTCCTTCCCACATACGGCACTGCACCGCCTTCCGCCCGCGCCAACCCCCGCGCGCCACCTATCCTAACCCGGCGGCTTCCCGCGCACGAAGCTGCGCGCATGTGCGCCAGTGTCGGAGGTGCATTCCTCTGTAAGTGGATGGGCGACGCGTGGCCCGGGCAGCAAGATCCCACGTCCGCGCGAGGTGCGAACCGCGTCCTCGGCCGGCTGCCACTCTCGCACCGCCACATGGCCCAGGCGGGGCTCTCCCGCACGCCAGCGAACGGATCTGCGGCAGTGGCGGGGAGCCAATGACAGCCCGCCATGTGGCACGCATGCGGACGTCGATCGGTAGCGTGGGTCCCATGCTGATGTAAGCATTGCATCATCTTTTGTCTTTTTCATATCTTGTGCATACGAACTCCGATGTAGGCAAATAATATATCCATTTCGATCGTCTCGACGAGCCCGTCGCAATGGTGCAGTCCAAATCAACATTTGATGTTGTTTATGATGACGTCCTATATAAGCCATTGGATCACTTGCTCTCAATTGTACCATTTAGCGCGTATTTCGGTGTGTCCTGCAACAAAAGCTAGAAACACCAACACTTGTGGAAACTATCAGTATCAAGCCCTATTCTAGTGTTGATGATCACTTTCCATTTATTTTATGTAGGAATTGACGGTGTAAAAGTGGTACTTAACAGCCGCCAACAACTAGCATAACCAAAAAAATGCCATCAACAGAGCGGGCCTCAAACTTATCCAGCTTCTTCCCTTTCTTCAAGATAAAACACATGCAACCCAAGACTCGAAAGTGACTCACTTTGGGAGCACGACCATGCATGATCTCATAGTGAGTCTTCTTCTTGAAAGCCCGAAGGAAGGTTTGGTTGGACACATAGCACGTGGTATTCACCGCCTCTACCCAATATTTCCTAGGAGCCCTGTGCTCATCAAGCATCATCTTGGCCACTTCGCAAAGTGTGTTTCTTCCTTTCAACCACACCATTTTGAGGGGGGTATAAGGTGTAGGAAACTGATGCTCTAGACCAAGATCACAACAAAAGGTTTCAAAGCGAGAGATTTTAAATCTCGTGCCATTATCACTACGGATAGCTATAATGGCATCACCATGTCTCTCGTTCTTCAACCTCAAGATCAGATCTCGAACAAAGCCAAATGTTTAACCCTTATCCTCCAAGAAAAACACCCAAGCATAGCAAGAGAAATCGTCCACAATCACAAGGACATACCACTTTCCACCCACCGAGCGAACGCGAGCTGGACCAACCAAATCCATATGCAACTACTCCCTAGGACGCTTGGTCATAACATCGGTCAAGGGATCGGTCAAGGGTGCATGGGAAGTGGCAACCATCTTGTCATGCCTACATGGGGCACAAACCAAATCCTTCTCAAACCTCAACCTTGGCAATCCTCGAACCAAATCAAGACCACTCAAGCGGGAAAGCAAATCAAAGCTCAAGTGTCCCAACCGCCTATGCCATTTCCACAAATCACTAGAAGGACCAGCAACCAAACACCTTGGAGGACCAAACAACTGAGAAAAATCAGCTCGAAAGATTTGACCCTCGGGCACGATCGTACAGACAAGATCACCTCGAGAGTCCAAAACACGCGAAGTGCCCAACTAGAAACGCACCTCATAGCCCTCATCAAGAAGTTGGGAAATCGAAAGCAAATTGTAACCCAAGGAGTAACAAGAGCAACTCGCCTCAAAGTAACCTTGTCACTTAGCTTGACCACAGCTTCTGAAAGTACACATCCTCGTCCATTATCCGCAAAAGTGATGTAAACCTTTGACACCACTGGGGTGAGGCTGAAGAACCACCTCCGATCTCTGGTCATGTGTCGAGAACAACCGGAGTCGATCAACCAAACATTCTCCAAGCCTCCCACCTACAAATCAGAAACGAGAACGAGAATGCGCGAACGACTCAACACTGGGGTTAGCACGAAAAGAGTGAAACCAGTGCTGAGCCATCTGCTCAAAAGTGGGGTTAGCAAAATATCCTGTCAAGCCTCCTAAGCTGAAAACCAACAAGCCCCTACGTTGAAACCTCTCATGTCTCTCTAGAGGAGTACGAGCACCACAAAAGGAAAACCATGGTCTGTAGCCCCTCTAAGACCCAAAACTGCGATCGTTTCTCCCATCCTCATATCAACCACGAGGTGGAGAACATCCAACAAACTCACAACAACCAAACTCAACACGCCTACCACCTGTACCACGATCAAAGGAACCAAAGCGAACATCAACTCGATCACGAAAATCCCGCTGTCCAACTCGCAACCTGGACACGGTCTGACCGCCCCCTCTGGACAGCACCACGAGAATCACCACCTCGAGTAGGAAAACCTCTCGCTCCCCAAGTCGGAACTGTACGCAGAACAGCCTCACACCTGGGCATACGAGACTCAGGTACACCATGTGAAGGGTGGTACCTGTCCTTGTTGCCCACTCCTTAGCCAACTTCTCATCCCTCTTTCTCTTGTAGCAAAACTCACCCTTGTGACCATCCCTCCCACAATACTCACAATGGAAGCAAACTGGTTTTGGCTAGGGTTTTGGCTGTGGCTTCTCACAAGGTTTCTCGCTAGACGTCTCACCCACCTCAGACACAAAGCTCACCAGTTTCTGGAAGTTGTTTGTTTTGGGTGGAAACTTGGGTGGATCTGGGGTGGTGTCCAGCTTGTTGAGTAGGTGGTTTGGCTTGGGTGCAAAGGTGTTCTTGGGTGTTGTTTGAAGTGGAATCTGGATATCTCCAATCATCTCAAACTCAGTAATGGAATCCATGCACTTCTCATCAACACCCTCACCACTATACTCTCCAACTTTCTCAAAACCCAAACCACGATCATCTGCTCTCTTAAACTCAGCAATCATCATAGTCAACTGTGGTTCTTTACCAGAAAGCCAACCAAGCAATTTGCGCATATAATCATTGTACTCATAGAAAGCATCTAAGCAACAAGAAAGCTCAATGTTCTTGAAAGCAGTAACATCACAAGTAGAACAAACATTTGCTACAGGAGACTTCAAAGCAACTTCAAGGGAACTAATCACAACACGAGATTCATCAAGTTTAGCATTCAAAATAGGGCAGGACTTGCAAGAACCTAACAAAGTAGGTCTAGATCTCAACTCCTCAAGTTCAGCCCTCACCACTGTTGGCATTTCTAATGTGCCACTGAAGTTTTACCTTCAGCAACAACGTCAGAAACCGCTGGTTAATGGTTTCTGTGGAATCACCACTGGGGTGATGTTTTATGAAATTAAATATAAAATGATATGTTGAGTGGGCGCTCTTAATAGTACTACTGAGTACTGGACTCGATAATATTATCAAGGAGTGAGCCTTATTGATGGGGTGAGATGTATCCGCAAGCATACATATACATACTTTATCATCTGGTTGTAGCATTTCACCCATGAGTATTCCCAAGGGTATCATTATTTATATTTTACCAGAAGATGGACTTATGAAAATGTATATATAAATATATGTGTGTATGTATAATCGTGTCATATGGCTATATTGGACACAAGCCAAGGACAATATGAATAAGTAAAGCGTACCAAAGCTTAATACAGGAGTAAGCAAGGAATTGAGTATAAGATATATATGATATGATCGGGTGACACACACATGACCATCATCTTAGATAAAGAATAAAGAATAAACTAAGGTTAGTAGGAGCAGGGCACTAGAGTCGTCCTTAGTTCATATATACTAGCAAAGCATACATCATACAGTTAGTCTAGATCTATCCTATTGCACCGAGGAGAACAAACTCCCCTGGTCTGCTAGGGTAGCGCGCCTTTATGTACCTCCAACGCCCGTAAACTCACGTGGGGAATACAAGGGATGTACCGGGCTGTCACCACCCGTACACCTACCCCGACATACCATGGAATACGGCCACTCAAAGTGGATCTTGTGGCACCGAGCACCAAGCTCGTGCCCATAATCACTACTACTAGCCCATCGAAACCCGAGCCATGATGACCCATAGGCAAAAGGCTAGAGCAAGCCCGAGAGCACATCCCACCGTTACAATAGAGCAAACCTATACTAAAGATACTAGTATAGCACATGAAAGCATATAATAAGGTATAACACACTATAAGTGTAGAAATACTGAACTCTGTATAAATACGAAATGTGGCAAGACCTGGTGTTCCTCCTCGAGTTCATACGGTTCTCGTGAACATCTCGAATCTTTTGTTCAACAACGCCAGCTCGTCCTCGCTCAACACGTCGAAGTCCTCATCTAGCATAGACACAAGACAAGACAAAGAGAACATCCTGGAGGATGGGTTAGCGTTAGCCCTGGAACCAGATCCAGAGACGAGAGCGAGACTATGTGAATCAGTCAGGCTCTCCATCTTGGCTCTCAAACTGCGATCAACTTCAGAAGACTTAAGCTTCGAGAACAACTCATCGACAGTCAAAGAGTCGTACACAGTGGACTCCATGATAGCCTTGACTTTGGAACTCCACACGCTATGATCCAAAGAGTGTAAGAGCTTCACAACTCTGTCATGATCATCGTACGGGAGCACAATAACATTGTCCCTCGTGTTGTTCACGACACTCGTAAAGCGTTGAAACATTGTGTGGATCGACTCACTGGGGAGATGAGTGAAGTTCTCGTACTCTCTCCGGTAAGTGGCGAACAAGCAAGCCTGAACTTGGCTATTTCCAACATGAGCAATTTTCGGCTTGGACCAAATCTTGTTGGCCAAATTCTCTCCATACACCCAATCCAATTCAGCTCACAGAGAGCATGAAACAGGTAGTCCACAACCTTGTTGGCATCGAACATATCCCGAGAACCTACTGCAAGAAAGTTTGCGGGATGGACATAGGTAGTGTCAACCGTCACGTCCCAAAGTATCATTCCCTTGCCTCGAAGAAAAGCACCCATACGTGTTGACCACATCTGATAAATCTTCCCAGCGAAGTGGGGAGGACCCGAACCCTTCCCATAGTCCGCCATCTTTGGATTTGAACCGATAAAGGTCTCAACAATCCACAACCTGCTCTGTTACCACTTGAAGGACCAGAATGGCGACCAGAGAGGGGGGAGTGAATGGGAGCTGATCAAAATTCTTCTCCGTTGAGAGATGAACTCGGCCTATCGTGCCAAACACAACTCCACGATCCCAACCACTTCACTTGCCAAACCCACACAACCACTGAAGTGCTGCTGGATCTAGGAGCAAGTATCCACCTCAAAGCACTCGACACGGCAGCGGAAAACACACCGAGCACTTTCTCAGGCCCAAACCGGTCAGACCGGATACTCAAACCGGTCAGGCCGGTTTTCTCAGACTTAACCCCTCACCACAACAGGGGAAACCGGTCAGGCCAGTTTTACCAGGAAACCCAAAAGATCAACAAGGCCAAAAACTAAGCAAATGAACTCCAAACTTGATGAAACATGGACCAGAGCAACTAAAACCAAAGAGCAACTTCTGGGCTAACAATCCAACCAAAAATCCACAGTTGACCAAACTGGTGAGGCTGGTTTTGCTTAGACAGTCGGGATGAACTTCGCCACGGGAAAAACTCCAACTTCAATTCGACTGATCTCCCGATTCACCCAATGGATTGTAGTGAAACTTTCGGGGAATGGGGGATTGCCTCTTGGACAACCTGTAGCTCAAAGGGCTTGCCCCAAAACGCTCTCAAACATGGGGAATCGCTAAACAAAGCTCTCTACCTCAAGAAACCGGGCAACTCCGAAAACCACCAAAATTGAAGGCCTTTCCACGGGTTTGGAGCGGACAAATCACAAAGAAAAGAAGCACAACAACCTCATGTGTGAATCCACCAACAAATCCCGCAAAGAAACTCTTCCAAGTCCTCTCCACGAAAATCCAAAGAAAATCCTCTGAAAATCACAAAAAGGAAAAACGGGAGAGACAAGATGAATCACGTCGAACCTTCTATACATACCATGAAAGATTTATACAAGGTCTAGCAACCGCCACGATCATCCTTCCTCTGTCTAGATGTGGACATGAAGCTCTCTTGCTAGTCCTATTGAAAATTCAGAAGGGAGAAATGGAAAACCTTGCGATTCATACAAGGTCTAGCAACCGCACCTTGCTTAGCATCGACGCAAGCCTTGCGATCCCGACGTGTGTCCTCCTCTTCGAAGCTTCCGGTCGCTCCACGCCCAAACCAGTCAGGGTAGTTCTCCAAACCAGTCAGACCGGTTCTGGTGCCTTGGTCGCACTAGAACCTCAGATCGGCTTTCTGGAGCAACCAATGAACCCAGCGGTTTTGTGGCCAAACCACTGCAAACCCCGCGGACTTGGTGCAGCTTCCATGCAAATCCCAACCTTGACTTGGCCCCACAGTGGTGGTTTTGTTGCCAAACCAACAAACCCTATGTACAAGCTTCGGTTGTTAGCCGCTACCTTGCACCGACGGTGTCCACACTTTGTCTTGCTCTTATTTCCACCATGCGGCCCGCACTTGATCTCGCTAGCCACCGGGTCCCTCGAACAAGCCTACTTGTCACTCCACTCCTGGGGTGTCCACATAAATTTTTTTTCATACCAATTAGCTTCCCTTTTTTTGTTTCTTTCGATATTAGCCAAAGCTCTTAGCCGATTGCTGGCCAGGTCCTCCAATTCTTCTTTCATTAAGGCCGAATAATCATCAGCCGATAATTGATCTTGTAGAGATACTCGCCTTGATCATGTCTTCTATTCCCAAGCCAAAACTGCATCGTGACTGTACACAAGTTGATAAGGTGAAACCTTTGTTGCACCGTGACATACCATTCGATACGCCCATAAAGCTTCATTATGAATTGTGTGCCATCTTCTAGGATTCTCCTCAATCTTTCCTTTAATCAATTTGATAATCCTTTTATTGGCTACTTCTGCTTGACCATTAGCCTGGGTGTAATAAGGAGAAGAATTTATTAACTTGATACCTAGAGAAGTCGCAAATTCTTCGAACTCCCCTAAAGTGAACTGGCTTCCTTGATTAGTTGTGATGGTGTCAGAGGTTGAGATCTGAGCAGTCCACAGGGTGGTTAACACTGGTGGTTTATTTGTATGTGGAGAGGATCGGAAACTAAGAACATGATGGTTATGCTAGCGTAGCACACGAAACACGAGGGACATGAAGGTTTATACTAGTTTACGCCCCTGGAGAGTAAAACCCTACGTCCAGTTGTTGGTGGCGATTGTATTGCTTGAAAGGAATCGATGTCCCTGGGAGGACACCCTTGGCCGCCTTATATAGGCTGGCAGACAAGGTCGGTGGAACTGGAGTCCGGGTCGGTTACAACAGGGATACCTATCTCTACGTATTACAAACAGAGTCCCATAATACGCGGACTAGTTGGCAGCGTGGCCGTTACCTTGGAGTGCATGTCAAGTCTTGCATCATCTTCGGGCGTATTGGATAAGGTCTTCTGGGCTTTAGATAAGGTCCGTTGGGCCCACTATCTGGTCGGTGAGTCTTCTGATGGACCGGACCCAACTATCGGGTACAGTTGTGACTCTAGCCGGTGGGGACCCAGGGGTACCCATGTCTCCCAAGCCTCGAACGATGTGTAGGCGCAACGACCTCGAGGGGGTCATGACAAAGTCATGGAACCATCGACATGTCGAATAGCATGCATGTCAGTAAAAAAAGAAAAAAGTAGCTAGCCGAATAGCCGACCAGTTAGAAGTGTGCCGAATGTAGCGAGGTTGAGGGCCGACCTATAAGAAGTAATCTTCCAGTAGGTCGAATCGACGCAAAAAAATCAAGGGGTGTTAAAGACGCACTCTGGGAGTAGTCCCTGACCATTAAAGCGGGTTGCAGGGCCGGTTTGATAATCAAAGAAGAAGAAAACAAAATCAGAGAAGCAGTGTAGAGACACCCAGACCTCCAGACATAGCTGCAAGGAGACTGGCAGAGCCATAGAGGTGTGCCGACCTCAAGGAGGCCTCAAATCAATAGCATCCAAACACCTAGAGATGCCTGACAGGGCCTCGTAGGCACGCACCCATTGGAGAGGCCTTCATTCTAAAATAAGGGGACGCCTAGATCAGGATGGCAGGGACATAAAAGCACATCGACCTCCAGAAGGTCATGCGTCCAGGGTGCCCAAACATATTGGTAGAACTTAGAAAAGCAAACCGACCTCAAGAAGGCCATAGTGGCTCCCAGAGGACCAGCATAACTACAGGCCTCCAGCGGAGCAAAGAAGGCACACCAACCTCAGGGAGGCTCGTTAAAATTGAAGTCTTCAATGAAATCCTAGCGCCCAGACGGATCCAGCAGAGTAGCAAAGGCATGCCTACCTCAAGGAGGGCTTCAATAGAACCTATGACCATTCTGCTTAGGAAACAAAATAATCCATTGGTGATAATTCCATTTACATGGCAGAGCCGTTAGGGTGCAAACAAGATGCAGAGCCATTAGGGTGTGAAATCATTAGGCAGAAGATGATGAATCACGGGGACTCAAGGCACAGAACAATATGGCATGGAGCCATTTGACATAGAGTCATACTAGTGGCACAGAGCCACAAAGACACTAATTAGGGTCACAAGTATATTGTAGAGTCATGGACAAAGATCCACAGAGGCACTATGAAATCACGAGCCATCTTGCTTGCCACAACAAGACAAAGGGCAGCAAATAATTTTCAGGTATTTGAACATGCCATGTACCATCACGCGCACACAGTAGCCTGCATGTCACATGGTAACAGTAGCAGCGAGGATAAGCATGACTGAAGCCAGCTTTGACTATAAATAGAGGCATGAATCCCCTAAGGATGTAGCGGCAAGCCAGTGTAGAATATGAAGTTCCGACGTAGTAATTTTTCCACTCCACAAACATGTGTCCGTCCACCAGAGCATAGGGAACCACGTTGTAGAAGCTTGGAGCTAGAAGAATACTTGTGAAGTATGAAGAACTCGATCATCCTCTTCTCCCACACTCAGCGAGGAATCGAGGAGAGGCCCAACATGATGCTGGTGGCCACAAGCCATGAGTAGGCACCAAAGAGGGCCTGTTAGCCGTGAGATCCACCAAGCATCCCCAACGAGGTCTTCATAAAGATCCTGAAGTTAGAAGAAAACTTGCGACGTGCCCTGCTATAGCAGAAAGCTTAGCAAAAGTCGCTCGAGGTAGACCAGGATCACTAGCATCTCCATCGTGGGGATGAATGCAGTTGTATCTTGTAATTGGCCAATGGCCCAGTCTCTTAATGTAAAAGTGCAGATCTCCTTTTTTGTTGCATCTTTGTGCTCATATGACGATGTATCGGTGCCTAGGTACCAAAGCATAGCTGCCAAGGACCTAGCGGGGCTATCATAGCACCCCAACCTCATGGAGGCGTCAATAGGCAAACAAGGGGGGCGTGCACCTATGGTCTATACACAGCGCTTGTGCTGTGGCACAACACAACGCCGACCTTACAAAGTTCAAAACGGAGTCAGGGTGACCTGAAAAGCAGTAGGGCCTTGCCAACCTACAAAAGGTGGGTACAAGACTAAGTGGTCTCCAACAGGTGTAGAACCATTAGGCTTAGAGCCGTCGGAAGGTAAAATGACCGAATGACGGGGATCCGAATGTGAATAGCCATCGGGTGCGAAGCCACTCGGCCTGTTGGGAACCTGTGGGGGATATACCCCCGGGGTGCCTCACGGATGGGCCTGGGTGGTTACTCCAGGTGGCATGATGGGGCCCATACAGGCAGCACTCGGTACGGGCGTACGGTTCAACATGCACCTGTTGACGGTGAATTTTGGTGCTCCAACCATACTCGTTACAGTTTGGTTTAAGCTGCATTATGGAACTAACCCGCCACTAGGCACACTAATAATATAACAAGTTCAATTTTGTATGTTCATTTGGAAGTGTGGTGTTTTTGCAGGAAAACATGGACTAAAGGGATGGAGTCATATCAAGTTCAAAGGAGCGAATGAGGAGTTCCGTTCATGTTCAAGTGCAAGGAGAATTCACTCCCAAAGGTGGCAAGGACCAAGGTGCTACGACAAAACATCCCCGAGGACCAAGACGTAAAGATTAGATTTCATATGAGAGGACCCCCTATCTTGATCGCGTGGATGGTGACGCCAAAAAGACATAAATAATGGGACAAAAATCCAAAATGACGAGATAAGCCACAAGGAGAAAGGGGCGACCGAACCGGGCCGAAGTGGGCCCAAGCTGGTCGGCCCACCCCCTTCTGGCATCGGTTCAGCCTCCCATTTCCTGAGCGTGAAGATGCTTCAACCCTAAGTTGCTGGCGGTGCCGTCTTTCGGAATGGACAAAGATGAATACCCCCGAGGTCGACCACATTAATCATATAACAGAGAGAGGTTGGACCAGGAGAGAATTGAGGAGAGCACTCGTGAGAGATATTCATCTAGTCCAATGAGGTGACCACAAGCGAAGGAGGATGTCGAGGCCCTGCCACGACACCCCCGGAATTGAAGGACGACACCGTGGGAAGCGTCTACCATGATCAATGATGCCATGCTTAGCGTCTTGATGGGGTAAACTTCTCATTTGTCCATGGGGTTGTAAAGGATCTTGTCATGTAATCGCTGACTCTTTTGTGGTTTCAATCTATTGGTTTAATGCTGATGATGCTTTATGATTAAGGCTAGCTATTGTGCTTTTCGGGTGTATAGATCTCACTACTCCCGTAGATCCCTTCAACATACCATGATCATTCATAGTTTTGCCTTGATTACCTTCGCGTAGTGACAGTACGAGAGAAGGGAAAGGGTGAAGTAATGGTCACACCCTCCGATAGATTAGATTGGTTTTGTCTTGCTGGGCGGTTGCATGTTCAAATATTCATAGACCCTATGGGCAGATGTCCTTCACATCTTGTGCACCTCACACACCTCTTTGCCATAGATTCATTTGCTTTAAGTTTAATCTCTAGTTTAAAGGTTTCTTAAGTCAACTAGATTAGTACTAGATCGAACACTAGCAATTCCCTTGCTCCTTGGATTGACAAGAACCTTGGGGATCTCCCCTAGGTGAAAAAGGCTACACCGATCTGTGTGCTTGCGGTGAACCTTGATGCGTTTTTGAACTGTCAACAAGCCCTTTTTCTGGCGCTGTTGTCGGGGACCAAGCCAGTTTGCTACGTTTGATTTTGTATTAATTTTGTTGATTACTAACATCTAACCCTTGTTTCCTAGAAACCCCTTTTGTTTTGTTTTTGTTGTCGAGATGGCGTTCGTTCACCATCCTTTGGAAGAACCAGAGAAATCATTACGAGATTACGCTGGCCCACAATGTGAGGACATCAAGGTACAAAAGTCGGATTTGATGCTCGAAGCGATGACGTATGAGATCAATGCTCAAATCATCAAGATGGCGGCGGCCAATCCCTTTAGAAGGATGGAGACGGACAACCCGTATAGTCAGGGGGTGAGTCCTGGACAGATCTGCAAGGGGGCTACCCGAGCAGTTTGCAGGTTAAGGAGAGGATCGGAAACTAAGAGCGTAGGTGGTAGTTCACGTGGCGAACTCGGAACACGACGAGTATGGCGAGGAAGACAAGGGCGCAAGGGTTTAGACTGGTTCAGGCCTCCGGAGAGTAAAACCCAACGTCCAGTTGTGGTGGTGGATTATGCGAGAGAGATGAAGGTGTTCCCTCAAATGGAGCCCTAGGCCGCCTTATATGGGGGACGGGCTAGGGTTTCCATTCGAGGTCGGTGGACCCATATCTGGGTCGGTTACAATTTGGGAAGCTATCCTTCCGGATTACAAGGAGTATCCCGTGATCTCCGGACCTACAGGCGGTGGTGCGTCGCGTCCTAGTGCCTTGACTTGCACTCCAAGCACTACGGATCTTCTGGCATCTTGATAAGGTCGCCCGGAGTCGTCAGGGCTGTGGATAAGGTCGCTGGGCCCACTTTGCAGGTCGGCGGAGCTTCTGGCAGGTCGGGTCCACTTGGCAGGGACCTCTGGGACACTAGCCGGTGGGGACCCAGGGGTACCCATGTGTCTCAAGCCCCCGATCGACGTGTAGGTGTAGCGGTCGAGGTGAGGTCGTGTCAAAGATTGGTGAAGGCGCGGCACCGTCGAGGTCGTGTAGGGTGCACGGGGATCCAAAAAGAAAAAAACCCCTCCAATGCGCGCACGAAGCTGAACATCGAGCTTCTGGAATGTAAGGCCAGAAGGTCGAAGTGAAGACAAGACGTCAATCTTGAAGAACCACCGACCTGATCTGGGTCAGGTAACGCAAAGTAGCTTCTGCGACCTTTAGAAAGGTCACCATGCCAACCGTAGGTAGGTCGAGCAGAGGAGTAATGGAAGCAGGCTTCCAGTAGGTCGATGCGACCTAAGGGAAATAGGGCATCACAAGATGCACTAGTGTAGTAGCCCCCAAGCAGTAAAGCGACCAGAATGGCTGGTTTGATGCTCCGAAGAAGAAGAAGAAAGAAAACGAACCGACTACCTTCTGCTTAGGAAACAGAACGGTGCTCTGACGAACCAAACCGATAGGACAACACATCTGGAATCTTGCAGAAGATGCCAAACAACAAAGGCTATCGTGACCTGAGTCACAAGCCCACTGTACAGTCATGGACCTGCCTCTCTGCATGATGCAGGCCGCTATCCATTTTCAAAGGACAAAAGGCACCAGAAGTAGTCAGGTAGGGGAAAGGCGCGCTAATGCCCTGATAGGCGCTGGCCCAATCTTCCGAGAGGTAGATGGTAAACTTGATTGGGTGGAGAACTTGACGTTGATGATCCAGCTTCGAATCAACACGATTAGGACCCCGCAACCGTTACACCACTGCTCCGTTGGTTATCAACCAAGCACAACTTGATTGACCTCGCCACGAAGGCTTTCTCTGCAAGCGAATCGAGAACACAACCAAGAAAGGATAAACACGCAATCTGATAATTGCAAATATGAATTGAAGCAAAAGTGTATGGGGTTCAAGTTCTAATCACAAAAGGACTAATCGACACAATGGTGACGAACAAGAACGGGGGCCCTGATTCACAGCAAAAGAACTCGGTGTTACAGTGGCAATGAAGATAGTCTCTTCCTCGAATCGAAGGGAAACAAAAACTCAAACAAAACACCAGTTTCTAAGGCGGCGGCTACTGAGTTTGTGAGAGGAGGGGCGTTCTAGGGTTGGGGGCGACCAGGGTTGGGGCGCCCACAACTTGGGCTAAAGGCCCGACAAACTGGTGACGCAACAGCTTGGCAGATTCTGGATGTCAACATGTTTCAACGATTCCCGTTGACTCCGAACGTATTTAGGCCTGAGACCAGTGCCATTGGAAGCTCTATGAAATTCTTGTTCCACCCATATAAAGAACGTCCAAAACGGACTCCTTATGCGACCGGGGCATTGTTTTTAGTGCATGCTGCTCCTGGACTCCAAACTGGGCTCGAACTTATGTTGCTTTGGGCCTCCACCTTGGGGACTCCTACCGGATTCGCCTCGGACCTCCCTCTTGACTTGGAAAACCTTATTGGACTCCTTCACTCCATGCACCACTCAGGGACATATGCATGGGCGCCGTGTCCTCATCCTCCTCCCCTTCTTGACGAAAAGCCGTCCTGGGCTTCGATTGTACTCGAAACCAATCCTGTAAAGCACAAAGAAGAACGGGATTGCAAAAACAAATGGGACTGAAATAATTGTGAAGAGGGACAAAACCTTGTTTCCAATTTTCTAGTGTGTCATCTTGTATGAAAAATTCTGCAAGCATGCAAACTTCTTGATTGGAAGGCACACGTTGTACGTCAACACCATCCTGCAAAAGATTAGTACCAACAAACTACAATGCAGAAATAGATGGTAGTAAACCACAATGCTTCCCTTCTCGGGAGTGAACCTTTTTCTTTAAAACAAAGCTACTAGATGAACATGTGAATATGTTTGTATGATGATTGCCCTCTAATCGATCACAATCTTGCACAACAAAAGGAGAATTCAGATGTGTACAAATGTAAACCTAATGTATCAGATATTGTTCTTTGTTGTTATATTTGCCAATAACATGATATGAATGTCTAGACAACCATGGCAAATCAGCATATGAAAAAAGTCGCTCTAACAAACATGCTAGATTACACAAAGCATCAAATTCAATGTAACCCAAAGTATGTAAAGAAGACAACAATTTTTGCTCATCACGTGCACTAGCAATAGAAATAACATGTTTATTTTCAGCAGAAGTGTTTGGTTCCAAAACATGTAAAACTGAAGCATTATGAAACAATTCATCTTTATCACAAGGAACATCAAGCAAATCATCATGTGACAAAGATAAATCTAGAGAGGGTTCCACTAACAATTGCTCTTTGATAGCATAGTGTGTGGAAATATTCAGCATATTATGACAATTCTCACCTTCTGTGATTATAGCACCATGGTCATTACCTGTGATGTCAGTTGGAGCATTAGGTGCATTGTGAAGTGATGGTTCTGAATTTTCACATGAGGATGTGAGCTCCTCGTTTTCTTCCATATCATCCTTGCCCTCGTGCTTTTGGTCAGCCTGCAAAAGGTTACGTGGAGCAAGCGATACAACAATCGATTGATCCTCTAAATTAGTCACCTCATCATATGAATTTAATGTAGGAGGTGGATGAACAAAAGTTTCTCTTATATGAATTTTCATATCATTCCAAGTTTGAGGTTTATCAGAATTATTCAAAGACTCCCACCAAGTTAAAGCTAAGTGTCGCAAAACACTAGCCGCATTTTTTACCTTCCTCCTTGGACACATAAAACGTGTAGCAAAAATTTCTTCTATGGCAGTTTCCCACTCCATGTATGCATCAGCACCCACACCATTGTATGTTGGTGATATGAAGAACCTGTCATGGCTAGAAGACAGAAAAAGACAACACAAAAGTATTATCCCTATCAACTAGTAACTATTGGGTGGTGGTGGAAGTGGAGTGTAATATCTCAAGCAGTTTACCACCATCTTGCAAGTGTTCTTACCGAAGCCAATAGGGTGGTACAATCTGTTGTCGATCTCGGGTGTAACAGTTGCAAGGTGAACCTGTGCTGACAGAAGTATATGTGGAGTTTTTGGTAGGCACAATATAGTAGCAAGGAATATCAATAATTTAATTCAGAATTGCAAGACTGAAAAGTAGTCCCAAGCTAGTCTATGTCACCGGCCTAAACTCGTCTTGGACCTAGTTCAAGCAAGCAATGGATACAACTCTGCATGGGACTCAAAAGATGCAAGCACTTCTAAATTTTTTTCTCTTCTTTTTTTTCGTTCACTATTTTTCAGCTCTTTCTTTTCTTTTCTTTTTCTGGTGCGGCTTTTTCTTTTTTTTCAGCACCCTTTGCCTTTTACTTTTGATTTTTTTCAGTGCGGCTTTTTCTTTTATGCACTTCTTGCCTTTTACTTTGCTATTTTTTTTACAATCAGAAAGCGCCGGCAAAAAAACTAGCTATATAGCTGCACACTAGTGTTAAGTCACGGCTAGTAAAGCTCCTAGGAGCAAAGCTTCACTAAAGACACTTGCCGCAAAACAATTTTTCCTCAGGCACAATACAGAAAATAGATCCTCCAAGTAAAAGGACTGCATGCACACACAGCTGCAATTGGAGAAATAAAATCAACTTCCGATCTGCTGCAGCCTATTGTGTTTCGTTCCCAACAGGATCAAGCACTAGTCACGTGGAACATCTCAAACTTTCTTTCCCCCTTCAACTTAGCGCAGCAACCTAATCAGTTTGTGGGGAAAAATAAATGTGTTCTCTCTCAAGCAAAACAATACGTGACACTAAGACCAAGAACAAGACTTAGACACGATGAACACGATGACACAACGAGGGACTAAAATTCAGAAAAGCAATCTAAAAAAGAAAAATTGTGAGGCACAAAAGGGGCTATAGGACAGCAGAATTATTTTTTTGTAGGTCTTTTTGTGGACTATAGATGATGAAAAACAAGATGAATCTAAAGGGCACACGATAATACCTCACAGGCAACCTAGAATCCTGATACCAAATGATAGGCGCTGGCCCAATCTTCCGAGAGGTAGATGGTAAACTCGATTGGGTGGAGAACTTCACGTTGACGATCCGGCTTCGAATCAACACGATTCGGACCCCACAACCGTTACACCACTGCTCCGTTGGTTGTCAACCAAGCACAACTTGATTGACCTCGCCACGAAGGCTTTCCCTGCAAGCGAATCGAGAACACAAGCAAGAAAGGATAAACACGCAATCTGATAATTGCAAATATGAATTGAAGCAAAAGAGTATGGGGTTCAAGTTCTGATCACAAAAGGACTAATCGACACAGTGGTGACGAACAAGAACGGGGGCCCTGATTCACAGCAAAAGAACTTGGCGTTACAGTGGCTATGAAGATAGTCTGTTCCTCGAATCGAAGGGAAACAAAAACTCAAACAAAACCTGAGTTTCTAAGGTGGCGGCTACTGAGTTTATGAGAGGAGGGGCATCCTAGGGTTGGGGGCAACCAGGGGTGGGGCGCCCACAAATTGGGCTAAAGGCCCGACAAACTGGTGACGCAGCAGCTTGGCAGATTCTGAACGTCAAAATGTTTCGACGATTTCCGTTGACTCCAAACGAATTTCGGCCTGAAACTAGTGCCATTAGAAGCTCTATGAAATTCTCGTTCCACCCATATAAAGAACGTCCAAGACAGACTTAGTATGCGACCGGGGCGTTGTTTTTAGTGCATGCTGCTCCTGGACTCCGAATTGGGCTCGAACTTGTGTTGCTTTGGGCCTCCATCTTAGGGACTCGAACCGGATTAGCCTCGGACCTCCCTCTTGACTTGGAAAACCTTGTTGGACTCCTTATTCTTCACTCCATGCACCACTCAGGGACATATGCATGGGCGCCATGTCCTCATCGTGCCCCCCACGAGCGAACAGTGACCTTGCGTTGCACGTGGGAACAGTGACCTTGAGGATAAGGACGCTGCGCAAGCGAGGTTGCGGATAAGATCAGAGGCCGAGTGCCACAGGTGTAAATATGTACCTACACTGTTGAGCATAGCACCCAAGCTACTTGAGGGAGCCATGGTGATGCTGTGTAGTAATTTTTTCATACCGGGGACTTGCGTCCGCCCACCAGAGCGTAGCGCTAGTGCCGTTCATGCTTGGAGCTAGAAGAATGCTTGCGAAGGTCGAAGAACTCGATCAGCCTCTTCTCCCATGCCCATCGAGGAATCTAGGTGCAGCATGGGGCAGTACATGCATCGTCGGGCCTCACACGCAGAGGCCTGGTGTGATGTTGTGTAACACGACCCTCCACCCGGGGAGACCCGAGGTAATGTTGTGCACTACAGGAAACCTGCTGGAGCTCGAGTAGAGGGGGCTGTGTGGCGACTGCCTCCACAGCTGCTGTAGAGGTCTTCAACTAGGTCCTGAAGCTAGAAGAAAGCTTGCGATGTGCCTTATTTGTGTAGACTGTGACGCAAGCACCATATGGGGTAGCTCAGGGCCATTAATGTCTCTGTATCTTGTAATTGGCCAAGGGCCAAACTTCTTGTAGCTTATGAGGCTGTATATACACATTTGCATGACAAATGGAGTGTCTCAAGTAGATGTAGAGGCGTCCAGGCGGCAATGGTATGGCTACCAAGGTCCCAGCTGGGCTATGCTAGCACGCCGACCTTCAGGAGGCCTTAAGTAGTGACAAATAGCCCGTGTCGACCTGGATCAACACGACCGTTGTGTAGTGACACAACACAGGTCGTCAACCTATAAATCGTTGGTCTAGGCGACCTAGAAGGCAGCAGGGCCTTAGCGACCTCGAGGAGGAGATGGAGTCATGGCCAGGAGGCCGCCAACGGGCAGTGGAGCCATTAAGCGCGGAGCCGTCGGTGTAAACCCACCGTGTAGGCCGAGGCGACCTAGTAGGCAGCAGGGCCCAGGAGCCGTGGTGTGAACCCGCCGTGTAGGCCGAGGCGACCTAGTAGGCAGTAGGGCCCAAGAGCTGTGGTGTGAACCTGCCGTGTAGGCCGAGGCGACCTAGTAGGCAGCAGGGCCCAGGAACCGTGGTGTGAACCCACCGTGTTGGCCGAGGCGACCTAGTAGATAGCAGGGCCCAGGAGCCATGGTGTGAACCCGTCGTGTAGGTTGAGGCGACCTAGTAGGCAGCACAACCTTGTCGACCATGCGGAGACGATATGATGGACCCGAAGGTCGTCAAGCAGTCAAAAGACCTTGAAGCAAATGTCAGTTGTAGTAGAGTTTGTGGGCTTTGAAGTAGGGCATGACGAGTCCATGGACGCCAAGCCGTTGACCAAAGAGCCAATGGGCATAGATTCCCGCACGGCGCGAGCCGTTACTACATGTGACCGTTAGGCCGATAGAGCTGTTGAGCAATAGATCTGTTGGGTCGTCAAAGATTCTGTCAAACCCTAGAAACGTTGGGTGCCGTAGCCCATAGCGCCGTTGGGGCCCAGCTTATAAATGGCCGAGTGACGGGCCGGGGACCCCACTCACTTCCATTTCCGCATAGGCTTAGGGTTTCACTGCCGCCGCTAAGAGCATTCCGCCTGAATTCGCTGGCACTGCCGCGCTTAGATCCGCCGCGCCGCACGCTGCTGTATGCGCATGAAATCCCTAGTGGTCTTTAAGGCTAGATCCACCGGCGTCGAGGAAGAGGAGATGGCTCCCGAGCTTGCGCTGCCACCGGAGAGCATCTAGGAGCCCTCGACGGTGACTGAGGAGCAGCTCCTAGGTCTTGTCGAGTGCGAGCTGCTGAAGCCCAAGGAGCAGGTGGGCTGGACGCCGACGACCGGCGAGGCTTTCCCCACCGAGGGGACCGGGGAGACCGTGGCCTTCATCACGCATGTCGAGTGCGGGTTCGGAGTCCCCACGGGCGGTTTCTTCCGCGGGCTCCTCCACTACTACCGGATCGACCTGGTACATCTCGTCCCCAATGCCATCACCACCGTTTCCTCCTTCATGCACCTCTGCGAGGCGTACTTGGGGATACCGCCACACTTCGGCCTGTGGCGGTATTTCTTCGAGCTAAAGAAGACGGGGAAATCCGAGGTCGTAGGGTGCATCGTCTTCATGCTTCGCCGCCACATGAAGCCGGTGTACATCGAGATGGTGTTGCCGGACAACACCCAAGGCTATAGGCAAGGGTGGTTCTACATCGACAACCCGAAGCCGGTGCTAGTGACAAGGTTGGGGTTCGCGCCGGTTCCGGTGCCGGATTGGAACAACCAGCAGACGTCGTGGGAGACTTACGCCATCAAGCCTTTGCTGGACGACGTGGCGCAGTTGAAGGCAAGGGGGCTGACGGGCAGCGCGGTGGCATCAGCTTCAGCCGAAGGCTCCTGCAGCCAATCCAAGATCGGGTCCAGCCGGCCTACGAGTAGTGGGGCCAGGCTGACCCACCCGGGTGGCACAGCGCAAGGTCTCCAAGGAGGAGATGGTGGCTCGGGTGAAGGAACTATTCGACGGGCAAATCCGCAACCATACGTGCCCCAATGCACTGTGCCTGAAGCACCCCACCGAAGATGTATGTCATCTGTTGCCAAATCAACCTTAATTACTTGCTTGTGTGAAGATTTGCTGGTTTGTGACGAAGGTCGTCTAATCCAGGGTCGTGAAGGCGTGTGCTAGAGCCCAGCTCCTCTCCCTAACAAGGGTGAGCGGAGCTTCAAGGTCCGAGCTGCGGAGGACATCCAGGTGCCCCCACAACAATACATCGACGACTACCTCTCTGACTCGTCGGTGGGAGGTAGTGATGATGAAGATCCCACTGCAGGGACTTCTGCGCTAACGACCTGGCGCTCGCGGCAGGTCGCCTGCAAGATATCGGCGTCTAAGGCCGCCAAAGTGGTCGCCACCACCCAGATGGCGGAGAAGAAGAAGAAGAGGAAGATGAAGGATGCCACCGCGTCGTCAGAGACAGCGACAGCCAGCGCCGAGGTCGAGACGGGCACTGGTGAAGATGACGACGCAAGGTCGCGTGACACCGACGCAAGGTCGGGCAACACGCCGGCCGAGCAGGTGATGGAGACGCCCCTTGGGGTTGTGGTGGAAGAACGCCCAAAGCCAAGTACTGAAGGGGCGAGCGAACAAGGGTCGCGGAAGAAGCTGAGGAAGGCTCCACCCAAGCCAATAAAGCCCAGGTTGAAGCTTGGTGGCACGTAAGCCATCAAACTTTACCCTTTTATGCTCGACCTTGCATGCTGTGTATACAACATTGTTGACGAACTCTGCTTTTTGATAGGGGGACCCCTGCTACATCAGAGAGTGGCAAGAATGTCTCAGGCCAAGATCCCTTTGGGCACAAGGGAGGGAAGGCACCGGTGGAGCAGTCATCAGCGACGTCGGCCGGAGACGTCACAAGCCAGGCCCCTAGGGCCATGGGGACGACAACATCGGCGGTGACCAAGGTCGCCTCCGATAATTTGCAGCTGGGCGAAGGTCTTCAACAGAGGCCGCTCGCATCGGACCCGCCACCGACGCAGGAGGTGGAGGCTGGAGGAGGGAGTGGACCTGGCGAGGAGGACGACAGGTGCCTCTACGCTGGCACTCCGTGGGAGGATAGCGTCGTTGCTGACCGCCGGGACATTGATGAGTTCAAGGCGGCGCAGCAAACAATTGGGAGGACACTTGCAGTAAGTGTTGCTTTTCCTCAGAAGATAGTTCTTCAATTTGTTCTGACGACTTGTGGAGTTTAACATACTTTTGATGCAGTCGCTCGCTGGTCGAGCATAGGACAGGGTGGACCTGGTGAAAGAGGGCGCCAAGATGCACATGGAGGTCATCGCGGCCAGAGAGGCCGTACTGGAGGCCAAGATCGAAGCTGCGGCGGAGATCAAGCGTCTCAAGGACGACATGGCCCTGAAGGATAGGGCGATGGCCGCTCTGAGGAAGGAGCTCGAAACCACCAAGGAGAAGGCGAAGGACGCTGAGGACGACCTCAGGATCATCACAGAAGGTATGCCTGGACACACTCCCGACCTTGATTTCTGGAGATTGTGATGCGGGACCATCTTAATTTCGTTGATTCCAGATGCCAAGAAGAAGGAGGCCACCTTGAACAAGGCACTCAAGGAGTCGAAGGACCAAGTCAAGAGCCTCAAGGAGAAGACGAAGGAGACTAAGGACAGTGAGTATTACTTTTCACGGAAGGCTGCATACGAGTTTGGTGTACGTCGGGACCTGGAGATCGACCTCTCTCGGGCCATGCAGACTCTCATTGACCATCAAGAAATGATTGCAGATCTTGAGAAGGAGCTGGGCGACCTTAAGGAGGCCGCTGAGTACTTGATGGACGTCTATGTCCCTCAGGTGGATGGGGAGCCCAAGGAGCTCATTGCCCGCTTGGAGGAAGTGGAAGGTCGGATGAAGACCTTACTGCTGGACACCGGCAAGTTTGCTGCAGCCGCAGCCCTGGCCACGGTGAAATTTCACAAGCTGGCGTTCGACCTACGGAAGGTCGCAGAAGAAATCAACGTGGCGACGCTGGTGGGCTCCGAAGACGTCCAGGCTGCCGCGGAGGAGATCGTTAATGTAGATAGGTCGTGGACCCTTTTGACGATGTAAATAAACTTGCATAAATGAAAAGGTTGTTTTAAATAAATAGCGTGGTCCCTTATTTGGCTAAGATACTCGTTATGAGAACGCAAAAGTAATGAAGTTGTGAAACCCATCCCCTCCGCTAACCCAGCTCAGTGGAGGAACAGCTTACCGACTGCACGGCTCAGCGTGGAGGCTTATGTGCAGCCGGCGTGCAGAGGGGGGCCTTGGACCCAAGGTCTCGCAACCACACAACTTAAGAATGCACATAAAAGCATAAAAGCTGTGGTAAGGGAAAACACTTTTAAAAGGAAAAGTAAAACCCCTCAGGACATAAGACCCTTAGATTGGCAAAGCCAAGCCCCCGAGCGTGTCGGGCCTGGCTTTAGAACAAACCCCCGAGTGTGTCGGGTCCCGCTAAAGACCAAGCCCCCGAGCATGTCGAGGGGGAGGGTTGAACAAAAAGTAAAGAGAGACCCAAAAAGTAGGTCGACAGGAAGACTGTCGAAGGGGAATCTTTATATTTATTGACTATGAATTACAAAAGGATAGAGTACATAGCTTTTTATTGTGATACAAGGCTCCTAAGGATAGAAGCGATGTAGGTGCTTGATGTTCCATGGGTTCAGGACGCCCTGGCCATTGGTCCACTGGAGGCGATAGGTCGCCGGTCCAATGACCTCCTTGACTATGAAGGGGCCTTCCCAAGGTGCCGAGAGCTTGTGCATGTCCTTGGTGTTCTGAATCCGCCATAGGACTAGGTTGCCAACATTGAAGGAATGTTCTCGCATGTTGCTCCGCGTGTGTGGCGCATGAGCGCGGCCACACGATGCTCTTCGAGGCTGTCGAGGTTGACCTTGCGCATTTGCTCCGCTTCTCCCTCGTTGAAGTGCTGGATGCGAGGAGCCCCGAAGGCGACGTTGGTGGGGAGGATGGCCTCTGACCCATAGACCAGGAAGAATGGGGAGTACCTTGTGGCCGAGCTGACCTGAGTCCAGAGACCCCAGATGACATGAGGGAGCTCTACGAGCCACCTAGTTGCATAGGGTGACGCGTCGTCGAAGATGCGGTCCATGGTGGCCTAAAGTACCATGCCGTTGGCACGCTCGTCCTGGCCATTGCACCGTGGGTGCGCCATCAAGGAATAGTATATGTTGATCAGGTTGTCTTGGCAGAACTCCCAGAAGTCAGCCCCTGTGAAGGCTGTGCCAAGGTCGATGACAATCCTGTAGGGGACCCCAAAGCGATGGGTGATCTCCTCGATTAACTTGGCCACCTCCTTTGATGTGAAGCTGGATACAGATCTGACCTCGATCCACTTGGTGAACTTGTCCACTACCACGATGATGTGCTTGTACCTGCCTGGGGTGGTCTTGAAAGGTCCTACCGAGTTGAGGCCTCATACTGCGAAGGGCCAGGATGGAGGGATGGTCTTTAGGGCCTGGGCCGGCATGTGCTGCTGCTTGGCGAAGAACTGGCACCCCTTGCACCGCCGGACAAGGTCCTAGGCATTGGCCATGGCAGTAGGCCAGTAGAAACCAGACCTGAAGGCTTTCCCCACCAAGTTAGCAGAAGCGGCATGGTTGCTGCATTCACCGTCATGGATTTCCACTAAGAGCTGGAGGCCCTCAGATCGCAGGATGCACTTCATCAGCACTCCGTTGGAGGCGGACCTCTGGTAGAGCTCTTTCCCAATGACAACATAGTTGGTGCTGTGCCTCATGACCTTCTCAGCCTCTGCTTTCTCCTCAAGGACCCGATGCTTGAGGATGAAGGCGAGGATGTCAAGGCGCCAATCATCTTCAGTCTCGTTCATGAGGACATCACGGCCACCAGGCGCGGTCGCGTCGTCGGCTAGTGACTTTGGGTCGGAGATGAGCTTGATGGTAGGCTTGCGTAGGTCTTGGATGAATACACCGGCCGGAACCAGCGTGCGCTTGGAGCCTAGCTTGGAAAGGACGTTAGCCGTTATGTTATTATTGCGACAGACGTGATGGAACTCGATCCCCTCAAAGTGACCTTTGAGCTTGCGGACCTCGGCACAGTAGGCGTCCATTGTGTCCTTCTTGGTCTCGGAGTCCTTGCTGACTTGGTCGACGACGACCTTGGAGTCGCTGTACGCTATGAGCTGCTTGATCCCTAGAGAGATGGCAATACACAGCCCGTGGATGAGGGCTTCGTATTCAGCGCCATCATTGGATGCTTTGTAGTGGATCTGCAGGACGTACTTGAGGTGGTCGCCCTGGGGGAGATAAAGAGCACGCCTGCTCCAGCTCCTTCGAGGTTCAGGGAACCGTCGAAGTACATCTTCCAATGCTCGAGCCTCTCTGAAGGTGGAGGCTCCTGGATCTCTGTCCACTCTGAAACGAAGTCGGCGATGACTTGGGACTTGATGACCTGCCTTGGGCAAAACTCTAGGTCGAACTCACCTAGCTCGATGGACCACTTGACGATGCGTCCAGTGGTGTCGCAGCTGCACAGAATCTCGCCAAGGGGGAAGGCCGAGATGACCTTGATCTTGTGCGACTGAAAATAGTGCCGGAGCTTGCGCGAGGTGACGAGGAGGACGTAAAGCATCTTCTACGACTGCGAGTACCTAGGCTTGCTATCTGATAAGACCTCGCTGACGTAGTAGATAGGTCGCTGGACAGGGTAAGGTTTACCCTCTTCAGGTCGCTCTGCCACCAGAACTGAGCTGACCACCAGGGTGATCGCGGAGATATAGAGCAGTAGCATTTCCTTTGGTGCCGGGGGCACCATCACTGGGGGTGACGTAAGGAAGGTCTTCAGTTGCTCCAAGGCCTGGTCGGCCTCCTCTGTCTAGACGAACTTGTCCGCCTTCTTCAGCAACTTGAAGAAGGGCAGGCCTTTCTCTCTGAGCTTGCTGATAAATCGACATAGGGCCGCCATCGTGCCAGTGAGCTTCATGACGTCCTTCTTCCCGATAGCTCGCTTCATCTTGCGGATGGCATCCACCTAGGTGGGGTTCGCCTCGATACCCCGGTTGCTGACCATGAAGCCCAGGAGCTTGCCGGACAGGACACCGAAGACACACTTCTCTGAGTTGAGCTTCCAGCGATAGTGGAGGAGGTTGGCGAAGGTCTCAGTGAGGTCAGCTATGAGCTTATCCTCTTGGGTGGTCTTGACGACCATGTTGTCGACGTAGGCTTCTACATTTTTGCCGATCTAGGACTCCAAACACTTCTGGATGGCCTTCTGGTAGGTCGCACCGGCGTTCTTGAGACCGAAGGTCATGGTCATGTAGCAGTAGATGCCATGCGGCGTTATGAATGCCGTCTTGTGGTTGTCGGAGACCTTCAGGGCTATCTGGTGATACCCTGAGTAGCAGTCTAGAAAGCATAGGAGGACGCTTCCGGCCGTGGAGTCCACGACCTAGTCGATGCGAGGATGAGGGAAGGGGTCTTTAGGCAGTGCTTGTTGAGGTCAGTGTAGTCGATACACATTTTCTATTGACTGGTTTTCTTGGGTACAAGCACCGGGTTGGCGAGCCAAACCGGATTTTTACACTCGCGGATGAATCCGACAACTAGGAGGTTTATTTTTTATACGCTAATGATGTCCTTGCGATCTTTCGCAAAGCGGCGTAGCTTCTGCTTGACAAGCTTGGTCGTCTTTCTTACATCCAAGGAGTGCTCAGCCAGCTCCCTGGGGACACCCAGCATATGCGATGGACTCCATGCGAATATATCCGCGTTATCACGGAGGAAACTGGTGAGCGCGAGTTCCTATTTTTCGTCGAGGCCGTCGCCGATCACCACCATCTTCTCTGCGTCGGACAGGCCGAGGCAGACTCTCTTCGTGGAAGGTACGGCTCTAGGGCGGTGTCGGTGCGCTTCTACTCCGGGATGGCTAGGTCGCTCGGAGCGACCTTCTTGGCCTCAGCGACCAAGATTGCGGAGGCGTCGATGCAGGCAGAGGTCACAACGATGTCAAAGGCCTCAGAGTCACACTTGAAGGAGACCATGAGGTCGTCGTAGATGGAGAGGACCCCGTTTGAAGTGGGCATCTTCAACACCAAGTAGGTGTAGTGTGGGATGGCCATGAACCTGGCCAACATCGGGCGACCTAGGATTGCGTGGTAGGAGGACATGAAGTCAACGACCTTGAAGTTGAGGTACTCTGTGCGGAAGTTCTCCTCGGTGCCGAAGGTGATGGGGAGGGAGACCCGACCCAGGGGGTAGGCCACTTTCCCCGGGATGATGCCGTAGAAGGGCTCGTCGCACGTCGTGAGCTTGTCGAAATCGAACTTCATCTTCTTCAAGGTCTCGACGAAGATGATGTTGAGCCTGCTCCCCCCATCTATGAGGGTCTAGGAGAGCAGGGTCCCATCCACCGTGGGCTCGATGACGAGTGGGTAGGACCCAGGGTCTGGGATGTGGACCCAGTGAACTGCTCTGGAGAACGTGATCGCCTGCTCAGACCAACGTAGAGGCGCAGTTGGCTGAGTGTGGATGAGGTGGACCTCGCGCTTGTCCTTGCGGTAGCGCCTCCGGCTGACATGAGATTTGATGCCTCCGACGATCATATTGATCGTGCGGGTCAGAGGTTGGAAGGGCCAGTTGGGGTTGCCTATCGGAGGTGGAGGAGGTAGGTCGCGCTCGTCGCGGTGAACTTCAGGAGGTGGGTCATCACGGCAGTTGTCACGGCGATCATCGCGGCGGTCCCGGTTGTCGCGGTTGTCGTGTCGGTCTCGCCGGTCATCGCGGCGGTAGTTGTTGTTGTAGCGGCGGTTGTCGCGTCGATCGCCGTCTTTCCTGGAGCGATTGGCGTCCTCAGGGGTGCTGAAGGCCATCTTGAATTGAGAGCACACACGGAGGGTGTGATTAGACCCCTCGTGGAACCCGCATAGGCTGTCGAGTGTTGCATCGAACTCCTCCTGGTTGAACGTCGAAGGACGACGCCCCTCAGCCGCTAGTACCTCGGAAGGTCGCTTACGCAGCTTGGAACCGGAGTCCCCTGCTGCACCGGATGTGCCGGCGTCGCGCCCAGCATCGACGTCGAACTGGTTCACCATCGCCTCTTTCTGTGTCCATGAGTTTGTTGACGACCATGACGGCATTGACGGTAGTGGTACCAGACTCGTGGATCTTCTCAAAGAGCTTGCGATCTTTGATGCCTTTCTTGTATCTTTCGACGACCTGGTCATCTCTGACACCGATGTAGGTGTTGCGGTTCTCGAGGAACCGGTTGTTTTAGTCGCAGAGCCGCTCCTTGGGCTTCATGACGACCCTCCCTAGGCTGAAGGCGTTTCCAAGGCGATTGTAGGTCGCTTGGAAGTTGGAAGTGAAGGCCTGGGATAGGTCGGCCCATGACTTGATGCTGCCTGCCGAGAGGTAGTTGAGCCATATCAAGGGGGCCTCGCCCATCACCAGCGAGAAGTAGGCCGCCATGTGGTCGAAGCCGCTGCCAGCCGCCTTGACGGCGACAAAGTAGGTCGACATCCAGATGTTGCGGTCGGAGCGCCCATCGTACTGCTTGATGTTGGGATTGAAGTTCTGGGGGTAGTCCACTGACCTGAGTCGAGGAGCCAGCGCGGGGAAAGTGGTGATGGCTAGGTCGTCACTGGTGCCTCTAGCTGGGGCGGCGTCCTTGGGGCCGGAGTGCACGCTGCACTCCGGGACGACGACCTGGGAATGCAGTTGCCCTGGGCGACCTCTGGGTTGTTGTGCTCGACCTCGTACATGGCACGTTGCTGGTTCTCAATGTCGTGGCGGTCACGCTGCTCGCACTCCATGATGCGATGGATGGCGCCAGGGGGGCCGTACTCGCGATCATACTCCGCGCAATGATGCAGCTCCCATTCCTCGTGCTCGCAGTGGCGCTGATCGACGTACCCGCGGACGTTGTGGGCACGCCTGTTGGCGTCAATGTTGACACGAAGGTCGCCGACGTTGGCGCCGTTAGGCTGCTGGTTGGGCTGCTCGGGGTTGTGCTGGGCGACCTCCTCCCTGATGGGAGGGAGGTGGCTACGCTGAGGTCGATGGGATCGACTGCGTAAGTGGTGCGTCGAAGAAGATGCGGCGGACTTGGTGGCCACGCTCTTTTCCTCCACCAAGGCGTTGGCGACCCGGAGGTAGGCGATGGCCTCCTCAGCCTCAGGCGTCTGCTGAGCTTGCTGAAGACGTGTGATGGCAGCGCCCAGGTGAGCCTAAGGCTATTGAACATCAGGATCCTTGCCTCCTTGAACTCGACACGCAGGTCTCGAGCGCATGGAGGGACTGCGCGGTGCTGTTCTTCCGCACGCCGCTGGGCATGCAGGGTGTTGCCTTGGATGTGCGCCGCCTCCTCGGAGTCCATCGTGCCGTGATGGGGTGGCTCGTTCTCTAAAACCACCAGCACCTAGCGGAAGACGATGTCCAAGTTGTTGGGGGAGAAGCGGACCCGGACCTTCTGGAACTCACCACAGTCCGGGGACTGGGGAGGTCGTGTAGCACGACGGGGGTGCTCTTGGTCGATCTTCTTCCGCAGGCGGCATTCGTAGAGAGTGTGCCTCGCACCCTTATGGTAGGTGCAAGGCACATCGAGAGGGTTGCGCTGGGTGCGAGGTGCAGGCCTCAGGTCGCCAGATGGCCTCCGACAAGATTGGATCTGGGAGGGCTTGGACAGCTGGCTTAGACGAAGGGTTGGCGAGGATGGCCGCCATGCTCGCCGGGAAGACAACACCAGATCGAGCCACCATGTTGCACAGTGAGTTCCCGATCGCCCCTACCTGGCACACCAACTGTCAGGGGGTGAGTCCTAGACAGATCTGCAAGGGGGCTGCCCAAGCAGTTTACAGGTTAAGGAGAGGATCGAAAACTAAGAGCGTAGGTGGTAGTTCACATGGCGAACTTGGAACGCGGCGAGTATGGCGAGGAAGACAAGGGCGCAAGGGTTTAGACTGGTTCAGGCCTCCGAAGAGTAAAACCCTACGTCCAGTTGTGGTGGTCGATTATGCGAGAGAGATGAAGGTGTCCCCTCGAATGGAGCCCTAGGCCGCCTTATATGGGGGACGGGCTAGGGTTTCCATTCGAGGTCGGTGGACCCATATCTGGGCCGGTTACAATTTGGGAAGCTATCCTTCCGGATTACAAGGAGTATCCCGTGATCTCCGGACCTACAAGCAGTGGCTCGTCGCGTCCTAGTGCCTTGACTTGCACTCCAAGCACTGCGGATCTTCTGGGATCTTGATAAGGTCGCCCGGAGTCGTCGGGGCTGTGGATAAGGTCGCTGGGCCCACTTTGTAGGTCGACGGGGCTTCTGGCAGGTCGGGTCCACTTGGCAGGGACCTCTGGGACACTGGCCGGTGGGGACCCAGCGGTACTCATGTCTCTCACATATAGACACATCAAGCACTTCACGATGTTATGCAATACGGTACGACAAGAAGGAGTCCCTGACGAATGGTTCAAGTGGAATCTCTTTCCCTATTCACTTGCCGGTGAAGCGAAGACATGGTACTTGCTTGTGTCCTTCGAGGTTGAAGGAAATTGGAACCAATTGACGAGAAAATTCTGTGAGAAATTTTTCCCGATAAGCAAGATCCAACATCTAAGGAGGCAAGTGATCACTTTCACGCAAGGAGAAGAGGAAGGGATAGAACAAGCATGGAATAGATTCAACGAGTTGATTGAACAAGGACCAAGACTCGGATACTCCGGTGATGTACTTTTGTATGCCTTTTCTTTTCGCTAACCCCTAATTGCATGGAACATGTCTAAATGTGTGCAGGACGGGATCTCATGGAGGAAACACTCACGGAAGCCACTCAACTCTTACAAAAAATCTGAAAGCGGTGGCCGTACGAAGAGATTAAGAAACACGAGTTTAGGGAAAGCTGGAATTTGAGTCAAGTGTAATGAAGGACCGGATTGGGGACCATAGAGGGGGGGAGTGAATGGAATCTGATCAAAATTCTTCTCAAGAACTCGGCCTATACCCCAAAATCAGTTCCAAAGAATCCCACACAAACTTGCCAAGATCACGTAGTCACAACAGACCTACTGACCCTAGGAACAAGATAGGACAAGCCTAGAAACAAAGCGGAAGCAAGCATAAAAGGAAATGAGAAAAAGAACGAGCTCAAGACAACCTACAACATGTTTTGTTAGAACTTCCGGCCCAAGGTCGGAACTACCGATAAAGGCTCTCTGTCTGTCAAAAACTCGTTATCGGAACATCCGGCTCAGGGTCAGAACTTCTGATCTTCAGAACTTCTAGTCCAAGGTCGGTACTTCCGATAAAGGCTCTCTGTCAGCCAAAACCAAGTTATCGGTACTTCCTGTGCCAGGTCGGAACTTCCGACAGCCCCCAGAAAACAGAGAAAAACAACCCGCGAGAGAAGGAAGGAAAATCCAAAACTCGATCAAACGACTTCCTAAAACTATGAAACTTTAACCATAGCTTCTCAACAACACAAAGAAGCTTTTCCCAAAAGATCTCCTCCAAAAGATCAAGGAGTCACCACCAGAAAAATGATTTAGGGTGTGAACCCTAGAGAGAAGACTTTTCCTCAAATCGATGGATCTCCCAAACGGCTCGGTGGATTGAAGCCAAATTTTAGGTGAAGAAAAAGTGTCCCAAGAGGAAGTTATACCTAAAATTTTATGGCCCCAAACACACTCAATCAAGAGGAATCACACATCTTGGCCAAGAACACTATGAACTAGGGTTCATCTGAAAACTCACAAATCAAAGGCGATTCTCGGTGTTTGAGGGGTCAAGATTATCCACAAAGAGGCATAAGGCACTCACCCATGATCCCATCAAAGAAATCTTGAGAGAAACACCCTCAAATCGACGAATCAAGTGACGAACGAAAATGCCCAAAAATAGCTCCGAAAATGACACGAAAATCACAAAGAGCTAAGAGAGGGAAATCATCACAACGCCGAATTCTTCCGTACATCCAGACGTCAGAGTCTATACAAGAATCTAGCATAAGGAAATACTGGGAAAAGAAGCAATCCAAAGCGATTCAGCCTAGCCATCCTCCTCTACCTTCTTTTTATACTTAGTCTCCTGGAGGTGGTGAATGACCCTACTACCCCTAGTGCATAAATGTAATATACACAACCCTCAAGGGCATTTTGGTCCAAGTCCAGCATATTCTCATCGATCGGACACGTTTCCACCGCGGACTCCCTTAGCCTCGACGCATGCCCTACAATCACGCCACATGCCCCCTGCCTCGAAGCTTCCCGACACTCCCAGATCACCGTCTCTGTCGCGTTGGGCCTTCGGTCTTGGTTTTGAGGCCCAAACCAAGAAACCGTCCACCGATGGTTTTGTGGGCAAACCACCAAACCCCGCATGCAAGCTTCGACCTCTAACTGCTACCTTGCTCTGGCCCATGTCCATGACTTCAACTCGCTCTTCTTGCACTATGTGGCTCGCACTTGACCCCATCGGCCACCGGGTCCATCAAACCAAGCCTACTTGCCTCTCCATCACCCGGAGGCCACCCTGGCATAGGACTTTCGCGCTTGTGCTTCACCTGCACCAACATGAGTCAAGCCACAACCTGCACCTACAATACTGAGTGAAGCATCAGCCCACACAACATTGTCAATCACTCATCACTGAGGAGCGACCCACCACTGGTGTTCGGACGCTCCTGGTCCTCACGTAAGAACACTTGCTGGAAGTTTTAGAGAGGCAGCCCTGGAAGACAAGAAAGAGGAGCCAATCCCAGAAAAATTTAAAGAAGTACACATGGAAACTAGAACTACCCCGAACATCGACTTTGCCGGATAAGGCAGCAAATGAAAGGAGCATGTCAAGTGCGAAGCTGTTAAGGGAGTTCGAGCAAATGGATTGGGTTCCAATTGAATTTGGCCAAGTGTTCGACAAGAGAAGACCATACCCCAACCAAAGGGGATGGCAAGAGCTTTGGAAGCAGGTTTCCCACAGAAAAGCAAGCAGAAAATTCGTATGATCTTGAAACAACTGGTGAGATTTTTCAAAAGCTCTTTAGTGAAGAAGAAGTGGATGTGGACCATATAGCCGAGGTAAAAAGAGTCATGGGGATTAAGCCCAAAGCATCACCATATGCTCGCCTCACTGAAGTCTACGCCATAGGATCCGATCAAGAGGAGAAGACATCCCCACACTTAAATTACATGGTTAATTGAATTCAATGCAAGGCTTTATGTGACATCAGAGCACAAGTCAGTGTCTTATCCTCTAAAATTTATGATGAGATTCATGATCATACCACAAATCTAGTCCCAACTTCTACTAAATTAATCATGGGAGATGGTAGAATTGTTAGACCCCTCGGAATTGCTTAAAATGTTGAAGTAATTATCTCCAAAAAATGCATTCTAACCGAATTCTTTATTGTTGATGTCTACTATGATAAACATGATCATATGATTCTTGGTAGACCTTTCCTCAAGTTGGTTAATGCCGTTTTAGATGCCGGAAAAGGAAAAGTAACGATTAATCTTGACGGAGATAAACACACATACAACTTTCTTCCCACTTCTAGAATTGCTTCACCCCTACCTCTTGATGACGAAGAGGTAGGGAGCCTTCATTTTGTTGACACTTTCAGGGATCCGCTACAAAGAGCAATGGATCATCCTTTTACAAGAGTTTGACGTTGAGATCTGAGATAAACAAGGGTCAGAGAATGTTGTGGCCGATCATTTGTCAAGAATGAATCGCGAACAAGATGACAAATAGCCCATTGAAGACAAAATGAAGGATGACCACCTCTATCGGATAATCGACAAGGATAGCTAGATGATCGGCATCATTCGGGTGATTCAAAAATGCCACTCGATCACCTAGACAAGAATGCTCAAAGAAGGATAATCTCCGAAAGCCGAAAGTATTTTTGGGATTCACCTTACCTTTTTAGACTTGGAGTCGATGGAGTTTTGAGAAGGTGTGTACCAAGAGAAGAAAGGCAAGAGATATTGAGGAAGTGTCACTCGGCAAAGTATGGAGGACATTATGGGCATTTTCAGACTCAAGCAAAAGTGTGGGTCAGTGGATTTTATTGGTCGGACATGCATGGAGACGCTAAAAGGTATGTTGCCTCTTGCCATGAATGCCAAAGAACTGGTAACATATCTCAGAGGAATGCTATGCCATTGAATTATAATATGCAAATTGATTTATTTGATGTTTGGGGAACCAATTTTATGGGGCCCTTTACAAACTCACATGGGTATGAGCATATACTTTTCATGGTCGATTATGTGTCCAAGTGGGTAGAGGCCATCCCGTGTCGTAGAGCTTCAATAGAGGAGTCCATAACAGTGATTAAGAATATTATTTTCCCTCGCTACGGTGTTCCGAGAATCTTGAGAAGTGATGGAGGGACTCATTTCACCGAGAATAGCTTTAAAAAGTGCTTGTCCAAGTTGGGAATTGAGCATAGAGTGGCCACGGCATATCATCCACAAACCAATAGACAAGCGGAAACATCAAATAGGTAACTAAAGAGCATCCTCAACAAAACCATTGAGAAGGGAGGTAAGGATTGGTCGAAGAAATTAGATGGAGCATTATGGGCATATCGGACGGTGTTCAAGACACAGATAGTTATGACTCCATAACTATTTGTATATGGCAAGGCTTGTCATCTTCCGATTGAGCTAGAACATAAGGCATATTGGGTGATAAAGGAGATGAGCCTCGACTTAGATGCCGTGAGGATAAAAAGAAGAATCCAAATTAGCGAACTAAAGGAGATAAGGTAGAAGGCCTATGAGAATGTAATCATTTACAAAGAAAGGATCAAAAGAAGGTATGACAAGAGGCTTAAAAGAAAAGAGTTCAAGGAAGGAGATAAGATCCTCCTCTATAATTCAAGGTTCAAAACTTTTGGAAAAGGGAAGTTGCGAGGTAAATGGGACGAACCTTATGTCGTGCATTCGGTGCTATCCAACAGAGCGGTTACTATCATGCATGCAAGAGGAGATCAGTACGTGGTGAATGGATAGCGGATGATCATCTGCATTCCCTTCCTTAAGTTCAAAGTGGGTTCCTTGTGGAGAGAAAGGGGGTTCTCCCTTGGGGCATGCTTTGTTTAGGTCCCGAAAATCGCCCTAAGAAATGCATGGGAAAGAAGGTCAGATTAACCCCGAAAAAAGTGATCCAAAATGGATTTGGCAGGTGCTGACTTTGTTCGCGTCTATCCGACTTCATTCCTTCGGACCTACTAGCCTGTTGGGAATGTGGGTGTCCGAGAATGGTAAGGGAGCAGAATGAGTCTTCGTCCTCATGAAGCAAGGACTCTCTAGAAAGTCTTTCTTGAACCTGACGTCGTGCCCCTACACTACATTGACATCTTCACAATGGAGGATGAGCCCGAACGTCAAGCCTAGGACGAAAAACAAGGTATGTCACGTGTAAATATTTTCTATTTTCTTTCTTTTTTCGTGTTTTTTGTGAATTTTTGCTGGACCAACTTTTCCTCGTGGGCTAGAATTCAAAAAAGAGTGGACCCCGCAAAAGTTGGGCCGAGCCAGCCCGCGGGCCAGGGTTGGCCGGCCGGCCTAGTCGGATCGGCCCAGGGGCCCCCTGCGGCGGCTCGTGCCCGGTTTCTTCTGGGATGCATCTCGTGAACGTCTAAGTTTAAACTGACGATTTTAGGGAGTTTAGAGATACATAGGGTTTCGGGAATTCTATCTCGAACTATTTAAAGGGAGGAGGGAGCTCGAGAATCCATCTAGGGTTGCATTGTTCCACCACAACGATAGCGAACGTAGCAACCATGGCATCCCCGGGGAATGACAAGGGAAAGGAAGAGGTCAAGATGTCATTGGAGGAGAAGCTTTCCACCCTCTCGATGCCGGCGCCCGAGGAAGTGCGGCGATGTGAGATTAAGCCCAAGGATGAGATCAAAAAGACCGCGCGCATCTGTTGCGGAGGGTGTGTTCCTACAAAAGTAATGGAAAGTCACCATCCGTGGAAGGAGGAGAAGAAGGAGAAGCTGGCTGCCCCTGTCTGGCACTCAGAGCATCTCCTCAGAATGAAGAGGAAGAGCTATAAGGAGAAGACTCCCGAGCCGAAGGACTCGTATAGGGATAGCAACTTCTCCGACGACTGTAGCCCAAGCTCGTGGGCAGCCTGTTGGTGTTTCTTGCATCGTTACTAGATGTGCAATGGTGCAAGAAAGCCTATTGGTATATTATACGATCAAAAATAAATCTGCAAGCGCACGGATACCGCTGTAGCTTTCACCCGGGAGTATTCCAAGGTATCGATTTCCACGGTGAACGAGAAGTGTAATGAACCTGAACTAATCCGTCTGGGGGATATGACGACGAAGGGTAAAGAGGCAAGGGAAGATTTCGGGTAGAGAAGGGATAAGCTAGGGAAGTCAAGGATTCGTGAGAGTCACAGTAGAATCAAATCAAGTCTCGTCACTCATCGGGGCCAGAGTGAAAAGAGCCACAAAAAGGGATGAGAAGGGGGCTCTGATGTCATATCTCCTACCTGTCTGAACTAACGTGGTGGATTGCAAAGCCCGTCCGAAGCTGTCACCTCCCTAGGGTACCACAACTATTTCGTTGATCAGAGCGGCATTCCAAGGTACCTGAGAGTCTAGACACCGCGTCTACACTAATCAAGCACTACTTTACTCGAGCTCAGAGCAAAGCAATCACGATAAGCAGCAGAACAACTAAACCGTAATCGAAGAACCTAAGAGCGAACAAGAGTATGAATTGAGACTTAGATACTCACAAATCCGAACTCACAAAGTATCCCGGGTGTGGACAATCGTAGTGGTACTGCACCCGCCGAGGTACAAAGAGGAAGAAGTTCGGCACTCCGGCTTCTTACACCAGCACTCAACTCTTTCTCCTTACTCTCTAAATACTAATTTGTGTAGGGCTACGCCACTTGCTTCTATTCACCTTGTGTATCTTTTATGAAGTGCCGGGGACTATTTATAGCCCCAATGGGTTGGTGGCTCCAGGAGGGGGTAGTTGTAGGTGTGAGGGAGCTAGTGTGGCAAAGTCGGTGGTGCGGGCGCACCAAGAGGTGCGGGCGCACCTAGGATCCACTACCTTTGCTCGAGCACGGCCCTGATCAGCGCTCCTCAGTCAGTTGTGAGGCAGTTCCAAGTGTCGGTGGTGCTTGGTTCACAGGGTCGTAGGTGCGGGCGCACCTTGAGGTGCGGGAGCACCTGACAAATCGCCGTGGGATGCACCGACGGTGTTGAGGAACGTCCAGAATTGCTCCTTGATGGCGGTTGTGGAAGTTGTGGCGGTTTGGTTGCGTGCATATGTGGACCGATGGATCCAAGTGCTTCCGTTGTCATCACTTTAATCAAACCGGCACAAAACCAACGTTTCTCATCCATCTAAGACTTGTTCGTGGCACTGGTATTGGCATGGACCCGAGACGTGCCATGTGGTAGGTGCGGGCGCACCTGCCTGATGTGGCTCGGTGGTTTGTGGTTTCTCCCTAAATGTGTATGTCACACCCTGAAATTTCCAATTTCAGGATGTGAATAAAAAGAATAATTAAGCAACGATTTTCCCTCAATTTTAAAATTTGTCCAACATTTATTTTCTTTATAGGAAATATAGTGTAGGAAAAAGGCAATGTTTGTTTTTCTAAAATAAATAAAATGATCTTGTGAGTGTTGCATTCGTGTCTATGCATCCTGGTGTTTTTGAGTGCAAAATGATTTAAAGTTACACTTAGGTGCTGACCAAACTCTTCCGAGAATTTTCTGAAATTTTTCTGGAATTTATTCTCATTTCCCTGAGATTATTCTATTTATTAGAAGGCTCTAAAATCTTTTTCTTGAGCTCTAAATATTTTATTTGGATTGTTTGTGTCTCAAACTATCTCTGAGAATTTTCCTGGAATTTTTAGGATTTTCTGATTATTTTTAGTGCTTTAAATGAATTATCTAGGGTTTCTATGGAATTCTTTTGCACTGAAAATGTATTTCGGGAAATTAAAAAAAAGAAGAAATCCTATCTTCCCTAACGGGCCGAGCCCACGGGCCCGACCCTACCCGTTCCGCCAGCCCGCTCCCCGGCCCGCGGAGGGCCCATCTGGGCCCGGCAGCAGAGGCCAAGGCCAGGCCGCCACCGTCTCCCGACCTCGGCGTGCGTGCCGAGCACGTCTAGGCTTCCGTGCCTATAAAGTTGTCGCCCTGTGCTTCGCGCTATCCCTGCTGCCTGCCGCCTCTCGCGCAAGTTCGCCGCTGCCCCGTGCCTCGACTCGCCGTCGCGCGCCGCTGCTAGCCGAGCCGGCCGTCGCCGCCAGCATTGACGTTTGGGTCGCCGGTTCACCGCCGTGAAGCCGCCTTGAGCATCCCCGAGCCGAGCCGCGTCCAATCGGTCGGTTCCCATCGTCAGAGAAGTACCAGAACGCCGCCGCCGCAGTCAACCGCCGCCGGCCGCCGCAGCTTCACGCCGCCGGCCATCTCCCGTCGTCCTCCGAGGTCGGTAAGGACCTCCACGTGATCCCCATCCTTTCCTCTCTCTTTTCCCCCGCTCACCCAAGCCCCTCGCTGTCCCAGCCGCCGACGCCGCCATTGCCCAGGACCGCCGGGAGCCACCCTGTCCGCCGACCTGAGGTAGAAGATGAGGATGTGGAGGTTTTGCACTAGGCCCCTGAGTTCTCCTGCAATTTTTTAGATCTTTTCATGTGTCTAGGCTAAACTACAAGAAACCCCCTAAATCTCTTAGATTCTCCAGATCCAGTCCACCCTGAGATTCTTGCATGAAAGACCTCGAGTTTATATACATAATTATGTATACGCCCTTGGTTTTTCGTAGTAAAGCCCCTGAAAGTTTCTAATCTTTGCCAGCAAGTCCCTACACCTTTGATAATCCCTATCTTTCATGTTCTAGCTCCGTTTTTATCCGTTCAAGTTGCGTTAGGTTCATACTGAAGTAAAGTACAAGTTAGTGGTGAGTTTTCATCATGAATGTTTTCTGAAAATTAATTTAATATTAACTTTGATTAAAGCTTAGTTATGCACACCTTTTATAAATAAAAGCAATATAGAGCTATACATCGATTTTCATGACTAATATTAATTTGATTAATGATTATTTCAGGTACTTTTATAAATAAAATCTAATTAGATCTTTTACCCGGTTTTTCATAAACCAAATATTAATTTGCTTAGTATATAATTAACTTTTTTAATTAAAAGTTGATTAGGCTTTTTACACCGGTTTTATAAATAAATGTTAATTTGATTAATACTAATGCTATATGTTTTCAATAATGATATGATCCACTCGAATCATAAAGTTACGTTTAGATGACTCATATAGTTTAGTTTTTCTAAATTAAATGTTTAATTGGTATAATTTATATATGAATCTTTATAAATAAAATTTGACTAGCTCTTTACTTCGGTCTTTTGCAAATAAAAATATAATGCTGCATTAATTTCAACCTTGGGTATTTTCTTCATGAAATATCCTTTACATATTCTTTGATAATTAAAATAAACCTAAGCTCGTAGTCTTTCATGATCGCATATGCAAATCGATCGTTAGCCGTTCTTTATCAAGCTTTGTCTTAGTGTCTCTGTTGTAGAGCTAATCTTCTTTCAAGCTCCAGATCTTTTGATCCTAGTTCTTGCTCAAACCTAGTGTCCTTCATAAAGCTAACCAAGCATTTCCTTTTCTCAGCACGGTCTGTGTGCTTCAGTGATCCTTAGAATCGCGCCTATCCTTTAGTGCGTTCTTTTAAAGCTTTTCTTTTGATTGGTGCATTGTTCTTAGTTGCTTGTTTGTTTGCTTTGTATGCTTGTGCCCGATGATTGATGCGAGTAGAAGGAACGTCGTTCGAGAGCTTTGAAGAGCAAGAAGTTGAAGAATTCTGAGCAACATCATTACACTTGTTAAAGGCAAGTGTGTCCTTGTTCTTTTGTCCCAATAACTGTGTTTAATCACCATTGCATATGCTTCCATTTAATTTGATGGGTCCTATTAAGGATTATCCTAGTCTTTAATATCATTCCTTGTCAACCTGGATTTACATTTTCGTTGGATAGCTATGCTTAGTTGCTCTACTTGGGTTATGGTTGTTCTAATGAACAACAATGATGAACTTGCTTTACTTTTATGATATACCTCTGGTTAATACAAGATCATATGATTAATTGGAACATGGAGCGACCACCTAGGACAACAGTGCAACCACAAGGACTAAATGGCTCTGGTCTTGGCTGAGTAATTAGGGAAGTCTTGTGTGGCCATTACTCGCATAGTAGCTTGGATACGGAGGAATGCTTTTAAGGCTCTTCTATTTCGGATAGGTATTGGAATGGAAGTACTCTATGGCTGACCGTCCGTGAATAGAAGTGAGGTACGAAAGATAGCCTCTATGGCATATGCTACTATGGACTAATACACATGGGAGGACTCTTTGTAAAGGCCTCGTAGCGTCCCTATGCAATCACACCTCGGTAGTGTGGTATGATGCTTGGCCGGCATCACATCGTTGGGTTCAAAGTTCCTAGAACTTTTACGCGACTTGTGGGTAAAGATGTGCAACCTCTGCAGAGTGTTTAAAACTAATCGATTAGCCGTGCTCACGGTCAAGAGCGGCCTGGACCCTCACATGATAATTGAACTTGAAGATGGACTTAAATCATTGTTTATGGTTATGTTAGCCATATACTCATGGCGTATCTCTTTATGTTAATGTGGGTTGGTATATACTTATATCATAGTAATCAGGTGCTAATAAAATTTGACCAACTAAAAGTGCCTAATGCAGTCAACCTGTTAGCCTTTCCTTGTCAAGCCTCTGCATTCATACTTTCCCCACACTTGCTGAGGATGACATGTGCTCACCCTTGGTATAAACAATGTTGCTCACAAAGGGGAAGCTGCTATGAAGTCGTTGTGAAGATGTTGCTGGTGCTAGGCGTACGCAACCCCCAGTCATCTGCTTGTGGTTGTTTGGTGCCTTCGTTTCCAGGATTTAAGCATAATACTTTGATAATCTCTCTTTTCCTTACGTGATACTATTACTGTTATTCACTTATGTCAACTATATACATGAAACTTGATCCTGGCATGCATATAGATCTGCACTTGGTTTTCTTTGGAAAAACAGGTGTGACAGTGTACCTGCATATAAAATTGCAACACAACTCGTGGAACTCCATTAGTACCAAACATGCACATGAGGATGGAATTTGTAGGTGCGGACGGCTCTGGCCAAGTGCGGCCGGCCCAGGTTAGCTGCGGCCAGCTGTGGTGCGGCCGAACCTGGCCAAGTGCGACCGGCCCTGGCCAGCTGCGGCCGGCTCCGTCCAAGTACGGCCGGCCCTGGCTAGGCGCATAGAAGATGGAAAAACGCATGTGAACTGAGTTATAAACTAACCAACGACCGAAAACTGATCTGAAGTACCCTTAAAAAACCGAAATGCCGATTCGAAAAAGTCAAAATACACAACCCAAAAAAGTTCCCTGGTCTTTTCGGGTTTCCACGCCCAGACCCATCAGATTGTTGGGTCGGGTCAGCCCCGGTATTTCGAGATTCGGGACAAAACTCCGACCCGTCACGTGGTTGGGTCGGGTCGGGCTTGTCGGGTTGTTTGGGTCATGAATACCTACGATGCCCACGCGTCAAACGCCTCGGAGTCTATCTGGTCCTGTGTATTCTTTTTTTTTGCAAACTGGGGGATTGGAGCATGGTCGCTGTCACTGTATAGAATTGGGGGTGGTAGATTGCTATGCTACAACGCAATATTAGCATCAGAACTTTGACGCTAAAAATATAGAATCACCGTTGAACTGTTGATCTTGTGGAAGAATTTTGTATTCTTGTCTGCTTGAGGCACCCATTGCTTCTTGTATCTTTGGTTGTGCTATTCAGTTTGCTTTTAGAGTAGGTGATGGTGTTGGAGGGTGAGATTTTGTTCTTCAAAATTGTTTCTTGTCTACCTCCTGCGTAACCGACTGGGCACAGGTTACGCAGGGCAGTGCGTAATAACCAAGTCTGTGTTGCAGGAGCGATGCAAAATGGATAGTGCATAACCGAGGACGTGCCTAATCGAGCGTGTGCGTGCAGGTTACACACATAATCAACTCTGAACTGTCCTACCATCGTATTACAAGCAAATTCGCAAAAAAATGTTGGGCATGGCCGGCTGACGCGGAAACGTTTGGGCCTAGGTTTCGGTACCCATCATTCCATGCATGCAGCTAGCTAGTGGTACAACCGCCTGGGATACGCGCACCCAAACCATCATGGTCCTGAATGCCCGGGGAACATGTGTGGAGTGCCATGTTGTTATGTCAAATTTGCATTAAACTTGTCTTCTGTCAAATGGCATTCTACTCATGATATTCAAATTCAAAACCATTGAAACAATTCTAGCATGGACACTACTGAATGCAAGCCGAGTAGCATAGATGGTGCGTATCCCACTGGCCGGGTGCAGAAGCCAGGCAGCACAGATGGTGCGTAACCGAGCAACGGGTGCAAGTTACGCGCAGCATCGACACGACCGGATGCACCAAATGCAGCATGGATTTTGCGTAACCTTGGTGGGTTTCGGTTACGCGATGCAATGACACGACCCATCAGTGTTGCATCAAGCACCAAGGACAGTGCGTAAGCTGCCTTCCACACGACCCATTCGGTGTTGCATCAAGCTGCACGGACGGTGAGTAACATGTGCAGGTTACGCGCTGTTTAGACGCGACGTAGTCTATGCATGTGGATTTTGCGTAACCTTAACGGCTCTAGGTTACGCGATGCAACGACACGACCGGATGCATGGGGGTTTTGCGTGACGGACTCCATGCATAACACAGTCATTGTTGCACACGTCATGCAGAACGGATGGTGCGTCGCCAAAACATGCGAAACCGAGCGGGAGCAGGTGACGCGCAGGATCGACACGACAGGATGCAGTGTAGATTTAGCGTAACCGACACCGTGTGTAACCTAGTCAGTGGTGCACATGCCATGGGATGGTGCATCGCCGAACCGTGCGTAACCGAGCTGGTGCAGGTGACGCGCAGAATTGACACGACCGAAGGCAGCGTGGATTTTGCGTATCTGACGCCGTGCGTAACCCGGTCCGTGTTACACCATGCAGCCAGCCTTCTTAGAGGTGTGTAACCCAGCTGGTGTTGCATAATGTAGCATAGACGGTGCGTACTGCGTACCCTGTGCAGGTTACGTGCTAATTCGACACGACCCAGTCTGTGTTGCAACATGCTCCACGGACGGTGCGTAACCTGTGCTAGTTACGCGCTGATTCGACACGACCCAGTTGGTGTTGCATCAAGCAGCACGGACTCAAAACCTCTGGTGTGTAACCTCTGGTGGTTACGCACTCATTCGACACGACCCAGTCGGTGTTGCATCAATAAAGCAGCACAGACGGTGCGTAACCAGTGCAGGTTACGCACTGATTCGGCACGACCAGATGCAGCGTGGATTTTGCATAACCTTGGCGGGTTTAGGTTGCACAATGCAACGACACGACCCAGTCAGTGTTGCATCAAGCATCAAGGACGGTGCGTAAGCTACATTTGACATGGCCCATTCGGTGTTGCATCAAGCTGCACAGACGGTGAGTAACCTGTGCAGGTTACGCACTGTTTAGACGCGACGCGGTCGGTGCATGTGGATTTTGCGTAACCTTAACGGCTTCGAGTTACGTGATGCAACCACACGACCAGATGCATGGGGATTTTGCGTGACAGACTCCGTGCGTAACACAGTCAGTGTTGCATGCGTCATGCAGAACGGATGGTGCATCGCCGAACCGTGCATAACCGAGCTGGAGCAGGTGACGCGCAGAATCGTCACGATGGGATGCAGCATTGATTTTGCGCAACCGGTCTGTGCGTAACCCAGTCAGTGTTGGGCCATGCAGCTAGTAGTCTTAAAGGTGCGGAACCTACTACGTGCTTAACCGAGTCGGTGTTGCATCAAGCAGCACGGGCGGTGCGTAACCTATGCATGTTATGCCCTGAATTGACACGACTGGATGCTGCGTGGATTCTAAGTAACTCAGCCGGTAAGGCACGCGCCATGTAGGACGACGGATGGTGTGTCGACGAAACGTGCGTAACCGAGCTGGAGCAGGTGACATGCGAATTGTGATCGGCACGACCAGATGCAGCGTGCATTTTGCGTATCCGACGTCGTGCATAACCCAATCTGTGTTGCACCATGCAGCCAGCCGTTTTAGAGGTGTGTAACACAGTTGGTGTTGCATCAAGCAGCATAGACGGCACGTACTGCATACCCTGTGCAGGTTACGTGCTGATTCAATACGACCCAGTCGGTGTTGCATCGAGCAGCACAGACGGTGCGTAATCTGTGTAGGTAACGCGCTGATTCGACAAGACCCAGTCGGTGTTGCATCAAGCAGCACGGATGGTGCGTAACTTGTGCAAGTTATGTGCTGATTAGACACAACCCAGTCGGTGTTACATCAAGCAGCACGGACAGTGTGTAATCTGTGCAGGTTACGTGCTGATTCGACACAACCCAGTCGGTGTTGCATAAAGCAGCACGGACAGTGCGTAACCTGTACAGGTTATGCACTGATTGGACATGACCTAGTCAGTGCATGTGGATTTTGTGTAACCTTATCGGCTCCAGGTTACGTGATGCAATGACACGACCGGATGCATGGGGATTTAGCGTGATAGACTTCGTGCGGAACCCAGTCAGTGATGCACATGCCTTGCAGAATGGATGGTGCGTCTCCGAAACGTGCATAACCGAGCTGGTGCAGGTGATGCGCCATGCAGAATGAATGGTGCGTCGCCAAACCGTCCGAAACCTAGCTAGAGCAGGTTACACGCAGGATTGACACGACAGGATGCAACGTGGATTTTGTAAATCCGACTCCGTGCGTAACCCAGTCGGTTTTGAGCCAGGCAGGCAGCCGTCTTAAAGCTGCGTAACCCAGACGGTGTTGCATCAAAGCATGCGCGTAACCTGTGCAGGTTACGCGCTGATTCGGCACGACCCAGTCGGTATTGCATGAAGGAGCATGGTCGGTACGTAACTTTAGCAGATTAGGCGCTGATTGGACACAATCAGATGGAGCGTTAATTTTGCGTAACCTTATGGGCTCCAGGTTACGTGATGCAACGACACAACCTAGATAATGTTGCATCAAGCAGCATGGATGATGCGTAACCTGCATTCGACACGATCCATTCGGTATTGCATCAAGCTGTACGGACGGTGCGTAACCTGCATTCGACATGACCCATTCGGTGTTGCGTCAAGCTGCACGAATGGTTCGTAACATCTGCATGTTACGCGCTAATCCGACACGACCCAGTCGGTGTTGCATCAAGCAGCACAGACGGTGCATAACCTGTGCAGGTTATGCGCCGATTCGACACAACCGGAAGCAGTGTGGATTTTGCATATCCAACACCGTGCGTAGCCCACTCGGTGATGGACGCGCCATGGGATGGTACGTCGCCGAACCGTGCGTAATAGAGCTGGTGCAAGCGACACGCAGAATCGACACGACTGGATGCAGCATGGATTTTGCGTATCCGACGCGGTGCGTAACCCAGTCCGTGTTGCACCATGCAGGCAGCCGTCTTAAAGGTGCGTAACATAGTCGGTGTTGCCTCAAGTAGCACAGACAGTGCATACTGCATACCCTGTGTAGGTTACGCGCTGATTTGACATGACACAGTCGGTGTTGCCTCACTGTCCACGGACGGTGCCTTGTACAGGTTACGCGCTGAATCGACACGACCGGATGCAGCATGGATTTTGCATAACCTTATTGGCTCAAGGTTACGCGATGCAACGACACGACCGGATGCATGGGGATTTTGCATGACAGACTCCATGTGTAACCAAGTCGGTGATGCACGCACCATGCAGAACGGATGGTACGTCACCGAAACGTGCGTAACTGAGCAGAATGGTGCGTTGAATCAGAATGCAGCATGGATTTTGTCTAACCGTCACGTTGCGTAACCCAGTCGGTGATGCACGCGCCATGGGAAGGCGCGTCGCCGAAGCATGCGTAACCGAGCTGGAGCAAGTGACGTGTAGAATCGACATGACCAAATGCAGCATCAATTTTGCGCAACTGATCTGTGCGTAACCCAGTCAATGTCGAGCCATGCAGCCAGTAGTCTTAATGGTGCATAACCAACTACGTGCTTAACCGAGTCGGTGTTGCATCAAGCAGCACGGGCGGTGCGTAACCTGTGTAGGTTACGCTCTGAATCGACATGACCGGATGAATGGTGGATTTTGCATAACCCAGCCGGTAATGCACGCGCTGTGTAGGACGGATGGTGCATCGCCGAATTGTGCATAACTAACCTTGATCAGGTGAAGCGCAGGATCGACACGACTGGATGCAGCGTGGATTTTGCGTATCTGACGCCGTGCGTAACCCAGTCAGTGTTGAGCCATGCAGCCAGCCGTCTTAAAGGTGAGTAACCTACTACGTGCATAACCGAGATAGTGTTGCATCAATCAGCACCGACGGTGCGTAACCTCTACATGTTACGCGCTGATTCGACACGACCCAGTCGGTGTTGCATCAAGCAGCATGGACGATGCGTAACCTCTGGTGGTTACGCAATAATTCGACACGACCCAGTCGGTGTTGCATCAATCAAGCAGCACAGACGGTGCGTAACCAATGCAGGTTATGTGCTGATTCGGCACGACCAGATGCAACGTGGATTTTGAGTAACCTTGGCGGGTTTAGGTTACGCGATGCAACGACACGACCTAGTCAGTGTTGCATCAAGCATCAAGGACGGTGCGTAAGCTGCATTCGACACGACAGGATGCAGCGTGGATTTTGCATATTCAACACCGTGCGTAACCCATTCAGTATTGAGGCATGCAGCCAGCCATCTTAAAGGTATGGAACCTACTACGTGCTTAACCGAGTCGGTGTTGCATCAAGCAGCACGGACGGTGCGTAACCTCTGCATGTTACGTGCTGATTCGACACGACCCAGTCGGTGTTGCATCAAGCAGCACAGGCAGTGTGTAACCTCTGGTGGTTACGCACTCATTTGACACGACCCAGTCGAAGTTGCATCAATAAAGCAGCACGGACGGTGCGTAACCAGTGCAGGTTAACCGTGCATAACCGAGCTGGAGCAGGTGATGCGCAGAATCGACACGATGGGATGCAGCATGGATTTTGCGCAACCGATCTGTGTGTAACCCAGTCAGTGTTGGGCCATGCAGCTAGCAGTCTTAAAGGTGCGGAACCTACTACGTGCTTAACCGAGTCGGTGTTGCATCAAGCAGCACGCCTGGTGCGTAACCTATGAAGGTTACGCCCTGAATCGACACGACCGGATGCTACGTGGATTCTGCGTAACCCAGCCGGTAAGGCACGCGCCATGCAGGACGACGGATGGTGCGTCGAAGAAACGTGCGTAACCGAGCTGGAGCAGGTGACATGCGAATTGCGATTGACACGGCCGGATGCTACGTGCATTTTGCATATCCAACGTCGTGCGTAACCCAGTCCGTGTTGCACCATGCAGCCAGCCGTCTTAGAGGTGCGTAACACAATCCGTGTTGCATCAAGCAGCACAGACGGTGCATACTGCATACCCTGTGCAGGTTACGTGCTAATTCAACACGACCCAGTCGGTGTTGCATCGAGCAGCACGGACGGTGCGTACTGTGCATGTTACGCGCTGATTCGACACGACCCAGTCGGTGTTGCATCAAGCATCACGGATGGTGCGTAACCTGTGCAAGTTACGTGCTGATTAGCCACAACCCAGTCGGTGTTGCATCAAGCAGCACGGACAGTGTGTAATCTGTGCAGGTTACGTGCTGATTCGACACAACCCAGTCGGTGTTGCATCAAGCAGCATGGATGGTGCGTAACCTGTACAAGTTACGCGCTGATTGGACACGACCTAGTCGGTGCATCTGGTTTTTGCGTAACCTTATCGGCTCCAGGTTACGCGATGCAACGACACGACCGGATGCATGGGGATTTAGCGTGACAGACTCCGTGCGGAACCCAGTCAGTGGTGCACGTGCCTTGCAGAACGGATGGTGTGTCGCCGAAATGTGCATAACTGAGCAGGTGCAGGTGACGCACCATGCAGAACGAATGGTGTGTCGCCGAACCGTCCGTAACCTAACTGGAGCAGGTTACGCGCAGGATTGACACGATAGGATTTTGCGAATCTGACTCCGTGTGCAACCCAGTAGGTTTTGAGCCATGCATCCAGCCGTCTTAAAGCTGTGTAACCCAGACGGTGTTGCATCAAAGCATGCGCGTAACCTGTGCAAGTTATGCACCGATTCGACACAACCCAATCGGTGTTGCATCAAGGAGCACAGACAGTATGTAATCTGAGCAGATTAGGCGCTGATTGGACACAACCAGATGGAGCGTTGATTTTGCGTAACCTTGTGGGCTCTAGGTTACACGATGCAATGACACGACCCAGATAATGTTGCATCAAGCAACACGGACGGTGCATAACCTGCATTTGACACGACCCATTCTGTATTGCATCAAGCTGCATGGACGGTGCGTAACCTGCATTTGAGATGACCCATTCGGTGTTGCGTCAAGCACCACGGACAGTGTGTAACATATGCATGTTACGCGCCGAATCGACACAACCGGAAGCAGCGTGGATTTTGCGTATTTGACACCGTGTGTAACCCACTCGGTGATGGACGCGCCATGGGATGGTACGTCGCCGAACCGTGCATAACCGAGCTGGTGCAGGCGACGTGCAGAATTGACATGACCGGATGCAGCATGGATTTTGCGTATCCGACGCGGTGCATAACCCAGCCCGTGTTGCACCATGCAGCCAGCCATCTTAGAGGTGCGTAACACAGTCGGTGTTGCATCAAGCAGCACAGACGGTGCGTACTGCATACCCTGTGTAGGTTACGCGCTGATTTGACACGACCCAGTCGGTGTTGCCTTACTCTCCATGGACGGTGCCCTGTACAGGTTACGCGCTGAATCGACACGCCCGGATGCAGCGTGGATTTTGCGTAACCTTATCAGCTCGAGGTTACGCGATGCAACGACACGACCGGATGCATGGGGATTTTGCGTGACAGACTTCATGCGTAACCCAGTCAGTGATGCACGCACCATGCAGAGCGAATGGTACGTTGCTGAAACGTGCGTAACCGAGCAGGATGGTGCGTCGAATCAGAATGCAGTGTGGATTTTGTGTAACCGTCACGGTGCGTAACCCAGTCGGTGATGCACGCACCATGGGATGGTGCGTTGCCGAATTGTGCGTAACCGAGCTGGAGCAACTGACGCGTAGAATTGACATGATCGAATGCAGCGTGGATTTTGCACAACCGATCTGTGCGTAACCTAGTCAGTATTGAGCCATGCAGCCAGCAGTCTAAATGGTGCATAACCTACTACGTGCTTAACCGAGTCGGTGTTGCATCAAGCAGCACGGGCGGTGTGTAACCTGTGTAGGTTACACTCTGAATCGACACGACCAGATGCAGCGTGGATTTTGCGTAACCCAGCCGGTAATGCACGCGCCATGCAGGACGGATGGTGCATCGCCGAATCGTGCATAACCGACCGGGATCAGGTGAAGTGCATGATCGACACGACAGGATGCAGCGTGGATTTTGCGTATCCGACACCGTGCGTAACCCAGTCAGTGTTGCGCCATGCCGCCAGCCGTCTTAAAGGTGAGTAACCTACTACGTGCTTAACCGATTAGTTGTTGCATCAAGCAGCACGGACGGTGTGTAACCTCTGCATGTTACACGCTAATTCAACACGACTGAATCGGTGTTGCATCAAGCAGCACGGACAGTGTGTAGGTTACGCACTGATTCGAAACGACCCAATCGGTGTTGCATCAATCAAGCAGCACGAACGGTGCGTAACCAGTGCAGGTTACACACTGATTCGGCACGACCGGATGCAGTGTGAATTTTGCGTAACCTTTGCGGGTTTAGGTTATGCGATGCAACGACACGACCTAGTCAGTGTTGCATCAAGCATCAAGGACGGTGCGTAATCTGCATTCGACACGACCCATTCGGTGTTGCATCAAGCTGCACGGACGGTGAGTAACCTGTGCAGGTTACACGATGTTTAGACGCGATGCCGTCAGTGCATGTGGATTTTGCATAACCTTAACGGCTCTAGGTTACGCGATGCAACGACACGACCAGATGCATGGGGATTTTGTGTGACAGACTCCGTGCGTAACACAGTCAGTGTTGCACGCGTCATGCAAAATGGATGGTGCGTCGCCAAACCGTGCGTAACCGAGCTGGAGCAGGTGACGCGCAGAATCGACACGACCGGATGCAGCGTGGATTTTGCGCAACTGATCTGTGCGTAACGTAGTCAGTGTTGGGCTATGCACCTAGCAGTCTTAAAGGTGTGTAACCTACTACGTGCTTAACTGAGTCGGTGTTGCTTCAAGCAGCACAGGCTGTGTGTAACCTATGCAAGTTACGCTATGAATCGACATGACCAGATGCAGTGTGGATTCTGCGTAACCCAGCCGGTAATGCACGCGCCATGCAGGACGACGGATGGTGCGTCATCGAAATGTGCGTAAATGAGCTGGAGCAAGTGACCTGCGAATTGCGATCCACATGACAGCATGCAGCGTGGATTTTGCATATCCGACGTCGTGCTTAACCCAATCCGTGTTGCACCATGCAGCCAGCCGTCTTAAAGGTGAGTAACCCGGACAATTTTGCATCAATCAGCACGGACGGTGCGTACTGCGTACCCTGTGCAAGTTACACGCTGATTCGACACGACCCAGTCGGTGTTGATCACACTCCACGGACGGTGCATAACCTATTCTGGTTACATGCTGATTCGACACGACCCATTCAGTGTTGCATCAAGCAGCACGAATAGTGCGTAACCTATGCTGCTTACGCGCTGATTCGTCAGGACAAGATGCAGCATGGATTTTGCGTAACCTTATCGTCTCTGGGTTACGCAATGCAATGACACGACGGTCTCCACGTCGCGTAACTAAGCTAGAGCAGGTGACGTGCAGGATTGTTGACGGTCAATATTCGCCATTTTCAAGACCGTCAACTCCTGCAAATCTGAGCATGAATTGAACATCTACACTAGAATAGGTGCTTAAACTCATACTTTCCACCAGTGTCGATGTCTATTTGAATGCAGGTATTTAGCATAAGAAATGGGAGGAATCCATGCACATTCACTCCACTCCAATCCAAGGCACTCAAATGCTGGCCAATCAGGGGCTGCCACATGGATTCTCCGGGATCCATGATGTCACCAATCCATGTGAAGGACTTTCGACGAATCATACGCTACCATGTCAGCATCACATGGATCCATAGGCCCACTTTACCAACTAAACCACCAGGAAGCGTGCCATGCACGGAGGAGAGGCATCAGGACCCACATGGAAGCGAGCCAGAGGAAGCACGGGCCAGGAGGCCACCCGAGGGGGCCGGCCGACCCTAGGTTCGGCCGAACCGACCTAGGGTCGGTTCATCCTGGCCCTCCACATGTTGTCCTCCCATTGGCTCTCTGCGGTAGTCCCGGGCGTTTAGGGGCACTTTGAGCCCCGGAGCAAGCCTCCTCCTTGTCTAGAAATAGGAGGGGAGGGGCTCCATTTCTCACACACCACCAAGCTCTCAAGTTCCACTTTCTCTTGTGTAGCTCTCTCTCCCTCTCTCCAATTCTGCCCATGAGAGGTGATTCTCACCTCTTTGTGGTAGAATGGTGAGGAGGAGAGATCTAGATTAGGATTAGTGAGAGGTAGAGGAGGGGTAAGGAGTGAGTTGATGTCCTCGTGGATGTTTGTTCTTCATTTAGATCAAAGTGAGTATTTCAGCATTTCTTATTTAGACTATAGTGGACATCATGCGTGGTTACTTTGTTCTTGTGTTCTTGGCTCGTTCATAAGTTAGAGGCTTGTGTTCTTCGTGACACAAGGCTTCGATCCTTTAGAACCAGAACCGTAGTTCATTTACTTGTTTGCATGCTCTGATCCTGTTTAGTTGAGTAAGTTTGCTGTATCTCGTTCAGCAACATCCATAGCTTCCTTTCTGCTCCCAGTTCAATGATATGATCTGATTCTGATCTTTCCCTTGTTCGTGGGACCGTATTTATATGGTTGCTATAGTGTAGTTAGCGAGCTAGCATACGCCGCACTATAGTATTTATCTGGGGTAAAGACGTGGTGTCTGGGCCTTGGGTTTCCTACGAAGACCACGTACGATCGTAGCGTAGAGGTAGGCCGCAGTGGTGACAGCCTGTTGGACCCTTTGTCAACCCTCTTACGTCGCGTACCGAGTTGGGCTCGCTTGCCAGCACCTCTGAGTGTTGTCGCCCCGCGGGGACGACTAAGATCTGACAGGAATACATCTTGAGAGCTAAGTCCCTTAAGGAAGTGCTTCTTGTATCCCAACCTATCCCAGTGAAAGCTGGTGTCCTTGGATAGACCCTCTCTGGTTACTCTCCGTCCTGGGAACGAAACCCGACGGGAATATTCATTCTCCTAGGGAGAAGTGCTACAGCGGTATTTCCGTGCGCTTGCAGTATACCCGGTTGTTCTTATCCGCTCCCTCTAGGCGTACAACTAGTGGTGACGTTGAGAAACGCCAACAAGCATTTCTGGCGCCGTTGCCGGGGACGGCTGTTGTTAACCTTCGAGCCTGTCTATCCTTGTATTTATCTTTTCCTTTTTTTTTATTCTACCTTCACCCCTGTTACCCTCTTTGAAATATCCCTTTTGTTTTTCTTTCTACCTCTACCCCCGCTACCCATGGAAGGTTATCCTTGTAAACACCTTCCGCCTTCGAGGAGTGAACCCTTAGAGCCACCTTCGTCAAGATCCACTCTTACATTTGGCTGTAGGATTCACCCCTCTCTCATGAAGCTAATTCAGGACCTATCCTTCTCGGGGTTAAGTCATGAGAACCCTTTGATCATGTGAGAGACTACAAGCATCTGATTGAAACTCAGGGTAAAACCAGAGAATCACCGGATGTTCGGAAAAGAGAGTGTTTCCCGCTATCCCTCTCTGGGGAAGCTCGAGATTGGCACCATTGTTTTGGTAGGGACTACCTTACTTGGGAAAGGTTGAGAGCAGCTTTTTGCTCCCGCTTCTTCCCAATACGACGTGTCATCTCGTTAAGGGCAAAGATTCTTTGTTTCAAGCAATGTGAGGAGGAATCACTAGGAATGGCATGGAATCGTTTCGCCTCCGCGGTGGAAGATTGCCCAGTCCTCCACATTCTCGATTGGATCTTGCTTCGGCACTTCTGGTTTGGATTGCGGAAGGATGATGCCATGAGGCTTAATGCTCTCTTTGGAGGATCCTTTGTGCACCTAGATGCTGTCAAGGGAAGAGAGATCCTGGATAATCTCCGAGATTTCAGCTCCCCTTGCATCCCGGTCAACGAGGCACCCACCAGAGGAATTGTTGAGCCACCTAGATCCATCGTCAGCCGAGTCCGAGGCTTCATATCCATTCTTTCTGAACTCTGGCTGAAGATGTCATTCCTGAATAGCAGGAGTCTAAGGGAAAGGTTTCGTGGCGCGAGATCTACCATTGGGTTCCCTTCTTGTGCATCTTCTTAGACTTTCTCCCCGAGACCTTGTCTCGTGGGAGGACGGAGAGAGTAGTTCGGAGAGAACAACCATTCCCGGCCAGGATGACTTGTTCGATGCTCACTACTATCTCCTAAGAAGGGTATGAGAGGCCCATCGTGCTTCTACGTCGAGGTTTGAGCTAAAGTGCTTTGCACTGAAGTTTCGTATAAACCGAGACATCGGTCTCTGCTTTATAATCCATTGGATTCATCCATCAGACCGAAGGATCACGGTCATTTACCGATCGAATGGAGTGCACTCACTTTCCATCTCAAGCACATCGATCGATGCCGATCAATCAGGAGAAGCATGCACTATGTATCCTATGCCTGATTTGATCGATGCCCAATGGGAGGTGCGCTTTTCAGTTTATCCAAAACCCCCCATTGGAAGCTTAGGCCAGACTTGGGAATGTTTTCGTCACTTTGATGGGAACATCGAACCCTCTGCCGAAGGTGAGAGTTAGTAAATCTTGCTCTTCGTCCGAACTCTAGTTCCTGATCGTACACCGGCCTCTGGAAGTCCACGCTTCATCCTTTTGAGAGCCGAGTGTCCTTCCGAGCTTGAGTTCACTCGGAGACCGGTACCTATTGGTGAAGCACTAGCCTCAGTGCTCAATCTTTTCATCTCCGAGTTCCATGACCCCAGTGCTATAGTCCTCGAGTCCCATGACCACCTCAGGAAAGGCCGCAGCCTCTCTGGGATGATCATGCTAGCTCTCAGCCTCGATATACCTTTTTGGGCTCAAGTTCGTATACGCACTACCCTTGCAGAGCAGAGCTTATCGTCATATCAACATCATCTGCAAGGACACGGTCATAAGCTGAGATAGGAGATCACAAGACACCCACACCCTGAGTACTCCTGGGACTCATCTCGTTTCCCCAGGACGAATTATCCTTCGGGTATCTTGTGGATCGTGGTCATGCAGGAGAAAAAGTTGCCAAGATTAAGAGGAGTAGCAAAAGGTCCACAGGAAGACAGCACCTTTGTGGCAACTCGAACACTTCGTGACTACTGCCGGAAGTGCCTACACTTCTGACGAACCTAGTGTGTCGCCAAGGTGATTTCCCCCAGATTCTCTTTGGATATATCATGGTTCGGCCAAGGTTGGTATATAGTTGAGGATGAATTTTCAACCTCAACCTTATCTTAGCCTAAAGCCTAAACCAATCCTTCCATCTCAGGGAATCCACCTGGGCCGTCGATCCTGAGACTTGCTAGAGCCCACATGAGAAGGGGGAGGACTATAGGGGCCCAAAGGGGGCCGGCCGAACCCTGGTTCGGCCGAAACCCTGGTGCCGCCTCTCCCCTTCTTCTTTCACGTGTGCATCTCATCCTCCTCCAGAACCCTTCTCTCTACCGCCCGATGAGCTTTCGCATCACGAAACCCATCTCCTCCACCTCAACTCCTCAGCTCATCGCCGCATTCATGGACAGAAGGAGTGTTGTCCCTTTCGACGGCTCCACCTCGTCCACCGGCCCCGGGGCAGGAGGCAACCCCTCCATTGTTGCCGCCCCCGCTGCGGACCTCGCAATGGTGGCTGGTATCCTGGATGTTCCTCCGCTGGCCACCATCCCGCCGGGCTGGAGGATTCCAGGCACACCGCCCTCACGGTGCTCTGCCTCGCCTGGGAAGAGGCACGTGAGACGGGCGGCCAGCCCCTACGGCAGGCCGACCATGGCTCAGCTCCGCCCCAGGGGGTGCTGCTCGCTCCACCTAGCACACTTGGGTCATCGCTAGCTGGAGGGCAGACAAGCTCAGCACAGTCCGCTCCTTCACCACAGCCGCCGGTGACCATCAAGCCGGCACTGCCCAAGGAGAAGGCTCCTGCAGCACACCCAGCTCCAGTTCTGCCAGAAGAGGAGGAAGACGTTGGCCTGGACGACGGGTTGCCACCGCCGCCCTACACTAGGAGGTCCAGGGAGAGGACTCGGGCAACCGAGCAGCTCCCTAGGCTCTCCTCAGTGGCCAAGCTGACCCCGCTGATGAAGGAATTGGAGGCCAGCAACGAGAAGCTCAGGGCTACTTACTCGGAGCAGAAGTTGGATCTGGCCAAGCTCAGAGACGACATCCGTGACCTTCGTCGCGGCCTTTGTGCGAAGATGAGGAGGCTGTTCTCGGCTACGGGGCATGCAGCCCTCTATGATGCCGAGTAGTGGGGATTAGCCCCATCTTTAGTTCATTAGGCGCTAGTCTAGGTCTAGGTTTGATTTCCCTTTATTTCCCTTTATTTCATTTATTTCTTTTGCATGTGTGTAAGCGCCTAATCATTTTGATTAAAACATTTGGATTTGAATAATGTGGCTCACCGGTCATGTAACTCGGTTTAGCCACCCTTTGTGTCGTTACTTTGGTCTTTTTGATTTAGAAGACATCTAGGTTCGAGACAGTGTGGGGGAAGAGCCACGACTCTCCCAATGCAAGCACGACGTTATCGTACGTACCCACTACGAGCACTCCGCACTAGCCGATCGATCACCTACCGAGAACCTGAACGGGACCCGCACGAATTCACTCCTGTGGAGAGCCTCTCACGGTTCATCTTCCATGCATAGCACCGATTTGCATCTCGACAACTCACTCTCTTTCATTCCTGAGTTTTATAAGCTATATCTGTCTATCTCTAAACTAAAACTCGAATGATGATGCTAAAGATCACCCAGCTCATTTGTACCTGAGTAGACTTACATATGTTTTATTCCTTGTTACCTGCCTGATGCTTGTGAACCAAAATCTTCTTAAGGACAAGCATGTTCACCTAAGTAATTGATGAGTATGATATGGCTGGATGATATGATCTTTTGCTCTGATGACTAACTCTCTTAGGGAATTTATTTTTGAAAACTCAAAACCTCTTGGAAAGGCTCCTCTTTGATATGCCTCCATCCCATTAGAGCCATATGATCTCTGTAGGTAAAAAACCTTCGATTCATATGCTACTTGTTATTACTTTGAGCTTTGTCAAATTATGTGACCCTTGTGAGAATTCTTTTCATTACTTTCATGATCAAGATTTATGTGCACCCCACCTATTTTCCCCTTGCTATACTTTCACCCTGGAAGTTAGCATTGTATCATTTATCCATTTCATAAAAAAAATAAAGCTCCATATGTGGTGTGACATCTCTCTCCAGAAGTGTCCTTCAAAAAGAGACATGGGCTAGAAAAAAAATATACATGCTCAAGGCATGATGAAAAAAAAAGAAAAAAATAGCCCATGTCCAAAATAAAGGAGGAATAGGAGAGAGATGAGATCATGCAAAAAGGAGTTCCATATCATAGATGGTAATAACTAGTATCCATTCTGGGGCTAGTGTCCACCTTACCATCAACCCACATTTTCACCATATATATGTATGGTAATACCTAGCACCCATTCCGGGCCTAGTATCCACCTTACCATACACACCATAGCCATATTGGTGCACATCTTGATCTGATGGTATGATTTGATTTTCTCTGTGGATCCAGTCTTTGACTTTGCAAAATATGTGATGCAAGTATGCTTTCTTTTTATCCTACCCTGAGCTCCACATATAGCCATAATTAGAAGTAGGATGAAGAAAGGCAAAATGCCTTAGTGAGGACATATACACATTGAGCGATTTGAGAGAATCAAATGAGGAAGCCACCAAGACTTTTGTTTATGAAAATCTTGCAAAACCCCAAGGTGTTTATCATCAGGTGCATAAGTGACTTGATTCACAGTTGTTCTACTTTTCAATCACCCAAGGGAACATGATAGCCACTACACAGAGGTTCACAGGAGCAAGGTATGACTTGGAATATCTCTTATGTCTGTTTTAACTTTCGGTATTTATGACCCGCTTGGCTTTGTTTCCCCTTCACTCGGGACGAGCAAAGGTCAAGTGTGGGGGAGTTGTTGATAGTCAAAATTTGCCATTTTCAACACCGTCAACTCCTGCAAATCTGAGCATGAATTGAACATCCACAGTAGAATAGGTGCTTAAACTCATACTTTCCACCAGTGTCGATGTCTATTTGAATGCAGGTATTCAGCATAAGAAATGAGAGGAATCCATGCACATTCACTCCACTCCAATCCAAGGCACTCAAATGCTGGCCAATTAGGGGCTGCCACATGGATTCTCCTGGATCCATGATGTCACCAATCCATGTGAAGGACTTTCGACGAATCATACGCTGCCGTGTCAGCATCACATGGATCCATGGGCCCACTTTACCAACTAAACCACCAGGAAGCGTGCCATGCATGGAGGAGAGGCATCAGGGCCCACATGGAAGCGAGCCAGAGGAAGCACAGGCCAGGAGGCCACCCGAGGAGGCCGGCCGACCCTAGGTTCGGCCGAACCGACCTAGGGTCGGTTCATCCTGGCCCACCACGTGTTGTCCTCCCATTGGCTCCCTGCTGCAGTCCCGGGCGTTTAGGGGCACTTTGAACCCCGGAGCAAGCCTCCTCCTTGTCTATAAATAGGAGGGGAGGGGCTCCATTTCTCACACACCACCAAGCTCTCAAGTTCCACTTTCTCTTGTGTAGCTCTCTCTCCCTCTCTCCAATTCTGCCCATGAGAGGTGATTCTCACCTCTTTGTGGCAGAATGGTGAGGAGGAGAGATCTAGATTAGGATTAGTGAGAGGTAGAGGAGGGGTAAGGAGTGAGTTGATGTCCTCGTGGATGCTTGTTCTTCATTTTGATCAAAGTGAGTATTTCAGAATTTGTTATTTAGACTATAGTGGACATCATGTGTGGTTGCTTTGTTCTTGTGTTCTTGGCTCATTCATAAGTTAGAGGCTTGTGTTCTTCGTGACACAAGGCTTCGATCCTTTAGAGCCAGAACCGTAGTTCATTTACTTGTTTGCATGCTCTGATCCTGTTTAGTTGAGTAAGTTTGTTGTATCTCGTTCAGCTGCATCCATAGCTTCCTTTCTGCTCCCAGTTCAATGATATGATCTGATTCCAATCTTTCCCTTGTTCGTGGGACCATATTTATACGGTTGCTATAGTGTAGTTAGCAGGCTAGCATACGCCGCACTATAGTATTTATCTAGGGTACAGACGTGGTGTCTGGGCCTTGGGTTTCCTACGGAGACCACGTACGATCGTAGCGTAGAGGTAGGCCGCAGTGGTGACAGCCTGTTGGACCCTTTGTCAACCCTCTTATGTCGCGTACCGAGTTGGGCTCACTTGCCAGCACCTCTGAGTGTTGTCACCCCGCGGGGACGACTAAGATCTGACAGGAATACATCTTGAGAGCTAAGTCCCTTAAGGAAGTGCTTCTTGTATCCCAACCTATCCCAGCGAAAGCTGGTGTCCTTGGATAGACCCTCTCTGGTTACTCTCCGTCCTAGGAACGAAACCCGACAGGAATATTCATTCTCCTAGGGAGAAGTGCTACAACGGTATTTCCGTGCACTTGCGGTATACCCAGTTGTTCTTATCCGCTCCCTCTAGGTGTACAACTAGTTGTGATGTTGAGAAATGCCAACAAGGATCGACATGACACGATGCACCGTGGATTTCGTGTAACCGTCTCCGTGCGTAACCCAGCTGGTGATGCACGCGCCATTGGATGGTGCGTCGCCGACCCGTGAGTAACCGAGCTGGAGCAGGTGACGCGCAGAATCGACACGACCAGATGCAATGTGGATTTTGCGCAACCAATCTGTGCATAACCCAGTCAGTGTTGGGCCATGTAGCCAACAGTCTTAAAGGTGCGTAACCTACAACGTACTTAACTGAGTCGGTGTTGCATCAAGCAGCACGGATGGTGCGTAACCTGTGCAGGTTACGCTCTGAATCGACACGGCCGGATGCAGCGTGGATTCTGCGTAACACAGCCGGTAATGCACGCGCCATGTAGGATGACGGATGGTGCATCGCCGAAACGTGCGTAACCGAGCTGGAGTAGGTGACATGTGAATTGCGATCGACACGATAGGATGCAGTGTGGATTTTGCGTATCCGATGCTGTGCGTAACCAGTCCGTGTTACACCATGCTGCCAGTCGTCTTAAAGGTGCGTAACCTAGACGGTTTTATATAAAGCAGCACAGACGGTGCGTAACCTGTGCACGTTACGTGCTGATTCAATACGACCCAGTCAGTGTTGCATCGAGCAGCACGGACGGTGCATAATCTGTGCAGGTTACACGCTGATTCGACATGACCCAGTCGGTGCTGCATCAAGAAGCACAGACCGTGCGTAATCTGTGCAGGTTACACGCTGATTCGACACGGCCCAGTCGGTGTTGCATCAAGCAGCACGAACAGTGCATAACCTGTGCAGGTTAAGTGTTGATTAGACACGACCCAGTCGGTATTGATCACACTCCACGGACGGTTGCATGTGGATTTTGCGTAACCTTATCAGCTCCAGGTTACGTGATGCAACAACTGTTGGTATTTCTTAACGTCACCACTATGGCGCCGGGATAGCGTGAGCGTGTAAGAATCACCCAGGTATACTGACGGGTGCGAACGAATCCGCAAGCGCCCGGATACACCATTGTAGCACTTCACCTCTGGAGTATTCCCAAGGGTATCGAATCCAAGGAACAGTATGGGGGACTCTACGAGTTACTATCCAAGGGAACACAGTCCCTACTGAGGTAGGTGAGTGATGTGAAGTCTCCTGTAGGTTCTCGATTCTAGAGAGGAACAAGCTCGGATAAGATCTCGCTTCGGACACCGGCCCCTCCTGACTATAACAGTTGGTTCACGGCAAAGGGTCGCCTACACGCTGTATCCGAACGTGGGGGATTTCAGATGGTCCAACGGCTGTCACTACCGCGGCCTACCCCAAGACAAACTGTGGGATACAGGGCATTCGAAGGATAACCAGCAGTCTGGACACCACGTCTACACCGCCGACTACTACTATAGCACGGCTACGTCTAACGTCCCGTAGAAACACTATAGCACTCCATATAAATACGAAGCGACGAACCTGCGAGGTTGAGCTAGACCTTACTCGTCACTGAATCGATTCGCGCAAGGAGATATGATTGATACTTGGTCTAAATCAGATATGCATGAGCTCACTATATTCTAATAGACAGGCAATCATAGAAACGAGATGCAAACTTATGCGGTGATCACAGAAGATCTAGGGTCGTGTTCATGAAGAACACGAGCCTCTAACTTATGAACAAACGCAAAAGTATGAATTACTTGTTCGTCAACTAGATCGAGGAGACACGTTCATGAAGACCATGAGCCTCTAAATGATGAACGAACGAAGAACTCAAGAACAACTCATTCAGGCATGAGAGCCACTTTAGTCTAAATAGGAAATAATGAAATACTCACTTTAGTCTAAATGAAGAACAGCATCGCTCACGAGGTACAAGGGGATGATGGATGATGAACGGATCATCACCACCTCACCTCTACTCATCCACACACTCCTCTCTACCTAGCACCACCTAGTCTAGATCCTCCTCACACACACACTCATGGTGGGATGAGGTTTCACCTCCACCAAGAGAGAATGAGAGAGGGAGATGAGGCAAAGGTGAGAAATGGCTTCAAGTGTGCTTCACCCTCTTCTTACCCCCCTCTCCTCCTATTTATAGGCTTGTGCAACCGGCGTGAGAGCACCCAAACACCCCGGGAATGGCCTCTAGGACCAATGGGCAAGCACCACGTGGAAGCCACTGAGTGGGCGCCACAAGGTCGGTTCGACCGACCCCATAGGTCGGCCGACCCCCTGTGGGCCCCACTCGGGGTGTGCTTTCGCGTGGTGATTGCTCTGTGCGTCCTGAGGTCGGTTCCCAGTGTCCACGTGGTTTGGAGGCGGTTTAGGCGCTCTAGTGGGCCATAGGATCCATGTGATGCCTGCATGGTGGCTTCTGATTCGCCGAAGCTTCCTTCCTTGGATTGGTGATGTCATGGATCCAGGGGATGCTTGCATGCAGCGTCTCATTGGCTGAGCTTCAACTTGCTAGGATCATGAGGGTGTCTTTTCTCTTCATTTCTTATGCCAAAACACCTGCATTCAACTTAGCATAGCCACTGGTGGAAATTGTCAGTTTAAATCCCTATTCTAGTGTGGATGCTTAGTTCTTATGATAAAATGTAGGGATTGACGGCCCTAAATTAGGTACTTAACAGCCGTCAACAACAACACGACCGGATGCATGGGGATTTAGCGTGACAGACTCCGTGCGTAACCCAGTCGGTGATGCACGCACCATGCAGAACGGATGGAGCGTCGCTGGACGGTGCGTGACCTGCATTCCACACGACCCATTCGGTATTGCGTCAAGCTGCACGGATGGTGCAAAACTTGCATTTGACACGACCCAATCGTTGTTGCATCAAGCTGCACAAACAGCTCTTAACATCTGCACGTTACATGCTAATTCGACCCATTCGGTATTGCGTCAAGCTGCACGGATGGTGCAAAACTTGCATTTGACACGACCCAATCGTTGTTGCATCAAACTGCACAAACAGTTCTTAACATCTGCACGTTACATGCTAATTCGACATGACCCAGTCGGTGCTGCATCAGGCAGCACGGATGGTGCGTAACCTCTAGTGGTTACATGCTGATTCGACACGACCCAGTCGGTGTTGCATCAATCGAGCAGCACAGACGGTGCGTAACCAGTGTAGGTTACACACCGATTCGGCACAACCAGATGCAGCGTGAATTTTGCGTAACCTTGGTGGGTTTAGGTTACGCGATGCAACGACACGACCTAGTCAGTGTTGCATCAAGCGTCAAGGACGGTGCGTAATCTGCATTCAACACGACCCATTCGGTGTTGCATCAAGCTGCACAGACGGTAAGTAACCTCTGTAGGTTACGCACTGTTTAGACGCGACGCAGTCGATGCATGTGAATTTTGCATAACCTTAACTGCTCCAGGTTACGTGATGCAACGACACGACCGGATGCATGGGGATTTTGTGTGACAGACTCCGTGCGTAACACAGTCAGTGTTGCACACGTCATGCAAAACGGATGGTGCGTCGCCAAACCGCGCGTAACCGAGGTAGAGCATGTGACGAGCAGAATCGACACGACCGGATGCAGCGTGGATTTTGCGCAACTGATCTGTGTGTAACCCAGTCAGTGTTGGGCCATGCAGCTAGCAGTCTTAAACGTGCGTAACCTACTACATGCTTAACTGAGTCGGTGTTGCATCAAGCAACACGGGCTATGCATAACCTATGCAAGTTACGCTATGCATCGACATGACCGTATGCAGTGTGGATTCTGCGTAACCCAGCCGGTAATGCACGCACAATGCAGGACGACAGATGGTGCATCGCTGAAATGTGTGTAACCGAGCTGGAGCAGGTGACATGCGAATTGCGATCGACACGACAGGATGCAGCGTGGATTTTGCATATCCGACGCCGTGCGTAACCCAGTCTGTGTTGCACCATGCAGCCAGCCATCTTAAAGGTGCATAACCCAGACGGTTTTGCATCAAGCAGCACTGATGGTGCGTACTGCGTACCCTATGCAGGTTACGTGCTGATTTGACACGACCCAGTCGGTATTGATCACACTCCACGGACGGTGCGTAACCTGTTCTGGTTGCACGCTGATTCGACACAACCCAGTCGGTGTTGCATCAAGCAGCACAGAGAGTGCATAACCTGTGTTGCTTATGCGCTGATTCGTCAGGACAAGATGCAGCGCGGATTTTGCATAACCTTATCGCCTCTAGGTTACGTGATACAATGACACGACCGTCTCCAAGTCGCGTAACTGAGCTGGAGCAGGTGACGTGCAGGACCGACATGACAGGATGCAGCGTGGATTTCGCGTAACCGTCTCCATTCGTAACCCAGTCAGTGATGCACACACCATGGGATGGTGCGTCGCCAAACCGTGAGTAACCGAGCTGGAGCAGGTGACGCGCAGAATCGACACGACCGGATGCAGCGTGGATTTTGGTAACCGATCTGTGCGTAACCCAATCAGTGTTGGGCCATGCAGCCAGCAGTCTTAAAGGTGCATAACCTACTACGTGCTTAACCGAGTCGGTGTTGCATCAAGCAGCATGGGTGGTGCGTAACCTGTGCAGGTTACGCTCTGAATCGACACGACCGGATGCAGCGTGGATTCTACGTAACCCAGCCGGTAATGCACACGCCATGCAGGACGACGGATGGTATGTCGCCGAAACATGCGGAACCGAGCTGGAGCAGGTGACATGCGAATTACGATCGACACGATAGGATGCAGTGTGGGTTTTGCGTATCAGATGCTGTGCGTAACCAGTTTGTGTTGCACCATGCAGCCAGCCATCTTAGAGGTGCATAACCTAGACGGTTTAGCATCAAGCAGCACGGACGGTGTGTAACCTATGCAGGTTACGTGCTGATTCAACACGACCCAGTCGGTGTTGCATCGAGCAGCACGGACAGTGCGTAATCTGTGCAGGTTACACGCAGATTCGACACGACCCAGTCGGTGTTGCATCAAGAAGCACAGACTGTGCATAATCTGTGCAGGTTACACGCTAATTCGACACGGCCCAGTCGGTATTGCATCAAGCAGCACGAACGGTGCGTAACCAGTGCAGGTTAAGTGTTGATTAGACACGACCCAGTCAGTGCATTTGGATTTTGCGAAACCTTATCAGCTCCAGGTTACGTGATGCAACAACACGACCGGATGCATGGGGATTTAGCATGACAGACTCCGTGCGTAACACAGTCGGTGATGCATGCACCATGCAGAACGGATGGTGTGTCGCCGAACGGTGCGTAACCTGCATTCCACATGACCCATTCGGTATTGCATCAAGCTACACGGATGGTGCGTAACCTGCATTCGACATGACCCAATCGGTGTTGCATCAAGCTGCACAAACAGTTCTTAACATCTGCACGTTACACACTAATTCGACACGACCCAGTCGGTGCTGCATCAAGCAGCACGGATGGTGCGTAACCTCTAGTGGTTATGCGCTGATTCGACACGACCCAGTCGGTGTTGCATCAATCGAGTAGCACAGACGGTGCGTAACCAGTGCAGGTTACACACCGATTCAGCACGACCAGATGCAGCGTGAATTTTGCGTAACCTTGGCAGGTTTAGGTTACGCGATGCAACAACATGACCTAGTCAGTGTTGCATCAAGCATCAAGGACGGTGCATAATCTGCATTCAACACGACCCATTCGGTGTTGCATCAAGCTGCACGGACGGTAAGTAACCTCTGCAGGTTACGCACTGTTTAGACGCGACGCAGTCGATGCATGTGAATTTTGCGTAACCTTAACGGCTCCAGGTTACGTGATGCAACAACACGACCGGATGCATGGGGATTTTGTGTGACAGACTCCGTGCGTAACACAGTCAGTGTTGCACACGTCATGCAAAACGGATGGTGCGTCGCCAAACCGCGCGTAATCGAGCTAGAGCAGGTGACGCACAGAATCGACAAGGCCGGATGCAGCGTGGATTTTGCGCAACTGATCTGTGCGTAACCCAGTCAGTGTTGGGCCATGCAGCTAGCAGTCTTAAACGTGCGTAACCTAATACGTGCTTAACTGAGTCGGTGTTGCATCAAGCGACATAGGCTGTGCATAACCTATGCAAGTTACGCTATGCATCGACACGACCGAATGCAGTGTGGATTCTGCGTAACCCAGCCGGTAATGCACGCACCATGCAGGACGATGGATGGTGCGTCGCCGAAATGTGCGTAACCGAGCTAGAGCAGGTGACATGCGAATTGCGATCGACACGACAGGATGCAACGTGGATTTTGCATATCCGACACCGTGCGTAACCCAGTCTGTGTTGCACCATGCAGCCAGCTGTCTTAAAGGTACGTAACCCAGACGGTTTTGCATCAAGCAGCACTGACGGTGCGTACTGCGTACCCTGTGCAGGTTACGTGCTGATTTGACATGACCCAGTCGGTATTGATCACACTCCACGGACAGTGCGTAACCTGTTCTGGTTGCACGCTGATTCGGCACGACCCAGTCGGTGTTGCATCAAGCAGCACGGAGAGTGCATAACCTGTGCTGGTTACGCGCTGATTCGTCAGGACAAGATGCAGCGCGGATTTTGCATAACCTTATCGCCTCTAGGTTACGTGATGCAATGACACGACCGTCTCCACGTCGCGTAACTGAGCTGGAGCAGGTGACGCGCAGGATCGACATGACAGGATGCAGTGTGGATTTCGAGTAACCGTCTTCGTGCGTAACCCAGTTGGTGATGCAAGCACCTTGGGATGGTGCGTCGCCAAACCGTGAGTAACTGAGCTAGAGCAGGTGACGTGCAGAATCGACACGACCGGATGCAGCGTGGATTTTGCGTAACCGATCTGTGCGTAACCCAGTCAGTGTTGGGCCATGCAGCCAGCAGTCTTAAAGGTGCGTAACCTACTACGTGCTTAACCGAGTCGGTGTTGCATCAAGCAGCATGGGTGGTGTGTAACCTGTGCAGGTTACGCTCTGAATCGACATGACTGGATGCAGCGTGGATTCTGCGTAACCCAGCTGGTAATGCACACACCATGCAGGACGACGGATGGTACGTCGCCGAAACGTGCGGAACCGAGCTGGAGCAGGTGACATGCGAATTGCGATCGACACGACAGGATGCAGCGTGGATTTTGCGTATCAGATGCTGTGCGTAACCAGTCTGTGTTGCACCATGCAGCCAGCCATCTTAAAGGTGCATAACCTAGATGGTTTTGCATTAGCAGCACGTACGGTGCGTAACCTGTGCACGTTACATGCTGATTCAACACGACCCAGTCGGTGTTGCACCGAGCAACACAGACGGTGCGTAATCTGTGCAGGTTACGCGCTGATTCGACTCGACCAGTCGGTGTTGCATCAAGTAGCACAGACGGTGTGTAATCTGTGCAGGTTACGTGCTGATTCGACACGACCCAGTCAGTGTTGCATCAAGCAGCACGGGCGGTGCGTAACCTGTGCAGGTTACGCGCTGATTAGACATGACCCAGTCGGTGCATGTGGATTTTGCGTAACCTTATCGGCTCCAGGTTACGCGATGCAACAACATGACCGGATGCATAGGGATTTAGCGTGGTAGACTCCGTTCGTATCCCTGTCGGTGATGCACGCACCATGCAAAAATAATGGTGCGTCGATGGACGGGGCGTAACCTGCATTCGACACGACCCATTCGGTATTACATCAAGCTGCACAGACGGTGCGTAACCTGCATTTGACACGACCCATTTGGTGTTGCATCAAGCTGCATAGACAGTTCTTAACATCTGCAGGTTATGCGCTAATTCGACATGACCCAGTCGGTGTTGCATCAAGCAGCGCGGACGGTGCATAACCAGTACAGGTCACACACTTATTCGGCATGACCAGATGCAGCGTGAATTTTGCGTAACCTTGGCGGGTTTAGGTTACGCGATGCAACCACATGACCTATTCAGTGTTGCATCAAGCATCAAGGACAGTGCGTAATCTGCATTCGACACGACCCATTCGGTGTTGCATCAAGCTGCACGGATGGTGAGTAACCTGTGCAGGTTACACGCTGTTTAGACGCGACGCAGTCGATGCATGTGGATTTTGCATAACCTCAACGACTCCAGGTTACGCGATGCAACGACATGATCGGATGCATGGGGATTTTGCGTGACAAACTCCATGCGTAACACATTCAGTGTTGCACGCGTCATGCAAAACAGATGGTGCGTCGCCAAGCCGTGCGTAACCGAGCTGGAGCAGGTGACGTGCATAATCGACATGACCGGATGCAGCGTGGATTTTGCGCAACTGATCTGTGCGTAACCCAGTCAGTGTTGGGCCATGCAGCAAGCAGTCTTAAAGGTGCGTAACCTACTACATGCTTAACTGAGTCGGTGTTGCATCAAGCAACACGGGCTGTGCATAAGCTATGCAAGTTACGCTACGATTCAACACGACCGGATGCAGTGTGGATTCTGCATAACCCAGCCGGTACTGCATGCGCCATGCAGGACGATGGATGGTGCATCGCCGAAATGTGCCTAACCGAGCTGGAGCAGGTGACATGCGAATTGCGATCGACACGACAGGATGCAGCATGGATTTTGCGTGTCTGACGCCGTGCGTAACCCAGTTCGTGTTGCACCATGCAGCCAGCCATAGAGCAAGACGACGTCGAGAGGGATGGAGCTGGTGCAAGGTAGCAGCTAACAACTGAAGCTTGCACGCGGGGTTTGCAGTAGTTTGGCCACAAAATCACTGGGTTACTTGGTTGAGCCACAAAGCCAAGACCGAAGACTCGTTGGGGTGAGTCGGCCTGCCTGGGCCGGTTTGACCGCCTGGTTAGGGCGGTCTGACCGCCCAGGAGGGGCGGTCTGACCGCGTGGGCCGCAGCGCGTCGAGAAGCTTCGAAGTGGAGGACACACAGCGTGATCGCAAGGCTTGCGTGGAGTTGAAGCGGCTTGCGGTCGATGGGCGTTCGTCCGATGGAGAAATCGACCAAAGTTCCCAAAGTGCCCTTGGTGGGCGTGTATCTTAATTTAAGTAAGTAGGGGTAGTTTGGTCATTCGGCACCCTCCATATAAACTCACTTCATGGGAGATGGCAGCCAACTCTTGGAACCCTAGTTCATTTTCTCTTCCTCTTTAGTTTTTCCTATGTTAGCTTGAGAGCTTCATGAGTCATCTTGAGAGAGGGATGGATGTTCAGGCAGCTTGCTAGACCTTGTATGAACCTTTCATGCCATGTATAGAAGTTTCAGCGTGGTTCATCTTGTTTCTCTTTGTCTCCCTGTGTTTTCCCTTTTGGTGATTTTCATGGTGGCTTGTTTGAGGGGATTCTTGGTAGGATTCTTGTTGGGTGTCACACATGAGGTCTTTGTTCCTCTTTTCTTGGTGAATTTGCCCGAGCAATCCCTTGGGAAAACCTTCAATTTGGGTGGTTTTTGGAGTTCCTTGAGTTCATGACATAGAGGCCTTGGATTCACGATTCCCTTTGATTGAGAGTATTTCGGTGACATCCTTTGGTGGAGAGGTCATCCAGGAGGTGACCCAGCTATCCCCGAAGTTTCACTGCAATCTGTGGGGTGAATCAGGAGATCGGGTGATGGAAAGTTGAGAGTTGACCCGCGGCTGTGTTTCTGGAGACCAAGCGGTCTAACCGCATAGCCTAGGCGGTCTGGTCGCCCTGTGTGGTTTCGCGAGGAAAGTTTGGTTTTCTGGGGAATTTCTCTGATAGCATGTTAGCCTTGATCAGAGGAGTCTCCAAGCGAAATCTTGGGTCGATTCGAGGTCGTGAGCTTCGTTTGCAGGTTGGATAAATTTCTCAGGGCGAGTCGGTCTGACCGCCCCTGGCAGGAAAATTCCCGTGTGTAGTTTCCATTCTGGTGTGTGCATGTTTGAGTTGTTTGGAGGTGAGGTTTGCTCCTAGGATCTGTAGCACTCCAGTGGCTACGAGATCTTGGCAAACGTGCGGACAGAGTGGTGAAAGTGATTTCGGGATCGAGGTCGTGTTCATCTCGTTAGGGGAGTCATCTCTCTCGAGAAGAATTTTTATCGGCTCCCATTCACTCCCCCCTCCCTCTAGTCTCCCAATCCGGTCCTTGAAGTACTTTGGTGTATGCTTGCCATAAGTTAAGAATACAACATTGTAGCAACTCCTGATCAACCAACCAAGTCACTAATGTGTTGCTTCAAGACGAGCAAGAGGTTAGCTTGGGGGAGTTTGTTGACGGCTGTGTACTACTTTTAGCCATCAATATTCTCACATAAATTGAGGCATATGCATTTATTACACGCATTTTATTAAGAATAATGTAGTTCCACTTGTCCTTTGAGATTATTTTAATATAGGTAAAATGAGCATGAAAAGATATGGAAACTTACATTCTATGAAGTGATCCACGCCACCTCAGCTGAGGAGATAGCTGCCACATGGATCTTAGGTGGCAAACATGTCACTGATCCAAGGCTAGCACTCATCGACAAATCAAAGAGCGACACGTGGACATCACATTGATCCATGGGCCCACCAGGGACCCGAACCGCAAAGAACTTGACATGCACAGGGGAAAGATCATGGGGCCCACATACCAGCCACTAGGAAGAAGCACAACACGCCACGTGGTACAAGAGCATCGGCCAATCCTTAGGATCGACTGAACCGCCTCTGTGGCATGTGATCCTGGCTTTCCATGTGCTAGGGGGATTATCTAACCAAACTTCAGAACAACTAGAAACAACAAGTTGTGTACAAGCATGAGCAGCAACATTTTCCGACCTCTTAGCATGAACAAGATCGAAGGAAGTAAAAGAGGGCACTACTTCCTAGATGTCGCAAAAGATTGTTGCAATCTCTGACTTGTGGTTGTCGCGATCCCTCCAGTTCAAGTAAGTCTGATTCCAGGATAACTCCTTCATGACCACCATCTTGCAGTAGGCTGGTAAGCTTGAGAAGTGCACCTTTTGCACCGATCGAGTGTCTTTTCTTGGCTATGTTGTGACACCATAGGAAACTAAGTTTGATCAACCCAAGGTAGAAACTATACAAGGATGGCTTGTACCAAAGACTATTACACATGTGCGAATTTTTCTAGGACTTGCAGGATTATATTGCCATTTTTATAAAGATTTCAGCACCATTACTGCACATTTGAATGAGCTTAGAAAGAAGGGAGTGGCTTTTAGTTGGGGGAATGAACATGAGAACTCCTTCAACATGTTGACAGATAAGTTGACACATGCACCTCTCTCCTCCAACTTCCTGATTTTAATGACTTTTGAGTTTGAATGTGCTCGTGTAATTGGGTTGGGTGGTGTTTTGTTACAAGAAGGCAAATCTAAGCCATCACCAGTAATGCTTGGGTTTTGTTTAGATGAAATTTAGCTCTTGCTACTTGTTTGTAAGCATGCGTGTGGAATCAATTGGGTGCCTTCTTGTCTTTGGAACCCTACCTTATTGGAGATTTAGTTTGAAACCTTCATTTACAACTCGTAAAAAGTACTTATTTAACTTATTCTTTCTAGTTCTTTGATTGCTTGCAGTACAAGTGCCCTAGTGTCCATAGTGCCACTCTCCACAGCATATCACGATAGCAATTAGAGGTGGTGTATCAATTGCTAAACTGCAGTGTCCTTGGGAGGCTGTCTGGACTCACATTGGTTCCACGAAAAATGTTACTAATATGACATTATAGAAAATAGTTAATATATTAATATGAAAAAAGTAGGATGAAAATAAGAAATATATAATTATAAAGTGTGACCCATAAATATTGAGGTTCGGGTAGGGGATATCTTAATGTGGTTTATAATATGCCCATGAATTTAAGCCTAAATTAATTATTGTATGCCTAGTTAGTCCATTTCGATATCGAGATAGTTAGTCAATGTCATCTTGAGGCCCACTTCAGTTTGGTCCTAGCCATTTTTTAGGTAATGTTTATGGGATTCATTTTACATTTTGTGAACAACATCCAGCCTCATAGTTTGTCTAATGAACTGCAAAACACACATTAGCACCTAAAGCATCTCCAAGAGTTTTCTATTTTTCACTTAGCAAATCTTGTGATTTGCCAACTTCTAAAAGATTTTCCAAGCTAAAAAAAGAAGGAAAAGTCCATTTTTGACCATCCAACTATAGACTAAGTTTGATTTTGGTCATTGAACTCCAAAACTAGAAATCTTTAACCATCCAAATATCAAAACCTCAAATTTGCCCATCGGGTAGTTTTGATGGGTGGTTTTAAATGTTTTTATTTATAATTTAGTCCTTATATCTTAAAATGATTATAATTTTTGCCATACCTTCGATTTAGGAGATCTTGCGGTCATGCATTCACAATGGTGAGATGTTATATTATTCTTATGTTGTGCTGTAAAACAACAATATAAGAAAAGTAAAACAAACCATTACAAAATAATACGAACACCATTTTAAAAGATAAAGCTCATCGCTATGAACACATGACCACAAGAATCACTTAAACGGGAGATATGAGAAAAAATAGTAATCATTTTAAGATCCCAGAACTATTTTTATCATTTTGTTTACAGTTTAGTCCTTGTATCTTAAAATGATTATTATTTTTTGCTCATTTTCATATCTCTGATTTAAGTGATTCGTATGGTCATGCATTCATAATGATGACTTTATCTTTCAAAATGTTCATATTATTTTGTATTTTCTTATATTGTTGTTTTTACACCACAACATAAGAATAATATAACAAATAGTGATAAATAGTATAAATAACATATGAAAAGATAAAGCTCACCGTTATAAACACATGACCACAAGAATCACCTAAATTGGAGGTACGGACAAAAAGTAATAATCATTTTAAGATCTAAATACTAAATTGTAAATAAAAAATTTAAAACCACCCATATAGAAAGTATGATTTGATAGTTTGATGGTCAAAGATTTCCGGTTTTGGAGTTCGATGGCCAAACCAAACTGAGCCTGTAGTTGGATTGTCAAAAATGGATTTTTTCCAAAAGAGAATGCATGTTCAAGAGTTTGTTATTTTTAACTTGCCAAGCTATTCTTTCTTTCTTATACATTTGTATAACAGACCTTTATTTATTCTTTATTTCTTTTTCCACCCTCCCCTGTCTTCGCACGTGAGAGAAACATCGATGTCAAGCTGAGTACGCACGTGTATCTTCCCGCGCTGAAGGTAGGCTTTTCCCAAGTTGGCAAAAATTGTCAAGTCCTTTGTCAAACTGTTGAAGGGGTGCTTTCAACGTTTTTGCCAAAAATAAAGGATGCCAACCAGATTTGCCAAATTATTGGAGATGCTCTAAATTATACACAGTGTGTTATCATTTCATATTGTACATTGTTTGGTTATAACAACCTTTAGTAAACTATTACTCCAAAATAGTACTTCCCCCTTACTAAACTGTAGGTCATTTGACTTTCAAATTGATCTTTTGTCTTATTCAAAAAATTGACACAAACATAGTGTTGGTATTTCTTAACATCACTACTAACGACACTGAGTTAGAGCGAGCGTCAAGAATAGCCAGAGGTAATCCTAACGATCATGAACGAATCTGCAAGCGCACAGATACACCATTGTAGCATTTCCCCAAGGAAGAGAGTATTTTAAGGGTATCGTATCTATGGAAGGCAATGGAAGATATCAAGACTTATGCTATTGCATTGAATATAAACCATAAGATAGGGAAAGAGACAACATCTCAAATACAAGGATAAGATAAACGATAAGGATAGGGTAGTGTGACACACACATTGATTCATCTCCTACTAAACAACACTACGTCATAGGGGAGACTATACGGAGTTAGCTCTAGGTTCTAAGGTACTAAACATACAAGAGTTAGCTAATAAAGAAAGATACACAAAACATTGCATGATCGAAGGTCCAGCACCCAGGTACAAACGGGGAGATAGCACCACGACGCTAAGCATACAAGCGGAAATATATCCTTTAGCCTCCTACAGTAATATCCCACGGCCTACCTCAAACCTTACGTGGAGCAGGCTCATAACTAACGCAGCTACACAACCCAGGCACCATGCTGCGTTGCTACTAGACTCCACCCGGCCAGGGCTATTGTGACCCAGGGTGAAGCCACCAGATAACTGGCCGACTTAGATCGAGTATCGTAGCATAAACACAAGCCTCATGCAACACAACAATGTACACTACAAGGAATGTGCCGACTAGTGACGCAAAAAAATTGCAATTCTCGTCATAAACCGCGATTAATGACGCCGGTTGTTATGAAAATACTCTGTCATTAATCGAGCGTCACAAACCGCGATTAATGATGAGACCTTATTTTGCGGCGTCATGAGATTAATGACGCGTATAAATTCGTAACACTTTTTGTTATAAACCTATTTCAGCGGTTGCGCCATGTCGGACCGAGATCCATCATGGCTCCGACGTGGCAGGGGGTTATGACGATTTCGGTTCGTCACAAATTGAGGCTCGGTCCATGTAAGAGCCTTTGTGAGCCTAATATTGTTTGGCCAATTTTAGCTTGTTTTAGGTTTTCATGTTTTTTTTTACATTCCCTAAATGTTTGTTGCACACTATATTGGGTTGTTTTATTTTGGGCCCTAGTCCATCTAACGAACTTGGCCCATATTGCATTATGCAGGGACATTTGATTTTGGGCAATTATCCCCAGGGCCTTTCATGGGCCTCGCCCATATTGCATTTCGTAGGGCACTGTTTACTATTCTGGCTGCTGATCGCCAGCACATAATCATTCAACAAAACAGAACATTTCCCAGTTCCATATAATTCACACCACATTCAAGGAATAGTTCAACTAATACAATTGTGCAACATACATCAAGTTAGCATCAAATCGCATCAACGTACAACAAGTCATCAGCAACACAAGTTCACCAGGACCACACTTCAGTTGAGAGCAGGATAGACCTGGCTGAAATTTATCAAGTCTTGGATCATATTATGCATGCCATTTGTGCTCTTCTTCAAAGCTTCAAGTGCTTCTGTTTGAGACTTCAATGGTGTCTCTTGTTGTTGAGCCTTCAATCTCAGTTCGCTCATCTTGGCCTCCTGTTCAACAATCTTCTGCCGCAGTTGTGCCCCCCTTGCTTCTTATTGTCAAGTCCAACTCGTATTTCCTGAACCTAAAGTGCAGTAGTAACCCTAGTCTTTTTCATGGAGGGTGGGTGAATGCCAGCAACCTCCCGAAAAGTCCTAGATTGGACAACTTCCGCCACTGCTTCAGTAGCTGTCTTTCCTGGTTGGTCGCCTTGAGGGTCAGCGACAATTTGTTCCATGCGAGCCTAAAACAGGAAATAAAATGAATGGTT